>OU895877.1:44065810-48865810 GCA_917627325.4 Chironomus riparius
TTGTGCTATCATGTACGGAGAAAATAGCATTAACGTTAAATAATCAAATTAATCAAGACACGTGCTGATGATAACATCAAGAAGATTCCACATACATTAGATTTATTAGGTAAAGCATGTAATCGACTATCGAAAATTATTAATTTTTAATATTATTGAAATGACCAAAACAGAAGAAAACATTACATAAAGCATCCCATGAGAATCAGATTGAGAAATCAAATATTTCGGCACTTTTAATATTGATTGGAACAAAATAAAGCTTCACAGAGAGAGCAAAAAAAATATAAATTTAATATAAATGAGCCACGTGCTAGCCGGCAAAACCACTTAAGTCGGTTTCATATGTGCTTATGCGGTCTGCTTGAAGGTGGGATATAAAATCGCGTGATGACTTGCTGTTTGCTCTGCTTTTGTTGTCATTTGCTTTATATTTTATAGTCATAAATCTATTGATTTGCTTAATTCACGCAAAATTGATTTAGAGTTAGGTTTTAGAAATTAGTTTTGCTTCCCATTAAGGCCTACGTTTATAATTTGTTTCTATCGTAATTGCAGTTTATAATAAATTTGTCGTATCTTTGCAGGGGTTTAGTATCAAGTTGTTGCTTTTATGGATTGACAAGGGAAATATAAAGCAGATGGGAAGATTGTGAGCATCATCTGGAGTTTATAGTCATGTTTTTAAACTTGATTGATGCTGGAGCCTTGTAACATGGTTGAAGTAGCACTGATTTAGAGTTTGACAATTTAAAAAGGATTCAATAAGAACTGACAGGCTTTAAAAACTATGATCCTAAGTTTATATTGATTACTAAGCTGTAAGCTCAGCTTATATAAGTATAATCTTTCCAGATGAACTGGAGTATATCAGTGGTTGGTGTCTATAACTTAGTAACAACCTTTTAAGATGGAATGGCAAACATAAAATTGCTTTTCATCAGAAGGTGGAACTACTGCTTCAAGAAGTATGAATCATCATCCCTAGTAATAACTAGACGACGCATAGAAGATCTCACTTATCTCAAAATTTTATGACGTTCCTGCAATCGCGTACGTGAGGTTTTTATCATCATTTGTGACGAATGAGGTCTTAATATGACGGTTATCAGCATTGCGATAAAATAGTATAATCAAAAGATTACAAAATACTGGATTCAAACAGAAGTTCAGATACATTGCATAAGATAAGTCCCTGATTTAATTTGCAACATCCAGCTAGTGACAACTGTTCACAGCAATATCAGATCGAATATCAATAAATCATACCGATACTCCTATGCAATTTCAACACAATTTTACATATTAATTCAATTACAGCTTATTTTACTGAATCTATTAAAATTATTTCCTACAATTATAACAAGCCCATAAATCAGATAGACAACAAATCCGATCGAAAATAAAAAAGATTTTTTTTAGTAAGAGAAAAAAGGAGTCATTCACATCCTCATTCATCCTTGTTGATGTTCAACTTTCATTCATAATTTTTCTCATTCCCTGTTTTTATATTTTAACAACTATTCGTTCATCGACATCATTCCACTTGCTCTGTGTGTTATTTTATTATTTTTTTTTCTTCTCTTCTCTCTTTCAATTGTGGTGGTGAGAAAGCTTTTATTTCCATTCACGCACACTCGAGCATCATTCGATTTCGAAAAGGAGATATTCATTCATGTTATCATCACTAGGTGATCCCTTTTCCTTTCTATCCTGGCACAGCACATTGAATTTATTTTCAATGAACTTATTTTTTTGTGTCGCTTCTCTGTGTGACTAATTTATTATTGAATTTATGATCATTGGAATTTTTTGGTATGGGAATGGGATGCAATTTTTGGGGTGCATCATGTCTATGAATTGGTGAATTGCACTGAATCATGCATTCGAGGTCTATATAAGCTTTTGGTTCATAAATAATTTAAAATTGAGCTTTTTGGATTTTATTCGACTCTCCTTGTCATGAATAATGAAAGCTTTGAGATTTAAACATAATAAGAATTTCTAAAATATAAAGTTTATTTAAATCCAACAGCAAATCTAAATTGCACATCACAAATAAATCAGAATTGAACATTTTTAAATGCTCCAACCAGAAAATCGCATGATTCAGTCAGTTGTTTACATCAATATTAACTAATATTTTCATTTCCACAGAATCATGTATGAAATATCCATCCATTTTTTGTTGTACGAAAGGCGCATGTCTGCAAAAAAGCTGGTTGTTTTTCTACCCATCTTCACACAGTAAAAAAAAAGGCAGTAAATGGGGTTTTTACGGAAAAAGAGAAGAAAAACAGTTTTCCATAACTCTAACTACTCGACATCCAGTTCATGGGTTTTTTTTTCTTTCCTTCTCTGTTGTTCTAAATAGAACGATTAAGGAATCGGATAGATTTTTTTTTTCTTTCTTCTTTTTAATGATCGAGGAAAGAATTTGTGTCGCGGAACAATTAAAGTTCTTGGGAAGCAAAAACTATTGAAAATTATCTGAAGCATATCCACACACCTTGAAAATCGTTCCTTATCGAATTATAATCTCGAGATAATCGCAGTAATAGCTCACAAAATAGGCTATAAAGTTCTCTTCATTAGAGCACAACAATGTAAAATTCATAATTTAAGCAAGTAATTTTTTCATTACATGATTTCTCGGAAAAAATAACGTTCACAAAAGAATTAATCAAGATTTTTATTTATTTTTTCGTCCGTTTAATTCCACAATTGGACTTTTTTTAAGCTAGTTTATTTGTGAAAGGATTGACTGCATTTTGGACATTTGAATTTCTAAACTCAATTTTTAATGTTTTTCAAAATGCTAGTCTGGCTCCTTCTGCAACAACTAGTGACGATTTACAAAGCAACAAGATTTCAAAAAAGCTTTTTTTGACATTTTATGCCCGGTAAATTTTTAAAAATAATTTTCATGAAGCCAAATTACGATTTTAAAGGAACAATTCTATCTGCCATTAGAAAATGCGCTCTGACTGATCACTAGCTGACCACATCTATACTAGATTTATTTTTCTAACATGTGAGCTGATGAAAATATGAACACACAAAAGAGTAACTCTGCTTTCACAAGACCTTGATTGCATATAAATAAACGCAATTGTAATCTTATAAACACACATAGAGTGAGCAAAGTAAGTATGAAATGCGAGAAACGAAACTTCTAAGGTTTCTGTACAGAAACAAAAACATATGATTACCTGCCCTACATTTTGTCACATTGTGCCTAAACAAGATTGCTTTTACTAGACGACGAACTATATTTAATTTAATATCACCAGCCAATCGTCTCAAAAAAAAAAAGTGAACATAATAATATTGGCTTTTAATTTGTGCTGGCATATACAAGTCTGTCTCACGTGTTACAAATTTAATTTAGTAGCTAGGAGTCAATGCGAAAGGAATTATGGCCGATTAAGCACATGTAGTTTTGAATCGATATTTTAAATGTTCATATAATTGGATTGCTATTTGCAAGGTACACGAAGAGATATGAGAGGTAGACTTACCGAGCAATAAAAGTTTCAATTCACGCCTAGCATCCCTCTTATCGCGCCGTAGCTGTCGTTCAATTTCCTGATTGATGCGTTTCTGCTCTTTTGCTTCTTCTGATAAACAACACTCCATGCTTGATTCTCTTTTAATTAATTCTCGCTTATTCTGTTTCACTTAACTTATGTAAAAAACCGATTTTTTTTTTGTTCGGTCCACTTTTTTTTTTGTATATTTATATTTATTATGTATATAATTTCTTCTTATCTTGTTTTATATATACTTTGTTTCTTGTTTTAGAAGAAAATCACTTGTGTATATGACTTTTAGCATGGAAAAATGCACAATGTGATTCTTCTTCTTTTCAGCAATCGTAACTTATTTGTAACTTGTATATTATTTTATATTTTTTTGTTGTATCAAAAAGCAATTTGAACACTTATCACTATCAGTGTGTGAACGTTTTAATATTTTTTTTTTGTTTTCTCTCTCTTCGATTAACTTTAGATAAATCACCATGCAAAATTGTGTTGTGGACTCGCTCGCTATGTCATCCTCGCTTTTTTTACATTTGTGAAATAATTGAAGATGAATTTGCACTGAAGACGACTATTACGGTTTAGTTAAGTTATGACAAAATGAAAAACCTTTTTTAAATTTCGTTGTTTATTATCTTTTTTTTTTGTTTTTTGAATGCTGGAAAATATACTCGCGGCGGTGCAAATATTGCAAAAATCACTTTTTTAAATATGAATGAATATAAAAAACTGGATGAAATCAATAAATTTATGAGAAGATTGAAGAAAATTCAACTAAAAAACGCCACCAAAAACACAAATTTTTCCGTTTCTGTTAATCTGAAATTAGACAAATGAGAATTGAAATTAAGTAATTTTAAAAAACTATAGTTTTTTGCCGAGCAATTTTTTTTTTCTTTCTCAACCTTTTTTGTTGACCGCTGACTAGGCAATGACTGCTAATGAAAAACTAACAGTCACCATCTAATAGTTTTTCCATCGAATGAAGTTTTTCCCCAAAAAAGAAAAGAAAGAAAAAAAGCCTTAGTAAAGAAATAAACGCGGTTTTGTAAGCAAGCAAGTAAGCTAGCTCCCACTCCACAAAATACACAATACAAATGTGCTATATACCGACCGACTAATATCGAAAAACACCAAAAAGGAAAAACTAACGACGGTGGATGGATGGCTGAGGGGAGTGAGGAAAAACAGAAAAAAAATGAAATCTGACCGTCGTGCATACAAGTAAATATGAAAGTTTCTTTTCGCGTTCTCATGTAGGTAATAATCATATAGGTACATTAAATTATTTGCAGAAACTTATAAAATGGTTTGTGCGGCTGTGTGTATATGAAAGAACAAGCCGGCTAGAGACACAAAAAATACAATTCACTCTCTTATCATTGTTATCATCACTTTAAATTTCTTTTGCTTCCCATTCACACATAATCACCAATTTTGTGAACTGTACCAAAAAAATGATATTTTTTTATAGCACTGACTCTCCACATATAAAATTCAATTTTATTTCAGATTCTTACTTATGCACATATATTGCATATTAGTTAATTATTCTTTTCCGTATTAACACAAAGATTCCTCGCCACATACTAATTATGAATTACGAATTTTTGTAGAGTGAATTAAGTTTTTTGTTTATTCACACACAATTTTTTGAGCTTACTAGTTTTCCATAGAATCATAGGATATACGATATTATTTTTTGCATTACTTGGTCGGTGTTTTTATGTCTGTATGCGTGGAGTTTTTGTGCATTGGTGTGTGGAGTGGATGTACCACATCTATTAAATGAATATGACTTTTTTTTTTTATAAATTGAAAAAGAATAATCCAAAATGTATTTAAACTTTAATTTAGTGATAATTTATGCAATTTTATGCGATTCTCAAAACATTTTATGAACTTTTTCATCCAATTTGGAACCAATTGCAACTGAATGAAAAATTGATAAATCTCTATCAGGAACCTCATCAAAATCACTTTTTCACTTCTTTTTTTGCAATTTTAATTATACTACACAGCATAGGTCGGCTTAATAATTCAATTAATATTCTTTTATACTGATTATTGGCAAACAACACAAAGTTTTAATGCAAAAATATCCCATTTTCTTATTTCGCATTCACTTTTCCACTTCGACCGATAGCTGTGGAAAATGGAAAATGAAGGAAAAAATGTTTTTTCATCGGTCAATGGATTATTGATAGAATTTTTCCAATTTATGACATCAGCATCGGATTTGAGTGCTTTAAAAGCATATCAGTAACTTGTTTTGCATGTATATTACACTTTTCACATAATCCAAAATAAGATATAATGTTAGCTTTTTGCCATTATTTGTGATGGAAAATTTTTTTTCTTTGGGCGAGGCTTTCGAAAAAAAAAAATTGCAAGGAAAAAGTTTACATAAATTTATGTTATGAAATCACCTTAATTATCTGCAAAAACACACTTCTTTGTGATATTTCACGTTGGCCCGAAGCCATAAGTTCCACAATACTCACTCAATTCTTACCCAAAATTACAATTTTCTTAATACACACACTTTTTATTTTCTCAAAGAAATTCTATAAAATTTAACCATCCATCACTGACTGCAAGTTTCAACTCTCCACTTGTAGCACGCATCTAATCTCATTTCTATATTCCTGTTATGTCTTTATTAACACTTGATTAATTTGTAAATTAGATAAAAATCAATTGTTACTTTAAGGATCATGAAATTTACTTAAGATTGACTATTTCTCGGGTTGTGTAGTTTTCTTTGGAGACTATTGGAATCATTATCAACCGTTAGAGCTGATTATGGGGATAGAAGGTTGTTTGATGGATGTTTTATCATTAATACTATATGTTTTTGCAATTATATTCATTTGAACTTAATAAAATGTTCTTTAACTAAGCCATTAATGTGATATTTCAAAAAACGTATGAGATTGTGCAAAAAACGTTCCGTAAAACGTAAAGATTCATATTGAATGTTGCCGTTATCCTATCTTACGAATAGAAGTGCAGATTGAGAATAAAATTCTATCAGCTAATTGTAATTATGATATTAATCTATCGAAGTAGCTAAGACTTATTTTAATCTTCAAATTAGAGCTAGAATTGTATTTGAAGATAAGAATGTATAACATGAAGTTGCACCCAATCCTGAACCGTCGTACCCCTTTCGTGTTATCCAATTTTTTTGTAAACAAACCTTGCATTTTGTCCTCAATTTATTTGAAAATAATAATTTAAACAGTTTTAACCTAAGATTAAGTGAATTGAAGGAGTTCAATTTGTAAATTACAAAGTAATCTTTATGTTTTGTGTAAAATTCAAAAAATTCCCTGTTATAAAAGTGATTATTTTGCGAAAAATAAAAGTAAAATTTTAATAACATTTAAATTATTGAAAATTGTGCAAACTTAATATCAATAAATAAATAATTAAATATATTAATGATAAGCAAGCAGAAGGCGCTTAGAGAAACTAGATCCAATCGTGCAACAATAGCTCATTTCAACTCGCATACATTCATCCAAAAAAGTTAAAAAAATTTTAGTCTTACTCAGTTCTTCAGAGAAGAAAGTGTAAAGAAACAGATATGGCTTCTTCAAATAATAAAACTGTATTTTTGAGGAAATATACAGCGAGAACAAAAGAAAAGGTAGGAATAAAATGAGTAGAAGTGATAAAAAAAATATCAATAATAATGTAAAAGGAGAAAAAGAGAAATTTCGAGTGTAAACATAAACAAATCGATCATGATGGGTGAAACTTCTTTTTTTGACACATAAAAAAGAAAATATGAAAATTCGAGAGAGTATATAAATAATAAGCACCTAAACCGTATTGAAGAAATTTTGCTAAATGGTATTAAATAAATATATATCGATTAATGAGATAGTCGGCAATAATTATTTTTATACAGAACGATCAAGTGAAAAATGAAATAACTTTTCTAAAAAAATTATTCACAAAAAAAAGTGGTATATGTAAAAAAATAAAAATAGAATTCAGCTAGCAAAAATGATGATGATGTGAGAGAGAAACTAGAAATTCATCTAAGAAAGAAGTATCAGAGAAAGGCAAATGCTTTTTGTGCCTGAAGAAAACCTGATTTCGTATATATGTGAAAGAGGACTCCAAAAATAAAAATAAGTTTAATGAACGAAAGTGTATTTTGCAAAAGAGGAATCTGAAAAAAAAATTCAGTCAGTCGATAACGTCTGTTATCTAATGTGATAAAATTCTCACTGTATGGATATACATTCTTTTCTCAAACTATATCTCTCTCTTTATTTTTTGCAAGCCTCATTGGAATAACATGTATATCTAGTTTTTGAAGAGATTAGAAAACGACGTATCTGGACGTATCGTGTACATAAAAAATGTAATAATTTAAATGATCAAATGTCAATCGTAAAGTGTATTAATTGACCCCCCACGAGAATTAGATAGCATTTTGTAATTTGGAGGTCATTGCTATATTTTTTCATCGCATATCTTGTAAGTTACACGACTAGCTTGATTAATATATTTTATGATGACAGTTTTTCGCCTTGGAAAATGACTAATATCAAGAAAAACATTCTGTTTGGTATAGTCAGAGCAAGCAACAAGCTAAGAATATATTAGAATAATACTTTTTTAAATGAGATAGGCTATGGAAGTTAATGTAATTAAGTTTTCAAAAAAACAGACAAACAAGTCAATTGGGCAGCATAAAATAGATAACAGCATCTTTAAAAAACATTTTACAATTTCAAAATATTTTCATAGTGTTTATTAATAAACTTAGAATTCGATAGAGTTTGTTGTGTATCAATAGTTTACAAATGAATTGGCATTTTAAAGGCTTCTTGACTTTAACTTATTGATTTTATTGTTTGCTCTCAATTTAATTATTTAGTCCATGTTGTATGGTACAAATACTTGGGAGGAATGGGTGTTTCATAAATGATGTAAATAAAGAAATTTAAGTTTTGGACCTCATTTGCCATCCTTTTGTTTTCACAATGTCTAGTGATTAGGTTTTCAACAGCTGTTGCTCAGCATCAGAGCCCCCAACAAAGCAACTAGTGAAAGTCATAAGTGTCACTCACTGGAGCTTAGTGTCAATCTATTAAAATAACAGTTGTGCTAAGGAGGTCAAAAACCCAAAATTTCTAATACACATCATAAGTTTATAACCCCCCAAGTGGATCCGATACATATTTATTATTGATCTACGGATAATTTTCGCATCTAATGATGTTCATCTCTTATTTGTGATCATTAATTTTCGCTTGCATATTTCTGATGTTTCTCATCATAACTTGCGGATATTTTTAAACATCTTTTTTTTGTCGAAAGAGAAAAATTTATTTTTCATAATGAAGATTTCATTTTCGAAGCCAAGTGTGTGAAATTGGATCATACAGAATTGACTTTTTTCTGCTTGCAGAAGATGCGAGCTTTCATGCGTTTTTTGCCTACATTTCAATGCTCAAACGTTTCCCAACATTCTTTACATTATAACAAAATGGGAAACACAAATTTGCAGAAATTCTTTGAATGAAGACATTTGTGTAGTGGACACATATGACTTAGAGTTAAAATATCTACTTAGTTCATTAAAAGAGATTTACATACATATAAACGTATATGTGCGTAGGATCGAATTTTGGCTATGAAAGAAATATATTCCACAAAGCAAGAGCAGTAATAAATATACAAATAAATTCAATCAAGTAATAACATCCCACATGTTGACAATAGCAGCAAACAGCAAAGTTAAACGAGTGGCGAATCTCGGAATCAATTAAAGTGGCCTTTTCAAAGTCACCAAGTTCAGCCTGAGTGATGAATGTTAACAGTTGTTTTTCTTATGCTGTAAACCTGTTTGAGACTTGGTAAAATGCCGGTTAACTTTCTTTAAGACGAAAATATGTGAATCTCCCCAAAAATATTTAAAAAATTGATTTGGAAAGTTTTTAACATTTTGACTATTTTCGAAGCTATAACACACATGTAAATAACCATATTAAGAACAGACAACGAAGATTCTATTTTTGGGCAAAATAATATCTTTTCTGTTTTGCAATGCACGATTAGCACACAAACAAACGATTATTCTTGCTGATCTCAACATTTTAAAACCCGTTCCGTCTTTTACGATATTATTGAACAAATTAGTGAATTTGTTCTTTTCAATAATAATCAGCTAGGGTTCGTTTGTAGATTAGGTTATCACTTAAAGAAAATCTAGTTGGAAGTTGACTTCTGCAGTTCAGAACTTTTGTTTAATGAGTTGCGAATATCTTTAAGAATTCATTAAGTTTCCCAATAAGTTAAAGTTGCTATTCAATAACAAATCGCCAGAACATTTGTAAACACTGAATTGTAGTAAATTAAAGAAAAGACAAAAGGCACAAAATTTCCGAATGACTACCTATGTTAAAAATTCCAACAAAATCATGAAAAGTATCCGAGATAAGACTCTGTATCGCTTACTTTAGCTTTATCATGAATTATCACTCTATAAAAAAAATAATATTTTTCACACTATTTGTTATAAGGTAAATTGCGACATAATGGCAATTCCAGCTTTCATTTGATGCTTTTTACTCTTCACATTTTTATTGTTCCACGACTTAATTCAATTGTCATTCAACAATCATTTCGTTTTCATTCCATTTGATGGAGCAATTGATGTTATTATTATCGAATATATTACATAATTTAATATTTTCTCAAACTTCCATTTAGTGTCAGACTAACTTGACTGTATTGCATATGATGAAGTTTCTCGTGATTGCCATTTTATAGAATTCTGTTTCTCTTGACCTTACTTGTAAAGAATAATGTCGAAAAAAAAAGTGTAATCAAATTAATCATCATGCATCAGTAGTAACTGCCGTATGATATCATATAAACAATAAGTGTACTTTTGGTTGTGTGCAGGTTGTAATACAATTGTAGCTCACGTGTTGAACGATATCAGCACATTTGTGTGCTGCGTTGGAAAAATATCATAAAATATGGACTCGTTCGCAAATGACGTGTAAAAGTTGAAGAGGAGGTCTTTTGAATGGCACAAGACGGTTAATCGAATAGAAATCTGGCAACAAGTCTGTGTGACTCTGGCATCAAATAAAATCCAGCTCTATGCCAGAGTCACCCAGACTTATTGCCGGTTTTCTATTCGATTAACCGACTTGTGCTATTCGGGCCTGTATGTCAAACTTTAAAAAAATACCCAAAATTGCCATGACAGGTGTGGGTCAAAAATCACATAATGTGAAAGACGTCATTTCCTATTGACTCCACCCGCAATTATTTATTTGAATTATCAGAGAGTATCTGTAAAAAAAAAAATGTTTAATTTGAATGTCGAAAAGGAGTGAGAATTGTTGAAAAAACAATTAGAGATCACACAAAAAATGCCTGACCGTAGTCTCAAACCGAAATCATGTTCCATTAATGAAATGAAACATCATGAGTAATTATTTTTAGATCTTTTTCATCTGAGAGCTATGACGGTTTATTTTTATAAATTCTCGCAGATTTTCTTCCTTTTATTTCGTAATGAACTATGTGTATTCATTTTTTTTTTACGAATGAATATTGTGTCACTTGTGAGTATTTTTTCTTTTGCAAAAAAATTGCGGGTGTAGCTGGGAGAATAAAAAATACATTCGAACAGATGAATCACGTGGATATAAAAACATTTTACGTGATTTTAAAGTTTTTTTTTTTCTCATAGAATTGTCCATGATGATGCAAATTTAATTATTGTGCGGTTCTATTGACTGCAATTTCCATTTAGGGTTGTTCAGAAGTTATGTTTATTGAAGATTTGTGTTAACTAAGCACTAGACCACCCACAGACTCTTAAATGAATTGAAAATTATTTTTCTTTAATAACCATTCCTTGTCGCTTTGTCTTTTGATTGACTTTATCTGGGAACGCACTTTAAATTGTATCGGAGAAAAAATATTGGCAGTCTTGTGCTTATGACTCGATGAAAACTGTTCACATCTGTATATTTTTCCTATAAGATTCTAATTGGAAATTGCTACATATCGTCTTTATTTATTCATATTATTTTCTTTTATTAACGTTATGTGCTCGTAAAAGCTTTCTGCTACACAATTTATAAAACTATTTGAAAATCGTTTCCCTAAAGTGGATAATCTTTAATTTATGATTTTCTATTTCCACTATTTTGAGGGATTTAAAGCCATTTGATTAGTGGTTATCTCAAAAAAATATGCTTACTAGTGATGAACTTGAGCTAGGCTAGATGATAATGAATTATCTACTCCAATTATGATTAATTATCATTTTTAGATAATTTTCGGATTGTAACTTTTTATGATGATGAACTTAAGTGGCTAGTCGATTGTTGATATGATCCCTTTGAATTATATTGAAAATTTCTAGTGGTTTGTTGGATTCTAATCTGTGTTTAGTGGTTTATTTGATTTTATGGCATTAATCATGAGATTACAAGTCGTAAATTATGTTCGAGAATACATAGAATAACACTTACTTACTTACTCCGCTGTTTCTACTGATCAATTGTGATCTTTAGATGAGATCTAAAGCTGACAATATCGCTGGTTTGCCAATTACGAACACTGAGCGACCTCCAATCAACCTAAGTCAAATCCTGCAACCCACAGAATGCGATAATACATTAATTCAAAGAAGTTATTTCCATGACTGCACGTTATTGTCGTCATAATAATTTAAATGCCATAATCTTAGCTTTTAATCCTTTGTGTTTGATGTTCAATGATAAATCCTCAAAAATCTAGATTTTGTAACTCCCTAAGATACTAGATTACCCAAATTTATTGAAGAGCTTCTTTGAACTGTCCACCTTCAAATAACCCATCATAAATACTCAGATTAAAATCCACAGATAATCCAAAACACGTTGAAACTCAACGTTTCACATCAAAGAAATCAGGCATATGATCTATTGCTCTCAAAATTATAACAAAAATACGTGATGATGACTGAACATATGTGACTCAAATTACATATTGTACAAAAAATGAATGGATGAATAGTCAATGGATGTACAAAATTCCGAAAGTAAATATAGAAGTATAAAAAGTTTCAGTTTTGCAGCAACAGCTTTTAGCTAGGAAAAAAAAAAATGTTCGTAATTGTTGAATGGTGATAAATAAAACACTGTTAATTATGACGTTACAGCAGTGGAAAAATAAAATGACAATAATAATGACCTTGAACGTGTTCCATAGAGCGGAATACATCATGTGCACAGAATAAATAATAAATCAGCATGAGAATTCTCGATGAAAAAAAGTACAAAGCAAAGAGGAAATAAAAAGAGCAGCGATAAAAGTTTTAATAGAAATGGAAAAGAAATGTGTGTGAAAGATATGAAGAATATGACCTAATTCTGTGCATTATTTATAAATGCAAGATTAAAGAGAAGCTAATTGTTAAGACTGATAAGGTCAATTCATATATGAATTGATATGTGGGGCAAGGGCGTGAATAGTTTATCTTATTTCTTTCCTTTTACAAATAGTTGTGAAATGATAATAAACAAATACGATTCACATGCAATCTCAAATCAGTATTACTTAGTCGAGTGAAAATGCTCGAATGTCATTGTTTATATTTTTTCATTTATCTCTTCCTTTGCACAATTTATATAATGAGTCAGGGGTGTATTTAGGCAATGGTTTTGAGACAATAAAGATTTTGACAGGCTTAGTCAAAATGGCTTTTACGGAGCATAGCTTAAGGAGTATTGATCAAGGGATTGGTTTCTTCTGTGGATTAAACAGGAAAACATTCAATACTGGAGCATGAGCAATAAACGAATTTACGGAATCTTTCTAGACACTGCCTTGCATTAAGCATGTTAAAATTATCTGAAACCGCTAAATAATTACGTTTTAAGTTCTCAAAAAGATCTCAATAAACATACATGGTCATTGAGTTGTAAACTCTGTACTTACTAACTTGCGTAGAAATTTTAATTCAAAGAAACAATTTTTTGTGTAAATATTGTTAGTCTCGCTGTGTTTATTCTTTATGTACATGAAGAGCGAACCAGAAAAATAACTGAAAATTCTTGTATGAGGTCGAGAAGCTTTATACGATGTCTATTTACATAAGCTTAGAAAAATTCAAAGAACAGATAGTAAACATTATTTATATTATGAAGTACATAAAAATTGTTGATTATAAGATGAACTTTTTATAAAGTGTTGCTTGATGGAGACGATACTCACAAATTTCCATACATAAGAAACAGACACTTGATGTTGTTGATGATTTCACTGAATGTTTGGTATCTGGAAAAATTTAAATTTATTATATTTTCGTCAATGGCGCTATTTCAAATCCGTTCGATCCAATTTCCGTTCCGATGAAATCGTTTTGACTTTTTCGAGTAGATTCAGCTAAGACATGAAGCTGGGAATTCTTCAAATTGTTTATATCAAAAACATGAAAAATATTTGACTTTTTTATTACAAAAGCATTAAAATTGTTTAGGTTTTGAGATTCGCACAGCGAAAATTATCCATAAAGATGAAATTTTCCATGGACGTTTTTTATTCGTCTTGACTTTTCTATGAACTTGGTGATTATTTAACGAGATATAAGGCAATGATATTCAAATTAACAGTGAATTAAGGCACGTTTAAAAAAATAGCGCAATGTATTTCTCATTATATTGTTACGTACGATGTGATAATTTTTGGAAACAACATTGTTAATAATCGTTTATACCTTACTTGCTAGCGAATCTTTTGTGCTTCTTAAAGGAAACATTTGATTTGTAACAGACTTTTGTGATGGGCGGTGCTCGATTATGTGATTAAATGGCATCGGAATTAGGTGTTGGATTTGATTTTTCTATAGCTTGAAAAGAAGATTTTTGGGGGTTTTAATCTAGGAACTATTCAAAAATGATGTCAATTAAACATACAATTTTTCAGACTCCGTTCAATCTTGTAAATGACATTTTTAAGAGTTCTACTTCGCTTTCAGAACAGCTTTCTCATCGTAAATGATGAATTGATGTAAAATCTATGAATCAGAGGATCTCATTATCTGTTGTAATAACTTCCAACGAGGAAAACTCTCAAAAATTAAATCCACAGCATCTTTTATTTATATAAAATATTTTAAATTATTTAGTTCTAAATTAGCTATGCGTAAATGTCTGTCTGCTTAAAACAAAATTATTTATGTAAAGGTATGTGAGATAAATTGTTAATGACGTCATGAAGTTTTCGAGTTCGACCTAAAATGAATTGAAACAATTTTTTTTTTCGTCTACTTCCTCTTTAGTAGGCTCGAAGACAGTGTGTGTGTTGTGACAAGAAAGAAAATTATTAAAATGAACTCGCAATCTCAATTTTTATTTCTTTCCTTTTTCTCATCCAAAAATATCACAAGCCGCACTTTCAAACTAATATGTGAAGAAAATCGCTCGATTTGCAGCATTTCTTACACATTTTTCTACAGACAAACTCAAAAATTTCTCTCGGTTCTCATCTTTCTTTAATGTTTTTTTTTTTGTGAAAAACATTGACGTGATGAAGATTTTTAAAGGCAAGCTTTTGTTACACTTTGATGAGGAATTACATACTTATTCAGAATGATCAAAGGTTAAAGAATGTTTAATTAGAGGCTTAAAAATGACATCATTTGAATAAATTATGATTTTCATCTAATTTCTGAATATGTGGGCGGATATAGACAGAAATAGTATTTTTTGTGAATGATATGTGGTTTATTTCTGGTGTATGCGATGAAAGACGAATGTGTGTACCTTTTTTGGGGATAATCATAAGTGATAACTAGTCGAAATTAGATTTTGAAGACTCCTTTATCCTTTTGCTTAAGATAGTTTTGGGATGAAGGATCACTTACAACAGGGGCGTAGCCAGGGGGGGGGGGGCATAGGGGGCCCGGGCCCCCCTACGAAAATCTGATAATTGTATTATTAAGTATTTATAGAGAAGAACCAGTTAATGTAGAGGAAGTGATGAAAGAAATGTCAAAATCAGCACGAAAAATTAAATTTAATGTATGAGTAATGAATTAAATATTTAAACTTATGAAGAATGAATATAGATTTAAGGATACAAAATAACGGTTTTTTTAATTTTCGAAAATGGGCCCCCACCTTAAAAATTTTCTGACTACGCCCCTGACTTACAAATATAGCTTCAATATCACTAGATTCAGTGAGAATCTTAATTTGGGACGCTTCATATGATCAGCCCTCATGTCCGATAAGCAGTAGTAAAACAAACAATGGTAAAGCACACTGACGTTTTATAGTAAACATTTATTTTGAAGACGAATGAAATAAATGAGCTCATTTTAAGTTGATGATCTCTCTGAAGATCTTAAGGAAAACTCAAAAAACAAACATTAAATTTGCTGTGAGCATGAAAATTCTTTCTTCTTCTCCTCATTTTCCACTCAAAAATACTTATGTTAAAAATAACATTAAGCATTGTTTTTCTCACGAGTGTGCCTATACACATAAAAAGAAATGTAGACATTGAATAAGAAAATGTGATTGAGTTTGAATTCTCGATGAAAAAAAAAAATTATATAATGATCCTACTTTCTATCAATTTATTAAGCATTGAAAAGCATTAAATGATGAAAAGAAAAATTGAAGAATTTATGGAGTGATATTACTCATGAATTAATCATGATATAAGCTTGATATAATATGAAGAAAATGCAATTTCTTTTCCTATTGATGCAACATGACATAAACGATAAATTATTTACAATTCCATCAATTTTTTCTCTAACCATAATTGATAGTGAAAGTTGATGCATGCATTCACTTAACAGAAGCATTTACATCAGATATGATTAGTTGGAGGAATGATTGAAAATCAATCAATGATCAAATTATAGATATTCTGTTGATACCCACAATGTATCAGTGGCTTTTTTTTTGCATAGGAGTCAATTTGTATTGTGTTAGAGATTCATTTTGACATTTAAATTTCAATAATCTGTTGATTGTGTTTTTTTGTCTGTTTAATTCAGTTTCTTTCAGCATGTAAATGTGCATGCACTTGTATGAACTAGTAATTCTTAAATTTTGGCACGTAATAGCTGTGCAATTGACACTTGTAAGTGTCAACTTAAGCTACATTAGTATTTTTTGCTGCTTCCAAACTGTATCATTATACTTACCAATTATGATGCAAATGCATCCGTTGAACACTTGCAAAATCTCTTTGAAGTTTATATCATGCAAGAAATTGTACAAATGGCTTTAATGAATGATTGCGTGATGGGTTGCGAACTCAAGCTTTAGTAACTTAAATATCCATGTGAGTTAATGGTGACCCAGAAATGATATCCTGAGATACTAGCAAACGAGACACATTATGTACCAAAAACTCAAAACTACACCCAACACACAAACCGAGCTTCGCAACAAGAACAGTAAAATGGAAAAATAGCTTTTAAAACTTGACTTGGTCTGGGATTGAACCCAGGACCTTTGGATCTTAAAGCCAATGCTCTACCACTTAGGTCACTCATACCATTTACCCTCATCCACGTGTCATGAGCATAAGCGATTAATAAACTGCATTGTTCTTGCTCCATGATTCTCCATATTCTGCAAATCTTTGATGTCAAGACGAAAATGTCATGACATCTACATCTCAAAACCAATATCTAGAATACTTTATTCTAAACTCTTAAAATTAAGTACAGCTTGCCGTGTTCGGCAAAAATATTCACATTTCATTCCTCAAAAGTCTTATTTACACTACAAAACCGTATCTTAGATATTCATCAATTAAATATAAGAAGTAAGTGCCAACAAAACCGAATGTAGGTAGCTCAATCAATTATGTTGTTGGCGGGTTTTCATTCTTTGACGATTCATTGACTAAAAAGTAGACAAACTAGAACCAAAAAAGAAAAAAAAAATGTTTTTGTATCAATTTCATTCACAAATAATAATTCACACATTCTAGTTTATTGTTCTGTAGCCAATTCATTAATGTCAAGAAAACTTCCTCGTTTTAAGTGGCTCGTGCCCACAAACAAGTTTCTTAAATGTTGGCGTGAATATTCAAAAAAAAAACTTAACTTTCTTAAGCTTAAAAATTTTTGTGTCATTTTCCAATTCGCATTTGAAAGTAAAATTAAGTCGTCTTTGTTCATTTAATAATAGACGAAAAAAAATCAGCTTAGCATGTTTTAAATGTGCAGAATTGAAGATGAAGACGCTAAATT
This sequence comes from Chironomus riparius, assembly GCA_917627325.4. Lineage (NCBI taxonomy): Eukaryota > Metazoa > Arthropoda > Insecta > Diptera > Chironomidae > Chironomus > Chironomus riparius. Next base: position 44,083,610 of record OU895877.1, read on the forward strand.
GATCAACTTTTTATGAGATTTATATTATTTTTTAACACAATTGAAAAGAAAAATAATGCACGATTAACATTTTCACGCTCATCATTCAGTCTGTATCTATTTTTGTTATTATTTAAAGAGAAAAAAAACAACTCCGATAGTATTTTGAAACTTTAAGAATGGAATGTCATGACATAACTTATTATGGTAGAAAAACGACAAAATAAGAAATATCTCGAACACTACTGCCTTAATAGAATGCCATAAATATCGTACTTATATGCAAAGACACGACACTGCAAACTCCCTCGCAGCAATATCGTTCAAATAGTTTCGGTGTTTCTTCAAGGCAAGACAGCTAAGTGAGAGAAATATAAACGAGGTAAAGTAACAGTTTACGTTAGAATGCACAAAGGCACTTGATTTACTCATTATAAAAAAACTTTACTAGAAAAATATTTTCTTCACTTCTCGACTGGCTTCTAACAAAAAATAATTAAATCTCTTCTTCATCTTCATTTGCCTTTTCTTTTTCCACACTTATTTGAATAAACTTTCACCGTGAATCAAATATTAGTGAGGATGGAAACATCGAAGTTTAATGAATTGAATGAGAAGAAAAACTATCATCAGGGGTCATTTACTTGTGGTGTCCATTGATTGAAGGTTTGGGGTTAAGTCAAGTTAGATAGCTTGCTCAGCTAGGTTAGGGGTGTATCCGAAACAATTTCTGCTTCTGTGATGTTTAAAATGATCTTATGATGCCTCGGTCCAGGAGTGTGTTCTGAAAATTAAAAAAATTAAAGACTTCTTCCCGCCAAAACATTGATTTTGACCCAAAACCTTCCTGGATACGCCTTTATCTCTAAATCTCGATCAAAGACTCTTAACTTTCGATGTTGTGAGATAAATTCTAAACTGTGACATCACTTCTTCCCGATCCCTTTAAACCTAGTTATCTAAAAACGATATGCTGCTGACTCTTTAAGTGCTCAAAAAGAATCGAGTTTTGATTAGCATTCTTTGAATAAATAAATAAATAACAGCAGTGGTAACAACAACAATCGGTGCTAATCAATTCTTTTTTCTTTTTCTCACTTTTTTTCTATCACGGTCGAGTAGGAATTTTTTGATAGTTGCTAAGGTCTTCAAGTTGTTAAGTAAGGCAAATGGGTTAACCTATATTTAAATGTTTGGGGCATGCTTGAGTTCTTAAATCAACTACAGACGTCTGAGTCAGTTATTTTTAACACCAAGGATATGGAACTGATCAAAATGATCAAAACCTGATGTATCGGTTCTAAACCTATGAAGACATTAAATGAAGCTTGAGACAAAGATTGTTCTAAACATAAACAACCCAAACCAAGTCAATAGACTCTGCAATCACAATGTCAACCTTAAAAACCGATAAATCACAATTTTGTCTAAAGTCCTATCATTTCCAATATGAATTAGACTGAAACGTCTTGGAAAATTGATATTTTTAAGAAATATGATTGAAAAGTAAACCACCGTGACTAATTTCACTCGCGAGCTAAAAATAGCCAAAGAAAGTCACTTGATGCATATTTGAAAAAATATTTTAAAGGTCATTAACACATTGCAAGCATTTCTACGGCTGGTAATCAGTCCATAAGGCTTACCTGATGACGCAAAAATAAATTTCTATTTTTTTTTCACTCCCTATCGAGTACTTCATACACAAAAGGTGTAAATGAAATTTAATTAAGAAAACTGTCAAATGATTGTCTCACGATTGCACATACCTATGTATATGCATGCGGTCTATAAATGAAAACAAAACTTACACTCACAAAGATGCCAAAGAAGAGAAAATAGAGATTTTAAAATTAAGATTAAGCTTTAAAAATATCTGCAGCATGTTAATTTGTACGCAATTTGTAAAGTATGTAAGCAACGCAACGCGAGTAAATGAATTAATTCCAAGCCTTTGAATTTTAATTAAATTAACGAGAGGTGTAGAAAATCGCAAAATAATAAAGAAGACGATGTTCATTGAAAGTTTGTAATCAATATAATGCGATTACTGATGCTACGAGTAATAAATCTATTGCATTTTGATTGGATGGATTAATTTAATAGTGGGAGAGAAGTGTGAGAACACTAAGGATGTGGAACTGATCAATAAGATTTATTTTAATTAAAAATGATCAAAACACGATTCATCAGCTCCGCAACTTTGCTTCCAAGCCTAGGATTTTGTAGCTATGAATAAGACATGTTTGCAGATAATTTACTGCTAGTATCATTGTTCATATACTTGATTATAACTCTCGTGTGACTCCAATATAAGCTGAGGTTTGCTTACAGACAAAAAGGCACTGATCTGAGCTGACAATAGTTCAAATTTAAATTTTTAAAATGTTTTATTTTTTTACTGATTTTCGTCCAAATTTCGACATTTTGACACCATGTCTGGACATTCTGATTCTTTTAAAGCTCAAAATAAATTTTATCAAGCAAATTAACCGCTAATAATTACAAAATTCGTGAAGATTATGCATCAATCAGCAGTTAAAGTATCATAATAACAAAATTTCCGGAATTACCTCTAGATTAAATCGATTAACTCAATTTTCTTCTTCTTACTTCATTCAAGCCAGTAGGCAGTAAAGTAAATAATAGAGAAAATTTAATGACTTAACCACTCATTGTGCTTTACTGTTTTTATGGATGAGTGTAAAAAAATTTGTTACAACAAAAAAAAAAGTTGTGAAAATTATTCATTCTGAATGAAATTGAAAATAAACACTTGTAATCTAATGGGCTGCCTTAGACTAAGTTGCGGTCTTTTGTAGATCATTATGCTCTTTTTTTTGAGTAAATACAATTTGAGATATCAGCGAAAACCAGATGTGATCTCTCTCTAATTTCATTGAGTCTGATCAAAAGTACAAAATTCATTTCTTCTTGTTCTGCTAAGCTTGAACTGAAGCCAAAAATTCTTTGCTGTTCCGATGGGACGAATTTTAACACAATTTAATTTTTGTTTTTACAATTTTTACAAAAGAATTATTGATCTGACGATTGAATCTGTTGATTCTTCATTAAAATTATTCAATTTTTGCATGCAGCTGTGCCAAAAGCTCAAAATCGAGTATTTATATACTCGTAGGAATGTATGACAAATGAAGGGAAGCACAGAACTATAAATAATCACAGTTTCGCGTCTTTTAAGATGACACAAATGCGAAAAATGGGTAAAATTTATGTTGATCGGGCAATAATCAGTCAAAGATCAAGGGCGAAGCTTACTTTTAGTTACTTTGCTCTGATTATTTCCAAAAAAGCATGTGACATTAAATTACAAGCAATTTACTAGCTCTATTGACCTGCTTCCGTACTCGAATCATTTATTTTTGACCTCTGTGTGCATTATACTGTGTCGCATATTATTTATATCCATTAATTACATATACAGAAGGAAAGCCTTAATTTTTTATTCGTCGACAGATTTATTTCTTAACTTGAAGTTTGTTCTTGTGTTAGACGAAGTATTTCGTGTTTACAAAGGTGCTAAATGCTTTTTGATGTCATCATCGTCGTTGCTACACACTAGCAAATCTGACACGTCGATGTGAATGAAAGAGTTGATTTTGCTGAAGTTGTTTACTATTGACGTCCATTAAAAATTAGTTTGGGGCTATTTTGGTTACTGCTGAACACTCTAGTAGCTAATGAATTCATAGGCTGAAGATTGATGAGGCTGACAAAACATCAAGTGATTTTTAGCTCTACAGTTTTTCATCAAGTTACTCTTGCGGACCACAGCATGCTTACTTAGATTATTTAAAAGTTATTTCCAAATGTGTAGCTTAAGTTGCAACAAAAGGCTTTCCATTTGACTCTGTTGCTGGATTTGTCAACTAGTTTGTACAACATCTTCGTCCGCTTATTAAGTTGACATTTCATTCCACGCTAAGTTTCTTTTGAAGCATACAGCATGAGAAATAAACCAATTTGGTCTTTCAGCTTCTTCCCTTTAATTCAAGAAATCCTTTAATAAACGATTTTAATAGCAACAGTCAAAACCAAAGTCTTAACTCAAAAAAAAATTACAACACCAGAATCATCGCTTCTTGATTTTGCATAAAAGACATCCATTAAAAATAATTCATAAATTTAATTTAAGGTGCGCGCAGTTCGTTTAGACGCACTTAATTTTTTTCAAATTTTCCTTTAATAAACACTATTAAGACAAAAACTATTTTATGTGTTTATAGCTATGACCAATTAGGTTATAAATATAATAAAAGTATCTGACTAAATGCTTTGCTTAAGTAATTAAAATAATTTTTTCAAAAATTACAACAACAAAGTGCGCAGTTCGTTTAGACGCACTTTGAAAAATCTAAAATTTTGTCTTATTTACGTTTCGTAGAAAACTTAATCGTTTCTAATATTAATCTATCAACAAAAACGAGTAATTACTGAGGGTTTTAGAATTTTCCATCAAGTTTTTCCAGAGATTTTCCTTCATTAAAGTTTTCATGTTGCAAAAATTTTGATAAATTATTTATCCAATAATTTTAAGTTAAATTATTATTCTTTTAACTGATTTCCATAGATAATTGTCCATAATATTAGAAAATTAACAGATATTTAAGCTTTCTTATAAGTATAAGGCGAAAATATGTGAAAAATATAATTATGGTGAAAAATTTCCACCACTCTCATAGATTAATCAACAAATTTTGACAAAACTGTAGATACCATAATAAATTTGAATAGACCAGCTTATTTATCGTATTAAACTTAGTTAAAAACAGAAAACTGCACAGCTCTATGGCTAATGGAACTTGAAAATTTTACTGAAAAATTAAGTTGTGGTGAAAAAATTCACCATAGAAAAATAAAATTTTAAAAAACGTTGTTTTAGGCAATTGTTTCATTTAAATTAGGTTGTAAAAGTGTTTCTGTCTCAAAATTAATCAATTTAAAACATGAATTAAAACCTTAGACATTGTTTTTTTAAAATTTTATTTTTCTATGGTGAATTTTTTCACCACAACTTAATTTTTCAGTAAAATTTTCAAGTTCCATTAGCCATAGAGCTGTGCAGTTTTCTGTTTTTAACTAAGTTTAATACGATAAATAAGCTGGTCTATTCAAATTTATTATGGTATCTACAGTTTTGTCAAAATTTGTTGATTAATCTATGAGAGTGGTGGAAATTTTTCACCATAATTATATTTTTCACATATTTTCGCCTTATACTTATAAGAAAGCTTAAATATCTGTTAATTTTCTAATATTATGGACAATTATCTATGGAAATCAGTTAAAAGAATAATAATTTAACGCAAAATTATTGGATAAATAATTTATCAAAATTTTTGCAACATGAAAACTTTAATGAAGGAAAATCTCTGGAAAAACTTGATGGAAAATTCTAAAACCCTCAGTAATTACTCGTTTTTGTTGATAGATTAATATTAGAAACGATTAAGTTTTCTACGAAACGTAAATAAGACAAAATTTTAGATTTTTCAAAGTGCGTCTAAACGAACTGCGCACTTTGTTGTTGTAATTTTTGAAAAAATTATTTTAATTACTTAAGCAAAGCATTTAGTCAGATACTTTTATTATATTTATAACCTAATTGGTCATAGCTATAAACACATAAAATAGTTTTTGTCTTAATAGTGTTTATTAAAGGAAAATTTGAAAAAAATTAAGTGCGTCTAAACGAACTGCGCGCACCTTATTTCGTCAATTGTGGCACAGTCACGGAAATGCTTTGAAAAAGGGTTCTAAAATTAGGTCGAATGAGCAAGTGTTTTTACCGCACAAATCTGTGTAAGCACCTTCAATACAATGACCGTGAATGAGCTGAAATAACAAAATGTATACAAAATAATTTTAAAAAATATTTACAAGCATGCACGATGATTGAATTAATTGATTGCTCTTAAATGCTATGAAACTTCATAAAAATGAGGTAAAAGTTAAAGCTCTGTGCATTTATGAAAGTGAAAATTTCCACAGGTTTCTTTTATTGTTTTTATCTCATCTAGCAGCACGTAAAACCGGCATGAAGTGATGTATGTGCACATCATAGAGGCTTTAAGTCAATCAATTTTATTAAATTATCTGAAGACATGTTTGAGTGGATGTTGAAACTGCCATGCCTTATTGACAATAACATGTCAAGCGTCTAGTCAATTTCCTACCTAGTTTTAGTGACTTGGAAAAGTTGTTTGAGGTGGAAAAATCCTCAATTTTTAGAAAGGAAATGAATTTTTGATGCAATCTATGCATTTTTGAGTTCATATGGCAAAGCGACAATCTCTTTGGCGCGCCCTAACGTCGAGCATATACCATAAATGTTAAATTCCAAAACACATACCTCAAAAAGTCAAATAAATCAGATCTACTAAGCAATAAAATATTTTTTCAACTATTTACAAAGCAGGAAAATAATTATCACTCGATATTTAATGTTTGTAGCATTCATTAGCGATTCCCATAAAGACTTATCGTAAATTGATAATGAAACTTACAAGCTAGTGGAAATAAAGTCACTTATGACACGCTTAAACGCATTTTTTTGCTGAGAAATTTTCAGTTTAATTAACATTTAAATATTAACGGTTATTATAATTTTAAAAAAATAACCATCAGAACATAATTTAAAATATAACTGCAAAATTTTAAATAAACCGTTAAAAAATTAAAGTTGCTAGCAGACAGCCTTGACGTATCACAGTCAATAAACATCAAATATCTTTAGGGGAAATGGCTTAATAAAAGTTATTCAAGTGTAAAAACAGCAACCATGATCACGCGCTTACACTACCTACATTAGTTCAAAATGACCATCGCCCACGAAAATGTTGACTCAAAAACTAAAGCTCCAAATACGAATCTGTGTACAGAAATGTATTTTGAATAAAAACGAGATCATTAAATTCAATGCTATAACTAATGACGACAATAAATTGATAATCATCTGCCTTGATTTATTTACAGATTTTACAGAATTTGGGGAAGGTCGATCGTACAGCAGATGAAATTTTCGATGAGCATTTGAATAATTTCCAACTTCAACAAAGTTCGGCCAATAGACTACAAAAGGAATTCAACAATTACATAAGATGTGTACGAGGTATGAGTCGAGCTTATCAGTTATTTTAGTTTTCTGAAATCTTTTGATTGTTTTATGAGTCGGCATTAAAAGTATTGGTTTAAACAAGCAACTAAAGCGCAACTTTTAATAAAGAATTATTTTAAAATTTTCCTGAAAAATCAAAATTGTTTAAAAAAATAACGGTTAAATAATATTTGAAACATAACGGTTGAAAAAGTTTTGAATTGAACCGGTTCATTTGGGTAGAAATTTCAAAATTTTAAAGTCTGTTTGTAAAAGTACACATTTTTATGATCAATCATTCTTCTTTGAGGAAATGCCCTTGAAATTCAAAACCATAAAAACTATTATCAGTCAAAATTTCTTATCAAAATTTATCATTTTGATTGTCCCTACAGCGGTTCAAGTAGCATCAAAGTCTTTAATGGAAGCCATAACAGAAGTATATGAGCCAACATGGTCAGGATCAGAAGCACTTTACGGTCAAGCATCATCCATTGAAGTTTTATGGCAAGACTTTTCGCACAAGTTGGGCGATCAGGTGTTGATTCCATTAAACACTTATACCGCACAATTTCCAGAGATGAGAGTGAGTTTTAAGCCAGCTTGCATTTATATTGTAATTGAATTTAAAATTCTATTTTTAAACACCAGAAAAAAATTGACAAGCGCGGACGTAAATTGGTCGATTACGATAGTCAACGTCACTCCTTCCAAAATCTCCAAGCGAATGCAGCAAAACGTAAAGATGATGTAAAGTTAACAAAAGGACGCGAGCAATTAGAAGAAGCCAAGAGAACATACGAAATTCTCAATACTGAGTTGCATGACGAGCTTCCAGCACTTTTCGATTCAAGAATATTGTTTTTGGTTACAAATCTACAGACACTTTTCGCATCAGAACAAATGTTTCATAATGAAATATCAAAGATTTACTCGGAACTTGAAGCAATTGTCGACAAATTGGCAACGGAATCACAAAGAGGATCATACACGCTGAAAAAATTGAATTGTAAGATCCACAAATATCCACAAACTTTTGACTTGATTTTTATTGCAATTTTGTCTTTTCGTAGCAACTTCTAATAATATTCAATCACCCGTCAAAAGTCACGAAATATCCAATGCTTCAATCAGCTATCCAACTCCAATGACAAATGGAAATTCAACAGCAGCAACAAACGGTGGTAAGTTTATATCCAATATTATGATTAAGTGAGCCAAAGAGTGAGATATATGAAAAAAAAGGTTTCAAAAAATCATTTTTGCTATTCTTGCTAGATTCAATTAAGATCCACTTTTGATTCCGCGTGTGAGATTCGTACACAAATTAAGCTAATTACTTTCCATATTGAAAAAAATAAACATTTTAACTCAAAATTAATCAAAATGAAATTCTTTTTTTTGTTGATGTGAAAGTAAATGAGAAGTAAAGTAGTTGATTGGATGCTTATTTAAGATATTAATCTAATTAGAACACAAATGATTGGGGGAAAGAAGGTTTAATTGACTTTAATACTCTTTCTCTTAATGTTTGGTAAATTGCTTAAAAGATATTAAGTATGATTAATTAATCGAATCATATGGAAGAGCAATAATGATTTCAGATTTTTCGGATGAGAACTAAGAACACAAGACATGACGAGAACAAGAAATCATGATTGTCCTTCCATTTGTCGTGCTTTGAGAAACAAAAAATGAAGAACGGAAGCGTATTTTTGCTGTTGGATTTGATTGATGGAATTTGGGGTGTATTTGGAAGTGTGTTAAGGGTACATATGTCATTATGTCATCAGACAGGCTTGATGTTTTCTGGGGAAGAGTAAATTAAGGGATTCTTGTCTTGGGCCTGATTTTAACGCTACTGGGCAGGGGCGTAGCCCGAAAATTTTTAAGGGGGGCCCATTTTCGAAAATTAAAAAACCGTTATTTTGTATCCTTAAATCTATATTCATTCTTCTTAAGTTTAAATATTTAATTCACTATTCATACATTAAATTTAATTTTTCAAGCTGATTTTGACATTTCTTTCATCACTTCCTCTACATTAACTGGTTCTTCTCTATAAATACTTAATAAAACAATTATCAGATTTTCGTAGGGGGCCCGGGCCCCCTATGGCCCCCCTGGCTACGCTCCTGCTACTGGGTACATCCTACCCTAGTCTCAGATGAGATTAATTTATATTAAATGCTGTATTAAATTTATTGTCATTCCTACAAAAAAGTAGCCCTAGAAACAAGTTTTTGACTGATTAAGGTCACAATTAGAGAAATTTGGAAACAGACCGCCTCTAGTAGTGGTCCTTAAGTGACCTAGAAGACCCCCTCAAACATCTTAAGAAATATGAGTATCCACGAACACAATGCATGCAACTTAAAAATTAAATCAACAGCAAATATGTGTTAATCCAATCCGCAAAAGTACGCTCGAGTTCTTTACATGTGACATTCATGATTTCATTGATTTAATTAAATTAATTTATCATATAAAACAAAACATATTCCGTAATAACTTTTTTGTGTTTGCGCAATGTTTAGTTGTTCTTTTTTTTTTCTTTTCCATGTACTTTGATATCTAAAAAATCATTTATATGATATATCCCCCCAAATATGTACACAAAAAAAAATCTATAACATTCATCATGTATGTATGACAAAATAAAAACAACATTTGTAGCCACATCTTCACCCTCTCCAATATCATCAACTCATTCACCGACGCCATACGAACAAGAACCAGATTTTAAGCCTGAAATTGAGGCACAATATCAAAATCAAGAAAGCTTAGGGCTTTCAGAGCCATCATATCAGAATGCGACGGCTATAATAAGTAAAAATAACATAAATAATAATAATGATGCAGGTGATGGACCGTCCACAACCACAACAACAACAATAAACGGTGTCAATAATAATAGCATTAATGTTGAAGTTATTGAGGAACAGCAGAAGAATGGTACGACAGAGACAACGACGATGGATGAGTCACATTTAGATAATAACAGTCAAAATAACATTAGTAAGAGCAACATAAATGAAAATAACCAAATAAGCAATAATCAAAACTTACCGAAAAGTAATAATATTAACAATAACACGGATGAGTTATACGATATTCCGGTTGGTGAGTACTGCATACTATTTCCTACTAACCAACTCTATATCTATCTTTAATTTCTCTATCATCGCGCTGCATTATTATTTAAAGCTAACAATCAGTTAACAGGCGAATAATACAATTTACCAACAATTGCTTATTTTCTTATTGACGATGCTAGTTTTGAGTTAGAGATTTTTTTTATATTAGCTTCAGAAGTCGTTGATATTGCGTAATTTGGTCCCTACTCTTATCTACCTGCCTTGCTTTTTTTCCAAAATAAATATTTATTTATTCAATCTTTATTGAGCTTTACACAAGAAGCTTTTGATTATTGCAGAATTTTATTTTATGTTGATCAGAGGTTTTTTTGAGTAAGATCTTCTTGGTTGGAATTCTTTAGAGGATTTTTGAGGAAGTTTTGATAAGGTTCTTTAAGTTTTATAAAAGAATTTAAGGTCACGGAGCTGATCAACTATCTGTTGTGATTTCTGGGATTAATCAAGGCTTCCGCAGGTTATAATCTTTGCTAATGTTTTGTTTTTTAAACATTATAATCTGGGATTGATCTTGAGTTTGTAATCCTCCAACAACGAATGATATCACCAACAAAATCTTACAACATCTCTGAATCAACTGATCAATTCAAAAATATCCAATTACTAAGTTCAAAATGATCTTTATTACAGGTGCCAACACAACAAACTTGCCGCCAGGTGTGCTGTATCGTGTTAAAGCTACATATAAGTATGTAAGAGAAGACGCTGATGAGTTGAGCTTTGATGTTGGTGAAATCATTGATGTTATAGAATATGATGATCCAGAAGATCAGGTAATTTTGGGTTTGCTCTTCTGTCAAATTCGTCTTTAGAGCGTCATTCACTTATGATGTCGATCGTGTAAAGATGAAAGGAGTTTAGTGTTTAGTGGCATTATCGAGAATGGAATTAGAAATTATTTATTTATTTGTCGACGATACCGTCGGTAAGAATTCGTATTTCTACATGTTTTACTTTTTACATTGATTAGTGATATATTTCATATCACTATAGGTGATGTAGAATCAAGCTTCCAATCTTCAAATCTAGGTTTCGATTAAATTCAGGCTCTCGTTTCAATCTTCTATGGGCTTGACGTGCTACATTTCAGGTCTGTTCTGACAATATTCCACTGCAAGGTAATCGTGTAGCTCTCGTTGCTATTTCTCCCGCTACACTTAAAGTTCATGATCCGTTCCTTAATCCAACGTTGCCCAAAATGCCCAATTATGGCTTGATTTCGTACATTAAGCAGTCGATGTATCTTAACTTCTGAAAAAGAACAAATTTGGAAATGGCTGGATTTGAACCTTCGACCTTCGAGTTACCATACCAAATTTGAGTCAAGCGCCAAACCTTTTCGACCAGCAAGGCACTTAACTGCACGGACATATGTTGAGACAAATCTTGGAGACATCATAAGTCAACGACCTAATCATACCAATTTAACATGTCATATAATCTGAACTGATTGAATCATTTCAAATTAATTTTACAGGAGGATGGCTGGCTGATGGGATCAAAGGACGGAGGGAAAGAGAAAGGAATGTTTCCTGCAAATTTTACAAGACCGTTGTAACGAGTCAAAGAAAAAATATATTTTTTTTATGTTCGTCCATCTTTATTATTGACTTTCTATATTTATACAAAATATATTATTACCCCCCCCCATTCCTCCCCTCTTTTTTTGAAGATCATCGAAATAACTTTAAATTCTATATTTGACCTTATTTGACCTTCCATATTTAATTATCGAAAACAAAATAACACCAAATCACATTCACCAACATTATTTTTATAATTTTTTTGTTTAATATTGAGAACTATTAACACTAACGTTGTGGGATCTGCTTCCAATTTTTTTATATAGTCAAATATTTTCAAGATTTTCTAAAAAAAAAGTTTATAAGAAAAAATTTTAGTAGTGTTGATGGCGCGTGAAGCTTTGGAAATTGGGGGGAACTTGATGATATGTGAAATACTTGCTAAGTGCCCTAAAGTCGAATGCATTTTTAGGGTTTTTTTTGAACAGATTATTTGCCAAAATTTTACAAATAGAAAGGAAATTTGTTCAAAAATTGTTCATTCGTACTTGCTGTACTGTAAAGTGAGCTTAATAAAGTCACCACATAATTTCAAAAGCTTTCTGCACCTCAATGATATCAAATAAATTTGATGGCGAACTGACGAAAATAATAAAAGAATTAATAATAATAATCCTTCCATGCCAAGTATATATATTTATACAACTGCATATTTATGGAATATATTGTAATATACAATGCAATTTCTTCTTCCCAATTATACACAAAAACATTTTTCTTAAATTTTATTATTTTAAATGTTCAAATGTTGGAACTAACCGAGAGAAACCCAATTGCCAAATTTTTTTCTTCTCACTAGAATGGAGAATGAAAAAATGAATATATAAAAAAAAGTTTTTTGACCTACTGTAGAATTTGAACAAGAAATAATGACGAAGAGTATATCAAATGATGTGCCTTTTTTTAGTAAACAAAACAGAATTTTTTTTTCTTTGTGGGTGGATTTTTGTACACGTTAAGTGCTGGAAAAAAATGAATACCCGTGCTCATAAGTTGTTAATTATTATTATTATTATTACTAATGTCTGCAAATCTTCTAGTTTAAATTGAAAAGTTCGTTACAAATTTAACATTTTGAATTTTAATTGAAGCTTTTTCAGGTCATAAAATGTGAAGTTAACCTCTAAAAATTCAAATTTTAACGGATTTCAATAACCTGAAGTTGTGTTTGATTCAAAATTCCAATTTTAACGGATTTTAATGACTTAAAGTTGGCTCAGATTAAAATTTAACGGATTTTAATGCCTTGAAGTTGTCCTTCATTATAAAAATTTATCGACTTGATTAAATGAAATGTTAAATTTGTAACGAACTTTTTTAATATATTCTAAAGATTTGTGTATATTAACTTACTATAATCACCAGTCTCTAATTTTAATCTTTCTTAAAAAAAAGAAAAGTTGCATTAGTAATTGTTTTAAAGCATAAAAAAAAATGTGTAAAGTCTGTATTCTTTTTCTGTCATTTCTAATATGTTTTTTTTTTTTCTATTAGCCAGAAATTACTCTTTTTTAATACTGTCTTTCTTTGTTGATCAGTTCACAGTTATTTAAATACGCAAGAAAAATAATTCATTTATTTGTAATTTTAACTATTTTTAATTTTTAATGAATGTAGAAATGGAAAAATTGAGATGAAAAGTGAGATATAAAAAATAATAAAAAGAAACGTGTAGAAATTTAATTAAAAGATTCTTTTATTTGCGCCATATGCTAATTTATCATACATTGTGTATCACATAATTCAATATTTTTATTATTATAAGTTTCTATAATTTTTCTTTTAATTAAGTAAATTGTGTCTGCGTTGTTCAAATTATCAACAATGTTTGGAGAACTGAGGCAACTGGATATTATTTCTACGATTGTTCTGATGACCCAGCTTATTTGCGGCTTGAATTCAATGAACTGTCTACACAAGTTAATCGTAACAAATTATACATTCGGCTCCACACAATGCCTACGGACTAAGTTGCTTATAAAGTCTTTCAAATAATAAGTTTTGGCACATCCTCTCTTATTTTCTATTACAGTTTACTTTTATAGATATAAGTTGAATGTCATCGATGGTAGATCATTAACCTTACAGACCAAAATGTTATGACTTTGAATGCAAGACAAGTTCAATTTGACGATTATAGTTCATTTTAACGATTTAGTCATACAACTTGGTTGGTTCATATGCTGAGTGTAGTTTTGGGAATGCATCTTTTTCGCTAGGTATGCAGGTATGTAACATACAATTTTAGACTAGGTTTGCAGTTTTAAGAACCAATGTTCTCAGATAAATGTTTTTGGTAATGGTTTTATGGTTGTAAATCTAAATTAGGGGCATGCTTCGGTAGATTTACTTCTATTGTAAATTTAAATTTGGTATATAAACTAAACAGCTATGATCATTGACTGCAATTCTTATAATATCTTAATATTCTTCCTATTCTTGTCTTAATTTCTGACTATTCCAACCTCTAAAATCAGTTTCATCAGTTCCTTTAATGAACATTTGAGCAACACAGAGTAAATTCTTTTTAATTCTACATCTAATATAAATATCCGTTGATTATTCAATTGGATGGATCACATACCTTTTTGAAGAGCTTTTTCTAAATTTACATTAATTTTGATTAATTTTTATATTTTTTGTCGCCATTGATTTTAACTTTAAAGAAGTCGCAAATTAGTAAGAAAATTTATTTTCATCGACTGGATAGTCTGAATCGTCATTAGCATTGTTTTGGTAGTTTATTGGCAATCCTAAAGCAAATCGTTGTCTAAAGAGCGTTGGAAGTGAATTTCTTTTGATAAAGTTTGGATAATTTCCGTTGAATTCACACCATCCGTAGTCGCCAGGTCTGCTTAAAATTCCTTTAGCTAATGTTATAATTAAATTTATTGTTTTATTAATGTTGATTGTCTGTAAATGAAATCTTACCGCATTCCAAGTTGTACGTTTTGGAACAAACTCTATGAGAATTACTAGTTTTCTTATTATTGTTCATGCACTTCTCTCGATAATTTCCAAAGCATCTATAGTTTATGAAATATTTATTAGATTGGTATTTTGGAGATGATCTTAGTGATAACTTACCTAAACTTATTATTACAGTCTTCTAGTTTGAAATATCCTGAAAAATATTTAAATAATTATTTTGTTGTTGAAGGTTTTCAAGCTTTCAATCACTATCATCAAGATTAAAGTCTAAAAGGCTTGTCATTATTATTGGGTAGAGTAAGGTTAATGATCTATATATCTATATATCCTAACGTTCAAACATATGCTTTCTAATCTTTTTAAAGTCTTAGTCATACTCAAGACTGTTAAAAGTTTGTTCTAAGCAAGTTTTTACGACTTCAACTCTGCTTAAAGCTAGATTTAAAATTACTTTTTAAGGTTCTGGCAAGTGGTTCGGATCCCACTATAAACTGTAGGTCTAAAGGGTGCGGTACAATAGATTCTGTTCTAATTTGAATCGCAGTGCCTCCAGCTGAAAGGCTGGGCCCTTCACACATTATTATTATAAGGATCTGGTTCTTTTAATCAAAGAAAAATTGCTGGGATGTTTAAGATTAACTTTAAATGGATGTTAAATGGCTTTTTTCGTTTAATCATTTGAATGAGTTGACTGAAGGTTTTCTCGAGTAGTTCTTAGTCTCAGCACTAGAATATATAATTATCTTGATGCACTTACCAACAGGACACTCAAGTTTAGCTATTTCTTCATCCAATTCAATGAAGCAATTCTTATTTTCACCAGAACAGAATCCAAGTGCCGTTAAAACTAAGCAAATAGCACCTAAAAGCTTCATTTTTTATAAGAAGGCAAACTTCAACGTTTCCTATTCAAAATCTTAAAAGTTGTTTAATTGAATTATCTGTTGATGTTAAGACTTGAACAACTGATAAATGACTGATAATTGTTTAAGGATGCTGCATCCTTTTTATACAATTCTATTTTGATTCATAATTTATGTCATAATAATGAATTATTAATGTGGTTTTGATAAATATTCAATAAATATGTTAAGTCCGAGTAATCATTGACGACCATCCTTGCGCACTAGCTGCAATAGAAAAGAGTAATTTGCATGATAAAATGTAAAAGACTTCCTTTTTGCAGCAGAGATTTTTCTTTATTCAAAGCTTTTTTATGCGATTTTTTCAATGTCCCTAAAGGATCTGCTTGTTTCCAGCCTAAGAATTACTATCCTCAATTAACAATAATCCTTAATTATGCATCTCCAAAAGAGTCATTAAAACTATTTTTTTTGTAATAAGCGTTGTCGTTGTCCCGATAGTCTTCATAGGTAGAAAGTAGGAAAAAAAATCATAATTAAGAGTAAACAGCGACCATTCTGTCATGTCCAGCACTCGGATAGTCAAAATTCTCCGTCATTTGACTTCTCTTTCCCATCACACCAGGCATACAATTCTCCGACAATCGACACTTCTGCTCTCCATTCACATTTATACATCCGCTACACTTTTGATCACAATCACAAATCAGATCCTTTGCACACTCATTTCCTTTAATTTTATATTCGTTTGATTTACGCGAACAATGCTGTCCGATGGTTTTAAGGCATTTAATTGCACCACAGACATTGACTTTGCTGCCTAATAAGCATGACTCGGGATCATCTGAAGCTGAGTTGAATACACAGTGCATCTTTTCAAATCTGGAAGTAAGAATTGAAGGAATTTCATGTAGAATTGGAAATTGAGTCGTAAGCAACAAAGAATTTGACTATATGCCTTTATGAGCTGACAACTTAACCCCAAAAATTCGGAACTTAACCTCAAAATATTCATCAACTTACGGTGACATGGCTGAAAAGGCAGACGATCCAGTCAAAATCACTATCACAACCATGAATCTATAAATTTCCATATCCTTCCTAATTACTTTAAAATTACTAGACACTACTTAACGTTTACTCCTAAGGACTATACTGAATGGCGAAATTACTTGAGAATCGAATCCTTTTTATATCCAAAAAGATTTGACGGCCTTCCATGTCCACTCATTGATTATTCATTATCAAAAAAATAATTTGAATTTGAATTTTGAATAATAATTTGAACCAATTAATTTTGGTCTTGTGGATTATAAATATTAATCTATTAAGTTCGTCAATGGATGGTGATAGGCAGTTTGATCATCTGTTGCTGTTACGATGTAAAAATATGATTTTTTGGCAGTTAAAGAATAAAAATTACATAAGAACTGACACTTTTTAAAGCTTACTAGGCACTATTAAGATATGAACTGAATGATGACTTTCTATCTTGGGTTTGAAGTTTGAGTTATGCATTTTGAAATTCACGTGTATTACAATTGATAATAAGGCACAATATATCAATTTAATGGAATGAAGTCAATGTGTTACACAAGATGCAGGGAATGGGTCATAAACTCTTTGGGTGTTCATTCATAAAATGGATGTATTATCCAGACTACCGTCATTTCATATAACATCCGTTAAATTTGTATTCAAAAAAATTCAATATTTTTATGACCGTTATAATATTCAAAAATTTTTGACGGTTAAACCAGATTTTAACATGCACTTACTCATTTTGCTCAAATTTTATTGTTAATAAAGTTGAGAATAGATAAAAAAAAATATAAAATTAATAATTTATGAAGAACTTTGGGATTTGTGCAGAATTGGTATTAATTAAAATAATTTATTGTTTACATAATGCAACTGTTTTTTGAAATTTGAATTTTCGGCTCTAATATCGAAGAAATCGAAATTAATTTCGAAGAAGTCCGAAACGAAATGGCGGTAGTCTGGTATTATCTTAAATATTTCATCAAATATCGTAAATAATTGAAATATACTTTTTGGGGACTGACTAATAAGATTAGAATCATATGCGACCGAAACATTTCAATTGGAACTTAATTTGATGTTTTTATTACTGAATCAATATTCAACAAGTCGATGTGTCTTTGGTTGATCAGCTGATGCTGGTAGTTAAGCTTTTATTGTCAATTCTTACAGTTAAGCATTAAGCTCAAAATTGTTTGTTAAGTTTTCATTAATCTTCATCTGTTTTTTAGAACATAATATAAAATAAATTTAAATTAGATCAGGATAATTATCCAGAACATGGCTTATAAAGTTAGGCAATTTCTAGGAGTTTCACAAAAATGTATAGGACTTCCGGAAGGTTTTGTTTTTAACATTTTAATGCACAGGACATGATAGAATAATGAGACTAAAGTGGTAAGTAAACATGGTAAGTATTGGTTTTATTTGCTTATTTGGAGTTTGTAAAGGAATTTAAGACTTTTCTTATTTTGGCAAACTTCTAGAAGTTTCGAGTGTGTACCTTTTTCTAGAATAAATCTCGAGTAACACAAGTTGGATAATCGAGACGAAATAACTTAAGACTTTGAGACAGGGTTGCGATACAAGCACCTGTGCACAGGTGAGAACCGTACAATTCCTTGATAATTTGTAAGGTTTTATTTGAATTTGTATGGGATTGTTTAAAAAACCTTATAAATTACTTCTTCTTCTTCTTCTTAATTAACTTTATTAAGGTCCATCAGCTTATTGCTATTTAAAGACCGTTCACAATTCCAGGTAGTTTAATTTACAAATATACACAAAGAACAATCAATAAAATCCAGTCAACTCCAAATGGTTGACAGAAAACATGCCCGCGATAAGTCAAAACAACAAAAAACCATAGCTAGGCAAAAAATTCCATCTTCAGTTGTCGATGATCCAGATCCCTTGACAGTCCTTATTGCAATTCAACTTGTGATATTCCAAATAGATTCAAATTTTTGTTATGTCTCGATTGTGATCTGTCAATGTAATTAATATGTTCTGCTGTATTCCGAGATGATAGATTCCTGTTTGTCAATGTTGATTTGTTGAAATCCAGTCAGCACCAATTGATTGATAGAACTTGCCCGCGATATATGGGGAAACACACAAAACCCATCGCGAGACAAATTCTCCTCACAATTGACGATAATCCGTTGTATTCCAATAATATTCAATATGTCTAGGTTATGGTTATGATAGAACCTTCTTGTCCACGATTGTTGGTAAAACACAAAAAACCCACGTGAAACAATTGATTCTCCTCACAACTGCCGCCGATCGTGATTTGTCAATGTAAATAAATGTTTGTTGGTATTCCGATGATGATCTATTCCGTTTTATCTAGGTTATTTGCAAAATTTGCACATTTTTTTTTTCAATTTCAATTTATATCCAAAATTTAATTAAATCGCGACTTTGCTGAGTTTTCTCCTTAGTATCTTTGTTCTTTGTTACTTTGAAGACAGTTCCCTGAGGTTTGTGACTTATTCCTACGCGTAATTAATTAATTTTGAAGTATTGCACAATTCCACAACCTCCTCATTCGGAGGTTGGGAGAAAACTGACCTTATAAATTACTTCTTCTTCTTCTTCTTTATCTTTATTAAGGTCCTTTTTTTAAATAAATTTTAAGACCATTTAAATTCCAAATTTGTTTTACATTTTTTAAATACGAACTGCATTACAGGACATTATGTGTTTTAGTGTTATATTTTATCGTACAAATTAATTTCTTTCAAAAAGTCGAGTATTTTGTCTGTGGCATTTTTGTCGTCAATTTGTAATGTTTGATAGTTTATGTTAAGCTTAGCAATAGCGGCTTGATTATTTGCGCACTCAAAAATATGTTTTACAGTGAGAGCTTCATTGCATGTACAGGTTGGGGGAGAGGTTTTTTCTATTAAGTGAATGTAAGTAAGATTAGTGTGTCCGATTCTTAGTCTTGAAAGTACTGTCGAGTCTTTTCTGTCGTATGTGTTGTTATTAGTCCATTTGTAAACAGTCTTTTTAATGTTACCTAATTTATTTCCGTTGTTAATTTCCTTGTCCCACTCATTTTGCCATTTTTCTGTGACGTACTCCTTTATGTATTTGGTCATGTCTTCGATTAGTATTTTGTAATTTGTGGAGGGTTGTTGTCTTGTTGCCTCTTTTGCATCAATGTCAGCTTCCTCGTTTCCTTTAATTCCTACATGACTTGGTACCCACATTATTGTTGTGTTAATGTTGTCATTTCGTAATTTGTCTTGAATTTGCTTCAACAATGTGTTCTTAGGCCTTAGGCTTTTTAAGGCTTGCACGACACATAGTGAGTCGGTGCATATAAGTGTTTTATTTGTAGTTCTATGTTTTAAGGCTTTTGATAATGCAAAAAGTTCTGTTGTATCTGTTGTAGGTTCTCACCTCTGCACAGGTGCCTGTATCGCAACCCTGCTTTGGAACGAATTTTTCTTGTGCTAATCGGGAGCAATTCGAATTATTAGTTAAAATACATCATGTTTATTTACTTTTTAATTTCATTTTTATTATTTTATTAATTTTTATCCATTTTTCATGTCAGGTTTTTTAAAACTTTTTTTTTCAAACATAAAATTTCTTAAATAGACACAAAGTGAGATGACAAAAGTTTAAACTTCCTGTAGACCATAAAAACATAAAAATTGCTGACTCGAATCATCTTTAGCTGTCAAAAAAATAACGAACTTTTTTCAAAAAAATGAAGAAAAAAACATTTGTAAGGTTTTGGTTTTTGAATTTTAAATGACAGTTGAATTTTTAAAACTAAAGTTCTCATATTAGTGATTAATTTATAACTAACGGAATTAAGCATCTAAGGGAAAGAAACATTGAAATTTATATTTTGGTCATTTTCATCATTTATTGTTTTTAATTTTTTTTTCTTTTTTTTTGTCATTTCACTGTGAAAAATTAATTCATTTTTTTGTAAACATTTTTAAATCACATTTGAGAATTTAATTCTTTTATTTTTTATTATTTTTATTTTTTTTGTATATCCAGAACATCTGTTTATTCATTCTCAAGTGTGATTTTTCGTCATTTCTTCTACAAATTGTATTTCTTTTTTGTGTCTCTTAATTAACTTTCATTTCATTTTTATATTTTTTTTAAAGGATAAAGAACTTTATGGGAAATTTTACATCATACATAAAATATGTACAGCAGAATTAATGCATGTGAACTGAAAATAAAAGGATTTTCTTTTTCGTTGGAAGAATTTAGAATGTTGAGAATGTTGATTTTGAGTATTTTTGTAAGCTTATTGTATGCTTCTGTTGTGGATGTACTTGAAATGGAGATTTGATGGAAGATTGAGGGATTCGATGCAGATACCATTAAATTGAAGGGGCTTAACTAGAGTTCTGGAAATCAATAAGACTGAATTAAGTAGCGTGGTTACTGGCTAAGTAGCTGTTGACACTTAATTAATGCGTCATAGTCTAACGTTGATTTTTGGAGATGTCTAGATTCAAATTTGAGTTTCTTTGGAATATTTTAGGCTCCAGAATTATATCAGGCATAAGTGAGCTACTCTCTCATTTAAAATTGAGCCTAAACATAGTTTCAAATCTTCAAAATAGCGATTAAAGTGCCTCGAACCAAAAAAGGTTGTTCAGAAGTTTGACCAGCAAGTTAGAAGCTCATAGCAGACTTTAAGCTCACAAAAAATCCTCAAAAATTCAACATTCCATCCATCCTTCATTCTTTAAAAAAAAAAGCAAGAAAGATAAAAAAAATATTCATAAATTTTACATTTTATTCTTTAAAGATTTAAGATGAGAAGGAAGAAGACAAAGTTCCTTTTTTAAATTAGCAATTTAAACTGTTTTTAAGTTTGTCCATAGAGGAGAATTTAACATTAAAAATAATTATTCCATGTTTTTAATATGATTTAAGTTCAAAAAGGAATAGAATAATACAAAACATTTCAAGTATTAGCTTTTTTGGTTGTACTGAAAAGAATGTGAAAAATTAGGTGCGGAAAATCAAAAAATAAGATTAAAAACAGTGAAATTAAACCAAAAAAGAGGTAAAAAAATGCCTTAAATGTTATAGGAAAAATTATTTTAAACATAATGTAACGAGAACTTCATTTTAATTCAATAAACAAATTGTTGGTTTTTTTTCTTCTTTTTCTCTGTTTGAGGATAAAAATTTAATTACTTTGTATTTTTTTTTGTTGTTGTTGTTGATGTTTCTCCTTAATTTCTTGTGTTAGTCAATTTCAATGATCTTTTTTTAATATTTTTTTTTTCATTTCTTTGTGAGTTTTGGGATATTTTTTTTTGTCGGGTTTTATTTGTTTTAATGAATTGACAATCATCAATCCATTCATTTGGGATATATACTCTAAGATAAGAGCAGCTTAGTCTCCCTCATCACCCTCATGTTTTCGTTTCTTGCCTCGGGCAGGTGATTCAGCTGAAAATAAAATAGATTTTTATTTTTGTTTCATTGATTTAGTGGATATTGGCACTATGGATAGACTTTACTGCTTTTATTTTTAAACTAACATTTAAATCTCAGGATTAAATTTAAATCCAAAATAATCTTCATAAACCATAAAATTATAGGGGTTCCAGAATTCCCGTCCCCGTAAGATTTTGGGAATCGGGAACGGGAATATTCTCAGGAATCAATAAAGAAAAAAAAGTAAAGCTACACTTACACCATGTATTTTATTTAGGTTTTTAAATCAAATTTAAATTCTATTTGATTTGATTGTCAAATTGATTCTTTTGACAATAATTTCCGTTTAAAATTCAATTCTTTTTGGTTTTAGGACAATTCTTAAAGTACGATTTTAAAAAACTGATTGCATTAACGTGCTGGTCTAGCAATCTATAACTGTAAAATGCTTCCAAACCCAAGATATCCTAATTTATTGACTTCTGATAATCTACGAATATGTACATGATTAAATTACAGCTTATGAACTGATTTTTTGATTACTTACATGTCCAATATTAATTTCAAGCACGTTTTTTTTATTTTGGAAAAATTACTTTAATCCAATGTCAATTAAGTTTATTATTTTGTGGACATCATACATTTAAAAAAATACTTTCAAATACTTTTTCTTTTCGTTTTTCATAAATATATGTTTTTGATTTAAAAAACATCAAATTTGAGTTTAATATTTCAACTCTTAAACTCCTTAACGTATGTTTTCTTTATTATAATTTTTTTCTTTAAATTTTGGTTTTTTCATGGAAGATACAAAATAAAATAAAATCTAATTTGAATTGTCGGTTTTTTTGTTATGAAAACGGGAATTTCGAGAATATTCCCGACAGATTTTCGAGAAACGGGAACGGGATTCCCGTTCTCGGGAATTCCCGATTTTAGAACCCTTATAAAATTATTCCCAATCTCAAATTTCAATAACAGTCCCAAAAAATCCAAAACTACATAAAAATACTTACATTCACCTTCAGCGTCATCCTCAACCTTCTCAGCTGTTTCATCGCCATCTATTAAACACAAAAATTACCAAATTTACATCAAAAATTCAAAATTAATCCAAAAAAAAAGTTGATAATTACCTTCTGAATCGATATCCTCATCATCTTCGTCCGCTGGATTTTCATTCTCATTCCAGTCAGAACTGTCTTCTTCAATATCATCTTTGTAAACTAAATTAAATTAATTTAAAATCAAAAAATTCAATGCAAAAAAAGAAAAAAATTTACCATCTTTTAATCCTATATCATCATCCTCATCATCGTCGTCGTCTTCATCGAAATCCTCTTCTTCTGCTACATCATCTTCATCACCTGTTGATTTAAAAAAAAAAAAAAATTCAGTTAATTTCGCAAAATTCTTT
Source organism: Chironomus riparius (assembly GCA_917627325.4). Classification (NCBI taxonomy): domain Eukaryota; kingdom Metazoa; phylum Arthropoda; class Insecta; order Diptera; family Chironomidae; genus Chironomus; species Chironomus riparius. The sequence continues at coordinate 44,107,135 of OU895877.1, forward strand.
AAGTCTTTACAAAAACTAACGTTGTGCCGTTGGCTTGAAATAAATCTGATTAAGAATGGAAAAGATGCTCATAACAACTAAGAACATGCTCGCAAGGGAAGGTCTCATTGTGGCTGGTGACACATCATTGTTGATTTTTAATGACTTTTCGAAATCATCTTCCAAGTCTTTTATACTATTAGAGTTACTATTACTAGCATTATTGCAGGACGAAGTTGCTTGCGCTTTCTTCTTAGCTGCTACTCTCTTCTCGAGCTCTTCAAGCTCTTTTAAATCGATATCTATCCCATTTATACTAAACGCGTCTGGCACTTTATGAGCGTGATTTGTACGAAATAGAATTAATGCGGATTTGAGATCAATCGTCGGATTAAAAAACGAATCAACAACTAATTCTCGGATTAAGAATTAATCTTGAGTTTAATTTTCGGATCAAAACTTAATCCTTAGTATAATCCTTGGATTAAGACTTAATCTTGAGATTAATAGAGGAATTAAGAATTAATCCTGGATTTCAAGCTCAAATCATTAAATTTAAGGACATTTCGAGCAAAAAAGTGTCACAGGCGCAACTTCTTAGTCAATAAACTTCAGAACAAGCAGTCAAACCCATCCCATAGCCAAAAAAAGAGCACACAATCCAGAAATACAAAGTTTTATAAAAAATAAAATAAATTAAATGCAAATCAATTACTGTCTTCAACTCCATTTGCGTCATCGTCGTCCTCGGACAAAGCTTCATTATCTTCTTTATCGAATCCGTCCAAGAACTTTAACGATTTTATCAATCGGAATACATTATTTCTGTAATTCTCAGTTGATGTAACATCATTGTTGAATAAGTCCAATGTCTCCAATTTTTCGAGAGTTGCCAATGGTTTCAATTCATCAAAGTCTTTGATCTTATTGCCGCTTAAATTAAGTGATGTAAGCTTGGGACTTGTTAGTAAATGATTTAAACCATTTGAAATTCTGCAAAGGCAATAAAGTGTCAATTGAGTGTCTAAAAAGGAAGTAAGGAAGCAAAGAACTCACCTGTTATCAGATAATTCTAGTTTTTTAAGGCTCGGTAATTTGGGGAAATTCTTGAGTGACGTGATGCCAACGTTTATCAAACTGAGCTTTTCTAATGTGGTAAATTCATCTGTTAAGCCTTCAATTGTGGTACTGCGACAGTTGTCTAAATTGAGTTCTTTGATCTGAAATTAAGGCAATTCCATGAGTGAAAAAATGCAAGTAAAATTCTTTTTGATCAAAATACTCTTAAAATAACACCTTTTCCGTTCTTTTAAAAATTTATAATTAGTAATAACTAGGGTTCGCCCACATGCGTATCCATGCGCATACATGCAAATTTCACATGCGCATGTACTGCATGTAAATTTTTTAAAACAAATTCTGCAAAAATAATTTTTTTATTTAATTATATTCCTTTTATCATATTTATCAAAAATTTCATAAAAAATTACAAAAGTCCTCGTGTTTTGATCGAGTGACTTCAGCGCATTTTTGTGTTAGCGATCAGTATTTGATTATCTATTTATTTTGCGTTCATTTACAGATCATTAGAAGATCATCAATTAGCAAATATTTATAATGAATGCTTATATAGAAAGGCTTTATTATTTAACGGTAAATAAATAATTTGAAATTTTCCCGCTAAAAGTTGCACTTCAAAAACATTAACTATAGTATAATTAATAATTTGTAATGATTTATCATTAAACGTTTTTTGGAATTCAAATTTTTTAACGGTTAATAAATAATTTGAAATTTTTCCCGCTTAAAGTTGCACTACGAAAAAATTAATTATAGTATAATTAAATAATTTGTTGCAATGAATTTTCATACAGAAAGGGTTTATCATTTAACATTTTTTTGTAATTCAAATTTTCTAACGGTCAATAAATAGTTTGAAATTTTCCCGCTATAAGTTGCACTACGAAAAAATTAATTATAGTATAATTAAATAATTTGTTCCAATGAATTTCCATACAAAAAAAGTTTATCATTTAACGGTTTTTTGAAATTCAAATTTTACAACGGCTAGAAAAATTTAACGGTCAATAAATAATTTGAAATTTTGCCGTTAAAAGTTGCACTAAAAAAACATTAATTATAGTATAATTAGATAATTTGTTGCAATGAATTTCCATACAGAAAGAGTTTATCATTTAACGGTTTCTTGTAATTCAAATTTTCTAACGGTCAATATAATAATAATTTGAAATTTTCCCGCTATAAGTTGCACTACGAAAAAATTAATTATAGTATAATTAAATAATTTGTTGCAATGAATTTTCATACAGAAAGGGTTTATCATTTAACATTTTTTTGTAATTCAAATTTTCTAACGGTCAATAAATAGTTTGAAATTTTCCCGCTATAAGTTGCACTACGAAAAAATTAATTATAGTATAATTAAATAATTTGTTCCAATGAATTTCCATACAAAAAAGTTTATCATTTAACGGTTTTTTGAAATTCAAATTTTACAACGGCTAGAAATTTTTTGAAATTATAGAGGTAATATTGAAATCATAGAGGTAAAATAAAATTTGAGCAGGTTACACTGAAAACAAAACAAAAATTCATTAATTATAGCATAAATACACTGTTTTAAGATTTTTAAATGTCCGGCGGGCCAATAACTCGATATAACGGAACTAATGCAAAAAACTAGAACTCTCTACGATGTCTAGATTAAAAGTTTTTCTTAGCAGCCGACCAGCCAGCCAGCCAGCCAGCCAGCCAGCCAGCCAGCCAGCCGACCATAGTGCGTTATTAAGCTACCTTTTTGAAACAAGTTTCAAAAATGCGCTAAAAATATGATAAAAATGTTGAAATTCGCTTCAAAACTGCTTAAAAAGACAAGTTCCTACATCAGAACACTTCTAATTTGACCTTGTTCTCACAAGATTTGGTGTCAAATTGATCAAAAGTGTCCAAATAATCATTATAGAGGATGCTGGGTTATAAGTCCAGAAAATCAAAGTCAATAAAGGTTTATAAGTCCAGATACAAATTGCACCTGGACTTAAAAACCTCACGTGCAGTTTATAAGTCCAGGTACAAATACAGCTTGAATTATAAACTGCACGAGAGGTTTTTAAGTCCAGGTACATTTTATATCTGGACTTATAAACCTCACGTGTGGTTTATAATTCCAGAAAATTTATAAATTTTACTAATAAAATTCTAGTGCGATTATAAGTCCAGATACATTTTTCTTGAAAATTATTTGTGAAACTATTTCGATTTTTTTTTTCTTTATTAATTATGAAAAATTATGTATTTGACAATAGGCGATTCCAGTAGGGTAAATTGCAAAAATTTTGACTTTAAATGAATTTTTTGTCGAAATTTTTATTAAACCTTACAAGCTTTTCAGTTTATCTGATGTAATTTTTTATTTCCTAATTATTAAGATATTTGAATTCTTCGGCCCGTTGCTTTGTGACCAAAAATAGAATTTTGTAAAAGTTGTAACAGGGTAATCAAAAATTTCATATCAAATCCTCATATTTGCAGCAATAAATGTACACTTAATGATAGATTAAGATCTGTTTAGAAATGTAAATGCTCCAAACTCTAGTAATAAAGCTTAATTATCGAGATAAATCGATTCTCCGAACGTCAATTTTTTGTCAAAAAGCAACGCAAGAGCTTAAATTTTCCTAATCCGTTAAAAAATTACAAAAATTTTTTGATCGAAAATACTGTAATTCTGAACTTTCAAGCTACACTTTTGACAAATTTCATCATTTAAAATAAAAGTAAATTATTATTGATGGAAAATTTAAAAATTTTGCGGAATATATATTTATGATGTAAGCATAATTGACAACGGATTATAAAAGCTCATTTTGAAAAATGATTATGTTGCATAGACCGGGAAAATAATTCTGCAGAATTCTGGAGAATTCTAGTAAAAAATTCTGATCAATTATTCTAGCAGAATATTAAAACAGAATTTCTAGAATTCTGAAAGCTTATTCTGATGACAATTTTTTTCCATTTACAAAAATAAATTTTGAAGAATTCTGATTCAAGCAGAATTTTTTTTGTCAGAATTCTGATAATTCTAAAATCTACTTTTTTAAAAAATGTATATCAAGAATAAAATTTTTTAAAGGTTTTATTAAAAAAAAAACTTTATTCATAGTTTATATTTAAAATGAGTGTGTAGCAGAATTATTCTGATAAATTCTGCAGAATAATTCTGATGACAACAGAATAATTCTGAAGATTATTTCTGATGAATCTTCAACAGTATAGAATTTTTTTTTTCAGAATTTAATTTCCAAATTCTGCATAATTAAAAGTTTTGATGAATTACTTTATGAGAATGTGATTAAAGACTTAGTTTGAGTTTCACTAAGTTTGAAACAGAATTGAAAATGAATCGCTTTTGGCTTTGCCAAATATTTTCCTTTTACTCCTCTGGTTTAAGGCCTTGAATAGTTTGATAAAATTATTCGTTATTAAAACTTCAATTGAAGATTTTAAACAAAAGCGTATAAAATTTGATGAAACTTTTGAATATGAAATTTTGGGAAATCGAATGTTATCCATTTTCTTCAACGTGTAAATGTAATTGTAAAAGCAACATATGGATTAAAAACTGAGTGACTTCGATAAACAAGTTAAGAATTCTTTTTTCGGCTCTGTTATTAAACATTAATGACAATTCGACAATTATTTATCTAATAGATTTTTATTGGTCATTAATTTTTTTAGCTTTATTTGGAAATTATTATTTCCCCTTTCTTATATAGTGATGATCAGTTTATAAAAATATGACGATGCACACTAATACTACAAAAATCCGTTGCAAAAACTACAAACAGCACTTCATCAGTTGAATTGTAATTTAAAATTCCTGATTTCTAAGAAGATAAGTTAATCAAAGTCACTTAATTCTAATGATCATAGGTCAATGATATCATTTTACTTGTTGAAATTTTAAATGCTAATTAAATGAAATGCTATTTGATTTGTGTTTAGAACTCTGAAAAATGTTGTTTTCCAATTTTAATTTCCATAATAATTTGCAATTGTGCAAAAAGTAAGTTATAGTATTTGTACCTGGACATATGAGCTGCACGTGAGGTTTTTAAGTCCAGGTGCAATTTGTATCTGGACTTATAAACCTTTATTAACTTTGATTTTCTGGACTTATAATTTTCTGTGCACGATTTTTGTATCTGGACTTAAAACCCAGCATCTTATAGAGACATATTGAAACGAATCCAGCAAAAATTAGAAGTTTCAATTTTTTTTCTCAGATTTCCATGCGCATGTTACGTGCGCATGCATGCGCATGTCAATTTGGCGAACCCTAGTAATAACTCAGGATATTCATTTTTAAATAGGTAACTAAACGTTTAAAGGTCTATTTACTGAAATAATTCAGTTTTTTCATCGTTAATCGGTTAAGTTTACGAAAATTTCGCTTCTTATATCCTTAAAAAAGTCTTGAAATAACCATTTTTTGTGCTTTAGTATATTTTTAAGCCATAAATATTCACTTTTTCTGTTCTTAAATGCTTTATTCACAGAGAAAATTTAAAAAAAAATACTGCGTTAATCGGTTAAGTTTTGAGCGCTTTATCCAAAACCAACAAAAAACAGAAAATTTGAATTTTGAATTTCCGTTAAATTTATTTATTGCTAAGAATAATTTCTCTTCGAAAAATAACATTTTATTGGGTTAATAATGAATTTAATTTGTTTTTTTTTTTCATGTTAACATCATAATTTTGTGTAATAATAATCAAGGCAATGAAAATAAGTTTGAATCTTTTGAAAATTTGTAATGGTAAAAAAAATTCAAATTACTACAAGTAGAAAAATATTACAACTTGCTTTTTCTCAGTTCCCTTTACTCGTGGAATTGCCTATTAGGAAAATGAGAATTAGCACGTGAATGTCATGTATTTCCGTTAATGCGCGCGTTAAAATTCGAATCTTTGATTCTGTCGACATTCAAAGTCTTCGTACGAGAATGTTAGTAAAGGCAGGCACAAATACAGTTGAATGTAAATATACGCTCAACGTCTGAACATAATAATTCGATAGCTGAGAAGATGTGTATGGATAGACGAAAGCATGCAAGTGTGTTAGGAATGCGAACGTATTTAGGTGATATTTACGTTAAAAAAAATAAAATTCATTAGTAGCAACTTTGCTTTTGCTCGCTCAGCTCTGTTCGTTTTCATTTTTCCCCATGACCATTCTCAACAAAAATGGATGAAGGAAGGAAAGAAAAAAAAATTCTCGCTTGTGTCGTCGTGTAAAAATTTATTTTTTTTTGGACGAAATGAGAGGAATTTTCAATTGAATTTTTCACATTAAGAATGGATTAAAAATGGCAAGGAAGTGCATTTAATCGATAGATTAATGATCAATAAGTGTTTTAAAGTCATTTATGGTGTATAATAATGAGATTTAAGTGCCTTTTTTGCTCGACAAAAAGTGTCACCTAATCGCCATTAGAGTTATGAAATCGATGTTGGTATGAATGAGAGGAGAGTCCAACAACAACAATTTCTACGACTTAATTTTCATTATTATTATTTTTTATAGAAAAACATGGCTTCCCACTTTAATTTCTTTGTTAATTTTAAATGACTTTTTTTAGGGGATAAGAGGAACTAAGGGATGTTTATGCTGTATGCATGATGCGTTAATGACTTAAAGTGTCAATCGGAAAAAAGAGAAATTTTCACATGGAAAGTCTTTGTTTTCTTCTCTTAAATTGTCAATAGTTTAGCAACGCGCGGCATTGCAATCGTGGACAAAAATGATATTTTAAATGCTTTGCTATATGCTGATTAGCATGATCAATTGGAATCAATCCGGAATAAGAAGCATTAATTAATGAGATTCTTAGATAATAATAATAATAATAGATTTTTTAAGGAGAAATTATTGATAAAAAATATGAACTGAGAGAAAGTTAATTAAAGCGATAAATGTAAGCTATTAGACGTGCAGGATATGTGATGGAAAATGAAAGAAAAGCAAGTTTCGCGGTAACATGTTTTTTTTTTATCAAAATGACTTTTTCACATTTTTGTTGATTATTTAATTTTCCATTTAAATTTGCACTTTTTGCTTTAGTTTGAGGCGTTTTTTTGGAAAATGTGGGATAGTGAAAATTGATTAAGGTAATTAAAAAGGATTTATAGATAGCGGTACACGGGAAATATTGGCAAAATATGAATGACGGATGCTTTATTCACCTGATTGGCTTCTCTACCGCGTTTTTCCAATAAAATGCGTTTCTCCATAATCAATACGCGATTTAATTCACTTCACTTCCAATAAATAATACGTTCTTGCTTAATTATTTACTGATATCAAATTTTCACGAAAATATTTTTGATGCTTTTTTCAAACTTCTCGGCGATTTCAATAAAATGCAGTCTATTTGATTGTGTGAGTGTATTATGTCGAATGCGTTTGAATTTAAAAAATACGTTACATGCTTTTTTGCCATTTTCCTTCTTTCTGCTCATTCTGTTGATCTTTAAAATTCATTAATGGCTATTATAGGTACTTTAGATGCTAATTGATAATCCTGCTTACTTAAAATATGTCTGGATTGCAACAATTAGGAGATTTTTCTTTGTTATAACGGTTTTCTTCGGTGATCCAACGTAAATGATGCATGTGCTGATAAAATGAAAACATTGAAATTCCCATCCTATTTTTAGCTTTTTTCCAGCTAATTTCAGGATTCCAACACATTTTATTAAATCCGATTTACTCTTATTAACAAACCATAGTAAAATAGTGAATTGAAGATATTATTTGCGTAACAAACAATCTACAGAATAGTTTTCTCGTGGACATGAAAAGTCGTATTTTGGCGGTACAATTCATCTGAAATTCAAAAATCCGTTGATGGAAATATTTTCAGTACCAAATAAGATTAAATTTTTAATAAATCTTTCTAGATTACTTTTATTCATCATATAATTACATAACAACGATATCATTTCTTGTCATTAATTAGTTTATTCATTTTTATTATTATTTTTTTCATCTTTTTTTACTTCCAATAAACTTCTAAGGAAAAATCAAACATTTTCCGTTCGTGATTATGACTTTAAATAACAATTTTTTTTTCATCATTTACTTTTTTTCTTAATTTTTTATTATTTCGAGCTTATCAAACTTGCGAAAAAAAATCCTTTTTTTTAATTTTCTCAGAAAATTCTTTATTTTAATTATTTAATTTTGTTCTTTGTGATATTGTTGATAATTGACTGGCTAATTATACTCTCATTATGATTAAATTAAATAAAATCTCTGTGACTTGATTTCATGAACTTTTCAACAGGTATCGTCGCATCTTCAATTGTCCCTTGGGTTTAATTTGTTTAAAAATCTCAATAATTATAATCCTCGGTTTAATTTTCTTGTACTGGTTATGAGTTGGTAGTCAGGAAGGTATTTAAATGACTTTTTGATAAATCTGTGAAATTTCTAACCTAAAAATCCAAGATTCATAATTGAGTCAATAATAGTTTAACGAATGATCGTTTACAAGACCTGCATCACAAGTTGAATAGTGGGATCTGATCTGATCTGTAGCAAAATACAGGAAAAAAGGGTAATAGGTACAAAAGATTCAAGATTTAAAATTGTACTGCCACGTGATATAATTTCACACTATTAAATAATGAATAGTCAGATGACGCATTCAGCTCTCGTTGAAAATTTCCACATTATTGTGGTAAACAATACCGATGAAATTGGTCGCACGTGAAGCACGTAACAATGGTTGTTGATCATGAAAATGAATTGCCAATGAAGCAGCATTGAATTCATTGCATAAATTCATAATGCCCATGGTTACTTGCTATTGATACTGTCTGCCAATCTAACAACTATATTCATTTTTAAGGACATTAGCCTTAAAAGTTTCTTAATACATTTTATGACGTCCGAAATATTCATTTCCTATAATTTCCTTCATCAACCTCAGTAGAATATTCATAAAAGAACTCAAAATGATAAAAATAGCAAGAATATGATTTCCAAAAACAATTTCCTTAAACTTTTTTCTCCTTCCTTATTATCTCTCGTCTCGAACTTCATCTTGTTGGAAGTACATTTTAATAGACAACCAAATAGGCAATATTCCAAAGAAGTGAGGGTTGGGAAGGTGATTTAAAATAAAAGTGTCGGAACAAAAGAAGGTTTTGATTGTTCTCGAAGTTGTTAATAGTGATTGAAGGCAAATGTGGAACTACTTTTTAAAAATTCTAGACTAGATTGATTACTAAGGGAGCGACCAGAGCTGGTTCAATATTTAAATTCGACAACCTTAAATTTGAAACAACAGGAAGCACAATCATCATCATTGTAGCCATCATAATTGATCAGCAGAGTAGCCAGAACAGCATTCTCTCCTTCTTCCTTGCTGCACCAATGTAATTGATATTTTTATTACTCCATTTTCTTCAGAATAGCACGATGTTCAATGAAAAGATTCCGGAAATGAGTCAAATATTTATAATCTACATGAAGGCGCTGTATGAATAGTCACTTAAAGGAAATACAAGCCGAAATGGATATGACATTTTAAGAATCATTTGAATACTTCAGTTTAGATGGGAATTGAAAGTAAACCAATTCTATGATTCAATGTAGTGTAAGGGATTCTCAACTTCCGGGAAATTTTTATCAATGTCAATTTAACATGAGAAAAAACATAAAGCACATAAGTTTCATAAAATAAACATACAAAAGCTTTCAATGCTCTACAGGAACTAAACGATTTCGCTTCAATTTCTCATCATTGCTCCAAAAAAATATATATTATAATGCGCATTTTATGGAACTTTTTTTTTCAACATTATTCTTACATTAAAATCATAATAATTACATCATTGGCATATCAACATTTTCACTTTTGTTTTCTTATATACTTATACTTAATACACCGCATCTATAGACGTAAAAAACAACAACGAAACGATGAATCTAATTTTCGACTGTTTTTTTTATTGACAAGTAAACATTAAATGAGCAAATGTCTCTTGGCGCATGACCTATGCTTCTCCAAAAATAAGTTTGATCCTAATGTAATATTATTAAAGTAAATTCCGAGCGAGATATGATGTTGTGGTTGAAGTGAGAGATTATAAGTTAATCTGGAGTTAAGTTGAGTTCTGGATGTTAAAAACTATTAACATTAATAGATTTGGGAATCAAAAGAATTAGGTTATGTTGAATTAAGAGTGTTGAACTAATATAATTTATAATAATTGATTATAGTTCGCGCCATTTTTTCCCCAGCAACGACATCAAAGTTTGGTAAAGCTCATTATTGGTATACTCCTGATTATTGTTTAAAAATTGGAGATTTTTGGCGTCAACCAACGAATTATAAGTTCAAAATTTGTAAATATTTTGAATTTCTAACCTCAACAAATTCAAATTTTAATAATTCTAACCTCAAAAATTGTTTTGAAATCTAATTTAGAGTTATTTGAGCATACATATGACTGGCTTTCAAAAGGAATCAAATTATATTTCTATGATACCTCTTGTATCTCAGTACCTGTCACAAAAACAAGTCATAACTCGCTCGGAATTATTTTTTCTTCTCTCTTAATTTTCCTTTTTCTGCTTTTGGAATGTAAAGCCTCAAGGGACCTTTGCCATTTAAAGAATACTTTCTAAATAATTTTTTTTTCAAATTTTTTTTTTGTCATCAGTTTTGCTTTTACTTATAAAAATATTTTCCTTTCGTGTAGATACTCTCATTATTTTCATCTGATAAACATGCTTGGGAGAATTCTTAAGAACGTAAAGGAAACAATTATAAAATATATTATCATCATCTTCTTACTCACAACAAGCAAATGTGATTCGCCTAATGCAAAAATCAAATTTGATCTCATTATAAACAGCTAAGCGGACATTTACATTCAAAAATAAGAATGAAAATGTAAAAAAATAAATGTTTGTTTTGTTTTATTTTCGTATTTACTTTTTTTAAAGCAAATAAAGCCGAAAGGAAATGACAAATGGGAAATTATGGTAACGCACGTGTGATATTTACTTTTTTTCATCTTCTTTCATTCCATTTTTGATTAAATTGAATTTTCTTTAAAATTCTTTTTTTTTCTACTTAAAAAATTTACTTTTTTTCCTTCTTCTTTGTGGATTTATTGATTTTGCAAAATTTTTATTTTTTTTTCACAGTGTTGTTTTGAGCTTTTTTCTTCTTTAAAAATGCATAACCTTTTTTTGAATTGATTTATACTGCTCTAGGGATTATTAAAAGTATTTATTTTTTGTTGGTTAAAATTTGAAGTTGTAGAAAATTCTAGAATCAAATTCTAGGCTTTAGTGTGGAAAATTATCGGTGGGGGTGGGGTTTCGGACTCCTATCCATCCATGACTACACTTTTATAAGATTATTTTTTTAAGTGTTTTAAGGTTAAATCCGTAAATCCCAATTGGGAGCCTTAATTGTCGTTAAGCGAACGACAGAATTATATAAAATCAACAGTTAATTTCAAGAGTTTAAAGTAAAATAGTAATTCTTTTAGTGCTATATTAAATTTACAATGTACATGCATATTTCATGCATATTTATAAGTAATTATTGATAGCAAAAGGAATCTTTAAGTAATATATACACATTTGTAACGATCATTTACGATTAGAAGTTTCGCATCTTTTTTGAGCTTGAGAAATACCAAGCAATTAGAAGTAAAAAGTTCTTTCCCTTCGTATCGTGATCGAGTTAACACGTCTTGTTACAATTTTTCTAAAACCTCCCCTTATGGTTTAATTAGTGGAACACAATAAAGTGAAATAAGTGTTAAAAGAAAATTATCGATTTGTTACTCAATCACATCTTTTAGAAAAATTTACAAATTTGAGAAAAATTTAGTGCTTAACCTTAATTTGAGAAATTAAAAGAAAGCTAATGCTTTAGAGCTTTGAATTGGCTATTAATTAGTTATTTTAGTGCTGTAACTGTTGAATAAGTGGAAATTGATTAAGTTTGAATAAAACACGTGGAAGTCTCGCGTATTTAGTCTCGCAAAAGTCACGCGATATAATTTCGGCATCAAAAAGTTAATCTTTTCTACTTTGACGTCATATTGAGCATTATTCGACATCCAGAAGCATAATAGAGCACATTATATTGAATAAGTTGGCCAGAAATCAACATCCAGTAACCTCTGTAGTAAGTACAATAGAATAGTTAACCATTTTGTTTGTTTTTCTCTTCCTCGTGCATTCATATTGATTTGTTGTCAAGTAACAAATCAATCAAGTTCAAGGCTACAGAGGCAATCAATTTCTGGTCAGCAAGCCAATCAAGAGGCACATTTCAAGCCAATCAAGTGGCAAAATTTGCATCGAATTTACTCAAATTTATAGTCACCAAACAAGAGGTGACTTACCGCCATACAACAGGCACCAAACAATCAGTTTGGACATCAAGGAAGTCGTCGAGCAAAAGACGCATCGTCAGTCACTTGTGAGATAAGTGCATCAGCTAGGCATCGAAAGGGTGCAACAAGTTAAGTCGTCGAGCAAAGGACGCATCAGTTAGTCACTACAAGAGTGCAACATTCAAGTCGTCAGAAGAAAGGCGCATCAAATAGTCATCAAGAAGGTGAAACATTAGAAGTCACTATATCAAGTGCAACAATTAGTCACTTAAGATAAAAGTGCATCAATTCAAGTAGAAGGGAAGCATTTGAGGACGGCAATACGTTAATTGTATCTTCATCTTATCATTTATTGCTAACAAGTAGCAAATAGTCATCAAGTCGTTTGTGAAACGCAATACAAATTTGCAAAAGTGAACAAGTCACTTTAAGATTATAAAGTTACATTAAATAGACATCAGAACATCAAGCATCATGACAAGTGCTGAAGAACTCGGAAGTTTAGCTCAACATTTTATCAGTGTTCCTGATGCTAAGGCACAGTATCGTGCAAAATATGCGACGAGCAAAGTCGTAAACAATTATATTTTCTGCATTCAATTAATGAGAGAAAATGCTAGATGCGGTTTAGATAATGACTGCAAATGGTTCGCGGCCCAGCAATCTGAACGTGAATATGAGGATTTACAAAAGATGGTGCTATGCATAACGTGTGATAATGTTTATCACTTACGCTGTTCCGGAACTGATTTTGCTGCTGTAACTGAACAACAACTTCCATGGATGTGTGCGAAATGTTTGAGGAATCCCATGAATGCTGACGCACAAGGCTTAGTCAGCGCAGGAACTCATACATTGTCATTTGATGAGAGAATCAAATGCTATATCAAAGTCAATGTACGCGAAGAAGAGTCATCAGATTCAAGTGCTGATGAATATGTTGAAGGGACTGTACATATTGATGCTAATGGTAGCGTAGTATCAAACAATCTGAGGACCGATGTAAGCAAGTTACAAAGGAAATATAAGTCCATTAAGAAGTCCAACAAGGAATTAAGGAATCTGGTAATAGCGCAGTCAGATCAACTTACTCAAATAATGGAATTACTAAAGTCATCACACAATGCAGGTTTGCTTGGAACAAGTCCAAGTAGAATCGCACAAGGTACAGCAGAGTCATTAAGGCCACAATATGCCTCATTCACAAATGCGGTGTTAAATGCAAATAAAGCATCTACGCGCATTGATGATGAAATTAAAAGATCAAGTCAAGTAATTGAGGAAATGATTGGAGGATCAACTAGCAACGAAGCAATTCAGAAACCTTCATCACATCCACCGGAAATAAGTGACAATGAGAGTCACATTGAAACAACTTTGAGGCAGCTCAACAAGCTGTCGTTGAATGAAATTCGTCGTAACTTACCAAAGATTGAAAAGTTTGACGGAAATCCTGAAAGATGGTTGACGTTTGAAAGAGCAGTTATGAGGAACTGGAAAGAAGGAGAATATACTGATGACCAAATAAAGTCTCACATCAGACAAGCATTAACGGGACAAGCCCTAGCACGTGTTGATAGTTTATATCTGAATATGTCATCACAGAGACTTATGGATTATTTGAAGGATAGTTTTGGGAATGCATCGATTGTTGTAGAGAGTGCTCGCTCAAAGTTGATGAGTGCTAAATTATCCAAACCCTTAACTCATGCATCATGTGTTGAAGTAACAACAAGAATAGCAAACTTTATGGCAGCATGCAGTTATGCTGGAATAACAATAGCAGACACAAGCATTTCATCAAAACTTCACATGCAGCTTGAACCGTATCATCAAGAGTTATATTACAAATTCTTTTATGAAAAGAATCCAAAGGCCATTACAAGAATGGAACGATTGGACGTTCAGTTTGAGTTTTTGAACAATCTTTCAAAAACACTTCCGTTAGGACAGTTCAAATTTGAGGATGATAAAGGAAGCAAGAATAAAGAGAAGGATTATCAAATGATGACAGCATCATGCAGCAACAACACATTCCAAGGTTCGTCATATAATTCAGATGACTACAAATACGAGATCAGAGATAATCAGACAGCAACATACTTAGGATACAACTTAGAGAAAGTGAAGGAAATTCCAAAGAAGTGTGAAATTTGCTCAGGTACCAATCATTACACTGTAGAGTGCAAGACTTATCGTGAAATGAAAATGGATGAAAGGTATAACACCGTTAGGACTAAACATTTATGCATAAACTGCTTATTATCAACGCAGCATTTTGCAAAGGATTGTGATGTCAAACGAAGTTGTGGATTTAAAGTAGATAAATCTACAAGATGTTCAGCAAAACATCATATTACTCTTCATCGTGGTAAGAGTGAATACAATTACGGCAAACCGAAGAAGAAGCCGAAACAAAGCAGCGATTCGTCTTCAAGTTCATCGTCATCAGATGAAGAGAACAGTTCAGTAACCAACAAGGAGGTACAACTAGACGAAGATGAAATACTTTCAAAGCCACAGGACAAGTGATCTTCTGGGGCGCGCGAGGATGTCGTTAAGCGAACGACAGAATTATATAAAATCAACAGTTAATTTCAAGAGTTTAAAGTAAAATAGTAATTCTTTTAGTGCTATATTAAATTTACAATGTACATGCATATTTCATGCATATTTATAAGTAATTATTGATAGCAAAAGGAATCTTTAAGTAATATATACACATTTGTAACGATCATTTACGATTAGAAGTTTCGCATCTTTTTTGAGCTTGAGAAATACCAAGCAATTAGAAGTAAAAAGTTCTTTCCCTTCGTATCGTGATCGAGTTAACACGTCTTGTTACAATTTTTCTAAAACCTCCCCTTATGGTTTAATTAGTGGAACACAATAAAGTGAAATAAGTGTTAAAAGAAAATTATCGATTTGTTACTCAATCACATTAATAGACAGATGTATGGAAGCAGGTCTTTGACTAAGGTTGAAAAGCAAGTCCAAAAATTTACTCGAATCTTAAACTCAAAAATTCATCTCTTAAATTTAAAAATAATTTTTTTGAAAAAGATAAATCCTTTTATTCATGGTCAATTAAAGATAATAGCTCTGCTGACTATAAATAATTTTTTATGATTATCACGAATCAACCTTGATTTTCTTTTCCACTTACTTAAATGCGTATTCGAATTATGAAATATGTAATAATTTATTTTCAGATCCTCTTGAGCCGAAAATTAAATTATAAAATCTTTTTTCAGTAAAAAAATGCTCTCATTTATAGGATTCACAAATGAGCACCCCAAAAAGTTCTAAGTTTACCAACAAATATATTCCAATTATAATCCCTAGATCAGCACATTGAAAATTTTTATACTTTTTTTGTGTATCTTTCTTAATAATCACAATTTTTTCTATTAATTAATTAATTTACTTTTTTGTTCCTGCATTAAATTTACTTTATTAATTATCAATCGTTGATTTATTTACTTTTTTAATTTTTTGTGTATTTTATTTTCATTTTTTATTGTGTATTAAGTACCGAAATAACAAGTAATATTTTTTTTGTTCTGATAACTGTCTTAAATTTTTCTTCCCTTTAAAAACTTTTCTTAAGGAAAAAATATGCGAGAAAAATTTCAAGTGTAGCGTATGTGCTGAAATTTATTACTTCTGTAATGTAACTTTTCTTTCACTTTTCATCGTCAATAGAAAGAAAAACAAAACACACGAGGAAATGATTACAATGCAAAAAGAAGTTTCATACATTTTTTCACAGATATATATCCTTTTATCATTTTTCAGTGTTGTTATCTGTGTGGCTTTGGTCTGTAAAACAATTATTAATTATAACAGTTTTTATTAATTTGAATTGTATTAGAAACTACCATTAGTTGATTTCCACATTGTGAAGTTGTTTGCCCCTTGCTACAAACATTTAATTTGAATTGTCATTTGATCAGCTAATTTTGTCCTACTTTTGCAGATTTATCAGATAAAAACAAATAATAAAATCAAATCTTCAAAATGAACTTACTTATTTGAGGTTTTGAATTGAATTTCCGACAATTCTTAAAACAGTAGAGAGATCATTCATATTAATCAACTTTTGGCTTACAAAGCCACTCAGCGAACAACACTGAACCCATATTTAAGGCAGAAAGTAATAGAAAAAGATTTTCGAGAAAAAAACTGCAAAGATAACATTTTTAAAGCTAAATCATCAACATTATTATAGACACATCATTTTTATACACACAATGATGCTTTTCTTGATCTCTACACATCTCTATAAAATTAAATTAAGTAAATGTACATAAAGATATCTTCCATATACTCATATGTAACATCACATTATAACATATACTCATGAAAAATTATGAAAATTCGATTTGCACTGCTTCAACATTTCCAATGCACTGTGAATTATGTATGTTTGAATGCATACATATATTTTTACAATTCTCTCTTTCTCTCACTATAATTTATTTATTTTGTTACACAAAAAAGTAAAAAAGAAAAGAAGAGAAGAAAAAAAATCTTGTTTTCATATTTTCAATTAGATTAATATGCTCTCAAGTTGAACAAAAATAATCTGCTATGGAAAGTTTTGATGCTGGTGCAGCGTTTTTATTGTTGAGTGATTTGGAATTGTTGATGTTGTCGTACTCAAACTTAGTAATGGCGGATCTGTAAAGTTTACAGCCATTTTAGCACGATTCAATGAGTCCTGCAACAAACGCTCGTTTTCTTGACGAACTGAAAAAAGAAATGGAAAGCAAAGTTAATTATTATTTATACTTGATTAATCGTAGGGCTTATTCATTTATGACGTTCATAATTTAGAAGAAGAGTGGGGTCTGAGATTTTGTGACAAAAAAAAAATTCAACCTGAACGGACAAAGAGAGCGGGAGGTCTTAAAACTCCAACTTTTTGATAAACATCATAAATGAACAACCCCTACTTAGGAAATTGTGAAGGTATGAAAAGAAGATTTAAACAAATTTTTTATGGAATGAAAGCAGATGAGTGGTGTGTAATGAAATGTTTATAGTGAATTTATTGTGACATAGAACAGTATCCTGTAAATGCATGTAAAGTTGAGATGAAATTTTTATGTTGTTTTGACATGAATTTGACGACCTGATTCCGCCTTTATTATTTATCACTCTCAACAAAAGCGTGAATTTTCCTCTTATTCTGTAATTGTCACTAAATTGTGACTGCCATGCGACATTGAGGTCATGTAACTGTAACATGGTAACCATACGGATGGTATATTATTCAGAATTGTAGCATTTCAATTAAAGGCTAGAACATCTGGGTCTTGAGAAACTGTTGACATTCGTAATAGTAAATTACGATTGTGTCACAGAAAGTTCCTTATTAATGTGTAAAAGTTGATTCAGAACAATCGAAAATTTAAGGGTTTTGAGGTTATGGAACATATAAATCATTTAACTGTCAACGGAAACTCTATACCACTTATATCCTTAGATCAAACTTGCTAAAGCCCCCAAATTCGATTGAATCAAATGAAGTAAAAAGGATGAGCAACTTAAAATCTCAAAAAGACTTTACAGACCTTTTTGATTATGCCAAAAAATCAAAATGTGCTTAAATAATATCTGAATTCAAGTTAAAAGGAAAAAAAATAAGTCTCTGTTCCTTTTTCGTAAGAAGGTATCAACATGAAAATAAATTGTACATTATTGTGCGCATCTGATAGATTTAAAAGAATCCATTCTTTTCCAATTCTTTCTCTATGTATTGTAGAATACACAAAAATATGAAAGAATGAGAATATTTTGAGCTGGATAAATAGATATGAATGTTCAGTTCGTTTATTTCTATTTACATTGATTCATTCGATTGGATATTGAGATTATGTTGTATGCATGACTTAAAACGAATGAAATAATATCCCATCAGTATGATTTTTAAGAATCTTTTCATATTTTTTTTACATCTTGTTTACTAAACTCTTTGATCATGACTATCTAAACATGTAGACGTCTTAAAGAACAAAGAATATCATATTGCCTGTCTTCTTAATAGTAAAATCTGAGACTTTTCTGTAAGGACGATCTCATTAAAATTCTTTTGTTAAGTCAATAGCGCAACTTTTTGTTGTTAAGTGAGATTTAATGGTATTTTCGCAATTACTTGAAAACTAGAGTATTTTGAATGACAGTATTTATCTCAATACATTACAGCTGTATTACAGATGCTCGTTCATTCTTTTTAAGTTTTTAATTACTGTGAAATTAAGTAAATTGACTTCAAACATTGAATGCAAAGTTTTATAATTTGTTTAGTAAATTCCTTTGTTCAATTCATTTTAGTTCATTTTAAAATCAAACTTTTGGAAATTTTCAAATCTATAAAAAACGCTAAAATTTAATTTCTACCTTCAGATCTTATTTTAAAGCCATAAACTTTTTGTTGTAAACAAAAGGGCAAAGAAATCTATTTTAAAACAAATTACAGACACGTTTCTACTTCTGCTCCACTCATAATTCGATACCGAAAGGATGTTGAGTGCTTATTTATTGCTATTAATCAAGGGCACTGGTTGAACAGAAAGTATTAAAAGTTGGTGAAATTCTATTCTTGTTTTCAAAGAGAATAAGGCAAGAAACTTTTCTAATTAAATTGTTGCCAGAGTTTTTCAAGAATTTTGAATGAAATTCTTGTTAAGTTTAACAAAGAACTCAACGATTTGATTTTCCTTTATAGATATAATTATTCGTAATTGTCCTTTTATATTAATTGATATCAATTAAATGAGCAACAGCTTCATAAATCCACATCTTTATCTATGACGCCTATAACCATAAAATTCAATTTTTATGTAACATAAAAAATAATATTGAATATGATTGACTGTTTTGCTATTGATTGAGTTATAACGATGATTTATTTATTTTATATTTACAACCATGAATGGTCTGTTTTCCATGTGACGAATGTTATGAAGGCACGAATATCGTCTCAATATTTTAATACAAATCAAATACAATGAATTGAGCTGTAATTATTTATTTATTGATGGAAATGGCTAACGATAAAGTTTGCTAATCTTGAATTTTTAAGGTTACATTAAGCCAGTTGAGCTAGTTGGTCAAAGAAAATTGAATCGTTGTTTACGAGATATCTACAATTTGCGCCTATTTTGAGAAGATTTTAAACTTCTTTATGAATCTCAAAACAAATGTTTAATCTAATTTCATTAGTATCTTTAAAATTTAAAAAACCAAAACTTAAATTAATTATTTTTTGAATAACATGGATAAACAAATAAAAATCGATTTTTTTTCGATTAATTTATTTTTCTATTTTAGACAAAAATACCTAGCTCGATATTTTTTTTTTGTATCTTTAAACTTTCTTGCTATAGCTTGATTGGATATAACTTACTTGTGACCGACCAGTTCCAAAATATATTTGCAAATTAATAATTCCCGTTGAAAATACATATGATTTGATATATAACATATTATAGACAAAGTTTTGAAACTTTTGTCATTCAGGTACGAATATGTTGTGTTGGAGCTGCCATATTTCAAAAATGACAAGTCATATCAAAAACATTTTATAAGATTTAAAGTCCTTGTAAAATTTAAATGCTTTTAAACATATAACATGATTAGTTTAAAAAAATTGAAAAAAAAGTGCATGACATCCCATCCTAAAACTTCTTATGGCTGCAACTTTGCATCCAAAGGTCCGATTCCAAAAATTTTTGCGGACATAAATCGGACATAAATCGTAGATGTGTTTTAATATATAACCTTAAAAATTTCATGGTTTTATGAAAAGTCGCCCGCGTACTTCCAATTTTGTGGCTGTACAAAATGGAACATGCTGTATCTCGGGAACTAAGCATGACCAAAAAGTTTTGATTGATGACCTAAAATAACCTATATTAGGACAATATTCAGGCAGAGTTTCAAGTCGATTGGACATATCCTGCCCGCGTACTTCCAGGACACCCTTGATCTTACCCCAAAGATATAACTTAAGTACAGCATTGTAAAACCTAAAGAATAGTCTAAAATTGCACAATTCTGTCAAATATCATAAAGTTCACCTTCTACGATTCACATCATTGCTTTAAAGCCTCCCATTCAATGAATCGTGTTCAATTAGATAAAATATCCCAAAAAGCGTATCCCAAAAAACTTTTCAGAAATATAAAACTGAGCGGAAAGTGTTTGGTTTACGACATCATACTTCTTTTCCTCTGACAGGCATATATATTCATGCAACATATGAGAAAAAGGAAAGACTCATAAAATCATGAAACATGTCATCAAATATAATGATATTGGGACTAAGTGTATGAAATAGTCACGAAAGCGTGAATCAATAAAACTTTGGGAAGGGATCGATTGAAAATGAACGAGAAATGAAAGATTTATTTCCTTTGCCTTACTTTTAGTTTTTTATTCTCGAATTCTTCCATTCTGCTACACAAAAAATATCTCCTATAATTTAATTGCGTAAAGTTATTTCCCTTTCATCAACTACAAGAGTGACAAATTAAGCACAGACATTTTGCGTTCTACGTGCTTACTTTTTATGCATAAACGAACACTAAAGTATATAATAACAGCAGAATTTAATTAAACAAGAGTAGATAAAATTTGTTGTGGATTATCAAAGTTAGAGTTACTATATAGTTCACTCAATATGTAGCATTAAAGGATTTTCTTGCTGTGCAAATAGCAAAAGTTGGTGGTTGATCTTAAAGATGCTGTAAATAGCAAGTTAATACGCATCAGAAGCGCAATTATGGTTTATATTTGATCAATGTTTGTAATAAAATTTAACGGTTTTTTTGAGTTTGGATTTTTGAACAAAGGAAAATCGTGAAAAATTTCTCACCTGAAATTTGTTTTTGCAAATTATTCAGCAATTAACAGCATATTTTATGCAGTTACTAGTTCTTGAGCAGTTAAAATATGGCAATGTACTTTAAGAAAAGGTAACAGCACTCAAAAAGCTCTAGTTTTCAATTAATTGCAAGATTTACATAACATATCAATGTTTACACTTGCAGTCATTTAAAATAAATGAATCTCGCACATTTACTTCTAAAACAAGCTACATGCAAGTTGAATCTCATCTAAACATCAACATGATAGTTGAAGCATAGAATTTAGTGTTAACAACTCCCAACATTACCGCAAATCCCCGATTACAAATGATAGTTCTCATATCAGATATAAAGCACAGAAGGAAGCGGTAACTTTACATTTTAGTGAATAAATTTTAGCATCCTTTTATGCATCACCATCACAGTTTGTATGCATATGATGCAGAAGGCAAATATAATTAGTTTTGAAGCTATTTCACATGTAAACAGTAAAGTTCATGTAATTTTAGTCTTACGTGCATAGAGTACAAGAGCTTCATTAAAATGTGTAATTATTTGCAAATTTCCTTAATATCTCACAATTATGGAGGAGACTAAAATTACAGAAATTTGTTCGAGTGTTAAGCTTTTAAATGCAAATGAATTTTCCCTTTAAATTTAAATTTTGGGTATGTAGAAAAAACTCAGAAAATGATGATTTTTTTGAAGTATGCGAAATGTGATCCGTAACACGTGTTGAGAATTGAATATAGAAAAGTAAATTAAAGTGATTAAGGTTTTTTTTTATGAATTTCAAGAGCTCCAAATTGTTTTATCGTTATCAATGCTCGTAGCAGATATACTTTCGGGGTCATATTTGTTTACATTTCTGAATAATTGAATTTTAAATGAGGTTATGTTCTTGCTACATTCAACTTTGAGTGCACAAATAATTCAAATATTTGAAAAATTTATTTATTTTAATAAAAACGTAAGTGAAAAGTATTTATATTTCCAAATAGATCTGTAAACTCTAAAATAAACAGAAAAAAAATCAAAGTTTGTATAACAACAAAAATATTTTCTATCCTTGAATATCTTTCAAAATATTTGTATATTCAAAATTAAAGAATGTTTATAATTTCATCAAATTTTCAACAAGTTTCGTACCTTCACACAAAAGATAACCTCAAAAAAGGACAAAAATGAATTAAAATTTTAATTTAGTTTCCAAAACTTTTTGTTTTGCAAATGTGATTAGATTTGATAATGACTGAGGTGTTGATCCTCCTTGACACAAAAAATATGCGTGAATTGATTAGATTGCATGAAAATTTTCTTAGAAAAATCTTTTCTTTATTGAAAATTATAAATCTTGTCACGTGCAATGTTTTTTCCTTCTTTTTGATACAAGTTGGATGAAAATGTTTTTAAAGAAAGGAGGTACAGGGTTGGTATCAGGATTGTTTTTGAAGGGACTTGAATTTTCACTTTCTTTTGATTAATTTCAGAAGGGATGTTGAAGGTTTCTTGTTAGGTTTTCTATTAACGTTGTGGAATCTCTTTAGCTTTGTGTAAATCCTCATCTTATCTACAACATTCTTTGTAATGATTGAAAGATCGAACTCTTTTAGGAATCGAACCCACGTCCATAAATTTAGTACATTCCAGATTCTAGATCTAATGTCTAACCAATTGGCCAGTGAAACCTAAGTCGTGCTCTAGCAGATAAGCCTACGTATGACTCTTAGTTTTGTGCTTATTATTTTAATGGTTTATGCATAAATGATATCAGGAGCTTGAACAAGTGATTTAGTTTGGTTTTGTTCGAGAAGGCTGTTTAAATCTTCTTTACAAGCTGAAAATTAGAGCTGTGGAAAAACATTGGGAGTGCAACTAAAGTAGGAACCTCTTTATCCATGTTCGTGAAACCCCCAGATACCACTTTATTCCTACATCACAGGTTTTGCTTCACTACACAACTCTTAATAATATTTATTCACTTAAATCCTTTCAATTACCAACCCTGAGCACATGAAAAGGAATTACTTTGCGACATTGAAAACTTTCTTTCATGACAATGATTAATGATTGAGAGGATTCTGACATTTTAATAAAAGCGGAAATTAAAAGACAAAAATTTCATTTCGGACATTAATAAAAAGTATGAAAAAAAAAATCAAAATCTTATGAATATTAAGTGATACCTTTAAAGCTTTCAGTCTGTCCTCATTAAATTTACATTATTTTTTATTGCTTTCACTCATTCGCAGCAATCCAGCATGCTATTACAAAGCATAAATCCATTTGTTTAAATTGTCTGGTGAATCTTGTGTAGTAATCCACATGTTTTAGTTCCATAATAATTAAGCACACACGCATTAGTTTCACACACAATAACTTTTATGATTTGTTTATGGCACTTTTTCGTTAGATTTTGTTTCATCATTATTAATTTCTTTTAATCCTTAAGCTAAACAGTAGTTTTATTCAATTTTTTTTACGACTGGATCGTCAATGTATTAAATTTCTTTCATATTATGTATTTGAGTATCTTCTCTAGCCTTATATTTAGATATTAAATTCTCGATTACATACAAAAAAACGTCAATTACTAAATATGATCATTATCAACATTGTCAGTATTACTATTTAATTTTTTTTAGGATGATTACTTCTGCTTCCTTCTGTTAATCTCTTGTTGTATCAATATAATCTCATTTTTATATATTAATATCAATTTGCGTATCAAATTCTTTTTTGTTCATCATTATAATAATAAAAATAATAATAATTTGGATGCTATAAAATAGAAAGCAACAGGAATGACGACTTATGCTACTACTAGCTGAATATTATGGGTCAATTACCACCTCCACCAGCTGGATAATGAATGGGACGTGTGTCTCTGGAAAATGTATAAACATGTCGCGTTTGATTTTGCACTTGAGTAACACTAGCGTGAGTTAAGGTTACAATTACAGCCAATACTGCAAACAGTACGAGACCCAAAAAGACAGTCATTACAATGCAAACGATACGTTTGCGTTTTGTTAACGATTCGGAATCATATTCTTCATCGTCCTTTTGTCCCATTGATGATGAGCTCTTTTTTCGACGATTCTTATGTCGACGACCAGTTGTTTGCTTCTGTTGTGCTCTATATGATTTGTATATTGTATTAAAGTCCAAACCACCAAACTCGACGGGAAAACTTGACGGATCGGGTGGTAATAAATCAGCTCCATCACCACTCCGACGTTTTATATCATCCAATAATAATTTATTACGGCTTTGTGGTAAGGGTGAAATCAGTGGCGAATGATGTTTCTTTATAGAGCCACTAGCACTTAAACCGGCGGGACTTAAATTTGGACTCATTATAAATGGTATGTCCAATGGATCTGTATCTGTTATAAAGCTCTTTGATTTTCTCGATTTAAACAATTCACGATTCTCTTTAGTGTTATTGCCACTTGGGCCATTTTTATATTTTAAACTATACGATTTTTTCATATCAAAAACAGGTGATTTAACTTGATAAACATTTTCAAACGATTTATCTAAAGCTAATAGTGGAATCGGTGCTAAAAATTGTGGATTTAATGCAGAAACTGTTTGCTGATGACGTAGCATTTTTGCAGTTGTACCTGTATTCGGTAAGGCTCGAGGATTCACTGAACCTTGACTAAGAACTTGATCTAAACTATTCGAACTCGACGGACGTGGACTAGGCGATTTACGTGAATGTCCAGGCTGTGGTGATGGCATTGGTGATGGCTTCCATACATCTAAAAATTGTGACTGTTCATCTAATCCCTGTGAATTACTACGACTATTACTACGTGAACGATACAACTCGCCTTCTAGCGAATGCTTCTTTGACGATTGCTGAAATGGCATCGATGAATGTTGTTGTGAATACATTAAATGCTGCTGAACCGGTGGTTGTTGCTCATCACTACTAAACGAATTACTTTTTACGGCAATTTCACGTTTCGCATGAGACGTACGTTTTTGTGGCTCATGAAATGAACGATGCATGGAGCAGTTACGACGTGATGGTTCTCTTTGTTGCTGTAACTGTTGCTGTGCAATGTGAACAGCTGTTGCAATCGATTTAAATGAAGATGGCTGTTGTGTATGATGTCGAACACTATAATGTCTTGATAATGGCACAATTTTTATATTTTCTTCATCAGCTGGTGAATGAAATGAAGGCGTCTTACGTAAATGCTGTAGAGACGTTGAAACAGTCGATGGGAGATCCATCATATCAATGGTCTCGCCACGTCTAAAGCTACTTGATTTTCTCATTGGTGGTGGTGGATAATCCTCTTCCAAACTACTCGATACACACATGGCATTCTCCATGCTATTCGAACCAGGATGTTGAATACGAAAGATGTCATCACTAATGTTAGGCGAAGATCGACGAGACGATGGAGGAGGTTCATCCATATTTATAACCAATGGTCCAAAATGTCTAGCAGATAATGCTGCTGATGTAAGTGGTGTATAATTATCAACGATCATTGAGACAGTTCGATCAACAGGTTTAAGTTTCGGTGGACGTCGACGTCCACTACCAGTTGATGCTCCTGCGCCATGTAACTCAACAGTTGTAATTTGTGAAATATCCATAGTTTAATTTTTCTTATCAAAAAGTATTGTATACAAAAAAGCCCAGTATAATAATTTCTTTACTGCACAAAACTGCTTCTTATTCTTCTTCTTTTTCTTCAAATTCGATATGGAAGACAATAAATTCGTATTAATTTCTTTTTATAATTTTGTCGATAACATTAGTTTGGCAATTTGGATAAAGTCAAATTAAAATATTGTTGTTTTTGTATCCACACTCGATTTCTATTTCAGCTATGATGATAATGAAGAAGTTGATAAAAAAATATTTTTTTATGTTTGATAGTAGAAAAATAATCTCAATCCAAAACTTGTTTATGTTGTAGTAGAAAAAAAAGCTTTGCTTCTCTATTTTTCACAAAATTATTGTCATTTTAATGCGACTTTTTTTTTTGATATTCTTCTCAATTGTCTATCATTTCTTCAATGTTTTTTTAGGTTATTTTATTGAATTTGAGCTTTAAATATTTCATTTATTCTTTCTGCTGCAATCATTTTTAAGTTGTTGATCTATATTAAGAGAAAGTAAGGATGTTATTGACTCTGGGCAGCACAAAATAATCAAACTGCATTCTAGCTAAGCTATGACGTCAGCAAATTGTAACCACGTGACTCTTATGATTTGTTAATCAGCCTTGTTGTGAAAATTTTGTGCCACCCAGATACGTAGTTTAATGAAAATTATGCATGAACTATTGAACTATGAATTCATCGCCATTTTATTTCATGTCTCTCTCATCACTCAAATTCGATTCCGAAATAAACAACATCCAAATGTTAATGCTGCTCTTAGAATTAATCTTTTAGAAAGCATATAGCCTCATATAGTAATAATAAATTAATATATTCTTCACTCTTTGCGACTCATAAAACGACGACTAAGTGGTGACTTGCCAAGAGATTCTTGATTAATCAAAAAATTGAACCACTTTAAGTATTTTTGGCGCCAATTTTTCAAAGATTTGCTAAGGCAAGGACCAAGTCTACCCCCTAGCTACACCACTGCAACCAAAAGAAAATAAACGCAGATAGTAAATAGAAAAAGAAGCATAATTCTTCGTCAGAGGATTAAATAGAACCCCAGCAAGACATCAGAGCTTGTGGAGTACTTTATGGGAGTTAACTATTAGTAAAGAAAATTCGTTCATCTCTATTTGCAACATGAGATTAATAAAAAAAAGTAAAATTCATGATGATTTTCATGAAATAAGCTATGTAGGAGGTCGGATGGGATGAAAGCACTTGTGTCTTTTTATATTTTTTGAGGTTAATCTCTTATCATTATTCAGCGAAAAGTTCTAAACATAAACATGAATATTTATGTATTTATTTTGTATCATAGAAAAGCGTAGAGCCTAGAAATGTAAAATAAACCAAACCGCAAACATATCATGAATTATGTGCGTAGGAAAGAAAGAAGAAAAGCACATCAGGATGCGTATTTATCAGCATATATAGCCATGTCAATATAAATAAATCTCCAAGACGTCTAATGAATATAATGCGCATCTTTTACCATCTTGAGAAATCGAGAAAAATGCTCCATAAAAGACGTCGTGGAGCAAATAAAGCACAGACTCTCACACACAATATGAATTCATTAAATTGTATATTTGTCTAAATGAATCGTATTTATCTCTTTCTTCTCGTCTCTCGTCGTGTAATATTTGCTGTTTGACTGAAAGTAAAGGAATTCACCGTCATTTTGTATCAATAAGCGCGCTTTTTGAAGCTTTAAGATTATTTCTGGTCTAATAATTAAGTTAGAGTTGATTTTATTGATGTTTTACTCAAAATTAATAATAACAACAAGAGGGGCATACAAATTATGCAAATTATTTAAAATTTGATAAAAATAAAGCCGTTTAAAATCACCAAAACGTTTATTTGCCAAGCCTAAAGACAAATCAAAAGTTATCCTTAATTTACCGAAAAAACAAGCTCTAAGATGATGCTCAAGAGACAAACAAACAAATGAGAAAGAAATTTCCCGTTTCTTCTTTCCAAAAAAACTTCTCTTAAGTATATTTCACTTATAAATCTTTGCCAGCATCACTGTAGAAATAATGTTTTGTAACGATAACAAATTTGATTTTCATTTAATGTGTTTCGTTTGTGTGCGCACAGAAATATAGAAATGATGATAATGATAATTTTATTATATTTTTCATGCGAACGTATGGCGGATGGTGATGATTTGACCAACCCTATAACACAATGACTTGTTGGGACAAACGCAACACAAGTTTTACTTCTTATACTTTTCTTCGCATTTTCTGGCGTGTCATTCTTTTAGATTGAAAATTTTGTTCTCTTCTTCTTCTTCCTTCTTTTCCCATTGTTTTCATTTTCAATTTCTATTTTCTTCAATATGAGAATTGAATGAGATTGCAAGTACGTAATGAAAAGGGTAAAAGTTGATTATTGAGTGTCTGAATAGACTTACTTAACCGAAGATGTAAGTATTATTAACATCATTATTAGTCATACATGACAGTTGGAAATAGTAAAACTTTTGCCATTCATGATACAAATAAGCCTATTTAAGAAATTGAACAACTGTTTAATGATCTTTTTAAGAATGGAAATTGAAAAGTGAAAAAGTTTTAAAACAAAAGACTTTTGATCCTTTAGTAGATTGGGGTTCTGTTGAATAAGTTTCTGATTCTATTGTTGAAAGATAATCCATGAAAGTCAAGCAGATGACAAAATTCAATGCTGTTAAGCTTATAAATTCAGGTTTCAAGTTCGAAAGACAAATACTGAAATAACGGAATTTTAAGATTTGAATTTTTCTAGTTTAAGTGTAGTTTCACTCCCTTTGTAAACTATTAGAATTCCAATTTTTCATATCTCAAATGCTTACAAAGCTTCTCTTTTAATTAGAAAATTGACAATTTCAATCACCAATTCAAATGCCACAGCAAGCCATAGCATTAAAATTTCATGTCTGTACACACATATAAATAAGATTAAAATAAATTAAAATATGGCAAAAAAAAACTTAATGGACAGATGTTCAAGTAAGAGGATTATAATTGATGCTATCATGGCTTTAAATGTCGAGCACTAAAAGTTTATACAAATTACAAAACAATTTCCCATTTAACGTTATGCAAAAAATCATATATGATAGCAATAATGGGAGCTATGCTTGACCACATGATACTGTTTATAATGCTCTTGGTTATTTTTGTTATCTTCTCTTAACATACGAATATGTACACATCTATTACATATTATGCTTAAAGCACAAGCATTTTCATGATTTTTGTTGAAAACTAACTTTTTGCGACTTGTTGACTGCTTGTGGATAGACAAAAAAGAAAATAGAAAGTCATAAAGTTGAACAATCTAGAAGACAACAAGTGAACGTCATATTTACGGTTTATGAGCTTTATGGCACTCATTATCATCAATCTGCAACGATGTTTGGAATTATGAGATTCTTCAGATTCTTCATAATTTCGAGACTTGATAGTTTGTGCTTTTTAATTAAAAATTAATCATAGCATCAGAAAACATTAGCAAATACCCTAGTAACCAAAAGGTAGATCAATGTATTCCATGAGAATCTTCCATGGATGATACATATGTATTATCCATGTATTATCCATCGGAAGCTGATGTCCTATGAAAATGGAAGATAAATGGACAATGCAATAAGACATCAATGTAATACATCAAAGGAATACAAATGGAAAACAAATGGATTACTTTTTTTGCATAAAAACACGTGCTAAATTCCACGTGTTCTTTTGTAGTTTTCATTTATTTGTGTAAATTATTGTAAAAGTATTAGTGTGTACTTAATTAAAGTACACTAACACTACGAAAAAGAACAAAAAAGACTTAATTTAATGAAGTCGCATACTGATGAACGCCCAAGACTCGCACACAAACCTGAGGAAGATAAATAATTAATTGAAAGCCCCATACAAATTTAGAGAGACCTTATAATAGTGATTTCTTCGAGCAATTGTGAAGTATATGGCAAATGCCAAATTTAGAACAAATATTATTTTCCTGCAAAAAAATATTTTTTTGATGATTTTTCATAGGATTTGATCCTAAGCAGGCTCGGGTAGTACTTCGATGGAACACTTTTGTTACATGTTTGTAAAACAAATATTTTACATATAATAAATAATGATACATTTGATCTTCCATCGACGTCGAAGGAAGATTATATGGAACATTTTGGTTACTAGGGTAAATGCTTTATTCATATTTATTTCAGTTTTCTCCATTGACTTATTCATTAAGCCTATGTCAAAGCTTATGAATACAAATCAAAGTAAAAAAATGAAATAAAGTTTTTTTTTCTCATTCCATCGCTCTCAATTACGTCCTTTTGATTATAGCTCAATTTCGCAACATAAGCATAAACATTATTCGACTATGTTGATTTTACTTATGACATATATAGAACATTATTATCCATTAATTTCTTATGCGAACAGAAACAGATATTAAGACATAGATGTAGATATACTCATGAACATTAAATACAGTTCTTTTGCTCTCAGCAATTCCTAGCTCTTTCCAACTGAATGAGTTTGGGAGAAGAAAGAAGGATTTTGTTTTTGGTTTATGATGAGTATGACGCATTCCTCGGGTAGGTATCTTGTGCTTTCGGAAAGATTTAATATACTTTAGCTGCTCTTTTATAGAACTTTAGTTTTTTCGACTATTCTATCGAAATTATTTGTTTACAAACATTCTAAATGGTAAATATTGATTTTTGTCAAAAATTCTTATAAAATATGTTCGTTACCTTTATTATATCTAGTTTTATTTCGATCATTATATGTTTAATCTATAGAAATTGAAGAATATTTTGGAACCTCCATGTCTTATTTTAATAAAAAAAAACAATAATAATAAAATTCTCCATTTTGAACGACTATATTTTATTTTCAGGGGGTTTGCAACTACGATTAAGTTCAAAAATAGTTCAATTTTTATATTTTTCATAGTTTCCTGAATTAAAAAACCAATTTAATCATTAAAATTAGCCAATCTTTCAAAATAAAGTAAAAAGTCACTTTGACATTAAAACACGATCCAAAAGAGCCCCAAAAAGATATTTTTCAAAGAGGAATCTTAAATGAAAAAGTTTTTTGGACAAACAAACAAAATCCATTGAATTGCAAATTGCTGAATGCTAAAATAAGCAAAAAATCATTTAAAGAAAGAAAAGCCTTACAAGGAATTAATTTAGCATTACTTAAAGAATTACAAAACCGTTAAGACTGACTCAAGGTCAAAAAAACAACAAAAGTGATTTGCTAAGCATCTCCGGAAAGAATCATAACTGAAAATCTTAAAAAAGTCTCTTTTGTCATGACTTAATTTCATTCCTCATAAGCATCGTGAGGGAAAAAATAAAGATAATAATCTCAGCTCATTATGACAATAAGCTGTAGCATGAAATTAGTTTTTCTTGTATATTTATCACATCATGCTAGGATATTAAATGAGATTGAATTAACGTCAATGGGGAAAAATTACTAAGAGCTAATTTACTTCGTCTATCCACCCATCCAATAATAGTATAATATACAGCAGAATAAAACTCGGCTATTTCTTAACGAGCTGTGAAGCTTTTTCTAGGAATAAATATTTTTTTTCCATCATAACTACAGCGAGGATGGAGAATTGGGAAACAAGTAAGTAAGAATTTCTTTTGATAGTGACATTTAATTAAAAATTACAGTATGTTGTATGTTTTTGTACAGAGTAGATGGATTACTTTATAGCTTTCGTTCTTATATGTAGCATATTGAAGATGTTAAGTGTACATGTTTATGTTGGTCTGTCTTTTTATCTGTACGATAAGAGCATTAATACTCAGATGTTTGAAATAAATCAAAATACATCAATTGAAGTTCTTAAACTCTAACATCCAGTTTTTAAAGATCCATTTTACACCAAGTTATTGCTTTTCAAACTTAATTCTTTTACAGTTCCCACAAAAATCATTGAAAAAAAATTAAAATCTTCACATTCAATCAGGAATGTCTGGATGAAAAATATAATAATTTGCTACAAAGCTACACTATTCCAACTGTTTGGATGTCACAAAAATAAACCTTACATGGATACATGATGTATTCAGAAAAGTATTTAAGTCTCTTTATTTGTATTACTTGTGTACGAAGCACGTTCTATTAGGATAAAAGTAACATTTATGTTTCCAATTTTCTCTCTTATTTTTTTTAATGTTACTTTTACATTCCTCCTTCTTTTCATTCCTACATCTTGCTAGCTAGTGTATTTACGTCTTTTACACACAGCTCATGTTGCATTTAATGTAATTTATTTTTAATGCTCGATATTATCAAAGAATTTAATTAAGGAAAGCAAGCAGTTTAAAAGAAATTTTCAATTTAAAGTCTTTAGAGATTATCCATACTGTTGCTGTTGCTGCCGTTGTTATTGTTAAGGATCAATGTATTCTTTTTTTCTAATCGCCTTTAATAGATTTTTCATTTTTTACGCTGCTGGAAACTTTTAAGGAAAAAAAAAATCGCTAATGAGCTTTGTGAAACTTTTTTTTCTTCAACTTTCTTTTGTTTCCATCTCCTTTTCGTCTGTATTATGTGAAATTCTCTCGGAATAGACAGATATTTTTAGAGCAAAATATTCATTTCGTTGGTTTAAAGCGAGAAAGAAAAGATTTTTTTCTTGAGGATCAATTTTTTTATTGAAAGACTTAAATGGGGTTCAAATTTATAGGAGGAGGTGGGGGGGGGGGGCTGATTCTTTTCCTCCGATTTTTCATCATAATTTTAACAAACTTAATTCTCAAAATTCGCATTCAAAAATTGACGTCATCAGCGAATAAACCCTTACTTATTGAATTTGATGAACAATTTTTGTAAATATTTGCTGAAGATTGCTTTTAAGTTTACTTTAACAAGCTTTAGAATATCTTCTAGCGTGCTCTGTCTTTTCTAGGAATGGAATCAAATTTTTATACAAGACATTTTAAGAATTCCAACAAAATATAATTTTTTTCTTTTCAAGGAC
The DNA here is from genome assembly GCA_917627325.4 of Chironomus riparius. Classification (NCBI taxonomy): domain Eukaryota; kingdom Metazoa; phylum Arthropoda; class Insecta; order Diptera; family Chironomidae; genus Chironomus; species Chironomus riparius. The sequence continues at coordinate 44,140,103 of OU895877.1, forward strand.
TTAAAGGCTTTATACAATCTTTTATCGAACCGCAGATTTTTTGACCTTCACGTCATTTATTCAATTTTGAAGATATTTGCATAACCAATGCGTCAAATAAGAGAGATTCAGTTTAAACATGATTTAAGAAAATTTTGAATTGTGAAGTAAAATTGCTAATAATGAAATTTTGCAGATGATTGCAGTTCGAATCCTAGATTCATGCTGAATAATATCTTTGAATTGTTAATATTTTAAGAACAATATTTAACAATATTCAAATAAAGGAAAACACTGAGGCCTGTTGGAAGTAACTTCGAATTTTGAGTTGAAAGTTTGCCAGTGTATAGAAACTTTTGCTATAGTTGGCCCGACGTCCTTGCAGCAGGCAAAATTAAACTCTTTCATTCAGTTATGAGCATTCTGTCTCTCTCTACTTGATACTCTCCCAAAAACCTTTACTAGACATTATCTCTAAGTGTCAAAATAATCGATTTTTAAAGTTTTATAACGAGTCTTTGAATACAGAAATTTCAACAAGTATGTCAATGATAAGATTTCATCAATAAAATACAATAGAAGACAATAGATAAATTTCCATTTAAATACGTTACGCTTCATGGTTCATCTGATATGATAAAGTAACATGAACAATATTGAGTGAATCAAACACAATAAATTATCTTGACTTTACCAAAAAAAAGCTCATTCTGAATCATTAAATGTATTGAAATTGAGGACATTTAATCAAACATCAGAATTGTGGTCATTTTTAATCATGATATTATAGAGAATGGGAGATCTCAACTGTAAGTGTGTCATACCTCTGTTTCGTGACAAATAGCCTGAAATACGTCATTTTAAAATAGCCCCGTTGAAATTTAACTTAAAATCGATTTCTTCATCGACTGTGTACACCAAAAGAGAAAAGAAAATGCGAATTTAATGTTATCTCTCCCCAAATTTAAAACTGACACTTTCAGGATGTGGAAACAATCACCAGCAAAAATGAGAATGGCGTGTTTAACCCAAATTTCATGTTAAGTGGAAAAAAACATCATTTGTAATATTTTTTTTTCCATTCTCGATTATTCCACGAATGATACACACACAAAAAAATGTTGTCTATCCGGAAGGCATGAAATTCATTTCTGCAATCAATCAAATTGTAATGCTGTTGTAAAGAAAATGGAAGATCATTGGATCATTAAACTATTTTCTTGCCTTGAATTATCATTTTTATGAATATAATAATCATAAACTTTAAGTTCTGAGGCATTTAACATCCAGAATAAAAATTATGAGACTTTTTTTTTGGTGAGAATCATGAATAATAAAAAGTTTAACGAGACACATAAAGTTTTTTGATGACATCTCATTTTAATTTAATTATCACGATTAAATCTTATGGAACATTTGAGTCACTTATCACAGCATCTACGGTGTGTTCTTACTTCTATTGTACTTTTTATATTCAATATTTTTTTTAAAAACATTTAAAATTTAATCAAATTAAACTTTTTTTTGTTCCTTATAAAAAATTTCTTGTGCCTTTAAAGCATTGCATTTATTACAAAACTTTTCAATATAAACAACAAAGAAAATATTTTTTTCGAAATGAGAAACTTAAGCCTTTAAAAAACTTTTTATATCCGCCCTCATTTCTTTTTTTCAATCTATTTTCTTAGACTGTATGTTAAAGCGACGAAGAGAAGATAATAAAAAAATTCTTAAGATATTCAAATTCCTTAAATGAAACTTCAATAGATTCAATGTATGAGAATTTCGCATATAGTCAAGAAAAATGCTTAGTAAGTAATGTACAATTTTTTTATTGAATTTTTTTAAAGACTTTTTTCAACGAAATGTTTGTTCAGGATGTAATCCATAAATTGTGGAAGTTTGACACATTTGGTTACTTGCCAATCGAGGTTTAGATTAATTTCAGATACATTTAATTTAGCTGATTTCAGCAGTTGGAACTATATAGATTTTTATGAGGATTCAGATGCGTCTGAGAGCGCTAATATTAAATTAGCTGGAGTAATTTCAAGCTAATAGGTTTAAATCGTGACTTAAGATTTAGACTGTTTAGTAGTTATAAGAAAATCTAATAATAAGCTAGGCTATAATATACAAATGTCAAGGTAAACTTCAGAAATTTGAAACAAAACTTGATTTTAAGAAACCATTGTTGATGCTTCTTTACTCTACAATCATGAATTCCCAATTCAGATCCCAATAACAGATCAATCATCAATTAAGCAATTTAGATTTTATAGACCCAAAAAATCTCAAATTAAAAGATAATCATTAGATTTGAATTGATAATTCGGATGAAAAACTAGGAATTGAACACACGATTTTGAAAACACACAAAATTTGAAAGAACATTATGAGTGAAGTTCTATGTTCTGAACCATTCGCATGCAGTGATCTATTCTTTCCAGTAACAGAATCGTCCAAGGGATCGTTTACTTATGACGTCCGAAGTTAACCGTCATTTTTCAGAAAAGAACAATAGATTTTTAAGAATTTTTATTGTTATTTTCTTGCTGACCCCCCCCCCCCTCCCTGGACGTCATAAGTGAACGGCCCCTAATATAGCCCTGTTATATAATATTTATAAACTGTGAGAATAAAACTGTGTCGGTAGCTTCTTACAAAAAGTTAACTAAAATAATTGTCTTCATCTAAGGTCAAGCTAGCATATGATTTTAAAAAATACAAGAACCCTCCTTAATATTATTCAATTCAAATTCTGTCTGGCAACAAAAAGGCTGAATTTCCAATTGAGAGCAGACAAATGTTTTTAATGATTATGAAAATGTTGCAACCTTTTGTAAAAGTCACTAAACCTACAGAAAATCTCAAACATTTCAACTCCAAAACACTAAGTAAGTGGGCGTAATTGAATGATTTCTACCCTTTATCTATAGCTATGAAAACTATAATAAATTCATATCTTAATAGTAAATATGTATTTTAATAGTTAGTATCATATAAAGCTGTAAGTTAATCAGTCAGGCAATGAATTTTAATAAACCAACGTTTTGTTCTTTCCTCATGAGAACACTTAGAACAGCGAAAAAGACCCAACATACATCTTGCCATGTGCTCACTAAGATTTAAATTTTTCATAAATTATTCATTTTTTAACATTAAATAATTAATCAGGAAGGAAAAGTTTAGATGCGAAGGAGGCATCAAATGTTTACACAAGAATTCGTAAATTATTAAAAAATAAAACAAGTGGATTGAACTCAGACTATATGAAAAGATAAATGATAAAAAAATCCTTCAACACAAGAAAAAAAAAGGTACACAATGAATGGTTTTGAGCATGAGACAGAAAAAGGGACCACCAACATTCTCTCTAATCTTCTTCATTGTGGCTTTCATTTATTTTTTTTTATTCAAACATCGCATTCTTTTATGCTTTCAAATCATTATGTACGGCAGAGAAAGGAGGTACGAAGAGAAATAATTAAAAGAATGTACGAAGCAGCAGCATCAACGGTGGTAGTAAAGTTATGTAAACAATGGAGATTTTCGCTTTCAGCTTTCACCTTTTGTTGTTTTACATTGTAGATATGTAGATATTGTGAATAGACGACGAACTGGAGCTTTCTTCGGAATGAAAAAGAGGAAGAAAAATTAATTTCTGTCATCATCAACAACTACGGTTAAAATAAGAAGCAGTGACACACTCTTTTTGGGTTTGCGAACGTATTCGTTGCATGATTTGTGGCATATTCTATCAAATGTTATCAGATTTTGGGAATGAAGGATTAGTTTTGGGACAGTATACATTCACAAGCTGAGGAGTCTCTAGGGATAGTGAAATATAGATACAGGAATAGAACTGGAAGGATAAATAAATGACTTTTGTTGTTTGCCATCAAATAAATAAAATGTTAAGCTTTTTGGGTTTCCTTTGAGTTCAACGAGAGTTTTTTTTGACATAGAAACTTTTATTTTCGAATGTTTTTTTTACGTTACCACATCAGATGTTCAACCTTCGATTTGATGCATCTTTTATTATTATTTGCATGTAATTCGGATTGTTAATTATAATTAAAGTTGAAGCAAAGCCGAAAACAACAATTAAAGCCAACAAAAATCATCTTTTATAGACTTAAATGCTCAATTTTTAAATTTTTGTAAATAAGATTGAAAAGAAGCGGGAAAATTCAAAAATCTATTAACGGTTATTATTTCTTTTATAGCCTTTAGATGTTATACAAATATTTATAAAAAGTCTATATCCTAAAGTCTAAGACTTAAACGTTATGACAAAGAGGATTCTGAATATCCCACGCAACATCATAAATGCAAAGCTCCAAGACCTCCCACAAGTATGACAAAACTTTTCCAAGGAGTAATTTTTTTAACCCACAAAAAAAGCAAAAAGAATAAAAAGCATCAACAATGGTACTGAAAGAGATGGTTTCAATTGATATGGCAATGAAATGTTTTTCATGTATTTTATGGCAAGTCGTGTGGGCGAAATTTTCAATAAAAAAATTGTATGTAAGCAAACAAGAAATCTGATACCTGGAGTGTATAAAGAATTATAGCTTGAAATTCAACATTTTCAGGTGAATCATCAATTTAAGGAAAAAAGGATTTTCATATTTTCTTTCAGATTTTTCGTTATCATTGTTATAGAGTAGAAGTAAGCATGACAAATCGCCTTTTCATCTTCGTTATATCGCAGCAAAGATGAAATCTGTTTGCTAGTCGTATTCAGCAATTCTACTCGAGACATTAAATTGAGGAATTAATTTTCTCTTAGAAAATAATGAGATGGTTATTTGAATGGGTAAAGTAAGAATCATATTGAGGTATACTTGAATTATTTTCTTGATTTAAAGTCAACTTATTTTTGAAATAAAAATTAGAATTCAAAGGGAAAACAGCATGTAGAGAAATGTGTGATGTTTCATCAAATTTTCCCTATTCATGTTGACAAAATTGAAAATTCAGATTTATGTTGAGTTTTAATTAAATTTAACGGACTTTAAACTTTTAAATAATTAACGACATTTAAAAATTCAAATTGTTACGTTCAGTGCAATAATTTTTTTCCTTAACTTTGTTTAAAGCAAACACTCGATACAACTTTAAACTAATTATTAGAAATACAAGAAATACTACAAATGATATCAGTGACAAATAGTCTGAGTAAATCATTAAAGCAGATTCTGTTCTATATATTGCCTTTTATTAAAATTACAGTCATCCTTTTAAGTTTTACAAAATACAATAATTTTAATTTTTGTGACAGATTCAGCAAAATCCAGAGCATAATCTTTAATCAAGCCTCCCATGACCCCATTAATCAACCCATTCTCACATTTAAATCTTTTACAAGCGTTTCAGCATATATCCTATTTACATGTAATCATCCATAGCACTCATACGCAATTAAATTGTGTGCCATTTCAGAAGAACATATAAATCTACGAGAGATTTTTTCAAACAGATAGAACATTTTTCTGCAAATAACAGTGACTACGGTAAATGCCATATGATCCTAAAAGCAGTGAATTTTAAAGAGTAGAACAGAGAAAAAAAATCCTTTTATTAAATTGTAAACAAAGAACTTCAAAAAGGGAGAAAAACGAGAAATTAACTTTTATATTCCTAGTATCAACAAAGGAGATTATGTAACATTTAATTAAAATGTGCTTACATCTGCTGTTGTGAAAGAGCCTTAAAAAGTCACAATATTTCTGTGTCAAAAATGAGGATTTCAGTGACTGAGCTTCCATTTGATATCAACGAATCAATTTGATAGAAAATTGGCTTTTATTTTACGTCACAAAATTGACTCTCCATTTGAGGCATAAAACTCCCTGAGAGGATCTTAATTAATTTGAACTTTTGGCATCAAATTCCATTAAGAATGTCTGATTTTGTGTATGCTGAGGGTTAATGATGATAGAAAATTCTTGCTGTGAGAATTTTTGGAGCAAAATATTATTTTTGATTTGATATTGTTTTTAATTGGGAAATTCGATGATTATTAAATAAATTTCATCATTAATTACGAGTTGGTTGTTATTTAAATAGACAAAACATGAGAGTTATGGTTAATAAAGTAAAATTCGTAAGTAAAGTATGGCGAATACAATTTTTTAATAGTGTAACTATATTGCAGCTATTTTTATAAAAAAGGGGTGTGAAACTTCACACATTAGAAGCTAATTTTAATGTTTGGCTTATGAGCCTTTGATTGTAGTTTTGAATTCTTTTGTTTTAGGTTTCCTGAAGTTCCTTTTGCTAAGCCATTGTCTCCTTTACTTTAACTGACTTCTATAATTACTTCAAAAGTCTTAGCAATAAAGAAATAAAATTTCATCATCATCCAATAACTCCAGCCACAAAAGGCAATCATCTTCATAATTAATTTAAATAATAAACTCATTTGTTTCCAAGAAATTCAAATAAAGAGAGGCAAAGATGATGACAAAAATTATCATAATCAAAATGTAATTTCTTCAATCAGAACTTGGCGCCCACGAGTCCTTCCCAACTTCAAGTTATAAAGCAAAAATGGATAAACGGTTGAGCATTCGACATCAAAAAAATTGTCAAAAAGCGTAAAATTTCGAGAACAGTTGAAAGAAATGTTTCTATTTTTAATGTTGCTATGAACGAGAGAAAAAAAAAGTAATTTGACATTATTGTCTGCTTCGTTTTAATCCTCATGTCTTTCATACTTATTTGTAATGAAAAAAGGCAGGCTTCAGATTCGTTGAATTTAAAAAAATAGATACAAAATAAATTAAACGAGGAAAAAAGGCTTTGGATCAATAAATAGATGTGAATTGTAAGGCAAAATGACTAAAAGCTGATTGATGCATGAGTCTTACTTCAAAAAGTCAAAGTATTGAATCAATATAATCATAAAACTAGTGAATCGGGTAGAAACCCAATGCGGATGTATCAAAAGTTATACCTAATTTATGTCATAATTATGTCAGCTGCAAAAACACTTAGTTTAAATTTTGTCACCCTCGGGAACACTATGAACCAGTATAGCTGATTTTGGTCCAAATCTCGGCCATACTTCACACTTATTTGAACCACATTTTCTCGTAAATGTTAAAATATTATTAAAAAGTAATTAATCCTGAATTACGTCGCTATTTTGTCAAGTGTTTTAAGATAAAGAATTTGTTTTTTGGTTTCCACAGTGAAGAGTACGTACAAAATTCAGATGGAGTAGTCGAAATTTTAGATTTCGATTTTTTTTAAGCTATGCATTACAAAAAGTAATATTGGTATGTGATTTATGTCAGAATTATGTCAATTCAAATAAAACATCCAAAAAATTTTTTTGACCAAAGTACACCACAGCATATCAATTTTCAATTTTGGACTAGGGGCGACCCTAGTCAAAATCAATTTTGTCACTTTTTTCTTCGAGGGTTTATCCAAATGGATTAAAACTTTGCACAAATATTCTAGTGTTTAAAACAAATACAAATAAAACATTCTAAAATTTTTTTGAGCAAAGAACCAAGTAGGAAATACATTTTCAATTTTGGACTAGGGGCGACCCTAGTCAAAATCAATTTTCTCACTTTTTTCTTCGATGGTTTATCCAAATGGATTGAAACTTTGCACAAATATTCTAGTGCTTAAAACAAATACAAATAAAACATCCTAAAATTTTTTGAGCAAAGAACCAAGTAGGAAATACATTTTCAATTATGAACTTGGGACAGGTCTAGTCAAAATGTAGTTTTTCACTTTTTTCTTCGAGGATAAATCCAAATACATTAAAACTTTGTATGAGCATTCTAATCTTCAGGTCACACATTTCTGAATTAGTAAAAATCATTTTTTGGACAAAATTTTAAGTCACGTTGTATTTGAATGTACAACCAAATTTATAAAATTTTAGGATGTTTTATTTGTATTTGTTTTAAGCATTAAAATATTTATGCAAAGTTTCAATCCATTTGAATAAACCTTCGAAGAAAAAAGTGAGAAATTGATTTTGACTATGGTCGCCCCTAGTAAAATTCGTAAGAATGGAAAGTTTTTGCTTTTTCTGAAGCAACGGCTGTTCCTACCTTGCCCAAAAACTATACAGCTCTTCTATAGAGCAGCACGGATCAAATGTAAAAACTAGAATTCTCTACAATGTCTCGTTATTGAGATTTCTTGCTGATTAACTTGCTTGTTTGCTTGCTTACAGAAAGCATATTTTGCGATTTTCTCAGCAATGCCGCAACCAATTTGAAATCATCAAGGCACAAACTTTTCATCTCTGAACATTTTAAGCTATCTAGCTCCATAACCTCACAAAATTCAAAAAACTGAATTTTCATTCTGAACAAAACCAATAGATTCACACGTGAAAACGGTGTGAATATAAAAATCCCCACTGACCGGAAATGCAATCTCATTCTGCCAATATATATGAAATTAAATAGTAATTGCTGATCATCGATGCTTGAACCTTATTCAAACAGTCAATGAAGATTAAATTTCATTCGCACAGCATGAAACAATGATATTGATGTGATATAAAAATCACTTGGCAAATCATTTTACGCTCCATAAAATTTAGATTAATGTCTAGCAGCTCTGCTTCATTTAAATTAAGTAGATACTTGTGAAAGTAGAGCAATATAAACTATGAATTCTTACATTAAAAAAGCTTTTTTCTGTTTTGGAGTGGGTTGAGGTCAGTATTTTGAATTTTTTTTGAATTATTGAGTTGTAAATTAAATTACTGCTTTTATGGAGTTGCTCAGATAAAGGCACAGGTGCGTAGTAAGGGTTCAAAATCTTAAACTTATGTTTGTTTCTTAAGCAGTTGGAAAGAGAGCTCAAGTAAGAGGCTAGAGATGGAAACTGATTTACATTTGATTTTTAGTATTGAATCCAGTGTCAGACAATAGCAAGAGTAGACCTTAGATCTCTTATTAATCACTATGACCATCGAAATAATTAAGCCTCTTGTAAATACCAAAATTCGCTATAGTAAACACTGAAACTATTTAAGTCCATAATTACCATCACTTACAGTTTCTACAGAAACAGTATAATCTCATTGGCATGAGCTTAAGCCATAAATACTAACAAAAGTTCCATTCAACTCTTTAAAAGTCGTCCCTAGTGACTTATTTCATAAACACATGTACATTGTATAAAACATTTTATAATCTAGACATATGACACCAAAAGAATATGGTGATAACAAGAATAATCATTGTTGCAATGAAATGTCTTGACAATGGATGAATACAAATTAAAAAAGCACACGTGGTGCTACATTTTTGTGTTTATAAAAGCACATGCTGTCGTTAGGAAGTAATTCATGGACAGGAATTGAACTGTTATAATGAATTTGAAGAAATTTGTGGCTGAGTAACGATCCAAGCTGCTGCCTTTCACAGGCACAGCTGACAGATCTGTTACAGACATTTTCTGATAACAGCCAAAAAAATATTTAAAAGTGCTTTGACTGACATAGTTTGACTAAGATCAATGCTGAAGATTGTACTTGAGACTCTCAGACTCTCAAACTCAGGTTGAGAGCGTCGTAAAATTTTTAAACTTTTTAACATTTGAGTTTTTGGAAATTTTAAAATTGGAAATTTGAAAAATTTTAAGAATTTGAAAGTTTAAGATTTAAAGTGTTTCAAAATTAGTATTTTTGAAAATTTGAATTTTTTTAATTTAAAATTTGAAATTTTTTAAAATTTGAATTTTGAAAATCCTAAAAAATTTTAAACTTTACATTCGTTGGAATTTGAATTTTTTAAACCGTTAAATTTTAAAAATTTAAATCCTTTGAAATTTAAATTCTTGAAATCAGTTAAATTTTGAATTTTTATTTTAATTTAAATTATTTTTAAAAAACTGAAGCATAACTTTAGAATTATTTTCATCTATTTGACCTTTCAGAAAGAAACATCAGTTGCTAATCAATATTCTGAGGATTCTCAAAATTTACTTCAATGTATATTTACTTTTCAAATGTGAATAAACAGTCTTTTTTGTGCTGAAATATTAAGCATGAAAAATAAGCAGCAATCAACCTACACAGACTATAGACGAGCTCATTTAATAATGAAGCACAAGAAACGTACTCTTTAAGTTATTAAGGTTGTGATAGTAACAAATGAGTGCGATATTATACCAATTATTTATTATTAATGAAAATAGAAAAAGCTTTATGAATTTTTCTACATTGGCGCAACGTTTGAATGCGAAGATATTTTTCAATTAAAATCCAGTCAACCATGAAAAAAGGAACTTCTAGTCTTAATTGCTCATATCATTCATTATTTTTTATTACACTTTTTTTTTTCTTTGGATGTATAGGAACGCTCATTTACCACCATTTTACGTCAATTACTAATTTTGATGACACAAAAAAAATTCGCGTCTGTTTATTCTCGTTTCAATAAGATATTAATTTTTATTATTCTCATGCTTTTGTCTCAATTTGAAGGCAACATGAATTGCTTTTTCATCTGCCTCTAATGAAATAAAATTTCACGTAAAAAATGATTTCACATCAAGATGAAATATTCTTTGAGAAATTATGTTCTTTTGGGAATTGCTATTCATCATCGCTTTCTTATTTTTTTCTGTTGTTGGATGGGAAAGATAAACTTTCTCGCACTTGTTTTCCACCCACTTTTAAATTACGCTAACAATATGAAGTGAAATTTTGATATTTGGCAATTTTAAGAAGGATTTTGACGAACTTAAGAAGGTTTTTTTGGTTTAACGGTTGAAATTTATTTGAATTTTCTAGATAAAATTTGAGTTGAGAAATTTTAACAAGCTTTAAACTTAAGTCTAATTATACTTGGTGATACATTTTGTGCAGAAGGATGGCTAGATTTGGGAAGGCGAGTCAGAAAACCGAAAACCTTCAAAATATAAGTCAAATACTCCACCACTTCCTCCTCTTCTGTGATTCTTTCGATATCTTGATTTATAGCTCCGCATCATTCATTTTCCTCCTAATGTTCAAATCATGACGATGCAAAAAACTTTATATCAAAAAATATGTGCCACTGGGCAAAAAAAGCAGACATTGTAAGTGAACGACCCCTACCAAGCATTTTTTTTATAGCCAAACATTTCAAATAAAAGAAGAAATCGCGGCAATAATTTTATTATCAAAGTAGAACATCTAATCATGACCTAGATCCAATTTTTTGAAGATATTTTAAGAAGGAAGCAATAACGATAAATGCTCTGCTCTTATTTTTATTAGCGATAATTTGATGCGAAGAAAGTTGGAAGGTGCGGCATAAAAAAACTGTCATAATTTCTGTCTTGACAAATTTCTCAAAAAGCTTTTCATTTTAAACGGAATCGAAAGAGAAATTCAAGATCATTTTTCACTGTCCTTTAAGCAACTAAATGGAAATTCGTAGAGACTTTTAATATTCATCATATTTCGTTATTTAAATTAAATTTTCAAATTATCTTAATTTGCTTATTTCTTTTATTCTCGTCTTATTTTCCTTAATATAATGTAAAGAGAGATGGAAATAATGAAATAAAATTACAATTATTTAATTTTATTGCATAATCATTTGACGACTGACCGCATCAACGAAAATTCAATTTAAAGGAAATGATGTTAATTGAAATAATATTACAAAAGTTATTTGATACAATTGTCTAAGTATTTTTATGTCTTGTAGTGATGGTGAACATTTTATTTTTAAGAAGGTTGTTGTTAGGTGTAGCTTTAGATTTGTTGGATTTCCAAAATAGAAACATTGCAACTGAGAGTCCAATTAGATGCGACAGAAGTTGTTCACATTTAAAAAGCTACACTTCAAATATTTGACATTACATTTTAGCTTAATTTCATGTTATATAACTTTTTGGATGACTTAATAGTCCTTAAAAAGTGAGAGCAAGCTCTTTTAAGCGCATTAAATCAATCTTAATCATCCAGAAAGTGAAATTTTGATATTTTCAACATCAAAAATATTTGCAAACAAATATTCGATAAAAAATGCTTGAAAATTCAAATAATTTAAAGTCGTTTAAAATGGAAATTTTTATTTCTAATAATTGCATTAGAAAATGGAAACTCATTAATTTTTAACCAATTTAAATCAAATTTTCACTTAATTTTAATGCATTTTCTATTATTTTTCCATAACAATTATTCATAATAATTTATTTTCATGAAAAATGATAATTTTAATTACTCAAAAATAAACAAACATGAAAAATCTTTTCATATATTCATAACATTGCTAATAGGATTAAGGTCGATCAATTTATATGATTGATTTTTGCACCATTCAAATAAGAGAAAAAGAATTAAGAGACATAAATTGATTGATTTTATTTACAAAATAATTCTTATAATAAATATCTTAGGGATTATTCATGTTGTCATGAATGGAGGTGAAAATAGAGATGATCAATTATTTTAAGAAGCTCAAACGTGAATTTTTCGATAATTAATCAAATTGATCTTTCGATCTTAACAAGAATGATTCATTTGGGATTGAAGAATAGAAAAACAAAGCTATGAAATGGAATCTTATTTGCTCTTGGTGACTAAAGACAAAGTTCAAGTAAATGTGTTACTGTGAAGATTAATGAAAATTTATCGCTAGGTTAGGTATTGACAATTTACTAATGACAGAAAATAGCTTAAACTTATCTGTTCAGGCGCGTAGCCAGGAGGGTCTTGTCCCCCTCTTAAGCGTTTTAGGCCGTGCTCTCGCTGCGGTTCAAAATTTTTAAGGGTGGGGGGAAACCCTCCTGGCTACGTGCCTGTGTCTGTTAGAGTATGAATAGAGTTTGTTTTACTGAACCATTAACTTGCTCATCTTCAGTATCTTAAATGATTGTTCTTACATTTAGTAATGCATAAAACTTTTTTCCCATCATGTTGTTGTCCCCCTTGCAATTAAATATGTAGGCAGAGGGACAGAAACCTCAAAAAGTAGACTTTTCAAGGAAGTTGATGACGGAGTTTTCTTGAACTTTAAAAAGTAAGAAAACAATTCAAAAAACCCTCCATTCCCACGCGAATTCTCAAAATTTTTAATGCCAACATACCAGCTGCTAGAAACTTCCAGACACAAAATTTTCCATCATAACAATTTAAAAGAGCGCAAACACATAATGAAAAAGCTCAACATTAATGAATTTTAACTCAACCGAAAAGAACACGAATCTCTGAAAAACGTCTCAAGTCATAACTTTTTAGTTGCCTGCTTTATGAATTCAAGGAAAGAATGTGAAGAATATTAACATACTTAAGGAATAACTTCATGCACAAAATAAAAGAAGATGAATTCTTAGTAAGAAGAAGGTGAGGATAGAGAAAGAGTCTTTATCTCTTTGAAGCATAAATAAACCACGAAAAGAATCTTTAAAGGAAGAAGAAAGATGAAAAGAGCAACAAAAAATATCACAAAAAAATTGTTTATGCAAATAAATTTTTCCATCTCCTTTGGAAATTTTTACGGTAAAATGATTTTGGTTAACATGTAAGGGAGTGAGATGAGAGAGTATATAGCATGGAATTTAATCTTCTTAGATGGTAAAACATTAAGAGAATGATGAAGAATTTAACAAACCCGAGGATTATATGTGGGAGGAGAGCTAGGACAGCAGCAGGCAATTGCCTTTTCGTTCCTTATAGGTTTGGTGCTAATTTAGTACAAAACCTATAACTTGGCGCCAAACTAGATTTTTTGACTTCATGACTCAGTTGAAATTACTAATTTTAGGTTAGAGGTGGCTTTTTAGATCTGACATGCGTTTGCCACTTCAGGCAGGTCTTTAGAAGTCTACAGCTTATAGGTCTATAGCCCATCCGACTCAAATCCATCAAAAGCAATACTAAGCCTCAAAGCCTTCTCACTCATTTACATCCCGGGTTGAAAATTAAAGAAGAAAGAACTAGAAACTTTTTTCTCAGTCATCATTCTCCACCACACTCCTCATGAGCCTTTAATTTGTGCTCATTAATCTCGATTAAATTTTACGTTGTCATCATCTATTAACCGATAAGTTAATTTTACATCTCACTAATTGGGTTGAGAATTTATATCCGAAAAAATAATAAGAAACTTTAATTTTACCTATCGTCATCATCCATCGCAAGTCCAGATTGATGACAAAAATGAAAATGGCGCCCTAAAGCTCTTCTCGAGATGACGATGATGATGAGAGATTGGAGATAAGGCTTAAATGTATGGTTAAGAACAGCGATAGATAAACAAAACTATAATTATCTTGAATGTTAGTTGTGTGGCCATACACAAAATGAGTACGTGACACGCAAAAATAATTTCTTGGATTTATTTTTCGTTCGTATCAAATTTATTCTTTAATGGATGAGGGGGAATAACATAGAATTTTTTGTGTCTGGTTTGATTGCATTTCATTAGTTGTACGAAGCTAGAGTTGAAGTTGATGGTAAAGTGCTCAAAATTGTGATTAAAGCGCATTTTAGGGGGTGTAAATCTATGAAATTTTGTTCAAAATTTAACAGTTTATAGCAGTTTAAATTTATTGAAGGAGTGAAGCTTTGAATTTTGACTAGATACTTAACGGTTTTTATTGATTTGAATATTTTAGGGGTGTGAAACTATGAATTTTATTCAAAATTTAAAGGTATTTGGCAGTTTAAATTTATTTAAGGAGTAAAGCTTTGAATTTTGACTAGATACTTAACGGTTTTTATTGATTTCAATATTTGAATGGTGTGAAACTATGAATTTTATTCAAAATTTAACGGTATTTGACAGTTTAAATTTATTGAAGGAGTAAAGCTTTGAATTTTGATAAACAACTTAACTTAGTTTTTGATTTGAGTCCCTGCCAACAAGTTAGATAAGGAGTTGACAGAAAAAACATCGTCACATGCTTTAACGAATAACATAAAAGTCCTTAAACTCAGCTCTCTTAATTGGGCAATAAAAAGGATGATGAAGATAAAAATCTTTGACTTTAATTCTTAAATCTAAATCTGTAGATTCATAAAGGTTAGAGAAATTTCATAATCTACAAAAATAATGAATATTGTTCTTAATTTTTTTATGCTTCCTTCTTTGCGTGGTGCTCCAGGCTCAAATTATATTCAACATAATGTTTTTTGAGTAACTCCGATGAGAGAAAAAGCGAAAAACTTTGGTAATTTATGAACTTCATCGTTGTTGCTGAGCTTCTTTTTTCTCATTGCATCCATATTTTTTTTATTTCGTTGCTTCTCTTGCTTTAAGCTATATGAGTAGGCTATACATACACACATGATTACATCTGGTTTTTGAAAAGCTCTCTATATTATATGAAGACTAAAATACTTTTTGAAACAAAAGAGGAAGAGATGAAAGAAGAAAGATATGTTGGGAAAAAGTCATAAAAGATGCGTAGAACTAATTTCTTGAGATTAGGGTGTTGAACAGCGTCGAAGTCAGTAAGCGGAATTCGATCAGGGTCAAGAGTATATCAAGGCAGTACAGCAAGATTCATTCCATCTATTAACGATTCTTTCATTCCTCAAGAATTCAAATTTTCAAAATTTGTGAGGTTATGTTTTTATTTTTTTGAAAACTAAAACAATTTGGAACCGCTAAATCAAAAACATCAAAAAGTATTGCATGTATACTCTCCAAATATTTGCCTTAATATTGTAAATAGATACAAGAGAATTCAATCCTTTCCAAAAGTCTCATCTGTTAAATGAGTGATATGAAGGATAGTAATCATCATCATCATTTGAGTGTCTTTACGTGGGCGTAAGGAGATTATGGTAATGAAATGAGCAAATTGTGATTTAAGTTTTTTTTTCTACTCTCATCCCTTTTTATGTGCTTAAATAAAAATTACTTTTGTATGAATAATTTTTTTCAACACCCACACGTGGATGTAATTTTATGAAAGGTACTAAGTTGACCTAGGATGAGATGAGTAACCGAAATTAGTCTTTTTTTTATTTTATGTGGATTTTTACTGTCTCATAATTTTTTATGCCGTTATTTTTTTGAGGCTTTTTTTTTTTGGTTAATTTTGTTGATGAGATTTTTTTTTGGGCTTTCAAGTTGTTGTATTTTTAAAGACAAATCAACTCATTATAAACTTATAATTGATTTAAAAAATTATTTTGAAAATTTAAAAAATAACGGTCGGGAAAAATTCAAAAAGCTACATGGATATAGTTAAATTTGAATTTTATTTGACCGTTATTTTTGAATTTTTAAAAGATTTACAAAAAAAATCTTCAAAGTGATAAGCAAAATGATTAGATGATTAAAAATAAGCTTTGAATGACTTAAATATGATGAAAATAGTCTAGCATAAAGCAGCATTTATAGCATCATCCAATTGTGACTTCTCAACATTCCTTTTAAATTAAAATTTACATTTTTCTTCTATTCAAAAACCTCACTCGAGACTTTTTTTTGCTGCAACTGACAGTTTCTGTTACTTCTCTTGAACACAAAAAAAATAATACAAAGCATAATTTCTTATCAGTGACCGTGCGAAGTGTACTAAATGAACATTCACAACGCAAGCTCAAACTTTTTTTGAAGCTCTTTTGTTTCATACACAAATGAAATTTAATTAAGTAAAGGAAGGGAAAAGGAAAAAAAAAGTCTATCTTCTATGTTGAAATGACAAAAACAATGAAAAAGGAGAAGAACTTTGAAGCGGAAAATTTTTTTATTCCTTTTTTATATTTATTTTCCTGTTTGTTGTTTGTTGTTGTTTAACATACTTTTTAGTAAAAGGAGCTTCTTTTGTGAGGATAATATGAAATATTACAAACTTGATTGTGGTTTCAATTTACAAAATGGCATTTTGTAGATATAAGAAGTTTAAATTATGAATTGTTTAGTTTTTTTGTGCATTGCTTTTGCAGTGCATGAAGTGTTTTTGGGGTATTTTGTGTTGAGAAAGTAAACATTCTTAAAGTTTTTACAGAAAACTCAATTTTTTTTCATCAATTTTACAAAGATGTCCATTTTCAGTTAAATCTCAGCTAAAGCACAGCTCAAGCTCAGTTGAAGCTCAGCTCTAGCTCAGCTCTAGCTCAGCTCTAGTTTAACTCTAGCTCAGCTCTAGCTAAGCTCTAGCTAAGCTCTAGCTCAGCTCTAGCTCAGCTCTAGCTCAGCTCTAGCTCAGCTCTAGCTCAGCTCTAGTTTAACTCTAGCTCAGCTCTAGCTCTAGCACAGCTCTAGCTAAGCTCTAGCTCAGCTCTAGCTCAGCTCTAGCTCAGCTCTAGCTAAGCTCTAGCTCAGCTCTAGCTCAGCTCTAGCTCAGCTCTAGATCAGCTCTAGCTCAGCTCTAGTTTAACTCTAGCTCAGCTCTAGCTCAGCTCTAGCTCAGCTCTAGCTCAGCTCTAGCTCAGCTCTAGCTCAGCTCTAGCTCAGCTCTAGCTCAGCTCTAGCTCAGCTCTAGCTCAGCTCTAGCTCAGCTCTAGCTCAGCTCTAGCTCAGCTCTAGCTCAGCTCTAGCTCAGCTCTAGCTCAGCTCTAGCTCAGCTCTAGTTTAACTCTAGCTCAGCTCTAGCTCAGCTCTAGCTCAGCTCTAGCTCAGCTCTAGCTCAGCTCTAGCTCAGCTCTAGCTCAGCTCTAGCTCAGCTCTAGCTCAGCTCTAGCTCAACTCTAGCTCAGCTCTAGCTCAGCTCTAGCTCAGCTCTAGCTCAGCTCTAGCTCAGCTCTAGCTCAGCTCTAGCTCAGCTCTAGTTTAACTCTAGCTCAGCTCTAGCTCTAGCACAGCTCTAGCTAAGCTCTAGCTCAGCTCTAGCTAAGCTCTAGCTCAGCTCTAGCTCAGCTCTAGCTAAGCTCTAGCTCAGCTCTAGCTCAGCTCTAGCTCAGCTCTAGATCAGCTCTAGCTAAGCTCTAGCTCAGCTCTAGCTCAGCTCTAGCTCAGCTCTAGCTCAGCTCTAGCGCAGCTCTAGTTTAACTCTAGCTCAGCTCTAGCTCAGCTCTAGCTCAGCTCTAGCTCAGCTCTAGCTCAGCTCTAGCTCAGCTCTGGCTCAGCTCTAGCTCAGCTCTAGCTCAGCTCTAGCTCTAGCTCAGCTCTAGCTAAGCTCTAGCTAAGCTCTAGCTCAGCTCTAGCTCAGCTCTAGCTCAGCTCTAGTTTAACTCTAGCTCAACTCTAGCTCAACTCTAGCTAAGCTCTAGCTAAGCTCTAGCTAAGCTCTAGCTCAGCTCTAGCTCAACTCTAGCTCAGCTCTAGTTTAACTCTAGCTCAGCTCTAGCTCTAGCACAGCTCTAGCTAAGCTCTAGCTCAGCTCTAGCTCAGCTCTAGCTCAGCTCTAGCTCAGCTCTAGCTCAGCTCTAGATCAGCTCTAGCTCAGCTCTAGTTTAACTCTAGCTCAGCTCTAGCTCTAGCTCAGCTCTAGCTCTAGCTCAGCTCTAGCTAAGCTCTAGCTCAGCTCTAGCTAAGCTCTAGCTCAGCTCTAGCTCAGCTCTAGCTCAGCTCTAGCGCAGCTCTAGTTTAACTCTAGCTCAGCTCTAGCTCTAGCTCAGCTCTAGCTAAGCTCAAGCTAAGCTCTAGCTCAGCTCTAGCTCAGCTCTAGCTCAGCTCTAGCTCAGCTCTAGCGCAGCTCTAGTTTAACTCTAGCTCAGCTCTAGCTCTAGCTCAGCTCTAGCTAAGCTCAAGCTAAGCTCTAGCTCAGCTCTAGCTCAGCTCTAGCTCAGCTCTAGCTCAGCTCTAGCTCAGCTCTAGCTCAGCTCTAGCTAAGCTTTAAATTTAATTTATAATTTTTCAAACGATCAAAAGAGGAATGAAATAAAATGTCAAACACTAAATGGAACTTTAGCAAACAGTTAAATAAAGCTCTCTACTTAACAATATTCCAAGAGATAAATGATCCCGACATTCATCTTGCAAAGAAAACAAAAGAAAAGTGAATTTTTTTTCTCGTTCATGTAATGGCATTAAGGGTTCAAATAGAAAACCATGATTTTTGAAAGCAAAATCTCGTACATAATAAATAATACAATATAGTTTTTAAAAGATATAGTAAAGTGACTTCGTCTGATATAAAATATTGTTGTTGAAGTCTCGTAAACGATGGAGTGCTTGGGATAAAAAGTTCATTGTATGAAAACGAGCTTGAAAATGATAAAATAGCAAAATTTGAATTTCTTTCTTGTTCGAAAACAAGCAGAACAAGAGAGAAAACAGCTCACAATTGCAACAGATGAATTTGTTATTCATAGAACTAAGAAGAAGAAGAAGAATATAATTTTGGATTGCTTCCAAAAGGCCTATTTGGCAACAACTTAAATAAGAATCAAAATGATTTTTTTCTCTCCTGATTTACATTTGAAATGAAATTTCCATTAGAATATGTTAAACTCTTTTTAACACGATTTTGTTCGTGTCTAGGAAGTTATTCCGGTTATGTGGGCTGACTGCCATGGAATTTTAAGAATCTGAATTCTTTAAGATTGTAAGTTCTATTGAATTTTCTCAAGATAATTAAATTGAAGTGGTTTTTGCTGAATTAAGGTCAATTTACATATTCAGTTGAATTCAGCAAGATTAGATTTAGCAATGCTTAATACATTCTGCTGAATTCAGTAACTTTACTTTGTTTAAATTATTCAGTTGAATTCAGCAAATTCAACTTTGCATCCCACGTCCAGCAAATTCAGAATTGTTTACGTTATTCAGCTGAATTCAGAAAAAAAAAAAAAAAAAAAAAAAAACCTTTACCTATTCAGATCAATTGTGATCCAAAGGTGCGCTAGGGCGATTCGCAGCTAATGAGAGTTTAACGAGTGAGGATGCGCCAAACCACTGCACTCAAACCTAGACCTACAATTTATAGTGGGATCCGAACCACTCCTTTGATGACATTTCTGTCTGTAGCCTACAAAGGAAGGCTGTGAGCCTCATTTCCAGTACATATGATTCGAAAAAGAACAAGTGAAAAATTTCCCATACCCAGTCTCGAACCCATGATCGCTGTGTCGGTATTGCAATAATTAGGTACCGAAGTACTAAACCATTCCGCCACCGAGCCACTTCAGAAAGCTCAACAAAAATGCGCCTTAATCATCAAAATGTCTATGAAACCACATCAAAAATTTCTATTATTCTCAACTTCTTATTTCTCAATCATGCTTCAAAAAGTTCAGAAGCTTTCGAGTTACGTAACTTTTTCTCACATAATAATGAATGTAAATTCACATCAACAATGATACGGCTTCATCAGCAACCGAGAATGTTAAAATGTCAAACAAAAGTATACATACATTACAACTGAACCAATGATGATGGAATAAGTGAATGCAGAACAATGACAAGGGCAAATAAGAGTTGAAATTGACAAAAAAAGTTTATTTTATTTTAGAATTTTCGCTTTGCTTTTTTTGAGCAATCATTAAATGATCTCTCATTCGATATTATACTTCAATAAGGAGTTGATAAAGTGGTTTATCTCCTTTGCAATTCTCACGTCATGTTTTATTCATGTGAAGATTGAAATGCTCATGTATGGCATCCTCAGTATTATTATATTATTGTTATTGTATACTTTTCTCTGCGTGTATTTCATATTATGTGAACAAGAATAACTCAATAAGAAGAAGTGACATTCTCTTTATGTTTACTCACTATCAAAAGCTAAATATGAAAATATCTAGATACGATAAAAAATTTATACAATATGAGGAATTCCAATCATACATGCATATTAAATTATTCAGTGATTATAATTCCATATCGATAGTTACAATGGAGAATACATTCATATATCGAAAGGAATTTCCTTCAAGGATGAATTCTGAAAATCCTTTTTCGTTGGAATTGCTTACAATGTGGAAAGATTCATATCCTGAAGTATCGGCTTTCAATGCTTCTCGAGAAATTTAATATTTTACTTTTTATTGGTGAATTGTGCTTAGTTTAGAAGAAGTTCTGAATATTTTATGAATTGAATGATCTTCCTGAGTTTGACTGAATTGGCTGAAATTAAGCTAGGATCAACTGAAAAGGCTGAATTGGCTGAACTTTCCTGTAATAGTTAAATTTAACTTAATTCAATAAACTTAGCTGATCCTAGCTAAATTGTCTGAACCTAGCTTAATTGTTTGAACCTAGCTTAATTGTTTGAACCCAGTGTCATTTAGTTTTTTGCTAAATTCGAGATTTATAAAGACTTATTTTTTTTTAATCATTGATTTAATTAATAATTAGAGATTTTCTCTTCATTTTATTTTTTTTTAATATTGAGTTATCTAATATAAATTTTTCATTCTTAATGTGCTTAAATGTGTCTTAAACGTGTCTTTTTAATCCTGCATGTATCATCATAATATTATTATAAATTTGTTTCTTATATTTTCTTACTTACTCTTTTCTGTTAAATGACCAATTTACTTTTTAATTCACTCTGTTCTTTTGTTTAATTAATTATTTTTCAGCTTCACTTCACGTGACTAATATTTTGTTATAATCCAAATAGGGCAATCAACTTTTAATTTTCATTACTTGCTATAAAATTTGTTTAATTTTGAATCTCTACAATTATCAACGTAATTTCAAAGCTACAATTATCGTTATTTGTTCTGATTTAATTCCTTTCATTTTTGTGATTAATTAATAAATTGAATATTAAAATTAAATAGAATGTTTAATTTTAAACATTCTGAGCCGACCAAAAATTTATATGTGAAATGGATATAAAGAGTTTCTCAACGGTGCTAATCCTTGAATTAAAGGATAATTGATCTCGCGATTTTGATATTGCCATGCTAACATTTGCATGTTTCGTTCAAATGCACTCATATTGGCGTTCAACATCAAATTAGGAATTTGCTTATTAATATCTAAATTTTTCGCTTCTAATCTATTCTGATTATTTTCTACCACTTCTAATTTGTGGGAAAGTTCATTCATCTTATCCTGTAAATCTTTGTGAGATTTATCTTCGTTACATAATTCTTTTTCGGGTGTTTTTACAATTTTCCTTTTTAAGTTATTTCTCTTGACTACATGATTTTGCATTTGAATTTCTAAATTTCTGTTTTCATTTACAGCATGATTATACTTAGCGAGAGTCAAATATGTGTATGAATATTTTACATTGTAAAAACTCTTACTCATGTCTTTTGCAAATTTTTCACTTTCTTTTAAATCTTTAAACATTAAGAAAGCGTTTAAACCTTTAAAGCTCATATAAATTAATTTACTTAATTTGGTTTGATTAAGTATATTGATAATGTCATTAAAACTATCTTTTCTAAAGAACTTTAACAACAGAACTTTAGTTTTTTCATTATAAGCTTCCTTCTTTGTTGATGACATCATGAATCGTTCCTTGAAATTGTTCATTGCCTCCATTAAAATGGTCACGCCATTTATTGAGATACTATAAATGTTCTTGTCTCGAGTTTTCGTTCCAGCATTTAACAGCTGATGTAACATTGAGCTGTGATGAAAGCTTAGTCTAATGTGCATTCTTTTGTTTCTCAGATGTTCTAAATGTATGAGTTTGATCGCCTCCATGTCCTTTTCACTCCATCTTATAGATTTCATCAATCCATTAGTAAAGTCTTTCACGCTCCAGCTGTCAGGTACAGAAATAAATCGAACATGACTCATCTATAAGAATAAGAAGTGTAATAAATTTAAATATATTAATTAATTGTTTATTTTTGATTATAGTGAGATTCCATTCTTCCAGAATCAAACTTTTTTATGTATTGAAGTCAATTTTGACTTTTTTAAGTAACTTTTTTGTTGCTTATTATGGCTTAGTTTAGTCCTTCAGTGTTTTACATCTTTATGAAGTTGTTTTACATTCTCATTATTGGAGCAATTAAATGATTTGTTATCATTTTTCACGAATAAACATGAAATATTTTCTTTCATTAATTTTTTACATGTCTATTGCTTTTCTTCACATTTATTCACTATATATCTACCTTATGTCTCTTATTGTTGCTTTTAAATTATTAGATGTATAATTTAAATGCCTTTAAAGCACTTAAATATTAATTATTTTGTTTGTCTATTTTTTATTCATTGTTTACTTTTGAATTAAAGCGTAGCTTTTCCAAGCGTCAACTTTTTGAATTTTGAACTTCAACGGTTTTTTATGAAAATTCAAATTATTTTTAACGGTTTTTTGAGTTTAATTTTTGCGATGATCGTTTCATCAAATTTTTATCGTCACGTCACGTGACAGTTTTAACTGGTTTTAACGGTTTTTTTCCGTTTAATTTGATTGATTTAATTTTAATTACTGATGTTTGTCAGCTATTTATTAAGTGCAATTTAATGCATATTTAATTTATGTTTTTTTTTTTTTTTAAATTTGATTATCTGAGTGTTTTTAAAGTATTTCAAATTAATGTAAAAGCAACAAAAAAGGAATTTTATAATGTAGATTTTAGTTTTCAATGTATAATTATATTTTTTCTTTTGAATTTTCTTGGCTGAATCATAACTTCTCTGACTTGTTTCGACGTTGATTTTAGGGCGTTGTCGTCAACTAATTCCTCTTTCATCTTGGTTCCTGGAATGAACGAAATAAGTTTGGAAAACTCGTGATTAGTACGATTGCTTGTGTTATTTGATTCTTTCTTTCTATGTCGTTTTGAGTCAGAATAATGCATGTTTTTATGCTTTGTTTTATGAACCTTTGTTTTATTTATATAAGGATTACTAAGAAAATATTTTATTTTCTTCTTTCGTGATTTATACGTGACTTTACGTGTCAATTTCCTTAGTCTTAATTTTGTGTTTAATGATTTTTTTATGCATTTAGTGACATGATCGTAGTATTGAATTTTATTATTGCTGATTTTATCATTTGTGTCATGCTTAACATCTAAATTAAGCTGATTTAATGACCATTCTGTAGTAAATTTAGTAGAACGAGTTTCATTTTGCTTGCAATTATGCAAAATGTTATGAGACTCTGAATTGATCTCAATGTAATCGAATTTATCATTTAAATTTACAAATTCTTCTACTGACGTTTGTGTTGATGCATCATTATATGTTTTCACATTTTTTTCAATAAAGGATGTTTGACGTCCTGTGTCTATTTTAGATTTGTTAATTTTTAATTCAACTGGTGCAAAGTTGCTGATATCTGAAATTATGTGAGAATTTCTTTGGTAATTTTTATTTTTGATAAGATGATCTTTTAATTCTTGAGGGACATTAGTATAAAATTGATTATTAATTAAATTATCAACAATTTCATAGTTCAAATTTTCTTCATTATTGTAACAGTTGTTAGTATTTAGATTTTTCGTTGTCATTTTTTCTTCATCTTCGCTAGAAGTATCCTCCAACATCAGAAAAGGAATTTTATTATTATTTTGGTAATTATTTGCATTTGTTTGAGAACCTGGGACTTTTCTTTTATAACAAAATAGCGAATGATGCAATTTATCGCAACCAGTTATTCTACACTTTAAATTAGTGTTATATGTACATGGATTATGTTGTGTCTGACCACAACAAGTACAAATTTTAGCATTTTTTGCTAATTCTGATACAATTTTTCCGTCTAATTTCCAAAGATCTTTACATCTATTTCCTGAATGACCATTTTGTTTGTGAAACCAACAATAAACCGTTTTAGTAGAATTATTAGAAAGATTTTCTTTCGAGGCAAGTGTATTTTCATCCGCTATAAACGGATTTTCACCTTCTTCTTTTGAGTAATAAGATCTATGACTTTTGTCGTTAGACTTTTGATGTTTTGAATTATGAATAATGTCTGATCTTTTATCAGCAGTTAAAAGCTCGTCATTTCTAATGCTGGCTTCTATTCTTGGTAGTTCTTTTTCGAAAATTTCGATTAAATGTTTTAACGTTGGCACTATATTAATTTCCTCTAATTCTGCTTGTTTAGATTCCCATTTATTTCGAATAAATGTAGGCACAACATTTATTATGTTGGCTAAAAATCGTCTGTTACTAGAATATGAAAAATCTTTATAGGCAATAGCTAAAGTTGCGAAATTTCTGACTTGATCTATGTATTCAACTAATTTTAACTTATTTTCAGCTTTAATTCTTCCATGCTTTTCAAGTAATGCAGCTTCTTTAGATAGGAAATTAATATTATGCTTTAATCTTTTATTAACGTCTTCAATACATTTGTCATAAGTCTTTGGGTTGAATAAACCTTTACCTCCGATTCGTTTAACAGTCTCATCTTTTATTGCAGCTTGTATTCTGATGACATTCTCATCTGGGTCGAATAATCCTTTTGTACGAACAAAGGAACTGTAGAATACAGTCCACGACAGATCAGAATCAGTGACTATAGGGAGTTTTTGGTACTGAAGCTTAATAAAATAAATCTCCAGTTCACTATTTCCCAAAGAATTATTATTAAATGAGATTTTCTCATTAACGTTTTGATTTCTAGAACAATTATTGTGCTGAATATCTTTTCTATCATAATTTTTATTGGAAGCAACATCTGGATAACAATCATGATGAAATTTAGTGTGATTGTAGTTATTATTGCTGGATGTGGGTGGACAATTATTTAAATTATTTATTTTTGGACTTTTACGACAAGAACTATTTATATTTTGCATGATTTTCATACATTTGAGACATAAATAAGAGTCTGTTTGACTATCAGCTTCTTCTTCCTCTTCGTCTAGTAAACAAATAGGATGACATACTTTATTGCATCCATAACATACAAATCCATGCCGGCTGGCATCTTTTTTACAGACATTACAAGTTTTTATAGGTTTTTTTGGTGTATTATTAAATAAACTAGCAGCTTTTCTGCCGGAACTTAATAAATTTGGAACTACAGACGAATTATTTACAATATTTTTTATTGTGTTAGAGTTTTGTGGATTGTTGTTATTGTTAATTATACGAGATTCACTATTTTGGTCAAAAGAAGTGGATCTTATAATTTGAGATTGATCGAAATCGTGAAAAGAATCTACCTCGATATCGCCAGCAATATTATCATGACTATTAGGACTAATCAAAGTGTTTTCTAAATTTTGCTGGATCTCATATTCTGGATCTTCAAGAATCTCTACTTCTCTTTGTTCATTATTGTTATCATTATTCACAGGCGTACGAGGTAATGCCATGTTTTCATTACTCTCATCTGACTCAACATATATATTAATTAACTTTAAATGTAACTTACAAGTCCAATTGAAATTTTCTTCATGTGTTCTGGATCTTTTAATCAAACAATCTTTGTGCACGAAATACTTACAACTTCTGTATCTACACTTTATCTTTTTATCATAAATAGAAGCTCGTTTATTGCAGTAATTGCAATTTTTCATATATTAAAGAATTTATTTTTAAGGTTATTTTGAAATTATCTCGCTAAGAGATTAAAATGTCATTTAGTTTTTTGCTAAATTCGAGATTTATAAAGACTTATTTTTTTTTAATCATTGATTTAATTAATAATTAGAGATTTTCTCTTCATTTTATTTTTTTTTAATATTGAGTTATCTAATATAAATTTTTCATTCTTAATGTGCTTAAATGTGTCTTAAACGTGTCTTTTTAATCCTGCATGTATCATCATAATATTATTATAAATTTGTTTCTTATATTTTCTTACTTACTCTTTTCTGTTAAATGACCAATTTACTTTTTAATTCACTCTGTTCTTTTGTTTAATTAATTATTTTTCAGCTTCACTTCACGTGACTAATATTTTGTTATAATCCAAATAGGGCAATCAACTTTTAATTTTCATTACTTGCTATAAAATTTGTTTAATTTTGAATCTCTACAATTATCAACGTAATTTCAAAGCTACAATTATCGTTATTTGTTCTGATTTAATTCCTTTCATTTTTGTGATTAATTAATAAATTGAATATTAAAATTAAATAGAATGTTTAATTTTAAACACCCAGCTTAATTGATTGAAACCAGTTTAATTTGCTGAATTTTAGCTGAATAGCTGAACTTAACGTAATCGACTTAACATTGCTTAATTGACTGAATATATAATTTCAATTAGAAGTTTCCACAAAAAAAAAAGTTCATTAAAAAAACAAGAAAAATTTCAAAGCTTTAAAAAACCTTTTTAAAAATAGAATTGCAATCTCCTGTGCTGTTCATTTATTCTATATTCTTACAGCTTCAACAACCATATCGATAAATCAATCAGATGCTTTTGTTCCTTCACTCATTCTTGGTCCTATGTCAAGGTAATAAAACATATTAACTTCCATATTCACAACTCAATTCTTTTCTCGTATAAAATTCCGATGAAATCTAATGATATCGAATCATTTTCGACACAGCAACCCTTGTCAATTGAGTATTGTTAAGCAATCGACCCACTTATACTTATATTCATGCATATTATAGTACACGCGCATTCTATTAGATTATCATCATACTCGAGGTTTTTCTCTAAGACATTTATTAACATAATATCTATTTTGACGTTGACTATATTGCCATCATCATTCGGGAATGAAAGCTCATTCACACAAAAAACAAGAAACTTCTTCATCTTCCATTTCTTGACACATATGAGACTGTATGTGTGAATGGATGTGTTCTTTTGACTGCCAACCTTCATATTGTTAAAAAATTGTCATGTTCATGCTTGAAAAGTAAAGAATATTATATGTAGAGCAAATAAACCAATTCATCTTCCAACATCCATCGTTATGCGTACAACGAAAAATATTATAGTACTATAGAGTTGTGAAAGGAACAAATGTAACGAAAAAGGAAATTTAATAAGTTCCTTTCTAGCTATGAAAGTATTCATCATATGTGTGTACTACGTATAAACTTATTCAATTCATATCGTTTCTGTTATGAATGCATGATGATACATATTGAGTGAAATATTATTTGAAAATTTTATGCACATGAAATGCTAATGTGCTCAATTCCTTTAAAATTTTCTTGACAATAGACGTAAAATTTATGTGTGCACAGTTCCGAATAATGAATATTAAAGTTAAGCTTTAATCTTAAAGAGCTTTTTGGTTTGATTTAAATGGTTTAGAGCCAGGCATGGCATTTAAATTGTGTTTTAAGATTTCAACGGTTAAATTATATTTGAATTTAAATCAACAATAACTAGTCACACGCCCCTTTTTTTGCTGCAGTTTTCTCAATTTAAATTGCATTAAAAATCAAGATTTAACTTTAAATTAATTATTAGAACCTTTTTGTTGCTATTTATCATAAATAAAACAATAACATTTTGTTGTAGAGTCTACGCCTCAACAAAAGCCTTTTAATTTATTGCGGAGAAAATGATTTTAGCACAAAAAACAGTCGTAACCTAGAAATTCTCGCCTTTTTTTCTATAAAACGATGAATTCAGCATCATCATTATGAAGAAAATACTAAAGTTCTGTTCATTTTCATCCTCGTTTTTTTTGTGTTTGTTTATATAGTCTGAACAAATTCTCATCAAAAGCAACAACAACATTATCATCAGTTCCCATTTCATACACATTATATCCATCCATGTTTTCGCCTCTTGTTATAAGTCTTTCTCACTTGGCGTATCTCTCAAGTCTGCTGCTTTTTGTGTGATGCTTTCTTTTCTTTTTTAATGTTCATGAATTTCGACAAATGTACAAACAATATCGCTTTCAGTGTGAAGTGGAACGAGAAAAGTCGTAGTATATTCATATTACGAATAGAAATGATGGGAGAGCGAATGAATGATATAATGGAAATGAGAAATCTTGTATCCATAAATACAATTTTCAAGATCTTCAAGTAGAATTCCCTTTTACATTACATCAAGTACTTTCGTGAGGCACTGAACGGAAAATATATTTCTTAGTGCATTTTCAAGGGAAAAGGGTTGGGAAAATCCGAGATTTGACTGTTTATGCATGTTTGACTGTTATTCTTTATGTAGGCGTAGCTTTCTGGGACCAAGAAGGTTCAAAGACATTTTGGTTCCTAACGTGGGTACCGCGTGAACAACATTACAATTCAAAGTCGTTCAACCGGGATGAAGCACATCCTTGCTTCTGGTAATTAAAATAATCAAATCTCTATTGAGTTTAAACCAAGGATTCGCTTTGCACCACAAACTCGTAAACATCATTACTTCATGTCCTCTACAAAACAGATCCTTTAATGCATTCCTTTTTCCTGCGTTCATGGCTCATTCAGTAGAAATAAAATCGCAGTTTTCTCACTCATTCATTCTTTTTAATCCGACTACACATCACTTCCCTTGAATGGCAGCTGTAACTTTTTAATAGTATGCATTTCAAGCTGTAAAAGTCATTCATTCACTCATAAACTGTGCGACGACGACTGCTTTCTGCGTTCTGTTTTATGTTCCACTTTGAAAATTCACTTTTTCTTTTGTTTATTTATTACAACTTGCGTATGTCGATTCCTTCTCTCTATTTTTACGTCATCGAGCGAACAGAATTAACTCTTTTTTTTTCAAACACATTCCATGCTCAAGACTTATTTTCAGTTATTCTTTATGCGAATGAGTAATCGAACGAGGAACAAAATAAAAATTATTTTGACCGCATTTGCGCTGGGAATTTTTTTTTAATTTCTTTTTTTTTCTTCTTTTTTTGTGATTATTTCATTGCCAGAACGAGGGTACTGCACATCATCAATCATCGTCGATTGAGCGAACAAGTGTTTATTTAATCTAAAAAAAAATTATAGGCAAAATTGAGATGGAAAATTGGCTGTGTTGCTGCATGGAAAGATGAGAAAATTTATTTTCACGAAAAATGCGAATGAACGGAAAATTTCTTTTGACTTTTTTTTTTGCTTCATCGAGAAGATTTTCGGAACTTGGAAGGAATTTGTAATTAAATATTTTGGGATGTTGGTTGGGAGCGCATTTTACTTGAGTGTTACTAGCTTTGACAGTGTTGTTGGATTTTATTGTTTAGAATTATGGATCAGGTTTTTTTTGTATAGGTTAGCCGACAACCCTAGTCACACATTAAAATTGTAGCACAATGATTTTCCATTCTATGGCACACTGGGTTGCAAAGAGTAGTGATGCGCAATACAGGTGCTAATCGCCCTTCAGCCTCTCCTAATCAAGTGCTTCCTCCACCTTCTCGTGGTGCATTGCCTGGCTATGTCAAACTACTGAAGTGGTGCAGCACCAACGGAGAAGGTTTGTTTGAGTGTGAGGCCCAGCAAGCACCCTCGTTAAATAATCAATAGCTACTAAACGTAAAGCAACATCTGGATTGGATGTGTTGATATAGACGCTAGAGTCCCTAATATCCCGAACTGGCAGAAGGTTTCGAAGGATAGAGCAGTCTTTAGACGATCTGTGAACGCGGCAATGGGCCCACGTGCACTTCAGCAAAGGAAGTAAGTGTAAAGTATTAAAGACAACGCAATAATGAATCATTATTATTATTGGACACAACAAATTTTTTTCGTGAACTTTTTTTAAAAGACAGTTAAAACGTATGTAACGTTTTTTTTTTCATACTTCTTGACCCCCCCCCCAAATTACATTTTGTTACAATTTTTCAAATTCCAACCCCCCCCCCCTCTCCCCCCTAAAATGCGAACGTAATAAGAGCACTTCTAGGACTTTAAAATAGCTTCAATTCTCCAAGAAAATAGGTTCTACATGTGCTTAAGATGAAGATGCATAAGCTTATCCGCAATCAGAGTAAAGCAATTAGCTCAAACTAAAGTTATTCATGAAACTAAAATATCAAGAACAAATTTTAACAACCTCAACATCGGATTTAAAATTGATCAAAATTAGTAGGAACTTTCAAATATGATCTAAAGTCGTTTGATCAGTTCCACACTATTGCTCCCCACCACAATTTCAACTCTCTAATACTTGACCGTGTACAATACGAAAACCAACAAAAAGTCAAGACAGACAAACTTCTAACTTTAGCACCTTAATCTGAAAGAAAGCTCATAAAAAATGTGGACAATGTTTATTAGCTTTGCGCGTACATCGCGTATGATCCAATAAATTTCCTGAACATTGATTTCGAACTGCTTTTTTCATTCGATAATTTTTCGTTTATTTATTTAGCTTTTACAAGCATTGAATGAAGAGGATTCTCATTTCAAATAATTAACGTGATAATTTATAGTATGGCTACATGATTCAATTTTTCAATTTAACGTTCTGCTTTATTTATAAATACATTTGACAGTGCACACTGAGCAGCAGAATAAAAACCATTTCATCTCGTCACGTGCGCAATTTTGCTTGCACAATATGAATATTTTATAGCTTACAATAAGGCAATGGCTTTTGCCGCTGGGTCGACTATTCTATTCGAGTTATTGGCTTTCCATACGTGCCCTTCATAAATCATTGAGGATGTTTAAAGACTCTGTTATTGAGATTTTTGAGCTGATTATTATGAAAATGAATTGTTTATTATGAGTGAGCTGAAACTGACTTTATTTTTTATTCATCAAAAAAATTGAATAATTAATTTTTGCCGCTCTGTCGACAATGAAATTGATTTTAATTATCTTGCACTAATAGAACATTTAAAATGAAAACAAATCAGTAATGTTTTGCTAGGCTAGAAATAGGATTCGCTGCTGGACATTTTGACTATTTTATAAGATATTTTTAATATTATTATTTTATTAGTGCTGTTATGTTTCAAAACATTATTATTAATTGGGTACTTTCATTTTGAATTTGCTCTTGGCTATTGTCTGTCGGATTCGATGAAAATATTGCAAATTTTGATTTTAAAAGTTTAAAATTATTGTTGTCTAGCATAAATTTACAGTTTCTGAATTACAAGCTGGGCAAGAAAACAAATCAAAGTTAACAAATTCCCGCCATTTTAAATTCTACAGTAAAAGTTTTAATTTTCAAATTTTAAGCTACACAGAGATGCAAACTTTGATCAAAGCATTGAAATTGATGAAAAACTGTGGCAAAAACTAGGCAACAGACTTGAAATTTGTAATTATAAGACTAAAGTGTTATGATTTGAGTATTATGATTTCTTTGTTTTGAAACAAACTCAACTCAAGTTAAACCACTTTAGACTTCAAATTTACAAATTTCATTTTAGCTGCTTGGTTATTGCCACAGTTTTAAATCAAATTCAATTTTTTGATTTAAGATTGGTTTGCTTTTAAGCTTGAAATTGGAAAATTATAAATTTAAGTGAAAAATTCAAAATGGCGCGAAGTTTTTTGTTTACAATTAATTTTTTAAGATTCAAGAATTTTAATTCTGGACAATTATTTGTTTTATTTAATCTTTTTTATGAGTTTTTTGATTAGCATTATTCATTACTAATACCTTGATTAATTAGAAATTTTCAATTTTCAAAGGGAAATTCTTTTAATTCCACTAATGCTTAATTAATGTTTTTTTTTCCATAAAATCAACTGTTTTGTTCGATTCATCCTTTTCCTTATCCTCAAACAAAAAAATCACTTTACTTGACCCAAAAAAAAAGAAAAGTCTAGAACTTGATCAAACTTAATTCTACTTGTTTGCACTATGTTCATGTCTGTCTATGTTCTATCTGTCGACAGGAAAGTCAGCATGCCAAGAAAACTGTCCGTGATCTCCCGTCTGAGCGCCAAAATCAACAAAATCATCACCAAATGCATCGACTTCATGAAAGTTTTGTTCCTGATTTTGTAGTCTGCCATTTTTGTTGCCTTTTTGTCTCGTCAGTTTCTTATTGCTGTTTCTGATTACCACACAAATCAAGAATATTACTAGAAATTGAAAAAGTTTTCTTAAGCTCAACATTTCTGTTTGTTTGAACAGTTGGTGCTGCTATTTTTACATTCAGATATGGAAATAAACTGAAGGCAAATGGATATTGTCGCATGGCTTTATTGAGCACGATACTTCTCCCACACCTTTTAGCAATTTGTAATAAATTTCCACATACTTTTCTCAGTATTTTTCTCATATAACTGATTTTATGTTATGGTTATCGCTCTATTTTGCATTTACTCGGCGTCATTGGCAGTCTTTCTTATGCTTCACTTCCCTTCTCTTATTTACGATGAACAATGTGGTCATATTTGTAGTTTGTCTGACTGTCGTTGAGCAATAGGGGATAATTTGAGATTTTTGATCGTTTAATTTTCAAATTTATTTTCACTTTTATTTTTCAAATATTTTTTTGCCGTTAAATCTTAAATTTTAAAAAGCTTTTTAATTCCACAAAACATGTGAACTTTTTAACTTACTTTCTACTGTTACCAAACAAATCAATATGCCATAGCATGATCAATGGAATACGTGATTAGAAGAAAATCGGAGAAAAGAATGGAAGTTTGTGGCATTATTAATGAATTGAATGTGTACAAAATAGATTTCAAGTAAAAGCATTCAATGAATTTATAATCCATTAAGTTTTTTTCTCCTCTCATTCTCAACCACATGATGCTGACATTTTTAACAAAAAAAAAAAGTGTGAAAAATTGCGATTTTTTGTGTACGTAAGCTCTTTTTTCTGTTGCTTCGGTATGTAACCATGTCGGTGACGGTTGTTAAACATTAAATTTTTGCAAAGTACTGATAAAAATTTGTGCATCATTAATTTTTTTTAACCTAGCGATGAAAAGTCGGATTGAAATAATTTTTCATTCTCTGTCATCAAGTTGTTTCGTCTATGAGATGGTGTTGAATTGAGGTTTATTTATTCTTTAAGAGGTGTTGTTGTGCGAGGGTTGAGGTGTGCTTTTGATGACTTTTGGGAGATAAATTGAGAATTTATTGTGTTTAGAGAAAAGAGGTCCGGGCAAGAGGGGGGGGGGGGGGGGGTTGTTTCTGAATCTTATAGTGCAGGATCAGTAGCCGTCCTTCATTTTTGAGTCACTTATCTTTATTACTATTGAGTTCATACTAATTTAAAACTCGAAGAGGGTGCCAGCCAATAAGAATTAACCAAATTTTCATTAAGCAATCTCCAACCCAACCATTTCGGACGTCAATCAATTAAAAATGATTAATTTTTTTTCATAACACTACAAAGCATCCTGAACATCATTTAACCAAATATGCACACAAATTGCATATTTACTCAAATGAAATTCAATTTAACCCGAGTGCTCTTAAATTGTTGATCAATAATTGCATCATCAATTATTTGGTTACGTGCAGCATAAAACATTATACACATTAATTGAACACAATCAATTACAAAATTTAATACGGTGATGTAAAACCACATTAATAACGACAGTTTCCGACCTGTAACCAATTTCGAGAAAAACTTAATTTCCCATGCGATTCAATGTTGACATTATTCGCTTCTGTAGCAGTCAAGTCGATCAAGTTTTAAGTCTTTCAATAGATTTTTTTTTGTTGATTCTTTTCTATGGCTTTTGTTGCTTTGAACTGAAGCTTGGTAAATATTCTTTTAATTAATTAATTAATAGAGTAATTTAAGTAAATTAATAGACCAAAGTACGTGGTTCATGTTACACTTAATGAAAAATAAGTACAAAGGAGAAGTTTCCGATTCAATGTTAAAATAAAGGGCTTTGAATCAATAAAAGACAGAAAGAAATTTCTATTAGACTTCCTAACTCAATTTATTGTACATAAGATGTTGTTGCCACCTAAAGCTTATTTCATTTCCTCTAGCTTTTACAGAAAATTCGTGACCAAATTGAATATCACATAAAGCTTTATAACAATATGATCCTTGATACAATAGAATAGAAATAAGAAATTACAGTTCTCATGAGTATTGAGAGAGAGAAAGAGATGCAGGAGTGTATCCAGGACTAGGCAGGGTTGAGATCAGTCTGGGTCATTATATATTAACCAGGGAATAGAAGTTTACTTTGCATAAAAAGTATACCACCAAATACTAAAATAGTAAACAACTATATACTAAAATAGTATTTACTAAAATAGTATATACTAAAATAGTATTTACTAAAATAGTATATACTAAAATAGTATTTAAAATAGTATGTACTAAAATAGTATATAAAATAGTATATACTAAAATAGTATATGCTAAAATAGGATATACTAAAATAATATATACTAAAATAGCATTTACTAAAATAGTATATACTAATATAGTATATAAAATAGTATGTACTAAAATAGCATATAAAATAGTACATACCAAAATAGTACATACTAAAATAATATATACTAAAATAGTAAATAGAAATAATCATTCCAGAAGACACAATGATGCATTTCAAAGCACATAGATGGTGGAGCTCATCGCTAAGTTTGCATCACTTAGATATAGAATGACTCCAACTCCAAATCTTCTTTTAGCTACGCCCTGGCACAGAAGAATGAAAGAATGGAAAGCGTTTGTTCTCTTTTTGTCTAAAAATAATTTTCACATCCCACACGAAGCATATTTTTATTTATGAACGTATACACGCATGGCTTTGGTACGGTTTTATATAACATGAAATTATGGGAAAAGGAAACGAGAGAAAAAGCGGAAGAAATTATTACATCAAATAAGTTGATGATCTTAACATTAAGGCAAGACGACCGAGTCTACCGTCACATCATTTAACGCAATCTCCTCAGATCAGTCTGTGTGTATAATCCTTAATGTGATTTGATGAAAGCACTCTCTAACACATATGCTCAAATGGACAGGTAAAAGCACTTTTGTGGGATATAATCATGTGGGTTTTTTTTGAGAATCAGTGAAGTGATTTTCATTAGACATACTACAGTGAACTTTATATCTTCAATTAATCTCTCGATATAGACTATAATTGGTCAATATTACGATGAATAATTGCTTGAGTCACATTACTTGATGGAAATTTAATTTAACTTAATTGAAATAATTTTAGTCTTCGGAGCCATATGAGGTTGCTAAATGACCTTTATGCTTCTGCGTATAGTAAAGTTACCTTTGGTATCTGCAATGGACTTCTAAGAAAAATTAATGAGTTTAATTTCTAAGAACATTAATTAACATCTGTATCCATTGACGTCAGTTCCATGTTTTAGTGAATTAAGACTCTACATGACTTTCAGACGTAAACTTGCTTCACTTGTTGGATTCAGAAGTGGAGTAAGAAATGGACGACTATAGACTAAACTCTGAATCAGTAAGAGCAAGGATTAAGAAGTGCTAGTCTGTGAAAGTTCAGAGAGTTGACACGCGTTATTGATGAATGAACCCTAAGATCTTTTAGGTATTCAATGATTATTCTCTCAACGACAACTTTTAATTTCAATAAATGCAGTGACAATCATAATCAGATGATGCAGCATTAAAAAAATGGTAAATTATTCTTGAATATTTTAAAAGTAAAAAGAATTTAGGTAAATGAGGGAAAAAAACGTATCTCAAGACTCGTTCTATTGTCCACAGCATTTTTTCTACATTTTTAATTTATTTCTTTTTAATGCCTGACTCTTCCTTTTTTTCCCATCATCTACAAAAGTCCGTGCATAAAAATTCCTTTATAAAAATTATATTTCTCAAAAACAAGATGTAGTCAGCATTGTCTAAAGCATAGCTTACGGGTACTCGGCTGATGATGTTGATTATGATGAAAGCTCAGATATAGTACAGAAAAAAGGAGTTTAATAGATAAGAGATAAATAAGAGAAAAAAAAGAACTTTTTTCCTCCCTTCTTTTGAAGTCTGGTTGTGACAGTTAAATTAGATTTGAATCATGTTTGGCCTGTTAGCTTTTTTGAAAAATGAATAAAAGAGCAGCACTGAAGATTGCTGTGGAATTTTGATAGACATAATTAGAGTGTATTCATATTTTGAATTTTTTAAGAGAAGTTTTTTGTACATTTGCTTTCGATTTGTGGAAATTCAGACAGGATATTCATTGGATCATAAAATATGTCATAGATGACCTTAATTTTTGATTACATAATTAGTTGAATTATCAAGATTTATGGTATTTATATTACAATGAATAAATTTTCATTGAGAAAATTTTTGTAACGGTTAAAATTTGTTTCAATTCTATCTTTAATAACAACTTAGTTGTTTACCCCTCCATATTATTATTATTACTTCAATTTTAGGTAAGTCTAAGAAAAATCAACTTTAACTTAATTATTAGAGCTCTTAAATATAATTTCCATCAGTCAAAAGACGTACCGCAAACCTCAAAACAACCACAAAGCAATAAGAAGCAGAATAAATAACAAAGAAAAGCGAAAATTCACAGAAAAGTTAAATGCATAACAATTTTCAGCTTGCTACGAGCTTTTTGTGATCATAAGTAAACACCAATAAGAAATAATGCCTCCTTCTTCACTCTATACTCAATGTTATATTGTTATGATAAATAAGGGAAAAGAAAAAATACTAAAAATGTTCTTACAATATGAATTACATATAGAAACATAACAATACTGAATGTATTGTACATAGCTGTGAGCAATTGGAAGGAAAACAGAATCTCGACTGTTAGTAAATTGCCTTGAAGAAAGGTTATGAAGCGCAACAACTCTTTATATCTAAAATTTGACCTTTCAACGACTTTTTTTCTCTGTAATTTTCATTCTTTTTTCCGAATGTACTCGTGTGGCCATCAGTCTCATCAAATTATGATACAATTCAGTTGATACATTTATAAACGTTACGTATGCCATTGAATTGAGTGGGGCATCGTTCAATAATATTGTGAGCATTACATGATTACTGAAGGAGATGGAGAAAGTAATATCCTAAATGAGTAGCATCAGGTGGAGTTTTTGTAATCAATTTTTGTTGGGCTTTTTTCCGAAAAAAAATAATATAAAGCAATTAAATTTCATGATGGAACTCATCGAATATTTCATCTACATTAATGATGTTTGCTGAAAGCTTCATACATTTTTGGTGCTTTAATAAGTTTATGGTTAGGGGTTTTATCTGTATTTTTGGGTAAAGACTGAGTTCCTTTGGTTTAAGATGAAAATCATAGATTGAATAAGGTTTAAGGTGTTATTCAAGCTATTCTGAGCCATTACACATCAAGACTTGAGACTTTTGATGGATCACCAGTGTGTCATGGCTCACAATTTGGACAACTCTGGGCTAGGGTCAAGCGTTCATATAAACGAAGCTTGGATAAATTCTATAAAAGCAGCAGACGTGGTCTCGATTTGATCAGATATTCTTGTTTTACACTAGCCTCTATTCAATAAGAAGACCAACTGCTGAATCGAAAGAGGTGTAATGTAGTCAAGTCTAGTAATACTCATTTAATTCAGTGGAACCAACTAGTTCGTAAAATATATTTTATCTTAGAAACATCCATAGACATCCATAGACTATGCACTGACTCATAGACAAAACTTTCTACATAAACACATAATTAAATTTTTGCTAATTTATCAGTCAAGTTCTCCATCTTCCTCAATATTTGTATACATACGCAACCCAATATTTATGAAAGTTTGAATGAGGAACAGCAGTTAATGAAAAATATTTTTGTTTTTCCCCTTTTCATCAACGTCAATGTTATATTATATATTTTTTTTGTTCTTTATATTCTTTCTTAATGTTGAATAACAAGATTTATGAGTAGTAACAGTATATAATTATGAAATTGCCTTGAAGGATGAAGAAAGGAAACATCGATGAAGAAAAGTTTCTTGAATTAAAAATTATTATTTTTTTTTGTTTCGTTAAACAAGTTTTTCAACATTACACAAAACATATTCTTGGAACTCATTTTTGATATTTATAAAACCAAAAAACTTGTAATTTAATTAAATTCTCATTAATTTTTGAGCTTGTGGTTATTTTTCTCTCTGTTCTGCAAACCCTAATTACATCCCCAATATATTCATAATCTATCGAAAGTGTTAATTTTGTAAATGATATTGAGACTCATAAGTCAATGATCGCAATATTTTGAATACTTAAACTGGAAGGGTATTATTTATAATTTATAAATGATGTTAAATTTCAAGGGGGCTATCAATTTTAGAGTAGTAGGGGGGGGGGGGGGGGGGAAGAGTGGTTGGAAAGATGAAGTATTTTATTTACCATTTTGAATCGTTATTAATTTATTTTACTTAACGCTCTGAAAAGCAAACATTTTTGTAAAGAATTTTTTTCCTATAGCTGACAAAATCATTTTAATGAGCACAAATATGATAGAGTATGAAATTAATATTTCATAAGCACTGAATTTTCAACATTTTAAAATTTAATAAAATTTTCGCCTAATTTCCATAATTCACAACGCCATATTTACACTTTCAAACTATCTCTAGATTCTAGAATGATAATAATGAATATTTTCGAGCTATTTGATGTGGCAAGAAGTTTCAGAATCTTAAAGATAGTCGACAAAAATTTTTTTAAGAAACTCCGAGATGATTTGAGAGCTACTGGCATATCAAAATTTGCTGTCTGACGATGACAGCAAAAGCAATTGAATTTTTTGCAAAAGCAATCGCATCAGCCGTTGGGGTTTTCTGCTGTTGCTGTTGCTTTTTTTATATATTTAATTGGTGAATAGCGAATGGCCTTGAAAATGGATGAACTTTTGTGTGTGCTCGAAAGGGTGGGGATACTATTGGATTAAAAAGTACCCTGTTTTTTCGTTATAAGCTACTACTCGTTACTAAGCTCCTAGCTTAGTAAAGTTTTTTGAACTTGAAAATTTTTTGTAACCTTTACTAAGCTACTACCAAAAATAAAGTTTAATTAATCTTTTTCAACTTTTTAAGTATCAGTTTCAATGCCTTATGACATTGTCAATGAAATAAAATCAAGAAGATAGCAAACTTTCTTTAATTAAGTCAAAAAATTCAAAATTTTCATTGAAGTTCAATTTCTTTACTAAGCTACTACTCGTTACTAAGCTACTAGTGAGCCAAAAAAATCATTTTTTTATTCTTTTAAGCTACTAGCTTATAACGAAAAAACAGGGTATGAAAAATAAAGCACAAAATAGTCTAATGTAAGCAAATATGATGGAGGGAATGTAACCCTACATATGTAGTACCTAGAAGCCATTTTTGTGAGGAGGTGGGTTCAATTCCTACCAATATTGTCAAGTGTGCACGACATTAACACTTTGTTTTTGGGCTGAGTTCCTATACTTGTGGAGTAGTCACACTAAGTAGCATGTCAGAAAATTAGACCAATTAAACTAGTGTTTGAAATATTAAATACCCAATCTTTCATCTTTAGCTAAACTATGAATGACATCTACTTGTTTTTGCTAATGAATGTTACGCTTCGTGCTTGGTTCTTAAAAAAATCATGCGTTACCGATGGTCAAAGATAAAAAGTTTTTCTTTTATTTTAGAAAAAAAAAAATCAAAATAAATTTTTACGATTTAAAAATTGAAATTTTACAATTTAAAAATTGAAACTTTTTTTTTTCATCAATCGTGAAATTTTCTCGCATTAAAAATTGATAAGATTCTTCATAAACATCATAACAATCGCAAACAAAAGCTCCTTGTTTTACAATAATACAAAACAGAGTCTAAAATGCCTAATCCTTTTAAGAGATAAATAAACAAAAAAAAAAACATTTCAACACTGTTGACTGATTGAAGATTAAGAATCCAAAAAGAAAAAGCTTATTCCACATTTTTGCTAGGTGCTTATTTTTGTAGAAAGCAAATAATTTAAATATTTTATTTTAAATTTCAGCACAAAACAAAAAATCTTTTCTTTCTTTTTGTTTCAAGTAAACTTTACACAACTTTTCAATTTGCAGCCGAACAAATGAAGAAGAATGAAAGTAAATTTGAACTGTATTGAAGCGAGAAGGACGAATAAAAAGTGTCTGAATTTGTCTTAAACTCAATTATACATTTCACATGAAACCCATGGGGTCACTTTGCACATCTCACTCGAGAATAATCAAATTTTTAAATTCAATTAAGTTCGTTGTTGTTTTAAGCTTCATTTCCCTTCACAATATTTTAATTTTGGATTTTTGCAAGGATTTTTCCATGTAGATTGAAAGGGGTTGATCACTAATTACGTAATGTTTTTTTTGGGGGATGGAGGAGGAAGGTTCTGAGATTTTCTGATGGTTCACACTATATATTTTAGGGGCTGTTCACTAACAAGGAGGGGGGGGGGGGGTCGGGTGGGGGAGGTTTCGGCAAGAAAAGAGCAATAGAAATTCCTTGAAATCCAAAATTACCGTTAATTTTGGACTTCATAAGTGAATGACGCCATACGAAATATGCAACAAAGGGAAGGAGACCTTAATTCTAGATTTTGCGTTACATAACAATTGATAACCCCCATTTTTTAAAAAACCAATGCAAAACACGAAAAAAAATCTCACACAATTGTTGCATAATAGTCGACGAAAACAGCACAAAAAAAACTTTTTATGACACACCCATTTTTTTCTTTCAACTCATTTTACATTCAGCTCATTTTTCCTGCATGTTAATTCCACTCAATTAAATTCAATTTTGATCGCAACGAGAGAAAAAAAGCACACAAAAATTTATCAAGAGACACACACACACAATATGACGCAAAGGTACTTCAATCAATGATAATCTTTTTTAATTCGGAATGAAAACAAAATACAAAAGATCTGATAGAGAAAAGCTATAATAAGAACTTTTCAGCTATTGTAAATTGAGTCACTTAGACGAGTGGCACTTCCATCGCAAAATTAATCGCATTTTGAACATTATAATCCATCATGTACGGCACAATGACATCGAATTTTTCAGCATCAATATTTTTTTTTCTCATTGATATGCTCAGTCAACAAATGATTGGGTTTGGGAAGGGAATGGGTAGATGTGGTGAAATTGGCTTCAGATAAGGCTTATTATTGAAATTTAAATGTTTTTGGTACATTTTGAAATGTATAACTTTAAAATTTACAGAAATATTATGAGGGGAAGTGAGGGGAGGGGAAGGTTGTCATCATATTGTGCTGTATAATCAGGGCAAAGTGAAATCTGTGGTATTAAGCCATATATAGCCGAATCTGCCAGTCTGAGAGTTAGGTCTCTGTAGAACGAGCGACTAGGACAGATTGGATATTTGTAACCTTCTTTTGTGATGACGTGGGTTTGATTCCCACTAGAAACCACTCCATTCCTATGAGCTTAACATCGATTTTACCATCCCAATATTATCAGAACCTCACAGAATCCTCCAGAATCCCAAAAATGCATGAATATTATAAATTAAATTCCATCCTTACTTAAAATTTCTCAAAAGTCACCCACCACCTAGCAACAGTTCAAGCTTCAAGATCGTTATATAAAATAAATTTCCAACTCAGTCCTCACCAAACTCACACACAGCATAGCGTATTTTTTGCGTGCACATTGTGTATTATGTAAATAAAATATTTTCACAGGAGAGAAGGGAAGTGTGCGAGAGGGAAGCGAAAAAAAAATGTCAACCGCATGTAAAATTGATTAAATCGATTATTAATCATGCGTGCCCATACAGCAGTGGCGTAGCATGAATATTTTGAGAAAAACAAATGGAGTGAATGTAAAATAGACGCCACGAGAGGAATTTGTTTTCAATGTTATTTGCTTCTGGGCAATTTTTATTTTTATACGTTTCATGTTTTTTTCACTCCAACAGCACAGAAATGAGATCCAAAAAAAGTATTTTTTTTTGCTGCTGTTCTCATGGAATTGGTACCGTAACAAGAGAGGAAAAAAATGTGAAAAAGCATTTGCAACAAATTTTTTTTCGAGCTCTGTACAATTTTTGTGCTTTTGAGCCCTAAAGCACTTGATACCAGGTTTGACAGAATTGTATAATGGGAAAAAATTATTTCCTCTTGTTTATTGCCGCAGTGAGCAACAGAATTAGTTTTAAATGAATTTTATCTCCCCATAGAAATTTGTTTTAATGCTTCATCATTTTTTTCTAGTGAATTAATTTTTCCCATGAATGAAATAACTACAGAGTAAGTTTATTCTCTGGAATTCCAAACAAAAAATTCGTACGGTCTTTAATTTCCGACGATTATTTCAGAAGAAAAATTTAAACGAATCTAAAAATATGAAATGGAGAAGCTGATGAGGAAAGAAAAACGAAACAGACAGTCAAATAAACAGAGAGAACATTCAATTCAAGCATAGAAATGTCCATCTTATTTCTTTGTTGTTATGACATAGGTAATGACAAAAAAAGTAGCAAAATCTTCTTACTCTAAAGCTTTACATCAGTCGTTGTCATTGAGAGGATACAAAGCAAAACATGAATTGATGGAAAATAAGGCATTTGAGTAGAATGAATTTTATTTTTTGTTTTTAATTTATACTGTTCGAAATTACGAACTCTGTTTACTGAACATGCTTCTTTCCTGAGCATACTTTTAATTCCTGAACGAACTCTTGATTACTGAACGGTC
Source organism: Chironomus riparius (assembly GCA_917627325.4). NCBI lineage: Eukaryota > Metazoa > Arthropoda > Insecta > Diptera > Chironomidae > Chironomus > Chironomus riparius. Next base: position 44,183,335 of record OU895877.1, read on the forward strand.
TTTTAGACTTATTTGATGATTTCTCAATTACTGAACTGATTTTCGATTACTAAACAAATTCTTGATTTCTTAAACAATTCCTGATGACTGAACAAATACCTGATTACTAAACGAACTCTTGATTACTGAACGAACTTTTGATTACTGAACGAACTCTTGATTACTGAACGAACTCTTGATTACTAAACGAACTTTTGATTACTGAACGAACTCTTGATTATTAAAAGAACTCTTGATTAATGAACGAACTTTTGATTACTGAACGAACTCTTGATTACTGAACGAACTCTTGATTACTAAACGAACTCTTGATTAATGAACGAACTTTTGATTACTGAACGAACTCTTGATTACTAAACGAACTCTTTATTAATGAACGAACTCTTGATTACTAAACGAACTTTTGATTACTGAACGAACTCTTGATTACTAAACGAACTTTTGATTACTGAACGAACTCTTGATTACTAAACGAACTTTTGATTACTGAACGAACTCTTGATTATTAAAAGAACTCTTGATTAATGAACGAACTTTTGATTACTGAACGAACTCTTGATTAATGAACGAATTCTTGATTATTAAACGAACCCTTGATTACTGAACGAACTTTTGATTACTAAACGAACTCTTGATTACTGAACGAACTCTTGATTACTAAACGAACTTTTGATTACTGAACGAACTCTTGATTATTAAAAGAACTCTTGATTAATGAACGAACTTTTGATTACTGAACGAACTCTTGATTAATGAACGAATTCTTGATTATTAAACGAACTCTTGATTAATGAACGAATTTTGATTACTGAACGAACTCTTGATTACTGAACGAACTCTTGATTACTAAACGAACTCTTGATTAATGAACGAACTTTTGATTACTGAACGAACTCTTGATTACTAAACGAACTCTTTATTAATGAACGAATTCTTAATTACTGAACGAACTCTTGATTACTCAACGCATTCATTGTTTTGGAAGTGAATCTAGAAAACTTTACAAATTATCTAAACTTTAATTTAACAATTCTAAGTCAATTTAACTTTTATATCAAAACAAAAGCTAGAAGAATATAAATTCCAACTTATGAGATGCAAAAAACTTGCATTTAGACAGACAATTTAATAAATAAATTAAACTTTCATTCCACAAGCATACAATTTAATTTCATTGTCATTATTTTTGCAATTCCTCTTGACTCGAGGGATTCAAATGTCCAAAAAAGCTAAAGTTATCTTCAGGAATTAAAATACAGTCGCGGTGAAATTATTAATAATTCAACATTTCACACAAAATTTTCATCACTTGTTTTTACCATTTTAACAAACAAATTATCGTCGACCAAGTTTCATTAAAAAGTGCGATTCATTTCCCAAATAGCTTCCATAAACCAAAAATGGTGTAATTTACACGCTATGCAAAACATAATAGCCACAAAGCGATAAAAAAAAATTCAATTAACATCTCTCGAGTAGAATTTTTTTTATGCTGACTGCAACAACCTGTGGAAAGTACAATTCATTATTTCCTCTTTTATTTTCATCTTCTTGCCCCTCATTCTCTCGCTCTCTGCGATCATTTTCATTCTACTCGCCATCCCCATTTCCTGCCACTCGTCATCAAATTCAAAAAGTTCACGTTTCAGAAAGCTCTTTATAATTGTGCAGAGAATAGAAAGGAAACGTTTTTTGTTACGATTCCTAACTGACTGAGTGACTGACTACAAAAGTATCGACATCATAAATTTTATTTCTATCTTAATAGATGTGATTCTTAAAACTCATCATCATCATCATCAAAAGTGTTCACATTAAGATCATTATAATAGACAAGATTTCATTTATTTATGATATAGAAACTATAAAGCAAAGGAAAGTTAAAGCATTAGCTGGAAAATTATCAGTTTTCAAGCCTTATATGCCATCATTCAAGGGTATTGAATTTATGGACCAACATTTATAGGATTGATTTTTGTGTTACATTGAATAATGGGACTTTTATGTCGTATCATTTGGAAAAGGTTTAAGGAACATTTTTCTCTCTTTAAAAGTCGAACAAAGGACGGATTTATGCGACAAAATTTTTAAGCAGTAGCAACGAGTAAAATTCCTTTAAAAATATCAAATATCATTTACAATTTCTTGGAATGTCAATATAAGCTTCATTATATGCTTCACATTTTGATCATAGTTTTATAATGGAAGGGGAAAATGAGAAATAGATGGGCAAAATTAAAGGAATGACAAGCTATTTTCTGCTGACCACATATTTGACTAAAGTTTATACTCTATAAAAAATTTAATCGTGACCATATAAATGCCTTTTACTATAAATCTGTCATAGGAGTTGGATTTAATTCATTGGTCATGAGGAGAGAATAGGATCAGTGACTGTTTCAAGTAGGATGAAAGGAGAAGGCATGAGGAGTGACCTTCAGGCAACAAATTTTATGTAAGGCATGATGAAAGAGCCCAAACAAGTCCAAACAAACCCCACATGTTCCTTAATAGCAAATCGTATAAAAAAGCGAATTCAGTAGAATTCGACCCAACACCAGCTTAGTGCCACTATATTTCCTGCTACATTTGAATATTATTTTGAAATCGCATTGAGTGAAATTGAGTAACATTTAAAAGCTTCTTCATATAGTTTTATGTAATGTACATAAAAAGTTTCCACAAAAATTCACATAAATTGTTCTAATTTTCGGCTCCAATTTTACTGTTGTGAATGATAACAAATTTTTAATTAAATTTTTCTGTCATTTACTTTTTGTTTTAAATCATTTTTATTTGTTTTTTTAAAAATATTATTATACACACAATATCCACGAGCATATTGTTACATAACGCGTTTGTAATTTGCCCTTTTTAAAGGAAACTGTGCTCTCGGCTTAATCTCAGTTTTTGACATGTAAACTTTGTGATTTTATAGCAGAAAAGGAATATTTTTCATGCTTTTGCACATCCGAAAAAAAACGTTATTTTTTGTCCTTTCCATTTTGTTTTTAATTTTATTGTGTTGAGCTTTTTTTCCACACACTTTTTTTTAAAACTTGAATAATTTCTAAGTGGTTGATGTAATATCTAAGCATAGATAGAATTTTCTACACACTCTCTCGCTCCTCCAAGTTGCTGTTGTTGTTTGGGTTATGCAGTAATTCCCACTTTTGTGTATGAACATTGTATTGAAGAGAAATTAAAAGGAATTCTTTAGTAGGGTAGCATTTATGATGTTACATTCATTGATGTTCATACAAAAAAAAAAGGGAAAAACATTTTTCAAATTTTTTCTTTCTTTTCCATGCGAGGAAAATTTTTTAAATGCAAAAATATTTTTCCGCTCTTCTTCTGCACTTTTTTTTTCATAACAAACAGCGCACAATTTTTTTTTTGTTGTTGCTGTAAGACTTTATGTTCTAGTCTGTACTGAAAATTTTAGAGATATGCGTTTGAAATATCTTTTTAGACAACAGTGAAGTAAAGTTATCCCTCAAATTTTTTTCCTTCAGATTCTCAATCTTTTTCATATTTTCTCTCATAGAGAGTTTTATTAAAGAAATTCTTCATACCATTCTTGTAAAAGATTGTGTATACACAAGGATTCTTAGGTTAAAATGAGGAATGTCGAATGATTTTGTTAAAGCTTTAAAAGATGTTATTAAGCTTGAGTGCTGTTAAGCTAATTTTATGTGCTAAATGAATGGAATTATCGTTAAAATTTTGAACTTTCCCTCACTTTTTAAAAAAGCATTATTTACAAATTTTAAATAACAATTTTTGACTTATTTAGAGTTTTTGTCTAGCATAAAATAATATTTCAAGCTTTGCTCACACTTTTTCAACAATTTCAAACCATTAAAGTAGCTAATAAACTTAATATGAGCTCAAAAAAGCACATTAGAAACTCGATGTGAGCAAAAAATTTCGAATTTCGAAAATAGTTTTCAATTCATTTCCTACAAGAAAGAATTGATTCAAGAATAAAATTAAAATATTTTCCATCAAATTCAAAACATAATTTAAAATGAATATTAAGTTTTAATTACTCGGTGTATTTTAATACAGTTCCCTAGTGGCAATTTTCTTATTGCTTCACCCATAATGAAAGTTTTTAATTAAAAAAATCTGAGAATAAGTAGTTTTTATAAGAAAAATACATAGAAAATGATTTGTTTGCACTTTTAGTTGATGAAAATTGCTATTTTCTTACTCTTGAGTGGGTTTAATAGAGAAAATATTATTGCGCAAAATTATTAGCAAACAAAGGCTTCTACTTCTAAAGATTCTATCGTACAAAAAGATGGAATGAGAACCTGACTATGGATACTAAGTTGTTGTTGCTAAGGGTTTTGTGATCATAGATACAATTTCTAGTTCCATTTTGAAATTTGATATAAAGCAAGTAAAGGGTAAAATTGACAATTCTGTACTTCCCGGGACGTTAAATTATTCAGTTTTAAAACGATATAAAACTATTTATAGCTTTGTTTGTTTTAAATTATATTGCTTGAAGCTAATTATTCTCTACGGAATGTTTTAAACATAAAGAACATCATTTTAAATTGTTTATTATGGTTATATCTATGGACCAATTGCAGTTGTCAAACAGTAAATGAATCGTTTGTATCAATTTTAATTTTTCATTGAGTTTAAATGATTTTCTATTTCAAGGCTTTAATTTAAATTTTACGTATGACTTAGTAGCTATTTTAATTATTCTAAGTGACAATTTTTGAAAATTTCATACAGTTTCCTGAAAATAAGCATCAATATAAACTATTAATAACTCGAGAGGGGAGGGGGTGGGGTTTCGAACGTGGGGAGCTGAAAAATTACTTTTTGATCATTTTGATCAGTTCCACATCCTTTTAAGATCCAAAGTCCGTTTTTAGGTCTACTAGGAGATTAAGGTATTATGTCCTGGGTAGCTGGGTAGCTCTTGAAACCGATCCCTGAATAAAAGGGGGGGGGGGGGATTTGAAAAGAGTTAAGCATTAAATTTTCAATATATTCCAAAAATTCATTATTGCATCACATAAAAATTCGAATCTCCAGCTCAATTTTTATTTCAAGACCGCAACACGAACGTCACAAGTAATTGACCTCATTATCCGATTCTTTTTATAAATCCTACATATTCATGAATTTTGGTTAAGCTCACAAAATGAAAAGAACTGAGAAATCTCATAAATTTCCAATTGTCTGTATTAGATTACTCTCATTTCAGGTTTGTATTGAGTAAATAAATCTGTCTTGCCTCTAGAAAGAAATAATCATCATCAAGACTTTTTTTTCTGACTCACTCAGATTGTGTAAAGGAGGGGAAATAAAATCGTAAAATTAATACTTATAGAATTTGCAGAGCATTGCAATCATTTTTTCAATCTACTTTCCTCTTGAGGATATTGAGTTCTGTACTTTTGTAAAATGTTTGATGAAAAAAGTGCAAAGGTTGAAAATTAAAAACTCATCCGCAAATATTTTCCTTACTTTACTTTTGGGATCATTTTTAAATGACGTTCATAAAGAGATGAGAGATTTTAATGGAGCTGAAGAATGGGGAGGGGTGGGGAGGTTGGTAGATCTATACAAGAGGTCACATAACATGCTTCAGAACCTCTTTCAATTGTAGGTCAAAAAAGTTCTAGACCCAACCCTCAACTGTTTCCTTAATCATCACTTATGAACGACCCTATTTTAAGAAATATTTTTTTACATTTAATTTCGTTCTAAAAATATTTTTTTGTACATTAAATAATTCCACGGATGAGAGAAAAAAAAATTTTAATATTGCACACTTTCGTTCTTAATGCTTTGTTTATTCATCATTTTTCTTAGCTATATTAAAATTCCACAGCGACTTTTCATCCGTTTTTTTATGGCACTAAATGAAAGGAATGAAATTTCAGTATGCTCAGCTCGTTTTGAAATGTAAAGGAACGAGTTTTGATAAATGAAATAATTGTTTAATGCAATGTGATTATTATCTTCTGTTTATTGTGTCTTTGTCTTGATTGTACTTAGTTGATAATTATTTTCTATTGTTTAAATGTTTTTCTATAGAATTTTAAGTTGTTTGTCATTGAATGGTTGAGTTACGTAGTCCAATTGTTACATGCTTTATTCCTGTTAAGGTCTTGGATGGGCTATCAATTAACGGCAAAGCCATTAAATTAAGCTAAATGTTCAATTCCTTAGACTAAGTTTGCTAATGCAACTAGCTTGAAATTTGAAAACAAAAAATGGCGGGAAAAATCAAAAATCTTAAAAATTTATCAATTCGAAATCATCCAAACCATCTTTTAAAGAACATTACATGTAATCCATTTCAATTTTAAATTCTATTAAAATAAAAAAATTTCTCCTAATTATAAATAATTCATTATGGAAAAAAGTTAAATAACATGAGCCAGATGTACAAACATCTGAAGATCATTAAAAATGCTTATTTTTTGATGGATGTTTTTTGAAAAAATGTTCAATCAAATCCACTTTCTAGAACCAATTTAGAATGAAAATTTTATTACAAATTTCACAGAAAAAAAGACTTCATTTTACGTCAACAAAAATGTTTTTCTACATCCATTAAATCACATGGCACAATTTATAAGCGTTAAGTTACATTTTATTGATCCTGACTTTCAGGATAATAAATTTGATAAAAACTTAATACAGCACATTAATATCAGTAAACCAAAAAACCCCCACGCTTTAATGACAAGGGTAGATTTTGGAGATGAAATTTATGGTTTAAAAGTCTCAACTTGTAGAAGAAACAACAAGAACCAGTTTGTGTTTTTAAAAAATGAATGGAGGTAGATAATATGCTGAGGATACCGCAAATTTTTTGAGGTATTATTAGTTGAGGACGACTTCAGTTTTAGTCATTCGAAAATTTTGTTTGGAACTTTTTTTTTAAACCACAAAATTTCTAGTGGGATTTGAAGCGTGATGGAAATTGAAAATCTAATAAAGTTTACTGAAAATTGTTTTAAAGGTTTTTATTGAGTGAATTTTATCACTGAGTATTTTATCATTTGTGTTACATTTGAAATAAATTTCACATTTTTTCAAATGTCATTGAATTAAATGGATTTAAAAAGGACACAGTTATTGAGTAATATCCAGAGGTCGAAGCGAGCATAGCGAAGCGAGTTTTTAGCGAGCTCGCTTCGCTAAAAATTCAACTTGCTAAAGTTGACCTGTAGCGAGAATTTTTTTTTTCTTTTCGCCTTAGCGAACTATAGCGAACTCAATTTTATTTTTTTCGCTTTAGCGAACTATTAGCGAACTTAATTTTTCAAAGTTCGCTATAGCGAACTATTGGCGAACTAGAAAAAAATTTTTGGCTTCATATTAAGAGATGTCTGATTGCGTTTGTGAAGTATGTAATTTCATACAAAATTGCAAAAAATTATAGTTCGCCAATAGTTCGCTGTGATTGAGTGTAGTTTAATAATTTTTATTTAATCCGTAAATTTTGATTGTTGTAATAGTTTAATTTATTTAACTTATATTGTCTTACATGTTACGGATTTTTAAGAAATTTGTAGCGTGCTACACTCGTTCACGACTTAAAAGTAAATGAAAGAATCTACGTTACTGCGCCTGAATGTTCAGGTGCATATTAGTAATTGTAACGAGTAATTTGAATCGAGTGCAGACGTTACAAATGATATGTAAATAACAAATTGTATAATATAATTAATCATTAGTTTTAGGATAGTTTAATCAATTAACAGTTATTCTAAATAGTAGATTTAATGTAGAAATTAAGGAATTATGCTTAAAATGCATGGATTAGTTAAGTTTCCTATATCTGTTAATAATTACAATAAAAGCTGTCGTTTCTGTTAACGACAGTTCGCTATAGCGAACTTTGAAAAATTAAGTTCGCTAATAGTTCGCTAAAGCGAAAAAAATAAAATTGAGTTCGCTATAGTTCGCTAAGGCGAATAGAAAAAAATTTTTCTCGCTACAGTTCGACTTTGGCAAGTTGAATTTTTAGCGAAGCGAACTTGGCGAACCAAGTTCGCTTCGACCTCTGGTAATATCAACTGAATGTGATTTAATATTATTGTCACATCGACTACGCTCTATATAATCATTGAGAGATCAGTCTCTGGTGGGAATCGAACCAACATCTTCACAAAAGAGGGCTACAGATAACCCGTATTTGGCCTTGATACTCGCGCCACAGAGGTTAACTCTTGGATTGGCAGATTTGCTTACATATGGCTTGAAACCCCAGATTGCACTAAGCTCCAACATCACAATTATCTCTAACAGAACAATGCAGCTTTGCAAAGCAAACAAATCAGTTTTAGGTACACAGTGTCTAATATTATCAGATCATTCAACTTGTTTATCAACTTTACGAATTTTACACAATTTTACAACTCAGGATGACTTAGAAAATGTCGAGAAATATCAATTCAGTATCCAAAGCTAGTCTAGTCTGAAATTCACTGAGCTAAATGTTCTTTTTTTAAAATTTGTGATCCTTACGTGTAAGAAGACAGCACCATTACCTCACAAATGCTTTTTAACTTCTATTGCTTTATTCTATTGATAACCTGCAGTAAAGTCTAACAAGAAAATTTAATCTAGCAGCAAAATTCTTCTTACAATCTTCTTTGATCTAAAATTGAGATTCGCTCATACATAAATCTCATACAATTCTTAATACTTGAGCATCAATGAAAGCTTTTTGAAGATCTTTGTATTTTTTTGTTGAGAAATTTTATGTTTTTTTTTTGAAAACTATTTCTATTTGAACTTTAAATTTTATGTGAATAAATAAAGTTTTGCTCGAAAGTTTTTAAAAAGCTTTTGATCTCGAATTTTAATTTTGATGAACTATTTCACAAAGTAAAAAGTTTTTAATTTCTTTCAAAAATATTTTTTAATTTAGAAAACTTCATTTTAATTGATTAGTTTAATTACACACAAATATTTTGAAAACAGATTTGAAATATTTGTGGTTGAAATTGCCATCAGTCAACCTTCATACACTTCTAATTGATTACTTATAGATGAAGCGATAACCACAAATTATATTATCAAGAACTTCGTGGTTGATTCGGTTTACATTTCAACTTTTTATGAAATTAGAAAAACTTCATTAAAATATCATGAATGTTTAGATTGTTGTTCAAATTTCCTGCAGGGGCAAATTTATGAGTTTATTGAAGGTTTTTGAGGATTTTAAATTTTTGTTTAATTTTTGAGTTCTTAGATTTTGTTGGAAATTAAATTATAAATTTCTTTCCGTTACTAAGCTACCGATGAGCTTAGAATAAAACTTATTTCACTCTACTAAGCTACTAGCTTATAAAAACAAGTTGGGTTCGAGATGTTGATAGATTCATCATCGAATTATGAAACTCAAAGCTGAATTTGTGAAGCATCTTAAAAAAACAGTTTTCCTTAAAGCTTGATCCCTCCCAAAGTATCTGATTCCAAACATTTTAACTGCTTTTAATTGAAATCGAATTAAAAAACTCAATTTTTTCTTCTGTTTCAATTCATTTGCGAATTCATTGAATTTTTAATTACTTTTCAAGCACTTGAAAGAATCAATTTTTGCCTGCTTTTAATTTGCAGAATTCAATGCTACGAAGAAGAATCGCCAATTAAAACGAAGGTTTGAATGTTTGCTGATTGAAAAGTATAAATAATTAAATTTTTCTAATTGATTGATAAGAGGATGTAAAGATGTGATGAGGAGGGAGAGTTACACAAAAAAACAGCACTGTCATTCACTTTCTGTACTCATCTTTTTTTTGCAACTATTATTGACAAATAGCAGAACTGAAGCTGAACAGGCGAGAAATGAAAGGTTTTCATTTAGCTCAATTTATTATTTATAGCGCAAAAAAAATATTGCATGAACATTAATTTCCCCGACAGGCTCTTTACGACCTTCTTCCTTATTCACTGTACAGTTTTCTTCATTTCCTTCCATTTACACTATTTTTTCTTCCTTCTTGCCTATCCAGCCTTATGGCGATGATATTCATAGTTTCATGCAAATAAATTCTCATTTTATATATTTTTTTTATTATGTCATAAAGTTGACTTTTCTAATTTTATGATCTTGAATTATTTCACAATTTAACTCGAACCACAAATCAATTTTTATGTAATATCCAATGGGCGTAAACTTTGATGGAAATGAATTTTTTTTTTCGTTTTTTATAGAAAAGCTATTTATTGATAAAATTCGAATAAATATTTTTGGAATGGTTTTTTTTTGTTTTTCGATTTATTTTTTAAAATTGGAATTTTTTTTTGTTAAATATATTAAATTTTAATAAAAGACAACATGCATGATCTTTTTAGATATGGAAAAGGCTGATGACTTTAAGAAGTGATTTGTAGAGCGGTTTATTAAGGAAGTAGACTAGAGTGAAATGCTAGTGCGAACTTACTATTATGGGAAAAAGTAGAATTGGGAGTGATTTAAACACTCAAGAAAATTTGTTTTTTTCTTATTGGTTTCTATTTTGAAACGCACTTATTGCTGTCTTAAGCCTTGACTTTTCAACAAATTGAGTGCGTTGTCGATTTTTCGAGTGCATTGTCGGAAGTTTTGACTTATTTCTTCAAGAAGATCTTGATTGATATTGATTCTAATTGAAGGAACCATGTTTTGGACATTTCAGTGTTGAAAAATGTCGACATGACTAGCGTTTCGTCAGTTTTAGGATTTTAAGCATTGTTTTTAAGTTTTATATGATAGTTTTAGCCACCAGGAAATAAAGGTTTTTTTCGACGTGTTTGTACCATGGAAGGAACTTTGTTTACAATTTAAATATAACCAAATAATTCTTAATTTTGCTTTATAAGCTTTGTTAATAAATAGCTATAATAGTCTGGAGATTACTATCAATTTTTAAGCTCTTTACAGAAATCTTTGCTTAAGATTTTAATTGAAACAAAAATTGTTGTTCTGAATCAATTAAACAAAAGTTTAAATCTCCACTTTATAATGTTTTCTGAATTTTACGAACTTTCTTTAGGTACTATAGTCAAAAATGAAACTTTTGGAATTTTTTGCTCGGTTTTTAAAAGATTTGTAACAGAATTTAATAATGTCCAAACATTAAATGACCTATCCAAAGTTAGATTTGAACTGAAGAACCTCCTCCATTGGAAACTTTCTTCAATTTACTGGGTTTTTTTTGAGAAAAAAAAAACTAAAAACCCATCGAAAATTGTTTGGTTCCTCTCGTGATTATTGAATTGAATTATTAAATTTTTGCAAGGATTAAAAAAGGTTTGAATCCTTTTTCATCAAATTAAAGACCGCACAGATCACACTCAATCATCAGTTTTTTCTACATTTCAATAATGATGATTGTAAAGAAGAAACTGAATTATTTTAAATCATTATTCTTTATGATTAAACATATTTTGGCATGACACTATGGGGCAAAATGAAAAAAAAAGGGACTTTCACTTTGAAAAATGGACTTTTCCGATTTACACTTTTTGGGTGATTTTTTCTTGTAGAGGACATAAAAGTAGATAGAAATGCCAAATTTCAGGTCATTTGGTGCTGATTTCGCGATTCTAGAGCTGTTTGAAGTTGAAAACTAGTGAAAATTCTGGTTTTTTCATACCATGTTTGAACCGGGAAATATCTTAACTGGTTTAAGATATTGCAAAACGGTTTTCAGTTCCTATTAGTAGTATATAAGAGCTTTATTTTGACATATAACAAAGTTTAGGTTCTGAATGTTTTCGTGCCATTATGGTAGAACATATGTGAAAATTTCAGGAAAATTATCTTCAAACAAGCCGCAACTATCATAAATGAAGAGTTTCCAGGCAAGTAAAAACGCAGTTTTGTAGCCCCATATATCTAGTTTTCAAAACTGTATAAACTTTGAAAAAGTAAGCTAACGTAATTGAGTTATGTTGATTTTAGTAGGTCGTTGAGTATTTGGCCAAAAACTAATAATTCTTTTAAAAATACGAAAACATAGTTTTAAAAATAGTTTTTTGGTGTTTTCTTATGAAAAATAACAATTTAAATGATTTTGTGAAGAAAATTTTTCAAAAACTTCAAAATCTTTCGAGATATAGGGGGTATGTGCTCTCCATCGATTTGGCCATTTGTCACCCTACTTAAACCACTATAACTTTTTTTTGAAAAAATATTTTTTAATTCTGTTTTCGGATTATTGTAGCCTAATGTAATACCTATCCAACGATATATAATACTTGCTAGTTAACTTAGTCCTGGTTATTTATAGGGCTGTTGATTGTGACATACGCAGTTTTTGAAAAATTCCCAAAAATTGCATTTTCAAAAATACCACTTTTAAGCAATCTCGAGTATTTTTTGGACTTTTTTAAGAAATGTTAAGTCTGAAAAAAGCTATTATCATTAGAGTAATAAAAAAAATACTCTGATACGCAACTATAATAGGTAAAATTAATAAAGTTTAATTTTTAGTTTAATGAAATTTTGTTTATTTGTCAAGAAATTTAATTTACATTTTTTTATCATATTTAATGAAATTTATTTATTCATTCGTTGTTTGCTTCTTCAGAATATTCATGGTCTTGTCCTTCGGAATAATCATAGTTTTCTGCTTGGGAAAAGTCATAACCTTCTCCTTCTGGCTCAATCAATTCAATTTCTTCCTCATCTTCTTCCTCATTTTCTGTTTGTTGCTCAGGTGTTTCACCTTCTTCTTGGACATTTTTTCTCATTAACCTTTTATTTATTACATCCATATATTTTTTTATTATTACTGGATCAGAACTGTAGAGTCTTCTATGTATAACATCCGTAAAACTGTGTATTCTTGAAGTTTTTCTGGCACGTAGTTCTCTATCTTGTCTGAGATATTTGTTTCTCTAACCTCAACAATTTTTTAGCTGTCGGTAAAACGTTTTCGCATTCCAGTTTCAGGACTTGTCGAATATTGTTGTACTGATTTCGAGATAAATTGTTAAAGGCTTTTACACCTAGAGCTACATGTATATCTAGTTGTTTAGGTTTTGATGTAGTTTTTTCTGGAAGATCCTCTCCTTTTTGGCACGCCTTAATAAATTCTTTTAACATTTTAGCTCCTTCTACTTTTCCTTCTTCTTTAGAAAGGCGAAGTGCCAAGTGAAGAACTGATAACAATGATCCTTTTGCTTCTTTTAAACTGATATCTAATTCGTCCACTCTTCTACGTCGATGCTTATCGCTTGTTAGTTGTTCAAATGATTTCCTCTTGATGCCCTTGCTGGATGAAGGCTCTATGTCATGGACGATGTATTCAATCTCATCCATATCTTCATCTGTGTCAGTAACATTTTCTGCTTCATATATAGATTCTTCCTCAAAAAGAATCCCTCCACTAGATTCGCTGAAGTATCGTGAGTCAACTTCAAATTCCTCTTCATAGAAATCTGCATGATCTCTTAATGCATTATTCCAATTTGACTGATTACAAAACATTTTTGACTTTGACTTCAGCTTGTTTAATTTATTAATTAAACTTGGTTTCTGTGATTCCGCTAATTCTCTCCCATGAATTTCTTCTATTACTGCCAAACAGTACGTGTGCTGTGTTGCAAGATTTAACGTTTTGTCGCGAAGAATTTCACAGAGTGTTTTCTTCGTAAGTGTTGAATTTTGGTTCATTTTTGAAAGTGACTTGTTCAATGAAGTTCAAAACTGATATGATGTGTAGAGAGAATTTCACGAGTATATATATAAAATAGTTTCAAAACTGAGATTTTCACACCTGATAGTGACTACCAAGGGTACTTTACAAAGTTGTTAACTAGGGAAGTAAAAAGTTTCTAAATTTAATTTTTTGGCTTTATAATCTCATAAATGTCATAAATAAACATAAAAAAGTTCTAAAAAAATACTCGAGATTGCTTAAAAGTGGTATTTTTGAAAATGCAATTTTTGGGAATTTTTCAAAAACTGCGTATGTCACAATCAACAGCCCTATAAATAACCAGGACTAAGTTAACTAGCAAGTATTATATATCGTTGGATAGGTATTACATTAGGCTACAATAATCCGAAAACAGAATTAAAAAATATTTTTTCAAAAAAAAGTTATAGTGGTTTAAGTAGGGTGACAAATGGCCAAATCGATGGAGAGCACATACCCCCTATATCTCGAAAGATTTTGAAGTTTTTGAAAAATTTTCTTCACAAAATCATTTAAATTGTTATTTTTTATAAGAAAACACCAAAAAACTATTTTTAAAACTATGTTTTCGTATTTTTAAAAGAATTATTAGTTTTTGGCCAAATACTCAACGACCTACTAAAATCAACATAACTCAATTACGTTAGCTTACTTTTTCAAAGTTTATACAGTTTTGAAAACTAGATATATGGGGCTACAAAACTGCGTTTTTACTTGCCTGGAAACTCTTCATTTATGATAGTTGCGGCTTGTTTGAAGATAATTTTCCTGAAATTTTCACATATGTTCTACCATAATGGCACGAAAACATTCAGAACCTAAACTTTGTTATATGTCAAAATAAAGCTCTTATATACTACTAATAGGAACTGAAAACCGTTTTGCAATATCTTAAACCAGTTAAGATATTTCCCGGTTCAAACATGGTATGAAAAAACCAGAATTTTCACTAGTTTTCAACTTCAAACAGCTCTAGAATCGCGAAATCAGCACCAAATGACCTGAAATTTGGCATTTCTATCTACTTTTATGTCCTCTACAAGAAAAAATCACCCAAAAAGTGTAAATCGGAAAAGTCCATTTTTCAAAGTGAAAGTCCCTTTTTTTTTCATTTTGCCCCATAGTGCATGAAAAAGTCTTATAAAATTAATTGAATTCATCCAAAGTTAGCCAAATGACTTTTTCTACATCACCAAGTCCACCAAAAATTCCTCATCAAGCAATAAAATTCATTTTCATTTAATAAACACCAAAACAACGCAAATAAATGCCAAAAAAACTTTCCAAACTAAAACAATTAAATTATCGCAAAGCTTTTTCGCATGAAAATCAATCAAATTTCCTCAAGTTGATGCCTCTTGGCGATATATTAAAGAAAATATTGTAGATCTGTCGAATATTAATAGTCAAAACGTAGGTCGAGGCTGTTTCTCTTAAACAAAAATAATATTTGTACGAGAATTTCACAAATTACTGACTCTTTTTTTGCTATCCACACTAATAAAAACGTCACTATTAATTTAAGCAGAACTTATTATTAGCTATTATGTACTTTTTAACAGCATTTATTAACAGTTCATCAGCACTTTTCCTCACATAACTGTGTTCATAGTCTCATATCCTTATCAATCCACACACAATTAATGCTTAAAAAATTGTTAAAATTAAGAAAAAAATTAATTAAATCTTATTTTTGATATTCGTAGCACGTCGGCACGATCCTCTTAATCGCTTCGCGGTAAATATTAAACTGAACATTTTTTTTCCTTTTTTCCCTTTTGGTACGAAATAAAAAAAGGAATGAAAGAAGCACACACAAAATAAAAATTACACTTGCTTGCTCTCTTTCTCCTTTGTCGTACGAAACTGTTCACGTCAAGAATTGAAACGAAGAATTTTTTCGCTCTTTTGTGGATGCCGCGCAACATGTTGCAAATAAATTTTTATCTAAAAGCTACAGCACAATGGGAATATGAGTCAGTCTTGATACAATTTGAGAGAATTGAGAGAGAGAGAAAAATTTTCTGTTGCGAGAAAATGAGAAAGTTTTGTGGAAAATTTACAGCATCCGATAGGGAAAGAATTTCGATCACGTTTCTCATAATGTACAATTTTGCGAGAGTAGCAAAAACGTGCGCTCTTTTATAGTTTTTCATTTTCAGCATCGTTCCTGACACGTACGATTTTATTTATTTTTATTATTTTCCCTTTTTTTTTTTGTGTCTTATTGTCCCATTGGAACCCCTCAAATAAGTTACTTGTTTCTCCTCTAAATTCAATTATGGTACGCAATCATGTGGACATTTCGTAGAAAATTTAATCATTTTCGTATGGATGGAACTTTAAAAGCTTCAATATGATAATTATGTCATATGAATCAACAGTTGCGATACACAACCATGTGTTCATGTGACATACTCAAAATGTTGCTCTCGTTATGGTGAGTGATGATAATAATGTTATGAGCTACAGATTCCATATGTATGAATGGGAGTCAGATACTTATGATGTTTATTATTTAACGGGGAAAAAAGTCAGTATGAATGTTGATATAGGACTACCAGAGGTACTCTAACCTAGTTATTCTAGTTTGTATCTTATAATGTTGGATACAGATTTGGGTTGGTTGCCCTAGTTTGCTCTGTATAACCTAGGAATGATCGAAAAGGATCAAATCCTTCTTTTGGGATTTAGATTTGTTTAAGAAAGAAGTTGGACTACCTAAAGAGGAATTAGAACGTTTTTTAGAATAACTTCTAGCTTTGATCTTGTTAGAGGGACCAGATTCTAACTTCATAAACACCTTGCTCACGTATCTGAATCATATATTAGTTTCTAATGCTAGCTGAGATGCTCTTACCTAGAATTCAAAATCACTAAGTAGGTTTATTGTCTTAAAAACGTTCCTTGAAGCTAAAGCTTGGCTGTAGTCAGAGTTGCGATCTGTCAATTACCTATCACCTGTCACTGCCTGTGACAGTCACTATTTTCTTGACTTTTACATGCAGTGCCTGCTAACAGGCAGTGTCTGTGACAGATCTATCACTAGTGCCTGTTGACACATGACTTGTCTCGCAACTATAACTGGAATCATGTCAAAAATATTGCAAACCTTCCATCAGGCTGGAAAGGGATATAAAAATGTCATTTTCTCATGCCCGTCACTTATAAACAACCCCACCATCCCATGATCAAGGAGAAAAAAAATCTTTTTATTGCGCGTCGCTTCCTGAAGAAAAATTTTGCTCTCTTTGAAGATGAAAAACTTGTTGTCGAGAACGGATATGAGAATGAATTGCTGCGTTCTTCATTGTTTTTTATGTGTTACATCATATTTATGGGTGTTATGACTTTGCCTTTTTCTCCAGCTTTATCCTCAGACATTTATCATAACATATACACAAAAAAAAAGTAAATTTAAATACACAACATATTTTCGCTGTTATCAAGCGTTATCCTTACTTTCTATTACACTCATTTGTTGTTGCCTTTCTGTTGCCGTAAATATTGCTTTATTGATTTATTTCTGCCCCGCATTTTATGCAAACAAAGTGAGCACAAAAAGAGAATTCACATTCAGCTAGGTATGTGAGGCAAAAAGTGATTCATAAGTAAGCACATGTGTTCTACAAATTTCTCCATACACTTATATCCACAACATGCTGATTTAAAGGCAAAGAAACAAAAAAGTTTATTTTTAAACAATTTGAATATTTTCAGTCAGGTTGTTTCTTCTAGAAATTGGCAGTGAATTTGTTCATTTTTGGAAGGTTTTTTGGATATGAGATTCAACAGGCGATGGAGTGGAAAAGTAAACGATGCTAAAGGTGGGTGGGGGGATTATGCTGTGCAACGGCATGTCCAAAAGTTCTTTTAAGGTTTTGAACCCTTCATGACTTTCTGGTTCAGCATTAAGCTTGGATATACTGCATATAGGAACTCTGGGTCAAAGGCTTAGTCACTTAGAGGTTTAAGGGGGTTTGAACCAACATGCCATATGACATTTTGTTGCGTTCTTCAGTAGAATATTATTGGTGGCAAAATTAAACTTTTTAAAGGAGCCGTCTTAATGGTACAGGGATTAGCTTGTAAGATACATCCTATTCTAGAATCAAAACTTGATCAATAATCGGCTCTTAGTATATATAAATAAAGTAGCATAAACATTAACCTAAAATTTTTAAAATGCGCTTTAAACACTGCCCTCTGATTACTTCCTTACTTTCACCTTATTCTCTCTCGCTGTTCCATTACTTTCTATGCAAAAAAAAACAAATTTATATGGGAAGGTGGGGAATAGGATGTAAATGAATGGAAAATATATGGTTGTCACTTCCTTTTTCGGATGAACATTGAACGAAAAGTCAACAACTCATGCTATGCAAAAAATTTCCAAAGGGAGTATTTTGTAGTCTATAATATACAGTACACTCCCGTCTCTCCCCAAAGTAGAATAATATTGAACATTTCAAATAGGAGACTATTATTAAATTTGTGGTTTAAGAAGAGAATTTCCAATTAAGGTGAGCTCATAGATATGTCAGTTATTGCCATTAAATCAAGATCATATTGAATTTTTTTCTAGGAAACAAAAACAAAAGTGGCAATTTTAAGAGGTTTTGTGAAAATGTCGCTTTCGATCACAACAAAACTTTTTTTTTTTGATTTATGGAAGCTTTTCGACTAAAGTCTTTCATTTTCTTCTTTAAAATAAATTTTGCTTAAGTTCTGGTGCCTTTAAAGCAGTGGTGCACAACCTTTTTTGTGCCACGGTACACCTTGGAGATAATCTTTGATTAAAATCACACACCGCATGGGATTTCTCGTTTTTTTTTGTATCACACTTGTGTGTCGCGGCACAAAGTTTTGCCATCACTGCTTTAAAGTAAAGTGCCAGGTTTTAATTATTAATAACAGCCTTGTCGATGTCGTGGCCTCGATAGAGGAGGAAAAAAAAGGCTTTATTAAAATTTTATCCATTAAAAAAATATTTGCTTTGTAAGGGAAAGTAAAATTAACTTAAAATGTACAATGTGTATCTTTGGAATGGACTAGAAATGAGAAAATCTCAACATCAATGTAAATGAATGGATAATTCAACTCCATTTGCATTTTTTTGTGTGTTGGGTTGTTTAAAGATGTTTTTTGTGGATTTTTGTTTAAGTTTTTTTTTGTTGGAATTTTCTTTGGGGTTGTTTTAAATAATTTTTGAGATATGATGAACTTTGTGGTGTAAGGGAATGGTCTTATCTCAGTTGGAGGAGTGACATCAAATCTAATGTAACATGGCGGGAAGCTTTTGAAGGACTAAGGCCATAATACAATGTTAAAGTTGGTGCTCGATTGTTAACAACCGCTGAATCGACTAGCTACGTGGCAAACTTCAAGGTAGCCTAATAAAGGACCCAAAAAATTCTATAACACCTTTAAAGCTGACTCAAGTCAACAAAGCACTGAATGACACAAATGCAGCTACGTCACTGCCCATTAGCAACACTTATGAGCACCACATCCTCAATTTACCATCCATTGTGTCTCAGAATATCTATAAATACTGATAAATACCAATCCTGCATTAATAATTCCAATGAATTCACAGCAAACAAATCCCAATTTTCATATATCAAATGAATTTTAATTAATACCAATTGAGGAACAAATAACATTGAATTCAACCATGATTGCAATGTGAGCAATGCGAGCAATTTCATAAGAATTCAATGCAAAAAAATCCAATTAACATTCATTCCATCATGTAAGTTTCAACAATTTATATGCAAAAATGTTCAAGGTTCAGATGGAATTTTAATCAATGCCATATTGTAAACTTTAGTCTGCCAATTACTCAGAATTATGTAATAGTAAATATGGAACAGAAAAAGATTTATTTTGAATGGTTTTAAAAATATTTCAAATTCAGAATTTCTAGTTTTTCTTCAACAATTTTGTAATCGGATTTTGTTTATTTATTATTTTTTCTTCGTACTTTTCGACTCATGCCTGTATACGGAGAAGTAAAATTGTTCTTAAAAATATATCAATATGAAGAAAGGAGAAGAAGTAGAGAAAAATATGGAAAAAGGTAAAGAGGATTGTTAGAAATAAATGAACTGATTTGTTTTGGACACATAGAAAGACTTAGCTGCATACGCGTACTCAGGAGGTGCCCCTCCTTGAGATTGAAATTTCACATAAATTATATAAAATACAAAAGTTTAAAGCAAGAGCAATAAAATTAGCTTTTAATATTCGAATAGAGAAGGCTTTATTGATTTTTGGCAATAAAAATTTTGGGCACCCCCCCCCCCCCCCTTTGGAAAATCCAGGCTAAGCCTGCTTAGCTGTATATATAATTATGGTTCAATTTGGTAAAAATCTTTTGATTTTCTTTGAACGAAGTCAGGCAAACAGATGTGACAATTTAAATAGCTTCACCCCGTAAATCAGTGTTACTTCGTCCTTAACAATTTTTATTAACAAATATAATGTTTTGACACGTTAAGTTACCATAATTAGGAAGGATTTAGAAATTGTTGGGGAGGAGAACTGGTTTCTATTTATAAATCCTGGCAAATTGATGAAATGTTTCCAAAAGGTCTCGAGTTTGACCCTGCAACCATTCCTACACACCACGCCTCTGTCTAACTCTCTGAATAGGTCCCAATTCAGGTATTGACCAAGTGGTTTCTTGGTAATATAGAAAAAAGGCCCCTGGTGTAACTTTTTTTCGTATCACCAAGAATATACATAGCTAGGTTCGATTAGTCCTAGTTCCGTTGATGTTTATATCCTACTGGATCTTAGTTTTTGGTTCCAGTTAGGATTATGTTCAACTGGATCTTGCTATTTTTATTATACCATGCATTCCTAAAACTGCAGATCTAAATCAACATTCCGTACGTACACAACAAAAATATTTGTGATGCCATAAACTTCCGGAATTGATATTTTAACTCTTTATGTGAAAGTATGCGCTTCTATAAATCTAGCTCTATAACACCAAAGAATATAAAAACTTTTCTATCTATGATTTATACTTTCTGTGACTGCATTTGAATGAAAATTCCAAGGTAAAATAATACAGCAATACACAAAACATAGAAGAACCTGAAGAATTTAAAAATTTTCCAATCAAAAAACAGTTATGCTAGCATGTACATCGACCAGAAATAAAAAAAATATCAGCGGAAATAAAAATAAAGTTGTTCAGACGTTGGCGCTTCACGTTTCGATCCAATCTATGTGCTATGTGCATCCATAAAGCCATATGTTTACAAAAATAACATAAGCAATTTTTCTCCGAACATAATATGTAGCCACAGATTAGTATCTTAATCTATTGATTGTGTTGATAGAAAATTTTCAGTTTCTCATCTTTTAATAAAACTACAGGCAGTAATAATGCCTAAGATTAATAGTCTATTTATGCTGTATGTTTACATTAAAACTTCCTTCATTCATCTAGATTGCTGATTAAATGGAGATGATAATTAATTTTATGTACTTTACTGATTACTTTTCCTTAATCAGTAAGGAAGCAAACGTAGCAGGTGAGATGATGGTGAAAATGTAATAAATTATCATCAGTTGTGACATACAGTACTTAAGATATAAGCACACAGGTGGATTAGTAAATTGAAACATGTGTACGGAGAGAAAGTCAATGGGAAAAAAAATCTCAATAAGAAATTGACAGGTATAGCATCATAGCAGACGTCTTATGATGTCATATCGTTGTCTAATATTGATGAAACTTATACTGATGTATATAATGTGTCTTACGATGTTATGTGACACATTTTGTAGCTGAGATTATGTTAATAATTTGTAGCAAAGTGATTAAAATTCAACTTTTAATGTAATCATTGGAAGATGGTTTCTGGTGCTGGTTTCTAGTGCTTTTACAGATACCGATTTACTGTATTCAGATCCTAGTTTGCAGACTTTGAATTAGGTATTTAAGCTTTAGGCGCCATCTGAGGGAGACCATGGATGACAATTGATCTGTAAAGTAAGTATGTAGGTAAGATCCTAGTTTTAAAAACGATGTACTGCAGGTCTAGTCTGAGGCATAATTAACATTTTACTGTGACTAGAATAGGCTCATCTAAGTGGCTTGAGAGAGCGATCCTTAATAGGAATCGAACTCATACCCTCACAAAAGAAAGAATTGAATATTTTTGTTCTATTGTTGAACAATTCGGTAATTAAGGTCTTACGCTGACACTTGCAGGATCGGCTTTATACTAGAATCCAATATTCTACATGCCAAATTAGGGCATATTCTCATCATATTACGTAATATGACAAGAGCTATCTGAGAGTCAGATCTCAGCAGACTTCAATACCAGCTGTACAACAAGAACTCCACCCAAAAAATGCGCCTATTACCCACCCAATAATTGAAATTTCTACACGATGATTCTGCTTATATAGATTTTTTTTATCTCATCTCATATCTCGTATCCATATTGTACCCAATGAAGGATTTTCGGAAACGGATGTTTCATCCTATAAACAAGTATAAAGATTAAGAGAGCTTTTGCTTTACTTATCAACAATGAGTGGAATAAAAAGCCTTTTGATAGTCTAATCTCTCCTTTCCTGTGTATATGAAATATTTTACTGGAAATATGATCCTTGTTTTGCTTGATAAAAGAGGAACGAAGCTAATTTATGATATCGCATAAATTTCTGTACTTGTTTGAAAATAGGAAAAGAAACAATAACAGCCTAATGCCATAAATTGAGTGTAAAATCCTTCTAAAACAGAAGATCTCACTTTTCTGTCTCTTTCTTCTTAATCAGCATCGTCAAAACTGTTCACTATCCTACATCTCCTGAATATGGAAATAAATATTTTCTTTACATTCCTACACAGTGGTTGTGTGGACTTTACAAGCAATTTTCACCTTGTCTAGTTTTGTGGGTAGAGAATTGTGTAGACGATGTGGAATATCCAACCACTGGAAAGCTTCTGTAATCATCAAAAAGCATATCGTTGTGCTCGATGAAATTCTTTACTGTGCATAATATTGAAGTCTAATGTACTCATAGTTTTATGTTCTATTATTTCTTGACATGTTTATTTTAAGCTTTCTTGCACTTCCTTTATAGAAGTTTATTTAAAGACAATTTGCATGACAATGAGGAAATTGACATTGTGTAGACACATTTTATAGCAAACTATTAAAAATATGGCTGACATTTTAGATTTGAGCAACTTAAGCGAATCTGATGATCCAGTGGGATTTGAGCAACATCCAGTGGAGTTGAATTTATGACCGGGACCAAAAACCAAAGATCCAGCAATATCAAAGTAGCATCTGACGCACAATACATAGATTCAAACACACAATGCTAGCAATATTGTTCCTAGTTCGTATGTATGTCTTTGATATTAGCATTGAGAAAACTTAAGTCTTTGTTTTAATTCAGTTCCTTAGCGATTTCGCTTTGTGAAAAAGTGTAAGAAACTCAATGAAATTAATTGATAAAATCTACAGACAAAGTTTTAAGTTAGATAAAAATGAAGCGAGAAATTCGAATCAACAAGTTTCTGAAAAAACAAAAGAATTTCAATAAACTTCAAGACTATGGATGCATGAATCTATTATTTAAAATCCTCAATTTAATATTCAATATTCTATAATATTAATAGCATTAGAGAATATGCTTGATTATCAAACAAAAGCTTCAATTTCATTAAAATCTATTTTCAAACTAATAATTTGATACTAAATGAATCAAGCTCCATTTCAGATGACTAAACCTTTAGTGTATTTTGATATTATTATAAATAAATTGAATAATAAGACTTTTCAATGATATTCAATTTTCACTTCATGATCATCAATGGATATTAACAAATTCAAAGGAGAATGAATTTGACACATCCTCTTTATATCGATCAATTGAAGATGAATCTTTTTAACATTGAGACTCTCATGTATGTAGACATATCCATGAATATGTATCATACTCTTATGAACATAAAAATGTACAAGGACATGACATTCTTTCTCAATTTAAATTGATTGATGTTATGTTTCATACATTAAAAGAGAGAATGTGGAATTTGGTGTTTCCTGGGAGGACATTGGGATGCTCGGAATTTTTTTGGAGGGAACTAATCCAGAGGTTCTCAAATTTTGAGTTGGGGTCAATTACACGAAGTGTCCAGTGGGCAAATGTAGCACAACTGTCGGTAAACACTAGGTTGCTTGTTTAGGTAGGATTGAGATTTAATCTCAAAAAATGTTAGCAAAGATAAAGCTAGATGAGGGATGACCTAGAGAACTAGCTTTAAACACTCTCTGAACCTTATAGATCCACATACACTTCTGCTTCTATAAATGACCTTTAGCTTAAAATAAATAATAAATAAAATAAAATAATAATAAAATAACAACGACAAAAAAAAATGAAAAACTTGTTAACATTTCCAAAAAATCACCCTCAGCCTACATTAAACATTTTTTAGAACCCCCAGACATGAACATTTTATTATGGCATATTTTGAGTCTTCTTATTTTATATATTTTTCATAAATTTAATGGATACATTTTTATGACTTTTCCGCGTGTTTAGACATTTCATGGCCAATAATAATAATTTTATAATCTAAATTCGATTAGAGCCTTGTTTTTATTCCCAAATGATCTGATAAGGACATCCAAATTGTGTACGATGGAAGATTTGTGAACATAAAAATGATGAAAATTGAAAACAGAAAACTGAGTTTATTTATACGACTTTAAGTCTTTTTTCCCATGTGAATTCTCAATCATTGGATTTGGAATTAATTTTTTTCGGACCATACCTCTTTCATTGATCTATCCATTCTGAATAAATGAGCAATTCATGAATAAGTCATGAATCACTTTCATAATCAACTCATCTGTGCGAGAAAACTTTATCTTTTCATGGTTTTATTTTTTTTTTTGATGTTTGCCTTTCTGCTTTCCATAATTTTCCACTTTACGTCTATTAAATAATTTTATATCATGATGTGTAACATCGATCATTTTGTAATAAAATTTACTTAATTCAATGATGAGAATTGTTTTATGAGTGTTTATATGGGAATTTCTGACAGATAGATACTTTAGAATCAAGTTCTAGGTATTGAGTTTCGTTTAAAACAATGAATTGGTTAAACTTGAGTTATCTATGAGTTTAAATTCATATAACGGTTTTTTGAAATTCAAATATTATTTAATAAGTTTACCGAACTTAGTTGATTTCCCCTTTGTTTACAAACTATGCTTAAAAAATATAAAACTAAGTTTTTGAATAGTTTAATGAAATTTAAGCATTTTAAGTTGCATATCATCAAATAAATTCATAAACTCTTGTTCTAACACAATTATGAGGCATCAATAAACAGAACCTTAAAATAAAATTCAACATAATTTGTTGTTGACATCATTCCTTCGAGAGCATTTAGAAGCAATTTTTGACCATTTTGAATAGATGTCTATTGCCCATAGCAATATTAAACGTAGCATATTTAAGAAAGGTTGGAATCCCTTTTATTTTGCTTCTCTTATTCTTCCTATTGGCAATAAATTTGTGTCTTTTTTTTTCCATCTTCAACTTCTTGAAAATAAAAACTTTCTTACACTTGAATTTTCTCAAATTTTATATTGACAGCTATAATCTATCAAAGCGAAAGCATTTAGAAAATATATTGTGAAATAAGATGAAAGACATCCTTGTAATCATTCGATGTAAAAAGCAATACTTATCGTCAACAGAAGTTTAAAGCAAGAAATTGTAAACGTGAATCGTGATTCAATTGCTGATCGATTTCAAATCGAATGTCAAATATGCGAGAGATATGAAGAAGCACTTTCAACTTGAATTGCTAAGTAAATGTATAGAATCAGTTCTGTTTACTTTAGTAATTCACGATTAGCACAATTCAAAACGTTTATTTGTTTGTTTATCATTATATCTTTAGCAATAATCAACATCCTTCTCTCACTTCCGCTATTATTTGTGCTTGAATGGATGTGGAAAGTTGATTTAATGCTACACTGAATGTTTACATTGACTATTGAACTAATGATTGCAATTAGTACATGATTATATGATGGAAATTTAATTATTTTCACACCGAGAATTTGTTCTGCTGATATTACAGAAATTGTTTATCTTATAAAGATGTTTCCTGAATTAATTTTGAATTATTGACTTTGTTGATCTTCCTGAACAATTTGCAGCTATGAAATCTTATCTTGTAATTTCTGCTTGCATAAGTTTTTAACCTTATTGACTAATTTACTGTTTGAATTCGATCATAGTTTAACACCCCTTTTATTGAAGAAATTAAGACCCTTTCAATCTGATATTGTAAAATAATTCTATAATTCATCCACAAACAATGAATTATCATTGAAACAATGCTCAAAGAGCTTAATTTAATTCCTGATAATCTCTAAAGCCAGCAGCATTTGTTATTTACAGTCAATACTTTTCCTAAGAAACCCAAAAATCCCTACTTCCATTGTAAAATATCAAGTTTTGACGTTTATGATAAGAGCAACAACAGAACTCAATTTCAAGTCGATATCACGAGCGGAATAACAAATGGAGAATAATAAGAGCTTTTAAAGTTATCAAGATTGAATTTTGGTTATTGTTTCATTTTGAAAGAATTCTAAAATCAATATTTGATAGGCATTGTCTATGTAAACATATCTGTGTTCTGTGTTTATTAAGGAGGTTTAACTTTTTTTGTTTGAGCTAATAAAAATTCAAATTTATTATTATGTCTACAATCTAGGAAAGATAAAAGGTTGATTGTTATGGACTTTTGATTTCGTTTTGGTGCTTGAATGTGTTTGTAAATTTTATTGCCAAAGTTTTGGCACTTAAAAAGTTTTAAGAATGTGCTGTAAATGATTCTGGAGTGTGAAATCTTGGTTTGTTAAGGTTTTGAGTTGTTTTCTTAGAGCATTTTGATTCTCGAACATTTTGTGTTCAGGAGGAGGAGAAACATGTTTCCCTATAGGAACTAAACCCTTCCGGTTAAATGGACAATCAACATTTTTATAATAAAATGAAATATCATCAGCAGTTATCATTAAAATCTTGTCAGATTGAACTAATTTTAGTTGAAATTGTAACTTTGCACAAATTTGTCATTGAAAACTGTTCACACATTTGTAAGAACGCTGAACCCCGCTGTAGGGTACCCCAAATAGCTCAAGAAACCGTCCCAGTCTTGATTAATTAAAACCAGATTCAGGCGACATCTAAGGAAGGATTAAAATTGATTTTTTACAGTAAATAAAGTAAGCAACACCATTTTATATTCTATTGACACAGTTTCTAGCACTCAAAATCTTTCACATCCTAACACCATTTTTTTCGAGACCATTTAGAGCACATCCTAATGACACTTGAGCACAACATCACCTCATAAAGACAAGAAGCTTGATAGGTGTTATTAAAAACTTCCACAAACGTTAACATGAATACGTATTAACATTTGACATTCATTGAAGCGATATTTAATCAATGATGTTGATGAGTTTTCACATAAAGACGATCATCACACTTCAGTACTTCATGTCAGAGAGAGTGATAAGAGCGGAAGGAATCTTTTTTAACACACACATATTTATAAAAACTTGTTGTATAGTCTTTACGACAGTGTGATGTGCTTAAAATGTTGAAGTCAAGATAGGACTTTAAGAACAGCAACAACGAATGTCAGTTCGCAATGAAACGAGAGCGAAAATCATAATCAATAAAAATGTAAAGGATTGAGTTATGAAATGTTCAGTTTGAGGGTTAAATTGACATACATGGATGTAGACATTGAGAATGTAGAGTGTAAAAAATTATATGATTTCCCTCGACATCAAGCATGAAATAAGAAAAATTTGAATGTCTACAAATAGAAGAAGATGTGTTACCTCTGATCTTTTTCCACATCCTTATGTCAATGAACGAACCCGGCAGCAGAAACAAAAAAAAAGAGTCTGCGTGTAAACATGTTATCAAACCCTTTCTTGTGTCAATTTTAAAAAGGATGAATTTCACTTTTTTTTTTGGAAAATACTCTGTGGATTTTTGGTGCTAGAAGCGTGGGATTTTGCATAGATCGTGGATATGCAAAGAAATGGAATGTTTGTGGATAGCATGTATGCATTTTAGATGCGTCGGTTATTAGCTTTGTGCTGTTTTAATCTTTTGATGTTGGAAAAGGGATTAATATCATGGGTTGGTGCTGTTTTTAATAGAAAAATTATCATTTGGGTAAGCTTAGCAGGCTTTTAGAAGTCATTGCGAACTTATTGAGCTTTTTTGAAAAAGTTGAGCTTACGAAATCAATTAAGTTTTTAAAAAGAAAGTCAGAGCTTTTTGAAACAAAATTAAGAGCTTTATGAAACAGAATTAAGAGCTTTTTGAAACAGAATCAGAGCTTTTTGAAACAGAATTAAGAGCTTTTTGAAACAGAATCAGAGCTTTTTTAACAGAATTGAGAGCTTTTTGAAACAAAATTAAGAGCTTTTTGAAACAGAATCAGAGCTTTTTGAAACAGAATTAAGAGCTTTTTGAAACAGAATTAAGAGCTTTTTGAAACAGAATCAGAGCTTTTTGAAACAGAACTAAGAGCTTTTTGAAACAAAATCAGAGCTTTTTGAACCAGAATTGAGAGCTTTTTGAAAAATTAATCTTTTTTAATAAGAAATCAGAATATAAACATTTTTAAAAAAAAATCCCTGATCAAGAATAACCAATATGCGCTCTAATCTCTGGACGTATGTAAAACTTTTTCCAAAATAAAGTTCTCTTTATCCTCTCCATACATTCTTAAAAATTAGCGATTCAAAATCATAAATTTCCACATAAAGCTCAACTAAAAAAAGATAAAGAGAAAGTACAGCGAGTACAGAACTGAACATTGTAGGTCAAAGTAATACAAACTCGTTTCTTACTTACAATGAGTAATTTCAGAGATTAATATCATTCATTTGTTGACATTTTTGACTCTTATCATACATGCACACAGACATCGAAAGCCACTATGGGAATTTACTTTGGTAAACGACATGAAAGGAAAAATAGCAAGAGAAAAAGAAATGAGGGTTGCAGATAAAGAAAAAAAAGGTAAAAAGGAGGGAAAATGTCATTCTAATCTTCTTAAATATGACAGTAGCTTTTAATGTCCTTCAAAAATCAAAAGCATGATGCTGCAACGTTATGTTGGGTATTTAGAAAAGTTTTATTGTTTGATAAAGGCTTAAATAAAGAATGATAAGCATAGAGTGGCAGATTTCTTGGAAAATAATAAACAACTGCTTATGCACATGATTTTTAGTTTTAAGGCGTAGTCAGAGATTTTCTGAAGGCTGTCTTGACTACAGCTTTGGAGGCAAAAATACAGGTCCCAAAGGGTCAGCAGGGATTTGGAGTTGCTTTGCTTGCAAAGAATATTAAAACTCAAAGTTTGCCTACTCAATATCCTTAAGATGCTTTGTACTATAGCTTATTATCCAATATTCCTCCAGCATCCAAAAAAACTTTCATTTCCATCAATAAGGAAATCATTTTATTTCAGCAAATATCAAATTGAATTTTAATGCCAAAAATATGCCAATAGAATGTTCATTATCTGAATACGTGATAGCTTATTGACATTCGTACAAAAATCTTTCTTGTTCTACTTTCGTATCGTTCCATACTTACAGCACCAACATATTTCCTGTTTAAGCTCTTTATCATAGTTTCGAGAAAACTTCATGAATTGCATTACACATACAACAAATAAGTACTTAGTTCTGATACTTTGTGTCACAAAATTATTTTGCTTTATCTCTTTTTGTATGGAAAATAAGAAAAAGTTCAAGTTATTCCTTCCTCTGTCTTTTAAGAATAGATGATTGTTTTGTATTTGAGTTGTATTTAATTCTAGAAACTTTAAAATCTGTGCAATTGAGCAACAAAGTTTTAGTTGGAATGAAAATTTATTTTTTTGATAAATTGTTTGAATATTTTAAGGAATTATTAAACATAAAGTCGTTAGGACAAAGTTTTGCAAGATAAATATATATATTAAGTTTTTTAAATCCTAAGTCTTGATACTAATTATATTTAAGGTTTAAAAAATTAATGTTTTCAAATTATTCCACTTCCGTATTTTGCAGTCAAATTTTAGCCTAATTTGATATTTTTGATTTATTTAAATGACTTTGAGAGACTTAAAAAGACTGAGCAAAGCTAATGACAACGTTTTCCATTCATTAATATTGGATAAATGATTTCCAATTGCAATTTTCAATCATATGAAGTTATGTAAACACAATTTAGAAAGCGCGGGAAATTTAAAAAAAAACTCAAACATTAATTGGATAAAAAGTAGGAATTAATCAAACTCTTAAGATTTTTTCTTTGATATTCTTGGAAAAAATTCTATCGATTTAATAATTAAATATAATTCAAGTTAAGTGACTCCACTTGAGCTTATGTAGAGCTAATTATTTCAATGTTTCACATCTCGCTATAACACAGCGCCAAAGTTTTTAAAGTGCGATATCACAAGTGGCCTCTTTGATATCTGATGACTATCAATTATTAAATTTTCTGCTTTTGACAAAGCTTTGAATTTGTTTGAGCAAAGATATATCCTTGAAATTAGAGATAACAAGGTTGCTCTTATGATGACAAAGCCTTGAGATAGAAATTATAATTTCTCATGACAAAGCAAACATCAAGATAGTAAGTTCATTAGGCAGTTGATGACTTAGCTGCTAAATGGTTACATTATAATTATTAAAAGGACATTTCTTGTGTCAGCATTTAATTCTGCTTCTAATTCTGCATATCAACAACAATAAGGTAATTTTCACATATCAAACAATCAAAATGCCATTGAATTGTTTTCCTATTTAGCTTAGACATTCCAAAAAGCAAAACTCTACCGAATCTAATACAATCTGATTAAGAAATTTATATCCCTACATTTTTCTGCTTGGTTTCTGTCGTGTCATGCTATATCAAAGTGATTTTCGGCTTCAAGAAAGAACAAGAAGTAGAATTAAATAGAAAAAGTTTTTTTTTGGGTCCAAAGAAAAATCGTAGAGAACTTTTGGACATATTTGATGATTTGAAATTTTCAGCGTCCTTTTTTGATCTCTTAACATTAATATAGTGATTTATAAAATTATTAGAGTATTTTTATATCAAAAATCAAGGTTTATGTTGTTTCTTTTTGAGTAATCAGATTTTAGTTGAATAATGTTGATGCACTCATAAAAATATTTTTAGTAATTTGTTATTAAATCTTATCTTAACCAAAATTGTAAGGTTTTCATACATTTTATATACTTCACAAACGCTCCCAGAAATGACTTATACAAAACAATGTCTTAGTTCTCATACAAAGTCATATAAAATTATTAATTTCTTATGAGGCACATTTAGTGCCAAAAATCATGCAAAGTCTTAAGCTTTGAGAAAGCATTTTACTTAAGACTTGAAAAAGCTCCATACTATAAATTAATTATACTATAAAGCTGTTTTTGTAAAAAAAATAATCCAAGAATTTTAATGACTTTTTACTAAAATCCATGAACAAATTTAATAAAAATTATAAAAATTCATCTTAATAACTTTTTACTAAAGTTTAGTAAGAAAATTATTAAAATTTTAACGGTTTTGTAAAATTTGAATGCAATTTTGTAAAACCAAAACTTTTAATAACCCTTATCAAATTTTAGTAAAAGTTATCAAGATGTATTTTTATAAACTTTTATTAAACTTTTTCATACATTTTTAATAAAATTTATTAATTTTTTTTTATGAGTGTGCTGATCAATAATTAATGTCGAGAAGCTAGTTATTCTAGCTTAAATTTGGTAATTTGTTTCAACAAATTTTGATTTAAAAGGTTTTAATGCAGAGAAAATGTTTTTTTTTTCAAAAATTTCGTATTTAAATTGCATAATTTTTTAAACAGCTATCTATATAGTCTTGACAACGAGTGGATAGCTTTGTTTTGAGATAAATTGAATAAAAGATGAACTTTTTTGATAATTTGATCTGAAGAATAACTCTCGAAGAATAAATATAATTAAAGGGCAAGCTACTTGCTATTAAGTTGCAATATTATAATTCTATTAAAATTTCAAATTGCAAAAAACTGTTAAAAATGATTCAAACCACTTTTATTGAAATAACAGCCATTCAGTAAAGTTTCAATGCTTTAATGACATTTAATTTAAAAAAAAATAACTTCTTAGTTGAAAGCAAATCCATGACTTCTTCATATTACTTCTGTTTGAACACGAGAATTTCAATAATCCGAACAAAAAAGAATCATATCATCTGTAGGATTATGATATTAAAATTGAAATTCCCACAACACATTCTTAATTCAAGAAGCAGAAAAAAAGACGAAATATCATATACATGCGTTTAGCAGTAAGTCCCTTAGAGAATCTTTTTCTTTTAAAAAATATTTTTCAATTAAAATCTTCTTAGAATTTTTAATGAGCTTTTACGTGAGCTCAACAAAATAAGAAAACAATGTGGATTAATCAAAATTATTTAAGTGCCACAAGCACTTCATCATAAAATATTTCTATCAAAAATAATAATCAATATAATGAGGATGCTCACGATGAGAATTATTAGGATCATAAAAATAAAAATAGATATTGTTGCTGCTTCACGTTGTAGCTTTGACCTTGTGTGTTTTGAATGTTAAAAGAAGCGACACTAATATTAGAATATATTAAACCATTATCAGCGTCATACTTTGAGACAGCTTAAAAAAAGAAGGTTTAATATTCAGGTCCACATCTGTTCGCATGAGAAACGGTACTGAGATCTCAAAGATAAACTTCGCGTAAGCAGCAAAATGCCGAAAGCTTTCAAGTTTCTCACGACACAAGCGCAAAGCACACAAAAAATCCGAAAGCTCAAAAAGCTCTTCAATCCTTACTGAGCATGTGCGAGCTTTCAATGTTGCATGTTGAATGTTTCAACGTTTTTGACAAACATTATGAAGCATTAACATGAAACATCGCAGCTGCAGCAACATCAATTTTCAATGAATTTTTCACTCGAAAACTTTTTCAGTTTCAGAATTTTATTTTTTTTTTTATTGAAATAA
This sequence comes from Chironomus riparius, assembly GCA_917627325.4. Taxonomy (NCBI): domain Eukaryota; kingdom Metazoa; phylum Arthropoda; class Insecta; order Diptera; family Chironomidae; genus Chironomus; species Chironomus riparius. The sequence goes on from OU895877.1 coordinate 44,216,149, forward strand.
AAAATATTATTTTAATAAGCACAGAATTAACGAAAAAAAAGAGCAAAAAGGCCACAATCGCAAAAGTTAAATCCACAATGTTTCATTTACAATCCCATCAATGACCTAATTTTTATTCATGCGTGTTTAATGCGGACAGATATTGCAGTATTAATCTTCTCTTTGCTTGATAAAAAATTTAACGCATTGCTATATAGCAATTTTACCTTCCATCCACCTTGAACCTTCAACGTTCATCACATGCTGCAAATTAATTTCTTCAATAGCTCCTTTTGAGCTAAGAAAATGAATAAATATAAACAAGTATCAACAGCATCAGCTATTATGACTAGGATTACAGGGTTGGGGTGGATTGAAGATCATTTTGAGACACAAAAGGGAAGTTTTTATAAATATTACGTGTAGAGAGAGTAGCGAAGCTTTGAAAGTAAAGCGGAGTTTTAGGGAGTCTCATATCAAGTCAATAAACACACAACACATACATTTTGAATAAATTAAATAAATAATAAGTTTTCGATAGTATTAAGAAATAAATTGTGTTTAAATATATTGTTTAAGTGTGCTAAAATAAGCGTTAATTCAATTAAGCCTTAAAAAACCGCAAGTTTAACTATAAAAAGTGACTTTTCCTTAAATTGTGTCAGTAGCCTAAATTGTTACTTTATATTTTCGACTTTGTCTATCGATTGTGACGTTATTTACCGATTTTGACTCTCGAGTGTGACTTAACTTGCGTCACAGATCTACTATCCTCGATAAAAGAGGGAAATCTGTGTATTTACTCGTAAATATCTGATTTTTCGGATATTTTCATTATCTTTGAGATCCAGACGAGATCCAGTGAAGCGACTCCATATTATTTTTCATCTTTTCGGCTGTTTGGGTAACAAAGTTTATTATTTTTATATATTTATCTTTTTTGTCCGCTACAGCAGTAAGCTGTACATAACATGAAGTTGACTTTAATTGACATGAAATCGGCGCTAATTGCCATGAAGTTAACGCTATTCAATATGAAGTTATCTTAAATGACACGAAGTTAGCTCTAAATTCACGAAGTAGGCAGCAATTGACCTTAAGTTGGCTTCAAATGATATGAAGTTGGGTTCAAATGACAAGTGAAAGAAGTGAATTCAGCATTAAAAGAAGTGAAGTTGGCGCAAAATTGCACATAATCCCAACCCTGTCCAATCCAGCAGAAGCTTAAACCATCGAAGAAGCTTTGAATAAATGAATCACTTTAAGCATAGATAGAAAAGAAGGCTCAGAAGAAAAGAAAGAAAGCAAGGCAGTTCCTTTCATTCGAGCATTTTTGAATTATTCATTAGAAATTCATATTTTTGCAATATTGTTTCATGTCCCCTAAAGAAATGAATACGTCTGTGGTATTTTTCTTCTCATTCTTCTTTTAACAACAACTTCTTTTTCACATACACTGTATATATATGTTTTTATATTTTATATATTACATTTTCTTTTTATTCTCAATTTTTCATCATTCTCCATTCTACTTGAAAATTGAAGCCCTTTTTTTTCGTTCATCTCAAGAAAAAAGAAAAAGATAAACACAAAGAGTAGAAGAAAGACAGAAACAAGGAGGGAAACAAAAAAAAATGAAATAAACAGCCCAAGGACGTGAATATTATACTGTAGGATGATACGCAAGCATAAGTGTAGTGCTGCGATACAAACATTAAGGATATACCAAAGAGGACTCTCTTTTTTTTCTCTTCCACTTCCTTCATATATTCGCAATATTCAAGTCTCAATACTGTTTGGTATAAAAATACTAAAAATGTCAATAATTTGTTGATGTCATTTGCATTCATACGTGCTCATGTGGATTGAGTGAGGATCAAGAATTACTTAAAGATGTCGAGTTGTGTGTGTGGTGCTCATGCTGTGAGTTAGACATACTTCTACAAACTGCAGTGATGTACAAAAATTTTTTTTTAAAAAAGGAATGCAAAGTTTTAAATTTTTATTCCCACCAAAGGGATTGTCTATTGTTAAGGATATTGATAGACTTTTTTTGTTGAAATATTGAAAAGTTTTTCTTATTTAGTTGTTGAAGGATGTAATTTATCATTTAAATCATGTGGGATGGCTCTTGAAGATTGAAATTACTTTCAGATGAGTGAATGTGAACTAGTTTTTTTTTACTAGCTCAGTTATGGCCAACCTATGGACCGCGGCACACTAAATTGTGTCGCAAAAAAATTGTGAACCCCCACGAATCGTGTGTGGTTTTGATCATGGCTTACCAGCAAGGTGTGCCGTGGCACAAAAAAGGTTGTCCATTACTGGAATAACTTAGTAGTGGTGTAGAATCAATTAAACATTGAGAAATGTACTTTCAAATAAGGTTTGGATTTAAAATTTAATCGTTTTTAAAAAAAAGCCCAGGGATGTAGCCCCCACAATCCTCATCTTCCCCCCCCCCCCCCCCTTCCCTTTAAGTTTTACAATACAAATATTTTTGGCTCTGCACTTTAATATCCTCTTAACCTCTCGATACCGTACAGCACTTCTACATTGCATAGCTTATCAAAAGCACTATCCACTGTAATTTCTTTTTCGACAATTCAAGCATGAATAAGTTTCTCATTAGAGGAGAAAAAATTGTATACATTAAAAAAATAAAGGAAGATGAATGATCGCCTGACTATATAACATAGGTGTAAAGAATATCTTAAATGTGTACATAATATGATGATTATGATAAGATGTCAATAAAGGTATAATATTGGATGAATGTGTGTGCATGTGATGATGCTTTTATGTTTACAGAATAATATTAAAAAAAAACTTCATTGTACTCACCCATGTCATCTATTAGCGGTGCCATACGTAGAGTAACTCCAACAAGTAATAGACACATTATTAGTAGTAGACATGCAGTTGCGATTATTGTGAATTTTGCTCGTTGAGGAAGCTCCTCCGAATCTGGATCGATTACCTAAACAGAATCAATTTTAAAAATTATGAATAAACATTCATCCGGCATATTTGATCTCATCCTATTTGGATTTTTTTCCATTTATTTTGCTTACCTTCAGGCTCTTATCATCCAAATTATGAACGAAAATTTTCCGCTTCTTTTTCTTCTTGCGACATCTTTCATGATCGTGGTGCCTACGACAATGAGGATTGTTAAAAAGTTTTGGTATAGATGTAATAAATAGATTAAGTTAAATGAAGAGAAGAAGGATGCTTTTTTGGGGGAGTGATATTAAGCAAGAGCGAATGCTTCCTTCTTACTAAACTAGGCAAATGCAAGGGGTAAACAACTAGGTGGGGGAACATAGTTGTCTTCCCTTGCTTAAATATCTTCCAAATTTTAAGGGGTCGTTCACTTATGACGTCCGAAATTAACGGTCTTTTTTCTAAAAATTTCTATTCTTCTTTTCATGGTTACCCCCCCCCCCCCCCCCCTAATCTCAAAATGTCCGAAATTTCCTTTAAACAGTCTGAATTCCTGTTATAAAAAGATAATTAGATGTAAGGACAAAGCTAGAGAGGAAGGAAAGGTTTTAAAAACTCAGAAAATTCACAACGAGACTTACTTGCGTCTATGTCTTTTACGCTCATCAGGCACTATCGATTTTACATCTCCATTGAATTCAGATTCGATTTGAAGTGAAACATCATACATAAAGCCTTGATCGTAATCGATTTGGCTGCATACAATGAGATGAGAGAAAAAAAAAAGTTTATATTGGACGAGATAGTAAAAATTTTGTGATTAGATATATTTATGTCCCACTCTAACTACGAGCAGACGATGCTTCATAAATTAACAAGCATTTCATTTCATTCTCATCCATCACTGAAAACGATAGTCGACATTCTTTTTATTTATGAGAAGCAGCTAAAAAAACATTAATCAAGATCGCTTCCTGAGGCATTTGAGTTTTTTTTGTTGCTATCATTTTTTTGTGTGTAGCTTTATAGTTGAAAAAGTTAAATCGCGGATAAATAGAGAGAATAAATTTTAGTACTTCCTGAATTTTCGATGGATTTTTTTTGAATGCAGTAATTGAAGTGGAAATGGTAACAGTAAATAGAGTGATGTTTGCAGTCACAACTTCTGCAGTGATTTTTAATTTTAATGAATTTTTTTGCTTTATTTATGACGCGGAATTAAAGAGAGCGAAATGCGAATCCATCCTTGACATATCGACAAAACTTTATATCAGTGTTGACTAAACTGTTTGCTGCGGCATTCTAGTGTGTCGTAGAATTTTTTTGAAAATACTACGAACCGCACACCCTGTGCAGTTTTCGACATGGCTTCTTATCATCTATACAATGATTGAGAGATCAATCTCTAGTGGGAATCGAACCCACGTCCTTATAAAAGAGGGTTACAGATATACGATCTGTTGTCTAACCACACGGTCCACAGATGCTCAACGCTCGCACTGGCAGATTCTCCTATATATCGCTTGACACCTAAGCTTACACTTTTCTCAGACACCACAGGAAAGATTAATGTTCTAAACTAGAATGGGAACGACAATCAGCCAGAATAGCAATAGTAAAGAATGAGCTACAGTGGTCTCGTTGGTTACAAAGTTGATTAATCGATTTTGACGGTCTAGGTTCAATTCCAGGGAAGATTGTGCATTTTTTTGATATTCTAGTCATGTAGCTCGATTTGTATATTTCGCGACAATTTTTAATTAAATTTTGAGAACAGCACATCCAAAATTACGAAACATTTAATTCCATTTTGATATTTTTATAACATTTCGAAAAAAAGTTGCTCTTATTGCCACTTTTTGTATAATTCTTTTAACGAATTTCATGCACTGCTAATCAAAGGATTATAAAAGTGTGTATTAAAATGGAACTTTAGGATGTAGCAAGTATCAAAAACATTACTCTTGCTGATGGTGCTCACAACGAGTACCAAAAAAGTTCTCTTGAAATAAGCATTTATTCTTGTTTTTCGAGCACTTTACTTAGACGTATGTTTTGATTATAGAATGTAGCATTTGGAATCGCGGACATATGATTTATGGACTATTTTTCTATTGATAAACAAAAAACATTAATGCCAAAAAAACATAAATTCATTTGATAATCGAAGCCATAATCGAAACGCATAAGTTTATAGTTTCCGGATAGACAGTTAGAATGAAATAATTTTCATATTTAGCTCGTGCTCTCTCAAGTAGAACCGGAAATGCTAGCAAGCTGAACCTCATTGAAAAAAATAATATAAGGCATCATTTGCCATTTATCATATTTATCTGAGCGGAATGGCAATGGAATATGGAGATAATAGCATCAAATGTAAATTTATTGGATATTGTCATACACATGCATAAGTTGCGGCTTGAAGGTCTCCTTTAACACAGATTTTAATATTTAAGTATGCAACGGAAGGTTGTGCTTTGCAGTAATCTAAATGAATTTCTAAACCTCACTCATACTTTCTCGTTCGCGTAATTCCCAATGCATAACCACAAAATTTTCAGCGTCGCTCGACTCTCTGTGTTTCTTTAGTGTATATTGTGGTTATAAATATGGATTTTGAAAATGAGGCAAAACATTAACGGTCTTTTTATTTTTGAAATATAACCGTCAAATTAATTTTAAACTGTAACCGTCGAATTGATTTTGAATTTTAACGATCAAAATTTGAATTACTTTTAACAAAAAGCTTTAAATTTGAACAATTTGAAAAATAACTGTTAAACTCTAAAAGCTTTGAAAACTTCTTAAAATATAAAATTTTTGATTCAAAATTTCTCAAAAATCTTATTTTTCAATCAGAAAATAATTATTTTTCAAATCACCCGAGTACCAAATCCCTAAACTTCTCAATCTATTTCATCGCTCGCAATTTAGCAAGCTCTCCACGTCAATGCAGATGAATTTTTAATCTCTCCGACCTAATTTCGCGTACTGTTATTGTTTCCCATGCTATACATTTTAATAAAGAAAACATTTTTCATTCATAGTTTCCCAGCAACAGCAATACAACTTCCATTTATTGTACTTGAAAAAACTATTTTTTGTTAACTCTTCTTGATGCTTGCTTTCTCTTTTTTTTCCTGTCGTGGGAAATATTGCAGAACGAAAGAATGAACTTTAAATAATGCTTTCTTCCTTAAATTAAAAACTTTTATGATTCATAAATGGCACTATTGTGGCTTGTTGCTGCCATGCCTTTCTTATTGTACTCTTAATTTGCTGCATTATTCATTAACTTACATCGGTTGATTTGGTGGTCGACTAAGAATGCAATGTTTAAGTCCTGTTGTTGATGTTGAAGGATAAACAGGATCAGAACGACTGCTGTGTCCTAAAAGAGAAAGAAAAATTCTATAACTTAATTTGCATAAAATTTTTTATTATAGTTGCTGGGAGTTTGAGAGCTTTAGGAGCTGATTTACATAAATTATTAAGCTTTTGGCAAGTTAAACTATTCAGGAAGAGTTTAATAATTTTTTTGTCAATCGGGAATAGTGAACTTTCTGGAAGCAATGAAGGTTGATTTGAACAAATAAGGAAGAAATTGGACAACTGTGTGAAATTATTATTATTATTATTATTATTAAATTACACTTTATTCCTTTCTTGTTAGATCAAATGTGTCTAATTCTAGACTTATTAAGTCTTTACTGACTGAAGGTTGCTACCATAAAAATAATATCACATTTAATAATACTAAAGTGTCCAAATTGTGCTAATATGGTGATACACGTAAGTATATAGCTTTTGTTGCACTTAGTAGGACTTAATAACATAGAACAGAACTACAGGAATCTGTTAAAAGCAATTATTCGTGATTATGTATTATTTGCTGCTTAGTTTCAACACCAAAGTGTTTAAGTGCGTGGGAAAAATGTCAACATCTAGTTATTAGGTATGCATAAGTAATTAGTAAATCAGCTCTATTAAATTTCTCTCTGTTGGGTGGTAAAATTGCCATTTACAAAAAAAAAATCAAATTATCATTAAATCCTCGCAGCAAGTTTGAAGCTCCAAACTGCTCCAAACATTAAGAAGAACACATAAAACTTGAAGCTGTCTACCCCCTGCACATAATAATAATTTCCTGACCATAAATTTTTCTATTATACTTACTTCGTCTTCTTTTCTTTTTATTGACTACATCCACATTTAATTCGTCCAACTCAAGCTCTACTTCTTGATTCGTGACAGTCTTTTCGGTCTCATGCTGACTTTTAATGCTGTCTTTCGCTTGCAGTCCTTTCACCTGCTTCGACGTCTGTTTCTTAAGATTTGCCGATATTATAGCTGCAGGTTGCTTTTGTGATGTCAATTGATTGAAGCTTGATATGAATCCATGCGGTGATTGATTATCATTGTCATCATCATAAGTAATTTCGTATTCAATCGACACATCGCGATGCTTTGACGAATGCTTTTGAATTTTTTTAGTCGTTGTCATATGAACAGACTCTAATGGTGCCGGTGGTATGGATTTTGATGCTAATGTCGTTGTCGTTATTGTCGCTATCGCTGCAGATGTTGACGCTGGGGCAATTACAATTGTTTCCGATTTTACTGCATCTGTGATTTTTGTCTCGTACTTTTTTGTTGGCAATTCTCTTTGAAAAGTCAGAATCTTCTTTCCCTCACTCTCGCTACGGACGTGCTTGTGTCGACCAAAAATAGGCGTCGATTGACAACTTTTCGCTTTCCGCTCGCAAGGCTTCTTCTCAAGACGTGTCAAAGGAGGCGATATAACATTGACTGATTTCTTAATAATTGGATCGGAATTAGTTACAGTTGTTGTCGCTGCTGTTACACCGGCTGTTACTTTTTTGCGAAGCTTTTCAGGCAAGTCACTAATAGAATTTTCGCTTACTAATGAGAATTCAATATCACTTGTATTCTGACTGGATAGACCATCGTCACATATTGCAACATCACTTTTGTCATTAACATTATTGTTATTACTACTATTATTATTGATTTGATTATTGATTGGCAGTTCACCAGCATGTTCCTTACTACTTAGTACAATAACAGACGATTGCTGTAAACTAATGTCAATTGTCGTTGCTAAACTTTCATCATTTTCATTATTTATCGCCTTTGCTGCTAATTCCAAATTTTCCACCACCTTTTCTGTATGTTGTTGCTGCTGAACGAATGACGTCACGTTCTGCTTTCGTTCGACATTACAATTATTACTTTTAGTTGTGCTCAGCGTTACTTGTGCATTGTTATTATCCGTCGTATGACTATTAATAATTAATTTATCACAATTACTTTGTTTATCGTCTGTAATAAGCTTAGCATTAGATACGGGAAGATTAAATAAATTTCTGGCATCGACATCGGCAGCTATAACTAATTCATTTGATTGACTATCTAATTTGACATCTACCACATCTTTATCGTCTGATTGCTGATTTATCGATTCGTTTGGAACTACAATTACATTCACTAGCTCATCATCATCGTTAAATTTCGATGGCACTTCCTTAAATTGCTCATTATCCGGTTGCGCATTACCCTTTTCAACATCATCCTTTGTCGGTCGTTTGCGATATTTAAAGAAAATATTTTTGCCATCTTTTTTGCGACTTGTGTCTGTCTCTTTTGGACCTTCCTCATCGATCGGTGTGATATAACTGTCAGTTATCGGTGCTGTCGGTGTTAATGGTGTTGTTGTTGTTGCAGTTTCGATTGCTGGCACCGAACTTAAATTTGATTTTCTCAACAAAATGTTTTTCAACGTACGTGATTTCTTTTTGGTCTCATGCTGCTCACACTCACGTTTTATGGCCAAAATTTTATTCTCGACTAATGTTGTAAAGACTGTTTCAAACTTTATGATACTATTTAATTCATTTGTTGCCGTTTGTGTCGTGTTTACGGTATTATTGTTACTTCCAGCAAAATATGCATCGTTTGTTGTGCAAACACCTTTATCTACCTTCATGATAAATGCACAATCTCTTGCATTTGGTGCTGCTTGTGATTACAATTTTCGCTTTCCTCGTACCTCCTTGCTATGTTCATCAGCTGATGATTCTGTACGTTTGAACCACGCGAAAAAAAAAATTGTAATAAAATTAATTTTTAAGTATCTTTCGTCCTGCTGGAACGGCGGCAAGAGTGAAAATATCGGAGATTAAGAATCAGTTGGGCAGTGTGTTTTTTTTGGAAAGTATCCAGCACAGGATGTTATTTGCTGTACATCGTACTAAAAGAGAGTGAAAAAACTATTTCAACCAGCTTTTCATAGCCAACGGTGTATCGACGGGCCAACAAGCAAGGCAACGAAAATGAAAATTTGAAATTTTAATGTTGATTCTCTTCCATGCACATCAGTAGCAATAGCAATTCTGACAAATGACGGTCGAATAAGCAATTACCATTTTTGATGACGTGAGCTTTTTTTTATGGGTTATGTACAGCACTGTCTTTTCACGTTTGTTACTTCATCAATTTATCACACACGGACAATAATATTTATTATTTATTTGACTATACCCGTGGGCTTACAATGAATAAAAATTTCATATTAAAGATGGTTGTAGATTGTAATTAAGGTCAATGTCACAATAATGTTTTTGAACTTTTTTTTTACTATATGCACGGATGATGATATGGAATTGTTTTTAAGTCTCACAATTTATTAATTTAGGAACAGTCATCCTTACTTTATTAAACACTATTTATTCACTTTATGTAGCTTTATTCCTAGCCACTAAACACATGTCTTCATTTTTTATGTTTCGATAAACTTCCTTAAACTTTTTATCCTCAATGCGTGGCTTCTGAAAAAAAAGGCAAACACAAACATTTTTTTTTCACATCCTTTTCTGCTGTTTCGTGCTGTGTCATTGCCATTGATGTCGATAGAAAAGGCACATTTTCCCAATTTTCTTTGTCGATGCTTTTTCTTTTTTTTTTTGGAATGAGCGAGAGACAGTGCCTCCCTTTTTCGTGTTATGTGCTGTTTTTTTTGTCTCGTTCTCATGCACACACATGACTCTAGCTCCCCTTCTTTATATTGCTTCTTCCATCTTTCATGTTAATTGAATTAAATGAATCATTTTGTCACACATTTACGAGACAATGGATGCTGAATAGCGATAAGAGGAATTAATTAATTCTATTTTTTATTTGAAATTTTTCTTTGATAAAGGAGAAGTTTGTAGGATTTAGTATCGAATTAAGGAAATCTCATTTTATTTGACATTTCTGGGGCAATGACAAAATCGATACTATTGAATTTTTTTTATTTTTATGAAACAAAGTCTGATTTTTGAAGATGGCTATGGCTACGCGCTTAAGGACAAGGCCAGCAACAGAGTCAGATGGAAAACGTTGTGTTGTCACCTAAGCTCCACATAGAAACATGGTTACAGTAAGTAAGGAAGTATGGCTACGCGATTGGTAAACACTAACCTAGATGTATAGTTTGTGTGTAGCATAACAATGTCCTTTAGTATATACTTAGCAATTGGCTATAGTATTTTGTGATGATTGTAGAAGCTGGGCCATGCATTATATTGCCATTTCATGCACAAAGTTCAATGTAAGAGATGCCATTTTATTACTTAGCTCGGGCGACAAAAACTATTGAAACTGTCCTGCTTAATAAACAATATCAAAGTAAAAACTTCTCCAATAATTCTTCCTAAGCCATGTAATCAGTTTTATGGCAAGAATGGGGTTAAAAACTTAACCTTATTTTTTTTGAACTTCCCAATCCCTTCGCAACTGCTTAAAGACCAAAGCTTTAATTCAGATTTGCCTTAAATTCTCACAAACCGTCAACTCTTTAAAATCTCAATTAAATTTGCTGATATTTTTTTGTCAACCATATGTCTGCGTAGGTGGCACGCGTCATATCCATCTCCGTACACAACCACATTAATCAATTTAATTTTAAGCATAATTTCAATTAGCTCTGGCATGTTAAATTCACAGAGATAATAAAAACAAGTCATAGCAAAAGCAATTAATTTTTTTTATCTCCCATACGTTCTTGCATGCATGACGGAATAAATTAGTGAAAGGAATCAGACTTTTGGTGCCATTGAATTTACTCAGCACATATTGTGCTCATGGATAGGATAGATGGAGATATATGAATCTCAATAAAAGAAGTCAAAGTCCCCCCCTTTTTTTAAAGATCGAGGAAAAAAAGAGATTTATTTTAAGGGCGCTTATACAAATGTTAAGCTAAAAGCAATCCCACATATATTCAACTTTAATTCAAAAGCCTATCGATTTTGTACCTTTTTTCCTGTTAAATCACCATACAGACTTGAAATGAAAACCATAAATCTCTTTTCTTCTCTCATGCTGATGCTTTATCATTTCCCATTCTTTAGTCACAGCTTTTTCTCTCACTTTTCTCTCATTTTACTCTCAGCCTTTCATTCTACTTACTATAACTTTGCTGAAATGATTCTCAGTTCTCGACAATGTATATAAAAAGTAGAACACGAGGAGCAAAAAAAAAAGATTGGGGAAGTTCTTTTGATTGAGATGAATAAGGCGCATTTTGTGCTGTATTTTTACGAATTGGAGTTGCCTTTTGGAAGTGTGGCCAGAATTATAGGACACTATGGATATCCGCTCTTTTATAAAATGGCACTTGGTGTGTAGTCATTAAAATCCACCAATAAACTTATAATTTACTTTAATCTTTACAGAATTAAAGCAAACTTGTCTCTGATAAAGATAAGACTAGAGCTGATTTCTAGGTTCATTCAGTAGATCCTAAACCAGTCATTTTGAATTTTACTTATTTAAATCAGTGATGTTTGATGTGTCGCGGCACACTCAGTGTGCTCAGAAAATTCCACGAACCGTATGTCAGGCTTACTCCCAAGGTGAGCTGTGGTACAAAAAAGGTTGGACACCACTGATTTAATCAGATGTCCTAGATTCAAAAATCAAATACTATACACTAGAATAAGATTTTACATACACAACTAAGCCCACAAAGTTCCTAAGATTCCCAATCTGCTCCACAAATCCTCAAAAAAATATGCTTATAAGGATCAAGTCTCACTGAAAAAATATTTTTCACATTTGAATTTTTGTGAAAACATAGGACTTCTTCCTTCCTCTCGTTCATCTTTCGTCTCAGTTCTTCACGGTGAAAGCAGAACTTTTTTCTTTCTTTACAAATGCGATACAGGAAGAAGAAAAGTACATAACAAGTGAGAAACTTTCATTATTTCTTTTTTGGCTGTATTAAATTGAAATCTTTTACGCTGATGTTTCGTCTGCTAACAATTGAATATTTCCACAAATATTTTATTGTAATAAATTATTTCGTTCACCTCCCATCCCACATGACATCGTTCCGGTAGTGAATATTTATCAGATCATAAAATTTGATTTCTTATCGTGCCTTCAACTACCCCAACAAAGTGATTCCTATTGTAGATGTGATAAAATGTAAACAATTTTTTTGTAGACCTTTGCAGAAATAAAGGAAATGTGTGAATCTATGGATGGGGGGTCATTCACTTATTACGTCTTAATAAAATATGTGACTTTTAACAACCCTGCATTCGTTCATTGTTGTAGACAAAATATATTCTCATAACTTTTGAGGAACTGACCACAAACCACAGATTTCCCACCCCCTTAATGAAGGACGTCATTTTGTAACGACCCCAATAGAGGAAAAGGAAATGTGCCTCTTAAGAATGTGAAAAAAAAATTCAATATAATAATGATAAGTGTTAAGAGCAACTTGGTCTACAAATACACACACATATAAGTAGATTGTTGATTCGGTCTTATTTATATAGCTATTTGCCTTCCTTTACACATATGAATACATAAAAGTCAAATTTGATTTGAATGCCTTCGCATTTAATGAAACCTTTTGGAGATGATAATATTTTTACTAGAGATATGGAAGTGAGTTTGTGGACAAAAAAATTTGTTGAATTTAATTTGATTTGGAATGTTTGAGGGGACATAGATGTGCTTTTGTGGAAGCAGTAGGGACTCGGAAAAGGCTGGGAGTTGCTGATGATTTTTTTTTAATAAATGGCAAAGTAAAGTCTTCAATGATGTCAATAATAAAAGCTCAAAAGCCTTTAAAATAAATAAAACATTTGTAGCTTCATAAAATATCTCTTACCACATCAATCTATTCACAAATGCCATCAACAAAGCACATAATCTACACAAAATGAGAAAAAAGTTAAGTACCTTATCCACAAAATGCTCATATTTCAATTTTGAGTTTATTTCTTTCTCTAATCTTATTTCAATCATACTTATAGTCAAATCTTATTAACATATATTATGTACTCGGATGTGAAAGCTTTCAATATCTTGATCATTGTTGTTGTTTCTCCCACAGTCATCGTTTGATATTTGCACAAGAAAATGTTCTAATAAAAGGCTTGTTTTCCACACATTTATTGAGAAATTATTTGAATTAGAAGCTTGAATAAACAACAATAGAAACTTCATTACAACAAGAATGCTGCTACCGCTTTTCTATGGCTTTTATTGCCATAAAGACCAATCGAGAAGGCAATAAGATTATATTCATAATAATAATCATCATAGTAAGGATAATGAACGTGAAAGAATGCTGGAAATTTGTGAAACATGTTCTATAAAAAATTTACCTTCTGGTCGACTCAGCTGATGGCTAAATTAAAGTAATCTAATCTTAATTAAAGTAAAACTAGCCCTTTACAAGTTTAAATCTTGTCCTCTACTAAAGTAAATCTAGTCCTTAGCTAGTTTAAGTCAAGTCCTTAATTAGTGTGAATCTAGTCTTTAACTAGTGTGAATTAAATCCTTAACTAGTGTGAATCTAGTCCATAACTAGTGTGAATCTAGTCCTTAAAAAGTTTCAATCTAGTACTTAAAAAGTGTGAATCTAGTCCTCAAATAATTTGAATCTAGTCCTTAAAAGTGTGAATCTAGTCCTCTAATAAAGTAAATCTAGTCCTTAGCTAGTCTAAGTTAAGTCTTTAATTAGTGTGAATCTAGTCCTTAACTAGTGTGAATTAAATCCTTAACTAGTGTGAATCTAGTTCATAACTAGTGTGAATCTAGTCCTTAAAAAGTTTGAATCTAGTCCTTAAAAAGTGTGAATCTAGTCCTCAACTAATGTGAATCTAGGCCTTAAAAAGTTTAAATCTAGTACTTTACTATAGTAAACCAAGTTCTTAGCTAGTCTTAATCTAGTCCTTAAAAGTGTGAATCTAGCTAGTACGTATCTAAATCTAGTCCTCAACTTAAGATTGCACTGCAGTAAACTATCGTGTCACAAAACAACGTCCCAGAAACTCTACTCCAGCTCAAAAATATGCTTTAAATAAATTGAAACAATTGCTCAAATAAATTCTGAGTTTCAATTTCAATTCATGGGTGCTCTGGCACTCAGACGAGCAAAAAAAAAGTGGATGCAATTTATTCTACAGAAATCCAATAAAATGAGCACATCAACTCAAAAGCTGAAATTGAAACAAAAAAAAAAAATCTCAGCTGTGTCATTCAACGAGAGAGAAAATTGTTTACACAATGACATCAAATAAATGTCAGTAACCTAATATAAATTTACTTTTATTGCACTTGAAATGTTCTGAACAAAATGAAATTCAAATATTTGCCAATCGAGTACATCCTTTCTATGTCAATTACGCTTCTTTTTTCGTTCGTTCTACCAGAAAATTGCATTGTGAAATAAATTGCGAAGTCGAGATAAAAAAAAATGAATTGAACAATTCTCTAAAGCTACGTAAAGAGGACGATGAATGAAATTTCATTCACAATGACTTAAACTTTATCGTCCTGATTCTCAAAAAAGCTCTGTCACTTAACTTTTTGAAGATCTTTTAAAATTCTTTTGTCTTTTGTCTAATAAAGAATTTCATTTGAAGTTCATGGCATTGAAGATATCATTTTTTGTGGAGGAATGTAGAGATTGGGAGAATCCTTGCTTTCGTACATGTTTGAGGAGTAAATAGTTATTGAATAATAAACTTGCACCACTAATGGGGTCAAAGGTTAGGTAAGAAGATGGAAGGGGTCTAAGTTGACTAATTTAACGTTAAGTGGTGCCTAGAAATGATCAAAATTGTCGCGAAATCCATGCAAATGTTTAAAATGTTGTGATTAATTCACAGGCGATTGAAAATGATGTACAATGCAGGGGCGAAGCCAGGAATTTGAAGAGGTGGAGAGGGGGGGGGGGGGATACAAAGAAAATTTATAAGGAAAATTCAGAGGAAAGGGGAGGATTTTTATAATTTTTTCATAAAACTCCTAGCAAAATGAAGAAATTTCTATTAACATCGGGAGATTTGCCCCCAAATTCCCCCCTGGCTACGCGCCTAGTACAATGGATCTCAAGTATGTCGCTATATCCCACAATTTAAAAAAGGATATCCCATTGATTTTGATTATACAAAATAATTAAACCTCTTTCCCAGCTACTCTTTCCAACAACAACGAAGACTATAATATCATCAAAACAATAAACATTTTTCATCCAAATAGAAGAAATAAAATACAAAAACTTTAAATCTCCGTTTTCTAAACAATATCCATAAAGATGGCGAATATTCATAATCAAATACACAACCTTTCTCTTCCCATTGTTATTGATTTTTGAAATTGATACAGAAGAATTTCCTTCTGATTTAATTCTCATACTATTATGAGATGAAATCTCATTACTTGAATATTTTCTCATTTTTCATTTCATATTTCCAAGTCAATATTGAGGAAGCAATTGCAGAGAGTTTTTTTAATATGGAGTTTACATTTTTGTGGTCAGGGTGGGCTGATATGCTCTAAATGTGAACTTCAGTGAACCTTGGCACACTAGTTTCTCGTGTCATAAGTGAGTAGCTTCCAAACTTGTTCTGCCATGCCACTAACGAATGATTTCTAGGTCGATGAGGCTCTTTATACCTAGAATGACCAGATATTTTTTGAATAAATAGTAAATTAGAGGACATCCCTCGTGTTTTTCAATTTTATTCGTTTTCTGTACAAAACTATTTTATTTTTGAAAAATGAAAAAAACAGAGGACTGTCCTCTGAAAAACTAAGCAAATGGCCTGCCTATTTATACCTCATCAAACCGATCAGCTGGCAAACCCTATAAACATTCATGAGAAACAGATTACGACTCATACAACCAATACATTCATTTCTCTTTGTGTATTTGAAATGAACCGAATGATGTATAATTGATGCTTGACTTCTAAAACTTGCTATTGTGGTTTAGCTCTCAAACTCGTAGTCTCTAGATTCATACAATGGCTTGGTATATGGTATATGTGGTAACTTGTAACATTCTACATTAGGAACAAGAAGTTGAAAATAAAAACCAATTTTCCATTTTGCGCATATTCAAATTTTCGATTTAATTTCAAATAAAATTTCAAAATATTCAGCACCACATGGGACTCTCATTATTGCGTACATATTCATTCGAGTATAATTAAAATATTGTGCATAATTTGCGGGTAGCAATTAGAAAAACTTTTTTACAAAACAATAAAAAAAAATAATTTCAATTAATTTATATCGACGTCCAATAATGCTCAATTAATACCGCAAAAAATGTTAAATTTAAACGTTTTTCCCAAATGATGCTGATGATGAAAAATTGTACACATAACATTCATTAATTTTTCACATTGCTCTATTTTATAAATAAACGCGATTAATGTGAATATAAAAAGATCTATGTTGTGCCAAGAGACGATGTGAACGTTGATTCGAAATTGATTCAAACGTATTTTCGGATTAAAAATCCGCCATTTTGAAAACATCAAAACAATGAAAAATTAAGAAATATTAACAATTTTTGACTTAATTTTCTATTTAGATGCTAAATAAATGTTTAATTGATTCTTTTAAAGCCAATAGAATCATTTAATCAGTATTAAATGATGCAAAAAATAGTTTGAAATGATTTTTTTCGTAATTTAGTTCAATGTTTTGTCATTGTTTTTGTTGATTGTTTACAAACATCATGTGAAAATTATCGAAAGTAAAAGTATCAAAAAAGCACTCTTTTTGATCGATTATCCATTTTCAAACGAATTATTACAATTAAGTAGCTTCGTTTTAACATTTTCATGTAAAAAGAGAAAAAGTTTGACTTTAAATTAAAAAGATTTTACATTAAAAATTAACGGCTTTCGAAAATTTAAATTCATGTTCGAAAATAAGGACCGGAATTCCGAAAATAAGGACTCGTTGGCGTGCCATAGAAAAAGATAAACATTGTTTGAATGAATGTGAAAAGGTTTATTTGAAAAAAATATCTAGCAGGTTTATCTAAAATTCAATTTGAGTGATTGAATCATGTCCAACTGAGATTTTTGAAAGGAAGTGTGAGATGTTGGCATTGATATGAGCTTTTATGATTGGCTTTTTTCTTTGCAAAATAAACTATGGATAATTTATTGGAGTATTATTATGAAATTTTCTACTATAGATTATTGTCTACATTATACTTGAACAGGAAGACAGCTGGTATGATCAGATAATGCTATCTAGACAGAGTCGAGGTCTTAGCTAGACAATAAGACGCTTAGGTATGCATTTATAGTTCGATACATGCTGTTTCTGACTTGCAATTTAGTTTGGAAGATTTTGGAACCAATCTATGTGCCTTATTTGCCTTTGTAGCACAGAACAGAGTCAATTAATGAAGATTAGCTAGTTCAATGCTTAAAAATGGGCTATACTGGAAGTAAACCATTTTTCTAATAACTGAAAAATATTTTAAGTTGAGTTTCGAACCCATGATCACTGAGTCATTGTTTCAACTTGCAAGTTCTGAATAACAAAACCATTCCATGACTTAACAACTTGCAGTTTACATCAAAAAAATGCAATATGTCTTTTAATTTGAAATAAAGTTTGGCAGCCACAAAAGAAGTTCAATCCAATGAACATAGATAAACTCATTCTGTCTTAAATCATGTCTAGCCAAGCAAACAGCAATGCCACTATCCAAACTTTTACGATTTTATTTTAAATTCTATTTTTTTCAATCCTTTTAAAGCTCTCCTTCCGATTTTATTGTTATATAAGGACATGAAATGATAATACTAGTTTTAATTCCACTTTTTCTTTTTCCCATTCAATTTCCTCTCAAATGCACAGTCCATCAGTTTAATGTGGATTCTTTTTTTCACAGAAATTTTCTTTCATTATTTATTTATTTTGAGAGAAAGCAGTCCAGAGATAATAAAAGTTTTTCACTTGTCAGTTTGTGTTTTCCTCAATTCGTTTCTTTTATTTTTCTTCATCCTCTAGCTAAATAATCACATCATAGAAACGAAATTGTGTGTTTATGTTCATAATTAAAGCAAGATTTGATGTCTTTATGGACTTACATTTATCATCAGAATCATTTTTGAATTTAAGAAATTTTTTGTATGGCGATGAAAAAAATATTTTCCAATTCTTGCTGCTTCTTTTTACTTTCGTACATGTGGACAACAGATGGTGAGAAAATACTAAACATTCGAATAAAATTCGTCACAGCTTGCACTTTTGTGAGTTGTGAAGATTTATTTTATTCCTTCTTTTTGTTTTATGCAAATTGGAAATTATTTTCAGCTTTTATCACATTTATGGAGGCAGAGTTGACTTTTGGATTAACATTTTTTTAAATGGTTCCTATTTTTAGACTAACAGTTTAATTTAAAATTTATGAATTGGTATGCAAGTGTCAAGGGGGAAACAACATGATGAGAAAACAATTAAATGGGAAATTTCTTCATGATTTTAACACAATGTTGTGAAATTCTCAACATTTTTAAGTGATTACTAATCATTTCTTATCAACCTCTATCAAAAGGGTCGTTTACTTATGACGTCCGAAATAAACGGACATTTCTCAAAAAAGAACAATGGATTTCCAGGAATTTCTATTGTTCTTTTTATGCTGACCCCCCCTCCTGGACGTCATATGTGAATTGCCTCAAAGTTTTGTTAGTTCAAAACTGTTGTTAAACTTTCTTTCTTCAGCTTTTCTTGAAAAATAGCTAGCTGTGCTCCTGAATTTACTCAAAAACAAGACAATTCCCAGACAACCGGATGAATTACTTAATGCTCAATTTTCCGGTCAGTTAATCACAACATTTTCTATCCAAAACAAAATTAGCTTTTCAAAAGAAAATTACAAGAACCCCTTAGGGGCTGTTCACTTATTACGTAACGCGAAAAAATGACTTCTTAGACCCCTCCCCCCCCCCCCTTGTTTGAATCGTAACAAAATCTTAGACCCCCCCCCCCCCCCCTCCCCCTAAAAGCGTTACGTAATAAGTGAATGGCCCCTTAAGAGCTTTTCCCATTCAAATGCAATTCTTACTGATAAATTACAAATTTTCCTACAGCCATGATTCATTCAAATGTAAAATGTAAATGCTGTTTGTTAAAATTTACATATGTATAAGTTTTCAATCAAAATGTATTTTTTTGGTTAACCCAACAACAGTAAACGACCTGTAGAATAAAATGTAGATGGGAAAAATCTTGTGGATTGCAAAAAAACTCTTGCATTAAAATCAAACCCAATTCAAGATGCATTTATTCATAGAGAAATAAAATCTTGAGATGGAAAATATTTTTCAAACATAAAACTCTCTTCAAATAATCCAGGGGGGAAATAACATCGTGGGAAAATATTTTGAATTAGAAATATTAAAATTCAAATCATTTTCTGCCAAAATTCAATGAAAAATCAACGGAAAATTTTAAATCGTTCTAGAAAAAAATTGAAAAGAATTTTCTCTCTTAAACTTTTCCCCGTAATGCTGTTACCTCCCTAAAATAATCCCAAGAAGAACTTATTCAGCGATTTAGTCGAGTAGTAATTTCATAAATAAATATTTTGCTCTATCCATTCTATTTTGAATAAGCTGAGAAAAGAGCAGCATGGAGCGTGTTGAATAAAAGGCATCCATAGCTCATCATAATGATAAAAATCTTTCTCTATATATAGAGAATCAAAGCTACAAATCGACTGAGTCATGGCAAAAGTAGAAAATTTGTTCTGGTTCGTGCGATAAGAAACAGACAAAAAAGAGAGCAAAAAGTTTTCCTTAATTGCTTGGAAATGAAATGAATGATAAAAGCTACGAAACGAATAAAAGAAGGAGTTAAGATCTTGCCAACACAGCACTTTCGCATTCTCTAAGGACAGTTGTGTCTTCTTCTTATTGCATTTCATTTTAATGCGTTAATGAGATCAAATTTAAAACGTTTATTAGTTTTTATTAAGATAGACGTGATGTACTCATTAAGTCCTAATAAAAAAAATTCTCGTCATGAAATTCTATATCTTGTAGGTTGGATGGTAAGATGAGAAAAAATAGAATCATTGACATCAATTAAACTGACAAATTATTGTTCAACAGAATGACTGATTACATGAAATTAATTTACGACTCATTATGAGTGCTGCAGAAATGACACAAAGATCCTTAAAATATTTGTATTTAAGTTTTTTGAAGTATCAAATATTTGGTGTTGCTTAATACAAATGGATATGCTGTATATTGACTTAATGTCGATAATTCGATTCGATCAAACTACTGCGACCTTGCAGTAGATCTATCTTGCAATTGATTTTCCGATCAATTCTAGCACATTATGTGATTTGCTACCCTAGATTTACCATTTCTACTCCACAATACCAAACAAAATTTTTACATAACATCCATTTAAAGTTTTTATGCCAACTTTACTGATATAACAGCTTTACATCCATTACAACATGCCTCATCCTTAACTAAAGATAAAATCATTACTTTATAAATGTGTGCATTAATGTTTCCCTTTAAAAACTTCTCCCATCTCTTTTATCATCATCACTATTCCCATCTAGTTTTAAAAATTTCTCTTTAATGACATCCCATTTACAGCCTATTATCATTAGTATTGTGACTTAAAAAAAGAAAGATTTACTGAAAGACGGAAGGAAATAAGAAATGAAAGAGAACTTTATGGCAGGAAATTTTTCTCATAGAGCTTGTGTATATTTTTTTATGAATGCAAAATCAATGAATCGTAATTTTATGGCATTTTCATTGCGTGTCGGCTGTTTAATGGAAAATTATACGCCACGAAATTGTTTCGAATGTATTTTTTTTATTGCCAAATGTTTATAAAATGCGGTTGTACGGCAAGAGTAACAAATTGCTGCAAATTGCTAAGTTGTGAACTTCTGACATTTTAGAGGAAAATATTTTCATTAAGTTTTAGGTTATTTTTTGAAGATTATCCGAGGAAGTTGTTATTATGTGGAATATGTATTCGGGGTCTTCCATTTGTGACGTCTACCGTTTAGGGGGTTCTGAGGGGGGGGGGCAAAATTTTTTTTTGCATGGAAAACTTTTAAGGGGGGGGGGGTAGGATTTTTTCGTGTTTTTCTCTGAGTTTTTCATAAAAACTCTAGCAAAACAAAATGATCAACCCTTTGGCTACGCGGCTGGCTAGCCATCACTGCTTTACTGACATCGAGTTACTTCTGTTGTTTGCCATATAAAAAGCATGAAACCATTTTTACCCACACTTCCCAACGTATCCTCACTAGTCCCATCAACAACGAACAGGTCAAAAATATTACAATTAACAACATCCATAAAATAATCTATAATCCATGTGCAAGTTTCATTAACAAAAGTTCAAACTTTTATTTTTCAGAATTGACCTACTTTACTTCCTCATTTTACCTCAAATTCTAGCTACAAAAAAGCAACAGCATATTCATAACAACAAAAAACTGCATGGGAAACTAATGCAGTAAACGTGAAAGAACTGAAAACTTTATTTTCCATATTGTAGAATAACATAGATCACCCTGAATATAAGATGAGGTAACAAAAAATAAGCGAGCATGAGAAAAAGTTATGCAAATTAATGTTTGCATTCTCACAAATGATGATGTGCAGTTTTAAAGCTTGTTCTTTTTTTTGTTGAGAAAATGAGGAAAACAGTTGAATAATAATTCTCTTGTCTAATTGTAGTCTGCCATGCAGAGGCACGAGAAATTTCAGCTTTGCTTTGTGTTGGCTCAATTTGCGAATGTGCACAATTTAGTGTATGCAGCAATCTGATGGTCTTAATTTGAGCACACTCAAAAGTTCAACAATGTGAAATAATTGACAAAATTATTTAAATTTCGTGGAGCTTTTTCTGATGTTAATTTGATGGTTTAGAACTATTGTCGATTAGAGTTTTGAACAGATGAGGTGGGGGGAGGGGGGGGTGAGGGGAGGATGCTTTGAACAATTTTTGGTACTGTTGCTTAAACTTTTGAAAACTCACTAGGCTGGTCGTGGGATTCGAACCTGGGAGTCCAAATTCAACACCCACTTTTATGACTTGTACCTTGCCAACTGAACTATCAAAGCACTTTTGCTTAAAATACATATACATCCCATATCCCATAACATATGTAACCATAAAATATTTCAATATGCATACCTCAAACCAACAAAAGAAACAATAAGTTCAAAGAAGAAAACTCCACAACAATTTCAATATTGCGAAAGTTTATTTTTATCAAGCCATTATGCAGCATGAAAAAGAACTGGTAGAAAGAGAGAAACGTATGATATGATGGATGAATGATGAAAGTTAATGGCGTTTGTAGCAATGCAAAAAGGCTGCCAAAGTCAATTAAAGCAATTAAGAAAAATTACACAGTTTTTCACGATCTAGGTCTGCCAACAAACTTTCCTTTACTCCCAATTAATTTTCACTCTCTTGCTGCCTTTCAGACATTAAAGTTATCGCTGAACTCTAACCACTTGAAAAATAGGAAGAAAGACAGCAAAGAAAGAAGAAAAAAAATTACCAGGAATTTTTACTTTTACCCCCATCCATTCAACATCCTTCCCATTGAAGCTTCCGTTATTCGTTATTCATGCAGTAAGCAACAGTTGCTTTTTCCTCTTTCTACCTAATATACTTTTATATTCACATGTTTATCGATTAATAGGAGAGAATAGAACAAAAGACTTTTTCGAGCTTTTGAGGTGCAAAGAGCCTTGAATCTTTCCCAGTTCTTTTTTTTCCAAGGGGATAACAACATGATGGGAAAATCTCACATCGTGATTGATAGAAATTGATGTGAAATGGAGGACACTATATTGGGAAGGGGAAAACCACATAATGGGAGGGGTAGAACAGCATGATGGGAAGAGGAGAACAGCATGATCGAAAGTGGAAAACACTAGATACGAAGGGGAGAACAAGATGATAAGAAGTATACAACAAGATTATCGAAAAAAAATCATCAAAACATTTTCTCATCATGTTGTTTCCCCCCTCGGTTTTTATAATCTTGCTACATCTCGAGACTTTTTTGTCTGTACTTCTTTGTATGATAAATTACATCAATTGTTAAACTTTTTGAGGCTGCTACAAACATTCATTGCTCAAAGTGAAATGAAATTGTTTTAAAACAATCAAGAAGTTGTTAAACATCTTATCTGAAGAGCTTTAATTTTATATAATTTGTAGTTTGTGTTTACTTTTGTTCTTCAAAAGTAGGAGATAAAATATAGACTAGCTAATTTTTATGCTGGGAATTAAAAACTTTTTTTCGAAAAATATTTACATTCTTTAATTATTCATCCATTGCTCCTATTACTAGGGGTTACTAGGGATTACTATGGGTTACTAGGGGTACTATTTTGAACTCTTATAGGTTACTGGAAGCTAGATTGAGCTTTATGATGTGATGAGTGCATGCTGAAGACTTTTGAATATTTGATTTAATTATGAATTAAAGTCAGATTAAATTAAGCGCGAGGATTCACGTTGTGGAGTATTTTAGCTTCAAGAAGTCCCTAATATGACCCTCTCTTAGTGTCATCCACTTCCTACAATACTACAAAACAGTCAAGAGGACGAATATAGCAAATATACACCATCCTAATGATTTCTAATTCCTATTGTCAATACAATACCTAAATTTCTCAATAGACCCTTTAAAAATCCCTTCCAATGGCACTTTTGAATCTTTTCAAGTCTCTATAACGCCATAAAGAGAAGAATACATTTATTCAATTACAAAAAACTCTTACTCGTTCATGTTTTTCCTTAAGGGATATGTTCTTAACTAAAAAGAGTCGAGATAAACTAATGGTTATTTACATTTTCATGCTTTCACCGGATCTATTCGTTCCTCCTTATTCGCACATTTCAGTATATTTACTACTTTATAAAAAGCACCCATGAGGGCAGTGAGAATGTAACGATGAAGAGCAAAAAATGAACAAAAAAAAAATCAATAAAATGAAACAATTTATGACGTCATGTTTACGGACGATGATAGTGTTTATAAGAGCTGCACATTCACATATCAAGTGTCATTTGCGTTCCTTTTTTTTATGAATGATTTTCATGGCACATTCATTTGCTTTGGCTTTTACTTCAATTCTTTGTTATCTTAATTTGCACATTCTACCTTCACATCAGTCATCTGATGCTTTGTGTCACATGATTTTCGTCTTTGTATCATTATTTACGAGAGCTATGTTGTGGCTGTTTATGTGTATGTAGAAGTTTTATGTAGATTGAATAGAAAATTATTTGATTGCTCAGGTGTGACAGAAGCGCATTTTACAGTTTTTAATAGCTCTGGGACTTTAAGGGGTGCTTAATTTTTGATCTTTAGTCGTAAATTTGACTTTATGTTCAATGACGTTTATTATATTCAAAATACAGATCGACTCAAGGAGGCAGCACCCTCCTTTGACCTAAGGTTTCGTGTTGGTATTCTGCATTAGCGATTCAAACATCTAAATGAGATGTTTTTGACTTTTTCCCATCATAAACGATTGATTTTTCAACCCCAAATAGTTGGTTGACTTGGGTTAAATTAATGATCTATACCAAGCCATAATTTGTGTGGTCGCAGATCACACAAGCCAAGATGCATAGTCAAAACGGTAGAAAGGACCCAAATCCAACTAGACATTTTCCATGACCGATTCTTGGGGGTTGTCGAGGTAAACTCCTCTAGTCACGGTGCAATTCAATCGTACCTCATAGCGTCAATAAAAGATTCAAGGTAGGATGCCACAGTTGTAACTAGCACTTGGAATAAACCATATGTCTTTAGATCCTAATAAGTTTGACACAAATCACCATGAATCTGCTGCTTTTTTTGCTATCTCTAAAATAAGACAGACGTTCTAACAAAATATGACCAAAAGCACTCACAACTGCAAGAAAAAATTCAGCACATGTGCCAAAATGGATGGAAAAAAGAAGTAAATTTTATGAGACATGAGCTTTTTTTTATTTTACAGACTGACATTTATCACCGTCATGGTTTTTCTTGCTCTCGTCATTTTTTCTGTTTTGTTTCTGAACTCAGGGACGCAGTAAGGATGATATTAGGAACAACCACTCATCACTCTGAGTTCACTGACTACGAAACACTATCTTATAGATAATTTGTGACATTTGGGGAGAAGGGGGAGGGTTCTTAAAAAATCCAAAAAATTCTATGACCTAACTGCTCTAAAAACATCCCGAAACGAAAAGGAGGTAGGTCTGCATATAACGAATCGAGGGTAAATAACAGAGAAATGAGCTTGATGAAACAACAATTCAAAGGAAGAGAAATGTATGACGAAATGAAAACATACAGCTGAAAGCTTTATTGAAAATAAATGGAAATCAAAATACAAAAGCGAAGCTGGCAATCTCCGCAGACGGATATTATGAATGTTCTGCAGCTCTTTTTTTCTCACAACGAATTGCTTTTTCCTCTAATTTTCTTTTATATTTTCACAATCTCGCTTACATTGAAAGGAAGGAAGCAAGTAACAAGAAGAAAAGCAGTGCAATTGCAGATGAAATTTTTTTTATTATGAAAAAACAAAGCGCAATAAGATGAAGATGCTTTTTCTCTTAATCACAGCTTTTAGCAATGCTCGCATTTTACTCAGTGAAATGATTTTTTTTTTGTATTTTTCATTTAGAGGATATTGAGTTATGGATGAAACTTGTTGAGATGATAAATTGAATTGAATATCTTATGGAAATTGCTTAATCGAATGGGATGGTTAGTTGACTTAGTATTGTAGTTTGATTGAGTATTTAAGTTGCAATTATTGGCTCTTTGGATACTTTCACAGTTGTTTGAGGAAATTAGTTTGGAGTGGTTGATATTTTTTGGATTTTTTAAGGCTAGAATCCTGAGTGAGATTTGAAGTTTTACATGTCTAGCTCCTTCAATGGAAATACTCGAATGTAAAATGTTCAAATGACTTGAAATCGGACTTGAATATTACAAAGCCAGAGATTTTGAATTTGTTTCTCAAAATCGATAGCAAATTAAAGTAAATTTCAACGAATGTATTGGTTTTGAACTTATAAACCTTCCACTGGCTATGCTCTTGATCCTGTAACTTAGCAATTTGTTCGTCGAGTCACTAACTATAATACAGATTTGTTGTGCAGCCGATGGGAGTTTGCTTCTATTCAAAACACCCTCAAAAACTCCCAAACATTCCCAAATTCTACAATTCACATCATTTCCATATTTTACACATTAACTACAACCAAATCATACCATTAATACCTAAATAGCTCTTTTCAAAAAACTCGTGTTGGATATCATGCTACAAATCTTTCAGTCATGGTTTAGTCAAATCACAATTTTCACACCATGATTTATAAATTTCCCCTAACAGACAAAGAGCATGCTCTTGTTCAAGAGTACGGTTGAGAATACGCTTTTTTAACATCCTCTCAAGATCCCAGTAAAGAGCATGTTCAATAGCGGACTCAATCATCCTCTCATTCTAAAAAACTTGCATGCAAGTTTTTAATTCATAATCTTTTATATACTCTCAAGAGCATGATCAGAAGAGTATATAAAAAGCATGATCATTGACAACCTCATGAGATTATGCTCAAATTTTTCTTGCTATATACTTCACAAGCGCTAGCAGAAATCACTAGTATAGGTCCTATATACTTCACAAGAGAAAGCAGAAATCACTTTTATAAGTAATTATTTTGGACTTTCTATAGTTTAAATATGTCTTTTCGCCATTTGAAAGTTATTTAATTTCAGAAGGCATTAGACAACATGAACAGTTATCAGGACATACTACAACACAGCGTACTCGGGTTCGAATCAAAGCATTAACCAAAAAGAAGAAAAATAACAATTTCTCGAAAACATGATCAAGAGCATAATCACAAGCTCATAAAATTTTTTAATTAGTAAAATTAAAGCATGATCAGTAGATCATGTTCTTGATCATGATCTCAAGTTTTACTTGCATGAAAAATTTGCAAGTAAAAAAGCGTACTCTTGAGAGCGTGATTTTTATGGTACCGTACTGCGATCTCCATTTATATGGGAGAGTACGCTAATTTAGCGTCATCAAATTAAATAATTGATTTTTAAAAAGCATGTTCAGAGCGTGCTCTTTGTCTGTTAGGGTTCATACATGAACGAAACAAATTTGTTGGAAAATTTATACTTTTAATCTCTATCACTTATTTATTGCATGATTTTATGTCTATTCGTGACTGGCTCAATTCTATTTCTTCGAAAAATTCAAATTAGTAGACGAAAATGATTGAAGTGATTATGGAAAATTTATTAAAAATTACATGCAAGAAAATGATTTTAGCATGTTTTGAGGAATGTTTTGAATAAATTTTCGGTCTGGCGATTCTATTCTCAAGATTGAGTTGATTTGACGGAGTTGTGTATGAGTTTGTGAGTTCAGAAGCTACCTGTTATTTTTCAGACTTTACTTCATGGAAGTATTCAAGTGTCAATTATGGTAGCAGTGAGTCAGAATTGCTATTTTGCAGCCATATGAGAGACAATCATTTTTGATAACTCCAGGTTTGGGTTAATCGGTATGAAGCTCTTCCTACCCATACCTCAAACTTACTCTCAAGTTTATTCCAGTTGCTAGTTTAATATCGTGAAACCCGCTGCTGGCACTGTTCTTACGTCTTTTATTGCACCAAACTACGTTGTCTTATACTTAACAGACATCATGTGCTATTTCTCATATAAAATTTAAAGCAATTGTCAATACGTTTCCTTTATATCTAATAAAATTGAATATAATATCTTGCTACCGCAAAAATCGATTTTCTATTCTATTCTCGTACCTAGCAAATAGTTTTCCAATAGGTCAACGATATTGGCGACATACTGCTAAACTTTCAAGTCTGAGGGAAAACATTCGACAAGATGAAAATAAAATTAAAGAAGATGAAAATGCCAAACTTCTTATACTTTTCTATGCTGTCTATTTTCACATGCAACTTCTCATATTTCCCTTTCTCATTCTCACTCTACAAAACTTTTGATCGCTGGCATTCTTCTATTTTCTTACTTATTTATTTTATCTTGTCAGAGTAATATTTTTCTTGTTAATGCTCGTCTTGCATTTTTCATGTATTCGGATTCTCACGATTAAGCTTTATAACATCTTTTATCTAAGATTTCGCAATAAATAATTCACACCTTAAAACAATTTTTCATCATCACATCGCAACGCGAAACGAGTTTACAATAAACTCATTTTCTTTTCTTCGTTTTAATTTCTTTTTCTGCTTTGGGGGTTCTAGGTTAGCTGGTTAGTGTCTTGAGATACTTGAGATGCTTAGTTATACTCGTTAAATAACTGCAAACTTTAGATTTTATACTATTATGATATTTGGCAGGTTCGAATCTCATTTCAAACTCCGGCTGATTTCTAGGTTAATCGAAACGAAATCCGGCACCACGACAGCATGATGCAGGCATCGATTTTAATCCAGCACCATGCCAAGGTCACACTGGAAGCCTTTTCCACCAGAAGCTGGATCACAATGATCCTAAGATTCAAAACTCATCTTTCGTCCTACCAAAAAAATCTCATCAAATCATCTTTAATCCCTAAAATTTAAGACAAGCTTTATTGTTCTTATTATTAGGTCTGTTATTGTTATACAATATGTATATATGCAAAGTGAAATGTTGTGTTAGTTGTGAAAAACGATAATGATTTTAATTCCTCATATATGCTTATCTTTTTTGCCACATTTAACCTTCACTCTCAAATCTCCTGACTCGAATAAATTCGTTCAGCCTTTTTTTTCGGACTGTATTCGAGGCAAAGTTTAATTTTAAAGGGAAAATGGCAACGAGAATAAAGTTCTCATAGGCCAATTAATTATGTGTTCTTAAGAGTATTTGGGAATTTATTAGAAAATTATAACAGAAGCTACAGAGTAAAGAATTTAAGCTAGGGCTGGATGATAATAATGCTTTTGAGTATAAATTCCAGCCACACAATTATTTTGGAAAACCCTCTTTTTGAATATTTGCATTTAGAGCTTTAATTTGTTATATTTTAAGAGGTGAGAAACATTCAAGAGCTGTAAGACTGCCGAAACTAGAATTAAGGCAATTCCAAGCAATTTAAGAATTCTCTGATCATTGTTTTTATT
Source organism: Chironomus riparius (assembly GCA_917627325.4). Classification (NCBI taxonomy): domain Eukaryota; kingdom Metazoa; phylum Arthropoda; class Insecta; order Diptera; family Chironomidae; genus Chironomus; species Chironomus riparius. Next base: position 44,245,612 of record OU895877.1, read on the forward strand.
GAAAAAAATCTTCTAGTTATCTAAAGAACATTGGAATTCGTGTATTTAAGGGTGGTAATAGCTGATTAGCAAAAAGTAGGCATTGTGTGAAGTTTTATTTCACATAAAAAAGCAGTGTAAGAAGTGCGAGGATGACAAAAAGGAACTTACTAGAAATACTCATTCAACTGACTTTTTTTTGAGATTCAAATTAACATAACAGAACTTAACGAACATAGCTCAATGATTCAGATTCGGAAAAAAATGTTCAAAAATTCAAAAATAACATATTAATTAAACTTCATCTTTTAAATGCCAGATTAAAGATCTTAACTTAATGCATATTCAGTGAAAATATCTCGTTTCATTTGGATGTCTAACTCCAGAAATCTTTAATTTATTCTCACCAAAAATTTGTTTACATTTTGTATATGAAAAAAAATCTTTGATTTTCTCTACTTTAAGTTTTTATTTCCTTATCTTGCAAGCTGTTGCTAGCTAAGTTAAGCTTAGGTTTGCATATTAAAACTACCAAATCAAAAGAAAACTGCTTATTAAGTCTTAAAAATGCAATTGAAATCTGAGTATTTTTACAAAACTTAAACTATTCATAAGTTAAAAAGTCTTCCAAAGACCTCTCTGAAACCTATATAAATCGATTAATTAAGCTTAAATCTATCTCCTATATTTCTGAGGACATGCCGTTTGATGCCGTTTTCGAGATATTTGCGATAAAAGTTTACATAAATTTTCATACAAAATATGGTCATGCACAATATTTTTTGATAAACTTTTACAAACTTTTGGTAAAAAATCATGTTTAACTTTTATATTAAGGACTGATTTTTTTATCAATGAACGAAAACATTATGTAGAAGATGCTAAAAGAATTAAATCAAGAGAAAGTAACAAAAACTTTCAATTTTCTAATGTGTCGGAAAAATATTGTGCACAAGGAATTTTTTAACATTTTTTTAAAATCGGAATCATTATGCATAGTAGAACTAAGTTTCACACCCCTTTTATTTACATTTCACGAATTTTAAATTTAAATATTAAGGATTCCAGCTTAAAAATGGTAAGTGATTGAAACTCACATTTAATTTTTTTTAAGTTAGAGATTAAGGCGCACAATATTTGGAGTTATCAGAGATTTCCATATTCAGAAGTTTTCTTGGTCAATTCCGAGCTTGAATTCGCTCTGGTTTAATTCAGGGGCGTAGCCAGGGGGGCCATAGGGGGCCCGGGCCCCTCCCTACGAAAATCTGATAATTGTTTTATTAAGTATTAATAGAGAAAAACCAGTTAACGTAGAGAAAGTGATGAAAGAAATGTCAAAATCAGCACGAAAAATTAAATTTAATGAATAATGAATTAAATATTTAAACTTATCAAGAATGAATCTAGATTTAAGGATACAAAATAAAGGTTTTTTAATTTTCGAAAATGCCCCCCCCCCCTCCTTAAAAATTTTCTGGCTACGCCCCTGGTTCAATTTTACGATCAATATCAACAAATTGTGTAATAATTGATTAAAATCATAATTTTTCCAACCCTGAACCTCGAACAATTCACAAAAATGTCTGATCAATATCAACACACTTTCCTTATACTTTTCATAGACGAAAAAAAGTAGAGATATCAAACGATAAGACTCAAATACGTGTTTCGGAATGTCAAAAATTGTGTCACATTGAATGTTAAAGCACGCAAACTTGAATCGATTTTATTTTTATTAAAAAAAAAATCCTCATCTTTAATGGATTCTGTTTTCGTATGACTCGCACAGAAGAAAATAAAGAATGAAATGTGTGAGTCTACACACAAAAAAAATTATTTTCATACTTGAGGAAGATTAGGCACACATGTAGCACAGAAATTACACATACACACACATGCTGTAGTAATTCCTCCACCACTGATTATGTAAAATGCTAAATGTATGTTAAAAGCGCCATAAAATGTTAAAATTTAAAAACATCATGAGCGCTCGTATGATATGATTGTTGTTGCTGTTCGTGTTGATGCTCGTGCAACGATATGGTGTGTCATAAGAAACGAGAAAAAGAAAAGCTTTTTTTTATGTCTGTACATAATGTGCTCTCATATTGTTCTAATGATGAATTTAAGAATAAAATAATTCTAATTTTCTCGGTGTTTAAATTCTGGAGAATTTTATTTTACGGAACGAGTTTACAGTTGCTTGCACTGATGGATGTAGCGATGGTTATAATTAATTTGTTTTGGTGGAAGTAGCTATTTTTGAGGGGGACTATAATGGAACTTAGTGTGATAGAGTTCCTTATTATAACTGCTGTATTCTGAATATCACAAATCGTTTAATCGGATATAAATCCGGTGCCTAGCCAGCATGACTCTTGCATGGTGCCGACATCAATTTAAATCCAGCACCATGCTAGAGTCGTGCCTGCTTGGTGTCGGATTTCTGATCGATTAACCGAATCATGCCATTCGGGTATATGTTACTTAATGTAAAACATGCATTAACATGAAAGAACATGAAAGAGTCAGGCTTGGGGAAGGCGTATTATTTACGGAAATGCAAAAGATAATTTGTGTTTTTTTATTTCTTCAAAAAATCCTGGAAAACTTTCCGATTTGGGATTGGAAATTTTTGGAACTTGAATAAGAGTAATGTAGTAAAAGAAGGTTTTTGAATTCCACTATAAACCTTAGTACTAAGTATGACGAAATCAATTCACTTGAGTACGGCTGTCAATTGGATTCATTATCACTATTTAAGGGCTTAACCAGCAAATTGCTAGTCTTTATATTCTACTACTTGCAATTTACAAGTAATTATTAAAACAACTTACTATTAGTAAATTACACTTGCTATTTAATAGCAAATTACCATGTGAAATGTTTGATCAAGTCTGCTTAAGTTCGAATCTTATGAAAAATCATCAAAAAAAGAATTTTTTGCGTCATATAAAATTTTGTTCTAAATTTGGCATTTGGCATATACTTCACAAGAGCACGCAGAAATCACCATTATGAGATTGATGTTTGATCAAGTCTGCTTAAGTTCGAATCTTACGAAAAATAATCAAAAAAAGAATTTTTTGCGTCATAAAAAATTTTGTTTTAAATTTGGCATTTGGCATATACTTTACAAGAGCGCGCAGAAATCACCATTATGAGATTGATGTTTGATCAAGTCTGCTTAAGTTTGAATCTTACGAAAAATCATCAAAAAAAGAATTTTTTGCGTCATAAAAATGTTGTTATAAATTTGGCATTTGGCATATACTTCACAAGAGCGCGTAGAAATCACCTTTATGAGATTGATGTTTGATCAAGTCTGCTTAAGTTTGAATCTTACGAAAAATCATCAAAAAAAGAATTTTTTGGGTCATAAAAAATGTTGTTCTAAATTTGGCATTTGGCATATACTTCACAAGAGCGCGCAGAACTCACCATTATGAGATTGATGTTTGATCAAGTCTGCTTAAGTTCGAATCTTACGAAAAATCATCAAAAAAAGAATTTTTTGCGTCATAAAAAAATTTTGTTCTAAATTTAGCATTTAGGATATACTTCACAAGACCGTGCAGAAATCACCATTATGAGATTGATGTTTGATCAAGTCTGCTAAAGTTCGAATCCTACAAAAAATCATCAAAAAAAGAATTTTTTGCGTCATAAAAAAACTTTGTTCTAAATTTGGCATTTGGCATATACTTCACAAGAGCGCGCAGAAATCACCATTATGAGATTGATGTTTGATCAAGTCTGCTTAAGTTCGAATCTTACGAAAAATCATCAAAAAAAGATTTTTTGCGTCACATAAAATTTTGTTCTAAATTTGGCATTTTGCATATACTTCACAAGAACGCGCAGAAATCACCATTTTGAGATTGATGTTTGATCAAGTCTGCTTAAGTTCGAATCTTACGAAAAATCATCAAAAAAAGAATTTTTTGCGTCATAAAAAAATTTTGTTCTAAATTTGGCATTTAGGATATACTTCACAAGACCGTGCAGAAATCACCATGATGAGATTGATGTTTGATCAAGAGTGCTTAAGTTCGAATCCTACGAAAAATCATCAAAAAAAGAATTTTTTGCGTCATAAAAAAACTTTGTTCTAAATTTGGCATTTGGCATATACTTCACAAGAGCGCGCAGAAATCACCATTATGAGATTGATGTTTGATCAAGTCTGCTTAAGTTTGAATCTTACGAAAAATCATCAAAAAAAGAATTTTTTGCGTCATAAAAAATGTTGTTCTAAATTTGGCATTTTGCATATACTTCACAAGAGCGCGCAGAAATCACCATTTTGAGATTGATGTTTGATCAAGTCTGCTTAAGTTCAAATCTTACGAAAAATCATCAAACAAAGAATTTTTTGCGTCATAAAAAATTTTGTTCTAAATTTGGCATTTGGCATATACTTCACAATAGCGCGCAAAAATCACCATTATGAGATTGATGTTTGATCAAGTCTGCTTAAGTTCGAATCTTACGAAAAATCATCAAAAAAAGAATTTTTTGCGTCATAAAAAATTTTGTTCTAAATTTGGCATTTGCCATATACTTCACAAGAGCACGCAGAAATCACCATTATGAGATTGTTGATTGATCAAGTCTGCTTAAGTTCAGATCTTACGAAAAATCATCAAAAAAAGAATTTTTTGCGTCATAAAAAATTTTGTTCTAAATTTGGCATTTGTCATATACTTCACAAGAGCGCGCAGAAATCACCATTATGAGATTGATGTTTGATCAAGTCTGCTTAAGTTCGAATCTCACGAATAATCATCAAAAAAAGAATTTTTTGCGTCATAAAAAATTTTGTTCTAAATTTGTAATTTCGCATATACTTCACAAGAGCGCGCAGAAATCACCATTATGAGATTGATGTTTGATCGAGTCTGCTTAAGTTTGAATCTTACGAAAAATCATTAAAACAAGAATTTTTTGCGTCATAAAAAATTTTGTTCTAAATTTGGCATTTGGCATATACTTCACAAGAGCGCACAGAAATCACCTTTATAACGTCGATGCAAATTTGTATGTGACTTTCAATTAATTATTTATCTTCCTCAGGTTTGCGTGCGAGTTATAGGCTTTCATCAGTGTTCGACTTAATTAAATTAAATCTTTTGTTTTTTTTTCATAGTGTTAGTGTACTTTAATTAACTTTAAATAAGTACACACTAATACTTTTACAATAATTTACACAAATAAAAAAAATCAAAAGAACACGTGGAAATCAACGGTTATATTCATTTATTTTTTTTACAAATTTGCTAGTAAATTACTAGTAAAATTGTAAGCGAATTGACTAGTCAATTAGCAAGTGAAAATGTGGGTCTTTGGCGAAGATTTGAACTTGGATTTTGACTAGTAAATAGCAAGTAGCAAATGGAAAGTTATCCAGTAAATTACTAGTAAATTTCTGCTAGGGTTTATACACAAGTAATTTCAGTGACATGTTTTATGAACAAGTTACAAAATACACGAAAGAAAGATAAAATTTTTAAACTGATTCTTGCTTTTAAAATCCCACAAAATAAGAAGTTCAACAGCTAAGAATTAATTCGAAGAATATTAGCTTAACATCGAAAGTAAATCCAGCACCAAAGTTTCTTATGCCTTACACTAACCAACATCATGTTTTTCTCAAAAATCGTATACAAAATTGATCAAGTATTTATGAACAGCAGTAACCTCAAGCCTTGATAGCAATTAATTAGAGAATCAGTATGAACATAGCATTAATACATTAATCCAGAAGTGTCGGATTCTTCCATCAAACAAACTGTTTTCATTCTTAATATTTATAGCAATTAATTATGTTGAGAACAATGAGAATTGAGTCAAATATTCAGAAGTAGGTTAGATGAAACCAATTTGCCTTAATTTTCCTTCAGTGTTCCTCCTTTTTCAAAACTTTCTTTTTGCTTTGCTTTTCAAAAACAAAAAAAAAAACAAAACAAGCAGGTAAGCACATCTCCGGGGGCTAGAAGAGACTAATGTAGAAAAAGCATCGTCCCACACAACACAAAACAAAGCACAAAGCAGCAAAAAAAAATTCCTTTACTTCTTTTTTTTCTATTCTTTTGAGCTCAACGACCATAAATATTTTAACATCAAAAGAGAGAAAAATTTCATTAATCAAAAATCCACACTGGTTTCACGTCACATACTCTATCATGTACTGCTTATGTTTTATTTTTATTTTTTTGATTGCTAGAAGCAACAACCTTTCACTTGTATATTTTTTATATCCTCAAGATATTTTTATTTTTCACTTATTTTATTGATGCACCGCTGGTTATTCCTTGATAATTATTATTTCACATTTCTTTGATTTTGATAGGTTTAATATTTCACACAGATACACAAACATACATACACACAATTTTCATGTCGTGGAGAAAAATTTCTTCAATAACTTGAATCTGATTATGAATAATTTAAATATTCTGCTTCCTCTTCTTTCATATTCTCTCTTTTATATTTTTTATTTTTCACTAAAAACGGGTGCAAAAAAGCAGAAAGCGAATGTTGTTGAATGTTTCTCAAATATCCACAAAATGCCTTAACTACAATTCTTCTTATTAACTTTAAAAAAAAACTAGAGAATCCTCTTCTGGGGATGATATGCGCAAATTTTTATTTATAACAATCGTCTCGTCGCGCCAAAATCTAAATTTGCACTGACAGAATTTCTATTCTTTTATCTTTGCGTGTCTGCTACTGATGCTTATAGTCCGTAAAACATTCGAATGCATGGAAGGCAACAATAGAGCAATGCTTTCGACAGTAGTGAGAGCTTTCGATCCTTTATCTGTGTTAGTACATTACTTTCATATCAGATATTAAACAATCCCTTGAATACATTGAGCATTAAAGCATTGGAATTAAACCAAGTCAATTTTCCACATTTATGTCGACGATATCATGTGAAAAAAATAGGAAGAGAGAAAGAGCGATAGAAATACATCTTATATACATATGTGAGACATATTACCATCTTCATGGTTTCATACTCAATATTTTTGTTCGTGTACAGCACACAATGTTTAATGATACTGCGGCAATGTGAAGGAAAAAAAGAATTTATGCATTCATGTTCATCTACACGAGATATACTTTGGAGGATAAATAGACCAAACAGAAGTTCGAATGAACATGTGCTGTGTGTCATAAAGCATTTAAATTCAACAGTTCATCACAACATAGAGTTACAATGTAAGCATGAGAAGATGTAAAGGTAGACGTTTATGTAAATTTCCTATTCTTTTCACATCATCTGTTTACTTGCCCAAACAAAAAAGAAAATAGGAAGAATGCTTGCTCTATTTTCAACAATAACAATCATAGTGATGGTGGCGATGATGAGAATAATAATAAGATTAATTTATACACATCTATTCATCCATAGCGTGCATAGTAAATGCTATGGAGCATGAAAAACTTAGAATTTGAACATTTTTGGGAGATTGTAATTAGAAGAAGCACGTGCTAGTGTGTAGGATTATGCGGTGAAATGGTATCAGTAGCCTAAATGGTAGAACGTTGGCCTTTTGTGCCAAAGGTCTTGGGTTCAATCCCAGGCCATGTCTAATTTTCGAACTCTTTTTCCATTTCACCGATCTAGTTACGAAGCTCGCTTAGTAGCAGAATATGCTTCCTTTGCTAGGTATTGTGACGAATTGTGACTAGGTTCATTGCAGGGTAAATCAGGTCTTATGACGTACTCTTGTGTTTGCAATGTGCACAGCTTGCGAGTGGTTCGGATCCCACTATAAACTGTAGGTCTAAAGGGTGTGGTTCAATAGACTCTTTACAGATTGAATTGCGGTGATTCTAGCTGAAAGACTGGACCCTTCACACATTATTATTATTATTATGTAGGGCTATGATTTGCTGATTCAGTTCTTCAAATATATGGAATGATTTATTAAAATGAGACAGTTTCGTGCTCCTTAATGGATGCTGACAATTTTGTATAAGCAAAAATAACCGAAGCCTAGAAGAACTGAAAACTTTTTGTGTTCATTCAGTTTTTAGTCTTAAGTACATAAATCGATGAAAAGTTTAGTCTATTGATGTTTAAAGACAAAAAAGTAACAAAATTTAAGAAGCAAAAGTTTTTTTTTCCTGTTTATAGTTTTATGGGAAAAACTTTGTATCTTACTCACAAAAAAACTTGATCTATTACTAAGTTTGGAATTAAATTATCCAACATGTATAAAACATGCTTTGATTTAGATCCAGTTTAGATCATTAAATGTGGAGTTTGAGAGCAAAAGTTGGGATTTTTTTAACGAATGAATAAGCTTTGATGAAATAATGAAGAGGAAAAAGGGTCGACAAAGTTTTATTTGCTTCAAACGGAGATGATTGTATCTAGGGTATATGTGCTGTCGTAAATTGATAACTACTTCAACAACAAATTCGATCAAATCTTGTGGGGCTATTTTCATGGTCATTTTCTATCTTTTTCTTATAGCCGAAATGGAAGAAGAATAGGAAAAGCAAGCAAGGAAATGGTGTGTCGGTAAAACAATTTATAGACGAGAGTAGTTGTTGCTGTCATGTAGAAGTTGCTTTGTTTATGGGCATGCATAGATGAGATAATAGCTTGCATGAGCTGTGTCTTAATTTATTTCGAATGACTTTAGATGTAACTACTTGAGTATGATGTTTGGATTGGAAAAAATCTTATGGTAAGAATAGTAAACATTTATTTATTTATTTTAAACATTCTATTTAAGCTTTTAGTGCTGGACAAAAACTTTAAACAGAACTTAATAGTAAATACATTTACGAATATTGAGTTAAAACTTGAAAGTAACCTCACTAGATATATTTATCAACAATCATCCTGAATTAATATCGAGACAGTTGGACTTATCTTAAACTCAATGTAGCCGTGAAGTCTTTAAGCTGGTTCCAATTAAGGAAAAGTAAATTGAAGAATCCCAAATTTGTTCTTTTAAAACTTAAAATAATAATAATAGTAATAAAACTTAGCTTATATTCCTTAGTTTCATGCTGTCTCCTTTCTTGAATTGTGTCCTGAATCACTTAATGGTTTATGAACTTACCTCTTAATTTAAATTCACAAAATTTATTTTGTTTGCTTATTTTCACAAAAATGCTCACTTTGACGAATTTTTCACTTTTTCAACAGTTTTTTCCAAATCAACAAATTAATTATTTTAAAGAAGAGAAGCACATTTAAAGCTTTTAATTCTAATACATTTCACTTATCACTGACATCAGAACATAATTAATTTAAACCACGATGCAAAAATCTTTGAAAACACGTCTTGTGTCTTCAAGTTCTGAAAAAAACTGAAGAAAATTATAAACAAATGAAAAATCAATGGTAAGTGTGATAATATGTTTTTTTGAAACAATTCTGATTTTACAATATTTTCATTACGTTTGTTGATGCTTAAATCATTTTAATAAGATTTGTAAATGTTCTTCATTCAGCTCTCAAGCATGTCACTTTGTAAGGTTCTTTTGATTTGTTGATTACTAATGATTTTGAATTCTATAATGGTCTTAGTTTCTTTATTTCTTTGGGGACTGTTGGTTTATCACGTAACAATGAGAGGGAAGGGATTGAAATTGTTCCTTAAATGGATCATTATTATTATTTGTTTGTCGACGTTACCGTCCGGAAGAATTAGTATTTATACATGTTTTACTTTTTACATTGATTAGTGATACATTTCATATCACTATGGATGACGTAGAATCAAGCTTCTAATCTTCAAATTTAGGTTTCGATTAAATTCAGGCTCTCGTTTCAATCTTCTGTGGGCGTGACGTGATACATTTCAGGTCCGTTCTGACAATATTCTACTGCAAGGTAATCGTGTAGCTCTCGTTGCTATTTCTCCTGCTACACTTAAAGTTCATGATCCGTTTCCTAGTCCAACGTTGCCCAAATGCCCAATTATGGCTTGATTTCGTACATTAAGCAGTCGAAGTATCTAAACTTCTGAAAAAGAACAAATTTGGAAATGGCTGGATTCGAACCGACGACCTTCGAGGTAACTCGATACAAAATTTGAGCCAAGCGCCTTACATATTCGATCATATTAGATTAAGATTGTTTAATGGTCTATGTTAGACCAAAAATCAATGTATCTTAAAACTCTTGTTCAATTGATAAAAGATGAATCCATAAGAAGCTTAGATAGCGCTCCAGAATTAATAACCTTTAATATAACATCATGTAAAGTTTAAGTATATATTGTCTATAATTTAATTATTGTTGATTTGCTAGACTGAGTCTTAAATAATCCCTAAAATTCAAATCATATTGTCATCATTCCAATAAAATAAAGCAAAACAAAATAATAACAATCCAGCTTAGCACTAAAAATCTGGAAGCACTCAAAAAATAATTTCATCATAAAATCAATTCACTTCCTCATCATAATATGTGAGAATTTCCGATGAACATTTCATATTATGTTGTACAAAAATCCAAGAATGAACAGAGACTCTCCATTCATATCCTTTATGAAGTTTATGGGCGATAATAAAATATCCATTGATACAAATTCTCTTTCAATTTTTTATTGCCACTGCCACAGCCACAGCATTAATTCAGTGAGCAGATGTAATACAAAATATTTCATTTTACCCCTTTAAAGTATGCAGCAATTACTTACTTCAACTATTGAATGATTCAATGACTGTTATAAAATGTAATTTATTTGAGCATAAAATTGAAATATAAACTTGAGAATTTCTCTCAAGCCAGCCAGTCGTATTGTAAGTTGAATTATGTGAATAAGTGATCATTTTGCTCACACTTTTATTTCATTATTGTTATTCTATTTATTTTTGTTGTTATTTACATTTTTTTTCAGACGGTTTAAAAATTGCTCACTAGTTTCGGAGACGTTGAAGTGTTCGGTTGAGTTTTTTTTATTTCGTGAGTTATTAATAAAAAAAAATAATTAATTTGATTGAAATCGTTTGAATAAATATTCGTCCCAATATAAATTCGAATAGAAAATTAATAAGATGTCTTGAAAATCAACAAGTTATGACATTTCTAATTGTTCTTAAGATCTTTGTTAATAATTTGCAATAACCATGAAATTGGTTCTCTTAAGAAAATGTGAATCACAAAAAGAATTTGTTTTCGGGGTTTACGAGCAATTGTGAATGCAATTAAGAGCAAATATTGATAAATTTAAGAAATTATTTTCAAATTGAATAATTTGCAATTCAACATATAAGAAGAATTAAAAATGAGAACTTTTGACAAAAAATTATCGAAAAGTTTAAAATTTAAAATTCAGCTTCACTTGCGTCCCGGGTAATAGATAGTATGAGAGATAAAATATTGAGGGGGTGGGGGGGGGGGGTAGTCTTGGTATTTTTTTCCATAGCTATTTAAAAAAATATTTTTCAAAAAGAGGGTTTGGTCCTAAATCACCCCTGGCTAAGTTCCTGAGCAAGGAAATCAGAGTTTCTCAAAAAAGGCTGATTTATTCTTTTCGGCTTTTTGTTGCTTTTTTGATTCTATACCAGCTAGATCTTCCCTATGAAGAGACTACCCTTTAGATCTTCTAATTTCTGGCTTCGCATCTGATAACAAGAATAATGAATTGAGCTATCTCAAATATCCTAAAAATATCCAAAATAATCCCTGAGCATGTATGCATCATAAATGAGATATCCCATCGAATCCAAAAATTATATTTCTTATACACTATTTACACTAAGTTCACTTATTACGTTCGCATTTTAGAGGGGAGGGGGGTTTGAAAAATTGTAACATGAAGGGGGGGGGGGGGGGGTTGTCAAGAAGTATGTAACGTTCTAACTGTCGTCTGTCTTTTAAAAAAAAGTTCACGAAAAAAAATTTGATGAAAAATTATCAAAATAAAATAAATTATGAACGTTCAGGGAGGGGGGGCGGGGGGGTGGGGGTGGTTGTGAGTTGTAGGATTCATTAGGATATCTTTATTATCATGTGGGAGGGGAGGGGGGGGGTGTTGAAAAAAGTCGTTTTTTTGCGTAACGTAATAAGTGAACGGCCCTTTAAGGATTCATTGGGATATTTTATAATCGTGTATTTTTGATATTTTGGGATAATTGGAAAAGTTTCCACGCCTTGGTTTCAAGCTATCTTTAGCTTATTTTTAAATGAACTGTTTGGATTTTTAAGTTGCTAAGAAAATGATTGTTTAAGTCAACTTTAATTTTGAGACATGAAATTTATTTCAAATTTGTAAAAAGAAGAAACTTGAGGAATTTAAAACGCTTTTAGTCCTTTTTGATGTAATTTATGTATAATCTCGTATAGATTTCACTAATTTTCTTCCAATAGTAAAGTAAAAATGTTATCAAAAGTTTAAAACAAGAATCCTGTTCTACTAATTAATTCCAGCTAATTCAATAGCAACAAAACAGTCAAATCGTGTTAAAAATTGATGAATAAACTAAGTGAAGTGATTCCATCATAACAAAAACAAGACACACAGCAAGTAAACTAGAAATTCCACAATATTTGTTGAGAAAGAGAACTAAAGAGTGATTAAAATATTCATAGTGAAGATGATTCAGAAAATCATGTGAGATTCACGTAATTAGCATGAGATAACAAGTAAAAAAGTGATTATTCATCTTAAATACCAGTATTATTGTGTAGCATGTGCAAAGAATCATAAACTATAAAACGTGAAAAGCATCAGTATATGAAACAGAAATCTTACTTACATTCAAGACATTTTATAATCGTCGACGGAAATATAAAAATCAGAGTATTAGGTAAATGAAAAAAAAAACTATAATTTTACTGTAGATGTGCGCATCTCAATGACTTTTTTCATCTCTTTTTGTAAAAATACATTTTTTTTTGTCGCGATCTTGATCTTCAAGACGAACGTGACAAAAATTTTTTTACACTCTTCGACTTTTTGTCTGTGCTGTAAATGAAAGCTAAAGGGCGGATAAAAATTGAGAGGAAATTTTTGTTTCTCTTCCATTTTTAAGCATCGCATGTCATCGTACCTCCTTGATACTCATTAGTATGCATCGCCATGTGCTTCCACTCCTACTAATACCGCATTTGTTGAATTCATTGAACTAAAAAATCAGATGATTTATTTGAAAGTTTAAATGCACATCCAATTTGTGTCCTTGTCTAAGGGCACGAAGTAATTTTTAAATCTCAACATTTTGAATGCATCGTTAAAAGCAAATTGAACTAGACTGTGAGTCTGCTTGCGTTTCTGGTTCACTCAATGCCATTTGTTATTTTTTGTTTTGTTAAATATAATTCAGTTGTAACTTCTTTATCATTGCTAAGAATAGTTATTGCTAACAGACGCATTCTATTTTAAGCACGCGACAAAGTTTTTCTTTCCTTTTCCTTTTCCTCTTATTTGTTGAGTTGAATGCATCTCTGGTTGTAAAGCTTAGATAAATTTTATAGTGCTGGGTGGCTAAAGCGCATTTTTAAGAAGCAGTTTGTAGTCAATCTAGTCATTTGAATCAAGCATCTAGACTCAAGTATTTAGGCGAATATGCGTAGGTTAAGAAGTTTAGCCAATGGTATTTAGTAGTTCTGTAGAGCTTACCTGAGGCAGTGCTACTCAGGCAATGCTCACGGACACACAAATATGTTGTCGCTTCAAAGTGTAGGATATTAATAAAGCTTGATGACACACAGAGATAGAATAGACTCGACGTCGAAGGAACCGAAGCAAAATTGTCAAAAATTGTTGCTGAAGTGACTCAGAATTTGATTCTCGCTTCAAATATTTGAGAACCACTGCACTAGTGTGTCGCGATTTTTAAGTTTAAATTCCACTTATGGACATTGTAAAGGAGAATTCTTTACTGGATTGGTTTCTTAAGTTACTCATTGTACTTTCCGCTAGTCACAATCTGGAGGAGGTACCCTAGATAGTCCTAGAAACTTACCTGCCATAGTTTAAAAACTCACTTTGTGATCTTAATAATTCTATTGGAAAAGACATTCTAAGAACATTACTCTTATATCTGTAATAAAACAGCAATAAAAAGCTAATATTGCAAAATGATTCGGAAAATGATGAATGAGTGCAAATTTATATTAACATGAAATGCACCGTGCGCTGAGAGATTGATTGATATTAATAAAATAGAAATTGCAATTCAAGTTTAAAATTAAATTTTCTTTCATTTCTTCTGCTGTGTACTTACACAGATTTATTAAAGAAAAGAAGTACATAATGTAAAGTGTGATTCATATTTTTACCCAATGTCTGTAAACAGAATAAATATCAGTTGGCTTTCGAAAATTTTGAAAAAATTCGTAAATGATCAATTTTAAAAAACAAATATACGTTAGTAATTTTGTCATATTTGAAAATTAAAAATACGTTAGTAATTTTGGAAATCATTAAAATATTTATTAACTTTAAAATTTGATTATTTTTTGAGGCAAATTTATTTCTTTTATGCATAAAGCGACCCTGATACTGTAACTTCTTCCTGAATTCAACAAATGCTTTAATAAGCTTATCGATAGTTTCCTTGAAATAACATTTTTTGTATATACTTACAAGAGATGGAAATGCATCCGCATTTAATCGTACTCTCTTTGCATTCCTATTTACCATAGAGTGACAAAAATGAAGAACGCACAAAAAATACTTTTTTGACTGAATATATTGAATTTCATGATATTTTAAATAGTCGATCCATTTTCCTCGATGTATCGAACTCTCTGGAAGTTCAAATATGGGGATGTTGCTATTTCCTCTTCCTTTACAGCTTTGAACTGCACAAATTTTAACCATTTTAAAAAATTTCGAATTTTTGAATTGAAAATGTAAACAAATTTTCATAACGAACATTATGAATTCAAATTTTTTTCCCGCGTTCGAAAAATAAGATCCTTCGAAATCGAAAAATCTGATACGAACAATTCATGTTCGACAGACTTATCGAAAGTCTAGGGGAGTTATAATATGCACGTTCGAAAAGTTTAAATTTGAAAAAAACCGTTACAATTTTGTTGATTTTATTGTAGTTTTTGATCGTTTTGAAAAAGATTTATCTATATTATGCTTATCCTTAAATGACTACATAATATTTTCATCTAAATTTCATATAAATCTTTCTTAATTTAAGTTTTATTTTTTTCCTAATTTTCGAAAATTTCGAACTGCAGGGTATGAAACTTCGAATTTTGTATGGCAGACAGACAAATAAGATATTTTCACAAGTTTTCTTGGAAACTGTAACGGTCGAAACCATCGAATTGTTCGTATCAGCGAAAAATAAGATCTTGTTTACAGACATTGGATTTTTACTTACCGCTTCCTTGTTGCTGCATTGAAACAATACAATATTTTCTTCTTTTCTGTTTGCCTAATTTACCGGTGAAGACTTTACAATTTAAGCTTCCCATAATATTAATCTTTGGAATTGCCGAGTCATTCCGGCACACTCACATTAAATATTGAGTTCTTTGAGCTCAACACTTTACTGTAATTGACTTTAACCAGACTTTTGATGTCGTTATTGATACATTGACCATCTCGCAAAAATAAATTACATTAAAGAGTTCAGATCTGATTTTTTTTATGATTTATTTTCGTTCATAACTATCGATTGAGTTATTTAAGTTTCGAGCACTTCTGCAGCACTTCATCAACCCTTTTTGAGGTTTATTGGGAATCATTTTATTCACTTTTTCTGTTGTGCTATGCATCAGCACCCTTTGGTGTTCGATGAACTTTTCGTGTTTGTGGAAAGTTTGGTGATTGATCGGAAAACTCAATTGTTCTATTTTTGATAGTGAAATGCATGAATTCAGAAGTGAATGTATTGTACCTTCTGTTTTATTGAAGCTTTTGTGCAGCTTGATTGGAAATACAATGTCGATTAATTCAATTTGTGAGTTTTGGTAATTAAATTGACAATAGTATCAAAATATATTAGTAATGTAGTGTAAAATATTAGTGAAACTAAGTTGGTTGAATTACTAAAATGATGCGTTACGTTGAAGTTGCATTTCTCCTTTGTTTCAACTCATCAACTAGAGTAAGTATCATAGGCTGAGGATCACTTAGACTTTTTCTCAAGAATGTTCCAGTTTTTTGACATTTTCCATGAATTAGAGATCACATTCTAATTAATAAACTCACTTAAAGTTAAAATTAAAGCCTTTTCTTAAAAATAATAATTTATTGATCTTATTAAGCGAAATGTGGCTAATTTTAAAAACAAAAAGATATTAAGATGCTAATTTAATTATCATATCTTATAACCACTTCAATCCTATATCTTCTATCTTAAAAATACTATTCACATGACATACTTTCATAAGAAACAGGCAAGCAGATTAATTTTGTTTGAATCATGTGACATAGTCCTCGTCTGAAGATGTCCTACTCATTAACATAATAATTCTTAAATTCACGTGAGTTCATGATCTTTTGTGGGAATTCCCAAAAAATAAAAAAATCCCTTAAATCTGGTAGAATAATATTACTTCTTACATGGATGGGAGGAAAGAATTGTAGGAACTGTCAAAATCCCGTTAATAACCCGTTGGGTCAACCGCAAAACGAATGTACAAAAATTATTTTTATTGTTTTGTTGTTCAACAATGGTTTGAAGTATTGAGAAAATACTGGCTATGAGTCACTTCTCGTTTACACGTTTAAGTCGGTTTTAAACAAAGCAGAACATAGAAAAAAATACCTGCTTTCATTGATATAATATTTATTGCTAAATCTTTCCCTACTTGAAAATTTCACATGTAAATAGACAACAACCTACTCGGTAGCTTAATAACCATGACATTGAATTCCATTTAAGAAAGTGGAAGTGATGAGCGATCGTCAAATTAATATCAATGTTTTTGCGTATTTATTGATTTTATTTCGGCACGTTTTATTGGTCTATTAATCATTGACGACGTACTGATTGAGGAAATAGCAGAGGGCGAAGCCGAGTGAAGTTTAGTCGACTATAGTCGACTAAAACCGACTAAAACTTAGTCGGCTTTAGTCGACTAAAGAATTAACGGTTTTTTCCTTAGTCGGCTATAGTCGACTAAAACCGGCTAAAGTCGACTAAAGCCGCGACTAAGATCGAGTAAAGAAGGATTTTTTGGCTTGTGAAGTATAAAAATTTCATACAAAAATTCTCTTATTTTTGTCATTCAGGTTCGAATCTCAAAATATTTTTTGACTTTTTTAAATTTCTCAGCATGTTAAAAATATTGTGCTTTACATCGTAGATACCTAAAAAATCTTAATTAAATTACTGCTAAAGACGCTTAATTTTTTCGAAATTTATCTAAGCATGACATTGAAACATTTTTTTGTGTTTAACCGTGTTCATATCTATTTTGATATCTTATTTGACAAAACTCATTGCAACATAGCCATAGGTAGTTTAATTACCAAAATTTATTTTTAATGGTACAAATTTGAATTTTTTTTTTTTTTTTTGAATTGCAAAATTTTAAAACATCACATTATGCACCCAAAACACTCTTAATGCAGAACTGTAGAAGTTTTAACTGTTTTTAAAAATACAATTGACGATTCAAAATGACTTAAGTTACATTAAAGCATTAAATTGCATCATAATTTAACCAAACATTTTTTTTTGAATATTTACGAGAAATCTAATCAAATTTTTAACGGCTTATGATCATTCAAACGTTCTAAAACGTATTCATAGTTTAACAAGGATGGATGATTTGCCTTTGTTGTATCGTTTAGCAAGAGTTTTATTTGCTATTCAACCTATGAGTACTGAGGCGGAACGTAATTTCTCAATATCAAACTCATTAATGACTCAAAAAAGAGCATCCTTAAATCCTGAACGAGCTCATAGAATATTATTTCTGCACCATAATATAGAGTACCTATTAGAATCCTTGAACAAGAATGATTAATTCATACTTAGATTATGAGATTAATCTACTAATAATGACTTAATAATATGTTTTTGTTATCCTGGCTATATCTTAAGTCCTTAATATAGAATGTTATTTCATTCGTATTTTAAAAGGACACTTTTTATGACATTTTTATTTTTTATTTTTCTTATAATACTCCATAAATGAATAAAACTAATATTTTGAATGAGTACTTAAAATATACTTTTACAACTTTAATCTTTTTAATTTAATAATATTTGATTTAAACAATTTTAATAATACAAATTGAATGTTTAAAAAAGTCAAAAAATATTTTGAGATTCGAACCTGAATGACGAAAATAAGAGAATTTTTGTATGAAATTTTTATACTTCACAAGCCAAAAAATCCTTCTTTAGTCGATCTTAGTCGCGGCTTTAGTCGACTTTAGCCGGTTTTAGTCGACTATAGCCGACTAAGGAAAAAACCGTTAATTCTTTAGTCGACTAAAACCGGCTAAGTCGATTTTAGTCGACTATAGTCGACTAAGCTCGGCTTCGCCCTCTGGGAAATAGAGTAACGGGATTTCCATTACAACATCATAAAAAATTTCGAACTAATTGTGTCTAATGAATTTGATGAGAACGCGTATCAACATCATAAATAAAAGCTGAATGATGAGGAGTTGAATGAATAAATCTTTTTAAATCATATTTTAATGACTATTATAGATTCATATCACAATTAGATCGAGAATAATTTTTGATGTGAGAAAAATTTAAAGTTTGTTGATTTTATGTGCATTTATTAAGTATTATGCAAGGATTTATCAGCTGATTGATGTTTTTGAGAGCAGATGGCAACAGATTAACATATTTCAACTGTTTTGTACTAGCTGATTAACTTGAAGCATTGATTAAGTGTCAGAATTATGATTTATGAAAATCAGTGGACTAGTCAGTGATTATAGCAAAAGCTCATACCCAAAAGATGACTAGAGTCAATCTCCAGGAACTTAATACTTTATACAGACTACAGCTGTGCAGTTTAACAACCTTCCACCTCCTCAAACACCATTTGAGAACATCCGAGATTGATTTTAATTTCCAAACAACTTAAAATGCGCACAAGCCACTTCATCTGCAAGTCTAACACAGCCTAACACCTTTCAATTTTCCACAATTTATGCCATTGAAAAGTTTATTCGCACGCTCTTCAATTGAATACATAAATAAAAGTTGAACAGGTGATTGGCTACGTTTACAGTATGCACTCAATTATGCAATATTACCAGCAAAAACAACTTAACATTCCACATCAAAATGCTTTCATATAAAAAAAAATTGTAATGCGTGTCAGTTAGCTCTTTTATGCATGCTTGTAAAGTAAATTGAGTTATAAAATGTTGATTAGAGGGAATCCATTGTTTCATGTCAGCATGTCAATTAAATAGTAAACATTTGTCGTAAAATAAAATTATGACCACAATTCGTAAGTGCTTGAAATAATTTCAATAATGTCGTGATACTTGCCATAACTTTTCCATTTGTCGCGAAAGATAAAAATAACATTGACGTCAATTGGATGCATGGAATTTTAATAAAAAGTTTATTGCATTTTTTTGTGAAAAATTGAGGAATTTAATTTTCGACCCTAGTAGCTACCCTAGTTAATAACCTAGTAGCTACCCTATTGCTACGCTCCTAGAAAGTAATAACACATTAAAAGTTCCATGACACTTAATCAAAATTGGCAACAGTGATTGGGATGGAGAAGGAGGTCTAGATCCACCCAAAGTCATCAAAAGTTTTACGAACTTATTTTAATATTGTTCATTAAATTCATAAACATTCTTATCTCTCTATTTGACTGATTTCATGTATTTAATACAATGATTCAGTAAATTCCGATGATATTATCGTAAAGCTTGTATTCTCACCCCAGATTATGAATTTTCTCACTCAAAATGCGCTTTTTGTTATTCGCCGGAAAATATTTGTCTTATATGCATTAATTGATGTGTGCATTTGGCAATAATAAGATATATAATAACCATTCAGCACAAATTGAATAATAATAGTTTATTAAATATTGCTTTTTGAGTTCGGTAAGCTCATCATTATCATTAAATCTGATAAACAATAGAGAATTGAATGTGTTTGATGAATTTTCATAAGAATCATTGTTTTGATTATATTTAATTGAGATTTAAGTCGTGCTGCTTAGTTCTTAATTGATTTCATCAGAAATTCGGGGAAATTTTGACAATTGAAACTTGAAAGCAATTTTTATTGCTGGAAGTTATTAATGATTCGATATTAAATAAATATTTGCACTTTAAACACTTGTTTTAAAGGCTGTTATTCAAGTTCTTTTATAAGTTTGTTTCTGCTATGTGAACAGAATTTGTTTTTAAAACTTTACAACTCATTACGATCTACGCTTTTAGTCGTAATTCTTCGATTAAAAGTTTAAAGATATTTCACAATGTCTCAAAATAAAAACTGTGTAAACAATATAAATATTGTCAACCTTGTGATGACTATTAAGGCATTTAAGACAGGATTGTAACCAGAAAAGTTTTATTTTAGGTTTGTTTAAACTTCCGAAGGGTTCAATTAGGTGCAAGGACTGCTTTAGAACCCATTGGTGTTTTAAAAATATGGAAGGCTTAAGCTTAGAAACTACTGGACTAGTCCTTAATTATATATTAAGTTGATATTAATTCGAACGTCTTGATTCGATACTAATAAGTTTTTGATACGAACAATTCTAACACTTTGACGGTTACAGTTTTCAAGAAAACTTGTAAAAATGTCTTATTTGTCGGTCTACCATGCAAAATTCAAAATTGCGCACCCTGATTTCGAAAATTCGTAAAAAGGAAAAACTTAAATCAAATTAGTTTTTCCTGAAACTTTGGAGATAATATTATGCAATCACTTATTAATGAACATAACGAAGTTTAAAGTTTAAAGTTTTACAGGAACTGCATCAACATATTCGCTTTTTAAAATGTGTACTTTGGCGCAACATTGCGCACTATTTCAAAAATTTATAGGGCGCAGTATTGCGCACGATTTTAAAAACATTCAAAACTTAATTCTTTGGTCCCGTTACTCGTTTAAAAATTGATTTAATGCACTTATACGACTCATCTTGTAATGATATAATTCCGTCCTGACTTAGTTTTACAAAAACTTTTAAATAACGTGTAAAAAAACCTTCGAAAATCCAGTTGTTCAAAGATATCTCATTTTGGAACAAACTCGAACATCTAACTCGTCATAAACAGTTCATTTTACATTATCGACTCATTAAGATGTTTAAAACATTATTTGTCATAATATTATTCACTCATTTGACATTAAGTCAAGATGACGCTGCAACAACAGTAGAACAAACAACGATGCAATCAACAACAACAACAAATCCTCATTCAGATCAGCAAACTCAATCATCACAGTCTGTCACAACAACAGAAACCACGAAAAAGCCATTTCGAATTTTGAGTATAGTTGGTGAGGGCATGGTCGGAGTGCTTGAAGCAAAAATTGACTTCCTACAGAGACAGTCAAACAGCATAAAAAAAATGTTCTTGATTCGTTAATTGTGTTGACATATGATACATGTCGAATGTGGAATTCTTTCACATAAAAAATAGTTCAATAAATCATAAATGAAAAGGCGAATTACTGTCAATTTTTTACGTATTAATCTTATTATCTGATATCATCATCATGAAAAGCTTTATTCCATCATTTAACAGAACAAAAGCTTGGTGAATTATTGGGTGTTGTGGAGATGGGTGGGAAGTGAGCTTTTGGGTACTGCAGTACAACAGTATACTATGGTAGTCGGTCAACTTTGTAACTTGATTATAAGGAAAATAAAACTTGAATCCTAGGACTAAGTAAAGCTTGCTTGAGTAGGTTTGAGTAAGGACTGGTTCTTTGACTTGTTTGGGATGAAAGTACATCCTTTACAGCCAACAATTATTAAAACATCTTCGGTGCTCAATGCGGAAGCTAAAACTCATTAAGCATTAAAAACAGCTTAGCTAGATCAAATCTTGAGATAAGTTACAAATGAAATTATTATTACCTAACGAATTCATGCTTAAATCCAGTATCTCATGTGAAAAATTATCAACACAAAATAAAGTAAATTATCAACAATGTCACGATAACTTTTACTACAAAATTGCGTGCACATTTGAACAATGTGCTCATCACTACCATGTTATCTTCGACATACAATATATTTCTGTAGATAATTTCACGTGTGATGAAGGGTGCACATTATTCCGATTTACAAGGTATGTAATTTATTGGCATGCGGCGATATAATCAAATTCAATGGACTACAAAACCAACAAAATTGCACTCGCATGTAAAGAATTCAATTCATTTGCTACTCAGAACCATAAAACCGAATACGGAAATAAAGGTTTTTATTGAATCGAAAATAATTTGCTAGGTAATTTCACTAAAAATGACCATTAAATGAGTTTAATGACAATGCACATGCAAAAAAATATGGAGGCGTGTGAGAAATTTCTCTCGATTTTGTGACCGCAAAACTTTTTTTTCCGCACACTTTATTCTCTACGAAGATTTTAATTGTTGGAGTGCATGTATGTGCTTAGTGGAGGGAGTCAAGAAGTTTAATTGTTGCTTAATGCACAACACGTTGTCCTTGAAATTGATTTGTGGAATTGAATCTGTTGTTTTGAATAAAATGTATTACAAAAATCTAATTGAGGGTCATCTGTGAGTTACGACTATGGTTCTAGGAATAAATTAAGGCTCTTGTTGCTTTCTTTGTGCAAATTGAAATTAGGAAATTAAGTTGTAAAGCTTAATTGGATTAGACGATGAGTCAAGCTATAGAGTCAGATGCCAATCTTCAAAAATGTTCAATAAGAACTGAGCAAGGTCAGACTCTTAAGTAGGTCCGGCCAATACCCCTTTGAACCCCTAGATTGACGAGAAAACTGCCTTCTTCTTCTTCCCTGACAACAGACGTCACAACACAACGATTCCTATTGATGATATTGAGTATCTTTTATTGTGAAATTTAATAATCGTGATGCTATCAAGCACGTGCTAATTATAATACATCAAGTTACTCTTAATATCTTTATTGCTTTAAAGTTGGAATTGTAATCAATTTAAGAGTTAAACAACTTTTTCTTAGGAATTCTCCTGACAGTGACTTGCTAGATTTTTTCAATTAACCTTTTTTAAATCAATCCATATTAGAGAATTAATTATGATGAATGAAATTGATTACTCTATTCTATGAGAATCGCTATTAAGTTATTTAATCTCATCGATTTGACTGAATTAGTATTCAACTATAATTTTCATATTACTCCACATTAAACTGGATTTTTTGATTTCCGTGAGATTCTTTCACGATAATGCGATAATTATTAATAAATTATTTATGTCTGTTTGCATTGTTTCTTGACCAAGACAACTTACAGTAGTCTTTCCACTTCATTGTTCAATTGAATCGTGACAAACTTGGCATGTTGATGGTTATACAAAGTAAACGATTGTATTTTGCCGGTATTGTTTTGGCTAACCGGCAATAAACAGCTTTTGTTGGATAAATGATCTTGGATGATGACAAAATCGATGAAAATCTTGAGTCGACTTCGAGTTTTGGTCTTGGATTTTTTTTTGAAGACTGAAAATCAATTATTTTCCCGCCAAAACTTATATTTGGTTTTGGACTTATAACTCAAAAATGATGTTGAGGATAACTTCTTCTAGTTTCCTTCTTAAAAATCAATTTTTTGGCGCCAAAGTTTAAACTTAATTCTTAAAACCAGGAAACTTTTATTTGGCGATTCCACCACAAAATATTCATGAACTGCATACAAAAAATAATTTGAATCTTACCATAAACAACAAAAAGTAATTTATTACGCTGCTTCCAAGTCTGATTAGTTCCTATTAGATATGCAGGAAAGAAATGTGTAAACGTAATAAGTGACGTCATAGAAGTTCATTATAGCATGAAAATCCGCATCAAACATGTTGAAAAGTCATTAATTGCTAAGGATAAAGAAAGAAGAAAGTAGAATATTGATTACCAGGAAGCTTATTACTTTTGAACTAATTTAAAGTAATTTTAAATAATTATTAAGTGATCTAATTATTTGGAATTAAATTTCGTGATTATTTCACTTAATTAAAATAATAATGTGTTAATTATAGAAAATATAATCTAGAAAAGCTTAACGAACTTTAAAAATTTGAAAAGTAGAAGTAAGTTGAGACACAAAATGGGCGCTGATTGAAGCGGAGAGAACCAGAACTAGTCGATAATTTAGAGATTCTGAAGTCTAGTTGAATTTGTTTTTGGAGTGAATTAAATTTCCATTTGCAAAATTATGACATAAATTTGTAAAAACACTACAAACTTGTTATTTTATAGCTAAGAAAATATAAAAAAAATTAATATCAAAAAGTCATGCATGGTGAATTATATGGCAAAAGTCATTAAATTAGTAAATAAAAAATTATTCAATCGAAACGTCTAGAGCCCCTAGCTTTCATAACAGTAGTGATGTGAACATTTTCGTAAACAGACGGCTTATTTCCTCTCAACATTTAAAGAAATCTTATTCAGTGTAAAAATGAATTTCAATCAATTAATATCCTTACAGGCGACATGTCTGAGAGAGGCAAGAAAATATTTGCATCGGCCGGAATCTCAACATCATTAGACACTGTGTTAGCGACAACATTAGGTACAACGTATCATTCTAGACTGAAGAAAAGCAATCCAAATTTGTTAAGTGAAAAAAGTTTAAGTAATAATTCATCGAAAAGTTCGAGTGGATCAAGTTTGACATTAACCAATAATAATCTTATTAATAGCAATAATAACAATATTATAAATAGTGAAAAAAATCAGTATCCACATCATCAGTTTTATTGTTCTCAAATTTCAACATCTGCAAATTGGCAATCGAACCGGAACAGCATTTCCTCACAAAAGGTAAATCTTAAATCAAATTTTTAATATTCATCATAAATTGACGTTCTCATTGACAATCTACATAAAATCCCGTATTGACTTTAATTCTTTGCGCAAGCTAGTGAAGCTAGTATTGAATTATTAAAAAAAAATCTCACAATCTTCATGAAACTATTACGTGATTCGCGTGAGATAAGATAATTGTCGAGCTGTTACTAAAAATAGTTGCTTGCTTACAGCATCTGAGCATAAGTTCGATTTTCATCAATTTTATTCGAGTCTTAATTGTCGCCAAGATTATGCCTCTCTGCTCTATTTGAGATTCGTAATTTGATCAAGCTTGATGACTTGTAAATACACACACTTAATCTCGTGACTTTCTCAATATTCTATTGACTAGATCATGTCAGTAGAGCGAAATGCGATATTTTTATCTCAATTGTTGATTGATTTTCAAGTTTTAAGCAAATGAACTTGTTAAAAATTTGTATATATCCAGTTAATAATAGTGATGATGTTTGGATGATGTGCGAAATGGATATGATTACAAATTTTTTTTAATGATGATTTTTAAATAATTTTTGCTTGCTTGTTGGATTTGCAAATTAATTTTTTGAGAATTATGGATTAAAAATTGCTCAAAGTCATGCTGAATTTATTAAATAGAAAATAAACAGAACCTTTGGATTAATGAAAATCTTTGGAAGTACGAAAACATCAAATTTACTTTGGTATTAAAGAACGCTCAATATCGAGTAAAGTTCATAATCATGCTAATCTTAACATAAACAATTTATGATGCCTTTAGGAAGTAACACTTTGTTCTTCATATTAGCAGTAAACATTTGTTTGTTTGTTTTTTACTGAAGTAGATAAGATCTGCTTACTTTTCCCGGGTGGACACAGCCAGTTAAAGTCCATTATTGGACAATCATTTAACAGTCTTTTAACTTGTCGAAATATATACGATATAGAGAACTATACGTTAACTAGACTTTAACTGGACATTCATGCTAATCAATCAAGTGTTCGAAACTCAAAAATAATTTTCCTTTTTTTTTGACCATATACTTCACAAGTGCTTACAGAAATCACTTATATAAGGTCCACCAAAATTTGTATGAAACTTTTAAGTAAATATAATTGTTTCACGCGCAAGTGTTCGAGACTCAATTTTTACTAGAGATTTTTCATAAGTGAGTGTACTTTAATTAATTAATTACACTAATACAATAATATAATTTTACAAAAGAAAAAAATATGGAGAAAAAGACACGTGTTATTTATTTTATTTCGATTTTTTTGTAACTGGACATTAACTAGACACAAGTGCAATTCCTATGTCCAGTTAAATGGAAAGCGCAAAATATGTCATTAGTCGTCCCTAAGTCTAGTTGCAAAGGCACGTCAATGGATACTTACTCGCCGTGAACAGGCAAGTCAATGGCAAGCTTTTAACTAGTACTTTGTCCACTCGGGTTTGGAACAGTTTATCTCATTGACGATTTATTCGAATATTTTTTGCAATATTGACAGAATCAGAATCTTCCGTTAATTTCAATATCTATAATTTTATGATCTCAAGATATTTTAATAATTAAGAGATTTCATTGCCCAAAGATTTTCAGGACATTACTATGGCTCCATTGAATATAATAACAATAATAATATAAACGGGTTACAATGAAGCAGTATGCAATGAACCCGAGGTACTGGGATCCTGATTGACGATAGAATCTACTACTAGAGGATTCTTGTCGCTTATTTCTAGTAAACAACAATACCTAAGGTCGGCTAATGATAGGGTGACCATCTGCGTAGTTTTACAACGGACAGTCCTGTATAACCTGTCTTGTATAAATTTGAAAACTCTGTTCCAGGTCCTGTATTTTTTTCACGAAAATTTCCGTTAATTTTCGAATTTTACTCTATGTCCTGTATTTTTCGAAAAAATTTACCAAAAGTCCTGTATTTTCATGAAAATTAGATGGTAACCCTAGCTAATGACAAATTATGGGAATGATCAGAAAAAAAGTGTCATTTGTCGACCGTAGGTCTAGTTATTTAATAGACATTAGTGTCAAGTGTCCACTCGAGTTCTGTAACATTCCCTGGAGAATAAACCTAGAAGTATTTACTAAGTTTGGCTTAATATGATACTAATTGTTAAATCACTGCTATTCTGATTGTTTGTCCTACTTAATCAAAATTATGGTTGTGAAATGATTCTTTCTAAAACTTATTAAGAGCCATATTTAGATTGGGGTCGTCCATATATTTCATTATGCTTTAAAAAAGAAAGGATGGTCTCTAATCAGACCACAGTTAAGGGGCCTTTCACTTATGAGGTCCGACATGTAGGGGGGGGGGTCTAGGATTTTGTGGAATTTTTTTCTATCGAATTTTTGTGACAGAGGGGGGGAGGGGGTGGGGGTCTAAAAATCAGGTTTTTTGATGGACGTCATAAGTGAACGACCTCTAAGGAAGGTCCCATAAAGTTTAAATGTTAATAGAAAACCGTTTCAGATGAATTCGAAATAGCTTATTTAGTGATTTTCCGACGGAAAACTTCAAACGTTTTGCAAAAAAGTCAATATTGACATTGAAGAGCTTCAGGATATTAATTTTGTTTCGAAAAAGTTAGAATTTGATGCCATGTATTTATATAATTATCAAGAATCTAAATATTGTTTTTAAATATTTGACAATTCGCCACTCAAGAATCTATCCGTAACCAAAAATTCCCATTATTATCTCATTCCAAGAAAAATATTTGTGTGCATAAAAGTTATCTAACTTCTGAGAATTTTATTTAATAAGAAAACATTCCAAATTTGCATATTTGCAGAGTTAATAAAATAAAATTAGCCATCAAAAGTGGGAAAAACCAATGCACATAAGAATAGCAGTTCAGGTTAACGACTCAATTTGTCCTTGACTATATTAATTGCTTTTGCTTATTCAAAGATCCATTTAACACCTTAATCATCTAATTTGAATACTATCAAGGTATTTAGATCCATTAAAATGTAAAAAAATTTATTTTCAATTTGTGACTTTTTTATTGTTTTTCAATTACACACTTCAACCACTACAAAAGCAATTTACATCGTTTATTAAGTATGAACATAAAAGTAAATATTCCATTAAGAAGCACTCAATATTTATACATTGATAAAGAGCAACAAGAAAGCGCGAGTTGAGTTGCAAAAAGGGTTGATCAAGAGAATCAACAAATTAACGCACATGTTGAGACTTTTTTTATTTCTCGCTCTCTTGATAGCCGAGTACCGCTATTTCAAAATCAAGTCATGACTATTTACTCTTTTACTGCTCAGCTCATCAAAAAAAATCGCACACATAGGGAAACGATTTTTTTTTTTCATTTAATTTAGTACTTTTTGCGAGAGTTCATGCCATTGTCAGAAAAATTGAGTCACTACATAAAAAAAGTATCAGTTTAAAGTGAGGCTTCAGGCTGTTGAAATGTTATTCATTTCTCCTTCAATTATTTGAGTTAAATTTCTCGGATTTCCATACTTAGATGTGCGAAATACATAACAATACAAACTTTTAAATAGTCGGCATGAAACGACGTGGCACATAAGTCATAGAATAATCAATTTAAGCAAGGACAAATTGTGTGTAATAAAAGAAATTTGATTGTCTAGCAGCTGCTGCTGAAATTCTTTTAATTATCAAAGTGAATTAAATAATGTTAGATAAATATTGGAACAAGTAAACGCATTTTTGTTGTTGTTCGGGAAGTTACTTGACAACTTGTTCTTTAGCGTTGCTTAGTGTTAGTCAAATTGTTTGGTGTGATTGATATAAAACAATTTAAATTGTTTTCGTTGTATTGGATATTATGTAAATATTTTGACATTTTAAATTTTGGAGTCTTTTTAAAAACAATAATCATGTGTTTTATGGAAGTGCTAATTTGACAGATTATTAAGGAATAAAAAGAAAATTTTAATTTTGATTAATTGCCATATTCTTTAATGTTGTTTGTTTCCACAATAACCAAATAAATATTGAACTTAAAACCACTAGATTGAGTGACTTTAGACTCAATTTATAATCTATTTCGATATCTCATTAAGCTTGCTTTTGTTAAGAATTTCGTGATTTTTGACAATTTGAGACTTTCATATAGTTTCAATTTGAATCATGCCATGAACTTGGTTTTAAACTTACGGCCTTGATTGCAGATATGTGGAAAGCATTCAATAAAGTGACTATGGAACTATTAAAATTTGATAACATCCAGTGTTCTTTGAACCTGAAACCACAGTTAATTCATCAAACTTATGATCAAATATCAAAATATCAAATAGCTCAATGCCAAGTTCAAAGAAGGACAATTGTTCCTTGAGATTCGGAAGATTCGCTTCAGTGGATTAATTATTTAATTTGGGGTTGATTATAAATAATGTCATTTTTTTGTGCGTTTGAGACTGTGGCAATTTATTCTATAAGTTTTATTATATTTCTATAAGTTTCAAACAAAATCCAATTATTTATGGACGTCATTAATAAACGACCATTTAGTAATTAGTATTTTTTAAGTTTGAACAACAAATTCATACGCCGGTATTTCTGTTTACTTCAATTTTGGTTGTTTTTTTGTGAAATAAGATACTTTTTTGTGATTTCTTATGTGATATTTGATAGTTTAATGTTATTTAATCAAAAATTGAAGGACATTTATTGGTTTTCTTAAAGCATTAAACAATTGCTAATTGTGGATATGGCTCGAAGGGTATATCTGTAGTAGATAGGCCTTAGCATAGGGCTCGCGTTAAAAATGGTTATATTTGTATGACGGATAGCCGAAGTGAGATAAGTACCTCGGTGGATGATTGGAAGAGATCTCTGATCGAGTGGTCAGAGATCGCCTCTTTTGAGGTCGTGGGTTCGATTCGCATTGAACCTGACTTGTTTCACATTAGTATACACATATGGCAGTTATAGGGAGATCCAGACTAGTCTGGTCGAAATATTTGATAAAGTTTAAATCATATGGATTTTTCCAGATTTTTGTAACATAAACTAATTAAAATTTCAATTTAAATGTTTAAAGATTTATTCCAAAATTTTCTAGAACATCAGAAGAAACTTTAATTAATTTTTGAGTATATTCATTAACCCACTCTGTAAAGTCTATTTCAAGACAAATCAATGTTCTTATTTGTATAAATATGTTCATTGCATTAAGTTCCAACAAGAATTTCCAACAAAATCTTTTTTTTCTTACGAAGAAAAAACTTTAGCTTTCAGACCTAAAGATCCATAAAGCAGCTATTCATATTAAACCTGAAAAATCAACAAATGCTTTTTTCGGCTTTTCTCTGAAACGAACAATGTTTTCTCAAAATTTTAACGCGTTGATGGCTAATTAGTGAATCACTGAGTGAATTGCGATAAAATTAGACCTTGCATCAAGTCAAGAAGGATCTTATTTAAGATGAAAACTTTCCACTTTCCATTTTCTTGTTAAGCAAAAATATTTTTACTCGTGCAAATTGAAATGTGGATATTTGTGACAATCTTAAGAAGTTGAAATTCCGATTTTTTAACTTTAAATCAAATCGAACTTAGTCTCAGTGTTCACTAATCCTTCAAAATCAATAAAAACATTGAAATTTAATCTCAATCTCAAAAATCATAAAAATAATCCACTTTAACGAATCACAAGTCTGAGTCTCAAGCAGTAACACATAAATCAGTAAACGGCAACGCACTTGATGCTATAATTTATAAGAAAAAAAAACATGATTAATAAACGCTTTTAGTATTTTTTATTAATAAAAATCCGTCGTCTGAATTAACTCAAAGAGAATTGCGATAAATTAGAGGTCAATGTTACAGTAGATACCTTCATATTGGCAACATAGCGCTACTTAAGTGTGTATGCGCTAAGAAAAGAAAATATGAATTATTCATCAAAATAAAAGTAGTGAGAGCCTGATTCAAATCTGAATTCATAGGAATTGAAAGCAATTAAAAAGAGAATTTTAAATTTCATTCATTAAAATTATTTTGTTGATCTACGTAGCAGCGAGCAATTGACTTTTAATTTATTGCAGTCGGCAGAAATCTCGTGCCTATACAAAAATTTATTTCTGTGTAAAAAACTAGCGCTTAAATTACTGAGAGAGCAAAAGGTAGAGTCAAGGAATCATAAGAAAATCTTAATTTAGTCAATATTCAGACGAGAGTGAAAGATGATGCATTTTCCTCTCAGTCGCTCAGATTCTGACTTGTGTTTAAACAAACTGATTCAACAACAACCACCATCATCACAAACACCAGTGTCATCCTCATCCACATCGGCTGCAAGCGATTCAACCAAGCCGACAGATCGCTTGCTTATTGAAATAGATGAAAATCTAGAAAATAATAGTCGCGATAATTATCTCTTACCGGTTGCTTCGCAAACGTCAAGTGCAAGAATTATTCCGTCAATACGATCACCACCTTCTATCTCATCGAGTGCACAACGCAAAGCAAAATATCAATTTGAGAACGACAATTTCTTGTTATTAAATAAATTCTTTAATCGTCAAACTAATCACAATTCTCAATCTAATCAGCGACGATCAGGACTCAGCACTGGTCTAGCCATGTCACAAACAGACGAATTTCACACACCAAATTATCTCTCATGGAGGAAGCTACAACTGAGTCGAGCGAAACTGAAAGCATCTAGTAAAACATCTGCCCTTCTGTCTGGTTTCGCAATGGTAAGCAATCTTACTTCCTAAATTCTTTTTTATTTTATTTCTTCCTTTTTGTGCGATCTTGAAAAGTTAAAATAATTTGTAAAAAAATTTCATGTGAGCGACATTTGTTTATGAGGTGAACTTTAGCGCATTTTGTTCTGATGACTGTAAAACAGTGGAATTGATTTTTAATGAAATTTATTATATGTGTGAAAAATGCAGCTGTCAAAATGAAATAGTGTGCAAAAAAATTGTTTCAAAGTAGATTTGAGTCAGTTGGAAATAAGAGTCTTGTGTGAAGAATTTGAGGGGTTGTTCACAAGTGACGTTGTTGTTGAAATAATGTGATTTCTAAAACCTCAAATCATTTCTGTTAAAGTGAATTCGTCTATATGGAGGTGTCACAAGGGTCGGTTTCTAAGGCTATCCGTGGCACCAACCTTAGTCACAATTGAATTGTTGCTTCAATCCAAATTATTGTCAACCAATTTTTGGTTCATAAATGAACCTCTCCTTGACATAATAAGTAAACAGTCCCTTAGTGACAATGGAGACCCTCAGTGTCTCAAAACAACACTTCCTGACCAATTATTTCAAATCCAACTAAGAACTGCTTAGATTTTTTTTGAATCCCGAGTGTTCAAGCCTCGCACAAAACACATAAAAAGTTATGCTTTTATCAGATGAACAATTCAAAAACTCAGATCAACAGACAACTTAATAGCTTTATGGATACATATGACATGACTACCTGTCAGATAGAACTGACAGAGAAAAACATACTGAATGATGATGCAGATGACAGGGTCACTTAACATAAGCAGTTAATGATTAGCTCTTTACAAATTTAGAAACAGTTTGTGACAAGTAAATCACCCAAAGTGATGAATGGATATAGACACACAAAAATGAGGCTAAAAAAGATTTCTTTTAAAACATAAAATTAATTTAATTTTAATGAGATGTAAAGAAAAAGATTTTACGACATTCTCTTCTGTTTTCTTTCTTCACAAAACGGAAAGACGATTGAGAAAAATTATTTGAGTTGCCTTGAATTTGTTTCAAGTTTACTGCCAGAAATCAGCATCATGTCACATGTGAAATTTTCGCATATTTTATACCAAATGTGTTGCTTCCTCAATATTAAGCATAGTCCATACAAACTAGTTCGATTTTACTGTTGATTTGATTATGTTGAATTTACGCAGCATGCTAGCCAAAAATAACAATCGGAACTGGTTTGAATGGATTTTTTTTGACTATTTATATTGTTATGCATCTATCTCTATCGTAGAGTCGCGGAAATTAAAAATAACACACGAATAATCCAATAAAATTTTCTTTATTTATCATTCTCAGGTGGCAATGGTGGAAGTCCAATTAAATAATGACACTAAGGTTCCACTAGGAATGCTTATTGCCTTTTCAGTATGCACAACACTCCTCGTAGCGGTCCACATGCTCGCATTAATGATAAGTACCTGTATTTTACCAAACATTGAGACTGTATGTAATCTACATAGTATATCACTCGTACATGAGTCACCACATGAGAGACTTCATTGGTAAGTTTTGCTGGATCTTCATTAGGTTATACTTGAGACTTATGTCTTGAAGATTTGTTATTAAACTAAGTTAAAAGTCGCAGAAACGAAATATCTAGCTTGAAACTGGTGTATATGCCAACTTAGGATTAGATTCTGGTTTTAATTACAAGCTTGGAACTAAATTTAAGCTTAAATGCAAGTTTGAGATCAAATTCGACCTGAAATGATGGATTCCCACTTCAATCTGGTTCCAATCTTGCATCAAACTAATTTCAAGATAGATTATTGACCTTCGAGCTATACTAATGGATCATATCAAAAGCTATTCCTTACTGATCAATTATTTTAACCTCTAATTCCAGGTACATTGAAATTGCATGGGCATTTTCAACACTAATAGGTTTAGTACTATTTTTGATAGAAATTGCGATACTTTGTTGGGTTAAATTTTACGATTTATCGCAAGCGGCAGCTTGGTCAGCCTGTATTGTATTAGTTCCAGTACTCATCGTATTTTTAGGCAAGTTTCATTTTTGTTTATCAACAACTTTATTATATAACTGACACGTTCTGTTCTTTTCTTCTTTTTAGCATTTGCAATTCATTTTTATCGAAGTCTCATGACGCACAAGTATGAAGTATCAGTATCAGGCATAAGAGAATTAGAAATGTTGCGTGAGCAAATTGAACAAGATAATCAAGTCGATCAACATCGTAGACGCAATCCGAATGGACTAAACTATTCACCAGCTGGAACTGAAGTTGTGTAGAGCTTCCAAACATCCAGACTGACATATCTTGTGATCAAACTTATGCCATTAATAGATTAAAATTGAATCATTGACGCTAAAAGTAAAGAATTAAAAGCAAGAAAAATTACTGAAATAAGAAACATAAAAAAACTCCACTAATGAAAAATCTCAAAAGTGATATAAAGGAACTTTAATCGAATTACGTCATTATTTTATTTTATTTATTTTTTTTTGTTTTTTTTACACTATCACATACAGTTTAATAATTTATTCTGTTTCTAAAATAGTTCAACAGTGTATTCTTTTCAAGAACTTTAGATGCAAAACTAAGAATATGTTATTAATTTGTGGAATCAGACTTCTTGGAAATTGCATGAGACTTTTGAAAAATAATTTTGTAGTTCAAAGAACATTGTTTTGAGAATTGTTTAAAATAATGATTCTTAAAAATCAATTTTTGTTTAATTTCTTGCAATTTTTATGAAATTATGTCCACAAAAGTTAATTAATCTTAAGGATTTAAATGTGCAGTATCATTTTACTGGGTAGCATATTGCTGAAAGTTGATTTTGGAATCTAATTTGCTGGATCTTGAAAATGATTTTTAAAATGTTTCTCAATTTAAAGATATTAAGTCGATTTTGATCTGAAGATTGATATTAGAACAAGAATTAAAGTTCTTACGAATTCTTATAAGTTCAATAGTAAATCGATATTACTTAAATCTATGCAGTAATAGTAAAAATTCTAAGAACTGATCAAAATAATGAAGATGGTTTGAAAAAGATCAGAAATTTAAATAATCAAACTTCAACAATATGCCGCTCAAGATTTCTATTTAAAATCTTAATCGCAATGGACTGTAATTTTGACAATGAATACACTGATCAATGCTATGAAAATACGCTATCCATATTTATTTTGTGATAACCTAGTTTTGTTATTATTATTATTATATTATGTTTTTTCGACAAAAAAATAAATCAACTGAAGGATTATTGTGAGGATAATAAGCAATGGATCATTTTTGGACAGTATTGTTAATTCAAAATTAAGTTAGAACAAGTATGAGGAACTGATCTAAAATGAGCAAATATGAATAAGAGTCAATTGATCAGTTCCTCAGATAATATCAAGTTGAAACTAAAATCATCTTGGTTGATGAAAGTTAAATACTGTCTCCAAACCGAAGCTCAAGCTTCTGAACATTTTAACAAAAACAAACTTAACAATATTGATCCAAAGCTTTCATCCAGTAAAATATTTACCAAAATCATCAATTATCCTTCCTAATTTGTTACTTAAATATAAATTTTAAGTTTAAAGCTAATTTACTTAAAGAAAAGACACAAATTGTGACTTAAATAATATTTTTATAACAGTTAAGAAAGAAAGTTTATTCTTTTCATTCCTTTTCATAAAGATGCCAAGATAAATACGAAAAAAAATATTGAGGACGGCAGAAGTTGAATAAAAAAGAAAAAAAATATTGTTGAGAGAAATACATACAAAAGAAATGTTTTTATTGAAAGTTGGGCGGAATTACTTAAGCATGATTAATTATCAGGTTTAATTGTGTAGGAAATGAACTTTTACATCCTGGAACATACTGATTATTAAGATTGAAGTAAGTATTTTATTTTAAGGGTTTAACTAGATAGCTAGATGGAACTCATTGAATGTTGTCTATTAGAGTCAGGAGTATATTACTCTGACAATCTTGGCTTCACCTTAGTTCTTAGAATATTATCCTAATAGATATCTAATCCTGATTCACATACGGAACTTAAATTGAGATTTAAAAGGGGTCGTTCACTTATGACGTCCGAATTAACGGTAATTTTTAAATATAAAAAAGAACAATGGATTTCTAGAAATTTTTTATATTGTTCTTTTCTTGCTGAACACCCCCCCCCCCCCCCCCCCCCACCTGGACGTCATACTTGAATGGCCCCTAACCCGAATATCACAAATCAGATAATTGATCAGAAATCTGACTCTAGTTGGCGTGATTTTTATGGAGCTGAATTTGCATCGAATTTAAGCCAGAGTCACACCGACATGGTGTTGGATTTCTGATCGATTATCCGAATTGTGTTATCCGGGTATCTTGTCAAACTCAATCCTCTCTTTAGATTAAATATTCTGCTCATAAAATTTTAAAGTTCGTAACCTCGAATGACACAAAAAGGTGAATAATAAACAAAGCTTAGCTATATATTCAACAAATTATTACTAAATATTCAATTATTATTATTCCAGGAATATTTGAGAACTCGAAGATTTTAAAAGCAGATGGCTATTAAGTTTTAACTTTATATGACATTAAAAAGTCAAAGATAATCTACAATGCATGTCCATATGCTTTCAAAATCATTAAAAAATAAATGTTTCCACTTCTTCTTCCTTAAATATCACATTACCAAACTTTCACTGCTTCTCGATGTTAAGATATTCAAAGAAATCCAGTTCCTTAACTTTGAAGGGTCTTCTTCCACAAGATCTTATAATTTCCTTGAAATATTTTGCAGCATCTCCATCAATACTTTGATACTTTATTTCCTTTAAACACTTTAAGTTTCGTATAGAAAATTCCAGCAGTTGTTTACTCAGTTGCCGTATCTTATAAGATACAATATTTGGAGCAGCTTGCAAAAACATGAAAGCATGCAGCGATGATGATAAGTAGAAGTCAATTTCTTCAATATTCAAATTCTCACGTAGATCAAATGAATGCAGTTCCTCATAAAAATTACAGTCGATCACAAACAGCTTGTTGAATTTCACTAATCCATTCCAAATGTCTACAACAATACTTTTATCACGACATCCCATCATGTTAAGACTTTCCAGACACCATTGAGATTTTATAAATTTAATAAAATTCTGTTTTGCATGACGCGGTGTATTTTGGAAATTAGTCGTAAAAGTAATATGTCTCAGTTTCTGTGTGACCTTCGACGAGATATCATACACAAACAACTTTTCAAGATGAAGAAGCCAAAGATTCCTGATTTGTTGATTTTTTGACAGGAACTCACTAATTATATTATTATGGTTTAGAAACTCATCGTCACATGAATAAAGTTCTGAACTTAAAATCACAGTTTCTAAATTTTTATTATCACCTAAAAATATCGAGAATGCTGATCGGTTCGTAAATGAGCAGTGTAACTTCTTTAATTTTGGAAAATTAATGACAGTCATTCGACTAGAATTTTTCGTTGAAATATCACCAGTTTGAAGATATTCAATTGTATCAGCAAATGATCTCATAAAGTTCACATACTCATTGTGCTCAACTTCTTTATCACTTGTGTCATTAATCCAGACATTTTTCACATCAAAATAATTAAGAATTACAGATAATTCCTCATAATAGCCGCGCGGTGCAATCTTAAAATTCTCATAATGCCTTGAACTTTGCTTCAATGCATTAACTTGCAAACTAGGACGATCTATACGACACGTTATTTTCCGCATACATTGTCGACTACTTCCGATAATTTGATTCCATAATTTTGACACTAATGTTATTCGTCTGATGTCGTGTGTATCAAAATGCTGAAAAATTAATGGATTTATATCCTCAATGATTATTTTGAGTGGATCTCTCATCACAACGAGACACGAACTTAAACTGATCTATAAAGTTTGTCTCACGACTCGAACTGAGAAAATATATTAAAAAAAATATTGAGACACAGACAAGCAAACGTGCTGTTATTTTGATGATGTCAGTAGCTTTAATGAAGAGAACGGCGAGAGAAGAACGACCGATGAAGATACACAAACGTGTTTTTTTTCGGCAACAGATGATCAGCTTTAATGCAGTATTTATGTTTTTAATATTCTATGTTGTTGTTGTTGCTATATTTTTTTTTGTAGAATAAGTTCAATACCAGCTAGCTATTGTTGAGCTTTAATTTAGAATAATTTTAATAGCACCGTCACTTCCGATTGATAAAACTACAATAAATAAATGAAACATTGTTGAGAAAATGTGTGTCACACACATCAAGTGTCTACTAACGGTAATTGTATTAAAGTTCGAGGAAAGACCTTGAATCTATTGCGAATGTCCACTAATGTAGTATGAAAATCGAACAAGCTTATTGATTAGTACTTTGGTGCATAAATTGACTATTTTTTTCTCAAGTGCGATAAAAATTTTCACTGCCGCGAGTTTCTAAAGACTGAATCACGATTTTTTTTTTCGTCTATTGCGAATGTCCAGAAAACTTTCAACTACAAAGTAAAATTTGATTTTTCGTGTGGTCGTTAAGTACATAAAACCGTTCATGAATTGTATTAATACTATAGAACCACACCAGAACAAAGTTCAGGCAAATACATTAACATCAATTCGACATATAAGGAGAATGATGTACGCAGCGAGGAACACACAAAACTAATGTGATGTAGTGGATTTAGCTTAAAATTTATAATTTATAAATTTAAAAATTTCATTTGATTTAATTTCATGGTAGCGTTGGTTTTTGTTGTTGCTGCGGACATGAAGATGTGTTTGGGAAACTCACATATTAAAAATTTATTATCATTTATTGTAGAGGAATATAATTGTTGTTGCTTTCCAGAGGTTGTTCACTAATTACTTTAAATAAATTAGTGGGGGGGGGGGGGGGCGGTGGGTGTTCTGGAAATTTTTTTAAATCAAATTAATATAAATTTATCATATAATATTTGTAACACGTTTAAATTACTAAATTATTATTATTATTATTATTATTATTATTATTATTATTTTTATTTATATTTAAATAGAAGTTTTTTGTGTAACCTAATAAAGGAACAACCCCGTTGACCATATTTTTTATTTCTGTAAAATAATTGCCTTCAATGTAGTTTTGTAGTGCCTAGTTAAGTTTTGAAATATTTTTTGATTGAAATTTTAGATTTTTTTTTTGGGCATAATTGAAGGTTTTTATTTATTTTTTACACATTTTAACAATTGCAATTAATTTTTTTGGTGCCGTTCATTTTATGACGTCAAAGGGGGGGGGGGGGGGGGGGAGAGGAAATAAACAATATTCTATAATAACAATTCTGGAATCAATTGTTTTTTTAAAGATAACCGTTAATTTCAGACGTCATAATTGACCCCTTCCCCCCTTTTTAACCTTAAAAGCGATACCTTCTTTTTTTTCTTAAGCCTTTCTTAAATCATTTAATTTAAATTGCAGAAAGTATGATTTTTAACGAACAAGTTAATTTATTTACAAAATTTTAATTTCATTTTCTTTCCAGCTTTAACAATTCCATTCCACATGTGTTGAGGGAAGAAATAAAGTTCCAAGTCAACAGATATATTTTGGTAATAAAGACTAGTTGTTGAATCATTGTCACCTTCTGTCTTTCGACTTTCTGATTTGTTGAT
The DNA here is from genome assembly GCA_917627325.4 of Chironomus riparius. Lineage (NCBI taxonomy): Eukaryota > Metazoa > Arthropoda > Insecta > Diptera > Chironomidae > Chironomus > Chironomus riparius. The sequence goes on from OU895877.1 coordinate 44,284,902, forward strand.
CAAGTAGTCGATTGTAAATATGAAGTGCAATAGAAATATAAATGCAGTAATTAATGCACCGACGCTCTGGACTCGATTATTAATGAAAAATGGATGATCATACTCTTGCTTTTCAGACAACCACGGAAGATGCTCATCCATTTCGACTAAAACCATGGTCCAGATAGATGAAAAGATAAATAACACAAATCCTATCAATGCTGTTGCTCCTTCAATATAATAATTAAAAGATCCTGTTGATTGATGAGTAATTGCAAGAATTGAGACCAAAATAAAGCTTGTAAATGTTCCACAAAAAATCACATCATGTGGATAAGGATCTTTTGTTGCAAACACACTAAACAAGTGTGCAATTAAGCAGCTACAACTACACAGACACTCCAAATATCTAATCATCAGGAACACTTTAAAATTTGAGGACTTCTTCATTTTTAAATTATTTTAAAAATATGCAATCGAATGATGAATTTAAATTCGATGCTTGCTTTAAAAATTCTAAGTATAAACCAGATATCGAAACCGATTTTTTCGGCTTAACTCAATTTTTGATTTTTTTTTTATAGAAAAAAGCCATTTGACACCCATTTCAAGTATTTAAATTGAACTTTACATGTTTTACAATGATTCTGTGTAATATTATAGCCGATCGGCTTAGCATCGACTAATTTGAAATTTTGAGCTTCCTATAGCTACATGCTGACAAAATATTACACAGAATCATAGTAAAGCATGTAAAGTTCAATTTAAATACTTAAAATGGGTGTCAAATGGCTTTTTTCTATCAAAAAAATCAAAAATTGAGATAAGCCGAAAAAATGGGCTTATATATTGATTTATTGTATAAAGTGAGTGGACACACAATTAGAAATTTTTATATAAATGTTAATAACTCGCATAAGTTTCAGAATTTTCCATTGAGTTTTTCACGAGTTTTCCTAGCCTGAATTATTCACTATTAACATTCATTTTTCTCGATAACTGCGCATTGTTATTAGTTGTTGTTCATCTTAGTTTCTTTCATTTTTCAATAACTTTCCATTGGTATATAACAATCTAGGAAAAAGTATGAGACAAATGAGAAATCAATAAAAAAGTGTGAAAAATGTATGAAAATTTTTAAAATTTTTCGCCATCTTGAATTTGTTTTGCTTTTTCTGGTTAGAATAATTAAATTTCATAAAAGTGTTATACATTTATGGAAAGGTCTAGCTTAGTACTTTCATTCACTAGGAACCGCATGAGTCTACGATAAGCACAAGTAAAAGTATAGGAGCTTGAAGTGGGTAAGAAAAGACAGCTCAATGTAAAGAAAATATTTTTTTTTGTTTCTTAATATATTTAAGCTATAAGATAATGTTTTTTGGTTAGAATATGTTATAAAACAAGAAATTTTACCATTTTTATGCATCTAATAATAACAAAAAGCAGTAAATTAATATTTTTGAAAATTTTTTTTTGAAAATTTGAATTTTTTTTATCTTACCAACTTCAAGCTCCTATAATTTTACTTGTGCGAATCGTAGACTCATGCGGTTTCTAGTGAATGAAAGGACTAAGCTAGATCTTTCCAAAAATGTATAACACTTTTATGAAATTTAATTAGTTTAACCAGAAAAAGCAAAATAAATTCAAGATGGCGGAGAATTTTGAAATTTTTCATACATTTTTCACACTTTTTTATTGATTTCTCTCTTGTCTCATACTTTTTTCTAAATTGTTATATATCAATTAAAAGCTATTAAAAAATGAAAGAATATAAGATGAACAACATCTAATAACAATGAGCAGTTATCGAGAAAAATGAATTTTAATAGTGAAAAATTCAGGCTAGGAAAACTCGTGAAAAACTCAATGAAACTTATACGAGTTATTAACATTTATATAAGCAATGAGTGTGCAAAATTTAAAAGTTTTTCATAGAGTCGTTGCTGAGAAAAATGAAAAACATTAAAAACTTGCATATATAAAATGCGTTTTTTACATAAAGTGACTATATTACTTGCAAATTTTCCAAAACTTTTCTAGTCATCATATTGGAAATTTGATAAGCTTTCCAAAAATAAGTAACTTTAATAACCTCAATCTAGAAATCCCTAAAATGCAGCTACCCTAATATGCAGATGGTATTGCTAAAGTGCAGATGAAATTTATTTTCCCCTAAAATGCAGATGAAATGCTGTTGCTTTAAAAAAGGTATAATGCAGATGTTTTTTAACGTATAAAGTGCAGATAAAATGCTGCCCAAATGTAGATCGTATAATTTTACTAAAATAAAGATGAAATGCTGTTATAATGCAGATAATTTAACGTTGGATATTAATTTTTTGGGCCCTGACGAAAAAAAAAAATTATTCGTGAGTGATGCTTTGGTTTCTTAAATATCTCCGAAACCACAATAGTGACAAATTTCAAAGTTATTATATCTTGTAAAAAACAAAAATTGCTTTCTTTTGACATAGAACTTACTTCCTAAAGTTAAGGCGTTATGTCAGAAAATCAATTTAATTAAGCGTCACTCACGAATATTTTTTGTGAATTTTGTTAAAACTTTGTCAGCTTTCATTGATATATCTACAAATGTATTTTTTAAACTCACACCGTTTTCACGTGTAAATCTATTGGTTTTGTTCAGATGCAAACATCAGTTTTTCGCATTTTGTGAGAAAACGAAGCAAAATAGGTTTTAAAAAGTCTCAGAAGTAAAGTTTGTGCCTAAAATTTTACATCATTTTCAAAAAACAGATTTCAAATCGCAAAATACGCTTTCTGTAAGCAAACAAGCAAGCAAGTTAATCAGCATGAAATCTCAATAACGAGACATTGTAGAGACTTCTAGTTTTTTACATTTGATCCGTGCTGCTCTATAGAATAGCTGTATAGTTTTTGGGCAAGGTAGGAATAGTCGTTGCTTCAGAAAAAGCAAAAACCTTTCCTTTCTTACGAATTTTTTAAAACAAAAGTTTACTATAATTTTTATAATATCAAATATGATGCATTTTAATTTTATTATACGATCTACATTTGGGCAGCATTTTATCTGCACTTTATACGTTAAAAATCATCTGCATTATACCTTTTTTAAAGCAACAGCATTTCATCTGCATTTTAGGGAAAATAATTTTCATCTGCACTTTAGCAGTACCATCTGCATCTTGGCAGTACTATCTGCATATTAGGGTAGCTGCATTTTAGGAATTTTAGATTGAGGTGAATTCGTTGATGATTTTAAATGTAGATTCATAAGCATAGCATTCAGAAATCAAAAATCGTATATTTAGAGATAATATCACAGAATATTTATTTATTAAACAAAAAATGCCGCTAGAAAGTAGAAATTGTAATCAAAATTTAATTTTTCTTTTTTCGAATAAGATTTTGTAGTCCTGAAAAGGACTATTTTGAGGTTACTGCTGAATATCAGCAATTATAATATGAATATTAATTGATGTCAAATTTAAGCTTTCTTTGCTGGTGGTTTTTTGGCAGCTTTTGGCTTCTTTTCTGCTGCTGGTTTCTTTGCTTTTGGTGCTGCTGCCTTCTTTGGCTTGGCAACTTTTGGTTTTGGTGCAGCTTTGGGCTTTGGTGCAGCTTTAGGCTTTGCTGCGACTTTCTTTGTTGGCTTAGCTGCTGCAGGCTTCTTTGTGGTCTTTGCAACAGGCTTCTTGATCTTTGTGGCTGAAGCTACTTTTGGTTTCTTGGCAATTGTCTTCTTGACTTTCTTCTGACCAGTCTTTGGCTTAGACACAGCCTTCTTTGGCTTCTTCTCAGTGACTTTCTTTGTTACCTTCTTTACAACCTTTTCTTTCTTGGCTGCTGCTGGTAATTTGAATGATCCTGATGCTCCTTTACCTTTTGTTTGCAACAATTGTCCCTTTTCAACGGCTGATTTCAAGTATTTCTTGATGAATGGTGACAATTTATCAGTATCAACTTTGTATTGAGCAACAAGGAATTTCTTGATAGCTTGAACTGATGAACCACCTCGTTCTTTCAATGTCTTGATGGCATTGACAATCATATCACTGACTGGTGGATGAGTTCTTGGTGCCTTTGGTTTTTTTGGCTTATCAGATTTTGGTTTTTTCTCTTTCTTTGCTTTTGCTGGTGAAGCAACTGGAACTGGTGCGACTTCTATTGCTGGGTCAGACATTTTTGTTTTGATTATTTTTTTATTTTTCTTGCTTTACTTGTGTAAAAATAATTTTCAAATTGAAAATATTATGTGAAATATAGAAATGCGAGGGTCCCTTAACAATGCGATGTGAATGGAAACGAAGCCTCGCGCTCAATTTTTGTTGGAAAATTTTCCCTCGTAAACTTCTGCGTCGATCTCAAAATTTGTTAATTATTGTACAAACTTTTACTAAATGATCAAAAAACTTTTTGGAATCTTATTTTACAATCTAAAGTCTCCCAAATGATGATTTTAATTATATTTAATTAAATTAACAATGGCTCAAAAAAAGCAGTTAAAGTCAAAATTTGTGAGAAAATTTGGAATTTTCTTTAATTAATCTTCAATAACTTTTGAACCGAATTACTTATTTTGATGAAATTTTCAATAAATGAAAGTTTATTTATTGTAGATTCATAAAATTAAGTCAAAATCTCAAAATGTTAATGAACTTAAGTACGATTAAGTACCAAAAGAAATAATGTTGGACACTCAGTGCTTGGAAATTTATGCGATAAAATTTAATGAGTTTAACTTTAACTTAATCATGTCTAATGAAATTTAATTAAATGCCAAATTGAAGAAATTTATCAAAATAATAAAATTAAACTCAATTTTGACAAATTGAAAGTTCCAATCTTAATTAAATTAATTTATAAAATTCTTCATACAAAATACCAGATTTATTGAATGAAGAAAAGGCTAAATAGAAATTTGTGTACAAAGACTGAGTCCGAAATTAATTTAACTTATGTAAGTTCAAATTTTAATTTATTCAATTTATTTTATTTAAGAAATTATCATACTAGTGTAATGTTAATGTCAGAGAAATCTATCTATTCAAATAAAATGCGTCATCAGAATTATCAAGAACAAAGAAAATTGTCTCATTTAAGAATTTTAAACCTAGAAATAAGAAATAAGAGTAAGATTTTATGTTTTTTGTAATATTCGTTTATTGAACCAATTTTAATTAAAATTTATTTAACATAGGTAATAGTTTTAAAAATGTTTTACAATAATTTAAAAATACACAAATTTATTTATAGCTAGTTTTATTTACAAGAGAAAGTTCGGTACCTAGAAAATTAAATAAGTCAGTCTCATTAGATATTAAATCTTTTTCTTTTTCATAAAATATTTTGCGGTCTTGAAAAAGACCATTTTGGATTTGCGATGCAGCATAGAACGCAATTTACTTGGATGATGTGTATTTTGTGACGGCTTTTGTTCCTTCTGAGACAGCGTGTTTAGCCAATTCACCAGGTAAGAGTAAACGAACAGCAGTTTGGATCTCGCGACTTGTGATTGTTGAGCGTTTGTTGTAGTGAGCCAATCTTGAGGCTTCAGCTGCAATACGTTCGAAGATATCATTGACGAAACTGTTCATGATGCTCATTGCCTTTGAGGAAACACCAGTGTCTGGATGGACTTGTTTCAAGACTTTGAAGATGTAGATTGCGTATGATTCCTTACGCTTATGACGTCTCTTTTTCTTGTCATCCTTAGAGATTGCTTTTTGGGCCTTTCCGGCTTTCTTTGCAGCTTTTCCGCTTGTTTTTGGTGGTGCCATTTTTTATGAAGTGGTTTGAATGAAATTCAGAATACAACTGATGACTCTCTACACTTTTTCTTCTCTCTTTATACATTTTCTATCTCCATGTAGCATAAGCCACGCCTCTTATAGTTTCCCGCTCACAATTTTTGTATAAATACCTGCACATTGTCAATATCCAACTCAGTATCGAATCATCTTTGGTTCTTAAACTTTCTCGTTTTAACAATTCAAATAAACTATTGAAAAAAATGTCAGGCCGTGGTAAAGGAGGCAAAGTTAAGGCAAAGGCAAAGTCACGTTCAAGCCGTGCTGGATTACAATTCCCAGTAGGTCGTATTCATCGTCTTCTCCGTAAAGGAAACTATGGTGAACGTGTTGGTGCTGGAGCTCCAGTATATTTAGCTGCTGTTATGGAATACTTAGCTGCTGAAGTTCTTGAATTAGCAGGTAATGCTGCTCGTGACAACAAGAAAACAAGAATTATCCCACGTCACTTGCAATTGGCAATCCGTAATGACGAAGAATTGAACAAACTTTTGTCTGGAGTCACAATCGCACAAGGTGGTGTTTTACCAAACATCCAAGCTGTCTTATTGCCAAAGAAGACTGAATCAAAGAAAGCTTAAATTAATTAATCAACATTCAAACATCTATAAACCGTCCTTTTTAGGGCGACCAATTTTAATTTCTGAAGAAAAACTAATTTTTAAAAAATTCATAGTCTAAAATTAATTTTACGTTTGAAGATTTATTTAAAAACAAAACAGTCTTATAATCGTACAAACAGAACCAAATTACCTTAAAATATGTGAAAACAAATCTAGTTTTAAGGACTACAAGTAAGAATTAATTTCAATTTCTCATAAGTGAGCATCCAAAAACATAAGACAAAGATAAAAAGGATCCAATATGCTGCAATATAAAAGAAATATTATGCTTGCCTGATAACTTACAGAACATTTTTCTTAAAAATATATTATTTCATGATTTAAATTTAAAATAATTAATCAAAAGCTTCAAAATTATAGATAATAACAATTAATAAACCTACTAAATATAGAAATCTATGTCGATGCCAATTTTCAACATTTTTCAAACGAAGTTTTGAAAATTAAAATCATAAGTCTAAGAATTAGATAATAATAATTTATTTCATTCAGGTACATGAGTTAGGAATCTTTTATAAAGTCTCATAAGTAAAGTAGCAAGAGGAATAAGTTAAAAATAATTTTCTTAATAAATTTAAATTGCGGTCTTGAAAAAGACCATTTTGATGTAATTTGTATATGATGATGGTAAGAAATTTAACCTCCGAAACCATAGAGAGTACGTCCTTGACGTTTCAATGCATAGACAACATCCATAGCTGTAACTGTCTTTCTCTTAGCGTGTTCAGTATATGTGACTGCATCACGGATGACATTTTCCAAGAAAACTTTCAAGACCCCACGAGTTTCTTCGTAGATCAAGCCTGAGATACGCTTGACACCACCACGACGAGCTAAACGACGAATAGCTGGTTTTGTGATTCCTTGGATGTTATCACGAAGAACTTTACGATGACGCTTTGCGCCTCCTTTTCCTAAACCTTTGCCTCCTTTACCTCGTCCAGTCATTTTGTATTTTTAAATTGTATTCTTACTTCTTTACACGAGAAACGGTAAAACTTGAATGATGCCAATACATGAAATTCACTCTCTTTATATACATTCTCTCGTCTTCCCCTCTCTCACACTTTTTATCTGAATTTATCCCGTTTTGTCAAGTTTCATTAATTTAATTTACCTAATTCTTAAAATTTGAAACAACACAAAACTTTACGAAAATATTTCAAAACATTTAATTAATTAAATTATAGAATATCCAGTTAAATTATCAAGTTTTTCTCATTTCCCCTGAATTTGTCTCTCCCCACCACAAAAACATATATTCGCGCCATAAGAATCATATATAAAGGGGACTCATTTCTCGCTCTCGCATCATATCTCGTTTGTATTTCAAATTGAAAACAGTAAAAGTATTAAACTAAAATGGCTCGTACAAAGCAGACAGCTCGTAAATCAACTGGTGGAAAAGCACCACGTAAACAATTGGCCACAAAAGCTGCACGTAAATCAGCACCAGCAACTGGAGGAGTTAAGAAGCCACATCGTTATCGTCCAGGTACAGTCGCTCTTCGTGAAATCCGTCGTTACCAGAAATCGACTGAATTGTTGATCCGTAAATTGCCATTCCAACGTCTTGTTCGTGAAATCGCTCAGGATTTCAAGACTGACTTACGTTTCCAATCATCAGCAGTTATGGCTTTACAAGAAGCATCTGAAGCTTACCTCGTCGGATTATTCGAAGATACAAACTTGTGTGCCATCCATGCCAAGCGTGTCACAATTATGCCAAAGGATATCCAACTTGCACGTCGTATTCGTGGTGAACGAGCTTAATTTCCATCATCATCAACAACAAGCATTCATATTTCATTAGAACGGTCTTTTTCAAGACCACCAAAAATATTAACATGAAAAGAAGAAATTTTTTATTCAATTTTATGATCTCAACAATACTTTTCTTGTAGCTTAAAACATTCTAGTCCAATAAAAATCATTCTATAAAGCTTACCTGTAAACTCTTTCAAAATGACGCCATCATTGCATTTTAAACGGCGTCATTTCTATTATAACACAGAAATTCGTTACCTCAATCTAGAAATCCCTAAAATGCAGCTACCCTAATATGCAGATGGTACTGCTAAAGTGCAGATGAAATTTATTTTCCCCTAAAATGCAGATGAAATGCTGTTGCTTTAAAAAAGGTATAATGCAGATGTTTTTTATCGTATAAAGTGCAGATAAAATGCTGCCCAAATGTAGATCGTATAATTTTACTAAAATAAAGATGAAATGCTGTTATAATGCAGATAATTTAACGTTGGGTATTAATTTTTTGGGCCCCTACGAAAAAAAAAATTATTCGTGAGTGATTTTTTGGTTTCTTAAATATCTCCGAAACCACAATAGTGACAAATTTCAAAGTTATTATATCTTGTAAAAAACAAAAATTGCTTTCTTTTGACATAGAACTTACTTCCTAAAGTTAAGGCGTTATGTCAGAAAATCAATTTAATTAAGCGTCACTCACGAATATTTTTTGTGAATTTTGTTAAAACTTTGTCAGCTTTCATTGATATATCTACAAATGTATTTTTTAAATTCACACCGTTTTCACGTGTGAATCTATTGGTTTTGTTCAGATGCAAACATTAGTTTTTCGCATTTTGTGAATAAACGAAGCAAAATTGGTTTTAAAAAGTCTCAGAAGTAAAGTTTGTGCCTGAAATTTTACATCATTTTCAAAAAACAGATTTCAAATTGAGAAAATCGCAAAATACGCTTTCTGTAAGCAAACAAGCATGAAAGTTAATCAGCAAGAAATCTCAATAACGAGACATCGTAGAGACTTCTAGTTTTTTACATTTGATCCGTGCTGCTCTATAGAATAGCTGTATAGTTTTTGGGCAAGGTAGGAATAGTCGTTGCTTCAGAAAAAGCAAAAAACTTTCCTTTCTTACGAATTTTTTAAAACAAAAGTTTACTATAATTTTTATAATATTAAACTTTGGATGAAAAATGTTTTTAAAAAACTTTAAAGAATGCTCGTTAAGCTTTAAACCTCCAAACATATGCTGAGCACAGCTCAGCTGGTTCGTCAGGATTTATACTTTCAAATTAATACTGAGCTAAGCTTGATCTTTCCCAAGACTTTTGATGGTACGGTGCGAATATATCCGCATTGGGTTTCTACCCGATACACTAGTTTTGTTATTAAAAAAGTTCAGGAATACAAAAATGCATTTTTGAAAACATTGCAAACTTTATGACTTTAAATTACTTTGCTACACGAAATTTTGATGTAATTAGCATGGAGGGGATTTAAATCATTTTTCCCAAGTGATTTATTTTTGATTTATGATTTAAATCATTTTGTATAGGGATTTTTTTGGGATTTTAAATCACTTGAAGGTGAAAATTTGTATGGAATTTTTTTTTATTAACACGTATCAAGAAAAAAAGTCATCAAATATGATGCATTTTAATAAAATTATACGATCTACATTTGGGCAGCATTTTATCTGCACTTTATACGTTAAAAATCATCTGCATTATACCTTTTTTTAAAGCAACAGCATTTCATCTGCATTTTAGGGGAAAATAAATTTCATCTGCACTTTAGCAGTACCATCTGCATCTTGGCAGTACTATCTGCATATTAGGGTAGCTGCATTTTAGGTTGATGATTTTAAATGTAGATTCATAAGCATAGCATTCAGAAATCAAAAATCGTATATTTAGAGATAATATCACAGAATATTTATTTATTAAACAAAAAATGCCGCTAGAAAGTAGAAATTGTAATCAAAATTTAATTTTTCTTTTTTCGAATAAGATTTTGTAGTCCTGAAAAGGACTATTTTGAGGTTACTGCTGAATATCAGCAATTATAATATGAATATTAATTGATGTCAAATTTAAGCTTTCTTTGCTGGTGGTTTTTTGGCAGCTTTTGGCTTCTTTTCTGCTGCTGGTTTCTTTGCTTTTGGTGCTGCTGCCTTCTTTGGCTTGGCAACTTTTGGTTTTGGTGCAGCTTTGGGTTTTGGTGCAGCTTTAGGCTTTGCTGCGACTTTCTTTGTTGGCTTAGCTGCTGCAGGCTTCTTTATGGTCTTTGCAACAGGCTTCTTGATCTTTGTGGCTGAAGCTACTTTTGGTTTCTTGGCAATTGTCTTCTTGACTTTCTTCTCACCAGTCTTTGGCTTAGACACAGCTTTCTTTGGCTTCTTCTCAGTGACTTTCTTTGTTACCTTCTTTACAACCTTTTCTTTCTTGGCTGCTGCTGGTAATTTGAATGATCCTGATGCTCCTTTACCTTTTGTTTGCAACAATTGTCCCTTTTCAACGGCTGATTTCAAGTATTTCTTGATGAATGGTGACAATTTATCAGTATCAACTTTGTATTGAGCAACAAGGAATTTCTTGATAGCTTGAACTGATGAACCACCTCGTTCTTTCAATGTCTTGATGGCATTGACAATCATATCACTGACTGGTGGATGAGTTCTTGGTGCCTTTGGTTTTTTTGGCTTATCAGATTTTGGTTTCTTCTCTTTCTTTGCCTTTGCTGGTGAAGCAACTGGAACTGGTGCGACTTCTATTGCTGGGTCAGACATTTTTGTTTTGATTATTTTTTTATTTTTCTTGCTTTACTTGTGTAAAAATAATTTTCAAATTGAAAATATTATGTGAAATATAGAAATGCGAGGGTCCCTTAACAATGCGATGTGAATGGAAACGAAGCCTCGCGCTCAATTTTTGTTGGAAAATTTTCCCTCGTAAACTTCTGCGTCGATCTCAAAATGTGTTAATTATTATACAAACTTTTACTAAATGATCAAAAAACTTTTTGGAATCTTATTTTACAATCTAAAGTCTCTCAAATGATGATTTTAATTGTATTTAATTAAATTAACAATGGCTCGAAAAAAGCAGTTAAAGTCAAAATTTGTGAGAAAATTTGGAATTTTCTTAAATTAATCTTCAATAACTTTTGAACCGAATTACTTATTTTGATGAAATTTTCAATAAATGAAAGTTTATTTATTGTAGATTCATAAAATTAAGTCAAAATCTCAAAATGTTAATGAACTTAAGTACGATTAAGTACCAAAAGAAATAATGTTGGACACTCAGTGCTTGGAAATTTATGCGATAAAATTTAATGAGTTTAACTTTAACTTAATCATGTCTAATGAAATTTAATTAAATGCCAAATTGAAGAAATTTATCAAAATAATAAAATTAAACTCAATTTTGACAAATTGAAAGTTCCAATCTTAATTAAATTAATTTATAAAATTCTTCATACAAAATACCAGATTTATTGAATGAAGAAAAGGCTAAATAGAAACTTGTGTACAAAGACTGAGTCCGAAATTAATTTAACTTGTGTAAGTTCAAATTTTAATTTATTCAATTTATTTTATTTAAGAAATTTTCATACTAGTGTAATGTTAATGTCAGAGAAATCTATCTATTCAAATAAAATACGTCATCAGAATTATCAAGAACAAAGAAAATTGTCTCATTTAAGAATTTTAAACCTAGAAATAAGAAATAAGAGTAAGATTTTATGTTTTTTGTAATATTCGTTTATTGAACTAATTTTAATTAAAATTTATTTAACATAGGTAATAGTTTAAAAATGTTTTACAATAATTTAAAAATACACAAAGTCATTTATAGCTAGTTCTATTTACAAGAGAAAGTTTGGAACCTAGAAAATTAAATAAGTCAGTCTCATTAGATATTAAATCTTTTTCTTTTTCATAAAATATTTTGCGGTCTTGAAAAAGACCATTTTGGATTTGCGATGCAGCATAGAACGCAATTTACTTGGATGATGTGTATTTTGTGACGGCTTTTGTTCCTTCTGAGACAGCGTGTTTAGCCAATTCACCAGGTAAGAGTAAACGAACAGCAGTTTGGATCTCGCGACTTGTGATTGTTGAGCGTTTGTTGTAGTGAGCCAATCTTGAGGCTTCAGCAGCAATACGTTCGAAGATATCATTGACGAAACTGTTCATGATGCTCATTGCCTTTGAGGAAACACCAGTGTCTGGATGGACTTGTTTCAAGACTTTGAAGATGTAGATTGCGTATGATTCCTTACGCTTATGACGTCTCTTTTTCTTGTCATCCTTAGAGATTGCTTTTTGGGCCTTTCCGGCTTTCTTTGCAGCTTTTCCGCTTGTTTTTGGTGGTGCCATTTTTTATGAAGTGTTTTGAATGAAATTCAGAATACAACTGATGACTCTCAACACTTTTTCTTCTCTCTCTATACATTTTCTATCTCCATGTAGCATAAGCCACGCCTCTCATAGTTTCCCGCTCACAATTTTTGTATAAATACCTGCACATTGTCAATATCCAACTCAGTATCGAATCATCTTTGGTTCTTAAACTTTCTCGTTTAAACAATTCAAATAAACTATTGAAAAAAATGTCAGGCCGCGGTAAAGGAGGCAAAGTTAAGGCAAAGGCAAAGTCACGTTCAAGCCGTGCTGGATTACAATTCCCAGTAGGTCGTATTCATCGTCTTCTCCGTAAAGGAAACTATGGTGAACGTGTTGGTGCTGGAGCTCCAGTATATTTAGCTGCTGTTATGGAATACTTAGCTGCTGAAGTTCTTGAATTAGCAGGTAATGCTGCTCGTGACAACAAGAAAACAAGAATTATCCCACGTCACTTGCAATTGGCAATCCGTAATGACGAAGAATTGAACAAACTTTTGTCTGGAGTCACAATCGCACAAGGTGGTGTTTTACCAAACATCCAAGCTGTCTTGTTGCCAAAGAAGACTGAATCAAAGAAAGCTTAAATTAATTAATCAACATTCAAACATCTATAAACCGTCCTTTTTAGGGCGACCAATTTTAATTTCTGAAGAAAAACTAATTTTTAAAAAATTCATAGTCTAAAATTAATTTTACGTTTAAAGATTTATTTAATAACAAAACAGTCTTATAATCGTACAAACAGAACCAAATTACCTTAAAATATGTGAAACAAATCTAGTTTTAAGGACTACAAGTAAGAATTAATTTCAATTTCTCATAAGTGAGCATCCAAAAACATAAGACAAAGATAAAAAGGATCCAATATGCTGCAATATAAAAGAAATATTATGCTTGCCTGATAACTTACAGAACATTTTTCTTAAAAATATATTATTTCATGATTTAAATTTAAAATAATTAATCAAAAGCTTCAAAATTATAGATAATAACAATTAATAAACCTACTAAATATAGAAATCTATGTCGATGCCAATTTTCAACATTTTTCAAACGAAGTTTTGAAAATTAAAATCACAAATCTAAGAATTAGATAATAATAATTTATTTCATTCAGGTACATGAGTTAGGAATCTTTTATAAAGTCTCATAAGTAAGGTAGCAAGAGGAATAAGTTAAAAATAATTTTCTTAATAAATTTAAATTGCGGTCTTGAAAAAGACCATTTTGATGTAATTTGTATATGATGATGGTAAGAAATTTAACCTCCGAAACCATAGAGAGTACGTCCTTGACGTTTCAATGCATAGACAACATCCATAGCTGTAACTGTCTTTCTCTTAGCGTGTTCAGTATATGTGACTGCATCACGGATGACATTTTCCAAGAAAACTTTCAAGACCCCACGAGTTTCTTCGTAGATCAAGCCTGAGATACGCTTGACACCACCACGACGAGCTAAACGACGAATAGCTGGTTTTGTGATTCCTTGGATGTTATCACGAAGAACTTTACGATGACGCTTTGCGCCTCCTTTTCCTAAACCTTTGCCTCCTTTACCTCGTCCAGTCATTTTGTATTTTTAAATTGTATTCTTACTTCTTTACACGAGAAACGGTAAAACTTGAATGATGCCAATACATGAAATTCACTCTCTTTATATACATTCTCTCGTCTTCCCCTCTCTCACACTTTTTATCTGAATTTATCCCGTTTTGTCAAGTTTCATTAATTTAATTTACCTAATTCTTAAAATTTGAAACAACACAAAACTTTACGAAAATATTTCAAAACATTTAATTAATTAAATTATAGAATATCCAGTTAAATTATCAAGTTTTTCTCATTTCCCCTGAATTTGTCTCTCCCCACCACAAAACATATATTCGCGCCATAAGAATCATATATAAAGGGGACTCATTTCTCGCTCTCGCATCATATCTCGTTTGTATTTCAAATTGAAAACAGTAAAAGTATTAAACTAAAATGGCTCGTACAAAGCAGACAGCTCGTAAATCAACTGGTGGAAAAGCACCACGTAAACAATTGGCCACAAAAGCTGCACGTAAATCAGCACCAGCAACTGGAGGAGTTAAGAAGCCACATCGTTATCGTCCAGGTACAGTCGCTCTTCGTGAAATCCGTCGTTACCAGAAATCGACTGAATTGTTGATCCGTAAATTGCCATTCCAACGTCTTGTTCGTGAAATCGCTCAGGATTTCAAGACTGACTTACGTTTCCAATCATCAGCAGTTATGGCTTTACAAGAAGCATCTGAAGCTTACCTCGTCGGATTATTCGAAGATACAAACTTGTGTGCCATCCATGCCAAGCGTGTCACAATTATGCCAAAGGATATCCAACTTGCACGTCGTATTCGTGGTGAACGTGCTTAATTTCCATCATCATCAACAACAAGCATTCATATTTCATTAGAACGGTCTTTTTCAAGACCACCAAAAATATTAACATGAAAAGAAGAAATTTTTTATTCAATTTTATGATCTCAACAATACTTTTCTTGTAGCTTAGAATATTCTAGTCCAATAAAAATCATTCTATAAAGCTAACCTGTAAACTCTTTCAAAATGACGCCATTATTGCATTTTAAACGGCTTCATTTCTATTGTAACACAGAAATTCGTTACCTCAATCTAGAAATCCCTAAAATGCAGCTACCCTAATATGCAGATGGTACTGCTAAAGTGCAGATGAAAATTATTTTCCCTAAAATGCAGATGAAATGCTGTTGCTTTAAAAAAGGTATAATGCAGATGTTTTTTATCGTATAAAGTGCAGATAAAATGCTGCCCAAATGTAGATCGTATAATTTTACTAAAATAAAGATGAAATGCTGTTATAATGCAGATAATTTAACGTTAAAAATCAATTTTTTGGGCCCCTACGAAAAAAAAAATTATTCGTGAGTGATTTTTTGGTTTCTTAAATATCTCCGAAACCACAATAGTGACAAATTTCAAAGTTATTATATCTTGTAAAAAACAAAAATTGCTTTCTTTTGACATAGAACTTACTTCCTAAAGTTAAGGCGTTATGTCAGAAAATCAATTTAATTAAGCGTCACTCACGAATATTTTTTGTGAATTTTGTTAAAACTTTGTCAGCTTTCATTGATATATCTACAAATGTATTTTTTAAATTCACACCGTTTTCACGTGTGAATCTATTGGTTTTGTTCAGATGCAAACATCAGTTTTTCGCATTTTGTGAGAAAACGAAGCAAAATTGGTTTTAAAAAGTCTCAGAAGTAAAGTTTGTGCCTGAAATTTTACATCATTTTCAAAAAACAGATTTCAAATTGAGAAAATCGCAAAATACGCTTTCTGTAAGCAAACAAGCATGAAAGTTAATCAGCAAGAAATCTCAATAACGAGACATCGTAGAGACTTCTAGTTTTTTACATTTGATCCGTGCTGCTCTATAGAATAGCTGTATAGTTTTTGGGCATGGTAGGAATAGCCGTTGCTTCAGAAAAAGCAAAAAACTTTCCTTTCTTACGAATTTTTTAAAACAAAAGTTTACTATAATTTTTATAATATTAAACTTTGGATGAAAAATGTTTTTAAAAAACTTTAAAGAATGCTCGTTAAGCTTTAAACCTCCAAACATATGCTGAGCACAGCTCAGCTGGTTCGTCAGGATTTATACTTTCAAATTAATACTGAGCTAAGCTTGGTCTTTCCCAAGACTTTTGATGGTACGGTGCGAATATATCCGCATTGGGTTTCTACCCGATACACTAGTTTTGTTATTAAAAAAGTTCAGGAAAACAAAAATGCATTTTTGAATACATTGCAAACTTTATGACTTTAAATTACTTTGCTACACGAAATTTTGATGGAATTAGCATGAAGGGGATTTAAATCATTTTTCCCAAGTGATTTATTTTTGATTTATGATTTAAATCATTTTGTATAGGGATTTTTTTGGGATTTTAAATCACTTGAAGGTGAAAATTTGTATGGAATTTTTTTTTATTAACACGTATCAAGAAAAAAAGTCATCAAATATGATGCATTTTAATGAAATTATACGATCTACATTTGGGCAGCATTTTATCTGCACTTTATACGATAAAAATCATCTGCATTACACCTTTTTTAAAGCAACAGCATTTCATCTGCATTTTAGGGAAAATAATTTTCATCTGCACTTTAGCAGTACCATCTGCATCTTGGCAGTACTATCTGCATATTAGGGTAGCTGCATTTTAGGAATTTTAGATTGAGGTGAATTCGTTGATGATTTTAAATGTAGATTCATAAGCATAGCATTCAGAAATCAAAAATCGTATATTTAGAGATAATATCACAGAATATTTATTTATTAAACAAAAAATGCCGCTAGAAAGTAGAAATTGTAATCAAAATTTAATTTTTCTTTTTTCGAATAAGATTTTGTAGTCCTGAAAAGGACTATTTTGAGGTTACTGCTGAATATCAGCAATTATAATATGTATATTAATTGATGTCAAATTTAAGCTTTCTTTGCTGATGGTTTTTTGGCAGCTTTTGGCTTCTTTTCTGCTGCTGGTTTCTTTGCTTTTGGTGCTGCTGCCTTCTTTGGCTTGGCAACTTTTGGTTTTGGTGCAGCTTTGGGCTTTGGTGCAGCTTTAGGCTTTGCTGCGACTTTCTTTGTTGGCTTAGCTGCTGCAGGCTTCTTTGTGGTCTTTGCAACAGGCTTCTTGATCTTTGTGGCTGAAGCTACTTTTGGTTTCTTGGCAATTGTCTTCTTGACTTTCTTCTGACCAGTCTTTGGCTTAGACACAGCCTTCTTTGGCTTCTTCTCAGTGACTTTCTTTGTTACCTTCTTTACAACCTTTTCTTTCTTGGCTGCTGCTGGTAATTTGAATGATCCTGATGCTCCTTTACCTTTTGTTTGCAACAATTGTCCCTTTTCAACGGCTGATTTCAAGTATTTCTTGATGAATGGTGACAATTTATCAGTATCAACTTTGTATTGAGCAACAAGGAATTTCTTGATAGCTTGAACTGATGAACCACCTCGTTCTTTCAATGTCTTGATGGCATTGACAATCATATCACTGACTGGTGGATGAGTTCTTGGTGCCTTTGGTTTTTTTGGCTTATCAGATTTTGGTTTCTTCTCTTTCTTTGCCTTTGCTGGTGAAGCAACTGGAACTGGTGCGACTTCTATTGCTGGGTCAGACATTTTTGTTTTGATTATTTTTTTATTTTTCTTGCTTTACTTGTGTAAAAATAATTTTCAAATTGAAAATATTATGTGAAATATAGAAATGCGAGGGTCCCTTAACAATGCGATGTGAATGGAAACGAAGCCTCGCGCTCAATTTTTGTTGGAAAATTTTCCCTCGTAAACTTCTGCGTCGATCTCAAAATGTGTTAATTATTATACAAACTTTTACTAAATGATCAAAAAACTTTTTGGAATCTTATTTTACAATCTAAAGTCTCTCAAATGATGATTTTAATTGTATTTAATTAAATTAACAATGGCTCGAAAAAAGCAGTTAAAGTCAAAATTTGTGAGAAAATTTGGAATTTTCTTAAATTAATCTTCAATAACTTTTGAACCGAATTACTTATTTTGATGAAATTTTCAATAAATGAAAGTTTATTTATTGTAGATTCATAAAATTAAGTCAAAATCTCAAAATGTTAATGAACTTAAGTACGATTAAGTACCAAAAGAAATAATGTTGGACACTCAGTGCTTGGAAATTTATGCGATAAAATTTAATGAGTTTAACTTTAACTTAATCATGTCTAATGAAATTTAATTAAATGCCAAATTGAAGAAATTTATCAAAATAATAAAATTAAACTCAATTTTGACAAATTGAAAGTTCCAATCTTAATTAAATTAATTTATAAAATTCTTCATACAAAATACCAGATTTATTGAATGAAGAAAAGGCTAAATAGAAATTTGTGTACAAAGACTGAGTCCGAAATTAATTTAACTTATGTAAGTTCAAATTTTAATTTATTCAATTTATTTTATTTAAGAAATTATCATACTAGTGTAATGTTAATGTCAGAGAAATCTATCTATTCAAATAAAATGCGTCATCAGAATTATCAAGAACAAAGAAAATTGTCTCATTTAAGAATTTTAAACCTAGAAATAAGAAATAAGAGTAAGATTTTATGTTTTTTGTAATATTCGTTTATTGAACCAATTTTAATTAAAATTTATTTAACATAGGTAATAGTTTTAAAAATGTTTTACAATAATTTAAAAATACACAAAGTCATTTATAGCTAGTTTTATTTACAAGAGAAAGTTTGGTACCTAGAAAATTAAATTAGTCAGTCTCATTAGATATTAAATCTTTTTCTTTTTCATAAAATATTTTGCGGTCTTGAAAAAGACCATTTTGGATTTGCGATGCAGCATAGAAAGCAATTTACTTGGATGATGTGTATTTTGTGACGGCTTTTGTTCCTTCTGAGACAGCGTGTTTAGCCAATTCACCAGGTAAGAGTAAACGAACAGCAGTTTGGATCTCGCGACTTGTGATTGTTGAGCGTTTGTTGTAGTGAGCCAATCTTGAGGCTTCAGCAGCAATACGTTCAAAGATATCATTGACGAAACTATTCATGATGCTCATTGCCTTTGAGGAAACACCAGTGTCTGGATGGACTTGTTTCAAGACTTTGAAGATGTAGATTGCGTATGATTCCTTACGCTTATGACGTCTCTTTTTCTTGTCATCCTTAGAGATTGCTTTTTGGGCCTTTCCGGCTTTCTTTGCAGCCTTTCCGCTTGTTTTTGGTGGTGCCATTTTTTATGAAGTGGTTTGAATGAAATTCAGAATACAACTGATGACTCTCTACACTTTTTCTTCTCTCTTTATACATTTTCTATCTCCATGTAGCATAAGCCACGCCTCTTATAGTTTCCCGCTCACAATTTTTGTATAAATACCTGCACATTGTCAATATCCAACTCAGTATCGAATCATCTTTGGTTCTTAAACTTTCTCGTTTTAACAATTCAAATAAACTATTGAAAAAAATGTCAGGCCGTGGTAAAGGAGGCAAAGTTAAGGCAAAGGCAAAGTCACGTTCAAGCCGTGCTGGATTACAATTCCCAGTAGGTCGTATTCATCGTCTTCTCCGTAAAGGAAACTATGGTGAACGTGTTGGTGCTGGAGCTCCAGTATATTTAGCTGCTGTTATGGAATACTTAGCTGCTGAAGTTCTTGAATTAGCAGGTAATGCTGCTCGTGACAACAAGAAAACAAGAATTATCCCACGTCACTTGCAATTGGCAATCCGTAATGACGAAGAATTGAACAAACTTTTGTCTGGAGTCACAATCGCACAAGGTGGTGTTTTACCAAACATCCAAGCTGTCTTGTTGCCAAAGAAGACTGAATCAAAGAAAGCTTAAATTAATTAATCAACATTCAAACATCTATAAACCGTCCTTTTTAGGGCGACCAATTTTAATTTCTGAAGAAAAACTAATTTTTAAAAAATTCATAGTCTAAAATTAATTTTACGTTTAAAGATTTATTTAATAACAAAACAGGTTTATAATCGTACAAACAGAACCAAATTACCTCAAAATATGTGAAAACAAATCTAGTTTTAAGGTCTCCAAGTAAGAATTAATTTCAATTTCTCATAAGTAAGCATCCAAAAACATAAGACAAAGATAAAAAGGATCCAATATGCTGCAATATAAAAGAAATATTATGCTTGCCTGATAACTTACAAAACATTTTTCTTAAAAATATATTATTTTATGATTTAAATTTAAAATAATTAATCAAAAGCTTCAAAATTATAGATAATAACAATTAATAAACCTACTAAATATAGAAATCTATGTCGATGCCAATTTTCAACATTTTTCGAACGAAGTTTTGAAAATTAAAATCACAAATCTAAGAATTAGATAATAATAATTTATTTTATTCAGGTACATGAGTTAGGAATCTTTTATAAAGTCTCATAAGTAAGGTAGCAAGAGGAATAAGTTAAAAATAATTTTCTTAATAAATTTAAATTGCGGTCTTGAAAAAGACCATTTGATGTAATTTGTGTATAATGATGGTAAGAAATTTAACCTCCGAAACCATAGAGAGTACGTCCTTGACGTTTCAATGCATAGACAACATCCATAGCTGTAACTGTCTTTCTCTTAGCGTGTTCAGTATATGTGACTGCATCACGGATGACATTTTCCAAGAAAACTTTCAAGACCCCACGAGTTTCTTCGTAGATCAAGCCTGAGATACGCTTGACACCACCACGACGAGCTAAACGACGAATAGCTGGTTTTGTGATTCCTTGGATGTTATCACGAAGAACTTTACGATGACGCTTTGCGCCTCCTTTTCCTAAACCTTTGCCTCCTTTACCTCGTCCAGTCATTTTGTATTTTTAAATTGTATTCTTACTTCTTTACACGAGAAACGGTAAAACTTGAATGATGCCAATACATGAAATTCACTCTCTTTATATACATTCTCTCGTCTTCCCCTCTCTCACACTTTTTATCTGAATTTATCCCGTTTTGTCAAGTTTCATTAATTTAATTTACCTAATTCTTAAAATTTGAAACAACACAAAACTTTACGAAAATATTTCAAAACATTTAATTAATTAAATTATAGAATATCCAGTTAAACTATCAAGTTTTTCTCATTTCCCCTGAATTTGTCTCTCCCCACCACAAAAACATATATTCGCGCCATAAGAATCATATATAAAGGGGATTCATTTCTCGCTCTCGCATCATATCTCGTTTGTATTTCAAATTGAAAACAGTAAAAGTATCAAACTAAAATGGCTCGTACAAAGCAGACAGCTCGTAAATCAACTGGTGGAAAAGCACCACGTAAACAATTGGCCACAAAAGCTGCACGTAAATCAGCACCAGCAACTGGAGGAGTTAAGAAGCCACATCGTTATCGTCCAGGTACAGTCGCTCTTCGTGAAATCCGTCGTTACCAGAAATCGACTGAATTGTTGATCCGTAAATTGCCATTCCAACGTCTTGTTCGTGAAATCGCTCAGGATTTCAAGACTGACTTACGTTTCCAATCATCAGCAGTTATGGCTTTACAAGAAGCATCTGAAGCTTACCTCGTCGGATTATTCGAAGATACAAACTTGTGTGCCATCCATGCCAAGCGTGTCACAATTATGCCAAAGGATATCCAACTTGCACGTCGTATTCGTGGTGAACGTGCTTAATTTCCATCATCATCAACAACAAGCATTCATATTTCATTAGAACGGTCTTTTTCAAGACCACCAAAAATATTAACATGAAAAGAAGAAATTTTTTATTCAATTTTATGATCTCAACAATACTTTTCTTGTAGCTTAAAACATTCTAGTCCAATAAAAATCATTCTATAAAGCTAACCTGTAAACTCTCTCAAAATGACGCCATCATTGCATTTTAAACGGCGTCATTTCTATTATAACACAGAAATTCGTTACCCCAATCTAGAAATTCCTAAAATGCAGCTACCCTAATATGCAGATGGTACTGCTAAAGTGCAGATGAAATTTATTTTCCCTAAAATGCAGATGAAATGCTGTTGCTTTAAAAAAGGTATAATGCAGATAATTTAACGTTGGATATTAATTTTTTGAGCCCCTACGAAAAAAAAAATTATTCGTGAGTGATGCTTTGGTTTCTTAAATATCTCCGAAACCACAATAGTGACAAATTTCAAAGTTATTATATCTTGTAAAAAACAAAAATTGCTTTCTTTTGACATAGAACTTACTTCCTAAAGTTAAGGCGTTATGTCAGAAAATCAATTTAATTAAGCGTCACTCACGAATATTTTTTGTGAATTTTGTTAAAACTTTGTCAGCTTTCATTGATATATCTACTCGCATTTTGTGAGAAAACGAAGCAAAATTGGTTTTAAAAAGTCTCAGAAGTAAAGTTTGTGCCTAAAATTTTACATCATTTTCAAACAACAGATTTCAAATTGAGAAAATCGCAAAATACGCTTTCTGTAAGCAAACAAGCATGAAAGTTAATCAGCAAGAAATCTCAATAACGAGACATCGTAGAGACTTCTAGTTTTTTACATTTGATCCGTGCTGCTCTATAGAATAGCTGTATAGTTTTTGGGCATGGTAGGAATAGCCGTTGCTTCAGAAAAAGCAAAAAACTTTCCTTTCTTACGAATTTTTTAAAACAAAAGTTTACTATAATTTTTATAATATTAAACTTTGGATGAAAAATGTTTTTAAAAAACTTTAAAGAATGCTCGTTAAGCTTTAAACCTCCAAACATATGCTGAGCACAGCTCAGCTGGTTCGTCAGGATTTATACTTTCAAATTAATACTGAGCTAAGCTTGGTCTTTCCCAAGACTTTTGATGGTACGGTGCGAATATATCCGCATTGGGTTTCTACCCGATACACTAGTTTTGTTATTAAAAAAGTTCAGGAAAACAAAAATGCATTTTTGAAAACATTGCAAACTTTATGTATGTATGTATGTATGTATGTATGATTTATTAAACCTTTTCGGTTGACGAATTTAATTCCTTTTTTCTCTCTTCTCTCCTTTAGAAAAGGAAAAAGCCTCCTCAAACAGTACTTAAACTGTTTGAAGAGGCATAAAAAACCTTGAGGAGAGAAAGAAGAGACGTTTTGCATTACATTATTCAGTCAATAAAAATTAAAATGTGCATTGAGAGGGGCAAGAAACTTTTACATTTGTAACGGATAAAAAATATTTGAAATAAACGAACTGTACCAAAATGAACTAAAAAGTAAATATTATGAAAATTTGACAATATTTGTGAATTATAATTAAGTGAAACTAGTGACAAATAAGAAGATAAACGATATCAGCGGATCAAATCTTGATATTTAACAACAAATAAATTGCATCAGATATGTATTAAACCCTGACAACTGTGAAAATTGTTATTTTAAGTCTCGACTCAAGAACTGGTTTATGACTTTAAATTACTTTGCTACACGAAATTTTGATGTAATTAGCATGGAGGGGATTTAAATCATTTTTCCCAAGTGATTTATTTTTGATTTATGATTTAAATCATTTTGTATAGGGATTTTTTTGGGATTTTAAATCACTTGAAGGTGAAAATTTGTATGGAATTTTTTTTTAACACGTATCAAGAAAAAAAGTCATCAAATATGATGCATTTTAATAAAATTATACGATCTACATTTGGGCAGCATTTTATCTGCACTTTATACGTTAAAAATCATCTGCATTATACCTTTTTTAAAGCAACAGCATTTCATCTGCATTTTAGGGGAAAATAAATTTCATCTGCACTTTAGCAGTACCATCTGCATATTAGGGTAGCTGCATTTTAGGGATTTCTAGATTGGGGTAACGAATTTCTGTGTTATAATAGAAATGACGCCGTTTAAAATGCAATGATGGCGTCATTTTGAGAGATTTTACAGGTTAGCTTTATAGAATGATTTTTATTGGACTAGAATATTCTAAGCTACGAGAAAAGTATTGTTGAGATCATAAAATTGAATAAAAAATTTCTTCTTTTCATGTTAATATTTTTGGTGGTCTTGAAAAAGACCGTTCTAATGAAATATGAATGCTTGTTGTTGATGATGATGGAAATTAAGCACGTTCACCACGAATACGACGTGCAAGTTGGATATCCTTTGGCATAATTGTGACACGCTTGGCATGGATGGCACACAAGTTTGTATCTTCGAATAATCCGACGAGGTAAGCTTCAGATGCTTCTTGTAAAGCCATAACTGCTGATGATTGGAAACGTAAGTCAGTCTTGAAATCCTGAGCGATTTCACGAACAAGACGTTGGAATGGCAATTTACGGATCAACAATTCAGTCGATTTCTGGTAACGACGGATTTCACGAAGAGCGACTGTACCTGGACGATAACGATGTGGCTTCTTAACTCCTCCAGTTGCTGGTGCTGATTTACGTGCAGCTTTTGTGGCCAATTGTTTACGTGGTGCTTTTCCACCAGTTGATTTACGAGCTGTCTGCTTTGTACGAGCCATTTTAGTTTGATACTTTTACTGTTTTCAATTTGAAATACAAACGAGATATGATGCGAGAGCGAGAAATGAGTCCCCTTTATATATGATTCTTATGGCGCGAATATATGTTTTTGTGGTGGGGAGAGACAAATTCAGGGGAAATGAGAAAAACTTGATAATTTAACTGGATATTCTATAATTTAATTAATTAAATGTTTTGAAATATTTTCATAAAGTTTTGTGTTGTTTCAAATTTTAAGAATTAGGTAAATTAAATTAATGAAACTTGACAAAACGGGATAAATTCAGATAAAAAGTGTGAGAGAGGGGAAGACGAGAGAATGTATATAAAGAGAGTGAATTTCATGTATTGGCATCATTCAAGTTTTACCGTTTCTCGTGTAAAGAAGTAAGAATACAATTTAAAAATACAAAATGACTGGACGAGGTAAAGGAGGCAAAGGTTTAGGAAAAGGAGGCGCAAAGCGTCATCGTAAAGTTCTTCGTGATAACATCCAAGGAATCACAAAACCAGCTATTCGTCGTTTAGCTCGTCGTGGTGGTGTCAAGCGTATCTCAGGCTTGATCTACGAAGAAACTCGTGGGGTCTTGAAAGTTTTCTTGGAAAATGTCATCCGTGATGCAGTCACATATACTGAACACGCTAAGAGAAAGACAGTTACAGCTATGGATGTTGTCTATGCATTGAAACGTCAAGGACGTACTCTCTATGGTTTCGGAGGTTAAATTTCTTACCATCATCATATACAAATTACATCAAAATGGTCTTTTTCAAGACCGCAATTTAAATTTATTAAGAAAATTATTTTTAACTTATTCCTCTTGCTACCTTACTTATGAGACTTTATAAAAGATTCCTAGCTCATGTACCTGAATGAAATAAATTATTATTATCTAATTCTTAGATTTGTGATTTTAATTTTCAAAACTTCGTTTGAAAAATGTTGAAAATTGGCATCGACATAGATTTCTATATTTAGTAGGTTTATTAATTGTTATTATCTATAATTTTGAAGCTTTTGATTAATTATTTTAAATTTAAATCATGAAATAATATATTTTTAAGAAAAATGTTCTGTAAGTTATCAGGCAAGCATAATATTTCTTTTATATTGCAGCATATTGGATCCTTTTTATCTTTGTCTTATGTTTTTGGATGCTCACTTATGAGAAATTGAAATTAATTCTTACTTGTAGTCCTTAAAACTAGATTTGTTTTCACACATTTTAAGGTAATTTGGTTCTGTTTGTACGATTATAAACCTGTTTTGTTATTAAATAAATCTTTAAACGTAAAATTAATTTTAGACTATGAATTTTTTAAAAATTAGTTTTTCTTCAGAAATTAAAATTGGTCGCCCTAAAAAGGACGGTTTATAGATGTTTGAATGTTGATTAATTAATTTAAGCTTTCTTTGATTCAGTCTTCTTTGGCAACAAGACAGCTTGGATGTTTGGTAAAACACCACCTTGTGCGATTGTGACTCCAGACAAAAGTTTGTTCAATTCTTCGTCATTACGGATTGCCAATTGCAAGTGACGTGGGATAATTCTTGTTTTCTTGTTGTCACGAGCAGCATTACCTGCTAATTCAAGAACTTCAGCAGCTAAGTATTCCATAACAGCAGCTAAATATACTGGAGCTCCAGCACCAACACGTTCACCATAGTTTCCTTTACGGAGAAGACGATGAATACGACCTACTGGGAATTGTAATCCAGCACGGCTTGAACGTGACTTTGCCTTTGCCTTAACTTTGCCTCCTTTACCGCGGCCTGACATTTTTTTCAATAGTTTATTTGAATTGTTTAAACGAGAAAGTTTAAGAACCAAAGATGATTCGATACTGAGTTGGATATTGACAATGTGCAGGTATTTATACAAAAATTGTGAGCGGGAAACTATGAGAGGCGTGGCTTATGCTACATGGAGATAGAAAATGTATAGAGAGAGAAGAAAAAGTGTTGAGAGTCATCAGTTGTATTCTGAATTTCATTCAAAACACTTCATAAAAAATGGCACCACCAAAAACAAGCGGAAAAGCTGCAAAGAAAGCCGGAAAGGCCCAAAAAGCAATCTCTAAGGATGACAAGAAAAAGAGACGTCATAAGCGTAAGGAATCATACGCAATCTACATCTTCAAAGTCTTGAAACAAGTCCATCCAGACACTGGTGTTTCCTCAAAGGCAATGAGCATCATGAACAGTTTCGTCAATGATATCTTCGAACGTATTGCTGCTGAAGCCTCAAGATTGGCTCACTACAACAAACGCTCAACAATCACAAGTCGCGAGATCCAAACTGCTGTTCGTTTACTCTTACCTGGTGAATTGGCTAAACACGCTGTCTCAGAAGGAACAAAAGCCGTCACAAAATACACATCATCCAAGTAAATTGCGTTCTATGCTGCATCGCAAATCCAAAATGGTCTTTTTCAAGACCGCAAAATATTTTATGAAAAAGAAAAAGATTTAATATCTAATGAGACTGACTTATTTAATTTTCTAGGTTCCAAACTTTCTCTTGTAAATAGAACTAGCTATAAATGACTTTGTGTATTTTTAAATTATTGTAAAACATTTTTAAACTATTACCTATGTTAAATAAATTTTAATTAAAATTAGTTCAATAAACGAATATTACAAAAAACATAAAATCTTACTCTTATTTCTTATTTCTAGGTTTAAAATTCTTAAATGAGACAATTTTCTTTGTTCTTGATAATTCTGATGACGTATTTTATTTGAATAGATAGATTTCTCTGACATTAACATTACACTAGTATGAAAATTTCTTAAATAAAATAAATTGAATAAATTAAAATTTGAACTTACACAAGTTAAATTAATTTCGGACTCAGTCTTTGTACACAAGTTTCTATTTAGCCTTTTCTTCATTCAATAAATCTGGTATTTTGTATGAAGAATTTTATAAATTAATTTAATTAAGATTGGAACTTTCAATTTGTCAAAATTGAGTTTAATTTTATTATTTTGATAAATTTCTTCAATTTGGCATTTAATTAAATTTCATTAGACATGATTAAGTTAAAGTTAAACTCATTAAATTTTATCGCATAAATTTCCAAGCACTGAGTGTCCAACATTATTTCTTTTGGTACTTAATCGTACTTAAGTTCATTAACATTTTGAGATTTTGACTTAATTTTATGAATCTACAATAAATAAACTTTCATTTATTGAAAATTTCATCAAAATAAGTAATTCGGTTCAAAAGTTATTGAAGATTAATTTAAGAAAATTCCAAATTTTCTCACAAATTTTGACTTTAACTGCTTTTTTCGAGCCATTGTTAATTTAATTAAATACAATTAAAATCATCATTTGAGAGACTTTAGATTGTAAAATAAGATTCCAAAAAGTTTTTTGATCATTTAGTAAAAGTTTGTATAATAATTAACACATTTTGAGATCGACGCAGAAGTTTACGAGGGAAAATTTTCCAACAAAAATTGAGCGCGAGGCTTCGTTTCCATTCACATCGCATTGTTAAGGGACCCTCGCATTTCTATATTTCACATAATATTTTCAATTTGAAAATTATTTTTACACAAGTAAAGCAAGAAAAATAAAAAAATAATCAAAACAAAAATGTCTGACCCAGCAATAGAAGTCGCACCAGTTCCAGTTGCTTCACCAGCAAAGGCAAAGAAAGAGAAGAAACCAAAATCTGATAAGCCAAAAAAACCAAAGGCACCAAGAACTCATCCACCAGTCAGTGATATGATTGTCAATGCCATCAAGACATTGAAAGAACGAGGTGGTTCATCAGTTCAAGCTATCAAGAAATTCCTTGTTGCTCAATACAAAGTTGATACTGATAAATTGTCACCATTCATCAAGAAATACTTGAAATCAGCCGTTGAAAAGGGACAATTGTTGCAAACAAAAGGTAAAGGAGCATCAGGATCATTCAAATTACCAGCAGCAGCCAAGAAAGAAAAGGTTGTAAAGAAGGTAACAAAGAAAGTCACTGAGAAGAAGCCAAAGAAAGCTGTGTCTAAGCCAAAGACTGGTGAGAAGAAAGTCAAGAAGACAATTGCCAAGAAACCAAAAGTAGCTTCAGCCACAAAGATCAAGAAGCCTGTTGCAAAGACCATAAAGAAGCCTGCAGCAGCTAAGCCAACAAAGAAAGTCGCAGCAAAGCCTAAAGCTGCACCAAAACCCAAAGCTGCACCAAAACCAAAAGTTGCCAAGCCAAAGAAGGCAGCAGCACCAAAAGCAAAGAAACCAGCAGCAGAAAAGAAGCCAAAAGCTGCCAAAAAACCACCAGCAAAGAAAGCTTAAATTTGACATCAATTAATATTCATATTATAATTGCTGATATTCAGCAGTAACCTCAAAATAGTCCTTTTCAGGACTACAAAATCTTATTCGAAAAAAGAAAAATTAAATTTTGATTACAATTTCTACTTTCTAGCGGCATTTTTTGTTTAATAAATAAATATTCTGTGATATTATCTCTAAATATACGATTTTTGATTTCTGAATGCTATGCTTATGAATCTACATTTAAAATCATCAACGAATTCACCTCAATCTAAAATTCCTAAAATGCAGCTACCCTAATATGCAGATAGTACTGCCAAGATGCAGATGGTACTGCTAAAGTGCAGATGAAATTTATTTTCCCCTAAAATGCAGATGAAATGCTGTTGCTTTAAAAAAAGGTATAATGCAGATGATTTTTAACGTATAAAGTGCAGATAAAATGCTGCCCAAATGTAGATCGTATAATTTTATTAAAATGCATCATATTTGATGACTTTTTTTCTTGATACGTGTTAATAAAAAAAAATTCCATACAAATTTTCACCTTCAAGTGATTTAAAATCCCAAAAAAATCCCTATACAAAATGATTTAAATCATAAATCAAAAATAAATCACTTGGGAAAAATGATTTAAATCCCCTCCATGCTAATTACATCAAAATTTCGTGTAGCAAAGTAATTTAAAGTCATAAAGTTTGCAATGTTTTCAAAAATGCATTTTTGTATTCCTGAACTTTTTTAATAACAAAACTAGTGTATCGGGTAGAAACCCAATGCGGATATATTCGCACCGTACCATCAAAAGTCTTGGGAAAGATCAAGCTTAGCTCAGTATTAATTTGAAAGTATAAATCCTGACGAACCAGCTGAGCTGTGCTCAGCATATGTTTGGAGGTTTAAAGCTTAACGAGCATTCTTTAAAGTTTTTTAAAAACATTTTTCATCCAAAGTTTAATATTATAAAAATTATAGTAAACTTTTGTTTTAAAAAATTCGTAAGAAAGGAAAGTTTTTTGCTTTTTCTGAAGCAACGACTATTCCTACCTTGCCCAAAAACTATACAGCTATTCTATAGAGCAGCACGGATCAAATGTAAAAAACTAGAAGTCTCTACGATGTCTCGTTATTGAGATTTCTTGCTGATTAACTTTCATGCTTGTTTGCTTACAGAAAGCGTATTTTGCGATTTTCTCAATTTGAAATCTGTTTTTTGAAAATGATGTAAAATTTCAGGCACAAACTTTACTTCTGAGACTTTTTAAAACCAATTTTGCTTCGTTTATTCACAAAATGCGAAAAACTAATGTTTGCATCTGAACAAAACCAATAGATTCACACGTGAAAACGGTGTGAATTTAAAAAATACATTTGTAGATATATCAATGAAAGCTGACAAAGTTTTAACAAAATTCACAAAAAATATTCGTGAGTGACGCTTAATTAAATTGATTTTCTGACATAACGCCTTAACTTTAGGAAGTAAGTTCTATGTCAAAAGAAAGCAATTTTTGTTTTTTACAAGATATAATAACTTTGAAATTTGTCACTATTGTGGTTTCGGAGATATTTAAGAAACCAAAAAATCACTCACGAATAATTTTTTTTTTCGTAGGGGCCCAAAAAATTAATACCCAACGTTAAATTATCTGCATTATAACAGCATTTCATCTTTATTTTAGTAAAATTATACGATCTACATTTGGGCAGCATTTTATCTGCACTTTATACGATAAAAAACATCTGCATTATACCTTTTTTAAAGCAACAGCATTTCATCTGCATTTTAGGGGAAAATAAATTTCATCTGCACTTTAGCAGTACCATCTGCATATTAGGGTAGCTGCATTTTAGGGATTTCTAGATTGAGGTAACGAATTTCTGTGTTATAATAGAAATGACGCCGTTTAAAATGCAATGATGGCGTCATTTTGAAAGAGTTTACAGGTAAGCTTTATAGAATGATTTTTATTGGACTAGAATGTTTTAAGCTACAAGAAAAGTATTGTTGAGATCATAAAATTGAATAAAAAATTTCTTCTTTTCATGTTAATATTTTTGGTGGTCTTGAAAAAGACCGTTCTAATGAAATATGAATGCTTGTTGTTGATGATGATGGAAATTAAGCTCGTTCACCACGAATACGACGTGCAAGTTGGATATCCTTTGGCATAATTGTGACACGCTTGGCATGGATGGCACACAAGTTTGTATCTTCGAATAATCCGACGAGGTAAGCTTCAGATGCTTCTTGTAAAGCCATAACTGCTGATGATTGGAAACGTAAGTCAGTCTTGAAATCCTGAGCGATTTCACGAACAAGACGTTGGAATGGCAATTTACGGATCAACAATTCAGTCGATTTCTGGTAACGACGGATTTCACGAAGAGCGACTGTACCTGGACGATAACGATGTGGCTTCTTAACTCCTCCAGTTGCTGGTGCTGATTTACGTGCAGCTTTTGTGGCCAATTGTTTACGTGGTGCTTTTCCACCAGTTGATTTACGAGCTGTCTGCTTTGTACGAGCCATTTTAGTTTAATACTTTTACTGTTTTCAATTTGAAATACAAACGAGATATGATGCGAGAGCGAGAAATGAGTCCCCTTTATATATGATTCTTATGGCGCGAATATATGTTTTTGTGGTGGGGAGAGACAAATTCAGGGGAAATGAGAAAAACTTGATAATTTAACTGGATATTCTATAATTTAATTAATTAAATGTTTTGAAATATTTTCGTAAAGTTTTGTGTTGTTTCAAATTTTAAGAATTAGGTAAATTAAATTAATGAAACTTGACAAAACGGGATAAATTCAGATAAAAAGTGTGAGAGAGGGGAAGACGAGAGAATGTATATAAAGAGAGTGAATTTCATGTATTGGCATCATTCAAGTTTTACCGTTTCTCGTGTAAAGAAGTAAGAATACAATTTAAAAATACAAAATGACTGGACGAGGTAAAGGAGGCAAAGGTTTAGGAAAAGGAGGCGCAAAGCGTCATCGTAAAGTTCTTCGTGATAACATCCAAGGAATCACAAAACCAGCTATTCGTCGTTTAGCTCGTCGTGGTGGTGTCAAGCGTATCTCAGGCTTGATCTACGAAGAAACTCGTGGGGTCTTGAAAGTTTTCTTGGAAAATGTCATCCGTGATGCAGTCACATATACTGAACACGCTAAGAGAAAGACAGTTACAGCTATGGATGTTGTCTATGCATTGAAACGTCAAGGACGTACTCTCTATGGTTTCGGAGGTTAAATTTCTTACCATCATCATATACAAATTACATCAAAATGGTCTTTTTCAAGACCGCAATTTAAATTTATTAAGAAAATTATTTTTAACTTATTCCTCTTGCTACTTTACTTATGAGACTTTATAAAAGATTCCTAACTCATGTACCTGAATGAAATAAATTATTATTATCTAATTCTTAGACTTATGATTTTAATTTTCAAAACTTCGTTTGAAAAATGTTGAAAATTGGCATCGACATAGATTTCTATATTTAGTAGGTTTATTAATTGTTATTATCTATAATTTTGAAGCTTTTGATTAATTATTTTAAATTTAAATCATGAAATAATATATTTTTAAGAAAAATGTTCTGTAAGTTATCAGGCAAGCATAATATTTCTTTTATATTGCAGCATATTGGATCCTTTTTATCTTTGTCTTATGTTTTTGGATGCTCACTTATGAGAAATTGAAATTAATTCTTACTTGTAGTCCTTAAAACTAGATTTGTTTTCACATATTTTAAGGTAATTTGGTTCTGTTTGTACGATTATAAGACTGTTTTGTTTTTAAATAAATCTTCAAACGTAAAATTAATTTTAGACTATGAATTTTTTAAAAATTAGTTTTTCTTCAGAAATTAAAATTGGTCGCCCTAAAAAGGACGGTTTATAGATGTTTGAATGTTGATTAATTAATTTAAGCTTTCTTTGATTCAGTCTTCTTTGGCAATAAGACAGCTTGGATGTTTGGTAAAACACCACCTTGTGCGATTGTGACTCCAGACAAAAGTTTGTTCAATTCTTCGTCATTACGGATTGCCAATTGCAAGTGACGTGGGATAATTCTTGTTTTCTTGTTGTCACGAGCAGCATTACCTGCTAATTCAAGAACTTCAGCAGCTAAGTATTCCATAACAGCAGCTAAATATACTGGAGCTCCAGCACCAACACGTTCACCATAGTTTCCTTTACGGAGAAGACGATGAATACGACCTACTGGGAATTGTAATCCAGCACGGCTTGAACGTGACTTTGCCTTTGCCTTAACTTTGCCTCCTTTACCACGGCCTGACATTTTTTTCAATAGTTTATTTGAATTGTTCAAACGAGAAAGTTTAAGAACCAAAGATGATTCGATACTGAGTTGGATATTGACAATGTGCAGGTATTTATACAAAAATTGTGAGCGGGAAACTATAAGAGGCGTGGCTTATGCTACATGGAGATAGAAAATGTATAAAGAGAGAAGAAAAAGTGTAGAGAGTCATCAGTTGTATTCTGAATTTCATTCAAAACACTTCATAAAAAATGGCACCACCAAAAACAAGCGGAAAAGCTGCAAAGAAAGCCGGAAAGGCCCAAAAAGCAATCTCTAAGGATGACAAGAAAAAAAGACGTCATAAGCGTAAGGAATCATACGCAATCTACATCTTCAAAGTCTTGAAACAAGTCCATCCAGACACTGGTGTTTCCTCAAAGGCAATGAGCATCATGAACAGTTTCGTCAATGATATCTTTGAACGTATTGCTGCTGAAGCCTCAAGATTGGCTCACTACAACAAACGCTCAACAATCACAAGTCGCGAGATCCAAACTGCTGTTCGTTTACTCTTACCTGGTGAATTGGCTAAGCACGCTGTCTCAGAAGGAACAAAAGCTGTCACCAAATACACATCATCCAAGTAAATTGCGTTCTATGCTGCATCGCAAATCCAAAATGGTCTTTTTCAAGACCGCAAAATATTTTATGAAAAAGAAAAAGATTTAATATCTAATGAGACTAACTTATTTAATTTTCTAGGTACCAAACTTTCTCTTGTAAATAGAACTAGCTATAAATGACTTTGTGTATTTTTAAATTATTGTAAAACATTTTTAAACTATTACCTATGTTAAATAAATTTTAATTAAAATTAGTTCAATAAACGAATATTACAAAAAACATAAAATCTTACTCTTATTTCTTATTTCTAGGTTTAAAATTCTTAAATGAGACAATTTTCTTTGTTCTTGATAATTCTGATGACGTATTTTATTTGAATAGGTAGATTTCTCTGACATTAACATTACACTAGTATGATAATTTCTTAAATAAAATAAATTGAATAAATTAAAATTTGAACTTACATAAGTTAAATTAATTTCGGACTCAGTCTTTGTACACAAATTTCTATTTAGCCTTTTCTTCATTCAATAAATCTGGTATTTCGTATGAAGAATTTTATAAATTAATTTAATTAAGATTGGAACTTTCAATTTGTCAAAATTGAGTTTAATTTTATTATTTTGATAAATTTCTTCAATTTGGCATTTAATTAAATTTCATTAGACATGATTAAGTTAAAGTTAAACTCATTAAATTTTATCGCATTAATTTCCAAGCACTGAGTGTCCAACATTATTTCTTTTGGTACTTAATCGTACTTAAGTTCATTAACATTTTGAGATTTTGACTTAATTTTATGAATCTACAATAAATAAACTTTCATTTATTGAAAATTTCATCAAAATAAGTAATTCGGTTCAAAAGTTATTGAAGATTAATTTAACAAAATTCCAAATTTTCTCACAAATTTTGACTTTAACTGCTTTTTTCGAGCCATTGTTAATTTAATTAAATACAATTAAAATCATCATTTGAGAGACTTTGGATTGTAAAATAAGATTCCAAAAAGTTTTTTGATCATTTAGTAAAAGTTTGTATAATAATTAACACATTTTGAGATCGACGCAGAAGTTTACGAGGGAAAATTTTCCAACAAAAATTGAGCGCGAGGCTTCGTTTCCATTCACATCGCATTGTTAAGGGACCCTCGCATTTCTATATTTCAAATAATATTTTCAATTTGAAAATTATTTATACACTCGTAAAGCAAGAAAAATAAAAAAAATAATCAAAACAAAAATGTCTGACCCAGCAATAGAAGTCGCACCAGTTCCAGTTGCTTCACCAGCAAAAGCAAAGAAAGAGAAGAAACCAAAATCTGATAAGCCAAAAAAACCAAAGGCACCAAGAACTCATCCACCAGTCAGTGATATGATTGTCAATGCCATCAAGACATTGAAAGAACGAGGTGGTTCATCAGTTCAAGCTATCAAGAAATTCCTTGTTGCTCAATACAAAGTTGATACTGATAAATTGTCACCATTCATCAAGAAATACTTGAAATCAGCCGTTGAAAAGGGACAATTGTTGCAAACAAAAGGTAAAGGAGCATCAGGATCATTCAAATTACCAGCAGCAGCCAAGAAAGAAAAGGTTGTAAAGAAGGTAACAAAGAAAGTCACTGAGAAGAAGCCAAAGAAAGCTGTGTCTAAGCCAAAGACTGGTGAGAAGAAAGTCAAGAAGACAATTGCCAAGAAACCAAAAGTAGCTTCAGCCACAAAGATCAAGAAGCCTCTTGCAAAGACCATAAAGAAGCCTGCAGCAGCTAAGCCAACAAAGAAAGTCGCAGCAAAGCCTAAAGCTGCACCAAAACCCAAAGCTGCACCAAAACCAAAAGTTGCCAAGCCAAAGAAGGCAGCAGCACCAAAAGCAAAGAAACCAGCAGCAGAAAAGAAGCCAAAAGCTGCCAAAAAACCATCAGCAAAGAAAGCTTAAATTTGACATCAATTAATATTCATATTATAATTGCTGATATTCAGCAGTAACCTCAAAATAGTCCTTTTCAGGACTACAAAATCTTATTCCAACAAAGAAAAATTAAATTTTGATTACAATTTCTACTTTCTAGCTGCATTTTCTGTTTAATAAATAAATATTCTGTGATATTATCACTAAATATACGATTTTTGATTTCTGAATGCTATGCTTATGAATCTACATTTAAAATCATCAACCTAAAATGCAGCTACCCTAATATGCAGATAGTACTGCCAAGATGCAGATGGTACTGCTAAAGTGCAGATGAAATTTATTTTCCCCTAAAATGCAGATGAAATGCTGTTGCTTTAAAAAAAGGTATAATGCAGATGATTTTTAACGTATAAAGTGCAGATAAAATGCTGCCCAAATGTAGATCGTATAATTTTATTAAAATGCATCATATTTGATGACTTTTTTTCTTGATACGTGTTAATAAAAAAAAATTCCATACAAATTTTCACCTTCAAGTGATTTAAAATCCCAAAAAAATCCCTATACAAAATGATTTAAATCATAAATCAAAAATAAATCACTTGGGAAAAATGATTTAAATCCCCTCCATGCTAATTACATCAAAATTTCGTGTAGCAAAGTAATTTAAAGTCATAAAGTTTGCAATGTTTTCAAAAATGCATTTTTGTATTCCTGAACTTTTTTAATAACAAAACTAGTGTATCGGGTAGAAACCCAATGCGGATATATTCGCACCGTACCATCAAAAGTCTTGGGAAAGATCAAGCTTAGCTCAGTATTAATTTGAAAGTATAAATCCTGACGAACCAGCTGAGCTGTGCTCAGCATATGTTTGGAGGTTTAAAGCTTAACGAGCATTCTTTAAAGTTTTTTAAAAACATTTTTCATCCAAAGTTTAATATTATAAAAATTATAGTAAACTTTTGTTTTAAAAAATTCGTAAGAAAGGAAAGTTTTTTGCTTTTTCTGAAGCAACGACTATTCCTACCTTGCCCAAAAACTATACAGCTATTCTATAGAGCAGCACGGATCAAATGTAAAAAACTAGAAGTCTCTACGATGTCTCGTTATTGAGATTTCTTGCTGATTAACTTTCATGCTTGTTTGCTTACAGAAAGCGTATTTTGCGATTTTCTCAATTTGAAATCTGTTTTTTGAAAATGATGTAAAATTTCAGGCACAAACTTTACTTCTGAGACTTTTTAAAACCAATTTTGCTTCGTTTTCTCACAAAATGCGAAAAACTGATGTTTGCATCTGAACAAAACCAATAGATTCACACGTGAAAACGGTGTGAATTTCAAAAATACATTTGTAGATATATCAATGAAAGCTGACAAAGTTTTAACAAAATTCACAAAAAATATTCGTGAGTGACGCTTAATTAAATTGATTTTCTGACATAACGCCTTAACTTTAGGAAATAAGTTCTATGTCAAAAGAAAGAAATTTTTGTTTTTTACAAGATATAATAACTTTGAAATTTGTCACTATTGTGGTTTCGGAGATATTTAAGAAACCAAAGCATCACTCACGAATAATTTTTTTTTTCGTAGGGGCCCAAAAAATTAATATCCAAGGTTAAATTATCTGCATTATAACAGCATTTCATCTTTATTTTAGTAAAATTATACGATCTACATTTGGGCAGCATTTTATCTGCACTTTATACGATAAAAATCATCTGCATTATACCTTTTTTAAAGCAACAGCATTTCATCTGCATTTTAGGGGAAAATAAATTTCATCTGCACTTTAGCAGTACCATCTGCATATTAGGGTAGCTGCATTTTAGGGATTTCTAGATTGAGGTAACTAATTTCTGTGTTATAATAGAAATGACGCCGTTTAAAATGCAATAATGGCGTCATTTTGAAAGAGTTTACAGGTAAGCTTTATAGAATGATTTTTATTGGACTAGAATGTTTTAAGCTACAAGAAAAGTATTGTTGAGATCATAAAATTGAATAAAAAATTTCTTCTTTTCATGTTAATATTTTTGGTGGTCTTGAAAAAGACCGTTCTAATGAAATATGAATGCTTGTTGTTGATGATGATGGAAATTAAGCACGTTCACCACGAATACGACGTGCAAGTTGGATATCCTTTGGCATAATTGTGACACGCTTGGCATGGATGGCACACAAGTTTGTATCTTCGAATAATCCGACGAGGTAAGCTTCAGATGCTTCTTGTAAAGCCATAACTGCTGATGATTGGAAACGTAAGTCAGTCTTGAAATCCTGAGCGATTTCACGAACAAGACGTTGGAATGGCAATTTACGGATCAACAATTCAGTCGATTTCTGGTAACGACGGATTTCACGAAGAGCGACTGTACCTGGACGATAACGATGTGGCTTCTTAACTCCTCCAGTTGCTGGTGCTGATTTACGTGCAGCTTTTGTGGCCAATTGTTTACGTGGTGCTTTTCCACCAGTTGATTTACGAGCTGTCTGCTTTGTACGAGCCATTTTAGTTTGATACTTTTACTGTTTTCAATTTGAAATACAAACGAGATATGATGCGAGAGCGAGAAATGAATCCCCTTTATATATGATTCTTATGGCGCGAATATATGTTTTTGTGGTGGGGAGAGACAAATTCAGGGGAAATGAGAAAAACTTGATAGTTTAACTGGATATTCTATAATTTAATTAATTAAAT
This sequence comes from Chironomus riparius, assembly GCA_917627325.4. Classification (NCBI taxonomy): domain Eukaryota; kingdom Metazoa; phylum Arthropoda; class Insecta; order Diptera; family Chironomidae; genus Chironomus; species Chironomus riparius. The sequence continues at coordinate 44,323,312 of OU895877.1, forward strand.
GTTTTGAAATATTTTCGTAAAGTTTTGTGTTGTTTCAAATTTTAAGAATTAGGTAAATTAAATTAATGAAACTTGACAAAACGGGATAAATTCAGATAAAAAGTGTGAGAGAGGGGAAGACGAGAGAATGTATATAAAGAGAGTGAATTTCATGTATTGGCATCATTCAAGTTTTACCGTTTCTCGTGTAAAGAAGTAAGAATACAATTTAAAAATACAAAATGACTGGACGAGGTAAAGGAGGCAAAGGTTTAGGAAAAGGAGGCGCAAAGCGTCATCGTAAAGTTCTTCGTGATAACATCCAAGGAATCACAAAACCAGCTATTCGTCGTTTAGCTCGTCGTGGTGGTGTCAAGCGTATCTCAGGCTTGATCTACGAAGAAACTCGTGGGGTCTTGAAAGTTTTCTTGGAAAATGTCATCCGTGATGCAGTCACATATACTGAACACGCTAAGAGAAAGACAGTTACAGCTATGGATGTTGTCTATGCATTGAAACGTCAAGGACGTACTCTCTATGGTTTCGGAGGTTAAATTTCTTACCATCATTATACACAAATTACATCAAATGGTCTTTTTCAAGACCGCAATTTAAATTTATTAAGAAAATTATTTTTAACTTATTCCTCTTGCTACCTTACTTATGAGACTTTATAAAAGATTCCTAACTCATGTACCTGAATAAAATAAATTATTATTATCTAATTCTTAGATTTGTGATTTTAATTTTCAAAACTTCGTTCGAAAAATGTTGAAAATTGGCATCGACATAGATTTCTATATTTAGTAGGTTTATTAATTGTTATTATCTATAATTTTGAAGCTTTTGATTAATTATTTTAAACAATTTTAAATTTAAATCATAAAATAATATATTTTTAAGAAAAATGTTTTGTAAGTTATCAGGCAAGCATAATATTTCTTTTATATTGCAGCATATTGGATCCTTTTTATCTTTGTCTTATGTTTTTGGATGCTCACTTATGAGAAATTGAAATTAATTCTTACTTGGAGACCTTAAAACTAGATTTGTTTTCACATATTTTGAGGTAATTTGGTTCTGTTTGTACGATTATAAACCTGTTTTGTTATTAAATAAATCTTTAAACGTAAAATTAATTTTAGACTATGAATTTTTTAAAAATTAGTTTTTCTTCAGAAATTAAAATTGGTCGCCCTAAAAAGGACGGTTTATAGATGTTTGAATGTTGATTAATTAATTTAAGCTTTCTTTGATTCAGTCTTCTTTGGCAACAAGACAGCTTGGATGTTTGGTAAAACACCACCTTGTGCGATTGTGACTCCAGACAAAAGTTTGTTCAATTCTTCGTCATTACGGATTGCCAATTGCAAGTGACGTGGGATAATTCTTGTTTTCTTGTTGTCACGAGCAGCATTACCTGCTAATTCAAGAACTTCAGCAGCTAAGTATTCCATAACAGCAGCTAAATATACTGGAGCTCCAGCACCAACACGTTCACCATAGTTTCCTTTACGGAGAAGACGATGAATACGACCTACTGGGAATTGTAATCCAGCACGGCTTGAACGTGACTTTGCCTTTGCCTTAACTTTGCCTCCTTTACCACGGCCTGACATTTTTTTCAATAGTTTATTTGAATTGTTAAAACGAGAAAGTTTAAGAACCAAAGATGATTCGATACTGAGTTGGATATTGACAATGTGCAGGTATTTATACAAAAATTGTGAGCGGGAAACTATAAGAGGCGTGGCTTATGCTACATGGAGATAGAAAATGTATAAAGAGAGAAGAAAAAGTGTAGAGAGTCATCAGTTGTATTCTGAATTTCATTCAAACCACTTCATAAAAAATGGCACCACCAAAAACAAGCGGAAAGGCTGCAAAGAAAGCCGGAAAGGCCCAAAAAGCAATCTCTAAGGATGACAAGAAAAAGAGACGTCATAAGCGTAAGGAATCATACGCAATCTACATCTTCAAAGTCTTGAAACAAGTCCATCCAGACACTGGTGTTTCCTCAAAGGCAATGAGCATCATGAATAGTTTCGTCAATGATATCTTTGAACGTATTGCTGCTGAAGCCTCAAGATTGGCTCACTACAACAAACGCTCAACAATCACAAGTCGCGAGATCCAAACTGCTGTTCGTTTACTCTTACCTGGTGAATTGGCTAAACACGCTGTCTCAGAAGGAACAAAAGCCGTCACAAAATACACATCATCCAAGTAAATTGCTTTCTATGCTGCATCGCAAATCCAAAATGGTCTTTTTCAAGACCGCAAAATATTTTATGAAAAAGAAAAAGATTTAATATCTAATGAGACTGACTAATTTAATTTTCTAGGTACCAAACTTTCTCTTGTAAATAAAACTAGCTATAAATGACTTTGTGTATTTTTAAATTATTGTAAAACATTTTTAAAACTATTACCTATGTTAAATAAATTTTAATTAAAATTGGTTCAATAAACGAATATTACAAAAAACATAAAATCTTACTCTTATTTCTTATTTCTAGGTTTAAAATTCTTAAATGAGACAATTTTCTTTGTTCTTGATAATTCTGATGACGCATTTTATTTGAATAGATAGATTTCTCTGACATTAACATTACACTAGTATGATAATTTCTTAAATAAAATAAATTGAATAAATTAAAATTTGAACTTACATAAGTTAAATTAATTTCGGACTCAGTCTTTGTACACAAATTTCTATTTAGCCTTTTCTTCATTCAATAAATCTGGTATTTTGTATGAAGAATTTTATAAATTAATTTAATTAAGATTGGAACTTTCAATTTGTCAAAATTGAGTTTAATTTTATTATTTTGATAAATTTCTTCAATTTGGCATTTAATTAAATTTCATTAGACATGATTAAGTTAAAGTTAAACTCATTAAATTTTATCGCATAAATTTCCAAGCACTGAGTGTCCAACATTATTTCTTTTGGTACTTAATCGTACTTAAGTTCATTAACATTTTGAGATTTTGACTTAATTTTATGAATCTACAATAAATAAACTTTCATTTATTGAAAATTTCATCAAAATAAGTAATTCGGTTCAAAAGTTATTGAAGATTAATTTAAGAAAATTCCAAATTTTCTCACAAATTTTGACTTTAACTGCTTTTTTCGAGCCATTGTTAATTTAATTAAATACAATTAAAATCATCATTTGAGAGACTTTAGATTGTAAAATAAGATTCCAAAAAGTTTTTTGATCATTTAGTAAAAGTTTGTATAATAATTAACACATTTTGAGATCGACGCAGAAGTTTACGAGGGAAAATTTTCCAACAAAAATTGAGCGCGAGGCTTCGTTTCCATTCACATCGCATTGTTAAGGGACCCTCGCATTTCTATATTTCACATAATATTTTCAATTTGAAAATTATTTTTACACAAGTAAAGCAAGAAAAATAAAAAAATAATCAAAACAAAAATGTCTGACCCAGCAATAGAAGTCGCACCAGTTCCAGTTGCTTCACCAGCAAAGGCAAAGAAAGAGAAGAAACCAAAATCTGATAAGCCAAAAAAACCAAAGGCACCAAGAACTCATCCACCAGTCAGTGATATGATTGTCAATGCCATCAAGACATTGAAAGAACGAGGTGGTTCATCAGTTCAAGCTATCAAGAAATTCCTTGTTGCTCAATACAAAGTTGATACTGATAAATTGTCACCATTCATCAAGAAATACTTGAAATCAGCCGTTGAAAAGGGACAATTGTTGCAAACAAAAGGTAAAGGAGCATCAGGATCATTCAAATTACCAGCAGCAGCCAAGAAAGAAAAGGTTGTAAAGAAGGTAACAAAGAAAGTCACTGAGAAGAAGCCAAAGAAGGCTGTGTCTAAGCCAAAGACTGGTCAGAAGAAAGTCAAGAAGACAATTGCCAAGAAACCAAAAGTAGCTTCAGCCACAAAGATCAAGAAGCCTGTTGCAAAGACCACAAAGAAGCCTGCAGCAGCTAAGCCAACAAAGAAAGTCGCAGCAAAGCCTAAAGCTGCACCAAAGCCCAAAGCTGCACCAAAACCAAAAGTTGCCAAGCCAAAGAAGGCAGCAGCACCAAAAGCAAAGAAACCAGCAGCAGAAAAGAAGCCAAAAGCTGCCAAAAAACCATCAGCAAAGAAAGCTTAAATTTGACATCAATTAATATACATATTATAATTGCTGATATTCAGCAGTAACCTCAAAATAGTCCTTTTCAGGACTACAAAATCTTATTCGAAAAAAGAAAAATTAAATTTTGATTACAATTTCTACTTTCTAGCGGCATTTTTTGTTTAATAAATAAATATTCTGTGATATTATCTCTAAATATACGATTTTTGATTTCTGAATGCTATGCTTATGAATCTACATTTAAAATCATCAACGAATTCACCTCAATCTAAAATTCCTAAAATGCAGCTACCCTAATATGCAGATAGTACTGCCAAGATGCAGATGGTACTGCTAAAGTGCAGATGAAAATTATTTTCCCTAAAATGCAGATGAAATGCTGTTGCTTTAAAAAAGGTGTAATGCAGATGATTTTTATCGTATAAAGTGCAGATAAAATGCTGCCCAAATGTAGATCGTATAATTTCATTAAAATGCATCATATTTGATGACTTTTTTTCTTGATACGTGTTAATAAAAAAAAATTCCATACAAATTTTCACCTTCAAGTGATTTAAAATCCCAAAAAAATCCCTATACAAAATGATTTAAATCATAAATCAAAAATAAATCACTTGGGAAAAATGATTTAAATCCCCTTCATGCTAATTCCATCAAAATTTCGTGTAGCAAAGTAATTTAAAGTCATAAAGTTTGCAATGTATTCAAAAATGCATTTTTGTTTTCCTGAACTTTTTTAATAACAAAACTAGTGTATCGGGTAGAAACCCAATGCGGATATATTCGCACCGTACCATCAAAAGTCTTGGGAAAGACCAAGCTTAGCTCAGTATTAATTTGAAAGTATAAATCCTGACGAACCAGCTGAGCTGTGCTCAGCATATGTTTGGAGGTTTAAAGCTTAACGAGCATTCTTTAAAGTTTTTTAAAAACATTTTTCATCCAAAGTTTAATATTATAAAAATTATAGTAAACTTTTGTTTTAAAAAATTCGTAAGAAAGGAAAGTTTTTTGCTTTTTCTGAAGCAACGGCTATTCCTACCATGCCCAAAAACTATACAGCTATTCTATAGAGCAGCACGGATCAAATGTAAAAAACTAGAAGTCTCTACGATGTCTCGTTATTGAGATTTCTTGCTGATTAACTTTCATGCTTGTTTGCTTACAGAAAGCGTATTTTGCGATTTTCTCAATTTGAAATCTGTTTTTTGAAAATGATGTAAAATTTCAGGCACAAACTTTACTTCTGAGACTTTTTAAAACCAATTTTGCTTCGTTTTCTCACAAAATGCGAAAAACTGATGTTTGCATCTGAACAAAACCAATAGATTCACACGTGAAAACGGTGTGAATTTAAAAAATACATTTGTAGATATATCAATGAAAGCTGACAAAGTTTTAACAAAATTCACAAAAAATATTCGTGAGTGACGCTTAATTAAATTGATTTTCTGACATAACGCCTTAACTTTAGGAAGTAAGTTCTATGTCAAAAGAAAGCAATTTTTGTTTTTTACAAGATATAATAACTTTGAAATTTGTCACTATTGTGGTTTCGGAGATATTTAAGAAACCAAAAAATCACTCACGAATAATTTTTTTTTTCGTAGGGGCCCAAAAAATTGATTTTTAACGTTAAATTATCTGCATTATAACAGCATTTCATCTTTATTTTAGTAAAATTATACGATCTACATTTGGGCAGCATTTTATCTGCACTTTATACGATAAAAAACATCTGCATTATACCTTTTTTAAAGCAACAGCATTTCATCTGCATTTTAGGGAAAATAATTTTCATCTGCACTTTAGCAGTACCATCTGCATATTAGGGTAGCTGCATTTTAGGGATTTCTAGATTGAGGTAACGAATTTCTGTGTTACAATAGAAATGAAGCCGTTTAAAATGCAATAATGGCGTCATTTTGAAAGAGTTTACAGGTTAGCTTTATAGAATGATTTTTATTGGACTAGAATATTCTAAGCTACAAGAAAAGTATTGTTGAGATCATAAAATTGAATAAAAAATTTCTTCTTTTCATGTTAATATTTTTGGTGGTCTTGAAAAAGACCGTTCTAATGAAATATGAATGCTTGTTGTTGATGATGATGGAAATTAAGCACGTTCACCACGAATACGACGTGCAAGTTGGATATCCTTTGGCATAATTGTGACACGCTTGGCATGGATGGCACACAAGTTTGTATCTTCGAATAATCCGACGAGGTAAGCTTCAGATGCTTCTTGTAAAGCCATAACTGCTGATGATTGGAAACGTAAGTCAGTCTTGAAATCCTGAGCGATTTCACGAACAAGACGTTGGAATGGCAATTTACGGATCAACAATTCAGTCGATTTCTGGTAACGACGGATTTCACGAAGAGCGACTGTACCTGGACGATAACGATGTGGCTTCTTAACTCCTCCAGTTGCTGGTGCTGATTTACGTGCAGCTTTTGTGGCCAATTGTTTACGTGGTGCTTTTCCACCAGTTGATTTACGAGCTGTCTGCTTTGTACGAGCCATTTTAGTTTAATACTTTTACTGTTTTCAATTTGAAATACAAACGAGATATGATGCGAGAGCGAGAAATGAGTCCCCTTTATATATGATTCTTATGGCGCGAATATATGTTTTGTGGTGGGGAGAGACAAATTCAGGGGAAATGAGAAAAACTTGATAATTTAACTGGATATTCTATAATTTAATTAATTAAATGTTTTGAAATATTTTCATAAAGTTTTGTGTTGTTTCAAATTTTAAGAATTAGGTAAATTAAATTAATGAAACTTGACAAAACGGGATAAATTCAGATAAAAAGTGTGAGAGAGGGGAAGACGAGAGAATGTATATAAAGAGAGTGAATTTCATGTATTGGCATCATTCAAGTTTTACCGTTTCTCGTGTAAAGAAGTAAGAATACAATTTAAAAATACAAAATGACTGGACGAGGTAAAGGAGGCAAAGGTTTAGGAAAAGGAGGCGCAAAGCGTCATCGTAAAGTTCTTCGTGATAACATCCAAGGAATCACAAAACCAGCTATTCGTCGTTTAGCTCGTCGTGGTGGTGTCAAGCGTATCTCAGGCTTGATCTACGAAGAAACTCGTGGGGTCTTGAAAGTTTTCTTGGAAAATGTCATCCGTGATGCAGTCACATATACTGAACACGCTAAGAGAAAGACAGTTACAGCTATGGATGTTGTCTATGCATTGAAACGTCAAGGACGTACTCTCTATGGTTTCGGAGGTTAAATTTCTTACCATCATCATATACAAATTACATCAAAATGGTCTTTTTCAAGACCGCAATTTAAATTTATTAAGAAAATTATTTTTAACTTATTCCTCTTGCTACTTTACTTATGAGACTTTATAAAAGATTCCTAACTCATGTACCTGAATAAAATAAATTATTATTATCTAATTCTTAGATTTGTGATTTTAATTTTCAAAACTTCGTTCGAAAAATGTTGAAAATTGGCATCGACATAGATTTCTATATTTAGTAGGTTTATTAATTGTTATTATCTATAATTTTGAAGCTTTTGATTAATTATTTTAAACAATTTTAAATTTAAATCATAAAATAATATATTTTTAAGAAAAATGTTTTGTAAGTTATCAGGCAAGCATAATATTTCTTTTATATTGCAGCATATTGGATCCTTTTTATCTTTGTCTTATGTTTTTGGATGCTTACTTATGAGAAATTGAAATTAATTCTTACTTGTAGACCTTAAAACTAGATTTGTTTTCACACATTTTAAGGTAATTTGGTTCTGTTTGTACGATTATAAACCTGTTTTGTTATTAAATAAATCTTTAAACGTAAAATTAATTTTAGACTATGAATTTTTTAAAAATTAGTTTTTCTTCAGAAATTAAAATTGGTCGCCCTAAAAAGGACGGTTTATAGATGTTTGAATGTTGATTAATTAATTTAAGCTTTCTTTGATTCAGTCTTCTTTGGCAACAAGACAGCTTGGATGTTTGGTAAAACACCACCTTGTGCGATTGTGACTCCAGACAAAAGTTTGTTCAATTCTTCGTCATTACGGATTGCCAATTGCAAGTGACGTGGGATAATTCTTGTTTTCTTGTTGTCACGAGCAGCATTACCTGCTAATTCAAGAACTTCAGCAGCTAAGTATTCCATAACAGCAGCTAAATATACTGGAGCTCCAGCACCAACACGTTCACCATAGTTTCCTTTACGGAGAAGACGATGAATACGACCTACTGGGAATTGTAATCCAGCACGGCTTGAACGTGACTTTGCCTTTGCCTTAACTTTGCCTCCTTTACCGCGGCCTGACATTTTTTTCAATAGTTTATTTGAATTGTTTAAACGAGAAAGTTTAAGAACCAAAGATGATTCGATACTGAGTTGGATATTGACAATGTGCAGGTATTTATACAAAAATTGTGAGCGGGAAACTATGAGAGGCGTGGCTTATGCTACATGGAGATAGAAAATGTATAGAGAGAGAAGAAAAAGTGTTGAGAGTCATCAGTTGTATTCTGAATTTCATTCAAAACACTTCATAAAAAATGGCACCACCAAAAACAAGCGGAAAAGCTGCAAAGAAAGCCGGAAAGGCCCAAAAAGCAATCTCTAAGGATGACAAGAAAAAGAGACGTCATAAGCGTAAGGAATCATACGCAATCTACATCTTCAAAGTCTTGAAACAAGTCCATCCAGACACTGGTGTTTCCTCAAAGGCAATGAGCATCATGAACAGTTTCGTCAATGATATCTTCGAACGTATTGCTGCTGAAGCCTCAAGATTGGCTCACTACAACAAACGCTCAACAATCACAAGTCGCGAGATCCAAACTGCTGTTCGTTTACTCTTACCTGGTGAATTGGCTAAACACGCTGTCTCAGAAGGAACAAAAGCCGTCACAAAATACACATCATCCAAGTAAATTGCGTTCTATGCTGCATCGCAAATCCAAAATGGTCTTTTTCAAGACCGCAAAATATTTTATGAAAAAGAAAAAGATTTAATATCTAATGAGACTGACTTATTTAATTTTCTAGGTTCCAAACTTTCTCTTGTAAATAGAACTAGCTATAAATGACTTTGTGTATTTTTAAATTATTGTAAAACATTTTTAAACTATTACCTATGTTAAATAAATTTTAATTAAAATTAGTTCAATAAACGAATATTACAAAAAACATAAAATCTTACTCTTATTTCTTATTTCTAGGTTTAAAATTCTTAAATGAGACAATTTTCTTTGTTCTTGATAATTCTGATGACGTATTTTATTTGAATAGATAGATTTCTCTGACATTAACATTACACTAGTATGAAAATTTCTTAAATAAAATAAATTGAATAAATTAAAATTTGAACTTACACAAGTTAAATTAATTTCGGACTCAGTCTTTGTACACAAGTTTCTATTTAGCCTTTTCTTCATTCAATAAATCTGGTATTTTGTATGAAGAATTTTATAAATTAATTTAATTAAGATTGGAACTTTCAATTTGTCAAAATTGAGTTTAATTTTATTATTTTGATAAATTTCTTCAATTTGGCATTTAATTAAATTTCATTAGACATGATTAAGTTAAAGTTAAACTCATTAAATTTTATCGCATAAATTTCCAAGCACTGAGTGTCCAACATTATTTCTTTTGGTACTTAATCGTACTTAAGTTCATTAACATTTTGAGATTTTGACTTAATTTTATGAATCTACAATAAATAAACTTTCATTTATTGAAAATTTCATCAAAATAAGTAATTCGGTTCAAAAGTTATTGAAGATTAATTTAAGAAAATTCCAAATTTTCTCACAAATTTTGACTTTAACTGCTTTTTTCGAGCCATTGTTAATTTAATTAAATACAATTAAAATCATCATTTGAGAGACTTTAGATTGTAAAATAAGATTCCAAAAAGTTTTTTGATCATTTAGTAAAAGTTTGTATAATAATTAACACATTTTGAGATCGACGCAGAAGTTTACGAGGGAAAATTTTCCAACAAAAATTGAGCGCGAGGCTTCGTTTCCATTCACATCGCATTGTTAAGGGACCCTCGCATTTCTATATTTCACATAATATTTTCAATTTGAAAATTATTTTTACACAAGTAAAGCAAGAAAAATAAAAAAATAATCAAAACAAAAATGTCTGACCCAGCAATAGAAGTCGCACCAGTTCCAGTTGCTTCACCAGCAAAGGCAAAGAAAGAGAAGAAACCAAAATCTGATAAGCCAAAAAAACCAAAGGCACCAAGAACTCATCCACCAGTCAGTGATATGATTGTCAATGCCATCAAGACATTGAAAGAACGAGGTGGTTCATCAGTTCAAGCTATCAAGAAATTCCTTGTTGCTCAATACAAAGTTGATACTGATAAATTGTCACCATTCATCAAGAAATACTTGAAATCAGCCGTTGAAAAGGGACAATTGTTGCAAACAAAAGGTAAAGGAGCATCAGGATCATTCAAATTACCAGCAGCAGCCAAGAAAGAAAAGGTTGTAAAGAAGGTAACAAAGAAAGTCACTGAGAAGAAGCCAAAGAAAGCTGTGTCTAAGCCAAAGACTGGTGAGAAGAAAGTCAAGAAGACAATTGCCAAGAAACCAAAAGTAGCTTCAGCCACAAAGATCAAGAAGCCTGTTGCAAAGACCATAAAGAAGCCTGCAGCAGCTAAGCCAACAAAGAAAGTCGCAGCAAAGCCTAAAGCTGCACCAAAACCCAAAGCTGCACCAAAACCAAAAGTTGCCAAGCCAAAGAAGGCAGCAGCACCAAAAGCAAAGAAACCAGCAGCAGAAAAGAAGCCAAAAGCTGCCAAAAAACCACCAGCAAAGAAAGCTTAAATTTGACATCAATTAATATTCATATTATAATTGCTGATATTCAGCAGTAACCTCAAAATAGTCCTTTTCAGGACTACAAAATCTTATTCGAAAAAAGAAAAATTAAATTTTGATTACAATTTCTACTTTCTAGCGGCATTTTTTGTTTAATAAATAAATATTCTGTGATATTATCTCTAAATATACGATTTTTGATTTCTGAATGCTATGCTTATGAATCTACATTTAAAATCATCAACCTAAAATGCAGCTACCCTAATATGCAGATAGTACTGCCAAGATGCAGATGGTACTGCTAAAGTGCAGATGAAATTTATTTTCCCCTAAAATGCAGATGAAATGCTGTTGCTTTAAAAAAAGGTATAATGCAGATGATTTTTAACGTATAAAGTGCAGATAAAATGCTGCCCAAATGTAGATCGTATAATTTTATTAAAATGCATCATATTTGATGACTTTTTTTCTTGATACGTGTTAATAAAAAAAAATTCCATACAAATTTTCACCTTCAAGTGATTTAAAATCCCAAAAAAATCCCTATACAAAATGATTTAAATCATAAATCAAAAATAAATCACTTGGGAAAAATGATTTAAATCCCCTCCATGCTAATTACATCAAAATTTCGTGTAGCAAAGTAATTTAAAGTCATAAAGTTTGCAATGTTTTCAAAAATGCATTTTTGTATTCCTGAACTTTTTTAATAACAAAACTAGTGTATCGGGTAGAAACCCAATGCGGATATATTCGCACCGTACCATCAAAAGTCTTGGGAAAGATCAAGCTTAGCTCAGTATTAATTTGAAAGTATAAATCCTGACGAACCAGCTGAGCTGTGCTCAGCATATGTTTGGAGGTTTAAAGCTTAACGAGCATTCTTTAAAGTTTTTTAAAAACATTTTTCATCCAAAGTTTAATATTATAAAAATTATAGTAAACTTTTGTTTTAAAAAATTCGTAAGAAAGGAAAGTTTTTTGCTTTTTCTGAAGCAACGACTATTCCTACCTTGCCCAAAAACTATACAGCTATTCTATAGAGCAGCACGGATCAAATGTAAAAAACTAGAAGTCTCTACGATGTCTCGTTATTGAGATTTCTTGCTGATTAACTTTCATGCTTGTTTGCTTACAGAAAGCGTATTTTGCGATTTTCTCAATTTGAAATCTGTTTTTTGAAAATGATGTAAAATTTCAGGCACAAACTTTACTTCTGAGACTTTTTAAAACCAATTTTGCTTCGTTTATTCACAAAATGCGAAAAACTAATGTTTGCATCTGAACAAAACCAATAGATTCACACGTGAAAACGGTGTGAATTTAAAAAATACATTTGTAGATATATCAATGAAAGCTGACAAAGTTTTAACAAAATTCACAAAAAATATTCGTGAGTGACGCTTAATTAAATTGATTTTCTGACATAACGCCTTAACTTTAGGAAGTAAGTTCTATGTCAAAAGAAAGCAATTTTTGTTTTTTACAAGATATAATAACTTTGAAATTTGTCACTATTGTGGTTTCGGAGATATTTAAGAAACCAAAAAATCACTCACGAATAATTTTTTTTTTCGTAGGGGCCCAAAAAATTAATACCCAACGTTAAATTATCTGCATTATAACAGCATTTCATCTTTATTTTAGTAAAATTATACGATCTACATTTGGGCAGCATTTTATCTGCACTTTATACGATAAAAAACATCTGCATTATACCTTTTTTAAAGCAACAGCATTTCATCTGCATTTTAGGGGAAAATAAATTTCATCTGCACTTTAGCAGTACCATCTGCATATTAGGGTAGCTGCATTTTAGGGATTTCTAGATTGAGGTAACGAATTTCTGTGTTATAATAGAAATGACGCCGTTTAAAATGCAATGATGGCGTCATTTTGAAAGAGTTTACAGGTAAGCTTTATAGAATGATTTTTATTGGACTAGAATGTTTTAAGCTACAAGAAAAGTATTGTTGAGATCATAAAATTGAATAAAAAATTTCTTCTTTTCATGTTAATATTTTTGGTGGTCTTGAAAAAGACCGTTCTAATGAAATATGAATGCTTGTTGTTGATGATGATGGAAATTAAGCTCGTTCACCACGAATACGACGTGCAAGTTGGATATCCTTTGGCATAATTGTGACACGCTTGGCATGGATGGCACACAAGTTTGTATCTTCGAATAATCCGACGAGGTAAGCTTCAGATGCTTCTTGTAAAGCCATAACTGCTGATGATTGGAAACGTAAGTCAGTCTTGAAATCCTGAGCGATTTCACGAACAAGACGTTGGAATGGCAATTTACGGATCAACAATTCAGTCGATTTCTGGTAACGACGGATTTCACGAAGAGCGACTGTACCTGGACGATAACGATGTGGCTTCTTAACTCCTCCAGTTGCTGGTGCTGATTTACGTGCAGCTTTTGTGGCCAATTGTTTACGTGGTGCTTTTCCACCAGTTGATTTACGAGCTGTCTGCTTTGTACGAGCCATTTTAGTTTAATACTTTTACTGTTTTCAATTTGAAATACAAACGAGATATGATGCGAGAGCGAGAAATGAGTCCCCTTTATATATGATTCTTATGGCGCGAATATATGTTTTTGTGGTGGGGAGAGACAAATTCAGGGGAAATGAGAAAAACTTGATAATTTAACTGGATATTCTATAATTTAATTAATTAAATGTTTTGAAATATTTTCGTAAAGTTTTGTGTTGTTTCAAATTTTAAGAATTAGGTAAATTAAATTAATGAAACTTGACAAAACGGGATAAATTCAGATAAAAAGTGTGAGAGAGGGGAAGACGAGAGAATGTATATAAAGAGAGTGAATTTCATGTATTGGCATCATTCAAGTTTTACCGTTTCTCGTGTAAAGAAGTAAGAATACAATTTAAAAATACAAAATGACTGGACGAGGTAAAGGAGGCAAAGGTTTAGGAAAAGGAGGCGCAAAGCGTCATCGTAAAGTTCTTCGTGATAACATCCAAGGAATCACAAAACCAGCTATTCGTCGTTTAGCTCGTCGTGGTGGTGTCAAGCGTATCTCAGGCTTGATCTACGAAGAAACTCGTGGGGTCTTGAAAGTTTTCTTGGAAAATGTCATCCGTGATGCAGTCACATATACTGAACACGCTAAGAGAAAGACAGTTACAGCTATGGATGTTGTCTATGCATTGAAACGTCAAGGACGTACTCTCTATGGTTTCGGAGGTTAAATTTCTTACCATCATCATATACAAATTACATCAAAATGGTCTTTTTCAAGACCGCAATTTAAATTTATTAAGAAAATTATTTTTAACTTATTCCTCTTGCTACTTTACTTATGAGACTTTATAAAAGATTCCTAACTCATGTACCTGAATAAAATAAATTATTATTATCTAATTCTTAGATTTGTGATTTTAATTTTCAAAACTTCGTTCGAAAAATGTTGAAAATTGGCATCGACATAGATTTCTATATTTAGTAGGTTTATTAATTGTTATTATCTATAATTTTGAAGCTTTTGATTAATTATTTTAAATTTAAATCATGAAATAATATATTTTTAAGAAAAATGTTCTGTAAGTTATCAGGCAAGCATAATATTTCTTTTATATTGCAGCATATTGGATCCTTTTTATCTTTGTCTTATGTTTTTGGATGCTCACTTATGAGAAATTGAAATTAATTCTTACTTGTAGTCCTTAAAACTAGATTTGTTTTCACATATTTTAAGGTAATTTGGTTCTGTTTGTACGATTATAAGACTGTTTTGTTTTTAAATAAATCTTCAAACGTAAAATTAATTTTAGACTATGAATTTTTTAAAAATTAGTTTTTCTTCAGAAATTAAAATTGGTCGCCCTAAAAAGGACGGTTTATAGATGTTTGAATGTTGATTAATTAATTTAAGCTTTCTTTGATTCAGTCTTCTTTGGCAATAAGACAGCTTGGATGTTTGGTAAAACACCACCTTGTGCGATTGTGACTCCAGACAAAAGTTTGTTCAATTCTTCGTCATTACGGATTGCCAATTGCAAGTGACGTGGGATAATTCTTGTTTTCTTGTTGTCACGAGCAGCATTACCTGCTAATTCAAGAACTTCAGCAGCTAAGTATTCCATAACAGCAGCTAAATATACTGGAGCTCCAGCACCAACACGTTCACCATAGTTTCCTTTACGGAGAAGACGATGAATACGACCTACTGGGAATTGTAATCCAGCACGGCTTGAACGTGACTTTGCCTTTGCCTTAACTTTGCCTCCTTTACCACGGCCTGACATTTTTTTCAATAGTTTATTTGAATTGTTCAAACGAGAAAGTTTAAGAACCAAAGATGATTCGATACTGAGTTGGATATTGACAATGTGCAGGTATTTATACAAAAATTGTGAGCGGGAAACTATAAGAGGCGTGGCTTATGCTACATGGAGATAGAAAATGTATAAAGAGAGAAGAAAAAGTGTAGAGAGTCATCAGTTGTATTCTGAATTTCATTCAAAACACTTCATAAAAAATGGCACCACCAAAAACAAGCGGAAAAGCTGCAAAGAAAGCCGGAAAGGCCCAAAAAGCAATCTCTAAGGATGACAAGAAAAAAAGACGTCATAAGCGTAAGGAATCATACGCAATCTACATCTTCAAAGTCTTGAAACAAGTCCATCCAGACACTGGTGTTTCCTCAAAGGCAATGAGCATCATGAACAGTTTCGTCAATGATATCTTTGAACGTATTGCTGCTGAAGCCTCAAGATTGGCTCACTACAACAAACGCTCAACAATCACAAGTCGCGAGATCCAAACTGCTGTTCGTTTACTCTTACCTGGTGAATTGGCTAAGCACGCTGTCTCAGAAGGAACAAAAGCTGTCACCAAATACACATCATCCAAGTAAATTGCGTTCTATGCTGCATCGCAAATCCAAAATGGTCTTTTTCAAGACCGCAAAATATTTTATGAAAAAGAAAAAGATTTAATATCTAATGAGACTAACTTATTTAATTTTCTAGGTACCAAACTTTCTCTTGTAAATAGAACTAGCTATAAATGACTTTGTGTATTTTTAAATTATTGTAAAACATTTTTAAACTATTACCTATGTTAAATAAATTTTAATTAAAATTAGTTCAATAAACGAATATTACAAAAAACATAAAATCTTACTCTTATTTCTTATTTCTAGGTTTAAAATTCTTAAATGAGACAATTTTCTTTGTTCTTGATAATTCTGATGACGTATTTTATTTGAATAGGTAGATTTCTCTGACATTAACATTACACTAGTATGATAATTTCTTAAATAAAATAAATTGAATAAATTAAAATTTGAACTTACATAAGTTAAATTAATTTCGGACTCAGTCTTTGTACACAAATTTCTATTTAGCCTTTTCTTCATTCAATAAATCTGGTATTTCGTATGAAGAATTTTATAAATTAATTTAATTAAGATTGGAACTTTCAATTTGTCAAAATTGAGTTTAATTTTATTATTTTGATAAATTTCTTCAATTTGGCATTTAATTAAATTTCATTAGACATGATTAAGTTAAAGTTAAACTCATTAAATTTTATCGCATTAATTTCCAAGCACTGAGTGTCCAACATTATTTCTTTTGGTACTTAATCGTACTTAAGTTCATTAACATTTTGAGATTTTGACTTAATTTTATGAATCTACAATAAATAAACTTTCATTTATTGAAAATTTCATCAAAATAAGTAATTCGGTTCAAAAGTTATTGAAGATTAATTTAACAAAATTCCAAATTTTCTCACAAATTTTGACTTTAACTGCTTTTTTCGAGCCATTGTTAATTTAATTAAATACAATTAAAATCATCATTTGAGAGACTTTGGATTGTAAAATAAGATTCCAAAAAGTTTTTTGATCATTTAGTAAAAGTTTGTATAATAATTAACACATTTTGAGATCGACGCAGAAGTTTACGAGGGAAAATTTTCCAACAAAAATTGAGCGCGAGGCTTCGTTTCCATTCACATCGCATTGTTAAGGGACCCTCGCATTTCTATATTTCAAATAATATTTTCAATTTGAAAATTATTTATACACTCGTAAAGCAAGAAAAATAAAAAAAATAATCAAAACAAAAATGTCTGACCCAGCAATAGAAGTCGCACCAGTTCCAGTTGCTTCACCAGCAAAAGCAAAGAAAGAGAAGAAACCAAAATCTGATAAGCCAAAAAAACCAAAGGCACCAAGAACTCATCCACCAGTCAGTGATATGATTGTCAATGCCATCAAGACATTGAAAGAACGAGGTGGTTCATCAGTTCAAGCTATCAAGAAATTCCTTGTTGCTCAATACAAAGTTGATACTGATAAATTGTCACCATTCATCAAGAAATACTTGAAATCAGCCGTTGAAAAGGGACAATTGTTGCAAACAAAAGGTAAAGGAGCATCAGGATCATTCAAATTACCAGCAGCAGCCAAGAAAGAAAAGGTTGTAAAGAAGGTAACAAAGAAAGTCACTGAGAAGAAGCCAAAGAAAGCTGTGTCTAAGCCAAAGACTGGTGAGAAGAAAGTCAAGAAGACAATTGCCAAGAAACCAAAAGTAGCTTCAGCCACAAAGATCAAGAAGCCTCTTGCAAAGACCATAAAGAAGCCTGCAGCAGCTAAGCCAACAAAGAAAGTCGCAGCAAAGCCTAAAGCTGCACCAAAACCCAAAGCTGCACCAAAACCAAAAGTTGCCAAGCCAAAGAAGGCAGCAGCACCAAAAGCAAAGAAACCAGCAGCAGAAAAGAAGCCAAAAGCTGCCAAAAAACCATCAGCAAAGAAAGCTTAAATTTGACATCAATTAATATTCATATTATAATTGCTGATATTCAGCAGTAACCTCAAAATAGTCCTTTTCAGGACTACAAAATCTTATTCCAACAAAGAAAAATTAAATTTTGATTACAATTTCTACTTTCTAGCTGCATTTTCTGTTTAATAAATAAATATTCTGTGATATTATCACTAAATATACGATTTTTGATTTCTGAATGCTATGCTTATGAATCTACATTTAAAATCATCAACCTAAAATGCAGCTACCCTAATATGCAGATAGTACTGCCAAGATGCAGATGGTACTGCTAAAGTGCAGATGAAATTTATTTTCCCCTAAAATGCAGATGAAATGCTGTTGCTTTAAAAAAAGGTATAATGCAGATGATTTTTAACGTATAAAGTGCAGATAAAATGCTGCCCAAATGTAGATCGTATAATTTTATTAAAATGCATCATATTTGATGACTTTTTTTCTTGATACGTGTTAATAAAAAAAAATTCCATACAAATTTTCACCTTCAAGTGATTTAAAATCCCAAAAAAATCCCTATACAAAATGATTTAAATCATAAATCAAAAATAAATCACTTGGGAAAAATGATTTAAATCCCCTCCATGCTAATTACATCAAAATTTCGTGTAGCAAAGTAATTTAAAGTCATAAAGTTTGCAATGTTTTCAAAAATGCATTTTTGTATTCCTGAACTTTTTTAATAACAAAACTAGTGTATCGGGTAGAAACCCAATGCGGATATATTCGCACCGTACCATCAAAAGTCTTGGGAAAGATCAAGCTTAGCTCAGTATTAATTTGAAAGTATAAATCCTGACGAACCAGCTGAGCTGTGCTCAGCATATGTTTGGAGGTTTAAAGCTTAACGAGCATTCTTTAAAGTTTTTTAAAAACATTTTTCATCCAAAGTTTAATATTATAAAAATTATAGTAAACTTTTGTTTTAAAAAATTCGTAAGAAAGGAAAGTTTTTTGCTTTTTCTGAAGCAACGACTATTCCTACCTTGCCCAAAAACTATACAGCTATTCTATAGAGCAGCACGGATCAAATGTAAAAAACTAGAAGTCTCTACGATGTCTCGTTATTGAGATTTCTTGCTGATTAACTTTCATGCTTGTTTGCTTACAGAAAGCGTATTTTGCGATTTTCTCAATTTGAAATCTGTTTTTTGAAAATGATGTAAAATTTCAGGCACAAACTTTACTTCTGAGACTTTTTAAAACCAATTTTGCTTCGTTTTCTCACAAAATGCGAAAAACTGATGTTTGCATCTGAACAAAACCAATAGATTCACACGTGAAAACGGTGTGAATTTCAAAAATACATTTGTAGATATATCAATGAAAGCTGACAAAGTTTTAACAAAATTCACAAAAAATATTCGTGAGTGACGCTTAATTAAATTGATTTTCTGACATAACGCCTTAACTTTAGGAAATAAGTTCTATGTCAAAAGAAAGAAATTTTTGTTTTTTACAAGATATAATAACTTTGAAATTTGTCACTATTGTGGTTTCGGAGATATTTAAGAAACCAAAGCATCACTCACGAATAATTTTTTTTTTCGTAGGGGCCCAAAAAATTAATATCCAAGGTTAAATTATCTGCATTATAACAGCATTTCATCTTTATTTTAGTAAAATTATACGATCTACATTTGGGCAGCATTTTATCTGCACTTTATACGATAAAAATCATCTGCATTATACCTTTTTTAAAGCAACAGCATTTCATCTGCATTTTAGGGGAAAATAAATTTCATCTGCACTTTAGCAGTACCATCTGCATATTAGGGTAGCTGCATTTTAGGGATTTCTAGATTGAGGTAACGAATTTCTGTGTTATAATAGAAATGACGCCGTTTAAAATGCAATAATGGCGTCATTTTGAAAGAGTTTACAGGTAAGCTTTATAGAATGATTTTTATTGGACTAGAATATTCTAAGCTACGAGAAAAGTATTGTTGAGATCATAAAATTGAATAAAAAATTTCTTCTTTTCATGTTAATATTTTTGGTGGTCTTGAAAAAGACCGTTCTAATGAAATATGAATGCTTGTTGTTGATGATGATGGAAATTAAGCTCGTTCACCACGAATACGACGTGCAAGTTGGATATCCTTTGGCATAATTGTGACACGCTTGGCATGGATGGCACACAAGTTTGTATCTTCGAATAATCCGACGAGGTAAGCTTCAGATGCTTCTTGTAAAGCCATAACTGCTGATGATTGGAAACGTAAGTCAGTCTTGAAATCCTGAGCGATTTCACGAACAAGACGTTGGAATGGCAATTTACGGATCAACAATTCAGTCGATTTCTGGTAACGACGGATTTCACGAAGAGCGACTGTACCTGGACGATAACGATGTGGCTTCTTAACTCCTCCAGTTGCTGGTGCTGATTTACGTGCAGCTTTTGTGGCCAATTGTTTACGTGGTGCTTTTCCACCAGTTGATTTACGAGCTGTCTGCTTTGTACGAGCCATTTTAGTTTGATACTTTTACTGTTTTCAATTTGAAATACAAACGAGATATGATGCGAGAGCGAGAAATGAATCCCCTTTATATATGATTCTTATGGCGCGAATATATGTTTTTGTGGTGGGGAGAGACAAATTCAGGGGAAATGAGAAAAACTTGATAGTTTAACTGGATATTCTATAATTTAATTAATTAAATGTTTTGAAATATTTTCGTAAAGTTTTGTGTTGTTTCAAATTTTAAGAATTAGGTAAATTAAATTAATGAAACTTGACAAAACGGGATAAATTCAGATAAAAAGTGTGAGAGAGGGGAAGACGAGAGAATGTATATAAAGAGAGTGAATTTCATGTATTGGCATCATTCAAGTTTTACCGTTTCTCGTGTAAAGAAGTAAGAATACAATTTAAAAATACAAAATGACTGGACGAGGTAAAGGAGGCAAAGGTTTAGGAAAAGGAGGCGCAAAGCGTCATCGTAAAGTTCTTCGTGATAACATCCAAGGAATCACAAAACCAGCTATTCGTCGTTTAGCTCGTCGTGGTGGTGTCAAGCGTATCTCAGGCTTGATCTACGAAGAAACTCGTGGGGTCTTGAAAGTTTTCTTGGAAAATGTCATCCGTGATGCAGTCACATATACTGAACACGCTAAGAGAAAGACAGTTACAGCTATGGATGTTGTCTATGCATTGAAACGTCAAGGACGTACTCTCTATGGTTTCGGAGGTTAAATTTCTTACCATCATCATATACAAATTACATCAAAATGGTCTTTTTCAAGACCGCAATTTAAATTTATTAAGAAAATTATTTTTAACTTATTCCTCTTGCTACCTTACTTATAAGACTTTATAAAAGATTCCTAGCTCATGTACCTGAATGAAATAAATTATTATTATCTAATTCTTAGACTTATGATTTTAATTTTCAAAACTTCGTTTGAAAAATGTTGAAAATTGGCATCGACATAGATTTCTATATTTAGTAGGTTTATTAATTGTTATTATCTATAATTTTGAAGCTTTTGATTAATTATTTTAAATTTAAATCATGAAATAATATATTTTTAAGAAAAATGTTCTGTAAGTTATCAGGCAAGCATAATATTTCTTTTATATTGCAGCATATTGGATCCTTTTTATCTTTGTCTTATGTTTTTGGATGCTTACTTATGAGAAATTGAAATTAATTCTTACTTGTAGACCTTAAAACTAGATTTGTTTTCACACATTTTAAGGTAATTTGGTTCTGTTTGTACGATTATAAACCTGTTTTGTTATTAAATAAATCTTTAAACGTAAAATTAATTTTAGACTATGAATTTTTTAAAAATTAGTTTTTCTTCAGAAATTAAAATTGGTCGCCCTAAAAAGGACGGTTTATAGATGTTTGAATGTTGATTAATTAATTTAAGCTTTCTTTGATTCAGTCTTCTTTGGCAATAAGACAGCTTGGATGTTTGGTAAGACACCACCTTGTGCGATTGTGACTCCAGACAAAAGTTTGTTCAATTCTTCGTCATTACGGATTGCCAATTGCAAGTGACGTGGGATAATTCTTGTTTTCTTGTTGTCACGAGCAGCATTACCTGCTAATTCAAGAACTTCAGCAGCTAAGTATTCCATAACAGCAGCTAAATATACTGGAGCTCCAGCACCAACACGTTCACCATAGTTTCCTTTACGGAGAAGACGATGAATACGACCTACTGGGAATTGTAATCCAGCACGGCTTGAACGTGACTTTGCCTTTGCCTTAACTTTGCCTCCTTTACCACGGCCTGACATTTTTTTCAATAGTTTATTTGAATTGTTTAAACGAGAAGGTTTAAGAACCAAAGATGATTCGATACTGAGTTGGATATTGATAATGTGCAGGTATTTATACAAAAATTGTGAGCGGGAAACTATGAGAGGCGTGGCTTATGCTACATGGAGATAGAAAATGTATAAAGAGAGAAGAAAAAGTGGAGAGAGTCATCAGTTGTATTCTGAATTTCATTCAAAACACTTCATAAAAAATGGCACCACCAAAAACAAGCGGAAAAGCTGCAAAGAAAGCCGGAAAGGCCCAAAAAGCAATCTCTAAGGATGACAAGAAAAAGAGACGTCATAAGCGTAAGGAATCATACGCAATCTACATCTTCAAAGTCTTGAAACAAGTCCATCCAGACACTGGTGTTTCCTCAAAGGCAATGAGCATCATGAACAGTTTCGTCAATGATATCTTCGAACGTATTGCTGCTGAAGCCTCAAGATTGGCTCACTACAACAAACGCTCAACAATCACAAGTCGCGAGATCCAAACTGCTGTTCGTTTACTCTTACCTGGTGAATTGGCTAAGCACGCTGTCTCAGAAGGAACAAAAGCTGTCACCAAATACACATCATCCAAGTAAATTGCTTTCTATGCTGCATCGCAAATCCAAAATGGTCTTTTTCAAGACCGCAATTTAGATTTATAAAGAAATTTATTTTTAACTCATTTCTCAAAGTTCATTTTGAGTCAACTGGATTTAATATTTATTTCAGTTATAAGGGAATATAAAACGTCTTAATTAAAAAAGTTCTTAAAACTTACTTCAATCATCATTTTCATCAGAGTTTGAGTCACTGTAGTCGCAAAGAAGTGAAAGTCCCGACGGTTTGGTATTGCTTTTCTGCTCTACAATTACTTTTGATGTTTCATTCGAGTTATCTGTAGATGCTTCATTGCTAATGGTTACTGGATTCGATACTTTTAATGTAGTTGATGCTGCAGGTTCCTTTTTCTTGACGAGAACTAACGGTTTCTTAGTGTTAACTGATTTCTGAAGTTTAGGAGCAAAACTCTCAAT
Source organism: Chironomus riparius (assembly GCA_917627325.4). Classification (NCBI taxonomy): domain Eukaryota; kingdom Metazoa; phylum Arthropoda; class Insecta; order Diptera; family Chironomidae; genus Chironomus; species Chironomus riparius. Next base: position 44,346,387 of record OU895877.1, read on the forward strand.
TTTCGGTTTCTTCTTTGTTACTTCCACTTCATCCTTAACATCTTCAATAATTTCTTCAGTAACAACACGCTTTGAACCGCTTCCATTGCCTCGAAATTTGACAGTTTTAATATATTCTTCGTCTAATTTAGCTAGTCGCTCTTCTCGTTGCTGGACTGTTTCTTTTGGATTGTATTGATGTAGAAGAGCTTCATAGTCGATATTTTCGTGCCTTTGATTCAAGTCTTTTAGCTCTTCTAAGGATTCAAGCAGTTCAATTTCATTCCTTGATTGTTCTGTTCGGTTTTCTAAAAGTTTCATTGGATTATTGGCTTCTTCCTCTTTTGCTTCTTGTAATTCCCTTAATGCTTGCTCTTCAGCTAGCTTAAGTGCCATAAAATTACGAGTTGCGCCTGCTTCAATCTCATAATCTGTATTTTGTGGATCTGTCTTGAATGAAACTGAACGGGATCTTATTATTTAGAATGAATTGGTACAAATAAGTTAATTAAAGACTTACTTTCTTGTAGGCAACGCGTACATTTGATATAAAAGCGATAAATTCTGATTCCTAAATACGTCTCATTCTCAACATCTTCTTTTCGAGCATTAAACTTCTTTCCTTTGTAAATATATTCACCGCAAGTTGCACATCTCATATTAAACGGTGCCATCAATCGAACAGTGTATTGTCGCTAGAATAATAGTAATAAATTAAGTTGAATTAGAGATTTAATTGAGATTTCAGAATATTTTGTTTTACTTACATTTTTTGGTAGTTTACAACGAGGAATCTTCGATGGATCGAAATCCGGTGGATAGTACTTGTTTAAAACTTTTCTTTCAGACATTTTATATGCTTAGAAACTGCTTAAAAACTGGTTAATTATAGAAAATTTAACTTTGGGAATTATTTATCTAAGACACATAGCCTAGACACAATTTTTGTTTACATTGCACCGAATCACTTTTAATCCGGAATTTAAATTGAAAAAATTCGTTAAAAGATATCGTAAAACGTAAACAAAACGCACGTGTGTAAATTCTTACAAGTTTTATAAAATAATTAATTTAAAGGAATCTAATCGATTAAAGAGCTAATTAACAGTAAGAACCTCAAGATGAAGTTTGCATATAAGGTAATATCGAGGAAGCATTAAGTTTCATGAAAAGATTAAGCTTAAACTTGATTGTTTCTTTTAGTTCAACAATTTGCTTGGAACAGTTTATCGAAAAGGCAATTTAGTATTCAGTTCTGATGGAAATTCAGTCATTAGTCCCGTTGGAAATAGATTGACAATCTTTGACTTGAAGAAGTAAGTCGATCCATGAAATTATTTAATTTAATCTAATTTAATCTCCATCTTCTAGTAACAAAACCAGCACATTAGCAGTTCAAAGTAATTACAATTTTACAGCACTGGATGTGTCACCAAATGGATGTCTAATCGTAGCTTCAAATGAAAACGGAGAGACTTTTATGGTCAGCACGCTTAGTCAAACTGTAATTCATACTTACAAATTTCACCGAGAACCTAGTTTTATTAAGTTTAGTCCTGATGGAAAGTTATTTGGAATATGTATTGAGGAATGCGGTAAGTGTTGCTCTTGTGTAGCTAGATCATTGATTTTATGATCTCAAGATTTAATTTAAATCGCCAAATTAATCTCAAGATTTAATTTAAATCGTCAGTTTAATCGCAAGATTAATATAAATCGTCAGATTAATTTAAATCTTCAAGATCCAGTAGACGCAAAAAGTCACACAACTAACACCTTATTCAATTCTCATCCACAGTGTACATCTTCAGAACACCCGGTATCATAACTGGACAGTTTAATTCATTCATAATTGATAGAATCTTCAAAGACAGTCATGGAGAGAAAACTTACATAGATTGGTCATTTGATTCACGCTTCCTCATTGTCGGTTCCAAAGATAATTGTGCAAAAGTCTATTCTGTAAAACTGCTAGAAGATTTCAATTCAGTTATATTAAGCAGCCATTCAGACTCAATTATTGGATGTTTCTTTGAGGAAAATTCCTTAAATGCAATTGTCGTGAGTAGAAATGGTCAAATGACAAGGTGGGAATGCAGCATGAAGGCTGAAGATTTACATGAAATATATTTCGTAAAAGCGGAACCAGAAGAAAAGAAATTAAAGAATGACAGCTCTGACGAAGAAGATCAAATCGAGGAGAATCAAGCAGTCGGAAAAATTCAGGAAATCAACGATACAGGACGTGACAAGCAAGGTAAAATAATCACAGAAACAATAAAAGAAAGGAAATTCTTTTACAACAAAATTGTCAGACATTATTTAATGGATGAATTGAAAAAGGAAAATAAGAATGTAAAACTAACGTCAGCATGTTACCACAAAAAATTAAAGCTACTCGTTACTGCATACTCGTCAGGAGCTTTTTATCTTCATGAATTACCAGATGTGTCCATGATTCATTCACTTAACATATCTGAATATGCTATCGATACTGTGACATTTAATAATAATGGAGATTGGATTGGACTTGGCGTTTCAGGTGCTGGACAATTGCTTGTTTGGGAATGGCAGAGTGAGCAATATATTATGAAGCAGCAAGGACATAGCAATGTTATGAGTTCCTTAACATATTCATCAGATGGAAATTTCCTCGTTACTGGATCATATGATGGTAAAGTTAAAGTATGGAATGTCTCAAATGGTTTCTGTATATTGACATTTTCTGAGCACACAAGTGGCGTAACAGCTGTTGACTTTAGTAGAAATAAAAAGTTCTTCGTAAGTGCATCGTTAGATGGAACTGTAAGAGCATTCGATATGATACGATATAGAAATTTCAGGACATTAACAGCACCAAAACTAGTCCAATTTAGTTGCGTCTCAATCGACTATTCTGGTGAATTTGTTGCGGCTGGTGCGCAGGATGTCTTTGACATTTATTTATGGTCAATGAAAAATGGAAAATTATTAGAAGTACTGTCAGGACATGAAGCTCCAGTTATGACACTCGATTTTTCGCCAAGTTCAACGTCTACAACTCTCGTCTCTGGCGATTGGGAGAATGAAATTAAAATTTGGAATTGTCTTGAAAATTCAAGCGATCACGAGACTATGAACATGATGTCCGATGTCATTTGTATCGCATTTAAACCGAGTGGCGAGGAAGTTGCTGTAGCCACATTAAATTGTAATATAAGCATATTGGATATCAAGAATTCACAACAATTGTGCTCGATTGAATGTAAAAAGGATATTGGATATGGCATGTCAGATGGCGATGTCATAACATCAAAGAAGAACTTTGAATCGAAATATTTCTCGTCGATTGTTTACTCGTCGGACGGTGAATGTATTTTGGCTGGTGGAAAGAGTAAATTTGTATGCATTTATCATGTTAAGGAGGGATTATTGCTGAAGAAATTTGAAATTACACAAAATCTATGCCTTGATGGAATGTTGGTGAGTAAATTGTCTGTGACTAAATTTATTTATGCTGCTTACGTACTTTTACGTACTTTTCTTAGAAGACTTTTCGTGTATAATTCAATAACTTATTCAAACAATTCTATGCGCTGTGTAGGAGGTTCTTAAAATATTACAAAAGTCTTCGTGCTTTATCGAAAGACTTCAGCGCATTTTTGAAATATTGTATTTAATATAATTAACAATATTCAATTAAAGTGATTAGAACAACTTTTCCAATTAATCTTGCTAACGGCTTTTTAGCATTCAAATTTAAACGGTAGAAAAACTTCAAATTTCTGAACGCACTCATCACGTGTTATTTTGTATGAAATGGAAAAATCATTAATTATAGTATTAAGCCATTGTTTTAAGGTTTCTAATTAAACGTAGATGAAAAAGCTTGATGAGACTGAGCTGATAAAACAGACCCGAGTCCTCTACGATGTCTGGTATAGATCTCAGTACTAGATCATTATATAATTTTCAAATTTACGATAACCGTTAACTGTAAGATTCTTAAAACTGAAGTTCGAATTCCTGAAACTCGTTATTTCAAAAGGCATTCGTGAAATGCTTTATTAAGCTACATTTTAAAAAACAAGATCTCAAAAATGAGCTAATAAGCCAAAAGCTACTAATTTCTGATATTTTAATGTACATTAAATTGAACTTATTCCCAAATCAAAGCTTCATACGCAGCATAGACTAACTTTAACAGTCATTCCACAATCCATATTAATCACATCCAATTTTATTTATGATAATTTCCAATTAGGAATTCGTGAATCGTCGCAATATGACAGAATTTGGTAACTTAGCACTAATTGAAGAGCGTGACAAGCTTGAAGGTGGAAATATAAAGATCAAATTACCCGGAACGTTAAAGAACGACATTGCATCGAGAAATTTCAAGCCAGAAGTAGGAGTAAGTTGTTTACAATTCTCTCCAAACAATCAACAATGGGCAGCAGCCTCAACTGAAGGTCTCCTGATTTATTCACTCGATAAAGGCATAATTTTTGATCCGTTTCAAATGTCTGTGGAAGTGACGCCAAAAGCAACCAGAAATTTAATAGATGAGAAAGAATATTCAGGAGCTTTAATAATGGCACTAAAATTAAATGAACATCCACTCATACAAGAAATAATTGAACAAATTCCTCATGCTGAAATTGATTTAGTGCTTGATTCAATGCCTGAAATATTTGTTCATCGTACGGCAGAATTCATATCGAGAATGTTGAGCTCACAGCACATTGAATTCTATTTGAAGTGGACGTGCAGTCTGCTTACGAAATTTGGTCAGAAAAATGAATTAATAGACTCGCAAGTTCTTATAAATTTACATCAGAATTTAAGCAGAAAATACGAGAGCTTGAATAGAATGTGAGTTATACAGGCACTTAATCCGATTTTATGTTTTATTCATTTATATGCTGTATCTCTTTTTTTCTCTATCCGCAACAGATGTGATTTCAATAAATATACAATGCGAGTTATCAAAAAGATGTCACAAGGCAAAATTAATGAGGTAGAGAAGGATGACGATGAAATGATGTTAATTAACAACACAATCAATAAGGAAGATAATTATGTCAATTCTGATGAGTCTATGAGCGATATTGATGATGACACATCAGAAGAGTAGCTGAGCTATTAAATTTAAACGAAATAAATTCCAAAATTTAATTGAAATAAAGTTTATATTCGCTGAATTTGCTATAATTTTGGTTGTTTGGTAATTATGTTCTTTAAAGTATGATTTGAGATAATATTGTTGATCGTAGGAATCTTATTATTATTGAAAAGTTTCTTTTATTGTTTGTTATTTTGGATTAAGGAATAAACTAAAGCATAAGAGGTAAGTAATCAGTAGATTTTATATGTTGAGCTGTACTGTAGATATTAGTGTTAGAAATCAACCCTAGAAAGTGGGTTTGTGTAAATCGCCCTGATGCGAATAATTCATTTTCAACAGACTTATCGAAAATCTTGGGGGGTTAAAATAAGCACATTCGAAAAATTCAAATTCCAAGAAACCGTTCCAATTTTTATATTCACACCGTTTTCACGTGTGAATCTATTGGTTTTGTTCAGATTGAAAAATCAATTTTTCGCATTTTGTGAGGAAATTGAGCAAAATAGCTTAACATGTGCAAAAATGTTTTTTACATTTGATCCGTGCTGCTCTATAGAAGAGCTGTATTGTTTTTGGGTAAGGTAGGAACAGCCGTTGCTTCAGAAAAAGCAAAAAACTTTCCTTTCTTACGAATTTTTTGAAACAAAAGTTGACTGTGATTTTTATAAAATTCAACTTTGGATGAAAATTTTTTTAAAAAACTTTTAAAGAATGTTCGTTAAGCTTTAAACCTTCAAAATAGACTACAAAATAACTGAATGATCCTTCAAAGAACTACCACAAATCTTATAGGATTCCATTAGAGCTTTGGAGAGAGCTTTTTTGAACAATCTCTTTCCATCACTTCCATTGTCTCTCTTTCTAAAATGTTTAAACAAGCACTTCCAGTCTTTTTCTTAAATCTTAAAGATTGCTCTTTTAAGTTGTAAAACTCTTCCTGCAGCATGCATGCATATCTTTAGTTATTATTACAGTAATAATGTTAATTACAATGAATATTAATACATTTCTGCAATTTGATTCTCATTTAGCACTTCCCCGACTGCTAATTGCAATGATTTAAAAATTTATTTAATTTGATAAGCTTTCTGACATGGAAGAATTCACTGACTTTTTGTAAAAGATTAAATTATGCTGTACATCATATCACACGTAACGTAATAAGCCGCATCAATCCTCGTGTAGATCGTTCATAGAAATGATTTTTTGACGTTTATATTGTTGAGGCTTGATGTTATTATTTGAGCACACAAAACCCTCTCCTTTTTTTAATGGAAGCGATGTTTATGTATGGAACGTTATTGTCACTTACTTGAATATTTTCTTATGGATATGATGTGTAATTCCTATGTGGAATTTTACATTAAAGAATTATGCAAATGAAGTGCTGGATGATGGGAGCATAAAAAGGATTTTGTACTTAGCAATTTTCCTCGAATTTTATTTATTGTAATAAAAATTGTTTTTTTATTGAATTTGAGCAAATAATCTTGTAGGTTAAGTTGCTGGAGATAAAAGGATTTTTTGAAGAATTGTTAATGAGTTTAATACGTGTTGCTGAGTGTTGAGTTGTGGCACACTTTCAAGATTATGTGTTAATTGATGTCATGGAAGCTTGAAGCATCAAACAATTGAAATTTTAAGACTAAGAACAACCTTTGGAATGTTCAAAGAGGTTTTTAATGGAATTAAGAAGGAAATCAAATTTTAATCAAAGGGGTCGTTCACTTATGACGTCCGAAATTAACGGTCTTTTTTCAAAAAAGAACAATGGATTTCCAGGAATTTCTATTGTTCTTTTCTTGCTGACCCCCCGCCTCCCCTGGACGTAATAAGTGAACAGCCCCAAAGGTAAAACTTAAAATGTTCAAACTTCAAATTCTAATCAAAAGTTAAAATTTAACTGAACTTTTGTTCTGTGTTTACGCGGAAGATGGTGAATCATATCCAAAAAGCGACTCAAAAGAGAAACTTGTAGGTGCTTTTTATGTCTGGTCATTCGACGAGATTGAAGAAGAATTTGCAAGAAATTCTAATTTTAAAATACTTTCTAAAAATATTAGACGTTACTGTTATTTTTAAGTATAATTCGCGGTATATCAAAGTCCTATTCATGCTTAAAACCTCATTCATTACTTGACTTTTTCATCCATTCCATAGAAACCTTTGACATTTTCATAATATTAACAATTTTTTCTGCTTTTTTTTCAGTCAGTATTTAAATCAATCTAGGAATTCGTTAGCATTTCCATTTTTGTGCGCGTCACACGACAGTAAATGACAAGTGATAAGAGAAGTAATTAAGGCACAGAATTAATGACAGCGTTGAACTCAAAGGTATTTAATTCACGTTCATTTCAATTTAAATAATTATATCCAACTCACGAATCATTTAAAATATGGAAAGGAACATGCGAAAAGTAATATTTATTCATTTGGGGAACCTGAAAATTTAATTAATTAGCACATATTATTATGATTGGGGTGTCATGTGTGGATCATGCACAGGAAGGAATACAAAATTAACATTTTCACATCAAAGCGGGAAATAAATTAAATTTATGTCAATATTGACACTTTTGGAATTAATTGGATAGGGAAAAGGATTGATTTTCTTGGATAACCGTCTCGTACACAAGAGCTGAACCTTTTCATCTTCGATTTAATTTTCCAGAAGATATATTTGAGTTCATTCAATATCATCACCCTAGCAGAAATTTACTGAATAACTTTCCATTTGCTACTTACTATTTACTAGTCAAAATCCAAGTTCAAATCTTCGCCAAAGACCCGCATTTTCACTTGCAAATTGACTAGTCAATTCGCTTACAATTTTACTAGTGATTTACTAGCAAATTTTTAAAAAAATTAAATGAATATAACCGTTGATTTCCACGTGTTCTTTTGATTTTTTTTATTTGTGTAAATTTTTGTAAAAGTATTAGTGTGTTCTTATTTAAAGTTAATTAAAGTACACTAACACTATGAAAAAAAAATAAAAGACTTAATTTAATTAAGTCGAATACTGATGAACACCCATGACTCGCACGCAAACCTGAGGAAGATAAATAATTATATGAAAGTCACATACAAATTTGGATCGAACTTATAAAGGTGATTTCTGCGCGCTCTTGTGAAGTATATGCCAAATGCCAAATTTAGAACAAAATTTTTTATGACGCAAAAAATTCTTTTTTTGATGATTTTTCGTAGGATTCGAACTTAAGTAGACTTGATCAAACATCAATCTCATAATGGTGATTTCTGCGCGCTCTTGTGAAGTATATGGCAAATGCCAAATTTAGAACAAAATTTTTTATGACGCAAAAAATTCTTTTTTTGATGAATTTTCGTAGGATTCGAACTTAAGTAGACTTGATCAAACATCAATCTCACAATGGTGATTTCTGCGCGCTCTTGTGAAGTAAATGGCAAATGCCAAATTTAGAACAAAATTTTTTATGACGCAAAAAATTATTTTTTGATGATTTTTCGTAAGATTCGAACTTAAGTAGACTTGATCAAACATCAATCTCATAATGGTGATTTCTGCGCGCTCTTGTGAAGTATATGGCAAATGCCAAATTTAGAACAAAATTTTTTATGATGCAAAAAATCTTTTTTTGATGATTTTTCGTAGGATTCGAACTTAAGAAGACTTGATCAAACATCAATCTCATAATGGTGATTTCTGCGCGCTCTTGTGAAGTATATGTCAAATGCCAAATTTAGAACAAAATTTTTTATGACGCAAAAAATTATTTTTCTGATGATTTTTCGTAAGATTCGAACTTAAGTAGACTTGATCAAACATCAATCTCATAATGGTGATTTCTGCGCGCTCTTGTGAAGTATATGGCAAATGCCAAATTTAGAACAAAATTTTTTATGACGCTAAAAATTCTTTTTTGATGATTTTTCGTAAGATTCGAACTAAAGCAGACTTGATCAAACATCAATCTCATAATGGTGATTTTTGCGCGCTCTTTTTAAGTATATGGCAAATGGGCAATTCTCCAGATGAGTTGAGTTTTTGAAAAAAGAGCTTTTATAATCCAAAGTCATTTACTGTTTACTTTCAATTTTTTTTTTGTAAATATCTTGTCAATTTCTTTGTTTTGATTGCTTAAAGCAACTTTAAACTGTTAATTACGATTGATTCTTACTGAATCAACAATAATTCAACCATGAAGTGTTAAATTAAGACTAAAATTTGATTTTTATGAAATATTTGCTTTGCATTTTTTTCATGGATTTGCAAAATAAAAGCTTAATTTTTTTACTGTCAGCAAAAAAATCCACCAAAGAATCAAAAATTCTCTTTAAATAGTAATAATTGGAGTTGGATATGATTATGGTTAGATAGATTAGCTCAAAAACTACATTTCTGCATAATCATAATAAAAAATGAGTGTTTACTTTTCTTCAATTTTCGATTCTCCGGATGATTATTCCATTTTTTGCTGACAGTAATTTGCAAAAAAAATTGAAAAAACTTAATTATTGGCTACTTTTAAAGACTTAAATAGATAAAATATAATAGTTTTTGCCATTTTAGATCGATTTAAATGTAAAAGTTATGCTTGGTAATGGAAAATTTCCGAGAAAATTTGATTCTCCGGATGATTTTTTGAAAAACTTATCTGGAGAATTGCCCAAATACCAAATTTAGAACAAAATTTTTTATGACGCAAAAAATTATTTTTTTGATGATTTTTCGTAAGATTCGAACTTAAGTAGACTTGATCAAACATCAATCTCATAATGGTGATTTCTGCGCGCTCTTGTGAAGTATATGGCAAATGCCAAATTTAGAACAAAATTTTTTATGACGCAAAAAATTTTTTTTTTAATGATTTTTCGTAGGATTCGAACTTAAGTAGACTTGATCAAACATCAATCTCATAATGGTGATTTCTGCGCGCTCTTGTGAAGTATATGGCAAATGCCAAATTTAGAACAAAATTTTTTATGACGCAAAAAATTCTTTTTTGATGATTTTTCGTAAGATTCGAACTTAAGTAGACTTGATCAAACATCAATCTCATAATGGTGATTTCTGCGCGCTCTTGTGAAGTATATGGCAAATGCCAAATTTAGAACAAAATTTTTTATGATGCAAAAAATCTTTTTTTGATGATTTTTCGTAGGATTCGAACTTAAGAAGACTTGATCAAACATCAATCTCATAAAGGTGATTTCTGCGCGCTCTTGTGAAGTATATGCCAAATGCCAAATTTAGAACAAAATTTTTTATAACGCAAAAAGTTCTTTTTTTGATGATTTTTCGTAGTATTCGAACTTAATAAGACTTGATCAAACATCAATCTCATAATGGTGATTTCTGCGCGCTCTTGTGAAGTATATGTCAAATGCCAAATTTAGAACAAAATTTTTTATGACGCAAAAAATTATTTTTCTGATGATTTTTCGTAAGATTCGAACTTAAGTAGACTTGATCAAACATCAATCTCATAATGGTGATTTCTGCGCGCTCTTGTGAAGTATATGTCAAATGCCAAATTTAGAAAAAAATTTTTTATGACGCAAAAAATTCTTTTTTGATGATTTTTCGTAAGATTCGAACTTAAGCAGACTTGATCAAACATCAATCTCATAATGGTGATTTTTGCGCGCTCTTTTTAAGTATATGGCAAATACCAAATTTAGAACAAAATTTTTTATGACGCAAAAAATTATTTTTTTGATGATTTTTCGTAAGATTCGAACTTAAGTAGACTTGATCAAACATCAATCTCATAATGGTGATTTCTGCGCGCTCTTGTGAAGTATATGGCAAATGCCAAATTTAGAACAAAATTTTTTATGACGCAAAAAATTCTTTTTTTGATGATTTTTCGTAGGATTCGAACTTAAGTAGACTTGATCAAACATCAATCTCATAATGGTGATTTCTGCGCGCTCTTGTGAAGTATATGGCAAATGCCAAATTTAGAACAAAATTTTTTATGACGCAAAAAATTCTTTTTTGATGATTTTTCGTAAGATTCGAACTTAAGTAGACTTGATCAAACATCAATCTCATAATGGTGATTTCTGCGCGCTCTTGTGAAGTATATGGCAAATGCCAAATTTAGAACAAAATTTTTTATGATGCAAAAAATCTTTTTTTGATGATTTTTCGTAGGATTCGAACTTAAGAAGACTTGATCAAACATCAATCTCATAAAGGTGATTTCTGCGCGCTCTTGTGAAGTATATGCCAAATGCCAAATTTAGAACAAAATTTTTTATGACGCAAAAAGTTCTTTTTTTGATGATTTTTCGTAGGATTCGAACTTAATAAGACTTGATCAAACATCAATCTCATAATGGTGATTTCTGCGCGCTCTTGTGAAGTATATGGCAAATGCCAAATTTATAACAAAATTTTTTATGACGCAAAAAATTCTTTTTTTGATGATTTTTCGTAGGATTCGAACTTAAGTAGACTTGATCAAACATCAATCTCATAATGGTGATTTCTGCGCGCTCTTGTGAAGTATATGGCAAATGCCAAATTTAGAACAAAATTTTTTATCACGCAAAAAATTATTTTTTGATGATTTTTCGTAAGATTCGAACTTAAGTAGACTTGATCAAACATCAATCTCATAATGGTGATTTCTGCGCGCTCTTGTGAAGTATATGGCAAATGCCAAATTTAGAACAAAATTTTTTATGATGCAAAAAATCTTTTTTTGATGATTTTTCGTAGGATTCGAACTTAAGCAGACTTGATCAAACATCAATCTCATAATGGTGATTTCTGCGCGCTCTTGTGAAGTATATGTCAAATGCCAAATTTAGAACAAAATTTTTTATGACGCAAAAAATTATTATTTTGATGATTTTTCGTAAGATTCGAACTTAAGTAGACTTGATTATGTTGCATAGGGCGGACTAATACTTCTGGAGAATTCTAGAGAATTATGACAAAAAATTCTGGTAGATATTTTTGGTAGAACTGTCACCAGAATTCTGGAGAATTCTTAATAACTCAGGAAAATAATTATGTTCAAAACAATGCTATTTGCAAAAATTCTGGAGCAGCTGACAGACCGAAGAATTCTGGAGAATTCTGGAACACGATTCTGCAGAATTCTCCAAAATTCCTACCAAAATTCTGAAGAATTTTTGAAAAATGTCAAATGCGCAACCAAATTACAGAAAACAGAATTTTTTAACAGAATTATGGAGAAGAGAATTCTGAAGAATTCTGGAGAATAATTATGAAGAATTTTTTAAAATTATTCTGGAGAATTCTGTTCTTATTTATTTACAAATTATTACTGGCTGATTAATAACGGAGCCACTTCAGCTCAAAATTAGATTGATTAGATTAACATTTAATGATTATTAGTTTTTTGTATATTCCTGAATAAATAGAAGAAAATTTCATAACATGAAATAAATAATTGTTATTAATCAGAAAGCAATAATTTATATATGAACTAGAGCAGAATTCTCCATAATTATCCTTCAGAATTCTTCAGAATTCTGAACATAACTTCTCCATAATTCTGGTAGGAAATTCTGTTTTCTGAAATTATGTTGCGCATGTGACATTTTTTAAAAATTCTTCAGAATTCTGGTAGTAATTTTTAAGAAGTTTGAAGAATATTTCTGTAATATCAGAATTCGATGCTGGGTTATAAGTGTAGAAAATCAAAGTCACTATAGGTTTTTAAGTCAAAATACAAATTGTACATGGACTTAAAAACCTCATGTATGGTTCATAAGCTTAGGTACAAATGCACCAAGATTTTTGCATCCTTTCAACCAGGACAGATCACTAAATATTGGTACGTTTATAGTTTTTCAGAATTCTCGAGAATTCTGTTAAAAAATTGTGTAGAGAAAGCAGTGATCAAAATTCTGATATTACAGAAATATTTTCCAGAATTCTACTGATTATCAAAATTTTTCTAAATCTAAAAGAAACGGAAAGCTTTGTGGACATTTGAATTATTAACTTGTTAATTGCCAATTAACAAAAGAAGTAATATTTACCCGAGTGGACAAAGTACTAGTTAAAAGCCTGCCATTGACTTGCCTGTTCTTGGCGAGTAAGCATCCATTGACGTGCCTTTGCAACTAGACTTAGGGACGACTAATGACATATTTTGCGCTTTCCATTTAACTGGACATAGAAATTGCACATATGTCCAGTTACAAAAAAATCGAAATAAAATGAATAACACGTATCTTTTTCTCCATTTTTTTTCTTTTGAAAAATTTTATTATTGTATTAGTGTAATTAATTAATTAAACTACACTGACACTTATGAAAAATCTCTATGAAAATATATTGAGTCTCAAACACTTGCGCCTGAAACATTTATATGTATTTACTTAAAAGTTTTATACAGATTTAGTGAGACCTTATATTAGTGATTTCTGCAAGTGCTTGTAAGGTATATGGTCAAAAAAGGAAGAAAAATTATTTTTGAGTTTCGAGCACTTGATTGATTAGCATGAATGCCCAATTGAAGTCTAGTTAACGTTTAGTTTTCTATGTCGTATAAATTTCGACAAGTTAACAGACTGTTAAATGATTGTCCAATAATGGACTTTAACTGGCTGTGTCCACCCGGGTTTTTTTTTATAGTTTTTATTTACGTTCACAGAATTCTGATAACACGTGACTAGAATACTCCAGAAATCCATTCGCTTGTTTGCCTGCTTACAGAAAGCGTATTTTGCTGTTTTTCAGCAATACCAGAAACATTTTGAAATCTGTTTTTTTTCCGAAGATGTGAAATTGTACACACAAACTTTTCGTATTTCGACATTTTCGGCTATCTTGCTCTATTTCCTCAACCAAATTCGAAAAACTGACTTTTCAGTCTGAATACGCAACTTTGCAAAAAGCAATTTTTTAAACATAATTAATTTCCAAAGTTCTTAAGAATTCTCCAGATTTCTGGTGACAGTTCTACCAAAAATATCTACCAGAATTTTTTGTCATAATTCTCCAGAATTCTTCAGAACTATTAGTCCGCCCTATGCAACACACCCGTAGACTTGATCAAACATCAATCTTATAATGGTGATTTCTGCGCGCTCTTGTGAAGTATATGGCAAATGCCAAATTTAGAACAAAATTTTTTATGACGCAAAAAATTCTTTTTTTGATGATATTTCGTAGGATTCGAACTTTAGAAGACTTGATCAAACATCAATCTCATAATGGTGATTTCTGCGCGCTCTTGTGAAGTATATGTCAAATGCCAAATTTAGAACAAAATTTTTTATGACGCAAAAAATTATTTTTTTGATGATTTTTCGTAAGATTCGAACTTAAGTAGACTTGATCAAACATTAATCCCATAATGGTGATTTCTACGCGCTCTTGTGAAGTATATGCCAAATGCCAAATTTAGAACAAAATTTTTTATGACGCAAAAAATTCTTTTTTGATGATTTTTCGTAAGATTCGAACTAAAGCAGACTTGATCAAACATCAATCTCATAATGGTGATTTTTGCGCGCTCTTGTGAAGTATATGCCAAATGCCAAATTTAGAACAAATTTTTTTATGATGCAAAAAATTCTTTTTTTGATGATTTTTTGTAAGATTCGAACTTAAGTAGACTTGATCAAACATCAATCTCATAATGGTGATTTTTGCGCGCTCTTGTGAAGTATATGCCAAATGCCAAATTTAGAACAAAATTTTTTATGACGCAAAAAATTCTTTTTTTGATGATTTTTCGTAAGATTCGAACTTAAGTAGACTTGATCAAACATCAATCTCATAATGGTGATTTTTGCGCGCTCTTGTGAAGTATATGCTAAATGCCAAATTTAGAACAAAATTTTTTATGACGCAAAAAATTCTTTTTTTGATGATTTTTCGTAAGATTCGAACTTAAGTAGACTTGATCAAACATCAATCTCATAATGGTGATTTCTACGCGCTCTTGTGAAGTATATGGCAAATTTAGAACAAAATTTTTTATGACGCAAAAAATTCTTTTTTGATGATTTTTCGTAAGATTCGAACTAAAGCAGACTTGATCAAACATCAATCTCATAATGGTGATTTTTGCGCGCTCTTGTGAAGTATATGCCAAATGCCAAATTTAGAACAAAATTTTTTATGACGCAAAAAATTCTTTTTTTATGATTTTTCGTAAGATTCGAACTTAAGTAGACTTGATCAAACATCAATCTCATAATGGTGATTTCTGCGCGCTCTTGTGAAGTATATGCCAAATGCCAAATTTAGAACAAAATTTTTTTATGACGCAAAAAATTCTTTTTTTGATGATTTTTCGTAGGATTCGAACTTAAGTAGACTTGATTAAACATCAATCTCATAATGGTGATTTCTACGCGCTCTTGTGAAGTATATGGCAAATTTAGAACAAAATTTTTTATGATGCAAAAAAATTATTTTTTTGGTGATTTTTCGTAAGATTCGAACTTAAGTAGACTTGATCAAACATCAATCTCATAATGGTGATTTTTGCGCGCTCTTGTGAAGTATATGCTAAATGCCAAATTTAGAACAAAATTTTTTATGACGCAAAAAATTCTTTTTTGATGATTTTTCGTAAGATTCGAACTTAAGTAGACTTGATCAAACATCAATCTCATAATGGTGATTTCTGCGCGCTCTTGTGAAGTATATGGCAAATGCCAAATTTAAAACAAAATTTTTTATGACGCAAAAAATTCTTTTTTTGATGATTTTTCGTAAGATTCGAACTTAAGTAGACTTGATCAAACATCAATCTCATAATGGTGATTTTTGCGCGCTCTTGTGAAGTATATGCCAAATGCCAAATTTAGAGCATAATTTTTTATGACGCAAAAAATTCTTTTTTTGATGATTTTTCGTAAGATTCGAACTTAAGTAGACTTGATCAAACATCAATCTCATAATGGTGATTTCTACGCGCTCTTGTGAAGTATATGGCAAATTTAGAACAAAATTTTTTATGACGCAAAAAATTCTTTTTTTGATGATTTTTCGTAAGATTCGAACTTAAGTAGACTTGATCAAACATCAATCTCATAATGGTGATTTCTACGCGCTCTTGTGAAGTATATGCTAAATTTAGAACAAAATTTTTTATGACGCAAAAAATTCTTTTTTGATGATTTTTCGTAAGATTCGAACTTAAGTAGACTTGATCAAACATCAATCTCATAATGGTGATTTCTACGCGCTCTTGTGAAGTATATGCTAAATTTAGAACAAAATTTTTTATGACGCAAAAAATTCTTTTTTTGATGATTTTTCGTAAGATTCGAACTTAAGTAGACCTGATCAAACATCAATCTCATAATGGTGATTTTTGCGCGCTCTTGTGAAGTATATGCCAAATGCCAAATTTAGAACAAAATTTTTTATGACGCAAAAAATTCTTTTTTGATGATTTTTCGTAAGATTCGAACTTAAGTAGACTTGATCAAACATCAATCTCATAATGGTGATTTCTACGCGCTTTTGTGAAGTATATGCTAAATTTAGAACAAAATTTTTTATGACGCAAAAAATTCTTTTTTTGATGATTTTTCGTAAGATTCAAACTTAAGTAGACTTGATCAAACATCAATCTCATAATGGTGATTTTGCGCGCTCTTGTGAAGTATATGTCAAATGCCAAATTTAAACTTAAGAAGACTTGATCAAACATCAATCTCATAATGGTGATTTCTGCGCGCTCTTGTGAAGTATATGCCAAATGCCAAATTTAGAACAAAATTTTTTATGACGCAAAAAATTCTTTTTTTGATGATTTTTCGTAAGATTCGAACTTAAGTAGACTTGATTAAACATCAATCTCATAATGGTGATTTCTACGCGCTCTTGTGAAGTATATGGCAAATTTAGAACAAAATTTTTTATGATGCAAAAAAATTATTTTTTTGGTGATTTTTCGTAAGATTCGAACTTAAGTAGACTTGATCAAACATCAATCTCATAATGGTGATTTCTGCGCGCTCTTGTGAAGTATATGCCAAATGCCAAATTTAGAACAAATTTTTTTATGACGCAAAAAATTCTTTTTTTGATGATTTTTCGTAAGATTCAAACTTAAGTAGACTTGATCAAGCATCAATCTCATAAAGGTGATTTCTGCGCGCTCTTGTGAAGTATATGCTAAATGCCAAATTTAGAACAAAATTTTTTATGACGCAAAAAATTCTTTTTCTGATGATTTTTCGTAAGATTTAAACTTAAGCAAACTTGATCAAACATCAATCTCATAATGGTGATTTCTGCGCGCTCTTGTGAAGTATATGGCAAATGCCAAATTTAGAACAAAATTTTTTATGACGCAAAAAATTATTTTTTTGATGATTTTTCGTAAGATTCAAACTTAAGCAGACTTGATCAAGCATCAATCTCATAATGGTAATTTCTGCGCGCTCTTGTGAAGTATATGCCAAATGCAAATTTAGAACAAAATTTTTTATGACGCAAAAATTATTTTTTGATGATTTTTCGTAAGATTCGAACTTAAACAGACTTGATCAAACATCAATCTCATAATGGTGATATCTGCGCGCTCTTGTGAAGTATATGCCAAATGCCAAAATTAGAACAAAATTTTTTATGACGCAAAAAATTCTTTTTCTGATGATTTTTCGTAAGATTTAAACTTAAGCAGACTTGATCAAACATCAATCTCATAATGGTGATTTCTGCGCGCTCTTGTGAAGTATATGTCAAATGCCAAATTTAAACTTAAGAAGACTTGATCAAACATCAATCTCATAATGGTGATTTCTGCGCGCTCTTGTGAAGTATATGCCAAATGCCAAATTTAGAACAAAATTTTTTATGACGCAAAAAATTCTTTTTTTGATGATTTTTCGTAAGATTCGAACTTAAGTAGACTTGATCAAACATCAATCTCATAATGGTGATTTCTACGCGCTCTTGTGAAGTATATGGCAAATTTAGAACAAAATTTTTTATGACGCAAAAAATTCTTTTTTTGATGATTTTTCGTAAGATTCGAACTTAAGTAGACTTGATCAAACATCAATCTCATAATGGTGATTTCTACGCGCTCTTGTGAAGTATATGCTAAATTTAGAACAAAATTTTTTATGACGCAAAAAATTCTTTTTTGATGATTTTTCGTAAGATTCGAACTTAAGTAGACTTGATCAAACATCAATCTCATAATGGTGATTTCTACGCGCTCTTGTGAAGTATATGCTAAATTTAGAACAAAATTTTTTATGACGCAAAAAATTCTTTTTTTGATGATTTTTCGTAAGATTCGAACTTAAGTAGACCTGATCAAACATCAATCTCATAATGGTGATTTTTGCGCGCTCTTGTGAAGTATATGCCAAATGCCAAATTTAGAACAAAATTTTTTATGACGCAAAAAATTCTTTTTTGATGATTTTTCGTAAGATTCGAACTTAAGTAGACTTGATCAAACATCAATCTCATAATGGTGATTTCTACGCGCTTTTGTGAAGTATATGCTAAATTTAGAACAAAATTTTTTATGACGCAAAAAATTCTTTTTTTGATGATTTTTCGTAAGATTCAAACTTAAGTAGACTTGATCAAACATCAATCTCATAATGGTGATTTTGCGCGCTCTTGTGAAGTATATGTCAAATGCCAAATTTAAACTTAAGAAGACTTGATCAAACATCAATCTCATAATGGTGATTTCTGCGCGCTCTTGTGAAGTATATGCCAAATGCCAAATTTAGAACAAAATTTTTTATGACGCAAAAAATTCTTTTTTTGATGATTTTTCGTAAGATTCGAACTTAAGTAGACTTGATCAAACATTAATCCCATAATGGTGATTTCTACGCGCTCTTGTGAAGTATATGCCAAATGCCAAATTTAGAACAAAATTTTTTATGACGCAAAAAATTCTTTTTTGATGATTTTTCGTAAGATTCGAACTAAAGCAGACTTGATCAAACATCAATCTCATAATGGTGATTTTTGCGCGCTCTTGTGAAGTATATGCCAAATGCCAAATTTAGAACAAATTTTTTTATGATGCAAAAAATTCTTTTTTTGATGATTTTTTGTAAGATTCGAACTTAAGTAGACTTGATCAAACATCAATCTCATAATGGTGATTTTTGCGCGCTCTTGTGAAGTATATGCCAAATGCCAAATTTAGAACAAAATTTTTTATGACGCAAAAAATTCTTTTTTTGATGATTTTTCGTAAGATTCGAACTTAAGTAGACTTGATCAAACATCAATCTCATAATGGTGATTTTTGCGCGCTCTTGTGAAGTATATGCTAAATGCCAAATTTAGAACAAAATTTTTTATGACGCAAAAAATTCTTTTTTTGATGATTTTTCGTAAGATTCGAACTTAAGTAGACTTGATCAAACATCAATCTCATAATGGTGATTTCTACGCGCTCTTGTGAAGTATATGGCAAATTTAGAACAAAATTTTTTATGACGCAAAAAATTCTTTTTTGATGATTTTTCGTAAGATTCGAACTAAAGCAGACTTGATCAAACATCAATCTCATAATGGTGATTTTTGCGCGCTCTTGTGAAGTATATGCCAAATGCCAAATTTAGAACAAAATTTTTTATGACGCAAAAAATTCTTTTTTTATGATTTTTCGTAAGATTCGAACTTAAGTAGACTTGATCAAACATCAATCTCATAATGGTGATTTCTGCGCGCTCTTGTGAAGTATATGCCAAATGCCAAATTTAGAACAAAATTTTTTTATGACGCAAAAAATTCTTTTTTTGATGATTTTTCGTAGGATTCGAACTTAAGTAGACTTGATTAAACATCAATCTCATAATGGTGATTTCTACGCGCTCTTGTGAAGTATATGGCAAATTTAGAACAAAATTTTTTATGATGCAAAAAAATTATTTTTTTGGTGATTTTTCGTAAGATTCGAACTTAAGTAGACTTGATCAAACATCAATCTCATAATGGTGATTTTTGCGCGCTCTTGTGAAGTATATGCTAAATGCCAAATTTAGAACAAAATTTTTTATGACGCAAAAAATTCTTTTTTGATGATTTTTCGTAAGATTCGAACTTAAGTAGACTTGATCAAACATCAATCTCATAATGGTGATTTCTGCGCGCTCTTGTGAAGTATATGGCAAATGCCAAATTTAAAACAAAATTTTTTATGACGCAAAAAATTCTTTTTTTGATGATTTTTCGTAAGATTCGAACTTAAGTAGACTTGATCAAACATCAATCTCATAATGGTGATTTTTGCGCGCTCTTGTGAAGTATATGCCAAATGCCAAATTTAGAGCATAATTTTTTATGACGCAAAAAATTCTTTTTTTGATGATTTTTCGTAAGATTCGAACTTAAGTAGACTTGATCAAACATCAATCTCATAATGGTGATTTCTACGCGCTCTTGTGAAGTATATGGCAAATTTAGAACAAAATTTTTTATGACGCAAAAAATTCTTTTTTTGATGATTTTTCGTAAGATTCGAACTTAAGTAGACTTGATCAAACATCAATCTCATAATGGTGATTTCTACGCGCTCTTGTGAAGTATATGCTAAATTTAGAACAAAATTTTTTATGACGCAAAAAATTCTTTTTTGATGATTTTTCGTAAGATTCGAACTTAAGTAGACTTGATCAAACATCAATCTCATAATGGTGATTTCTACGCGCTCTTGTGAAGTATATGCTAAATTTAGAACAAAATTTTTTATGACGCAAAAAATTCTTTTTTTGATGATTTTTCGTAAGATTCGAACTTAAGTAGACCTGATCAAACATCAATCTCATAATGGTGATTTTTGCGCGCTCTTGTGAAGTATATGCCAAATGCCAAATTTAGAACAAAATTTTTTATGACGCAAAAAATTCTTTTTTGATGATTTTTCGTAAGATTCGAACTTAAGTAGACTTGATCAAACATCAATCTCATAATGGTGATTTCTACGCGCTTTTGTGAAGTATATGCTAAATTTAGAACAAAATTTTTTATGACGCAAAAAATTCTTTTTTTGATGATTTTTCGTAAGATTCAAACTTAAGTAGACTTGATCAAACATCAATCTCATAATGGTGATTTTGCGCGCTCTTGTGAAGTATATGTCAAATGCCAAATTTAAACTTAAGAAGACTTGATCAAACATCAATCTCATAATGGTGATTTCTGCGCGCTCTTGTGAAGTATATGCCAAATGCCAAATTTAGAACAAAATTTTTTATGACGCAAAAAATTCTTTTTTTGATGATTTTTCGTAAGATTCGAACTTAAGTAGACTTGATCAAACATTAATCCCATAATGGTGATTTCTACGCGCTCTTGTGAAGTATATGCCAAATGCCAAATTTAGAACAAAATTTTTTATGACGCAAAAAATTCTTTTTTGATGATTTTTCGTAAGATTCGAACTAAAGCAGACTTGATCAAACATCAATCTCATAATGGTGATTTTTGCGCGCTCTTGTGAAGTATATGCCAAATGCCAAATTTAGAACAAATTTTTTTATGATGCAAAAAATTCTTTTTTTGATGATTTTTTGTAAGATTCGAACTTAAGTAGACTTGATCAAACATCAATCTCATAATGGTGATTTTTGCGCGCTCTTGTGAAGTATATGCCAAATGCCAAATTTAGAACAAAATTTTTTATGACGCAAAAAATTCTTTTTTTGATGATTTTTCGTAAGATTCGAACTTAAGTAGACTTGATTAAACATCAATCTCATAATGGTGATTTCTACGCGCTCTTGTGAAGTATATGGCAAATTTAGAACAAAATTTTTTATGATGCAAAAAAATTATTTTTTTGGTGATTTTTCGTAAGATTCGAACTTAAGTAGACTTGATCAAACATCAATCTCATAATGGTGATTTCTGCGCGCTCTTGTGAAGTATATGCCAAATGCCAAATTTAGAACAAATTTTTTTATGACGCAAAAAATTCTTTTTTTGATGATTTTTCGTAAGATTCAAACTTAAGTAGACTTGATCAAGCATCAATCTCATAAAGGTGATTTCTGCGCGCTCTTGTGAAGTATATGCTAAATGCCAAATTTAGAACAAAATTTTTTATGACGCAAAAAATTCTTTTTCTGATGATTTTTCGTAAGATTTAAACTTAAGCAAACTTGATCAAACATCAATCTCATAATGGTGATTTCTGCGCGCTCTTGTGAAGTATATGGCAAATGCCAAATTTAGAACAAAATTTTTTATGACGCAAAAAATTATTTTTTTGATGATTTTTCGTAAGATTCAAACTTAAGCAGACTTGATCAAGCATCAATCTCATAATGGTAATTTCTGCGCGCTCTTGTGAAGTATATGCCAAATGCAAATTTAGAACAAAATTTTTTATGACGCAAAAATTATTTTTTGATGATTTTTCGTAAGATTCGAACTTAAACAGACTTGATCAAACATCAATCTCATAATGGTGATATCTGCGCGCTCTTGTGAAGTATATGCCAAATGCCAAAATTAGAACAAAATTTTTTATGACGCAAAAAATTCTTTTTCTGATGATTTTTCGTAAGATTTAAACTTAAGCAGACTTGATCAAACATCAATCTCATAATGGTGATTTCTGCGCGCTCTTGTGAAGTATATGTCAAATGCCAAATTTAAACTTAAGAAGACTTGATCAAACATCAATCTCATAATGGTGATTTCTGCGCGCTCTTGTGAAGTATATGCCAAATGCCAAATTTAGAACAAAATTTTTTATGACGCAAAAAATTCTTTTTTTGATGATTTTTCGTAAGATTCGAACTTAAGTAGACTTGATCAAACATCAATCTCATAATGGTGATTTCTACGCGCTCTTGTGAAGTATATGGCAAATTTAGAACAAAATTTTTTATGACGCAAAAAATTCTTTTTTTGATGATTTTTCGTAAGATTCGAACTTAAGTAGACTTGATCAAACATCAATCTCATAATGGTGATTTCTACGCGCTCTTGTGAAGTATATGCTAAATTTAGAACAAAATTTTTTATGACGCAAAAAATTCTTTTTTGATGATTTTTCGTAAGATTCGAACTTAAGTAGACTTGATCAAACATCAATCTCATAATGGTGATTTCTACGCGCTCTTGTGAAGTATATGCTAAATTTAGAACAAAATTTTTTATGACGCAAAAAATTCTTTTTTTGATGATTTTTCGTAAGATTCGAACTTAAGTAGACCTGATCAAACATCAATCTCATAATGGTGATTTTTGCGCGCTCTTGTGAAGTATATGCCAAATGCCAAATTTAGAACAAAATTTTTTATGACGCAAAAAATTCTTTTTTGATGATTTTTCGTAAGATTCGAACTTAAGTAGACTTGATCAAACATCAATCTCATAATGGTGATTTCTACGCGCTTTTGTGAAGTATATGCTAAATTTAGAACAAAATTTTTTATGACGCAAAAAATTCTTTTTTTGATGATTTTTCGTAAGATTCAAACTTAAGTAGACTTGATCAAACATCAATCTCATAATGGTGATTTTGCGCGCTCTTGTGAAGTATATGTCAAATGCCAAATTTAAACTTAAGAAGACTTGATCAAACATCAATCTCATAATGGTGATTTCTGCGCGCTCTTGTGAAGTATATGCCAAATGCCAAATTTAGAACAAAATTTTTTATGACGCAAAAAATTCTTTTTTTGATGATTTTTCGTAAGATTCGAACTTAAGTAGACTTGATCAAACATTAATCCCATAATGGTGATTTCTACGCGCTCTTGTGAAGTATATGCCAAATGCCAAATTTAGAACAAAATTTTTTATGACGCAAAAAATTCTTTTTTGATGATTTTTCGTAAGATTCGAACTAAAGCAGACTTGATCAAACATCAATCTCATAATGGTGATTTTTGCGCGCTCTTGTGAAGTATATGCCAAATGCCAAATTTAGAACAAATTTTTTTATGATGCAAAAAATTCTTTTTTTGATGATTTTTTGTAAGATTCGAACTTAAGTAGACTTGATCAAACATCAATCTCATAATGGTGATTTTTGCGCGCTCTTGTGAAGTATATGCCAAATGCCAAATTTAGAACAAAATTTTTTATGACGCAAAAAATTCTTTTTTTGATGATTTTTCGTAAGATTCGAACTTAAGTAGACTTGATCAAACATCAATCTCATAATGGTGATTTTTGCGCGCTCTTGTGAAGTATATGCTAAATGCCAAATTTAGAACAAAATTTTTTATGACGCAAAAAATTCTTTTTTTGATGATTTTTCGTAAGATTCGAACTTAAGTAGACTTGATCAAACATCAATCTCATAATGGTGATTTCTACGCGCTCTTGTGAAGTATATGGCAAATTTAGAACAAAATTTTTTATGACGCAAAAAATTCTTTTTTGATGATTTTTCGTAAGATTCGAACTAAAGCAGACTTGATCAAACATCAATCTCATAATGGTGATTTTTGCGCGCTCTTGTGAAGTATATGCCAAATGCCAAATTTAGAACAAAATTTTTTATGACGCAAAAAATTCTTTTTTTATGATTTTTCGTAAGATTCGAACTTAAGTAGACTTGATCAAACATCAATCTCATAATGGTGATTTCTGCGCGCTCTTGTGAAGTATATGCCAAATGCCAAATTTAGAACAAAATTTTTTTATGACGCAAAAAATTCTTTTTTTGATGATTTTTCGTAGGATTCGAACTTAAGTAGACTTGATTAAACATCAATCTCATAATGGTGATTTCTACGCGCTCTTGTGAAGTATATGGCAAATTTAGAACAAAATTTTTTATGATGCAAAAAAATTATTTTTTTGGTGATTTTTCGTAAGATTCGAACTTAAGTAGACTTGATCAAACATCAATCTCATAATGGTGATTTTTGCGCGCTCTTGTGAAGTATATGCTAAATGCCAAATTTAGAACAAAATTTTTTATGACGCAAAAAATTCTTTTTTGATGATTTTTCGTAAGATTCGAACTTAAGTAGACTTGATCAAACATCAATCTCATAATGGTGATTTCTGCGCGCTCTTGTGAAGTATATGGCAAATGCCAAATTTAAAACAAAATTTTTTATGACGCAAAAAATTCTTTTTTTGATGATTTTTCGTAAGATTCGAACTTAAGTAGACTTGATCAAACATCAATCTCATAATGGTGATTTTTGCGCGCTCTTGTGAAGTATATGCCAAATGCCAAATTTAGAGCATAATTTTTTATGACGCAAAAAATTCTTTTTTTGATGATTTTTCGTAAGATTCGAACTTAAGTAGACTTGATCAAACATCAATCTCATAATGGTGATTTCTACGCGCTCTTGTGAAGTATATGGCAAATTTAGAACAAAATTTTTTATGACGCAAAAAATTCTTTTTTTGATGATTTTTCGTAAGATTCGAACTTAAGTAGACTTGATCAAACATCAATCTCATAATGGTGATTTCTACGCGCTCTTGTGAAGTATATGCTAAATTTAGAACAAAATTTTTTATGACGCAAAAAATTCTTTTTTGATGATTTTTCGTAAGATTCGAACTTAAGTAGACTTGATCAAACATCAATCTCATAATGGTGATTTCTACGCGCTCTTGTGAAGTATATGCTAAATTTAGAACAAAATTTTTTATGACGCAAAAAATTCTTTTTTTGATGATTTTTCGTAAGATTCGAACTTAAGTAGACCTGATCAAACATCAATCTCATAATGGTGATTTTTGCGCGCTCTTGTGAAGTATATGCCAAATGCCAAATTTAGAACAAAATTTTTTATGACGCAAAAAATTCTTTTTTGATGATTTTTCGTAAGATTCGAACTTAAGTAGACTTGATCAAACATCAATCTCATAATGGTGATTTCTACGCGCTTTTGTGAAGTATATGCTAAATTTAGAACAAAATTTTTTATGACGCAAAAAATTCTTTTTTTGATGATTTTTCGTAAGATTCAAACTTAAGTAGACTTGATCAAACATCAATCTCATAATGGTGATTTTGCGCGCTCTTGTGAAGTATATGTCAAATGCCAAATTTAAACTTAAGAAGACTTGATCAAACATCAATCTCATAATGGTGATTTCTGCGCGCTCTTGTGAAGTATATGCCAAATGCCAAATTTAGAACAAAATTTTTTATGACGCAAAAAATTCTTTTTTTGATGATTTTTCGTAAGATTCGAACTTAAGTAGACTTGATCAAACATTAATCCCATAATGGTGATTTCTACGCGCTCTTGTGAAGTATATGCCAAATGCCAAATTTAGAACAAAATTTTTTATGACGCAAAAAATTCTTTTTTGATGATTTTTCGTAAGATTCGAACTAAAGCAGACTTGATCAAACATCAATCTCATAATGGTGATTTTTGCGCGCTCTTGTGAAGTATATGCCAAATGCCAAATTTAGAACAAATTTTTTTATGATGCAAAAAATTCTTTTTTTGATGATTTTTTGTAAGATTCGAACTTAAGTAGACTTGATCAAACATCAATCTCATAATGGTGATTTTTGCGCGCTCTTGTGAAGTATATGCCAAATGCCAAATTTAGAACAAAATTTTTTATGACGCAAAAAATTCTTTTTTTGATGATTTTTCGTAAGATTCGAACTTAAGTAGACTTGATCAAACATCAATCTCATAATGGTGATTTTTGCGCGCTCTTGTGAAGTATATGCTAAATGCCAAATTTAGAACAAAATTTTTTATGACGCAAAAAATTCTTTTTTTGATGATTTTTCGTAAGATTCGAACTTAAGTAGACTTGATCAAACATCAATCTCATAATGGTGATTTCTACGCGCTCTTGTGAAGTATATGGCAAATTTAGAACAAAATTTTTTATGACGCAAAAAATTCTTTTTTGATGATTTTTCGTAAGATTCGAACTAAAGCAGACTTGATCAAACATCAATCTCATAATGGTGATTTTTGCGCGCTCTTGTGAAGTATATGCCAAATGCCAAATTTAGAACAAAATTTTTTATGACGCAAAAAATTCTTTTTTTATGATTTTTCGTAAGATTCGAACTTAAGTAGACTTGATCAAACATCAATCTCATAATGGTGATTTCTGCGCGCTCTTGTGAAGTATATGCCAAATGCCAAATTTAGAACAAAATTTTTTTATGACGCAAAAAATTCTTTTTTTGATGATTTTTCGTAGGATTCGAACTTAAGTAGACTTGATTAAACATCAATCTCATAATGGTGATTTCTACGCGCTCTTGTGAAGTATATGGCAAATTTAGAACAAAATTTTTTATGATGCAAAAAAATTATTTTTTTGGTGATTTTTCGTAAGATTCGAACTTAAGTAGACTTGATCAAACATCAATCTCATAATGGTGATTTTTGCGCGCTCTTGTGAAGTATATGCTAAATGCCAAATTTAGAACAAAATTTTTTATGACGCAAAAAATTCTTTTTTGATGATTTTTCGTAAGATTCGAACTTAAGTAGACTTGATCAAACATCAATCTCATAATGGTGATTTCTGCGCGCTCTTGTGAAGTATATGGCAAATGCCAAATTTAAAACAAAATTTTTTATGACGCAAAAAATTCTTTTTTTGATGATTTTTCGTAAGATTCGAACTTAAGTAGACTTGATCAAACATCAATCTCATAATGGTGATTTTTGCGCGCTCTTGTGAAGTATATGCCAAATGCCAAATTTAGAGCATAATTTTTTATGACGCAAAAAATTCTTTTTTTGATGATTTTTCGTAAGATTCGAACTTAAGTAGACTTGATCAAACATCAATCTCATAATGGTGATTTCTACGCGCTCTTGTGAAGTATATGGCAAATTTAGAACAAAATTTTTTATGACGCAAAAAATTCTTTTTTTGATGATTTTTCGTAAGATTCGAACTTAAGTAGACTTGATCAAACATCAATCTCATAATGGTGATTTCTACGCGCTCTTGTGAAGTATATGCTAAATTTAGAACAAAATTTTTTATGACGCAAAAAATTCTTTTTTGATGATTTTTCGTAAGATTCGAACTTAAGTAGACTTGATCAAACATCAATCTCATAATGGTGATTTCTACGCGCTCTTGTGAAGTATATGCTAAATTTAGAACAAAATTTTTTATGACGCAAAAAATTCTTTTTTTGATGATTTTTCGTAAGATTCGAACTTAAGTAGACCTGATCAAACATCAATCTCATAATGGTGATTTTTGCGCGCTCTTGTGAAGTATATGCCAAATGCCAAATTTAGAACAAAATTTTTTATGACGCAAAAAATTCTTTTTTGATGATTTTTCGTAAGATTCGAACTTAAGTAGACTTGATCAAACATCAATCTCATAATGGTGATTTCTACGCGCTTTTGTGAAGTATATGCTAAATTTAGAACAAAATTTTTTATGACGCAAAAAATTCTTTTTTTGATGATTTTTCGTAAGATTCAAACTTAAGTAGACTTGATCAAACATCAATCTCATAATGGTGATTTTGCGCGCTCTTGTGAAGTATATGTCAAATGCCAAATTTAAACTTAAGAAGACTTGATCAAACATCAATCTCATAATGGTGATTTCTGCGCGCTCTTGTGAAGTATATGCCAAATGCCAAATTTAGAACAAAATTTTTTATGACGCAAAAAATTCTTTTTTTGATGATTTTTCGTAAGATTCGAACTTAAGTAGACTTGATCAAACATTAATCCCATAATGGTGATTTCTACGCGCTCTTGTGAAGTATATGCCAAATGCCAAATTTAGAACAAAATTTTTTATGACGCAAAAAATTCTTTTTTGATGATTTTTCGTAAGATTCGAACTAAAGCAGACTTGATCAAACATCAATCTCATAATGGTGATTTTTGCGCGCTCTTGTGAAGTATATGCCAAATGCCAAATTTAGAACAAATTTTTTTATGACGCAAAAAATTCTTTTTTTGATGATTTTTTGTAAGATTCGAACTTAAGTAGACTTGATCAAACATCAATCTCATAATGGTGATTTTTGCGCGCTCTTGTGAAGTATATGCCAAATGCCAAATTTAGAACAAAATTTTTTATGACGCAAAAAATTCTTTTTTTGATGATTTTTCGTAAGATTCGAACTTAAGTAGACTTGATCAAACATCAATCTCATAATGGTGATTTTTGCGCGCTCTTGTGAAGTATATGCTAAATGCCAAATTTAGAACAAAATTTTTTATGACGCAAAAAATTCTTTTTTTGATGATTTTTCGTAAGATTCGAACTTAAGTAGACTTGATCAAACATCAATCTCATAATGGTGATTTCTACGCGCTCTTGTGAAGTATATGGCAAATTTAGAACAAAATTTTTTATGACGCAAAAAATTCTTTTTTGATGATTTTTCGTAAGATTCGAACTAAAGCAGACTTGATCAAACATCAATCTCATAATGGTGATTTTTGCGCGCTCTTGTGAAGTATATGCCAAATGCCAAATTTAGAACAAAATTTTTTATGACGCAAAAAATTCTTTTTTTATGATTTTTCGTAAGATTCGAACTTAAGTAGACTTGATCAAACATCAATCTCATAATGGTGATTTCTGCGCGCTCTTGTGAAGTATATGCCAAATGCCAAATTTAGAACAAAATTTTTTTATGACGCAAAAAATTCTTTTTTTGATGATTTTTCGTAGGATTCGAACTTAAGTAGACTTGATTAAACATCAATCTCATAATGGTGATTTCTACGCGCTCTTGTGAAGTATATGGCAAATTTAGAACAAAATTTTTTATGATGCAAAAAAATTATTTTTTTGGTGATTTTTCGTAAGATTCGAACTTAAGTAGACTTGATCAAACATCAATCTCATAATGGTGATTTTTGCGCGCTCTTGTGAAGTATATGCTAAATGCCAAATTTAGAACAAAATTTTTTATGACGCAAAAAATTCTTTTTTGATGATTTTTCGTAAGATTCGAACTTAAGTAGACTTGATCAAACATCAATCTCATAATGGTGATTTCTGCGCGCTCTTGTGAAGTATATGGCAAATGCCAAATTTAAAACAAAATTTTTTATGACGCAAAAAATTCTTTTTTTGATGATTTTTCGTAAGATTCGAACTTAAGTAGACTTGATCAAACATCAATCTCATAATGGTGATTTTTGCGCGCTCTTGTGAAGTATATGCCAAATGCCAAATTTAGAGCATAATTTTTTATGACGCAAAAAATTCTTTTTTTGATGATTTTTCGTAAGATTCGAACTTAAGTAGACTTGATCAAACATCAATCTCATAATGGTGATTTCTACGCGCTCTTGTGAAGTATATGGCAAATTTAGAACAAAATTTTTTATGACGCAAAAAATTCTTTTTTTGATGATTTTTCGTAAGATTCGAACTTAAGTAGACTTGATCAAACATCAATCTCATAATGGTGATTTCTACGCGCTCTTGTGAAGTATATGCTAAATTTAGAACAAAATTTTTTATGACGCAAAAAATTCTTTTTTGATGATTTTTCGTAAGATTCGAACTTAAGTAGACTTGATCAAACATCAATCTCATAATGGTGATTTCTACGCGCTCTTGTGAAGTATATGCTAAATTTAGAACAAAATTTTTTATGACGCAAAAAATTCTTTTTTTGATGATTTTTCGTAAGATTCGAACTTAAGTAGACCTGATCAAACATCAATCTCATAATGGTGATTTTTGCGCGCTCTTGTGAAGTATATGCCAAATGCCAAATTTAGAACAAAATTTTTTATGACGCAAAAAATTCTTTTTTGATGATTTTTCGTAAGATTCGAACTTAAGTAGACTTGATCAAACATCAATCTCATAATGGTGATTTCTACGCGCTTTTGTGAAGTATATGCTAAATTTAGAACAAAATTTTTTATGACGCAAAAAATTCTTTTTTTGATGATTTTTCGTAAGATTCAAACTTAAGTAGGCTTGATCAAACATCAATCTCATAATGGTGATTTTGCGCGCTCTTGTGAAGTATATGTCAAATGCCAAATTTAAACTTAAGAAGACTTGATCAAACATCAATCTCATAATGGTGATTTCTGCGCGCTCTTGTGAAGTATATGCCAAATGCCAAATTTAGAACAAAATTTTTTATGACGCAAAAAATTCTTTTTTTGATGATTTTTCGTAAGATTCGAACTTAAGTAGACTTGATCAAACATTAATCCCATAATGGTGATTTCTACGCGCTCTTGTGAAGTATATGGCAAATTTAGAACAAAATTTTTTATGATGCAAAAAAATTATTTTTTTGGTGATTTTTCGTAAGATTCGAACTTAAGTAGACTTGATCAAACATCAATCTCATAATGGTGATTTCTGCGCGCTCTTGTGAAGTATATGCCAAATGCCAAATTTAGAACAAATTTTTTTATGACGCAAAAAATTCTTTTTTTGATGATTTTTCGTAAGATTCAAACTTAAGTAGACTTGATCAAGCATCAATCTCATAAAGGTGATTTCTGCGCGCTCTTGTGAAGTATATGCTAAATGCCAAATTTAGAACAAAATTTTTTATGACGCAAAAAATTCTTTTTCTGATGATTTTTCGTAAGATTTAAACTTAAGCAAACTTGATCAAACATCAATCTCATAATGGTGATTTCTGCGCGCTCTTGTGAAGTATATGGCAAATGCCAAATTTAGAACAAAATTTTTTATGACGCAAAAAATTATTTTTTTGATGATTTTTCGTAAGATTCAAACTTAAGCAGACTTGATCAAGCATCAATCTCATAATGGTAATTTCTGCGCGCTCTTGTGAAGTATATGCCAAATGCAAATTTAGAACAAAATTTTTTATGACGCAAAAATTATTTTTTGATGATTTTTCGTAAGATTCGAACTTAAACAGACTTGATCAAACATCAATCTCATAATGGTGATATCTGCGCGCTCTTGTGAAGTATATGCCAAATGCCAAAATTAGAACAAAATTTTTTATGACGCAAAAAATTCTTTTTCTGATGATTTTTCGTAAGATTTAAACTTAAGCAGACTTGATCAAACATCAATCTCATAATGGTGATTTCTGCGCGCTCTTGTGAAGTATATGTCAAATGCCAAATTTAAACTTAAGAAGACTTGATCAAACATCAATCTCATAATGGTGATTTCTGCGCGCTCTTGTGAAGTATATGCCAAATGCCAAATTTAGAACAAAATTTTTTATGACGCAAAAAATTCTTTTTTTGATGATTTTTCGTAAGATTCGAACTTAAGTAGACTTGATCAAACATCAATCTCATAATGGTGATTTCTACGCGCTCTTGTGAAGTATATATCAAATTTAAAACAACATTTTTTATGACGCAAAAAATTATTTTTTTGATGATTTTTCGTAAGATTCAAACTTAAGTAGATTTGACCAAACATTTTACATGGTAATTTGCTAGTAATTTGCTAGTAATTTGCTACTAAATAGCAAGTGTAATTTACTAATAGTAAGTTGTTTTAATAATAACTAGTAAATTGCAAGTAGTAGAATAGAAAGACTAGCAATTTGCTAGTTAGTCTCGCTAGGATCAGACTAGTAGAATGGGATGAATTAATAAAATAAAAAGGAATGTGAAATCACAGGACCCATTAATGCTCAAAAAAGGATTTTAGTGCGAAGCGATGTAATTGGCGATTCTTTTTCCTTTTCACTGCTTCCTCCATTGTTTGCTTTGCATAAGGAGTAGTTCACAAATGATGTTACAATAATTTTTATGCTGGAAAAGAATGCAACATTATTCTAGACCTAAAATTGTAGGACGTCATTTGTGAATAGCTTTTTAAGGCTTTTTCCGAGTTTAACATAATTTCTTATTTATATTTACTGTTTTACATTCACTGACTTTAAAAGGAAAATGCTGAAAAATAGAAAAAAATCAAAGGCTTAAAATAAACACAGCTAAAGTCGTTGGTTGTAAAGTATTTCGTGCACATTAAAAGGCTTTGTAAGTTTTCAATTTTGCCAGTTGAGTGAATGCATCATAATTCTGGAAGATAGTATGCTTGATGTAGAAAATCAGGGTTGGTATTTGGTAATTTCTTTACAACTGGTAGATTTAGACATTAAAGAGGACTTTACACTTAGTGCTGTACTATCATGCAACATGATTCCTAAGAATTGTAACTTGTAGTCACATTCAAGCTGGATTTAAATATGTTTATATGTGCAAGATACTTGAACCTCCTTTACAAGGAACATCGATCGATAGAAATCAAGGGTTGGATGCTTTGAGTTTGTCGAACAACAACTGGATATGAAAATTTATTTAAAATACTGACTATATACTCTGATTCAACAACTTGATCAAAATCAACTCTGACATGCCAGTCAGAACAGCCAAAAAAATTGCAATTCCCTCTTTTTTCAAGAATCAAAAGCATTAAAAGTCGACAACCAGAAACATTTTGGTACGAACAATTTTCAATAAAAATGCAAATCTTGATACATTCATCATAATTCTATGAGCCATTTTCAAATGGTACAGAAATGTTAATATCCGGATATTTAAAAATTCAGAGAATCTTAATGGAATTTTAATCGCTGTATACGTTTTGTATTCAGTTGACATAGGCTATAGTCACTAAAGTTTAACATAGAATAAATTAAAAAAGTTCTAAAAAGTAGGAGAAATGCTGTGGCTTTGTAGCAATTTGCATATAAAAATGAAGTTTTTGAAAAAGTTTATTTTGAATTCATTTATTGTTTTTTGGCAAAGGATTAGTTGGCCAGTTATTGAGATTTTGATTGACTTTATGTTATGTTTCGGTGTCTTTATGTCAAGCCACTAATCTACTCGACAGTCAGGGGCGTAGCCAGAAAATTTTTAAGAGGGGGCCCATTTTCGAAAATTAAAAAACCGTTATTTTGTATCCTTAAATCTATATTCATTCTTCATAAGTTTAAATATTTAATTCATTATTCATACATTAAATTTAATTTTTCGTGCTGATTTCGACATTTCTTTCGCCACTTTCTCTACATTAACTGGTTCTTCTCTATAAATACTTAATAAAACAATTATCAGATTTTCGTAGAAGGGGCCCGGACCCCCTATGGCCCCCCTGGCTACGCCCCTGTCGACGACAGTATTAGACTTGGAATTGCGAATTAGGAAATGAGAGTCAGCAATAGATTTAGCTTCAGATACTAGTTATGGAATACCTTGATTCACAATTGATCAGTACGCTTACTGAAGATGATTGTCAATTCCTTAATCATCACATCCAGTTAGCAAACATTTTCAATTTTAATTACAATCTACAACTTTAAAAATTCCAAA
This sequence comes from Chironomus riparius, assembly GCA_917627325.4. Taxonomy (NCBI): domain Eukaryota; kingdom Metazoa; phylum Arthropoda; class Insecta; order Diptera; family Chironomidae; genus Chironomus; species Chironomus riparius. Next base: position 44,380,663 of record OU895877.1, read on the forward strand.
GCTCAAACAGAATTCAAAAAGCTTTCAGCAACATAAAAGCTCAACGGAAAAGCTTCCAAATTCAAAACTTAACGGCATTTAATGTTCAGTTATGATGAAAGCTATTCAATGCAAGAATAGAAGAAATTCCTTAAATGATACAGCAATAAATGAAAAGAAAATATTGTCTCAAAGCCCGAAGAATCACCGAGCACTATTCATCACATCGTGTGTCGCAATCTTTATAAAAAAAAAATTATTTTATCTTCTAAGATACATCTTGTGAAAAATTAAGACTCATTTTTCTTCTCATTCTCGTTGTTCATCGCTCAATGACACACAAAATGTAATTCTATTTTCATTCATTCTTTCTATTTGTTCTAATCGCGTAAAACTGTGTCACGAATGTCGTTTCACAAATATTTCTGTATCTTAAAATGCTAGAATGTGTCTAAAAATACACGAAGATGCACATTTGTAGGAGCTTTGAACTGCCACCTGTTTTTAAAAAAAATATAAAAATACAGTGAATAGAAATGATTGCATGGATGCAAAGCCCTTCCATATGTTTTGATATCTTTATGTCGTTTAACTGAGCAGGCAGGCAGGCAAAAAAACTGAAACAAATACAGTAACATGACAAAATTAAAGATATATACATCGGTACCGAATATTCATACACAATACCCTCAATTCTTCAAACTGCTGTTATCATTTGTGAGTGTGACTCTTATCAAAATAACGTAATCGAGCAATTGCCAAAGGTATGAAGGAAATTATTTTATATTTATAATATATAAAGTCGTACGAAATAAGAAGTAGTTTCTTCCGAGAGAAGAATTCTTCTGAGAATAAACGATGATTCTTCGGCAATTTCGTCTATACTAATCACTCAGCTGTATATGTCTTCTTCTTTCTATCGTCACCGTACATACATACAGTCTATATGACAACAAAATTTTCTTCACATTTTCGTGTCTCGAGAGTCTCGTTCGAACACAAAATAAAAAGAATAATATAGAAATGAAATGTAAAATGTTTTCTACAATCTGTTCTTCAATTAGAGCTACGATAGAGCTTTTTTTTTTCTTATTTCGATTGCGCATTGTAAGGAATTGACATACATACGAAATTGGCTCCTATGAAAGTTCTAAATAAACAATTAATGAATTAGACATTAAATAAGATTTCAGTGATAACAAAAGTACTTAATTTTGTAGTATTTTTAATTTTTAACTAGTGCTGTGTCATCCATAAAATATTTATTTACCGTGTAAGTTACTAAATTAATTTCTATTTAATCACTCTCAGTCCGGAGGTGAGGCAAAAGAATCTAGCCAAAAAAGAAAAAGTAACGACAAAAGAAAAAAGTAATAGAGTTTGAGAGAGTTTGTGGATTTGAAGTGCATTTTCCCTAGTTTAGAATTGTTGAAAAATTTTCTTAAAACTTATTAACATCTGGAAGTTTGATTGGTTGATTTCTAGATAGGATTAGTGTTTCCTACAACTGGACATTTAATAGACAAATTATCTGTGTCAAAAAGAAATTGACAAAAAAGTGAAAATCAACTGTGTTCGGTTTCTGGAGATACATAGGACACATACTCGAATGGCACAAGCCGGTTAATCGAATAGAAATCCGGTGCCTAGCCGGTCTGACTCTGGAATGATGCTGGCTTCAATTTAAATCTAGTACCATGCCAGACTCACAATAGCTTGGTGCCGGATTTCTGATTAATTAACCGACTTGTGCCATTCGGGATAGCTACAATTGCCATTTATTTACAAACCAAAGTAAAGTTCACTGATTTTAAGGATAGCCTTAGAAACCGGTTCCTAGATTCAAACCTAAGCCTTGGCAGAGAATTTAACAGAAACGATGAAAATTTTCATTTAAAATCTTTTAAATTACACGAGAAAAATTCTAGACTTTTTCTGCAGTCAGTGCTTAAGTTTTATCTATTGCCATTCGTAGAAGTGACCGATTCTAATTGTTTTTATTTCTATGAAACGCTTAGCTCCTTTTTTAGGATTCCTTTTAAACCGGCCCTTGAACAACTTAAGTAAACAAGTCTTTGAAACGAAATCTAATAGGTTACTATAAGAACAGGCAAGAACAAGAACATTAGATAACAGATGGACAGACAGACCATCATATCGACAACGCGCCAATATTACTGACTTATTCAACCCGGGAGAATGCACTAAAAATGATATGAATAATAATAAAAATAATAATAATAGTAAAGAAAAGAAATTTCTAACCCAATTCTTCAGTGCCAGTGCAGAGAGTGTCTTGATGAAAAGGCACAAAACGAAAAAGAAACGTAAAATGAATGAGAGATAGATTAAGAGAAATGAAAGAAAGTTTAAGAAAAGGTGCTTAAAGTGCTTGTTCTAAATTTCACCGAAATATGAAAAGAAACATAACTGTTAAAAAAAAATATGCTCTTCAATTTCTCTTCTGAGCCACAAAGCCACACCAACATATATTGCGATTAAAACTTTTTTTTACATTTCTTTTCTTCATTTTCAAAAGAATTTCTTTTATCCAAAAAAAAACAAAATAAGTGTCAGCAGAAGATATACTAGTGATGTATATGTAGTGAATAACTTCTCTCAATTTTTTTTAATATTTCTGTAGCTGTTGTTGTTGTAGTTCCTCTTTCTTTTGCTTTTACTACTACGGTATACAGGCAGATGCCATTAAGTTTTGAAGAGAAATCACAGACTTGTTGGATTTTTTTCGTGTGGCTTTAAGATGAATTTATAAATTTTAGGATTTGTGAGTATACGAAAAGATGAGGAGACATGATGGCAAGTTTCAAGTCATTTTTGAATGTTTGGGTCATTTTGCTTCAAAATTAGCATAGGCTAATTCTTTAAAAAGGAATATAATTCATCCTCAGGTCCCATCTTTGAGGGCTCTTATTTTAATGCAGATAAATTATCTAGAATTCAAATAAATTTTATAACGAACTAGAAAAATCAAGTTTTGCTCTTGGATATGTTTCTGTTTTGTTGCACGTAGACCTTTGGAAGAGTAGACTTATTAATAAAAGTTCTTTTTTTTTCACTTAAGTCACCAAATGTCTAATTTTTCAACAAGTTAAATTTAAATTTCCAATTCAATTATAGTTTTCATGTAATAAATCATTATTAAATAGGTTCTGTTAGGATAAAAACGTAGACTATGACAAAGCTCACGTACACAAAGTTTCGAAGTCTCGATTCTTAACAAAACCTTATCTTTATATTTTTCGTAGTGAGAAATTCATATTAAATGCTATTGCTTGCCATATTCATGGCACTTATAATACATCTAGAATTATTGTTAATACTTAACTTATTTTAACGAGCTACTTAAAGTGACAATTAGTGACGAAGTAGTTGCAAAATTGACATTTTTTGTAAAAGCATTGTTTCTGAATCATTTTAATGACGATCATCAAAAAATCCAATCATAGAACTTGTCCTCAAATCTTAAGAGAGTGTTTTGACCACATCAAGATCACATTGATCCAAGCAAATCACCAGCTAGGTTTTAAGAGTAATATCAATTAGAATATTTGTTTATCTTAACTAGTTTGCAATAAGAATCTGCATAACTTATGTTTCTTAAAATGTAATCTTAGGAGTTTTAAAATAAAAACTCAATTGACCAAGCTTTTAAAAATGTACATTATAGAACAGATTTATTCTTCATATGGCTCATCCACAAGATTATAATTAAAATCTCATCACCAACTCAAGGTTATCAAAACAAACCAAATTTAAACATTAATTTTTGTTTATGCAACACTTTAAAATTAATTCTTACAAAAGCTTAAACTTCTAGAAACAAAAATGTCTTATCAAGGTCTTCTCGAAGAACATATTCATCCAACAAAACTACACGAGGTGTACATTCCATTAAAAAAATACACGAGCCTAGTGTTCTCTTTTCGGAATAAAAATAAAACTGCGTCCCAGAATGTTTGTATTAAAAAAAAAACACAGAGTTCACGTCATAGTTTGTATCTGTAGAACATCATAATGGTTTCCATATCTGAAAATTATTTGAACAAAATGGTTGGGAATAAATTATGACATTATGTCTGTTTTTAATTTAATAGTGACAGTTGTAATCAATTAGAAATTTAATTTTAATTTATTTGAAGCGAATTTCCAATATTATGGAGATATCAAAAAATTTATTATTTTATTGCTGCTATGATGCTTGCATTGATTGATTCTCAATTCAGTTTGGTCAAAAAGGAACTAAAACCCTTTAGAAGTCAATAGTACAAATAGCTAGAAAGCTTTTGATTTAATCTACATAGTTAAGAAATCAAAAAGAGATCTTAAAGCAGTGATTCTTAAAATGATTCATTGTAGATCATGTTGTTGGTAGCTTTAAACCTTTAAGGATTGAGCAATCATCAAATTTTTGACAAAAATTGAGATTTCCAACAACACATGAATAAATAAGATAATTTTGACAAAATTTGAAAACAGGAATTATCCATACCAATATCCAAAGATCAACTCCACTCCAAAGATGTAGAAGCAAATTATTAGCCAAAAACTAAATCCAGTGGAAAGGTTGCTCAATCAAATTCGCTATTCCTCTTAAAATGCGCGATAAATTTTTGTGATTTCAAGAATTTCTTATCATTATTATAAAAAATAATGTATGTGATCATCTGTATACATACAAGTGTCGCTCTACCTCAACTTATTTTGCAACGTGCCTCCTTTGATAGCTCGTGTTATTATTCTTCTTCTTGTGCTTCATTTATTATCTCACTCACTACTTTAATTATTTCTAAGCGATAGGAGCACTCAAGGTAACCCGATCTTATCAAAGTTCTCAGAATATTACTTTTTTGTTGTCATTCTTTCTACTCGTGTTTTGAGCCATTTCAAAGTTCAATGTATCGAACTGTTGTTTTACACATTTGATATCAACACTCTTTTAAAAAGAAGGCTTAATACGTGATTTTTCGCGCATTTTCGTCTTGGTCTTGGAAAGTAACTGATCTACTCTAATAAATGATCCGATTGTTCAAGAAAAAGAGTCAAAACCTTTATATCATATTCTAGAACAGCTCTTTATGAAATAAAAAAGTTTTATATTTTTCTTATCAAGGTGCTACACGTGGAAGTGTGTTTACTTTATCAGTATACAGTAGCGGCCAAAAGTATCCGGACAAACACAAAAATGTCTATAACTTTTGACCGGATGGTCCAATTTAACTCAAATTTTCACTGGAATACGTAAAATCAAATGACAATTAATAAAAATATTACTTTAATAACAAATGTTTAAAACCAAAAATTTTATTTTAAAAAAACTAAAAATTGAATGGACAAAAGTATCCGGACAAAATTAAAAGTTTAAAGGAAATTTGTTTAAAAAGCTTCTCTCCCACTGAACGAATGCTTTTTTGTTAAGTATTTTGTGCTTTTTGTTTATATTCATCATGTCAACTCAAAAATATTTAAGTTCGCCAGTTAAAAAAGCAATTATTAGTGCTGTAGATCAAGGACGAAATTACAGAGACATTGCACGTCAATTTAGTACTGGAAAGTCCACAATAGCTGATGTTGTTCGACGATTTAGAGAAAGAAATAATCATAACGTGTTACCGAAATCAGGAAGACCCAGAAAGACAACTGCAAGACAAGATAAGGCTTTAATTAATGCATCGAAAGCTGATCCGCGTAAGAGTGCTGTAACATTGAATGCAGAAATGAAAGAATATTACAATGTTCAAGTGAGTACAAGAACAACTAAACGTCGATTGAATGATGCAGAATTGTTTGGACGACGTCCCGTCAAAAAGCCGTTTGTTTCTGTGAAGAATCGAAATGCCCGAATAAAATTTGCCAAGGAACATCTTAATTGGACTCGCGAGCAATGGTCAAAAGTTCTTTGGAGTGATGAATCAAAGTTTATGTTGTTTGGATCTGATGGAATAAAGTTTGTGAGACGACCAAAGGGTCATAGAAACGATCCTAAGTATCAGTTACCGACAGTTAAGCATGGTGGAGGTAACGTTATGGTGTGGGGATGCTTTAGTCGTGATGGAGTTGGTCCGATTCATCGAGTTACTGGTATTATGGACAAGGAAATGTATAAAGATATCATCAACAGAGTAATGCTTCCCCATGCCAAACGTGTTATGCCTCGAGGTTGGATTTTCCAGCAGGATAACGATCCCAAACACACATCGAAGGTCGTTAAGGAATTTTTTAAAACCAAGAAGATCCGAGTTTTGGAATGGCCATCTCAAAGTCCGGATCTTAATCCGATTGAGCATCTTTGGGAACATGTAGAGAGACAAATTTCAGGTCGAAAACCTACAAATCAGAATGCTATGTTCACCATAATTAAGGATGCTTGGGAAAAGATCTCAATAGATGTTTTGATTAAGCTGGTGGACTCAATGCCGCAACGATGTCAAGCAGTAATTGATGCTAAGGGCTTCCCAACAAAGTACTAAACAGAAGAACTCAAAATTCTATCCATTATAAGCCATTCACTTAGTAAAGAGTATTTTTTTCTTAAACTTTTAATTTTGTCCGGATACTTTTGTCCATTCAATTTTTAGTTTTTTTAAAATAAAATTTTTGGTTTTAAAGATTTGTTATTAAAGTAATATTTTTATTAATTGTCATTCGATTTTACGTATTCCAGTGAAAATTTGAATTAAATTGGACCATCCAGTCAAAAGTTATAGACATTTTTGTGTTTGTCCGGATACTTTTGGCCGCTACTGTATATACATTTTTTTTCGGTTGTTCAAACAGATATTGTTCTACCTCAACTAAATTTGCAACGTGCCTCATTTCGAGTGTGTTTTATTTTACCTGTTGCTTAAATTTTTTTTATATATAGTAATCTCCTTAGCCTCATATCAGTTCTCAATAGTAACTCTTTAATTCGCTCCACGCGCAACAAATGTAAAACAAAATTTTGAAGTTCTTTCAGTCTTAGCAAACCGATTTTAGATCTTTTCTTCCGGCGCATGTTGATTGTCAAGAGCGGATGACTGATAACGTGATTTCGGCTTGTGATGATGATTTTTGAAATAAGGTCTGACTTTTTGTTTCGTAAAATCATATCGAGGGTACCTTGAATGCTTTTCGTATTTCGTCATATTATCTAGACTTGTTTAAAAATCATACAATCAGTGTTTTTTTATACTGTCGGAGTTTTGGGAATCTTTGGGATGAATAGAATAATAATAATAATAATAATAATGTGTGAAGGGCCCAGCCTTTCAGCTGGAGGCACTGCGATTCAAATTAGAACAGAATCTATTGTACCACACCCTTTAGACCTACAGTTTATAGTGGGATCCGAACCACTTGCAAGCTTTGCACATTACAAAGACACTAGTACGTCATAAGACCTGATGTACCCTGCAATGTATCTAGTCACAATTCGTGTTCGCAAGATGCCGTAAGGAAGTCATCCAGATGCTAGTATATCCTTGTATACCTAGCAAAGGAGGCATTGGGATGAATAGAATATAAATTGTGTGTTTTTTTAAAAATTAGTTTTTTTTTACTTAAAAACTTGGTAAAATAGTCTATTTTAATTAAAATTTGATAATAACTTTTACTAGCTTGAAAGTTTATTTTTAACGGTCTGGTTAGTAGGATCCTTAGAGTAGGGACTGAATCAGATTATAAACTAGCAACCTGCTATCTTTGTAGAAGTATAATAGATGATAAAGATGAAAATTAAGCATCTTGCCAATATTAAACTTAGCTATAGCTATCAATATTTCTATGACGTATTGCTTTCGATGAACACAATTGGTTGAAGGCCATGACAAAAAGGCGCACAAAAATTTGCTTCTCATTGAAAACTGTAATCATCACAAATTATTATTACTAGTCATCTGAAGATTTATTAGTACTTTTAAACACCTCACCTGTTCAATATTTTTAAGGTGATTTAATCTCATTAAAAGGTGGCACGAGCTCTGACGTAGCTAAAGATATGATAAGTTAGTTCCCATTTTTTTTTTTTTTTTTTTCTAAAATCCAAAACTTCGTCCATTGTTAATCACTCATTTACCACAATGCGATCACACAACTTCGTTGCTGTTCTCATTGAAAATTCTATTAATCTAAACTGATAAGATAAAATTAGATTTAAGTCAAGAAATAAAATATTTTAGCTTTTGAGAAATATCGAACCTGCGCGTGTTAAATTGAACTTATCAATTTTTTTACTCTACACGTGTAGAGTATTTCGACTCTATTAAAAATAAAAATTGTGTTTTTTTATCGAATGTTTGTATGCTCAAGTGTTGCTCTACCTCAACTCATTTCCCAACGTGCCACATATTTTTTTCACCCTAGGGAAATAACATTGCTGAGTGAGATTACTGATCTACTCTAATATTTTTTGATTGATAACAATATAGCCGAAAATAGAATAAAAACATCAAATTACCAAGATTGAGAATCAATTTTATTTGTCTGATGCTGAATATACTTGATACATCTTCTTAGTGACGTTTCTATTTATTTTGTCTGTTCTTCATTTATCATTTACTTGATATCATATTTTTAAGAATGAAATATTATTTTTTATAATAGCTCGTGTATAATAAGTTCGAGGACACAGATAATGACGTATTGTTTTAATTGTTTTGGTGTTTTCTTGGAAATTTTTTAAGATTGAGCGGGATTTTTGAAACATTCTTGATTCTTGCATCAAATGAACTTTTGTCTGCAAAAGCTTTAAAAATCTAAATCTTAGATAAATTTTAAATATATCTGCTGAATCTTATTATAACAAGTTTGATTCAAATCTTTAAGAAACTAAATTAGATCCAAATAATAAAAATGTTTTTTTTTTGAACAAGCGAGACTTGAAGCTAAGTTATTTTGAATTCAAACTTAAGTTCGAGGCTTGAATTTGAAACATCCTTTTTTGATATCAATAATTATTATTAAATAGCTAAAGAAAGTCAGAATCTTACCAGATTCATCAATTTTTTGAAGCAAAAAGCAGAGTTATCAAGGTATTTGTAGCTTTGGTTTGAAAAATTGCGAAAAAAATTGATCAAAAAATGGTCAAAATTTGATTTAGGTATTTTTAAACTAAAAAACAGCTGCAATTTTTTAGAGAAAATCTTCTTCTTGGTTTGGAACTGTTCAATTATTACGTAACGACTTTTAGGAGAATTTTGAAAATTTGTAACATGTTAAACAATTTTAATGATTTTTCCTTTTAAAATCCTGGAAAATCCAAGTTAAGTCCTTTTTTAGAATCAATCATAAAGTCAGATAAAGTCAAACCTAAATTAGATCTAAGAGCTACAGTCATTAAACTGATCAAAGCCAATAACAATCAAATTCTAAATGTATATGAGTTATAAACATCTCAGGTCCTTGACTTTAGCATCAAATTCTTAAGAATTCTAAATAAATTTTCGGTTATCAATCTAGCAAATTAAAAATAAAATTCTGATCAGCTCTAATCATACATTCATAAACTGATACGAATGTCAATAGCAATGTCTTTATCAAGACTAGAACAAAGTTTCATTGGCTCGTCCGATAAAATTTTTTATATATTTTTATCAAAAAACCTTTTGAATGCACGTGTACTTTACGTCAGGCTCAGAACTCAGCGTCGTGTTTGATAATACAGGTGCCATTGTAGATATGAAAGAAAATTCAACTCGAAAATGTTCTCGGCAAATCAAGCCATAAATAACAAAAAATAAATTAATAAAAAAATAAATGCTGATAAGAGTCAATGCTATTTTTTTCTACTCCTGTAAATTGTACATGACAATGTCTAAGAAACTTATTATTGAGATAGGCAATGTAAAAAAATTAATCAGTTATTTTGGTGGGTGACTGTATTGAATCAGTCGGTCTTCATACTAAGTAAAACTTTTTTTTATTTCTATACCTTCTTAATGCTTAATTTTTTTTTTCGGGAGAAAAGTTTGTTCTCTCGGCATGTGCATGTATAACTGAATAGATTTTATTTTATGATTCACGCTCATTCACTTACAATCTGCTTGACTTCTTTCACTCTCATTTCTCTCGACTCTCTCGACTTTATTCTCTGTTTTTCATTTTTTTCTGTTCAAATACACTTACGAAGATTTTTTTTTTGTTGTGGACTATCAGAAGGAATATGAAAAATTGTATATACTACACTACTCTGTGAGCTGGCTGACTGTAGTGGAATTAGAAATTTTTTTTATTTCTTCTTCTGTTACTTTTTGCCTTTTTTTCACAAAAAAAAATAAAAGAAGAAGTAAAGAAGAAAAGTTTTTTTTTCTCATATTTTTATATTTTCTGTTTTGTTGATCAGTTTCTGTTGCTGATCGATCGCGCTACAATATCACGATCGTTCATTCATCAACATCGTCTCCGTGGATTAAAACTCGTATTGGATGCGTCTCCGAACTGGACAACAAGAAAAAAATATAAAATAATTATTTTTCGGTGCATAAAAAAGTTTAATTTAATTTTAAGGAATAAAATCAAGAAATTTTTTTCCTTATTCTACGAGTTAAAAGAAAAGAAAAAAAAAGATTATTTTCGAGACGAGAGAAAATCAAAAAAAAAATTATTTTGTGTATACACATTCTCGGTGTCGGGTGTTTTCGGATGTTTACGGGAGCACAAGAAAATTTTCTTCAAGGAAAGAAAAACAGATTTTTTAGAATAGAAGAGACGACTACTATTTTCTTTCTCATGAGAAAAGCTGAAATTAAATTTCTGAACAGAATTTTCTCAACTACACATTGCCTTCGCTGCTTCAAAGAAAGCAACAAAAAAACAGAAGAAAAGATTTTCGTGAACAGTTCTCAGTGAAGGAAGAAAAATTGCCTGAGATATAAATATATCAAAAAAAAAGAAGTATAAAAAAATAAGTAAAGCAAATAAAATAAGAAAAATTATTTTAAAATATAAAATATAGAAAAAAATATAAGAAAAAAAAAATTAAGTGCAAAAAAGAAAAATTAATTCTAGTGCAAAAGAAAGAAGAAAAGAAGAAAATTTTTACAAACATATTTTTTATTTAATCGTTAAAATTTCGTGCCCCACGGTGAAAACTAAACCTACCAAATTGGATTTAATCAAGAAAAGCTTTGCCATGGCTCAGCCGAATCAGTCGATTCGATATTGCTGTAAGTAGTTTTTTTATTTTATTTTTAATTTTTCATGACGAACTTGCATTTTAAAGTTTTAAAAATTCTTATCAGCCTGTATTTCTTATCGCGGAATTCATACACAAAAAATAAAATTATTCATATTTATAATTCTGAAATTACCCGTAACGTTGCACAGCAGAACGACGTTACTTCTCGTTCGAAGGAAAAAAAATTGAAAATATTATTATTGTATCACCGTAGAACAGAAAAAAAGGAATGAGAAAAAAAGAAAAGAAGAAAAAAAAATCGCTAACAGATTGTTGATATTTCATGAAAATCTGTGCAAAAATTCTCAATATAAATTCAAATGACGTTATCTATACTGGGTAATGAACTCAAAATTGTACTAATTATTGATTTTTTGATTTTGGATAATCTAGAAAATGTCTTCGGTATGGTAGTTGGAAAATTCTAGTTTAACGACTTTCCTGCAAGTCTAACGATGCTCTAGAAATCAAAAAGAGAAATTTCTCGGCTTGAGAATGAAAATTGCGGTGCAAAAAGTTAATTAAAATGAGCGAATAAAAATTCATATGCTTAGAAAATCAATTAGATGTAGTTACAAATTTACACAAACACTTTGTATTGTTTCCCTCGAATTTTGTGTATTTTCATCTTCTTCTTCATCATCCTCTTCATAGACGACCGATGACGAGAAAGAACTTGAGAAAGGGAGAAGAAATTTCTCTTCTTGTGCGCAATCGATTCTTTCCGTAAAATGTATGTATCTATAGATATGGATGGATATATATACACATAAAGTACACTGTAGTGTCTATATACATGCATGGAAAATGAAAATTTTAGCTTCTTTTCGTATTTCGTCCTCCTCACTCACTCTCTTTATCTTCTCATGTCTTGTTGTTGCCAATCTGTGTGTAATAAGAACACTAGGAATGAATCCCACACGGAAATTAAATTTAGAAAATCTTGAATATAACAGAAGTTAAATAAATAAGAAGAAAAAGAAGACGTGAGGAGCAGAAACCTTCTTGATAATAGCTCAAAAATTTGTTTACTGCGCATTGATCCTTTCGAAGGTCGTTACTATATTGAGAAATCTCTAACTGTATATACAACACATATATTTCTTTTTCTCTATCATCCATCCATCCATACCATCTATCCATCTATCTATCTATCTATCTGTTACTGTTTGTAACTGATGGAAACGAATTATTTCATTCCTTATGTCGCTCTTTTCATCATTATCTACCATTTTGAATAGATTTATATTATGAGAAGATTAAAATTTATCTAAGCCTTAAAAAACATCCAAATTATATTATTTTTCACATAATTATATCTCGAGATATGAAAAACTGTTGCTATCGGCACTTTTACTGTTTTTGTCCATATGCTACCGTAATTGACCTTTCCGATAACAACATTTTTTTTCTTCTTTTTACAACCATATGGATGCGAGTGAAAAAAATGCTGCTGCAGAGGGGCTTCTTCTTAACCCGGATTTATGTTTCCATAGCAGAACATAAGATGACTCAATGATTTCACTTTCTAACTCTATAATCTTATTTTGAGATAGTTTAAATTTGGCACATCAAAATGAGCACCTCAATGCGCACACATATTTTAACATTTTGGTTTTTTTTTTTGGAGAAATCTGTTCTCCATACTTGGATTAGAAAACTAGAATTGAAACACAAGAGAAAAAGTAAATATATGAAAATAGGTCATGATGTTTAGCCCTCCATTGTGCTGTGTAAATTCGTCCATTTTAAGACAACGACATTCCCTAAATCCGCTAATAACAAGAACTATTAAAAAGCTGTTGACGATTTCACTTTCGTTGTCCTAGATTAATCACGTTCCTTCAAATTAACAACTTCAGTATGACACACATTTTTTTCTCATTCCATCATCTTATACAGAATCATGGAAAAAGTATTTTTTTATTTACGCAATAGTGATGGTGGTAATAACTGGGGTGGCAAATACTTGATAATTATTTAAAATTGGGATGGGGTTAGAAGCTACAATGTAAGCAAACAATAGCATATGGTACAAAAGATTCTATTTTCAATCGGGTTTCTAGCTCATTGCATCATCGAAACCATCTTTTGCATTCGTCATGATTCATAAAAAGAGATTGTTAAAAATAACGGAAAAGATTTGAATTTTTATAAGACTCAGTTCTGTCATCCATATGGTAGGCTTCAAGGAAGTAACCAGAATTATTTTTTAATTTTTTTTTGTTGAATCTTACTTGCTTATGATCTTGTTAAGATTTCTATCAAAAATTCTCCCCTCCCATAGTTGTATATGCCTCCATACCTAAACTGAAAGTAAAAATGCGCTATCTTATCTAATAATTAAGAATACTTTACACTCAAGTTTCGTTGCTGTTTATCAAAAAAATAGAAAACCATAATAAAAGTAGAGTTACTATAGATATGACAGCAACAGAAGGGAAAATAATAATAATAATGAGATGATGATTAAATCTCAGCATAGATACAGAAGAAATTTGTATCATCATTAACACAAAAAATTAAGGCATTTATAGACTATAAATATAAATTTTTTTTAATATTATAAATAATTTTTTTTCTCTTCTTATTTTTCTGGTGAAAGTTTCTCTTTCTTTCTCCACCAACTAAATCCAAACAACAACCACACATAGCACCAAGCAAGAAACAAGCCTATTGTTACCATCACATTACCATTAGCATGGCTCTTCAATTCTTTTATATTTCGTCAAAAAAAAAAAAGAAACTTCTAATTAGCACAAATTGTGTGATGGCGATGAATAAGAAGAAAGCATAATGAAGAGAGTTGTGAAAGAATGCAAAGTGAAAATGTTTGTCGTCTTCTTATTGCTGCTATTATTATTACTATCTTCACATCAAAACCAATTTTGCTTTCTAGCATGCTTATGTTATATATTCTGCTTACTTGCTTGCTTACTCGCTTTTCTGTTGTGTTAGCTGAATCAACGGGTTTTTGAGTTTTTTTTTCTTTCTCATACACGAAAAAAAAAAGGTCTTCTTTATCAGTAAACTCTGAAGAATACGCGCTGAAAATGTGTGTGAAATAAAAAAAAATTATATACACACGGGAGTAGTGGGGGGAGATGTACAGGTGAAAATTCTGAGGGAAAGTTTTTTAGCTTGCTGTAAAGTCAAAGACACTCATTTCATAATATTCATTTCGATTTTTATAATTTTTTTGGCGGAGGGAGGGGATGAGAAAATTCTTCTGATGATTTTTAGTAAGCCTCCCCACTCTTATAGGCCATGGAAAGAGAAATGAGAAGAAATAAAAAAGATAGAAAATTTCTAAATCTTGTATTATTATGGGCACCTATCTAAATATGAATATACTAACACTATATGCGCAATAAAAACAACAATAATGGATAAATAAATTCACACACATGCATGCACGAAGAATGTGTTTAGTAAGAGAAAACATGATGATATGGGAGAAAAAAAAATATGTATGAAGAAAAGAAAGCACAAGCAACAAGTGTTTGATAGTTGGAAGCAGCAGAATTTCACATTGGAATGTGTGTTGTTGTTTACTATCTAATTGGACTTGAGTATAGAAAGAAAAAGAAAATAGAAAAAAAATTTCACTTTCGATTGTTATCTGCTTTAAATGGAGATCTAAAGGAAAGCTTATTATTTCGCAAGTTATGAATTTTTTATGCTTGCTGAATCGAAATGATAATCACCGTTTTGATTATATAAAGAAGAAATTTTCTTTCTTTATAGCTTTTTTTTTCATGTGTATATTATAATTCTGATTTATTGTAATTTTAATTATTTTTTTTTTCATTTTTGGAAAGTTCCATAAAAGCTTTTTTTATTCACTGAATTTTTTTTATTATGAATAATTAATGTGAATGATTCAAATTATTCTCAAGAACTTTTCACTCTAAATAATCTCTTGATTATTAAACAGTTTGTATGGAAATTCTAATTAACGGAAGATATCGTAAAAAGTTTTTTGTTTACTGTGAATGGAAATTCTCTTAACGGAAATTATAAAAATCAATTTTTTAAAAGAATATTTAATGTTTTTCTTTTGTAATTGAATTGAAATTCAATGAAATTTGAATAGCTTTTAAAAATATAACTTTTGTAATATTTAAATTTTGAGTTTAAAAAAGAAACGGAAAATTTAAATTTTCCTTAAAAATGAATTAAGAGAATATTCAAATTTTAAAGTTTTAAAACAAAAAATTCAAAGTTTATAGTTTATTCTTTAAAAAATGATTTTTGAAATTTTTTAAAATCTTTGAACTTAAAAAAACTAGGTTAGAAATGTAACGAAAAATTTAAAATTAAGGTTATTCTTATTCTGATATAAAAGATTTTCTTATTCTCATATAAAAGATTTTTAAAAATTCTGAATTTGAATATTTTTGAGTTTTAAAATTTTAATAATTATCAAAAACAAAATGAATAGTTTACAGAAGGTTAAATGAATTTAAAACACAAATTTTTAAAAATTCAAAATCTCAATAATTTTAAATATTTTACGGAAAATTCAACCAAATCAATGATTATTCAAAATATCCAAATTATTCAAAACAAACAAAAGAAGTCTCAATCAAATGTGATCAATAAAAAATTAAATCTTCAGCATTCAAATGGATTCCTTGCACTTAAAATAACTTCAATTGGAGCAAAAAAGAACCGCACCTATGACTATTAAAGAAGAATTTTCAAATTGCTCCCCATACATTGTATGCACACATTGCAAAAGTCTTGTAGGCTATCGAAATAGAATGCTCTCATAATTTTTTTTCCTTCTATTTTTCTATTTCTGGATAAAGCTTTTCTCTATTTCAAATGCAATAAATTTTCAAATATCGACAAGTTTTTCCTTCTATACAAAACTGCAAGCTTAGAAGATGAATAATGGAAGCTGCATGCTTAAATTATATAGAAATTGAATAGAGGAGAGTTGAGATCAGAGCATTTAAATAATCGATAAACTGTTCTTTTGTACAGCATAAAAAAATGCTAACGATGCACACAGACAATGCCTTTTAGCTAGATTTTTTCTTTCCTTCTATTTGTTATTTCTACTCTTTTTTTTTGAAAAATAGTACAATTAAAAATGAAATGAAAAGATATGCAAAATGCCGAGAAATTTTCTGCTCTTTTTAATTCTACATGAAGAAATTGTGCCTTTTTTTCTTTCTTTCCGTATTGCTTCTATGCTGTTTTATTTGTATTTCATTGAGGTTTAACAATGTATTTATCCAGAAGTGTAGCTAGTAGCTTTTTGGAGGGCACTAAGCATTTTTTGTAATTTAATAAATTTATTGCTGATTAAAAAACCTTAAAGCTAGAATATTTCGAATTTTTAAGTGTTAAGACTCGAACCATAGAAAGCTAGTAGACCCTAACTCCTTCCCTATACCTGAACATATCGGAAATAGTTGATTGAACAAAAAAAAACATAGAGACTATAAAGTATAGAAAAGAATGATGCCTTGTGCAGATCTAAATCTAAATACAGCTATAAAAAATTTATATTGATGAATGAGCGAGTTAGAGAGGGAAAAGAGATCAATTTTTCTTTTATATTCGGGTATTGGGAAGAAGAACACGATTAAATAAATAGATTTCATCTGTTAGCATAAAATCAAAGCAAAATTCATCATTTAGGAGAAATAAATTTTCATTAAATGCGGAACAGCACGCAAAAAATAAAAGAAGTATAATAAAAATGAGATTGAGATGTATTACAGTAAAAAAACTATATATACATGAAGTAGATACGATAGACGAAAGGAAAAAAAGAGATTGAAATGCGATGAGGAGGAAAAAAATGTTATTTTTCCGTTCTATATAAACGCTAAAATGATTCTGAAAATGATTCTAAAATTAGATCAAAAGAAAAATATATCTTCATGTGTATATTAACGATTCAGTTTAGTGTATATGGTTAGCAGAAAGAAAAATCATCATTTTTTTCTCTCATTGATGCTCCTCTTTACGATGTTCATCAGCGCAATTTTAAGCGCAATTTGACAAAAGGAAATGACGTTGATGTTGCTATTATGCCTGTCTGTCTGGTGATATGTATGTCTTTCTGTCTGGTAGCACTACTTCTGTTTTAGTTTAAGCTAGTTGAAAGTTGCTAGTATATAGGAGCTTGTAGCTAGTAGCTAGTAGATAGTACCTTGTAGCTAGTAGCCTGTAACTAGGAACTAGTAGCTAGGAGCTAATTTAAACTTAATAGTTTTCTAAATTAGATCTGAGTAACAGCAAAATGTCAATTAACGGGACATAAGATAAAATTTTTGTGGAAAACTTTATTCTATCCATTCTAGAATGCGCTTATATCATCCACATCTGATCACCTTTACACTAGATTTTTTCAAGTATTTTTCTTCATCCGAAAGTACATGAATGATGAAAAATCTATTAAAAATAAAACTTCTACTTCATTATTCAAAAAGAAGTGACTTTAAATTATAAATTTGACTTCTCGATCGTACCGAGAAATTGCTGAATGAAGTGTAGTAAATATAAGCAAAGCGAGGAAAACAGTTGAAGAGAAAAATATGAAAACAGGTGTCTGGCAAGCAAGAAAATAAAAAAAAAATCTTAGAATTTCTTCATCACCTACGCACGTGATCGTTTTTCCTAAAATGAAAGAAGGCTGAGTAAAAGCCGAGAATGAATTTTCATCGTGATTGATGAATTTTCCCAGGCTCACGACGGTAAAGAAGAGATTCTTTTTAATACTCAAATAGAATTGATTGCTCAGCTGTGTTGTTGCACATAATTGTGTGCATGAGGTTCTTAATATAATGCTATTATAGTAACCTATATTTCATCTCTTTCTCTCCCATTTTAACCTGATTCAATCGATTGCACGTTCTGAAAAATTCTCATCATCATCATCATCATCGTCTTCCTCCTTCTTCGTCTCTTTAGTTCTATTCATCTACATTTTATAACTTATTGCGTTCACCTTGCGGGATTCTTTCGAGTCTTGCAGAGAACGATTTTGAGAGAAAAAAAAGAGAACATGAATAATTTGGCGCACAATTATAGACGAAGATGATGATGATGAAAATAAGTTTCATGCGCTTGATGATGAAAGAAAATTCTATGTATTTAGCTGCATGTTCTAAATTAAACAGAAGAGATTCAATCTCGCAATTATTGCTAAATGCGCAATCATGAAGATGATCTATAAACAATTTTTGAATCAGATTTATTGCTTTTCTGAAGTTCATAAAAGCACAGCAAAAATACTTTTTTTTAGAATTTTTATTACTTACTTTGCTGGCAACAGTTTCGAGTCTAATTAAAGTATATCCTTTAAACGTTATTCACTTAAAAAAAATTAAAAATGTCTAAATTACTGAATTAAATATCATTAAATGAGTTGTTAATGGCAATTTAATTGAATCTTTATATTCTGTAACGCTGATTTTTATTGTGAAAGCATTGCTTGGCATATTAGAAAGGAATTGACTGAAAATAATGAGCTGAGATCAATAACGCGATTCGTACGCTAAGTACACTAAATAGAAGCGATGGGAGGAACAAGATATTAAATTAAACCTATTTTTTTTCTAATCGTTTTTTTAAAATATAAAATTTTATATCTTTCACGAGCATTTCAGTACTTCCAACAGCAATTTCTCATCATTTCTCTCTCTAAATTGATCACTCGGCAATATCAGCAATTAAAGTTAATCTTCACTGCCTCTTTCACATTCTTTGAGTCATCTTTTAGCGTCTCCCCTCCCAAAGCTTTTCGGTCTGTACTACAATAAAATTAATTGTACCTGCTCATAGTCACATTAAGTCATGTAAATAAAATGAAAGAAATCAATAATATTTTCTATATCTTGATTGCTCATCTAATCTCGTTCATGTATGATTACCACAGCAATTATGCATACATTTATTGCTGTTTCCATGAAAGTTTAGACAGCATTACATAGATTTTGATGAAGTCTGTTGGAGAGAAAGAGACTGTAACCCGATCAGCACCAAGGGTGTGGAACTGAAGAATTACATTTTGATCATTTTCGATCATTTTTGATCATTTTTGTTCAATTTTGATCATTTCATCAGTACCACACACTTGATTAGCACATTTTGTATTGATTTATGCTTCATTTGTTGTGATTATATTCGAAATATAAAGCAATGGATCCCCAGAATCATATTTTAAGTTCTTTAGAAATGATTCGTTGACAATAATGTTGTACTTATGATTGGCACAGTTATACTAAATTGTCTTAGCATTGTTGAGATTTAACTTTGTTTGGGAATCGAACGCACGTCATCACAAAAGATTTTCGTTTATTTATCTAATCTGATCAATCAACTATTGGCTACAGATGACATACAGTTGCAATTTCTGATTTACATACAAACTCCTAACTCCACTATACTTTATGATACCATCTTCAAGTTGTACCAAAGAAATTCTAGTTAAATATCCTCCAATAGTTGAATAAAAGACCCCACGAAGCTAAAAAGATCAAGAAATCAATATTCTGAAGAATTAATATCTTGAAGTTCTCAATTAATCGTAAAAACTAGTTCAACTATCAAAAAATGTCAGTCGTTGACCAAATGTTCCTCCCTAAAACTCAGTTTCATCCGCTATTTAAAATCCCATCAAATGTGCCGCTCGGGGAAACTTAATAGAAATTTCTTTTATTGTGGTACTTGTAATTTTGTATGTATGATATTAAGATATTACTTATATGTTTTTAAGAGCATTAATATTTCATGTTTTTAACGGCAATTCACCGAAAACAGATAAAAGAAAAATTTCACTAATTTTCGTTCATATTTCTCTTGAGCAGTTGCCTAACTGCTTCAAATCTACCTTTATTTTTCGGTCAGCATACAAGCTTTTTTTTTAATTAATTCAAAAATGTTCGTAACATAACGAAAAGAAGAAAAGAAATATAAAAATTGAAACAATTATGCGCACATACATTTATAATAATAATATGAATAATGAGTCGAATTAGACAGAGCTGAAAAAAGTATTTTTTTTTTGGAACTCATTTGTAAGACAAGATAAGACACTTACAACTCGTAAAAAAGATATTTTTTCTCCATGTTAGGTGATGCAAATGGATTGATAATATCATGTATGAAATTTCATTTAGTATTGCTGCTTTATCTTATTATAATTTCACACTTTTATTGTTGCTTAATTAATTTTTTTATTTATATCCTTTTAGGGGAAGCGGACAAAGTTAAAACACTCATCAGACTACGTGCAGAACTGTCACCACTATTCACAGGCAAAAGAAATGCATCGAAATATGCATGGGCGTAAGTTGCACGCATTTTTATTTTAATATCCCTTAGCTTTGAATTTTAAGTGCCTTAATATGAAAAAGAAAGCTTAGAAATTAAATTGTTAGCACATGCACACACATGAATGGAATAGAAGTGTCACATCTTAAAAGGAAAAATAAATTTTTATTGCCAACAATTTAAATATTTAGACGACATTCTATTCGTAACAGTTGGATTACCATTATTTGCCTATTATAATATAGGTCTTTATACATTCTTGCTGCCATGCTAACTTGCTTGCTTGCTTTTTTGCCGAGCATTAATAATAAAAGAAGAAAATAAATAAATTTTAAAGGCAAACCTAAAAAAAAGCCAGAAGAATGAATGGGAGAAGAAGTAAAGAAATTTCAATTTGCTTTCTTTTCTCCAGTTCTTCTCGTTTTCTTTCTTTTTCATCTTTATCGCAATAGTTTCTTTCAAGATTTATGCAAATAATTTTAAATCTCTTTTTTGGGGGGGTTTGTTCTTAAATGATGGCGCAATGATGCTATATTTTTTCTCATTTTATCATTGTTGATAAGTTTTGTGAAGAAACTTCAACATTTTTAAGCCTATTTTCTTTAGTGTCTTACAAAAATCAAAGATTCTAAGGTCTAGAAACCTAGATTTGATGTTATTTGATCTCCCAAAACTCTCCTAGGCTAAATTCTTGATTTAAAGTAGTTAAGAAAATAAAATAAATATTAAGGGGATTAAATGAGGTAACCTACATTAATGACAAGTTTCTAGAGCTACCTAAGGTACCCTACCCTAGTCATAGTCAAATTTTATTCAAATCTCATAATGTAGGACATCAATTTTCAATGCAGAGCCCACAGGAGTCTCAGAAGCCCCTCTTTTACCTCCAAAACCCTAAACATCATTACAGAATGAACCCCAACTTCATTCTCATTTCGATTAAAATTAAGATTTTTTGTTTGTCTCCCTTTTTTTAACCTCACCCATCTAACACTGTCTATCTCATTCTCTTTTTCTAGCGTTGTTGAACGAGAACTCAATGTCCCACTTCCAATTTCAAAGATCATCAAAAAATGGAATAACTTATTGCAAGAGTACAAGGTGAGTTAGAAATGAATAAGAGAGAATTCTTATTATTATTATTATTATTAAAATCCTATTGTGATTGAATTATGCTGATAGCGTTTCGACTCTCAATGCTATTACTACTGCTGCCGCTGCTGACGATGATGATGGTGATTGTTAGAAAATAAAAATATAATAAAATTTCCATCAAGTTTCTTTGCACTTACAATGAATGATCTCGTGATTTATGAAATCATTTTCGCTTTTAATTAAAACAAGATTTTTTTTTGACTTCAAACTTTTGAGTTCACATTTTTTTTAAAAATATATTGTTTTAAGCAATTCGAGAGAAGCATAATATATGTGTAAACATGCTGTTACTATAACTGCGAACAGAGAAAAAGAAAAGAAAAAAAAAACGTTATCAAGTCATTGAATGATTTCAAAAAGAAAAAACTTAACATTAATTATATTTTGTAAGAATGAGAATTCATTAACTGCACTTTAATTGAGCGTAGAAGAGAAGATTTTTCATTATTAATGAACTTGCTAATTAGAATTTATTCTTGAGGACCTCAATTCTTCTCTCTTGTGTCTGGTTGATTCCTTTTTTGGGAAACGATTCAGAAAATTTCACATTTTTTTCATGACTTTTTATATTGATTTCAAATTGAGGTTACTCTTTTTTTTGGACAGAGTATGATTGTGTGATTCTTAATTTCTGTGACCTGGTAATTTTATGAGATTCCATTGAACACATTTTATTTCTCTGTATTGTATTGAGAATTTTATAATAAGCATGTCCAAAATTATGTGTCACTACAGTTAGTAAAGAATTCTTGTTGGAAAGTGTGTCTGTTAAGATTACGAAGATCCACGTTCAGATTTTTGACAATTTTTTTTTGTGGTACTTGAGAATCTTTTTAAAGACGATTAGATATTTGAAACTTAAGTTATTTCAACGCATTTCCTGTTAATATTTTGATTGCCAAGACAAAATACTTCAGATAATCAATAATTTAATATCCGGTAGCAATTGAACCTTAAAATCACATAATCTTAAATATGAACTTATTTTTCGTCACTCAAGTACAAAAAACAATTAATCAACTCAAAATTATAGAACAAACACTGATAAGACCCGATTAATTAGAATTTTATCTGCAATATACAACACGTTCCAACGTAATATAGAAGACAGGCTGTAGATAAAGAATATTTTTCGTAACTTGATGAATCAGACTTTGGTTTATCGGTCGTGAAAACCAAAAAAGTAGGGAATTCCTGTATTTAATGCCATAAACTTATCAACTTTTTCAATGAGTTTTTAAAAGAGTAGATTGACAATCTTAGAATAAGATTAAAATTTGGATGTGTTGGAAAATAAACTTTGGTTAATGTCTAAAAAAGCTGCTAGATAGTGTCGGTCTTTCATTGCATCAGGAACCAGTCACTCTATATAAACTAGTGTTTAACAACTTAGTATACACAACCTAGTAAACGTAACCATGTATACACAACCTAGTTATCAGTACCTAGACTCTCTGTTGATTACCAGACTATCAATGTTCTCTGTTCAAATCTGTACAAACTTCTTAAAACCAAAGCCATAGAAACTTTCAAAAAATTCGACAATTTCCAAGAAAAATTCACAAAAAACACATTTAAATAAGTCATAAAGACCTTTGTCCTTAAACATAGCAACAAAAGCTAAAATAAAATATGCAGAACAGCTTTTAATTACTGCTTACTCTAGCATAACCTCAAACAAATTTCTCCAAAAAATTACCCATATCAAAAAGAAGCTTCCAAGAATTTCCATTCATCTCGCTTAATCATTAATCATTCATTTAACGATGCTTCTAAGTACTGTAACACATTTCAATAGAATACAGAACATAAAAAAAGCTAACTGAGAATGTAGAAAAAGAAGAAAGAAAATCATGTGTCGAGGAACTGAAAAGAGCTCGAGAATGAAAGAAAAGAATAGGCTGAATTGATATGAGTAAGTGGAACCTTCATTTAATTAATTAACTGCCAAAAGAAGTTCTCTGAATGAGGCAGAAAATGAGAAAATATTTAGAACGCTGTACAGTTAGCCCAGACCTTCTTCTGATACTCTTTCTTCTTGAGTACAGACAACAAAAAAAAAAATCGTAAAGAAAAGAAATTTCTGAAAAAAGAAATTTTTTTTAAGTATGTACAGGTCCAATAATAATAACAACAACAATATACAATAATAATAGCATTAAAATACTCTTCATTTAGTCAAAGTCAGCTAGTCGAGGCCCATGAGGAGAGAGAAGAGGAAAAGAAATGAAAGAAAGAAGATGAAAGAATTTCAAAAGCAGCCTAAAACGAGAAAGCATCTCGTGTACCTCTTTCATTTCTTTTCACTAAGAACTTGTGCTGATTAAAAAAAAATCTTGTTTCTCTTAACATGTAGGATATTGAAGGGCTTGCTTGAATTACTATAACAGTTATGTTCTCTATACCTCAAAGGTATTTTTTACTTCTCGTTGTTTTTTTTCGTTGGCTTCAGGAAATCATGACGACAACGTAGCAAAAATATTCATTCACTTATGTAGAGCATACCTGTTGCACATTATTATTTATCATTTCTCTCGTGGAAGCGCATGAATGAAAAAAAAAGAAAAATATTTTCACTTTGAATATTGTAAACAAAAATATTTTTCTTTAATCCACAACGTAAGGGCGACACTTGTAATATTATCGAAAGTATGACTAGTGTTCAAGTTATGTATCTAGTTCGCTTGTTATACTGCCATGTTCATAAGACATAATAACGAATCAAGATTGAGCTGTTGATGATGATATGACGTTAAGTCGGGATTGTTTGTAAATAATGTCTATGCAGGCGTAGACAGACTAAAGAAAATCGTACAATTTCAAAAATTTTCCCGAAACAGAAAAATGAATCAAATATGCGATTTTCGGACCGTCTCATCCATTGTCGTGTCTTTTCTCCCTGGAATAAACTTTTGATCTTCCGCCTTACAATTAAGATTAGACTCTAAAGTTGCTCTAAAATGATAGCGTAACAGGAAAAAGATGACCCAGGTCGCAGTCTACGTCATGCCACAAACTATTATATAAAGGAACCAATAATGGTGCAACTGGGTTCAATGTTTTTAAATTGGTAGCTTCACTTTACTGCTGCCTGAAGGGTTGGAATCTCTTTAGAGCAGTTTACAAAATTAATCTTTTTTTAAAGGTGGCATGGAACATTGTTGCTAATAATTAAGATCGCAATCCCTTTAGTCTTATGTTTCTCAAACTTTTTTGGTCCACGGCACATAAATTTTTTTGATTCATACTAGTGTGCCGCAGAACATAGTTGAAGAAACACTGCTCTAGTTCATAGTATTTTAAAGAAAATTATCGCCATAGTCCCTTGCAGCCCCTTACACTACAAATTTGTCAATTTTATATGATAGACTCAATTTTCATTTGACCCTTCAAACTTATATATCTCTTTTAAAAAAACATCATCGTAACTGTTATAAAGGAAGGAGTATCATAAAAAGAATTGCACAATATGAAATACGAAAAAAGATGCGAGGTACTAAAAATTGCTTATTTTTCTTACTTGATGAAAAATGCTAATAGCTCCGCAATAAGGCATAAATTAGAAATTTAACAACAGCTTAATAGTATTCCTTCTCTTGCTCCATACGAGATAAATCCATTTCAGGTTTTCAACCAAAATCTTTTTTTCATTTCTTTTATTTTCTTCTTTTCAATCACATATTAATGTTTTTGTCCAAATATCTATCTCTAAATTTGACTCCATACACGTTTTTATTTTATTGTGGATTTCTGCTGTTATTATTGTTAAATGCGACTTCTTTTTGTCTTTTCTTCAATGCATGGAGCAATGGGGCATCAATCTGACAAGGCTTGAAAGATATTATGAACGCATACACATGTGTGCATGTAGTGTAGAAAAAGAGCTTTTTCATCTTGATGATAACAATAAACTACAATACGTCGATGACTTGTGGTATGAGAGTAGAAAAATTTCTAAAAATTTACATTACGTAAAATGTTGACCAAAATGAGATTTTTTTTTCGTTTGTTATTTCGAAATCGCTTAAGCTTTGGCAGCTTTATAAGATACCTCTATAGAAATATGATGGAGATTTAAAGGAAGGTGGGGGTATGCTGTAAGAATGATGTTGTAAATTATTAACAATCGCTTTTCTTCAACATAAATATTTAATGTATTGATAGCATAAATAAGCAGGTTATTTCCTGATTACTTGATTCTCATTATGCTGCATATATATACATCCCTATCGATATATTCCCTTTGTACCATACAAACTTGTATTAGTACCATCAATTATTCATTTATTAACTTCATTCCATTCAATATATATTTTTTCCATCTCTAAAGAACAACCTGCATGCCTCGTAGTCGTTAGTTATTTCACAAGCAAACAGCTTTGGAAGATTCGAAAAAATCTCGAAGGTTGCTTTTTAGGTCATCACTATTAAAAGAAGGTATTTTTTTTCTTTCTTACTTTGTACAAAACGAAATCTCTCCTCGACTGCTGCTGCTGCTGAATTCTTTACTGCAATTTCTTTCCTTTCCTTTCCTTTTTTTTTATCAACATATGATGGTAGATTCACTCCACAGAGAGCAATTTAAAGCATTTCAATTCACGGATATATTCTTGATAGTCGATGAACCACTTTCTCAAAGGAATTTCTTTAGTTTTGGTGATCCATTCCAATAAAATAATAAAATATACATACATATGTGCATGTAAAGCAATTTGTTTGAACGAAAAAAAATAAGGCGTAGAGCGGTGATGTAAAGACTATGGACGGAATACGAAACGGAACTTAAAGACAAGAGAAAGATGAGAAAAAGACAAGGAATTTCCTTTCTAAAAAGAAATCTTATATTTTTGGAGCTTTTTTTTGTTTTTTGGGTTGCGAAAGAAAAATTCTCTTCGAATGAAAGTTGGCTAATAAATCATGGATTCTAGTCGAATGCATGCGAATAGCAAGCAATAACAATGGTAATGATTTCGATTCAGATTCAACGACCACAAAAATATTTTTTCATCTACGATTCATAGTTGATGGTTGTGGAGTCGTGCAGACATGATGTTTACTAATTTTTTGGACCCTTTGCTATTGCTGTCATGAAATTTAAATGTTTTATGTTCTATAGATTCAGATTTGGATTCTCACTATTGTCCAAAGGGTTCCAAACATCTCTTGGAGATTGAAATGTGTATATAAGAGAATTCAAACCAACTTCTAAGGTTAAGACAACTTCTTTGAATAGTTTCTAGCTATTCTCTTGCCTCTAGCCAAGCATAAATGCTAGATGTCATATGTGAATGACCCCACTCATTGTAAAATGAAATATTATGAGTATTAAGTAAAATATTTGTCTTGCGAGAAAGAAAAATAAAAAGAAATCAATTCAAGGACCAACAAAAAAAAAGTCTGATTGCTTCTTTTGGAGTCGAAAGAGTACGACATAAGATAGAGATAGAGATGCAGAAAGAGAAGAAAATCGAAGGTTATTGAAAAGAATATATAAAATAAAAATTGGTATTTTTTTTGTTTTGTCAGCAATATTGTGTGTTGACTCAATAAGCGTACGAGATGAGTTAATCATCAACGATTCTCGACTGAGGCTAGGTCAGTTACACAACAAAACTCTACATCATCAAGGATAAAGTCTTCTTTCTTGCACGCTTTTTTTTTCGTACATCGCGCGGTTCGGTGTGAGAACTGCGCAGCAAAGCCCTATAGAATATGCATGAGTGCCATCGTTCGTCGCTTTAAAGACCGTGAAGCCTCATTTTACAATGAAAAGAGATGATGATGATGAAAAAAAAACGAAGAAAAGCAGCCGGCAATAAAAAAATTCTTTAATGTGAAACTTTTTTCTTCTTCTTATTTCTCGCGCTCGCCCTTCTTTGCCGAGTCATTTTGTGTGAAACAGCAACAGATCATAAATTTTAGAATTCACTTATGAAAAAGAAAAAATCTTATGAGATGTGCTCTTTCTTTTTCTCCACTGGTGGGTGCGTCTTCGCGTCCCAATTATATTGAATGGTCATTTATTATATGAGAATAAATAATTTACTTACAATTTACTTTCCTTATTAATGCCTCGTTTTTTTTGCAATAATAAAAAAGAAGTTTAACATTCCTTTTTTGTGGGGATTTTGAGAGTTATTTACTGAGTAGAAATTTCTTGTTCAGAGGAAGGGATTGGTAATAAAGACTTTGTAATTCTTCTTGAAAATATCTAAATTTAGACACGTTTGGTAAATCTTGGTCTTGTTCAATATTATTTCATTCTAGATGCTTAGCCTAGTATCTATCAGCACAGTCAGAATCATTTAAAACTATAAAATTTGAAATTATTCCGTCATGTGTATCTTAAACCTTTTTTAAAAGGCAATAGTCATGAATCTTTAAAAAAGCACAATTCCAATGAGTTTCCGATCAGTTGCCATAAGAACACAATGAATTCTTCACAAAAGCTGGATTATCCAGCCAAAATAAACCCAACAACTCAACCTACTTTACCATCAATTCAATAAAAAAAAAATCTTTATATTCCTATATGCATCCTGTTTTCGTAAGATCTACGACCATTGTCTTTATATAGAAATATTTTAAAAGATTTTAATCATAAAAATGAAAAGTTAAGTAAATAAAGCGATACCCAATGACTTATCGTAATATCATTTCTCCCTCTTCGCTCAATTAGCGATGGAATGAAAAGAAGTAAAAAAAAATCAAAACAAAAATGCTAAAAATATTAGAAATACACAAGTTAAAGCGTGAAGGCCTTTTTAAAATGCAAAGTATGGCATATAGCGACAAAAAGCACATATTATACATGTGTATGAAGAAGAAATAAAGCCCACGACATGCTGTAAGAAGTGAAATTTTTCTTGTGCCTAGATTTCTCAAATGAACGATAAAAAAAATTAAATTCATTTATTAAGTTTCAGCAGAAGAAGAACAATATCTATGTCTAACGACTTCTATTGTCTCTAAATCGCATTTTTTTTGCAGGAAAAACTTAAAAAAATGGAAATAAATTTGATTCCATGAGCATTATGCACACTTTGATTAAGAAGTGAAATTATACAACGATTGTAGTAGTTCATTGTGTGTGCTTGATCATCATCATCTTGCCATTATTTGTGTTGTTACTATTTCTTATATCACATACGCCAAATGTAGAGATTTTTACTTCTTTTCATCTTCATCTTCTGTTCAATGAATTGCGATTGTAATTTTACCTGATCACACCTATATTAATAATAAATCTCCGCTCTTCTCTTCTATGAATTTTCACTTCTTTTTACACATTTTTCATTTCCATTTTTATATCTTTCTCCTCGCCAATTGTTTTTATTTTCATTTTTTACTTGTAGTATTTTTTTTCTGCATTTCGCTTTAACTTATGACCTTGTTTTGTTTACACCGCATATAAATATCATTGTGCATAGTATGAACTGCGGCATTAAGCTCCAGCAAGTTCTGTAGTTGAATATTTTTTTCTTCTCTTTTTTCATTGTTTGTCGTGCGCTCACACATTTTTGCGCTTACTTTAAGCTACGTTAAGTTCATTTGGGTATTGACTTAGCTCACTTTAGGATGGAAAGCTAGTTTATTTATCTAGGCTTCATTTCT
The DNA here is from genome assembly GCA_917627325.4 of Chironomus riparius. Classification (NCBI taxonomy): domain Eukaryota; kingdom Metazoa; phylum Arthropoda; class Insecta; order Diptera; family Chironomidae; genus Chironomus; species Chironomus riparius. Next base: position 44,409,881 of record OU895877.1, read on the forward strand.
AAGTTTTAAACATTTCTGTCTGCATTTCTCATTTAATCCTGTGTTCTAAAATTCCTTAAACATCATTACTGAATGACTTTCTAAGTTTGAGGCTAGTTTTGAGATGCCATTTACTAGTCACGGTGGTCTAAAACTGATAAGTTCTAAAATTGACCTTTGAGACTCACTGGGACCTTTTTCTTGTGTCACTCTTTACCAGAATGTAAATAAATTCTTCTCTGACTAAAGAAGGTACCCTAAGGCTTCTAAATCCGACCCCAGAATTAATATTTGCATTAAAACGATGAAAACCAAAGAATTTTCCCGTGTAGAAAATTTATTACACTTTCGTTATGCATCTCCGGTGGTTTATTTGCAAGTTTCTCCTCATTTATTTATAGCCAACACCAAGTTTATTACTTTATAATCATATTTCAGTAAAATTGTGAATGTAATGTGCTGTATCGTAATTTAATGATGCCACAAATTAATATTTTACTATCCTCAAAAGTTTTGAGCTCGCTGAGAAACTAAAAGAAATTTTCTTTTGTCATCAATTTGTCAAAATGCGAATGATTAATTTTCTGTTGATGCGAAAGTTAACAGCATAAATCGCATTAAAGGCTTGAAAAAATAAAAATTACGAGAATATATGAAGTTACAGTATTCAAACTCATGTGAATGAGTTATGTTTCAATTACGACTCATTGTAAGCGAGAAACAAGCACTTCGTCATTTAATCTAATGATTATGAGAGTTCATTCATCGACGTTGTCCATCCGTCATCATATCTCTGTTGCTCTTTCTCTTGATGGGAATTAGAAATGTCTATAATATGTTTTTTATTGCATTGCAGTGCGTATTATGAGGAGAAATCATCATTGGACATTAAAAAGTCTTCACGTTGAAAAGGCAAAAAGAATGATTGAGATTTCACCTGAACAACCTTCTCAATATCTCCGTCTGTCTTTCATACCCCTCTTTTTTCAGTTTTTTAAAAGGAATTGGAATTGGAATTTCTACACAAACACAAACAACAGCAAAAGAAGAAAGATTTTTTTTAAAAGTTTATCGAATTTTTAAAACTTACGCATCCATTACGGCACGTGTTGGAGATTTCTTTCGGATTTTTATATAACACAAGCAATAACTATCAAGCCTGTGGTTTGTGCTTACATGTTTTCTTTTCTAGCAAAACTATCTAAAAGTGTTTCGAAACTCGTCCTTGTAAGCTTAAGATTATAACCATTTTAAGGTGTCTACTTGACTTGATCTTTTGTATGTTTTTTGTGAACCTCTCTAAAGCTCCAGCTCTTTTTTTATGTTGCTCAATTGGAAGAGAAGCGAAATTCTTCAAGCAAATATTTTGATTATACGACATACATAAGAGCATGTGTTACTACATGTGTGTATAAATCTACATAATAATTTTACTTTTTTTTTTGAGTTTCACTATTTCTTAAGCTATCGTTGCTGGCTTTTCTGCTTCTCACTTTGTCACAATATAACAATCATGAAATAATAATCTATCGTAGTGTTCATTTGCATCAAAAATGTATTCATATTCGACTCTCCTGCCATATTATTTTTTCGTGTATGCCTTCTTCTTTCTACGCTCGCTTTGTTCGCTTATTGCAACAGTCTTCTGCATTTTAGATCACTTTTGTTATGAATTAAGGCGAATGGCGTATAGAAAAAAAAACATTTTAAATTATATATGCAAGTCCATATGTTTGACATCGAAAGACATGCCTTTAGAAAAAAAAGTAATAACAAAAGCCAATGGCGCAAAAAAGAAGAAATTTTCAACTCCATAAGTGTTACAGATCACGTGAATTTATGAACGTAGAGATTAATTTGGGACGCAACAAGTGTTTCTTATTCATTTGTACTTATTTTGGACTAACCATCTGGTCAAACGGCATGTGTACAGTATAGATAAAATGGATGGATAAGTAAATAGATAGGAAAGTCTACTCCCCATTCTCATTAGTGCAAAAAGGCAAATGTGGACATTAGCAAAAGACAATTGTCGATCTTAATGACATGTAATAAGCCCCGAAGCAGCAAGTTGAATTGCTTAAATCAAATACATAGCATGAAATGGCATTAATATTCGTAGAAAATATTTTCATTTCATTCCAAACTTCATTTCGAATCTTTTTTTATTTTTTGTATGTTTAAAGTGGTGAAAATATATTAAAAAGAACTTTCTATTTTTTTTTATCTTTCTCATTCACTCTCATTCCCCTTATGAACTTAACATGTTATGTGGATAATGGCGTATATTGATTAAGATTATCTACCTGCCAGCAACATATGAGCTGAACTAATCAGCTCATTTTTCAAAGAATTTCATGACATTTCAAAATTGTTAACGTGAAATTGATTAGGGGACGATCAAATGTTACGTTTATTAAGTTATAGGATGTATAGACCTGCTGTTCCTCATTGTTCCTTCATATTGAGCTCTCACAGACCCCTGTCTCTATAAAAAATGAACGTCAACAGTGAATAAACCCTTAGGCTGTGCGAAAACAACATGCTTTGTTGCCCAAAAAAGATCAAAACAAAAATTCCTCATCTACACCTCATGGACAATAAAGATGGTGATGTAAGACTGATTATTTTGAGTCATTCGCGCTAATATCATCTCAACTTCTTTTACTATAATTATATGACGACTATTTTTTTCTCCTTTCAATAAGATTTACGTGCTGTCTCTGCTCGCTGCTCAAATATGGAAATAGTTTGGCTGGCTCAGCATTTCTAATAAGCAGTCTATGCAACTATGTGTGTGCATACTTCTGCACACTGCACATAAAATAACATAAAGATATTGATCATGTTGATTAAGTTCAATGGATGGATCACGGATGAGTCGCATGCATGCACATATGAGTATGTGTATATGCGAGAGCAGCAGATTTTTCTTTCATCATCATCTTCTTCTTCTTGATTTTCTTTTCTTTATTAAGTATGAAAGCTTATAAGCGCGCGTTTTTCTTGCGACGCAAAAAATATATATAATAAGATACACAATAAATTAAAATATGAAAGTTTCGAAATGAAATCTTCTTGCTGCTGAATCAACAGATTGTACCATCATCGCATGTGTATACTTATACAAGTTGTGGTTCAAATTTCTGAAAAAAATAAAATAAGAGAGATTTCACTGGAAATTCTTGATGACTCGACATGAATTATGAAATATTTCCCGAGCATTCACATCCGTTTAGTTCTTGTAATGAAATAAAAGTTTTTTAGTCATACGACATGCAGCAAAGGGTGTTAAAAATTCTCAACTTTGACCGAGCAACAGACAACCTTGAACCTTTCCAGCAAGCTTTAGTCATACGCTGACTGCATTAAGTGAAAATTGTGTCAAATGGCATAAAAAATACCTGCCATGGCAGTCAATGTAATTTAACATCACTTACTTTGCTATTATTTGCTCTCGACATTTTTTTTTGTACTTCTTTTCTTATTTCGATGTCGATTATAGTCTTTTGAGCCAAGAGAAGTAAAATTATACAAAAATAAAAAAAAAAACTTTCTATTTTTCTTTTCAATTTAAACAAATTAGCTATTCAAAGAGAAACCCGCAGCAGTTTTATATTCCATCAAGTTATACATATTTTTTTTCTATATCTACGCTTAGCACATTTGTGGATAGGCTTAGGCATTTCGGTGGTGTGTTATATAAATCAATGGCTATGAATAATATTCCTAATGAATACTTCAAGCTTTTTTTTTTGGCGAACATTCACTATGTAGTACATGTACGTGTCTACATACATACATGCTTAATGCCGTATGTTGTATGGAATAAAAAAAAAGAAACGGATCTTAGCGTAAAGAGAAAAGAATCGAATGATGGAATTGTACGCTGAATACAGCAATAATAATGCTAAACGTAAAACAGAAAAAAAAGAATTGAATGAAAGAAGAATTCAGTCAAGGAAAAACGCCGATGAGCGACACGACACAGTTAAAGAAGAATCAATGATAAAGAATGAGAGAGAAGAAGGTAGAATCAAGAGAATGGTATGCTTAAATTTCTTTATTTTCTCTTGTTCTTACGGTTATATACATGAGAAAAGAATGAAAGAAAGAAACGAAAAATAAGTAAATGGGTTACAGACTTAAGACATTGAGCGGAAAAAAGAAAGAGCTAATCTAACGGTGATGGAACTTTTTTTAAAGTTATTTCAGTTCTTTTTTTTTTGAGAAGAAAGAATAAAATTTCAATGCATTAAACCTCATCTTTTATTTTAATTCTTTTACTCTATTGGCATTTAAATTTCTTCTCGCCTTCTTCTTATTTTCCCTTTATTTCTATAACCGTTCTCAAATATGATTCTGTTATTGGAAGTTAATTCTAAATGATGATATTGCCTATATAAAGAGATATTCTCAGTTAGAATCGATAAAGAATTGACACACAAAAATTTACATTCAAATTGGAACCGCTAAAATATAATGCAAATGGGATATAATTCTCATATCCTCAATCAAATACATTTGTTTTTCGTGGATTTGAATTTTTAATCATGTTCTGACATGATGAAACTTGTAATGAGTTTTGCAACGGTAGCTTTAAAATTATGTCAGATTTTTTTTTTAATTTTACAGTCTAATTTTTATAGCCACAAAATGGTTCTCATTTCATGTATTTTAGGCAGGTAACTAAACCAGCTTATTCACTCTAGAATAAATTTTTAAATAAGGGCCTTTATTTACACAACTGTTGTGAAATTCTTTGTAGTAATTTGTATTACAAATTGCTGTTTTCGATGCAAGACTTATGAAATTGTTTATTTTTAGATTGTAATTCTAGTTTGGATTGTAAACAGTTTTGGTAAGGTATTAAGTGGGTGTGGAATAAGATAATCAAGTGAAATTCTTACCAGTCGACAGTCATTGTAACTTCCAAAAAGTCATTTTAAACCACCATCTCCAACTTAACCTAGCAAAAACTTCAACACACCAGAATTATTTTTTAAATCATCTCCGGTCATTGACAATTCTTGTCCAATTTCCAAATCAATTTTGAGCATCATTAGAAATTCACACGAAAAATCCAAAAACTTTGGGGTCAAAATTTTTATAACAAGATTCTCATTCAAAATAGCTAAAAAGAATTAACATTTTATGCCTGCCGATTCTGAGCGTATCAGAACCAAAGAAATGAGAAAGAGAGAACAAAAAAAAATTGAATTGTAGATCAGCTGTTTGAAACAGTTAGAGTAGGTTTTTGAAGCACGTGTTGTGCCTTGCAAACGTGAGAATGAGTTGCTAATGGATTCTTAATGAATCGTTACTAAATAACAAGAGTTCTTTGTAATAAATGAGCAATAATGTTCAATTGATTTCATTCTTTGACCTTCAACATTTCTTTTCCTTTATTTGGTTCTTTTCTGGTATTTTCGAGTGGAAAGAATAAGGCATGGCAAAGTAAGAATATTTCTGTAATGCCATTAAAATGTTATCAGATTTAAGAATTAACGGGATATTAACAATGAGCAAATATTCGACAGCTAGAAGAGAAAGAAATAAGAAACGGGTCCACACATATGTGGTTGGGCTTTTGCTATTTGAACATTTCTGAAAAAGATTAGGCAAAGAATAACAAAAGAACACAAGAAACATCATCATGATGAGATCAAAGATCATTAAGAGCATATAAAGTGGGTTACAAGAGAAGAGAAGTAAAGAAAAATTTCTATTATGTTTCGGTTATGCCCGTCCACTCAATCAGAACAGAAAACTGAGCTTTTTGTGTATTATTTCTTTACAGCAAACACACATGACCCGTTGAGCGGTCTCGAAACTAAATTTCTTTTCTTTATTTTTGCTTCTTCTTTAAAATAATAGAAGAAATGCTTTCTTTTATAATCAGTTCAGCATACATAAAAATATAAAGCGATGAACAGCGAATGAAATTCTAAACGTAAGCGAAGAATACAACACAAAAAAAATTGCTTAAAACAGTTACGTTTTGGTCGATGATACCCGATGCTGTCCATACCTCATTATCAGAATAAATTTCTTTCTTCTCTTCCCCGAAAAAAAAAAAAGAATTTTTTCTTCTTTGCCATTTGGCTTCTTTTTTTGGGTTGGAACTAGAAGCATATCTTTTAAGAATGTACAGTTCTTTATTCATATGAATTTTTATGCATATACATATTAATATTAAAGCATTAGCATTGGCAGTAGCATAGAGAGATACAGCTATTAAATAGTTGAGATTCTATATATTAATTATGTTCATTTAATTAATTCACAGGCTATAAAATTATCAGAAGAACCGAAACGTCGAGAATGGCCATTCTTCACATTAATGGATGTATATTTTAGCGATCAAGTCAACGATCCATCATTGAGACTATTCTCATCGACAAAACGCTTTGACACAGATACATTTGATGACAAGAATTTCGATGAGGAATTGCAAGCAGTTTTAGCAGCAGCAAACTTAAATTCATCCATGTCAACAGTACTACAAAATCTCGGTCTTGGTATCGGCGTTAGCAGACAAAGTTTTCTCAAACGTGACTCAAGTTTAGTGTCAAATAATAATAATATTAATAAAATTAGTAATAATCCAATGGAAATTGATATGATTGACGATAAGCATGATGAAGAAGATGAGGATAATAAATCAGAAGTGTCAATCAATTTGAGCACAAAACTGTTAACCAGCAGTCTCATGAATACAAACAATTCCAGCATAAATGATAAAAATAATAACAAAAGTCATCTCACAAGTCTCAATAATACCAGCAAAATGAACGAGAGTATTGGCATCGAGAAAGATGGATGTTTAATTGAGCCTAATAACAATAATACAATGAATAGCAACCGTAACTTGATGGGACGCGATGCTAACAGCTATAGTACGAATAGTGAAGGTAGCATAAATAGCAGTCGAAACAGTGCAAGTAGTCACGCGAATAATAATGATGAGGATTACGAAGACAATATGGTTCGTGCTTATGAGCGCAATTTGAAAAATTTAAATCAAAAGTTCTTGCACGAGATGAGCGAACATCACAATATTGATCAGTATCTGCTATCGTGGCGTGGATTTCATGGAAACATGTGCAAAGGCTTTCATAATTTACAGCGCGATGGTCAAATGGTCGATGTTACTATCGCTGCAGGCGGGAAAATCTTTAAAGCACACAAATTGGTAAGTGACGCACAAATACTGATGAGTACATAAAATAAAAGTGAATTGTCATGTCATATCTTGAAGCCAGCATGATACTTAAAAATCGATTTAACTCTCACTCGCTCACTTCTAATTTTATGGACATTCTTTTTTTATTATTACTTGTTTTGTTGCTGCCGCCGTCATCATTTTTAATTTCATTTCATTTTTTTTTGATCTCCAACATTAGGTTCTGTCAGTTTGCAGTCCATACTTTCAAAAGATTTTTATCGAACATCCGTCATCACATCCGATCCTGTTTATGACCGATGTCAATAGTAATCACATGGCTGGATTGTTGGACTTCATGTATAGTGGACAGGTAGATAACATTTTTATACTTCTACTTCTGCTATTTGCTTGCTGCTCCCCACTCAATTCCTTCTTTTTAGAAAAAAAAAATTTCTCTTTTTTCTGCTTCCCAACTTCATCTCTTTTAGACTTCTTTTCTTCTTTCTGACTTGAAAAAAAAACTTACTTTCATTTAATTTCATTTTGAAAAAAAAAACTTCTTTTTTCTTGTTGAAAAAAAAAATCTAGGTCAATGTAAAATATGAAGATCTACCGAATTTTTTGAAAGTTGCTGAGGCGCTTCAAGTCAAGGGGCTACATGGAGAGGTAATATCAAATTGTGTGTTTTAGCATTTCCAAAAGAAAAAAACCAAACATTTGCATTTTAAAATGAAATTCTAATCAAACAAAAATTTCTCTTGTCCATTTGCTATTTTGGTCATCATCCATCCGATTGATTGTCCAATTTCCAGAGCACGACAGATAGCACAGAGGATCGAGAGCGTGAACGAGAACGTGAAGAAACAAATTATGCATCACAATATCGTCAACAACAGCAACAACAAGCCCTTCATCTTCAACAACAACAGTTCAATTATAGTCAAATGCAACGTCAACCAGTAAGTCAATCTCCACACTTTCAACATCCCGATAACATTATCAATGAGAATCGACAAAATATAAGACATCATATAAAGCCGAAAACGACTTTTATCAACTCCAACAACAACAGTATCAATAGTAACAATAATAACAACCCGGATACAACAACAATGAACATCAATAATAATAATAATAACAGCATAAACAACAACAATAATTCGATTAACCTCACAAACAATAATCATCACAAATTCGGTGTTCAACAGGTCAATTCAAGTAGTAAAATGTTGGATAATCAGAAATATCAAAAGTATTTTGCGAAAAGGAAACTGCTAGCTCAATATGAACAGGAAATGCGACAGGAGAAACGGAATAGAACAGGCGGCAGTATAGACGAGGATGAAAATGACAGCAATCGACCATTGAACATGAGAAGATCACAATCGGTAACAGAAGATGACTCAAGAAATACGGATATTGGCAGTGCAAAAAGTATCAGCGTTGGACTAAATCTCATACAGAACATTAAGACGGAGAAGGGCGACGAAGATCACGCGGATATAAATGGTAATGACGATGGTAATGAAGCAGGCACAGGATATTATGGATCACATTTAAGTAAGATGAAACATTCCATTCTTGAACCGAACATAGTATTACAGCACAGCGATGAAGTCATATCGGCATCGAATGGCAGCAACTCCATCACAAGTACATTGCAGAATACAAATTTAAGTCAAAAAACGGCAAGCTAAGAAGAAAACTTTCTCTTTTTCGTTTAACGTTACCTCAATGGGCTATGAATATATAAAAATGAAATTAAAAGAAGAAAAAAAAAAACTTTATGTATTGTTCAGTTGGGCAACTAAAAAAGCTTTATAAAAATATAATAATTTGTTGTGTTTTTTATGTTCAAATGGCTGAGCAACCTGTACATACATCATGCATAAGTATCTTTAAAGAAGAAAGAAAAAATCTAATATAATTATTATATATACATGATATGGACATAAATTTAAGAAACTATGTCTACATACAATTATACATTATATATACATTAAAATAGTTAAAATGAAGAATATTATTAGATAGAATAATTTCAATTTTAATTCAAAAGAAATTAAATCAGATGTGAGTTTCTTTGTTGGATCTTTACATCTTTGATGGGAGAGGTGGGATTACCTCAACTTAGGAGGCACTTGAAGTGAATGATGCTTGAAGTTAGCTGTAAGAAGTTCTTAAGTTTTGGAAGATTTCTAGGGGGAAATCTAAAACGTTTGCATGAATTTGGTCAAATTTTTGTGAATTCGTTCATGTTCATGCAATTCTGATATAGATTAGTCATGGATCAAAGATTTTCCTGCCAAAAATAAAGAAATTGAAGATTTACCGTTCAATTTCCCGCCAAAACTTCAAACCCACCAATTTCCTGTAAAACTTACTTTGAATTCCTATAAGGATATGAGCTCTGTTTCCAAAAAAAGATCTCATTTAGGGATTCCATCTGATTAAACTCCATATAAGGATCCAACAGACAAATTCACACCAATAAGATATCAATAGTCAAATTTTTACTATTGCCAATTCATAAATTATTATGATTGATAAGGATGAAAAGAGATGATAATCAAATTACATACTTACCCCCCTCAAAAAAATGTAGGAAGAAAGTTCATGACTCTTCCTCGTTTACCCTCTTTACATCTAGCACAAAATATATTATTAAATAAATAAATTAGATAAAATTATTATAAATTAATTAAATTAAATCAAATTCTATTTAGAAGAAGCTTATTTTTACAACAAAAAAAAAGAACTCACATGTATGTACGAGACGGAGTGGTGTGGCACTGCTGCACATTAAATTAATTAAGATTTTTACATTGTTGTTTTTTTTTGTTTTTCTTTCTTCATTTTCATTTTTTAAGATTTAAATTTAAAAAAAAAGTTTATAATTGCGAAATTTTTATTTTTTACAAAATCTACAATATTTATTAAATGTATAGCTGAAATGTTGTTAAATATTATTTTATATATTTTTTTTTAATTTGTTGAAATTCGTTGAAAAATAAATAATATTAAATTAATATAGTTTTTAATGGAATGATAATGTTGCTGTATGTAATACGCATTATAAATGATCGCTAGATAGCTGAAGAAACATCTGATGTTTATTTATTAGTTTAAAAAACATATAAAAGTAATTTACATAGAGCACTAAGTTCACCAAGCTTATTTTCTTGAGATAATATTGAAGCTTGTGAAAGTTCTTTTGTTTAAATGTTTTTATCATTATTATTATTATTATAATTATTAAAAAAATCTAGTAATTTAATTTTCATAGTTTTAAAAGAAGAAAAAAAATGAGAGATAATTTATAAGTGATTGTCTATACACATCAATGATGAAAAAAAAAGTAACAAGAGTTAATGTACCATGATTATAAGGATGGCAGATGAATTAAGAAAAAAAAAATAATTAAGACAATTTTGTTTTTAAATGTTTGAAGATAAATGTAACAGTCATTTTTACATTCAAAATTGCATACTCTATTATTATTATTATTATTATTATTATTATTATTGTGTTAGTTTTTTAATGGCTGGAAAATTGCGGGAAATTTTTAAATGCCTCAAAAAAAAATATGCTCAAAAAATTCTCCAATAATTTTCTCTTTAATGTGTTCTCATTACTAACACAATCATACAAAAAACAAACAATATATAAATTCTCAATTTAAGAATGACCGTTATTAAGTAAAATTGTTTTAAATTTAATGAAGCCTGTCTCAAAAAAATGATAAAAAATGATGAAAAAATCTTAAAGATGTTATATTATACTTATAATCTTTATCTGTTTTTAAAACGCAAAGTGAAAATGGGAGTAATTAAAACAAAAAGTATCTAATATCTCACAGCTACTAATTTATTACTGTTACTTACTTAATATACATACACAAAACATATTTAATATATTTAAAGAAATGACGAAATGTTTAATAAGAAATGTGTTATGGTGAATTAAAAAATTTTACTCGCAAAATTTTTATATTTTTATCTACATTTGGTTTATTTTTAGTTTTTTTTTTGCTGAGTGGCGCAGAATTTTTTTCTTGATAAAAGATATGTCATTGTTATCTTGAGCGGCATTGTTTTTGTTGTCAACAATGTTTAGAAAATGTCTGGGAAATTGCTCTTGTTTCGTTGATAACTTAACTAGATTTCACTGGTATACATAAGCGGTAGAGGGTTGGTTAAATTATGTTTTCAAAATTTACTAAGATGGCTAAACTAGAGCTTCAAAAATTTTAATTTCTACGGAAAAAATAAATTTTGAGAGGGGAGATTTAACTTATTGGACCCACATGGTTCAACCATTGCATACGTTGTGAACTAGTTGATGCTTAAGAGCCAGAAAAATTTAAGAATTGAAAAAATCTAGGAAATTAAAGAAATTTTCTCTACGAGAAGGGGGGGGGGGGGGGCTTAAGATAGCCATTTAAATTCCCAACCATTTCTTAAATTACACTTCATTCAATCAAGTAGAGTACAAGAAGCAGTTCATAGGAATCAATTTCTAAAGTCTATTAGAACATCTTAATAAGTTTAGAAGCACTCCAACACCCCCCCCCCCCCCCAAAAAAAAGAATCACAAAAACAAAAAACCACAGTATTATCTGCATGATGACTATTCCAAGAAAAATCTGCCCCACTCAGCCTTACCATTCACTGTTTGGAACTTGAGTTGATTTATATTTTTTCCTTATAATCACATAAATGTGTTAAAATGCATAACCTCAGGTTTTTCCTTATTATTTTTTTGTTTTTAAATTGCGTTCCCTGTTTGTCAATTTTTTTGTACGTTTTTAATTATAATCCTATTTTGATATAAAATTAGTTAATTCTTCCGCTAATCAGAAAATGTATTTGATGTAGCTTGGATGCGGGTTTTTTATTTAACTGTTTTTAACCTTAAATTAAATTTTTTTGAAATAATAAAAAATTGTTGTTGTTTTATTTGGAAAAAAGAAGTTAGTTGAGAAATTAATAATTGTCTATCTTAATTTATGGTGCTTTGCATTAGCGAATTATTAAGTTTTATTATTTTTATTTATTCTATTTTTTTGTGTAAATTTAATTGATAAAGAAATTTCTATTTTAATACAAATTCCTTCAACTAATTATTAAAAATGAATTAAATTCCATCTCTTAAAAAAAGTTTTCCATTTATTATACTCTAATCCAATTAATGTTTTTTTTTGATCTTCTTTTATGTCATCATATACATATTATTGTATAATGGAAAAGAAAGAAAGGATTCGATTTTTAAATGAAGTAAAAAAAAGTTATGTTTTATTTTTATTTTCTATTTTTATTCTGCTCTATATTAGAAAGAGAAAATTGTTATATAAACAAATTTATTCAAAAATCTAATAAAAATATTATTTTCACTAATTATAAAAAATTTTGTCTTCATCATTTTATTTCATTGATTGTCTCTGCTTACAGATTTTATGATTCTTGGAAATGTTTAAAAAATAACATTGTTCATTCATAACAACTGCTCGAGCTTTTTTATCAATGAAAGCTCATCAAAAGCTCACGAGAGCTTTCAAAAGCTCATGTAAAAAGAGCTTTTTGAACAATTTTTTGAGAGAGTGAGAATCAAACTCTCACTGGAAGTGGAATTCTCACATGTAGTAATCGTTGGAATTGATGTATTTAACAACGTGATTCTGCAAGACGTGAATCAGTTGTTTAGCAGAAACGGATATTGTAAGGACGTAAAGAAAAGAATCTAAAAGAAAATAATAATGACAAGTCTCGAGTGTCGATAGGAAAAAAGAATGAAAAATTATTTATGAAAGTGCGCGTTACTGTCAATTACGTTTGATCACTTCATTAGCTAAAATAAGGCGCAAACAACAAACATAATAAATCTCAATTATATCAGCGAAAGTGAGAAAATTACAGGAAATGCATAATAAATTTATCACTCCCATTTGGATTTCGTTGATAAGCATGCTGACGCAAGGTGAATTTATGACTCGATTTTCTTGAACATTAAAAAAAAAAGAAATGACAAAAAGGATTGTCCATAAAAAATTTGGTGTCAAAAATTCTATCCAAAATTATGACTGGTTAAGGACGTAAAAAATTTATTGTGCCATTAAGAAAGGAAATGTCAAGATTTCATTTTACCATGCATGCATTGTGTGCGGAGGCTAAATTTACAAATTATTCATGCAAAATCATTCATCATGGTGGGAGTCCTTTGGATGTTATGTACTCCTTGGTTAATAAAGGAGTCCTAGCATTCTCTAGCTGAGCTATAGCTCATGCTTGCTCACTTTTGCACTTCTTAGCCAATGCTACAGATGAGGATCATTGAATTCCTAAGCCAAATGATGAATTCTATGTTTTAAGATAATCCTTAACATCACTAAACATCCAAACAAACCCCAATAATGATAAGATGAAGAAAATTAAAATTAATTTACGCCAAAGATTCTTCTTCAATGCTGTGGCACATGATGGAAGTTAAAAACTCAAATTCTAATGCTCTTCATATTTCATGAAAGCGGAAAGTTTTTTTTTCTTATTTGAGACGAGTAAGAACAAAGAAGACTGTAGACTGAAGAGAAAAGGTTTCATCAAATGTCTTAATTTATGACTCAATGAATTAAAAAGACCCAAGAAATGCAAAAGAATTTTAATTTTCAATTATTCATAAATAATTTATTTTTTTTTTGCCTATTTAATATGCAACACGTGTTGCTTCCGTAGATTGATTCAAGGGGGTTTCATTTGAATTTCTTGAAATTAAAAACCAATTTTCTGTGGAATTTTCTCTTCTTTTTCTCAAACCAATCTCAAAAGTGTTCGATTTATTTATTCATTGTCTTATTCTTATTTAAATTTATTTCTTTGCTTTTCATTCAAAACCGAAAAAATATAATGGATATTTAATATGGCGTGGATACAATGAAAGGATTTGGAGAGAAATCAAATGTGGATATAGTGTGTGGACATGCTGACAGATTATTTGAGAGATGTTTTGCAAATAGTGAAGATTTTAATGCATCGAAGATTTTCTTTCAGAATACGACAAAGAGAAAAATTCCTTATAGTACAGTTGAGATTGACTACAACTGCAAGTAAATAGAGTTGGTCTTGATTTGAAAGCGTAGGTCAACTTTGAACTCTGGAATTTGACAGTTGGAGAAGTGAAAATGTTCATAAAATACTAAAATAACCTATAAAAGTTATCAATTAATATGGGAATTCAGATGCATAATAAATGACATATCTAAGTGGAAGAGAGTGTGCCTTTAAGACAGTATATAAGTGAATTCAATGTAATATGAAGAAAATTGATATGTAAATGTGTCAATATATTTTTAAATCGGCAAAAGTTTCTGGTTATTGTCTTAATAATCAGTTTAGAGTGAGAATCAAACAATTGTCAACATTAAATCGGAGTGGTGCTAATGTTTGCTGTCTCTTAAACTTTGATTTAAACTTTTAAACACAATCTGAATTCATTTCGATTTTTTATTCACCTCCTTTAGATTCTGCTTTTCTTTAAACATGATGAAGACATTAAATATAGTTTAAATCACAATCTTGAATTTTCATCGTCCTAAATTCTGGATCTCACTGATTTGTTTGAAAAAGAGAGAATCAATAGATAACAAAATATTTAAATTAAATTGTTTAAACATTTTTTAATAAATTCCAAAAATATTTCCCACGCAAATAAATCAGAATTTTCTCAACATTTAGCTACAAATTGTTTAAATTCCAGTGATGCAATGAAATTAACCAACAAAGTTGACCTACCTTCCAAAAAAAAGTCATTATAAAACTAAATCTTCAATACTTTTTTGTTCATCTCGAAAGATTATTCAATCGTGGCTTACAATGTTACCATGACTATACTGAAAAGTGCATGGATGCGATGAATAAACGTCTTATAAATGGTGAAGTGGAACCAGCAAAAAACTTTTACTCAATGTTGTGCAATGACAAAGAATTCAAAAAAGATTATCTGAACCATAGAGAATGTTTTCGTTACATTGAGAAGGTAAGGAAAAAGGTTTTAATTGAAAGGAGATAAGTCTTCCTAGAATTCAGGCTCTCAATTTTATTGTTTATCGTTATTTTGACAAAATTCAGAGAACAATGAACAGTTAAGAGCCTTAAAGCTTATAGCAATGGAATTTTATCACAAAATAAATTAAGTTGCTTATTATTTTCATTCGCGGAAAAAAACAGCACTTTATGTACATGACTTGGAGATAACTTCTTTAATTTCAATTTATATCCATTAAAATTTAAATAATTTTTTTTAATTTGTTTATTTTTCGAGTTTTGTTTATCATTTGGAAAGACAATACACAGCATAAGCCATAGAGAAGTTGTCAATAAAGACTGTTTATAATAAGAAACTTGAAAACGATGGTTTTGGATTTTTAAACATCCTTGCAATTGAGAGATTATTTTTGAGGGACATGAGGGGATTTCCTTCAAATGTTTTCTTCAATCCTAAGCGTCTGTTTGATTCTTAATATGAATATTTAACCAAACTGTTGCTTAATTAACTAGTAAGTATCTAAAGTGAACTGTATCTGATGCCATTAATTGATTTCATATCAATGAAACTTAAGAATGGCAGTTTTACTGAATGAGCAGAAAATAACAATCGGAATTCTTCTTAATTGCACATTTAAAAGCATAATTCCTCATCGAATTAAGTTTAATGTTTTAAGGGCGTACATTCTTATGGATTATATTATTGTTCTGATTTTGTGTAATTTATACGAATTTATTTATCATCAAATTCGTACTGAATTAATTGACCTTTTGAGATATCATTCGATATCAATGCCAACAAAAACGTTGAATGTATTTAACTTGAAGAAAATGAGAATCAAACATTCCCACGAATGTCTTTTTCCACTTTGGTAAAACATTTCATTAGCATTTTTCCACCCCTTAAATGTTTTTTTGCGAACTTCTTTTATTATCACTCGTAATAATGCTAATTAAAGAAATTCGCGCACTTTTTTTAAGGACGTCATTGAAATCTGGTTTGAAATTTTCCATTTCAAACTTGACATTAGTAACAAAAAGTTTATTGAAGTTGAGTCAACACGACTTCCCTCTCATTTCAATTTCATGGATTTCATCGCTCTAAAAACGCCAAGTCAATCAAAATGAAAGCTCAAATTCCTCCGAAAAGGAATATTAATTTTTTTAAAACAAATTTACGACAAACGGTTCCGATTCAGTATTTTCTATTTGACAGACTTATTACTTAGGGAAGTTTGAATGTTACGTAGCCCAAAAATTAGAACACTTTGTGATTCTTTTCCCTTCATAGATCTTTCAAATTACTGTTAAGTTTAGAACTTCAATTGAATTCCTCATAAAGTCTTAATTATAAAAAATGTACCTTAAACTCTCATAGATTCTGAACCAAGTCAACATCAAGAAACCAATTCATTTTCTACAAATACGGAAGCTTTTTATATTACACAAGGCGTAGAACCAATCTCTTCCGAGAGTATCACAGCATTAAAAAATTTACCATCGGCTATTTAATGTCCAATCATTTTTAAAATAGCTACTTAAACTCTGTGAAAAGAGATTAAATTTTATGCTCGAGTCACTTTTTGAACCACAAAAAAAAATCCACCCTCAATATTATTAACAAATATTTCGAAGTTTATGTTCCTTCATTTCCAATTTAATTTTCGTATTTCCACTCTTTTTATAAATCATAAAATATTACGTCTTAAAGTTGGAGAAGAAAATTTATGAAATTGTGTTTTTGGCGCCAAAGAATGTCTTGCGGTTATGAAATCCAATCATTCTTTATAAAATTCTAAATACTCTTAAAGCGAGGCGTGCAGGGTTTGCATTTTAGAATGAAAGATAATTTTTAACATGGTTCTTTATTGAATCCAAAATGTAGAAGAAGGCAAGAATCAATGTTGTGAATCTGATCAATTAGCTTTTGTTAAGTTTTGCTCAGTTTTGCTCATTTTTGTTTGTTTTTGTTCACTTTTGAGAAATTTTGACCAGTTTTGTTCACTTTTGAGAAATTTTGACCAGTTTTGCTCAGTTTTGCTCATTTTTGTTTGTTTTCGTACTTTTGAGAAATTTTGACCAGTTTTGCTCAGTTTTGTTTAGTTTTGATCATTTTTATCATGTTTAATAATTGTTTTGATCAGTTCCAGCTTTAAAAAGTCTTAACGCATCCCTGCAATTCCAGATTTATTCGCCACAAATATGAAAAACAACATCTTGTGTTTATGATAGACTGAATCATTTCCAAACGAATGAAATTATGAGTCGTAATATTTTTCAATTATGAATATTTATTTTGCAGCATGCATTAAATTGTATGAAGAAGTTAAATCGTAAACAATGCTCAGAAAACTTTCAATTCTCTTAGAAAATGGGCAAAGTTGAAATTTTAGTGCCCAATTATGAAGAAGAAAAACTTCTTTGAATGACTAAACCCTCAGAGGATTATTTGCGGATATGATAAAAAAAGAAAAAGTTAAAAAGTTATTTCATTTATAAATCTGAACCTTTTTTTTGAGAGTCACAGCAACAGCTGATATAAAATTTAATGCGATAAAATGATCCATAAACCTTTATGTGTGTTCAATACCTGAGGGCTTTTTCGCACTGCCTATCAAGTCAATTGAATGAATTTATAACAATAATATGCTGTAAATAATAGAATGAATGCTCAATACAAAATTAATTTCGACTTTTTCAATTCAACAATTGAATGTTGTGTACATATTGTGCTTACTTATCAAAATGTAATTTCCAATTTTTTTCTCATTTTTCTTGACAACATTTTTTTATGACTTGTGTTTATTTCTATTTTCCTTTTTTTATTCCACGCGCCTTAACGCACATCGACATTTTGTGAATTTTATCCACATAAAAAAAATAAAGGATTTCGAGGAATGTACAGCACATTACCAGAATGTTATAGAGAATGAATTCAAGCGGATAGAGAGGGAGAAAAAGAGCAACATTAATGTTCAATACATGCAATTTTGCTGGTAAGTTATTAAAGCTTTTCATTTTAAGCAGGATATGAGAAACCTTAAAAAATTCCAAAAAAATTCCGGTACATGATTTTATGAAATTTATTAATAATTTTCTGACAAAATTCAAATTATTTTTAACCGTTAAATGACTTAAGTCATCGAGCTTGAAACCATACTGAAGATAAAGAACCCACAAAAATCCTTCCAAAGTTCATTAAAATTAAAAAATGATCAGACATTTAGTCAACACATTTCATTCCTTCAATGCGATTTGCCGCAGCCTGACAAGTCCCATGATGATTATTTTGGGTTCCATATCATTTATTTAAGGCTCAATAAACTCAAACGATGATGTTTCTGTGATTTTTTTTAACAGAACAAAATGGAACATCCCAGACATTTTTCATTTTTTATCGCTTTTTAACCTTTCGTACACAGGGCACATAATCCACTCCATTATACATTATGCATACCTAATAATAACTTTTGATAAATAATTTTTTACATTTTTATTCTATTCCACTTCATGCTCGATGCTACATTGTGCGTTTTTTGTATTTTTCGCACATATTTTATGTCAACAACAACAACAAAAACATTAACATGATGTCAGTGCTCGTTACTCATATGAGAATTGTGTATATAACAGCGCCTGGTCTAAATGTAATGCAAAGTCAGCAAAATTCACAAAAAGTATTGTAGAATTACTGTCAAGTGAGCGACAATTTAAAAATTGTGCAAAAATTGAAAAAACTCTTTGTTCGGATGCTTCGGGTAGCTTCCACGGATTCAACATGATAATGTATCTCTTATGTTCGTCTTCTATTCTAAGTGGTATGTTACTGATAAGACAACTCTAATTTATGTTAAATTGCTGAATGTAAAATGTAATAAAATTTATTATCACATAACACGTACCAACATAGATCCACAAGCTCGATTGGTGGTTAATTTAAAATTAAATTCAAATTGAAGACGCGAACAGTTTGGGGGTTGTTCGTTAATTACGGACATTGAAATTAAACTGTGCAATAAATGATTGGTTCTGCTCAGTGAATGTCAATTTTAGTCAAATGACAGCTCAAAAGCGAAGACTGGGTGGTAAAAAACCTTTGACAGGAAAGATTCTGCTTGCTAGAATCCCCCCCCCCACCCTCCACCTCCCTCGCCACTTTAGGTACTTTGATAAATATTGATGTAGTCTTTATTAATTTCAAAGTCACCAATATTTTTACCTCCTGTTTTTGACTCCTGTATAAAGGCCTAGCCACAAAATTTTTTGAGGGGGGTACCGAATTAAGGGGGGGGGGGGGGGTGTTGTTGCATGGATGAGAGAATTTGAAGTGACGAGATGATAAGATTAAGAAATTAAGATTTTTTTATATTTTCTACCATGACAAATTCTTGAAGAGGGGATTTGAAAAATGAGACGTCATTTATGAACGGCCCCCATAGAAAATTTTAAAGCTTTTTGCAAAAACATAAACAAACTTATATCTTTCCTAGCCGATAGCAATAGAAAAAATTGTTCTTAAATATCAATTTTTCTTCCTTTATCTATTTCTTAACATCATTCTGTATTCTGTTTAAATTACTGTCGAGAAATAACATTTCTCATTAATCTATTTTCATTAAGTAATTTATTATCTAAAGGATAATACAATGAAATGAATATTTATAGAGGAAATGAGATGTAAGAAGGAGAAAATTGTTATAAGCAAATTATATTGTAATAGAATTTAACGAGTTGTTGCTGACTCAATAAGTCTCTTGAATGGAAAGCAAGGTGTTACGAATTTCCAATTCTAAAGCTTGAAAAGTCAAGAAGAAAAAGTTTGGCATTAAAATTTGATTGCTTAATTTTCAACATAGTGTGATCTGAGATAGCATAATACTAATAATAATTAAAAATGATTAAAATAATGAAGAAGAGTTCCAAGAATGTGTGTGGAACCAGAGGCGAAATTATCA
Organism: Chironomus riparius; assembly: GCA_917627325.4. Taxonomy (NCBI): domain Eukaryota; kingdom Metazoa; phylum Arthropoda; class Insecta; order Diptera; family Chironomidae; genus Chironomus; species Chironomus riparius. The sequence goes on from OU895877.1 coordinate 44,430,019, forward strand.
AGATTGTATAGAGAATTTATTGTACCATAAAATATAATTACATGCTTTTGTAGGCAAAAACTTATAAAATTAATTTTATATTTCTAGAATAAAACATTATTAACCTTAAGAAGCTTAGACAAGATCACTATTTCACTCACATATGTATCCTTTGTAGTTAATAACAATAACACGTGGTCAAATTAGTTTTCGACTAGATAAATGCACGTTTTCGAGCACATTCAACACATTTTTCTTCTGAAAAACAAGCCTTTTCGTGACTAAGTTAATCATCATTAGCTGAATTTTGATATGTCAAGGTCAAGACACAACTAGTGCTGCTAAACAAGCGCAATGCTTTTAGGGGTTTTTTCTAAGATTTTGTGACAGATGAACGTAAGAAGGAGTAGGGGGAGGGGGGGGGTCGTCCATCGAGTTTTTAACAGCCAAGCTTTTTTTAAGGCATTGATATATTCGCCAAAAAGCACAAATCTTCCGAAATTAACGGCCATGTTTCAAAAAAGAAAAATGGATTTCCAGGAATTTCTATTGTTCCTTTCTTGCTGAGACCCCCCCTAAACTTCTTAAGTAAACGGACCATATGTATTTCAAATCTATTCCAAATAAATTCATTTCTTCAGAAAATAAAGCTTCTTTCAAAGGAATTCGAATTCTGAAAATTTTATAGAATCATCTCAGTAAATTGAAAAAGTTCTCGAATCCTTTGTTCTGATCGAATTTCAATTACATTAAATCAAAGACTTAAATGAAGAAATAAAAATCAGAAATGGACATCAATATTTTTACATTAACTTTAATCCATTTTTCCATTTCATTTAACATTCAATACAATTTTAGCCTTTCTGATATTTGATTCCTTTGGGCTCCTTTTCCATCTTCTTTAAAGTTGATGTTTTAAAGATAAGATCCATGAAAATTAAAACGAGCACCGAGGCTTTATTCAATATCAATCATCTTTAAGTAATGGAATTGGCTATAAACTTTAATACATTCGGAGCGTTAAGATGTGATTCAAATACGGAATGAAGTCTTTGTGCAGACAATTCATTTTTCATTCAATCATGTTCCGTCCCAAAAGTTTTCTTCTTCAATTCTGGATGTCCTCGATTTGATAATTTTATTTTTCTTTAAGATGATGTTCTGTGAGGATTTGTAGATTGTGACAAATGAGGGAGTTGAATTAAAAAAAATCAGTTTTTAATTTTTATAAAATTCGACATCAACAAGATTTTCAAAAAAAATCTTCATTTTTCAAATCGAAGACCCCCTCAAAGAAAGTTTCCTTTCTGTTGCTTTTGATCTCTAAACATCTTTATGTGATTTGTGTGAAATCTCTTAATTTCATGTCTGAATAGCTTTGTGTCCCTGAAAACTGTTGAGAATATGTAAATAATCCAAGCTTAGTTCACAAAAATTCTCTCTTAATTACTCTTAAGCTCTGTTGATAATTAAAGGAATTAACTTTGTGGAGAATTGAATATTTAATTTAATGTGCCTCAAAAGCTTTCAATCCTCCATACGCACAAGTTTTGTCCTTAATTAGTTCATTAATTAACCAATACTTTAATGTATTGTTATGGAATATTTTGGCTCATGTCTCATTATTATTCGCATATTTTGTTGATGGTAAAACATTTCATTAAAAGAAGAAAAAAATACAAATTAGCATCATTTGACTTCCTGTAAGGCTCTAGTCTTGGGATATGATTCTTATTAAGGAATTTCCACATCTGTTCCTACAATTAGTCGTCTCCACAGCTATGTATTCATTTTATTAGAATTAATGGCTTATGTTTATGACAGGCTGTAATGGAAAGGGAACTTCCTTCAATTTCTAGAAATAAAATTCCTAGAATAAAATTAGAATAATCAACAAAAATTTTACTTTTTAAAAATTAAGGAATTTTATTTTGAATAATTTTTTTTCTTTTGATGTGGCATGTTTTGCGAAGCTTCCAAAATAGCTTAGAATGCTCAAAATTAGAATTATAACTCAACTTTTTAAATTCCTCGAAATTCTTTGTCATAAAAATAAATAATTAAATTTTTTTCATGCCACCTCGAGTCAATAAATAGAAAAATATTTCCTTAATTTTTTGTTGCTTTGTGCCTGTTTTTTTATTCCGTAACGCAAAAAATAATTATTTTGTGGATCTTGTCATTAGATAAATTCTTTATTTAAACTGTCACTGAATCTCAACCCTCCTTAAAGCTTTACGTAACTATTGAACGGCTCCTTTATTAAAAATACATTGGTGCTAACATAAAAACTTATTTTTAACTTTAAAACTCTTTCATACTTGAACAAATTAAATTATGTTAACTTAATAAAGAATGTAAGTACTCAGAATATTCAATTTTGGCGTCCTACAACGCATTTTTTCAAGCTATAAAGCAGTCAAATTGTTTATTTAAAATATAAAATTTGCTTGTTAAATTTGAATTTCTATTATTGGAGTTGTTCACTGATGACGCATGTATCTGCAAGATACACAATGTTGTTATCTGGATATTGTCCTAGCCTCGGGCAATATTTGAATAAGATTCAATTATGGAATTAATCCATTAGTCTTAGACAAACAAAAACAAATAAATGCTTCAAAATTTTTAAAATTATTGGAATTAAAAAATGTAAAGACACAAGTCATTGTGCTTAGCCTAAATGAAATATCTACCTAGAAAACTGAACTCCAAGATGAGCAAAGACTTAAATTATTTTACAAACTCTGAATAAGTTATTAAAACTCAAGCTGAGCATGTAATTATTAATAATTCTTCTTCAGTCGCATATTTCCATGTTTAAATCAAAAACTTCTAACATACTTACTTACTTCGCTGGCCGTACAGATCAATTGTGATCTATGTGTGCCCTTAGATGGCGCCTGAAGCTAGCTCTATCGTAATGCAATACTGTCTCTGTCAACAGCTTCTTTCCAAGAGTTTTTGAAACGTGATCTTTTGCCATCTGCAAACACATTTTTAAAGACTTTATTAATGAGAGCTTCAACAGGGCTCCCAACGACATGTCCAGCCTATCGGAGCCTGTTGAAACACTTCTTAAAACTTCCTTAACTTCCGGAACTCCCGGAAGTTTAATACCTTTTCGGAAGTTTCTTAAGTGTCTACGTCTTGTTTGAATCAGTTTGAAAATCTGGTTTGACAAAACGATATTCAATGTAATATCCAAAAGATTCCCTTTAAAGTATTCCTGCGCTAAAGTTCGGCATACATTTGATGGTAAAATAAGATGCCTAGGAATCAGTGACTAGTCACAAACACTAGTTTTGTACTTATTGGTCAAATAAGTCCAGTCAAACGGTGCTTGTCAGGAATATTTTAAAGAAAAATATTTATATTTGGTCATAAAAAGAGTTTTAAGAGTCTTAATGGAATTAATTTGCAGTTGCACAACATTATTCTACGTCCTCAATGAACAACAATTAAGAAATTCAATTCATATTTTATTAAAAATTGTAGACAAACTGTAAATAATGCAAAATTTCTTAAAAAGTGCGTTTAAAAAAATTTAAAATAAAAAAAAAATCTTAATGGAATAAAAAAATTAAATTGTAAGCCAAAGAAAATTATGAAAATAAAATTATGTTAACATAAAAATGATAAGAAAGAGTTAAGAAAATCGCTGTAAAATAAGCGAAAATATGAAAATGAAGAAAATTTTTAACAATGAGTTATTGTACAGCATAAGATCGATATATACTTTTTTTACATTTTATAAATTGGCGAAAAGATTTTATGTAAATATAAAATTATGGCAAGTGATGATCGGTAAAGCCATACAGTATTTAAGAAGAAAATTTCATCCGTACATTAAGCATCTCCTCCTATGATTTTTCACATTCATGTCGCATTTCTAGATTGTTAAGAAAATTTTCGTTCCATTCAGCACGAAAAGAGAAAAAATTTCCCACAAAAGTCACATTTTCTTAATCTTTTGTTGGCTTTCAATAACTTCATAATGGGATCTTTATTATCAAAATGTTTAGATTAAATTAAAAGCGTTTATAAGAAACAAAAAAGTTAAAAACAATGAAAATATTTTTATGTTAAGAAATGAGAATAAAGAGGATGGAAAAATTTGTCAGAAAAAAATGTAAACCTTTTAATTTTTAATCTTTAGGTGACCCAAAATAATATTCATTGAAACTTAATTGGTTGCAAAAATATTTGTTTAGGAAGAACTTTAAGCTCTCACACCTCAGACGGTAATCAAGCCACTTTGATCCACTTGAGAGTAATAAAATCAGCAAGATATCATTAAGAGATATTTACGGGTATTATCACACAAGAGTCCGACTTCATGAGAATTGTCAAGGTAATTAGAAAAGGATGGACGTGCTTTTGAGAAGATTTTATTGATGTTTTCAGAGAATCTTTTTATTTTTATATTGCATTTACAGTTTCTATGGATAAAGAATGTTTTTTTGTTCATTAACATGATTGCTTTTCAATTGATCCTAGCAAAGGTAATAAACAGACAGAGGCAATAAAAAGGATTGAATTGAGTAGATGAATTGACTACAAAACATATCATATATCAATTTAATTAGAAATGATTTCTTAACTCTTGAGTAGGATGTTTACTAGCACAGGTCAAACTTTTGTTTTAAATACCCCCACATGTCAGCCTATACATATAATCATGTCTTGTTTATTTTCCAGTTGCCACTGTTATTTTATGTTATACGAGTTTTGATGTTAAACTAAGAAGGAGTTCGATGGGCAAAATAGAAAATTATTTGTTGTTAAACATTTGCTAATTGATGGAGCCAAAATTGACTTCTATCATATTTCAATTTGTTTTAACTGTCTCATTATTTATCTGTTTTTTAAAAAGATTTTTTTAAGCCTCGTTGGCTAATTGCTTTACGTAAAATCACCATCTAGATTCCTCCCCTCTCCTCCGTTCCTCGTACAAAATTGATAATGAAACAATAAATTTAAAAATTCCAGACTCCCCCTTATTTATTTTCTTGGGCTGACAACTGATCTTGCAGAATTTCAACTTATTTAAATTTTTGGAAAAAATCTTGTCTTTAACATGAATTTTCTTAGAACATCCAACGGTTTTCTTATACAAATTTATTTAATTATGCCTCATCATTTATATAAAGAAATTCCATGCTTATCTTAATGCTTTTGCTAGCACCGTTGTGTTGCTTAATGCGTCACATTTATAAAAAATTCATAAGGATCCCACTTAATCAGCAATTGCCTTGCAATAACGTTATTGAAAATCTTAAAGGTAAGAAAGATGAATTTGAGAAAAAGATTCTTAAATTGATTTGTGGTTTTATGGTTTTGTAACATTTTATAAGACATATTATCTAAGGTAAATGAATCTTGGCAGAGCTCGGAGTTGACTCGAGATTTTCATCGATCAAGTATGACTGAGTCGACTTGACTCCATACAAAATATCATCGACTTCGAGCTCTTGATCTTGGTTTAGGATCTTCAAGCATCATTTTTTAAAATCCTTCACACATGAGAATAAAGAACCTGCGTATTCATTTAGCTAAACCCACAGATTAATCATTTACAAATCATATTAATAAAGTTCAAATCCATTTATGAACCACCAAGAAAAAGTTTGTTAATCTTATAAGTCAAAAAGGTTTTGAATTAAATTCTAGGAACTCACATGTTCTCCTTCCCTTAACATATTTTATGATTCAATATGACAGTTTTGACACATTTACTTTCACACTTACCAAGAATAAAAGATTATTCTCCCACTCAACAAACACTACAAAATTGACTTAAACTTCCAGTTTTGACACATAAAATGCTGTAGCTGCCATGCAACTTTACCAAAGTTATAAACACTTCTAGGAAATCATAAATTACGCTCGACTTTATCAACAAATATCAAATTTTATTTGGTCTGCTTCAATCTATTTTTATGTGACATCCGAGAAGTTTTTTTTTGAGCCACATGCATGCTTATTATAGTACAGCACGTGTAAATACCTTTAACTTAAAAAGGCGTTAACATGTAAAATTTGATGAGCTGTGAAATTGTTAAAAATTTAACAAGAGAGAAATTTAATCAAAAAAATTCACTTGGCTTTGCCTGTGAGCTTATTTAGATTTAAGGTCTAGCAAATAGAGCAACAAAAACTGATTCTTAAAGCTTAGCAGAAAATCTCAAATTTTATTAAAGTATAAAGCAGAGATACCAAATTCTGCCTTCATGGTCATGTCAACATCTAGATGTCTAGGTGGCTTCCTCGTTATTTTAAACCTAAATGAATGAGAACTGACGAAATTGAACACTAGACTAAGTTTTTATTTGCTAATGATTTTGTGAGTATCACTTGTACTGCCGCACGTGAAGATATTGAAAATATTGAGAGTAAGTGTTACATCATAAACACTTAAATATCTAAATTTCTTAGCATAAAAATTCAATTTTCATTTTACGCATCTTTGAAGATTTTCTAATTTTCTTCTTCTTCCTTCCTAACTTCGTACACAAGATGTGCAGACTTTTACCTAAAATCTCAATTTAATTCCGGATTTAACATAGCAGAAATGAGAATATTAAATAAGTCTCTCAAAATATATTAAAAGAATTTACCGAGAATTTTCCAATTAAAGCATTTTTTACTTCTAAAGCGATGATTTACATTTTCTTGGAACTTTTTGCCTGTCACTCCCAAATATTAGTTTATTTTCTTTTTTATGTTGATTTTTTTAACATTACATTGATTTTCAATAAGGCAGAAGTGAGGCTTGCTTGTTAATTTATTAAATTTTAAAATACAGCAAATCCATAAATTGTTAAAACTTAAGACTCAAAACTTAAGACTTAACTAAAATTTAAGACTCACAGCAGGTGAATACTACAACCATTTCAGCATTGGATTGGATCCCACCACATGTAGTAATTATTAGATGCTGAGCGATATGCTTACTAAGTGTTTCTGTCAGGTGCACAGACCCTTACCCTCGTCAAAAAAAAAACCGTTTTAAGATGCTAGGGTTTTAGTTATAAATACAAAAATTCTGATATTTTAGTATTGAAGTCTTTTTATTCCAGCCAATTTGTTTACAAATTATCATCCCTGATTTCATGCCTGACACATTTTAATAAAATATTCATGCTCTCACGTGCAGTAAAAATATGCAAGCATTTGTTTTTATTCAATAATGAATTTTTTGCAATGAATTTTTAAAGCAATAATTCATCTAATTAGTCAGCTGGAAGATACTGCCAAAAATGAGTTTTAATTAGTAAACCCACAATCGTTCGACTTAAAGTAGGATATCAGTAGCTCTGTGAACGTTGACTATAGTAACCTGGTAATTAAATTTGCATACACTAAGGGCGTATATATGGAACATTTGTTTAAAATTCAAAACAAATCCGTTTTTTGAATTTCCATCAACATTAAAAGAAATAAACGATTCCCTTCAAAGTTGATAAATATGAGATACTTTGTCTTAATTTGAATATCTCGTATAAAATGATGACAGTGCACTTTTTCCGTCGAGTATTGAGCAAACGATAATTCCAAGGTTTTCAAAAAGGAAACGAGAAAGTTTATACAAAACAAATAAGTTCAATAGAGTAAGTTTATAGATTCTTTAGAAATTGCTTTGTAAATACAAAGAAGCGGGAACAGAATAATTGGAAGTTTTCACAAAGCACTTCACTCAATACGATTCCTCAAATGTTTCATAAAAAGTTTTAAATTCTGTGATAAGAGATATAATTTTAAGAATTTCAAATTTAATTATGATTAATGATGATTAAATTTATAGGAATTCTCTGTTGAGTAGGAAAAGAGCAAAGTCATATGTAAAATTATGATGTCAAAGATCATTCAAACAACAAATTTCCAAGCCACTTTGCTACCACCAGCCCACATCTCAAACACTTTGTTATATAAAGTGATTGAGATAGGTTTCTTGAAATCTTCATTCGTTCGACTTTAATCATTTTTCTCTTTTTTCTGTTAAAGTTAGATCTTAATGCAGAAATTTTTCCATTCAGCATATAGCTTTGTCACATTATGAGTTAAAATTGATCTCTTTTGGACGCTTTGTCTGTCTTTAAATGCATCTATTAAATGCTCATTCAAATATCCTTTATTATCTCTAAAGTCTAAGTGCTGTCTTTTCCTCTTTGTGTCACTCGTGTTTTACTAGAAAATTGCGCTTCTGTCCAAACAGAACTTTCTGAAATTTTCTACCAATTTCTTTTGTAGGAGTTCCGTAAATGCTGAAAAGGATTTTTTTTTCATGAAATTTGTTTATTCTGTTGAATGTTTGGGTATGTTCAAGAATACTCTTAAGACTTTTTTTATGGCATTGAGAACAAAGACATGATTTTCTATATATAAAAATTTCATGCATCTTAGTCAAGCCTCTACATTAAAAATCTTTACAACATTCACATTAAATTGAAATTTTATCTCTAATTTATTGTTAAAGGTTAAAAGCTTTACAAAAATCAAAAGTTAGACAGAGCTTTATGAAAAATTAAGATAAATAAACATCATCAAATTTTGTTGCCAATATATCATGAAAATTTACGCCATGCAGCATCAACATCATGAATAAATGTGTATAAATTAATCTAGCTAACGTCTTCATCATATGCTTTACGCAGTCGATAACCCAAAAGCTTTCATTAAACATTCATGCGAATTTTCCTTTTTATTGACTTTTTTCCATCTCTTGACTCTCATATTCCATATAAAGCGATATGTGATGTTCCAAAATCAACAAATCAGAACATGCTTTTATATTCATAGAAAAAATCACAAATCGGCCTTTAATGCATATAAATAATTCGCATATGGATCATGTGGAGGATTTTCTTATTCTTAAAAATTATTCAAAATTATATCTTGCTATACATGAAAGCTACCATAAGCAAAAAGGTATCATTTTAGAATTCCTAGAGAAAAAATATGGAAAAGATTGTGAGTTGTACGCAAATTTTCTCAAGCTATACTTTTAGGATTTATATCTTCTGGCATTTTTGTAGATATTTTTTTTCATTGGATTTCTTGGTATTTAAATAAGTTTTAAAGAAGTTGAGGAGTTATTTAAGAAAACAGTTGTCTAATGCTGTGACAAAGCGATTCGAAAATGAATAAAATTTTAGTTGAACGCATTGACCCCCCCCCCCTTTTCATCCCTATTTTAAAATTAGTTTCCTTTTAAAAATTATTTTATTTTTCCCAGACTTGGAAAGCACGGCATTTTGTATCAAGTGGCGGTATGTCGCTTAGTTTCCCAGCCTGATTTTTTTTTTCCATAGCCCTACTTATCTTAATTATTGGCAGGGCCAGAGCCAGGGGGGTCTGGAGCCCTGCTAATGATCTGAATTTTCTTATAATTTAATCATTACTGAATCATTAAAATCAATAAAAACTCTAAAACTGTGCTTAAGGCAACAAATTTTTTTTTCTTCCTAGCTTCATCACGTCTATACTTTCTGGTTTAGTTAACGTAGCATTAGGTTTTATCTTAGTATCTGATTCAAATTAAAAAATGACACAACATTGTCAATTTTTGTAATATCTAATATCAATTTTCACAAAACATATTATGCATTAATGAATGGGAAACCAAAGAGGTAAAATATCAATTATGTGTAACTCATTTAGGCTTGAATTCGTAACATGATGACATATAATAATCAATAGAATACCATAAATGTGATAAATTTATTTTTATCTGAGTCAGTGTTGAGAAAACTGTTTATTCAGAAACTAGGAAGAGGATGAAGAGATTTTTTTTTAAAAAAATTGAGCAAATCGAGGAAGTTTGAGCCTCTCCTTCACAACTTCATGATCACCTGACTTCCTTCAGCTGTGTAATCGATACACAGTTTCCTCTTAGCTTTGATTCATCAAGTTTTTAAATAATAATTTAACTACTCTGCCTACAACTCTATCACTTAACAAGAAAGTCTCTATCTAACTTTATCTATCAATATATTGATCTCTTTTCCTGACCTTGTTTATCTTAAATAACAAACTCAGAAAACAGTCCTGATTATAAGACTGTCACGTGGATTTTCTTACCTGTCAACAGAGAATTTTATTAAAAAACTTTTATAACTGGATTAAATCAAATCGATGACCCAAAAACATACGTAAATGTCCTAAATCTTTTGTCAAATAATAAACTTATATAAAAATTCAAATTCATCGAACGCTTTGATCCTATGAAAATTAGAAATTGTAGCATATGTAAAAAAGGATAATGACGTTATCCAACAGAACTGCTTAAAAAATTTTGCAAATGTGTTAAGAAATGTTCTAAAAACCTTCTAGACTGCAGAAACTGTTGCCAATCTCATTTTACAATTTCGTTGTCATAGCTGAGATTAAAAGCCATTGGAAACAAAACAATTGAAATGTTTGAAATCAGCATAAAGGAATTGAATCTACTTGAGTTAATTTTAATTTCTTAAATTCAATTTTATAATGTTGAGGATTTTTATAAATACGACATTGCAAAAGGATTAAAATTCTTCGAGGTTTATTTCCATAGAATCCACGTATTTCACATGTTTGACTTTGGTGGTTGAATTTAGGCAAGTTATATTGCTTTTTAATGAAGCAATTTTCATCCAAAACCTGATTAATACTGAAATAAACACAAAATTATCCAAAAACCTATCCGCAACTTACCATTAATTAGTATGCCATATATTCTCCATCTATCAACGCTTTTCACCAAAAATTTATTTTTAGCAACATGTTGAATAAGCTGAAAGTAAATTTACATTGAATTGAGAGAAATATTCAATTTCATTTCATTCATAAAAAGAGAATTTGTGGCTTTATTTTGGAGCTTTTAATCTCCTCACAAAAGTTTCCATTTCAATAATTTTAGCCTTTTTGTGTATGCAGAAAAGGGACGTGTCTTAAATCCAGCTATGGATTTTTCTAGTATCATTTATCATCCATCAAACCTAGATTTTAGGAAGGTAAGATGGTTTAATTTGTATTTTTAAACTTAAAAGCTGAAATGGCACTTTTTCTTGGTTTTCTAATAAAAGATCTTTAATGCTAGAAGGAACGAAGAAATAAAGCTGATGCTGACTTTCTCGAAAATTAATCTGACTGGCTTTAAATGACATTTTATAAATGAAGATCTAATTTTTTTTAAATCGTAAATAAAATCATCAAATTTCTTGAACTGTAAGCGTGTCATTTAAAACTGAACTAAAATTGAAAAAAAGGTTTTGAATTGAATCAAAATTAGCTAATTTTATTAGCCTTTCAAATTGAATTAGATTTTCTTTTAATGATGCTTTCTATATAGGTATGATGCTTTAAGTATTCAAAATTAATGATAAAACTATATCTTTTTAATTTCTGCAAATTATTTTGAAAGCATAAAACGTATTTTTTCATTTATCAAATGACCTGATCGAATTGAAAATGCCTATGCAGTTTTTAAAAAACAAAACAAAAATTTTCCTTCAATGATGTTTTTACCTTACAAAAAATAAAAAATTCCTAAAGTTATGAGAAATTAAAAAAAGTAAAGAAATTTATAGCTTTAAGAAGGAATAATTTTCATATCTTGTTGATCTTAATTCAATTTGAACGCAATAAGGTTGAATTCCAAATCATAATAAGATAATTCGCAACAACAAGAATAAGTTGTTGAGATAAGATTAATCAATAAAAATAAACAGAAGATGAAATTAATCCCCAAAAAATTTATGAAAATTCTGATATATTTGTTCATTAAACGCTGAATACTTTATCTAGATTAGAACTAAAATTCCTTTGTTTATAAACGCTGAATACTTTATCTAGATTAGAACTAAATTTCCTTTGTTCATTGAACGCTGAATACTTTATCTAGATTAGAACTAAAATTCCTTTGTTTATAAACGCTGAATACTTTATCTCGATTAGAACTGAAATTCCTTTGTTCATTGAACGCTGAATATTTTATCTAGATAAGAACTAGAATTCCTTTGTTCATTGAACGCTGAATACTTTATCTAGATTAGAACTAAATTTCCTTTGTTCATTGAACGCTGAATACTTTATCTAGATTAGAACTGAAATTCCTTTGTTCATTGAACGCTGAATATTTTATCTAGATAAGAACTAGAATTCCTTTGTTCATTGAACGCTGAATACTTTATCTAGATTAGAACTAAATTTCCTTTGTTCATTGAACGCTGACTACTTTATCTAGATTAGAACTAAAATAGCTTTGTTCATTGAACGCTGAATACTTCATCTATATTAGAACAGGTCTAGGTTAAAACGTCATTTATGTACAGTTTTTATATTTTATTTTAAATTTTTTTTTATTTTGTGATAATAAATTCCATAATTCAGATAATTTATTTCAATCAGATGCAGTGCTTTTCTAAGAAACAAAAATTCAACTTCAAATTTTCTTTCTAATTTTTGAATCAATGTAAGTCTTATTCTAATGAAAATATTCTACTGCGAATATCAAAACATTCAACCTATTAAAGCTCTAAAATCAACGATATACTATGAATGAATAAAAAAAGCTTGTAGCGTGTGTATTGATTTAACAACACGAATCCGGTTTTTACAGCATTAAAGCCTTCTGTTAAGCAAATATTTTCTTCACATCAACAACTGTGCTTTAACTTAATCGTACATTAACCTCCAAATCGGAAGCTTTATGTCGATATTTACCTTAAATACAAAATAATTGACTTCTTTCGATTATATTTTTTGTATGTCTTTAACTTGCAAGCCACGGACTTTTTTTCTAGAATTGCTCAGAACATTGGATTTAAAATTGACATTAGTATTCAGTAAGCATGACATTTACTGACGTTAATAACGAGTGTCCATGTCTTTATTAATTATTAAATGTGATATCATAATAAATATTATGTTGAAGTGCATAACATGAAAGTGACATGCGGAACAAAATTGAATGTAAAATCAAGTCATGTAAGCTACCATATGCTATAGCTTTTGGCTTATCTTAATGGAGAGTTTTGAATCCAAACATTCAGAAAATCAGAAGCAATTTCTATAAATATTCGATCTAGATGTCATTAAATATTGTCACAATCTGCACCACGTTGTGATCTTTTTAAGAATTAAAACCTTTAAGACGAATCTGACTTTCGTAATATCCTATTTTGGAATTAAATTTCCTCCCTCTACATTTTGGGTTAAAATGTAATTAAAAGCATGACAAGCAACAACAAAAAAAAAATCATAACTTTTGACATAAGAAGAAGTCGTGTACTTTTTTTATGGCATTTGTACAAATAAAGTTGAGGCACTAAAGAAGTCTTTCTCCATTTATTGCTCAGTGCTTTAAGTGTCGACACATTATGCAGTGCTAAGTTCCATTTTATTTGCATACTATGAATAATTTCGAGTGCTTTTGATATTGTCTTAATTAGAATTTTTTAATTTCAAAGTTTTTAATTTATCATTCAAAAAATTTCAAAATCACAGGCTATTTCCAACAATATTCATATATTTGCTGAAAAAAACTGTATTGAGTTGAATTAAAAGTGAAGTCTGTGCCAGCTTTAAGTGAATCCTTAAAATACGTTAATGTGAAATTGAAGAATGTTAAACTGGTGAGTGAAGAAAGTATTTAATGGTTTGCAGTTCGAATCAGAGCTGTTGGTAATGTATTGAGCATTATTTAAATTTTTTAAATAATTTAAGAATCGAACCCAAGTCTTCATAAAATAAAGGGTTACAGAATTTCGATTCCTCTCCAGTCCTTTTTCTGATTTAGCAAAATTCACCTTTATACGGTTCGTTACCTAAGAATCTGTTCATTATCCGATCTTTCCGAGTCTTCCCCAATCCTTCTGAAATTTTTTCCCTACACCCTCAATACAGACTCTATTCTGCTTCAACATAACCTTCTGACGATAGTTCCAAAGGCTTACTAAGCGTCCTAGGTAACTGGCCATTGATGCTTATCATAAACATTAAACAATTATTTCAATTTTGAGTTTTATAAAATAATATTTAACATTTATTTGCAGGCAACTCACAAAACATTGCATTGTATCAAAATTTGTATAGTTGTGCTTACATCATTGAGAAGTGACTGGTTTTGAATAGAGAAGTCAGAAAAATAAACCAAATCAACCAAAAGTTAATCCAGTTGAATTTATGAAAATTTTTGAGATTCTATTTCAATCCAAATGTTTTTAAACTGCTTGATTTGAGTTTTTTACGTTTTAGGCATTCAGAACAGTGTTGCATTCTGGCGATTTATCTGGATCAGATAAATTCTGAGACAGAAATTTCTTCATAAAGATCGATTCTATGTGAAGATAGAAAATCTAATCTACACAAAGATTATTTCTACATAAAGATTCTGTCTACATAAAGATTCGATGTAGATGTCTACAATTCTACATTCTTCTCTGATGTAGACCTAGAAAAAATGTAGAATTGTAGACATCTACATCGAATCTTTATGTAGACAGAATCTTTGATGTAGACCTAGAAAAAATGTAGAATTGTAGACATCTACATCGAATCTTTATGTAGACAGAATCTTTGATGTAGACCTAGAAAAAATGTAGAATTGTAGACATCTACATCGAATCTTTATGTAGACAGAATCTTTATGTAGAAATAATCTTTGTGTAGATTAGATTTTCTATCTTCACATAGAATCGATCTTTATGAAGAAAGTTTCTTAGCTAGACGAAAACTATTGAAGAAGCTACATTCTTCATCTAGTGTAGACATCTACATTTGCAATACTGATTCAGAATAGTCAACTAGATTTTAAATCGTTTTCAGTTAATCGAATTTCGTTTTTCGTTATCTTAAAAATCACTTTTTAGCATGGCAGTCCGCATTTTTACACCAAAATCATACGTTTGGCTTAAAGTACAAAAGTTTGGCACACTTTTTAACCAAAAGCCAATGGTCAGCCTACCAGTATGCATCAAGTGATGTTCAAGTTGATTATTTCTTCTTATTTTATTCACATTTAGCAAATTAATCATTTTTTCGTCACTTTTTACCAAAATAATCAACATTTTAGTAAGAAAGCGTTTGAATTGCTGTTTATGTAGTCAAGTCACGTGTTTGTTTCTGAGATAAGACCATCCACTGTGCAAGGCGTGCATTTGAGTTTGAATTACTAATTTTTGCTTAGTATCGTGTTTGTTGTAAAAGTTTTAATAATAAAGAATTGAATTTTAAGGAAATTTGACAAAAGAAGGGGCCGGAAACTACACCGATTAAGCATCATGTGCTCCACATCCGATTAAATAAAGCAACACATGGTGCTAAAATGTTAACACCAATTAACAGTCACGGGTGTTAAAATTTTCCAGAAAAGCAGAAAATAAAATATGCAAAAAAGGTTAATTTCAAGCGAAGATGTTTAATCATCTCGCTTTCATTTGCAAAAGTGAAATTAGTGTCTTAAAATAATAATAAAAAATATATTATCACTAGTGTCGTAATCTTTATTTTTGCATGAAATCATATTAGTCGATTTAACATTGAAGCATACATTTATAATCTCATATCAGTTTCATTTTATTTATTTAAAGTGAAAAGCTCCATAAAATAGTTTAAGATTTATTTAAAATTAAAATATTTAAGCAGCAATTTTGATAAATATGCAGATTTGTAATTAAAAGAAAACACGAGATTACATTTTAGGGTCAATTGTTTTGATGATTTAAATGTTTTCGGATTTTATGATCGAAATGAAATTCACGCACTAATTATAAAAATTCAAATAAGTTACAGCTAGGGTTTATTCGTTTATGATGTCCATGAAACGATTTAAACAAAATTATACAATCCCTTACAGCTGAATAATGAACATAATAAGCAAATGACTAATAGCTTTTAAGGGGGTCTAGAGCTGTGTGATCTTCAACTGTGGGGATGTTAATACTGGTTAATACAAAATATGCGAACAACCCCACTCAACAGTGATAATCAAAGCATTGTCTACTTACCAAATTCTTACTGTTGTGCAGAACGTAGTCTAGAGAGTCTGAACCCCCCTTTCCCCCCGTTGTGAAAGTAAAAAGCGGAGTTATTAATCTAAAATTCCATTTTTATTCACGTCCTCTCGCAAAATCTTACATTCATGCTCTTTTGACAATAAAATATCATATTGCACAAACATATCCCATCCGGACTTACTTACTTTCTTTATAATGTGCTAAAAAGACTGTCTTTCAATTATTATGCAAATGATGTTAAATGAAATAATTAGTGAATCCCCATTCTAGTAAACAAAACTTTAAATGAAAATGTGAAAGACAATAAAAAAGCATGTCTTATGTGCGAATTAAAAGAAGAAAAAAATGAGTATTATATCATAATCAAAGTGAATAAAACCAAAAAACTTATGAGTATCTCTTTTCAGTAGATTTTTAATCGTTGAAGTATTCGGTTGTTTAGGATGGATCGACTTGGTGTTTCGGATATCATTTTAATCAGTTATTTTTTAATAGCAAAGTATGTTGCAAAATTTTATAAATTAAAAGTTAAGAGATGAAATTAAAGATTAAAGAAAATATTTAAAAAAGAAAAGATTGAAAAATTGAAATAAAAAAATTGAAAAAGGAAGAAAATTTTAAAATAAAAAAAACTGAAGTTACAAAAGTTGAAATTTTAAAAACATTTTTGAAGTTTTAAAAAACTTGAATTTAAAAAACAGAACATTTGAAAAACAAATCAAGGTATAAGAAAATCTTGAAAATTTTCAAAAATTTTTAAAATGGTGATGATTCAAACAAAAATTTAAAATGTTTCATTTGAATTAAAATGTTTAAAAAAGTGAAAAAATGAACTTATTTAAAAATTTGAATTGTGCTTTTTCATAGTTTAAGAAAAGATTTTTGAAAAAAATTATTTGCATAGAGGAGTTAAAGCAAATATATAGTTATTTTAAAATATCAAAAATATAAAAAAAATGAAAATTTTTTAAAATTTCATAAACCCTTGAAATTCGCATAAATTAATTTCAATATTCTGCTTTAATTTTTTAAAACAAAATCTAACGACAATGTGTATAAATTTTAGGATAATCCCAGCCATTTTCAAATTCCTACTTGACAAACTTTTTGGAATAAAGATAAAAATAGGATCAATATCATTATGGAATACCTGCATCCAAGATATCAACATAAAATGGGGAAATTTTGAAATAGTAAGTATAAGGAAGTGCTGAAAGTAATAAGCGTTCTACTGAATGATCAAATTCAGAACTTAAAGTTTCACTTAAGTCTACTTGCTAATATTTAATTTGAATAAATCATTTTGACTTAAATCAAAAGCATGATCAGGGAGTGGTTTTTAGGGTTGTTTTTAAGAAAAAATACCAAAAATACCCCAAACTCATTTTAAACATTTCTAGGTCCGCCCTTGACCTTGGTTGACTGGGATATTATAGATAATATATAGTTGCCTAAAGATAATTTAATTCTGGTCAAATCAAATTTGAGCTTTGAATTATTATTGATGTATTGTAGAGTTATAAAAATAAAAATGTTATTCAAATTAACAGAACAAAAGCTTCAAGAATTGCAAAATTTCAAACATTTGGGCCACAATTAACAAATGATCGCATTATGTTGAAGACATATTACTCAAGATGATATATTTCATGATAATTGTGCAAAATAAATGGCACATAAGCAATTGTACCTAATAAAACTTTCATGGCTTCATAATTTTAATGATTTTATTGTACACAACATGTTGAAACTAGTTTTGAATTTCAAATATATTTTCCAGATCACAGGTCATATTGCATTGACGAGTAAGCTTCTAGGAACTAAATTCAAAAAACCACATTCTATTGTCTGTAAGAACGTTAAAATCTACTCGATGCAGAATAAAACGCCGGATATAGATTTAACAAAATATGATTGTGAGAAAATGATGAAAAAATCTGAACAAGGAGACGCGGTAAGGAATGAAATGCTGCATGATTTTGGATTTTACTTCAATCCATTGGCCATGAAAACTCTTGAGGTAACAAATTATTGTAACATAACGCCATAAAATGGAACTATAATCTTATCAAATCTTTCAGCGTTTCGAAATTCAGATTGAAGACTTCTCATTTACAGCATTTAATGCTGATATGACTTTAAAAACAAATATTTCATATCCAACTGTTAAACTACAAATGAATGGATATGAAAAAAGTCACAAGAGAATTTCTTCAAAAAAGGAGCTTTTGCTTGTCGTCAAGAACAAAGACGAGAAATGGAAGAACTTTTCAGAAACTCACTTTTTGCCAGAATTCAATTTTTTTGTGGATAAATATAAAGATTTTGAAGTCCGTGAGGATGACATTATAATTTCTGGATTTCCACGTTCAGGAACGACTCGTGCTCAAGAAATGGTCTGGCTTGTTGCAAATGATTGTGACTTTGAAAGTGCTTTGAAGCATGAGTCTGATGTTCGATGTCCTTACTTTGAGTAAGTTTTCAAATTCATTGTAAGTCAATTTCCAGATTTGAATAATTTATTTCCATTTAGTCATCCAGGTTGGAGTTTCCTGTTCCGCAAAAATACAATGGCTTGTTCCTTGGATGAAATGCCAAGTCCAAGAATCTTAAAAACTCACTTACCTGTCCAACTCCTTCCTGATCAAGTGTGGACTAAGAAACCAAAAATAATTTATGTATCAAGAGATGTTAAGGATGTCGCTGTGTCTAACTATCATTTTTGGTATTCACTAGCTGTAAAAAGAAAGATGGACATGGAAGAGTATTTTGATTCCTTTATGAATGACACAATAGTTTATGCACCATACAGACAGTCAGTTCAAAATTACCTAAATTTACCAAATTATGAGAATATCATGTACATCACATATGAAGGAATGTGTGCTGATTTAGATGGAACTATTCTTAATATAGCAAAATTTTTAGGAAAAAGTATTTCAATAGAAAATAGGCAAAAGTTAAAAGAGCATCTAAGGTTTGACAACATGAAAAGTAAGTTGTTATTCCTTAAACATCTTTTTTTTCAATTTATTTCCTTCCATCAACAGAAAATGGAGCTACAAACAACAAAAGTGTCTTGACAAATATTCAAGAATTTACAGACGGCAAAGAAGGCGACAGTGAGAATTTCATAAGAAAAGGAATCATCGGAGACTATAAAAACAGCATGTCCAAAGAATATATTGACAAGTTCAATAAATGGTACGCGGAAAGAGACTTTATGAATGAAGGCTTCACATACAGAAAAGTCGAGGAAAAATGCACAGATTAAGGATAAGATTTCGAGATAGTGATTAATTGAAAAATCACTTTTAGGTCTACTTAATTATGATATTTTATAGCTTTATACTATTTTAATAGCTTTGCTTCAGAGATGCTTCTAGTAAGTGTGTAATAAAATTAAGTTTTGTGTAGATTTGAAATAAAGAATTAAATATTAGTTCTTATTGTAATTTAATTAAAGGGACTTTCATAAATGACGTCCATAAAAAAAGAGATTTTTCCTCATTTATGCGAAACTGTCACAAAACTCCAGACTTCTCTCCATATGAATAGATTGAAAAGGTTTGTCTTACCGTCTGAATTCAAGACAACAAACCATGATGCACGTTAATTGCCTGAATCTATTCGCATAGCCTGGATGCAAGCATGAAGTCAGTCCTCGGACTTACTTTGAAGCAGCAACTTTTCTAATATTTTTAATTTAGAATTAATTGAACGAACTGAAAACTTTTCTTCATGTCATGCTGTTAATTGAACTTAAGCATAGATTTATTTTCATCAGACGTCCTTTACCTTCTGTCTTAATTGTGAAAGTTAATTGAAACTTTAATAGCAAATATTTGCAGATGGAAGTGGAAAAAATTTCTTTGAAGAATTTATTCAGAAATCAAAATCAGAAGAAATAAGAATTGTTGGAAATTCCCAATTAAAAATTAACAACAAAGTTTTACATTCTTGGAGAAGATGGGATTGAAGAACAGAGTTGTCAACTATCGATTTCCTATCAAAAACAAAAATCTGTCAAGAGTATTGCCTTTAAAGGAGCATGAAAATGTATCTTCATCAATGATTGCCTAGTCAAAGGCAATATCGAGCCAAATGCACTGCCTATAAGAAAGCAATACCTCCTAATCTCCATTGATTACGCCCCTGTTCTTGGAAAATTAATGTACGAGCACTGATTCAACTAGAGTTCTATAGTTTATCTGCTATTTCCTTGGTCATAAGATGCCCCTGTGTTTTTCCGTCATTTTGCTTCGTCACTACTTTGTCTGCCTTCCTTCTAGATGCTTCAAATTGAGCAGTATTTAATGTTAACGTCAAATAGAATTTTTAAGTTCGAAGAATGAGTTCACAATTGTAAAATAAACACCAATAAATAATAAAATTTCCAGTAGTTATGGAAATATTGACAACAGAATGCTGATTTATTTCAAATTGATATTTGAGTCAAACACAGAAACGGGAAATATTTCAATAAAAAGTACATAAAAGAGCAATAAATATAGCGATAATATTCAAAATTTAAATTAAAATGTGTTTGATCATTGCTGAATAAATAACAGTTCATTAGATTCAATATGACATATTTTATTAATTTTATTCCTTTTTATGCTCAAATGCCTTCACTTACAGAATTTTCCATCTCATTTCCCTTCCACCTTCTTTTTATAAAAGAAGCAAGCAGGAAATAAATAAACCTCAGACAACTTCCTGTAAAATCTCACTTGCTTTTTTACACTATCCACTATTTGCCTTTTTCCTTCTTATTGACTTATTTCTCGTCTTTCCTTTTTATGTAAAGCGAAATCACTTTTTTTATCACACTTCCTTTTGTGGTTATTTTTTATTTTACTTCCGCTCTGCTCCATTTACATGATTCTTACTTTTGTAACGTTAACATTAAATTGCTCTTTTGCGTCTTGTAATTTATCATTCTTAGTCATCACTTTCGCTTGTTTGAAATTATCCGGAATGTATCTTCAAGTCAAATGAGGCACATCGAGGATTTAAAATCTTTAAAATAGCGAAATCATATTTGAGTGATGAAAATTTAGAGGAAAAGGTGTCTGATGAACAAAATCCTTGTTTGTCACATTATTTTAAAAGATAAATCAATCATTACTTCCTTACTTACTTCGGTGCACATATAGATCAATTATAATCCATGTCCTCCCTTAGATGTCGTCTGAAGCTGGCTCTCGCTTGCCAATTACCACTACTAAGTGCAATCTGTTTCTCCTCAAAAGAATAAATCATTTAGGACCAGAAACTTTCAGTAGATTATAAGTGATGGATACAAATTCAGGTTATATTCGAAGTAAGTCATTAATCGCATCAAATCTTTAATACCAGCAAGTAACTTATTTTATATAGATGAAGATAGTTTTAATGCTAAAAAGTATGTTTAATAAAAGGTGCATTTTTGTGTTGTATTTTAATCACAGCTTTAAATTTACTGATCGAGATCGATTTTTAACCAATTACCTCTCCCTGCTACGAGCTCCGATACTGGACCAGAGCTCAAGCAAGTCGACTTGACTAAAATTTATTTCTTTACACTTAAACTTGACTCAAAGACGACTTTTTTGTAAAAAAAGATCGAGATATTGTGAATTAAAAACAGCTCTCCCCACATTCTTGTTCTTACCAAAAATTGGATAACTTTTTCATTAAAAATATTTTGTAACCAACTTTTCTGAATTTCTATCTGCCCCTCTCTATTCATGCCACACATCACATTCTCAATTGTATCCGACATATTGTTTGATTCAAACAACAAGCCTGAGAATTCTACAGATAAAGGATTATTAATTGTTTTTTTAAACTTTTTCAACATTTTTGTTAATATTAATGAGCTGCGAATGTGGAAAAACTTACTCCTCATTAGCTATGCCTTCAAACAGTTTTGCTAAAATATACAAAATGTATTATATGTTAAATCCCACTTTAGCATTCGTTGTAACTTAATTTCGTAGAAGCTTCACAAACTCATTATTCATTATTGTGCTTACATAATTTTTAAATACCAAATCTAGAAAATTCGAAGCTTTAAATCGACTCAATTTATAAAATAATTTTACAATAATTGCGTAGAACTTTTTTTATGGAAAATATTTTTGTAACTTTAATGGCGGTTCCTTCCTTTTTGAGCCTATTAAATGCTTCGTTGAGTTTATTTCAATAATTTTTTCCACGAGGCTGTTATTGATGCACAGATGTTTGTAGACGTATGCTGAAATCTAAAGTAAACATCAAGCTACAATGTTTTTAAAATAAATTGATTTCTTTTGCTTATATTCCTTTAAAATAACAGATGTAGGAAGACATGGAAATCTGTCATAATCAAAAAATGATTTGTTATCGACGAGAATACAAAAGGCATCGAAATTTACATGAATTTCAGATTTTCCCATGCAACAGCTCAGCGTAAAAAGAGCATCATGTTTATTTATGGAAACGACGCTTTCTAGGAAAATTAATTCTTTTATAAATGACTTCAATTTCCTGTTGAAAAAATGCTGCAACACAAGACAACAAAAGACGGTGGAAAATTCAATTTTCAAAGAGAATTTCTGCTTTATTTCCTTCCTTTAATAAATATTACAATGTCTTTTATTTAAACCTTATTTATGTACGGGATTCTTATATGAATAGACAACAAACTTGCAATTAACAAAATTATTTTACTGGACACGGAATTCAAATTAAAAAATTGTCGAGGATTTGTGCCAAAAACTTTAGGATTTAACAATTTGTTTTTTTCTTCATTGTATTTCTAGTGATTATTCAGACTTTTTTTAAAAGCATTTACCTTATCTATAAAATTTCATTTCGATAATGGAAAATTCATGAATAAAAGTGTGAAAAAAATCTGTGGACTTTTTATTTTATTTAAATGAAGTGACGATTCAGAGTTGATGTGTTGGAGCTTAAATAGCTAGGGCTGGATTCTAGGGCTACATTGTTTACCCTACTTTAATCTTAATTAAATTTTATTTATATCTAGTAGTAAAGTACAGCAATTTTTGATTCAAAGGAAGGGTGCTTCTGGTAGCCGTAGAAACCGAGCCTAGGTTTAAAGAATGATTGAGATTATTTCTGTATTTCAATATTAATTTTATAAATTTTAAAGATCAAATATGACAGATTTATTTTGGCTTTATAGACACATTAGATAGTTGCAACTCTCCACAATTGCATGACCCAGGATATATCAATGCAATGTATCTAGCCAGGTTATGTGCATTGTGAATCGCTCAAAACCGAGTGGACGAAGAAGCATCTTTATCACACAAGACATTCTATGGGATCGAACCAAGATCGTTAAGGTTGGTTGCTCAACATTCTAATCACTATGCCACTGCTGCTTAGTTTAGTTTAATGGCATTTTCGACGGCTATAAGTAGCCATAGAGAGGTCTATCTCCATACTCATTTGAAATTACTGGATATTAAGACCCTTATTAGAATTTCCCCTCACTTATACTTCAGGGGATATTAAGAAACAAGATAAAACTTTCCTAACGATCAGGGGTGTAGCTAGGGGAGGGGAGGGGGCCTAAATCTTTTTTGTTAAAAAATTTTGGGTTCCATGGGCTCCTGGTAACGACAACACCAAGCCTCCAACTCTGAATGACCATGAAATAAGCTACAAATGCAAATTGACTTCCACAGATTTTTTCCATCACTATTTTATTTATGAATATTCATATGCGTATCAACAATAATTCTATTAAAATGAATTTCCTATACACATGTTATGAATATAAATGAATTTATGAAATGTGTGTCTACTTTTTTGCATGACGAGTGCATGATTCAATTTTTTACTAGACATGTTTCTCGCTAGATATAAGCTATACGAACTACAACAACGATTTAAATATTAAAATTGCTTTCTAGAGTGAAAAAGTTCCAATGATACAGATTTTCATCCGTGCGAATATTTTTTTTCATTTTATAAACTTTTTTTTCCTTATTATTTATGACATGTTAAGCTATATACGTATCATTGAAAATTTTATTATTATCAAGCTTCTATAGAAAAAGAGTTTAATTTGGTGTGTGGGTGTAAATTTGAAGCTATAAATATTTGTCATTTTTTTTCTATCAACTTTTTTTTGTTATTTTTTAAATTGTTAGCAAAAAACTTCTTTTTTTTATTATCCAGAGAAAAATTTGTAAATGTTTCAATTTATTGCACCATTTTTTGTGTGATTTGACTTTGATCTTTTTTGGGATTATTTTATTTTTAATTTGGGATCATTCGTAAATTATGTAACGTGCTAGACTGACTAAGCATAAAGTATGTCGTGGCTAAAGCATTTGTCTAGACAATAGCCTGGCCAAGATAAATTATCATCAAGAACATAGACTTGGCAATGACGTTAGTCACTCCGATATAAAAACAATATCTCGAAGCGCTGACGTTGTCAAGATTCAGACTAAATGCTATGAAATATTTTTTTGACTCACAACCTGTCTTGGTATCAAAGATCAGACTCCACGTGAGTTCTTCATTTTGGATAATAACCAATCCTTTGACGTTACTAAACTTGCGAATGATCCCTTACAATATTTTACAATTTTCATGCATACGAAAATGTTTAACAATAAAAAGAGGAACTGCTTTTAGGAGAAAAGCTTTTGATGTACACAATATTTTTTTGGCCAGCAAAAACAAGAATAAAGCTAAGCTTAAAGATATTCATGATGCTCATGTAAAGTTCTAGCATGTACAATTTTATTTTTTTACAGATTTGTGATTTTTTTGTTGTTTTTCAAATTTGTTTTATTTTTGAATTGAGATTTTTTTTCGTGTTCTTGCATCAAAAGAAAAAAATTTCTTCTTGCTTTTCATTTCCTGCGTTTATGATTTTTTTCTTTATCATTTAATTCATGTGAAATGAAATAAAAACTTTTGATTTGATGGAAAACCTACGATGAATAAATTTTGGTTCTTGTGTTTTTATTTCATTTTTTTTCCAAATTAAAACACACATTCAAGATTGGTGTTTTTAGGAAGAACTTGATTGTACTTTTTACTTCTTTTTCGACGGTTTTTCAAATGATAATGAAAAGTTTTATAAAGTTTTTGATTCTTTGAAAGTAATTTAATCAGACTAAAATTTAACCAATTGCTTTTTTGGTTAAACTTTTTGGAATATTGATGTCTGTTGAGTTTCAAAATGAACTCTTTTCAAAATTTTCATTCAACTTTTCCATCCTTTCGGATCTTTGCGAAAATAATAAAATGAATCCAATTCAAAAACAAGTAAACTATTTGATTGAATTGATTTTGATTACAGATAAGGTTCTTTCATTTGATTCTTGTGGTTTCAATTTCAAATTTTCTAATTACTGAAGTTGTTTTGTTACTTCAAAGATTGCAAATTAAATCATAATGTTACAGCTTGAACTCAAAGTAATTCTTTCAATAGTAAAATAAAGCTTTAAATGAGTAAATTAACTCAAAATTATAAATTTTCAGTTTCGAACTCTTTTGCGAAAAATTTCAAATTTCTGAAAAAATATCAGAATTTTTTCTCTATGATTTGTATTAGCCAATTATTAACTTCAACTATTTATAGAACTGAAAGTCAATTTATTTTAAGTATAAACAAATTTGTTTGAATGAAGTCATAAAAATGCTTCTTATTTGAAAGTTTCGATGTCTTTGAAGTTGGTTTTCACATTTTTTTTTTATTTTCTATGGTTTTTAAATAAAATAAACTTCTAACAAATCAAAAATTAAATTCCACCTGAACTTTGAACAATTTTCATTGACAAAATAGAAAAAGCGATGAATTAGCAACCAACAGTCTTAGCAAAAAGTTTTTTTAAGCTGCACAATAACTTTTACAAACCTAAAATAAACTTGAAGTGACATAAAGTGTCACAGCCAGAATTTGATGTTGATTTGAGAACAAAAATCGTAAAAGAACAACTTACTGAATTTTTTATAAATTCATCATCAAGAATTCAAATCTAATTTGCATTAAATGTCAAGTCAACTTTTACCTCTGGTAATCAAACCTTTCACAATAAAATGAAGACGAGAAAAAAACTAAATCTCAAAAATAATTAAAAATTCATAAACCAATAAAAAGAAGAATGAAATTCGACTTTATTTGATTTGATTTATTAACATTTAAGCACAGTAAAATTATACTTTAATTTTTATTTAACAAACAATTACAAAAGAGAATTGAAATGATTAAGGCGAAAAAAAGAAGTGAAAAATTCTTTTCACAGAAAAAAACGAGAAATTTTGTGCAAGGAAATATTTTTTATTGTGCTTGAACGTGAAAAAATTTTTCTCTAAATTCTTTATGTAAATTTTATAGAACAAAAAAATGTACATCTATAAAAAATGTCTTGTTAAAGCATTCACGTTTAAAAATAAAGGAACAAAAAAAAATATTATTTTTTTACTCGATCTCGTTCAACATCAAGAAGAAGACTTAAGTTCTGTGTTTGTGTTTCGATGACTTTTTAATGCTACTCTCCATTGATCCGGTCGATTGTAGAAATGCACAGGGAACCCATCCCTCCGTTTCATCATCTGAATGGGAACATTCAACATCACATCACATTGAGAAAGAAAGGAGAATAAAAGCCAGGAAGGAAAGTTTTTTTTTCCATGTGATTTGTGTTTTGGACGAAATTATTATTTTTTTCGTTGGATATAGGAATAGAAAAGAGATAATAAAAATAATAATGATAAGAATAAAAGTTTAGTAAAATTATTTTCTAGCGAAAGAAAAAGAGAATAAAAAAAAAGTGAGGAAAACTTTTCTCAATGTCGTCTGTCGAGAAGTGGAAAAATGTCTTCAAATAACTATGCAATTAAGCTAGTGAACCTTATTATTGAGGCGCATTTATCGAGAAGAGACATCTGCTTCCATATAATTAAGAAACATTTGCAAATTGCTATTTCAAAACTGCAAACTAATGCAAAAGCATCAGCAATTTAATGGAAATATCTGTGACATTTTCTAGTCACATTTGCTAATGTATAAGACTTCTTGATTTTGAATAAGAATGTCATTATTATTGGAATTTGGCCTAAAAGCTTTCATAACTGATTTAACCTTTCTTCCTGTGAATTTTGTTTAAAATTAGGAATTGGGAACAAAGATCCTTCTCGGGAATTTCGGTCTCTTGCAAAAGAATTTAAGAATATTTCTGTAAGTTCATTTTCAGACTAAATTCTGGAGCTTGATTTCGGGGAACCAAATATGCCATTGCTGCAATATGTTCAAAAGTACCGAAGGATGTAAGATTGACAGTTTTGGATTCGAATCTTAAAAGTCGGGAGTCAATTTCGACATTTGGTTCAAGGACTAGTTTCTAAGGCTACTCAGGGGGCCTGATTCTCCCGATTATCGGCCAAAACAGAATCAAACTTTAGAAGCTCTACATTAAAAATATCTAATTTCAGCTTAAATCTCCAACAGAGTTCAAATAAATTCCAATAAAATGACATTAAAAATTACACGTGGACAAAAAAAGGTTTAATGCTATTTCCATCTCTTAAAAATACGCAATAAATGTTTGAATTTTTGCAGCTAACTGATTGGAACTCGATAAATTTAAAAGTGAGGAAGTTTTTTCGGTAAAGACAAAAACGAAATGTTTTCCACAATTTTTCTTTTTTTTCTTCTTTTTCTTCTTCACTTCCTTTAAAACTCAAACATTAAACTTTTTTTAAAAAAAAAATCGGAAGAGGAAGTGTACTTTATACTTGAAAAAAAAAGGTTAAGCAAGTACAAATTTTCCACCAATAAATCAAGTCAAAATGTACAATTTACAAGAGCGTAAAGTTTATATTTGTTCAGATCAACGCTTCTCTTGCCTCAAAGGTCTTCTTTATATTCATTATTGGTGAAAAATTGCAGCACTTACTGTTTTTTTCTTATCTTAATAGCACACATAATTTAATCAGAAAGTGAGGAAAAGTGACTTAATGGAGTATAAAATATAAAGTAAGAGATCAAATTGATTAAGTGTGAAACATTTTGAGTCAGAAAATTATCACAAAATTGAGGGTTGGTGGAAATTTTACATATTTATAAAAGTATAGAGCTATTGTCAGCCAACAAATTTGTTATCTTTATGTTTTGAATCTTTTTCAATGTTAAGGAGGCTTTTGCATAGTGTAATAAATGTTGAGCATGTTTAAGGATTGCATAGTGTGCTCATTAGCTTGGCTAAGCTCATTGACTCACATCAGCATCGCTTAACATGTTCTATGTCTCCGAGAAAGCATTAGTTGGTTATTCGATTTAAATCCAACTCCATGCCAGAGTCACACTGGCTTGGCGTCAGATTTCTGATCGATCAACCGACTTGTGCTTTCAGGGTCTATCAAAGGCTCAAGTTGACATTGATTTTAAGATTCTACTCGATTTTGAGATCTGCTATGAATGACGTCACTGCTATTTTCAACTGTAGCTCACTTTGGCAATATTACTTTGACTCAAGTCATCATTTCTTAAATGAACTTATTCGGTTTCTGTGACGTTGTATGACACTGAACCAATTAAGCTGCAATTTTTAATTTTTAAGTGATGTGATAATTCCGTGATTATTGCAAAAAGATTTTTAACGTAATATGTTGCATTAATAAGTTAATTGTTGGCTGACAATAGACATAAAGATGTGAATCAATCCATAAATTACCTAATTTCTTTACAAAGACCCAACCAGCACAGCCCAGTTTCCTCAATTCAACTGTAGCTCCTTCTTTCAACGATACTTCTGAATTTCCCATTGCGTTATAATCAGCTAGTGCGATAAACTTTGTACCCTTTATAATTT
The DNA here is from genome assembly GCA_917627325.4 of Chironomus riparius. NCBI lineage: Eukaryota > Metazoa > Arthropoda > Insecta > Diptera > Chironomidae > Chironomus > Chironomus riparius. Next base: position 44,458,826 of record OU895877.1, read on the forward strand.
TCACATAATTAATTCAATTATTTCAAACGTGATTATTTTATTATTTCACAATGAGCATGATGACATACACAGGACCATAGTTTACCATAGTCGATAGAAAAGAATTATTATTTTTGTTCAGCAACGAAGGAATTTGGTTGTGGATTAAAAATATGTATTGTGCGTGTAATATTGTTCATACAGATAGGATAGCACGGAGAATAGAGAAAAAAAGAAAAAAAGAAAGAAAAATAAATAACATTAATATGAACACAGATAAAACACATTAAGCATTCCTAAATGAAAAAGTTTTTTTTTTGGTCAAAAAAGTTTTACTTCATCTATTTTTAATGTTTTTCTCCTTAAGATAGATTTTCATTAATATTTTATTGTTCTAAAGTAATGATATTGAGATAATAAAAAAGAGAGCTATGAGAAACTTAGTTAACATTAATGACTTAGATTGTATACATAAAGTACCGAGATTTTATAAAAAATGTATAGGAAGATTATTAAAAAAAATGTTAAATGAGTTATTATGATTTATACGACTACAGAGAATTTCAACTTTAAAACCTTTTTGATAATTGATGAGTTGGAAAATTTTCGAAAATAGATTAATTTCCAGGGGTGATGAACAGTCCTTGATTTTCAATTATGATTTAAAGCTTATTTTTCTATAGGAACTAGAGGATTTTTTTAATCAAGGACTATTATGGAATTATTTTTCGATTGATTGTTGAATTTCAAATTATATTATTCTCAATATTATAAGACCAGGGATGAAGCTATACATTTTTTGAAGGAGCATTTTCTCAAGTTCTATTCTATATTCGAGATCAGAAAAAAACAACTTTAATTGAATATTTTGAGTTCAAAAAAACAATTTAAGGTTCAAAACTGAATTATATTAAATAATTAAAAAAAAGATTCAAGATTTAACTTAAAAAATTGAAAAACAAATTTTAATTTTTTCAAAAAAAATTTCAAAAGTTTGTCGTTAAAGTTTTGAGATTTTAGATTAAGGTTTTAAAACTCTGAAAAAGATTTTGAATATGAAACTTTAATTTAAATTAGATCAAAGTATTCAAAAACTTAAAATTAAGTTTCAAGAATTCAAGTTTAAACTTGAAAGTTATGATTTTTAAATATTTAGGAATCAAAATTGAAAGTCTTGTTCAATTTTTTTCAATATTGAATTTTCAATTTAAATTTTTAAATGTTTGTAGGAGGTGATAAAATATTCAAACATATTAGTCAAAATTGTTTCTAATGTTTCTATTTATAATATCACAATAACTCATTTAACTACAAAAATATTGAATATATTTATGAAATAAATCTATTTCCATAAACATTACATGATTTTAAATAAATAAATGAATTAATTATAATTTTCCATAACCGAAAACATAATTGATTATCATCCTTTGGTAAAATTAACATAACTAATGAAAATTCAAAAAACCAACAAAAATTACAATGTATGTTGCGAAATATAAATCAATTAAAGCAAGGAAAATAATTTAAATACAATATGTATAACATAATAAAGTATGCATGCCTTAACACTTCTAACTTATCATCTAATATGGCAACCTATTCCAAAAAAAAAAATATTCTCTTTTTTATCCATTAACACAAATTAAATTCATTGATACAACATTTATCTCTTTTTTTCTGGTTTTTTTTTTTGATTGATTGTTTTTTCATTGTTACAACTTTAATCCCAAATCACATAAAAAACAGAAGATCCATATTCGATATTTACACCATCACAATTATTATTATCACTCGGTGAGCTTTCAATTGATGAATTAGAGGCAATGCTAAGTCGCTTATCAGTTGTCTCTTTTGCTTCATCCTCAACAATTTCCTCTTTTTTATTAGCCTCATCAAAATCACTGACAACAATTGAGCATGGATTTGTATTTGACTTTGATGGTGATTCTAAATCAACAGTCAGTGCTTGATACATTGTTATTCTCTCTTTGACTTTTAAATTACAAGCTTCTACAAGCATTTGTGCTGAATTTCTATGTTTTGTTTCTATGGCCTTATCACCATTATCATTATCATCAGCTTTCTTTTTTCTCCGAAACTTATCCGTCTAATATATTAAGTAAGTAAGTAAGCAAGTTCAGAGTTTTGGCATTTATTAATAGAAATCCCGACGGGAAAGGTGAGTTGAAGCGACGATGAGCAGCGCGTGTAGTAATTTTTATATATACGTGTATGTAGTCACATCATTGGGATTTCGTAATGGAATTATGATTATTTTTCATGATATTTACAGCATAATTAATTAAGGTGCAGAACCATATCCAATAAAATATATTTATTTTTATACAAATTGTGATAAGTAGGAATTGATAAATGTTTTTTTAATGCAAAAAGAAAAAAAGAAAGAAAAAAAAAATAACAATAAAAATTAAAGTTAATTTAATAAATAAGAGAGAAAGAGATTGGAGGAGGTCAAAAAGTAAGCAGCATGCAGAATTTATTTTGGATTTTAATTGCAGAAACGAATGAGTTATGAATGAACCGAAAAAGTTAAATAAATAATTAAGGAGGATTTTAAAAATTAGTGCGAAGTTGCTGTGAAGTCGTTCACTTATGATGTCTTTAAAGGAGGGGGTCGTCTGTAAAGTACACATTAAGATATCGAGCAGTTCATTTAATACTGTTACATCGACTTCTTTGAACTTGCTCTTAGTACCTGAGCAAAGTTGAATCTGTGGTATCAAGTCATATACACGCGAATCTGTCAGTGCGAGAAAAAGGCCCCTGCGGTCGAGTGGTAAGGTAGCAGACTGAATATCTGTAACACTCTTTTTGAGAACGTGGGTTCAATTCCCAGCAGAGACCGATTTCTTAATCATACATATTTATAGAGTGATGTCGATATGACAAGGATTAGCACTATTAGGACTTTACATTATGAGATAAAGTCTGCCCGATTCGTCCTGCAACATCTATCATAAAATACCTGAATATTTTTAAATTAATCTATTTTTAACAGAACAAGAACAAATTTTGGGTTATAAGGGTATGCTTAAGACAGATTAGAACCACAATCTCCCAAATGTAAACATCATGAGTGAACAACCACCTTTTAGACCAGATCGGCATTCATCAATGTCAACAAAATGTACCAAAATTCCATTCCAATGATTACAAACTTTAAATTTTGAATTTTGTGAATTTAAGTTCCGGATATATTTTTTACAGTTCATTAAATTTAATTGTACAATATTTATGTCTTATGCCAATCACCTAACCAGAAATGAATAAAAAAGTGCACTTTTTCGTTCATGAAATGCGCGATTTCTCTTTCATTTATTTTATTTTTTATTGCAGATTTATTTTAACTCACCGGCACGGCATTCTCTTCTAAAAATGTATTATCATCTTCACTATTTGAACAATCGGAGCTCCACGCATTGGTCTCATGATTATCATGCTCTGATGATGATGCGCTGATTCCAGTTGAATTCCATGTATTATTTGCATCATCAGCAACCGTTATCGGTGGCGTAATATTTCTCTGTTTGGCATTCTCAGGCGTACTCTCAACACTCATTGCACGTTGATTGATGTTCATTGATGGAACTTCGTACGATCCTGAATTTGATTGCTTCAATGGCCTACATTGTTGAAGATGAAAATGAGAATGAAAAAAAAATTATTTATAGACGAAAGGAGAAAAAGGAGGAAATGATTAATAAACTAAGTTATTGCTCAATCAACTTACCTGTGATTGACATGATTTCCGTATTGTTTGATCTTTTCATCTTTCAGTTCCTCTAATTGATTCATCAAGACCCTTTTGATTTCTGAAACCCATTTTCCTTTGATTTCAATTGTTGCAGCTTGGAATGTATGTACTTCACTTCGACCCTGCAGCCATACCTCGAATTTCTTTACATCACCTCGTACTGACTCAGTCAAACCAATTTGGGACATCTGCATTAAAGTTAAAATAAGCAGGTGTTAAAGTTTTCTATTTATAGGAAGCAAAAAGAAGTTTCGCCTACCTTTAACCAATGCTTAAACTGATAAGTTGATTTATTATGTCCAGTTTTTGTATCTTGTTTACAGAACAGAATTGCTTTCTGATACAGAAATACGTGACGTTGCTGTGGCTTTATCCTTAATTTAATATCCTTCTTATTTTCCGAACAGATTTGGAACGAATCTTGAAGTAACAAATCTCCTTGTTGTGACAAATCAGCCTAAAGTTTTCCAAGAAAAACGATACGTACAGCACATGTGGGGCAAAAAGGGTAAAGGTTGAGGCATAAATTATTAATTCTCTTACAAACTTTTCTACTTTAATTTCCGTTCTATCAAAGTAAATAAAAGAAACTTACCGGAAATCCAGTTATAGCAATCTGATGCATTGAGTCGTTCACGCACTTTAAGACGACCAACATGCAGTCTAAAGCTTTCTGTAATTCCTTCGTGCATGTTCCCGAGTCACTGAATTTAAGCAAATCCTTGAGCAATAATTGATATTTTGTGATTCTTTGTACTGGCTTCAACAAATATGCAGCTAATGGCAACTTATGACCGAGTTTCTTTTGACATTCAGATAAAAATCTTAAAAAGGAAATTCAATTATAAAATTGTAGGCGGAATGGCTGTAATTTAAAACTTACAAATGAGTGTCAACGAGTGTCTCTCGTAATCTCTCCGAACGCGGGATATTTTGGCAATAATAAGAGTATAAGCGGAAAAATACATCACGCTATGCAAAAAACAGGAGGCGTAAAAAGAAGAAATGTAAATGAAACTTGTTAATAATAAAGTTTGGCTAAAAACGAGAAGTAATTGAATTAATACCCTCTGAACAAAACAAAGTGCTACGAGCTCAGTCAAACAAATGGAATTTTCTAAGTCCTTTAGAAACACATCCGAGTGAAAAGTATAAATTTCTTGGAGATTGCCAAAGAGAATGTCAGCATTGCCCTGCAAACCAGCTGGAACCATCGATTGCATTTCCTCCGAAAGTAATTTATCTTTATAACCCTACGGACAAAAAGTGAATTAATTTTAGAATAAGATGAAAAAAGTATTTTTAAAATTATAAAATAGGAGAATCCAAAGTGGTATGCAATAGTCGTTGAGTGCTTATGCTTGTGGCAATTCAATTCATGGCGAATTTACACAATTCATTACAACGAATGTTCAAGGAACAGGATTCAGAATTGTTTTATTTCTCAAATGGATGTAGCTTCGTTATGTGTATCCATATTCACATTCATATCCAAGTAGAGTTAATTAATTAGCATAGTGGGTCGTTTACTAATGATGTGCCTAATTTATGAGTACTGGGATGATAAGTATTCCTTATCCAACCTCTTAAAATGATGCAGAACTGATAAAAATTGTTAAAAATTAAGCTTTTCAGTTCTGCACCTTTTACCAGCCTTTCCTGCTCTTCCTTTAAATAGTAGACATAATTAGTAAATGACCCCATAAGCGGATGGTAAAAAATTATTGAAAAAATATTTCCGTGCCTTTTCATTTGCTGCGTTGGTCTCGTTTTCATGGCTACGATTTTGTATAATACTATTGTTCTTACTGCTATTACGTTGTTGGTGCTGATAATTATTATTAATATTGCTTTTACATCGTCGATGTGCATTTTCGATACTTTCATAAATGTTATCATTGCACATGCTTGCTTCACTAAGTTTCATGTGATTGATTTGAGTGTTACTGTTATTGTCTGTTTTTAACATTGCTAAAGTTTCAAAACAATTATTGTTGGAAATGTCTTGATTACTGTGCATATCGCAATGTAATGGGTAATTTTCACTTTCTAAAAAGTTTTCGTAGGTCTTCTCTTCCTCATCATCATCGTCACTGTCAAGTTGTGATTGATCTAACAATATTTCATCAAATTTAATGCCAACATCATGCATGTCCTCAACAAATCTAAATATAAATTGTGACCGAAGTTCATTGCCATTGACAGTTGATGATGGTTGGTGGATTTTACTGCCATAATTCGATTCAATGTAATCGTAGTGTTTAAAGCAGTCATCAAGAGCTTTTGATGAGGCTTTCTTGTTTGCATCAATCACTGTTGATGCTGGCTTAAACTTTTTATCTGATGAACTTTGGTGCTTTTTATAAAAGTAATTGTTATCACTATCAATTGATGTGTATGGTGGTGGCAATGAATCTAGTCTATTGTTGGCTATAACAGACGACTGCGTAGTTGTTCTTAAAATGGGCCTTGAAATCACTAACTGTTCGTTCCGCTTGCTTAAAGCTTCTCTCAATTTCGATTTAAGTTTATTATCAAATGATTTATCCAAAATACGTCCATAATGATACTGCACGTAGCACTCGATAGTTTCGAAGCCTCTTAGTCGGACGAACGCTTTAATGATCTTGTTATAAGCTTTTTCAGAAAATTCTTTCGATTTACCGGACGACTTACACCATTTGTCTAATTTCATATCAGCAACGGTTGAGTAATTTGCCAACGACTTTTCACAATAACGAAGTAATTGCTTATAATTTCTTTTGGTTTTACGCTTTAATGGATACGTTTGGTATTTTTTCTTAAATTCCGAATTGTCATTTTCATTATTATCATTCTCATTCCCATGCTCGTCATCATCGTAAAACGTATCGTCACCATCAATAATATTTCCCACATCAATGTCAAATGAAATTCTACTTCTATCCAAATTGGACTGATCTTTTGAGTTTTTTCGTTTCTCTGGCATCGTATTGTAGCTTTGTTGTGACTGATTCTTACATTCATATAGCCTATCAATCAATAACTCATCTTCACTTGAATTATGATGATAGAAAAGTTGATCATATGTCCGGTAGGCATCTTCTTCAATGCTATTACAATCTTTATTTAGAAAATCATCATCAATCGTCTTCGTTGCTTCATAAAAAATGGCAATATTACGTTTATAATAGTCATCAAATTCTTTATTTGATTTACAAAAGAACTCTGAATTTTCTTTATTGTAATATTTTCGTCTGTCAATGGATAAAGATCTTCGGCAATTCCTCTTCTCATTCTTAACAGAATCACAATCGTTTTGATTGCTTGGATCTTTCACAATATCCAAATCTAAATCATAATAACGTTTTAAGACATCCGTAACTGAGCCGTACATTGATTCCTCTCTTAATGATGAACCGAGAAGGCTATGTCCACTGTAAATGTAATCAATTGCATCTTGATAATTTTTCTTTTTCAAATAATTCTTAAAATCATCGTCATTACAAATATCAGAATAAGTCATAGATTCAAAGTAATTTTTGAGTACTTCCAGTTCTGTTTTCTCGTCACATTTCTGTATCTTTAAGAGTGACGTTAAGCTGTTCTTAAATTTCTTATCAGCACTCAGGTTCTCAATTGTCTTGGGTGGTGAAAATTTGTAAGATTTTTTCAGTGAATTCTTCTTCGTTACTTCCTCGTATTCCATAGAGTCATATAACAGTGAGATGTTTTGACATTGATTGCTTTTGATTGTAAAAAATACATTTTTAAGCATTTTATGGCTTCTCTTTCCCGTTATTGCATTATTGATTTTTGAAAATTTAACTTTATCGAACACGCAATGATAGCTTGGGGATTGTCTGTCGAATAATGAAGAGGTTGGTCTATGGAAATCATCTGGAACATATTTTTCACATGTCTCGTAGATATGCTCAGCAGATGTACGATATTTTTCCAATTTTGCCCTCAACTCTCGACATTTTTCCGATTGTGATAATAGATGACGATGATACTGATGTTGGCGCCTATTGTCAAACAATGATGCACGATATGAGAGTGGCGAGTCCGTATATTGTCTATAACGATGCAAATTCGCCTTTCTCTTGTTTATTTTACGAATCGTATTGATCTGATTATTAAATTTGCCAACAATATAATTCGAAGTATTTTTCACTTTCTTTAAGCGAGCAAAGAATAGCCGATTGTGCTTTTCGGTAGCATTTGCTAAGTTATAATTTCCAAATTTCATTTTTTTAACCACTGAAAAATTTTCTTTTTTTCTTGTAGTATTTTTTTTTCGCTTTTTATTTCACACTCGTTAATTGCTTTTTTGAAGCTTTTCAATCTATTTTTTTTTCTTTTTCTTTTGACTCTAAAATTATTATTTCAAGCAAATTTAAATTAAAGCACTTTGTTAACGATTGATTATGACTTTTTGTTTTATGACTTCATACGTATTCGTAATGATTTCTTCTATTAACTTGTATGATTTGATTCCCAATTATATTTCATGAATTTCCTATTTCTTTCTTTTTAATTATGGTACCATATGATCAATTTGCCTGTTGCGTGCACTTAAGTACTACCAATGATCTGACCATACACATATCTTTTATGAACACATAAATTGCCTTCTTTTAGTTTTCAAAAATTTATTGAAAGATCTGCCTTTTTGATGTTTGTTCGATTGTATCACACAACTTTTATATTTTATTTTTTTTTTTTGCTGATGGAGTCATTAAATTTAAATCTAGTGGAAGTCGTAAATTTTCAGTACATCCGCAGATTGTTCTTGAACAAATCCAATCTTCATTCTACCGTTTTAAAAGAAGGAAAAATCACTTCAATAAATTTTATACGATTGAATTTGCATGCTTAAATGCCAATTTTGCAAATTTTCTGCACATAAATCTCTTCCATTTTCGAAATTTAATTTTTGTTTCACTTTTTTTCCAACCGATGTTAATCCATGCACTTTACAATCAAAACTGAAATTTCATTGTTGTTTCTTTTTTGACTAAAGCATAAAATGTATTTTTTTTTCTACTCAACGGCTGATATTAATTACTATCTATATCTTTAGCAAAAATATTTTTAATACACACAAGCATAATCATAAGCAACAGCAGCAGCAAAAAAAATGTAAGTATGAAAACCCATCGAAGCTTTATTCGAAATGCACTGTTAATTCTCTGCTTCCTAAATTTTCTACCTCAATAAGTTTTTGATTTTTGTTTTTTATATGTTAATATATTTGTTTTTAAATCTCAGACAAAAATTTATTGCACATCAGCATTGCTATCAGGGGAGATGATTGGTCTGCGAGGAAGCTTCAATAAATCATTCGAGGCTTAACTATGAACGCTTTTATCTGAATAGAGAAAGCACTTATTCATTTCAAAATCATCTCATGAATATATAAATTTTTCTTGGATTAAATCCCTGACATCTCGTTGCATTCAACAATGAAAGATAGATAATAAAAAAAAAATCCAGTGGCAACATTCGCTTTACACTTCTTTCACTTGCAGGCATTTAAAAATCATGAGCATAATAAGCATAACTGATATAAATGCACATATGAAGAAGAGATGTTCAAATACATAAGCACAGTAGCAGCAGTGGACAGAAAGTGCAGTCATGTGAAGACAAAAACAGCACAAAAAAATCTTTCAATCGAAAAATTTAAGAGCTTTAATGAAAGACGTAAAATAACCGATGAGATAACTGATTCAGTACATTCAACGATTTTAACAAGATGAGAAAAAGTACTGTTTGCAGTTTAGTAGTCTGTCCACATGGCTTTTATTTTTAATGAAGGCTTATAGTAGTTTAGACTTTTAAATGTTGTTGTTGCTGCTTACAATGTATGCAAATGTTGATAAAATGACAGCCAGCGATAGAAAATACAAAATAGTGGCAACAGGTGGATGTGAGGCAACAGGTGAATCTGACTTCAAATCTGCTTGGTGCCACTATTTTATTCCTATTCTGAGTCGTTTAGCATTTGGACTAGTGATAAGATGGATTCAATTAGTATCTAATTGAAGGCTTAATAGAAGCAATGGAAGCAAACAAGCTAGGGTTTTACATGTCACAATGATTCCTCATGATTAGATAATTGGTAAAATTTAGCAAAAATGCGCCTTTAACGGCCATAAAAACTGAAAAAGTTCAACAGTTTCTGTGCTGTTCGATTAACACATATATTCATGTACTTATGCTCAATGGGTGTCTGGCGAGACAGCAACAATTTAGACATGGAACAATTAAAAATTATTAATGTAAATCAACGAGCAAAAAAGCTTCATTACCCATTGGATAAAAATTAATAATAGCGGTATCAACCTTAATCGCGTTCAAAAAAAAATTTCGCATACGTAAACGAGTTGCATAATGCCGAGATTACCTTAAATAATTGTAATTATTGAGTAAGTAAAGATTTAAAGCATTCGTCTACACATATTATTTAAATCAGATTATAAATTATTTAATGAATTTTTTTACTAGTTAAACAATACTTAAGTGCTGTTTCTTTTCTCTCAAATATTTCTCAATTAAATAATTGCCAAATTTCTTTCTATAATGTATATTGCTGTGTAATCTTCTCTTAATTTTGTTTTTTTTCTTTGTTCGCTTTTTCTATTGCATACACATTTGGGTTTTTAGTTCTATTAGCTTCATTCCACAATTCATTTTCTACTTCTTGCTACCGCTTTATTATTGTTAAAAATAAAATATCATTTATCGCAACTTTAAATTGAGTTCTTTCACTTTACGAACATAATATTAAATTATGAATTGTGAAAATTGCCAATTACGATGACGGGGGCAACATAACCGAAAAAAATAATAATAATAAAATGTTATTTAATTTTCACATCTACTCACTGTCAATATTGATCTCATTTCATTGACATAAATTCTTTCCGTCTCAAGTAATTCAGTCAGCACGTGCTTTTGCCTCACTTTTCGAGATTCATAGTCCTAAGAAGAAGATAAAATGAGTCATAATAAATCAGTCGTTCATTATAGGAATTTAAAAAATTATTAAAATAAACATAAAGATTATTAAAGCATTTTAAAATTTAATTATAATAGAATTAATTTATTACTAAGTACAGTGACTCTCAAACTGTGAGTTGCGGATTTTGTTGTACATAATCTTTATAACCAGGAGATTAATAAGAAATTAAATTAGTGGTTCTACAGCTGTTTGCTGCGACTCATTAGTCAACTTTTCACAATTTGGCATTTTATCTATCGTTCATAAAAAATTAATTTGCAAGGCGAATGAACCCAATCCTAAGCTCAACTTACTTGATCTATAATCGATCAAAAGACTTCATAAAGAAACTAAGACGTCAAAACTCAAGATTTTTAAAGTTTGTAAATGTTAATTCTAAAGAGGAGTTCCGGGCCTTGGTAGTGAATAATCTATGAACCTCTTTATCTCGTAACTATAGTCCACCATGCACAGTTTGAGAACCACTGACTTAATTAAATCTATTTCACGGAACATGACGATGAAAAAAAATATTCAACAGCTGAATCCACTAATTAATTAAATCATTACAAAAACTACATGTAAATATTTCTTTATTTACCGTTTGAGATTGTGCCGTAAGCGATGTATTATCTCCATCGGGACTAAAGATGTTCTCGCTGCTCACCGACACACCTGAGTCAGAGGGTCCTTCACATGACAACGGTCTTGTTATGTAATTGTCAACCTAAAGACAAAGCAGAAGGGTTTTAAAATATAAACATGTTAACAATGGCTATAATTATTCGTTTAAATCCACGGCACAGTTTTTTTTAATTGTGTCGTTAAGCAAGTCGGAAGCAAATTGTGTCAGAATAATATCTTTGCAATTATAATCCTATGAATTTTTAATTACGACATAGCAGGAATTTAATTTATTTCAATTAATTTCCTACCAGCCACAAAAAAAAATAATAATGCACTTTTTGATTCTGCTTTAATTGTGTGTGAGAAAGACACCCCACCAGGACAGACCATTGGTGTAAAAATAATTGCCATTGATTGAAGTGTGTTTTATTAAAATTAATTTTCATCAATTTTATGAAAGAAATAACCCATAAAAAAATTTAAATATATTTTCATACACAACAAAAAATTTTTTATTTCCCTTTTATTACGCAATAATGACAGCACTGTATGTAAAGAAGAAATTACTGAAGTCGGAAAAAAAATGTTTATGACTTATTTTTTGCATGAATGGACGAAAAATTCGAATGCTCAATATACGTACATCTACGGGTCTTTCCCATCATAATTAAATGCTATATTTATAAAAAAAAAATTTAAGTATAAAATTGCGTGCGCCAAGCTTAAAGTAACAATAAATACAAGAAATGAAATTTCTCACATTTCAATGTGCATAATTTTTGATTTGATATTTTTAAGCTTTATAGCTTAGTCGCTATTTTGGCTTTTGAGTCTATAATACTGACTGATCTCTTAGACTTTAAGTCGCAAAGAATAAGAGCTATATAAGCTACATGGTGATGATCACTAATTAAAAAGCTTAAAAAACCAGGTCACAGTGCCAACAATAGTCAAATGAAGAGTTTCGTTGTAACTTAAGCTCCACGATGCACTTGCAGTAGATAAGAACTGTAAGTATAAGCAACTGATACCACATAAATTGTGAATTTCTAATTATTGAAACTTAAAAAAAGTAATAGCTTCAAGAATAAAAAGTAACAAAATTCAAAACAATAACTGCGCCTTAGAACCTCTTTATGGAAGCATTTTTAACTTCCAACAATTTTTTTTACGCCATTAACAACGATGAAAATTGAGTATGAAGATGAGATTAATATCACAAAACATAAATTTTTCTTTACCTTATTACGACAAATGCAGATATAATTACTCAATAAATCTTCAGTTGTCGTGTGACATTTTGTGCATGCATATGTCGACGAGCTTGACGATATTTTCTCATTCTTCCTACTTATACTGCTTTTGTTATTATTATTCATAGCTGTCAGCATGAAATCTGTCTCATCTTCATCAAAATATGAGTTATTCCAAAAGAGAGTGCCGTCATATCCAAATTTCATGTTAGGCTGCTTCTTAACTTGTTTATTGTTTGCATTGCACATGTCACGGAGTTTCTTAAACATTTCCGAAAATTCTGGAGACGATGAACGACCTTGTGAGCTTGCATCATAATATCCATCGTCTTTATCTGAGTCTGATGATGATGAAGTGTCGGGCGATGTCGATGAAATTGTTGAGAATGCAGCACTGGGAGTTGGGGACGATGCACTGTCATTTCCAATGACGTAGATTTTCACACTGTTTTCTTCATTCTTAATCTTATTGTTCACATCAATCTTGTTATTGAACTTTGGTTGTGGATTATTCTTAACTTTCATATTCTTATCCCAATTCGTTGGTGTCATGACTTTCTCACTATTCAGCTCTATTATGTTCTTGTTTTCATACTTTTCATTGTTATTATATTTTACATCATTGCTATTATTGACCACAAAGCAAGAATCATTGATTTTTATTGTTGTTTTATTGTTATTGTTGTTATTTGCCTTCGAGTGCACTTCTTTTTCATGATTTGTGGAAGAACAATCACTATTGATGATTAATACGTCATGGCATGATGATGGTGGTAAGAAATTGTTTTTTGTATCATTTACGATAATATTACTCTTTCCATTAACACTTATATTAGTTTTATTCACAGTTATCTCATTATTTCTTAATATGCAATTATTATTATTATTACTATTAGTGCTGCTCGAGTTCTTCATCATGTCTTCAAACTTTTTAATAAAGTTCTCATCGAACTTACTTCTTCGATCATTGCCAATCGGAACAGATGGTATTGGCGGTGAATTATGGTTTGTATGATGTGAAATTGGGCAATTGGATAGCTTACAATTCTTAAATCCACACGAGGATGGTTTTGATACTGGCGACTTAATGCTTAAATCAGTCGATGATCTGTGGTATTTTTTCACATTTTCTCGACATAAATTCCCTCTGTCGCCAACGACGTTACTGTCGTCTCTCACAACTTTATGAATTTTATATTTCTCTTTGTTATCAACATTAGATTTCAAGGCTGATGCTATTGTCACCTGATTTTGCTTTGCATTCTCAAATAATTGATTAATTCGCTTCACATCGTGATTTGTCTTGCTGCTTTTGTTGATGGCTGTAAGGTCGCCTATTGATTTCGATAATGTCTGCTTTTGTTGCGGCTTTAATCGACAATTTTGCCGTTTCAATAAAACTTCGCTACAACTACTTGCTCCACTTATATTGCCACTACAACTGCCTTCACTCTTACTCGATCTGAACTGAGATTTTTTACTTGATTCTTGCTTTTTCTGCTTCGATTCAAATAGTTTCAATTTTGATTCCGTTTTTGCATTATCACGATATTCCCAGCTTCGTGAGTTCTCGAATCCCCTCATGTCGATATCACTGTTTAGATCAATATCATCTATTTCATCATCATCATCGTCGTCGTCATCAATATTTCTATTTCCATTACTATTGCTGTTATTTTTCTTCAAAATAGGTTGAGGATTGGAGATTTGATTCAATCTACCATACAGCTTTGTATCAACATACTTCTCATAACTTTTATTATCGAAATAATATTGAATAGTCTCAAACTTACTGCTGTTGTTCTTCTTACTGTCAAAAATCAAATATTTCTTTCTTCCTTCTTTTGATTTTTGTGCATCCTGTATGGCAGCATCTACAGAACTTTTATCATTGTCACTGACATATTTAAGCTTTCCATTTAAAATATCTTTCGATGTGCCAAATATTGAATGCTTCTGTTTATAAACCAAATATTTATCAGACAGTTTAGTCGATGCTTTTTCCTTTGCTGATTCAGGTGCATTTATTGTGACTTTTAACGCAGATTTACCTGCTGGCTTTCTATCATTCAAATTCGATGCGGGACATTTGCATTTTATATTTTTTACTGGTGGTGGGGGTGGGGGACATTTTGGCTTTGGTTTCGATTTAACTTTTCCTACATATTCCATCGGCAATAATTTCATTTCCGGAATATCAGTTTTCGAGTATTCATTGAAGTCTTCTTCAATAAAATCACTCTGATGCTCAGTGGTTTGATTTTTACTCCCATTATTGGTAGCAGTTGCAGCACTTTTCGAATTATTATTGCTATTATTGCTGCCATTGCCAATGGTACAGTTAGGTCCGAATAGACGAGCATTTCTAAACACAGGTTTATTACAATTACCATTCGATTGATTTCCCAGCATTTTTGTTCCTTTTATGAATCTTAATTGAATTGAATTGAATTGTATAGAATTTTTTCTTCTAACACTTCTTTTTCGATTTCGCGTAATTGTTTAACGCTTCATTGGTAATGTAATTCCAAGTTTTATGTGTATATTACGATTATTATTCTTATTCTTATTTTGGATTTATATTGCACACACAGTTTCTATCTTTTCATCACTTATTACTTCTTTCCTTTTACATCTTTTTTTATAGATTTTTCTTGAGTTCTAGATAATTTTTTGGGGAAAAGTTTCTAATCATATTTATTAGCCTCTATTACGATATATTGCACTTTGCCGTTATAGAATTTCACAAAATTTTGTCTTCTCTCTTGTCTGAGTATCTTTTACTGATTCATTATCATAACCTTTGGATCTTTAATCGTTCATTAATCCGAATTAATTACGACATGATATCTGAATATGAATTTTAATATGTTGAAAGCATCTTAATGAGCTTTAAGTTATTCAATTTGTTTTTTTTTTTATTTTTACTTCCCAGCTTCTTTACATTAAGCGAGATAAGTGCTCATTCTTCTTCTTCTTGTCTTACTTTTTTTTACACTTTATGCTCATGGCAAACTCATATCACTCGCCAAATTATAAAAAAAAAATCCGTTCATATGAAAATCTCACTAGCATATCTTGCATTACAAACTGCTTTTTTCATTTAATTTCACTTTTATTTTGTTCACATTGAAGATGACTTTTGTGGCGAGAGAAAAATTTTTCCATTATATTAATAATTTTTTTTACATGAAAATTTTCCCGCAAAATGCTTTGTTTACGCTGCGAACAAGCATTTGGATTCTTTTTATTATATTCTCTACGACTTTTGGGCTTTTGCCTTTATTCGGTGTTAAAAAAAAATGAAAAAGTTCGCGTGTGAAAAACTTCTCCTTCAATTCCATTTATTTTCATTATTTTGCACTCTCGGTCGATTTTTTTTCTTTGTGCACCCATAAAGGTGCTAGCACAAAACATTATTTACATCCATTCTAAAATTGTGTCCTTTGGCTCAAGTCATTGTTCATTATTTTGTTTTATTTATATCTTTTGCACAAAATTTTTTTTTTATTGTTCAATTGGCAGTCAATTGGTGTTAACATTAGAATTGATTCAAACTGTTGTATATTTTTAACGTTTCTTTAATTGCTTTTTATTTTTCGTTCATGAAAATGTTCCAAAGAAAACTTTTTTATGTACAGTAAAAAACTAGCTACTTTTTGAGAAAATATAAAATATATACGCGAACAACGAACGCGCGCGTCTTACAATAACGAGAATTCGATCCGAAATGATGCAGAAAGAAAAGAAAAGAGGCTCAACCAGCGACTTTAACATTGACTCGCGCGAGAAAAAAAATAACTTGTAAGATTTGTATGAAGAAAAGAGCATAGCATGTACGCTTTTGGCCTCTATCGCTAGATTCGCTTCGTACTGTGCTGTATCTTAAAGTTGAAATTTTGCGAGCAATTTTAATATTTGTGGTCTGAAGATTTGTTCATTCCTCTCTATCTATCTCTCAATTTCATTACAAACTTGATAGTTAATTTTCTTTTAATTAACTTCATCTCAACTCTCGCACACCGGCCACAAAGTCAGATCTTCTTTAAATACATAAAATGCAACAAGAAGAAGTAGAAAAAAATAATATTTTTGCTTTTAGTAGCAAAATAAAGAGAAAAAAATTACAGTTTATTTCATTATAATCTTTTTTATATTATTATTTTTATGCTCTTTGCTTCAATATTGGATGTTTATATGTACATACACAATCGACTAAATTTGCAACCTCTTACAAACTGTTATAATTTGCTCGAGCATTCATCAGAAAATTTAATTCTTCAAGTAGCACTCATACCTTTGGGGTAGATTGCTGATGATGTGTCTGTGACTTAAAGATCAATTGTAATTTATGGCATCCCATGGATGTCGGTTGCAGCTGGTTATAAATATTATAAATATATATATTTATATAATATATAATGAATATATATTATAATCAGATTTGAAAATCTTATTTAATATAGATTCTATAGTTCTGTTGATAAACTGTCGTGTAGGCAAAGATATAGTCAAAAATAGTAAAGAGTTTTGCTAGCGTATAACATCCAGGTGATGCTTACTAATTATAGAGTACTGATTTTTAAACTATTTTTCATTAGGTGCTCCATAGCTCTTGAACTTTCCTCTCCGATCTCTTTAATCTAACTGACTAGAGCCAAACTATAGGTTCATAATTTACATCATTTACGATCGACCCCCCATTTTGAAAATTGAACAAGAAAGAAAAATCCCATTTATATTCATGAATTCTCATGATTTGAAAGTTCATGTGAGGTTAGCTCAGGTATCACATCCAGTAGTTGAAACAATAATAATAATCATATCTATACCAGAGGCCTATTAACGGTGAATTAATGAATATGAATAGATATAATCATTTCTTTTTTTGTGTCTATGCGCTAATTAGTCCATAATATGTTATCATTCCATTCTTCTCTTAAATATGTGAATGCCGTACCCTTTCTTCTCTTGTCTTGGTCTCGATTAATATTGTCGAGCATGAAAGAAGGAAATAACAAAGATCAGATTATGTAATTCATATCGACTTTTGGGTATAAGATTAATAAAAGTGTATCTATCCATAAGATCATTTGCTAATTGTGAACTTACAATAGTTTAAGTTGCTTTCCTATCGTCAAATCCAAATTTTTGCACGCTGTCGACAAAATTAAATATATTTTTGCTGCTGCTGTTAATAATCAAGGGACTACGTAATGCGTACATTAAATTGTGATCTTGTGATTGTTGCCAAAATATAAAACTCTCACTTTAATTGCCCGTCTGACAACAGAGTCTGATTCGAGACGGTTGGGAACAAGGAGAAAGAGGAAAGTCCAAAAAAGGCGATTAAATTAATTCAGGTGGCATCCTATCATTGTCGATTACACAATTTAAAAAAATTATAAAAGATTGTATGAGCACCTTCTTAGCTCGTTAACGTCGTGACAAATGTGACATGGCATAAGCACATCAATATGAGAGCATTTTTTTCGGTAGAGATGAGCATGATAAATGCAAATTTATAGTCCATACACGTGCAAGAAATTTATGATAGTTGAACCTATTCATAGAATAATAATAAGCAATTTATAATTGCCGGTCTACAAAATGCTCCGTAAAACGTGTTTAAATGTACCAAATGTGTTTGCATGTAGTCATAGATATACACCGAGAGAATATGATTCTGACATTTGGCCGTAATCTCTTTAAATTTCATTTCATCAAATGCCAAACGTACAATGGTCAGTGCCGTTGAAAACAGTTAAATTATATTACATCCAAAACATGTGAATGAGCAAATAAATAAGCTTGGGTTTGAGCATCTAGAGCAGGAAAATTCACTAATGCTGGATGAATTGTAATGAAAAGCAATTTTTGACGAGCTGGAAAATGTGTGAAACGAATTATAAACACCAAACTAGAAAAGAGCGGTCTACAAACAGATTAGAAGCTTTATTTGTATAATCGTATCGTATCGTTACGCTTCAAATAATTTTGTCCAATGACCGAAATATTAAGGTTGTTGTTTTCTTCTCTTTCCTCTTTTTCTTTCTTTTCACTCGAAAAATAAAGCACAAAAATTTAAAAATTGGAAAAAGTAGGAAGGGGTCATTAGTAAATGATGTTTAACTATTGTGTTTAAAGCTGTTTGAAATAGCAGTGAGTATAGAAATGTTTTAGATGTTCTATTAATTTTTTTCGTGTCTACATTTCTTAAATTGGTACTTCTGGAATCTCATTAAACCTATGCAAACCAAAACAGCCCTAATGATTGCAACATAAAATCTGTGAGACACTCAATAATCAGCAATGATGAATGAAGGATAGGTCTGTTATTTAGCCCAGTGGTTCTCGAACTAAGCTCCACTAGAAAATTCTAAGGGTGGCATTACAAGCAATTATTGTGTTGTGGCGTAATGAACAGAAAAGTTGCTTCTCTGCGGCATGGACAGTTTGAGAAACACTAGACTCTCGCTACTCATCGACAGAGACTTTATAGATGCTTTGTCCCAAGATACTGCCTCACTAAACTCCAATCTACTTCGCCAAGTCGATACAAAATTTCTGGCAAAAAGCCCTCATTTATCGATAGCCATAACTTAATATTTTCCCTCAGAAATGTTAATCTTCTTTCACTACCATTAAAGATTTTCTTCAAATTTAATGCAAATTTCTTTAATTTTTCACAACACCATGTCATTGGTATGCTTTCAATTGAAAGTAAAGGATTTTGAGGAATTTTGATACAGAAAAATAACAAAATAATTCGTTACGCTTTTATGTGGTCTTTTTAGATTGCAGTGGATTATCTCACGTAAAATTTGTCATTAAATTTATAATCAGCTGTCATAATTGAAAGTGAAAAGGTATCTCTTCCCATACAAATTCATTTCGCAAACAGTGTAAAAAAGAAGGTATTGTTGAAATTACAGAAAAAGAAATAAAAATATGAATTGTGATGAATAATGCAATAAAGCAGGCTCAGCATCATATCTTTAATAATATTCCCATGACATGAGAGAGCAATTGTGTACAAATACATCGTAGAATTCATAAATAAAAACAAATTTTCATACAGTCAGGTCTGTGTGGTTAGCTGGTTGGGTGTAGATATGCACCTGTTATAATAACTTTTACTTTAACAGAAGAAGTAACGAAAATTAAGACAGTAAGAGAAATATATTGCATTTCTTAGATAATTGCCGCAATCTTTCACATAATTATGTTCCCTATAGCATATCTACTAAGTTATGAGCTCATCATCAGAATTAAATTCAATTGTTGTTCTCCAAAAAGTTCTCACAACGCATTTATCTTCCATATTAAAAGCGAAAGTACTTAAATATCCATCATTTATGATGTTTATGTTCATTATTTAATGAAGCATGATTCTTCTGTTAAAGAGATATCTTTAAGCAAATTGAGAATTTGCTATATAAACGAACGTGTGTTTATGGAAAATAATTGAACCTTTAAAATGAAAAGTGATAAAATGCAAAAAAAATCTTTAAAGCTTTTAATTTATTTCCGAAGATTAATTACTTCCAAAAAAATTTCTAAACTTTCATCTTAAACATAGTTTTGTATTCGATACATCCGTGGCTGCTCAAAAAGAAGCTCAATTAATGTTAATAGTCATTAAAAATCAAGTAAAGTAAATTGAAAATAATGCACAAGAAGAAGACCGAACACAAAAAAATAATTTTCCAATCGACATTGAAAATTCATTAAGTAAAGTTTCGCGTGCGCATAAATATCCCACATTTCTCATGACTTTTAAAATCGTAAGTGCTCGCACATATGTAATCCAATTGTATTATCAGAAAATCGAAATCGAAATTGAAATTTCTTAAGCGTCAGTGTTGTTATCTGGCTGGTTAAATCGATTAAATAGAAATTGAATTACAGATGTCTATACATCTAGACACATTGATGCTAGTCTATGTCAAAATGCCAGGTACCAAGACATGGCCTTTAGCCTTTATTGTTGTTGAAGGTTCTCATTATTTTAACCAACTTGTGCTATTCGGATAAGTCCGGCTAAAGTAAGAATCAAACATTGCGTGCGTTAAAAATCTGTATTAGTGTAAATGTTGTCTAAGAAAGGCACAATCCCATATGCATTCATAATCTCCACTTTACCACGACATCTGAGATAACAACACTGTTCGGCATTTAAGCGACTAAAGTCAATTCAAATAGGAATTAAAAGTGATAGTTTAATTGTTTTATTGTAATTGAATTAATTGCAAGACAATATTCGTCACCATACAAAAGAGCATTTTAAGTATATCAAGAATGAAGGCATCGACTAATTAATAAACTAGAGAGTTCGAGAGTTGAGATTCACTTTAATTAATGATTAAGTTTTTTTTTGATTTTTCATTCATGAATTTTTTGAGTGAGATCGCTCTACTAAAAGAAATGAAGTCTTAGCTTCAGTGAAAGCAGATGAGAAATGAATCATTTTGTTTCATTTATTAAAAGTACACTAAATATCCATAAGTCGTGTAAGAAGAAGATTTATTTAGTACTTGATGAAATCAATCTAAAAATAATAATACATAAATACTTAACAGCATCAATGAAAAATTGATTTTGACCTGCATTGGGGTCTGATGAAATATTAATATTGTTTATGGCTCATTCGTTTCATGATATTACTATGGATTATTATGCTCATTTATTTCAGTTAAAATTGTAATTTTATGAAAGCACAGCAGTTGGATCATCATCACGTATTAATCGATAATTTTTTTATACACGGTTAAATAAAAAGCATCAGTGATAACCCAAGTTATGATAAAATCTGCACAATAATCATTATTATAATTATTATTTAGAGAAGCATTAACAGTTCCAACAAAAAATATAAATGTTGAGTAAACTTTTACTTTACTTTTTACAATCATTCAAGGTGAGTTAAAATACTTGCTTGAAAGATGCACAGGCTGCAAAAACTGCTTAGCTTTTTCAACCGCACAAATATAAAAGAAGAAAATTATTGATAATTTGACCGACTTTTCGATCAACGACATCGCGCAGAAAAAATTAACGTTATACGATAAAGTTGTTAACAAAAACTGTTAAGAGAAATGAAAGAAAAAAAGAGAGAGAATCTGCTTTTAGATGCTGTTGTGGCTGCCGTTTGACCATGAATAGATAAATATTAATTCAGATATATATGTAAATTACACCCGCTGTGACTAGATTTTGAATATCGACAGAATTAATATGATATAAATTCCGGAAATGTTTGTGGATCGGACATGGAAGCAAATTTTTATTTGCATTGCTGGATATAGCTTCCTGTCAACATCACTAGACACTATTTGACATTAATATTTGATATATCTAATGTTATGTCTAATCCTAAAATTGAAATTCTGTTCTCATTTCTCTATTTAACAGCCTTAATGTGAATATATTAAGTTACATTTATCGTCATAATCTACCTTATCGCATATGCTCATGTAGAGATGAATCATAAGCAATTTGCCTTCTCATTTTTCACACAGCGACATACCTTGAATATCTTGGTGATGAATTAATTTAATAAATTTTCGTTGTGATAAAACGCATGATGAATTTAATTTTGGTGTATTTTGTGCTGTAATTAATGCTGGATTGATATCTATTTCAATGTCATTCATCAGTCGGGTGCTCATTAGCAATGATATTTAACAGGATCATTTTATCTTGTGAAGGACAAAGCTTCCGCAAATTATAATCTTAAAATCTTTTTCAGATGAAGAATTGAATTTTCTACGACTTTACCAAATGGCTTGTCCACAATGAAACTACTTCAATCAATTGTTGAGATTCTTGTTAGAAATACCACTGATCCCAAAACCATCATTTGATCCTTTAATCAATGTCAATGTTAAAAGAACAATAATTTGCTCTATTAAGTTCCGAACCAAATATTAACATTACAGTTTTAAAAGATAAAAGAAGTGGACACAAATATTCAGAATTACGGCCATAGTCACTCAGACTACAAAATCTATTTTATTTTAGATTAATCATTCAAAATTTATAAACTCCGCTATCTAAACAAATTTGAAATTTCCATAAAATTCACACAAAAATGCTCTTAAATAATTCATATTCATAATTTATAGCCATAGACTCACAGAACAATTAAGATTTACATAACGCACCAATTTAATAAAAATTATTTTATTGCAGATTCATCAATAAAAGTGTTAACAAATTAAAAATAATAAATTGAAAATGAGGAAGGTATTAAACTAAATTGCTCGATGCATTCGATGATTAAACTCAATTTCGCATCTAAATTTTTTTAAGGCCAATTGTTCTCATATATGGAAGAGTATATTGTGATTTAATAATGAATATATTGTGCCTAAACGATCTCCTAATAATTGAATTCAATTCGCGAAATTATGTCTGTACCATAAATAAGTTTCGGAGCGAAGTCTTTATTGTGATATCAATTAAATTATGTTGCTATTGATGCTTGCCATTATGACTTTCATAAATGAAAATGATTGAAGTAAATTTTCAATTGTCTCTAAATTTATCATTTATGTGAAGAGTTTGTTTTTTGTTTTGTTATGTCTAGATGAAGATGAAGTTTTATTCAATCTTTTTTTATAGACTAAGAAAGATGAAAAGAAATAAAGCAGTTGGTAATTTTATTTTAAGTGTATAAAATCGTTTATAGAGTTTTTTTTCTAAACAAGCCATTCTATGAATGGGAAATAATCAGTTCAATAAAGCAATTTTGGGGTATAATTTTCTTTATTTCTTCTTTAACCGATTGACCTCATTCTATAAACCTCAAAAACAACGATTCATAATAATCATCGTAAATCGGTCAGTTTTTTAAAAATTATTTTCAAATTTAGGAATTCGAAATGAAGAAAAATTCTTATCATGATTCAATAAGAAAACCTCAATTGGGATAAGGAGGAGTTGATAAATGATGTCAATCACAAATATGGATTTTCAGATTCCCCTGCCTAAATCTGTCTCAAGATACTTTGACAAATGTGTAGCTTCAAGCACTAACGCCTCATTCCTTTCATCCAAAGTAAACCCTCGCACATGAATCATCTAATTCCCACCTTTGTCTCCTCCATCATTGACATCATAACCGAACGATCCCCAAAGAAATACCATAAATTGGCATAAATGATGCAGGAATGATCCGTTAGAGAATAAACATATTTAAAGCACAAACTGTTTCCTTTCTACGGCAATCGTTATGACCTAATGCATTCTTAACCCACATTTACTTTCTTGTTCTTACACAACAACAACAAAATGCTGAGGAGATGGCAAAGAATTCTAGACATGTTCATTTTTTTTGTAGACATTAAACAGGTTCTATGTATGTTATGGCATCGACCCATATATATATATATTTTTTTTGTAAGACATCTTTAAGCTTATTAAAGATGATAGAAAAAAAAGTATGGCAGTTGCAATGTTAAGAACGGCAATCAATAAAGCAAGCTACTTTAAGATTGCATCACTTGCATCAGAAGTAAATGTAGTAAATTGAGTAAGAGGCAGAGAATCCAACTGTGTATAGTAATTTTATTCTCGCTCATTGCATAATTTTTGTTCTCTTAATGGTAGAAAGTTACTAACAGGTCTGCATCTTTCCGTTCATTTTTTACCATATTTTATTCTTCTCTTAAATGTTTATAAGAAATATAGCATTTACTCCCATGTACATCATTGGATGTGATTAATGTGTTATTATTAGGTTACAATTTTATGCAACATTATTAATTTCCATATTTTTGAGATTGTTATGCTTCCGTCTTCATCAAAAAGAAAAGAAGCTCATATAAATTTAAATGCACATAACGAAATAGTCAAGACAACGTCATATTATGTACATGACATGAAAATGCATCGCAAGTTAAAAGCTACATTTTCTCATATCAATTGTTGGAGATCATCAAAATATCATCATCATTATTAAATTATGGCATCATTACTTCATATGTGTAATAATAAAGTTTCGTGCACAATTGTAAGGAAAGGAATTGAGACTAAGTACACGTGATAATATCTTGATTCCCAACTTTCGCTCTTCTTTTCTAGTTAATTGTATCGGAAATGACACATTATTTATTACTTTGTGGATCTCCCAAAGGTAAGTATGGCACGCAACTCAAAAGTTTTATAGTAACCGAGTCGCAGATGTTATTTTATAGAGCAATGTAATTTTTAAGACAGAATGGTAGGAAATGATGTAAGTGTCAAATTTTTCTTGTTGGATTATGTTAACAGCTTCTTTAAAGCCTGAAGACGTATATTCTAGCTTTAGTTGACTAATTAGCTAGCAAACATGCGCTTAGTCTTTAAATCAATTGCTAAGCTACCGAATTATCATTCTTTGAACTTAAGTATGCATATATTCTAGAAAAATTAAACAGATCAAAAAAACCAAAAAACTCCTTACTTCAAAAATGTATGTCGCTCGGGACACAAAAACTGAGCTCGTGTTCAATAATTATTTTTAATGTTCACTACTATCGACATCAGTACTGCCAATGAAATACCGTTAAATATTAGAAACATGACAGCAAATTAAATAACATCGTTACGTAACTGTGTCCTCAATAAAAAAAAACTTATGCTTAAGAATTTATTCTAAATAAGGAAATGCGAATGTAAAATTGGCTCAACACATCTATTCATGTCGGCATCCCAATGCTCTTGTTATTTACTAAAACAATTTTCAATTGCAACTGTTAATTCAAGACACAGCGGTGTTCTCGTTCAGTTCTCGTTATTATTGATTGTATAATCGCCTACTTTTATGTAAGAAATTGTTGTTTATTCTTATCATGACCTTAAAGCTTATATAATCGTCGATCGAGTTTTTCTGAATTTAATTTCCATGTAGGCTCTTCTATTCTTTAAAACTTTATTGAGTTGGATAGCATTTCTCGTTAGAAAGTTGTTTGAAACTTTTGCTAGGAGCATCAAAAATTTACATGTGAATAAGAATGTGTCGATATCTTCAACATGTTTCCGAAATGTTTGCTTTTGACATTGAGTGCTGTTGTTTGAGATGTTTTAGAAGTATTAATATTACAGTCCTCATCATATTGATTGATGTAAACTTCAAATGCATTAAAGGCTCCCTTCTTGTTACTCGGAAGAAACTTAATATTTTTTGTAAGAATCTAGAATCTGGCATTTTGTTGTCTTGTTATAATTTATCAAGTTACTGCTTCGGATAAAATCTTGTGCTATCAGCAAAACATCATGTGAATTATTAAAGTAATACTTGATGACTTGGAAGCTGACTTTAATTATGAACATTCTAGATTCACGTATTTATCAATAAATAAATCAATATTTCATACTTATAACAAGCAAAATAGAATGAGGATGTACATCTTAACATTGTTGTAAGAAGCTTCTAATTTTTTCTGAAGTTTTTATTCTCAGATTTTTTATAAGAAAACCTATTGTGGGCTGAAGTTTGGGGAGTTTTACAGATTTTCTTATTTACTCAACCTTGTGTGCTTTGTAGAATTTAGTGATTTTTCTCTTATTTCTGTACTCATTACTATGGATTAGCTAATGTCGATTAGAAGAGGAGCCAATGGTCTGATTTTTGACTTACGTATATCCCACCCTCTGACTTGATTAGTAGCTACACCTCTGCTAGACATAATTTATTACAGTTCTGCAACTATTTGTGAACAGCTTTTGCATCGAAAATTTTAAGAATTCTGATTTCATTTTTTGGTTGTTCATAAAAAGTGTCCAACTTTCTAAAAATGAGTGTGAGCAGCACTTCCATGTAAAAGCAAAAATTGTTTAAACATTCTGGGACAAAAAAGTTGATAAGGTTCAAAAATTCCGGTTTTGTGGACATTACATTGCATTTGGGACATCTCTATACATTGCCAATGATCAAGAACTGATTCAAATGTGATTTTTCAGTTCCCTTGACTACTGACCTCATGGTCATCCATCCCATCGACAACAAGAGCAAAAATAAATTGCAAACTTAATTGACATGTTATAAATCAAATGATTTCTCACTACATTAATTATTAATGATGTTTTGATACTTTATTTTCATCATGACGATGGACTTGCCTTTATTACAAGCATTTAAACCAAAATATATTATGACGAAGAAAGTAAATTTTCTTCACTTTTCTAGATAAAAATAATACTACGTACTTATGAAGCCATTTCATCGTAATTTTGGAAGAAAAAGATTAATTGCTTTGGGTCTGATCAAGAAAAAAAAAACTAGTCGAAAAGGAAAATAAATTTAGATCCATCAATCACAAATAGAGAGCACATCTGCAGTAGATTGAATAAGGTAATAATAACGTTTAATTAACCTACGATATAACTCTTGTTTTCCAAATAAATTGTAATAATTTTAATGTAATGACATTACACGAACTACGTAATTACACCTTAATTTCGAGTCTGCCTGAACATTATTGGATTTTTACCATTTGTCACTATAATCATAATTTTTCGATCCAAATAAACAACTTTCTCAAAATAATGATTATTCATAAATTGGTGACAGACAAGAATATTTTATTTCAATTTACTACACTTCAGCATGCATTCTTTTCTCACCGTCAATCAGCAACAACATAAATAATGATAGTGACAGAGAGAAATTGAGTCAAGTTGACCATTATGATAATCATGAAACCGAGAAATTTAATTCACTTTTCCTCAAAAAACTATCTGTTTCTGAAAATCTTCATTATATCCACATGACTTGAGAGATGCTATGGATATTCATCAGTAGACAAGTAGAACAGTGAAAAGACCACTCGATTCAGACAACCACGACGGCTGTGAGTGCGAATAGACAAAAATTACAATTATTTTTACAAATTTTGTGTCACGTCAATTATTTAATTTATGTGAATTATTTTATTTTTCTGTGATTGTCTTTCTTCACGGAGCAGCCCGAGTAGCACAGTGCATTACTATGACACAGACTTTTTGAGATATTTCTACAGGATCTGCAGTGATACTCAAACAATTATCTGCGGTATATTAAGATTTCGGAGGTCAGTCACAAATATCTTATCGATGCATTAGAAAGCATCATGGGTTCGGAACTGATCGAAATGATCAACAAGATGCATCAAAGTTAATTCAAATTTTGTTGGTCAGTTCCGCATCATTGAACAGGAAAGACTCAAGTACTGAGCCAAAATAGGTTGCAAATAATTGCTAATATATTGTGGACTTTAGCTAGCTGGTTTATGATTAAATGGTCCATAAATTAAGAGAAGAGTTGTACGCCTAGCATAGCGACGAGATGGCAACCTTCCAAGTCCAACTGCAGCGCTCGGTGGCAGCAACAACATCTTACATAAATATAATTTATCTAATAAAAACGACAAATTTGAATTGAAGAAGCAATTAAAGTTACACAAGGTCCATAACCAGAATTGTTTGTAAATAAAAAGCCATAAGGAAGTTGGTGACTTTAGGGTTAATCCAAAGACTATTTTTCATCATTATCTTATGCAATTTTATGGACATAACACAACTTTTTTTTTATCAGAAATGAATAAATTAAAAGTTTTCTGTTGCTCTGCTTCTTAAAATACTTTTGTTTGTTTTTCTATGAGCTTCTGCATACTAAACCAGCACTTTAGTGTGTTTTAATTAAGTTCTATTGTCTTTTACTTCTTCTGGTATTTTTTTTAATTTAAAAATCATGTCCAGATAATCTAATGGGGGAACCACAGACATGAAGCTATGAAAGCAATGTCATTTCCCTTTTTACTACGTTTTTTTTTACTTCTCGAAAGTAGACGCTCATGATCTATGATTTCCACCATTCACTAGCTATGAACTATAAAGTCATAAACTTTTTTGATAGATTGCAGATTTACCAGATGTTTGGCTTGTTGTGAACTATGCTGAAAGCATATCTAAGCAGCAATCTTTATGATGTTTGTTTTACAACTCTTGGTATGAAGTTATTAGTATCAAATTATCAAAGGGATGAGCATTTTTTTCTGAGAATATTGAGGCATGCTGATTTAAGATTCTAGTCACGATTGATCAAAGTCGAGTGGGAAATTAAAATTATTTTCAAAGGTTTTTTAAAATAATTTGTTCCTTTATTATTTTTGATGTTCGTATGGATCTAATGATGCATACTAGATGTTAAAGATTGGAAATTGTGAGCTCAAATTTTTTTAAACCTGAATCCAGTATCAGTTCATCAAGTTTTCAAACCAAGAATATCTGTGTCGTTGTGACAGTTTATGGATATTTCCACACCAAATCAAATTGGAATCAAGCTTTATCTGGGATCAGTTTTTAAAGCTACCCGGGGCACTCCACCCTAGTCTCAGATAAATTTTTTTTATATCCCAAAATGTAGTTTTAAATTATTTTGCAATACTGTCAGGTTTGAAAGATTCTCAAGATGTCTCGAACAAGTATAGCCATATAGTTAAGCAGGAGTTTGCAACCTTTGAGCCGCGACTCCCTGGTATTTCGTATATAATGAAAATTTAAAGTTATGGCTTTCTATAGACAACCGAATAACCCATCAGATTTAAATGGTATACATTTCATCGAAAAATTTGATGAAATCTTATCAAATAATTCAAATGCTATGATTTTTGGTGATTTTAATTTCAATATACTTAAGCAAACGGAAAATATTTGTAAATATGAAAATGCCTTTGGGTTAAATGGTTTCACCTTGCTCAATAATGTAAGTGATGCTTTCGCTACAAGAATAAATTCAACAACTAACGCTCATTCAATACTCGATCATGCTCTTACTGATCTCCATTTATATCATCAAAATATATCATTTTCATTTTGTCTCTTTCAAAGGTTTGCTGACCACAAATCAATAGTTCTCGCAATAAACAAGGAGAAGGTTAAGCTTGATATTACAAAAGAGGATCTCTCTTATAAAATAATAAATCATAAAGCCATTGTTGATAGTGAATTACTTGCTAATCTTTCTCCGAGCAATTTTAAATCTTTTTTAGAAGACATAAAAGGAATCATCGATAAAAATAGCATAATTTTAAAGAAAAAAGTCTCAATCAGAAAGCCATACATAAATCAAGAGATTTTAATTTTGATTTCCATACGTAATAACTACCACAAAATTAAATCAAAGTATCCTCATTATATTTATGCAATTGATCAATATAAGTTCTATAGAAACCTGATATCGAATAAGATTAAAACTTTAAAAAAAGAGTATCTAAATAATTATTTTCAGTCAAATTCCAATGATGCGCATAAATTATGGTCCCAGTTTAAGTCTCTATTACAAAATTCATATAGCTCAAAGTCAGCGTGCGATCTAATCTTAAATAATGGAATTCCAGTTTCGGATAAAAAATCAATAGCCAACATCTTTAACTCTTTCTTCATTCAAAAAATTCGTAATATTATTTCATCTCGCAGTGTTGATGATGTTGATTTTCATAATTTTCATTCATATGAGCAATATGACATTACTTCTCCTTTCTTAAATCCAAATTGCACTGAAGATGAAATATCTTTAATAATTGATGGTCTATCTAATTCAAAAGCTATTGACACGTATGGAATATCCAATAGTTTTGCAAAACTGCATAAAAAAAGTCTTGTTAAAAACCTCGCCTTTCTCATTAATGACTCCATTAAAACAAGTAACTTTCCGGACTGCCTTAAAGTAGGTATCGTGAGTCCTATTCATAAGAATGGAAGCAAGACAGATGTTTCAAATTATAGACCGATTACAATCTTGCCAGTTTTCTCGAAAATTTTTGAGTACGTTTTAAAACGACGGTTAGAAGACCATCTTGAAGCTAATAAAATTATATCAGCACACCAGTTTGGTTACACAAAGTCATCAAATACGGAATTAGCCGTTGCGCATATTTTGAGTGATGTTTATAAGGGTGTCGATATTGGATATGCTACATCTCTTACATGTCTGGATCTATCAGCTGCATTTGACTGCGTCATTCACTCAATTCTGATTAATAAGCTCAAAAAACTTAAAATTCCCACAGCTTTTCTTTCAATTTTTGTGTCCTACTTTCAAAATCGCGTGCAATTCGTAAAGATAGATAATTGTTTAAGTAGTGTAGAGATTGTAGATTTCGGAGTTGCTCAAGGTGGTGTTTTGTCAGGAACCTTATTCAATGTTTACATTAATAGCATTTCCTCGATCCCATTACATTCGACTTCATCCCATTACATCTCTTTATTGTGATGACATTTCTTTGGTTACTACAGCTAAATCACCTACGGTTCTTAAAAAAAATCTAGAGGAAGACCTCTCGAGAATATCGTTGTGGCTGCGTTTCCACTATCTCTTAGCAAACGAAAGTAAATCTAAATACGTAATGTTCCATAACAAACGACGGCATGAAAACTTCTATGAATTAGCTCTGAATATACGTTTCAATGGCAGATTAATAGAACGAGTAGAACACACTAAATTGTTAGGACTAGAAATCGACGAGACTCTTTCATTTACTTTCCATATTTATCAGCTTCAAAAAAAAATTATTTCTTTCATGTTTGCACTTAAAAGAATTCGTTGCTTAATATCGGATCAGACTGCTCTTCTTCTCTATTTTGCATATATACACTCCCGATTGAGCTACATGAATTGTATTTGGTCAACTACACCAAAGTATATGATGGATGCCATCGAAATTGTACAACGTAAAGCCTTGAGAATCGTTTTTTGTAAAGATAGGCTATGTAGTAGATCTGAACTTTATTCAGAAAAAATCCTACCTGTCTCCCTTCAATGTCAATTGTCATCATCAATCTTAGTTTTTAAAATGATTAATAACTCCGCTAAATTAAATTTCCCAATACAGTATGCTTTTGAAAGACATAGACACGCAACCAGAAATGCAAATAATATAGTTGTACCAACGACAGCAACCCAGTTAGGCAGTCAAAATTTTTTTATAAGAGCTTATCTGGATTTTAATGTCATCCCAGCAGAAATTAAGAAATTTGTAAGCCTTAATCTCTTTAAAACACGATTAAGAGAACATTTATATATAAAGCAATTGTGGTATGATGCATAAATAATTAAATCCACTTTACATAAATAATAATAATCTAATGTATTTAACAGTTTTAAACTAAAATACAATAAAGAATCAATTTATAAAAAAAAAAAAAAAAAAAAAAATGTTCAGATGTACAGCGAAATCATAGGCATTCTTCTCTAGGAAATTGAAGAATGAAAGTTTTCAGGTCTTGTAGCAATAAATCTTCAATTAACCCACAATCAAGTGACAGCTACTCCTGCCACACCTAAGATTCTCTAGCAGAACAGTAGCTTTTCGTTAAGCATAGCTTAAGAATCACTGAGCTATATTCATTCATCCAAATCATGATTCAACCCCCAAAAAAGTTTCAAAACTACAAAATCTGTCAACGCCTTAAAAATGTTTGTTTCATACTTCTCTTTTTAGTTCTAAACCACAACAAAGTCCCAATGAAATCAAGAAGCAATATGTTCAAACATAAACTCAACACAAAACCCTCAAACGGTTATGATTAAAGCTCGTTCAGATGATTGATTGACAGCTTATAAGTAATAAAGTTTGCAAAATAATTTAGTATAATGTCAACGATGACACAATTCAATGTACTCCATTTCATACTTTAGTGATATCAAGGAAGAAAGTGAAAAGACAAGATGTGAATCTCAGAAACGACGACACAATGCAATTTTGAGAAAATTTCTTTTCATTGTTCTTCACCTCATTTTTGATGATAGATTACACAATATTACGTCGTGGGTCTGTTTATAAAAACATTACAGCATCAAAAAGTAATTTTATAAAAGGAAACCAAAAACTAAAAAGAATTGTTACGCAATTCCAGACACAATTTCTTTAGCTATTCCGACTTCAATTTAATATTAATGAATTTAATGAAAAAAGTAGTAGGTCACTCACCCTCTGTCCTGAATTTTTACGGCCTCTTAATAAGTTTGGTGCACCTGAATTTGGTTGTAGAGGAACAGCCGGCTCTGGTTGAACACTTTGTACTGGACGTGCTGGTTTGCATGCTGACTTCTTTAACGTTGCAATTCGCTTATCGCACATGAGAGTAACGTCATCTATTCGCTGTAGAACCTGAGTGTTGGAATAAGAAATTTTTCTTATCAAAAGTTTTTTAAAATACAATTTTGAAGCTGTACAAGCTTCATAAATCATATAGTCAAGTTGTTCAATAAAGAAGTTTTTAAGGAACTGTTCAGTAATGGCGTGAAGTATATTCTTAAGTTATAGTTCTTTTAGAGTTCATGGAAATGAATGTTCATGCATCTTTATTTAAGGGATCGGAAGGGAAGAAGGTCTAGACCAAGAAGGAAAACCAGAGTCCAAAAGCAATGTCCAAAAGCTTGTTAAAGTTACTCATACACATCCTTTACAAACAAACCCTTTTTATCAGAATCTTGTCTACTAGATATTCAAGACGATGAGTTGCCGCAACTTTTTCTATTTCAAATATTTTAAAAAACTTTTTAATGATTTTCTAAAGATAAATAGAAAGACGGTGCAAGTGATACCGTTGACTTTAAATGAGATTAAAATTTGTTATTTTAAAAGGAGAAAGTCAAGTTTAATCCTTTTATTTTGTAAGCTTCAGCAAAGACTAAAGAAGATTTAAAAATAATAATATAAATTTTAAAAATCATAATGCGATGACTATAAATTCAGTGTTGGAAGGAAGGATGTTTTGATGTGATTTTGATTGAAATTTAATCATTTTTAAAGGATTTGTCTTGAAAGTTGCTCATTTAGGGGTTAGGTAATGCAAAGGAATCGAAATTTTATAATTTCAGTAAATCTATTTTGAAGACCAATAAGAACTAAGTTAGTAACACTAATATAGCCTGTGTGACTGTTGAAGAATGTAAAAACCACATAAGAACCTCCAAAATTTAAGAAATTTTCTATGAAAACATCAAGTTGCTCTAGACAGAAAATAGATCTCAAAAAACCCAATTTTCTCAATCACAATAAATTTCATTCAGAAAAGCTAATAAATTTTCAGCAATATATCAATGATATACTCCGCAAAACTTGGGTGTGCTCAAAAACAAATCTAAGGTAAGTAAAATTGCCAGGCTAATTTAAATTTATTGTTATTGATTCCGAAAAAGAAGCTAGAAGATAGAAATTCTATCCATAGGCAGCTTTTATGCGGAATATAAGCAATAATTTTAGATAGAACAATCTTTTTCAATTATAAGTTCTGTTTTGGGGGTTATTCGGAAATGAGGTCTTTTAAAAAATGTGGAATTAGTCACACGGATTCTTTCTATCCATGGCTTGAATTAAGGGTTCCAATAAAACAAACAAAGTTCTTTAGAACAGCTAACACCAGCTCGTTTCATCCCAGCCCAATTCTAGATACCTCTTTGTATATCTTGATGCACAACATTTATGAATAACTCCATTTATGCATCCAAAAAGCATTTTAATCTCCAAACATACGCTTGAGTATCACTAAACAAATGCAGTCGTCTTGATCATTATTTTACCATCTCTGATTTATGATTAATAAACAAACTTAAAGTTTATAGAAAACTTCCGATGAAATCATAAATTTCAAAAATGATTCAAATCCATAATAATGAATAAGAAATGAAAAGAAGACAATATCGTTTTGTCAATGAACAATTTTACTACAATGAGTGATTAATAATTAATGAATAGCTGCAAAATCTCAAATTTTTGATGAAAATTCGGTCAACAATTCAATTTACTTATGGAAACTTTTCAGACAATTGTCACTGCCCATTGATCTGAATTCTTCAAGACAAGTCAAATAGAAAATGTGAAATTCAATTTATCCATTATCAATGAATAAGAATTAATTTAGGCATGATTGTTCGCTACGACGCTTTGATTAAATTTCTTTAATCTAAATTATGATACTTTGTATCTTAATCCAGCTTGGGTGATTCATGGAAGATGTGTATACTTGAATTGTTATTGAAAATTTCACAAAATTATTTTCGCATGCCAGCTGTTTAATCTTGCTCTAGAGAAGCTAATAGGCTTGTTTGGGGACTTTTGTAAGGCATAAATGAGTAAGATTTTTGGTGTAGACAATAACCCATTTTGGAACTTAAATTCGGAAAATATGCTAAATAGCAAATTATAAAATTCAATCAGAATTTCATAAATCTTAAAAAATTCTCGAAAGTTTAACAAAGAAAATGTCATAAATCGAGCATAGAAAAGCTCCTTTGAGTTTTTCTTTGAGCATTCATCAGAAGACATTAGGGGTCGTTGTTAAATGATGTCTAATCTTTAAAGATGAGAATATGAAGCAACGGCAAAGTGAATATTGCTTGGTTTAAAGCTATGTGACACCTTCATAAGCATCGTCATTTTAGAGACAAATGGAGGGGGGCTTGAACCTCCATTTCTTCATTGACATTATTTATGAATATCCCCTAATAGGAACTTATTGGAGATTAAGAAATTGGCTTTGCATTTCAATTTTCTCATTAACATTTTCGGTATCTCGGGAGCATTGTTACTTACTTGAGACAATATAATCGTTTCGAGTGAAGTTGTGTTTTCTTCTTGACAGCTCTTAAGGTCTTTAAGACTAGAAAGCTCAAAATCTTTTGCTGATTCAACAAAAGCTAAAATGTCTTGCAACTTCTGCTCAGCAATATCAGACGACAGTGACATATTCTCAATCCTTTGTGACGCAAGTAAATCAATTCCTTTGGCACACCATTCATTAGCCTTCTCGACTCGCTCCATTAGTCGATGAGCATTCGTTAATGTCTCTACACGCTTTGATACTTTCTCATTAAACATTTCCAACATACGATTCAGTTCATTACATTTTGGCTCAACGGTATCCTTTGAGGAGATTTTATCATTATTTTCGATAATGGACCTCCCATTCTCTATCACACTCGATGCCCTCTCAACATCCTCATCACACGATTGCCGGAATGAATGTGTCTCTTGAATTAATTGGTCGATTCTTACGACCGTATCACCAATCTCTGTCATTTCGTTCATTATCTTTAAATAGCTATCGAATTTGGTCTGAAAAGGAACATGATGGATTATTTATAGGCATAAATGGGAGTATAGTTATTAGATAGCATACCTGAAGTTCCCTAAAGTCCTGCTCAAAACGTCGCAACTCTAAGCAAATCCTAAGTTCTTTCGTGTGCTCTTCATAGAAATGATCGAACCTCATTTCCGTCTCTTGCAATTGTACAATTAATCTGGAGGTATCGCGACTAGTTAAAATCAATCAAATATTTATGAAAGAAAAACAAATTTAAAATGCTGCGGATCTCTGCACTGTGATTTTAATTAAATAGAATTTTCAATGATTTTTTTTTTATCGAAACAAGTTCTTAGCACTTGATGATTATTTTGATACATTATTTATGCACTACTATGGAAAAATGAGATATGTATTTAGTGTACATTGTGTAAGTGCAATTGCGAGAGAATTATAAAAAATCAAAAATTTCATGACTAATCGATTCTTTGTTTCTAGAACGACTCTACTTACGGCAGTGTTTTATGTCTGTAATGTTTTACCACCATTGGTCTTAACAGAAACATTTTTTAATGTCAATTATGTTGTCGTGATCAGAAGTGATTTGTGTGACTTAACATTTAAGGAAATTTAACTGAAAAAGTTCTATGATATCCAATAATGTAGAATAAAATGAGAAATAAATCATATACTAATAAGCTTATCAAGGCAGAACTAAAAACTGATGAGGTTCACATAAATCTCTCTATAATGACTATTGAAACTGAAAAATATTTACTCAAAAAAATTAAAAGCTAATAAATTATAGAACAGCAGAAAAAAATTAGAGGCTGTGAGAAAATGTGATGAAGGAACGAAAGTCAACTCATAATACGGTATGATTCCAAACAGTGCAGAGCTACATAGCGAAATTAAACGAGTTAGTAAATGTGGTCGATTGGGACCAGCACGAGCGCATCTTCCCATCATAAATGTTTTTGGATTGTAAGTTTTGAATTAATTTAATTTAAATAAAACTGTCACAAATTGTTTGAAAATTAACAGCCAAAAACCAGTTTTCAAAAAAATAACGGTCAAAATGTCCAAAAATTAACAGTAAAATGATGTCAGTCTATTGACACCTCACCCCACCCCCATCTTCTTGGGAAAATGCACTGTCAAACATAAAATAACATCTAATGCGCACTAAAGGAATAATACACGATAGATTTTGATTGATTAAGACAAGTGTTAGTGTACGTTAAGCAGTAAGCAATTGAAAAACTTTTAACGAACCGTTCTATTGAACTTAAATTCCCCACTCGATCCACACATAATTCAGCTTTTCTTCTTATTTCTGCTAGCAATTCTTCACCCTTCTGTCCTACTTGCAGAATCTCATCCTGAAAAATGAATTTAAATGCTGATTATTTGGGGATTTGCTTAATGCTATTTGATGGATATACCTTTAATTTTGTATACTCGATACCTTGCTCAACCAATAGCGCTTCTGTTGATTCTGTGGAATTTGGAAATTCTGTATCGTGAATTGTTCGCATAAAGATCTCTAAATGGTGAGCAACAAGTGTTGTTTGAGCAGAAAAATTCTCCAGCGACTGTAATATAGAAAAATTAATATTATTAAGTAAAATGAGTCAATGGAAAATGTTTTATCACACAGAGATTATTCACATGCTTACACATACATGCGCGACATAAAATTCTACTCACAATTCTCTGTTGAATCCATTCATGATGCGAATAGAATAAATCACCAGCCAAGTCCATTGTTAATTGTGATTTATGTATAAAGTGATGAAGCTCATCGATTTGAGCGCAGATAATCATTTTGAAGCGAAATTCGTCTTTAAAGAACTTTGAACTAACTTCTGAAATAGCTTTTTGTAGGAAGCCTGATGGCCTTATCACATAAACGCATTGTACAATTCCTGGAAAATACGATGAGATCCTCGCTAATACTGACTTGACTGACGCCCACGACTGCTTACGACGATCGATTATCAAATGAAATCCGAGATCGGCATCTTGTAAACTTGTTACTCCCACTAAATACTGTATTAATCTCTGATAATCTCTATCATTTAATAAATGGAAACTATTATGGTCCGGAAAGGTTATTATTGGCGATCCTTCCATGGATCTTCCACCTAGAAAAAAGAATGAAAGTTTTAGCGGTTGGAAAAGATTTAAACTTATAACGGATTTCAAACTTTTAAATTTTAACGATTTCAAAAAATTCAAATTTTAACGGTTTCCAAATTCTGAGATGACAAAACTTTGTTTCAAAATAATACGTTAAAAAAATCACCTGTAATGATGGCATACTGTTGGTGCAGCAAATCAGCAACATCTGATATATGCAATGGCTCCTCAGCCGAACTAACACTTAATGTCTTATGCTTATGACTACTCCCACTTGATCTAGTTAAAATTGATGATAAACTCTCTGATGCATTCATTTGAGCTATTAAATCATTTCCCGTCAGCGATGAATTATTGAAAATTACGGTTTGCACCGATGTTGCACTGTTAACTGACATCTGTTGTTGATAAGAATGTCTATTCTCTGATTGTGATGGGTCCGAGAAGTCAACATACTTTTCTGTCATACCGAAAAGAGAAAAATAATACATTGTTAGTCACTTCTTTATCAAAACACAAAACATAATGGAAAGATAAGTAACAGAAAATATTATTTTGTTGGCTCCATCATCCAATCAAAACTGACGAATTGGGGTCTGAAAAATAATATTAATCAGAATTAACCGGTCACAAAAAAACGTACACGGAAAGTAATACAAAAGTAATAATTTCACTTTTATTTCATAGAATTTTCCTGCTTTGCCAATTTCAAATCAAAACAAATTCATTGATTTGTTACATAAATAGCGAAAAATAAATAATAACAGACTGTGGCGATTAAGAGAAGAAAGAAAACTCGACTGAGAGATAAATTTTTATGAATTATCGTAATTCTCAATTTTAATATGAGTGTTCTTTGGCAGGGCTTTAAGCATTTATCCGAATCTACAATGTCCAACGAGAATAAAGTTCATTCATTCAATAAAATTGATCTGCCATAATACACTTCAAATTGGCATCGATACTAATACTTCTGAAAGTCATTGAAATTAAATACCCGACATTGAGTACTTAAAAAATAAGAAACTCAAATTAGATTCTAAATTCAAGTGGTTTAAGCGTATTTTGTGAATGCATCAAAATCATTATTTTAAAAATTTAACGTTTCGCGAAAATTTGAAATGCAATGGTTTTTTGAAGTTTGAAAACTTAACGAAAAAGCAACGACATTTTTATATATTTAAAACGGTTAATATTTAAATCTCAAAAAACGGTTAAAATTCTAATCTCAAAAAGCCGTTAAACCAAAATTCACTCTGTTTTCCATAAAAGTTGCAGTCTATCCCAATCTGATTGATTCTTCTCTCATAAAATAACGCTCTTAAAGTGAATGAGGCGAGAGAATATAAGCGAGAGTGCAAGAAATACGTCAATTCACAATTTCTTCGTGCGATAGCTCAGAATGATCGTAGTAAATTAAGTCATCAGTAGTATTTGCGAATATAATCTGCTGCTCGTTTTCTTCTTCGTCGTCATTCTCTTCAATGAGATGTTCTTCTTCACCATCAATAAGTTCAATTTCTTGACAAATGTCTTTAGATGTTGTTAATGCTGTTCGGGTGTCACTCAATGAACTCTGTGGCTTTGATATTTGATTAGAAAGCTTGACATGAGGAAATTGTTTCCGAAAGAAAGATCTAAATGTCGTATATCCCATAACTTTTGTGTCTTTTTCCCCATTTTTGTAGTCTTGATAGACTTTCGAAAGTGGCTCATTTAAAATGACTGACTTGCTTGAATGCTGCTTATTTGTCTTGAGATAATTTCGTAAGAATGTCTCAACGCGCTTGTATAAGTCCAATGAAAATGCATTATGTGGCACTTTATGGCAGTTTCCGTGCTGTATTTGTGTTACACCATTCTGGATTAAATGACTGCGAATTTTCTTCAGTTGATAAATTGTGATGTTCTCGAGATATAAGAATGCATAAAGACAGACTTTCTTGCCCATATATGAATAACTTGATCTCTTTCTCTGTCTCTTTGTTCCTCTCTCGCTGCTGCAATCCATTAAAGATGCTCGACAAATTCCCATTAAATAAAAATCACATTCATTCTTTGTCAGTTCCGCAATGTTCAGTCGATGACGATAAACACTATTTGCATCCAATCCATCAAAGCATGAAACACTACATTCACATCCATTCGCTAATTTTAGTCTTACTTCCTCTGCTGTTGATTCTAATGACGTTTGTGAATAATCTTTGGAATATTTGTCTTTTATTGCCACCTTAAAAAAAGTTGTTAATTACAATAGCTTTATTGACTGTAATCTAATTAATTATAGCGGTATATAGCAATGTATATAACCCGCTAAAAAAATCAATAAACGAATTTCTACCTTAATCTGTCTAGATTTTAATGGTTCATCGTCGGAATCATCTGTGCTCCTCTTCATCGGTCTATTTTGGTTCATTTAATTTATAATTATAATTAATTTGAGCTACTTTTTCACTTTATTATTAATGATTTTTCATTCGATTGAATTTTTTTTTTTGTTTTTAGCTGTGCATTCGGAGAAAAAGTTGAGTATGTCCTCAGTTTGTCTTGTGGCTTGGTCTTGTTAACGGATTATATTTTTTAAAAAATTGACCACTTTTTATGAACCTTATAAATGTCGAAATTAACGGTTTTATTGAAAACCTTACAAATTTAATCAATTGTATTGTTCTTAAACCATACAAATTCCAAAACATTTGTACAGCTTTCTATCACTTTTTACAACATTTGAACGGCTTTCAATTCCATAACATTTGTAAGGTTCTTAAACACATTAATGCCCAGAAACCTTGCAATTCCAGAACTTTTGAGCGGTTTTAAAATATTTTCAAAGTCAAAATTTTCGTTAAATTTCAATTTGCCATAATAAAGCATAAATTCACGACAAATGCGCCTAAAACATCAATCATAAATTCACTTATCAAGTATGAAAATTCCACCACATACACTCTCTTTTCCTTAAATTCACCACAATCAATGAAAACTACCACCTCAATGATTTTTTCTCTCAATTAATGATAAAACACGAACAGCATATAGCTGATATATATATAGCACGTATGAACATATTTTGCACTTTTTTTGTGACTACACACAAGGTTCTCGACTAGAACAATTGCTTACAGACAATCATTTTCATTACTTCACGATTTCCTTAATTATTTATTCATGTTAATGACACAATAGGCACAGAATCTAATTAATATTCGTATCACATGCATTGTTATGATGGATTTAGTTCAATAAACTTTCGATTCGCATTTAATCAAATAGAAATTTCGCATATTATTAAATTGTTTAAATTATTGCGCACTAATAGGCTATAATAGCTAGTTCCAATATTCATTGTGCTAATTATTTGAGTGACACAAAGAAGAAAATCTCACGCAACGAACGATGAGAATCGTTTGTCATTGAATGTTCACATAAATTAAATATACCTGTCATTTCCAGTGCATCATAATCATCCATATTGTTACTGCGGGCTCTAATTAAGCCTGTATTGTACATAAAGTCATCTTCCACAGAACGATTTGAAAACTTTTCAAGAAATTCATTGATTTGCTTTTCCAATCCACTTTCCATGAATTTTTCACAATTTTATCACTTAAACTTAACTTAATTAACTATTTTAATCGACGTACAGTTTAACGAATTGATAAAAACATTAATTTCATTGAATATTTCCAACTTTTTTTTTTCTTGATCGATTTTTTTTTGTGTGGCTCTCTTTTTGAGCACTAAACTGCTATGGCACTGTGCCTTAATAATGTTACATATCGTGCGATGTTTTCAGTTGCTGTGTGATCAGATCCATTCAAAAAGTTTATGTACTTTTTCTGTTATCTGTTATCATCTTTGAGTTCTTGTGCAAATATTTGACGAATAATCTTGAAATGTAAAGTAAATACAGGAACAGCCAATCAGGCACCCCTAAAATATTTATATTCACCACAATGAACATGGATTGTTTATTAGATGGTTGTATTACAAAAATTAGACTTATCATTATAATTAATTGCTTATCTCGCTAAATAAATAAGTGTCAAATTCATTGTAAGGAGACGATTTAGTCGCATCATTCTTACTATAGTCATTTAAAAGTATCAAAATCCAGCCTTAGACTGAGAATTAATGATTCTTAGAACTCATGTTGAGATTAACGGCTTTAGCACATACGAGTTTAAAAACCTTACAAATTATGCTGAAAACCATACAAATTATATCAAATATGAAAACATTTGTACAGTTTTCAGTTTTGTTCATTTGAATTACCGACCGTTAATCGA
Organism: Chironomus riparius; assembly: GCA_917627325.4. Classification (NCBI taxonomy): domain Eukaryota; kingdom Metazoa; phylum Arthropoda; class Insecta; order Diptera; family Chironomidae; genus Chironomus; species Chironomus riparius. Next base: position 44,500,934 of record OU895877.1, read on the forward strand.
CCGCCTAGAACTTAATTATCTAATTTTAATACCTCCGACGTCATTTTCGTCTGCGTTTCTTTTGAGTAGCCACTTTTTCAGTGCTCTTATCGCTCTTTTCACTCTTTTCTTCTTCATCCGGTTCCGTTTTATTGTTCTCTGAGTTGCTTTCCTCTTTTATAGGCGTTTCTGTCTTCTTGATAAGCCTAATTGTTTGTTTTAATGGAAATTCATCGTTCGCAATGCTGTTGTCAATACTATATTCTTGTTCTGCTGGCTTTAATTCAGTAACTTCAGTCTTTACCTCCTCTTTTGCTGATAATCGACTGTTGCTGGATGAATCTTCGTCAATTAGATCTTTTGGGAATGGACGAATTGGTTTGTGTCCTTTTAGCTCTTCAATTAGCTGTGCTAGTTCATCTCGATTGTTAGCTACGACACTCCAAGTCTCTTCGTCTGTATTCTCTTGATAAACCTTAACATTAGCTTTCTCATCTACATGACAATAATACACATTTCCCTCTTTATCTCGTCCAAACGGTTCCAGTCGAAGTTTTTGGCTTGGCAATGAGTTAACGATGTTCTTAAACTTGACATTCACGTCAAATTGCATTTCCAGCAAGTTTTTTAAGATCCTTAATTTAACTTTAAAGTCTGAATGTAAATATCCATATCTCTCGATTTGAAAGGCATCATCCATATTTCCATAGAAATAACAAAACTTAATTATAGCCTTTTCCCACTTTTCAGGAATTACACTTCGCTTTAACTTCCTTAATAATTTTACGTGAATATCTTTCAATTCTGGAGCGATTTCATCCATTGCTAGCCATTCCATTAAGTCAGACATGATTGGAACATTGTCTGGAAATATATCCCGTCCGAAATTCTCCAAAAATGATACGATTACAGCAGCTAAAATGAATTTAATTAATTTGTTTTATTATTGAAAATAAAATCTTCAATTTATGACTTAAACTTACCGTTTGGCTCTGAATAAACTGACTCTTCTGGCTCATTATCCTCTTCTAATGATGAGTTGACTGCTTCGTCTGCCTTTACTTCAGCCATTTTTGAAATATGATTAAATTTTTATGAGAATTGATTGAAATGTTGTTGTTTTGCTCCGGAAAATACTAGAATTAAGTTACATCAAGTATGATAGTTATTCTACATGCTATTCTAGTACAAAATTTGATGAGAAGATAGACAGAAAATAAAAATTATAAAAGGTATAAAAATAACGAACTTTTGAAATTTAAAGGCCAGTGTGAGGAAAAAAGAAGTTGATTAAAAACATCACTGACTTGAATTGTTTTGTAACGTATTTTCAAATCTGACAAAAAAGAAGTTTAATTAAAGATTCCAGCTAAAATGGGCAATTTAGTGACTAAAATTACAACAAATAATCAACAGCTTAATGAGAGCAACGTAAGCGATATCGTGGTTTATGAAGTAAGTGCTTAATTCCTTATATTTTTCACAAAACATGCTAAAATATTTTTCTTAATTACACAAACACAGCAAAAGCAGGTAAAAAAGGATGTTAAGGACAATAAATCACCAACAGCTTTAAAAGCAGGACTGTTTAAGAATGCCTTTTTCGGTAATTTCGATCCAAGAAGTCCATCAGCCTTTATAGCTCGTACACCAATTCAAATATTCAGAACAGGCAGTTCCAGTAAATTTAATCATCAAGAACTCCTGAATGAATCTCTTAATGACACTGTGGATATAGACATTTTGACAGCCGAAGAGCATGAATCATTAAACAGTAATACAGATTTAGTAGACGCAGTTAATAAAGAAGAGGCTAGTGTTGACAAACTTGAGGACAATAATAAGCTGCCAGATCCAAGAAGCCCAACAAATGAGATTGCCAGGACTCCAATATTGATTGCTGATGAAAAGAAAAAGACTGAAGATAATTTAATGAAGAAAATTACAGACAAACTTATTGCAGCAAAAATAGCAACAGACAATGATGAGAATGAACAAAATAAAGGAACAGAAAGTGCAAATTCAAAGAAAAAGTCAAAGCCGGCTGAAAAGAACTTGATATTTGAGGACGACAGTGAAAATTTTGATCGGTTCTCAACTCCACCGAAGAAGATGAATGCACAAATTGGTAATGACAGGACACCGTTAAGTTGCTTAGCTAATAAAGCTAGAGGCTCACAACCCCGCAATTTATTGACATCAACACCAAAAGGATCAAAAATTCCCATCTTTCGTGATCGAACATCTGCATCAAGAATCCCTCGACGCCTTGAATAAGCCTAATTATGAAGCATATCCATTTCAAAATTTCTCTCTTGTTGCTTTTTTTTCTAACATTTAAATTAATTAAAATTTTAGATTATTAAGATTTACATGCTAAACTACCTGATTATACAATTAACTACTTTTATATTTTTTATACGGCATGAATTTAGAATCGAAGAATAAATCGAATAAATAAAGATTGATTGCATCTAAATTATGTTAACGCATTTTTAAAATTTGAATTTTAACGGGTTTTTAAAAATTTGAAAAGAAGTTCAAAATTTGAACTTGGTGATTTTAGCCGGAAATTTCAGTTCAAATTATCCTCAAATCCTCATTTCAAGTCTACATCTCCAAATATCTCCTATCCATAATCAGGAGATACATTCTATCCCATGCATTATTCAGAATAAATGAAATTATGATAATTTACAGAAATAATTCGCAACACATTGAGGAACCAATAAAAGTGCTGATAATGCAGAAAATTGACTTTCCAATTATATTAACAACTTAATTACGCTCGACCTTCACATATTAGTAGTCAATATTACGTAGCAGCGATCGAGAATCTTTACAAGTGCAAAGCATGTGCGTAAAAAAATCGACACATTGCCAAAAAAATATTTTGAAGAAGGAATTGGAAACGGGAAGCATCTGCGCATTTTTCCCGCCCTAGACATAATTTGTATGTGCTAGCTAGGATTAAATCTTATGATGACTTTTTGGAAGCATTAATTTAAAGGAATCTAGCTTTCATCCTAGCACACATCCACCCAGCAAGTCAAAGCGACGCCAAAACCTCAAACATTCAGTCTGTAAATTTATCTAATCGATAGTCCTCATGTTTGTACAAGCAGGTAGGAATGGATACACACACTCTTGTGTAAATAACCAAACTTGATGATCCAAATGGCGCCTTTAAATGAAAATAGATTCTCCCTGTGACTAATCATTGAGCTTGCAATGGATTTGATGTCATAAAGTGATAAATTCATTATTACTCAACAGGCTGCTGCCATACGTCTTCATAAAAATATTATTTATATATCCCCACATGTATTAAATGATGTGATTGTGAACCCAAAAATAGATTTTTAAATTTCAATGCAATAACATTTTGCACATTGTGACTGACTCATGGTCAATGTTTACAGCCTTATTCCTTCTTGTTTCGTAGAATCACATTTCATCTATTACATCATCATTATCCACTCGTTGCACGCTTTGAATATTTAATTTTCCTCGTCATTGCAAAAATTCCATTTTCAGTCTTGTTCCGAACTATCGTAGCTGAATGTTGTGGCACGATGTGGGGATTTAATGTCTTATCTTCTAATTGCTTACATCTTGCATATTTTGTTGCATTTTAAATGACTTCATGTAGGTACAGCATTCAGAAAGTCTCGTTGGGGGTCGTTTATAAATGATGTCAATAAAAAGGAGTGATCGAAAAATCGATTAAATCGAATAAAAGCGTTTAAAATTGACACCCCCCCCCCCCCAAAATTGATTTTGATCTTTAATTTTCATGATTTTTTGGCTGGACAACCCCCTTTGCCATATTACAGTTTTTGACTACACCCCTGCCTGCCACAGTAAATATGGGATTTAAATTATTAAACGTAAAAAAAAATCAGTAAAATGCAGCGGAATTAACCAAACTATAGCAATTATACACTTCTTTTTTTCCAGCATTCAACCAGCATTTGTATGACCTATTTTCATCCTCTTACTCGGTGTTTGTTGTAACAAAATTTATTCATGGAAAGTAAGCAGGTAAGCAGAGCGGTTTTATCCACAAAATTAAAGTTTTTCTTTTATTAAAATATGAGCAAAAAAATATTTTCATGCTTTTAGCTATCGAGATTATGCTCGGAAAAAATATTTTTGCATTGTTAATCTGAGCAAGTTTTAATGGATTTTTATAGCTGGAACAGATTGTGACAAGATTGTGAAGTTGAATAGCTTTTAATCTAAATTTTCAAACTGATAAGGAAATTTTGAATTTTAACGGTTTAATTAAATTTGATTTTTAACTGTCATTTAAAATTCGAATTTCAATGATTAAAATCAAATTTTGAATATTAAAACCCCACAATTTCTTCAAAACATTTGTAGTGTTCTTAAAAGATTTAAAAAATAATCCGTTGAAAAAACTCATTCATGTATTTTTATGCTCTAAATATGTTCTTACATTCAGTATAGTCAACAACAAATTCTTTTGCATAAAGCAATAACGACGCGGCTTTGTTATTTTTAGGGAGATTTCGTGTTAGGAAAATAAAGAAATAATCTCAGCCTTTATGAGGCATAAATTCCATTACACACAACAGTTTGAGTGAAAACACGCATGAAAAATCCAGTTTTCATCATCATGTGTTATGATTTTGCGAATCCCATACTTCTCGTTATGTTCATCGTGTGTCTCATAAATCTCATGCAGTCTCGTAGAAAACGGCAAAAATGAATGAATGAATTTTAAAAAAAAAACTCTTTCCTTTCTTTCTGGTATTTCTAGCATGCAAATCTTATCACCGTCTTTATTATTCCGTACAAAACAAAAAGCAAAACAGAGGAACTAGTCAACGTTGCCGAACATGAAATTGAATGAATACATGGTGTGCGGATATATTTGTGGCAATAGAAAAAGTTATATGATTTTGTCAAGAGAATGGAAGTAAAAAAAATTGAGCAAACATCGTAAAGCATAATTCTTAAATCAAAGCAAGCATGACTCCCATTGTGAAGTATGTATTTCATGTAGGATCGTTTGTAAATGATGTAACATTGGAATTTATAGACCTTCTAAAATTAAAAGATGTATCACACAGAGACAGACCCCTCATTTCCCTATGTCCATCATTAATCCACGACTCCCAATACAGTATTATTAAAGTCTGTTTAAATGTGTCTTTTATTCGCTACCGCTTATCATGAATGTATCGCTTTAAAGGACTTTGCTGCTGAATAAATTTAATTGAATGAGATCACTGGAAAAAATATAAAGAAGTTAAATTTATGATGCCACACAGTGGCTTTTTGGATGCAATTTTTGAGGATGTGATGTAATTTTTTTGTAATTATGAGTGGCTGACTGTTAAGATTTTTGTACTGGACTTGATTAAGACATTGCAAGTGGTTCAGATCCCACTATAAACTGCAGGTCTAAAGGGTGTGGTACAATAGATTCTGTTCTAATTTGAATCGCAGTGCCTCCACTTGAAAGGCTGGGCCCTTCACACATTATTATTATTATTATTGATTAAGACATAATTCGAATGTTTAAGAAATTACTTTAGAAACTTATGGACACAAATTAAGGAGGTGGTTCTGAAGATTTATCTCTATAATTGACGGCAAAAGTGACGAAGCTAAAACAACAGTGATGCGCTCCATAAAATCCTATTCTCATTTCCTCACTGTCAAGAACCTTCAGCGTCATAATCATAAAAGATATAAAAGCATGATATACGCTGCAAATAATACATTAATGTATTCATATATGAAGAGAGACAAACCTGTTCATGAATAATTTTTTTACCAAGTCAATGCAGTTAGTTGCAGTACACTGGCGACGATTAGTCTTGACTTGTCTTTTACATTCGAACGTAAAGTTCGGAATTCTGTCATGTAGTGTCTTGTATTATTCGCTTACAAGCTTAAATGAGCTGACATTATTAATATTTCATGTTTCATTCTGCTTGCTTACTTACTAGCTCTGTGCTTAAACTTTCGATTCAATTTACAACATTATTTCTATAACTTCTCTTTCTTCGATTCAAGCTTAGATGGGTTTGGAATGAAATAAAATCTTTTTAATGTAAATACAAGAAATAGAAGGGAAATTGTGAAAGCGTGCAAATTATGTGATGAATTTCCTTGCAATAAATTTACAATTGCCTACTCTATAGCTATGGAAAGAAATTAATTAACTAAACACTGACACGACTTTTCATTTTGTAATATTAATTTTTTTTATATATATAGTCAGTCCGTTCATTCATGAATCATGATGAAGTCTCAGAGCAATCAATGAATTTTTTTCTTCTATGAATGAGTCGTACAGTGATTGCTGTTGACTGTGTTGCATGATAAGAGTATGAATTCAGAGCCTGTTCAATTTATTGCTGATATTTAATTCAGGAAATGAAATTTTATCCAAATCGAAATTTCTGATCAATTTTGCAATATTCAATAATTGTGTTGTAATTACAATGTTCAGCATGTGATGAAATTTAATTATTGTACCAATTAAGGCAATGTTTTTGCTCAAACTATTTTTGTCTTGCAGCACATTGACTACAATTTTTAAGGTTTGACGACACATTAATGGTCAAGTAAAGCTATTTTTAAGGGCTACGCTGAGCACCTGCTTTAGCATTTGGAATCGGCAATTGTCAGACGGTAGCCAGTGATAGAGCTAGTTTTTAGGAACGGTTAAGGGAAGTTATGGATCACAATTGATCTGTACGACCAGCAAAGTAAGTAAGTAAGTAAGCTAAGCACCTTAACCTAGGAACAGAATTGATTTTACTTCAATCTAGGATTACAATAAAGTTTGTCTAAGACTAGACCTTAACAGTTGCAGACTTTATGGATGACAAGAGATCTTCAGGAAGACCAAAGAACACCTTTCATTGGATGTATTGATAAGGACGCTAGAGTGCTTAATATCCCGAACTGGCAGCAGGTCTCGAAGGATAGAGCTATCTTTAAACAATCTCTGTACGTGCGCCTCAGCCAAGGAAGTAAGTAAGTAAGACTAGACCTAGCTAGGGAAGCCCTAGAAACCGGGTCAAATAAAGAAAATTTCATTCAATCACATCTCCTGGCTACGCTGCTGAATTGACTAGCTCTTACCAGTTTAATATTCGATGCATTAAAAATCACGATATTTAATGCTGTTCCTTAAATCACTCGCAGAAAAAAAAGAGCGGATATATTTTCAGTGCCTCGCCTCAATGCAAAATAAGTTTTTAATTTATTAGAAATTCAGTTCTAAACAATTATTATTTCTAGGAAAAGAGATGAAAAAAATCTTTGGCACCATAAACATTGTATTGTGGCAGAGAAATGTGCTACCAGACACTTTATCCGATGTCATGGTGTGATTAGTGTGAATTTTCAAGGATCGGAGACTGTGCATGAATGTAGATCAATAGAGATTGTGGGTGTTTAAGTAGAATCAGACGTCATATTTCTCATAGCTTGAATACAAAAAAATTAATTCAATCAGTTGAGATAAAAAAGAGAGTGAAAACTAACATGTGGCGCTGAATAATAAATTTTTCTTGGCAAGTTGAACTTAAGGGAAAGGTCACGTGTTGTATTATATATTTTTTTTGTGAAGGATGCGAATATTTAGATAAATTGTCGAGCAAATAGTGAGAAAATTAATTTGAAGGACGATATAATCAGTTTTTATGACTCAGATTCTCTTCATTCTGTGTGTGTACGCAAATTTATTTTATTTTTACACGCGAAACAATAACAAATAGGAAAAATGTTTCTCTTTTTTTGCACGAAGTAATATTTCATGTCTAGTATGTGTAGACATGCATCACCCAATATCAACAATGAGAAAATATTTTTCTTGTTTCCATTTTTCAAAGTTTCAAACAAAACATTCTTGTATGTGCTGCTTGTAAATTGGTTGTGACTACAAGGAGCGCATAACTAGATGAAATATACAGCATCCTAATAAAAGGTCGTTAATTTATGACATTTATCAAAATGCTGGATTTTTATAGTCTTTTTCCATCCCTTGTCTCAAAATATTCAGCTTAGAAATACATTTTTTTAAACTATGAGAAAATCTGAGAACCCCTTTGGGGTCATTCACTTATGACGTCCATCAAAAAACCTGATTTTTAGACCCCCCCCCCCCCCTTTGTCACAAAAAATCTATAAAAAAAATTTCCATTGTTTGAACTTTCACAAAATCCTAGAACCCCCTCCCTCCCTAAATGTCGGACGTCATAAGTGAACGGCCCCTTTAAAAAGTGGTGGAGAACCTTTTTGTTCCATAGTACATTTCGGTGTTAAGTCATGACCGAAGCCACACACGGCAGAGCTCGTGTGATTCTCGTGGAACTTTAGTATGCTGTGGCACATATGTTGGCTATTACTGCCTTAAATAATGCATGTCATATGAAAATGATCGCTCAGGGATCATCTACAGATTACGGAACATTTTCTTGAGATATTGTACTTGAAATTAAAAATTGAAAAGCGTGGTCACCGGTAGAGTCAGCTTTATTCTACATCATAATGCAATAATGTGGATCAAACGTAATAAGAGGCCGAACCCATTAAGTAGCCACAGCATTCTTCAAATTAATTATGACCCGTGTCAACATTTCATATGCAATATGATTATTTTTGTTGATATTTGAAATGTTTATTCACCAAATATCCACTCAGCTAGGCAAAATGAATATTTCTCTCTAATTTTCCATAAATCTGCATTAAAAAGTGGATAATAAAATAAAATGTGAATTATCATCATCTATCTGTTTGAAGAGTAATTATTGCTTTTTACTGCTCAACCCATAGCAAACATAAACATATACTGAACTGTCTGAATGAATTATTGAAGATATATTTTTTTGAAGCAAATGAGTGGCTATTTCGAAAGCTAGGTTTAAAGTTGTTATCAAGATGGTTGCTGGTAAGTTGGATTTAAATAAAATGGATCAATTCGAATTTTTTATTAGAGTTTCTATGTTTAAATTTGGAAACTTATGATCTTGACTGGTTATCTATTAAGTACCACACAAGGTTGATAAGTATGACATGAAGTCAAATACTTCTTCATTTTGTGTCCGATTTCAACACCATAATCCAGGCGTCCCCAATTTAACTCTACCGTTGGTACCCAACTATCGTTTGGCTGTAGCAAGGCGTGGAAACTGTCCCAAATATATTTATCCCACTTTTTCCAAAAAATTCAAAATAATCCCTAAGCCTGTATGCATTAGAATTGAGATATCCCATCATATCCGAAATTACACGTCCAATACACTAAGGATACGTTGGGATATCTTTATTATCGTGCATACATGCTCAGGAATTTTTCGAAAATTTTTGGGAAATGTGGGATAAATATGATATTTGGGATAGTTTCCACGCCTTGGTTTGTACAAGTCACTACATAGTCAAAATTGATAAAATACAAATTAGGATAATTAAAAACCTAGACCTAACATCAACATCCCCCTTTGGGTTTTAGAAATTCCAAATTTCCTACCTGAATCTCAAGTTCAATCAGAACTAAGCAAAAATCAAATCCTTAAAAACTTTCAGTCCACACAAATTAGAAATTTTGTTTGAACCAACATCCAATCAAGGGTGTGGTACTGATGAAATGATCAAAAAATGATCAAAAATGATCGAAAATGATCATAATGTAATCCTTCAGTTCCACACCCTTGCGTCCAATCTCAAAAAATAGTCATCATTCCTCAATATATCGATTGCAACTCATTATCCTAGCTTCAATTTTTAACAGCAAACTTGTATTTCAGTGCTTGTCTATGAATTATTCATTTTAAATTAAAATGCATCACATGCTACAGACCACCATTTCAAAAACAGTAAGAACTAGCCAAACAGCATGTCCAAACAACAATTCTTCCCACAAATCTACAGACTCAACAAAAACATCCAATGTTCTCATCAAAATATAGTCGAGGAACGGCATTTGCTAATCTACAATCACTAGATACATATCCCGACAGAAATTGAAATTTATTAGGCAATTTTCGCGAATCGCACTTAATCGAAATGTTTTAATTATCAACATTTATTGTTGGGCACATTAAAATTTAGACAGTAGCAGTTTTAGACTTCGGGAATTATATCAGCACTGGCACTGTTCATATGTACAATAGACATACATATAAACAATGTGTGAAGTTTATGGCCGTTTAAATAGATTTTTTTCTGTACATATTCTCTTTTGCAGCCCACATGCATGTTTATTTTAATATTTATAAAAGCGCTAATCGGGTACAATAGTGCACAAACCCATTTGCAAACGGGTATTGTTGTGAAGCATATGTGTGAAATAATATTATAGGAATATATGAAATTTATTATCATTTACATTGTGTGGTGTGTGTGGTAGACTTTGGGGTTTTATAGTCAATTTATTACGGAGATTATATTCAATCGGAAAATTAAGTCTTTAGCATAACCAAGTCGAGTTATAGTCTTAACATTATACTGTATACACATTCATCTCTGTATCTGTGTGGTGGTGATTGAATGAATTAATGTGGTCTCTCATTTGGATCAAAATAACAAAGAGAAATATTGATACAGAGACTTGATGCTTTATATTTTGAAAGAGATAAATGAATTCAATAAATTGCTGTCATTTGTCTATCAACACAAATTGATTAGCTTGAGAAAATTGAAAGTTCTGACCTTGACATTGGCCTATGACTATGTGGGCATATGTGATATGCTCTCTCTCTTTTCTATTATAGCTCACTTGACTTTACTCTTTCACACTATAGTTTTTTTTAAAAATTTATAAAAAAATCAGAAAAAAGCACTTCAAGCGGAAATTTATAGCTCTTCTTCAAAAAGACGAAAGAGTGATTCTTTGAGATTTGCCTTCTTATTTTTCAGTTTGCGAATTTTTAAAGATTAAAGATTATTTTTTCAATGCAAAAGTTGTAGCTTGATTTTTGTGTTAATAAAATCCTCAGATTGTCCCTGGTTTAAGTTTGAGATGTTGGCCGTGGCTTAGTATCTATGGCCTATGAGGAAGAGCTTTGTCTTACGTGCCAAACGACTAAATTCAATCCCAGACCAATTCAAGGTTCATAAGCTTTCAATCCATTTCATCGTTCTAGTTACGAAGCTCGGTTTGTATGTTGGGTGTAGTTTTGACTTCTTGGACACATAACGTTTCTCTTTTGCTAGGTATACAAGGCATCTGGATAATTTCATTACAGCATCTTGTGAACACGAATTGTGACTAGGTACATCATGTCTCTAGACAAACCAGTCAGTCTTTGCAATGTGCAGAACTTGCAAGTGGTTCGGATTCAACTATAAAATGCAAGTCTCAAGGTTACGATACAACAGATTTACCATGGCAGTGCCTAAAAATCTAGTTTTTTGATGGGCGTGTCCAGTGAGCGTAAGAGCAAATTTTGCAGACATTTAGAAACTACTTGCAGTTCGAGGTTTAAATGAATTTATTTGTGAACAACACTTTAGCTTTACTAAGTCACCGTTATTGTCATATGAACTGCTTAGGTCTTAATAACTGCGTCTTAATCCACTTTATCCTACAATCTCTTACTTAATAAATTTTCTTCATCTTCATATTGTTCGTCAATCGTTCCTCTTTTCTTTGCTTTGATTTCTAAATTTATTCAAATGTTTATAGGCATGAGGATGGAACTTCTTCTTAGTCCTAGCTAATTATTAATAAATTTTTTACAAAATCATTCGATCCCATGACTTCTGTTGCTATTCTCGTACAAACAATTAACATTTTATTTTAAAAATGCTCAAAAAAATCTATTGACTTCACATGAAATAAAAGAATTAATTGCTGGAAGCGAATTGTGCGTGTTCTATTTTCTGGTATGTTAATTGAAAAAGGTCATTTTTAAATATTTGCGAATTCCATTTATGTTGTAGAGATGAATGAATAGTCAAGTGCCTCAAAAGCACATTAACCCCAAAAATTTATGGCTATTGAACTTCAACAATTTTATATTTTCAGACATTTTAGAAAAAAATCAGGTGATTCAAATTGTGTTACGAGATTTCATGAAATTATTTCGTAATACTTGCATCGAAGAAATTGTAAACATATTTTTGGCAAATGCGATGATATGCTATTTTTATAAATTTTGTCGATATTAAGTCGTCACCCAACGTAATGTTCATGATCTAACAGATTTATGTAGAAAATGTGGAAGCAATTCGACAGCTTTGATTCTTTTGAGATTTAATTTTAAAATTTTCTACTTTATCACTTACCTGCGAATGAGTTAAAGTTGGATGTGCTCTAGTTATTCTACTCCTAGCCACATAGATGACATATCCAATATGTAGCCGATGAAAGTATTAATTCTCGAATTTCACAGCTTAAAATTCAGATCCAAGTCGATTAGAAACAGCATTGACCTCGTCTCTTTAGCATTTTATTGCTTGAATTCTGCTACTAAATTTCATTTGTTTAATCGCCAAGAGGAAAAACTTCATTGAAATCTCAAAGAGCTGGAATTTTTCGAGCTACAAAAATAAAGTAATTGTTTGATTATTTTATTTTTGGATATACCCAATTTATATGAAAATATTCAGCTTTAGATTTTGTATGAAATTGAAGCCTTAAAAGTTAACATTTTTCCTTTGTTAATTCAATTATTTTGAATTTCTTTTGTCAGAAGGAATCTTTTGATGTTTAAATGCTTACCATGGTGACATGCAGCTTGGATATAAGGGGATAACATTATAATGGGGAATTTTATACCGAATTTCCTCTTTTCTAGCAAAAATATTGATCAAAAATCGTCGTAGAATTCTAGATTGAGGTAGAAAACTGCTGAGAATATTTTCCCAATATGTTGTTGCCTCCTTAATATTTAAGAAGCCACAGGATCAAAATGAAACATTTTGGAAAATTGAACAAAATTTGACAAAAAATCTTTTCATTGACGACTTTGTTAATTCATTTAAAATTGTTATTTTTACCACCTGTGAAGTTGTCAAACATTTTATTGCCTTCTCATCCAAAATCGTGTCAAAATGTCCATAAAAAATACCAAAATCATTAATTGTGGAAAACTTTTATATCTTTTTAAATTTTCATCGCCAAAAAACATAGAACATTTGTTGCTGTTCTCATTTTTTTGCCATTTTTATACCAAGGTCATTAAATGTTTATTCGCATTAGCTTGCTTATAGTTTTTAAGATGCCATCATTCACAGATGAATATAAAAATTGACCAAAAAGTAAGCATAAACAAAATTATAATAAAATCCACAATTTGAGCTCATTTTTAACAGTTTATTTTATCGTATTTTAGGGAAATCACATTAAATCATCGCTCGACAGATCTGACGAATCAAATCCAAATACAATGTTTTAGGTCTGAGACTAGTGAATAATATGAAACACAAGGAAGTATCGAGTATCTGAATCCATTTAAACGCATTTTATGATACAACACGATTTAATGGAACAATTGCGTGTATCTTTGCAATATTGAGGATGTATATGGTAATACATCATTGGATGAGTGGCTACATATTTGAAGACTACTATCTTGTAAGAAATAAATCATTTGGATTATAAACGCAAGGGTATAAGAACGTGTTAAATAATGAATATAAAGATTTGAAACGACACGTGACATTTGGTTCTCTTTAACAAGGGTTTATTCATAAAAAAGGAACAGAATAGAGAAGATCAAAGAAGATGTGCTGCATGGAAAATGAAAATATTATTATTCCCAACATTAACAATCGCGATTGTCATCTTGCCTTCTACAAAAATATAAAAACACAGATTATTTGCCGTTCTTGGGTCGTTTGTCAATCCTTAAATGGGTAGACAATCAATTTATTACTTTACTCTACATGTGATGTCTGAATCTTATGTATGTGGAATTAATGACTTACATCGCATAAATTCCTATTTTTTGTGCTCTTTCACTCTCTATTCATTGCCACGTGTCATACCATAACAGCAGCCAATCAACATTTCACATATTAAAGACTTCTTTCCTCTTTTCAATTCCTTTGTGCTTGTTACAATGTGAATGAAATAAGAAAAGGAAAAAAAACTGCATGCTGACTAAGAATTTTCGCTAAAGATGAATTGAAATACAAGAAATGAGAAAAGAAAGGAAGGCAATTGAGGTGAGTGAGTGAGATGGGAAGCTGAAAACCAGTTTACAATCAATGACTCTGAAATCACTTAATTTTCTCTTGCTCATTCCACTCATTCATTTAAGTTGTATCAGCATCAGCAAGAGCAACAGCAGCCAGCTTTAAGGTTCTTGTGTGACCGGAAAAAAATTATACTGTTGTTATCCACGCTGTACGTATGATATCGAGGTGAACGTGCCCCGGTACAAGACTGAAAATGTCATGCTTTCGAAATTAAAGGAAAAATAATCATTTATGATAATTGAAACATGTCGCTTTATAATTATTAATTAGGGCTCTTTATTGGACAGCAGAGAATTTAATTTTTTCATTTCTTTTGCTTGTTTTCGCATTTTTTAATTTTTCAAAATATAAAGCTTATTAAAAATTATTAAAGGGGACAAAAATATACAATTAAAACATTAAAGATACTTCTTATTAAATTTTATACATTTTTTATGCACCGATTAAATTTTTTTGTGGCTTTCTATTAAGCCTTAAAATTTTTTATTTCAGAGTTGATGCTGTAGATGCATGTGAGTCATTATTTAAGCTGCTACTTAAGAGAAATAAGTTGAAAAGAAGCTACACATTATTGCCAACTGAACAGTGGAATCAGAAATAGTCTGATTAGTTTAAAAGCGACCAAGCGAGCAGTTTGCCAATTATCAAGTGATTCTAGTGTGGACAGCATTTTAACGTGTACCCATTAAGGTAGCAGCGAAAATACTAAGTAGAGCCATATTCGATAGAATCAAGCTCCTATACTCACTTTTTTTGCAACTCCTTACGGTCTATCATTCAGATAATGAAAATTTGTCCCAAAAAACCAGCACATACCAATGAAATCTGTCCCCAAATTCCAGTTGTCATGTAATCAAAAACTGAAAATCAGAAAAATGATCATAAACTGCTTTAGACATCCTATTGTGAACAAACAGAGCTTTTTATAATTTATCAAATTTCTCCAACTGTCAACTCTGAGTCATGTACAAACGACACAAAACTGTCTCTTATTGTAGGACCCAGTAGAAGCTTTGTATCGTTCATGGGATTGTAGTTTGTAATTAAATAAATTAAAACCTTTCTGTTCAAATATTGTTTTTATGATACATGCATCAGACAATGATTGTATAAGCAATTTCCATTATTTATGTAATTGAACATGTTTCTCTAATTCACAAAGTGAAATTCTTCAAGGAATTGATGCTCAGTGTTAAAACTTCAAACAATGTTTTTCATCAAAATTACATCAATTTTAAATTAATATTTTTTAACAATTGTTGATGCTGTACATGTTCTATACACAATTGTTTGTTTTTATTGAACATCATAATACTGTACAGCTACATAAAAATTTATTCTTTTTAAAAATAACTCAGAATTACTAATTTTAGTTCATTAGTATGGATATAAAACAATAAAATCATTAGTAGAGTAGAGTAGCTTTAAAATATAACAGTAGCTTATGAATCGCGTATGTTATTTAATTTATGGAATTTTTATGCTGTTGGATATATTTTTATTAATAAAATCATTCCTGTATTTTACATTTTTATTGAGGAATGAGCTATTTTTGGAGTCTATATTGCTAATTTATGTGCTGTATGTGTTTTAATAGTTGTCTGTAGAATTCTGTGAAAAGGCAACATAAGTCGGTCGACAAAGATGCTTAAACAAGTCTGGATCATATCTATTTTTGCAAATATCGAATCATAGATGTTGTTATAACGTGAGCATTATGCAAATCCTTGTTATATTGACAAAACTATTTAAAATGATTGAGAGATTAGTGTCTTGTGGAAATCGAACCCACGTCCTCACAAAAGAGTGTTACAGATATCTAGTCTGTTGCATAATCACTCGTGCCACAGAGGGCTAACTTGCGGACTGGCAGATTCGCCTATACATGGCTCGATTTCTATATTGGGCTTTTCTAGAATTTTTTTCAAATTCCAAAATATTACAGATATACTAAGACAACTTCACTAATCGAAATTCGGTCTTAATTTGATCATCACTAAGCTCAAATAGCAAGTAGAATTTTTATACCGGACCAAAATTTCAATCCCGGGATTACGGTCTGGGTTTAAAATCTACATTAAAACATTGTGGATCAGAACTGTTCGTATGTCTGTCACAATCAGATTCCTTCGTCTACAAATTCTTGCAGAAAATATTTTTTTTTTCAGCAGATTCACACGAGAAAAGTTTACTTTAGAAAGGACCTTGAAAAAATAAAACCAAGTATCCAGCTGATAAGCTCAAAAGAAGTAATAATTTATTTTAATATTTTTGAACACATTAAGTCTCCTTCTTCATTCATTACTTGCTAAAAGAGCTTCTTCCAATAAAATAGAAAGTTTCAAGTCATTATTGTTATTATTAAGAAGTGACAGAGAATCTCACAGCACTTCCTTTCGTCGAGATATTTTCAATGAACTTTTAGCGCAAAAGAGGCAATAAATTAAACAAAATAAATATAAACAATCGTATGGATGTTCTGGAGATAAAAGAGATTTCGCACATTTTTAATTTAACACACGCAATCTACTTAGCTTTCGGAAGGAATATATTCGCACAAATACCAGATGTAAACATATTCAAATGCTAAGTTTATTTTTGTTTATTTAAATTAATGAACACTGACAAAATGACAAGTTTGCTTCTGAATAGAAAAATTACTTTAAAAATTCACTCACATAAATTCATTAAGCATCAACCGCCCGCCTTTAAAAACTTCATCATGAAATATTGTATCACCATAAAAATAAAGATTATATTTCAGCGCTAAATTCTTTAATGGACACTGTTTACATTTTTTATGCAGGAAGAGAGAGAAAAAATAATTTTTTATATGCCATTAGGGGCCATTCACTTATTACGTAACGCTTTTAGGGGGAGGGGGGGGTCTAAGATTTTGTTACGGTTCAAACAAGAAAATTTTTTTTTCATACAAATTTTGTTACGAGGGGGGGGGGGGTCTAAGAAGTCATTTTTTCGCGTTACGTAATAAGTGAACAGCCCCTTAACAGTTATGTGGAATCAAAATGCCACAAAATCAGCAATGCCTCAACTTCATTTTGGCCAATCGTTCATTCGTCTTTAATCAAAAGTTAATTAAGAACGATATGAGAGAGACTTTGGATAAAAATCATGATTTATAATTAAAAAAATTCATCTCATCGCATTTTCTTTAATGTTTATGAGCTACTTTTTCGCTTTGTCTGAAAATAAATTTTAAGCGTGTCTAAAATCTAGTCTTACTGTAGTAAAACTGTGACAATGTCTTCTCTCTTAGGAGGTTAATCCTCTTCTAAAACAAGATGAAACTAATACATGCTGTAATACATGGGATGATTATTAATATTATTTTGAATATTTAGCTACGCTCAAGCTATGGTTGGAAGAATTATTTGGAAGATTTCTCATATTTACCTTCCATACTGGGCGATTTAATTTGGACACAGCTATAAATCTGTTTTAATGATATTCTTATATAACATTAGAAAATGTCAAAAAAAAAAACCTTTACCTATTCAGATCAATTGTGATCCAGAGGTGCGCTAGGGCGTTTCGTAGCTAATGAGAGTTTAACGAGTGAGGATGCGCCAAACCACTGCACTCAAACCTAGACCTACAATTTATAGTGGGATCTGAACCACTACTTTGCTGACATTTCTGCCTGTAGCCTACAAAGGAAGGCTGTGAGCCTCATTTCCAGTACATATGATTCGAAAAAGAACAATTGAAAAATTTCTCATAGAAAATGTCAAGGAAATGTTAATTGAAATGCGATATTCCAATGACTCTAGGCACTGAAATTTTCAATAATTTTTAATCAATATGTATAAAGAAGAGATCTAGAGGAAGACTAAAGAATACCTGGATTAGATGTGTTGATAAGGATGCTAGAGTAGGTCTCAAAGGATAGCGCTGTCTTTAGACGATCTCTGAATGCAGCAAAGGGTCCACGTGCACCCCAGCCAAGGAAGTAAAGTAAGTACGCATGTATAAAGAAAGCTAATTTAACGGAATGAAGCAGAAAATAAGAATTTTACACCCAACACACAAATCTTTAAAGTCAAATATGGAAAATGCGCCACAACCTCCCAATTCATCATCAAGACATATTCATTTGATTTTTAATATATTTTTTTTTCTCTTAAATACTTCCTTTATTTCTTTTTATTTCCATTAAAATTTTTGTTAAATTAAACTTTACTTTTAGAGAGGTAAAGAATCTCTTGTTTATTCCATTAATTTTTCTTTTTATAAATTAAAAAAAAATTTGTTCTGTTTTTCTTTTCATTTCATTTTTGGCATCATCAATTCGAATGTAAAGGGTAAAATTTGTGTGAATCCTCATCAAAAAAAAAAAATAAAAAATATATTAAAGGAGCGGGATAGAGAGAGAAAATGACTCGATTAAGTAATTCAGTAAAGAACTTTTTTTTTACATCTCATTTGTTAAGTAAATCTACAAAAAAATATTAATAAAAGTTTATGATGAACTTGATGATCCTATTTTAAAACCCTTTTTACGCGCATCTGCACGCTGTTGCTTCATAAGTAAGAATGCCTGTCGCTCCTCAGGCGATAATTTGGCCAATTTCTCTTTTAGTCTCTCACGACGCTGTGCTTTCTCTTCGAGTTTCTTTCTAAGCTCTGACATTGTTGTTCTCTCGATAATTGCAGGTCCAACAGTAGATGACGATACTGTTGTAGATGTTGTTGTTGTTGATGCTGTTGTTCTTTCAACAGGCTCTGGTGGGCTTGTCAAAAATTCAAGTACAGGCTTTAATTCAATTATAGGCTTCGATTCTTCTTCATCATTGTCTGTCTTCACTTCTGTTTCGGGAAGTGCATTGTTTGGATGATGATGATGATTGTGATGGTGATGCTTATGATGTTGATGTTGTCGTCCACTGTCATCGTTCTTATTGTTCTCATCAATTAAACTTTGTTGCGGCGGGACAATTTCATCGACTTGATTCTTCTTTTCAATTTTCTTTCCCTTTGTTCGCTTCTTCTTTTTCAGTCCTAAATCAACATCACCTGACAATTTCAATGAGTGACGTTTACGCTGCTTCAATGATTCTTGATCCAATTCTTTCCCAACATTTGTGGCTGAATTGATTGGGTGAATGTCTTCTTGTGGCTTTTGTTCAAACGTTTCAAGTTTACTGTAGACGTTGTATGGCAAATAATCAGGTGCGAGTGTTGATGATGTCGTCTCGGCTTTTTGTACCTCATTGTTCACTTGACTTAATCGATTTATTCCCGAGCGATTTCTTTTGCGGTAAAATTGACTGTAAATGGAGAGAAAAATGAGAAATGATTTATATTAATCGATGGATGGATGTGAAAAGGTAATTTTGTCTTGGGGGTGATGCTGAATATATAAAGAGGTGACTGATTAGATGGTTACCACCCTTGAGCACTATAGCTCCTGATTTTGCCAACGTCATTGCTTTAAAGATTTACGTAAAAAATTAAAGCTGGATGTTTGGGGTCTTTCGCTTATTACGTACATCAGAAAAATGATTTTTTTAAAGTCCTTGTCACAAAGATTTGAAGATTTTTGCTGGAACTCATAAATGAAGGAATCAAATTAAAATTCAGTTCCTTCATGCGAATTAAAAAATGCTTCAGAATCTTTCCGACTCAATTCAAAAAAACTTGAAAAAAAAATTCTTGAAGCCTTCACTCAATGCTCGCTTTAAGGAACATCAAGCATATCCAACAATATTGCCATTTAAATTTTATGATGCTCCATATCCCGTTAATGAAAAAATATGTGAGAAACTAAATTTTTCAAACCATGTTGAAAGCTAGACAGTTGATTGATGAATTACTTTTACAGCTTGATATCAAAATAGCAACCATGACTCAATCATCCAGTAACTTTCCATCTAACATGAATTGAATACGAAAAAATTTCAATTGTTTTGGCAAAAATGCAATAAATGACACCGTAACATAGCTATAAAAATTGAGATGAGAAAGACTTCAAAGCGATTTTTAATACCTAACGGTTCATTGACAAAAAAAGAATGTATAGCAACGAGTATAAAAATGACGACATCAGAGGGTCGTTGAAAAATAATTTAATTCTTGGTGTAGGTCAGCATTTTCGCTATTCACAATATGTATTACTCACGATGAGCGAATGGGGGATATAAATATATAGTATTTTTGAGAATTTCTCGTTTATTTTCAGCATCGCTGTGTGTGGTCGTTGCTAAGTTATGTAACGCTTTTAAGCTTTATATTAAAAAGTCAAAGTTTTGCTTTTGCTAAATCTTATCCAAAATATGACCCCATTCTGTCCCTTATCTTTACATAACATCCAGTCGACCCTGCTCCCAAAAAAAATCATCAAGTCAACCTTACCTGCGATTGTTGTTATTGCCATTGGTAGACACGTATACTTCTACTTCATTAGCCATTTGATTAGGGTAAGTTTCATTCCATTTTGTGTAAACACGCTGGCGTTGCTTCTCGTTAACTAAACTCATACGATGTTGACAGATAAAGTAGTGAAGCTCTGTGCATTTTCTCGCTGTCCATCTAATTTAGAATTAATGGAAAAATTATGTATTTGAATTGGATATGACATAATTATGAAAATTAAAATATATCTCACTTATATTCCGAATGTGGATCCATGACTGTGCAATGATATTCAAGATTTGATCTATATATGTGTGTGAATAAAAAATGTGGATATGCTGTATTGACATGGAATATAAATAGAAGATTATGAATCTCTTACCCTTCAACGCCATCATCAAATGCTTGATATTTCATTTCACCACCATTGTATCCCCATTTCCACTTATTTTGTTGATGATTATACATGCCACCTATCCACTTCTCACCGAGCATTTCATCTCTATTTTGCAAATATTTCCTCAAACGTCTGTCGGCAAATTTCATCGGCTCTGCTAATTTGCTGTTTCGATCTTTGCACTCAAAATGTGCATCCAGCCAATTGTACTTCTTTTTCGACATGTAGAAACAATCATTGCCAATTTTTTGAAAATCTGGAGGACACAATGCATACATTCGCTTAGCTCTCGTTAGCTGTGGATTATTTCGATGACTTGGTTGATTGTGTGGTTGAAGTTCTGCGGGTATATCGTCTGATTCTTGTGTGTTTACTCCGCAATTAAAAACTACAAAAAGTAGTGAGAGTATCACTACGATTTGATTGTTGTGGTTTCTCATCATTCTATTCCTTTTTTTATCTCTCTAGTCCGAATGTGTTTTGTTGGTTCAGCTATTGTTTCGATTTTATATTGTATTGTGTTTCACAAAGACTAGAAAGTTTCTGTTTGGGGATGAAAAAAAAATTATAGAGATAAAATTAATGTTCAAGGAAATGAGTTGTGTATTGTATTGTGATTTTCAGATTTTTTGACGCTTTTAGTGCTTATAAAAGTGGAATTTTTTGAGGCATTAGGCAAGTAGCATGCAAAATTCTTTAGAATTTTATTCTTTTGTATCAGTTGCTTTATAATGAGCTATTCACAAGACCTTCTCCTTCCAACTTGACTAAACATTTAAATCTATACATGAACGACCCCAAAAAAGACTTCAATAAGATTCACAAGTGTGACAAAATTTTCATAAAACATCCAAAGATTTCTTTTTGGGATCAAAATCCTCCGTACCCAAAACTTTTCGAATATCAATTCGATTAAATTATCCATACACATTGGAACTAAATTTAGCATTAATTTGTAAACTATCCCTTAATCGGTTTTAGATAGTTTCAGCATCCTTAAATAACTTAATGTTTCAACAGTATCAAGTTGAGAGGTAAATCAAGACGACAGACAAAATCCAACCATAAATCCATTCACTCCTATAAAATGCACTCGAAAGGTTATTCAGCTGGAAGAGGGTTCAAGAAAAAAAAGAGATTTTATGTTCATTGTCTTTCCTGTATATCCTATGAAATTCGATAAGAACTTAAAACTGCAAAAAAAAGGAAAGAAGATTCGTCCTTTTTTTGTGAATCTTTATGTCCTTCTTTTTAGATCTCACTCTTTCATTTGTTTTACTAATGAGAAATAAAGTGTCTTTTAATATGATACGAAGCTTCCATTACGGATTTTCGGTGTATACATAATAAAAAAAATTACTAAAAATAAAACTATTTCTCTGTTATCATGGAGGGAATGTTTACATAAGACTTGAAAGCAGAGTTGTTGGATCTGTATTGCGGGTTTTTATAGATTGAACGGCAGAGTGGGTATTTTCTGCAATGGTAATACAGCAATTGTAAGTTCTACATTTCAAGCTATGTAAAATTGAAGATCACAGCCTCATTTCGGGGTCAGACAACCCCCTAAACCTCCTTCAATGTAAAAAATTCATCAACTGGCTAGAACTTTTCTTTAAAAATTACTGGCTACGCCACTGCTACTACAAATTTAGTTAAAAACTAGAATTTGAAGACTATAGTCTACTACAAGGTCAAAAGATTAGCTCAGATCCCACTTAAAGCTACATTTCTAAGTTTGAGTGCTGAAGTCTTGGAAATTACCACTCATCAAACTAGATCAAGCCATGACAACCCTGAACAAAAGCTCAAGTAGAATTTCAGTGTATGTACGTGTAGAACAAGAAAGTTTTTCTTTAAGATTCTTCAAAGCATTATTAAGTAAACTTCTCCTTCCGACTTTCCCTTGAATTATATCATTTGAAGTAAGCAATAAGAAGGAGGGAAATGAGGCATTCCTTTGTAATTTCATTTTTATAAGGCAGATAATTAAAAATACAGAAATGTGAAAAAGAAGAAAAAAAATATTTAAACACCTGCTTGCATGTTTTGTGAACAAGCGAGCAATAAAAGTAAGTAAGTGAGTACAATAGAGGCAGAGGCATGTACACCTTACATTAAAAATATACAAAAGAAACAAACCGCGTGTATTATGGGCAGGCAGTGAATGAAATAAATAGTGGAAGAATAAGAAGATGAGAAAATACGCTAAGATTGTTTGTGGCGCTTATAAAGTTAATCAAAAATTTAAATTTTTGCCTCTGAACTGAAATCATTTATTCTTCTTTATCGCGCGAGTCATTTAATCTGTTTTTTTTATTCTTCTTTGTTGTATAATGACTATTTCGTATGTTTACGTCGTCAGGGGAGCTAGTGGAATATTCAATTTATAGTTTAGGCTAGGTTTCTTATGATAAAGTCTAGGGATAGTAATGTCAAAATTGTAGCCTTTATTGTTCACTCATTGCTTTAATTCCTTCTTATGAACCTTAGTTTTACAAAAGTTATAAAGCTCCAAAGCTTTAAGTATTGACTACGCCCCTGAATCTTGTGCATATAAATTGGTCTATAAAAATAATCTCAACGTGTGCTTTTATTGTTGCCATAGTTTGTGCCCAAATATAATTTATTTTGATTTATTTGACTTCTTTGAAATTTGATACTTCAATTGCTTCATTATATTCCATCTTTATTTACAATTTTGGCAGGAGATTTTATCGTTCAGACTTCCTTAGACAAAATATAAAATTTTATGCGGGCGCCTTTAAATGTTGATTGAATTTGCAATGCCTTCCCATTTTCTGTGGACACAAAAATTTCTGTGTCGTACAATAAATTCTCGCCTTAAAGACATTTTGTAAGATTTTTTATGGAATGATTACTTGCAATTTCCATTAATTGTTATTGAGACACAAAAATAAAAAAAATTAATTGAAAGAAATCAGCATTTTTGTTGAGATAAATTAAGTGATTTGACAGAGATTTAAGCTAAAGAAATATTTTAATCTCGAAACTGGATTAATAAAGAATATTGAGTCATCAAAAAGCGATAAGACAACTTTTTATATTAATTTTGTATTATGTTGAAGCTATTAAGGCTAGGCATACTTAATCAGAACTTGCTTAATATAAAGATAATTTTATTGTTTATGAATTAAGTGTTTTATCATCAAAAGCTATTGAATCACAAAGTTCCAATCCCTGTCTTCAAGTTGTTCTCATCGTCCCATTTCATTATAGTTTCAAACGTATCGATATTCAATTTTTCTCTCTTCTCTTTCGCTGGAGAATGTTTAAAAGAAAAGGAGTAAGTGTCATAAATAAGTCTTAATGGGTTCCGCTGTATTGTGTAGGTTCTGTTAAAGACACTATAAACTTATTGATGCTATGATATGATCATCAAATTGTAATACATTAAGTAGCTTTTTTAGTGAACTACAAACTCTGTTTGACAGGAAGCAAAGCTACAAAATAGTCACGACGTTCTCATTAGAAAGAGGAACAGAAATCTGATCTGTAGTGGAGCCATTCGACCACAGAGGTCTTACTATCTCATTGGCAGTCTTGCAACCTTAGTAAAAAATGTTCAACAAAAAATTTAAGAAATGGAAAGTTTTTCAAACTTATAAGATTTTTAAGGCTCACATTTGGCTCGGCAAACTTATGCGTTTTAAAAAATAGCACCCCAAAGCAGATCTTTCCGACTCAAATTCATTTGATTTCATTTAATGAAAGAAATTTATTTTTAAAAGAATTCTCTTCTTTGCTGCATAAATTAAAATCAGTTTTGGCCGATGACAACAATTTATCAAATTAAGCAGTCTATGTCACATCGTGAGTGGGTATAAAAAATAATGAAATTGTCATTCTTCATAAGTCACAAGAAACTAAAGTTAATAACTCCATTTTTAGTTGATTAAAAAACTTTTTTTCGATTCGTTTGCAATTTTTCATCTTTGATATTTTCATTAATTGCGCGTTTGTGGCTCGTAAGAAGAAGTAAGAATTTCATTTATGGTAATATGAGATCATATAATCATGTTTATTTAAATCAAGTAAGTAAATTAACAATACCGCATGACTAAGTCACTGATTATACTTCTTTCATTCTCCTCGTTTTTTGGCTTACGATTACGAAAATTAAACAATGATGCACGTTTTGTGTGTTTTTCTTGACTTTATTCTTCTTTCCAATTTTAGTACCGGGATAGAAAAAAAAAGAAATATCAACGACAGTGTTGTTATGGAGCTGTTTGCCTGATTCAGCAGTCATGACTACTTCATGTATTAGATTCAGATTAATCTAGCTTGATATAAGCAAGTCTTTTGAACTAGGCTTTTATGTGATTTTAGGACTTAACATTTACTAAACTTAGACACTTAGATCTAAGCCGTAGCCAGAATTTTGCGAATTGGATTTTGCGAAAAAATTCATAGCTAATTGAAGGGTTTTTAATTCCAAGCTTCATTTTTAACCAGACACCCAGACTTCTCCAAGCTTATGATTTCTAATACTAACACCCTAATACTATTGTCTAGAAATTTTGAATCAAAGTATCATCAACTGTTTCTGAGTTACATCATGATCCATCCTAAACAAGCTTTTAACCAGATCTTGTCTCAATGGAATGAGGTGTCCCATAGATGCCCATGATTCGTACCCTAGCCATCAAGTTCACCAACACTGATCACACAGAATAAATTAACTGTTCAGGCGCGACTTAAATTAATCACTTCTGATTCTGATTTTTTTTTTTGTATGTTTTGTTTGAACGGGAATCTCAAGGGAGAGAAAAAATTATCGTCACGAAATTTTTGCACGTCTTAAAATTCTTATTTACACTCTCACATGCTTATCTAATACCCATGCCTCAAAGTCTCAAAAGTATTAATCACATTAATGTATTTTCTTTTATTACTTTTCAATCTCTCTTTATAAGCTACAAAAAGATGAAATGAATTTGATGAAACGAAACTTCAACTAGATGCCAAAATAAAACACAGAACTCGTTAATAATTTTTTTTTTGTTCGTTATTTTTTCGATGTTGAGCGTTGAAAGGAAATTTCGCGACTGACTAAAGGCGCTTAACGTTACCAGAGAAAAGAAAACCTCATTGCAATGTGAGTAAAAAAATTGCAAAAAAAAATTTGGAACAAAACAGAAAATGGAATCAAAACAGTCGTCGTCCGTGAGAATAACCGTAGACTGAGACGTGAGATCATGCAGCATGTATATATATTTATATTGTTTTTTTTTGTGTGTGATAAGAAAGTTTTTATGCTTACTTATTTTTATATTCCGTTCCATATCACAGCAAGTGAAGTAGGAAGGGAAGCAGAAAAGAAAAGAACGAAAAATAATATGCTTGCGGGGAAGAGATTCATACATATTAAGCGAGAAAAGAGTCATTTCATGAATGGAAATTCGTTCCGTACATTTAAAACAAGAACAAAAATTCCCAAACCAAAATCCGGCCAGTAGCAACAGAATGTTTTTATTCTTTAAACAATGCAAATGTACAGGATACAGTATGCAATGCAAAATTATTTTCGGTCACGAATGGTGAAAGATGAGGTTGAGATGTCACTTTAGGTTCTGCAACATTATATTCTGATTATTTTATTTCGTTCTTTTCTTTTTCGGTCGTTCTGGCTGGCAGAGATGTGACTTGGAAGGGTTAATAGCGGATTATGATTTATTTAGCACCTGGATGTGAACATGTGCAGCTTGGATTTAGAAGTGAAATCTTTAACAAAGGCACAACCACGCAAAGTGGATTTTTATTGGATTTATATATGCTCTGAATGATAATTTGAGATTTTATTGACTCTTTTTGGACTCAGTTCATTACAACTGTGTCCTCAGATCGACTTTAAGGATCACACAGCTGCTCTGGATCTTTGTTTGACCTATTGACTTTGGGGTTGACTTTATAAATGATGTTTGGAAAATTATGTGACATGGCTTATGATTTTAAATTAGCTATGCTTAAGTCCACCTTCTAAAAGGCAAGTGTTAACAATTATACGTCATTTATGAACAAACCCCATTGAAAAATGTTCTACATGACTTTTTTAAAATTTTCGCGGCTTCTTTATGAAAATTTCTTAATATTTTGAGAATTTTGTAACAACAGGAAGTCCTCAAATTGCACCTCATTAACATCGCAAAACAAAATCAACTCTGCAGATTAGTTGTGCACCAAATAAGCACAATAATATAGCAGATGCAAAACTGTCAATTTATTTTGCAATATTTCATCCTTCTCAAATTTTTTTAAGTTCTTCTTTTCCTCGTTTATTGCATAAAAAAAATGTAGATGTATCCACATACGTGAATTGAGAAATAATAATATTCATAAACATATTTATGTCACAAGATTTATAATATTTTCAATATAAGAGGAAGGAAAAAAAATAAAATCATTGAAATTTTGCCGCACAGGAAAATAGAATTTGTCAGGGGTTGGGAAGGTTTTGGGAATTCTTTCAGGAAGCTTCAATATTTTATTTTATTTTTATGTAAATTTTCCATAACTGTCATGGGATATTGAGGGCTTTTTGTGAATTCCCCAGAATTTTGCTTTCAGTTTCTTTTGGATGTTTTTATGCAATATTGAAAAAAGTTTGTTGATCAATATTTGCGTGCCTTTCACAACAAGAAGAAATGAACATTTTATTAAAATTTTAAAAAATCAATTTAACTGATGATGTCATTGGGGGCATCTGCAAATGACGTCTGATATAAAATGTGATATTTGCAAGGTCTTTATCCCTTGATTAACTCATTCAACTTTCTTATTAAGTGTTATTAACCTTACAACCTCAGCGTCTCTATAAAAAAAATATTCTAAAATGCAGAACCTAATAAACTAATGACCCCCAAAAGAGTCTACACGAGAAAATAAAAAGCTAGCCAGATAAAAATAAACTTTATAGTCGGAAATAAAATAATTTAAACATTTTTCAATCAAACATAAACAAATCAAGCTTAATGAAATTGTTATGACTGTCCTCATCGATCCCCAAGCGACATGACAATCAGATTTTGAAATTTTAATTTGTCTCATAAAATTCCTTCAAGTATCCATCCCAAGAGACAAGCTAGAGAGAAAATATATAAAATATAATATAATGTCTATCTAATGCACTCATTTCTATGGATCATGTGTGTGTGTGTGCATGAGCTTATGTCGTAGGCTCAAATGCATGGCAAATAAATTTATTAATACGAATGATTTTTTTTTAGATTTTAAGCAGAGAAAGAACCGAAAAAACTGAATAATCAGAGATGGAAAAGAGAATTAAGAATTATTGAAAAATTCTGCACATGCTGGATCATTCAGTTATTAAAAATGAAAAGATTTTAATCTGGATTTATTGTCTACTTTATCATATTTTCAATTATCTAAAATTTATTCCAGTCTTAATCTCTTTCTCCTTTTTCATGTTTTTTGTGTAGCATCATCTGCATTTCTAACTGAATATTTCATGATGCATTGAACGAATCATCAATTAATCGAGGCAGATGATAAATTGAAAAAAAAAATGTTTTTTGCACAGCACACGCATAAAAATAATAAAATTTAGATCAATAATCGTAGACAAGCAAGCAATTGATATCAATCAGCAAACAATTATTGTTGGAGAAAATCTGTGACAAGCCTAGTCGAATAACATGTATAAAGCATTAGATATAAACAGACACAAGAGAAAAGAGAGAATCAAAACTCTAATAAATGACAATTTCACACGCGAATTTCATGTTTGTTCGTTAAATGCTTGAAGAATTTTTTTTTTGTGTGTGCTGCTTCCTACACTTCTTTCATTCATTCATTCATTCATTGTGTCTATCGTTTCAGCCGCTACTACTAAGCTTCAAGTTGCTTAATTACACGTTTCTTCGTCTCACTTTATTTTTGGTTTATACTTTTAATTTCATGATTGAAATTGCAGAATGAAATGGTAAAAAAAGCAACATGCTCGTTCATAAATGACGTCTCACATTTTTGAAAATGGAGGGGAACAAATTTTTCATGTGTTCCCATATTTGGTGCAAGTAGGGAATAAGGAACAAGGAATAAAAAAGATTTGACCTGGTTATTATCGAGTGATTTTAATATGAAAATACGAAGATTGGGGTCTGTGGCATAGCCAAAGGTAATTTGACATTGAACTAATTTTTTAACACCAAAACTCTCTTAGCTAGGGACAATAAAAATCACAATTTTGATCAACATTATTGATGAACAAGCTCTTAAATCAAAAATTATGACAATGAAATAATCTTGATGTGTATGCTCTTCCAAACTGTCTGACAAAACCGTGGGTGGCACAAACATATTTTCCAGCACGAAATGAGCGACCACGTAACTCGTTATTACCGATGATGCGTCATGAATAAACAAGTAAAGTTTATGTGATACCCAAATGTGTATTAAATAATGTAGAAAAAAATGGAAATGTAATGACAATAATAGCGATGTCTTATCTCCTTTCATATGCTGTTGCTTGTTTTTTTTTTCGTCGATGTTGTTAATGAAATAAACGTAGGGTGAACTTTAATTTATATGAATATTTCTGCTTTGGCATTGAAACACTGAATGGCGTAATCTATCATCGATAAGTTCAAAGTTAAGCAAACAAATATTTATATGCATTTTTATGAAGATTCATGCGTTGTTTGGTACTGAAAATTGAAATTTTTCACATGTTTGAATATATTTTTTGGTTTATGAGCACATTATTAATGCAGAGTTGTCATGAGGGTGTGCTGTATAGTTTTGTGGTAGGATCTATAATGAAGGAAAAGGTGAGGGTTGTCTTGGGTCTTAGTAATATTAGAGAAGAGTTAAGCGGGGGTCCAAAAATTTCAAATTTTTAATACAAAGTCATTATTGAATGTCTCCTAAGAGTATTGATCTGTTTGGTATCTATAAACCTCTCTAAACAGATGATTAAACAATAGACTGGATATCAGGAACTCAATTTATATAAAGACATGGGTTCTATTCACAGCCTTCTTTTGGAGGCTACAGGCAGAAATGTCATCAACACAGTGGTTCGGATCCAACTATAAACTGTAGGTCTAGATTTGAGTGCAGTGGTTTGGCTCATTTGTTAAACTCTCACTAGCTGCAAAACGCCCTGGGGAACCTCTGAATCAGAATTGATCAGAATAGGGAAAGGTTTTTTAATGGGTTCTATTTAGGGTGACCATCTGCGTAGTTTTACAACGGACAGTCCTGTATTTCAAAACCCTGTCCTGTATAAATTTTTAAATTTTGTTCCTGGTCCTGTATTTTTTTCATGAAAATTTCCGTTAATTTTCGAATTTTACTCTATGTCCTGTTTTTTTCGAAAAAATTTACCAAATGTCCTGTATTTTCATGAAAACTAGATGGTAACCCTAGTTCTATTCCAACTCAAACCCGAATCACCTCAATTACCACAAAACCTCAGCCAACAACTCTGCATCCTCAACTCATTATCCACAACAAAAATGTAAGCATTACGACTCACAATTAGCATGTAATAAGAAACAATTTTTTCTGTGCTCTAAAAATATCCAAAAAAAATATGGAATTCATTAGCAATGCAAAAAGGAAATTTAAATTAAACAAAAGTACAACAACAGCTCGAAGTCAGACGTATCATAAATTTTGATGCATATTAAAGAATTTTAACCAAAACTATTGCTACAAAATCTCCTCGGGACTTTCTGAGAAACGAAACCTACACAGAAGCTATTATTGTAAATTGCATTGCTAATTTTGAAAATATATACTGAGTGTTCCGCTTGTTGAATCTGTTTTGGTCTTCAATTTTGTGCAAAAAAACTTCGGATTTACGAAAATAAATTTTTCATGTCATAAAGCTGCATTCCTGTTATTTTTCGGTATCCGATGACTTGAAACAAATTAATGATTCCACATGAATGGAAGTTATTTTTACGCTAATTAAGAATGCACGAAATTTTTATTTTATGATTTCAAGAGAAAATGTCAAAGAAGCCAAATCACGTGCAGAGAACCGCTAAGAATTAATATTTTACGATTATTGAGTTCTTTTCAATGTCAGAACAATAAAAAAGAGCGACGAGCAGACTTGCAATGCGAACGAAAACAAAAATTCCGCAAACTTACATTTCTGACAAAGTTATGACACCACATATCAACCTATATATTCTCAATTAAATAATTTATTGTGCAATATATTGCGTATGATGTAGAACGTCTTGAAAGTGAAATATCCAAGAACCTGACTCTCTTGCTTATCGTATGGCTTCGAAACGTACACAAAATATAAAATTCGATGTTCAAGAATAATATTTTTTCTCATTTGCATTTTTAAACAGATCGAATGAGCTGATACATTTCCTAAATAAACTTTTTCTTCAGAAATCAGGGATGTTCAGAAGTTGGGGAACCACAAGTGAGTCATACTCTTTTCACTTTTAGATGTTAACAGTTTAGGTTTACTTCTTAAGCTCCCTACGTCCTTTATCTAGTGCTATGTACCATTTAAAATAACTTAAAGTCTGCCAAGGGGGGAAGAACTTGATGGGGAAAAGTTTAAATAGGTTAATTTCCAGCCAACTTGTCATCATAATAAGATATCACATCAAAATCTACATCCTGTAGGCATTTCTCATCAAAATTTTGGTAGAATTCCAATTAAAACATTTTCTCATCAAGCTGTTATCCCCCTTGCTGCCTGCATTTGTAGACACGTCTTGCCGATGATAAGAAATAAAAGTTTCATGGAGTTTGAAAAATATCAAACAGACTGCATGGGGTGAAAAAGATCTTATAAATTATGACACATTTTCAGTATGTTTAGAGATATAAAGGTCAAGTATTGCACAACACAGACTCTTACGGACGCCTGGAGTATATTTTTGGAATTTATTTTTTTCATGAACGAGAAAAATGACTGAAATATTTATGTAGAACTAAGGTAAACATTTAATAGGTTTTTGGCTTTTTTTCCCTCTCTATTCTAAAACTTTATTGCGAACCCAATTTTTGCTAAATATATCATGCTGTCCATATGCGATTTGCCTTTGTAATAAAATACAAAAGCGAGATGAGAAACCCACAATATTGTATGTTTACATCTGTATCTATTATAATATATGCATAACTTTATTCTTCTTAGTCTTCTGGTTTATATTTTTATATCGAGAATAAATTCATATATCATTTCGCGAGTGATATTTATAGCGCAATTCTTGGTGCTTTTGGCATTTTTCGAATTGTTGAAAAATTTACCGACCTCACGCAATTTTTTCGACGTAATTCATCTGTATCCTAACTAATTTTGCATACCACAGATATTCTTTTAAACAATATACAGATGAATATCTCGTTTATTGTTTGAAATTCTCAGAAATTTTCATTCATTTCGATCCTCATTAACCCGTTCGAGGATGAATTCGATTCATAAAATTAACAACCAAAACAGAAAACAATTATGTGGGCTTCAAATTGATATCAGGCAGTTACGATCTCAGTTAAAAAAAAAGGGAAGATGCAGCATCGACAAAACATCATTTGCCATTAAGGGGGGAGTTTAAAAATGATGTCTAATATTTAATAGGGGGTCTGAAATAGGCAGTCAAGGATTAAAATTTGAATTTGGATTTGAATTTGAATTTGGATTTAGGATTAAAATTTGAATTTGAATTTGGATCCAGGATTAAAATTTGAATTTTTAAGGGACTTGTTCCGTCCTGAATTCATTGATATGTCATTATTGATAGTTTATTATTATTATTTTTATTAAGCCGATCTGTATATAACAAGATGGCACCGCAAAAGCAGTTGATAGAAACACAAATAAAAAAAAAACAAGTTATAATTGAGAAAATAATAGAAAATAACATTAAGTGAACATATTGATTATTGATGTAAATCGAATAAATTGTTATTCGATGAAAACAAACGGTCTTTTTAAATTCAAACTTTTAACGACCAAAAATTAATTAAAATTTATGTGAAATTTATGTTCTAAAAGAGTGTGTGAGAAAAAAAAAATAATAATTATTTAAAGTGCAAATCAGTGGTGCGTGAATTTAAAAATAGGAGGGCAAATATGAGCTAATCTGGATGAATATGATTGAATTTAAACCTAGAAGTGCCTAGGTTTCAGTTTCTATGTAATTGTTTGATTGAACTCAGTACAGAACTGTTAATTTTGATTACTTCTAATCCATATTCTCCTAAACCATATTTCATCCATGTCATAGGCAATATTGATTCTATACTGGGAACGATCAACAAACCGTAAGATAACAACCCGTTCGTCCAATTCCCCATAGACATCATTAATGATTAACCCATTTCAGCACCAAATCCAAAACGATTTCTTTCAAAAAAGGAAATTGATGAAAATTAAAATTGTCAAGTGGAAAATTTCCAATCAATTATAATAAGCGATGCGTTGACAGACTTAATCGTCGATTTATTTTAGATTTATTGTTATGGCTGTGTAAAAAAATAAAAAAGAAACTGTTTTTAGCTTTTAAAAAAAATTACAATCCACATGATATGAATCACTCATTTACATGATTTGCATACTTGCACAAACTGCACGTCTTGGCAAAGAAAAATAATGTGACAAAAATTGCACAACATTTTTTATAGTTTTTATTTTTCAATAGAAAGTTTTGTGTGATTAAGCAAATTCTTTAGTAAATGACTAAATAAAATGAAGTAAGACTTGCACATCACATTTTTGTATAAATGTCTTCATTTTCTTTATAAATTATTGTGATTGAACTGAATGTAATGAAATCAGCGGGACAAAATTGAATGAATGACTAGTCACACAGAGCTTTTTAAATATATATTTATATTGAGTGCAAATTTAGCACTTCACACATCAACAGACACTCAGTCCATAGAAGAAAAAGAAAGAAATAATATTTTTTGAGTCACTGTTGATTGTAAAAAATGATGATGAAGTCAATGTCATTGTGATAAGTGAATGTAGGTTCCGACGTGAAATTTGTAATGTGTTATTGTAGACTTGTACGTGGAATGAAAACATGTATTAGCTATAGAAGCTAGATGAAGAAGAGGAATTATTGCGATAAAGCTATCGATTCGCTCATTTAACACGTTTGACAATTCGCGAGGCGATTTTGCGTTCTGAATAAATTAAATTGTTGTGATTCTTGCAGTTTCTGGATTTATCTTTTATTAAATTGACAACCTTATTATTTGCAAGATAATTTAGCATTGATTCTTGGACTTTTGTGAATTAGTAATCTGTTTTGGACAATTTTAGATATGGGATTAATGGGACTCAGTGTACTGGTGACTGAATACTTGAACACTACAACACTTACTAGCTTTGATGACAAGCAACACATTTAATGATTAGGAGATCGATGTCTGATGGGTTTTGAACCCAGGTCCTTCCAAAATGGTAACCGGTTATAGAATCGCTGATTGATTTCACAGCCATTAGTATAGCAAATTAATCTTGACCTTAACCTCTCATTAAATGCTTGAAGCCCTGCTTGAATCTTAAGGATAATCAAAAATTATTTCAAACAGAGCTTAAAAATCTCCTCTTCAGTTAGGTTATCGAACTCTTTTTGTTTTAAGAAAATCATCCTACTAGAATCTGCCCTAAAAACGTACCAAAATCATAACCTATCCCCAAAAAACTTTCACTTTATCCCCACCTCAACCACTTAATACTACCCGAAGAAAAGATTATTTTAATCTAGGGATCAATTGCGAACAAATAATCACCATTGCAGTCATGTAGTCTCGATCAATATAGAAACAGCCAATGTGGGCTATCATTTGTAAAAGTCGATTATTGTCGTTGAGGAAAGATAAGCACATTGATTAGATTTTTTATCAACAATGAATAATTCGACTCTCTATTTTATTTTCCCACTCGCATGGAAACTTTATTGAATCGATGTGGGATGCTCTCGATATTTCTAAAGATACCGGTCTATTATCAATTTTTTTTTTCTGTGAGAATAGAAAGCATTTTCTGATAAAGGCAGAAATAAAAATGTAACACTGAATGTGATAGAATAATAACTGATTAAGTAATGTTGTTGTGCTCGCTTCGATTGATTAAACTGCCTGAATTACATTTCCTAGAAGATCTAACAGCAAATAATTTTTTTTTGTGGCACGTGTGGTGCTTTCAGCGATTAATTTTCTTCATTTTCGGTTTACTTTTTCATTATTTTGCTATTTTGTAAATTGAGTTTGTTGATTATGTTTCTAGGTGAAGTGTGTGAGGCAGTGAACAATCGATTGGCTTCTGTTTAATGAAATTTTTGAAGTGTTTGTCATGTTGAATCTGAGATTTTCTTTATGTTTTTTGATACTCAGTGTTGTTTTCTGTATTGGCATTCAAACTCTCTACCTCCTAGCTCTGACATGCCTAAAGAAGTTCTGAGCAATCAAAAGTTGGTAGGATAGGTTTCTAGTTCTTAGTTTAAGACAGATCTATTCGAGTCAAATTTCTCAATCTTTCTTTCTGCTGCTTTTGTCTTCAGACACTACGCTTATCCAGAATATTAAGCCGTCTTTGCTATGATATAATTAACAAATATATCTGCAATCTGAGCTACTATACTAAAGCCTCATCTAGGTCAACAACACTGCAAAAACTTATCGAAAGTCGATCCAAAAAAGGAAAAATTTTCAACGAGTTCTTATTGTCCACCTTACGTCATCATCTTTAAACTAACCTAAACAATCAAAGGCGAATTCTCAAACAGACAACATTTTCAAACAAAATAAATTCAACAAAACTATTAAAAAATGCTGTGAAAAGTTGCATCATCAATTAAGAAAAAATTACGAAAAAGTTCCTCATCATAAAAAATTATTTTAAAACAAATAGAAAAAAAAGTCAATTTGCAATAAAAATTAAATTATGGAAATGACGAGTTTGAGCTACGCCTTCACACATTCGAATTACAATCTATGTGCAGTTGTGTGACATTTTTACAATTTTTATTCTGCATATTGATGTTATTTAATTTTGCTAATTTAAAAAGAACACAAAAGTCGTTTTTTTAAAGCTTCTGATGAAAAGGAATGAGATAATGAAAGGCAGCAAAGCGTGAATTTGAAAATTTTTCAACACTTGCTTGATTATTCTCTTTCTATAGTCATTTGATGCTTTGTGGGTGGCCCAACCAAAAGATTTCTTTTATCGATATGATTTTTATTATATTTTTTTGACACCTCTTCATAAAAAAAAATATTTTAATATTCTTATTACATAAATTACTACGCTAATTTTTTTGAATGACGATGTGTCAGTCGAGACTTTGTATGGTCATAATTATTCAGACGTGCCACACACGGTAGCGTCAAAATATATTATTCTGTCTACACATTTTTTGGTGGTCGTTTAAAAATTATGTTCTTTAACTGTTAGGGATTTTGTAGCTGTCATCCACCACCCCCCCCCCCCCCCCATATATCATCTTTAGCTCTTAACTCATCACTATCGTCCAGGTGCGTAGCCAATAATTTAAAGAGGGGATAAAAAAATTTTTATATGGAAAATTTAGGGGGGGGGAGGGGGTATTTTAGGAGTTTTGATAAAAACCCTAGCAAAATAAAGAAATTTCTGTTAACCCCCTGGCTTATCGCTATGCAAGACGTCATAAGCAGATGCCTCCGTTTGATAAGTTACTAATTTTATTAGATACAAAATATGAAAAAAAAAAATTAACAGCGTTAATCTGAAACATGATCTGTCTCTACATGACGTACTATATTAATTAATATTAAATGAATTTTAATAAATTGTCATATTTTTTTTCTAGTATCATCATCATCATCATTTAGTCAATTTTAATGCTCTTTTCTCATATTCAGAACGGTGATGAGACATGAAATATTAATTGTTATCACTATGTATTGTCTTCTCATATTACTCTCTTATGTATTCATGCATATATGTCTATAGAACATTTTCATCTATGTTCATGGGGAAAAATTCTATTTAATAATTTACAAGCACTCGTCAATATTCAATGAGATCTCGTTTTTGCTTCCTTTTTTATTATTTTATCATGTTTTTCAAGCAATAAATAGGCCAATGATTTGCACTTTGTGCACGTTGATGAATTTTTAATATTGATGAAAGGTGGAAGAGCTGATCGTATTGAAGCTCTTTAATATCACTTAAAGCTTTGTATGACAAAATCAAGGGGTGTAGGAGGTTTTGAGATTTGATCTAGTTTCTAAACCTGATATGGAATAGATTAGAATCTGGAGCAGTAGATTATCAGGAAATGAAAGTTTTGATGACTTTAGAGGTGGAACTTAATGAGTTATAGTAAGTTGCAGACTCAAGGTGGGGTTTATGGGCATCAACAGTGTTTATATTGATTTATATTAAAGACAAATCTATTTGCTGGGTGGAATTTATTTCTGAAGAATTTCAGGAAGTGATTTCTCAAACATCGCGGATTGATACATCAGTGGCATATCCAAAACTTTTCGAGGTGTTTGAACAATATTGTCTTCAATCAAAAAACCCAACAGGTTTAAATGATTATTGAGTTTGATCCAAATTTTGATCTAGCTAAGCTTAACTACTCGACTGCACCAGATAATGGCTTTGAGTTGGAATTGGGAACTCTAAGCGCTCTTGCATAGATTAAATTCAATATTGTCAGATCCAAACTCACGCCCCAAAAAACAAATTGCAAACAGCAGGTCACATCCACATGCACAGACACCAAATTTCAAAATTGATTAACAAGATTATCATGCAATAACATTTTGGCGATTAAAAAATTGACATTAAAATTCCTGACCATATCAATTCTCGATTTTTAAAATGCCAAAAAATTCACAACTTCGTTAATTCAGTTATAACATTTCAAAAGACATTTATGTCTTATTTTAAAAGTCAACAGCTCGCGCGCAGCTTGAAGCAATAATTAACATACATTTTAAAAATGCGCTCAAGTGTTCTACAAAACAAAAAGTCATTTCATCCACAACATCTCATATATGTAGAGCTAAAAGCATATTCTGTATGGAGAAAGTGAGACGGATGATTAGAGATATAGAAAAAAGGCAAAAGTTTTTCACTAAAAAACTTTGTAGCATATATCCTAAAAAAAATATGTTTTTTATGCTCACTTGTTCTCTATCTCACTTCCTCTGACGGCCCCTTGTGATGAGGGAAAACATGAAAAACTTGTCTCATTCACAATTTACAAACTTTCAAGTTTCAACACGGCACGACTCTTGATGTTTGTTGGGCTATTGGTTGGCACAGGTACCTTTAACATATACTTATATAGAAATGTTATTTCAGTGTTCTTCCTTTCTCCTAAGCATGAAAAGTAGGCACTTGAATCTCTCTCTCATATAATGTATATGTTTTATGCAAGCAAACGTACATCTGCTCTTACCGGAGCAGCACTACATTTTCTCATATTTTTTATTCTAAATGATACTCTCGGGATGCGAAAATTATTTCGCCTGAGATTGTATTTGAATGTATTATGTTAAAAATATATGTTTTTTTTTACTTCTCTTCCTTTTTATTTTTCATTGCTCATTTCTCATGATGGCTTCACGAATAAAATTTACGTACATATATTGAGAATGGAAGAAAAGATCGCATGAGATGTGAACAACATAACATAATAAGAGGATGAAATATGAAAAGAGAAGAACAAAAAACAAGAACTTTTGTGTGACATCGAAAAGTTCTTTATCGCGATATAAGGGGGTCGTGCATAAGTGTGGTCCACTAAGTGTGAAATTTAATGGCGTTGCTAGAATTTTAAGTTAAGATTTTTAATTTTTTTTTGGGTTGAAAACTATTAATTGGTTGAGAAGGGGGAAAAGAATATTATATTTCTTATGAGAAAGATGTGACAAATGTACTAAATTCTCCCGTTGTGAAGCTAGAAGTTTTAAGATAGAGAAGGTGGGAAGATGAAAGTTCAAAGAACTAACTCATTGAGGAAAGCAGTTGATTTAGATGGTATTTTACTTTATATATTAGGAATTTTCAAGAAGAAGCCAGCTTTAAGTGGATCCTTAGGAATGAAAAGTCATTTAAAGGTAGTCTGACTTGATTTTTCAGAGGCACGTGGGATGTCCTGACTTTCCTATCAAAAGAAAATAGATAAATT
Source organism: Chironomus riparius (assembly GCA_917627325.4). Taxonomy (NCBI): domain Eukaryota; kingdom Metazoa; phylum Arthropoda; class Insecta; order Diptera; family Chironomidae; genus Chironomus; species Chironomus riparius. The sequence continues at coordinate 44,540,036 of OU895877.1, forward strand.
ACAAGCAGTTGATTGTCACATTGATTGAAGAGCGTAATCAATTTTTGCTTGATCAGCCAAAAGCAACCCAAGATGGAGGAGGCTATAGCTATTTTACTTAATTATAGACACCCTCCACTTCCTTCTGTCACAATTAATCAGAAAAAAATCAATAGTTCATCACACATTTTTAAAAACCACATCTGATGTCATACATAATTTATAAACAGCCCCTACCCAAAACCCCAAAAAAATTTTAGTGGTCGTTCTGCAGTCTTTTTCATTTCCATTAATCGTAATCAAATATTTAAATCGTAGAAATTAAAAGTAAACGAGAATGAAAAAAAAAATTCAATAACATTAATGATTTTTTATTTTAATGAACAGAAATCGAGAGAGTCAAAATTGCCATCAATAGCAATGCCAACATGCTGAATGGAGATTAACTCAATGCTATTTCGGGTTTTTTTCTTTCACAGGAAAAAAATGTCAATTAAAAATTAATTAATCATTATCATAATATTTATTTAAAATAATGTATTATGTTATAAGCTTGTTTATTATTGAAGCTGTCTCCCTTGAATGCATCGTTGATGGTTTCAGATTTCTCAGGAAAGTTGCAATTACGTAGAAATTAATTTATGAGCTAAAGATTGACAAGTTGTACTGCTTAATATCATTATACATTATTTGTTGTGAATATTACGCATGCTAATATGATAATTTGAGTCAGGTGACTCACTGTGAAGATAGACAAATCGGTTCTTGGAATATTTACATAAATAATTTTTGACATCATTCAAGTAGAATTGATTTGAAAGCTTCGACCAGAGAAGATACTATTTTAAGAATATCTTGAGGCATCAATGCCTTTTAAATACAGTATTTATTCAATTGTAAAAGTGAAGAAACTCTCGAGTGTTTTTGATCTAAATATTCATACAAAGAAGTAAACATCCTGCAACAAATTAGCTTGACCAAGACCCAAGGGGATAACAATTCGATGGCAAAAAGATTTTACAGAACCTCCAATTTAAATGGAATCAAATTGATGAGAATCTAGATTCATGTTGTTGCCCCCCTGCATAGACCATCAAACAATCTCCCTTTAAAAAGCATTACCACAGCTAATTATCAAAGGTCAAGAATGACGATGAAAATTCGAAACTTCATTCAAAACAGAATATCGATGTGAAATTCAATATTTTTCGTCTAAAAAGGTAAAAAGTCCACCAACACTTCATTCCTGATTCAATCCTCGTTCCTCAAAACTTTGATAATACGATACTTAAAGCATGCAGCTTATACCAATAATTTTAAGGATTCCACTTTCCAAATAGAATCAATGATTGATGAAACTTTCTGCAACCCAAAAATTCTAAAATAACTTTAATCTATTTTTGCGGTAGCTGTAATGAAAGCCTTTGAGAAACCCACAACAACTTGTTGATACTGCAGTGAATGTAAAATGAGATTTTAATTAGTATTCAGTAAAACTCATTATGGGTTGGTAAAGCTATTTGCACTGGGAATGTCAATAAAGCTGACATTTTTTTTTTGCAACTCGGGTTTTTAATGGAAATTAAAGCGCGATTTTAAGGGTTGTTCATTCATGGTGTCTAAAATGCAGAGCAGAGCTGTAATTTATTGCTGACCCTCCAAAATACCAACAAGAATTTAACATCAAAATGATATGCTAAAGTGCTTGTAAGGTGTGTGATAGACCAGCAAATATGCGACTTTACGTAAAGAGCAAAATGCCATCCTACGTTTTTGGTTATAAATAAATTTCTGCACAACAGTAAATTGATATTTTTTGACATGACTAAAAAAAATTTGTTACCTTCCTAGACTTTATGTTATCACGAAATGAATCGAATTGATTGTACAATATGCCTTATGAATTTTGAATAAGAATAAAAATACATTTTATTTATGGTTGTTCCTTGCATCTATATCTTTTCTTGCGAAAATGTAAACCTGTATCTTTTTTGCCTATTTTTATTGCAGTGTTTCTGGAACTTTTTTTGGTTTGTGGCACAAGTCTTAGAGCGTCATTCTAAGAATTTGGTTGCAATTAGTTTCTTTCAATCGTAAGAGCTACTGTGTTAGATACACAGACAAAAAGATAAATTAAGAGGAAGAGAAATAAACAAGAATCGACGTCTCGTGTCAGAAGATTGAGAAACACTGCTCTTGGCATTAAGTTTAAACTCATTTTAATTACTAAAGAAGCCTTGGTGTCTCTGAAGAGTTCTTAACCGGATAAATTATTATTCAAGTCTTGCTCAGAAGAACTGCAAGCATACCGTGACACAGAGTTTGAGAACCACTTCTCTTTTGTTTATATGGAAAAGATTGTGATATCCATAAATTTGGAATTACGATAAAATCACGTTTTAGAACAAATAAAGAAAAAAAAGTTGCCGAAATGCGCTAAACCACAGGTAACGTGTCGCCTATTTTCTAATCAATTAAGCAGTTTAAATTTGCATAAGAACATCACATGCCTATATGGATTCATAATACTGATTTACGATATTAAATTAATGGAATTGAATCATTTATAATAATATGATCCATTCTTCTCATTCCTAGATGTAATCTCATTTTATCTGATCTTTATTCAATAAAAGTAAGAAATTCGACAATCGACATTGAATGAAAATCGTAAAAATTTTCATTCCTCAACCAGTTGTTAATCTCATCAAAAGTAAGAAAAAAAATTTTTTTTTCTCATTTTTTAAAAACTTTGTCGAGTGCAAAAAAAAACAAAAAAGTCTTTCTCTTTTTCCGTTTCTCTTATCCTCCTTACCCAATCTAATTCTTAAGAAAAGAAGACTGAGTATAAAATATAAACCTCAAATTGTAGTTTTTTATCACTTCAATAAATCACTACTGCTTCACTGAGAATGTAGCAAAAAAAAAATAAGAAATGTTCTATGGATGAAACAAAAGGCGAATCCACTTTTATATTCACTTAAAGAATTTTTTAACACAAAAAAATGAACTTAAACGCACGTTTCTGATTTATTTTTTGCCGTACAATCGTCTTTGTAACTACTTTTTCGATGTTCACAGCTTGATGAAATTTTTGCAACTGAATCGAAAGGAATATGTGTGATGTGTGTTTATTATGTCGCTTCTTATGATGAGTGCGAAACGCTCTGGAAAATGGAATGTACCATCTTCTCGTGCCGGTTGAAATCGCTGTGAAAATGAGTCATTGTTTTAATGCTGAATGTTGCGACGTGGGTCTATTTTAATGACATCACTTCGATGCAAATTAGGACAACATCAATAAATCTTTTTAAAAATAATTTTATGTGAATAAATTAATTAAGTTAATATTTTATGTGCAAAACTAGGAGAGTCATCAAAGGTAGCCGGATTACTGATTCCAATCACACATTTTTTTTCGCATAGACTAAATGGCACATGTACACCAGATTTGACCGTGAAATCTCATAAAAAAAATTAATGTGAATGTAGAAATTTGGTCGTAAAAATTTAATGGTGTGACAGAATTCATGATCATTGACGTCCTTCATTTTTATCATTATTTTGTGATACTTTAAACTTTCTTTATTAAAAATGTGTGTAATAACGCATGGAGCTTTCGTCAAGGTCATTTTTGTTTACATTTCATTTGATTAGCGATTTGACCTCGATGTAAGTTGTTTGTTTTTGGAATGTTTTTGAAGGAACAAGAGATTACATTGGGACTGTTATTCACTTGAATATTGCAAAATTTATGTTTTGATAGAATTATTGGATCATGAACGAAATGTAGGTCAAGCATTAGATGTGAAAGCAGTTCATAGGGCTATCGTAGAAATTTTATCATTGAATCAGAATCGATTAACTTACAGTCAGGTTACTTTAGAAGAGGTACCCCCGGAAGCACTTCAAACAAGCCCTAAATCTTGGTTTCGATTGACCAGATGTGATTATTGATCTTGTTTCAGGAAACCAGCACTTGTGACTCACAATAAATATTCGTAGAAATAGCAGGTCCATTAGTCAGAAAGAAGTTACGATTTATCAAATAAGTCATCAGATATCAAGTCATTTGCAACCAAAGGTTCGATGCCTAAACAATTAAAAATATTCTTTTCAATTACACACATATCAACTATAAGCAGATCCAATACTGATACTCAAAATACATCACAACTACTCCAGATGCTAAGTAATCCAACAATAATACTTAACAGATCATAAAACTCATTTGTAAATCTGTCCATAATGGACCTTCCAGACGCTCAATGATGCACAAATAAAAAGGGAAGTAGCGATGAATTATTTATGGAATTTTTGTTAATGACACAGATATTCATCATAGCTACTTAGTCAACTATTTAATGCGAATAATAACAATCTACCCACACACAATTTAGTTCATGATGGAAAAAGTCACGGCAACGTCACGAGTTAGTCAATGAAGATTTCCTGGAACTGCTTAACATATTCGCGGATCAATACCTGTAATCGATTAGTCACATGGTGGTCTATTTAAAGTGTCCCACATTTTTTTGGAATACAATGAGATTGATTCATCTCTGGAGGTCCATAAATGCGTAAAAATGTCCATAAAATATGAGTATGTGTGATGAGAAATCAGTCACACAAAAAGAGGAAGGTTATCAAAGTTATTAATAATATAGAGACATAATTTGGCGCTAAATTAAATATTTCAAGCATAAATGAAATTTACTGAATTGGAAACAAATATGTACACACATAATCGACGACATGGACGTTAATTACTCATGTTGGAAATTAATTATTAAGTGCTTTTTGTTAATATTTTTTTTCTCGCTCTTTCCTTTCATCTCCGATGATTTATGACCGCATTTACTTATGCTCGGATAATATATTGTATAAAGATCTGTTGCTATGTGTGTGGGTGTCCATTATTGCTATTTACCTTCAATCTTAATGTTAATATAATTAATTTATTTCATTTACGCCGATTTGCTAGACATTATTAAGTATTCAGTGATAATTCTGGCGCTTCTTGTTCATTGTTAATTATTTTATATGGAAAATGAGTCTGATTATCACTGACATTACTTCCATGCATGACCATTTCATTATTTCCTTACATTACAGCTATTATAATTGTTTATTTCTGTCCTACCTACCTACAACTGTTGCTCAAACTTGCTAATTATCTAATGTTTATTTCTTTTACTTCGTCAATCAACAGTTCCTTATGCTTATAGGAAATAAAGCTGTACAAACATTACAGCAATTAAATTTGGGGGTCGTTCACCTATGACGTCCGAAATTAACGGTCATTTTCAAAAAAGAACAATGGATTTCCAGGAATTTCTATTGTTCTTTTCTTGCTGACCCCCCCCCCCTCCCCTCTTATATTTTTGTGTGTAATTTCCTCAAAAAATGAGAGACATCGTTCTCTAATGTCATCAATTCAGTGAAAAGGTCATTTTGTATAAATTTTGATCATTTTGATCATTTTTGAATTTTCCGTCAAACCATCAATTTCGGACCATGACCTCCAGTTCATTGAGGACCTGTGTGATCTATATTTTCTCGATAAAGAGACTCATCCCATCCAAGAACCAATGTTAGACACCAAACGTTAACAACCCCACAGACTAGTCTGGGGATTAATCAAAATAAACAACTGCTTCTTGTGTGGGTCTATGTTTGCAAACCAACAAGATAATTTTTGACACCATACTTGCCCAGGTTATCTCTTAAAATATGAATGAAAAATAAAAATATTCACCGATGAAGTGTGGTCAATTAATCAAATGTAATTAATGTGATGAATTATTTTGCACATCATTTTTACCTAATTAAATCAAAATAAAACAAAAATTTATTCTTGCATCTAATTAATGATATTTAATATACTTCATTGGCCTTGTTAACCTTCAATTAAGATGATTATGGAATATTTTATGGAGTCATCATTATTAATGAATTTTGTATATAAATTTGATGACATTTAGTTAAGGATGTGACAGTGTTGTATGTTTTTTGGTCGTTATGCCATTTTGGGTTCAGGGATCAGCTTGGTCTGAGTTTGAGTTCAGTTTCTAAGTTTTAAAGTAGATTCTTTCAGGAAAAGTTAAATTAAAACACGAGATATTGATTCCAAATCTTTTTAACTTTTTTCGATCATGCCCTTGATATCTTCACAATCAACAACTCTAAATCATTATTACGACATTCAATTACTTGGTAAAGACATCCAAAATACATTTTCAGATTCTGAATTCATCAACATTTATGATTATTTCTAATGAAACCAAGAAATTCGATACTTAAAGAATCCAGCCTCTACCCCAAAAAAAGTATAAAGAATACGTAAGAAGTTGCTTGAACTGAAATTTAATCAAATTCATGAGCATTATCATTAAAATAATCATAAATCATCAGAAGAATAAATAAAATATTTTAATACTCTCGTAAGCTGCAAAAAAAAAATCATAAATTTAAGACAAGAATCGATGCTGAAAAGAAGAATCGTCTCATGTTCCTCATCTTTTTAAAGTAACATCAACAAGGGATGTGAAACTTTTACATTGAAAAGTTTTATGATCAAATTTAAGTGTATCCATAAATTTCCTGGAATCTTAAATCATCCAATATCCCTAATGTGTAGTCTCAGAAGATGCGTAAAGTGTTGTTTCAAAAAACCGATCAATCAAACATCTCAAAAGAAAGATTCTAAAAGCCAAAAAACAACAATTTTTGTGAAATGGCAAAGCAACAATTTATTAAAATGTACAGCACATATCTCAAGCACGAGGAAAGAAAGAAGAACACATGAAAGCCGATTATAAAACTGAAGGTGATAAAGCTTCACCCAACTTCTTATTTTCAATAACTTTGAGTGCATTTTTTCCTAAGATGAATGTGACTAATGTCTCAGTTTCTTGGATGAATGAGTGACTGATGGATATGTGGGTGGAAAGTGTACTGAATGTGGTGTGCTTTACTTTTAAGAATTACTTTCACATTATCTAATTTAAATAAGCAGTTGTTTAGCTTAGGTTTTTGAGGGGAGAAGAGGTGGAGATGCGATGGCAACATTCAATGATTTCGAAAATGGATAAGATTCTACTGGATCTTGGTTTTAAGTTCCGATAATGACTTGAATATGATCTGATGTTTACAAGTAAAATGTGCTTAATTTGTTCGTTTACATAGGTTTACATCCACAACGTCAACGTCTACACTAGTTAAATCGACAACCGTCAAGCTAATATCAGCTTTTACAGTTCTGACTAAAATTGGAACTTCTAGAATCGTAAAATATCCGGACAACTCATTTATCCATCGTGTGATGTTTCCTATAAAAGATTTTTTTTTGTGGTTTTGACTGGATGAGTTATTCATTGAGCACCACATATAGCTACAAATTACCAGAGGTCGAAGCCGACATGAGTTTGCTCCGGTTCGCTAAAAAACCGATTCGATAACCGGTAAATTTGTATAAAATGTTGTACTTCACAAGTGGCAGCAGAAAAAAATCTATTCAAATTTGAATCGGTTTTTTAGCGAACCGGAGCGAACTCATGTCGGCTTCGACCTCTGCAAATTACTCTTTACTCTATTCATAGCTTATTCGCAAATTATGAGCTTAATTACTATCACATCAATTTTTTATAAATTTTCCAATTTTAAACTTATTCATAACTGTTTTGAATGTCAGAAACTTTAAAAATGATGACTTAAAAATTTTTGGACTAGCTTTCAAAAATCTACAATATGAAATAATTTACCAAATCTCCCTAGTAGTCACAAAACTAAAATTGGTTTAAAGTAAGTCGTGTTTTTCGGGTTTTTATTGCTAGAGTGTGCATCTAATTTTTAGGAAGATAACGGAAACTTACAAAGCTTGTTAAAAAAAACATATCTTCCTTGAAAAACTACATAGATGGTCAGCCTCGTTATTGCTCAGTCAATTCAGATTTTGACTCATCATTTGAGTCATTTTGTTACCATTTGTTGAGCAATTAAAACATTAAAAAATTAATTAATGCTTAGTATGAGCTACAAGTTGAAAGAGTATTGAACGAAAGTTAATGTATCAGCTTTAAAAATGGCAATGAAGGAAATTGTCATGTAAGTTGTATGTTTTTGCATCTGGTTTGTAAATTAATTGTTGTGTTTGAAAAATTTCAGCTTTATATCTTGTATGCTGTGCAGTATAAGTGATTCTGTTAATATTCACTGTAAATATTACGCTGGTTCCTATGTTTCGGTTGTAAACGTTTATTCATGCAATCTCCTTAATACTGTCAACATTAAATCAAAAGAATCAGCTTCAATCGATTCAGAAACTGGAAATCATTCGAAAGGAAAAGGGAATGCTGATGTAGGTTGCTTCTACTCAGAAAATTCGGGTCGTGTTATTCAATTTTTCCCGCGTTATTTGGAAAATATTTTCACAAATTTAAAATTGATTGTAATACGTCATGGGCGTTTAAAGGAACTTCAGCAAAGTGATTTACAATCATTCTCAAAGCTGGTGCATCTTGATTTAGATGCAAATGATATTGAAATTCTTGAAGACGGATTATTTGCTTATAATCCAGATCTTATTTATATATGCATTAAAAGAAATAGAATAATTCACATTGGGCAACAAGTTTTTGAGGATTTAAATAAATTAGCTTGGTTGAATCTAGAATCAAATAAATGCATCAATATTAGAGCTGATTCTAACCAAACAGATGTAAAAAAAGTCACGCATCAAGTAAAACTTAAATGTTTAGGATTTACTGGAATTGAAAAGAACCTTCAAATGTTGGAAAACTCACTGCTTTGTGTCAATCCTGAAACATTGCCAATTTTTGATCAAAAACTTCAAAATCTGCAAATTAGATTTCAAAATTCTTCAGTTTCACATTACATGCCAATCAAGGAACGATTTCAAGACATTATAAGCTGGAAATCCAAACTTTTCTTGTCTGTTAATGAAAGAATCTCCATTATCGAAACATCTGCAATGAATTCCACATCTGAGATTCTTATTCAAATGAAAAGTTTAAAGACTGAATTGAATGATAACTTAATGAGATTGGGAAAGGAAATGAGTTTTAAGATCACAGAGCTTGAAAGCTCTTTTGTTAATCTTAGTTCAGTTGCAAGAAACTCAAGTCAAACTGCTGAAAAGTCCTTAGAAAATGGATCATCCATAAATGACAATATTGAGATCCTAGATAAATCTTTGAATGCAAAAATTGTAAAAATGACTGAAATCTTAACAAAATCCATAAATGACAGGATCACGGGATATGAGACAATCTGGTTTAAAGCTTTAGAATTAAAAAAAGACAACTTCATAACTCTGGATTTTTCAAGATATTGCATGATTGGATTCTGTTTGATATTATCTTTCGTAAATATTGTGCTGATCATTTTTAATTTTATCTAATATAAGTTTATATGTGCCTTAAAAACCTTAAAACCAAACTTATAACAATGAAGGTCAAGTTTTGTATAAAGAAATAAAAGTTCTGGCTTTTATTTAACTTCTACGTCGATTGTTGTTGAACTTTCATAAACTTAGCCTTGGAGAAATTAGTAAAATATCTAGTCTGGCTTGAAAGCAGGACATTGCTCTCTAAAGTTGCTTGACCAACCTTAATATGATTAAACTATAAATTACACATCTTATGTTACTCATTATTTTACTTACAATTATTATTCATGTTTCATGTCATTTTTAATAGGGCCTTATAAGGACCATTTATTTATTACGTTACAGAAGAGCGATTCATAATTATTTAGATTTATTATTTCGTGTCGACGTGGTTTTGTCTTGACGTTGCCATGAGTATAAGGCAGCCATGCGAACGGAGAAATTCAACAAGGTGTCATCACCAGGTCAACATAAACTTTTTTTCGCTCGGGAATAGCTTTAAATGATATTTGGATTTGATATTTTAATGTTAATACTTTTAAAATACCAAACTATTCCATACCTTCTTCCAAAATCCACTCTTGCCACCAGACTTCCTAATATCTTCATAACTTGCCACCTTCTTCTTTCCTCAATGAACCTTCAATCTTTCATTCTCGATTCTTTTATTGATGATATAAAATTTTAGCACAATAAATTATTAAAATCAATAGACAGATAAAGGTCACACAGAGACATACAAACAAATGCAGCAGCAGAATCATTTATAAACGATTTCTTTTTTCCGGAATTGATTTTTTTATGTCTTCAATCTTTTTATTATCTTCGACATATATGTTAACTGAATGTATATCACAAAATAATAAAATAAAACTTTCTGGATAGGCAATAAATTAAAAATAAAATGCAAACATTTGCTAAAAGTGAATAAAATGAAAATAATATTGATCGGGATGAATTTTATGAAATCCGCAGTTTTGAAATGAAATTGGGAAGGAATGAATGAGTAAACACATGAGTGTGAGGATGCATTAAAGGATTTTAATGTTTGGAATTTACGTATTTTTGCAAATGCATATGGAAATGCACTCATTTAACAAATTGAGCATAAATTACGAAATCAATAATCTGATTCTGCTGAATTAGGTTTAAAATTATGTTATTCACGTTCGATTTAAATTCATATCGATTTGATATTCAAATTGAATATAATGCATCTTTTTAATAGTTTTAAATGCATTCGGAAATTTGCAATTTTATGACCTCATAATGCTGTTTATTTTTTGGAATTGAAAGGCAATAAATATCATCCTGGCTGTCGAATTTTAATAAAATCTTGTTTGAAATGCACATTAATATTTTAGGTAATGCACTAGACGTGAGTTTAATTAAGAGTGGCTACAGAGATGAGCTTATATAGGCATCATTTGGCATCTCATGGAATTTTAAACCTCTTTTTATAAAAGAACCATATTTGAACTGATAAATCTTTGTTCCTTAAACACGAACTTGTTTTATTTTAATTTTTTCGACTTAAATATCGCTTTGTCTGTTTCGTCGTATTAAGACAAAATATTGAGTGTGTTAACATGGAGTAGCTTTTGGGCCTATTCAAGACACTTATCGCAGTCGAAATTAAATTCTATTCTTACACAAATGTGGAGTAAATCAGTTCTTGATTCTACCGTAACCCAAAAAGCCATAAAAACTGGCTTATGCTAATAGCAAATCTAAAATCTGTTCTTCAAAGTTCTGAATTAATGGATGGAAGCTTTGAATAGGGAAAGCATTGAATTTAGCAGCTAGCAAGGACTAGAAAGTGAAGCAAAAAGCTTCGAATGACATTTATAGGATACCATATTACCATGTATCATAAATGATCTATAAAACCAGCGAAAGAAGTAAATATGGAGTTTAAGAGCCAAACAAAAACATTAAAGTCATTCAACAGACAGAAAAAAAATGACAATTCTCTCAAACGTGGGAGTCAAAATAATGAGATTCAAAAAATTCTTTTTAAATCATTTTTTTTGTGTTAAAAAGTTTTAAAAATAGCAAATGTCGTTTGAATTTAATTTTACTGATAACTTGACATGCGACATTATCAATTTGAGTGGTGTATTTAAAGTGTGTGTTGACAAACAAAAATAAAGAAATTTGTCAGGTTTCTCACTTTGATTTTGATAAGGATTTGTGTTCTAAATCATTGTGATTGCAAGAAAGGTTATTGTCGCTGGGATAAGTTTAGTCATCAAGTCATTAGTATGGCGTTAATCCTTAATATCAAGGGCCTAGCTGAATGTTATGGGGAGTTCTGTTTTTGCTTTAATTAAGCTTTCGTGGTAATCTGTATTATTATATAAAATTTGAACATTTAATTATGAACCTCCAAGCAATACCCAAAACCCTAACCTATCCAAAAAATAATTAAACTTCGTCAAAATTAGCATCATATAAATTATTAAATTTAATTAATTTAATTGTGTGCATTACTGTGAATGAAATTGCATTATTAAATAATCTTCTATAAATATTCATTCATTATGATGCTCATGAAATAATAAGCACATGATACATTTTATGATAAAAGCTTGTCTAACAAGATTGAATAGCAGCCGTTCTACAATTAGATTTTAAGGTACTTTAATTAATGTTAACTCATTAAATATTCAAGTCTGTCTGCTTATTTACTTTGACAGTTTGCATTTTAATGCCTCTGATTATTGCAATAATATTACATGTAGCATAGAAGGCCACATTAGGAATCTAATTTGGTATTCAAAGAATGCTTATTTGACGCCTTACCAAATAGAGGTCAATAGGACTTTTAATCAACAGGAGTGTCTTCATATCTATTGTTATGGTGAGAATCACCTGACCAACAAACATTTTTCATATTTCGACATGCATAACCTAAATAAATGGATCTTATTCTTTACCATAGTCAATAATCAGTGAAAAATGAAAAGAAAAATATTTTATATAATAAATTATAGAAATGAAGGCGATAGATGGAAGTAAAAATCAGGGTTGGTACAATGATGATGATAATTTTTTCTATAGAAAAGGAAAGTTAATTATGAAAATGGTGGTGAAAATCGATAACCACAGCTAATAAATATAAAGAGACAGTCAAATGTAAGAAGTTGAAGAAAAAAAAGCATAAAAATGAACAATGGAGAGACCTTTTTGCGGTAAAGGTGTGTTATTGCTGGCTTCGCAAATTAGAAAAGAAAATTTTTTAATTTTTTTCTACCTTCAAGCGAATGGTTCATTATGAAAATTGTTTGTGGTGTGTGATAATTCATGCTGTGATTTATGATTTACTGCTCTTTTTAGATGGATGAGTTTTATGATGGGATTTAATGTGATGGATATGCATTCTTATGTGTTCTTAAGGTGATTCAATATGCATGCGATGAACTGCTTCTTTTATTTTTGTTAAATGTTAAAGTAAAGGTCTAGTCAGGTTAGAGGCTTTTTGTTATGACGTCAATTAATAAATCAATTTCGGGATCGGGAAATCGGAGATGCCTAAACAAATGGAACTTCACTCCCACCTCCCTTCTCTTTCACTTGACACAAGCTTCAAAATTAAAAAATGTTCGAATGTGTCTTAAAATTGTAAAACCTTTCCTATCTTATTTGAATGTGATCCCACTTTGTGGAGGGAAGGCGGGAACTTGAACTATTCAATTTTTTTTCAAAAAGCTCAATTTATTTGCGTATTAGCTAAGCTTTTTGTTTTAATAATTAAATCAAAGGTGTAGAAATTCAGGATTAATCCTGAAAAATCTCAGAAATTCTTAAAAAATCCTTGAGCCAATAAATGTATCCCTGATTCATTTGATGAATAATTTCGGTATTTAAAAGGGATTTGACATTTTCATTTTTATTGGCTCAATGATTTTAGAATTTTTGGGATTTTTCAGAATTAATCCTAAGTTTACACGCCTTGATTAAATCAGCGATTTTTGAATCACAAATTAAATTTACAGTGACTCTTACTAATGTTAGAATAGAATGTAATGTAGGGTTTTGCTGATAGCAAAAGCGGCACTGCGATCGATGATTTATTGTACCATCCCAAATCCCCTATGCTAGAATTCCAATGTCCTTAATAAAGCCAATAATGTCCTGATAATGCTGCTTATTTATAATAATGTTAATAAGTAGCAATAAAAAGGACATTGCAATTTTCCATCTCCAATCCCTCAACTTTCCATAAATATGCGAAAACCATGAAGAATCAAAAAATGAAAAAAATTCCACAAAATGTAAAAGAAAGAATTCAGCACGCATCATTTTTAATGGCTCAATAATAATAGCGATGATGATAAAAATATTGTAATGGTTTCTATTTCTTCTTGCTTATCATCCAACTATGTGTATTTTAACTTAGTGTTATGACTGACGCTATAAGAATAGATAGCAACAGAAAATATGTTAATTACAGTTGTTTGTTTGTTTGTTTTTCTATCTTCGCTCATTAACTTACTTTTGACCCTGTCGCTGAATATTATTTATGCATTAACGTTATAGTGTCGAAATAAGTCCTTTTATGGAAACAGTTTTTAACCGCACTATCAATTATTAATGCAATTTGTAAGTGTAATTTAATAATGTGAGCACATTTCGAGTAATTGATTTTCACGATTTCATGAAATTGCAATTGCTGCACATTTGTAGATAAATCTAAATGTGATAATGGATTGACAAGACCGCCAAAGCTACAAAAATTTCAACTGTGAGGTTTTTTTTTCATGTTTACCGATTAACATGTTTGCAGTTTTGCAGCTGAAAATGTGCATACATCTGCGACCGCTCTGACCTAAATTTATGTGTATAAATTATGAAAGTGGTCGATTACTAATCGATACTGCATATTGGTGAATTGGACCATTCTGGATGAATTTTTGGGAGTCTGATTGTTTTTAATAAATGTGGCGCATTTTTAATTAATCTTACGTCATTTTTATGGTTTCATAACTCTCGAGTCTGGATTTTTTACGATGCATAATGAACCGAGACTTCTTACGTCCAAAAAATAAATACTTGATAAGGTGGTCTAAATGACATCATTAATTTAAATGTAGAATTTTTTCAGAGACTCTTTATGATTATGTCCAACACAATTTTTATTGGATTTGATAACACTCCAAGCTGCTGATTAATTATTATTGTCAAGTACAAAATGAAATTTCAAGGCGAGAATTTTTTATTCGCGGGTGGCAAAATTATTGAGACATTAAGCTACAATCTTTAATGACATAATTCTTCACATCAATAACAAATGTCATTAAAGAAGAAAGGATGAATACGAATCTATAGACTAATTTGAGTGTGGCGTCAGGTGAATTTGATTTATTTTACATCTGTGAATATCAATTTATGTAATTAAATAATGACGTACGTGTAAGATGTGTGTAGGCTTTATTGACAATTTCTTGATTGAGAAATTGAATCATTAAAGATGTGTTTTAGTAGTGATGGAAATTTTGGTGGAAATGTCATGTTTATGAACTGCAGGATGTATTTACAGTGGCTCTGGAAGAGTTTTTGAGACATTCTAGGAGCTGCAAAGTCGGTGGTTGTGTCTTTGCTACAATACTGTTTTCTACTTATAGTCGAATCCCAACTTTTTTAATGATCATGATTCTGTTATACCCTTCTATAGGTTAATTCATAGATCTTTGGAACTAGTGGTTCTTGAACCTCATTCGATGGTGTTTATTTTTTTAATTATCACTTCGAACCATTAATTCCAAATGACATAAATGAAGCACATGGATCCAAATGGAATCAACATTATTTTTTTATTTAAAATGCAAACAGACAAAGTACAAACATTATGCTCAGTTCTATTTAATTTAATGCTGCAAACACTCAGCACCGATATGTATTTTATAATGCAATTACTGCAATCGATTAAAAAGGAATCATGTTAATTAAGTGCATTTTTATCGCGGTAGAGTGAGATGTAAATTAAAGCTCACCATTTTAGGTATCTAAAGAAGGTGTTGAGGCTTATTGAGGATATTCACACCATATTTATAAATTATAAAATTTATATTTAAAATAAAATAAAAAAAAAATAAAAATTAAATTAAGTGCAATGAATTTTATTCTTTGTTTTATATGTTGAGTTAGTTGACAATTAAAATTACAAATGAGACATCAGCATGAATTATTAGGTATGAAATGTAAGATTCTGTAAGCCCAAATCGTCTTCATATTCTGGAAGTTGATTAAGAAAAGCTTGAATATCGACAAAAATGTTTGGTAGTGAAACGCCTTCAGTTGGTCCTCGAGATAACAACCTTACAGTGCTACCTCGTTCATCAATTGTAATGGCTGCATAGCCACTATTTCCTGGCTCGATGACTGTTGAAAGAAAAATAATTATTTTGTACGTGACAATTTAAATACTGATAAACTTACATTCGCCATCGGTACAGAACACAATAGGTCGTCCATTTATGTTGTTCTTTCCGTAAAAATCAACTGTCAAATTAAAAGCTTCATATGCTTTAAGGCATTCCGTTTGATTGATAATATTCACCAAAAATTCAATAACATCCATTCTATTAATATCTTTGTTTATCCACTTTGTAACTTTTAATTCTTGTGGAAGTTCTGAGTTACGCGAAGCTAATTTAATGGGATGAACTGCAGCTGAATGAACAATCGGTTTCATTATTTCCACAAAACCAAAATCACCATCTGCTAGGTCACGTGTTTTATTAAAAATTAGCTGATTGCCTGAGATTATTAGCATGTCTTGATTATTATTTTCTTTTGTTCCACCGATATGCACTTCATGTCTATTTTGAATTCAGACAAAAACAATTATTTTTAAATAAAATTATTTTAAGATAATCCATTTGCACAAGGGATTGCCATAATGCAGGATTGATATTATGATACTTACATTGACACGTTCTTACCAGATATAAGGCAATGACGTGCAGTTATGATGAAATTTTTTTTTGAGCTACTATATGATAAGAAGTAAAAAGTATGATTATCTTCAAACAGACGACTTTAATTTGGTTTTGCTTGTTTACAAGTAACAAGGAGGCGAAGCTCAAAAAAAATTTTTTATTCCGATTTAGGTAATGTGAAAAACTACTTCATTTTAGACAACACCCCCCCCCCCCCCCTTCCCCAACCTTATAACAAAATTTGTTAAGAAATAAAATCTCTGAACCCTCATTTATTTAAAAATGTTACGTAATAAGCAAACGAGCCTACAGTAAAAATACAATAGAAACTCAACTCACGGTTAGTTAAAATTCCTGTGCATCCTGGAACTATCATGTCTCCAACTTTAAAGATAAACTTCACAAGATATGGATAGTTCACATGAATTTTTCGACGGTTTAAAAACATAAAAAAATTATTTTTCGACGGTTTAAAAACATAAAAAAATTATTTTTTTAAGGAATTCAAAAAATAAATAAGCAGCACATGGTGTGGATGTGGATATCTATTTTTTTAATCAACAAAATGTATTTTTTCTCATGTTAAAGTGCATAAGTATATTTTCGATCTGCAATCGCTGTCGGCTCTTTTGAGGAAACAAAATTACATCAGCTAGAAAATGTGCAGCACAAAAACAAAAAAAGATTAAAGCAAAAGTCAATAATGATTATTGATCAGAATTTTACGATTAATAATTCTTTTTTTCAACATACATATCTATTAAAAATTATGAATGAAGATTAAGAATGCTGAATGCTGAATGCTTCAATGTTGAATGTTTCCAAAACATAAAGTTCCCGCAATGTTGATTGTTTTTGTTATTCGCATGCATACCACCACTTGAATGTTTCAATGCTTCTCAAGAAATCGCGAGAAAAAAAAATTCAAAAGTCTTGCCTTAGTCAACAAAAGTCTGTGAAAACGTTTAACAGGAAAGAAAAAGTTTTGAAGTGAAAAAAAAAAAATTAAATTTTGTTTCTTCTTCGTAACCGTCGTCTCCAGCCAAGTTTTGAGAAATCCATGAAAGTAAATATAAACCCACAATCGAAAAGAAAATTAAAAGAGGAACAAGAAGACTCATAGAAAAGTTTTTATACGTCTCGCAAGTGCCGCAATAATCGTGAAAATTGTTCATACCTTAAAAAAAATAATTAATTTTCGTACAAAGTAGAAACTGTTGTTTTTTGTTAAATTCCTCATTAAATCATGCAGCGTTGAGTTAATTAATTGCCATTAAATGATTTGCATCAACTAAAATTGGTAAATCCCGACGAATATTCAAATATTAATTAACAAGTTTTCCACTGAATAATTAAATTAATTCATAATTTACATTGAAGCTTCATTAAAGTTAAAATTTATGTGAGATGCACGAGTTATTGCTTAAAAAATATTTTGTACATGCATTATCGCTACACATGCACCGGAATTGAGGTGCATAAAGTGCTTCAAATCAATTCAATACAAAAGTATGAAAGTTTTAAACAATGTATTGAATTTGTAGAGTTTATGACGTTATCGCACTGGATGTGATTTGTGCCTATTTGATTACTTTTTAAGGAGTAGTAACTGTGTTTTATTGGAAAATTGGGTTTTGGATTGAAAAGTTGGACTTTTGAGAATTAAGTTGAATTTTATTATTGCTTGGATTCAAAATTAAGCTGATGATGTTAAACGAATGATTCAGTGCCAAGATAGTGCACAAGTACCAAGCACAATAAGCAATATGACGTCATGCAAACCTTGAACTCCAAATTTTGAATTCCAATCCATCTGATTTGCTTAAAAACTTCCATTTACTATTTTACATCAATTAAAATTCCATTTTGCGACAATAAGTCATAACTTCATTCATTTTTATCGAGTTCCTTATCGAAAAAAGTGTTCACCTTGAGTTTTATAGCTTTCCATTTGAACTATCGCTGATTATAAACTAATGATTAAATAGGTTTTTATTTTTATAAAAATGATAACGATTCGAAATGTGCGTAAGGAATTATCGTTTACGTTTGATGTATTTTGATAATTATGAGTCAAGCTATGATTTTGTTTCCTTGTTGTGAGCTTAGGTTTAATTAAATAGATAGAATATTATTGAAGATAAAAGTTGAGATTGTGGATTATCTTTGAGGAATCACCGACTGTTAATTCTTTCGCTAGTTGTTGAATAATAAGTAAATTTATATCTGAAATTGGAACCAACCCCCGCGCCGCAACAACCTTCTTATTTTTTATTTCTTATTATCCCGAAAGCTTAAAAATTGATGTAATATTATCCAAAAGTGAATGATTAATTCACAAAATTTTTACTATCCTGATTTCTTCAGTAACAACTTGTGATCTGTTTCAGCTTGGTTGCCAAATGAAACATACCCGAATCGTACACGTCAAATCGATCAGAAATCCAGAATGACTCTGGCGCTTGATTTGATTTCTGATCGATTATCGAACATGTACTATTCGGGTAAGCTTTAACATCTTTAAATAGTAGCTAATTAATACAAATCCTTATCAGCTTGGAATTGAGTTCAGAGTAATTAAGAAAAATAAACTGTATTATACTTTCTCTAATTTCTGCAGAGGATGCAATGTATTAGATTTGATGTATTAATTTTAAAATTTCACTATTTTACTTTTTTCCAAAAATCTACAATAATACAAAATACAAAATTGAGAATATTCCAAAAATCTACAATAATTTTTGAAAAATCCATCAGGCAATAGTCCAGATCCCATTTAAATCCATCTTCTGCCTACGCCCATGGATTCTTCCAATTGATAATGCTTTTAAGGGAAGACCCAGGAAATACTCTCCATAAAAATCTGACTATCCCCAAGCCAAGCATCAATTCGAAGCCAATTCGTCAACATTATCTCACCTAGATCTACATAATATTACAGCTTACTCGGCACAGTAACAAAATTCCACCGAATCAATTGTGGAAAAATTTACCTGCGGTGAAAAATCCGTAAAAGAATGCATGAAATATCTTAGCAATAATAATTCGCAATCTTTCTTTCATAACGTACGTACGTACTATACACATAGCAACACTCAATCAATAACATATTAAATTTCAACAAGCTTGTTGCTATTGTAAATCATAATGATTAATGTCATAAAATAGGATATGAAATTGTTGTGTTTTATTTCTGTTCTGCTCACTAATTACTGTCGAAATGGAGATGAAAAAAAAATTCCATTAATCTCTCAATATCAATGTCAATGTTTATTGACTGCTGTAATTGTTCTCTATCCGGGGATGGAAAGCTAGTGAGACATCACAGCTTCAATGATTGGTTTGTAAAGTTTTTGAGGTTTTACAGCAATTTAAAAAGTTTTATGTGCACAAATTTTCGTAAACTTATGGATATAATGCATGTGTGATGGAATGTAATAAGAAAAGTATTGCGGTTAAAGTTCAATGTGCTATTTAATGAAATCACTCAATCAGAAGTCAAAAAACAATCATGCTGGTCAGTTGTGATAAGAGTTATTACATAAAACTCTTATGGCTGAGATTTTCTGGTTGAAATGATAGCTTTAATACATTTGGATGAATTTTTGTAGCATTTTATTTGGTATTGTTGTTGAGAATGTATTAATCAGAAGGAGACATGCGAATTGACCATTTTTAATTGCTTCTAATATCAGTTTTGATGTCACAATTGGCAGCAAGCTTTCGAATTGGAAAGGAATTTCTGGATTATGAAGGAACACAAACTAAGAGTTCGATGAACTTTCTGAGCAAAATCTTTCTTTGTTGGAACCACAGATCAACTTTTCCAAACAGTTACTGTTCAGTCCTGCTTACAGTTATTTACAAAGACTGTCATGAGGCTGGCATTGAGACAAATTCGATGAAATCTGATTCTGAGCTAACTTTATCCTGACCTAATGTCATTTTTGCCTTTTCTACTCGATGTGCCACTCAAATTAACTTTAACCCATATTATTTGTAACTATATTCAACAAGCCTACCCTGCATATGAGAAGATTAGCGCAAATTTTCCCTCTCAAGGTCTAAACAATCAAGCATCAATGAAGTGTTCAATCCTTCAAAATCCCATTAATAATCATTATGAGTAATAATGATCCACACTCATATTGTGCTCATTTTTTTGTTTGAGCAAAAAAAAAAATTGATTTTCAATCGAGGACGGGACAAAAAATGGCCTCATTATAATTTCATAAGGACGGAAGGAAATTCGATGCAATCAAAATATGTTTTTTTTTGTAAATATTGATTCAGCATTTTTCGCACGATTTTCAAGTTTTTTTTGACATCACAAAAAACCACACCGAGAACTGAGCAGTTCCATTCACCTTTTGACTTTACATCACATCCAATCATATATCATTCAGGAGTAAATTTCAATTAAAAATTGAGAATGTTCTGAGCAAGTTTTGGAATGAAAACAAGAACCAATATTGTGAAAAGAGTTGAGCATCACAATCTAAGTAAATTTTTTATTATGTCCATGATGGAAGTGAAGGAAAGGAAAGTTTGCTCTTTAAAAGATTAAAAAACTACATAAAATAAATGTTCACATTCGTGTCTTCATGCTCATTTTGGAAGCATTTGTTCATGATGTCAAGCATTGAGGAAGAAGTACTGCTGAAAAATATAAAACTTGCTCATTTCTTATTGCCAACTTATGACAATCCTTAAATATATGAAGAACTAATGTCCTGTTGATAAAGCATTGAAATATTTTTAATAAATACCGTCATTTACAATTGACCCTATTTCAATCCATGCTGTCTTTTTGTTAGTTCTTAAATTAAATCCGTAAGAAAACGGACAACAAAGAGAGAAAGAAAGGAAGCTTCATAGTATTTTCTATTTTAGATCTATCCCGAGTAGCACGACTAAGAGTCCAAATTCAGAAATCACTTTACCAGTGTCGTTTTCAATTCTTGTACTACAGTGCATGCATAACATGAGCTGGATGTGTCAGTATTGGTAGCTAACTACGTTTTTAAAGTTTAGACCACTAAAGTCACTTGGAACGTAATTTGAATTTTCCCTCCTTCTCTTGATAGAGTTGTACGGACTTTATCTCACTCAATATTAAAAAGGTAATTCCTTAATGCCTTAAACTGCTCATGAAACTCGATAGAACAGTACGCTGTAAGATCCCATGCTCTCAACATTCCATCCAAGACCTCTTCTTGCGCTTCCCGGCCTTAAGTACTCTCTACAATATTCAATTACGTAAATTTCTCATCAATTGAGGATTTTAATATTGACAAATTGACTGCATTATGTACTCTCGTCCTACTTTCAGCACATCATTCAAAATATTGTTTGCACAACTACCTGATTTTGTTGACTTGCTCTTGTCATTTTATCTTCTGCTCCGGAAAAGCTTTTGAAGCTTAAACGTACTAAATTTCAGAATTGCGTCTACAAAATGCCATTAATCTCATGTAAACATCCTTAATATCTTTTTATTTTAATTTCGCCGATGGCTGTGCTGTGTAAACGGACAAAACGCTTTAAATTAAGTCTCGAAAATAATGAAATATCTTTAAGAAAAGGCATTTTGTTGTCTTTGATGATGATGAGGATGGCGATAAACGTAAAATGTGAGAAAAAGCTACAGTTTTTGTGGATGTTCTAAAGTGGGTTTTTACATGAATGGGTTGGTGAGTTTGAGTTTGGATGGTATTATTTTGGCGGGAAAATGGAAAACAGCAGTTTAGAGCTTTTTTGAGGGTTATTGACTTACACGAGTGGTTCAGCATAGTGGCAATGGCTTTGCTACGTCACAGTGTTGACTTCAAGACTTTTTGACACCTGCTTGAGGCTAATTGGACTGGATTAGCTTCAATATCCAATAGTGAATCTTCTATACCACCTAAATTATTGAACGAAACATTCCATAGTCCTAGATGAAGCCAGAAATGCCTTAACAACTCTACTGCTTACGTATATTCTTAACAGCCATAAACAATAAATGCGCTTCCTTAATTAAACCCGATTCTTTACTAAATAAATATTTGGACTAGTCATCCCCATGTATAAGAAAATCCCTGCACATACATTATAACCTTCCACAATAATATTGTATCTGTGAACATGTAGCATATATACATACATTTTTTAAGAAGACGAAAATCAATATCCTGTAAACATATAACAACAAAAAGACCCGAAAAAAATCTCTCTCTTCCCAACAACTTTTCTTTTTCTTCTGCATTTTCCATACGTACTGTGGATGTGATTCTAGAAATGAAAACCGCAATAAAGCATTGAAACCTTTTTTATTATTATTTTTTCTTCTTCTTTTTACATCCATAAAGAGTACATTATTCATTGTATTGAAAGATACTTTTTTTAGCTTGACTCTATTTCTGCTTCAACATTATCGCTTTCTGATTGCTGTTGTTCTTCGGCTACAGGCCCTTCAGTTGATGATGATGATATTGTTTCTGTTTCTGTTGATTTCACTTCATCTGTTGTAATGTCTTTTTTAGCCTCCTCGCCTGTTTCCAAGAACGATTCCCATTTCTGAACGCGCTCGGTCTTATCGGTCTCAGATTCATCGATCCTAAACACATTAAAGTAAGATTGAGTATCAGGATATAAAAATAATACAAGAAGAAATGGCCAACAGGCATCATCAATTGTCATACTTACTTATATTTCGTTTTTCCATCCCACGTCTCGGCAGTCAATTTTCGTTCACCGAAAAATCTTCCATTCATTAATTTTATAACAAGATCGGCTTCATCTGGATCAGCCATTGTCACTTGAACAACACCCTCTGGATGACGCTGTAAATCGAGATATTAAATTAAAGTCACATCACGTAATAAATAGTAATTAACATTTTTGTCAATAATTTATTCATTTACTCACATCATACACGATGACTTTACGAACAGTTCCGCACTTATTGCACTCGTCACGTATGTCATTCTGATAATCGATTATTAAATGCACTTCACGATCAAATAGTGATGGATCGAAGAAATTTTTAATGATTACAACTTTCTCGTGCTTACCACGTTCTCCGCGCATTCTCTCGGGTCGCCAATCAAATAGCCTTTTGTGGATATGAGATTTGATTATTAATTATTAGATCATACAGCATTATGACAACACTTACTTCTCTTGGATTTTCTTCATTTTCTCCTTCTCATGCTTCCTAACACGTGGCTTGAGTGCTGGATTGTATTCGCCTCTCATTTGGAATTCAGCACGCTCCACCTTAATTTTGTTGCCTCGTACGTCATATCCATCGAGAACATTTAATGCAAGTTCAACTGATTCGACCTAGAAATGATGAATATTATAGAACTGATATTATTTGCTATGTCGTGCTAATGTTCAATGATATTTGCGGAATTTTATTGAATGAGTGAGAGTCATAATGAAGAAATATCTGAGGAATTTCACTACTTTGTCGTTTGATATACGAGGAATTTTAATCTATTTTTTCATGTTGTGTCACTAAAAAGCTTTTATACTTATTACATCAAAAATTTTTAATAAACTTAATAGAAAAGTGAATGAACGTTAAGGGATATAATGAATTGAGCTGACAAGTTGTATGCTAAGCTTCTTATGAACTAGTTACATGATACGTTAAATTTCACTTTCAGTTTGAAATGTCTTTGAGTGATGTGCCCGAGCTTTAGAGATTTTTTTGGAGGTTAAAAGTTGGTTTATAATCTTAAGGTTCTAGAATGAATAGTCTTCTTACCAAAGCTGTCCGTCGGATTTTGCCAATTTTTGGTCAAAAAGCGGGACATGTTGCGATTTCAGCTCTGACAAAGCGTGACAGACCAAATTTTCAAGCATTTTCCAAGAAAAATAGGTTCAAATAAGCGGGAAATTAAGGAATTCAGACGGGATTTTTTTAAAAAAAAGTTGCAATGTCCCGTTCAAAAGTAGGACAGTTGGACAGCTTCTTGATACCACGCAGAGTTATAAGCTAGTCAACTTGAGAAACTAGAATCAATAAAAGGCTCGTATAAGAAGACACTTAGTCAACTGCAGTAATTTTGATCAATGGTCTGAAGATTCGAAGCTTTTTACATGAGAAAACCCAGCAGCAACCATCCTCATGTGCTCCTCGGGTTGATAATTTGCATAGCTTAATATGCAAATAACCAAACGTAGCAATTCCAAAAGGAACAAGATTACATCAATTGCTGCATTCCTGATTAAATCTGAACATTTTAAATGTTTATGAAGTTAAAGCTGCAAACAATAGACTATTATGCAAATTTTCTGATCAGAACCTTCATTCGATTAGAAATAAAAATGTCAGAAACAGCTTGAAAAGTTCTACATTTTATAAATTAAAATTATTTAACTGAAATAGCCATTATGAAAATCAATTCTGTGGAAGAATGTTCCTCAAAAACTTTTTTTTGTACATTTTTAATGTCATCAACAATAAAATCGTCATAGCTAATTCCTCGTTCTCGTCCCTTTGAAAACTTTTTTTTTATGATAATGAATTTTCATCATTAAACAAAAGCAAAATTTCTGTCATTTTAATTAGAGTAGGAAACTCTATAATTGCTGTCTGAAATTGTTCAGCATAAACAGTTTATGCAATCCAAAAATAATTAAACAATCTCTGGCAACAAAAAAAAAAAGGAAATTTATCCTCTTCATTAATTCATTATGAGAAATGAGAAGATTAAAATTTAATGTTGTTATGAAAATTATGTTGATTTTAATGCTTTTTGTGTGTCGAATTTGTTGACGATGCTGAAGAAGTTCGTCTTGGTAAACACGAATAAATAAAATCTTTTTTAATTGATTCTCTTTCATTAAAAAAGACAGCATTCGATATTATAATAGGGGAGTCATTCAAGTGTGATGACTGGTATGTCTAAGGAGAAGGATGTGAGAGTTATGGGCTGCTTAGATTTAAATTGGAGCTGTGGGAGGAGGAAGATGGAAGTTTGTAGCTTTAAAAAAGTCATGGGAAGCTTGAATTTGTGAACTTTTACGGTTAAGATCTGTGAAATGCCAAAGTATAGACTGTGTAGGTGGAAAATCTTGATACAAGATGATGTATAGCAAATGTAAATAAAGCTTATTTAAGGTGTTATTTTACATGTTTAACATGGTTGCTGTTTAGATGGTTTAAATCAGTGTTGTCCAAACTGTGTGCCGCGGTACACTGATGTGCTGTAGAAATTTTTTGTAAATGATGCGAGCCGAATGCTATGTGTGAATTTGGTAATGGCTTACCCCTAAGGTGTGCCGTGTCGCAAAAAAGTTTGGACAACACTGGTTTAGGATATAACTCAGTAGAAGTCCAAAGATGTTTATAGATAGTAGCTAGACTTTTTCAATTTTCATACATATTGTTTGAAGAACTTTCAAGGTTTGACATGATAATTGTTAAAATATGGAATATTGAGTTACTTATTGTTGAAAATCACCCCTGGACACATGTTGACTTGATATTATGCAAGAAAAGTATTCAAAATTACATTAATCATTTTCCAGTTTAAACAAATCTAGCTTAAAGAGTCACCATCCTAAGTATCGCAATGAGAATCTGTTCCTTCCTAGTGTCAAAACCACAAATTAATATGAAACTGATCTGATAATAATTTAACCATTTAATATATGCATCATATCTATATAATTAAAATTATCTACAGCTGAAGTATCATTAAATAATATTTATGTATCAGTTTAAAACCAATTTTCAATAAAATTCTCATCAATATTTAAATTACTTTTTAATTATCTCTAAACACGATATTGAGTAATTTTGTGTGAACGTTTATGATAATTGTCATTTAATGTCATAGCTTATAAAATTTAGAATTTCATCTTCCTTGTTGTTTGCATCCTTATTGATCGATGCATGAGAATTTACATACTTTGTTGACCCTAAATATTTTAATAAACAATGATGGAAAATTTTACAGAAAAAAAGGGAAATTCTTTGTAAAAATTTTCATTATTTTATCGATAAAATATAAACTTTTTTCATCTTCGTACATCATTTAAAAAAAGAATCGACACATTCGCTCATTTCACAAAGCGATGATGATGAATATATATAAAAATAAATAAAAAGGAGCGACAAACAACAATGAAATAACAATTTTTTATGATGCAAATTGTAAATTGATGTAAATTGCTCAAACATTGCGCAATACTTGAAAAAATTTCAATTGTTTTTCACTCTCAAGCTCGTTTTGCGAGAAATTTACATTTAAATAGATTGCACTCGGTTGATTCATATTGACTGTAAAGAGAACAAATGGATTTGCTTGTTCTTCTTAGCACTCAACTTTTTTTTTATTTTGACAAGTTTGTTTTTTATTTCAGTTTTTGGAGGACTTTTTTTTCACTTTCTTTTGAGTTTTTGGGGTCATTTGCTAATATTATAATTTTTTACTTGTTCTCATGTGAAGCTTAGGTTCCAAAACATAGTTTAGATATTCATAATCAAAGAAAATCTTTTTTGAAAATAATTTATCTGTTGAAGGGTTGGCTCGTGTTTAATTAGACACTGCATCTAGCTTTTTAAAGCTTTCGAACTTAGCAGTTCTCTTCCAAAGCTCACAACATGAATCTAATGGACGTTTTCATCCCATAGCTAATGATTTATGAAAGGTCAATGACAAACATCCAATAAAAATTTATTTAAGGGATTCGACAATCAATTGAACAAGAAAAAGCACTGAAATTGGCAATGACAACTTTTTTATAATAAATTTATATGCAAATTTAATAGCTACACTTTAGTCTATTGATCATTCCGCTTCCCAAATATAAAAAAAATCAATCAGAAAGCAACTTCATTGTTGAGACTAGCAAATCACATTTGAGATCATGATATTTATTTCCAAACAATGAGTTAATCGCTAAAATATTGTTTTCAACAGATCTCGATGATTCAAGCTCTGAAGTTGATACTTCATATCGACATGAATTTATGAAATTTCCGGCAGCATTGATTACAAAAAATTGAAAATTACTTACACATAAAATTTACGATTTAATTACATTATTTTTTTAAATAAAGATCGATAACTCAGTAGAATGGTATGCTGTATGCTGCGCACACAGAGTAGAGCATTAAACCGTGAGTGCGACGATTTGTATTCCAACTTGTAGAATGCAGCATTAAAAGCATGTAATTTTTCGATCGATAACAACTTCATGTTTAAACATCATATCAGAGATTATCAATATTACTGACATGCCTTTCTATATCGTAAAACACGAATCTCTCTCATTGTGGTCGAAGACATAATCGATCGTTGTAAGAACAGAATGAAGGAGAAAAAGAGAGCGAGAACTTATAATGTAAATAAATCATTTAAGAGCAATTTTATACTTATTCTTCTGAAAGCCTAGCATAAATCCAAGAGCAATGAAAAAAGGGCCTTATTGTGGATATGATAGTAGAGCAAGAGTTATGCCTAGATAGAGAATATTACTGTGTAAACGAGATTACACGATAGCAGATGATAAAATATCATCATCATCATCAGTTTGAGTTTGAGGGTTGATTTATAATTCATTTGCCTTTATAAATTATTATGTATGCCCAAGTTTATGCGAAAGAATTTTATAATGTTGAATTTTTGTTCATGAGAGTTTCGTAGAAAATTATGGCGTTACTAAGTCGTTTATCTAGCAGCTTCCTGAAAAACTATTTGCATTTTTGAGGTATTTGTGTTGATGATGGGTTAATTTGTGGAATTTTAGTGAATACTTGAAGTGACTTGGATCAACGGATCAACAGAATTAACAGAACATCCATTCAGATTCCAACACTTTGCATTATAGTGCCAATTATTTGGGGGACGCGAGACGGGGAATAGGATGCCTCGGGTACCAATAGCGACCAACCTTCGAGACTAACCCTCCTTTTACATCCCAGTGAATGACCCTCAAAATAAACTCTGATTCACACGATAAAAATCGCAAACAATCCACCCAAGGAACTACACATTTACGTCTTTTTAATCACCAATCGCAATTACTATAATTTCCATTTATAATTTTTTTCATTCCGCGACAATAAAGCATAAAAGTTGCGCAGTGGTTTGTATAAAAACATACAAAAAGATGAAATTAAATGTAAACATTTAGCAATGCATTTAAATCAAGTCATTAAGAAAAATCATGTTCTGATTTATGTTTATTCAATGGGCATTTAATTTTATTTTTCTGCTTCCATTCTTTATACTTTATTTTTTTTTTCATGCCTCATGCTGCCCATATATGATGAAACATTGCTACTATAATAATTTACATTTTATTTATGTGACAAACTTATGAAGCAAAACATGCGTTGTAATACTATAAATATAAAATTTAATATGTACATTGTCCGATGTGTGATAAGACGAGGAATCAACAGACGATGCGAATTTCGCATGCTTTGCCTTTCCCAATGTTTTCAAAACAAATGTTTCAATGCTGAATGTTTTGTTATTATTCATGTAAAGTTATTTTTTTTTTCGCATCGTGCACGTTTTAGCTGTGCTGTATGCTTTATGGTGAAGAGAGAAGAAAAAAAGATAAAATAAAAAAAAATTTTCTTCTGTAATCTCGTGACGAGCGATATTCATTCAGTTTAGTCATCGTGAAGCATTCAAGCCGGTCGCACGGAAAACGAGAGGAAATATTTCTGAAATATCTCTGAAAATATTTCTGATTATTTTTTTAATTTTAAGTAAAAGTAGAAAAAAAGGAACTTGACTTCATAATTGCATGTGAAGTGCTGTTGAGGACTAGAAGTCGTTACCAACAACTTAATTGCATTCGTTAAGAACTGTCGCGGTGAAAAAAAAACTTTTCTCATCTCAACAATTTTTTTAAAGTTTGAAAAAAAGGAAAAGAATTAAATTCTTGCCGTACAGGAAGAATTAAAAGAAAAATTGTGTGTTTATTTAGTGGATGCTGCTGCTTCATATGAATAAAATGTAAATTTCCATTTTATCTTGAGTTCTTCTTTACTTAATTATGAATATTTTGCTTCATTCAAAAAATGTCTTCATGAACGAACAACTTTTCTTGCCTCAAAAACTTCATAACTTATGAATGAACTTGACAAATTTTTCGTTACTTAATTATGCATGTGCAGGAATAAAATTTAATTGTGATTTCATGAGGAAATGTTCATAATTGTGAAACTTTATGAATTGTGGAAATTGAGTTCTGTTTACACTTGACTCCTTCTCGACATCCTACGAGCATCATTAATAGTAAATTTATAAGTTCCATTGATGCCATTCATTCAGAAAATTTGCTCGTATTTCATCATGTTTAGATTTTGCAGATGTTAAAATCATTTTTGTTTGGTTTTGGATCATGCATAGAATTTCCGATTGAAATTGAAATTATTTACGAGTAAGAACAGTTAGCGGGAAATGAAATAAAACCAGGACTGTTAAAAATGAAGTATAAATCTAAATGAAAGTGATAAAAATTATTTCTGTGGATTTTCCAGTGTTTTTATAAAAAAAAAAAATACATTCTGAGTAATTAATTTTCTGGTATCACAGCTAAGTACAGAATTTTATTTAATACAAAAGTTATAAAATACTTTGACCTAAAAATCAAATCTTAAGCTCGTTTGAAATTTAATACAAGATTTTTTAAAAAATTGAATCATCGGTTAAAGTTGTTGCAAAGATAAAGTTTAAATTCCTAATTGAATTTTAAAAAGTTTTTTTAAGTTTAAATCTTGATTTTTTGAAATTTTAAAAAAAAAATATTTTAATTTTATTTCAATTTAGAAAATTTATATTTTTCATTATTAAAACTTTTTATTATTTTTTTTTTTCATTTTTTAAATATGTTCAAATTAATTTTTAAGCAAAACTCGCAAATTCATTTTTAATAAATCAATTTTTAAATACAAAAAATTCTAAATCAGAACATCCACAAGTATTTATCATCTTCTCTACAATGTATAAAAGCAATCTACAGTCAGCAATTAATTTCTGTCAATTTTCATGTAATCTGAGAGCCTTTTCAATCAGCAAATAAGTGGAATAAAATCATAGGCTTGCTAAAATGTTTCATTTTATAAAAACAAAAAAAAAACATTTCACTTTAAATTCATAAAAAAAATGGATTTTCATAAATTGAAAAGAAGATGAAAACATTTTAAAAAGAGAAGATCTGAATTTAATTCAATTCTATTTTTGTAACAAAATCTAAATTGATGTGGATTAAGGAACACGACAAGAATAAGAGAAGAAATAAAAAGAAAAACGAAAGAATTTTCGCGCATCATAAAAGAAGAAACATGCAAAAATGCACAAGTAACGCGAGTGAAAGTAGCATAAAATAGAATATAGAACATAGACTCTTTAGCACAATCATAACAAGACTTAGAAAACGAAATAATATGCAACAAAAAAAAAAGATTCATCTAATCAAATAAAGCAATAGCACTCTCGAGAGTGTATAAAGTAATGCGAAAAGGAAACATAAAAAAATAAGAATAAAGTGAAAAAAAAAATCCACTTGAAACTTGAGGAAAATTAATTTTCTTCTTTGCTTTGCGCTTTGTTTTTGCCATCTGTTTACAAACCCTTGAGAAGACACTTTTTTTTTAAAAAAAAGTGGTGCTTCCAAAGGGCAAGAAGTGTCTTTCATTTAATTTAAATTTATTTTCCCTCATAAAGGTTGGAAAGTTATGTTGTCGATTGAATAATAGATAAGAAGAATTGCGAGTGTGTCTTGGTGGGGTTGGTTCACCAATAATGTCAAACATTCAGCAGGTAGAAAAGGTCTGACGGTTTGAGAATGGATTTAAATGTAGAAAGCTACAAGATCATTGACTAAGAGTTTAACTTTAAATTTAACTCAGAGAAAGTTCAGGCAAGGGATGTTCTGCTGATGCATGGGAATCAACCCTTCTGAAGATTCTTCTTTACATGCCACACTGCTGCATATAATCAGTAAATCCTTGAAATTAAGATTTAACCTAATAACGTAAAATAAACACACACTACGCTTTCCACGTGCTTAATGCAGACATAACTTATAAACGACCCCTTATATCTTATCACACTTTAAATTGCCGTATCCATATTTAATTAGATCAAAGCATACTTTGTGTCTAGAGATAGCAACACTTAAACTAAAATGAAAGCTATTAACTTTATTTATCATCTGTCGTGATTTTACACGCAAAAACTTAATTCTTTGTCAGGTCATTGAGTCAATTTGTGAAGCAATTGATTGATTGTATTGCGAATAGTTTTCATGAATCATCTTTAATTTGTCATTGTAAACATAAATTTTATGTTAAAGTATCCAATAAATCATCCAATGATTTTATTCCTTATTATCGTCCTTGGAAGAAAAATTTATTTGTAAGGAAGGAAAACCCTTACACCAAATAAAGCAGCTTACACTCCTTTTGTGCTATCGTGCGCGAAAAAAAATGTGACATGAAAATATATGACAGGTCGATTAAGCCCACACAAAGCAGACATTTTCCTTTAGAGGATGGGAAATTGATGCGAGAAAAAAGGATGACATTTCTATCAAAAGAATTGGAATATATAGTTTAATTAACTTTATTTATGGCCAAGCTAATCTAGTTACCTACTTTTTAACATTGATGCCTGATTTCCAGCAGCAGCAAAATTTACATTTTAAGAGAATAAAATCGATTACGAGAGAGACATGGAAAAATCTTATTACCGAAAAAAAAGACGTAGAGCACAGAGTGTCACAGAAACTTTTTTGCAGAGGCAGCACAAAAATTATGTAAATTGCCATTATAAAATATTCATAACAACCACTTTTAATGAAGCTTCCACTTCAATCGGCTTTTTAAGATTCTGTTTAGGCATTTTTTGTTTGGGCTACTAGTGTTGATATTATTCTTTTATTGCTAGTACTATCAGACACTTAATATATTATTATACCTTTACAGTCATTTCCCATTCTAGTACCATCGTCGTAATAATTGTCGTCATCACAAGTTATATAGCTTTTTAAATTTTCATGATTTGCCTTTTAGTACTTCAAGTTTATTTATATTCAGCAGTGATGACTAAGAATGGGAAAAATGTCTCGTTCCATTCCAATTATCCATTATGATATCTTTTTGTCTTACGACGTAATCTTATAAACAAACAATTTTTTGTTCTGTTGAAGTTTAGGGGCTGCTCAACCTTGTGAATCAACAATTTTTTTTGAATGTTGGTGTCACAAAGCTAAAGACTTCCGTCACTTTTAAAAATTCGTGGATTGCCCCAAACCTTAACTGAGAGACCTTTGAGTACATTCTTAACAACTTTACCTGCACAACTCAAATTTGGGCCACATCACACATTTTATCAGCCACTGTCCAAAACTTTTCTAAAATTACATTTTTTCATCAAGAGGAATGATGAGTAAAATTAAGGGAAAATGAACACACAGCGATGCAATAAAAAAAATGGTCAACGAGAAAGCTAGAAGGACACAAAACAAGCTAAATCATCAAATAATGAAAATGGAGAGCAATTTATGATGAATACTTTTACATGCTCACATAACAAAGCATTAAAATGAATATTTTTTAAGTTTCTAAAGTTTCTTTTGATAAACCAGCATGTAATTAAAGTTTTATGATTTTTTTTATGGACATTGCTGGGAAACTAACATGTTATAGAAAATTATTTTAAGGTTTAAACTTCTGAACATGAAAATGACACGAATCTATATAAAAATCTAAGATTTTTTTCATACTGGGATGATATGAAAAAAAAAAATGAGCAAATACATCTTCAAGAGTTTCCTTAAGAAGGGGAAAAAAAAACATTTTTGAAATCGATATTTTGATGATTCCACTTCAAGTCGATGAGAATGACGTTCTTGTGTTATTGATATACATATGTTCGTATATGTACAATCTACTTGAACATTTCTTGATAAGTGAGTGAATGAATCATTGATTGAACAAGTTCTTGTCCTTACAACAAGTGAAAAGAAAATTGACAGCAAAAAAGAAGATTATAAGGATTCATTACCTAACCACTTAGCAGGAATTCAAATTGTGGAAAGAGTTAAAACGAGTATCATTGATTCAATTGTGTTCTCTGTTCCGTAATTTGCTCCTTTTTTCTTCTTCTCGCTTAAAAAAATGTGTTATGGAAACATTTTAAGTGATTTACGATTGGATATATTGCATGCCATAATTGCTGGTTGCGAGGAAAATCATGAAGAACTTTTTGCTACATTTAAATTAATTAAATTACATTTTGTAATAAAATTTTTCCACATTCATGAGTTTTATGGAATTCAGGCAGACAAAATAGAGCCAAATTCCACTGAATATCATTATTACATGAGAGGCTTGTGCTTGAGCATTAAATGAATTTGTGTTTGCAGCGAGAAGTATGTAATGCAGTGCCTGCTAAACTCTTATGGTCACAACTCTGAGGTGTTTTGAGCTTTAAGGGAAAGTTTTTTGAGTTGGCTTAAAAGACTAAGAAATAAACCTAGTTGTACTCAGCATTTCCTTTTTTCTTTCAAAAATATATTCAAAAACTCGAAACTTAGTCTGGAAAAATGAGTTTAATAATATTTCCTGATAAATCTCACGACACACCTAAAGCATCACGCGAAACATAGTTTAATAAGCACTGCTTCAATGAATTCATTAATTATAATTATTTTCAAATTGATCAAAGGAAAAAAACGAACAAACGTTTAATTTATTCACAATCACACACAAAATACACTGCTCACGAAACACATTTGCATCTTTATGGCTTAATCGTATCGATAACTTGTGAAAAACATATAAAATGCAGTTTCATTTCAGTTCATTTGTGATTCATGTCACAATTTGCGAGTTATTGAATTTACTAGTGTTAAATGTGCAAAATTCTGAAAGCTTTTATGAATGAAGTTTTTTTAAGGTTTACAAGAATCGTGATGGGAAATAATTGATGTTAATTGACTTTTCTTGCTTCTCGACATTTCATAAAAAGCATGAATACCAATCAGTATCCACCTCAGAGCGGTTAGTTAAGCTTTAAAAGGAGCTCACGCTTTAATAAAAAAGATAAAAGAAATTAAAATAATAAAATTAATAAACGTTGAAAAATGGATAAGTGGAATTTTGCATACATTTGCATAAAGCAAGGCTTCATGTGACACTCATGAAAAATATTCATATAATCTCACTTGGATGTATATAAATGACTCAATTATGAGATCAACCTGTGAAAATTATTTCATTCGATAGGCATTTCTTCCTCTGGGTGTATATTGACATTATAAAATGTAAAAATAGTTAAGTTAAGATTGTTATACTACAATTATCGTTTTGACACGCAATAGCAATTTATAAAAGCATTAAATCGCGCTCAATTTTCATTCAGATGTGATTATTTTCCTCTTAACGATTTCTTTTTTATTTATCTTTCATTCCTATTTGCATTTCTTCGGTAAGATTCATCCAAGAAAATAAATATACAAAATGTAATTGATTGTTGCATTGTTTTGTAAATTGATAATTGGAAAATTGCCATTGCGATCAATTGTTTTTATTTATATATCGAGATCTGAAAATTGTTTTAAACTGCCATCGATTACATCACATTAAAATAGTTCTCAGATTACACTTAACAGTAATTTACGACAGGGAATTATCAATTGAAAATGCATGAGCCATTGTTAGTGTTAATATTGTGAAGGAAATTGAAATTTAAATCCTAAATCGGAAGTTTCGTATTGTTTATGTTTTATTGCAGAGATGTAAGATGGATCTTGTTGAAAAATTCAGTTGCCTTACGTATGCAAACCTGCTGGTGCGAGATAAAGCGATTGTAGCTAAGTGGTAAAGCAATAAAATCGTACATCTGCAAAACTATCTGTTAAGTTCATGTGAGTTTGATTCCTACCACAGACCAATCTCCGTAATCATTAAAGAAAAATGCAAATGATAATGACAAGGAATCAAACAAGGTTCCTAACTTCAAACATTGTCGATTCCAGCTCTGAACCAATTTTAAGAAGTACCAACATAGCTTTTGATCTCTAAAACCCATATTTAACGTCTTTTGTCTTCCAAAGCTAGAAAGAACAACTCTGACTTTCATTTAATAAAATATTAAATTTCTCTAGACATTGCCATAGATATGATGATTATATCTCTCAAAAGCACACAAGAAAACAAGAAGAAGGATGAAAATTTTATCAATAAATTTCGTTGATCGATCAATTTTATGACAGAATGAAACGAGATATTCTGAAGTAAAAAATTCCAAAAATAAACCAAGCTCAAGTCTAGCAAAATTATGTCATTAAAATGAAAAAGACATAAATTGACTTCCACAGAGCTGTAAGTTTACATTCCAAATTCAAATTTTAGGAATCGAAAGAAGAACAAAAATAAACGATTTCGATAATTGATTTAAATGAAAATTTATGTTCCCATTTATCTGTGTGACAGTTTGAAAGAACTTAGTAGAATGAGAAAATATTATATGCAAATGGTTAACTGAACGCTGTGCTTCTAAATTCAATTATTTTATTAGATTTTACATGGGGAAAATTTATTTACTACGTTTATTTTTCGATCGTATAATCAATTGATGCCTACAAGGTAAATACAATCGCTTCCCTACTGTTGCTGTTGCTGATTATCACTGGAAATTTTTCGCAAAAATATTCATATTTATTTATGTTCGAGCTTAATTAGCATTCACAACACATGAATTCATCCCGATAATGATATCATTATTTCATTAGGCACACAGTGATTTATCATGCGTAAAATTGTTCTTTGAATACAGTTCAATATTTTATGAAATCTATATCGGAAGCGAGACGATGGCATAAAGATATTTAATTAACTCCACATAATTAACTTCCGAGCTGAATTGTTCGATATTTGCCTTTCCATTGTTCTTACAATTTAAATGTAAATTTCCCGCCTTCCTTCGTCTGATAAAAATTAATATGAATATGAATCAGAAGAGCATTTATTATTCATATTTTAAAAAATATAATTTACTTATTCATCCTCCATCATTATTTACTTTTTGATTACACCGTGCCAAATTTACATTTTTTTCCCCGTACGACAAAAATGCTACTGGAAATTTCTTCGCATTTTTTTTTATATTTTACATAAGAAGGTAAACAGACCTTGTGCGGCGTACAGATAATATCATTACATATACGAAGGCTTTTATTAGATGCAAAGTGAAATGAAATGATGATACAGAGATGATAAGAGAAGGAATAGCAATGGTGTGATCAAAATCAAGTTCATGAATGAGTTTGAGATAAGATCGGAAATTAAAATGAGGAATTGTTGCTTGATGAGACATTTTTTTTTTCGAGGATGTTCGTATTAATTTTGTACAAAATGATTTTCAAGTTAATATTTGCGAGTTTGTTAATGAAAATCATTACACTATGAAGTTTTTGGTTCAGGATTCATCTAGAATTGACATCAGTTCTAGTCGTTTGCTGCATCATTAACAATTTAAATTTTTGAATGAATTAAAGCTCCGAAATAACTAAAGACAATTATTTGACAACAAATATTCATCAAAAAACCCTCAGCATCAGAACATCCAAGTCTAAAAACTCTCGAGAAAAATGATGTCATTTCTTAACCAAATAAATTGATCATAAATTCAGCTGAAGTACATAATTCATAAGCAAATAATAAAGGAAAAAGTCTCAAATGACTGTACAGAAGATGAAAAGTGTCCATAAATCACATGAAAATTAACACAAAAGCGACGACAATCATATTGTTATGATAACGATGGCACATTACATAATTTCGTAAACATTGAATAATGCAAACAAATTCCTTAGTTCCCTTGATTTTATTAAAGAATTTACCGTAATAGATCGCGTATGGAATTTCAAATATGACTTTAATTGGATATTTTGCTTTAAC
Organism: Chironomus riparius; assembly: GCA_917627325.4. Classification (NCBI taxonomy): domain Eukaryota; kingdom Metazoa; phylum Arthropoda; class Insecta; order Diptera; family Chironomidae; genus Chironomus; species Chironomus riparius. The sequence goes on from OU895877.1 coordinate 44,577,297, forward strand.
ACTTCAATTCAGTCATTGTTATTTCATTAGAATCATTGTCATTTAAATTCCGCTAATATTTTGAGACACCACTTAAGCATATGATAAAATTTGTACCTAGAACACTTAATGTGTTGGCAAATACGTGTACATAAGGACGCCGCACAGCGAGAAAAAAAAAGATTGAATTACGTGCGTACACATAATATTTACCCTTAAACCTCAAGTATACAATTATTTTAAAGTTAATGTTGGCAGTAAAATTCAGTTTGTTAAAGATTTTTCTCATATTAATTCCGCAAAATGCTCAACAGTGACTTTAACATAACTTGACAATGTTGACTCAATCGTCTATTGGCCTCATGCTAAAAAAATGACACCAGAAGACATTGATATATGTTGAGAGAGAAATAAAATATATATTTTCAAATATTTACTCGACATCTTGATGTGGCGTACCGAACTGCAGACGGTGCCTTCATTCCTCGCGGTTTTTACTACTTCCATACTCATTTTAAAAACATTACAAATTGCCAACATTGATAGAAACATTCTCATGACAATGACAATAATAGAGATATATCTCGCATGATGACATGTGCGAATGCCAAAAATTAAAAATTATTAGCAAGAAGAACTTGATAAATTTATGCAAAAATGGCCTCGGCAACTAGCACTGAATTTTAATTAATTTTTAACTAGCAATTAATTGAAGAAAAAAAGAATATCAAATGTGTTTACAAACTTTTAAACTCATATTTTTAAATGTTTTTCAATCACACTAATAAGTTTGCCATTAATATCGAATTTACACCCTCGTAAGTTTATCTATTAGCGGTTAATAACTCTATTCGTAACAAACAAAATAGATTTTTTATGAGGCCAATAACATTCGTAAAAACAACATTTAAAGTAGATACTGAGTGTGTATCAAATCGCACATACATGAAGTGTGTGTTATTTTCAATTAAACTCGCACAAATCATTCATATTGATCACATACTTATTTTCAATTTGGTCTCTTTTACGATCTTTTTGACTATACTGGGGATAGTTGGGTGACGACTATCAAATGTTTTGATTGATCTTTAATCATTTCATGCAAAAATTTCATTCGGAAAATTATAAATACAGCTTTATGCTTTGAATGATGAACATCATCACCAAATAAATCCCAAAACTATAAAATTTGTAGTTAATTTAAATAATTTGCCGTTATTTGTTAAATATTTGGAATCAATTTTAAAACCAAACCCTAAAAAACAAGCTTACTTTCCAAAATACATCGTAAAATAGCTAAATTAGCCAAACCAAACTTAGATTCGCAGTCTATTTTAGTACTTTATTTATTCTCAAGACTTCTCCTACATGAACCAAATTAAATATGCTAGAAATGACTCAAATTGGACTCTAAAATTTTATTTCTCATTCATTCCTTTGCGTATTTTAATAAACAATATGCGAATTCTATTTTATCGCTTTTCTTTTGCCATCGTCTTCTCACATTTTCGTCTCTCAGTACACGTATTACTCAAATATTTGCGTTTAACCAAACGTTTATCATGTGCGTGTGTTGTTTGCATTCAAAGGTGGTGATAATAAAATTTACAAAGTTACAAAGTAATAATTATACTTTATGGGGTGTCAAAATATGAATATAATGGATGTGTGTGATGATGATTAAACCAGCACGAAAATAATGATAATGTTGATGTTGATAATGATGTAATTTGTCAATAAGAATCTTCTTGAGATGATTTTACTAATTTTTTTATGTTCAAATATTGTATGAGGCTGATTTAATGTGTCACAAGCAGTCAAATCATGATAAATGAAAAGCTTGTAACCCTTGAGACAGTGATTGTCAAACTTTCTTGATATGAGGGACACTTTTGTCTAAAAGTTTTAGGTCATGACCTAATCTGGAAATTTAAGTGCGGTTTCTTGTGCGTCTGGGTGTTTTTGAAGACTGATAGAAATATTATCGATTATTTTGGGATGTCCGTTGTCCAATTGAAGCCTGAACCTCATTAGAACCATTTTACTTAGCCTATAAATGTGCCATAGCAAACAGTCTTCAAGAAACTGCCTTAACACATCAATTTATCTCCTTTTAAAATGCATCTTAAATCTTCATCATCCAAAGTGCTGTAGACATCATTTGCATTTAAATTTTCGAATATATTCATTACGTCGCATCACATAAAAAGAGATATGATAGCGAGGAGTAGGAAGGTTATTTGAAGAAGTATAAAATTGGTAAATGTATGACATCCGATGTAATAATTCATGTTCGTGTGAGTACATGAAATTTAATTTCCTATCATAACATGCTGGTGCTGTTGAGATCGCTAATTTAGGTTCTTTACTTTCCGACGCTACGGGAAAAGATGCTCGGCTGTGACTCTGACATGATGCATTAAGAGATATGTTGAATTATATTTTGACAGTATAAAAGAGTATGACGACTTGAAGACACAGTAGTCGCATCACAGTAAATAAATAATGAAGTACAATTTGTCATGAATGACTTAATGAAATATCATTTTACATCAGCGATTGCATTCATTTAATTCATTCATTCATTTTCGTATTATGATCGTTATTTGATTAATGATTTCTTCTTCATTGTCTCCCTCATTCTCCTCAACATCGTTTATGCATTAACCGTAAATTATGAAAATATCAATTACTTCTTCTTCTTTTCTCCTCCGCTCGTATGCTTACCCATTTTATTACATACATCTTAATTTTACATCTGCTATATTATTTCGCATATAAAAAAGATCTTATAGTGAAACTTTTTTATTTATTTTGATCATATCACAGTCATTCGTTATCATGACATCATCAACATCAAATATCTTCATCGTAAAATGCTTCACATTCTTTAACTCATAATGATATTCATGTGCGATAATGATACTTGTGATTTACTTAATATTACTCAAATGAATCAGCAACAGCAGCACGAGGCTGCCCTAATTAAATCTCATGCTCGTGTATGTGTGCTACTCACAAGTACTCACTCATCTTTTATCTGTTCTTGTTAGTCACATTTTTATTCATAATGCAGTGGGTAATAAGCTGTGTGCTGTGGCACGTTGGTCTAGTGAGGGAATGGGGCTTAAATTGAAACATAACTGACACAAAACTTTAGAACGTAATTCTATATTTTTCGAGACAACTTCTGAAGCTTCTATCAAGCCTTAGTGATATGACACAGATGCATGCAATTGAACAACCACAAAAAGGTGAACCAGACCTTCTTCATAATGATTATGATGACACGACAACTAAAGTTTTTGCCTTTCATTTACTCTTCTTTCGTTAACAAGGATTCTTTTTGCGGTAAAGAAAATGTGATAAAAGGAAGAAATGATGTCAAATCACGACGTGACTTTTTTCCATTCAAGAAACAAAAGATAAAGAATTTTAATTTAGTACAAGAATTTAAATGACAAATTCGCAGTGAACAATGCACTAAAATTTATACTTTATAATAGCATTAATTGATAAGAATGTTTATGCGATCAATAAACACAGGTTTAGATAACAAAAGCAGTTGATACTGTTTGCGTTGACATTGAAAATTTTGAGTATTTGACAAAAGTTACCAAAGCAAATTCAGAATCTCCAGGCATCCTAATGCCATATAGAAACCATAAACTCGATTTATGATGATTTTGAGAAACATTTTAAAGCTACATACAATGTAAATCTTTAATAGAAGTCGTAGACGCTTGAATTGTGAGCTTTTGCTAGAGTTTGAAACTCGAACTTTGTTCATGAAAATTTTTTGTTTTTCTTCTTTTACCAAAGTTTGTTTTTCAAAAAGTAAACTTTATTATTTCTTTTGATTTTATATGAAAGAGAAAAGTTTGAAGTCTAAATGGAAGCGAAGTCAATTATGCTTCATTTAATCAACAGACATGCGGAAAATATTTCACGCTATTCTTCACAAAAGTTCATAGATGAACTGTTTCTAAGATTTGAAGAATAACAGAACAAACTTAAAGAAAAGTATGGAACAGGAGGAATTTCATTCAAATAAGGAATTAAGAGGAATTGATTGAAAGTGATAAGGGTTTGTGAGCTAATGATGTCTAGTTGGAAGATTGGAGGAGTTTCGATTTTATTGCATTGAAGTTGTCTAGACCTTAACAATTGAAGATAATTCTAGTATCTCAATTGCTGAACAATCCCCCAGAAGAAAAATCGATGAAACTGTTTCAATAACAGATCCACTTAAAGCATATCGCATTTCATTTCGGGCTCTCTTTTTCTCCTTTATTTTTCATTTGCAAATTCGATTACTGATTCACTTCATTCGTGCTCAATATGATCAGAATAGCAGATATTATGCAATTTTTATGGGTAAGGAAGAGAGGAGGAAAATCACTTGAGATTAAATATTAAATAAAAAAAAAATTTACATGCGATACGAATGCGAAGTCAAGCTCAATGCCAACGGGGGCTTGGTGTGCTTGTAAATGCAATTATAGATTGATATCATTTAAATTATGCGAATATTCTACTGTTCATCATCCCTCATCATCATTACCGTCATCATATCGCATAACTAGTAGAAGTCGTTAGATAAATGAGTAAATGATAAAGTTTAGGATAGAATTAAATTGTTCATTGCTCATACATATATGCATCATTTGTAATTTCATTACTTTACATCTTTCCCTGCTACTTCTACTTTACTTTTTGTTACAGTTTAATTTAAACATTCACAAGTAAATGAAGATGAGAATGAATTAGCATCTCACAACTAACTTGACTCTATTTATAGCATTTCCGAAAAGTTCTTGGTACAAGACTAGAAGCAATTAAACCTTCCTAGAAATATAAGCTTTGTTGTCGGAATTGAAATAGATAAAAGCCAAAGGAAATTAATCTTTTAACAACTTTAAAGGATTAACTCAAAACTAATTTTAAATGAAGATTTTTTGTCTACGTACAAAAGATCTGACGCAAGTTTCTTCATTTAATAAATTCTTTAATTAAAAACATTACGTGATTGACATATAATTTTATGCTGCTTAGTGATAAATATTATGAAATCAGGGTTGTTGAAATTCTGTTTTTTTAATTCAAAGGCAATGACATAATCAAGTCTAGACTAAAGTTAATGATTATTAAATAGGTTATATTTCATTGGATAAGCTGGTTATCAAGCAATGCATCAAAAGGCGAAGATTATGATTAGGTTTGGTGCAAATTAGACCATTTAAAGAGAACAAGTTTGAATGAATCTCCCCAAATATCCAAACTATCAAATAAACCCATTAAAAATCAAGTCAAATTGATTTTCAAACCTACTGTGAATGAACCTAATTTACCTCTCGTCAGTCGACATGCCCTTGAATTTTTTTTTATTAAAAACAAGAAGATAAAGAAAGGCATGGAAAGCTTATTTTTCAAATATTAAATATTCATGCGAACCTCGAATCTAATTAAAGAAACCGACTTTTTTTCTTGTTTAGATTAAAAAGAAGAGCGACGAAAGTACCTTGGAAAAGGAAATTGCCACTCTCGACACTGACAATGTGTGATGAATTAGAAAATGATGATATTTAATTCAAATTAGTTTGAATGAGTGAAAAAAAAAGATGTGAATGAAAGAAGCTTTCATTCATTGGCAAGAATACACAATGAATTAAAAATAAATCAAAGAAGAAACAAATTGCTGCTCATTACACAGTAAAAGGCGAAAGAAAAAAGTTTCTCACTTAATGCCGAGGAAAAGAGTCACAAATGTCAAATTCTTGTGCTACTTTACTACTTTTTGCCGATCGCTTTCAAAGAGCAATTTAAATGAATGCAAATCTTGCACTTCAGACATTTTTGTTAATAAGAAAAGTGTGAATGAGATTACAAGTAAAGTGACAATGAAGTTCAAATAACAAGGGACGGTACATACAGCATGCAATCAAGTCAAGCATATTAACATTGAGTGATTGCCTCCAAAAAAAGAGCCGTCGTAAATGTCAAAATTATTTTAACGAGAAACTTTTCTGTTTGCTTTTTTAATTTTGACATTATTTAAATGATGCGGCATTGCCATCATTTTGTTGTCGTTGTCATTGATTGTTCATTAAATTATAATTTTGTCTAACAATATGAAATCATCACCAGAAGATTGAGTTTAAAGCACACTAGATAATAGCAACAGCAAATCAAATTTAATTACATTAGTGCTACCAACTAATTAGAAATGCAAACAACGTCTTTAAAGACTACTTAATGGCATGAGTCTTTTAACATGTAAAACAGAAAAGAGTTAGTCAGTAGCTGTGGCATTTGTTTGGTTATTATGTCTATCGCCTTTTTTAAAAATCTATAAACATTCTCACATTTTTAACCCAAATTAGCTCCATATCAACATGCTTATGCTGCCATAACAATAATTTTTTTAAAAAAAGAGAGACAAGAAAATGCCGAACACAATCAATTACTTGCTTCTGTAGCAAATTTGCCATTTTCCAATCTTTATTGCCTGCTATTTTTACAACATTCGAAAATCCAATAAAGCAATAAAATAAACAATGCCTAATAATGTCTTGTATCGTTCGGGTAAGCTGCCTTAATTTATTTGATCAAACCATGTTCGAATCTGCTTTGGAACATATTTTATGCGATAAATATCAGAGGGCAAAATACAGAGGCGTAGCTGACGGGGTATAACTTAGTGGGTGGAGTATTCAGGGGATTCAGATGCTATTCCTTCAGTATAAGACTAGTTTGAACATTCTTTATGGCAATTTAAATCCTAGAAACGCCTCATCACAAGCATGAAGAATTTTTTTAAAAAATAATTTTTATTGCAAACAAGCCATTTTCGCCACAGCATTAAATTATACAAGTTCCATACTAAAATTTAATATGTTAAATATTTTATGATCACACTATTGTGCTATTTTTCATTTTCGTATGACGTCGCAATATATTAATCGGAGTTATGAGTATGAAAGAATTAATAATGAAAGAGACATCATTGTTAATTCATACGATCATCGTGATCTCACTGCTCTATTTCTAGCCATAACAACAGTTTTATGTGTCAAAAAAATCTGTGGAAATCTCGCAAAACTCACAAATAAAAATTCTCTGGAGCCGGGGAATAAATGAAATAGCAAATTTTTATGATGAAGTTCCCATAATGTTATACATCATATTCATAAACTCTTAACGATTTCCCAAAAAAAAAAATCATGTTCAGCATTTTTTGTGTTCAAAACGAATTGGAGAGAAAAAAAAATTCAATTAAAAAATTTTGTGTTATGGTTTTGCGTGGCCGACCAGTCAATATGTATGTATATATACATAATAATAATATTTTCATAGCACATTCCATTCAGTCAAACAGTTTTATGTGCACGCATCATTGTATGATTCTTTTTACATATTTTGTGAAATCATCATGATGCTCATTACATTACATTCATCTTCTCCACGCTTATCGAAGAAAACATTAATTTTTTAACAGAAGATGCGATTTTTTTTTGTATTTGAACATTTTCCGATGCCTGCCTGTCATTTTCCCTGTCATCGATATTGCTTTTTTATGTTTCGTAAAAAAACGCAGATATTCACAAAAAAAAAATTGTTATAATTGAAAGGCATTAAATCTCTCGTTATTGTTACTTTATATTCTCTTTAGTGGCTTTGGAAGATTATTGTGGGGATGACAAAGTGCGGCCATTAAAGGCTTGTCAATATTAGCGATGGAATTGATTTAAATTCGTTTATTTTAAAAAATTTCTGGTTTCATGGCAACAGAACCTAAGTAAAGCAGAATTTAAAGTCAACTAGTTTTAAAGGTTGACTAGCCATAATTAACAAGCGACCATGTATATTAATCTAAATGCATTTGAGAACATGAAGGTTCTATTGCATTAAATTGACTCGAGTGACTAAAAAACTCACTCAGATGTGATTAGCAAGAAGCTTTAACCCTCTTCAAATGTGTTGCTTTAATGAAACACTTGTGTCGCATAGTTTGACTCATAGCACTGCTCTAATTCTAATCCAACTTTTAATTCATAAATTCCACAAATTTTAAACTCCTTCTCAGTTTTGAAAGACCAAATCACTAAGTCACAGATCATCACTTTCAGAATTAGAAATATTCCATTAAAAAGCATGCCGATAGACATCCTAAACAGAAACAAAGATGCTTTACAGTGAAAAAATAAATAAATTAGCAGGCACGAGTAATGACTGCGAGAAGATGTGACAAACTTATTGCTGTGTAGAAAAAAAATTAATAAAAATTTATCACCAAAGTTCAAGGTTGTCACGGCACTGTCGTACAGCCATAAAATGAGGTCACATGAAAGCAATAAAATATATCGTCTAAAAATTAAGCCATTAATATGCTAAGGTTCTATATTCAAATTTTTATTTTATCCAAATATATTAAATCCATTTCGTTTCACTTCTCTTGTGTACAATGAATCTACATTGAAGATCACGCGTAAGAGATGATTAATTTAATTAAGAAAACGAGTAAAGAATATGAATTATGGGACGTTTTTAAAGGCAATAAAATTACAATTTATTCTCCGTCAAATGGTTCTGCTCGTAAAATATTCTGACTGACTAGTTTCTCTCATTCTATGCTGTATGCACTTCACTACTTCTTCTACGAATACTTTAATGAAATATGAGACATAGTCAAGCTTAATATTGTTCATAATTCATAGATACTTTTATTAAATTATGTCTGAGACATTTAGTTTGGCCTTGAAGAAGATTTTACTAAAATAAAATTATGACCGAAATTAGAATTAAAATTGAATAAGGCACAGAAATAAAAATACTCCACTTTACATCCTTCTGGGAAATATCTATATTCATTTCTACCTTCCAATAAATATCATCAAGTTTGAAAGGCTAAAATTAGCTAAAGTTAAACAAATAATTCGAGTACGCATCACTTGATTGTTTCATTCTAACTGAATTCATTTGTTAAATTGGAATTTTTATGTTTACTGAAGCTTTTTCTTCACATTCTTCGACATTAATGAGTTTGGATTAGGTAGCCAAAATACACAGAGGGGATGTTGTGTGATGTTTTGTGGGGTGACTATCAAGTAATTGTTTATGAAGTGTGTCTTTTAAGATACAAGTTTGATTTTTGGAATTGAATTAGAAGCAGATCTGTTGAATGACTAGCATACGAACCCTTAAACTTTGAATTTACATATACAACGTTCTAATTTCACCATTAAGTCGCAGAATATCATCAAAATGCGCCAAATCTTAGTCATTAGAATATGCCTCACAATCTTTCCATCTTACACGTACGCCCTCGCTTAATAAGCTGAACTTAAAGGATCTAAAGACTGATGAAATACGTTTTATGAATTTTAATTGACTTGAAGCCAAATATTTCTGCCCTACAATTACACCCAAAAATAAACTCGAATGATTACAATCAATTCTAATGCTCTTATTTGCCATTTTCATCTCTTACAGAAAAATGTAAATGAAGTAGAGTAAAAATAGCAGAAATAACAACAAAAGGCAAACGAAATCACCGTGAATAAGAAGGCAGCTTATATAAAAAAAGCAATATTATTGTTTGTGTACACACAATCTTCAATATTATTATCAGGTCTTCAGCTGCTCTTTTTTTCTAGCAAAGGAAAACAAGAGGAAGAAACGAGAAAAACTTATTGCAAATATTTGACATCTATCCATAATCATGAAGCTTTCTAAGGAATTGAATTTCATTTGTTGTAAGTATCTTTAGAGACGCCCACGACAACCCTTTACATATCATTTACTTTTTTTTGTACTGGAGCGTGTCCAGGGGATAAGGTGATGCAAGTCATTTAGTATTGTTAAGGATGAACCTTGGTTACTTCTTAAAATTCAGATTTAACTCCTGAATACGCCTCTGCCGTTGTACATCCACATATATTCCACATTTCTTTCATATGACAGCAAGTACTCATGAGTATCTGATGCTGTACTACACATTTTTTTTTGTAAATTGTTTTGTTGTGTACATAGGAAGTAAACATGCATATATGGCATGAAAATATGTGCGCAAGCATAATAAATATTCATTTATTCACTTATTGACATATTTTGCGTCTTTTATTTGTTCACAGTTCTTTTGGTATTTTGTTTTGTAAATTCACAACAAATGCATCAACAGCAACAGCAACAACAAAAGCCAAATCATCAACAGCGACACCATGGCAGACGAATTCAACAGAATTCAAAAGTACGCCGCATTTATGCAATGTGTCCACCTTCATTCACAAAAATTGGAAATGAATGCTATCATCTGTCATCAGCTAAGGCAAGCTGGCTTGATTCACATTTTGAGTGTAAAGATAAAAATGCAAAGCTTGCAGAGCCTTTAAAATATTCTGATCGTTTACTACGCAAATATCTCATGCAACGAGGAAGAACGCGCGGTGATATTTGGATTGGAGGCATGTACAATTGGCAACGAAATAAATGGCAGTGGGGTATGAAATGATGATGATGATTTTGATTTTTTTTTCTCGTACGCACAATGAATGAATCTTTGATTTACAGGTTACAATGGAAAAGACATGACTTATCAATCATTCAGTCAGATGAAGCCTGGGTAAAAGATTTTTGAAATTTGATTTTTACTGTCAAAAAGTAACTTGTTCCATTTCATTTCTACAGCGAGGATCTTAAATATCATTGTTCAATTCTTAATCCAGAATTAAAGTACAGGTACGTTGATGTGTTTCCACTTTTTTTTTTGTAAAAGAACTAACAATGAAAAATGAGTGAGATTCAATGAACAATACAGTCTTATCTCTTCTCTTGTCTTCTTCTTTATATACCGTTTCTGTTCTTTATTTTTTTGGCAACATTTTCGTGCTAAATATATATTTGGTATTATGTCCGACTCAGAGTTGGGAATTTGCTGCTGTCTCCGTATATAAATACCTGTCCTCGACTTTAGACAATTGACTATTGACTAGACATAGTTGACTGAAATCTAGAGATTAATATTGTCGATTAATCAACGTTAAAACCGTGTGTTGGTTCATATAAAAATTAGATTAGATACTTTGACTTCATGCCACAGCTTAAGAAGTCAGTTATGCTCATGTACCCAACCCACAGTGCATCCTTTTCCCCTATTGGACATCATAAATCAATAAACTGTTATTAAGTAAACTTCTCAACTCTGATAATATCCGTTATACTTCATCGCGGATATTTTCTCACAATTTATGGCCACACCGTCAAGATAAGAACCATTATTGACTTAAGAGGACGTTTACCCTTTAGCCATTTCACAACTTTTCTGTTAAAGCCATTCCACAAACAATGTAAATTATTCTAGAAAAACTCTTACAAATGCGTTTCGGTCATCAGCTTCCGGTGACCGTTTACAATAGCACCCAAGTTGCGAAAATAAATTAATTTCGTTCGCATGATGAAAAGATGATGATTAAGAAAAATAGCACTTAAGAGAGATAGATAATATGAGGGGAGAGAATAAACGGAACGAGAACATAAAATAGAAGTGAAAAGACAGAAATGATTATTTTATTGTGTGGACATACATGCGCCAGTTAGTTTCTATGTTATTATTGTTATTATTGTGTTAAGGTTTGGTGCTGCTGTTTATTTTTTCTAAATATATGATAATAATTATGGGTCTTGTCCCTTAATATTGTCAATTTATCATCATGTCTTTCTATTTATTCTCATTCAACTTCATTGTCTGAACGAGAGAAAAAAGAAGAATGTTAAAGTTAGGGAGGACGTAGACTTACTGACTGATGCCCATGATTCATTGCCTACGTTTTTGATTTGGATCTCAACTTTTTTTCTATGCTTACAAATGAATTGATTTTCATCCCAAAAAAAAAAAAATATTTTATTGCTAGATGGTCGGCAAAATTATGCTTTGAGAAGCATTATTATCTGTGCCAGCATCGTATGCCGTATGTGAGTGAAAAGAATCGACAACGAATTTATACAAGATGGAATGAAACATTCCCTGGGCAAATGGCTAATGAAATTCAGGTTTATGTAACATCACCAAATGGAAATCGAAGGTAAAATGAGCAAGAATTTATGCATGCACGATTTACATTTAATCCAATTTAATCCGCTTTTCATACTCATCAAAATAAAAATTAATTCAGAGAAATGCAACAACGTAGTGGAGGCAATACGAGACGTCCTACGGTAACAAGACAACAGAAAAAGGTACCACAGAATCAGACGTCGAGAAATCAAGGCGGACAAAGGAATAATCAATTACCAGTAGACACACGTCGTATAAGTAATGAGATAAATCCACCAGAAATTGTATCAACACAAGATGCACAGTTGCGACGTAAGAAGCAGCAAAAGGACAAAAGTAAGGAAAGTCGAACATCCAAGCTCACAGGGGATGTCGATTTGGGTAGAAACTTTTTAAAGAAGAATATGAATAAGCAGTCAAAGAGCCGTAGAAGACAAGAATCAAGAGCATCGACAGTACCAATAGTCACAACATCAACAACAACCACCGAGTCTCCAAATTCAATTTCACAAATTTATCCAGTAAATCCACATAGACACAATCATTACAATAGTAATAATAACGATGATGATGATGCAAACAATCGACGTATTGATAAAAGTAGTAGACCTGAAGATACATATCGTAATCAACAATCATATTCAACAGTATCAACAATGATAGTAAACAGTGGAAATATTAACAATACAACGACAGAATTGCCAGCCTCAAAGCTGATTGACAAGGTATGAATGGAACTGTTTTTAGCACATTTTCTTAAGGCAAAGATTCTATAGAATGCTCTCTGTCATTTGCATAATAACCATTCAATTAAAGGCTGGTTGAATGCGCTGCATGATTAGCTTTAGGGAGTTGAATGGCTCACTGGCAAATATATATGGATATCTGACTAATTGGTCAAGAATCACTCTTCGTGATTGTGATATCGAAGCAAATTGGAATGTAAAGTATCGAGCTTTAAATGGGCGAATATACTAATTTGAGAGTAAGGACTTTGTAGGTAAGCTGTGAGGTAACAGATTACTAACCCAGAAGACTTGTGCTTGAAGATTTGGGTTCGATTCCCACTTTCGATTCATTACAGAAACTTTTGTCGATATGACAAGGATTCGTATAAGGATCAATTATAGTCAGTGCCCTCACAGGAATCGGAGTGAATTAAACTCAACTCAAAATAGCTTCAACTGACTTGCTTTTCCAAATGACTCTCATTTTCAAGTCTTCAATCCTCGTTAGTATGGAAAATGCGCTCTAATCAGTCACAATTGACCGTTTTTATACCATCATTCATGTTTACCAAAAAATTTTCAATTCAAGTCACTTTAATTTTCTCACTTTCCTTTATTCTCTTTTTTTCCATTGTTGCATACAGAAAAAGCGTTTAGACAACATTCGCGAGAAGCTTTCAAGATTAACGGAACAGGAAAAAATGGAATTTGTAAAATTGAAGGCACAACGGAAGGCTCAGCGAAATAATAAAAGCATCAACGACACCACATCCTAAACTGTTCAAAATCATATTTACGAGATGATAATAAAAAAAAAGTACGAGACGTAGAAAGAGGGAAAGAATGAAAAGCTTTTGGTTTTAAAAGGAATTTATCAAACAAATCCTTTTCTTCTTCTTTATCTAACTAGCGACACAGCACACACACACACAAAATAAAATAAAATAAAAATGAATTGGGAATGTTAAGGGATCTGATGCTCGAGGGATAGGAAATGTTTTTTTAGCATAAGAAATTAATTCAACAAAATGAAAATAAAATTTAAAGTAGCGTGCAAAGCACGGTTTTAGGTGGATAAATTATTATGTCGTTGGGAAATCCTCAACTTCAAAGTGATGATTTAGTGACGATTTTTTTATTCCTCCGTCTGATTTTTAAGCAATTTTCTAAATACTTTTAAAGTAAAATTGAAACTCATCGAAATTGTTTAAAACTGAAAATCTGGCAGAAGTTTTTGTCTCAATCTATAAAATGAAAATGCTGATGATTGAAAAATGCAAATTAAATTCATATGGTGGAAGTTCTTTTCAAATTAGACGAGAAAGTTTGATAACAAAAAGCATCGAAGGTTCATTTAGCTTTGCTAGAACTGCCAATTAGAGTTGAAAAACATTTATTTTTAGACTTGCAAGCACTTGAGCAACTTTTTTGACTTGGAAAATTGAAGAATTGGAAGTTTCCTCTTGTTTGCTGTTAATTTTGCTAGTCAACTGCCTTAAAATTGTAATTTTGATTTATTTTGGAAGTTTAGAGTTTGAGGTATGTCTTCGAAACTGAACTGCCATTTAGAGACTCATTTAATGGTACACGAAGTAATCAGTTTGGTTTATCAAGAAGAGGTCCTATCCCTAACTCTACTAGACACCCGAATTGACACTTGACATAATTGTTTTGATAATAACAAGTCCTATGGATCTAGACCTGCCTAGATTCTTTTATTGTCGACCTAAGGTCTAGTTCTAGGCAATAATGTCAACTGCCTACTTGGGACAGTAACAAAAATCATTCAAGTAATGCTTTCTTGTCGAACTTTCTCGCCAAATTTTGACAAGCATCCAACCATTAACATCTTTTAATCAATCAGCCATACCATAAAGAGCATTAGCGAATTGATAACACGGACAGGAACTAATCATAATAATTATCCCTCAAAATTTCCTTCCTTAATTATTTATGAATGCGTGACATCGAAAACAATAAAGTTTTCACATCATCTCATTTCCTTTATAACATTGTTAAGTGATTAAATTAAGGGAGTAAAATAATCTTAAGTTTATTTGCCTCCCAACCTCCTGTATGCTTTTGTAAATAATCTCTCAATAATTCTACCTTTAATACTTTACTTCCTTCCTTCCTTCCTTTCTTTTTTCTCATACAGAGACTGTCAGGAAAAATTATTTTTCGTTAATGAATCGCTAAGCTGATTGCATTAAGCGAGAAACTTTATTTTTTCTTTATCCTTCTTGATGATGGGAAAAATAAAAGTTTTATGTTTTTAAATACTTTCATTCATTACACCTAACACAGCAGTAGTTATGAAGCAGAAACTTTAGAAACTCTTGTAATTACTTAAGCTTAAGCCACTTTTAATTCATTCTTTAGCTGCACACCTCACATGTAACTTTGCTAAATAATAATGGAAAGTAAAAGAATACTTATAAGTGAATTGGGGTTGTTTGTAAGTGATGTCTATCAATATGAAAGCTACAGCTGCCGTGTTTTGGAATAGAAACTTCAAAAACTATATTATCAAAGACATTCAAAATCGTTGGATGTTATATGTGGCCGAATCTTACTCTACGTCATTCACAAATGGCGTCTTTGTATCAAGAAAGATCGTCTATAAAGCTATGAGCTGCAAAACGTGTGAAAAACAGCTCCAATTCGAAATAGGTCCTTAATAAATGAAGTCCATTAGAAATGGGATTTTAAAGACCATCATTGACATTTAAAACATCCCATAGATCCCTATTAAACGTCATTTACGAACGATACCCCCTAAAAAGTATTTCCCTGCTTACTTCCTTTCTCATTTACTAATGAAATTAGTAATTAAATTAATTAATTTCACTACCAAGAATTATTTTTATTATTTTTGTCATGAATCAAAGATATTTTTTAAAGATGCAAGAAACAAGAAGTATGTAATAGTAATGTATAATTAAGTTAAAGTATAAAACTTTGAAAACCATGTTATCCACATAGATGCTTTTATGCTTTAATACTAAAATATTTGATTGAAAATAGAATTGAAATAAACATAAAAGGATACATCAAATAAAAGTTAATGCTGTTGTTTTTCTTAGGTTTGGTGGAAATTTTTTTTTTTTTGAATGTGTGGATTAATTGCCATTTGCCATGTGTTTTTAATGTTTGGCGAATTTTAGTAGCTTTAAAGAATTTACGTATTGGTTCTAGCTTTAAATTACGTACGTTTTTTGTTACGTAACAACTCGTACAAATTTAATGTGTAAAATTACGCATGTTTTTGATGTGTAAACTTTTGTATGTATTCGGTATGTTAA
Source organism: Chironomus riparius (assembly GCA_917627325.4). NCBI lineage: Eukaryota > Metazoa > Arthropoda > Insecta > Diptera > Chironomidae > Chironomus > Chironomus riparius. The sequence goes on from OU895877.1 coordinate 44,593,361, forward strand.
ATAACGTACGCATTTGATATGTAAAATTACAAACGTATTTAATATGTAAAATTACGTACGCATTTGATATGTAATATTACGTACGCATTTGATATGTAATATTACGGACGCATTGGACAGGTAAGTTATTTCCAGAATTCTTATTCCTCAGAAATAAAGCTTCAATTCTCAACCATTTCCCATTAATATCAATCCAGACAAAACACTCCCATAGCAACTGACAGAAAATAAACTTCCCAAAACATAACAAGGAATTAAAATGAGAAACTTCACACCATTAATTCCCGTCCGCATTATTTTAAATGAAGGCGGAATCAAAACAGTGCACTATAAAATTTCAGCAGAGCAAGAAATAATGTTGAAAATGTTTCCTTTAATTACGAGATTATTATAAAGGAAAACTCTCGTCTTTTCAATCAAATGAGTGGATATATAATAGAAAAGAAGCTGAATGAAGTCAATGGATATAAAAATAAATGGATTTTCCTCTTCTTTTACTTCATCCTTTTTTTCTCTCTTCTAAGTAGCTTGTGTCAATTATTTTACAGTTGAAAAGACGTTAATGTTCATTGAAGTGAACACAGACTCTTATTTCTCATTCATCATGATTCAGTTTCTTAAAATGTACTTAATTAAGAAGGGCTTTATTGTTTTACTCACCTTAATAAAATGACAGAGTCCGTCTCCTTTTACTTCACCGTTCTTATCACGATACAATTTAAGCTTTAATTTTCCAGTCTTTAAATCCTTCATGACCATTCCACATTTACTCATCACATCACCAAATTCCGTCTCAGTGATGTCGAGCGGAAGATTTGAAACATAAACTTTTGTATTATTTTCCGGTGCCACATCAAACCATTTTGGTGGTTCTGCAGGCGCTTTTCGCTTCTTTCCGATAAGACTTTGTTGCGCATCTGATGATTCACCTTCCGTTTGCTGCTCTGCGTTTGTCTCTTCCATTTCACTCGACTTGACTAACTCCTTATGCTTATCGTCGTCGTCGTCTTTCTTTGTACTTGACGTATTATCTACAAAGCCATAATTCAATTGATATAATGCCAGAAAGTCGTCATCAACTCTTGGAAACCAAGCTTTTTTCAGCTTGTCCTGAAATGAAAGAATTTAAAGAGAAATTATAAGGATGACATCATGAATAAGAGCATTTCTTCATACCCAAAAGAAAACAGCACCATCTTGATCTGTATAAACTTGACATGCTTCCTTGTCGTCGTAACCATAAACACCTGCTTCATTAGCACTTTCTTGTTTCATTTTGGGTATCCATTGATTTGTTTTATCACACCATCGATAATATTCATTCTCAAGTGAAGCCTTGGGTACCCACTTTTGTGCTTCTTCGTCCCATTTATAATGCTCATTCTCCATCGGTTTCCATTGATTTGTGTCTTTACACCATTTATATTTATACTTTGTGGCTTCATCTGTGTAAATTGCAACGCCATCCTCATATGTCACATTCTTAGATGATGTAGCTGCTTGTGGATCCTCATTTGTAGATGCCGTTGACTCTGTTTTCATATTTGACTCAGCTGTGGCTGTTTTTGGATCTTTTTTCTCTTTTATTGACTCAATTTTAGCTGATGTTGGATCTTCTTTAATCTCTGAATCAATTGTGGCTGCTTTTGGCTCTTCTTCATTTTCTTTTGTTGACTCAATTGTGGCACTTTCGTCTGAAGGCATTTTATCTTGATTATCATCGTCTGACATCTGAAAAGATACAGAGAAGTTAATAGATATTCTTGACTAGAGAAACAGATCCCAAACCCAACCCCTTGCTATGTCCCTGAGTATTCATAGCAACAAGAAGTCAACAACAGCTTTAATCAGACGTACAACTCTTCTCATTCTAATGCATTACAATTTTGTGAATGGAATATTAGCAGTAAATAAAGAGCTTTTTTCCACTTAACAGAAAAGTGAGACGCCGACAAGGAAAGAAGGGCAAAGTAATCGAGAATGCCATAAAATGTATATAAACAATCCAAATTTGTTTGAGATTTTCTCATTGTGGCTGATTAAATTTACTAAATAATAAGAAATGGAAATGAGGCGAAGGACATCCATTGGTAATACACACACACACACACTACAAGTCAATGGTGAAATGAAAATGAAAACTCTAAAAAAAAGGGCAATGAAGAATTCATTAACTTAGCACAGCGTGAGTCGAGTTTTGGGTTAAAACCGAGAAAATATTCACAAATTGAATTCTATTCTTTTGCTGCTGAAAAGAGCTAATGGAATTCAGGTCATGATTATTTGTTGAAGGGTTTCTAAATGCATGTAGGTGTTACCATGAGTACGAGATTGCATTCCTTAATTAATTGTAAGTACGTGGGATGTACGAAACTTTTATTAGGAAAAATCTTTTTAACAAGACTAAGTTTCTATGTTTCTGAGCACTAATAGATGTATCGTGCTGTGATAAACTTCCTAAGTCCTGTGTCTGTTTAGAAACTTGACGCTAGAACTTTTTTGAACAAAAACATTTTTAAACACATTGGATTTTTAAATTTGAATTCGTACATCGTCTGGGGCTTAATTAATATCATTTATCAACTTCAATTTACCATCAATATATCAAATAAGAACTTAACATTGACATAAAAAGAGCTTTAATGAAAGCTTTTTGACGAAAGACTGAACAAAATTTATTTTTGTGGTTTTTTTTCTGCTGAATCCGAATAATCTTATCGGAATTGATTGTTCCTTACGGCTATTTACAGGCTTCTTCCGTTTGCTACGTTGTTTATACTTTTTAAAGCTGATTGAACATTGAATAAATTTGAATTTAATTTTTTTGCAATTTTTCTTTGTTTACTTTATGTTTAAAGCTTTAAAGTTCAAAAAAATCAATAAAACTGTTGAAGAGATCTTTCATCATTTACAAAACCGTTAAAAGCTTTAATGTTCAAATTTTACAAAAACAGTTAAAAAGCTCTCAAGTTTAAAATTGAAAAATACGTTTAAAATCAAAGCTTTAAAAGATGTTAAAATCTTTGAAGATCAACAAAGCTCTAATAAATACAGTAAAATTAAAACCTAATATTTTCCACGTAACTTGACAATAATTTATTGTCAAAGTATAAAAAATGCTTGTGCTTAGCTGTAATATTAGTGCTTATTAGGAGAATTACACTAAAGCATGCGAAATATAAAAAGCAATGAAGTATATCGTCTGTAAACGATAAAAACGGAATGTTAATGAGCTAATGCATCAATGTTGTTGCTTGGTTAAGGACGTTCTGTGGTCATTACAACCCCCACATAATGCCAAATAACCTTTTTCTTTATTCTAATGCCATCTTAAAGTTTATGCCCACGTAGAGAATCCGTAAATTTTTCATAATTTAAATAAATTTTCATTTCATTTCTGAAAAATGTTTTATTTGCAGCAGGTAAATAGCCTTATTCTGTATGGGGTTAAAGACGTCTTTTTTTGTCAGAATAAGAAGAAGACTTACATTAAAGAGCAGAAGAAAAATGTATCAAGGCAATGTTTTACATGCTGAAAGAACCGAGCTTTTTTTTACAAACATAAATCTTAATTAGGAAGAGGGTAATGAATCCTACTTGCTCTTTGCATAACACGCGAGGTGTCGAAAAAAAAACTTGTTCAAAAAGATTTTTCATAAAACAACAATAATTTTATGGGAATTAAATGATATCACAGAACAAAGAGAAAGTATGGAATGTGAAGGTTGAATTCCTTAGCAAAACTTTTTGTTACTAAAGACATTTCATGTGAAAAATCCTTTTCAAGAGAATTATTAGATAAAAATCTTAATTTAAGTGATTTTTCATCGATCGGAATTTAATCTTTACTGAATATTTGGGGTCGTTTGTAAATGACGTACATCAAATAACATACTCCTTCTAACCTTCAAATATTGTTCATGCTAGACAACCCCCCCTCCTCATCTTCAAAAAGCTTTCGTCTCTATCATCTTCAAAATTCAATTAGGGAATTGATCGGTCCTATATATAGACATTGTCGAATTGTTCACATAAGGAAGGAAATGTCATTCCAAGTCAATGATTAATTTTCAATTGAAATTCGAACAAAAAAGAAAGAAAAATCGGAAGTGATCAATAGAATAGAAAATTAGAAAGTTTTGATGCGGAAGAATAAAGGTTTCGTATGGACGAATAGACTTTAAAAGTTGGGGTGTTGAGAGAATTTATTCCAATTGAACTTATTAAAGTTCTTAAGGCTCAATAACAAACCATTGAAGTTCAAAATTGCTAAACTCGCTTTAAAGCTTGAAAGTTCAAAATTATAAAAACTGTTTAAAGCTTCGAAGATTTTAAAACCCGTTCAAGTTTAAAATTCAAAAATCCGTTAAAAACTGCTTTCTTTTCAAAGTTCGAGAAACTAGAGATAATGCTTTTGTCTTTTTGTTGGAGAACGCTTCTTGGTTTGCAAGAGTTCGTAAATTCTAATGATGACTGTCAAGTCTTTAAAAATTCCCGGTAAAATCAAATCCCTAATCCTAGACAAATTGAACGAAATGTGCCTGTGAAAATTACGGCAAGTACTGCTGGATAAGACACAACACGATATACTGCAATTAAGATAATAATCAAGGATATCAGCACGCACACTTTTATTCTCATAATTTCACATCATATCTTTTATTATTTATCTTTTTCATGATTATTGTCTATCGTTATTGTTGTATTGTATATAAGAGTAATAAAATATATCACATAGTTTTTTAGGCAACAGCATCTAGTAATCGGAAAACTGCTCAATGTGCTTGGCAAGCTCGTGAATTGCCTCTTCTGTATTATATTCATCTGCAATGAAGTATTGAACTGTATCAGAATCTGGCACTTTGCTAATTACACCCCACAATTCGAAAAGTTTTAAGGCATTCTTCGTCCATTTGATTGAGCAACTTTCCCAATATTTGCAGTTTTCAGCAAAGCATTCATCAATCATAGCATTTATTGCAATTTTAAGGAAATATTCTTCTTCCACGACTTGATTGCCAATTAAACGTTTCAGACAATACGCAACGTTCATGTAAGTTTCTTGAATTGGCAAAACAACATCCTTTAAAAAGTTAATTTCAGTCTGCTTCTCTGTGTTGATTGTAACTTCATTTTCATCATTTACTGAATTTCCATTTAAGCTATCGTTCTCATCATACTCATCAACATTATCGTTTTCTTCAAAATATTCAGCAATTTTCTGTGCACGTATCTCATTTTCCGTGTAAGTGACGACATTAGGTTTCGTCAGTAAATCTCTTCTCGATAATATGTCAAAGGCACTTTCTAATTGCTCATACAATTGGCTGCAAGCTCTATATAATGGCACTTCTAATTGTAAATACTCAAATAATTCCCTAGCATGTTCAATCATCTTATTGTAATCGACATAACTATCGACTCGTTTGTAATGTTCAGCTGCTAGAATTATAACTGACTGTAGGGTGAAATGACAAATTAATGTTTCGGCATAATCCCATAACTCAATCAGTGTGGCTGAGTCTTCCTTCGGTTTAATCATTAAATTCTCATTTATTATGATTTTATTATTCAATTTTGTCACAGCATATTTTGCTACATCCAAAGCATCACCATCAAATGAGAAATCGATAAAATTTGTTGCGTTGCTGCGAATTTCGTCGATTCTCTTGGCAATTTCCTCAATTGTACCGCCATTAGTGCGAAAGTATGTGAGCAATAAATATGCAAGCATGTTTGTTGAGAATATTGGTCGTTTAAATACGATATCATGAAGTAAATGTCCTTCGATTGCCTCAATCATAGCCTCTTCTGTTTTGTCATCCTCTTTAATCCATTGCAGCAAATCTGAGCATGTATATGGCTCATTGAAATTTACTTTGACAAGTCCATAATTCTCATAGAAACATTTTGGCAAAATAGTCAACATCGGTGGCTTAAATTCTTTTGAGTGCTGTATTTCATAGTTGATTGAAACTGGCATCATATAAATCTCCTTCAATTTACCGTACTCGATGCATTTTAATACATTTTTCAATTGAAATTCATCATCAATGAAAAGCATTAAACTTTTATGAGAATTTAAATGATTTTCAAGTGAAGTTTCATCCATTCCGGTTGTTGACAATGCAATTTTCAGCTCAGAGCTCTGCAGACAGTAATTCAACAATATTTCATCCAATTTTCGAGCTTTTGACTTGAGGACGTATACTATTGGAATCTCAGACTTATTTTCTTGTAAATATTTAATCATTTTAATTTTTGCAGGCTGAACAACAATTCCATTTGTGACTCTCGACAGCATTCTCTTTGTGCTGCTATTCCATAAAGAAAATCTTTTGTCATCATCCATAATATCAATTGGCTCTAAATGCCATTCATAAGTCAGTCCATAGCTTTCTTTGTCCTTATTGCATCGATTACATTTTGGATCCTTTATACGGATATAATCAGGTTCTATCACAGGCAAGCTTGTTCTCTTTAAAGTCATTAAGTTTCGTTCCATATCAGTCTTCCTTATTTCACGACATCTCATTCTTTCCAATCTTGCACTATCGAACATCTTTCCTGCAATCTTCTTGTCAATCGATGGCTTCTCGAATTTTCCCATTATTTTTATTGATGTCAAGTCTGTAATTAAAAAGAATGAAGCTTCGTTGATTAGTCAGCCATCTTTTTTGCATGTCTTTTGCAGTTAATTAATTCTTAATGATGCGTGCCCATGTAAGGATACAAGCTTGATATTCATAATATAGGTCACTAATGTGGCACAAAAGGCAATTTTCATGGCACGATAAATTGCAATTTTACCGCGTTATTTGGATCATGTGTGCTGGTAATTTTCTATCTATTCTCGTCACACAGAAAAAAATAAGGTTTTGTAATTTCTAGAAGGATTTTGAGGTACGAAACGTGCTGTTAAAGTTGATTTTTTTGTCAAAGAGCGAGAAATAAGCTTTTCGAGCAATTTTATTGCAAACTTAATAAGAGAAGTATCTGTGTGCATAGCTTGGATGAGTCAGAACTAGCTCCTAGCCCCTCAAGATTTAAAACTTTTATTACAATTATATTCTGACTCCTAAAAACTTAAAATGTATAAATAAGACAATTAAAAACCATAAAAATGGACCAAATCCCCCCCCCCCCCCCCCCCTCCCCAAAAAATTCATAGCTTTGCCCCCAACACGACTAGAATCTCCAAATAAAATAAAATACAAATACGATAGCCATCAAATCACTTTACAGTCAAATGACATCAATTACAACCCCTAATCGAAGGACTCTAATCCAAGGCACAAAATAATAGCAATTCAAATTCTCCTGAAAAGGGACTGTTTATAAATGACGTCTAATTTGGAATTAGAAATTCTATTAAGGTAATAAAAAAAAATTTATATGAATTTTGTGACAAGGAGGGAGGGATGGAGGGGGGGGGGGGGGGTTCTGAAAATCTCCTTTTTAATAAACAGCCCTAAACAGCTCTGATCTCTCAAAACTCATCGAAAATAAACATTCCATTAACAATTTTTCAGCACTAAAATTCAATGATAATGACAAAGCAGAAAACAACATTAAAACCACTTACAAAACCCGGGAGTAAATTTATACTTTAAACCGCATGTCGATTTACTCATTTTCTCTTTTTTAAAAAAAAATTTTTTTTTGTTGAACAATAAAGCAAGAACTTTCCATTCATTCACACAGCTGTTTACAGCAAGTCAAATGGAAATATCACAAAATGCAAACGAACAAAACTTTAAACTCTGAAAATTTCGATGCACATTCACAATAAGCAGCAAGCCGCACAATGAAAATGGAAAAAAAATTCCTTTGAAAATGAAGGGAACGAAAAAGTTTTTTTTTGTGGAAAGTTAATTGAGTCGGTTGGTAGGAAACAAGAAACAGCTTTGTCCATACACTCACATACACAAACGCGCTCAGGACAATATTTTAATTCTTTGAATATATATATTTGTTGGGGCTATTTTATTGAAGGGAAAGGGCGGTGATTTAGGCTTTTTGACTGTCTGATTGTGCACAGCTTAGTTTGAGATTGTTGGGCACTTAAAATGTATGTGGGGCTAGACTTTAAGCGACCATGAGCTCATTATTGTACCCCAAAACCCAGCCTTCTCTGAATAAAATTGTAAAGATGAGCGTACTTTAAGTGAGTTATGGATGTCCTAGAAGTTTGAGTCAGAATAAGTCCAATGAACTTGTTCATTAACGTCATAAATTAGAAGATTTTGATCATGCTTAGTTTCTAAGTTCCAGTATGTGCCAGTTGAGATATTTCACTTGCCTGACAGAGTTCTGTTGACAAGTATGAAAGATCTGTCACCTGTGCCTTGTTGACAGACGACCTGTCTCGCAGCCTTGGCTACAACAAGTCCCTAAATTATGTATATCAAAAAATACGCTTTATTCAATCAGTAGCCAATAATATTCATACCACCGTTGTTTAGGTATTATTGTTGTTGTTTAATTTCCTTTCATTTCGCCTCGTTACTAGCGTACAGGTATGGCATACACAAACAATATTCAATTTTTAACGCCACTTGCCTGTACACTAAAACATTTCTTTTATATTATTTTTCCAATGGTATTATTCATGAAAATATATAGAGTAAATTCCTCACACAAATTTTTCATTTAAGTTAGTTTCAACTGGACTTTATAGTGGTGAAGACGCGAAAAAATAACAATAAACGGGCCAAGACAGAGAGAAATAAATAACTCGGGGACAGTGTCAAGAAGGAAATAATAACAATAAAAAAACTAAAAATGACACTTTTGGGACGAGCTTAATAGTGGAGACGATTTTCGTTTTTATGAGAGAAAATTTCATTTCCCTCAAAACTTCATCATTGACTGAAAAATAATATTGTGAAAAAATTTATGTTTTTATGCATAATTCAGTTCATTTTTCCTTCCGTGTGTCGGCATTGTATCTCGTCTAGTTTGTTTGTTTAGTTTTTTTTTTTATCATTCATTAAAAATGGATATCCCAGGTGATTTTCCTTTTTTACAATAATCCCATTTATGACTGCCGCCTTTTTTGCAACGTTGCATAGATTAACGAGATGCTCAGGGGATGTATCTAGGGTCTGATTTTTGTAGATTATGATTTGTGGTGTTAAACTTAAATGGACTAGAAGGTGTTTTAGTGGAAATAAGTGAGGTTGTGGACTAAAATGTCATTTAAGTGATTAAGCTTAGTGCTAATTTGATAGATAATCCAATTATTGAGCAGGAACAAAAGTTTTGAGGGCCGATCATCCTGGTGTGTGTTTTAAAGTGTCCTTTAGAATTTTTGATTGCATTTTTAAAACCAGAATCTTTTATCAGAGATTCAAATTATTAAATCATTCAAAATGCAAATAATGAGTAAATCAGGTTTAATACTTAAAGTTATAATCTTTTGTTAATTTAAAAGGAAGGGAGGTCGAGTGTGGGTTAAGAAAATTTATACTTGCTAATCTCAAAAAAAAACTAGGTTTTTAGAACCCCTTCCCTTCCCTTGTTGTCAGAAAATTTGTATAAAAAAATATTGGACATCATTTATGAACTTAACTTCAATTCCTCGCATAAAACTCCTAGATACACCCCTACAACTAGCATCTCCCCTACAAAATGCAATATAATGAAAAAAAGATGAATTTTTAATTCCATAAAAAACATAAATTTTCTGTGTCTGTGAATAAATTTAGATACGGGAGCTGTATTTGCATTCGGACGATCACATCTGACCATTTCCGGCGAGGGAAATGACAATAATTATTTCTTCGTAAAACGGGATAAAATTAAGAAATTAATCTGTGGAGAAAATCAAAGTGCCGTAATATGTGGTAAATTAAGATTAAACGACATTTTGCTGCTTCTTATTGCACACTTTTATTATTATTTAATCATTGTACTTTCACTCTTATGCTTATAATGAAAATTACTAGTTTGATAAATATAAATTATTGACTTGGGACACGATAAGCTAACACAAGGACAAAAATAACATTATTAGAGCGGAAGTGGAAGAGAATTTATAAATTTCTTCATAAGAACCGTTTACCTTTAGAAAAGCTGACGCTCCACGACTTTACGTTTGAAAAATTTATTACCTATCTATGACGTTGTTACATGATGTTCATAATTGATGATATAAAATGTGTGTGTGTTTTATAGAAATTTAAATAATTGATGGACGAGATTAAGAATTGATCATTGGGAATTTGGATATTGTGTAATGAATAGGAAAAGATTTAACCTCAAATGGAGATTTGGACAACGAAGCCAGTGGTAAAACCATTTTTAAGGGGGATTTTCTGGGTTCTCTATTCTTAGTTTTGAACATTTCGTAAGGTGTCTGGACCTTATTGGAACCAACTGCCCCCCTCTCTTTCTGATCCATGGTAACAATTCTTTTATTGAAATAAAATCAAAAGCACTTGATTACTAGAATATCACATCAATCACATGCTATTGAGTACTTCCGAAGGTACCAAAGTATTCTAGAATTAATTTAATCCCAATTAAAAATCAATGTCGTGCCTTTAACAATTTAAAAGACTTGATTAATCCACATTCTAATGACTTTCCTGATAAATAAATCAATACAAATTGCCCATCTTCTTAAAGACATCAAAAACAGCTTTAAAAGTTTTATGACACTAATTACCTAATTCCCAAAAATAGACACTCTTAAATCACTTGACCAGCAAGCGAAAGCATAGCATGGCATACGAAAAAATTGATTACTAATGAATGTGTTATTTTCACGTTTAAACTATTTTTTTTTTTGTTGACATGACATTTTTGGTAAAAACTGTATTTACTACGCAATCAAGTCTGGTTCGATAATATCATTAAGAAGAATCTGCTGACCTTCACAAAACGGTTATGTAATAAAAGAAGAAAGTAAAATACTTCAATTTAGAACGTTATGGAAATTTCATGTTCAAAGTAGTTCTCTTGACTGGAAAATAAAGAATGTTTTAATCATTCATCATGTGAATTGTGTGCAACATGCTGTTATTGACAATTCCGAGTAAAATATTAATAAAGTCTGATGTATAATTGTGCAATTAAATTAATTAATAATGTGCATTGTAATTATTTGTATCAAAACATATAGATGAAATGGATGTTTTTAAAAAAGAATATTGGCATTGAGAGAAGCCAAGCAACAAATATTGTCAATTTTATTCTTTGATGTTTAATGCAAAAGGAGTGTGCAACATATGATTATGAAAAAATAATGGCATAATGACAACCTTTAGCTTGCATCGTGGTTCTTAACATTAATGAAGTTGTGTGAAGCATGCTATTATTGTCATGGGAGTTGTGCATCTGTCGGAGCAGGAACGTAATTTGGAGAATAACGATTTATAGATTCTGGTTCGCTGTAAGTGTTCAGTTTGAACTTGTTTGAGCCACAGCGACACTTAATTGCCTAAACTTAGAACAGTTGAGAACGAATTTTAAATTTGGATTTCAAATCATTACACTCAGGAACGCTTTGCAGACCCAAATTTACATAATCATCACAAACAATACCTTAATATCCCCTCAAACGTCCAGTCTGCGGTTAGCCTGTAATATTGCAATCACTACGAATTTATTTATAAATAATTTTCACGTACGTGCTGCAATAAAATTGTACAAAATTTTCTCATAGCGCGACCATTTCCCTCTTATCGCGATTTGCACTGCGTGCTTAAGTATTTATTTAGGGAATAAAATGTTCTGATTGAGCTAATTTGAATGAAAATCGCAATAAAGCTTTTTTCGACCATTTTTATGTCCATACTCAAGTAATAACAGCTAGAGAAATTTTCACCTGTTCATAAAAATGTTAAAAGAATAGAAAATAATAAAAAGTTAAAACCAAGCATGGAAAATTCACAAAATTGCTATCATGAATAATTAACAATGGTTCTCCATTCTTTCCATCTTCCATTCATTCAGCATTTTTCGAACATAAAAAGCCATTTCACGCGCAAAATTTATTATTCAGAAATTTGAGAAGGTGAGAAAATAAATAAAATAATTTTTTTGAGAGAAGCGTGCGTTCCTTAGATATGAAGGAACAAAAAAAAGTGGTTGCGTAGTAAATTAATAATTTTTGCTTCCCTTAAGTGCCTTACGACGCTCAGATATTGCACAATTATTTATGGAGACTCTAGACACTATTTAAATTGAATTCTATTGTTCACGTCTTATCAGTGTTGCTAGCGAAGGATGTAAGGACAACAATAAACAGGCAAATTTTCTCTCTTTTTTCTGAACAATCATTCTTATGGACGAATAAGGTTAAAAGTTTTTCAATTAATTTCCAATGGATGAGAGCGTACATAGGAACATTAAATGGGGCACAAGTAATATTCGAAAAAAAAAATATCGATAAATTTCCTATTAAAATGCTTGATTACCAGTGCTGTTAATCTAGACGTCTAGGTTAGAATGCGACCCAGTCACGCTCTAAAATCAATTTATTATCATTGTTATGAAAAATAATGGAAACCTAACATTTAGAAGTGAAAGTCAGCTTAAGTCGACTCTAGTTCTTACTATAACTGACTCCACAGGATCTTAGTGTCTAGAGCATGTCGTAGCTATGAATTCTTTCTACTATTATTATTAAAGTTCAAGTTGATACTGTTTTTGAAGTCTTGTCAAGTTAACTTCAATGACTAACTTCATAGTCTGCTAAGCAGTTGTAATCAGCTTTATCTGCTTACGATCGACGCTGATAGACACAGACGATAGAAAATATAGACCCTCGTTGCGAATATTATGTAATTTTTCTTAGATAATTTATGTTACTTGCAGTCTAAGTATGAAATATTGCAGTGACAAGCATTCAATGAATGCGATTTAAGTAGATTATAATTTGCAGTGTCCCGGAATACAATCTTATCCAGAAAGTCAGGGATTCCTTAACCATAGCAAGCAAATATAATAACAACACTGCTTCACAACAGCCCAATTTTATGACTTTAACTGAAACTTGCTGACATAAAGATTTTCCACAACATCACAAGGAAGCAGGTACAAAAAAAAAAGCTCTCCAGACAACAATGATTCTATGCTCAACAGAGGAGCAAGTTTATGAAACAACAAAGATTTGTGTTTAATCAATATGTACAATCACTTTAGTCTATACACTACCGTCCGTACACATTGTGTCTGTTCAGCAACATCTTCTGACAATAAATTTCATCTTTTAGACAAGAAATAAAATGAGAAGTAAAAAAAAAATTTTATTTCTACCGCAAAGTAATCGCACTTGACATGAAACATTGTATTTCACTTAAGTATAACCACAGAATATGTATCTCTTTCAACATAATTCGAATGAATGTAGTTTTATATGCAGAAATCCATAAAGTCATGAATGAGAAAAGACATTCAGAATTTTGTATTCAAATGTCGATTTTTTTTTTAAAAAAAGTTTTACATTATAATTTCCTATAAAACACAGATCCAAAGAATGAGAGAAGTTTCATTGAAACTGATAGTGAAACGGCTGTCTGTCGTTACACCAGAATGCACCAGCTGAATGTATGAATGAATGGAAAAAAATAAATAAACATTGCACATATTTGAGAAAATCTTTCTATTCTCCATTGAGACTGAAATATGTGTTGGAGATGATTTAGTGTTATTGACTTCCGTGTGATAAACTAGCACATGGAATATTGGTTATGGACTTGATAGAAATTCAATAAAAGTCTAGAGGATTAAGAGATTATTATTAGTATTTCAAGCCTAAGAAAAGTCAAAGCTAGCAAAACATAACCTAGAAAAATCTCTAGTCACTAGTGATTCGTACTGTGCGATATAATTGGTTCATATGGTTCCCAAATCCTCGTTTCTAACCTCCCTGTACATAGAGTGAGTGTCTATAGTCAAACTATAGCACACAATTCGCAAATCACGACGTCCAGTCTAAAGAATCGAATTTGTTCAAACATTGACGTCTGAAATGTCCCAGTTTCACAAAAAAAGTACAATAAAATATTAAAATTCTTACCTCAAGGTGCTACTAGTCATTTATTCATAAAAATGAGCATTCAACCAAAGCCAACAATTGTTGATTCAATTCGAGTGATAAAAAATTCAACAAAACTTTTGCAAATTCGCGCGGAAGTGAATATATGCATCGGTATGTACGAGCTCGTTGTGTGTGAACAAAAAAAAATTCTTTTCTCATTTTATAAACATTTTAAGGCAAGCGACATAGCTAAACACAGACATAAAGGAGCAATGGCAACAACAAATATTAAACACATAACTACATGTCGGTTATGAAAGAATAAAAATCGGCGAAAAAAAAATATTGGGAGTGTAGAGGAAAGAAAGCATAAATATTTATGTTTCGCGCATTAATATGCCTTTTCATTGAGGAAAAATAATTTTTTTCTCTTTGTTACTCAACTGCCGCTCATGTTCTTGTTGCTGGTATTTATGGGTCATTGAATAATCACGTCCACAATTAAGCTGCAGGAGCCTTCTTTTGTTTTTGAAGGGTTTGAAGTATTAAAGGATGAGGGCTGAGGACTTAAAAATAACAGTTTTAATGAACGTCATTCTTAGATGACTCCAATCTTGTTTATGGAAATTCCAACGTGGTTTTTCGATGTACGTCCTTTTCGGATATGAAAGGGGAATGCTCGAATTAATTTCATTTTTTGTACGTAATTCGTCAAGAATTTCTTGATTAAATTCAAAGTGACGTTAAGTTGGTCAACACGATACATATTAAAATAAAGTCACCGACCTAATTGTTTTTATTTTATGAAATTTTTTATTGATTGCTACTGTGCGAGACCATAATCGAGAGATAATCGCAATAGTACTCTCATTTTTATGTTGATCCATAAAAAAATAATATAAATATAAAAATGAATTAATTATTAATGAAAACGCAACATTATTAAGTTCCCACAATCTCAATGACATGACGATATGGTCATTGTCGTGTATCGTGCAATGCACATTTTCCCATTTCCTGATAAACTTCATATTCTGTTTAATTTCAATTTTCATATTATGATTTTAAGAATTTATTTATTTGGTCAGAGAGAGAACATCAGAACAAGCTTATCGACCAAATCATAAATATTTATTCAATCAGACTTATGTATGTGCGTAAATATAGACGAGTAGCGATGAGTGACCAAAAGTGGACAAGACTTTACCCCATTCATCGTCATTTTCATTCGAAAATTCTATTTTTATAATGAACATAACATCATGTTTGTTTTATGAGCTGTTAGGGCTTCTAATCGATTAATACTGACATTGTTTCTACAGAACAATTGCGAAAGGGAAATACTTAAAGAATGATTAATGATGATAAAGTAAGACCTTTAGTGAAATGCCATGAAAATACAGAACAATGCAATATTTTGTCAATATTAAGTTGGCGTGGGATTGTGGACTGTAAATAGTGAGAGTTTAGGGTTTTAGGCAGTGCTGTTGAACTAGCAAAGTAAATTTTGGTGCTAGAAATACTTAAAAGACACCAAATTAGTGGAAATATAGTGTTAAAAAGAATTTGTCTGCAAATATATATATACATGTGGGTGTTATGGCAGGATACAATAACTAGATTTGGGTAGTAAAGTTAATAATCTCTTTAAATACAATTGTTAAATACATATTACATAGTTTTATACTACAATATTGTTATGGAATCAATAATAAAAAAAAAAGTTGAAAAATTTCGTTTTTAAACCATCACAAATATCCAGACAATCCCTTAGGTATGCCATATTAAACTATCCTCGAGAATCTAGACTTTGCTGAAGCCTCCGATCTAATATTTGCGACTGTGACAGACAATCATCATCGCAATCTTGCTTCATACTGGTTTGAGACACAGCAGACACTAACTTTAAACGCTAATAATGTCATTCGAATGTTCACAATCCAAAGCTACTCGAAACTTTTAATTCAAGCTCAAAATTAGACAATTAAGGATCACACATGACACTTCAGAACCTCTAAAAACAATACACAAATAAAATAACATAAAACAATAAATACGAAAAAGGGAGTAGAACGTAATTATCATTAATTAGACAGTCATGTGTTGTTTATGCACTCACGTGATTCATTCATAATTAAAAGAGACAAACAAACAAAAAAGTAAAGGTGGTCAATTGCATTCTGCATGAATGTTCCACTTTCTCTAATTATCATTATCATTCTGATGTTTATTTTGTGGATTATTTTCATTATTGTAGATGTAAATGTTTGATAAATTCAACTTTCATATTCGCTGCCTTACATTTTCATTTTCATTCAAAAGAGAGAGAGCAGCACGTTCCTTTATTATTCAAAAACAGACCTGATTATAGCAAAAAAGAAGAAATATATTCTCTTCCATTTCTTTTCATTCATTCTCTTCTTTTTTTATTCACTGAATATATAAAACCAATATATGTGTTATAGAATCAGGTCGACTATTTGTGTGGGGTGAAAATCCTTGTGGTCAGTTAGCTATTGGAACATGTGAGAACGTTGTAACGAAGCCATCGTGTGTGAAGAACATCAAAAAATTGGGACAAACCGTTAAGGATTTTCAATATGGATCAAATTTTTCCGTGCTGTTAACAGGTGATTTATGAGAGCTTAAAAATAAAAGCTATAATAGATAAGAGCTTCCCACTGTGCCTTATAACATTTTATATTTCTGTCTTTCCCTTTCTCTTTCAAAACAGAATCCAGCAAAGTATTTTATGCCGGCAAAGATATTTTTCCATTCAATGCTAAGATTAATAGCTTGACTGGAGTCTTTCAACACGAAATTACTGCGACTCCTGTCGAACTCAAAGAATACGATCGATTCAATGATAAATTTGATATGATACGAGCAGGTGATGAACATTTTGCTCTGCTAAATGAGACACGAGATAAATTATATGGTTGGGGTTTTAACTCGCACTATCAACTTGGAGATATTGATTCAGCAAATATTTTAATGTACCCAGATGTTTTCTTCCAAGCTGACCTTGATGAGACCATTAAATTATTGGAATGTGGAAAGCTGTCAACGTGTCTTGTGACTGGTATGTCAACACTGATGTTGATTAATAAATTGTGTTGTATTTTTATGATTAAGTCATCAATTTATCGTGGCTTTGGAAGTTTTTACAGCACTATTGAGCTCATTTGAATTTTGTTTAGTCTGTCCATATCCCTAATAAGTATTATTTCGACAGTAATCCTCAAAAATCATCAAATTAATGAAAAAGCTATTGAATATAAATGATTAAGCTTGTGATGTAGCCAGAAATATTTCCAGAAGAGCTATAATCTCTTAAGAGTCTGAAATTCCTCACAATCTATTCAAAACCATTAAAAGCGCTTCCTTCGCTCACAATTGAACATATCCATGCTAGTTTAAAATCATTCTTAACATTTTATCTACAACAATCATGTTCTTAACTTTCCCTTTCTTTATTTACGCGATTTAGAGTTTAATGATCTATATTTAGTTGGAAGATTCAAAAACATGTCAATATCAACGTTTACAAAAATTCGTGAGCCTGTACAAAACTCAATAATTGTCCAAATAGCAATATCAGATGCAGATGACATATTCTTATTAACAGATAGTGGAAATGTGTTTCAATCTACGAATATGACATCAATATTAGACATGAGATTTGAGGAGGTAGACTTTCCAGGAAATGAGGAGAAAATCATAAAAGTAGCACCTGGTCTTGCATTCACATCAATCATGACGGAAAGTGGTCGATGCTTTTCACTACTTGACGAGGATAGAACAAATTTGATTGAGTCGGGAAAATTGAAGGAGCTTAATGTTATCGATATTAATGCAGGCGCACAGCATGTGTTGGTATCGACATTATTGAGAGATGAAGATTATAACGGAAATGGAGATTCAAGGCTCAATCAGACATACACAATCAATTTTAATAAAATAACAGAAATGGGAAGTGGTGCTGATAATGATCAAGAACCTGTCATAACCGAAAAGATGAAATCAGCAAAAGTCATTGAAAGTCTTTCAAGTGAGAAAAGTGATGATGAAAAAAATGATAACATCTCATTGATTGATATAGAAGAGTCAATACGTGGAAATAATGGATCGCGAGCAACGACACTTGAATGTAAAGACACAGATTCCTCAAACTCGTCATCGACACACAATAAGCATTCAACAACCGACCGACCTGATTCAGTAATTCGTTATATTGACAACGGCATTGAGAAGCGCTCAGCGTCAGGTAAGATCAGTCTAAAATAGCTTTATAAGACACAAGTTTTTAATTAAAATTTTATAAAATTACAGCAAATCGAATGCGAAACGGGTCAGCAAAGATGAACGTGAATGACACCTCTGAGGATAATGAGGATGATGAGGATGAAGACAGAATGAAAATGCCACGAAAGAAAACTCCAATGCCGCGAGCAAGAAAGCAAAAGGATGTTACAGACGACGATTTGGATGAAAATGGCATAATTGATCGTGACGAAGATTTATATGATGATAATGATGATGTTTCAACTTCAACATTAAGGGGAAGTGACGAGAGCTTACAAGACTATATTAATGAGGAGAACAAAGTTAATTCAATGAATAAATCCAATGGAAACATCATAAATGAAAAGTTTAAAAAAGTTAAGAAATTTATGATTGATATAAAAGATAAAGGCAAGGGATTATCGTGTAAGAACTCCGATACAGTCATAGATGAATATCCGCAAGATACAGTGACAAATGTCAATGATAATCATAAGAAATCATGTGCAATTATGTAAATTAAGGACACAAAAATTATGTTTGTTGATATTTATAGATTAACTCACCTTTATGATTTTACAAGCGAACAAATAAAGTTGTTAAATAATTTCTCAGCTGATTAACTATGTCGTTTTTCTTTAATTTCCTTAATTATTGTAGATTTGTTTGTAAATGTTTTCACGTTATATCGAAATTTGTAAACAAACGTTTTTTCTCTGCTTTCTCGATTAATTATCAACTGTTCTTTAATTTACACTACTTCTTAGTCACTTATATTATAGTTTAATTAACATTTTATGCTTAAAAGTCCTTTATTTCACTGTAAAATCTTTAAATAAATCTTTTCCCGGTTTTTTGTTGTTTTTATTCCACGAGTTTAGGTTGATTATCCCCTGATTCAAATTTTTTTCTACCGTTACGCTTTTGAAATTGTTATAGGCTAGAGGCGTATAGAAGCAACAGATTTGATTTCCGTTTTGTCTCTTAGTGTAAAATCACATACTGTGATATCGATTAAGTCTGTCTTTAGTCTATAAAAATGAGATTTTTGTTTTCGCATAGAATCATCCCTTTATTTTTTCAAATTTCGGCCGTTATTTTCGGTTATGATTCACCCACGTGTTGATAAACATTTCATTAAAGCTGAAAAGGTTGTAATATATGAATTAAAACGTTCATTTACCTCTAAATACCCTCTATTTTAATCAACTTTTATTATTTCGATCGATATAATTTATTTAACTACCATAAATTCTTTAATATCACAATAAACGAGCATGCAAAAAGCAATTAAATTAAGTTTCTAAGCAACTTGGATAAAATACATGCACTAATGAGTCCCAACCGCAATCAGCAAGTTGATTTCTCTTTAATCTACTCCAATCTAATCCATATCCAAAATCTGTGTGATGTTTTATTGACTCGAGTGGCTCATTTGTTCTATTAAAGTCCCATATCCTGCAAATTTAATAAATTATAATTTAATAACAAAAATGCCAATAATTGAGAGCAGCTTACCTTGTATAGCAATCATATCCAACGGAAGCTATCGTACTAAGTTCAAAAGGTGAAAATTGAATTTTCCTAACTGCAAAATCACATCCTTTCAACTCAAACATGGGCACCCCAAAATGTCTCATATCATAGCCCCTAATCAATCCATCACTAGAACCTGTAGCTAAAATATTTTGATCAAATTTACACCAATCACATGACAAAACCTCACCATCGTGAGACTTTAAACTAGCAATTGGCTTGTCTTTATTAAAAACATTCCAAATTTTTAAATAACCATCAGCAGACACTGACGCAAATGTGTTTGGTATGAGAGGTGAGAACACAGCATTGTAAACGATTTTTGAGTGTCCATTGTAGGTACAGAGCGATGTTGTGAAATTTGGATCCCATAACTTAATACTTAAATCCCAACTGGAACTAAGAATATAATTGTCACTTCTTACACTCAACCAATCGATGCTATATACTTCCTTCTTATGCTCCTTATAAATCATTTGAGGTAAATTTGATAACGGCGAGTCATCATTAATTGATTCCATATTCCACAACTGCAATGTTCCATCACCAGACACTGAAATCACAATATTTGGATCTTTCTCCGATGAGATAAGATCAAAGAGTCCGTCACTCCAATGAAATTGTTTAACTTCTTTGAAATTATCGTCATCGTCTGAAAAGTCTAAAACATACAATGTTCCTGCACCTGCCAAACCAAAATATTGTGATGACGCAACAAAAAGTCGGTCAGCTGAAAATCGAGAAAATCTCACGCCATAGCCATGACGATTTGTTGTAAAGTATGTCGGCATAGTTCTGAAAGTAAAAGGAAAGAAAAAATGGAAAATTGTTAAAATTAAAATATATTTTTAAGGCTTCTTTAGGTCTTTTTAAAAATACACGTGCTCGTTGAACTTGAAGGAAGTGATATATGAATGACGGTTGAATTCAGGATTTTAATTACTTCCGAAATTATTGGTAGTCATAATACCACAGAATTATGATTTAGGGATCTCCCTTATCCCTGAGCCCCTGATCCCTGCAATTCTTTGATTCTAAAAGCACATTAAGTATCAAATTGTTATACATTCACATTCCCGAATGGCAAAATCGGTTAATCGATCAGAAATCCAGCACCAAGTATGACTCTGGCATCGTACTGGACCTAAATCGAAGCAAGCATCATTTCAGAGTCATACCGGCTGGGTGCTGATTTATTTTCGAATAACCGACTTGTGTTGTTCGGGATTAAACTGGCTAATCTTCTAAATTCTTCAGTAATTAAACAACACCTTTAAAGAAACATTTACCGCTTATATTACGTGCGTCAATAATCATACAAAACTCCTGCGTTATGCTTTCTCATTTCATAATTCAAATAGGCTCCTTATTATTATGTAGATGATTTTATAAGCACTTACATGAACTGATCTTTCAACTAGCACAACCGTGTTCTAAATAGCATTAAAATATTTTCGACAACATTCTTACGACGTAGATAGTAATTGGACTAATAGTGGACTGATTCTGATCGATAAAATTGAAGCCATTTGAATGCAAAATAATGGCAAGTATAAAAGGTAGAACGTTCTAGGACGGAGTCATTATTACATTTCTGGTTGTCTTACAAACAGAACTTACTGAAACTTACAAAGCTCTCTCAAAATTTCTTAAATCGAGGAATTTTGAAACGATAAATGAAAGTATTTTTCATCTTAACGAATAATTAAGTAAAAAAAAAGTAAATTTTTGTGTGTGATTTTATTTCTCATTTCTGTGAATTTGTAAAAAAATCAAAACTTATTAAAAATGGTTGTCGCAGTAAAAGTTTTCAAGAAAACAACACCAAATGGCAAATTAACTGTCTATTTGGGCAAGCGCGATTTCATTGACCATGGGTAACATATTCCGTATTAATGCTTAAGTCTCAACAGAAACTAATTAGTGCTCATTCTCTAGCGAATTTTGCGATCCAATCGACGGTGTTGTCGTCCTCGATGAGGAATATATGCGTGGTAGAAAAGTCTTCGGTCAATTGGTAACAATCTACCGTTATGGACGAGAAGAGGATGAAGTTATGGGATTGAAATTCAGCAAGGAATTGATCATTGGAAAGGAGCAAGTCTTTCCAATGGTTAATGCCAAGATGGAAATGACACCAATGCAAGAGCGTCTGATTAAGAAGCTTGGAACAAATGCTTTTCCACTTACATTCCAATTCCCACAATCGTCGCCAACGTCTGTCACACTTCAGCCAGGCGAGGAAGATCAAGGCAAACCATTGGGAGTTGAATATTATGTGAGAGTATTTGTTGGAGACAATGAAGATGATAAGGCTCATAAACGTAGCAGTGTAAGCCTTACTATTAAGAAATTGCAATTTGCTCCACCAACAAGAGGACGTCGCTTGCCTTCATCATTGGTCAGCAAGGGTTTCACATTCTCTCAGGGTAAAATTAACTTGGAAGTGACATTAGATCGTGAAATCTATTATCATGGCGAGAAGATTACTGCCAATCTTGTCGTTACCAATAATTCTCGTAAGACTGTTAAGAGCATTAAAGTATTTGTCGTTCAGCATTGTGAAGTGACAATGGTTAATGCTCAATTTAGCAAGCATGTTGCTAGCATGGAAACTCGTGAGGGTTGTCCAATCACACCTGGTGCTAGCTTTACAAAGAGCTTCTTCCTTGTTCCATTGGCTAGTTCCAATAAGGATCGTCGAGGTAAGTCACACAGTTAACACGAAAATAATTCTTATAAGATAAAGTCAAACACTATTCTAATAGGAATCGCACTCGATGGACATTTAAGAGACGATGACGTCAATCTTGCATCATCAACTCTTGGTGCTGAAGGCAAAACATCATCCGAATCTATGGGTATCGTAATCTCATACTCAGTTCGTGTCAAACTCAATTGTGGAACATTGGGTGGTGAACTCCAGACTGACGTTCCATTCAAATTGTTGAACCCAGCACCCGGTAAGTTAATTAAGTCACTCATATGAATATCCAATTATAATTTAAATCCAAATCCAATTAATAGGAACTGTCGAACGTGAGCGCGTAAATGCCATGAAGAAAATGAAATCAATTGAAAAGCATCGTTATGAAAACAGTCACTATGACGATGAAGATGACTCAAATATTGTTTTTGAAGACTTTGCCAGAATGAGAATGAATGAACCAGAATAAACATGCCAAAGCGTTTATTAAGCATGAAACTTTTGTGAGGAAGACGTGAAAAAAAATTTCTGGGCGAAACTTTTTTCCTCGCAAATTTTTCCAAAACTTTTAATTTATAAGCTGTCGAATCACATGATTTCCTTGACACTTTGAAAACTTTATAGCTGCGCAGTGTCACCTTCAAAGTATCAATCAAATCCGTAAATCGTTAAGCAAATAATTTCTATTTTTATATTTTACTTGATTTCTATTTTGTTATTGTTTTCTTCTTCCTTTTGTGTTAAAAACGAAGCACCAGAAGTGATATATTACTTTTAAAAAGCAACCAGAAAAACGAAACATAAACAACTCGTAGAATAGAAAGTGAAAAAAAAATCATAAAATTATCGTGAAGCTTTTAAACATTTTCACTAGCATATTAAGCCGTGTCTGTGTTTCCAAGACAGCTCACAGAATGAGAATTTTTCTGCAAAGCACTTTTTTTGGCTTTGATCAAAAATTCTTGTTCCTCAAAAAAAAAATTATAAAAATTGTTATTTTAAAAAAAATCAAAAAACTCCCTCAAGAAAATCAATTAAAGATTATGTAAAATTCTAATTCTTAATTTTAGTAAAATAAAAATAATTTTCCTTCAATTTATACCCCATTTGGATGTTAGAAAAGGATGTAAATTGAAAGAGAATATTTGAAGTATAAACTTATGTTTTTTTGCTTAATTCTTCGTTGAAGATTGTTTTGATATCGCTGAGAAACATTTGATAATTTTAAGCTGATGTGAGAATTAAAAATTGTCGATGATCTTCCTGAATCTGAGTAGAAACTGAAGAAAAATTTAAGAATGTGAATGATAGAATTTTTTGTTCAAAACTGACAAGATTTCGTTTATATTAACCTCAACAAGTCAAAATAAGATCTAGTGGAAACCGGATTCCAGTGAAGGTGCCTTAAAAATTTGTTAATAGAAACTCTAGAGCATAGACCAAAAATAAGTAACATCTTCGTAAAAATATCGTTCGATTTTCAACAGAAGACAATTGATATAATCAATTATACCAAATCGTTGTTTATCAAAATGATTAAGAATCGAGAATTGCTTATAAAATCATAGTAAAACAAATAACTTCATGTTTAATATTCTTGATTAGAGCGATTCCTGGATAGCACAAGTCAGATAATCGAAACCAAATCCTATGCTAAGAAGAAGCGAACAACTTGAGGGCAATTTTCTGTTCAACACGAAAAATTAGCCCCGAAGTCGATTTGTGCTACTTGGGATTCATAATTGAATTATTCAGATTTTTAAAAATACAAAAATCACAATTTTTGCTGAGTACAATATTCTTCAAAGAGCTATTTTTAATTTTTTGGATCCACATCAGCAATTAAAATTGATTTCCCAATTCACTATGAAAGATTTAAAAAACTTTGTTCAGCACTTAATTTCTAAAAGACAAATTCGATTTCACAATAATTAACAATAGCTACTCACTTTTTTTGCTTTTAAACTTTTTCACTATTTTTATTGCTGGCAATTTTTTTTTCAATTCCCAAAAAATAATTTTTTAAAAAAAATTCAATTTTTTAAAAAATAAATTCTTAAAATAATTTAAATTCTTTTTTTAAAAAATCTACAAAATTTCAAAAATTCCAATTTTTAAATGCCTTCAGCAACTTCTATATCGTTTAGTAGTCAAGAAAAGACTGAGAGTTTAAAGCGCCCAGACATCAAAAGATCGTTGAAGTCATCACAAAGAAAAAACAAGTTTTACAGCTTGGACATTTAAATTTTAAAAGGATTTCTTTATTGTTCCTTTAAAAAGTTCTTCACATCTGCTGCAATTTTTTTGTCAACGGTTTTTTATAAACGAATTTTCAAGAAAACTGTCATGTCCACTAAAGGCCAGAAAAGGAAGATAGAAGAAGTCTTTAACTCCTCCTTGGAAAGTCTTAAAGAAGTTTTTTGTCATGCTGTTAAAAATTTAAATAAAAGGTTTAATCACCCCTTTCCTATTTCTTATTGGTTGAATCTTAAAGCTTCTTGAGGTTCTCTTGTGTGTAGACATGAAATAAGGAAGGGGAAGTTCCTTAAAGATGCGAAGCAAATAAAAAAGGTTCTTCGGTCAATGAAATTCCTGAGTGACTCGTTAGTCGCAATTTATCAGTTGAATTGGAAATATTATCATTTTGCAGCTTTTAACGGACAATAGTCTAGTGCCTTAAAATAAATCGTTATTTAACGCTTTTATCTTGAATATTTATTTCCAACGAAATGTCGAACACCCCATTTTACATTTCCTTTCTTATCAGTCCGTACAGAAGTGTGAATAGGTCCAGTTGTCTTATGAGTTTTTCCAGCAACTTTTAAATATTCCTTCTCAGGCTTTCCAATTCTAAATTGTGACAAATAGCTCGGTGGATTCTTGTCCTTCAAGTTGTGTAAAACCGTTTCATCAGGTGCTGCAAAAAAAATAATTAAAACTTTGTCATTTAAAATATTTTGATCACGTTCCATGTCTTACAGTAATAGTACTTCTTAGACGTAGCAAAAAATACTTGACAAGCCACAATTATTAAAAGAATTTGAAGAATTTTCGACATTTCTTCGGTTGTTGCTCGCTCAGCTTACAAAATATTTATGGCTTGAAAATTTCTCAACAATCATATTTTTATATCAGTAAATGCTCGGTGACTTACTTAATAGAAAAAAAATAACGATTTTAATAAACAATTGGGAATGTCAAAGCATCAAAGAGAAATAAATATTTCATAGCTGTTCCACTTTATCGACCAGAAATGCAGAAGACTTTATGCTCCATTGATAATTTAGCATGGAAAAAAAATTCACGCGCCAGGCAGAGTTAATTAGTCTTGACCAGACCTCATAATTCATTCCATTGCAAATTAAGTTGGAGATAAGAAGTTGGAGTAGCGGTTAGCTGCATAATGAATATTAAACCCTATCCATGATTCCGTAATTTAGACAATAGAGAAATGTTTGTTGAACGCAATGAGACAGAAACTGATAATGGCTTATGCTTGTTGCTCTAAAAATGAAAAATCTTTTCTTTTCACACTTTAAAATCGGTAAGTTACAGTGATATTGTTGATGGTGGTTTTTTTGGAGCTTTATAAAAACTATTGTCAAAATATTGAAATCATTCAGTCGAGTTTTAGCCATTCAACAATCAATTCGGGTAGCAAATGAGTCAGCAATAAGAATTAAAAATGAATATTATAGGATTCAAGTTCCTTCTTTTAGTTTTAGTGACAATATGTTATAATCTAGACAAAATATGTGCTCAGAATGCAACTAAAATGTTAACTCCAATAATAGCTACAAATGTTCTTGGTCCAAAGCAATTTGAACGAATTGTGGTGCCTTATTATCCACCAATTATTAGAAAAGAAATTCCAGTGACAGAAAAAGTTGTGGATATAGAAAATACAACACAAGAGGTGAAAACAAACAGTATTAAGGCACCAAATTATAATGGTGGAAAGAAAAGTGATACAAAATCTTATAGTTATGTGACAAGATCTGATGGATTCTCTAAGAAACCTCCACCAAAAAAATATTCACCAGTAAGTCAGCCAAAGCAACCTCCAAAAGTAATTGAACCAAAATCAAAAGATTCAAAACCAAACCCGAAAGATTTACCAGCTGAACATAGAACATTACCAGAACCTAATGAAATCCAGCCTTTGCATATTAATACAAGAGGTTTCAAAAAGTCCCAGCCTGACCATAAAAATCAAGCGCCAGAAGAGAAGAAAAAGAAGTTTCAAGAACAAGAACAGAATTTAAAGATTGAAAATTTACCAGGAAATCCTGAAGAAGTTCCAAAAACTGACTGGTTTGATAATCATGGAAAGTATAACTACGGAATTGTCCATGACTCACCTCTAGTCGAAGAAAAAACGAGTGTTGAAGACACAACAGAAAATGAATCTAAAGAAGTACCAAAAGGTGTTGCTCCAAATCCACAGAAAATTCAACATCCACAGCCATTCCAACCTCCCATTACTGTCCAACATCCACAACCAGTTGCAACAATCTACCATCCACCAGCAACGCCAACACCAACAAACAATAATCACCATCCATTAACATTCAAAAGCAACTCTAATGTCCCAAGTTCACACAGTAAAGTTCATCAGCAGAACGGTAATAATGGAAATTTTCTTTATAAATCCGAAGTCTACTATCCCAACTATCGCGATCACATTTACCTCCCGTTCACAACTTATTATGGCGATGCAAATATTTTTCCAAAGCATTTACCAGTCTTTAATTCACACACAGTTTATCACACTCCACAAGCTGTGCCACAGCATAATACAATAAATCAAAACAGCAACAAAGCTCACGATTTACCAATAAAAGTTTCCCTGCCAATCCCCAAAGCGCCAACATCATCATCTACACCGAAGACAGTATATCCAGTCGTTCATAAAACTGAGCCACCAGCACATAAACATCCGGCATCACCGAAAAAAGCTGTAGAAGAAAAAAAGACAGCTCCAACAGCACCAAAAAATAATCAAGATGAAGAGGAAGAATATGACGAGAGTGAGGAAATCGAAGATGATGGTGGAAAGGCTGAATATTATGATTATGAGGAAGGAGACTCTGTTGAGGATGATGAAAGAAGCAACGATAAAATTCAAGGAGAATCCTCTGAAGATTATGAGGAAGAAAATGATGACGAGGAAGAAGAAAAGCCAACATACAGGTATACAAGCTATAATAATGCACGAGATGATGAAAAGTCAAGCGAAGATGAATTTGATAGAGCATGGGAAAAGTATGGCTATAGCCCAAAGGAAACATCCGAAGAAAATGAATCAAGTGAATCAAGACTCGTGCCACAGGAAATTGAGCCAGGAAGGAAGAAAATTGTGCATATGAAGATGGAATATCATACAGTACCACATGATGGCAATCATGTTTATGATATTGAACCAAAAATAAGAAGAAGTATAGATGTTAGCAATAAGTCATCACGTGAGATGAACTCTAAAATGTCAGGTACAATTAATAATAGTGAAATGAATAAGGACAAAAAGAGGAAAAGGAAGAACAAGAAAAGTAGTGCAAAAAGTCAACAGCAGCATCCGAACGCAGGCCCGGATGATTTAAAATTTTTCCAGTAAGTTTAACTCGTCCTATAAACTTATCATATTTCATAAAAAAATCTCATCTTCATCTTCATAATTTATTCTCATACTTAATCATGTACATTAATAATGCACAAAAGGGATCTGTTCATTGAAAAGAAATCACCGCATGAAATAGAATTTGGGCATGTAAGTGAGACACCAAAAGGATGGGAAGAGAGATATGAAAGACAGAATCATAGCCATGATAAAAATAGACATCAAGGAAAAGTATGCTTTATCGATTCTATTTTCTGCATTATTTGCTAGAGAAATTTATTTATTTTTTTTTTTCAAAATTGGTTATTTAAGATGTGGTTTTAGTTGAGACATTGAGAATCATTTTTTTGGTTTTTTGGATTTAAATTTTAGATATTTTGGCACTTAAACTTACTAAAAATTTAAACACACAGTTTCATTTTGATTTAACTAAATCTATAGGTTCTTAATTCAAGTTAACCAATTGTTATCTTAGTTTGATCAATTTTGAACTTGATTGATTATTTTTGATCAGTTCTGTACATTTGGTTCCGCCTGAAGATGATAATATTTGACTAAAATAATTCATTAAACCAGAACAAACCATAATTGAACCAAGTCTAACCGGGTCTAATCTTAAAGAGACATTTTAACACTCCGTACTCTCATCCATCATCCCCTCCATCCTATTTTAACTTAATATTCAAGATCATTACAAAACTCACAACACCTCATCCATTCCCATCCCAAAACCTACATTTCCTCTCCTACTAATCAAATTTATTCAATTCAATCTACAAATCTCTTTCCCCAAACCAGATACTTAAACTATTTGGGTAATGGTGAGCACAGAGCTGGTGGACGAGTGGGTAACGATAAACATTACATTGAACAGCATGAACGTGGAAGTAAGGTTACGGGAACATTTCAGAAAAAAGTAAAAGTTTAAATACACAAATTTTTTATAAATCACGATTGAAAGAATTGAAAGAAATTCTTCTTCATTTCCCTAGCTTGTTTTTTTTCGCACTTGTAATCGATTTTTTTGTCTTCTCTTTTCTTTAAACTCTCAATTTTTGTAGGTCAAATGGGCAGACAAAGACGGTAAGCTTGAGTGAAAAATATATATATGTTGTATAAAAAAACTTATTATGCAATTTTTTTTTAATAACATAATCGATTTCAATTCGTTTGCGGTTCCTATATACAATTGTTATTGATTTTTGACAGTTTGATTTTTTGATTGGCTCTTATTGAACAATTTTTTGTGCGAATTTCTTTTTTGGAAGTTCATTTGTGGTGTCTATCTTTTTTAATTGGGATAAAAAGGGGAGAGGGGATCAGCTTATTCTGAAGACCACCTTTGGTCTTCACTCGAATAGCACAAGTCGATTAATCGATTAGAAATCTGATACCAAGCTGGCGTGACTCTTGCGTAGCTCTGGATTCGATTTAAGATCAGTACCATGCACGAATCACGCCAGCTTGGTGCTGGATTTCTATTCGATTTATCGGTTTGTACTATTCAGGGAAGTAGTCAAAAATTTAAGTTCACAATAAACATCACTCGCGAAAGATCCCAACATTGATCTGATACCAAGCTG
Source organism: Chironomus riparius (assembly GCA_917627325.4). NCBI lineage: Eukaryota > Metazoa > Arthropoda > Insecta > Diptera > Chironomidae > Chironomus > Chironomus riparius. The sequence continues at coordinate 44,623,078 of OU895877.1, forward strand.
GCGTGACTCTCGTGTAACTCTAGATTCGATTTAAGATCAGTACCATGCACGACTCACGCCAGCTTGGTGCTGGATTTCTATTCGATTTATCGGTTTGTACTTTTCAGGGAAGTAGTCAAAAATTTAAGTTCACAATAAACATCACTCGCGAAAGATCCCAACATTGACAGTCATAACTAATAACAATTTTTTTTGAACTTTTCAGGGGGGTTCGGTGAACATTTCTGGGATTTGAATCATGGAAGATGATTGATGGCTTTGCTATTATTGTAGTTAAATTGTTATAATACCTCAGAGCATATAATAGATTAAGAAATTTGTATGACAAATTAGAATGCTTTATTTGATTTGTATTGATATTAAATTTAAGAAATTATTAATAAAAAATTTAATCCTTTCCAAAACTCAATCAAACTTCCGATTCTTCTTACAATTTGTAAAATATATTAGATTTGCTTAAAAATGAATACGCAAGGCGATTGCTGGTCTGTTGTACTATTCTCAATGCTCTACAATACGATTCTTATATATTTAATGAAACCTTTGACATCCAGATAGACAGGCATCCTCCACTTTACAATCTAGCAATAAGTTTGCGACATCAAAAACCTTCACGACTGCAATAATAAATTCATTACAATCGTTCTCACGCTAAGTCTACTAGCCAGTCCACAACACAATAAGAAACTCTCAAATCCTTTTTCATTCATTTATTTACTTTAATGACTTATCCTTTTTCCTATTCTTTTCATCTTTTTCACCGTCTCCTATAAGCAACAATTCACATTCAAATGACCCTTCATTTTATTCAATTTTAAATCATGTCAAAAAATATTTCTTCTTTATTTAAAGGAAGAGAAAAATAATTTTTTAAAAAGAAACCAGTTTTTAATGATGACCCAAAAAATCATCCTTTAGGACAAATGTACAGTTACTGCATTAAGTCTATGGAAATAAATTAAAGAAGAAAGGGTTGTGTAATATTTTATAAACGGTTTGTATGGATATGTGAAGTCATTTGACTAGATGATATGAAGGAATTCTTAGGAGAAATTTAGTGCTTTAGAATGGACATCTGCTGAAGTTTTATCCGTTTGATGACCTTTGAGGATAGTTCTGTGTTTTGATTATGAAACTGTACTTTAGATTTTATGTTGAACATTGAAATGTTCATGTTCTCAAGGTACAGGAATGTTCTCAAGATACAGGAATGATCTTAAGGTACATGAATGTTTTCAACGTTTACAGGAATGTTCTTAAGGTACAGGAATGTTCTTAAGGTACAGAAATGTCTAAGATACTGGTACTTTTAAACGCAGTCTTTTGGATGTACATTTGAAGAACTTTGAAGGTTTTGTTCAATAAAAAATTTAAATTCTTTTGCTGGTTTGTATAAGAAGTAATGCTCCTGATATGGAGATCCTCTTAATCTGTCTTTTCCATTTTAAAATTATATCCAGTCCTAAACTTCATAGGATCAAAAAATCGAGAACCTTCCATCTGAAGCATTATATAAAAGTTGACTGTAACTAGAGTAAAACCTCGGGTAACCCTAGGAATCAGTCAAAGTAATTAAAAATAGTATGCAAATTCCCAAAATCATCAAGATAACAATCACCATTCTAATCTTAAATAAATGTCACTCTAAACCTTTATAAAATAATCCCAAAGACTCATCTTTCATCTTCTTGTTCTCATGATCATTAAAAAACGCAAAATCACCGTTGTATGCGGAAGGACAATCAAAAATTAATTTGACGGAATTTTCTCATGAAATTCTTCTATAACCCTTTCATACATCTCTTCCTAGTTCACAAATACAGCAAGACTATCTCAACAATTATCATATCATGTCATTACATTATAACAAAGAATACAATACACTTTTCTGTTGTCCATAACCGGTTTTTTATGCTTGCACATATGTCAAGGGTCAGAGCTTCAAAGATTCCGTAAATGATAAAATTTTCCTTTTTACAAATAGCCAAGTCCCTTGACGGCTAGCTTATATCAACCCTTATGTTATTTTCTCATGAGAAAAAAAAGTCCCGTATTGGACTGCATAAATCAAACATGTACAGCTTTTGCCCTTCCGGGTTGCTTTTTTAAAAAAATTATCTTTGATGATACAATAGGAAGAAGGAAAATCGGAAACTGGTCAAACGGGTTTTGAGAGTGACCGAAAAAATCCACATTATTTAAATAATATTCATGCTGGTAGCCGAAGATCATGATTTAGCAGGTAGATAGGAAGGCATTCTAACCCTTCTTATCCCATTGTTGCATTAGGTGCAGTGATTGTCATTTGATGCATAAATAGTTTCATCTATCTTCCTTTTTTTATATTCAATGCTGTAAAGGGGGTATTGAGTCGGAAGGTTCCTTGATTATGATCAACCCTTCCTCTTGTAATTTCTTTTATTATCTTAAGAAACTTTTTTTTTTCATGCGCATCAAAGGCAAAAATGTGAAGGGTTGGAAATGTGAATAGAAAAAAAAGTTGTCTATTATTCATATGAATCTTTATACTTCATTTTTTATCACGTAAAGGTCAGTTCTGTTCTACAATGACATTAATTTTATTGCAGTCTCAAATTAATGGTACACAAAGTATGATTTATGTAATTCTATGATGAAACTTAAGATGTTTCTCATTGCAATAATCACGCAGTGCTGTTTCTAAGGTCAAATTTCTGTTTCGTGTGAACAGTTCACTCTGTGGAAATATTTTTAATTTTGTGAAACAAACTAGAGGTGTAGCCAAAATATTATTTGGAGAGTCTAAAACATTTTTCAATTGAAAGATTCTTAGTTGAATCGTATTGCTTCACACAAACATTGTTCATCTTTGTTCTATGATTACTCTAGCCTGTAGAACAAAGCCTCTCAGAACCCTGGCCAAGAGTTTGCAATCCTCGTTCTAGATACTGAACCTTATGAGACCTCCCCATAAAATTGGCTACCCTTAAATCAAACCGTGCATTTAAAAAAATATTTATTGTTCATTATCATCAAACTCATTGTCGTCTGTAGCTACAAGATCAGTCTCAATGTCATCAGTTTTTGAAAGAACTTCATCTTTTTCCTTCTCATCTTCATCTTCCTCAGCTGATTGAGCCTCCATACTTTGACGTAGATCGATTGACAAAGTCTTTGAACTTTCTTGTCTTTTGATTTGATGGACCTCCTCTTCTTCTACTTCTTCTTCTTCTTCTTCCTCGACAATATTTACAGGTTGATGTTGTTTTACCACAATTGGCTTGTCATCTTCAGATGGAACAAACGATTCATTGCTTTCGGATGTGACTGAAAGTGATCCACTGAGAGGATCAATTATGTTTACTGACAACAAGTCAGATGGCTTGTTCTCAGCAAAACCAGCGTTACTCATTCGTGGACTAAGAAAACGAGATGACACGACTGAGACTTTAGAACATTCTTGTGTGACTGTGATGGAACCAAATTTAGGAAGAAATCCAAGATCTCCTTGACCATAAAAGTTTTGAACTGAGGATGTGCGTCTAGTTTCATGTCTAATGTCTGCATTGTTAAGAATATTCAGCAAGTCAGTAAGGAGATTGTTGCGACGAGCTTCATGGAATGCCGGATCATACTCAAAATCTTTCTCACCTTTAATTGCCAATTTAACAGTTATTCTTAACATCTCAATAATCTCAGATATGCGTTCAAATTCCTTTTTATTAAACACCGACTCATGCTTAAAGTTATCTCGTTCAGTCTCAATACCAGTAATTTCTCGATGAAGCATGTCAATTTTATCTTTGAGATCTTGCATTTCACTTCTGTTGTCTTTTGTCATACGACGAACGACTTCATGACTTCTTTTTATTTCAAGCAAATAATTGTTCAAGTCACGTGAATTTTCAAACTCGACCGACAATTTATTAATCAATCCCATTTGCTGGTCGCAAGTCTTAATAAGTCTCTTTTTCTCAGTCACACTTGCCTCATATTGTGCAACAATCTCTTTATGCTTCTTCTTCATTTCTTCATTTTCCTTCTGCAAACGAGCTTGTAGATTTAAGATTCTATCCATGTCATTATTCAAAGCAATATTTTCACGTAAAAGTCTTTGAGTTGATGCCGCAACTCTCAAGTCACTCGTTTTCGTGAATTCAGTGGAAAGTTCAAGTAATTTATTCTCAACATCTTTTCTCATTCTCTCTTTGTCGAGAATGACCTTCCTTTCCATTTCATAGAGAATTTCTTTATGCTTCTTCGCTTGGTCTTTCAGCTCGAATTCTTGCGTATCAAATTTGGCAATTAAGTCGTCACGCTGTAGACGAAACTCTTCCATTGAATTCAGTTTACCGGTTAGCAATTTGATTTCCGATGTTAAGTTATCATGCATCATTTTATATCTGCAAAGTAATTTGTGGTATTTAGCTGGGTAATTTATCGATTAAGTAATAAAACATTTATGTGTGATGAAATTAGAGGAAATTTTGTTTTGCCATCGACATTAAAATTGTAAATCAAAGAAGGGAACGACAACTTGGGGGCAATTAAGAGTAAAGGCTTGTTAGATTAATTGATCTGGAATCGAAACAACTCGATTGATTCTTGTGCCAGAATTTACTTTAAGAACCGTTAAGAGCGTACCAACAACCCCTACTCGACATGACAAACTTCTGATATGGGTTCGATTTCTAGGACTTCATTAGAGTTAATAAAAGATGTATTTCATTTTGGCATTTGCAAGGGTCAGACACTCCAAAAGTATTGTAATGTATTGTACAATATTTTACAATACATATGAAAGTATTGTAAGTATTATACTTACAATACATATGAAAGTATTGTAAGTATTGTACAATACCTACAATACTTACAATACTTGTATGACAAGTATTGTAGGATTGTATAATACTTACAATTCTTACAATACTTGTATGGAAAGTATTGTAGGAATTAAAGTTTGTACAAGACAGTTTGAGAAACATTTGTCGTATGAATTTGATTATAATTGATGGTTTTTATGTAGTTTCTCGTGTTTCTTTACATTTTTTGAACCAAAATTTGATGAAAATACATAATTAGCAATTTTGAACTAAATATTTTTAAGTTTTAATTGAAATTTTATAGTTCTCCAAAAATGTTCAGTCTAAAACATATACAAATATTATAAAAATATTTTTATACAAAATTTTTGGCAGAGGTCGAAGTTGGTGAAGTGAAGTCGTTTCACTTCACTTCACTTCACTAAAATTTCAATCGGTTTCAAGTCAGCTCGAGTGAACTCATTTTTTTCGTGTTCACTCGAGTCGACTTTTAACCGAGTTGATTTTTTCATGTTCACTTTAGTTGACTTTTAACCGAGTTGATATTTTCGTGTTCACTTTAGTCGACTTGAAACCGACTTGATTTTTTCGTGTTCACTCGAGTCAACTTTTAACCGAGTTGATTTTTTCGTGTTCACTTTAGTCGACTTGAAACCGACTTGAGTTCACTAAGGAAAAAAAAAATGTAATATACCAAACTGATTTCTGCTAGTACTTGTGAAGTATATGTGATTACATACAAAATTGCAGAATTTGTCCTTTTTTACTTTTCATAACCATATAGCAAACTAAACGAATTATAATAAACTGGAAGTTTGAAAAATATTTCAAATTAATTCGTTTAGTTTGCTATATGGTTATGAAAAGTAAAAAAGGACAAATTCTGCAATTTTGTATGTAATCACATATACTTCACAAGTACTAGCAGAAATCAGTTTGGTATATTACATTTTTTTTTCCTTAGTGAACTCAAGTCGGTTTCAAGTCGACTAAAGTGAACACGAAAAAATCAACTCGGTTAAAAGTTGACTCGAGTGAACACGAAAAAATCAAGTCGGTTTCAAGTCGACTAAAGTGAACACGAAAATATCAACTCGGTTAAAAGTCAACTAAAGTGAATATGAAAAAATCAACTCGGTTAAAAGTCGACTCGAGTGAACACGAAAAAAATGAGTTCACTAGAGCTGACTTGAAACCGATTGAAATTTTAGTGAAGTGAAGTGAGTTTGCTTCATCGACTTCGACCTCTGATTTTTGGTAATAAAGTCATTTTTCAAAATTGTCAAAAGCAAAAAAGTATTCTGGCTCGAAACAAAGGCGATATAACGCCAGATGCAGCCAAAAATATCAAACATTATTAACGAAAATAAAATAAGATGAGAATATTAGACATTAGTCTCCTCATATTAGAGGAACTTTAACGTTTGCTTCAGTTTTATACAGGTAGCACCGAGGTTTCGTTTTTTTTATAGCGCTTTAAGCCATATCATAACATTGCTATGCCTCGATTTAAGTTTGTTTCTTTAAAGTTTACTTTGCTTTTAGTAAGGACATTTTTCAACAAAAATTTTCAGTGAATTTTCCTGATATGATATATCTTTTTGTATTAACTAGGCATTCACGATTTCCCGGACCCAAAAAATTATCGGGAACTGGACAAAAATTCAAACTCAAATATCAAACATGCTGCTGGAAATTTGGAAGATTTTTTTGTATTCAAATGCTGAAACTTTTCAATTGAGATAATTTGACATTAAAATTTTTTGGATAATTATTGTTATTCATCGAGTTTCTGTCCCAAAAATTTCAGGAACAGGAAATCGTGAAAGTCTAGTATCAACTATAAGAACTAAAAAAATAAGAATAATTTTAGCAAAGAAAGAAGAATATATACAGTTTTATATTGTCTTAGAGATGCAGTTGTTGAAAATATGTATTTTCAAAAAAAAAATGCTATAAAAACCATTTGATAAGTTTGTTAAATTTGATTCCTTCTTAATCGCCTTCTTGTCAGAGGTAAAGAAATTCAAATCGTCAAAGTAATGTCTGAATACACTTAAAACCTTGTACTTTGATCAAAAAATTTGTATAAAACGTAATGCAGTTTGCTATAAAGAGTGATAAATCTTGTGAAAATGAAACCAATCTATTTAATTTTGATTCCTTATTGACATTTAATAATAGTTTAAATAATAAACTTCGTACCTATACAGTTTTATGCATGAGAATTGTATGAAATCAATTCTTGATTTACATCAGTCTAGCTTTACAAAAGAATTTTGAACTTTTTACCATTTTTATAGCCATTACATAATCAGAAATTCTCTTTTTAAATGGAAAACTGAAATTTGTGCTAGTTTTTCATAAAATATCTCTGCTAATTTTCAATAATAATGTTAATTTATCAAAAAAAAATGTTATTTATCAATATTTGTCAAAAAAAGTATTAAATTAGGTTTTACAAATTGTTGAAAACTCAAAAAAAATTTAATTTCTTTTAAAATTTGGTTCTTGAATAATTAAATTTCAGTATTGTAAGTATTGTAAGTATTGTAAAGTATTGTAAATTTATATGAAAAGTATTGTAAGTATTGTAGGTATTTTACAATACTGCAATACTTGTATGGAAAGTATTGTAAGTATTGCAAGTATTATACAATACCGTACAATACTTTGGAGTGTCTGACCCTTGGGCATTTGAACAAAAATTAATTGTAAAAGGTGTAGTATTCTGTTAAGGCATAGAAACCAAAATCTCGTGATATAATACAAATCAAATGAGGTTCAAGAACAGATTCATTCTAACCAACAAACCCGACAAGATCAAAATTAAATCAAGTTTAAAAATTGAGAAGTTCACTATTAAAACAAAATTTCATCGACTTCGAGCTCTGCTATAAAGCAATATCAGACCTTAAACCCTAGTTTCTATAGAAACAGCATAACAACGAATTTGCATAAAATCACATAACTTACTTATTTTCCCACTCAATCATCTTCTTCTTGAAATTTTCATTCTCTTCATGCCGAACCTTAGACAATTCAGTCAATTTATCCTCCAGTTCTTGGATCATGTTGACTTTCTCCTTCAAAGTCCGATTCAAGTACCTGAAATTTAATAAATTAATGCAGACAACTCACATAAGCAGGTCAAGTCAACGAGAGAAATAAAAATCTTACGAAACTACATCTTGACTATTTGTCTCAATTTGCTTCATTCGCAGTTCCATTTCTTCATTTTTCTCCTCAATTTTGACATTATGAGCTCGAAGACGTGTCAATTTCTTGTTGATATCAGCAATTGTCAATTCATAAAATTGCTTGTCAACAGCTGTCAAATCACTATCTTCTGGATCTTCTTCTTCAGACTTTTTTGTCTTCTTGCCTTTTTTCTCTTTGGGAGGCATGATCACAATTTATTGAGCAATAAAAGTATTAATTTTGTTAAGCGAAATCAATTGAAATGAAAATTTTAATAAAACTTTTTATCGTATCGAGGAGAAAGAAAATATAAAAAAATGGTGCTGCTATGACGCTTTTTATTATATCAATAAAATTTCTCAATGCACACGCATGTATTTACCAAGCCCACTGCTTATTAACTCTCTTGCATTATGACTTAATTTCCTTAATGTTTCCATTGACACTCAATTTTTTATTCAAGAATCTGATAAACATTTTATTAATGTCTTTTAAGATAAATCAAAAAATTTACATTGCATAATTCTCCTTTATGATGACTATAAAATATTGGTTACAATTAAATATAATTCCGAAAACCCAAAAGAAATTGGTTTTGCTTTTCTTTACATAATTTATAAAACCAATTGATTTATTTATTTAACTTAATAAACCGAGACAGCATTAAACTTCAAAATCATAGGCAAAAATAATTTTTATGAGTCAACTCCCGAGCTTTATGGGTTGATTCGACCAGAATAGCACAAATCGGTTAATTGAATAGAAATCTAGCATCAAACTTGCATGACTCTGGCATGGTGCTGGTATCGATTTAAAACCAGCACTATGCCAGAGTTATACAAGTTTGGCGCTAGATTTCTATTCGATTATCCGGTTTGTGCTATTCGGGTGAGACTTGAGAGGAAGGATAAGCTTAATTGGCAATGTTTTAGGTAAGATTTTTTAGAAGGTTTTAGATTATTTCTAGCAGGTTTGAAAAAATCCTAGCAAATTGAAGAAATATTAGTTTTTGCACCTCATTTAAACCCCTGATTAGGATCAATAGTTAGATTAAGTTCAATCATCATTCAATTCAGATCATAATGGAGACTAGGAGTCGGTTTCTAGTAATCTTCACAGCTTCTAAGGATCGGAATGATATTTTATTTCCTTCAATATAGGAAGCAAAAAAAGCTTAACTGAGACTAGGGTATGGTGCTTCGAGTAGCTATAAAATTAGCATAGTCCTTTTTACTATGATTTCATTGGTGTTGCTGTGAAGTAGTGTTTTAATAATATTGCGGTCTCCTGCTTTGATACCTGACAGTTTTACATTTTAATGCTAATCATAAGTTCTTATGAATATATCTATTTTATGTGATACATGACACCATGCAGAGTTGAAGCTAGAAATGTTTTGATAGGGAGTTTGAATTTTTTTTAAAGACGAGAAAATTTGGCAGGAAGGGATTAAAACATTAAAGAAGTTAAATGAAATCAGTTTATCACAATTAATTTTAAATTGAATTAGTTTCTTAAACTCGATCGTGAATTACTCGGGATTGATCAAAAGAAAGTGAAAAATCCAAATCAAAACATCATCAACAACTTAAAATGAATATTCAAGTATATACAAGATAATCAGCATCATCATGCTGAGTAAAAACTCTTCTCAGTTATTCAATTAATTCATTTACAGAAACAATTAACTCAAGATTATTAACATCGATTAACATCGTTTTAAATTACATGCATTTCTTTCCATTTCCGAAGCACATTCAAGATAGGATGCCAAATTTATTTATATAAGTATTAATTGCACTTCCTTACGACTATGAAAAATCATTGTCTGGTGCATTGTTAACCTCAAAAACATATAGTAATGCCACCTCTGATGTGTGATTTTTTAGAGCACTTACTCATTTAGTTCATGTATAGCGAAAAAATTCCCCACCAAACCTCACAGATACTTTTTTTTTTCGCTCTCAAGTCTCATTTTATTCTCTACTCAATAATATTTATGCTGCAGTTTACGTTTTTGGTATAAAAAGCAATTCGATTTTTCCAATTATCGTCATTCCTTTAACAAACAGTGATTGAGATAGTTTCGTGTGTTAAATTAATAAGTAAGTGAACCCCAAAAAATATTTCAGTACATAAAAATTAACTCAAATTTTCAATTCCAATAGACAAAAGATTTGTGAAAATGCGTTTATTCGTGACTGCTTTATTTGCAATTGTGTCTGTGACAACAGCTCAACAGCAACAAATTGATCCTGCATATTTGAGACAATATTATGCACAACTTAACCAACAAGGAGGATCACAAGGATCACCAAGAGCTGCTGCTCCAATTTTTGAGCAACAAGAACAACAACAGCCTCAGCAGTTCCAGGCAGCACAACCTGCAAGAAATGTAAGTTTATGGTTTTAAAATTAGAAGACAAAGTTTCTACAAAAGATTAGGATTGGTACACTGGCTCTATACACGGTTTAAACCTACTTACTGCTTGGTCCTTTAAAGGTTCTATGAACTTTATGAAAACATTCAAAAATGCTCTAAAAATCCAAATTTTCCATATTACAAAATGCATGTCATTGACAGATCAAGATAAGCACCTTACAATTTCTTATGCAAATTTACAGCTTATAAGCTTCAATCTTACGCACTTTTATTTTTTGTTGCATAATACCTTAATACACGTGGCATATTCCATTCCATTCAGCTAGTCTTTTCATTTTAACTATCTTTTTGCCATTGAATATTTAAATGCAGACCATAAAAATGCAATTACCTTAAAAACATTAGCCCACATTTCCCTCCAAAACATCCATAAACTTTAATGACTATCTTTTATTTTAGTACCAAAAACCAGCTCAAATCTTCGTGCCAGAACAACAACAGCCAAGACAATATCAACCTCAACCACAGCAGGTAAGTCAAATGAAAGTGAAACTCTTTCATAATCAGCATCAGTGCGACAGCATTGACATTACAATGTCAGTGTATACATCCATCTAATATTGCAATTTATAACTTTCACACGCAGGTTCAGTATCAACAGCCAAAAGCACAACCAAGACCAAAGAAACCAGTCTTTAGACAAGAGGAAGAGCAATCCCAGGAAGACTATGACGTAAGTTTTATGCGACATAACCTTGAATTTTTATAAGTGCAGCGACAACTAGTCAGCTTTATTCCGGTTTTTTAATCTCTTGACAATGAGGCATGCATCATGAAATTGTAGCATTTTATAATGCCAGACCAGTTTTCACTTTCAAACTCTTTTCTTTCTTTCTTTCCGGTCCATATGCCTTCAATATTAATGAATATGCAAAAACTAGGCATTTATTACAGCACTTATGGAATTAGTAACTTACCATTATTAAACATATTCGATAATAATTCCAAAAAAGAGCTGTTTGAAATTATTATGCAATAATAATAATATCTTATATTGCATACATTGTGGCCTACACAAATTATGCATACAGCAAATACCGTGCATTTTTTTGCTGTCTGTTGTCTTGATGCCAATTACCTGTTTTTCTCCTTACGAGAAAGACTTTCTTCTCAAATTACTCAATTGCTTATTTTTTTATGTATTTATAAAATGTTTGTACGTGACATGAGCTGTAAAGCTAATAATCGTAAGCTTAAATGCCGGGTCAATGAGAATTTTCATCAATAAAAATTAATTGATCATATTACGTATAATAATGACTGTTAAATGATCCTCTTCAACACATAACAATCACAACAGCTCTTAAAGCTGAATATATAGCCTCTTTCCTTCATGTGGGTCAGTCATTAGTTACGTAACACTTTTTGCGAATGGGGATTTGAGATGTTATTGACAGTTGAATGGAAAATGGATGACAATGAGTCTAAAAATTCATATTTTGCGTTACATAAAAAATGAACAGTCCCCATAACTTTATTGAATTAAGTGTCAATAATAGGTAGTTAAAAGACATGTAATAAGCCGCAAAAAATAGTCATACATTTTTCATAACCCATTGTGCGAAATGCTGAATAGTTCACATTCACGTAACTTCTATGATTTTGAGAGTACATTCGCTTTTAGCACAAATTCCCACATTTAAAAAAAGGCTTATTACCGATCGATGTCTGATCTGGTTAACACAGCAAATAAATTGCTTAAAGTACCTACTTCACTTTCACTTTTACCTACAAATCCAATTTCGCGAATTGAAATAAAAAGAAATAATGACATGCCCTGTCTGTTGCTATACACTTTACTTTATGCTCTTATGAATGGACGAACATGTCTATGCCCCCAAAATAAAACGAGTTTTTTAAACAAGACCTCAATTATTGGATACTTTTGACACAATTTTTTTAATGCGTATATTGATATCGCACATGTGATTTATTATGTAAGTCATGACAATTAATATGTTGTAACTTTATATCTTACAGCCAAGTCCTTCATACCAATTTGGCTTCGATGTTAAAGATGACGAATTCACCAACTATCAAAACCGTAAAGAAAGTCGCGAAGGAAATGTAATCAAGGGAAGTTACTCAGTTGTTGATTCCGATGGATTCATCAGAACAGTCACTTATACAGCTGATCCAAAAGAAGGCTTCAAAGCTGAAGTTGTAAGAGAGCCAACTGATATTGTCATTAAGGTTCCAACACCTGCCCCACAAACTGAACAGCAAGGTCAAATTTTCCGTCAATCACAGGCTAAGGCACAACAGCCTCAGCAACAGCATCAACAATATGCTCAACAGCCTCCACAACAATACAGACAGCAACAAGCTCGTCCTGATTATTATCAACAATAATTCTTATTAATCTTTAGTTTCACTTCCACTTCACAATCCTAGTCCTATCCCTTAATTTTATTCACCACATATAAAAATGCTGGAGAAGAGACTGAAAACAATTTTTTTTGTCCGTATCTTGCCGGAGACTTTTATAATTTATTTCCATCCCATTCATTATGAGTTCCCTGTGCAACCCCTTTTTATTATTATTAGTTTTTTATCTACACAGCAGTGATGCCGTGGACTGTTTTTTTCTCATTATTATTATTAATATTTTATGTGATCTTTATGCCTTACTATCGATAAAAAAATATGAAAGAAAATAAATTGTTCAACAAAAAAAAAATTAAAATTAAGTTGAAGTGTCTTTTTGAATTCAGTCAAGCGATAGATGTAGCAATTTATATGTTTTGACATTAAAGTGTGTTTGTTGCAAGATTAAAATTATTGACCCGTAGCATGGCGTATATTTTTGTCGCTGTTATAAACATAATAAGATGCTGATGTTACGCTTTATTCTCTTCATCACGCCTTCATAGAAATAAATGAGAAGATGATGTGGAGTTGTAAGTATGGGGATGTGGTTGAGTTGATTGCGCATTTTTGAGGTATAATGTTAGTTCTTATTGAAGACTGTGCTTAGGTCGAGGGTTGTGCTCAGGCGCGTAACCAGGGGGGGGGGGGGGTAGTTTGGGGGATTTGGCAGGAGTTTTATGAAAAAATAATAGCCCCCCCCATTCCCTCTGAATTTTCTATAAAAATTTTTTTTTGTCCCCCCTCTTCAAATTCCTGGCTACGCCCCTGGTTGTGCTCATTCAGGATCATTAACCTCCCCCCCCCCCCCAACCTGACAATGCTGCTGTGTGGATTCTAATTTAAAATCAAAATTTGCATAATTTAATACAAACCTCCCCGGATCTTTCCATATAAACCACAAATCACATAATATGTCACTAAAGCCAACAATTTGTCAGCATCTTGACCCGAAAAATTCAAAAATCAGTGCTAAAAGAGCATGAAAAACTCATAATAAAAGAAATAAAGTCATCAGCAATAGAACAGAAAAAAGAGAAGAAAAATCAGATTTTCTTCTTAATGTTCGCACATTCGTTTCGTTCAGTCGAGAGTTTCGTAAAATTGGAAAATCAAAAAAAAATATTTTATTTCGTAAAAAAAGCAGTTTAAATTTTCATTTTAGTCAGCGGTGAGATCGTTTGGAGGAAAATTGTGTGATCAACGCGAATTTTTTTTCATAGCTTGAAAAGAAAAAAATTATTTTTGACTGACAATTTTTATAGCAAAAAAAATAATAAGTGATAGAAAGCAATGTCTTCAATTTATTCAATGCATAGGCCTGGATTTTGGAGAGTTCCACAACCAAACAACACTCAATATGAGCATTCAAAGAAGAAAGTGCATTTTGTTGATGAATATGTAAGTAAATTGTATTGATGACAAATATTTGCGGCTAGACATTCTAGACAGGTGGTTTTCCACAAGACCACATTTCAATTTCACACCTCTTATTCATCCAAATAAATATAAGTTTGCAGTATAAAAAGCAGGCACGATGATGAGTGAAAAAAAAATATTTCTTACTTCCTCCTTTCTTTTTTTTTTCTTTTCTTCTTCAAAATCAATTGTGTGTATTTTTTGGCATCAAAGCCAATGACTTAAAAATATTTAAACTAATAGCCAAGATTATTAGATGGATAATTGAAACTTGAACAAATCACTGCCAATGATGCTCGTTGTAGCTATATATTACTGATGCGCTCTAACTAAATCCAAGGGCAAGTTTAATGCTGTTTTTCTTTACATTCATTCATTTTCCTCGCGATCTATAATGAAAAATTCGCTTTTCTTTTTTGAATAAATTTTTCATCATAAATTAATTTAAGAAGAATTATCTTGAGTGGAATACAGAGACTGGGATTTGAGTAGCATAGAGCGAGGAAAGAGTAATGAATGTTTGTTGAAATCTTAGTTTAATAGTCTGAAGAGGAAACTGATAAGATGAATTTTTGAGCTTTCAGTCAGCAACGTGTATGTAGGCTAGGAAACCTAATCACAAATTCCCCAAACATTATCACAATTCAGAGCACTCAACATGAACAAAGGAAATTTATTTCTCACCCATTTTTTTTGACTAAATAGTGCTGCTCTATTTAACTTCATTCCTTCTTCTTGATCAAATTAATTTAACTTAATCTTGTGACATCACAAAAGTTTTTCTAGAGCTCGCGATGTGTATCATGATATTTCTATTAATAGCATTTATCTTTTATTGAAAAAAATAACACAAACGACGACAGTTTCCTGATATTAATTTTCACTTTCGTCTATATCTAGCTTAGCTATGTGGAATGAGTTCCGATGATGGGGAAAGAAGAGTGTTTGTATAGCACGCCCAATGTTATTTCATGTCTATGATTTTGATTTTTGCTTACATGATCACCGATCACATGAAGTTTATAAGAAGGAGAAATTCCAAGCAAATTTGTGTCATTGAAAATATTTTTAAAGATGTGTTTTGGATTTCCCTAAATTAATCTTGTTTTTGACACAAACATTATGCTTTATGACGCTGATGACTTAACTTTAGGGTTTGTTTAATAGGGACGTGATACAATTAGGTGATAAGCTTAAGCCAAAATGACAATACTCAAAGTGTTGTTTGAGCTGAATGGAATCTGAGATATCGAGCCATATAAAAGCAAATCTTCTATTGTGAGAATAAGGTCTTTGTGGCAAATTGGTTAAGGTGTCGTTCACTTATGACGTCCGAAATTAACGGTCATTTTTCAAAAACGAACAATTGATTTCCTGGAATTTCTATTTTTCTTTTCTAGCTGCCCCCCCCCCCCCCTCACCCCTAGATGTCATAAAAGAACGGTCCTTTAAGCAATAGACTTGCAATAGACTAACATTTTCCAGCTTACGTGAGTTCGATTCAAACAAGATCAAGGATGAAGTTTCCATTTGCATTTTTTTAAACTTAATTTGTGCGCGATCCTTTTTCCCAGACCTTGAACTATTTTATTACTATTACTACTTAAAACTTTATTCACAACTCTTCTTACTTGTCAATAAAGAAGGAAAAAGATTCGCACTCGTCATTCGATATTTTTAAAACAAGCAATCAGTTTTGCTTTATTGATGATGCGAAGAGATTTGTGATGTGAGGAAATTCTGTGTTTGCCAGAAAAAAAGAAATCAGGAACTGATTTGAAAATTTTTGCGTTCTGAGAAATCTCTGTTTTGCATTTTTGAGAGGAAAATCAAGTTCACGTGGCTTGCAATTATCACGTCTTCTTGATTAGTTTAATTTGTAAATCTTGAATCAGATGTTTTGGGTTTTTAGATTAACAAATTGAGTCGTAAGTCTCTGCTGAGTTTAATAAATATTGTAAAGTTTGTGATTGATGCTATAACAAAAATTTAAGTTATTCTATAGATGTGATTACAAATCATTTCTAATGATTAACATTAAACTGACAAACATGATTTCTTAACCAATTGTATTCCAATATAGGCAGAGAGGAATATAAACAGGGGCGTAGCCAGGAATTTGAAGAGGGGGGGGGGGGACAAATTTTTTTTTGTATGGAAAACTCTTAAGGGGGGTGGGGGGGTTGACTATTTCGAGTTTTTCATAAAAACTCTAGCAAAATTAAGAAATTTCTCAAGACGATGGGGGATTTGTCCCCCAAATCCCCCCTGGCTACGCGCCTGAATATAAATGAACATGCTGCTGACCCTGTAAGATCCTAGATCTGGTTTCTAAGCCTTTTTGAAGTAACTTGCTATTGTTCCAGTTAATTATGTTTATAACTCAGTTTATAAGAAAGAGCACACCAAAAAGCACAAGAAATCCAACCCCTGAACATTCCTACTAATTCAACTGCGAATCTTCTTCAAAACAAGATGATTTATGACTTAAATTTCTGAGAAATTTCTATTGAAAAACACTCAAATATAGATCAATGAGTAATCCATTCAAAAATGGCAACAACAAAGAATTTTTTTGTAAATTGAATGCAACAAAATTTCATTCAGTCTGTCAATTACCTTTTAATTATTTCTAAATTTCCTTTATTCAAGAAACTTGTGTGGCTAGTAAAAATTAAAATAGAGCAGCGGGAATGACTTCATAAAATTCAATATAGTCAAAAATGGATGAATTTGCAGTTACGAGAGACAGAAACTATTAAGGTTGTTGTAGTTTTTAATTTTCAAGGAATTAAATTGTAATTTTGGTCTAAAAACAGACTTTAAAGTCACAAAATGCAAGCTACAAAAATTTAAATTTCCTCGAGGATCATCTTTCAAGTAATCAGCAATAAAAATCTACAGAAATCCCATTAAATTTTGCAAAATATTTCATGGTTTTATTTCCTTCAACTACTGAAGCTAATTATCAAATTTCAAGCAACGAATCTTTCTCTTCTACATTTTTATTATTATTATGAAGACTTGTGGGGCGAAATAATTTAATAAATTTTCTTTCCTACATCGAAAAAAACAGCTTTTTCTGCTTCTTTTCTTTTTTAGAAGATCAAAAGACGTCAATAAACAAAAACAGTCACAGAGGGATTTATTTTCTTCATTACTTTATCCTTTGAGGATGATGAATCGATAATCAAGTAATGAAATTTTATTGTTATTTGGAGGTGACCATTGATTGAATGAGTTGTGATGATTTCATTGTTTCATAGCTGAAGCAAACTAAGGAAATGAGTTATTGATAGAGAATGACAGATTTTTGAAAAATTTAAAATGAAAGTTTTTTAAAGATTTGAAGAATTTTTAGGATAGAAACATTTAAACTCAATAGAATCACATTTCATGAGTTTGACTTGAGCTGACCAAAAGTCGACTCAAGTCGAATTTAAGTTCTGATCATGACTGAGCTTTATTTGTTGTCTGGATTAGCTTCTGCTTGAAAAAACTGATCTTGTTTAAAAGTTCACTTTATTGATTCTACTTGGCACAACCTGTGGACTTCATATAATATTTATAAATTACTCCTTGTCGCAGCCTTGACCAAATTCTTATCGAAAAATTTGTATTTTATTTTTATTGCTCGGGAACTCATCCTAGACATCAGCTCAGATGTCCAGCCATTAAAACTCCATCCACAATTTGAACAAAAATCCAATAAATTGCACCCCTTTTCAACCATCGTGTGTGGCACACATTCTTAAATCTTAAGTTTTAGAATTTATGTAAGAAGTCATCCACAAGCACACATTCAGAACATTTCATTCCATACGAAATTGAAAACTAATGACTCAGTAGAGAAGATGAGAACCGATTCGTGCAGAATAAAATATTCAGACATTTTCCATTTTCTGTCATAATAAATTAAACAATTATGATAAATGTTCACTTGAAGTCTGGCTTTATCTGTAGATTAATGTGTAGAGTAAAGAATAAGAAAAGCATTTTTAGATGCACTGCGGAATCTTTTACTTAAAAGTTTTGCAGTTTAGATTAGAGTTGCAATTTTCTATTTTTTGCACGTACTGCACGGTATTAGCATGTGAAGGATAATGGAAATTTTAAATATTTATATTAATTAAGGCACTAGATTGCTCTCGTTTTCACTTGAACTATCTGTAGATTTATGCAACTAACTCTCATGTGAATAATTCATTCAGTTTCAATATTTAATCGTTCATTCATGCATACAGCAGCGTGTGTTTATATGCGAATCGTTGTGCTCAATTTAATGATGAAATGTTTGTTTTGATTTTCTGTGCGAACCTGGAATGTGCTGGCTTGTAGGATTCGTCTGGAGAATGTTTTATGGCTCTTTGTGTGATGTTTTGTGCAAGTTGAAGTTTTGAGTGATTTTTTTGTGATGCAAAAAATGAAAATAAGTCAGTTTTGTATTTTATGGGACGATTAAAGACTTTTTAGAGTGAAAATTGTTAATTTATGGATTAATCCTGAACTGCTTGATATAAAGAACTCAAATTTTCATTAATTGCGTTGTCCAGTGCAGGGTAAATTTCAAAAACTACTCAATCATCCGAAAATGTTCCTAAAATGACCTAAAAATCAAAATAAGTTCTTGACTCTTGACAATTTCTGCCATTTCTGTCAAAATAACAAGAAATTCATCACAAATCTTTAAACATTCCTCCGGAAATCGCTTCAATATCTTCCTACAAATCACAGCTTCTGGTTTTCTAATAACTTTCTACTGACGTCAAACACAGCAGATGTAGAACACTTGAAATCATCAATAATCCTCTCATTCATCAATACAATCCGACAAAAGGTGTTGAAAAACAGAGAATTAGTGACAGTGAAAAATGTCTTTGCCATGTGAAGTCAAGTGCTATTAAAATTCATTTAGTAATTTTCAATCATCATTATTTTGACATTAATGCTTAAAATCAAAATTTATTTATTCATAAAACGCATCTCACGTAAAAAATCGGACACCTGTTTAATGTGTAAAAAGTTTTAATCTAAAAAATACAGTGAATCACACACAGTGCAGACAAAATATAGACAGTGAGATTAGGTTCGTTCACGTATGCACAGTTAAAGTACACATTCATATTTCTCATTTTCACGAAAAATTTCTTTTCGCACATGTTTTTTCGTTTTCACGTTTCATTCTTTTTTACTGCTATGAATCATCTGTAATTGCCTTCTCGAACTTATTTACAGCTTTTTGTTTCAACTCGTTACATTGAGACTTTAAATATTAAGTTTCAAAAGTCAATGAATCTTTGTTGTTACTTTTTAAATTAATTTTTTGGAAGTGATCATCTTCTTAGGCTGTGGAATGACTTCAAGATTGAGTAGGAAAGTTGTCACGGAGTCTTTAAGAAGGTTTATACCAGTTTATACCACCTTTAGATGGTAAATCTTTAAATATTTTTACAATGAATATGCTACTCAGTATAAACCTTTGTTTAAGAAGAACGCACAAACAAATAAAACTAGAAACTTGACACAAACATTTTCACATCCAACAAGTCATTACAAACTTCCAGAATAATTTCATCGCATTTAAAAATTCATCCTCATAATCCCATCCATCAATTTAATGACTTAGCAATTATTCCACAAAAAATAAGCCTGCCCACAAGAAATTTTCTTAAAACTCATTCAATCTCACATTTCCTTCATCAAATTAAAGCAAAAAAAAAACACACAAAAATAAAGGAAAGAGATGCTTCTACAAGTAATCAATGTCTATTTACCTCCCGTTGGTATCACTTTTCACTTACAAAATGCGATCATTCATTCTTGATGAAGAAGAAAAGAAATTTCAAGTTTCAATGATACGCAAATTTTCGTCAGATCACTCTCGGGTTGATGCATGTACACAGAGAGAAGAAGGATGGGAAACTTTGATGAAATTCTTGTTTATGTGATCAAGTTCACGAATGTTACATTTGATGGTGAAAATTGAGGATTTAGTAATTGTTTTAAAATGTCATTTGGTGTAATTATCTGACCAATAGCATCAGTCAACTTATAAGCCAAAAATCCTATATTAAGGTTGACCTAATGAGTAGTTTTAAGTTCCAAACGAAACTGGAAGTTTTTTATTCAGCTCTTAACACGATTTTTTATCAGGTAAAGCAGTGTTGTTCAAATTATGCTAAACTATGTCCATAGTAAAGAAGCAGTAATTATAGCGTTGGGATGGTTTTGAAGTCTTTAGACACGGAATGTATTGATTTTTCCAAGGGTTTAAGTATTGGTCTTTAGGACTAACTGATGTACTCTACTCTAGCTTCAACCATTTTTGGTTGCATACCAAAATGAGATATTTTAAAGGTTAATCACTCCCGACCGAATGACGAAATTCCTCGTCAATCCATACCTTATTGAAATTTATCAAATCCTAACCTACAAATATCATCACTAAATCCAAAATCAATATAAAACAGCATTTCATTTCTTAATTCCCATTTTATCACACTTAAATCATGTTCTATACTTAAAGTTGTCAAAATAGACACAACATAATTTCTTTCTCGATCTATCCCAATAGAAAAGATCGAAACATGTGCCAAACACCAATAAATCTTCCCATTCCCGATAGATTGAGATTCCCATCATTTTTTTCATTCCCAAGTGAAGAAAAAAGAAAATTAAGAGTAAAGAAAGAAATTTTTTATAGTTTGTGCTCTTGCAATCGCGCGCTCGAAAAAAAAAGATATTTGGATGCCTCTCAGTAATAAAGTGGCTTTCATTACGTTTAAATCCATCTTCGATTAGAAATTAGATTTTCATCAAAACTTATTTATTTTTCTGTTGGATATCATTCGCGGTTGTGATCGGATTTGTGATTAATGTTTTTAAAAAAATTGTGAAAATGGAAAACATTTTGTGGAACTGAAAAAATTCTTGCAAGGACAGTTTTATGTGCAACAAATAAAAGAATTAGAAGGAAAAATAATTTTTCGCGAATCACCCAGACATAGTCTATTTTTAATTACCGCAATTTTGTGTTCCTCGCATTACAATTTGTAAATTTTGTGAAAGTGAAAGATTAAGCTAAGTCAAGTTACATAGAATATGAGTCAATTGTATCATGAATTTGGTGTTACATTGGAGCGGAAGGGACCTGACACACATTGGGGAATAAGACTTGCCGGTGGTAGTGACTTAAATTCCCCATTAATTATTATTCGGGTAAATCTTTTATTTTTACGATCTCAACGACTGACGCGTGTCGGAAATGACATTAGAAAATGTTCTTTTTATGCACAAAATGTAGGAACAACAAGTAGTAAAAGTCATGATATAAATAAAACTATTTAACCCAATTTATGTTCATGCTTGCACCCATGATGCAATATCCATCATCCATTCATATACAGTCACATGAGAGAAACATCTCTTGGCATCCAATCCACTCTCATGTGAGACGAGATGAGGTTTTAAGCACGATTGAATGTTGCATATAAAAAAATTTAACATTTTTAATGACTCAATTTTAATTCAAATATTTTTCTAGAAATTTATGTATTTTCATTTCTCATGTCTGTGTGGAAACATCATCATATGTTCGATGAAAGAATTATTTATCCACAATATACTGCGTCCGCAAATGTTATTGCTTGTTTATGCGGAAATATAATAAGAAAAGAAAAATTGAGAAAAATATTTTCATCCTCTTCATGATTTTTCTTTTTCGTCGTGCAATATTTGTGAGTTGTCATTGTCTTTGGGCATGCAGATTGGTTAAGTTTGTCTTGTTGGTTTTGCAGTGCTGAAAAGATCAAGTCTTTATGCTTAATTGGAGAGTTTTTAGCGCTTGAATATTAAAGTAATTTTAAGGATAAGAAAGAGGGGTTCTTAACCTGATAGAGTCTTCCCTTGCCTTTATACATGGGACCTCCTAGAGTCTTAATTTGTCTGTATACATGGGACTTATTGCTAATACCACTATAAGCAACTTATTTAAGGATTAGAAATCGATGTAATACACACTGAAGTCTAAATAAAATTGGCTGTAGCTAGAGTAATCCTCGAACCATTGGGTACTTCCAATAGCGCTATAATTACTTCTTATTATAAAATCAACATTTACCTTAAAAGGGGCAATTGACTTATGACGTCCGGGGGTAAGGGGGGGTCAGCAAGAAAAGAACAATAGAAATTCCTGGAGACCCATTCTTTTTTGAAAAATGACCGTAAATTTCGGACATCCCGTAAATTTCCGTAAATTTCGGAATTTCGGACATAATTTCGGTCGTTCGTGAACGATTCCAAAGTAATTTGCTTCTTTTCTATTCGATGACACATTTGGGCCCATTGTCACACTCGGAGTATGACCAAAACTGATTCCTAGCTCAATTTGTGTATTTCTTCACAACCTAATCTGTCTACCCTGAATTTGCTGTCATCCAGAACTGTTCGTAGAATCATCGAAAATTTGAATTAAGAAGCAAAACATAATTTCAAAAAAATGCGCTTAAATTAAATCAATCCCAATTTTCAATTCCTCTCAGAATCAAACAAAAGCTTTTCTAGCAATTCAATGAGTTTTCATTAAAAATTTTCAAGTGATTTTCTTTGCTTCAATTTTCCTTTTTTCTATCCACAAAAATAACAACGATTGATACAAAGTATTGATCTTTTCATCTGACGAAAGCACTAAATTAGACGAAATTGCATCCTTTGTATTCCCAAAAATAAATTCACGGTCATGACTAATTCATGAGTACAAAGCAAACAGACATTTGTTTCTAATCCAACGGAACAGATTTTTTATGATTCTTTCTAGTGCCAATTTTTTGTAATTTTCATGTCGGTCAGAAATTAAAATTTTTATTGCTTCTTTGAGTCATTAAAATTGATTCTGCACATTGTTGGAAGATCACTTAACTGAGTGAAAATATTTCAAGGTTCATGTTTATGTGCAAATTTTAATTATTGAAGTGAAATGGCTTTTAAAGTATTTTTTAATATGCTCTAAATGTGCTCATTACGAAAATTTATGGCGAATCTTATGATACCTTGAAAAACAAGCCATATTTCAATTTTATATATCCTGGAAGTCGTTGAGAAAAATTTGAGAGAATTGTCTAGCTGAGAGATTGATTTATGCCTCTTAAAAAGTTGTGGATATGCTTGCTGCATAGATTTAAGGGGAATTAATGCTTATCTACTAATTCTGCCTTACAAAATTTCTTTTCAGGTCCATCCAAATAGTCCAGCAGAAAGAGAATTGTTGCGTGGTGATATAATAACAAAAGTTGAAGACTATGATGCACGAGACTTGCGACACGAAGATGCACAGATGCTGTTTAGAACACAAGACAATAAAATTCGTTTGGTTGTGAGACGTGATAACAAAATTGCAATGAATTCGAGTAAAAATAATCCAATATCGTCATTGAATCCACCGGATGTGCAGCCATCCTATATTCCTCCTCAGGCTCCTTACAGGTGAGTGATGATATTGATTCAGCTGTTTAAAATATTAATCAACTGTTTAAATGACATTTTAGAGCCGCATCGCCGATTCCTCGTGGTCCACATAGCATGGCAGCAGCTTGTGCATCTCCACTTGAATCACTTCCACACACTGTTTTTCCTAATGATCCACATAATTATCATCATCAACAACAATCCTATCAAAATCAACAATATCAACAGCAACAACAACAACAACAAAATCAAGCACAGCATGTCAATTACCCACCACCTCCACCGCCAAGAACTTGCTTCAGTCCTCAATTGACAAGAGATTACTATCAAACTAGCGAAGAAGAAAATGCCAATCTTCAATATCAAGTGAGTAATTTTGTTTATGCGAAATTTAATTTTAAAACAGCTTTTTTTTTCTTGCTGCGTGTCAATCACTTTCACTAATCTAAGTCGTGATGAGTTATCCCATACCGTCAGTTCATTCAACTCTATTTGCTATTCGTTCAGATGAATTGTATATAATGGCTTTCTTATTCTGAGAAATTCTCGGTTGTTTATCATTAATGAGCACCAAGCAACAGCTCAGGAAAAATGTCTTAATAATATTACTTACTTGACCTAATTAAGATTGAAAAGAAATTTCCCACGCGAATTTTCATTGAAATTTTATTTTTGCTTTCATAATTGAAAATAATTACAAACTTTGCGATTACATGACTTGGTTAAAATTAAAAAGGATGTGACATTTAATGTACTATTACTTGAAATTGTTGCGTGCAATGCCGACCGATTTATAATGTGTCATGTCATCATAAACGTTAATTTTTCACTAATTCGCAATTTATTTGTGCAATTTTTATTAAGATGTTTTGACACGAACAATATTTAATATGTTTTAGTCAGCTATAGCTTTTAGTCATGGGGATAGTCTGTTTACTTAAGAATAGTCTCTAAGCAAAGACGAAATACTAATTAATCATCAGTTGATCCATAAAGTTGAACTATAAAATACTTTAGAAAGAAGTATACTTAGACTTGAAGTTTAAAGAAGGATCCAAACTACTTCTTTGATCACATATGTGTTTCTAGCTCACAAAGCATTGGAATATGCGATTCGATGTAATAGCCAGTCAACGATTAATCATGTGGTGCAAGGGAATAGTAAAAAGAGTTTAACTTATATATGGGATTTAACCATATAGTCGTCAAACCCCCGATAGCTCAGTGTTTAGAGCATGTGATCAGAAATCGTAAGACGTATGTTCGAGTCCCGCTCGGGATCCGTTATTCGGAGTTATACTTTTTTTCTGTGGTTTTGTCATCTAGAAGTTTGCTTCTTTCTTCTTGATGTTTCAATACAAAGTAAGGCTTTGAGCTTCATTTATAGTCCAAAGAGTTCAAAAAAGGATAAGCGCAGAATTTTACATACCGATTCCCATGATTAGGCTATTAAAGTCCCAATTTTATTCAATGCTGAAGCCAGGACATGTCGATAAACCAAAAAGAAACCCGATTGACACTCTATTTATGATTGATGTGTCATTATTGCAATAATTAGGAGCCAAAGTATGCTACCGAGCTACTTCGACTTGAACAATTTGAAATCTGGATCATGTGTACACAATCATTGCATTAGTCTTAAGATAAATCAACTTAATCCTAGTCACAATTCAAAATCTAATCCTTAAACCCTTGCATACATCCGACAGTGATCTATATCATCCCACAGACACGTTTTACATTTTTCAATTGTTATAAAGCATTGCCAAATTTCAGCTTCCGATTTCAAATGACTTTCCTTCATTAATAAAATTAAATTAAATAACATCTTCTAGAAAATGATTTCGTATAAATAAAAATGAGAGACTTAAGGAAAGATGAATTACAATTAAAGCGATCGTATACACGAGGAGAGTTTCATTCAAGAATGAAAATTACTTGAGACATTAAAATGTCTTATTAAATGTAGATTCGAACTTAATTTAATGTGCGTAGATGCTACACAATACAGACAAAAGAGTTTTTATACTGAAAATCATTTTTGGATCAGTTCCAAATTTCAGCTCGACGTTTTGTTGTTTCGCTTTCCAAAATTTCTTTTGTGTATTGCTGTGTTGGGGTGGTTCGTTGATGATGGGAATGGGAAAATGATTTTATTGGACTTCTTTTATCTCTTGTGTCACTAAAATGTATGGAATGATGAGCAGCAATAGACTTTAAGGTTTTTCAAAGACCAAAGTCAATTTTATTAGAACTGTAACACTTGTGGCTTCCTTGTTATTACTGAGTAGACCCTCTTTGCTTCTTATAGTTGAACATTTTTTACAGACGTCCACCACATCTAGCTTGATGATTTAATTTTCTCATATTTGTTGCTATAAACACAAAAGAGAATCTGCTACTTTTTAAAGTTTAATTTTATGACATTCAACAAGTATTTTTTGAGATTCTAGTGACAGGTTTAAGCGGAAAGTCGCAACTTTTATGACACCATCGACTGACACTAACATCTCCTTTTGGACAAAGTATAAGATTTATTTTCAAAAATTTATGTCAAGTCATAATCTGACGGAATATTTCCAAGAGTCAATTTCATTGTTGGCAATTAGCTTACAAATTGGATTCTCGTCGCTTTACCTCGACGTGAATAATTTTCACATCTATGCATTTGCACTTGACGTCAAGATTTTTTTTTTTTTCGAAGGAAAGGAAAATTTATGGTCAAACTCTTAATTTTAGCGTCTTATTTTACATGAATATAATTACCTTGCACTTGGTCAATGTGCCTGTTTTCTTCTTCGTTTAATGTCTTTCTATTTTGTTGTTTCTTCAATTTGGCACGTTTAATGCACACTGAATATTCGTTTTTTTTTTCTCGACGGAAATTTTTAGAAGGAAAAAAATTGAGCAAAATGAGATGGGAATCAATGTTCGTCAAAATGGGGTTGTTTGGTTGTGATGTATGCCATATTATGGATTTGTCTTTAAGTTACGACTGAGAAAGATGATATGGAGTACTGTTGAACTAGAGCTGGGATCTACCCTATCGTAATCATAGTTAAGTTATGTCCAAACTCTAAATCAGTGAATCTCAAACTGTGTGACGTGAAAAATTTGGGATACACGACGAACTGTATGCTGTGTGCAGTTTTAGTCAGGAATAACCGCCAAGTGTGCCATGGCACAAAAAAGATTGGACACCAACCAGCTCTAGATTGATATCCCTTGATTTTTGTAGCTCTAAAGGATTGAAATTTATTTGCATTTAAGTACCAATGCCCGAAAAGTGGTCAGTTTTGAAGTTTTATGATGTTACTTCTGCTACTCTTGAGCTTAACAACTAACCATATAAAAGTGATTCCAGCAGACAGCACAAATGAACATCCATCCAATGTTTTTTTTTGACACAACAACATGCTTGTATGTAGACCCACGATCACATATTTTTGATGATGAATTTTCATGAAAATTGATTCTTTTTGTAAATTTTTTTATTATGTCATGGAAATTAATATTCGATGTGATTTTTTTTTTCGTGATGTGCCTGCATGAATTCTTCATCATTCAGCTTCATTCATTTAAATATTCAGCAAATAAATTCTTTTGAAAATTTCGCAATAAAAATATTACGATGAAAAATGAGGGAGATTGTGACTGAAGAATTTATCATATTTTTGTGACAAATGTATATTAATATTAAGGTGTTGATTGCCTTGAGAACTGCAAAATGGACTTTATTCAATGCAATTTGACTTAATTTTTCATTAAGTTGTTAAATAATTTTCATTAAACTCATCATTAGTGCCATGCACAATATAAATTCACTGATATAACTTGACTGTATGTGACAAAAAAGGTAGAATCCAGCATCGGCTAAGAATTCATTTTTGAATTTCTGTTCACGCTCTTGCATTGAATAATTCAGATACCCAGAAAGTATCACATCGGATCTACTTGAGGATCATCAACCTCATTTTGTGTCACTTTAACAAGAATTCTTTGCGTCTGATTTAAATTCCAATATTCTCATGTCAAATGTAGTCAAATGTCAAAACACATGCAGCACATACAAATTAAATATCCATCATAATTTTTGCTCATTTTCTGCTTTTCTCAGCAAAAAAAAGAAATTTTTATCTACCTTAAATTTTATTTTCATTCCTTACCAGCGTCATTCGCCGTATCTTTTTCCCCACTGATGCTGTTATTGTTTCTTTAATATGCAAAATAATAAAATAAATTGTCAAGGACATTTTTGTTTGTACAGCAATCATAAGTTTCGACGGAATATGATGTAAATAAAGCAATTGAAGGAGGTGAGAAATTGCATTTACGAGAACAATAAAGAAAATTAGGCGCGCGTTGAATTGGCAAGGATGAATTTAATTGTGAATAAGTCGTCATTTCACTTATTTTCTTAGAAAAAGACATATGGGAAGTTTACATCAGCAGTTATGAATATTTTTCATGTACATGCGTACAATTTTTTTTAATTTTAATTAAAAATCTTGTACTGATGCCCAGTTTAATGACCTTAGACTAGCTTTAAACCTTCAGAAGTTGTGTTTATTTTGGGATAATTGATGTTTGATTATTTCTGTCTCTTATCTTTCTATTTATGAAAGTAGATTAAGATTATTTTCGGATAGGAATCAAAAGAAGGAGCATGTGGTTAAGTCTGCATAAAAATACACACCGCAACTTGTTGTCTAAGACGTTATTGTCTGATGAGTTGTTTATTAACGACGACAATTTAAAGTTCTTGATGCTTTGAGATCTCTATTCCCTTTGGGGCCATTCACTTATTACGTAACGCTTTTAGGGGGAGGGGGGGGGGGGGTCTAAGATTTTGTTACGATTCAAACAAGGAAATTTTTTTTTCATACAAATTTTGTTACGAGGGGGGGGGGGGGGGGGTCTGAGAAGTCATTTTTTCGCGTTACGTAATAAGTGAACAGCCCCTTTATAGAAGTGTCTTCCTCCAGGAAGATTCATCTGAGGCCTGTTTCTGCAGCTACTTGGAGCTTGGAGTAGCTTTCTTCTTTAGAACTCTAGAACCAAAAGTTGATGTACTTAAGTTTGCTAGTTAAGTAAGGAATTGACTATGATTTACGAAAGGTACCTAAGGTAGCCTTAAAAATAAACCCCTGGTCACTATTCTTCGAAAATTTCTTGCAAATTGAGATATTTAGGATCTTTTTGTCCTGGTTACATCTCTTGCTACTTGACTTAATATTATAAAATAATGTTCTCATTGAGGATTGTTGGTTTAGATCTTTTATGGCCAAATGAAACTCGATGTCACTATATATTGATCCTATGGTTTGCTGCCTTATTCAATCTTATACAACTTGATTCGGGATAATCAGTCAGTGCTAATGATGATTAATATTAAGATTTTTGACAATTGCATGATTAGGAGGACAACGAGAGCTTTAAATCAGAGCTCGAAGTCGACTCGAGATTTTCATCAATTTTGTATGGCAGAGTCGACTTCGAGCTCTGCTTTATTTTTGGATTATAATTGTAAAAGGAAAGTTATGGATTATAAATCAAAGCTTTCCCAAGCCAAATATTCATCAAATCAACTAAAATCAAATAAGTTGATGATTCCTTGAGTTCGGTTCTCGTTAAAACAAATTCTGTCAAAATTCTCAATATCAGGAAGCAGTTTGACTAATTTAATTCACAAAAACCTATGTAAACACCTCTTTCTTCTTATCTCTTTCCTTCCTTCACGTTTCGTCAATACATTTTCAATAAGAAATTATGTGGAACTAAAACAAATTCAAAGATCAGTGATGAAAATCACTTTCATGATACATTTTTTCTCACATACACAACAACCAGAATGTTCGTGAACCTAAAAAAATAAAAAATGTTAGTGAAAAAAATTAATTTCCACATTTTCACGAAAAAATACGAAAAGGCAAAAAAAACATTTTTTTATTAATTAAAATTTTTAAAATCCTCCTCAGTTGCTTTCGGGATATTGAAAGTTTCACAACAACTCGAAAATTAAATTAAACGAAAAAAAGGTTCGGGAAACAAAAAAATTTATTTTGATCCTGGAAAAATATTTTGAAAATTTTTCTTTTTAATTCTAGTCTTTAAAACAAAAACTTAAAAAAGTGCTTAAGAATTTCGAAATTTAGTATAACAAATTAAGTCACAAAGATGACAAGTGTCTATCCTAGTCAGTCAACTCCCTCGTTCCTCAAGAAATACACAAAGAGCGTTTACAATCGCGTTCAATATAATGCACATCATGATGCCCATCATCAAAATATGGACGAGGCTGCAATCGACCTTCAAGTAAGGAATCAATTTAATCTTTATGGATTCTCAAAAAAAGAGTTATTTAATCAGTAAAAATTCCTGAAAGTGATGAAGAAAAAAAAGATTTTCTTTTTCGAGAAAAAAATGCGTGTAAAAATAAACATTTTGCTAAACGGTAGAGACGACTTGCTAAAAATAACAGCCCCAAAAGCGCAATATTAGTGGCAGTGATAAAGTTTTTTATATACTTTATTTTTGAGTTATTCTTAAATATTTTTTATTTTCATTCTTCTTCAAAATATTTATGTATTGGCGACAGTTGTCAAAATCTTTCATTTCTTGCTCGCTTAAAAAGTTGACAGTTTTAGTGGATATGGAAATATTAGGAAGTTGCTCGATTGTGAAATAAGAATTCGAATCTTTACAAAATTTTGTAAATTTATTTGAAAACTTATGTAAATAGAAGTGATTCAAGATCAAAAGAATTGTAGGAAGATTTGTGGAAGATGTAAAGCATAACCTTAAATTGATCTTTATAAATTTAGTTGGAAATGATCTCTTAATTTTGAGTGTCACTGCAAATATTTTTGTGATTTTTAAAAGAAAGATTAATATAAATTTGATATTGATCCTAAGTCACAGGTCTTATGATATTTCGAAGTGGATGTATCTACAACTTTGTAACACTGAAACACACATTTCGATCCTTTTGCATAGGATATCTTCCATTTATTCAAGGAATTAGAATTGATCTTGATAATAAATCTTACTCTTTAACTATCTTAGCCATATAGATCAGTTGTGATTCTTAGTTTTCCTTAGATGATGCCTCAAGCTAGTCATATCTCAAAAAACTGCTTTCTCAATGTTAATTCCAAGAGCTATGCTGTTGAAAATATTTTACGAAGTATAAGTGCTCCGAAAGAACACGAATTGAGTATAAAATCAAAAAGACTCGAACTCAGATTTTCAAAATTTCGTGACTTTTTTATAGACTTTATTTTTGAATGTGGGAAGCTAAAGCATTTCTAAGAAAGTATTTAAATAGGTATGAAAAATTATCTAACGAGATAATAACTCGTAAACCTTCAATATTATAGACTCTTTTTACAAAAAATCTACAAAACAAATTATTTTTCAAGAATTTCACTCTCATTTGCTTACAAGCAACGCACAGCAGTGATTTCCCTATTTTTTATGCTTTCATTAATCTGTATTGTTTACATTACCAACATTTCGTAATCTACATATACGCTGTATAGTTTATAAAATAACAAATGAAAATAAACTATCGATGCTAGTGTAAAATTATTACATGAAACCTGCAAAATCAAGTGAGAATGAAAGGAAGTCTAGATTCCAAGCTACAATGTTACGTAGTTTGTTTTAAATAACTCCACATTCAATATGTAAATTGAGTAAATTTATGCTTTATTTGACTTTCACAAAATTTTCTTATTCTTTTCAATCTGTTGAACTTCCTTCCTCTAAACTTCATTGCCACTTTACAGATTAGTCAAAAAAGTTTGTGAATCATCAAAATAAAAACTATTTTCATCTCTACACTAAACAAAAGACACAAATGATGAGTAATGACAATGATGAACAAATAATTATTTTAATACCGTCCGACATCAAAAGACTAAACTGTTGCAAGCTTTAGATTGTGAAAATTTGTAAACTGTAATTTTTTACAGATGCACAAAGTGACGAAAGATCAATCATTAAATTGTTAGAAATGGGATTTATGAGTGATTGAGTCATAAATAGATACAGATATAGATTTGTTTGGTTTAAGTGTCAAAATATGTGATTTGTAGGTTAGAACCAATGAACGGAAAGGTTTCTAATACAAAAAATATCAGATTTAAGAAGTTATGTTGATCTTAAATTGGCTTAGACCTAGATATCAAGAATCCATATCTTAGAATTTCAAATAGATTCTTGAATTTTCAAAAGAAATTAAGTTGAACAAATGTTGCTATCCTTACCAACTAAAATCATGTTTCTATGTGTATCTAAGGTTTCAGTAGAAGCTAGTAAAAGCTTTTCTATCGGCTGCATAGTGTTTACAAATTCTGTGTCTACATTTTATAGGATTTTGTGTTCAGGAGACTTGACTTTATTTAAATATCGTGTTAAATTCAAATTCAGTTAAGGTTTAATCAAAATGATCTATTTTATAACAGATTTTAGCATTCTTTTCGGTTAATCTGATTTGAAACACTAGGTTTGAAACATAGAATAGTTTTGAGGTTAGCAAGAATTAAAGCTATAGCTAAGGTTAATGATTTAGTATAATTGATATAATCCAACATGGTGAGAAAGAGAATATATTGAGAACTTATGAAGACTAACATTAAGATTAGAAGAGGACTTCAGATAGAGATTGAACTAAATCCTACCACTTTTTCTGCAACCTTTAAACATAATAATTCAAAATATCAACAAAAAAATCTTAAAATTTCCAATGCCATAATCCCAAGATCATCCATAAATACATCCATTGCACAATTTTCTTCAAAGAAATGTCATTTCTAGTTTTTCTACAATGAAAACTTTAACTAATCGCTGATTACGACATCCTCCGCCTTCATATAAAATTTCCACTCTCTTAATTTTTTTTTGCTTTTTAAAAATGTTTCTCAATGAAAATCATTTCGAGTTCATTTATTTTTCTCAGAGATCGAAGCCGATTTTTTCGGCTTAACTCAACTTTTGATTTTTTTGATAGAAAAAAGCTATTTAACACACATTTCAAGTATTTATATTGGACTTTACATGCTTTACTATGATTTTGTGTAATATTTTGTCAGCATGTAGCTATAGTAAGCTCAGAATTTCAAGTTAAACGATTTTAAGCCGAAATTTAAGCCGATCGGCTTAAAATCGGCTAAATTGAAATTCTGAGCTTACTATAGCTACATGCTGACAAAATATTACACAGAATCATAGTAAAGCATATAAAGTTCAATTTAAATACTTAAAATGGGTGTTAAATGGCTTTTTTCTATCAAAATAATCAAAAATTGAGTTAAGCCGAAAAAATCGGCTTCGATCTCTGATTTTTCTTTTATTAAATCATCGTCAGCTAGGTTTTTCAAGATCTATAAACGAATTCAATATTCTATTGATCTCATATTTTCTAGTTCATGTTTGTTTTTTCAATATTGATCAGCATGACAATGACTAAATTTACGTCAACAAAAATACACAATGACTATGTAATACGCAAGCATTGTACAGATCTTCAATACTTATTCCCTTTTGACATTGAAAATTTTTTTATTGTGAGAAAAAAAATTTTTTTTTCATGCCATCGCCAACGCAAAAGTCCATCTGGATTTGAACGTAAACGAAAAAAAAATTCTTTTGCTTCTATTTTCATCTGGCATCAGTCGTCGAATATTCAAAAGTGTGAGAGTGAACGGAAATGAAAAACTACACAGGTTTATGCACAGATTGACTAACCATGAACATCACGTATGACCACCTGATGATTTGATATAGAAATGATGCACTTTATGATGAATTCAACAAGTAAAATTAAATATTTTTTTTTTAAAAAAGATCATTTTGCTTGTTTTCATTGAAATCATCTGTTGCTAATTATTCAACTTGTTAATCTCGTGGAGGAGAAAATAAAAATTGTTTTTTCAGCACTGCAACTGCCAAAGAAAAAAAAAGATTAAAAGGGGAATATGAAAATGAATGATCATTTAATGGCAATAAAAAATTACGAAACTGATGGGAATTATTGATTTGTTGAAAGATTTGGAGATTCGAGATCTTTTGGCATTGGTTTTGAATTTAGATTGTTTTTTGGTGGGAAATTGTGCAATGGAATGATTTAAAATAGAAAGAAAACGTTTAGCCCACAAGAAAATTCTTCTAAAATGAGCAGTTAATCAAAGATTTAAGATTGATTTTCAGTTTCAGAACATGTAGGATTTGGGAATTTTTTTGAAAAACATTATTAAGGCAAAATAATCTTTTACTAGTGTATAATATAATTTAGGGATTTTCTAAGGGCAAAAACGGCACAACAATCGATGAACTGTTGTATCACCATAAGTCCTCTTATACTAAGTTTAATACTATCTAAATTAAAAGTGTCTTTTGATGAGTTCTTTGACTTTCCTAGTTTTATCTCTAATGTTACAAGATCTTCAGGAGTCCTCTTAATAACATATCTAGCCTCTATTTAATCTTGTTCTTATCGAAATGGAAATGAAATGTAAGCTTTATTAAAAAGCTGATATAAAAACTCATTATTCTTATATCTTAACAGTTTCATTAACTGTTATAATCCAAAAATGACTAATTAGAACTTCTCGATTAGATTAAAAATCAACTTCATTAGACTGCTTCCGGATCTTAAATATACTTTAGATTTAGACTGACTTTCAATGATTTCAGAGTTAAAATATAATTTAAAACTATAAAGATTATGATTTTGTTGAATAATAGTGATAAAATCTTCAAAATTTAACTTTATTAACTACATTGAAGTTAAATTAAGAACAATCTGTATCAAATCTAAGCAATTAAATTACAAATTCCTTCATAATCTTAGATCTAACCATAGCAATTAAAAACAAAACACATCAGTCATCAGGAAATTCTCGAAAACAATAAATCTTAAAATAAACTATGAGAAAAATCTGCGACACGTGAATTCAAAAGATAATTCTACAATATTCTCGATAATCTTTTGAGGAAGCAGTTCTTAAGTGGTTCCATATGTAGAATTGTATGCATTGATAAATTGAGATTTATTATCCACAGGATACATTCCAGAAAAATTGCTAAGATTGTGATATTTTCCATTACATTTAAATTTATCTTCATTGGCTAGTGTATAAAGGCTTAAGTATCAGACGTGAATTATAAATAAATATTTCTTTCCTCTATACACATTTTTTTTTTGTGCCGTAAATATAAACTTTCTCTGCTGTTAAATCTTTTTTAGTCTCAGAAAAGTGGAAAAAGAAAATCAGCTTTGACGTCAAGTGATGAGCACATCAAGAAATATTTTTATAAAAAAATCGATCAAGCTTGCTGTGAACTATTGAAGCAAGTTTTAGGAACGTAGAAAAGTGTCAAAGATGTTGATTGATTATTGTCAGCATGTTGAAAATTTAGCGTCTGTTGAAAAAATGTTTATTGCAAAGATAAATGGGAGGTGGGGACATTAACATGATTGCGGATTGAAAATGTTTTATGGATCAACAAGAATGTTTGTGTTTTTGGAAGTTCTGTTGTCAAAAATTAATTTAAAATACTTTCTTGGGGTCTCTTCTGTCTTAAACTATGTCACATCCTTTTCAGGGGGATTCTTACTGTTAAAAATTCTAGAATAACTTTATTGAGGAGGATCCATTCTTCAAACTTGTTAGAAAATTACATTCTTCGATCAAACTTAAAACAAAAAATGTAAAAGTTGAACTAAGATCAACTTTGATCGATGAGTTAAATTTTCCAACATGTTACCCCTCTCAGAAGATCCCAAGAGTTGAACTGACTCAATATACAACCCACCCGAATCACAACTTTGAAGTACTACCCCAAAAAACACTGTACATACCTCAAATGCATGCTGTAACTAATACAAAAACAACCAAAATCAATTTCAATTCTTTCCACAGCCATATCGATCAACACCATTAGTCTTGCCTGGCGCAAAAGTCTATCAAAATAAGAACTTGCCAACAGAAAGCTACTTGCGTCACCATCCGAATCCACAAATGCGTGCCAATTTGTCACAGGATTATGCATATGTTGATAACGCTATGAAGCAAAAGGTTGCTGACAGTGTATTGCAACGTGTCGTTGGTCCAGAAGAGGCAACTGTAAACGGTCAAAAGGTCTGGGATTTTTCTTTACGTTTTTTGTGTCGTTTTGTGATTCATTTTTTGCTGTCTTTCTGTTACTTTATTCTTCTTTGGATGTCAATGATTAAATTTTCAACTATTTTGTTTCATTGCTGCTTCTTTTAGGTTGTACACAAACAATTCAACTCACCAATCGGTCTTTATTCAGACAGCAATATTGAGAACACAATCAAGAGCACAATGTCTCCTCTTTCACCTATTGCACCAGCTTCAACTGGTTCTTCATCAGTTCCGTAAGTTGTTTAATGTTCAGTTTGTGGAACCTTTTTGATTCCGCTCGTCTGAGTTTGTGGATCATTTGGAATTTTGGTAGATAACTCTGAGTAGTACATCATGTCACTAGAAGTCGTTTATCTGCTATTGCCATGACCTGCTCGAAATTATATCTCAATCTTCCAATTGATCCATAAATTATGAGCCCAAAAATTAATCTTTTTGTTATCTTTCTTAATGATTGGCTTTTAATATTAATAGGAATGATCTTACTTCTTAAAAATTATAAACAGTGAATGAATGAATGTTAGGTTTAAATTAATAACGTCTAGATTCAAGTTCCCTTGATTTATTGATGATATGTATAAGATTTGTGGAAGTTTTACACTATAGATTTACAGAGAATCAGAGCATAAGCATAGCTTTGTACGCTAGTTTATTGCTACATACGTTAGAAATCAGCAGAGCTCTAAATCAACATGAGTTTTTGGTTAAAATCGATCAGGATTGAACAACTGAACGAATTGTCTAGTTCTAAGGACTAATTGTAACATCTAGATGCGAATTGTAATCCTTGGAACTAGAAATTAATCAGATAAATTGTTCTGTTGTTCTCTCAAGAATTTGACTAGATTCTAACATTCAAAATCTGATCTGATCTTAAGTTCTGAAAGCTAATCAACCATTGAACAATTTGTTAAGCTAGTTCGTAGATAATATCTGATCTTTTGTGAAATACTATAGTTTTTAAAAACTAGTTGATAGCTTTAAGTCTGGATTGGATCCTCTCAAACCATAATTCTAATTTCCACAAATCTTCATCGTCAACATTTTCTTAAGCAGACGTAATAATCAAAAACAATTTCTTTTAATTCTTCTCTTATTTTCTTCAACAAAAATAAAAATAAACAACTAACATCTTCAAATTAATTATTTCTGGGATGATATCAATCAATATGTAAATACGAACAAAAAAAAACTTCTAAAATTAGATCACCAAATCCAAATGGAACTATGAACCGCCAACAACTTCCAACAAAAATTCAAGGGTAATTGTTACATTCATAGACTATAAATTCCTTCTCATTACATGCCAAATTGCATTTCTCTCGAGTCCACAAATCATTAATGCATGATTTCAAGCAAAAAAAATGTCAAAAAGTACAGAAAAATTGCATTAATTAGTCAATGAATGGAAAGACTAATTGCAATAGTTAATTGGCTTTTTTTTCAATCATGCAGCTTCTTCATAAATCCTTGAAGTTTTTTTTT
Organism: Chironomus riparius; assembly: GCA_917627325.4. Taxonomy (NCBI): domain Eukaryota; kingdom Metazoa; phylum Arthropoda; class Insecta; order Diptera; family Chironomidae; genus Chironomus; species Chironomus riparius. Next base: position 44,660,430 of record OU895877.1, read on the forward strand.
ATATGTTGTTTCATGCTCTAAATGAGAAAGAGGTGCCATTTTTATTTGAGAATTAATTAGTAGATTTGCGGTTGAAAGGATTAATTTGGGGTTTAAATTTAAGCCTTAATCTAATTTTCAAAATTTTTTGTAATTTAGTTAAGTTAACTTTCATTGCATAAAGAGACTTAAAATCCTTCATCAATCAACAGTGTTTTCATTGACATGAGTTTTCTGGAGCAAAAGAAGAAAATTTTGGAGCAACAACAAGATATGCAGCGTCAGAAGCAGCAAACTAAATATACTGGATATTCTCCTTTCCCACAATTCAATCGACCTAATTGAAAACCTTCTCTCAGTCTATCCTTCATGTTAAATCCATTTAAAATATTGCTTTTTTTACTACTCACTATAATTAATTTAATTACTATGTTAATGTCCTAAATGACGGATTATTTTTATTATGTGTGAAAGTTTTGATTATCAAGATTGAAATTGAGGTGGAGATTTACTTGGATATATTGGAAGTGTGACTGGGAAGTACTCAGAAGTTATTAGATTTGAGTTATTTATGTTGTCGTAAATAGGAAAATGTCCGTGATCATCAAAACTTAGCTTTGAACTTTAGAAAAACATTGTGAAAATTGCTTTTGCAAGGTTTTTCTATTTCTGTGTCTTTAAAAAATCTTTAAATAAACAACAATTAGATTTTTAAACTTAAATTTTGGTTCTTAGAATCGAAGAACAATACTTAAAACCAAAGAGGAATCAGACATCACAAACATTTTAAATTCAGTTGTTAAAATAACCAACAAAGATTAGATCAGTGACAATTTGAACAAATATCAAGCTTGAAGCTAGATCTTTATAAACTAGTTTGAATTTAGATGACATTAAGATCAAACTCAATAAAATCCAAGTAAACCTCCCCCAAATCTATGTGTTCAGCCAGTTCCAATACTCATCAAAAAATATTCCTCACACCTACAACAAAATTACATCCTTAATATCCAACAAAAAAAAACTTTAAAATGTGACAGAAAATATTTTTGTTTTGTTGCAATTTTTTGTTTTGCTCCAGCCGACAGCCGAACAGCAAGCAGAAGGGACAGTCATAATTCTTACTAATCTAATCTCTCTCATGTGTTTTTGAATTTGATTCACAATAATTATTATTCACACACACACAGCTGCATCCATATAACAAATAATATTTTGTGTCATTTTCATGTTGCAAAAAAAAAAACAATTTGAGAAAAATAATTTAACGAAATTGAACGAAAAAAATTTCTTTTTTTCTTTTATATTTTTTTTTGATGTCCATCTACTTTTCCTTCCCGTGTCTGATTGTGTATATAAAAAAAAATTTGTATTTTTAATTGTCCACCCACGAACACACACAAAATAAAAAAAAATCCACCAAAAATATAAAATTAAAGCTATAAGAAAACGGTCGTCTATGATCCAATGAAGAGTGAAACATTCAAAGCACTTCAAGACAGCACTTTTGTCGATGGAAAAGTTCATGAAGTCGCTAGTCCAGCTCAACACAGAGTATTTATGCCCAATCGTGTAGTTCCAGGAAAGGTAAATATGAATCATGTCTAATTGGAACTAATTATTCATGTTGATTGAATTACTGGATGTTGAAAGTGCATTTTTCAGAGGGAGTAAGTCGATTGTTGTCTGTCTGTCCGACTTATTTTGAGGTTAAAGCTTTAAGTTTTCAAATTTCTTGTGATGAGTCGGTCACTTGGATGTTCTTCGAAATTTTGAGTTTTCAGACTTACTTGAACCCTCTTCAAGGGGAGAACAACATGATGGGAAAAACGTTGATTTTTAAAATCCTCAAAAAATGCGCTTTCAACATCCATACATAACCGAAATCGGTACTAATTCTATGTGCCTCTCTCAACATCAACAAAAAATGAACTTTGACAGAAGCCACCAGTCTCTTCTTTCCCACCACCTGATCCAATTTCAAGAATCCCAACAAATCAATTGGGTGAGGCAAATGACATCATTCACCAAAGTGGAAGCTTCAAGCGATTGATGTATCACGTTTTGGGCGAAAGTGATTACTAAGCAGTCAAACGGAAATCTAATTAAGCATTAACATCAATTCGACAAAAAAACAAGAAATTGGATATAAAACATAAATAAAATATGTTATAATGGAATGAAAAAACGATTTTATAACGATAATCAATTCTAATTGTTACTTAACTTAACTTTTCTTATTAGTTCCAAAAATGTTAATTTCTTATTATTATTATTATTTAAACGTTATTTGAAGCAACACATTGATTTGCTGATGAGTGAAGTCTCTAGTCACATAAACACACACAAAGAGTTTATTAATAAATGTTAAAGTCTGTCTCACAACCTCCTTACAGTCGAGGTGGGAGACGCGAAACTTTTCTTTTCTTAAATTTAAAATTTTATTCTGAGAGGAAATATTGTTGAGATAATTAAGCTTTATCGAACCTATTCTGTATCAATCATTGTAAATAAATGAATAATAATTTTGAGGAAAAGCAAGCAAGTAAATAAATAAAATGTTAATTCAGACAATTTTAATGTTTTTGGGATTGTTGTGGATTAGTTCTGTAGATTTAATTGAAGGTAAGTAGATTGTGGTTCCTTTTCAGATTCTGGTTTGTATCTATGGAATTATTAAGAGATCAATCAATAATGAAACCATTCTCATATCCTCACAAAAGAAAGGTTCACTGATCTCTGGAATTTGTCTAAGGGTGCGGAACTAATGAAAGGATCAAAAAGTAATTGACTTTCACTCAGCTTTGCCGATTATCCAATTTCAAGGCCATAGAACTCCCTGCACTATGTCTGCAATCACTACTTTTTTACTCAACTTTACAAATTTTTACTTATGTTTCAGTACACTTACTATACAATGTATCACAATCACTGCAATTACTAAACTTTACTGCACTTAACTCCTTTTTACTACTTTTTACTATACTAAAGTACACTAACCTATACTTTACTACACTTTACTTTACTTTTCTATACTTTAGTATACTTTACCACACTAAGCTTAAATTTACCACACTTTAGTGCACTTTACTTCTACTTTTCTTTACTTTATTTTTAATCAAATTAATTAGTGCATAATTTCAATCTAAATAGTTAAAGGTCTTTTAAACATGTGGTCCATTAATACGTTATACTCATACTTTCAAAAAAAAAATAAAAGATTTTGCAATCATTTTAAAAATTTAAAAGAAAATGTTTAAAAACTTAACAAAAGGTTATAGAATTTAAAATATTATTTTTTTATTATTCTATCATTTTAAACCAAATTTAGCTGATGGAAAAGAAAGAGCTTACAAAAACATAAAGCAAATGCTGCTAAGGCAGAAATAATTTCATTCATGCCAAAGAAATTTCTAATTAATACCTCAAGTTTGTAAGGAAATTTGTCAAAAAAAAAAATAAAAGAAAAGTGGAGAAAAATTGAAAAATTAAAAAAAAAAAACCTAAAATGTACTTTTGATTTTAAAGATGAGTATTTTTAATTGAAAACTTTATTTTAAAATTCAGAAGAAATGTTTTTTAATAATTATTAAAAAATTATAAATCGAATTTGACTTTTTCTTGAAACCTTACATTAAAAAAACTAATAAGGACAATTTGTATTAAGTTTAAATTTTTAAAAAAGCTATAAAAACAAGCTTGATATAAATTAGTTTCAATTTATTGGCATTTCAAAATTGAATGAAGGGAAAAGGAATATTTTAAATTTATTTTATAATTTGCTAGTTATTTCAACAAGATTAACTTTCCAACAAACTTTTAAAAAATAAATATCAAAAGTGTTGATGACATTTAATTTTCTAAAACCAACAATATCAAAAACATTGATTCTCACACTCATAGAAAAAATATTAGAATTTTATATAGTTTTGGAAAAAAACCAAATATCGAATATTTGAAATTTCATACAAATCGGAAATATTTGAATATTTGATTTTCCTCAAAACCATACAATTATTTCTATGAGTGCACTTTTCTTTCGCTACTGTTCTTCGAAATTTGGAAAACATCCTTAATGTTGAAATTTTTGAATTTAGTTTAACAGTGTTATTTTTTTTATATAAGAAAAGATTCATTTTATCTTTGTTAATATTTTCTCAAGACTTAAAAGAATTTTAATGCATGAAATTTCAAATAATAAGCGGTTCTTAAGTTGCGATAATATTGACTATTTATAAATAAATGGTATGGTATGCATTATTTCAAAATTATTGCACATCAACTTTAAACATTTTGGTTTTTAAAGTTTTAAACAGTTTTAGGATGCTGCACTTTCTATACTTTTACTACACTTGCTATACTGACTATACTTTTACAACATTTTACTATACCTAAACTACACTTGCTACTCTTTTGCTACATTCTACTATACCCGAACATACAAAGAGCATGCTCAAAAGAGTGAGCATATAAGTAAGTCTACTCAAAAATTATACTCATGCAAGCTCATTCAACTGAGCATGCTCAGGAGTTCATTACGAATGTACTCACTTTATTTTTATACAAAAAAATTATAAGCTCACGTGAGTACATTCAACGAGTGTACTCATGAGAATATTAAGAACATACTCGTGGGTATTTACTCTTCTGAATACACTTCTTTAACATACTCATGAGCATATAATTAACATAATTATATCTATATGACATTTTCAAAAACGTCGACCAACTTAAAATCAAACTTAGAATACATTTTTATGTAAGTCGACATTTTAAAAAATGTCGACCAACTTAAAATCAAACTTAGAATACATTTTTATGTAAGCCGACATTTTCAAAAATGTCGACCAACTTAAAATCGAACTTAGAATATATTTTAATGATAGTCGACATTTTTAAAATGTTATTTTTAAAAAATTGTCAACCAACTTAAAAGCAAATGTTGAATATTTTAGATATGTAATACAAAAATGTACGAAAATTTTTACAATTTTAAGTTTTCTGAAATAAATGTCAAGGAATTAAATTGAAAATTACTTTGCTTTTAAAAAACTATAACAATTAAGCACGATCAAAATCTTTTGGCTTTAATGGAACTAATATTTGAATTCGTAAAATATTTTCAAAAAATGTCGACCTGCATAAAAACGTATTCTAAGTTTAATTTTAAGTTGGTCGACATTTTTCAAAAAATGTCGACTTGCATAAAAATGTATTCTTTGTTCGATTTTAAGCTGGTCGACATTTTTGAAAATGTCGACTTACATATAAATGTGTTCTAAGTTTAATTTTAAGTTGGTCGACATTTTTAATAATATGTTCTCACGATCGTGCTCTGATCAACTCAAATATTTCATAAAAATAAATTTCAATTAAGCAGCGTATCAAACTTCAAAGAACTAAGTTTGCCTGTAATAACATAATAATTTAAGTATGTGTTTTGCCATATAAAAATTATTATATATTTAGAGAAAATTGCTCCAAGGAAATGTGTGAGGTGACAGAAGTTAAGCAACGCAATAGGTTTTTCTACAAGGATGGGTGACCGGTTTTTAAAACTTCCTTCTTAAGTATTTGAGATAAAATGTTAATAATAATTTCTAACTCTTCCAAAATTATTCACAGAATTGTCCTGATAAAACTCAAATTTAGGTTAATTAATTTTTTGAATTTTGTGACTTTAACTAATTGCACTCATGCATGTGCTCAGATGAGCATATACTCATAAATAAACTCACTGAGCATATATCTTTTGAGTATCTTCATGAGTATAAGCTCTTTGAGTTTGTTTATGAGTATATGCCCTTTGAGAATGTTCATAAGCATATTCAATAAAAAATGTTGCATTAAAAAAATGTTGCGTGTGGCATGTTGCCTTCTCATTTGAGTATGCTCATGAGTTTACTCAGTGAGCTTAATGCATGTCACATAGGAATGTGCTCACTGAGCATACTCAAAAAGGTACCGTGATCGCATCACTTTAATGTATGAAATGAGCACATTCTCACAAAAGTTTGCAAGCTCACAAATAATGTGCTCTGAGTATACTCATTGTATGTTCGGGATACTTTGGTTTACTTTGCTTCACTTTACAATATTTAACTACACTTTGCTCATATTAACTTAATTTTACTCAATAGTTTGTATACGTTACTGCACAATGCTCACTCACGGCTATACTATTTTGGGAGTTCTATGGCCTTGTCCAACTTATTGTTCAAAATTTCAGAACAGTGAATTCTACACTTTGTGTAGCGAGATTTTTCCAGAATCTTCAAAATAGACCATTCTTATTATTCATTATTCACTTAAAACATTGATTGCCTTTATAATAATGAAGGATACAAACCTGTTCAACCAAAGTCGCGACAGCTTTAGGTATTCTTTCCAATTATCAGGTATCAAAAGAATCGACCAGTTCCTTTAAAAACAAGAATTTTTTTCTTTCTAAAGTGATTTCTTATTGAACGAGGAACCAAAAAAATATTATGGATGTTATTGAGCCGACTGAGTTTACTACCAATCCATTTCCTTGATTTTCTTTGTTGTGACAGTTTTAAGATTAAAATTCTTTATTTCTGGTCTAGATTTGACCAAATTTTAAAAAGCAATCGTTTCAAACTTCCTTATAATCAGTTTTCTGTAATTGCGACTATTTTTACCGAAGGTTTAATTGCAACTTAAAATTAAACTAATTTTATAACATTTAAATGCAAACTGAGATGATTTTTTTTTGATATTTCATTAAACATAATTAATGCAATTGATAAATGCCTAAAATCGTAAATCATGATGAACTGAAGGATGAGTAAGTTTAGTTCCAACATTTCAAAAATGAAGCTATTACAACACTCGAAAATGATTAATTCTTCATTTGTGGCAACATTCAGTTATGTTTAACCATTCTCAGCCAAGGTTCTAGTTCCTCTAAGCATAAGACAATACAATTGGACATTTAGCAAGCAGTTCTAGCAGCACAAATACATTAAAACTGTAAGTTTCAACCATTAAAATTGATTTATAGCTTCACAAAACCCACAGCAATACTGCAAAAATAAATTATTAAAAGCCACAAGATTTGTTTCTGGTCTGTTTGTTCTTGAAATTTTTGAATATACTTTTCCTTTATTAAATAAAATGAAATAATGTTTCAAAATATAAAAAAAATTGCTAATCAATTACAATCTCTTTTCCATACTTTTTAAATTCAATAATTTATTACTTTCAAAAAATAATAATTGTCAAAAAAAGCCACAAAGAAAGTCATTCTTGCTTCAAAATTAGTTTCTGCTCATTTTAATATGATTAATTAATTTATTTGAGAACAAAAAAGTCAAATGGAACTAGTTTTTGTACAGGCATAGATGTTAATGAGCTTGCAAACTCTCCTTAAACAACAAAGAACTAGATCTGTGCATATCAAGCTCAGATCTTGATCTTTGTCATTTTGCCTGACCCTTAGAGACAACATTTAACTTGATATCCACAACTATAAGAAGACTGAACCTTTTTTTCATGGAAAATTCCTCTAATCTTCAATTATGTTGCTTTAAAATTAATAAATTATGTGCATTTTTCCTAAATTATCAAGTCGAAAATGTCACATAAAGTTAAGATTCCATTAAATACGATTTATAATATATTTTTTTAAATTAAGAGGAATTAGTGATTAAAAATTATCGTAACTTCCATTTGCAAAATACGTAAATTGTTTGACTTTATTAAATCATTTAGTCCAGGATTTAAATCTTTTTTTTTTGTTTTGAGTGTAGAACTTTTCAATTTTCTTTCAAAATTAAATAATAAACGATTTTAAAATCTTGTTGGTTGTTGGCTGGCTAGTTTTTGTGTTTGTAGATTATTAGTTTTTGTTGTAGATGCTTTTATTTTACAAATGTAGTTGTTTGTTGCATTTTATTCATCTTCTTCAGATCCGCTTTCTAGAATAGTCAAGAACAGACAATAGACGATTAGAGAAATGTTTGTAATAAAGTATAAGGTATAAGTTCACTGGTGACGTCATTAGAATTCTTGAAAATTAACGACCATTTGAATTTTTTGAAAACCGTTGAAATTAAAATCTCCAAAATTCGTTAATTCCTTTAAAAATAACCAAACGTCATTAATGACCAATTATTAATTGATTTTGTATGAAATTTTGCTGTTCTAAAAGCTCAATTCAATTCAGAGCATCAAGATCACGAAATGTAATTCCATTAACAAGTAATCTTACATCTTTTCCACACAAATTCAGTCAGGTGAATTTCTTCGTAACTGATTTTGCTCTAGAAGATGTACTTAAATAATTTATACACAAGTTTCTGTGACTTACCTTCTTCAGCACTTTGAAGCCATTCTACAAATGGACGCATCTTCTCCAAAAAGTGCATCTTTCCTTTCGGCGAGTGAGCTTCACGATACCATTTCAAAATCGAATCTTCAGAAATGATTTCCAATTTGTAGAAAAGTACAATAATTTTGTAGAATGAATTCATAAAATTCATATTTTCGTAGCAATATTCTTGAATTTTCAAGATCAACGCCAATTCTGATCGATCGGTTGTGGTGAATGCTGAGAAGAATTGATTATTCATTTTGAGATGACGTAACGCTTGATCGGCAACCAATTCCTCTTTCTTGTTCCACTCTCCCAACGACATAATTGTTGTCCAGATTATTACAATAACTTCTTGTTCTGGAATGGAATTTTTGACAGATAACTCTTTTATATCAGCAATGATTTCCTTTTGCGGTTTGTTATCCTTAATATCATCGATAATCACCTGTAGTTGGGGAAATTAAGCATTAGTTCGATTGTTAAAGTAATTGATATTATTAATGTCTAGTATTTTCTGTCACATAAAACTGTCACTTTTTATGGAAAGTTAATTAACCTGTTAGATTAATTCAAAATGATGTCAACAAAAGCATTTTGATCTAGCAATTAATGGAGTCCACATGAAGAATTGAAAATCTCACACATGGATTTGTCTTAGGTGCTATTCATAATCTGCATTTAAGTTTCCATGATTTTATTTGAATTAATATTGAGCTTAGGAAATAAATCCCACGATTTAACTTTAACCCAAGGATTAAAATGTTCGGATTAGCATATAGTAAAATTGTTCGAATTAAACTCTAATCCAAGGATTAAAATGTTAAATCCAGAACAATTTAAAATGTTTCTTGATCGCGTGTTGCAACAAACATGGGATAGGCTTGCACAACATAGCTAGATTCAAGAAGTATATTTACTCTTACAGCTAACAATAAATTGGCTAAATAGTTTTCATTATCTTCAGTCAATTGAACTTAAACACTGTAATTAACGGTTTTTAACCGCTAGGATTAGCTAGTTCCATAATAAAGCTAAATCCTAGGATTAAAATGTTTGAAGAGAAAATAACAATAACACAAATAGACATAGTGAAATCGTTAGTACTCTCTCATAGAACATAATATCCCCAGACAAATAAAGCTAGCACAAATTCCATCAGAATGACGAATTTCTACTGAAACACGCTGGGTAGATAGCTTATCTCGAGAACTAGATAATTTCCACGAAATTCTGATTCATTCAGTAATCTACAATTTTCCATAATATTCAAGGCTAGATTACTGAAGCTTTAAAATCATAATTAAGTGTCTGAACAGATTATAACATCAACACGAATGCGCTCACAAGCTGAAGATGCTTACGCCTGTCAAATGATTTTCCCAGTTCTTTCAACTCGCGACAAATTCCAAAACTAGAACATCCACATAGGAACTGGGTCAAAAATCATAAAAACCGATCAAAAATTGCCGGAAATTATCTAAAATTTAAGTCTGTTTTAAACTTTATTGACATCAAACCACATAGAAACTCGTGAAAGTGATGTAAGCAAAAATCTAAATTTAATCTGGCATCATTTTAAATATAAAATTTTTCCTTGGTTTTAAACTTTATCGAAGAAAAATTTCCAAGGTGTCGGCTGATGCAAAACAAGTCAAATAATAATCCATAATAAATAATAATTTTACATATGACAGAGAAATGGGGAATGTCTTAATTTTATTTCATTTGTATGTCAATTGATGTTGTCATCCAAATAGATCAAAAACCAAAGTTTATTATAGCACGGTTTCAAAGGCTCTAAATTAGTATTAAAATGCATTTAGAGGTTCTGCCCTGTGCCAATAGGGTAAAGCGCAATTTCTCAAACAGAACAATAATTTACTTTATGAATTAATTTAAGAGAAGTTTGAAAACTAAAGTTACGGTTTAAAGAAATTCAAAAATTTAACGGCTATAAGATATTTAAAATTCTGTTTGAAAAAGTTCGCCAAAAAATTTAAAAACGTTAACTCACCGATTGCATTTCTCGCTTATATTCCTGACTCGCCTGCGCCTTATGAAGTTTCACGATATCCCCGAGACCACGTTCTGTAAATGTCTTGTTAAAGTTCTCATCCGTACGTTTATTCAATGGGAAAAAGTCCATAAGACGATGTTCCATTTGCCCCTTTTTGAGAGCTGTTATCAACGCTGGAACACCTTTTTCTTGCTTTAATGTGACAAATAATTCTACGAGAAAGTCCAACGCGATACTATCTTTGATCAAATGCTCATTGTACAAGACACCGAGGACTGTCGGTGGAACAGCTGAATTCGCGATCCATAAAGCAGTCATACGAGCCAACTTAACGCGTTCAATGGGTTGAAATCCCCTTATGAATACCAATACCTTTTTCATTTCATCTTCAAACATCTTTTCTAAGTATTTGTATCGTCGTACCAATTTATTAAGGACCTGGAAAGGTTTACATAATTAATAAATATTTTCAATCTTGTCGATGAGATCATAAGTGACTTTATATTTGCCTTTAAAATTATACTTTGGTCAAGTAAACATTTGGCAACAAAGAGGAACAGATAAGCTGTGTCACTTAGACTCAAAAATTATGTTTGTAGGAATCAAAGAAAAATTAAAAATCTATTTCAATTGAAAATCGATACTTAATTCAAGCATATTGATTACGAATCATTAATATTGCACACATTTGACACCATTCGTATGAATGACTAATACAACTGGCTCTATAAAGGTGCGAATGGTTTTAAATTCTTGAGGTTAAATCTGACGATTTAAAAATTAATCCGAGGCTTAACCTCAACCAAAAATGACTCAAACTTACTTGTTCTTGTTCACGCATGCTGTCCATATCCTCGGATGCATTGAAAATGCACGCAGTTGTGTACGGCTTTTCGCCATCTTGAGAGATTGAACCACCAGGAACTAGGAGACCACCAGCAATTAATATATCAAATAATACTTCACCGTAGCGACGATAATCCAATTTATTTCCAGCAGTGTCCAAAAATTTAGAGATTTGTTCTAAGTCTTCAGCTTTTTCGAGTCCTGCAATGACCGCGTCACGGAAAGCCGTTGGGTCATACTTCTCCTTTTCATCCCTTTTCCTGGTTTTTATGCGTTGACCTTGTAGTACTGGTCTTTCTGCCTTTTGACTCATACAATAAATTACTGTAAATATACCAAAAGTTTGTAGACGTCAGCAATTGATTCATGTGAATTTTTCAGGTATTAAAAATAAATCATCGCGTCACGAAACTATTTTTTCAAACTTAATATAGGAGCACTGTGTTGGATATACTTTCACCTTATTTACAGACTTCAGAGAGAAAATGTGCGACTCTTCTTCTTATTCTCGTACTTAACGTGAATTTTGATTATAAATGACAATTGAAAGGCAACAGAGATTAATAAAAGTTTATAGATCACAAGTCACATCAACTTTAAGAGACTAACGGGATGAAATAATGGCTTTTTAAAAGAGAACTAGGTCATGTAAGCTATGCTACGTATAAGTTGCAATAACGGAACCAATAGAATAGCATACAAAGATGCAGAATTCAATAGAATTATCTCAAGATTGAAAATTCATCTCATCTCTAGACCACAAAATGCTTATGTCCGTGTCTTCTTCTTGCCTTTTTATCAATTATGTGGTTATGAAATAGAGTATGTGACAAACAAGATTAAGGCATGCCTTATAAGAAAGCGTCGACACGTTTTCTGGGAATTTTACGTTAATTAAGTGTCTGTGCTTATTATCCAGTTAGACAATGGATAGAAATGCACGTAATTAAGCTACAGACGAAGAATTTTCAATGTCAAAGAACTCAGGTCATTAACCAACAAAAGTACTTCCAACGCCTTCCTTTATACTCAAATTTACATGCTCTTTTATAGTTTATGAATAAATTATAGGAAAATGTGTCGAAAGCAATGAATTAATGTCTCTTAATTAAGGTTATAATTAGTAAAATAATATTAATTTAATAAAAAATGATAATCTTACAATTAAACTTCGTGGACAGTCGTTTGATGAATTAAAACAATATATGAATAAGCTAAGCTTAATTAAAGGAATCACTTAATAACTTAGAATTTGACTTTTTTAAAACGTGTTTTATTTCTCAACAAAAAAGAAAAATGGCGATACTAAAATGAAATGAAAATAAATTTTACAAAATGACTTGATTTCACAGCTAATTTGATTATTAATTCTTTAAAACACTTATGAATGCTTCAAATGCAACACTTTAATTAAGCTAATATCCTTTAAATACCTTGGAATTTGAGTGACTTTCTATGGACTGTGGAACTGAATGAATGAACTTTTTCTTGTGTAGCTTAATGCCCCACCTTGAACGAGGGCATTCGACTTTGTTTTTTTTGAATTTTTTTCAACCGTTATTTTTTACTATACTATGGTTATTTCTAGCTATGTTTTAATAAACTTATTAAGCTATTCCAGACTTATCAACAACGAGAAATTATATTTTATGACAAAAAGAATGTTTGATTTTATTAATAAGAGACATAAAATGTAGTTGATGGATACAAATATGAGAATATAAGTAAACATGTTTGGATTAAATGTAATTAAATTAAGTGATTCTGTCTGGAACGAAAGTAAGCTTTATTGTTGAGATAAATGAAGCATTTTAATTTACTGATCCATCGGTTCTTCTGTTTCGTCCGTATCCATTAAAACATTTTCACCTTCATTATCGTCTGTATCCATTTTGTTGGCTGTTTGTGCCATTTCCATTTCGGGAATCTCTTGTTGAATCTGTGGGATTTGTGCTGGACTTATGTCATCTTCCATATTATTCTCAGTATTGATTGGGACTGCTTCCATTTCACCTTCAACGGCTGCTGGAACTAATGGCTTTTCTATGATGACTGTTGGTTCCACAATAACAGGACTTGGAATTGATTCTGGCTCTTTTGTTTCAATTATTGGCTCTGCTGCAACTGGAATATCCTCAATTTCCTTAACTTCAACGACTGGCTCAATTACTGTGATTGGCTCGTCAATAGCTGGAATTTCTGTACTTTCAGGAACTAATTCCACTGCTTTTAATTCAAGCTGAACCTCCGCAGGCTCTTTAATGACTTCAGCACTTTCATCAACAGTTACAGCAGCTATTTTTGGTTCCTCAGCTATATTCGTTGCTTCCGATACCTTTTCAATTGATTCAATCCTTATTCTTTTAGCTTCAATGCCTGAATCATCATCTGTTGGCATGCTTTCAATTTCAGGAACATTCTCAGCCTTTTGTTCTGGTTCTGTAACTTCCTTTTCGACTTCTTTTGGTGTCACTTCAATGTCATTAATTTTAGGCTCAACAACATCCTGTTTTGGTAAGATTTGTTCCTCAATACGAGGCGTAACTTCCACGACAACCTCGACTCGATTAGCTACAATATTTTCGAGAGCTGCCAATGGCGTTGTTTCGGGATTTTCAGGCAAAATTTCATCGTCCGCAGGACGAAGAGGCTCATTAAGGAGTGCATCGTCAATTTTAGGCTCAACAGATTCAGTCAAAAGTGTTATTGGCTCATGCTGTATGTCAGTTTTAATGACAGACTCTTCTGCCTTTTGAATTGTCTCAACTTGAGCTTTCTCGTCAGTTTTAATAACTGTTGGTTCCTCAATTACTGATTTAGGTTCTTCTGATGGTTCACAGACAGTGATTGTGACTGTCGATGAATTCTCAATTGTAATATCTGTCTGTGTCGGTTCCAATGCTTCACCATTTGACGGTGCGATTGTTGATGTCGACGCTTCTTCCTCTTTGGACGCAACTTTCTTAATTGTTATCGTTTCCTGTGATTCTGTTGTAATGTCATGACTTGGTTCCTTACGAATTGTCGTCGCATTAAATTCTTTCGTCATTGTAAATGATCCATCATTTTCCATATCAATGTCTACATTTACGTCCGATGAGAAATCTCCATTTAGTCCAACGGAATCGAGTGAATCACCATTTTCACTTTCTTCGCTTCTATTACGTCCTGGCGAGACTGTACTCACAACTAGAATATTCTTCTCAACGGCACGCATAAATTTATCAATTCTTGAATACTGTTTACGTGGATCTGCTAATAATTCACTAATACGTTGAATCGTGAATGGTGCTGCACTAAATGAATCCAGTCTTTCTATCAACATCTTCTTCATAGTCTCGTAATTAAAAGGATCAACATTCGGGTATTGTGGGAGCTCTACAAACAGCAAAACTTAATTAAATGATATCTACTGGATGTTACTTATAGTACCTTTAGTTGGTGTCTCATTATAGAAGTCAGTGATGACATTTATAAGCTTCTCGCGGTACAATTTCTTGACAAGGGCCCAGTTAAAGACCTGAAAAAGCCAGTTTTAGGAATCAATACTGGATCTTTGAAATATTTTATTAATTATATCATTACTTACCGATTCACCAGTTCTAGCCACAAAAGATACATATTCATCGAGTTCTCGCGTAATTTCCGGGTTCTTTTGGACATTAAATCTCTCTAATTTCTCTAAAATCTCTTCTGGTTGATCCATTTTTGTTAAATTTCTTAAAAAATTGTGAAAAACTTATTAAATATTGTTAATTGTTTTGATTCTGTGAATCCTTCGGTTTTGTATCTATGTTATGTTCCTAGTTATTAACAATTTAAGTATCTAAATCCCGTCAATTTGAAGAAAATCAAGTAATTTTAAATGTTTTTAATGGGAGATGTTCAAAAATAATTTAAATACTTTTACTGAACACACCATCATTAAAGCTTCTAAAATGAGAAATATTAAGGATGTGCAGCAAGTGCTTTAATCAATTATTTTCCCAAAACACCTAGATATCAATTGCATATGCAATAATGACTTTGTGCCTTGCTAGCTGACAGAACTTCTTTTTGAGGGTAGCAAACGAAAACCGTTGAAATTTTTGAAATATTATAACACGTGGTTAACGGTTTTTGATTGCTGCGAAAACTTAATGTTCAAAATGAGAATAAAATTTAATTGAGAGGATTTTGGGCATTAATATCGATTGATAGGGTTGGATTAGACAGAAAAAGTGTAGGAAATGAGGTATAATAATATATAACGAGATCAATTGGAAATTTATAAATTATAATATTTTAATAGCCATTAATATAATTTTGGATGCATTCTATGCAAAATCATATCACGTAACTCAACCACAAGCTCCGTAATAAAAATTCTAAATCACCTTAAACAATAATAATAACAATTTCCATTATTTCAACCAACTCATTTGTTTAATATTTATCCAGAAAACTACAAAAGCACCACAAAACTGGATTAAAAGAAGACGACACAGCAGTCCAATCAGTTTATTTATAGCACACAATTTATATGCGCGATCACATAATTTCACTTTCATTTCAGTTCATTGCAACATAATGATTGCCATGTACAATCGGTCTGACTGAGGCCCTTTTTTCCCAATTTGTGTAAAATAAAGATTTTATTACCAGCATTAATGGACTTAAAGAGCTGAGCATATACATATCGATTTGGATGATTCTGTGCTTTTCATTTATTTACTTATTTATTTTTATTGCAATGCGAATGAAGAAGAAAAGCGACAAAAAATCGACGACGTGATACGATGAAAATTATACACACATATTGTAGTTTATTTGTAGCTTAATGCATCCATTTGTGCTTGCTTACCGCAGGAACAATTCAAAACACTCTACTGGGATCGTTTATAAATGATGTCTATTAAAAAATTGGATTTCCCTGCCATTCAGCTTTTTTAAAAACAAATTATCGCGAAATCTCAGACACTCAAAATGAGGGGGGGGGGGGGTTAAAACATTTAATATTTTAAAAGGGATCCTGAAGTTTTTCTAATACAGTTTGCAATCTAGAGAGGGCAAATAGAGGAATATATGGCCAAACATGAGCTTATTGAACAATTGGTATAACAAGCGATTATAGTTTGGGTTCACACTCCTCTCATTGACCCCCCCCCTCAATCGCTTGACGGAAAAACATATTCCATGAAAAAAAATCTCAAAACCCCCAAAATAATGTTTGTGTCTAACATCCTTGGTTTCTTCTCTATCCTGAACTTTTCTCTGGCCATGCGCAACATTTAAAATTATTGACATCATTATTGAATGACCCCCAACATCCAGATTTTCATCATTATTTGTACAAAGCCGCTGAGCGATGCCGAAAAAAAAACTTAAATTAAGAAATTACACAATCGACGATAAAAATGCTTTCGCTATGGATATCATGTGCATGTGTCTATCAAAATGTTTTGACGTGAATCAATTACGGCTGAAAATTGAATAATCAAATGCGCCCTTTCCCTTTCGATTTTATATATTTTATATTATTTAAAGACCTATAATATTAAATAAATTTTTGGATGGAAAATGAGAGTGAATAGTGGCAGACATACGGCGACGACGATCGACGTTCTTAACTTGATATGGCTATTACATAATTGAATTTAATTTTTTTTTTCTTTCGTTTTATTGACCTCTGTTCTTGTAGTTCAATGCATGTTTACTTCCATTGTTTTCGTATAGGCTATACAAAATGTTCGCGCGATTCCTATCAATTAAAATGACCAAATAGTGCAAAGGAGACAGCAAAATAATATAAATTTATAAAGTGTCATGTTTCGTTTCATTCAATTCTCGCTGACAATAGAGGTATGTTAAGAGCCAGGAGAAGTCCATGCCAGTTTTGGGGGGACAATAATATCGGAGTCATTTAATCGTAAATTAACAATTCAATGCATTCAATGGCTGGCTTATGGCATTTTCATTCCATGTTGTTTTGTTTTCTTCAGCTCATTTTCCAGCTCTAGGTTTTTTTTTTGTGAAGCTGTTGATTTTGTTCACGATTTGTCTGTTTACTAGCTCTAGACTTTTCTAGCTTGGAATGCTGATTTTTATTGTTCAGTCTTTTAGTACTTTTATGGCTGGCAGTGGACACCCAAGATTCATACTTAGAACTTACAGGGATATTTTAAAAGGATATCAAGATATGATCTTTACTGCTTATGTTTAGACTTTAGAAGTTCCTCTTTGCTAAGATCTGCACAGTTTTATGGCTTAATAACCATAAATTCAATTAGCAAGTGCTTTGAATGCTCATAAACTGCCGCAAATATATTGAACTAATTCAAAGATACCTAAAAACAGACCTTAGAACTTCCAGTTTAAAGTTGAAGCTATGCTAACCAGGTAAATCTTCTGACTTTTGGTTCATATTGAAGTTTGAATGCAGGTAGAGACAATTTGTAGTAATCGCGCCAAAATTATAGATTTGTTGAAGATCTTATGTTCCTGATAGTTCTCTTTTGTGGATCAGGTCAATGTTTAGGTAAAAAAACTCTATGATTTCATAATTATGAGCATCAAATAAACGAACTGCGCTCTAAATGCATCATTGACCAATAAACATCTTCCCATACTCATTATTCTCAACTTAACCAACATAATCATAAGGTGATCAAGATCTCTTTAAGCTTTCTTACCTTAACATAAAATATTTAATGTAATTCAATTTTTTTTCACTCTCCATTCTGCGTCGTTTGTTGTAAAAAAAGCAATTATATTGAATGTGAAAATTGTTTATAGTTATTGGTTGCTCAAAAGGGAGAAAGATAAATTCAATAACAAGCATAGCTTTCAGATTTTTCAAGTATAGCCAATATGTTTCGCTGTCGTTAGAATGCAAATTTGCACATTTCACACTTTACACCTTTATTTTCCTTTCTTCACATCCACTCCGCTCTCTTTTGTGTCTTTTTATTTCATTTACAGCCCAACCAACCAACCACATCGATGACAAATTTATGTATTGATACGAACCCGTTTGTCTCCGGCAATTTTCTTTTAATCTCAATTCAATTGGCAAACAACAAATTGCATGGCCAAATTGTGATCTGAATGTTTAATCGCCAGCACGGTATGAAGTCATGGGCTCTCTTGGTGCCACACACATGCTGCATGTGAAATTTAATTTTTCTTTCGAAGTGAGATTTTTCACAAGAATCACTTCAATTTGCATTTCGCGAATCGGTCTTATTGTCATGCGGTGAACAATTCAAGGTATGAAGATGTGTGTGACGAGGAATGAGACAGTAAAGCACGTGTGATTGATTAAAGCGCATTTTTTGATTTTTACCTTAACTATTGAAAAGAATGGGGTAGTTCATCAATGATGTCTAGTTTTATGATGCAGGAGTGGGATCTGAGTCTGCGGGACTATACAACAGAAATATTGTAGATGGTAATTTTGTCTCAGATCAAATCTAGTTTTTATTTGACGTCATTTATGAATATCCCATTTGAATTATTCCTCGTACCAGCTCTAATCATCTACTTCTCTGGCTAATGTTTCAGTTGATCTCATCAAAGAACCAAAGAGCAACTTAAAACATCCTTTTAGACACATGATAGCCAGCTCGACAGACAGACAAATCTATAAACAACAGCACCTTTCCACTCTAAAAAACTCCACCAAAAAGGCATGGACATGCATAAAAGGCCCTTGAGTGAAATTTTCACGTTCACTCTCATCGAGATTGATCCATTGAGACTTGTTGCTTCTCACAAAAAAATCCCATGAGAGATGCAAGGCTGCATTATGAGCCAATAAAAAGGCAAGCAAGTTCAATTGCATTGAAAGTGAAACTCTCATTTTTTTCCGATCCATTGAACGCAAAAAAACAGAATTGAAGATTTTTGATAAGTCACGATGGGGAATTCAATATGGAAATTTCCTTTCTTGGACATTGCTATGTATTGCGGCCTACGAATGTCGATGAACGATTTTTCCTGGAAAAAAGAATAGAAATGAAAGAGAAATTTATGGATATGAAGAATATTTTTTTTCATCTATGCACGAAATTCAATAATCGATTATTGTGTTTAGAGGTTTGAGTTGTTGAAAGCAGGGTTGGGGATTTAAATGGTTGGATGGATGTCTGGAGCAGTTGTGGAGTCTGGGGAATCGAGCCATATACCAAATTTGTCAGTGGAAGAGATATGTCTCTGTGACCTAGTTGTTAAGCAGCATACCGAATATTTAACCCTATTTTGTGAGGGCACGGGTTCAATTCCTACCATGACTTCGTCCCAATAATCCAGACTTTAACATACATTCCAGAATATTCTTAATTGTCCTCATCATGCCTGAAGTCCACAACTTAAACTCCAAACAATTGCTGATAAATCCACACCAACTCTGCAGTCAACAATTCCAGATAAATCAACATATTCTCTAATAATCAGCCCATGTGATGCCCGAGACCAAAGCAATTCATTAAAAACGCCTATTTTATGTTAACAGCTTTTTAGAATTTATCTCAAAATTATTATCTAAATGGAAATAAACTTTAATGCTAAGCCATTGTTATCTGGCACTTGCAGTATTGGCTCACATTAGCAGTGTACTTTATTTAAGGAGTGCAATTATCTTATGGAATTCCTTCACATATGAATCAAGCATTTATTTTATTCTCCTCAATATTATCCATATGTGTATCTACTTGGCATGAATACTTTTCGACTATATGTAGATATACGGAAATCGATGCTATGCCATAGAAAAAAATTACCAATTTATTTATTTATTTTTTCCTGTGCCTGTGTGATCAGTGGGTCAAGAATTTCAATTCCTATTGGCAAGTCATGAGAAAATAGAAACTTTACTCATTTTTTTTTATGAATGAAAATTTGATTTTTGAACATGTTGCACGACCACTTTCCACCAACTGAGCATAAATAATATTGATGTTGCAGCATAATTGAATGCTTTGAACTTTGTCCATATCTGACAGTGACGCATAAATTTTTTTAAATTGCAATCCAGAAAGAAAAATGATGAAGACTTTCCAGTGATTTCTCAATTATCTCTTATTCTTTGTTTTGCTGAAGCTTAATTTGATGGATGGAATGGTGTGTTTGGTGGTTCTTGTGTCTTTATGGCTGAGTTCTTTAAAATGATTTGTGGATTTGGTGTTTTATTGATTCATGAAATATTATCGCAGTGATCATTGTAATGTTGATTTGATGAAATTTTAGTTTAAATTGTGTCATTGTTTGAATCAGTCAATTTAATTCGTTCCATTATTTTAGGAGAACATTCAGCAACCATCAAACAGTTTTGAGCATTCCAATTTTAATTGGAGCAAACCTGGAAAATGATTCTCTTGAAATAGAATCTTGAAGTAGAATTGGAAGAAAATTGAAATTAAAGTTAAAAGATTTGCTGATGCATCGATCAACAAGATATGACTCAATTCATTTAAATTCAAGAATTGAACAATTTGGAAAACATTCAAAGGAATTAATAATTCGAAGAAGGAAAGATTTCTCATTCAGCATTGCGAGCAAGAATTGAAGCTGATTTAATTTGATCATGAAACTTTCGTTGCATTTCTTTGCATTTAAACATTTTTTCAATATTTTCAGATTTTGTTTCTGTAAACGTTTTCATGGCAAATTACGATCAAAATATTGAAATTTTCAACAAGAATGAAGTTTGAGGTCTAATGAGCTGGATATCAATTTCACTATTTGAAGCAATCAGTCAATATTCATCTTGATACTAGAAACCAAACTGAACAATTAATAAAATTTTCAACTTTTAGGAGATACTTTTAAATCTGCCTGAAAACAATTCAAAAGGTTTAAGGCTGTTTAAGTTAAGGATAATCAAATGTCATGTTAAGAATTCTTTGATAATTGCAATGAAGAAGAGATCAACAATCAAGAAACTTTGAACAATTTAAACCTAATGTACAAAAAGCAAGCGTTTTTGCTGGTTTCACTCATGAGCAAAACTTTGTCAAGTGATCAGTGCTTATTTCAAAACAGGATATCAATTTCACTATTTGAAGCAATCAGTCAATATTCATCTTGATACTAGAAACCAAACTGAACAATTAATAAAATTTTCAACTTTTAGGAGATACTTTTAAATCTGCCTGAACACAATTCAAAAGGTTTAAGGCTGTTTAAGTTAAGGATAATCAAATGTCATGTTGAGAATTCTTTGATAATTGCAATGAAGAAGAGATCAAAAATCAAGAAACTCTGAACTTAATAATTGAACAATTTAAACCTAATGTACAAAAAGCAAGCGTTTTTGCTGATTTCACTCAAGAGCAAAACTTTGTCAAGTGATCAGTGCTTATTTCAAAACAGGATATCAATTTCACTATTTGAAGCAATCAGTCAATATTCATCTAGATATTAGAAACCAAACTGAACAATTAATAAAATTTTCAACTTTTAGGAGATACTTTTAAATCTGCCTGAACACAATTCAAAAGGTTTAAGGCTGTTTAAGTTAAGGATAATCAAATGTCATGTTAAGAATTCTTTGATAATTGCAATGAAGAAGAGATCAACAATCAAGAAACTTTGAACAATTTAAACCTAATGTACAAAAAGCATGCGTTTTTGCTGGTTTCACTCATGAGCAAAACTTTGTCAAGTGATCAGTGCTTATTTAAAAACAGGATATCAATTTCACTATTTGAAGCAATCAGTCAATATTCATCTAGATACTAGAAACTCAAATCAAACTGAACAATTAATAAAATTTTCAACTTTTAGGAGATAATTTTAAATCTGCCTGAACACAATTCAAAAGGTTTAAGGCTGTTTAAGTTAAGGATAATCAAATGTCATGTTAAGAATTCTTTGATAATTGCAATGAAGAAGAGATCAACAATCAAGAAACTTTGAACAATTTAAACCTAATGTACAAAAAGCAAGCGTTTTTGCTGGTTTCACTCATGAGCAAAACTTTGTCAAGTGATCAGTGCTTATTTAAAAACAGGAAAAAAAACAACGAAAAATTTGATTGGTAGATGAAATTTCGTCGCAAGGATCATTGAAAGGCTGTTAAAACTTCTATCCAAAAAGAAGTTTCTGATGACGAATCTAGAGGAAAAGGCACTGTAAGTTTGACCATATAAATCAATTAATCCTCTTCTTGCATCTTGCAAGATAATAGCTACACCACTTAATCTGCCATAAATTCCAAAACAATTAACGTACGTGACCATTCTCACTTATTTCCCATTTTGGTCACACAATACTTCTTCCCATAATTCCCACAATTCTCCATACACAAATGACTATTTTTCAAAAGATTTTTTAATCGATCAGCAAAAATTTATTGGATATTTTTTTTGCAAACACAATTTTTTATTCTCCTTCATCATCATCATCAGCATGTCTTTTTTTCATTCCTTGATTAAAATCCCCTCGGGAGATATTATACTTTTTGTGACCGAGTGTTGCAGCTGAAAAAAAAGGGCAAGAGATGATCGTGAATCGTGGCTATTATTAAGAACCGTTATTGCACGCGTTAACAGAGCCTTTTATGAGAAATTATTACATCTAAAAGAAATTACGGTCCACCTTTCTCATGCCTCATGCGAATTTCTTTTATTTACAGTAGATTTATGACCCCCGAAAAAAGATTCGCAACCAAATGTTGTTAATGAATGTCGGCATGAATCTTTCAGATAAAGAAGAGACTGATGATGCCTTCGAGTTATCACTCGAGTTGTGAACTTCCAAAAATTATCTCGAACAGTCAGCAACTTTTTATATTTTCATCAAATTAAGTCTTTACATGTTGCTTCTCATTTAAATTTATGTCTGCAAATGTGTAAGCAATTAAGAAGTTTTGTAACTGTTACGAGCTGTAATTATATTGATGAGAATTATATATCGAGTCATTTAACAAGTGGCTCATCTCGAGAGTCATTTAAGTAATTTCTTATAGGCTGCTTATCAGAGATCGAAGCCGATTTTTTCGGCTTAACTCAACTTTTTATTTTTTTGATAGAAAAAAGCTATTTAACACACATTTCAAGTATTTATATTGGACTTTACATGCTTTACTATTATTTTGTGTAATATTTTGTCAGCATGTAGCTATAGTAAGCTCAGAAATTCAAGTTAAACGACGTTAAGCCGAAATTTAAGCCGATCAGCTTATCATCGACTAAATTGAAATTCTGAGCTTACTATAGCTACATGCTGACAAAATATTACACAGAATCATAGTAAAGCATGTAAAGTTCAATTTAAATACTTGAAATGGAGGTCAAATGGCTTTTATCTATCAAAAAAATCAAAAATTGAGTTAAGCCGAAAAAATCGGCTTCGATCTCTGCTGCTTATGTTTAAGCTTGATTTAAGTGGCTAGTGACAGGGTTGAGAGTTGAGTTTTTATTAGGAACTGCGTTAGATTTGATAGAAATCGGAATCAATCATAGAAATAGATGTGATAGTTATCTTTTGCGGATCAATTACATACATTTACTTTCGTTTTTGGATCTTTAGGACTATCCAACATACACATGCAGCTTAATTTGCGATCTCTATGTTAAAACATTGTTTGGACACTGCGCAAATGAATGGAAAAGGACATAAGTTGCTATAAATATATTTGATAGACATAGAGGATGCAGAAAGACTGTTACGGATTGTTCACTTATGACGTCCGAATTTAACGGTCATTTTTCAAAAAAGAACAATGGATTTCCAGGAATTTCTATTGTTCTTTTCTTGCTGAACCCCCCCCCCCCCCCTCGGACGTCATAAGTGAACGGCCCCTATGCACTCTAGACTATCCAAAGGTTCCACCGAATATGCTGTTTGACTGATAGCATATGATACATTCAGAATATCACAAACAGCTTTATCTGTCGATTAAATTGTCCATTGCCAATAATGTTCAGCCTTATTTTCACCAATCTAAAGTAAAATCTGACCATTTCTATATCCATGCTATCCAAAAAGTCTTTAAGATTGCTCAATGACTTAAAAATATCCAGAATCATCCTCTGCTCTATTTTTAACATAATTCTTTGAAGAACCGAAAAATTCATCGAATTTGGCAGCTATCCAGGTACAAAAACTACATATTTTATATCCATGATCTAGATTAGCATATGCAAAAAAAAAATGTTTGAGTCATACTGAGCTAGATCTTGTAGAACTAATGTGATAAACTATGACTGTACGCCATAGACAACTGCACCCCTGACCAATTTAATATCTTTTAAAATCCATATCCATTAAATTTATTATTTTATAGCTTTTTCAATAAAGAAGATAGCATTAACGAGTTCTAGCTACTCACAATTGCTGCCTATGGTTGCGAAAACATTTTTTA
The DNA here is from genome assembly GCA_917627325.4 of Chironomus riparius. NCBI lineage: Eukaryota > Metazoa > Arthropoda > Insecta > Diptera > Chironomidae > Chironomus > Chironomus riparius. Next base: position 44,684,955 of record OU895877.1, read on the forward strand.
TTACATTGTAAAAGATCTCATAAAAGTTCCATTGATCATTTTTGGAAGTGACTTTATGGCCATTTTAGAATATTTTCTCACAGATCAAATCGAGGTCACAATTGTCTAAGAATGCTGATGGATCAAATAGGATTTAAAGATGATGAAAAAAATGAGTTTTTATTTTGGTAGGGAACAAAAATGATGAGCAATTGTCTTTTCCATTCTCGAGAGATGACAAATGGAATTAATGAAAGATTCATGTCTGCCTCATTGTTAACTCGTCATTTAATTGTTTGCAGACGTCATTTGAGAGAAATGCAAAAGAGGAATAGATGATAGGGTGTAGTCAGGGGGGGTTTGCCATCTTTGGTAATAAGGGATTTACAGAACTAAGGTCTAGGCTAATATACTGGTGATATAGTGTCTGAAACTTAGCCTCTATGGTTTAGTTTATAGGTAACGAACTGAAAGGCAATTCTCAATTTTGTAACGACAAATGTTCGATTCTCATAAGAAGTTTAAGTTGATTTTAGCCCCCTTCTACTCTTTGGCATTTCCGACTACCTCCTTGATTGAATCTTTTCGCGAAAATAAAGTCTTTGGAGTAAATACACTCACCCAGTTCCATAATTGTTGGCAATCCGTTACTAATTTAAATTTTTCTCCATTTAAGTGATTCTTGTAAAAATAGAATTGCTTAATTATCGCAATATTTCATCCGTGAGAATGTTGGATATTTAAACGATGCGTACCTAGAGATAATAATGATCAGTAAATTTAAAATGCAGCAACAGCATGGCAAATCGTGAATATGTCGCTCTTTCTCCTCAAACTTCTTATTTTTGGTTCTCGACGGTGAATTATGATGAATAATCTTTTGAGCTCAATGTGCTTAAGTGCTCATATTTCAGGTACTCATATATCACAATATATATGCTTGCATATTATTGTACATGCACATAAATGGTGAAAAGAAAGGAAAAAGACACATGTTATGCCAGTTGTTGTTACATGGTGGAGTGACATTAATTTCAATACTAAATGGAACATGTTGTTAAACAAAGAACATAATAAATTTTATGCTCCATGCATATTTATTTTTATAATGCTAGTGAAAAATATGAAGCTGAATGTTCGAAGGTCCAGACGCAAAAATCAAGAGACTATTCTTGAAATGTTCTGGAAATGAAATCATGCGGGTGTGCAATAGCGTTGATTGGAAGCTTCATGTCTACAGTTTAAAATCTTCAAGCGTCTGATTGCTTAAGGTCCATTAAACTTTCCACAAAGCAAACCATAAATGAAGAATTGGATGTCCTTGATTTTAAAATCCCGTTGAAATCGACTTTATTAATATAGAATTTAATTAAATCGAGGATCCCATCAACTTTGTGATTCTAACTTTATCAGAATAATATTTTTGTCTCTGTGCATGCAAAACTAGTCAAATCAATCATATTATCCCACTATATAAAATATAATATGAATGTTCTTGAAATAATAATTACACAATCAACAATAAGCAAATGATTCTTTTAGATGGGATCATTTACTTATTACGTCCATCGGTAATCATCAAAATGTTGCAACTTAAATTTTTTTTAAAGAATAGGAAGGGGGTCTGAAAATCACAGTTTATCATGAACGTCATTACTAAATGAACCCCTCAGTTCCTGTTCACTTATGACGTCCAGGGGGGGGGGGGTGGGTCAATAAAAAATGAACAATAGAATTTCTGGATATTAATTTTTTTTTTAAAATTAGAGTTAATTTCAAACGTCATAAGTGAACGATCCCTTAAAAAAAGTTCTAACAATTTTTTCGCGTCTGACTTTATTACAACAATCAGATATGATTCACAAAAGACAATTTTATGAATAAATTTGTCAAGTCGCTCACACTTACACGCCGAGACATTTTCATTGACTCACTCATAAGATTATTAATTGACGTGCATACAAAAAGATCGCAACCAAAAACAAATAAAACGAGAACTTTTTTTTTCATTTGCGGAACTACAGAGAAGTGATTTTTCTACATAACAATAAAGAATAAAATATCATAACAGACAGTCGAGGTAAATGTATAGACCCACACTGTCGGAACCTTGACCGACCGATTCATTCCGATATTTTTGTTTTGTTTGTGTCTACTGTTGCAGGGTTAATAAATATCTGTGCAATATGGTTGACATTAGATAGCTGCTGCTAACTGTTAAATTAACCGTTCGTCTGAGGTAATAATTCAAAGGCTCAAGTCAGGCTTGTTGTCATGCTTTATGTCTCAATTGTTTCTTACCCATTATTTATAGCTTCATGTCTCTTATTCATGGAAATACCGAGAGAGTGAGAGGAAAATATATTTTTTGTGGATCATGTCCCACAAAAAATAAAAAATATGAAAAAAAGATTCTTTCACTTTAAGATTTTAATTTATGACTCATAATTGTTGTGATTTAAATACTTTTTGCTCACATTACGATGGGAAAAATTGATTCAGTTCTCAAAGGGAGGTCGTGCTAAAATGATGTCAAGTCAAAATATGTAGGATTTTTACCAACTTCCTTGCTTTGTAATAATACATCTTAAGAGATGAGCTACATAGTTTCGAAATCTCAGAAAAAAAGCCCAAAAGGCGATATAATTCGATTAGACTGAAGATTTTGTCCGAGCTCGGAAACTAGGCGGTATTTTAAAGGCAGGATTTAACGTTTTTTCATATATTTTCCAATCAGATATTTGATCTATCATGAAAGCTCAGTTTAACAGATTCTGAGGATTTGTGACAGCTCAAACGTAAGAAAATTTACTTACTGGATGAAAGATCTGAAATTCAGCAATACTTTGAGGTTTACAGACAATTTTTAATGGCACATAAAGCCCTTATCTTCTGTTACTTCGCCACTAGCTTCAATAAAATAATTTAAGAAAGAACGATGGTTTTTTGGGCTACCTTGGATATCTTACCCTACAAATGCTTGATTGTAATCAATATAGGTGCCATTATGAAGTCTGTTCCCAGTCAGAATATTTTTTGTGATATTTTAGAAGTTATTGATTTCAATACTAAACATGCTGGATGCAAATGTAATTCACTTATCCTTCTATAGATTAAACCAAAATTCCAGGAGATTCCACTTAACATTACAAAAACATCACTAATGAATATCCCAAACAGAAAATCGACGACATTGGGAAATGATCATGCTTCAGTATTAAATTATAATCCAATTAAGCAATTTTTCATCTCAGACTCATAAATCAGAATATCAATTGAGACACACTTTCAGCATTATTCTCCTTGATCGAATCTCATTTTGTCACTTTCAATTTAGTGTAAAAAAAATAATTGCTAACAATCGCTTCACGATTATTGCCTTTATATGCTTCACAAGATTCGCGAGTAACTATTTGTTTAAGTATTGATGAAAAATAAAAGAGTTAAATAATTTAAATTGTGTCATGGACGTGAAAAAAAAAGGTTTTCTGAGTTAAATAATTTTCAATGCACCTCTTTGTGTCCAAGCCAATTGATTGCCATCTAAATAAAGAATATTATCGCATTTGTATTGGATTACATATTACAATGAGTAATGCAATTACTCTTTTATGGAATCGAAATCACTGCCTTTTATGAAGTTATCAATGGATTTACAATGGATAAAAAAGAACAGAATTTCATTGATTTGTTTTATATTTTTTTAAGCTTGGCTTTTAATGCCTTGCACGCTAAAATATGTTGACAATTCGCATTTTTATTTTACCTCAAGAAAATGTCAATGTACGTAAAATATAATCATGTATTTCATCATCATTGATGTGCTATATGCGTACTGAAAATGAAAAAGTGAAAGATTAATTGAAAAAATCATTTCTTGTGATCTCCTCCGTGAAAGTTTCTTTTATTTTATCGTTTCCTATAACATTTTTTTTGTTAATTGAAAATAAATGTTTTTGCACATAATTCACAATGATTTTACATTTCTTCCTCTAAATAGCGAAGCGGCAAGAAAGCATTAAGTAAACTTTTTTTTCAAATGATTCATTGCAGTAATGCAACGGAAATATTGCAAAGGCACAAAGTGCTCGTTCGTGAAACGCCAGAAGTAGTTTATTAGAATTTAAATAGTGGCAGTTGAGATTGGGTTTGTGAGGTAATTTTTTTGGGGTGTATTCGGACCGTGCATGATGGAAGTTTACGAAACTATTTTAATTTGGAATCTCTTACTTTCCGTACCCAATTGTATCATTATGCTATGCCATATGTAACGTGTGGTCATGAATACGGTAAATTTTAATTAAAATTGAATGACCAGTGACAATATCTTCATTCTGATCATCAATTTCGGCTGCCTTTAACAAATTCATTCAAAAGTTTAATACCTTTGCCTTTACCTATTGATGATAGCATCACAAAATGCCAAGAAATGCATTAAAAATATTTTAAAAAGCATTAAAATCTTGAAGCTCATGACAAGAAATTACGACTCGACACACATTCTGTAGATCCCACTGCCATTTAGAATCTAAAGATAACTGGCATTAATAATTTATAAAGAGTAAATCAACCCACAGCAATCAAAAGACCACAAAGAGAATTAAATTTTAATTACGGGTGCGAATATGCAGGTCTTGTGCAGGTCGATCAATATCAACACTTAAAATACTTTTTAAAGGAGTTTTTTTTAACGATTTTAGGTATTGGGTTCGTTCATAAATGATGTTTTATTTTTTAAGAGTGCTTGTGAGAAATCTGTAGATACATATGTGAACCTACAAATTTAATAAAATTCTTATGAACAATTTGTGACAAAGGAGAAAGGGAGAGTCAAAAAATGCCATTTTCGATGGACATCATTTTTGTACAACCCCTTGAGAAATTCTGTATTTTTAAAAAATTCATTCAATTTTTTCCTGTCTATTTTTATTACATCTAAGAATTATCAAAGAAATTGAGCATAAAGAAAGCGAAGTCATGATGTGGTCGCAGGCAATGGCAAGCACATAAATTACCTTTTGAACTTTTTCCGTTTTCTAGCACATAGACAAGCTAACAATTTTAAGTGTATGCGCCATCCCTCAATTCCTCTTCTTCTTCTTCAATTAGACCACACACAATGGGATGCGATGCATCAGATTCACACAGCATTTTTGTTTTCGATGTTGTACACAGATTTTTTTTATGTCTCTTTTTATCTTTCATTTCTAACATATCACGTCGATGCATTTCAAAGTGGACCTTTCGTGGTCTTTCGTACAATATTTCTTCTGTGTTATGGGACGTTTTTTGGGACACTTTTTAGAGAACCGCATGATAAAAAATGAGATAAAGAAAACATGGAAATTTTTTTATGTCATTCCAGAAATTTAAAATTTAAATTTGGATTTTTAGACAATCTGAGTTACAAATCTCATTCAAAAAGTGATGTCGAGATTTTCTGTTAAACTTCAGTCTTGTAAATTAGACATCATTTATGAACGAACCCCTTCAATTCTTTATTTGTCATCTATTAAACTGCAGTTTGTATGGAAATGAATCTTTCATATTTTTATGGTTATTTATGAATGTCTGCATATAAGGAGACATTAAATTGGGGGCAATGTCACAAAATGTATCAAGAGAATGGAATGTTTTGTGGTGGATGAATCATTCAGAAATCATTATCTACGGTGCGAAAGACAGCTGGACAATATCTCAATGCTAATGCAACATAAAGACTTTTTTCATTAATTTTAACATCATTAACCCATGTTATTGCATTGTAGACATGCACGGTGATGGAATTTGAGATAATTTTCAGGAGTCCTTTTGTGAATGTCTTGTTGAATATGTAGTCACTATCTTCAGGTGGAATTGGAAGACATAATTTTGATGATTTCACGTGAAAACCATGACAAGTTCCCATTCTGACCATTTTTGAGACATTTTTTGTATGACAAAGTTTTTTGAGGATTCTTTTAAGCACTGCCGGTCCATTGTAGTTTCCTAATGAAATATTAAAATGTCGAATTTGTTCCTGCATGACAGTTTCAACTAGACGATATCCATAATTCAAATCAAAATTAAGAATTGAGTTGCTTACAGTCTTTGAAGACACAGCGCATGCATAGTTGGTACCTAAATGCTTAAGAGGTCTCATTACAATAACATCGGAATCTAGATATGTTCCACCATATTTCCATAACAATAGCAAGCGATAAACATCGGATGTATGCTCGTAGAAATATTTTGACTTTCTTAATTTTCCGCTCATAATGAATTCCTCAATGGGCGTGTTGATTACAAATTCATAATAATTTAACATAACGAATTTAATGTTTGAATATGTCGATAATAGAGCAATTAAATGTTTTGTCACTTTCAAAGTTAGTTTGGATTTCTGAAGGGTGATGAAGACGACCATAATATTGAGCTTTGGATTTGCTAGCGCTGAAATCGAAAATATTTAAAATATTTATCTTTGATTATCGCATTTTAATATGATATTAAATATTTTATTCATCTTTTATGAGTCTAAACTTAATTTTTTCCCATACCTGCTGATTCAATGCTACACAATTGACGAATATTTAATGATTTTACGCTATCAGCAGCATAAATATTTTCCACATCAATGAAAAAGATATTTTCACTATTGTCTGGTCCATCGTCAACAATATCTCTCAATTCAATGAAAAACTCGAGAGAATCCAAGTGCATTTTAATAAGAATTATGAATAGAAATATGAGTATTGGTAATAAAACTCGTTGAGATAATCTATTTGAATAGAGTTTCATTTTCAATACTTTTGTGACTGAATCACGAATGACTAAATGGAACTGGGATGTACACACTTTGGCTGTGACATGAAATAGTTTGCTTGTTTTTGATGTATTAAGTTACAAAATCGTGTAATGATGTAGAATAACATGAATAGGAGGTATTCGAGAGTTTTGTAGCTTCAAAATTATTTTTGGATCCTCTTGCCACTATAGTGGGTTCTTAGTTCCCTCAGCTTTCATTAATAAAATATTATTCCAGACTCCCCAATCCTCAAACCCGAACATCATACATAAATAACCCCAAATTGCCTCTAATGACATCAGCCTCATATTAAAATTTACTATCAATTGCGTCAAAAACTTTCAGACAATATTGTTTAGCTAGTTCCGTGTAAAAATTTCTGTCATTTTTTGTGGTATCAATATAAAAAGTTAATCCATTCCACATATGAACAGTCACGGCATTTTTGATATTTTGCATCAAAATTTCTGTGTAGCTTTCGTTGAAAATATTTTTGTAGAAAGTCGGAAGAATTGGATAGCAAAGTTGCCTAGAATGGACATGAAATCCGTCACAATTGTCCATTTTTATCATTTTTTGCGTACGATTTGTCCCACACATTTTTATCAGCTGATTTGTAAGTAGAACGGGACCATTAGTTCCATATTGTATTGGATTGTAGAGATTGATTTGCTCGTGAATCAAATTTTCAACAATTTTTCGTCCATCTTCCGCATCAAAATTAAGAAATGCATTAGCAATAATTCCTCGTTCACCATCCGCACAAGCGTAATTTCTTCCCAGTTCATCAATTGATTTCCTCACGATCATATCTGAGTCCATATATGTTCCAGTGTACTTCCATAGCAATAGAAATCTGAATATATCACTTGTGTGCACAACTGGATACTTTGAGTATCTAAGACCACCAGTTAAGATGAACTTACCGGCAGGTGTTTGTGCAGCGAAACTTCTTAATTTAGCCATAACAATATTTACATTTGGATATGATAAAAGTGCCATGAGTTGCTCGTTCATTAAAAGTTTCACTGATCGATGGGCAGATACAAATACAATGTAGATCTTCATATGAGGATTAGCACGTGCTGTAGATATTTATTTTAATCCATTACAAACAACATCTCATAAATCACATATCAATAATCACCTGCTGATTCAAATGAACATGCCTGCCTTAGACCAATGAAATTTGGTGGATCTTCGAGTACATGAAGTGCCTCGATAAAGAAAATATTAGTTCCATCAATCGTTGGCTGATTTTTAATCTCCAAAATGTTTTCTAAATTTAATAATTTTGTTGCCAAGATAACTTTTGGATACTTTGACTTTAATGTTGTTCCATTTTCCAGCGTGTCATTGAAAAAACTTCCGAACGTGATTGAACCAATTGAGGCTTTATAGAATCTCATTGTTATAAGGATGTAAATTATAGACACAATAAATGCAATTGTTACTTTGTAATGTTTACCAATTGATTTAATCGCTTCCATTTCGAACTTATTTTTGCGATCTATCTGTTTCCTTACCTATTATGCGACTAAATGTATCGTGCAATACATTATTTCTTATTATTCAGCATCTGTTTAAACTAAAATTATTCAAAAAGTATGGCAACTAGTAACCATGAAAAAAACATATGAATGAGATGAGATGCAGCTACTCTACGTTCATTTATTATTTTATTTATGTACATTTTTAAAGTGATATGGGTATTATAAATATTCATGCTTCCTTATCGATTTAATTTCGAATGAATTTTACATAATCGTTAATTTTCATTTTTTTGGGTGTATTCTACAAATTTACAACAAGATGAAAGCATGCATGTTGATATGAAGCATATAAGGTTGGGAGACAGTAAAAATGTTTAATGCATCAAACTCAACTTTGACAGATGAAACATTCTCTCAATAGTCAAAACAATCAATCTATGTTGATAGTTTTCAGGTTTTTTAAGAATCTTGTAAAAGGAAATATTTCTTGTTGATATGTTCGGTGACAAAATCATGATTTTCTGACATTAGTCATGTTTTTTGAGGTTAAGTTTTTTTTCAATTTAATTTATTTTAAAATTTTATCCAATTGATCAGTGTTGGGTGAACATTTCTGGTGACATTCATAACAATTTGATATTATTCTTACAGTTTTCTTAATTTGTCTTTCTTAAAAACAAGCTATAAAATACATTCTCACATACTTGAAGGGATACTTTATTTGTTTAATATGCACTAATTTCCAGAAATTGCTTTAAATTAAATAAACGGTCCAAAGAATAGAAAACCAAACAAAAAAAGTTTCTTTTCTGATCAGTTTAATATGAAAATCAGTGATGCAAATGTCTATTATGGCAAACATAAGCATCATCAGTTTGGAGATTATTATATCATAACCATCCTGCAAAATCACATCATTTCAGAAAACAAACACAATTAATCATAAAAATTAAATTTCCTCAGACGCGTCTCGAACTCGCGACCTTATGATTGGCACACTTACGCATGCGAACACAATCACTAACCGATTTGTCTGTTGCTAAATTATCTGTCGTAATTTTCATTTCGCTTATGCTCATATTTTAAGTTAAATATGTGAATGTCTCTAATTTGATAAAGTCTTTCGTGTTTAGCTCAGTTTAGCTCGATTACAAATAAAAATTGATCGCTGATGGTTAATAAATCAATTGCAATTGATATTAATGAAGTTTTATTATACTTGAGTTAATGACACTTGAAAATATTATTTTGGAGGTTAAAATTATCAAACAAAGAAAATTTCAACATAAGATTATGTCTTCATGTAAATACAGGTGCTTATCTCTACGGATTAAAATTATCTCACATTAATTTCCCGCTTTATACTGTTGAGTGGATCTTTTAGTATCACAACATACATCATGATTTTTGTTGACTTTAATTTATCAACAATTGAAATCAATTGAGCAGCACTACAGTTGGTAATAAATAATAACATGAAGTTCATACCCTCATCTCATTTTATTATACTACAACACGCCTTAATTACATATAATATTTAAGTTTTTTGGTGGCATTAAGCATGATGATATGCTGAAAATAAAATAAATTTCCGATTTCTACTGATCTAGTTTCGTATTTTTGGTAATTATTGTATGTTCTCTGTAAATGCAATAAATTGAACACAACAGGCAGTAAACTGCTGCTATGGATTATTTCATTAAGTTTCTTTTGTATCTTTTGATTTATTGGATTTTAATTCAATTTGACAGTTTTTTTCATTGCAATAACATTCTCAACTTATAGAATCGTAATTTGTCATAGTATTAGTGTCATAATAAATGAGCATCATCTTGTAATAAAATAGTTAGAACTGAAGAAGAAGTGGAAGAGAAGTTAAATGAGTTTAATTTCTTATCATGATGCGTCAACTTTATGTTTACGATTTAACATAGCTTTAATGCACTTAAGTCATAAGATGATATTTCTTTTTTATATCGTATCAATATGTTTCCTCTAGTCAACATAAAAAGGTAGAGAGAAGGTAAATGAGAAAGACGACAATAATTCTCAATTATCATGCATATGCACCGTCATATCATTTTTATATGTTCAAGGGGGTGTCAAATAGCTTAGATTTGATGGATTTATGGACAATATTAAGATTAGAATTTGAATAAATTTTGGAAGTGCCCATCCTCACAATTTATAAGGGTTTCAAGAATTTTTAGGGATGATTCACACATCAAATATCCAAACTAGTGTGCATCCCTTGAAACTTTGATCTGATACTTTGTAGATATCCACAAACTTTTTAATGCATATTAATTCGTGCTACTTGGCATTTTAGCGTTCGCACGAATGAAGGTTGTTCTTTGACGATTGATCTTTAATGGCAATGAGTATACAAGAAGCTGTCAATAGGAAAAGAAAGTAAAAAAAGAAGACGATATGCTTAAGATGAAAGAAGTTTTTTATTGTAAATGACGTAACGGTTAACAGAACACTTTATTATAGCACAAATGCCTAAATGTGGGCCTTCTCGACTACGCAATATAACATACATTTTTGCTGAACCTACAAATTTTCTATGTTTAAAATTTATTAGACATTTATTGACATTTCAACATAGAGATTGTAGGTCTCTAAGTATTCATCAATTTTGATGACTTTTATGAGAATCTCCCGAGTGGCACATGTTGATGTTGATTGTAATGTTGTCTAAGGGTGAAAGTGTACTTAGAAACAATTTGGAGTCACTTGATATCCATTTAAAAATGCCTGTTGATTGGCTTTAAGACATTCTAAATAAATTATACGGCTGACAACCTTAGAATGTGTTTTGATCGGGTTTTTAATAGGTTCTTGAATTTAAAACGTGAACTTAAGTTCTGGTGGGCTTCGTCAATAAAGATTTAGTGTATAATAACTTTTAATGGAATTATAAAGACAAGAATCAGCTGTTTTGAAGAGTTGCATGACAAATTTTAAGAATCTCACTTAGTTTTCATGAAATTATGTCAAGATTTTCATCAAAACAATTCTAATCAAATTTACAAAGCAAAATTTAAGAACATCTTCGTGAGATTCATTCAGTCATGCCAGTTCACTTACTTAATTAAGCAAGATAATCTATAAAAAGTTCTCATTCACAATTCTTCGTCTATAAATTAATCCAATTTATAATTTTGATAGTGTCTTAATGAATTGGACTCTAATAATCTTAATGAAGCAAACATTTAGACACAAAACTATCAAAACAATGGGAAACTTCTCTTCATCTTATTCCGTTTTTTTTTTTGTTGACGAGAAGTTAATTTTCAGTAGCTAATTTAATTAACACCGCACAGCAGGTGACTGAACCTTCACAACAAATCTTAATGTCTCATAGAAACAAAGATGAATGTTGAACATAATATTTGCGTGAGTCTGTTCCTGTACATGATGTTATCGGTTCGAATTCCTCATCTTTTAGCCTCGAATTAAGAAAGTCTCATAAAAGCAAAAAAAAAAGGCTGAATTGAATGAGTGCGAAAAAGATTCTCAGTTTAACTGTATAATGATGTTGGATATAAATTAATGATCATTGCAATTCTCATGTTGAGAGCTCTTTACAGCTTTATTCTATCAGAAATGTTAATGAATAAACATCTGGTTATGTTTACTTAAGGTTTTTTTAAATTCCTATACTCGAATGCTATTTCAATAATCTTTTCTATTTATTATTAACTTCTATGATAAATTAATACAATCGAGGCATTCATGTGAAAAAGAAAAGAGACACTGATGACCTAACGGTGGGCAATGAAAGTAACTACGGATAAAGCATAGCGCGACGGAAATATGGGTTAATTTTCAAAATCAAACAATCTTGTTTAACATATTAAAAATTAAATGATCTCATTAACTTTTCTACCTTTTTTTTCGATTATGAATTTATTTATAAGACATTTAAAAAGTAAACGTTTAAATAAATTTATCTATGCACGGCGCTTAGATTATTCTTTCGTGATATTAAAATGATAAATGATATTTTGCGCGAACCAGGGGAGCGTTTTGTAAATTGAAAATTAAGTCGTTAATGGAAATTGAATAAATGAAAGAGGTTAGGCTTGTCTCGATGGGCTTTCTTTTGGTGTAGTTTGGGTGCATTCTTTGGATGTGGAGCGCAGTACGTTTGATTGTTTAATTAAGTTTTGAATATAATCTTATTTCAGTATCTTAAAATATTTGTTAAGTATACAAACTTTCGTATCTGACAGAGGAGAGTTGAATCTGGTGTATCGAGTCATATACAAGATAATCTAGTTATGGTGAGTAAGGCTACTGAATGACGTGGGTTCGAGTCTCATCATAGACGGATCAGTAATTTTGAAGTGTTGTCGATTTGACAAAAATCAACGACTTTACAGCCACAAGGAAGCTATTTTTGAAATGCTAGAAATAGAAACTTGAAGATAACACAACTTTAAATGAAACTATCAATTTCTTCTGTACCAAACAAGTATGTTGCATTCTTCACTATATGTAGGACATTAAAAATATTTCAAGATATAAATCCAACTTTATTGAGCATTAAATGACATATGAAAAATATTTTATCAGACCTTAAAAATCTTCTAATCCTCAATGTAATAAAAAGTAACAACAATACCATGACGGGTTGAATGGGAAAGTGTTAGAAAAGTAATAAAGACGCTGATCCAAGTTGATATCATTGTAAGAAGATGTTAATTCCATTAGATTATCTTCTATTTTTGAAAATAAATAGAGAGGAAATTTTTTTATTTTGTTTGAAGGCATTGAAGAAACATTCCAAACATATTCTATGCTACATGCAACATAATTCACATGAAATTCTTAATAATAAACAAAACTTTCAACATCTAATGGGATAAAAACTCAATATTCTCGATATTAACGACTCTATTAAGAAATTGACAACGGAAAAACATTCTAAACCAATGCAATTAAGACACAGAGAGAGTCAATAGACACAATCGCGTGCAACAAAGTTTCAATTTCATTCATTCGACAAAAAAAAAAACCAGTTTATTGCCTTCTGTTTTGAATTCTTCTTCTATTCATGCAACAAAACATGAAAAAAACAACAATTGTCGATAAAGCAGCAGCATTAGCTGTTTGTTGCTTGTTTCAATTGAATCGCTAGCGATTACATATGTTATACATAAATAATGAAAAAAACATGATTCTTAAATATTTATTTATACATGCGCATGAATCGAAGAGATTAATCTCAAATTGATAGATGCATTTTAAATTATTAGAAATAAATATCAAGTGGATTTATGTATATATGCTTGTGAAGACGTGCTTGAATACATATTGGAGCAACTATACAATCGGACTGAATTAAAGCAGATCGATTTATCATGAACCTGTTTTGATCTTCTTCTCTATGCTTTTATGATGCGCCGGAGTTAATCGAACTTTTACTTAAAGGGGGAAGAGCTAGTTGTGGATTGAGATGGAGTTTTTAAAGGTTCTTAACCGGTCTTAATTGTCTAAAATTATTAGTGAATGATCTTTTGGTTGATTTTATTATTTTTAAAATTAGTATCTAGTTTAAAAACAATTTTAGGTTTGGATTCTGTTTGATCTCAAAAATGCTTGACCAAAAAAATAAATAAAGCCTCAACAGACTTCACATTGTAAGGTAAAAGTGCTAATTTTGCTACATATCCATCCAGCATCTCACTTTAATAATGAATATCTCAAGAGATAAATAAATTTTCTACAAATGATGTCAAAATAACCTTGAACTTGATATTATCTCTTCGCATTAATCTATCAACTCAGCAGATATTAATTATTCCGAAGAACATTTTCTCAAAGCACTGACAAGCACAGTATAATTCAATTAATCTCTTCAATCATAATAACCGTCATTTCAAGATTCTACATTTGTCTCGCTGAGATTTATTTATTAGTATCTGAAACAATCCTTATTAATCTTAAATCCTTGAGCAACAGCGATATAGAAAAAATTGTGTTGCTCCGCTTTGAAGTTCTTCTACTTGCTGGCTTATTTATTCTTTAAGATCTTTATCAGCAAATTCATATGTCATTTTGATTGAAAAATTTATGACATTTGTAATAACTCCATCAAGTTTTTGTTAAAGCTGGTTCTGAGTGGTACTGAAAAGATTAGCCCGAGTAGCTTATTCTTGAATCTTAATATTTATATAGGCGTAGCTAGAAAGGTGACAAAGAGGGTTAATTCTCACGATCTTGGATGTGACGCGACTTTTAAGAATTATCTGAATGAGTCTATGGTGAAATGCTCTGGATTACATTAAGAACCGTCCCTTGATTGGCTTATAACTTTGTCTAGCTTGAATTTAGGAAAACTATAGACAAAATTCGTCAATTATATTACTAGGCGCAGGGACGACTAATAACAATTTTTGAAGGAACGTTTCTACTACATTTAAGTCGTACCTACGTCTTGTAATTTTCTAGACATCATGTCAAGTGTTCCACTCGAGTATGATGCTCCGGCTGTTCATTCATATTTATAGAAAAAAATATTGAAGATATGGCATTTTTCTCCTCAATCGTGTAGGTTTTTAAACTAATGAGATTGATTATTATTTAAATAAATTTCTATCAATAAATTTAAGCTTTCAACTCAGATACTTAGACATAGAAGAAAAAAATGGAAATAAAAATAAATATGAGAAATTAAACTTCCATAACTTTTCATCCTCACGAGCTTGAGCTTCACCTCTTCCAATAGTTGCATAAAAAGAGGTAACGAGTGTTGTAAAACAAATAAGTATCGGGTACATAAACTTTGAGATAATTATTTGCACATAAAGTCGATCGGCAAAAAGTCAAAAGGAGAATGTAAACATGCATCAATTGCCAGCATCTCAGCATCATCTGTTGCTTCATATGTTGTCGAGAGAGTGAGAGAGAAAGAGTTGAAAAGGTGTAATTTGCATAAACAAAAGTTTAACTCTTTCACTCAACTTCGAGTCACAATGTGAGGAGAAAGAAGTCTCTTGCGCAAATGAATATGCTTTTAATGACTTGTGGGGTCGTTCAATAGTGACGTCTATTTTTTGGGGATTTATCGAGTTGTTGGAAGACTTGAAAAGAGTTTGTCTCCATATCGAAATAAACTTTAATTCAAGATCTTATCCCCTCTTACTATGCCACTGCTTTTGAGCAACTTACTTTTTGACAGACATCAACTTAAAATAACCCCCATGAGAAAGAAAGAGATTAAAGCTTAAATAAACTTACAAAAGTCAGTAAAATAAATTAATAATCAAAATGTTATTTGTGTCTTTTTGCTTTATAAATTGTTAGCTATGTGCAAAAGTATTTCTAGATCGTTAGACTTTGCATAGGCAGTGCACGGTTAAAAGCATAAAACAACATAAAATTACAATCATCGTCGTTAATCTTAATCAAAATGAATAAGTAAAAGCATAATAATTAAATTTTCACGACTTTTCACGTTAAGCGAAAAAATGGAGGCAACAAAAATGTTTGTGTCGTCGAAGTTGTCGACGTTTCTTTAGATTTCTCATGCTAAGTCAGTCATTTTCATAGAAAATTAAATGTTTCAATTAACAGACAGAGAGATAGAAAAATATTGTAGCTGAATGCGCAAAAAAGGGAAATTAATTTTTGTGTTATTATTATAAGCTCATCATTAAGCATGAGATATTTTTAAAAAAGAGTGTATAATAAGTGAGGCAACAAATCGCGGCATTAAAATTATGATTCATCTCCATCATCATCAGTTTTAAGAAGAAGGCAGTGTGAAATGTGATGTGTTGTGGGAAAAAAACTTAAAAATATTTTTTAGATTTTATTCTTAGACAAAATCTGACTGCCAACTAGAACTTACCAAAATTATCCATTTAAACATACTTACTTCCTTGTCTGGGGCGTACGTGGGTCCATTGCCACTATTAGAGATCGTTTGAAGACAGCTCTATCCTTAGAAACCTTCTGCCAGTTCGGGATATTAAGGTCTCTAGCGTCCTTTTCAACACATTCAATCCACGAGTTCTTCGGTCTATTTAAACCTTTCATTTAAACTTAAATCATCTAAATTCCATGAGTCACAATCTTTAAAGATAGATTATGTAACTTAACAGACTTCAATCTAAGACAAAATGCCACAAAACATCACCTCCCTAATCGCACAAAACCTAGCAATTGCGAATAAAAGAAAGAAAAAAAAATGTTAAATTGCACTTTAAAATCTTCACTTACTTTAGGTGTTATTTTAACTGCAAGATAATTCCTATTATTGATTTTAATCGACTTGTTATAGTGAAATTTATGATCTATCATCAATTTCCTGCGCGCAATTGGCGGTCATTCATCAAAACAAGATTCTCACTTCCTCGACCAAGACGATCGTTGTTAATCGAAAGATAATTCACCTCATTCATATAAATGCCTTGTTTGTTTAGCTAAGATACACGAGAAAGAGTGAAATCTGCGAAAAAAAGAAGTTTATTTTGCCGACTAGTTGCGCAAAACTGTTATTATTGTTATTATGTTGTATCACCTTCATTCATTTTTGCAATAGCCCCCCCAAAAAAAAACAGTACACAAAAAGATCCCATGAAAACTGTCCTATCATTTTGTAGCAATTTATCAAATGCGGAAAGTAAAAGTTTCTTTATTACATGTGAGATTACAAAAAGGCAGAATGAATGAGTTGGTAAGGTGCATTGCATAATACATATTTGCCACTTACTGTTTCTAATGCTATTCGCGAAAACAAAAAAAAAAAACAACCAAAATCATAATAAATATCTTATTAAATAGTAGATAATTATTTCTTCATATTAATGAAAGTGATTAATCAAAAAAATAATAATATTTCTCTTTTTTTCCTGTAGAATGAAAACAATATGTAGATTAGCCACTATTATGTTATACACACCGCGGTTGTGCGTTAACATTTGTAAACAGTCGGCGAATTTCTTTTGCTTGTTGTCTTGTCTATGTTTAACAAGATTTTTCGCGCATTTTTTTATAATCATACTGCTTTATTAGTCACTCATTATGAAATGTAAATTATATGCAAATTACTAGGGTCATAAAATGCAATAAAAATCAACATAAATGACTGTGAGCTAGTGCGGATGTGTTCACATCGTAATTTGTTGTAATGATAATTTGCGAAATATTAGTTTTAGTATTCATAAAAATTGCAAGTGAATCTTCTCATCGTTAGCTTTGAGACTTAATGATTTCCATAGATTCTTTGATGTTCTTGTTTGTGAAAAATAAATCACATTAATGATCTAAGTGTTTTATTTATTGAGGAAAAATATAATTTCAATTTTAAGGTTTTCTTATCCTGATCATATTCGTAATAACCCACCACTCCTCCTCAAAAAATCCTCCTCGATTCAACATTAGAACATAATCTATTGTACCACACCCTTTTGACCTACAGTTTATGGTGGAATCCGAAACACTTGCAAGCTCTGCACATCCCAAAGATACCAGTAAGTCTAAAGACCTGATGTTCATCCAGATGCTAGTCTATCCTATTATACCTAGGAAAGGAGATGCCTTTGCAAAGGAGTTATGTGCCGAAGAACTCAAAACTACACCCAACACACGAACCGAGCTTTGTAACTAGAACGGTGAAATAGAAAAAGAGCTTCTAAAACTTGACTTGGCCTGGGATTGAACCCAGAACCTTTGGCACATAAGGCCAACGCTCTAACACTTAGGCTACTGATGCCATTTTATCGCATGAAAGAAACAATTTGAAATGAAGGTTCTTAAAATACCCATGATCTCCCCTCCTCCTTATATTAGTTTAGTTGCCAGAATAGTTTAATATCTATAATCATTTAAAAATTGTCAATTCTAACCAACAATATTCAACACGTGACTCGTGGTGTGACTATGATAATTTCTTCATAAATATCACAAAATTTTATTAGTCATTAAACTTTTGAAATTATCACATTTTAATTTATTGTAAAAGAATTATATAATTTATCGTTAAAAAACTATTCATGTTGTTTTTAATAAACCGATAATGAAATGGCTTTATTTACGATCAGCATAATTTAGTATAATTATCTCGTGACTTGACGTGCGAATTTAAGCGTGATTAAATGAGACTACTTATGAGTTTTTGCTTAAAGAGGTACTTATTGAGTAGTTTTTAGAGTCACATGGAGTAAATGTCAATCAATTCTGCTTGTTTAATCGATCTTAAGTCTTAATTGTTTTAATTGCTACTTATAGATTTGGTTCTTATTTCCAAATCCTTGACAGCATGAAGCATAAACTCACAAAATTCACTACTCAATAATCAGAACAATAATTCATCTTTAATGTGCACAAGTGATGACCAAAGTAAATTTAATCTCAAGCGTAGCTAATTGCTTTACCGAAAGCGACTGCAAACCCTAGTAAACGTGTAGATGATAATGAAAAAGGGAAATTATTATTTTGTAGAATACCAAATCGATTGATTTCTGAATAAGATTTATTGCTCACACTTCTCTTTTTTTACATGACTTCAGGGCCCTGCCTTACGTTCTTTAAAGTCCATAATTGATGAAGAAAACAAAATAAAAATTTCTTGAAGCGAAGACGGCAATAATAAGACAAATGAGTAGCGTGCATAGGCAAAAATATAGGTCAAAAAATCACGATTATTGATTGCATTTTTATGATGATAGTAATGTTGTAAGGGCTTCATTGTCCTTCAATCATCTTATACATAAGTGCACCAGACGTGCTGGATGAGCATGAAAAAAATTATATTAAAGAAAGTAATTCAATGTAATTTTTATTTTATAACAAAAAAAAAAGCTCAGAAAAAGAAGAAAATTGGATCAGCTGCTGGAATGGCACACATGATTATTCATTAAAGGCCTCTTTCACAGCAGCAGCAGCACATGTGAAATGATAAGCGTATAAACTAGTTTGCTCATGCCAATTTCGGGTAGAAAACAAAAAGAGTCGACAAAGGTGAAGGTGATGCGACGACTCAATCTTTTATTTTCTTTCCAATTTCATCGTTCAAGGACTTGAGCATGTAGCGAGTAATTGAAATCGCATTATAATCCTCAACCGTTGAGATGACAGAGTTGATGGTCAGTTCATTTTGTTGAACTTCTTATAGGTGCTGTTTTTGTAGGCTTAATATAAATAAAAATGTTTTGATGGAAATTGAACCCGAATTATTAAAAGAATCAGTCTTTGACTACTCAATTGGAGATGCCTGTTGTTCAGTTACTGAAGGACTTGACTCAGTTTGACAATTCATCATAAACTAGTATTACTACGAGCCCCATGTTCTTACTGATGACATTGGTCACTACCATCCAATAGAGTCGTGTATTATTGGCAAAATGTGAACAAAACAGCCAATGTTATGTCGAACAATATTAACCATGCTTGGTCGAAGATATTGGCTACAAGCTTATAAAGGTACTAAGGGAAAGGGTTTTAAAAAACCAGTTTTTTGATTAATACCGTAAGTGAATGAATCTTTGATCTTTATGACCTTTTTTTAAGTTGTACAAAACCTACATACCAACTCTGACTGAGACTTATTTTATTTCATTCATTTTCGACATTAATTTCGTAAGGAAATGTAAGTAATGCTCGAATTTCACTGTTGGTTGGCAGCTTTTCAATATTCGTACAATTTAATGTACTTACACTACAATTTATGGAATTATTTACGCAACAGGCTGTCGCTACTATTTATTACTGCAACATTATCCACTTGTTGATGTTGGGGTCATAGCCATTTCCATACGCGACGAAAATGATTTTTTTTCTAGCCAATTATGCGGTATGATTAATTCGCCTAGTCGACTCTTTTTTTGGCTGTTTGCCTATTAATATGTAAATTTGCCCTGCACTAGTGCTAGTTTCGTGATCCTTTTGCAACAATTATTATTTGGCATCTTTTAGGCGTGCAAATTTCCATAAAATTATTATTATTTTTTTGCAAAATCATGATTAAGCATAAAGTTTGTAAAACAATGATCTGATGAAATTGGGTCATATTTGTTTAGATGTCATGATGTAAAGTTCAAAATGCGTTGTTGCCAAAAATTAGCATACATGGCGCCCTTACTGCCATATTTAAACACTACAAAATGTTAATTTGCGAAATTTCAATTTTCAATCATGCAAGCAACAAATATTTGCTATTCTGGATATGCAAAATATATTATATTGCTTACAATTGCAGGTTTGCGTAAATTGCGACTTTTTATTTCAATTTATTAATTGCCCATTCAATTAGTTTCTCAGTTTATTCAAATAAAGGTAAATATATTAAAATTAGTCAAAAAGATTAAAAGACATGTGGGCGTGGAATTTCTTTCATTATTCAATTCTTACATTTTTTCTGTGACTCTGTGCGATATTTGAATGCTAAATACGTGTGGTATTCAAATGTAGGCAAATAAGCATGTAGGCATTTATTTTGTTGTGTGTACAAAACTGCATGCTAAAAAGAAATTTCTTGTCACTTCTTGTCATTGCCATAAGAAAATAAGCTCTGTTTTTTTTTTCATTAATGGAATTTTTTTTTTGCTTATTTGGCGATGATTCGTGAGAAGTTTTATTGCGAAAAAATGGTGTGCCTTTAATGGGAGATAATTTTCGGAAGATTATAGTTGTAATTTAAATATGTGATTCAGAAGCTGAAATTCTTCTTATTTTTACGATGCAAAACTAGGTAATCCTCATCAGTAAATTAGATTTGCGAATAGAATTTGCCGTCCATAAATTTCTTTATATTATGAAACTGGATAGCTTTATTGATTTGTCTTTACTGATAGTTATCTCATTAAGACTGTAGCTGTTCAGTAATAATCCCGTTGGCAGACTTCTAAGCTGGCTAAGCAAATTAGATGAGAGATAAAAATATTAGGCACGGAACTAAGCGGGTTATTTACACTGTGGTATGGTCTCATTTTGGATGGAGATGTTGTGCAAATATGTTATGGGAATCAATGGGAATATTTATGGAATTCGTACGCATCCGGGGAAATCGGATGATGAGTCTATTTTAAGTCTGTATTGACTTTTAAGGGATAAGATGCTCCGTATTGATAATAAACTGATCTAAATACTTCCTTCAAACTTATTCCTAAACAACATACACAATAGATCTATTATTGGAATGGTTCTTCCGCATACTACAGTGAAATGTTTCAATATCCAATAATCTACATTTTTCCTTCAAAAGAAAATAAGTAGTAAAATATTTACGTTTGCAGATACCAGAGTTGATGCTAAGGTTAGTGTAAGAATTGAATTTTGGATTCTTTCTGGCTTTTACTAGGTATATGTTCCGCAAACTATGATTTGTGATATAATACTGAAAAACGTATCGCCAAATGTATCCATTGCAGCACTATAAGGTTTTACTGCACATGCAAGAGGTTCACAGTTTTGCAGATCAATACGTTTAAAAACCACTGAATTCTTCTATCGTAATTACCAATAAATGTGCTCTCGAGTCAAGCCAAATAATCCTTGGGTCGTAGTGTTCAAAACTGATCAATACTCCCCTCACCTCAAACAGCATGTGTTTGCAATTTTAAAACTGCAAGAGTTGAGCTGATTTATCTCTTTTTGATACTGAAACCTTCAATAATGAAATTTTAATTTATCAGTTCCGCACCCTTTGAATTAAGCTGCTCATCTTTTGAAATATTATTGTAGCTGTTGAATGAGTAATCAACGTTTTAAATATTAAAAGAAATATCATCGCAATTGCCATTGAACTCTAGTAAATTTATAATAATTTTCAGTTGTAATTGAATTTTTGTTTGATATAGTAATAAAATACAATCTAACTAGGTATCACATTTGCACTATATACCTGAAGAATCCAGTAGATCACCAACTCTGTCAATGGCACTGTAACTGTACGTACTAAATAAGCTTTTAAAAACTTCCATCAATGTCAAAATTAAATGTGAGTCACAATTGCCAATCACAAATCAGCCAAAATAAATTATTCACCTCATTATCTTCTGTGTGTCTTTCACAAAAAAAAAACCAAACTGGCCAAAAACAGACAACATGTGAATACTAATCATATTGAACTTCTACTCACAGACACGAGTGAAAAAAGAGAAAAAGCTGTTTATTTATTTTTACGATGATCCACAATATAACGGAATGTCCATTATTATGGTGATTTTCAGTCATTCGGGGAAAACAAAAAAAAAAAACGTCAAAAAAAGCAAAGCAAAGCGTTACTTTTGTATTTTAATATATTGATGATGACTTTTTAGTTTACAATTTAACGTGCTGTCGTATAGTCTATAAGAAAAGAAATTACATTAGAACATCAATTTAAAGGCAATTATTCTTCATTCCCTGCCATAAAAAAAAATTATTTCTTTGTTATTCAACGCGGTCAAATTGAGTCGAGTTTCGTTCTAAGGTTTCATATAAAAAATTCATATTCATACGCGAGGGTGGATTCTTCTTCAATGTGCAATTCAATTTGTTACCATTTTGAATCGAAACTTGTTCGCGATCGGCTGTGTCTTAAGCTAATAAAAAATACAATATTCAAGTGCATGAGTGCTTAAGTGACTCAACAATGTGAATGAGTATGTATGAAACTGTCGGTGATATTCTAGTGATGATGCACATAATTAACGAAACATTTAGCACATTTGTGGATTGGCTTAGTGATGTATTCATGCAAGTGGGATTAGCATTTATCATCTTATATGGATATTTGAGGCATTGGGTAAGTGAAATCTTTCAATGTCATTCATGCTATGGCAAAAAATCATTCGGAACAAAATTGAAGTGTAAAGCAGAAGTAGTAGCCAAATCAAAATTGATGTAATCGATTATTAATTTTTATGGTGGATTAAATTTGCATTAAGTCTTAATGAATAATTAATTAAAAATATGAATTATCGCACGATTCGCGAATTTCCAAGCAAATAATTGATTGGCTTTAAGAAATCGTCAAATCTGCCAAAGTCTGTCGATTTATAGAAAAAATAAAATGAAATTTCAAATTCAAGACAATGTAGGTGAAGAGTTTTGCATATTTATAGCTTTGTTCTCACACTCTTTAGTATTCAAAGACTATACACACGAGTGAAAAGTGTGAAGCACAATGCAATACAGCGACACGTTCCTAATCCTCTGTTTTAAAAAACAAGTCGAAACGTGAAAGCAGAAATATAAAAAAATTATTCAAAATATAAATCAATAAAATTAGGGAGCTACCGGAATTCAGCAACCATAAACACACCCTGTCCAGGATTCTATTATGTTGTTGGATATAATGTTTGTAATTATCTTTTATGGTGTCTGCCTGTTCCTTGCTTCCATGCCGCCTCAATATTTTGTGAAAAATTCAAAACTCTTTGGAATAAATTTGAAAGGGAAGCGTAACAAGGCACGTGTGCTAATTGGCTTCATTTTTAACCTGGGATTAACATTTTTACGATCATCTCACATTTGCTAATACCGGCTAAATGGATTTGCACTTTCCACACATACTCAATTCTCTTTTATGCAGGAATATTCTTTAGGAGTCGTTCATAAATGATGTCAAAATGTAAAGTTTAGGGAAGGTCTGTCAAAGTTTAACACTTACAGACAACACAATTCTTTTTGGAAATGGGCTCTAAAATTTACATTTTCATATACGTCATTTATGAATAGACCCAGTAAATAAATTTTACACACTCAATATCAAACGCCAAGTAAGTTTCTTTAAGCATGCTAACTACTCTATGACCCATGAATATCAAAACTGACAGAAACAAATTCGCAAACTTATGAATGAGAAAAATAGTTTAAGGCCAAAAATCAAAACGCTTCAATTAATTTAATTGAAAGGAGCAGACTTAAACCAAATAATTGATTAATCATATGAAATTTTAAAACCATTGAAAAAATTGTGTAATGAGATAATAAAGTTATAATAAGTTGTAATCTAAATAAAGTTCTGGTCTTCTGACTAGAATAATTTTTATGTCTTTTAAGAGGCATTTCTCAATGATTTTATTGGTGTGCAGACATAAAAGGGGCCGTTCACTTATTACGTTACGTAAAAAAACGACTTTTTTCATCCCCCCTCCCCCCCTTGTTACAATATGTTTCAACTCACAACCCCCCCCCCCCCCTGAATGTTCATAATTTATTTTATCATTAAAAAGGTGGAAAATTTAAAAAAATGTTTTTGGTGTGAATTTGTAAACAATTTTTTTTTGTGAACTTTTTATAAAAGACAGACGACAGTTGGAACGTTACATACTTCTTGACCCCCCCCCCCCCCTATGTTACATTTTGTTACAAATTTTCAAACCCCCCTCCCCCCTAAAATGCGAACGTAATAAGTGAACGGCCCCAAATTACATCATAGAAATGAGAGAGAGAAGAAGTGCGTTGGATGAATTTGTTTTCTGAGCGCATTTTCAAAGTCATGTGGGAGTTCTATGTGCAAATTTCTTGCTGGTTGTGTCTTAGAATTAGTTTGCGTATAAGCTTTCGTTGCATTTTTTGACCTTAAATCAGTGTTGTCCAAACTGTGTGCCGCGGCACACTGGTGTAATTTTTTGGAAATGCCTCGAGATGTATGCTATGTGCAACTTTAATCATGGCTTACCGCTAAGGTGTGCCGTGGCTCAAAAAATTTGGACAACACTGTTTTAGATCCTAATCTTATTGCCTGGCGATCAGAGGTCAGTTCGTGGACTAAACGTTGTGCCTATCATTGACTATGACTGAAGATTTGGATAATCCTAGAAGATATAACGTCTTTAGGACACTGATGATCTCTTTTATTAAGTTTTTATGCCTAGCTTTAAGCTTGATTGTTTCACATTAAGCCTAGAACCACAGATGAACCTAGATAGCTTATTAATCTTTAATAAAAAAATCACAAAATATCTGAGTCACATACAGAAAATACCCCCAAGATCACATCACAAATTATCTCGTAACATCATCAGAAACACGACAGTCAGTTAAATAATGAATAATGCCCTCAATAACCTTCAGAAAAAAGTGCATTAAAAAGAGAGAATAAAGCATGTGATGAAAATTGAATAAAAAACTAAAAATATCCGAGAATATTTTACCCACATAGGCATAGCTCAGAGTTTTATTGAAATAATTGTCTGCAAAAATAATTAAGAACAAAACTTTAATTACTTCATAAAAACAATATAATAATAATAATAGTACAAGCATGTCATTACTTCTGATGTTTGTTATCTCTCCGACATTCTCTCTTTTCCTACATCGTCTCATTCGACTCGTGTTTATTGAACGGCAACAGCAGAAGCAACAGCACCAAGCGAGTCAAGTTAAAACATCAAAACACACTCAAAAAATGTACGAGGAACAAGAAGAAGAAGTCAACAAAATGCACAATAAAACATAACAACACCAAAAACTTGTGAGGGAAGTAAAGCAAAAAAGACAGAAGATTGCTGCAGAATATATTAAAAAAAATTGCGTGAAAAACAACAATAGACGAAAAAAAAAACTCTTCTTGATGTTGTTGTGTATATTGAATAAGGTAGAAAAAAAATCGCGAGCGTCGACTGAATGAATTCAGTTTTTTTACTTTTTTTCCGTTTACTCATTGCCGTTGTTGTTGCTTCAGTTCATATTGAAGCTTTGCCAGCGCTAGTCTGCAATTTGACTTTGCTGGAATTTTTTTTCATATTCATTTATTTTCATTCGCATTCTAGTTTTTGTTGTTGTTGTTTGCCGGATTAATAGAATGAACACACATACTGGAATATAAGGCAAAAATAATTTGTGTTAAATTGCGTTATCAGTGAACAAACATTCGAAGTTTCGAATATCTAATATGCAAAAAAATAGTGCTATATGGAAATGAGTGAAAAAGAACCCCGATCGATGTCGATACACATTTATCTTTATTAAGAATTGAGAATGTGTGTGTGCTTATTGTATATTATTACACAATAATGACTCGATTGATAAAAAAAGTAAATAATCGCCTGTTGTTTCAGTAATCGACACAAAAAGAAGCGAGCATTTCAGCCGAAAATAAAAAAAAATTAATTTTTTTGCGGTGGAAATAGAAAATCGTATAGGAATAAAAATTAATTACCGTTTTTAAAAGAAAAAGTGGCTAAAAAATAAAAATAAAAAAGTTGCGTGAAAGTTAATTTTCGAAAAGAAATATTTATTTATATCCATAGAAGTGTGAGATGTGTATTTAATTTGGTTAATGCAAAAAATAATAAAAATAAAAGAAAATCGCAAAAATTGATTTTAAGTGAAAATGTAGTTGCAAGCTATGCACACATTTTAAACTAATTAACATTTTTCATTCATAAACTGACCGATTACATTGATTTTTCTTTGCGCCTATGTGTATGAGAAACATTAGCAACATACAAGCATAAATTACACTATCATCGATGTTCTTACAATTATGGCTCATATTACTATCGTATGGCGTGCAATCATTAAGAAATATGAGAAGGTGCGGGATCCGTTTCTAGGAGCTGTAAGTTATTATTCTAATTTTATTTTAGCACGTTTTTGACGTAAACGTTTTTGACATGAAGTAATGGACTGGGGCATGGGGGTTAATGGCGCATTTTATTTGATGATGAATTGTGCTGTACATCGTTGGCAAATGTTTGGTTTTATCGATGGTTATTTATGAATGACGTCACTGTTTGAGATCCTCTATAGCAGTAGTGGCTAACCTTTGAGCACCTTGAGGTTAAGCTATTGCCAAAATACACAGAGCATCACTGCCCTAGAGCTAGTGCATAGCTAGAAATGCGCCTAGCTTATGGGGGGGGGGGGGCTCCCAAATCTTAATAAGGATTTTCATTGAAAGGGGCCTTGGTACGAAACCTACTTGCTTGTAATTTGCCAAAGATATCTTTTATCACCTCTCCACGCCAACGGCCCAAGAAGATCACTTTTCATTCGAAAATTGTCACTTTACTGCACTGAATTAATTTTAAAGTTGCAAATATTGGAGCCATAAATCACAAAGATAAGAAACCAGTATTAAATTAGACAGCCAAAGTGCTACATCTGTCCAAAAAATGCATAATATGTTAATAATTATCGATCATTCTGCAGATAGGCTTGTCGGTACCCGTAAATTAGTTTCTAGAACAAAAGCCAAACACCGTTTAGCATTAATAGACTTCCTTACACTTTAAAGTATTTCCGTTATTTTGTGGTGTGTCGAAAAATAATTTCAATAACAATCTTGTTAGTAATTTTTAATTTACAAAAGAAAAACCCCAGAAAAAATTGAATGGAACTCAGTGACTAATTTTAAATCTCGAAAAAAAAATTTCATGTCCACAACTCGTAGAAACACGTGAATAAAGGCCTCAACCAAGTCAATGCATTCATTAATGTATAATTATGTTTAAAAGAAGAAAAAAGTTCTCCATTGAATGTACATAAAAATGAAAAATTATAGAGCGCTTAAAGCATCGGCAATTAAACGATTCTTATTCTCCTCATATTTTATTTCCACTTCACTAATAAAGTGCGTAAAGCATACATGCAGACTTACAATTGAGCGGCACACATGTGTTTAAAGTTAGAATGCAATTGGATGATATTTAAAAAAATAATAGTAGAGGGTCGTTCATAAATGATGTCAATCTTTTTTTTTGAGGGGAGTCTGTGGATCTGTGACACTTTCTGACAGTAGAAATGGAAAGGTGTTTCAAATCCATTTTTAAAGACATCATTTGTGAATAACCCATAGAATAAAATATACAAAAAAAATCAAATAAACGAATGAATCAGCCGACCAGATATACATGAACATTATAGATTTTTTTTTTATTTCTATGCTGCGATCGCATAACAAACAATTGAACAGCACACTCATGTAAGTTTAATGACAAGCCCAATCGTCAATAAATGTAGTTTTATGTCTAATCGTTTTTCAAGTCTCATAGAATTCTCTTCAGTCAGTCTTTGTTGTGTGCCGTTTTTCGCGTGACTAATCGTTGTAATAGAGGACGACAACGCATTATTTTATTGCAATACATGAATGAGATATGGCTTTTATGATGAACAGAATATAGATTGACTAATGAATCTATACATCGAGGAAAGAATAGAACGAACGGAATATGAATGTTTATATATACGTATGGTAAATAGATGAAATATTGATGAGAATGACTCTTGTTCTTCTTTGTGCATCTTTTATGAAAGGAAAGGGAATTTGTGTCATCGATTTGTCTTTATTGTGGGTTTGTGTCGTAGACTTTTGTAGGTTATTGAATTAAGTATAAGTTTTTGAGTTGCTATTTGACATTTTTGGATAGATTAATGTTGAATTTATGTTTATGAAAACTTCTGAAACTAAAGGTGCTTCCCAAATTTATAATGCACTATTTCTTATCGAATCACATAGTTTAGCTTTATTATTATTATTATTATTATTGTTTTATTTATTTACTATTAGAAGCTAGAGCCGTGTCATAGCTTGGGACTTTCGTGCTCCTATTCATAGAATTATAAGAGATTTTGAACATGGGCTCTTATTCGGAAATATTCCAGTGAAAAAGCAACTACAGATCAAATTAATTTCCTTTTATAACATTCATTCCGATTTCAATCAAACCAGAAACCACTTCGCATCACATTTGACAAAACGACAATTGATCATTTGACTCTAGTAGCCTATAATTTGTCAATCAAATGAATGCCAAGGTGATACCTTGTCCACTTGAGTACTCTGTAATTTTCCAACATGCATTAAAAAATGCGCTCCACATTTTTCTATTCTCGAATTACCTAAAGAATGTCAGACACATTTGATAGAATACAATCAGAAATTATAAATGGAAATGGAGAAAAAAAGTCTAATGTCATCTATTTCAATATCTATCGCATTATCCGTCTGCATACAATATACAAGAATAATAACAACATTCGTAATGTCATTCCTTAACACCTTTCTAATTTAAAATTATCTGCATGTAAATGCAAGGGAATTGTTCAAAAATTATGTTTAATATTTCATGAAGAAGAAATGAATCAATATGTTTCTAGCAACTTAATCTAGTATCAAGAAGTTGGGTCGATTTTGTATGGCGGAGTTGACTCGACTCCATACAAAATTTCATCGACTTCCAGCTCTGGTTTTTAGCAACTTACTTTAGTATCAAGAAGTTAGGTACTACACTCTGTCCTTAGGAGCCATAGAGAGCATCCATAAAAGCAAATTGTCACTACTGGGTTTGAGTAAGTGTTTTGTTTCAGAAAAAAACCTGTTCAAATCGAATCTACTCAAATCGAGAACCCACATTACTTTATTAAGTCATAATACATTAGAAACTTTCTGTAAATTTTTTAAAAATTTTAATTGATTTTTTAGAGCCTACAATAGAAATTGAGAGCTTATGAAGTTCAAAAAATCATATTTCACAATAGACGTCATCTCTGAATGCCCCTCAATATTCTCCCATTCCTCTAATTTCTGAAAAGCGCACTAAAATAACAAAAAATAGAAAAATTTCATCGTTAGAATATGAATAGTCAATTTAGTTCGATAGATCGTGTTAGCAGAGATGAAAAGAGTAGAAGTTATATAGGTAAATGGACAATAGTTAACAGTAATATAAATTCTATAGTAAAAAAATGACCACAACTGAATAACAGCGATGATTTAAATGACCTGATATCGAGATGATTTTTCATTTTCATTTCTTTCGCTTTTTTCGATGGAACAAGAAAGAGGAAAAAAATAATATTCGGTGTTAATTATAACTAAAATAGAGGAAGAAGAGAAGTTGTTTTTATATAAAGGTAGACAAAAAATTTTTTTAATTTATTTATTTTATTATTTTTATGTACCCGAATATGCTCGCAAAAATTAAGGTCAACTAGAGGTACCTGAAATAGTGTAATATGACTTTGTTCATTCATCTTTCCATTATTTTAGACAATCGATTGTGTTTTTAACTTTTTATGCCATAGCTGTCGATAGATATAGAATTTTTCATTACTCTCTTGCGTCTTTATAAAGTCAGATTTCTATTTTTAATGAAAAAAAATTCTATTATTTGAAGGTTGATAATTGAGTAACAAGAAGAAGAAAAGACGAAAGATTTATTATTCACTTCCATTTAGAAATTTGATAGTTTGCAGAGCATTAACTTTAATTTCGTACACACTTGAATGATTTGGGGTTAAGAAATGGAAAGAGAGATATTATCATATATTCATAATTTCTTTCGTATGCTTGCGAGCATATTAATGTTGAATTAGAAACAATTTTTTTATTTTCTAGTTATCGAGGAATTAGAAGAGGTTGGGGAACTCATCATGCAAATTGTGTAATGTTGTGTTTTGAATGTTGAGTAGGTTGTTCGTATAAGCAGTGAATTGTGAAGTTTATTTAATTCGGAAGTGAATATTGAGTGTTCAAGCGAGTGATATTTGGAATATGGCTATATTCTGGCTCTGCAAGATTCAATTATTTTCATCTATTATCAAGAAAGGAGGCAAGGGGGGGGGGGAGACTCATGCTTCTCAAAATACCTCTCGCTACAACACTAGCTATGATTAATTTTAAATAAGTAACCTGAGTCTGTTAAGCTACCTAAAACATCTGTACCTAGACAAAGGCCTTATTATCGATTATAGCATAAAGATTAACACAGATTAAGACCTTACTCAATTTATATCTTTATAATAACAATTAAGAACCCTTCAAATTTCTTCAATTCCTATTTCATTCTATAAAAAATTGCTTCACAGTTATCAGCCAAGCCTTTTCACAAATATCATTTATCCAAGTTTTTCTTAAGGTCAAGTTTTTATTGCACAAAAATCCAGCTTTTTTGATAAAACAAATTCCATAAAATTTTCATGTTTTTTCTTATCTTCAATGTCGACATTTCGGCAACTTAAAGTGATATTTTTGAGAACTTCAATTCAATATACCAGAAGTGGACCCACAAAATTTTCACAACAACTCCTCAAAATATTCTTGAATTTTTAATTTCTTCCATCTGCTTTATTGACTTACGGTATAAAAGATAGATAAGAAAAGTAATTTATTAGTTCTTCAAGTTTCGTCTTGCTTACTTTTGTGGTGCTTCATACATTTGACATAATAAATTAAGTCTAATATAGTTGACAAATTACTCTACTATTCTCATGTCATACATTTATCATTCGCGAATATATTTCTTCGTTTTTTTTCGCATACTTCACATGATCTAATATTTATCCATCGTTATTATACTTAGATACAGTTCATTTGAATAATAATGAGATTATTAGGAAGAAACGAATGAAAAGAGAAAAAAGAAATTAGAGCAATGTCGCTAATTCTTTGTGATAATTTCTCACCCATAATCGTTTGGGTAATTTACTTTCAAGGCTAATGACAATAAAGGCAAACAAAAAAAAATATGTTTCGTGATTTTCATATTTAAAGTACGATTCAAGCTCGCCGGCATTTCAACCTATGATATGGTCCCCACCTAGAAATTAGTAAAATGGAAATTTATTTATCAAAACATTCCCTTTGCCCTTATCCGAATCACAATCACAATCCACTGACAGTTACATTTTTGCCAATTTTCAAAGCAGTCATTCATCGTTCATTTATGTATGTTCTATATTGTTTCTCATAGGTGCGGTTTTTATTTCTTTTTCAACATAAAAAACCGAAAATAGCGAAATGTTCATAAATAATAACATAGTTTTTTTTGCGGAATTCAACCAGGAAATGGAACACTAATTTATGGCATTCTAGTAGCTTTTAGAATTGTGCAAAATGGATATGGAAAAATTCTAGAAATTAAAATGAAAATAGAGAGGAAAGATATGGAAACTAATAGGTGTTTATTATAGGAATCATTATTAATTTTTTTAATACAGCTTTTGTGTTGAGGATTGTTAGCTATTGTCGTGTGTCCGACTGAGAGTAGAGCGTGGATACATTTTGCGGAGGAAATGAAAAATTGATCATTAACATAAAAGTCTTTAGCGAATGGAATTTATTAAACTTCACGTTAGTTAATTTTCTTAAGTTCTTCGTGGTTTAAAAAGTGTTCAGGTAGCTTCAAATCTAGAAGTTTTTGTAAAGAGACTTAAATGAATTAAGACTCCTAGAATCAATATTATTTGATCACTCGATATACATATCTAACAATTAGATTGTAGAGATTTGAAGTTTAATTTAGATTCGATCTCAAGATCATTAAAACTCAAACAACAAATATTTAAATAAAAATTCAAGCCCCTCTCCATTCTACAACTGAGTCATCTCAGCTCACAAATATCTCTTTGCATTATGCATATTAAATTCTGACTACAGGATATATGGCTCAAATCTTAGATTATCTCTGCATAAATTTATGACTACCACATGTTAGTGCTACACGATTTACCATTAAAAATAACTTCATTAAGTCCACAAGCTTGTTAGCTAATTGATATATTAAAATGTGCACTACATATTTAGAATGACTTTAACAGTTCTCTCAACTCACATTCAAATTACGGATAATGGATTAAAATAGTTTTAAGTTTGTTGCAAATTGAATACAGCAAGAAAATAAAATTTTATAACACAGCAATTGACATTAATTCGCAAATGAATTTAATTTTTTACAAGCTTTTTAAGCTATTTGTTTAGTATAAATCTGGAAATTTTGATTGGAAAATTTATTTCCCATGTTTAAGCAGTCACAGGTGTTCGTGAAGTTTCCACCCCAAATAAACGGTTTATTATGTTGTGCAGGAATAAAGCCATTAATAATTTACACAGATTTGATATCAAAATAAGATTTCATTTTCTCAGTATCAATATTTCATTTTTTATGACAATTTAATGATTTTCAACTGTTTGGTATTGTTTCTAATTTTTTTTTCTCAAAAGAGTTGTTAGCATTAAGAAATTTTTCATTTAAATTAACAGTCTATATTACATGTGCGATTAATAAGTGCAATCATTCATGTCTTTTATCTTTCTTAGCTAATCATAGACGTGTAAATATCTTACACATTACAGCAAAAATTGCACAACAGATTTTAAAACTAATTGTTCAACACTCTTTTCAGCACTTTAATAAATCAAACGATATTTTTCCATCGGCGATTTTCACAAATAATAAAAATTACCATGCCCGGGATGTGCATAGAGATCTGGTGGCTATAACATGGCTAATTCTGAAAGTTTTAGATTTTTAAATTCCGTTTTTGTTTTATGTTTTAGTGTTTTGAGCAGAACTTAGGTTAAATCATAGGGATCGAAACATTTGTAGGCTAATCTGCTAATTTGAAAGTAAGGCCTCTCTAGCCGAAGGGCTAGGCAACAGATTGGACAATTAGAACCCTCTTTTGAGAGTATCTAGGTTCGATTCCTACCAGAGATAATCACTGAGCCATTAAACAGATTGTAATCGATTCAAGGATTCACACAATGGTCCAGGCGTACTGCTAGTAACCGTTTTAAGTCAAATGTGCTTATGTAGTGGATACTATAGTTTGATTTCAAAGGATCTAGAATTGGCATCCTCTTCTTTGCTGTTAAAGATGATTTGTGATCTTTGCCACTTTTTAAATACTTACTCTCTTACTTCAATAACTTTACAGATCAATTGTGATCCATGAGCTGCCTCAGATGCCGCTTAAAACTGGCTCTATCACTGGCTATCGCTTGCAAATTTCTGATACCAAATGGTTTAACTTTTTAGACGTCACTAATAAGAAGATGATCCAGATGCGTAGCCAGAGAGTGAAAATTTGGGGTCAAAACCTCTATTTTCTTGGAAATATTTTTTATTTGCTCAGTTTTTTTTAAGAAAATAGTTTCACCTACTTCCAAATATTCCCAAATGAAATTCTGACCACGTCCCAAATATACTTTTGAATCCATTTTGCCTATTAGAAACAATTCCGCATTATTTCATTTGCCAAAATGATTTATAAGTTTTGTCCAGAGCTCTAAGTCGATGAATATTTGTACGAGTAGACCATACAAAATCGATGAAAGCTCTGAAAGAGCTCTGGTCTTGTCAAAGTAAGACTCAAAAACCTAATTGTTACGAGCTTCTTGAGTTCTTATTGCAACCTGATTGTCCACCACAACCTATTACAAACCACATGAACTACTCGACATTCATAAGTTAATTGACTTAACTGTGCGGTTTTTTGCATTCAAAAGCATTTATGCGTATTATTTAATATGTTTTTTACATATCCTAAACTAAACATTGAACTTAATTAATAGATTACTTTTCAGACATTGCTCTTTCTATTTCTTTTTCCTAAATTCATATTTAACATACTGTTAAGTGTTAGGAAAGTTATGGTTGAGATTGTTTTTTCTACGAATAACATACACACAGAAGTTGAATGAACGAAACGCTTTAGAGCTCAAAGATATTTCCTCGTGTGCAATTGTACGAAAATCATTTGCAACTCCTCCTTCTTCCTATCATTGAATATTAACTCACGAAAATCACATCATAAAATAGCAACAATAATTCGCTGTGCTTACCGTTACATAATAACGATCATCATCTGATACACATGTCATTATCTAGATAGAAAAAAAAAATAGTTTTGTTGCGGCAATGACATTGCAAGTTTACGTGACGAATAGATGGAAATTATGTAATCAAATTCCAACTGACCGACATCAAAAGCTTCATTAAATTCTTTCATATATAAATAAAGTAATAAACTATTAGTTAATTGCTGAATTATTGCTGCTAGAAATGCAATTTTTGTCATGGGAAAAAAACTTCATCGTCATCATAATCATCATCTGAATAAATACTCTGAGGAAAGAAAAAAATAAAATAAAATTAAATGAGTGATTATTTCGTTGGTATGGCAAGGCGGGGAGGGCGAAACCGACAGACTTTGTATTTCAAAATAATTGAACAGTTCTCATCATCATCATCTCACAGCTTAGTTACGAAAACAGATATCTGCTGAAATGTTCTTCCCATCGCTGTATATACATGAATAGTCATAAAAGCACATTGAAGTGATCATTTCGGAATCGGAAAAGCGTGTTCTCAAATAGCGCTCGAAGACGAATATTTTATATTTTTTTTTGCAATGAAGATTTCTCATTTTATTACTTCTTCTTCTTCTCTCACTCGACCGTTACAAATTTGCATAGCCAGACAGATATTTTGTGATTGAATATGTGCCGCCGTACTTCATTGTAGTTCAATAGCAAGCATTGATGATAGGATTAGGATAGACTGGAATAGACGAAGAGAAAGATTACAATTATTATTGTTGGTACTGCCATTAGAGTTGCTTCAGTCTATCTATTGGCGATGCACGACTTATTATCGCACAATAAAAGAAGGAAGAATTCTTTATGATGCATGAAATTGCAGTGAGAATTGTTTGTGGACGGTATGCAAGGGGGAGGAAGTTAGGGATTTAATTGAGATTCATTGGAGGTTTTTTGTTGGTTTTGTTGGATGTGAATATTTGATTGGACTGCAGATTGTAGGCTTTTGGAATTTTGAGTCTCTCTCTCTCTAGACACTTCTGAATTACATTCTAACTAGTCATAACCATTTGGGTAAGAACCCTGCCTCTGATTACCATATAAATTGCCAAACTTCAAAGTTCCATGGAAACACCAGCAATCTAACAAAGCAATAAATTTTGAAGCAATCAGGGGGAGAACGACTGTCTGTAAAATAAAATGCTTATTTTACAACATTTTACATCGATTTTACACCAGGAGATGTAAAATGTTGTAAAACATTGTAAAACGTTGTAAAACGTTGTAAAATGTTGTAAAACGATGCAAAACGATGTAAAATGATGTAAAATCGGTGCAAATTTTACACCAGCATGGAAATTATTGTTATTTTAAATGATTTCTTAGGTCACGGGTTCGAGTCTCATCAAAACCATTTTTTTTTCTTGTTCTTTTTTGGTTTCTTTTTATATTGTTTGGTTTTTTGATGATGTTTAATATAAAAAATTAATGTTTTTTCATATTTTTTCAACATTTTTAATTTTTATACGTAAATTCAAAAAATTAATATTTTTAATCAAGAGGAGAACTTTAGCAGTTTGACTAAATGAGATTAAATGAAATGATATAAGCTTGGAGGTTTCTTAAATGGTCCTAAAATTCAAAGCATAACATCTTCTAACCACGTGGTGGTTTCAACTGTATATTGAAAATTCGTTTTCGTGGTTTAAATCGTTATTAAAATTGACGGAAAATAATGAAATTGGAGGAACTGTCCAGATAAGGTTGGATTTGAGTTCAAATCGAGTTGGATTCGCCTGTTATCAGGGTTTAAATTTGATTATTATTATGTAAATAATTGTAAGACGCAAATAGCCATAATGTTTCTAAGGCCTAGCCTGTTTCTAACCCCCTTAATACCACTAAAACTTTAATCCCCCGCAACTTACCATGCCCCCCGTCACCCACCTTGTCAAACCCTCCACCACTCCCCACCTTATCAACACCCCCCAAATCATTGGCTTCATACGGCTACATAAATGGCTTCACATAGCTTCCGTTCTAGAGTCAGTGATTCAGTGAATTGGGCTTTTATAATGTAGATTTTTCTTCAATATTCATAAACTTTTATTAATTTATGGGAATTTTAATTGATTTTTGACAATTTTCAAAGCTTTTAAGATTGCCAATTTTTAGCTTTTAAAGAGCCGATGTAAAATAAAATGGTTGTAAAATGGTTGTAAAATGCTGTAAAATGATGTAAAATTGTTGTAAAACGATGTAAAACGGTGTAAAATTTTATTATTTTACATTGTTTTACACCAATTTTCTCTTTACAGACAGTCGTTCTCCCCCTGGAAGCAATTCAACCTGTAAAATACTTTTTCATTCACAACCATTTAAACAAATTTGACAAATGAGTCTCTAAACTTTTTTTTATTTCAATTCCTTAAATGCCCAATTTGCAATCAGATTAAAAACGTTTAAAAACTCCTGTCCCGCCACATTAGCTGCAAAAAAAATAAAAGTTTTTCCCATTCGAATGCAAAAATTCCTTAAAGTTTCCAATGCATAGCATTTACATTCCTTGAGTGCACACATGCAAATGTGTATGGGAAGAAGTATAAAGTTGATTACGATAGAAGAGAAAAAATAAAAGTTGTGCAATAATATTCCTCGACATGCATGCGATGCACTATATCTAATGCCTCTTTTATGCCAGTGACACAAATGAAGACACAGCAAGAAATGTGTCTTGTAATTTTTTCATTGTACGCCAAAAGAATTCCTTTTGAATAAAAAAAAAAATTTGAAGCACAAATGGCACCTGGTACGAATCGAGAGTGTAGGAATGAAGAAGGGAAAAAAATGTAGTGCAATAATGCAATCATACAACAATGATATTGTACCGGTTCATAAAGAAAATTATTTTTCATTAAGCAACATAAAAAAGGTTGCAACCCGCGTGCTGAAAGGGAAACAAACTTTTTTTGCTGTGCTGTGCAGCAATAGGGGGTCATTGAGTCATTACGTACATTTTTAATGGAGAACAGAGAAGTCTGAGATTGTACTGAACTCTTGGCGTAACATGATGAGGCGAGGAGGTTCCAAAAATCTCATTTTCTGATAGACATCATCTGTGAATGCCCCCTAATTGAACTCACATTAAGAAGATTCATGCGAATGATTCTCATCATAGAAACTAAAGACTCAAAGAAGAATAGAATGAAAGAGAAAATCAATTTTTATGACGCATTATATGCAATTCAAGACTTAATGGTTCCCGCATGAAATTCAGACTGCGAAGCGAAACTTAATGAAAAATTTATGAATTGAAAGTGTTTATTTGAGAAGTTTCCAAGCCTTAACACGCATGTAAGAATGATCTTTCATCATTATGATCATGTATTGAATGTGAGACATGAAGCATAAGCAACATAAGCAGAGCAATTCATAATAATTATGAATAAAACATATCACCTTCAATTTTAGTATTTTAGTATGTGATACGGTCAATGATCTTTAGTGGATTTCCAACAGAAAAATGAGCTCATAAAGTACAAAATACGAAACGAAATTTAAAACGTGTAAATGTATGCGATGCACGCTTAAGTGATTATTGCGCTGTAACACATAAAAAAATTATTTTAAAGTGAAAATTCATTTTTAAAGTTTAAACCTGATAAGCTTCTTTGTGTTGCCACATTTGTATAAGAATTTTATTTGCTAATGCCATTAAAAAAATTTTTTATATGACTTTATTTAACTTTTCTCATTCGAGATAAAACAACAAGCGTCATTCATTTTTTGAGCATTTTTTTATGAGGTGCAAGATATAAGTTGTTGGCAGTTTAAATATTTGTTCTGACGGCTGACGTGATTCTTGATGGAGTTTACATTGTGGGTACAAAATGACTTGAAACTAGAATGTGTTGATTGCAGGGGGAGAATGACATCGTGTAAAATTCTTTACACCAATTTTTAAATCATATTTCTCATCGTTTCTTAATCTTTTAAACAAGTGACATACCTCAGAATTTGCCCTGGCACATTAATGTATCGAATAGCATTAAAAAGCATTGCTATGAATAGATGGGTTCCGATAAGGATTGAACCTGATTAAACTGGAACTAAGTATAGACTTAGTCAACGAATTTTAATCTTATTGGCCTTAAAAATGATAAAGGAAATCCCTTTAGTTTTTTTAAAAAGTGTGTCAAGGACATTACTCCAACGTTTCATGATATCACTTTTTGCAGACCTTATCAATCTCAAAGATACTGTTTGATAAGCATGCAGCTCATTTAACAAGCGGAAAAAATGATTCAAGCAAGTCCAGGGCTAAGTCTTATCTAAATCAATTTTCCAAACGTGTATTTCCATTTTTCCAATAAGAAGCAGTTCACTTATGACGTCCAGGGGGGTCAGGGGGAATTCCTGGAAATCCATTGTTTTTTTTAAAAATTGCCGTTAATTTTGGATCTCATAAGTGAACGATCCCTAAATGAAAGCCAGAAAACTTGGTTTATCACCAAACATCAAAGCGTGGAAAAAATATTCAAAAAAATCCTGAGC
Organism: Chironomus riparius; assembly: GCA_917627325.4. Taxonomy (NCBI): domain Eukaryota; kingdom Metazoa; phylum Arthropoda; class Insecta; order Diptera; family Chironomidae; genus Chironomus; species Chironomus riparius. Next base: position 44,724,259 of record OU895877.1, read on the forward strand.
ATGTATGCACACTAATAAAGATATCACAACGTATCCTTAGTGTATCGGACGTCTAATTTCAGGATATGAAGGGAAATCTTAATTCTAATGCATACAGGCTTAGGGATTATTTTAAATATTTTTGGGAGATATGAGATAAATGGGATATTTGGGATAGTTTTCACGCCTTACCAAACATTGATGATTTTTGAGAAAAATGCGCTTAATGCCACATGACAAGATTCCATCGAAAAACCAAAAAGTTTCATTTCGTCTTTGTGCCACCTTGTTCTACTTGAATCAACAAACAATTGCATAACTCATTTAAGTTGATAGAAGAAGAAGGAAAAAGAATAAAAAAAACAAAAAGGCAGAACGTTATAAAAACAATTGTTAAACTGTCAAGAACAAAGGAAGACGATAAAGAGGTATCAAGTCAAAAAAAGAAGTGAGGAATTCATATTTGAAAGAAAGAGCTTGTCATAACATGTCTGCAAGTTCAAGGGAGACAAACTTTAATTTTTTTTTTTGTTGATAATTTGCGAAATACCATGAAATATCTCTCGGAAATACAATTATCACGATTTATCAGTAAGAGCTGTGAAAGTTGTTTAATAATTATAAATATGAAAGGAAATTAATAGAAATAATTTAAGCATATGCGGTAGCATTTGGTGATTTCTAATTATCATACTAAAATATTTTGTTTAACTTGCGGTTCCGCTTTGTTGAATATCCACAAACAAGCCATTTTCCACACTCAAATATTTGCCATAAAAGCACATCGAACGGTGACGTCACGCCAATAAATTTATCATAAAAGTACAATCAGTGTAAAAAATTGCAAGATGTGATGAAATAAATAAATTTAAATTATGAGCAAATTATTCAAGTTTTTTGTGTTGGTGAAATCAGCAGTGTATCATCGCTCAAGGTTAAACTTAATAATTGCAATGACACTGAAATTGAATTGTATGATTCAACGGATAAAATTTTCATGTCTGACTTAAAGTTCTCTCATATGGAAATGAAACAAAAAGTCGAGGAACTGAGAAATAAAAAGAAGCTGCCATGATTGTGTTATTATGAAACAAACAGAGGAGGGAAGGAAGAAAAAATTTATCATTTCAGATTGAATTATGATTATATGATGGGAATTGTATATATTTTCATGAGAGGATCTTGGGATGATTTTGTCAGATTCATGTCAGTTCTAATGTGCATCTTAATTGCAATGCTTTGACAGGAATTGAAATCTTTGGGGTTTGTGAGAATTTGTTTTTTTGAGCTATCATAAACCTGACAAATTTCACTCAAGATTAAATGGATATGAAGGAAGACAAAGAAGATCTTTTGCATTTTCAACGGTGGGAAAAAATCTTCTTCTTTTCATTTATTCTGATGAATTTCTCCATTTCATGCACGGCATCTAACGAATATTTTAAGTCTATATAGGATTAGCATTAAGAAGCAAATGTGCAGTATATTTTGAAATTTTGAGAAAGAAGGGATTGCTTAAATAATATGTATCAAAATAAGGTCTACCAACTTCATTTGTTTGAATACTTAATTTTTAAAAATGTTTCAATTATCAAATCTTCATCTTAGGTGCGATTTAAAAATGATGTTAAACTTTTGGGATAGAACAGGAATTTCTTCATCCTCCTGAACAGCAATGAGGTTCAAAGTGATAACGTGGCAATGATTTGAAGCTCTGTTGCCAATGCTGCCTTGTTACCTCCAAATGTTTCTACAACATTCGTTTGCATTAGGAGCTATCTTATCAAAATATAGTTGTATTATGTCGGTTCAATTGCCTCCATCAAATTTGACACAGACTCTTAACTCAACACCACCTTTAAGACTTAAAAACTATCAGCAATCCCAAACAAATGTTTAACTTACTTACTTACTTCCTTGTCTGGAGCGCACGTGGGCCCATTGCCACGCTTAGAGATCATCTGAAGACAGCTCTATCCTTAGAAACCTTATGCCAGTTCGGGATATAGCGTCCTTTTCAACACATTCAATCCACTAGATCTTCGGTCTTCCTCGTGATCTCTTGCCAGCCATAAAGTCTGTCACTTTAAGTACTGATGTATCTTGTGAGCATCTGAAAACATATCCAGCCCATCTCAAGCGATTTACACGAATAACTTTAAAAATATCAGCTTCAAAAGCAGCAAACACATTTTTTACTTAATTTAATATCCAGTCAGATCTTCAAAAAGATAATTTTTGGCACCCAACGGTGTATTTCGAGTAACAATACGAGAACATTTCATGAAAACAAATAATTTCCTACAATGAGATCACAAAAAAATGTCTGTACTCACTAGAATATTAGTCAGCACCAATTTTCCTGTATTTTTTTCGCTTGTTAGATAAATAAATTAAATTTTTTGTGTCTAGTAAATTAATCCGAACTGTCTTTCTACATAGGATAGAAGTACAAAGGCCAGACATTTTACAAACATTATACTTATTATTTACTGAATGCATAGGTGAACAGGAAGTTACGTTTCGCCACCTTATTAATTTTTTTTCGTCTATTCTTCCATTATTCTTAAGGTCTATACTTACATACATACATTGGTTCCAATATAGCACGAGACATGGATATCTCAATATGTGACTTTACCTCAAAAAACTCTCTTTAAAGTCATTGCTACGCCAACGTGCGTTTTGTTAAGTCATTGTCAAGAACAGTCTTTTCATTTGTTTCTGATTTTTCAACAGCATTAAAAAAATTTTTATTATTTATTTTTCTGGAATGCGTGCAGAATAAACAACAAATGATAAAAATTTAGAAAAAATATTCGTGACTTTTGCTAGTCGTAAAAAAATATACAGTTTGCCAATTTACGGTCAACTTGATATTTCTACTTCATAAACTTCGCATACAATTTTTAGCTGATTATGCAAAGAGAACAAAGAATTGAAAATTGTTCTAAGAAAATTTTTCATTGTGCTTGTTTGTTTTTCAATTATTTTTATTTTAATGAATTTAAGTCAGTGGTGGTAAAGTAGATGTTTGGATTAGCTCTGGGTCATTAGAAATCAAGTAAAATTTTAAACCTTGTAGCATGCAATTTATATGGTAAAATTCAATGGAAATCGAATTATTTGACTAAGCTTAAGTAGGATCTTTAAGACATCGCTTGGCTGGAATTCCTCACATTATTATTATTAAGTAGGATCTTCATGAATGGATGAGTGACTTTACTTGTACAAATTCTTGTTATATTGACAACGCTTCGAGCTGAAAAACTAAGACGCCATAGGCACAACTTAGTCGTGAGGAGCACAACTTAGTCGGAAGTCGAACAACCTAGTCTCTAGACGATCGACAAATTAGGCGTGAGGGATACTTCTTAGTAGCAATGAGGACAACTTAGTTGCAAAGGGTACAACTTAGTAGCGAATGGATCAACTTAGTTGCCAGGAGTACAACCTAGTCTTGCTGGGTATCAAAAACAGCTGATAGTGGCTTAATGTCTACTTTACTTAATAATGGAAAGATATGATCATATTGATTAGAATCGAGTAGCTAAGCATCATTAGAATCTTACTAGCCGTTCTTTAGCATAAAACTAAGGTAGTCAGCGTCGAAGGTCATCTAATTATCTCCTAAACTACCTCTACGCTTAATCAAGTATCAACTCTGAAAACAAATTCCAAAGCACGAAAGACATAAAAACGAGAAAAAAAAAATTCAACGGTGCTCCAACACTTTAGCAGTTATAGAGCATAAATTTTGGTGAAACTAATTGAAAGATATTGTTCTATTGATAAGAAAACTCGCAAAAAAATAGTTTTTGTTATTACTGCTGCTAATTCTCTAACTTTATGATTGTTTTGCCTTTTTTTTTTTTCTCCGCGAAATTTGCACTTAAATCCACAGAAAAATATTGGCAACAATAGAATCTCATGTTTTTATTATTCCGGATCCGTTAAGAGTTTTAAGAAAATTGAAATGATCCATTGTTATTACCACTTTTAATTTCTTCTGTTTGAGAAGCTAATAAAATGCTGTTTCCTCTATTATGATGCATGCTTAAATGTTTGAATTAAAAAAGTTATTGAAGTAATTGTGTTTGGACATAAAAGCGGTAATCATGTTGATGATCCGCGCGCTTTTTATATTTTCGCTATAAAAAAAGTTTCTTTGAATTATTGAAGAAAGAAGTTTAGGACATAAAGAGAATGGACTAAGCTAAATGTAGACTTCTCGGAAGAGAAAGAAGAAGAAATCCAAATTAGACTGTGGATCTCCTTTCGAATATGTGCAGACAATCATATTGTTTTCGGAGGTCTGCCTTCCTGCTTGAATTGGACATTTCCATGGATTTATTGGATGATGGAAACAATGAGCTGATTATTGAGACTCATAAACTTTACACAAATGCGCTTTAAATCTTTTTATGCAAAAATATTTTTGCTGTTTTATTTTCCGGGCTTTTGACTTCTTCGTCAGTCGTTCCTAATATAGCTTCTTATTTCGCTAAAATAAATAAGGTGGTGCTGACGCTTTTAAATGATTGCCATGGTAATGAGTTTGAGACTCTTTCATATGCTAATTGAGATGAACACCCTTGAGTGTTTTATGAAAATTCTTGAAGCTGAAAAAAAAGCACTAAAAAAATCGTTTAATGACAGCTGAAAATGTTAATGCAAAACACAATAATTATCTTACACGAATCGTGAACAAAGTTCTTGCATGTGACTTCGATTAATTAAGAAATCGTGATTTTACATGAGCTGAGAATGTAGGTATATTAGAAATATTTTTTGCACCCGCATCAGATTTTCTGTTCATTAATTAATTCTAGATACATATTTTTTCCCATGTCCGAGACAAATCGATTTCTTTTTTGATTTGCATTACATAAATAATAAACGTAATGATCAGATCAGAAAAAAAAATATATATATCCATAAAGCACCTTTTATGAAAGGCCTTCGAATTTATAGAATTAATTGACGCTAGCAAAATGTGCCATTTGAGAGAGAAAAAAAGGTTTAGTGAATGTAAGTGTGCTGTACTGATTGTCAGTGTTGTTATCATGGGCTGGATTCTTATGCCTTGCTTTACTATGAGATAAATCGAGTAATTAGTATCTGTGTTTAGTGATTGAATCTTAAGACTTTGATCTACGAACAACCTGTGGAATGTCATGTAGCTAGGTCAGCCTCTTAAGACCAAACATTGCTTAAGAAGTTTCAAAATATAGCAAAGTTTTACTTACTACTACCCCGAATAAAATTCGATTTGAGTCCAGCTCCAAGTCAGAGTCACGCAGGCCTGGTGCCGGATGTCTATTTGATTAACCTCCTTTTGTTATTCGTGGACATCTAGTAGCTTAATCATTCAAATTTAATTTTAATTAATTGCAAGTCCTCACATCTCGCATTGTCTTTCTTTAATAGATACATTCTTGATCTAGATCAGTGTTGTCCAAACTATGTGCCGCAGTACACACATCAATATTTTTTAATCCTCATTTAATGTCGGGTCTCTTGCCCTGCATAGTGTAATTTTAATTCCCATAAAAATCTATAGATCTACAATGACCCATGCAGTTGAGCTAGCAACACTGTCATTTCCAGTAGAAATAACAAAAAGAATTTTCTCGATAAACATTATTTTTTATAAATAATTCAAAGTTCCCTTATAAAAATCCATGACTCATCACGTGTAAGAAAAGCTAGCGACGACACATGATCAAAGCTTCAATGAAAAAACTTTTCTGTGTCTAATTTGACGCGTGCGCGATTTAAATTTTTCTCTCATTCAAACTCCTTGAAAAACATACACGTAGAAATAGGATACAAAAGTTTCGTCAGGCAAAAAAAAGCTCAAAATAAATTCTTTTTTATACAACATTATTTTTTGCTCAACTCTAAACAAACACAACAATTTTTCAAGTTCGTGCTTTTAGTCAACAAGAAACAATCATGTAGAAACACAAGAAGTTAAAGGAATTACATAAAAGATGAAAAATAATTGTGAATTTTAAGAAAATGTTTTTAAAAAAATATTAAGTGAATCAAAAAAGTAATTTTTTGCCGGCTCAGGGCGTTCTCTTGAATATTTTTTTGGTGCGTAGTATCGACAATGTAAAGAAATCTTAGGTGATGCATGTCGTGTTTCAGAAGAGCGCAATATAAAATAATAAATAAATAAAAGAATCTTAGTGAATTGAGATGTAAATATATATGGGACAATGACCGAGTTATATAAAACCTAGTGACCTATAAAATAAACATCCAAAAAAAAATATTTATTATCATATATTTTATGTGTGAAATTGTCGGTGCTTCAAGCAATTTAGAGTGCATGTAAAAAAAAGTTTTTCATCTCAAATAAACAAAAAATTAAATTCTTGCGCTGTAAGAATTGAATAAAAAAATTGAATATTATTTTTCTTACATTTGAAAAGAAAAAACAAGAGTCAAACAAAGGAGAATAAAAAGTGAGCATAAAATGAAGTGAGAGATGTGGGCGCTAAAAAGATTAAAAACAAATCGCAATAAATTTTAGATCATGGTTGATTTTGTGCTGTTATTTATAATTTAAGACCTTAAACAAAAACTTCTTAATTCGTGCTAATTCTAAATAGTAAACATTAATTGACTCCGAAGTCAATTTTAATACCACAGTGCTGAAAATAAATAATTGTTAAGTCTGTGGATATAAAACTGAATATTTTAAGTACGTCCAATAATTGTCATTGTTTAACAGAACATAATAATTGAAAGTGACTTGCTCATAAATTGCGCCACAAAAAATAGAAATCAATTAATGTGACTGGAAATTCATCAGATTTGTCCATTGTTATTGTTGTTGGATATAAAAAGATATATTTTTTTCTAGTTCACGAATCAAATCAAGGATTTCAGAAAGTTCTATCGTATTTTTAAATAATTTACAAGTTATTGTTATTTGTCGTCTTATATACGTGTATATAAAAGTGAAAAGTAAGGCCGTAAGTGATTGATGATAGCGCATTTTCTCTTGTGGATTATCAGTAGATTGAACGCACGTTTTTTGGGGATCGGTCTTAAGTGACGTCAAACTATTAAGAGTGAAAATGTAATGTTAAGAGTGCATATCTCTTCAATACTTACTCAAAACTTACTTCATACTCTAGTTGAGGGGTTCTAAAATCCCATTTTTACTACCCCTAACTTTCAAGCATCCCTTATACTGTTCTGATAGGATGAAAAAAACATAAAGAAGACAGTGACGATAGAATAATTTTAGATAAGAAAATAAATTCTCAATGGACTTTTTAGGGATAATTTTCTGCTCAACTTTATGTCATAAAAAATTCATCATGAATCTTTTATTGAATTTTGGGAGTTTATTCTCGGGTTAAGTAAATATTTATATGCTCAAATTGCTCCTTAAAAGTTTCTTTTAGGTTGAATTGCTCACAACATTTTTAACCCCCATCTTCCGACCGCTTTTATTTATTTTCCTGTCTTACCTAGTGATTAATTTTGATACGCAACTGCTTGGAATTCTTTTTAAGATAGATTCGCATTTATCTTGGATAAAATCTGTCTCTCGGGTAACCATCGATTTTTTTTGGAAGAAGAAAAATGCTTCTTGAGGTGCTTTACGGTTTGGAATATTTTTAAAAATTTGTTGTATGCGTTTTGCTTGGCTTCGTTGAGGTTATTTATTTAAATTTGTTGGTTTTGCTGACGTTATAAAATAACTTTTTTAATGTACAGTGCAAAGTTCGTGTAAATTTCCAGTCATTCTCCCGATAAAACAGCTCAAATTGATCTGATAGTCACCCAACATACCCCATGAGCTATTCCAGCTAATAGATTCAGATAACATAACTAATTGACCTCCATTCAGGTCAAACTTTGATTTATAATTTATCTTGTCTATAGACAAATGAGTATGAATAGACAAAATGAGACCGATTCCGATACTTATCTCAATTACTAAGAGAAAATGCGCTAAAGTGAATTATTAAAATGAAATATCGATATGATATAGTAGTGACATGACTACTGTAACAGTAAATGAATCTATAAATAGGACATACGATAATTAACATAACAAAAACGTGCTTAACATTTAATCGAACATAGACGAGTGAGTGAATGAAAAGGAATAAACTCTTAAAAGCGACTGACAAAAACGCTGATTTGGTTTTATACTCAAGCACATAAACAGCAGTCACGTTCCTCTTACTGAGCTCAGGATAAATTAGTTTACAGTGTGCAAATATAATTTACTTATTTTTGTACATATGTATATCCTCAAACAACATCCAGTTGATATAGATTTTTAAGCACCTTTGTGTTAGAATATAAACCCCATTTACGAGATATCAGGGCTTGCTGTAAAATAATTTAGATGAATTGAAGCGGGAAGGAAAGAACAAGAATGTATTTGGCACGTAGGAAGAAAGTAAGTGAGCAGAAAACAAAAACCTAACAAAAATAAAAATTGTGATTGTGATGAAAACAAAAGTTTACACAGAAGGGAGGAGGTTGAAGATGGAGGAGGAATATACAAAAATTATTTGCGGGGAATGTAAACATTTCATATTAAATTTAGCATGCCCGAAAGGCACATGAATAAAGAATTTGGTATTTTTGTTGATTTTTTGAATGGTTAAATTATTTGATGAATTGAAATCATATCATTGTTGATCCCTAACAGACAAAGAGCATGCTCTTGATCAAGAGTACGGTTGAGAATACGCTTTTTCAACATCCTCTCAAGATCCCAGTAAAGAGCATGTTCAATAGCGGACTCAATCATCTTCTAATTATAAAGAACTTGTATGCAAGTTTTTACTTCATAATCTTTTATATACTCTCAAGAGCATGATCAAAAGAGTATATAAAAAGCATGATCATTGACATCCTCATGAGATTATGCTCAAATTATCCTTGCTATATACTTCACAAGCGCTAGCAGAAATCACTAGTATAGGTCCTATATACTTCACAAGAGAAAGCAGAAATCACTATTATAAGAAATTATTTTGGACTTTCTATAGTTTAAATATGTCTTTTCGCCATTTGAAAGTTATTTAATTTCAGAAGGCATTAGACAACATGAACAGTTATTAGGACATACCACAACACAGCGGACTCGGGTTCAAATCACGGCAATCACCAAAAAAGAAGAAAAATATCAATTTCTGAAAAACATGATCAATAGCATAATCACAAGCTCATAAAATTTTTTAATTAGTGAAATTAAAGCATGATCAGCTGAACATGTTCTTGATCATGATCTCAAGTTTTACTTGCATGAAAAACTTGCAAGTAAAAAAAGCGTACTCTTGAGAGCGTGATTTTTATGGTACCGTACTGCGATCTCCATTTATATGGGAGAGTACGCTAATTTAGCGTCATCAAATTAAATAATTGATTTTTAAAAAGCATGTTCAGAGCGTGCTCTTTGTCTGTTAGGGGATATTGTGGGAAAGTTGTAGCTATTAAGGCTTTATTAAGGTTTGACTCATCAGATCAAGGCTCGTACTATCTTGCAAAGGATTACAATAAGAAAATTTAAATTTTTTATAAGCTTCCTCTTCAGATTCTGCACCAAAGGGTGACTTACATATGAATCACAGCGACGTAGCCAACATTTTTTGAGGGGGTTGAATTTCAACCATTTTTCTGAAAAACTCTAACAGATTGAAGTTGTTTTCTCCAAAATAGGGGTTTGAGGGGGAAGGAGATGGGGTTTCACAGTAGCAAGCTACACTGGTCCATCATCTAGGAGCGATTCTGAGATAGATCTGAGATTTAATACTGCTCAATTAATAGCAATATGGGGGTGGGTGAGGGGTTGTGTCTGAAAATCCTATGTTAACATATTTTATCCTTTTTTAACCTTTTTTGTTATTTTGTTGACTATACATCTTGACTCTCTCGAAGAGCCTCTAAAATAGAAATAAAAAATCATGTTACCCAACAAAACTCACCCCTCCACACATGTCCTACCCGGGATGAGAGTTAAGGAAACAAAAAATCGCAATGGGATATTTAAAACTTTTTTATGGCATTGTATACAAATTCGGTTTAGTCTGTGGATAGAACGCGCCTATTATTGCTATGTGATGAGTTTGAGAGCTTTGAAGTTATAGCAAACAAGAAGGAAAACATAAGGAAATGCTTAATGTTTAACCATAAATTTCTTTTTAAATTGTTTGAATTGCAAGGCAACAGAAATTATTAACTTCAAAGGGGGAGGTCTTGTCAGAACTTTTTTTATGAACTTGTTATGAAGTAGCAAGAAGGAAACTTGACGTTGAAGACTTTTTAATGAACTTGTGAGAAATTGCTTTCCAGCCATCATTAGTCTTCTTATATCCGTAAATTTAACGACTTTTCACACGAATCAAAACGTCAAATTACTATTCAGCTATTGTGCTATTGATGGCTGTAAGATTTATTCGATTTTTATATATCTGATGAGAATTTTTGCACGAGCAGAGTACTTTGGCAGCAATCCAAATTTGTGTTAACGTTAACAAAATAATAATATTAATGAGAAAAATGCCAAGCAAATGATTTTGGAATTGCTGTTCCTTTTTGTTTTGCTCATTCCGTCCTAATTCAACAAACCTTTTCAAAAGAGAGAAAAATTATTTTTCATTGTCATCCACACTGACACGCACAAACTTCATTTTCATAATAAAATTTGACCTTGAACTCTGTGCGAAAATGTCAATGGCATGAAACGAGTGAAAAGACTCATTTTTTGCGTGCTTTGTATGTTTTGACTTCTTCGTGAATTGGATTGAAACGGTAACTGCAGGGGTGTAGGTTTGAAGTTTTTAGAGGGTAAGGGGCTGGGCGGGAGTTTAGGCGATTCTTCCATTTTCGAGGGTTATAGATTTTTTAAAACCCCTGCCAAACCCTAAGACGAGGAAATCCGTAGGAATGGGAGAAGTTCGACTGTGCCCCTGAACTCGATTGAAACAGTTTCTAAAGCACACGACGTCTGTATTTCCTAATCGGCTTGTATTCAAAATTATGAATCAATGAATTATTTTACACACATGACATTGATTAAAATGTGAGGCACTGCCTGCCAAGACATGTTTATATATGTTGTGTAGGCGTCACAAAAGAGCATTGCATTGATCTCGTCTTCTATTTTATTTCTATTTTGATTATACTGAATGTCATTATTTATCTATGCATCTCTTCCTCTTCTTTTATTTTTCTAGATTTCATCTTCACGTTCAACGTCTGCGACACGAGCGTTTGAAGGAGTTGAGTCGAGTAAGATAGATGCATCATCATCGTCTTCATCTACAACGTTACACGATTCTAAACTCGAAGAAATTATTGTTAATAATACAATGGATCGATGTGAAGTGCGTAAGAGCAAATCGAAGGTGCGAAGCTACTTGAAACGATGCAAAGATGCACTTTATGGACATCAAAATGAAGAGACGTGTAATATAACGGTACATGAAGACATCCAGCAATCATCTGCCTCAACCACTTCATGGTACCTTACAGAAACTGACGACTCTAATTGTGATTCACAAAATCCCAATAATATGCAATTGCTAAAAGGTATAAAAACAAATCAAGCAGTCGACGAGCAGGAAGCGATCGATAATGAAATTAAATGCATGAGCATGACTGAAACTGTGCCTCTGGTGGAATCTCAGGTCAATAAGGTAAGTTTTGTGTTTTTTTCTCTTCTATTGCACCAATCACACGAGATTTTATTTTTATTTTTTGGGGAGAGGAGAAATGAATTTTATGCATAATGCTTAACAGTCACTCAGCACAGTTTCAGTTAGTTATAGGTTACAGGCATGCAGTGAAATTAGAGATTTTTTGTCGGCAGATAATTTTATTATATTTAAGAAATGCAGAGAGTTTTTTAAGTTAATATACGTGTGATGGAATGAAGGAAAATAGTAAAAAGATCTCTTTATGCTAGGCAATTATGGTTTAATAGTATCAATTTCTGCATTATGCTGCTTATATTACTCTATTACATGTAATGTGTAAAATGAATAGTTATTGGCACGCTCAACAGCACATATGGATATTGAATGATTTTTTATAGATTTATTTTTATTTTTTACATAAATTTACTTATTTTTCGATGAAAGGAGAAATTGAAAAATTTAAAATGCATCAAGTCTATGTCCCATAAAAATTATTATTTTGATTTATTAGCTCTTTTTGTGGTCACTTGAAAGAAATTTATGTTTGTGCGGGTTAATTAGGATATTTTATTGCGATTGCACCTCAAAAAGGTTTTTTTAAATATTTTTTTTTCTTAAAAATTATGGTGAACAGGAAGTAACAATTTTAAGATACATGCTTATTTTTGCAAATTGAACGTGGGGCAACCATAAATCACCATAATATTTTTGTTGAGGTTTAATTGTTTTTTTTTTCAATCTTCTTTAAACAAATACGCCTATTAGGAAGCCTTCTAAGCAGCACCTATTTAATACGATATAATGAAAAATTAAAAATTAGTTAAAATGGCTCTATAACTGTTTGCTTTAGTACTTTTAACTTGGTACCTAATTAGTGCAACTGTCATCTTCGTATAGAGACTCTTAAGAGCTTTATGCACTAGGGATGTAGTTCGTAGTATAAATTTATTCATAAAGTATTCAATTGAGGAGGTACGAATTTAAACTACTTGAGGGGCACCGGTTTTTTTCTTTATATATTTTAATTTTTTGCGAAGGGTTCCGTACCAATCTATTGGACCACCTTAGAACTCTTTTGTCTGGCTTTTCCCATGACTTACTGCCATATTTCGAAGTCTGCAGAGTAGTAGAAACGTCAGAATAAGGATTAGCTTGCAGGATAAGAGTTGAATTTAAGTCCTGAGGCTTGTTGATTCCTCACCCGTTTTGGCGGGATCACTGCCATTTTTTTGGTCTAAATTAGAGTAAAATTGCTGTAAAATGCTTCTGGAAAATATTTTTCTGGGTATCGTTTACTGAAATTTTGTAATAGGCTGGTGACAGCTCAAACACTTATGCTCAAGTTGTGACAAGTGAAAACGGGGAGAGTGTAGGATAGGGAACAGGTGCTGGTTTACCAAGTCAGTTATTTGCATTGCATAACAAGACAGTCTCATTATCGAAACCTTGGATCTTCTCGATCTAAACATAATGAAGTTACCTCAATCGATTGAAAACTATCATTCTCTAATTTTTCCATAAAATACCTGTTCAAATGACTCTAAATCACATCTATCTAACAGTAAGAAAAATGTGGACATAAAACAAATTTCACCATAAATCCCACGACATGAAATTCTCCGCATAGCATTATATTGTTAACTGTCAAATGCTTTTAATTTTACTTATTTCATTCCATTCCTCACATTATTGATAGAAGCAGCAATAAGAGACCTATAAACAGTGCACTTATAAGTCATTCGGTCATACGAACATAACGATTCAATATAAAGTATGTAGGGAATGTAAAAGAAATGGGTCTATGCAATTTAAAAACCGCACATGTTGTGCATATACACGTACGTAGTGTAACAGATAGCGAAATTTGTAAAGTGAAATGAGAATAATAATCGGAAGATCGAGTAAAAGTGAATTATGCCACTTCGATGAGGTTTATGAGCAGTGCAAGAGCATTGTTATGTAATATTAAAATTATTGCCACAATATCTCCTTGTGTACTTTAAATATTATTTTTCATTAAAGAATTTCTGCACACAAAAATAAAGCACATTTTCCTTTCGTAAACGATACAATCGAAAATCGTGAACTTTGTGATCTAGAAAATATTATTTTAATGCTGTTAAGCCGGCAATGATTTTTTTTTCTCTCTGGCTTTTGCCTTTCGAAGTCTCTCCAATTAATCTTTGTTGATTTCTTAATTTTACTTTATTGTTCGTGTTATAATTTTGGATATATTTCGCAAAGAAGTGCTTATAAACTTCAACTGTCATGTTATTAAAGAATGTACGTGTGTGTACATCGAGTGATTTATTTAAATTTTGACAGCAATAAAGAGATCTTCTCAGGGACATAGCCTGAAAATTTTGAATATTTTTTGTTTAACATTTTATAAAGGGGGGAGGGGGGGGGGGGCTGGAATTAATATTTTATTTAACTTTAAATCCATGTTCCATGTCGAGTGGATTCTATGACCCTAAATGCCTCCCTGACTTCACTTTTGAATCTCCCATTCACACTCTATTGTTCATCATAAATCTCATCTTTTTCTCTTAATTTCAAAAAAAAACTTATATTCATTCTTATATTTAATTTATTTGTAGGATTCATGCAGCGTATCAAGTCTCATTGACAAATATTTGGGTCAGCTGTATCCGCTGTATATGGAACACACAAGAGATGTTCTGATACGACAAGCACGCGATATTCTTGTTTGCACATTTCACGGTGATCTCGCATCATTTGAGGAAATATTTTTATCGCCAGCTGCAGTTATTATCGCAAAGATCAAACAAAAGTTTATGGAAGGTGATGCAGTGAGTATTCATTTCACTTACTATAAAGATATTGTTAAGTCACGAGTAATGTTTGAACTTCGACTATTAATCATCAATTGATATTTTCATTAATAGGCGCATAAACTTAAGACTACACTTATGGTTGTGTGTTAAACATGAATAAGCTTTTAAAAATATTATTGAAGCTAGCACTCGTTCGATGTGCATTATTATAATTTTTTTATTTTGAGGGATAAATAATAATAACAATAAGTAATCTCAATTTTTACTGGGTCATTTGCATAATAATTCATGAATGAGTTAAAAAAGTGTGAGAGAGCGAGGCTTTTAATTGTTTAGGTTAAAGAGGTTCGAACTTCGAAGCTATAATCTCATTTTACTTTTTTATTCCGACGAAATTACACACAAAAGACCTTTTATGGTACATCACAATTTTTTAAAAGCTCTGTTACTTGAACTAATAAACGTGCATGAACAAGTAAAACAATTACATGATATTTCGTCATTTATCACATCGTATTTAGGCTTGAATCATGCACTCTAATGATAGTCTTTACAGTCTTTTATGTAAAATCAAAATTGTTTACGTCAAAATCTGAGGAATTTCTTCAGACAATTCATTATTTAAGACTAGTGTTAATTTGATTTTGACTCTTTTTGGGTATGGAACTTTTTGGAGGCTTTTTGGTAAAGTTTTGATCTGTTTGAATAATATTTCTTAGCTGATTTGATCCAATTTTAATTAAAATTGAGAATTCAAAAGAATCTAATTGAGTTTTCTAAGAATGAGTCTAAAAACTTGAGATAAAGAAGATATGAGGGCAATGAGGTCTGGAAACTCAGTTTTTTTTTGCATTAAATAATAAGTTTATGTCCTCTAGCTATGTTAAAATATTCAAATGAATTTTAATTGGCCAATAATCAAAGACGACTGAAAAATCTGAATTTTAAACTATGTGTTGCTTGTAAGTAGCTATCAAGTATAGCATTATATATCCACTGGATGAGATTTAGCCTGATCTTAGTATTTATCTTCATTAGCGCAGCTTTGGATCACAATTTATCATGATATTATTACGAAATTATGATAAAGGTTTTAAATCATTTGGTGAAAGCACGCCGGGTAACTTTAGCCACACATAAGGCTTTAGGTTTTTATTTCGAAAATTGTAATTATTCAGTGAATTATCCAACAACAAGTAAGAGTGACACTAAGGAGAAGTCGCCTAGACAAATCCATTAAGTCGCCTAAACAATTCTTTTAATAACATTAAATGAAATCCATTTGAAAGATTCATGTCGATGACTTTTCAGTCGATGAGTCTTTCTGTGAGTCAAAGTGCATTGCAATCAATTAGTTTTTAGAATCTTTAAATTTTTGTGTTTGCGATCTCCAGGTCATTGGTATGAAATGCGAAATATCGCAGATTTGAAGGTCAATTGGCAAAAAAAGACCATCTTCAAAAATTTTATATTTTTTTATAAAGATAGCTATACAAAAATTGAATCTCCAAACTCCCAAAAATTCATAAATTCTCTATCAAATAATCTACACAAAATTAAATCAAAATCCTGTTTTTAAACAAACACAAAAAAAAATAAAAACCATCGAAAAAAAATCACCTCCTTTGTCTGCCTCTAAGGAGATTTACTACAGACAGATCCAATCGAGTTGAAAAAAATTAATTTATCAAATGACTCATTGAACTGCATTAGGAAATGAAACAATCAAAAAGATTCGAAAGAAGAAAAAATAAATAAATAAATAAAAATGCTGTTGTTTGTACGAAAAACGACAGCAAAGCATAGCGGAAAAAAATGTTGAATGCTGCACCGAATTAAAAAACATTCTGCATAAAAACATTCTTAGAATCACCTGATTCAACATCCAACATAAAACATTCAACACTTAATGCTGAAAAACATTCGGTAAAGCAGATTTTCTTTAACAACAACAAGAAATTTTTACATGGAAGGGGGAAAAAAATAATAAAAAAATTTATGCCGCATGCAGCAAAAGATCATTTTTTGAATAGTTTACACATTATGTTTCTCTCGGTCGTTCGTTGTGTGCAGACGTGTTTTTAATTTTTTTTGTCGTGCATTTTTATTTTTCTTTTAAAGAAAAAAAAAGTAATTTTTGTGAAGAGTCAAAAAAGAAGTGAAAGAAGAGGAGAAAAAAAATTCTTTCTTCTGCTGCTTTAAAGAGATTCATTTACATTTAATTGTGTAAGCACTTTTCTGAATTGAAAAAAAAATACTGAATGAGTTGAAAATATTTTAGTTTGACTAGAAAAAAAGGGAAGAAAGTTAATAAAAAAATAAATAAATAGTGAAGTGATCTTGTGAATGGAATGGAATATAAATTATGATAATCTATAAAAGAATAGAAGAAGAAAAGTGAATTGAAGAATAACAAAAAAAAAATAGGAGGATTGGATACAAATTTTTTTTTGATGAATTCTGTGCCTCAAAACATATTGTGCCGCATAAGCAACAACAATAATAATTAGAAGATCGTTAAGAATTTAGTGAAGATTCACTGCTGTGTGTGTTCTTATAATTAGACGTAAACGAGGAATTTTTCAAACTTAAAAAAAATAATAATAAATTGTAACACGAGAACATACTTTAGTGCACATATCATTTGTGTTGGATGTAGAAAAATAATAAATAACAAATATACTGAAAAAAAAGTTATTTTTGGTTGTAAAGTGCCTCAGACGTTGACGAGAAAGAAATAAATATTTTTTAAGGAATTTTAACTGCATCGGATTATTTTGTTGTGTGTGAACTTGTTGACGATATTTTCTGTGTGTCATAAAATTGTTTTTTAAGTTGGTGAGTGTTTTTTTTTATTCCATGAAAAAAATTTTAATTTGACTTAATTGATGAATTATTGTCGTTTTGTGCTCATAAAAGTGACTCAAGCTATTAAGTTTGATGTTGATCTTGTCGATAATGGGATTATTAGTGAAGTATGAAATAAATTAGAGCAGTGAGGCTGAATTCTCAAGAGGATTTTACTGCGTGTCTCATGAGATTTTTTTTGTGAAATTTTAAGGAATTTTAAAGATTTTTGAATTTTTTTGGCTGTGTTCGTAATTATATGGTTGATAATAGAGCGCCAATTAAGCTACAAATCATCTTTATCATACCTCAGACTAATTTTGTTCTAATGAATATTACTTTGAGATTTCTGAGAATTCAACTCTTAAACGGGGCCAATGATAAATTATGTCTGATTTTAGGAATCTTTATTTAAACCTATCAATGAGGAGGAAAACCATTTGGTGTTCTTAAAAATTATTTTAAAGATTTTTTTTGAGTTTCAATCTGCAGACAGTATTGTTAAAGCTGACAAATTTTTTTTTGATTTTTTTGAATATCAATTTCTGGATTTTGAAAAAAAACTTTTTGCTTTAAATCGAAAAATATGTTTCTTGTCAGATAAAAGTTGACTGACCATCTACAAGGTTTTTTAGAGGATGAATCTTTTTTTTGCGTTTGTAAAAATTAAAAAATTTGAATTCTTCGACAAAACTTCAAAATTCAGTTGGCATGATCATCCTGTATTTTTCTGAGTAATGTCTTATAACTTAGATAAAAGTCAAACTCAAAAGAACAAGCAATTCGTAATAAAATTTTAGACATCACCAGCAAATGACCCCACATCTCATCAATGAAACATTCAAGCGGGATAAGCTCTTCTAAAAAATCTCTAAATTATGAATGATTTAAAAATAGCAAGGGGTAAAATATTTATGTGTGGTTCAATGAATTTTGATAAATTGTTCGACATCACAAAAACTATAGGATCAAAAAAAAATTTAAATAGATTCTAACTTTTGATTAATTGGCTGGAAGATCGAAATAATGAGAAGATCTTAAATGTTTGATAAATAGTCGGTCGAAAGAATTAATTTTAGGGTTCAAGGTATTGGGTGTCATAATAGCCAGCTAGAAAGGTTGTCGGCTTTCATCAAAAAATAATTTTTACTCCTCACACTTATCGATCTCGTTATATTCCTTTAAAAGGCTGGAAACATACTCATATCCAAAAACTACATCTTAATTAAATGCATAAAAGCGAAATAAATTAATTTGGGAAACATGCTTATAAATATTCATTAACCATATATTTTCTGATAATTAAAACATTGAGGGAAATTAAAATTTCTTTTTAATGTGAAATTAAAAGAGTTTAATGCTTAATTATTGGAGTGATTGATTAATATGGACAAGTCGGTATGAAAATTGGGTGGTAAATTTATTTTTTTGATTAAAAATTCATAATTTTTTAAAAAGTCAAAATATTTTGATTTTGGTGATAAAGTTTGTACAATTTATGGGAGATCCGGTGTGTATAAAGATATTTAATTCAGTTCATTATAAAGACTTGAATGATTTTAAACTTTAAAAGTTCAAAATGAACTGAATTCTTTTGATTTGAAAGTCAAGAAAATAATTCAAATTACTGTAATTTATTCGAAGTTTGGAATTAAGTTCAACTTTTTTTAAATTAAATTTAAATTTGCGATTTTTTTTATTTCAATATTTCAAAACATTTTGGTTTGAACTTTTTAAAAACTCAATTTTGATTCTTCAAATATTTCAATATTAAAATTGTAATTTTGTTCTGAAAATTTAATTTAAAGTTTTTAAAACTGTGCTTTTATTTTTTTTTAAATTCAATTATCAATTTAAATTGTTGAATTCTAAGTTTTTATTTGAAATTTTTATTAAATTTCAATTTTTTTTTCATTTAAAGATTTATGAAATTCCAAAAATAGTGAAAAAAATTAAAACTTTGTTTTATATTTTAAAATTAATAGAAAATTCAGATTTTAAATTTAAAATCATTCATATTTAAAAAAAAATTCATTATCGTCCAGTGATCATTCTACATATGATAACTTGTTTGATTACATTTCTTACCCTCCAGGGTTTCTATTATGCAAAACTAACTGTTTAAAAAATCACCAAGATCGATGAAGATTTCCAAGAATTTATTCTAATCATTCTATTAAATTACCACAATTTGTTCCCACAGCATCTTTGCATCATTAAATTGCACATACTGCGTGTGCATCCTTATGATTCATACAAGATGTAGATGATCATTATCAAGAAGCATCAATAAATCTCAATAAATTTATGTGATAAATATGAACAAATTCGAAATGTGTAAAAAACTTATAATCATAATAATTTAAATATTTATGCAATTTAACGTAGCGGAGAATAAAGAAGATGAAAAATGATTCCACTCATTAGAACCTGCATTAAAGATGAGTGTATCCGATGAAATAATAACGATAAGAACCTCAGTCATATCATCTTGCAGTCTCTCTTCGTAGCTTTATTTAAAAAGTAACATGATGTATGTATGCATTTCTCGAAGAATGTTGAGAATCTCTTTATCTTGCACTCACTATCATATTGCAAACAATGTAAAAAGAACCGAGAGTGCGGCGACAAAGAAGCAAGTTTCATTTGCCCTGAAGACATTTCAGAGTGGAAGAAAGTGGCTCTATATAGGCAAAAAATAAAAAAATAATAATAATATTCATTAACTGAGGTAGATGTTGTATGTGGATTATAAATTATAAATTATGTTCACAAAAAAAAAGAAGTAAAACATAAAAGAGTTCAACAAACAAACACTTGACACTGCTAGAAAAAAATATTATTAATAATGTGGAGCTAGATAATTTATGTACTTTTTCCTTCCACTTTTTACTTGGTTTACTGTAGCATTTTTAGAAAACAAATAAATGAATGAATGAATGTAAGTTCTTATGTGTGTACAACTATGAAGGGAATAACAACAAGAATGTTGAAAGATACATTTTTTATTTTAATTTTATGAGACTTTTTTATTTTTTGCGAGAAAAGTTTAAAATTATTAACTTTGACGCAGTTTTTGTTTATTTTGAAAAATTTTATTTTAATAAATTTTTGATTTTTTTTTAATTTAAAAATTCAAATTTTTCATAAATTTAAAAAATTCAAATTTTTATTTAAAATTTATATTTTGTATAATAATTTTTAAAATATTTGTTTTATAAAAAAAGGTTTATAAAATTTTTAAAAAAATATTAAAATAGTTTTTAAAATTTCAAACAAATTTTTAAACAAAAATTCAGAAAAAAGCATTAAAATTCCAAACTCAGCTAGATGATCAGCCAAAAAAAACATTTAAAATTTCATTCATAATATCATCCAGCCGCAAAGCTATACCATTCAACACCCATCAAACATACATGCTGTTTCGCAAAGATATCCGCTAAAAGCAATTTTTGTCATGACATTGCAATGACTTGAAGGTTTTCATTTCTCTAA
Organism: Chironomus riparius; assembly: GCA_917627325.4. NCBI lineage: Eukaryota > Metazoa > Arthropoda > Insecta > Diptera > Chironomidae > Chironomus > Chironomus riparius. The sequence goes on from OU895877.1 coordinate 44,745,062, forward strand.
CTTACTCCGTTCCTATATATGTTGCTCAAAAATGCGTGAAGTAACATTAAAAATAGAAAATGCATTCTAGATTGCCTGAAAATTTATGCTCAAACATACAACATACATATGTATAGTTTATTAATAAATGCATAAATTATATCTTATGGAGACGACGAAGGAAAGTCAAATATCTCTATCTTATATGCTGTGCCTCAGACCATCTCTATTTTCACTCTCATCTGTACGCACTTCAAAGGTTTACACTAGATGTATTTATGTAGATATGCATTGAAGGAAATTTGCTTGTTTAATGTGTACTTTTTGTGTTGTTTATTTTACTCGAAAAACAAACTTTTCTTTTTATTTCAATTTCGCTTTCAATAATTCATTTATTTCTCAAAAAAATTCATATGTTTTTATCTGCTGTTATTCGATGACTAAATGCGCATTGCAATGTGTGTAATTTTTTTTATTTTATTTCTCAAACCAACTAACAATGAGACCACATGTGGTGATTATTGACAACATAAAGAATAAAAATATTGAAAAAAATTAAATTTTAAAAATTCAACAAAAAATAAACTTAACTTTTATGATGTTGATAATATAATTTATGGATTGTGCTAATGTGCGAGGCTAGGTGAATGTGGACATTTTGATAAGAAATTACTAAGGTTTGGGGAATCAAGAGGGGAGTCAGTCTTACTTAATTGTAAATATAATTTCAATTCCCCTCAAAAAATTCATTTTAATTTAAAATAAAAATCCAAATCAAAACAATTTCAAGGAACTAAATCACATAAACCAAGCATCGCCCACACGCTAACCTGTAGGTTAGCAAAATATTTAAAAAATAATCTTCAATAAATAAACCAAATTTTCAATTTCCAAAAACCCTTGAAAAAACCTTTCCCATTCATCATCCGAGGAATTCCATTGCCAACCGAGAAATATTTTAAGAACACGCGAATAAAAAAAAATAATTTCCGAAATTTACAAGTCGACGACAAGCGTATGATGATGCTTATTTCGATTTATGTTCAATAATAATAAAAAGTATATTTATGCTGTGAGTAGGCATCAAAAATTAATAGCTTCATGCATGTTTTTAAAGGAAAAGAAATTAATTTATCGTTTGTTGCACATAGTGTGAAATGAAGAGACTTTATACGAAGAACGAAAATGTACGCTGGCGTCAATATGTATATTCATGCATAGTTTTTTTTTTGAGAATTTGATATGCATAAAAATATCATCATGTCGTCGCTTTCTTGAGAAATGATTTGTTTTATGGGCTCAGCGAATTTTTAGTTTGAATCACTGCCTTGTTAGGGGTCGTACAGAGATGATGTTTATCATTAAGTGAGATTTTGTGGATCCCTCAGCTGATTTTCCTAGACTAAGAAGTTTTGACTGAACTAGGGACTCTTAACTAGACTAGAGACACTCAAATAGATTAAGGACTCTCAACTAGATTAGGGATTCTGTTATAGGCTAGGCACACTTGAATAAACTAGGGTCTTTGTACTAGACTAGGGACACAATACTAGAATACGAACACTAGACTAGACTTGGAACACTAGAATAGACCAGGGACATGATCTTGAGGTCAAACTTTCTCAACACCCTTCTCAAAGAGTTCTCTTTGATAGCTTTAATCACTTCTTAATACTTGACATCATCTCCAGACGACCCCTCTAAGTTCATGATTTTTATTTATATTTTTATACATATTTTTTTGAAAAATGAGCTGCTGGGAGGAAAGCAAACTTGACGAGTAAAGAGATATTGATGGGATGATGTTGATGTTATGCAGTCAGCGAAAAACTTTCAATTTCATTCAAGAATTATCAAACATTTCCATATCGTGATTTTCTTTCCATTTCAATTAATTAATTGCAAAAAAATGCAACCGAAACATTTTTGGATTGAGCAACCAGTAGCAAGTAAGGAAGAAAATGAAAAAAAGTCAAATGTCCATAGGTCATGCAGAAAAAAAAACAGTTTCAGTGATACAATGATAGTGACTTTAATGGCAAAATGCAAACATATACAAAGAAGCTACTGCCATTGATGGAGAACAAAAGAAAGAAAATTTCACTTCACAAATGTTGAGCTTGTGCATCGTGTTGATTTATTGATGACTGTTTTGTTTGCACATTTTGAAATGTTTAAAACGCCTATTGATTAATGAGCATCATGCTCATCATGTTCATCTCTTTCTTTTTTCCATCTCATTCCATTTCACTGTTTTATAACAATTTAATGGAGATTTGTGTGCTGTATTGGAATTCTAATAGAAATTTATATCATGACGTGTAGACTAAACTGATTCAATATGAGAATGTTAAGTAATCGAGTGTGTGATGTGTAGCTGCAAGTTTTTTTTTTTTGGAGAGTCTGATAATTTTAAAATGTTTTGCTTCTATTTGAATAAATTTCTAGTCCATATCAGCATATTATTTCGCTTAGATTTGTTTTTATTATCGTGATGAGATGGATTTTGTAGTGATGCGAGTTGTGTTAATCTACTTAACTACTGCATGTAGAGCATTGTTTTTGTTTAAGCTCTTAAATGACACTTATAGCATAGATTAGATGTTTAATGAATAAAGTAATGTTATGCACAACTAGGATATTGTTTGCTTTACAATCTAGAGTAATGGCAAGATTTATGTCCATTATGTCAGACTCTGTTAATTGTCTTTTGTATGTAGGAAGATCATGCGTGTTGATTTTTGATGATTATTGATATTTTATGCTGTTTTAGTCACTTTGTATGTCACTTGTCAATCCAGTAAAATTTGTTGCAACTTGAATACTTCAAAAATCTATGCTGGAGCCAGTATTTAGGCTCCCTGACCTAGCTTGAAGTGAGAAACAATGTTCTACACTATAAGGTATAAATTTAATATAACTTAGCCTATGGCAGTACCTCTTATACCCCTAGAAACAAGCTTATTTTCAAAATTAATTTTTGGGTCAGCCAATATAACAGTAGCTTAAACATAAGTGAACCAAAAAATATTCATTCAGTAAATTTCTGGAAAAGAATTCCACACCAAACTTCAAACTCAATATATTACATGCATGAACTCATTAAACCAATCTTAATAGCTCGTTAATAGCTCCTCAAAAGAATTTCAATAACACAATATCAACCATCAAAAGGCACCGACGTAGAATGCATCGCATTCCATCAATCCCGTTTCCAAGAAATTTGCCCAGCTCAAAAGAAGTTTAACAAAAACATCGTCTTGAATATCATCCAAAAAAGTTATTTTTTTCTTATTTTACATTTCTATTGAAATCAAAAGTGTTTTTCTTTTTATTATGCTGACTGCATTAATGCTGTAGAGCAATATGCTCACATTCGACTTCAAATTAAAGTTTTAGAGCGAGAAATAATAAAACGGTTATAAGTGGGACAAGTCATTCTTCATCAAGACTCATTTTTATCAAATAAATTTCATCTCTCTTACAAAATTGGTTTCTGATTTCTCAGTAAAACGCTTTTATTATTATTGTAACATTTAACAAGATGCGTCTTGTTCATTACTTATAGTGCGTTTATATTTCCGATGCGAGTATGATATCCACAACCGATAAAAGAATCATAATTTATATATATATATTTTTTAAATCCATCATCATCGTATTGCTTGCCTCGTACACAGCAACATTATGAAATTTATACTATGAGCACGTAATGAGAGGCTTAAGATAAGTGTAGTGAATGAGTAGAAGCTTTTTATTTTTGGTTGATTGAGGAAATAAAAGGAAATAATAATAATTCAACTTTAGCCAAACTGATACGAAAGAGGTAAAATTATTTCGAGGGAATGACACTTTGGATTATGATTAAATAATCTGAAATTAGAGACTGATGAATGGAGAATTGGTAGCTAGTCGGGTGAAAAGTATGATTTTTATTTTTATTATTGCATAAGTGTCATTTAATATTTGAAGATTTCATCATCAGTGGTTTATTTTCTGTCGATGATGTATTGCTGCTGTGGTCGTTCTTGTGGGGTTTGATGGAGTTTGTCAATATTATGTGAATTAGAGGATTATTTGTTATGTCATGAAAATGAGGATCATTTATTTGATGGACTGTATCTAACTTGGTCTCAAAGTGCACTAGTTTAGGAAATCAAGCCCTTGTGGCTTAAACTTATGAAGTATTAACTGAAAGCTAGAAGCAAAGCTTCAGTTTACGTTTGTTTGGAAGTAAACATGTCGTATATGATTCACCAGAAACTCAGCAAAGAAATGGTGTCCCAATCAAATCGAATATCATCGTCTTGGAGCGTGCGTTGCTTGGTTGAAGGTACAATTTTGAGTAAATTGAGCAACAAGTTGGGAACGTGTCGGATTATTCATCTCCTTAACATAATTTGGCTTACTGATTTGGTAATTCGTGGTTGTAAATCAAATTTGATCCACAATTGAAGTTAAATTGGATTTAGAAACCTTTTTACAAAAAATACTCATCAATAAATTAATCAACAACAGTAGTGCCAAGTCACACCTTGGAAACTCTTTTAGAGCATCCATTTAATGATTGTATGATCATTCTAGCAATGCAATTCTTTGCACCGTCTTCAAAACTCAAGCTAGATCAATATATTAAAATAAACAGACATTACAAGAATGCAGCCGACATCCCAACTTTAATTACAAATATTAACATCTAATTCATTGCAAGACCTTCCAAACAAACTCCACAATGTCATGAGATGTTTACATAAATATCAAGTTCTTATCCCTTGCATCTTAAGATTATACCGCGTAACATAAAAATTCATTTTTTTGATCGTGTTTTTTTCCAATAAAGTCACGGGGATTATTTTTCCTATTTTCAACGCCATTAAATCCAGTAATCGATTATATCAGAAATAAAATAAAGTAAATAAAAGGCATTTTCATATGAATGGCATCACACATTGAGCGCCAATCGATTAAAATATTGCTTGTTTCTGCAGTAGTACGCTGCACATATTTTCTTTTTTTATATTGCGTGTAATCTATAAAAAAAATCTTTATTTCTTTATTTTTTTTCCCCATTGAGTTGGTGACAATTGAAAGTGCAACAAGAAGTATAAAAGAATGCAGCAATGCACAGCATGTGTATGTATGCAATTTCAATAGAGCAACTTGTCGGCATTCTCTTCTGCTTACGATATTTTGTTTTTATCAGCTTCTCGTCTCCTTTAATTAAATGAACAAGCTTTGATTACCTAACTTTTATTTTTTATATCCATACATAAAATCTCCTGAAATCTCATTTTCCTTTTCTTTTATGCTGCAATAATGATCATCGGTACACACTTACTTTCGCGAAATAAATAAAATGAGATAATAAACACCAACCAATTATTACTATTAAGTCTCTCCTGTCTTGTGTGAACAATCTCATACGATATAGAATAAATTGAGACTACTCGACAATGGTGGCTCGTTAACTGTTTCTTTATTTTTTTCGCTTCTCTTTTTCGTTTTTCTTTTCAATTTCCATTATTGTTCTTTCTTCCATGTTACGTAAAATGCAAAAGAAACATAGCTAAAGTATAAAGATCGTTAATAAGTTTATTAATTTTACCCCGTTTACCCAGAAAAATGCTAATGACAGAAGACATACAGTAATGTAGTAAAAAAAATCTCTTCATTTAGATTTAAATCTTTTGTTCTTCTTACTCATTTTTTTCTCTTATTTCATTCGCTAGTTTAACTGCTGCTGTTGCTGTTTATTTCTGAAGAAAAAGATTTAATGAAGTGAAATTGATACTAGTTGGTAGTCAGGGATGGGATTCGTTCACTTTTGACGTTCAACTAAGATTTTGCGTAGTAAGGGGGGGGGGGGGGATTTGGGGGACAAATCCCAATTCGTCTTGAAAATTTTTTTCATTTTGCTAGAGTTTTTATGAAAACTCGAAAAAATACCCCCCCCCCAAAAGTTTTCCATGCAAAAAAAATTGTCCCCCCTCTTCGAATTCCTGGCTACGCCCCTGGTGACCGCTCAAAAAAAGGTTTTTTTCAATATTTAAATTTCCTGAGGAGCACAAGTCGGATAATCGAGACGAAATATTACGCTAGGAATATTACTTGGGTACGAATTTTTGTCGTAACGAGAAATTTGCCCTTAAGTCGTCTCCTTAGTTGTCCTAGCATAGGATTTTGTCTCAATTATCCGACTTGTGCCACTTGGGTTTAACCTCCAATTAAATAATTTAATACCTTACAAACAAATTTCACAATTCCATCCCTGGCTCATACTTTGTATAAATGAGAATTAAATGTGCCAATTCCAGCATAAAGCAAAGCAAAAAAAAGAATCTCATTGAAAACAAAATAGCACGAACCAGAAGATTAGTTATGACAGTTTTGCACTGATTTTATTAAACTTGATATGTCATAACAGATCTCAAGAAATAAATTGTTCAATCTAGCTTAAAGGTGTTTGAATTATGTTGTAAATAGCCTGAGAAATAGAAAATATAATTCAGTGTCATAAAAAAAAGTATGTGTAGAATAGCTGAAAGTTATTTATTGTTAATTTAAATTCTCTTCTTGAATGGATAGTGAGAATAATAATAATTGTAAGAAATTCCATTCATTGATGCTCGAACTGTTCAGTGAATAGGGAGAAATTTTAACTCGTTAATTTGATGACATTTTTGTCTTCATATTTCATGAGTTGTTAATGCAGTTGAGACAATCGTTCTTTTGTTGTTATTGTTGTAAGGTTGTTATCTTTTTTAACACGATATATAATTGGAGAAATTCATAGATTTAGGTCTAAGACTTGCTAGATATTTCTTTTCCCATCAAGATTTCAATCTTGGGTTTAAAACGAGAGGATTTGATCTTCTTGGCTCCTTAAATTAAACTAGATTTTATGGTTTTAACTGGTTTGTACAGAATTTTAGCTAATGCTATACAAAATACTATCAAATTCTGACCAAAAACCTCAAAAATCATTTCATTCTTGATCCAAAATACCAAAATTTAAACCAAATAAATAAGATCTCCTCCAAATAGAATCAACATCTGACGCCACCAATCAAAAACACATTATCTCATTACACTAATTTTTCCAGCCATCATCTAGCGATCAAAATACTCAGAACTTAATTTTGCAGATCATCATTTCAAAAGGTCTAATAATCCCAAAATGTTTTTTTTCACGCTTCAAAAAATTTTTAAAATTTAAATTATTTCATTTACATTCAATCATGTCTCTCGACTAATTTCTATTCTGAAAACATCCAATCTAAATTTTTTCTTTGTATACAAAACTTAACTTCTTTCTCGTTCGCAGCTAAGTGGGTTTTCAACTTTGCTTCATGTCCGCTTCACATATTTTATTCTTTTATTATTAAATACAAAAAAAAAATAACTTAGTACCGTTGATTTGAGAATAGTAAATCTCATAAACATACCATAATGTGTGTAAATAGATTTATTTTTTTCATTAAGTGAAGAAAGCTTATGCTGTTTCATTATTAGGTCAGGGATGTAGCTGGGATGTAGCAGCGATCATGGGTACGAGACTGGGTATGAGAAAATTTTCACTTGTTCTTTTTCGAATCATATGTACTGGAAATGAGGCTTACAGTCTTCCTTTGTAGGCTACAGGTAGAAATGTCAGCAAAGGAGTGGTTCGGATCCCACCATAAATTGTAGGTCTAGGTTTGAGTGCAGTGGTTTGGCGCATCCTCACTCGTTAAACTCTCATTAGCTGCGAAACGCCCTAGCGCACCTCTGGATCACAATTGATCTGAATAGGTAAAGGTTTTTTTTATGTAGCTGAGTTGAGAGGGGTCTGATGAGACTTAGGGTGGTTATGTTAGGTCAAGTGGAAAATAACACGATGGGAATTGATGGTTGGAAGAATAAATTCGATTGCATTCAATCAGATGAGATTAAGATCAACCCCCCCCCCCCCCAAGCTACACCCCTGTCTCAGCTCATACACACAATTTAATTTAATAATCCTATTTATGCAATTTCAGGGTCATGTGCAATATGTATTCTCATGCAACAAAACATTTTTGCGTTGGTTAAATACATTATTGCACGTTTGTGCATTTTGCTGGTGCTATTAAATCCCACAGGTTCATGACATGCCTGTTGGCGAAATTAATTTATGATTGAAGATTGTTGACATCAAATTCATTTTAATTCTTTCCTTTTTTTCTTTTTGCTTCATTTCTTCATCACACACATTCCCATGACACCTCAACGACTTGCAGATAATTGTTTTGTGCGCCGCGTGTGAGAAAACTCTCAAAATTGTGTTAAAATTAACGGATAAAGACATTTTTATAGAGGTATTAAAAAATAAATTCGCAACAGTAATTCAAATATATAGCATGTTCCGGCTATATTGGCACACTCACAGGCTGGTCCATTAATTCAATTCGTCCATCTGAGATATGCGCGATGATTCGGTTTGATGGGCTCCATATACATAAATAAATATAAATGAAATTGTGGATTCAACATGACACGGAATTTTAAAAAGAAGTCTTGAAGTTCAAAAAACTCTTTTTGGGTGTTCCCGCTGGCATTAAATGGAAAAGAAGTGTTCTGCTGGGGGATTATGGATAAAAATAAAGAGAGAAGCTCGTTCATGAATTAAGTAATTTTTTTTTTGATATTTTTGCGCTACGCAAATTGCCTTTTGCCAACGATAAAATTATAAATTAACGGTCATTAATATAGTTTATGAATTTCCGTTATGATTTTTCAACAAAGTCATTCGCATTTAAATTTGGAATTGGAATCGTCATAGTCGGGGCGGCTTTTTGTCAAAATAAATTTACATAACACTTAAATTCTCATAAATTTTATGTTTGCCTTGTGCCAAAAAAAAACTGACTTTGTTTTCTAACGTGCGGTTCTTCTTCTTCCTCATCAGTTCCATCTTTAATTTCACAGTGACTTTGGACGTTTCTTTGTGGCTTGAAAATGCCAACAAAAGAGTTTTATGTTTGCATTTTATATTCTCATATTTGTAAGACATTTTTATTATCATTTTCAAGATCATTTTCGATCATGCCCACCTTAAAAATGTAATTTCTTTGAAATCTTTTGGGGGTTGTACATTAATGATGTCTAAAAGTAGGTTAGGAGGTGGTCTAGAGGGATTTGAAGCTTTAATCTTAGTCAAATACAAGTAAGAGTCCCACAACTCCCAAATTAAGATAGACGTCACTTCTGGACGACTACATACAAGCTTTTTATCCTCTCCTTTTGTTCACAACGAGAGTTAAAGGCCATTACACATGATATGGCTTTTATTTTCTAATTTGAAAGAGCAATGAAGTCAGAAATGAAATTTTGATTGAAGGAAATTATCTTTCATTGCAAAAAATTTTTTTTTGTACTTTTTATTTACATCCATAAGACACACACGATGGAAGGCGAATATGAATTTAATTGAATGGGCGGAAAATTATTTAAAGATACTTATTTTCATCGCAAAAAAAAGTATTATATTTTTTGAATTAACTTTTAAGTGCTGTTTCTATGCAGCTAGTTTGATTTCTATCATCTATCGTCAAGAGATCATGCCCATAAAGTCCGCGAATATGTTGGACAAATAAATAAATAAGTAAACAAGTAGGCAAATAAAATATGATGAGGAATGAGGTATCTGATGTTAATTGTTAAGAGAAACTTTCAGTAACAAACTTATCTTGTGGATTGCAAGAAATTAGCAATTTTTCTTATTTGTTGTGTATTTAGAATTGAGGTGATTGTCATGTTAGTTTAATGGTTCTGTATTGTTGGTGAAAATGAATCGAGCTTTGCTACTTTACTCGAATTTTAGAAAATCTTGGTAGATGTGACTGTCAATTGCGATTTATAACAAATAAATTAGACACAACTCATAGCTAATCATCAACTAAAGTGGCTTCAAAGTCAAGTCATACTTTGGCGTTTGAATACAGATCTAAAGAACCGCTTAACATATTGTTGCCAAGGTCTGAGCATGAGTCGTTCCCAATCCATATAGGGGCTGTTCACTTATTACGTAACGCGAAAAAATGACTTCTTAGACCCCCCCCCCTCGTAACAAAATTTGTATGAAAAAAAAATTTCCTTGTTTGAACCGTAACAAAATCTTAGACCCCCCCTCCCCCTAAAAGCGTTACGTAATAAGTGAATGGCCCCATATCAATTTCACTTTATGCTGATCAGTGTACCGTTATTCAGGAACCAAAGTCCTGAATCACTAAGCCACTAAGTAAATCTAGCTCATATGAAACCTCCTTAATTTATGCTATCTACTCTTGCTGTAATATATTGCATAGATAATAAGAATCTCTAATAAATAATCCAATCTCAAATGCCTTTAATCTTCTCAGCAAAATGCCAAATCTCCCTTTTCAAGCTCCTACTCTTTAACATTACCTAATCGCTAATTAAAGCTAATGAAATTAATGGGAACTCATAAAATTTCTATCCACTCAACTCACAATATCCTTTATTACATGACGGACAGAGATAAAAAAAAAGTAGAAAAGAGACCTTTTAGTGCCTTCAACAAGCTTGCCATTTATTTACACAAACTGCCTTGAAGATTGCGATGGCCCACATCTAGTAGAAATAATCTCCAATTCATTCTTAAATGTACACTTAAGTCTACAACGTATAACTATGCTATCTCGATATCTCACAACAATTATTGTTACTTCTCCTTCATCACATTCAGTTGCTAAAGTGCGAATGTTGAAGCACAAAAGCAATAATTTTTTTAACAGTCATTTTTTGCCACATTAAGGTTGAGTAAGGCACTCGAAAGAAACAAAAGAAAGAGAAATAAGCAGCTAAACAGTAACAAAAATAAATTGTTGATGATTGAATGAAAATAAAAATTATTTGCCAAAAATTATTATTTTTTAATTTTCACTTTCAATTTCTAAAAAAATAATGTTTTCTATTTCTTATTCCGGTATTAAGTCACACCGCGTTGAGGTTTATAGTTAATGTTATGGAAGATCTACATCTCTGTCTTTTTGGTTATTTTTTTGCGCGCTTGACTTCTAATCGTGTAGACGACCACAGACATCACATTATATTACCATTATTACCGCATGTGTGTGCCTCATACTCTCGTGAAATCTTTTACTTGTCTGACTGTTTTAATTTCGATTTCATTTGAAACTGACAAAAAGAAGAAATAATATTTAGTGAAACAAAAAAAAATTTGTGTGTGTCTATGAATTGGCGATTGGCCATGAACCTTTTATCATGAAATCATTAAGAAAGAGTTACATGAAGTGAAAACTTTTTTGACATTGATCATGAAGTGTACTCTCTCGTCGTGGACATAAAAAAGCAGTTTCTTTGATTTTAAGAGACATCAAGCTGAGGCATCGAAATGTAAGCTGATTAAAGTCTCAATTATTGAATGGCGGTGAAATTGGATTAAAATATCATAAATATTTTGGCAATAAGTATTGACGATGCTTTTTGCGGTCGTTTTTTTGCAACGCACAACTTTTTATGACTCGATTTTATCGCTCACAAGTGTCAAATTTTAATGGACATGATTTTTTTGGTGAAACTTTCATCTGCCTTTCGCACTTTTTATTTATTGGAAATTCGAAGTCATTTTTTATTACAGAACTGGGTTATGCTTTCATGTTTGATTGGATTAAATTAATGATGCACTTCTGAGAATATTGATGATCGATATTTTCAAGACTTCCTTGTTATTCGTCATGATCAGTCACTTCTTAATGACTGAATTATATTTTTATGCTTTAATGAAATTAAGGTTTCCTTTATGCTTCTTAATGAAGATTGTTTTGAGACCTCCCAAACTGATTAATGTATTTTTTGGGGCATAATGACTTAATCTTGACTTAATCGAATGTTTATGTTGGGTTTAGAATTTAAGGTTAATTGAGTAAGATATGTTTTGTGATTTCCTAGTGTATTTTATTCTTAATTCTTAATTTTTGTGTTTTTTAAAGAATATTCGAGTCATTTCCCAAAAGTTTGTAGATTTCTTCAATTTAAAGATTAACATAAGTTGAGATTTTATTAGAAATATTGTAATTTGTGTTCTTAAGTTTCAAAATCTAAGCTCATATTGCAATTAGACAACCTAGTAGCTATCATGGGTGTGGTACACGCGCGTAACCGGGGGGGATTTTGGAGACAAATCCACCGACGTTAACAGAAATTTCTTCATTTTGCTAGGAGTTTTATGAAAAAATCATAAAAATCCCCCCTTCCCTCTGAATTTTCCATATAAATTTTTTTTGACCCCCCCCCTCTTTCAATTCCTGGCTACGCCCCTGGTGTAGCTGAGCCCTCATGAAGTGATTAAGAATGGTCAAAAAAATGATCAAAATGTAATTTATCAGTTTTGCATCCTTGGTAGCTATTCTGTTAAGTTTCTTGTTGTAAGGTTATGCAAGTCCATCGTCATACTTATCAAAATTAAAAAAAAAATGCTATTTTAAATTTATTGACAAATAAAACCTTTCCAAATCATCAACAACACTATTCAAAGTGAGAAAAACCAAAAATCACGACATAAAGTCGACAAAATCTATCATCAATATGATTCAACAGCCCATGAATTTTCAAATCAATCGTTACTTCCATAGACATACAAAAGAGACACGAAAATTCGAGGAAAATGTCTCTATAATTATCAACTCAACATAGTTTCTTCTCCAAAAATACATTTCCCTTTGATCACACAAAAAAGGGCTTAATGATACGGTACAGAAACGCGACCAAAGTTCAATCAATGTCTAAGAAAAAAATTGATACATCACAATGCAACTTATCATAAATTTTCTTTCAATTATTGTTATTTTTCATCAAAAAGTTTGTACTGCAGACAATAAGAAACAGAGGCATGAGAAGAGGCAGAAAATATAACTTTTTTTTTGACATGTGAATGAAATATTCTCAATAATAATTTTCTAAATAACAATTGTCTTACATCCATTGAACATCAATGGATATTTTTGTGTCTTACCAACATTACAAAACTGCAATTCGAATGTGCTACAGCATAAGTCGATGAAAAACGCTTATTTAACATAGAAAAATTATATTTTCAATTGATGCAGACATAACGTATAGCAAGTAAAGCATTGCAATATCGAAAAAGAGCATTATGGGTAAGAAAAGCAACATGAATTGTCCATATAAGGATGACATCTAAATAAATGACTTAAAAGTAAAAGTTTTTTTTATAAACTTTCATAATTTTTTTCTTTAACTTTTTTTGCGTTTGATTTTTCATAGTGCACTCACTTCTTTCGCATCATCATCGACATAATAATAATAATCATAGTCAGTCATTCAATTGATTTGAGAATTGAGAAAACAAATAATAAACTTCGTTGAAACAAAATATCAAAAATGTGGCATCGCTTGTTTTATTTCATTTACTTTTGCTTTCGTTTAGATTGTGGGTACAGATTTTTTTTCTCAAAAAGTAAGGATATTGTTGGCTAAGCGCATTTTTTGAAGATATTGATTTTTGCGATGAAAGATTTGGGATCAAAAACTTAGCAATTAACAGTACTTTTTTGAGTATTAAAACTCCCCTAGTATATCCTAACGACCTAGTTTATTTGAATGACCCTTTAAAATCTGAACAACTCTAGTAAATCTGAACAACCCTAGTAAATCTGAATGACCCTAGAAAATCTGAACAACTCTAGTAAATCTGAACGACCCTAGTTTATTTGAACGACCCTAGTAAATCTGAACAACCCTAGTAAATCTGAACGGCCCTAGTAAATCTGAACGACCCTGGTTTATTTGAATGACCCTAGTATATCTGAACGACTCTAGTATTTCTAGATCAACATAACTAGCATCATACTAAAGGAGCTTAAGGTTACATATATAGAGTTGTTATTTGGAAAATAAATCTAGCTAGACCATGTTACCAGTTGATTCCAACTTTGGGCAACACAAGAAATAGACTTTGGCTAGTCATTTTGACCCTTATACTCCCTGCTTCCCACTAACCCCCAAAAAGAATATGCAGACTTAAGTAAATCTTATGAATTCACACAAAAGTACCCCAAACCATTTGAAAAATTTACCGCAAATTTCCAATTCCATTTAAAAGTTATTCATAAATAAATAATGATAATAATCAACAGTAAGCATCATGAGGATTAGATAAAGAAGTCAACAATTTGCTTTACGGCAATTTTTTTTTATTCGATAGACTTTTTAAGACTTTTCAATTTAATTATGGAATTGAAGACAAGGCAAAAAAAAAAAAATATTGTTATTGCTTATTTCACGCGATAGTCAATTTTCGCATGAGCATTGAGACAAGAATTGCCTTATGTGTGTACAGATAATACATAATTTAATTAAATTAGTTATTGATTGTATAATTGGATTTGCTAACTTTGAATTAAACGAAAAATAAAAAGTTTTATGAATGAATGCATAAAATTTAATTCCATTGAAAGGCTTGTGGCTGCACAAAACTAATAAATGCTTATAGTTTGCACATTAAAGTGATTTCTAATCAATTTTTTAGTGGAATGCCAATACTCAATAAAATACTGTTTTTAATGACATCAAGTAGTAAAAATATTGAAACTCAACGCCAAGTCTTTGTATCCTGTTTTAATTGAAACGACTCTTATTACTATTTGGATTTGTCAGCTTTATGTCAAATGCCAAAGACACGAAAATAATATTTTTTTCTCTCCACATTTCATGCGTTTATGAGGCTTTCATCTCAATCATATTAAGTCGTTATCATTCATCCATTAATTGCTAGGAAATTACTGGAGCATGCCTCAATAACTCCGCTTTTTTTTCATCCTGTTTCATACTTTTTGATCTTCCTGGAATTTGAAATTTTGTTATGACGATTTACTTTTATGATTTATGAGAATTGGTTGCAAAAATGAACTTTTTTTATGATGAAATATTTCTCTGCTATTTTACGATTCAATGATTGAATTTGGAAGCAAATTATGATCGATGGGCATTTTGCTATTTATGAACATTTAGTTTGCGTTTGTTTGCAAATTTATTGTGGGTTTTGAAATGGTTTATGAAATTACTTTTAAGAGCTGAATTTATGATTTTTGAGAATAGATTGATTGCGGTTTGAAATTTCATGGTTCATGTTGTCAAGTTTCAGGGTTTTCAGTGTGTCCAACTGCTCTAGGGTTGAACTCAGCAGTGGTTTTGAATGTCAAAATTTGGTCAACATAATTCTTGATTGGGAAATTTTCTTTAGCAATATAGACTTAAACTTGAGATATTTCAAATTTTCAAACCCACTACCCTTTTTGGGGGTTCATGGTGTTTAAAACTGTTTTCATATTTCATTCGTATAAGTCTTACATACCCCGATTGGCACGAGTCGGTTAATCGATCAGAAATCCAACACCAAGCTGGTGTGACTCTGGTATGGTGCTGAATTTAAATCGAATCCAGCACCATGCCGACCAGGCTCTAGATTTAAATTTGTTCAACCGACTTGTGCCATTCGGGTACCAACATGGAGCAAAATTTGACACAAATTCGGTGCTAATCTAGCTCAAATCAGCTCCATATAATTTTTTTGAAGTTCTTTGACTCAAAACCTTTTGTCGCAGACACAAAATCTAATTTTACTCATTTAGTTATGCCATATTCAATGTTTTTAAATACGCAATTAATACCGGATGGTCCAACTAAGCTTGATTGCACTTAAACGTAAAATATCAAATTTCTCTATTTTCTACAAAAAACATCAATCCTATTTATGACATATTTTTTTACCCACAATAAAGTCATTTTTTTAATAATAAAACCATTAGTTCAAAGGGTTCCCAACCCTTTTCAAAAACTCAGCAAATCACGACCCTTTCAATTCTTTCATTTGTTTTACAATTTTAAAATACCAACAGAAACTCAAAAAAAATCTTTATTTCATATTTCTCGTTTACTCATGTGAAAATTGAGAACTTTTTGCGGAATGCTGACATATACTTGCTATGTCGTGTGCAATGTTGCACTTTTCAGGTAATTTTACAATTTATTTAATTTTTGACTTCATTTCATTTTTTCTTTATTGCGCATTTATAATTCTTGAACAGAACGAGAAATATGACTCATTGAAGGACATCAACACCTTTTTTTAATGCTCATGTTTTATGTCAATCTTAAAAAAGTGTGTTGTTCAATTGAACAAGAATAGAATGTATTTAACTGGCTGTGAGTAATAGATAGAAAATAGGGATGGTAACTTGTGGAATTTTCAAAAAACTGTATCTGACAAAGTTATTGATAGGCACGCCAAGTGCTTAGACAGTTAACCAATTTCAGTTATCAAATTAACAAGAAATACCATCTTAATGAGTAATCATTGACCGACAAAGTTTCCAATTCACCGTCAGCTAATTTCAGGCAATCAACATAGTAGCGCGCAACATATGCTAAAGGTTAATTAAAGCTCACGAAAAATGATAAACAAGATCACGATTTTTGAAATTAATCTGAGTTGCAATGCATGAAAATTTACAATGGTTCAATTCAGAAATGATGGAAAACGACTTATGGGATTAAAAGGGGGGTCTAGTGCTACGTAAAATACTCTGTTGCTTGAAAGATCCAATTTCTTGTAGGACATAACATATGATCCAACCCCAAGCATGTCGGTGATTCACAGACCCATAAAGCACATAAATTAAGCAGTCAAAAAACTGTAAAAGAATTCGACAATGTCTCATAAGTCGCTTCTGAGTGGAAATAAATAACTTGTGGGCAAAAAAATGAAGTCGTTCCGATCGAGCATAAAAAAAATTATCGTTTTGCATAAAAAATATTTATTTTGACATCGAACTCCTACTGACCTGTCTCAACTCACATATATCGCATATTCATGTGTATACACTTGAATGTAATGCAATGCCATAGCGACCATGTAGTCGTCACATTTATTTTTTTTTTTGCATATGCCACTGATGAAATGAGTAATAATTCCGAGCTTTATGCTTCAACATCTACTTATTGTGTATTGTGTATTTTAGACATAGTCAAAAGTACAACTTTTTTGAGTTGAAGTCAAATATATAAACATGAAATTAACTTCATGTTAAACCATTTAATAAGCTTTCATCAGTTGATCGAGAGTGCTTGATAAACATCTCATTATTGAGGGCATTTAAAGACACACGGCTTATGTTGCAATCTTGATCCTTAGCTGCCTTATTGTTTTCCCATACTTTTGTCTCTCGTTTTTCTTAAACTTAATAATGTCGTAGTTGAACAGCAGCAAATATTGCGACAATAATAATATTTTTTTTGATTTTAACTTTGGATGCAATAGTGCGCGGCCTCTGAGAAGAGAGACATTTAGACGGGATTGTAGCATAGAAAAAGAAAAAGAAAAAAAAATATGAAAACTACCATATATGTCCGTAGGGTCGTGCAAAATGCAATGTCACGAATCGAGAGCTGGTGACATAAAAAGAACTTTCTGTTTGGGAAAGAAATAGAGTTTAAAGTACAATGGAGGAGTCAGGTATTGAGCATGAGCTCTATTGAAAGGGAAATTATTGGTAAATGTGTGATGTTTTACAAGGTATTTATTGTGTATTTTATGACCGTTTCTATTAGATTATAGGCATTGTTAGAATTCATGAACAATTTACATTGTATTGGATAAATTATGCTGCTGATGATTTCAACAAAAATCGTTATTGAATTTTAAGTGACTTTTGGGTTGAGTTGATTTCATTATTTGGGTTGATTTTTAGAGCGTTAAATTTAATGGAATAGATCTAGTTTGATTTTGTAGATTCTGTGGATGAGATTTGAGGCTGAATTCTATGAATTGGCTTGACTGTCAATGATATTGGTGGACGGAAGGGTGTATAGCTGTGGAATAAAGCCCCAAATTATTCTGGAATGTACATAGACTCCAAATGAACCTCCAATGCTCAATGTAGCCCTAAATTAACATTTCGAGACCCATAAATCTGAAGCTTGGGTTTATTTCTACTTCGAAAATCATTTGCCTGCTGCTTAGTCCATATTCTGCTAGATTTTCTATATATAATATAGAATACATATCTGCTAGATATTATAATAATTAAAATTGATTACGAGTGAACTGAACTTTTGCATTCCATGTCTTTGTCATTTGCATATTTTTTATGCCAGTCTGCATGCGACATACCCAACACACCCAACATAAATTTAAATAAAACATAAAATAATATATTTTATATTATAAGTCAGTGTTGCTCAATCTTTGCTCCGAGGAGCTTTACTGTTCCCGGGAAAATTCTAGATGTGTCAATAGCGGTTGCCAGCGTGGCGTGAAAACATGAACGGATGATCTACTTCTAATTTAGTGCTCCGCAGTCTAAAAAGTTTGAGAAACACTGTTATAAATAGAAGAACTGAATAGGCAGAGGAGAGTAAACAAAATTGGGTGCTCAATAGGTTAACAGTAAGTTGATCACATGGAATGAGAGTTCATAAAAGTAAATAAAGTCTAATGTTCATAAAAAAAGAGACATATGGCAATGTCCATTTTTATGTATTTTAATAATATGGCATAAACGTGTAGACCTAAAAGAAGAAAGCATAACAATGACTAAATGAGTGCCAATTTACATTACCTTCAAGTTATTTATTTTCATTCAAGTTGGTATTTACCTTTTGTTATTAAATAAACTCTTATTTTCGCCAATTCCATTCAATTTTCAATTTTATGAGCTCAAGCTCTCATTTAAGTTAATGGTGCAAAATTTCACGCAATTAACAATTTCAACATTTTTTTATTTGTTCATTATCGGAACTTTCTTTGTGATTGCTTTGAGGGGCTGTTCACTTGTTAGGTTATGATAAGAATGATTTTTTTTTAGACCCACTCCTACACCTTACACCCCTTCTCTATATAAACAATTCTTAACCAATTCAGACCCCCCCTCACTTCTAAATACAAAAGGCACGTAATCAGTGAACGACTCCTAATTTATTCAATTTAATCTGAACATATTTTTGAATGTCACATTATCATGCATCGAATTGATTATTCAAGGGAAAAATGGAAGTTCTCTCCCTTAAAACAACATAAAAAAAATTAATATTTATTGTTTTAAAAATTCTATTCAGGCTCGAACAAGAAAATCATAAAAATGCATTGAGAATAATGAGAGAAAATTACGACCCGTATGTGCATCTAATGCTCATGTATGTTAATAATATTAATATTAATGTCTATCTCCACATACTTAAAAAGTGTGAGAGAGTTCAACTACAGAAAATATTTAAATGACACCACAGATGTTGTGTATTTACAAATAAAATTGTTGTTAAACGAATAAATTGAAGGGTTCAATTTTTGAGCATCTACAGTGATGTAAAGTGATAGTTTTTATGCTGTGCTGCGCTGCGATAATTATTATTTACAACAACTTTATGAATTTTATTTTTTTGTCAAGCAAGTCAGTAGCAAGTCGTATTTTTTTTTTTGCCATATTTAGATGGCAATCGACTGTGGTTATTACAGCTGGGGGAATTGTGTGAATTGTGAGATGGATGGATTACTTCTGTCAGTGATTCTTGTGCATTGTCTTTCATTTGTTAAATAATTTTATTGGGAAGATGTTGAGGTGGTTGGAGTTAAAATTTGATGGGATTTATTG
Organism: Chironomus riparius; assembly: GCA_917627325.4. NCBI lineage: Eukaryota > Metazoa > Arthropoda > Insecta > Diptera > Chironomidae > Chironomus > Chironomus riparius. The sequence goes on from OU895877.1 coordinate 44,764,711, forward strand.
TGTTGTTTCATAATTTTGTTATTATCTGAGCTGGATTATTTTGAAAATTCTGAGTCTGCGGCTGATTTTTAATGCTTTCTGAAACTTATAGTCATTTTTAAAATTGAGGTACTTTGCTTTGAGGTATAAATAAAATTTAATTGTGAATAGTGTATCTCGGGGGTCAGGCAGAACATACTGATACCAAAAATTATACGATTTTCTATTCCAGATGCTTGCATTCATCGGCAAAAGGTTGCATCCATAAATTGCCATAAACTTTTTAAGAGATTTTTGATTTTCTTTCTTCACATTGAACCACACCCCCCCCCCCCCCCCCCCATCTCTTCAAATACTCAAAAAACCAATCAGGTATCACTACTGTGTTTATATTATCCTGACTGGTCTGGATGTCTAGGCACGTTATTTTCTTGTTTTGCAACATCAACCAAATTGATTCTCTTGAAATCTATGAGATCTCACAAAGAGGGTAGTCCTTAAAAATATTCTATCGAAAAGTTAAGAACTTCTCAATAAAACGTTGAATAATTAGTATTGATTCTCAAAACAGCATTAATATCTATCCACACTCTTAAGATTTACAAACCCCTAATGCAACCCAAAAACTTCACCTTAAATTCCTCTTAATACCAATTCTTGTCATTTTAATGAACCAAAAGCCTCGCGAAAAAATGTTCATACCTTTCCAAAACCTCCCATATCACTCCATAATTTCCAAATCGGCATATCAAGTCCCATTAATCTTGATACATATGACTTTAAAACTTCCTTAAACAACCATTTAAGCAGTCAGTATTATCGGCTTAATTGTAAACAATTAATTGATTAATGTCCATAAAAATAAATTAAATTAACCGGAGTTATTCAATTTCCTGAATAAATGTCTCATATTTTTTTCATCTTTTAATTCATAATGTTGCGTAATAAAATTTATTTTTTTTTAAAGTCAGCATAAGACCACACCATACACACGATATATATTTGTCGATACATATTCAGTCATTTAAATTCTCCGACATATGTCGCATTTTAAAATAGCCCCTTCTTGTTATTTATTTTTGTGTGTATGCATTTATTTACTAGCTGGTTATGAATTTGTTACAATTGGATGGAAAAAACAGAAAATCGTGATTTTTAATGCCTTTTAAAGATTAATTGAAAATAAATGCAATAATATCGAAATATTTTATAGAGCCATTTTCATGTTTTTTTGCTTGGATGGAAAACAACGAATATGTTTAATTCCGAAAATGAAAAATATGTCCAATAATAAAAAGCGGCAATCTCTTCTCAATTGAATATCATTAAATCCTCTCTCTGCTTTATGCTATTTCCTAATACCTCAAACTGTTTTCGTCAATATCGTTTGAGATATGTTTGGATATGATTCAAAATTCATTGAATTTCATTTTTAGACTAATTTTGTGCTTTTATAGCAGAATAAATTTTATGCTGCTGCTGATGGCTTGTTACACCGGAAAATAAATTTTTCATTCAATCCAAAAACAACAAAACTGATTTCAATTGAATGTGCATTCAATTTATGTATTATTATGATTGAGACCCATGCGACATGCAAAAAGTTAATGACTTATGTATATTTGATGTACCCATTTCCCTCCATTGTTCGCCTCTTCTCGGTAATTCTATTGCTAGTATTTACACAAAATTGCATAATAGTTGAACAAGCTTGTGCTGAATTGGCATTTTACACGATTCATTAATGCGCTTTAAATATATAGGTGGGATGGGTTATCGAGATATTGAGTGTATAATTTTTTCGCTTCTAAATATGGCATGGAGGGCTTTGTGGGGACGATCGTAAATGATGTATGTTGGATTTTTATTTGAAGATCTTCTTATTCAAACTATGGAATGTCATATGGCTTTAAACCTTTTAAATGACCAATTTATGTAGACTTGGATATAAATTCACAGAACTGCACATCCCTCGCCTTAATTAATCCTACGTGTCATCAAATTGACTTTAAAATATCCGTTAGAGTACCGTCAAGGCACTATTTTGCATCTTACTATCAAGTTATCAACTTAGAGAGCTAAGAAACTGTTTTGTGCCAGTCGAATCCTCCCTGTTGATCTCCTTTTAACTGCTGTATATGTAAACTAATGAAAAACAAGTCGAGCTTATTGGGAATCGAACTTACGATCTCAAATAAGGCGATCTCTGATCACTCTATCAGACATCCCTGCCACTAAGCCACCGAGGTACTTATCGCACTTCGGCTATCCGTCATTCAGATACAACCAGTTTCACAGTGAGCCGTTTGCTCAGGTCTGTCTTCTACAGCTCTTCGAGCCATATATAGACTCCCTATATTTTTAATATTCCACATCATTGCTGTATGACTCCCCTTTTCAGGTTGCTGCTCCTCTGAATCTACTTACAGCATATTAAAATGCAACGTTAGGTCAGCTGTCTCATGGAAAATAATTAACTTTATTTACTATTTTTTTTTGCTGTTCCAATGAAGCGAAAAGAAATGCTTCTCATTTCAAGCTCCATAAATTTACTTTTTGCGTGAGAAAAATCATAAAGCAAATGCAGAGTCATTTTTTCAGTCATGCAAAAAAAAACTAGAAGAAATTAGTAGTGTTAGTAGATTAATAATATGAATTGAAGGAGAAATGGAGCAATAATATAAGATAAGCCGACAAAACTGTCATTATGTAATAGCCTAATGTGGAAAAAAATAGTGGTAGCAGCATCATGACTACTAATATTTACTAGTTTCCGTTTGTGGTGAGGCACATTCTCACATCATAAGTAGCATAATATGTAAGCATGAACAGTAGCTCTTTTCTTGTGAATTACGGATCGTGACTAATAATTTGTTTCGCTGCAATTTGCGTAAATTCAAAACCTATTATGGACTATTATGGCTGCTAATGCTAAAGACCTCTCAGAGACTAATTCACAACCTAAGCAAATAATGACATTACTCGTGCAACATAAAATTCAGTTCACATTAATTAATGATTGACTTTTCTTTTATCTCAATTACAGAATCAACAGCTGTGGCAAAAAGGTTGGCCTTTGAGCCTCTCAAACGGAGCCCTATCGCTACATTTGGGTACAATTGATGAGTCATTGGTTCGACAACAGGACTTTTACTTATGCATCCGATCGGCGACTTCAAATGTCTCACCATCACTGTACGTATGTTGGCGTGCAAATGAAACAACCGGAATTACTTATCGACAATTGGATCCCGATAAAGATCCTATTACACCACTACATATTGAGATGTTAGCCGGTGAGGAGTTGCCACATTTACTTCAAACGTTACTTGTGGGAGTGGAACATGCCATTTGTCGTATTCCACTTGATGAATTAACATTTCCACAATTTAACACAAAATTACAGCATTCCAATGACGTCAATGGTCAGCAAAATGATAACAGCACAGCAAATTATTTAATTGAAAATGTTAAACAGCGACTGGAATGTAATTTAAAGCGACGAGAATTGATTACAAAGAATAATTCCATAAATAAAAAGTATGCAGCGGTGAAGAGAATAACGTGCAATGGAAGCAGCCCGTATGATAATGAAAGTGAAACGGCACTAGATGTATGCAATAATAACAATAAAGAGTCTGTCGATGTCAGCAGCAGCAATACAAATGATGATGTTTTAAATGGTAACAGCGATCTTTCATTGACATCGTCGGGTGCAATTACATCGACATTACCATTATTTTGTCTTGGTGGCTCTTTTCCGCATATTGACAGTGATGAGGAAAGTGGCGATGATGCAAAGAAAAATCAGAGTGGTGAGTAATAGTTCCTGAATTGATATTTGGGGTCATTGGGGTGCTATTCATGAATTGCTGCCTTGAGCATAGTCTAAAGCCATGGATCTGCATCTAATCTTGCATAATCTTACAAATTATGTTGTTCTTCATAAAGATCATGTCTAAATCCTTCAGAAAATTAATGATATGTGTTCAAGGATGTTTATTTAATTTTTGGAACTTTAATCTACATTCCATAATAATGGCACTTATTTAAGCCCCCTCAGCGATTCTAGTATTATTGAAAAATAATCTTCAGTCATTAAATGAGCGAAACAACAACAAATAAGCGAGCTTTTTGTTGCTTTAACATTTTCATATTGGATGTTTATTTAAGTGCTGCTTGATTAATGTGATACTTAACTTTGACCCTTTATACACAAGCATTTATTTCCACATCATTATTAGAAAATGATTTTATGAATTTTTTCCGCTCAATTTCTTTTGAACTTTTTTTTCTTCCATCGATTGCAAAATACTTGATTCTCTCTCTCCCTTTTTATGCCTGCTTGCCTGTCACATAATGCAATTTCTGATTTTTTTTTTATGAAAAGTAAAAAGACTCAATTGAGTGAAAGTCAATTACTTTTCTTTCTCGTAAATATAATTTTTTTTGTAACAAAATATAAAAAAAAGTTCGCAATATATCCTGAAGTTATTCATGACTAGGTCATTTTCATGTATTTTATCCTCCTACTTTACAAATGATTTTGTACTTTAAAGTATTTATTACACAGTATACGCGTGTAAATTCATTCAAGCTAAGCATGTGTGAGAGAGTTTTGCAATTAATTCAAGATTAGCAATGTAAGATAAGAAGGAGAAGTAAAATTTATTGCCAACAGGTGAAGAACCAATTATTTACATTAATTTGGGTCATGTGAAATGTTGCACGTTTATCAGCCCACTCGGATTTCCACTTTCGGAAATTATTATTATCGATCGCACAGCAGAAGTGAGCGAAAAGATATGCAACCGACTGATGGTTAATTATAGGCTTGGACGTACATACATACATAAGAAGCATTGATTTTATTGCTGAAACATATTGAATGGAAGAATGAGTTATGCTGTGAATCGAACTTTAGACCTCGTAGCTCTTTGCGTATCCTAAATTTATTATTGTTGAGCAATCCGAAGATAAACATTTTCAAAATCCATTAAAACCCTTTTGCATGCGCTAGAGTTGCCTCATTCCATAAACAGAAGTAACGTTGAATTCGTACAATATAATTGACTACATCGAAGATAGTTAAAATGCATGACAATCAATAAATCATAATGTTGAAGTCATAAAATTTCTCAATTGCATTGCATTTGCTACTCATTATCGTCTCTTTTTTTTCTCACATCATTCCGGTCGGGTCCCGGTTGAATTTGAATGAGTCACACTGTATCTACATATGCTTCGTGTTAGGGATTATTTTGGATCGAGAATTTTTGTTATTATTGCAGCTTACTTGGAGGAATTGAGATGGAAATGCTTGTGATGTTGGAATTGCGAATTCTTTTCTATCATTTAATTCTTCTGCTCTAATTCTTTGTGATTAAGTTAAGGGATTCGACTAAGCAATTGCTGAGAATTATTTCCAGCAATTTATTCTTTATCATTTGGATTATTTCTTGTCTATTTTTCTGGAATTTATTGGATGACTTTGTGGAAACTTAATTATTATGACTAGAAATAATACAATTAAGCCTACAAAAGATATTCAATTTTGTTAAATCTTAATGAAATTGGTTGAGTAAAACTGCGTTTTTCTGGGAGCATTGGTTCAGAAGTTTTAGATTTTTCAAGAGTTTATTAGGCTCCTCTGAATTTTCAACTTCAATTTCGATGACATTTAAGATTTGAACACAATTTATAAGTAAGGAACCGGTTTTTACCGCTCTCTGAATTAACCTCCCCTAGACACAGTATTAGGACTTGAACTCAAGAACTAAAATTTAAGAAAGCCTTGAACCATAATGATTTATCTCTGCATATAAACCAAAACTTGCCATAAACCCCATTAAGACATTTTTAGAAAGACCACATAATGTTAAATATCAATCAAAACCAAAGTCATAAAGTCAAACACCATACCCAGAACCCCCAATACCGCAAGCACATTAGACACAAGTAATTTCAATTGTTCGTAGATTGATCGAAATGCTCATTGCACCTACACTTTTATAAGCATTAATGCAAATGAATTTTTTTGACCCTGAAAAATAAAATGAGAAAATAAATAATTGAACATGAAAAATTGGAAATTGCATAAGAGTAGGTAACAATTCAATATATTGTTATAGGAAATTATTTCAATTTTGAACATAGCAGCAACGACATTACGACATTTCAAAAAACTTCTCTCACATGTGTTTATTTTATATTTCTTTTATTGTAATGAGTCAACGAAAAAAAAATGAAGAAAAAAAAATTATGAGCATTGTAAGTTGTAAGTCGTATATTATGTGTCTCTGTTGTTTTTTTTTTTCATAAATTATTATTGAATAATCTTCCAGCTTCCCCAAACAGCTGTCTGCCCACATGAAAAAAAAATAATTTTTCATAACGTTCAGTGATTGTTAACATTTTTATGCTAACGATATCGATTATTTAAATCGAATAGCTATCACCCATCGATAGACTTTAGGTTCGTTATCAGCATAAACTGTGTCAAACTTCTGACATTCGCTTGGCAGTAGTCATAAAATATTGACTTTACAATTGCCATAATTTTAATTTATTGTTGTCAATGTTGAACATGCAGCACAAAGTCTTGTAGACCAGTCACCATCCCATGGCAATAAAAAATGATATTTTTAAGCCATTTAGTTAAGAGACAAATTGAATGATTCAAGTATTTTGTCATGCTTATTTAGCTATGGTCATTTGTTGGCTATTTTATTTTATCGTGATAAACAACAATGAGTGGAATTTAATACAGGTTGCAAATAATAATTCAGCTTATATGAGCTGCCACATTCATCAATTTGCGAGGAGAGAAGCAAATTCCTTTGATTAATATAAATAAGTCGGTGTGCAGTAGCTGGTTACTTTAAGCTTATCAATATATCATCATTGTGCTGTATGTTGACAAGAAGTTATGATAAATATAAGTTTTGTAATCGATACTGAAGACTTAATTGCCATTTGCGGTTTTTGGTTTCGACACGCTGTGCTTTCTGCACAGTCATCATGAACGGCAATATCAGCAAGTGCGAACTTTAATTGAATTTAAGCTTGGAATCTTCAATTAATCTTTGTAGAGGATGCTTACATTGATGAGATTTTTTTTTTACTCGCAACATTATAACCCTCATCAGATTTATGAATGGAATCAAGGCATTAAGATCTGCATCACGAATGGTGATTGGCAAAATTCTTCAGTATAAGATACTTAAGGTGCTGCTCTCGGAAAATTTCATTAAAGAACCCAATCACGGATAATATCGATAAATTAACTTAAGATAATGACTTTATTATGGATATAGAAATTCATGAATACTTAATGAGAGGCTTTTGGGCATTTTTATTGAATTAAAAAAAATAATTTTGTATTCAATAAAGGACATGAAAAATGCATTGACTAAGAATTTTGAATCTAGAAGGTCTTGTTGTTTAGAATAACAATGAACAAATTTTGTTTTCAAGATGAGATGGGACTTTATATGAGGTTTTTTGAGGAATAATTTGAATATTTCATATGAGTGACGTTTAGCTAGGGGTATGAAACTAAGTATAGATTTTATATGAAAGTATTAAGCTACTTCAATCTTGACACTGTTAAAACTCTAAATGTCTGGTCACTATATAGTTTAAGAATATTCATAGCAACAGCTTTAATGTTTTTCTTGGATCCCTTGGTTTTTAGAATTAACTTAGTCTCTGTCGTGTCGGAGTATAGTGGAATCTAGGGTATCTAGCTTTATACAGGCGAATCTGCCAGTGCGAGAGTTAGGTCTCTGTTGCGCATATGGTTTGGATATATGCTTGCTTCTTTTGTGAGAACTTATGTTCGATTCCCACCAGAGTCCGATGTCTTAATCACTTTATAAAGTTTTGTTGATATGACAATGATTCGTTCCGCTCGGGCTTAGCTATCAACTGACAAATGTGAACAATTTTGAAATTTTTATGCAAATCATTTAAGCACCAAAACTTCAAAAGTATGCAAAAAAACAATCCCCACATCCGTGAAAGAATGCAAACCAATAATAAAGAATATTATTTACATTCTATTCCATAAACATCCGATAATCCATAGCCAACAAATTGTAGATTCTCTCAAAAAAATATACATTAATTTTTCATTGTTTAAATCTTTTCATATTAATTTTTCACATTTCTATTGCAAGATGATGTTTAACATAAATTTCTACAACAATCAATAAATCTCGTATGACTCTACTTACAATTGCAATTCGAAACACATGTTTTTATTATTTTCTCTATTCATATTCAAGCTTATCTTACTACTTACTTATGTACACAATATTTTACTTTATAGTATATTATATATCTATCCACATCCATTATAATTCATAAAGTATAATATTATTAATATTATTGCTTGGTACTTTATTTTTTTTATCCAGTTGCTACCTTCGATTTTGTTTTCAGCCGCTTCACTGCAAAATATATTTTTTTATTATTCTCTGTTGCTCTATGCTTTCGCCTTCTTTTAGTTTACAATATAATCTTGAAACATACATATTATTATTGTTATTATAGTAGTACTATGAGCAGCATACGGTGGAAGTGAGAGATTTAAGAATGAATAAATGAATTGTAGAGACATGCAGTGCGACTATCATGTAACTGGTGTTTAATGTCAAATCGAAATTAATTAATCAACCATTTTTCCTCTTCTTTTACACAAACTACTTGATGTTTGCATGCTCTACAAAAGTCATTTTTTTAAAAAGCAGAGCTAGTGAGCTGAGGGGTCGTTTTTAAATGATGTCTGGAGAGATATTGACATTTCTAGGCTATAATGAAGCTCAAGCTAGATTTGAGAGGGAATTTTGGGGTCAAGAATAATTTAAAAGGTATATTCCCTCCATAGAACGAGTCGGTCAATCGAATAGAACAAAAAGGGCTTCTATTTAAATCCAGCACCATGCCAGAGTCACACCTGCTTGGTGCAAGATTTCTGATTCATTAACCGCCTTGTGCCATTCGGGTTTATCTCATGAATATCCTCAGCAAGTGCTATATAGCTGCTAGTCCATACCCTAAGCTGTTGGACATCACAAGCAAACGTCCCGCAAGCAGGCAAAAATATGTTGTTTATTTTTCACTTACATCGTGTATAGCTTCCATGACTGCATGTTATCAGTTACAAATTGATGATAATTGACGGTGTAAGCATGACGATCTGACTCGATTGCTCCAATTCCTTCAATTTCCTTTATTTATTTTTAATTTTTTAACATTAATTATTGCTTAAGGTGACACTCCGCTTTGTGATGCATTAATCTCTGCTATCACCTGATAAAAAAATAAATATAATATTATTATTCAAATGAGCAATATAGACGACAAGATCTGCGACACAAAATCTAGTGTTGAATGTGGATTTGAAAGTTTTGAGATGATAAAAAATTGATTTGATTGAAGCGAGTTTAAGAAGAAAAACTTTCGCAAAATGTATAATTTTAATTACATTTGTATTCATTTAGATTTAAATCTATGCTTGAAATTTAATCTTAAGTTTTAATCGCGGATCTTTACTTTCTACTTTATATTCAAATTCGTGATATTCGGAGGAGTGACAATAATTGGCGAAATAATGTCTATCGATTAGAAACTTTTTCGTCAACTAAAAGCATTTGTTATGTATATTTTTTTTGACAATCCACCGACATTCATGTCCTTAATCAAATAATCAGATTTGAAAATATTTGACAGACAAAAAAAAAAAGTATTTTATGCATAGTCAATTTCCTTATACAAATAATTTATTGGAAAGCTAGATCTTCATTATATTCGCAACAAGATATCAAAAAACCTTGCGGACTAAGTGGATTATCTGCTCATAATTCAATATCAATTCACGTTTTTATTCCATTTAGGGAAGTTAAGTTCATAAAATTTGATGGAGATTGGATGTCTTCTAAATATTCAAGGTTTCACTTCGTTATCTTCTTTTAAAAATTCGTGACTGAAAGTTGATTCTTTTTTGTCTAAAATAACTTTTGCATCCTTTAAATCCGTCTGGACTTAATCACTTGGAAAAGGCATTTAACTTTTTGAATTTATTCTATTCTCATTTATTGCTGTTGGCAGAAACTGTCTGGAGCTCGTTTGTTCTGAATTTATTATTTATGGTAATATAGCTTGATATCCATTAATGCTGACAGTGTTGAGTCAATAAAAGGTACAAATCTTAGTTGATTTGGGTTGGATAGATTTTTCAACAGTTTGTTTTTTTTTTGTGAAAATTTGATTCTGAAATAGAAAGGATTAATATAATCCAAATTGCTTATTTCTTTACATTTTATACAACCTGCTAAGGACAATACTTAAATGGTTTATATGAATAATTTAATTACATAAAGGTATATCAGCAAGTATAGTTACTGTCATGTCTAGTACATTTTTCACAACACTTGTGCTAAAATCACTAGATTCTTGAGCCAATTGAGGATCTTAGTCTCCTTAACCTTCAAAAACTTACACTGTGTAAGAATGCTAACCATAGAGTGCGTAACCTCCCCTCAAGGGCGTAGCCAGGGGCCCCCCTTGAAAAATCCTGGCTTCGCTCCTACCTACCTAATCATAGGTACCCGAATATATTTAGAATTCCCAACTTAATCTATAGATTAAATGTCTAGTTTCAGTTTTCCAGCTAGGACTTAGATTGATTTGTGTTGGTACATGTACATAACCTTAAAGTATTGTCAGTTTTGATCGTAAATCAAAAGAATAATTCAAATCTACAAACCAGCTAGCAACACTGACTTCCTAATATGATTCCATATATTTTCTCAAAATAAAACATCGCAAAAGCTTTCAGAATTCGACATTTTCCAACGAAAAAAAATGAACTTTCATGAATTTTTTGCTTATCTTAGAAACGAATTCTTAAATAGATCAAGCATGTTGAGATAACATTAGCTTAGTAACTTATTCCGAAAGAAATCATATCATTCTGTTTTATTATTATTCTTATTTCTAAGCTGAACTTTACTTGCTAAATCAATGTTTTCATTGTGTGGGATGAAAGGCATACCTTTCTGATGAATTAAGGAAAGATCTTTGGAAAAAAGGATGCAAATTTAAAATAATGTCTAAAATAAGATGCCTCCTTATCTACATAAATTATGATTAATCCATCAAATTTAGGACTATTGATGAAAATTTCATAAATGTTGTCCTGAAATCTTCTATGCTGCTCATGTGCCAATGTCAACCTTTTCATCTTTAAATTTTTCATAAGATAACAATTTTCTTAATTCCAACTCACCAGCATTTTCAAAAGGAAACGGAACACTAAAAGTTTTCATTTCCAGCCTTTACAGTCTTTGTTGAAGTTTCCTTCCATTACGTGTTGAGAAAAAATAAAATTCAATTCATTCTCGAATGAGCGAAAATTGAGTTTTAGAGATTTTCATTATTGAATAAAAAAACAGACAGGAAGAACAAGAAGAGAATAGGAAGAACAAGAAGAGAAAAGGAAGAACTTTTTCTTATTCAACGAGAAACTTTCGTTTTTACTGCTTTATCAAATAAGCTAGCGATTCATTCATCCTTGTTTGGTGTTTTGTGTCTTGAAATAAATAAAAAGTCATTCGAAAATGATGTCTAATGTTCAGTTAAGGTTGTTAGGTTTTAGAAAAGGCCATAAAGCCATGAACATTGCCAAAACTCTTATCATATCATCTTTTTTTACGTAGTGATTGTAAAATCAGCTTTTAATGGAAGTTAAACTCAAATTGTGTTGTAAAAGAGTAAGCTAGGTGGAACTTTCGCCTGCTGTTGCTGATTTTACTACTGTTGCTTGGTGTTGCCAAGAATCATAAGGCAGCCATGCCAAAATTCAGCCAAGTGCCATCTCCAACTCCAACATTAAGCCTTTTTCTCACTCGGACTGCATTTGACCTTGATACTAGCTTCTTGATGCCGAAACAATCAAAAATTTCTACCAGAATTGCGATCTGTCACAGAAAATTACCTGTTTCTTTACTATCAACAGGCACTATCTGTGGCAGGTGGCATTTTTTGCCAGTCACAGTCATAGATCAGTCATATCTATGTCCACAAGTATAACAGATCTGTGTCTTTGACAGACAAAAAAAAATTACCTGCAACAGGTACTGCCTATTGACAGACAATATCTGTGATAGATCTCACCTGTACCTGTGACAGGCGAGCTGTATAGCAACTCTGATTTTTACAATTTAGGAAGAAAAATATCCCAACCCACCCGAAAATTTTTAAAAAAGTGTGATTCACATCACTTGTAAATGACCATAAAATTATGAAAATTATATGATAAGAAAAGCACATTAAAACTTTAGCGTTGAAAATGTTGTGGAAATTGCCCTGAAGCCTTGTGAATTTGAGCAGATTTGTGGTATCTTTAGAATTTATTTCGAGTCTTATGATTGATAAGGAAATATTATACTTTAATTTTTGAGAAGAGATTTACATCGTGAATCTATGGGTGGCTTGTAATGCATTCGCCATGATTTTGAAAATTTTCTCTTCTAAAAATGGAAGTAGATCAACATGAAAATGCAATCAAAAATTAGAACAGCATAAATTCTCACCCTAAGGAAATAAACGACCCTGCCTATAATCATCGTCATATTGTTGTCTTCTTTATCTTCCAAACTTTCAAACTCTTTTCATCTTATTTTCATTTGTTTGACATCCGCATCTTGATCCTTAATATCATTTTATATTCAAACATTCTGTTTATTGACTGCTTGCTTTTTGACACTTTTTCATTTCCTTCCTTCTTTTTTCTTGTCTCTCAATTTCAGTGTCACGTTTGGCTTATGATGATGATATCGTAGCCCCAAGGTCAATACACGATTTATCGGAGAAATTGCTCATGTCAGGCTGCTACTTACCAGGTAAATATTTGACTGATAAATAATACACAGATTTGAGTGACCGAAAACCGATAATCATTATTTGCTGTGCAAATATTTAATGGATTGATGGATTGAGGTCATGATTCGTAGTAAGTCATCGATAAAATAAATTTTTTTTTCTCGCTTCTTTATTCAGGCAATTACACCAGAACTGGCTCCCCATTGATTGTAATCGAAAGTGATAAAGTTCATCAAGCTGGCTTGAATTGTTACGAGATTGCAACACTTATACTTTTCTACAATACAATACCGATGAAGTAAGTTGAGGTTAGAAATATTCTCACAACTGTTACTAACAATATTCTGCTTCTTTTCTTTCTTGTGCTTCTCTCCGCAATTTCGCAATGCTACAAAACAAACAAAATAATAATAATAATGAATAATATAGTTCAACGGCATTTGTTATCCATTTAATTGCAAAAAGCGATAATAATGGTCACGTAAAAGTCGTCTTAGATAAATTGGATAACAGTATGCAGCTATTGCACGGTCACGTTAAAATAAATTCAATACTTATTACTGTGACATCGTTGAATAGTTGCAATGAAGACGACGAGAATTGCGTTGACGGTGGTGGAGTAAGTGATGGTGAAAATAAGAGAAGTTACAATGAACAATTACCAATTAGTCATATAAAGTTAGCATATGCATCGTCACACGAGCAGCTGCTGGAGCATATAACATTAGATAATTTATTGTCAATATGCAATGGACCGTTGGAGCACGATCAATTTGAATGGATTGGATTCTTTAAGACAATAGAACCATTGCAAAGTCAGTGCTTGATAGCAGGACGTCGTTTAGTTTCCGTACTCAATGATATTCGAAATGCTGATCTTCAAGGTCCACCACCAACGCGACGTCAACTACACTCACAACATCGAGCCTTATGTCGTGCACTTATGGATAGTGATTTACAAATGCTACGACGTAAAGGACCGATAACATTAAATCAATTGCAAGAGCATATAAAGCGCATAAGGAAGCGATATGTACCATGTTATGCATTAACAATTAAAACCAAAAATTTTATAGTGAACGATAAACGTTATAGTAGTTATATTGATTCATCCACCGCTGTCAGTCATACTAATCATAATAATATACATAGTAATAGTAATAGTCTAAATTTCTATCATAAGAGAAACAAAAGTGAGCCCATTGGTAACGGAAATGTTATAAATAATAATTGTAATATTGATCAGCAACTAAAACAATCAACGACGAATATAAACTTTGTTGAACAGAGATTAAATGGATTGATAACTGTCTTTAATGAAGTCGATCGTGCAGCGAAACGATTAGAGCAATTAACTGAACAACATCGCGAACGATTACGCGAACTTACAAGACAACGTGCATTAGAAGATGAAATCAATGAGGTGAGAATGTAACAACAATGGCTTTTTGTTGACTATTTTTACCTCTAATTTTTATTTCTCGCTCACATCGATGGGCAGAGTTGTTGAATGTAGATTGTTTAGTTTTTCGATGTAGCTTACTGTAACTGACAGTCAAATTGTATCTATGCATAGACCTGTAAGGCTAGGAAACTCCTTGTAGACCTAGAAACCAGGTTTTTAGTTCCACTAGAACTAGATAAGGTACCAAATTGAGTACCCGGTTTATCGATCAGAAATCTGCCACATAGCCGGTGGTTTCAAATCAAAGCCAGCACCATGCCATAATCACACCTAGGGCTGGTGCCAGAGTTCTATTCTTTTAGCGGACTTGTGCTAGTCGGGAGTATAATTTGCTCCTAAATTCTACCAGGAAGTTCTGATCAGTTCAACAACTCATTACACCAACTCTGCTTCTAAGCTGTTTGTTTTGTAACATTGACTTTTTCTACAGTTCAATAAAAACCAGAAGAAGTCATTACAAATCAAAAAGTGCACACTTGATGGTGAATGACAATGAAAGGCATTTACTAGTCATGAAATTTTGAGTTTGTCTAGTCGTAAACTTCCATGCTTCCACCTTTTTCTAAATTAAAACACAATTTGATGCCTCCAGCACTTCTTTGTTGATGCTCGAATGAGCGACTTTAAGGAATTTTTACGGTAGAGCTTCTTTCTAGGTCTTTGTAATTTATTTAATTTGTATGTCTTCTCAAAAATGGCACAAAAATTCAATTCCGTCCTTGTCAGTAATTAAATTTTCTATCTTTACAACCTCAAAGAATTGAGTTTCTTCCGCCATCCCCTTGTTTAAGAGTGCGGAAGTAACATGTAATGTGTAAATAAGTTTTGAACAAAAACAAATAGAAGAAGGAAGAACGAGAAACTATTGAGTGCTGTTCAAAATGTTCAATAGATCTCACTTGGAACGTGTCATCGAATCTTTTTTATATTTAAAGTGATTGCTTGTTGTATGCCTCAATGGAGATTTTGTGCGCAATATTGAACCTTTCTTTTCGTTAAGCACGTCGAAAACTTCTTCTTTTTTCATTTCACTTCTTATTCCTTTTCAATCTTTCAATTCGTTTTTTTATTTTATTTTATTTGCTATGAAAAGGTCATTGAATGGATCAAAACCGAGGGAGAGAATTCGCTTACAAAGTACAGTTCGCTTTCATTGGAGTGCGGGAACACGATCCGTGATGAAGAGCAGGAGTTTGAGAAATATTATTTCATATCTATGGTGAGTCGTAAAAAGATTTACGCAATTAACATTTTTTTTTTATTATTTTGGTAATTTATAATTACGGTTTGTGCTCTTGTAAATATTCCCCCAATTGTCCCTAACGGAAACGATTCTTTTTCTTCTCTTTTGTTCTTCTCTTCTCTTCCCATCTGTTTTCTTTATTGCTGTGTACCAAAAAAAAAACAATTATTTTACGATGAATTCTACAGAAACATATTGCAAAGGGTAAAGACTTGATTGAGGCGACAAATGATCTGGAATCCTTGAAACTTTACGGTGTAAATTTAAACTCAATCCTAAAAGATTATAGCGGACGTTTAGAAAATTTACGAGAAAAAGTCGAAGGCGCTGCACGCCTTCATCATTTATTGGCATTGAAATTGAATGAGGCCGATGTACAAATGGAAATGCAAAAGCTTGCCGAAAAAATTGGACTCTCAGGCTTAATGCAAAGTCATATGAAATCGACATCAACAACATCATTAACGTCATCTTTAAAGAAAGTTACTGGAAAGATGACAATTACCACAACGACAATTACCACTAGTACACCAAAAAAAGAAACTTTATGTGACAGCAATCATCATCAACAGCAGCAACAGCAGCAGTCAGTTGATTCGCACAGTTTGATTGCGACATCGATGCCTACATCATTGCTACCTGCGATTGAAGAGTCGCCAGAAAAGAAGCTTGATAATGTAAACAGCAGTCAGACAGTAACAATAGCCAAAGCATGTCAAGAAGAAGACATTGATGATATTGATGATGATTTGACAACAACAACCGTTGCATCGAAGACGACATTAGGTGATTCTGGTATTGGTACAACAATGTACGATGAATCATATGTTAGTGAAATGAAGGAAGAGGAGAAGCTTTTAAGGGCATGTTCATGTGAGAGCATTGTCGATGATGCAACAATGAATGCATGTGATAACATAAGTCAGCATGAGCAAGACGACTTAGATGATTATGATACAAGTGAAAACATAACAAGCATAAGCATGGATGAGCCGACGAGTAAAAGTGAAAGTATTAATCATATAGCACAAGTTCCACTACAAGCCAATGCACACCTCTATTGTCATGCATCAAACTTACAATTGGATCTAGATGATTCTGTTATTGATCAAAAAACACAAAAGTATGTTTCCATACATCAATCACTATTTTTATTGATCATGACTAAATTTATAATTTTTTATGTTCACTACAGGACGCTTCTTTTAATCATGCGAGAGATGATTACAACTGAACGCGACTACGCCAGATCATTGTATTATGTTATCGACAATTATATGCAGGAATTGCTACGTGAAGATATTCCACAAGCTCTACGTGGTCAACGAAATGTAATTTTTGGAAATATCGAGAAGATTCATGAGTTTCATCAGCAACACTTTTGCAAGGAATTAGAAACGTAAGTTGAGGATGTTTAAGGGTTAAGGGGGAAATAGCATAATGGGAAAATCAACTGATTTCTTCTTTAGATAATCAATTGATACAAGCTTAGATACTCGTTCCTACCATACTCCTGCCTTATGATGATTCCTAGCTTTAAACTGGAACTTAGATTTAGCCTTAACCTTGCCACAATGTTAAGGTGCATCCAGTCTAAGACTCAAAAATAAAGCTTTACAGTTTAATGATCTCATAATGATTAACCAAATCAATATTATTGACCCCAAATTGCATATTCTCATTCAATTTATACAGTTATGAGCATCATCCGTTGAAAGTCGGTGCAGCTTTTCTACGTCACGAACCAAAATTCTACTTATACGCTTTGTACAATAAAAATAAACCAAAAAGTGATTCACTCATGAGTGAATATGGCTCAGCATTTTTCAAGTCAAAACAGATTGAGTTGAATGATAAAATGGATTTGGCATCATATCTTCTCAAACCGGTTCAACGTATGGGAAAGTATGCATTGTTATTACAGCAACTTATGAAGGCATGTTCGAGTGTACAGTCTTCGGGCAATCAGGAACTTATCGAGGACTATGATGAACTACAAAAGGCTGAAGAAATGGTTCGTTTTCAATTGAGACATGGTAATGACCTATTGGCAATGGACTCATTAAGAGATTGTGATGTGAATGTGAAGGAACAAGGTCGATTATTAAGACAAAGTGAGTTTCTTGTATGGGAAGGTAGAGGTGGGAAGAAATCACTACGACAAGTGTTTTTGTTCGAAGAACTTGTGCTGTTTAGTAAGGCTCGTCGGTTTCCGGATCGTAAGGTACAGTAGCAATTTGTAGCTTGTCAAGTGTCATAAAAAATTAAATTATTTTCATCTTTAATACAGAATCTAGACATTTACATTTATAAGAACAGCATAAAGACATCCGATATTGGATTGACGGCAAATATTGGAAATTCGCCAACGAAATTTGAGATTTGGTTTAGAAAACGTAAGCCTGGTGATACGTGGACTTTGCAGAGTATGAATGAAGAAATTAAGAATGCATGGACTGAGGAAGTTTCTAAATTGCTTTGGCAACAGGCCAAAAGGAACAGAGGTACGGATGACATTAATTATTTGGCGGAGTTATGCATTTTAATTTTCATATCCGCTAGAATAAATTTTAAAGCTATTTTTAAATTTCATTCAAAAAATAATTTAGAAGTCAGAATGGCTGAAATGTCTTCAATGGGAATTGGAAGCAAACCTTGTCTTGATATCAGGCCGAGTTGTGATCAAATTAATGACAGATCAATCAGCTTCTCACAACTTGGAAAAGGTAAGTCAATAAATTTAAACTTTATCGTCCACAAAATTCTCAAATTTTCTATCTCACAGCACCAAAATTCCGTAATTCATTTGTGGGCTCTCTACCCGACACAAAATCATCAGCCCGTCGTCCAAACTCAATTATCTCACTAAGCTCATCAGCCTCATCGGCTGGCTCATCAGTATCATCAGCATGCACCAAATTAAATCAAAATAGCGACGAATCAGAACGACCTCAAAGTCACTTCCGAGATTCACAGAAAGATAAAAAGAATTTAAAGCAGGATAAAAATGTGCCATGTAAATTTAAATATTCACGTTCAACAACGGTTGTGAGTCAGTGCTCAACAGGTAATTAACTGTCATTTGGAATTAACCTTTTCAAGTAACTGCAATTGCATGATATTTCATATGTCACATATTTATTCAACAGAGAGTGGAATTCTTGCTGATTTCTCATCGCTAAGCCCTGAAGAATGCCTTGAAAATCCACTATGGCCATCATCGTCACTAACTGGAATTTCACTTAAGAAATCAAATAGCGTATTAACGTCTGTATCAGCATCATCTGGTGCATCTGTCTCAACGACATCATCCTCATCATCATCATCTGCAAATTCAACAAGCTATGGTAAGAATACAAGCATCAGTAACAGTAAAGAATCATCTGCACATTTGTCCTCAAATAAGATTAAGACGATAAACAATAATAGTAATAATATGAGTAATGTTATTGTTAAGAAAGATGAGAACTCATCTTCACTTGATAAATCATCCCACAAATCAAACAGTAATTCCAGTATTTCCGATGTTTATTTAAATGAAAATAATGTTACCGTCCATTTATAAGCAGATCTACTTTATGAAATAAATAAAATTCATTCCTGCCTACTACTTAATTCATCACTACCTAGGGTGTGTGTTTAAGGAGGTGTGGTGGGTATCTGTTGAGTTAAGTCTTCAGAATTTAGAAACTGACTTCAAAATTTATATGAATAGGCTTTCTAAACCTAGAATTGAGCTTTAAAACTCAGCGTGAACCTACAAATTCGATTGTCAACCTCAATATTCAAAAGTGTACATCAAAAATCAAAGTTTGCCCTCGAAATCTCAATTTTTACTTCTAAATTTAAGAACCAACACAAAAAATCTGGTTATTGCACAAAAGATTTGGAATAAAGTCTAAAGACTTAAATCAGAGATTCTTTTTAAGGGCTATCGGGACAACTTTAAACCTAGAATTGAATAATCAAAGTTCTTAACTATGTAAGACAAATACAACTTTAACTAGAGGAGGTGCCCCAAGTAGACCTAGAAACCTAGATTACCTCTTATCATCCACTCAAACACACACCTCCCACTACCTACAAGTCTGCTTTATACACTTCATAGAAATAAATTCATTTCCTACTGTTTCCATCCCCTGAACTAAAATATAAAATTTTTCTATCACACAAAAACTGCTGGCACTGTCAAATGAAATCAAAACGAACCTTTTGTAACTTTTTGTACAAAAATAGAACTTTTTTTTCTAAAGAAATGAAAAGAAAAATTGAAAATTTTGTGTGAATATGATTTTCTTTTTCTTTCGTTTTTGAATGTCATCGATTTGTTTTTTTTATTTTCTACACTTCACATCTGTAGAATAGCTAGCTAAAATTGAAAAGATTCTATATATGGATAGAGACGGAGATTTGTCATCTTTTTAGAAATTTTAGCTTAAAATATTGAGAGAAAAATTTTATGTATTGATGAAAAGTACCTTGAAGATTATTGCACTGAGTGGCTATGAGTGACTTGTGGTTCCACATTTGGGACTATAATTCACTTATAAGTTATTCAGAGCAACACAGACAACAAAATATAACTTTTTGAAGTTTAATAAAAATAGCAAAAATTTACTATTTTAACTTTGGACTAAGAATAAAATATAAAATTAGATATCCAGTTAAATCACAAGGGAAGATAACAAAAAAAAATATTTATTGGAAAAAATTTCAAGTTGAGCTAAGAAACTCTTTAAAACAAGTTTGTGATCACGCGTGCTAATTTTTGATAAGTTAAATATTCATCGTAGCTACTTTTTTGTTGGCAAAAATTTTTATCTTCCCTTCGCAAGTCAATTGATTTTTTTGAGTGTTAATGTGAAAAGAGATTTGGTTTTATTTGTTAATTATTAGACGCTTTTGAAGAATTTGTTGCTTGAGGAGTATTTTGGGTGAATTAAGCAGATTTGTGAGAATCGATTTTGAAATTTCAAAAGAGAACTTCAAGCGATGCAGAACTAGGCTGACCATCTTCTTGATTTTTCAGAGAACAGTCCTCTTTTTTTTTCATTTTTGAAAAATAAAATAGTTTTGTTCAGAAAACGAACAAAATTGGTAGACACGTGGGATGTCCTCTATATTACTTTCAGATCCTCTATTTTTTCAAAAAATATCTGGTCATCCTATGCAGAGCTTCATCTTTAATATTCAAACTACAGTTTTTTCGAATCCTTAACCCCAGTTATTGTTTAAAGATAGTTCTAAGCTAGTCTTTGTGAACTTAGCAATGCTATAAGCGTATTTAAAACTAAAGTTTTAAAGTTTTTAAATTCCTGGTTCCTGGAGCTATTGTAAAGACTAGGCATATTTTAAAAATCCCTCTAAAATGTTCTAAAACAAGTAGGATCAACTATAAATCGAGCTTGAGCAACAACTCGTATCTGAAACCTCAAAATTCCTCAATCAAAAATTCTCCAAAAGCTAATCATCTTTAAGTTCATTAAATTCATTTTCCTTTCTTTTCTTGGTCATGTTTTCTAAGAAAAATCATTTCAACTTCCTTGCTAGATAGCGCTATTCTGTAAAATAAAAAAAAAGAAGAAAAAAAAATCATTATATATTTACATACCTTACATACTATTAAGAATTATTATATAGTTCTTTATATTACTTAAGAAGATATATATATTAAAAATGTAATAAATATGATTATGTTACTGTGTATAAAAAAAACAACAAAAGATTGGCCATTTTACATCCATTTACATTTCATTTACTTTACTTTTATTATTTTATTGAAATTATTGGAAATTAAAAATTCTATTGTAATTCATATTTATATTGTATTAAAAAAAAATCATGAAAAAAAAAATTATGAATCAAGAAAAATTGATAGATGCTGCTATTGCCTATGAAAAATAAAAATTTGAAAATTTATTTGTAGAAACGAATTTTATCAGACTTTTTATTACCATAAATAAATATTTATGTTGCTCCATTGATGATTTCTTTTTTGCGTGCTTTTCAGCAATATTATTGATTACAGACGAAAGGTTGATTGAAAGTTTGGATAGCCATCTAATATTTTGTTTCAGAATTTTTGTTTTTTCAACATTCTTTGGTTAAGATTTTGTAAGATAAAACTATTGTCAAAAATCATTGGTAGCAGTTAAGTTGAATACGTAAGAAGCGTGTCTTTGAAGTCCGCGGGACCAAATTGTCAGGAATGGCAACACTTGACTTTTATTACATCCATATTTCGTCATAAGACAATGGGTTTCATTAATCAATAAAAGCTAAGCTAGTTCTAATCTTACCCTTTGTGAGGACGTAAAAAATCAAGCTCTTTCTGTAAAACCACCTTTAGATAGCCATCCAATTTCAATACTGACAACCTCGTCAAATTTTGTTGTTTACCATAAATTGTTCAGCAAAAAGGTAAAAAGAAACGCTGACGAGCTTTAATCTACCGAAAGAAATAGCTGCTTAAGCTTCATTTCTACGAAATCAGATTAATTTATTATCCGTGAAAATTCTTTCGAAATGTTTTGAAAAAAGAGATTCCAATGAAAACGAGAGCCTTGAAATGCTCACTTTTATCATGACTCAAGAGAGCTTATGAAAGATTAAATGTATTTACTGAAATTTATCTCCTTGTGCTTGACGCTACGAAAATCTGATGAGTTTATTCTGTATTAAATTAGCATTTTTGACGAAAGTCTTGTTTTTCAATGGAATACTTACATCGTTTCTAGGATTTTTGCGTTGACTTTTTTCAGTCATGCTGTTTGAAGAATTTAATTTAATTCATCATCCAGGGTAAATGCTTTCAGCATGACATCATCTTATGTTAAATTCCTATTGTGCTTGCAATTTCTAGACAAACTTACAACTGTTGTTATTCTTAGTAAATGTCAAACATGCTCTTGTATTGTTATGTTATTGAAAGGTTTCAAAAGGAGCAATCACAGTTTAGGTCACATTGAAATTTAAGGGTTTTAAGTCTGTTGTCTCAAAATATAGATAACAAAGGCAAAAGTAGGGTTACCATCTACTTTTCATGAAAATACAGGACATTTGGTAAATTTTTTCGAAAAAACAGGACATAGAGTAAAATTCGAAAATTAACGGAAATTTTCATGAAAAAAATACAGGACCAAGAACAAAATTTAAAAATTTATACAGGACAGTCTTGAAAAATACAGGACTGTCCGTTGAAAAACTACGCAGTTGTTCGCTTATTCAGTTGTAACGTAAAGTTTTAGTGGAAAGGGGGTGGAATTTCGTGACAGATCAAACAAATAAAATGTCGCTTCATGCAACACATTTGGGTCTAAAATGGAGCTGTTTTGAATTAGGTAAGAAGTAAACAGCCAAAATTGCATTATTTCTAAATAAGCGACTCTGCTAGTGTCAAAGGAAGGTCCCGGTGGTCAAACAATTAAGAAATGAACCGAAAATCGAAAGATCTATTCATTGTGAGGTCCCGGGTTCGATTCCTACTTAAAGTCCGTCTTTTAAACATTGTACAAAGCTGAACATAAAGTAAGGACTTTAACCGAGTAGCCATGCTCCTCCTCTGCTAAACCACTGCACATTTTGTTGTCAATATTTTCAAAAGATGATGCCAACAAAGGTCAATGTATTCCTCTAACCTCAAAAAAGGCATAACTTTCAATTTTATTCTATCCAAAAAACAAATCACTCATATCAACATGATTCATGTCTTTCCTCTTCTTCAACATCCCATAATGATTCCATTTATTTTCCAATCAGACTCAACGAAGTGCAAAAATAAAATAAATCAATTTGAAGCCATAAAAATCAAATTTCAGCTGATTGAGCGATAATTCCGTTCCGAAAAAAAAATAACTCAACTTGGTTACTAAATTAAATCGCTTCAATCTGTGTTGGTCAGTGTCAGTAATGAGATTTAATTATCAGGCAAGGACAATAAAGGCATGAGAAATTAAATGAAACCTTGAGATTTATTGGATGGAAATTAAAAAGAGCACCAAAGTGAAAATGAATGAGTGCTGAACTGTCACAATTCTCCTTCTTCAAATCAATTAATTTATCAGCTTGCAGCTGATTCCATATATGGATAATGGCTTTATTTATATTTATTATTTCTTTTTTTTTTGATGAAATTTTTATGAATTGGAGTTGGATCAAAGCATTTGACATGGTTGCAATTAATTTTATAATAAGCTTGTTACTCAAGTGAAGGATAATTGAAGTACTTTCAAAGGAAACTGGATTTATTTGTATCGACTATGCAACTTTCGATATTATTAAAGCTAATCTTAAAAGCTCTCTTTTAATGGAATTTAATGAATGCTTTGATAGCTGCTTATCATTGAGATATTTTCTTTAAGAAAGTTACTTGTTACTTGCTATTTATTGAAAATGAAAGGATTTATACTTGCAAGTGTCTTTCAAAGGAAATTGGATTAAAATTGTCAATGAAAGTAGTTCAATAACACTCTATTTATCCTGTACCCTTGAAAAATCTGAAATGCTTGAAAGCCATAAAGGAACAACTGCGAGAAGTCATGCTAAAAATACTCATCCGTTAAATACCTTGATATTTATTTTGTCAACCATAAATATTCATCAAAATATGAAGGTAAGCATCTTAATCAAAAAGATGAGATAACAGCCGAGATAAAAATACCTCAAAAAAGTGAAATTTCTGTTGTTTCTAAGAAAAAAGCCACATAAGAGTCAAAAAGCCTGAGAAAATGCAATTTTTGTCTTTCTCAATTAACCAGCATTTCTTTATGTCATCTTTAATAGGAAAGAAACTTCCATCAATCATCTTCGATAATTTTTTTGGCAAATTTTTTTAATTACAAATCTTTCCATAAAAATATATTCACGAAAATTAAGGAACAGGAACTCGTCTTGATGGTTAATTGACTCGACTTTCTGTCATCTCCAAGAAGTAACGCAAAAATAAGCAACGAGTCACCGTTGGTGGCTTTTTTGCAACTTTTTTTTTTGTTACATACCGCACGCTTGTTAAATTTAATGAAAATTTCCCATATATTGCCATCGAATTTTGTTTACAGTAATGTGCTTATGTCTGTGTGCCTCATCTACAGTTGCGTCGTTCGTAATATAAATGATTAAATC
Source organism: Chironomus riparius (assembly GCA_917627325.4). NCBI lineage: Eukaryota > Metazoa > Arthropoda > Insecta > Diptera > Chironomidae > Chironomus > Chironomus riparius. The sequence goes on from OU895877.1 coordinate 44,789,406, forward strand.
TCAAAAATGCCATAAATGGAAGACGACATGATTGGTAACAAAGTGTGAAGTGAAATGTTACAGTTTCAACAAGAAGCAGGCAAAGAAGAAGAAATTCAATTTCATCTTATCAATTCACATCATCGCTAGTTTCCCAGCCATCATCATTGACATCATCGTTGTTTGCTATTTGGTGCTCGTGCTTCATTAAAATTAAGTTCCATTTAGAAGAGATGAAAAAATATTTTTGCTCATATCAAGTCAGTCAATTTAAGGAATAAAATTCAATTCACTTTCGCTTACTTTTCTTATTTCGATAATTCTTCATCGCATGCATAAATGGATGGAATTTTCTCATCTTGTTATGGGATGGTTCAACGGAAATTGACTGTAAAAAAGTGCCTGATTCCTTTAAGAGTTTCGAGTATTTTATAATTAATTAATCAATAAGAAAGAAGAAACAGAATTGGAAGAGAGGTGATGATGAGAGCTGTTTACTATTTTTGGTATCAGAGAGTGTTATTCAACTATGGCTTGGAGTGAGTGTATCTTGGGGGTGTAATGACATTAGCATTGTCAAAGACCGAAACCTTTTCATTTCGACGATGCTTTATGAAATAATTGAGATAAAAGACTCTGGTGAGAATCGAACCCACATCCTCTGAAAAAATGGTTTCAGATTTTTGGTCTATTGTCTATCAGATCTACTACTGATGCTCTACACTCGCTATGACAGTTTCGTCTTCATATTCCTCGATTCTATTCTGCTCAGATATCACTAGTGGAATATTATGACTGCTTGCATCCCTAAACTAATGACAATCTTTAAATTGCTAAGGTGTTAAAGTAAGATTCCAGATTATACTTGCTGTATGATGTCAATCGACACTTCAAAAGATGGTTTCTAAAGTTTCTTAGCCTAATCAGTATCAAACCTTATTTATAGGCTGATAAAACCTTCTGATAACCCTTGAAACTTACCCACAAGCCCCTAATAAATAAGATGCTAATTTAGAATTTTTGAAAATCCCATTCAGAACCTTAAAAGATCCAAAAATCAATCCCAAATCCCCAGTAACTCAACATCAACTCTGCAATACCTCACCATGAATGAAACTCGATGAAAACAACAAATTTAACAAGCAGATTGTTAAATAAAGTTCATTCATAAGCAGATTATTACTTCAAGTCTCATGTCGTCTTAATAAATTTTAATATTTTTTTAAATCCACTGCTGAAAGAAATTAATTAATTAATTAACAGTTTAATTGAATCATCAATAAAGTAATTCTCTCAAGTCGATGTAAATCTTCTTAAAGTCTTCCCCATTCAATGGAGAGAAAAGAAATGTTAAATGCAAAAGATGCAGTCACACGTTTAATAATAAATGCTACAAAATAAAGCATGAACCGCTTATAGCAAGTAGAAGAGGAAATACTAAAAAAATGATAAAGAGTCGAATATTAAAACATTGCCATGATCATGAATTGTTGAAAAAAGAAGAAATGAAGTTCAATAAATTTTCGGAGTCATTGTTGAAAAGTAAAAGTTTCTTTTTGGTCTTCGTTTTTGCTCGATAATATAATAATAATTTCTTTCGTCTGTTATTTCCAATTTGAACTTTATGATGATTTTTATTTGCGTTTTTGTCTTCAACTTCTTTCATTCATAATTCCAATTTTGTTCATCTTTTTATAAACTTAAAGAGTTTTGGGTGGTGGCCCAGTTGGAAATCAAGCTCGATGGATGATGAAGTTTAGGCTAGTGAGGTTGTTGCTCTTTGAACTGAATGAATCTAGAGGTAAAGCTGTGATCGGTATATCATGAACTAGGATTGAGATTATAAAATAAGATAAGCAGAATTTCAGACAGTGAATTAGGAATAGGAGGGGAAGGAGGTGTTGATCCCATTCCTGTATAAGCTCATGGTGGGTTACACATGGAGCAGGTTTACCATTAATAAAGACACTACTTGAACAGAACAATTCTTTGTTCTTATTTCTATAGAACCAAGTAGAGCCCTATTGACTCTTTTGAAGCTAGTATGAATGATGGTTTATTATTTGGTCTAATATCCTGATTTGAGTATTTAAGCTAGACCACCACGAGTCATAGTTCCGCAACTAATCAAACAACAACTCTGAATGATACACTCCATTATTCTACAACTCAAATCACTCAGAATTCCAGAAGCATGAAATAATTGTGTACTTAAAATTATTTACAGATATGGATTCAAGAATTATTTCCATACCAACCCGCATGTTCTCAAATAAAACACTTCAAACAAAATCAAACATTTTCTCACCACGATCAAATCTTTAAACATTTTCGATACAAGCACCAAACCCTCAAGGCAACTTTTCATCAATAATTCCTTCCTGGGTGAGATACATTTAAAAGTCGTGCTTTACTATCGAATATTATTTTTTGTTATATCCAATTTAGTTTTACACAAAAAAATATATTTATAAAACAAAAGAAGAAAGACACATTTTTTGAGCTTTGTTTGTTTAATTAAAGAAGTATTTTTTGGCATTGAAAAGAAATTTTTCTCATCGATCGGAAGAAAGTGATACAGACATGCCTTTTTGTTGTCCAATTCACAAGAAAGAAATCATCCATAAGTAATTTACATTCATGATTTTACACGGTGTACACACGAATTATGCTCAATAAGTCTATTAGTCATGCTTAAAGAGATTTAAATGAGCATTTTGGAGACTTTGACCTTACATCGATTTTTACAAATTTTTCCCCTGATGTAAGTATTACAAATCTTCCGCTTAGTTTAAATCATAATCAATTGATGATTTATCATCTCATTCATTGACTTCAATTATTATTGATGAACATAGTCAACATTGAGCAACAAATTTGTTGTTATTTTATTGATATTCAATTCATTTCGAGGAGTGTTTTTTAAAGCGCGTATAACGAGAACAATGAAAAAAGTATCCGGAGGAAGTAGCGAAAGGAAACTGATATTCGATGATGTCACTATTGAGCACAAATGCATTTTGCCAGGTGAATAAAATAATTTTTTTTATGTATGCCCTTGAAATGAATCTTAATTGATTGTTGCTGAGTTTTGGCGCTATTAATGTGCTTTTTTGGATTGAAAGATGGATGTAAGTGATGCTTTGTTGTCTGTCTGGTAGACTTTAAGCTAGCATTTACAGAATTAATTTGAAATCTCTCAAATGACAACAGATTTGAATGATTTTTAATTGCTTATGCAGCTTGAATGAAGGTTTTATAGATTAACGTTTAATCGAATTTAAGGAAGACTTTCAGTCATGTCTGCTCATTCAATTTTCAAGTTTGTGCCTCACAGAAGAGCATTTAAAGACGATAATGTAGATTAGTGATTATCAAACTTTGATCCGAGAATAGAGATATTTAGTTCCGGGTTTATAATGTATGAAGTTTTGGAATCAATCTTAGAACCTTATGGTAGGCAAACGGATCTTATTTTTAGAACAATTAGATTTAGTACTTTTTTAGTAGTCCTTATTTTTAGAACTTAATCCGTTATGAATTTTAGCCAATCAGAAAATTTTGTTAATTTTCAGCCAAAATCCTTGTGTTTTCTTACAGATTACTATTTTAAACATAAAATAGATACACATTCTTTGTTTTAAACTATTTATGGATTCAATATTTCATGTGGTTTTGATAAAATTTCGCGTTTTCTTTTTCAAATATTTTTCGTCAAAATGTAAACAAACATGACGAAGGAAAACATTATTTGAGAAATCTCAAAGTCTTGTGAATTAAGCTACTTAATGCTAATTTTTTGAATATCAAAATGTTTACTGACCCAAAAAGGCTATGAAATAAACTAAGTTCTATATTATTTAATAGCAAAATGACTTAAAAACAACAAAACAAATTAAGATCTTAATAGTTTGATCACACTAGATTCTAGGAAGAATATTTTAGAATCTATGCAGGGCGGGTAGGAAAGAAGCTGTTGACAGAGATAGCATAGCATTTGGTATTGGCGATTGGCATAGAGTAGCCAACGACAGAGTCTTTTTCAGACGTCAACTAAGGGAGACTATGGATCACAATTGATCTGTAAATCCAGCGATGTATGTTTGTATGGGTATGTGGGGTCTGAAAACCTATTGTTTCATGGACATAACAAGTTAATTAAAGCAAGTCGATGGACAATAAATGCGCCAAAAGTTCTCATTCTCCTAAACAATTCTAAATGATTTTTTCCCATTTATTAACCAGCTCGTCCAGATATGATTCAAAAACGCGTTTCAGGTGATAAAAAACCAGTTTCATTTCTTCTTCGTCGTATTGTAATTTGGGATGATAACCCAAACACGAAAAAACACTTTCAATCAAGTGATGCAGTATATAAGGAAATTATACGTCACATATTCAGTAATTATTGGTACATTATACACCCATACAGCCGCTTCAGGTGAGATTCAAAGTGAAAAGCAGACACGCAATTTATTAACAAGACTTTTTTTTTCTTTCATGCTACTTTTACTGTCTAGATTTTATTGGAATTCAATCATGTCAATAATTTTGCATTTACTCTTTCTACATATTCCAATTACTTATGCTTTCTATCAAGATCTTCACAATAACGAGATTTGGTCTATATCCATTGGCATTGTTCTCAATTTCTTCTGTTATCTGGATTTGTTTTTCAATTTTATTACTGGATATAAGACTAGGCATGGCAATTTTATTGTCCTGAATCAAACTTCAATTATTCGGTAAATAACAATATTTTTCCTATGTTCTTTTCTAAGAGGGGTTGTTTGGAAATGACGTCAATTTAAAAATTGGATTTTTAGATACCGAGTGTCTTGCAGATGTTTAAGGTTAACGAACATTTGTTCAAAGCCTTGTCATGTCGATAGTATGCTTTTTTAAAAATTGAAAAATCTGACTCTTTAGGAATCGAACTCAAGCCCTTACAAAATTTAGAGATGCTAGATTTACATTTCCTAGCAACTCGGTCACAGAGTTCTGTCTCCAGCACAGGCAGAAATGCTTACATATAGAAAGATTCCTCTAGAATACACTTTTAGGCTCCCTTCTTATGTGATATTAGACCAGTGTTACGACACCTCAAAAATTACAGTTTTAGAATTTTTACCGATTTTTTTGAATATTTTTTTAAACTATTTATTTTATTGAAGTATATTATCTTTTAGACTTTTCAAATGTTTTTGAGCTGAAAATGTTTAGATAAAAGAATAAAAATGTGAAATTTAAAAAATTTCACGACAAAAATATCAAAAGTTAACAAAACATGTAAATGTGTTAGTAAATGAATTCATAAATTATAATTTCCTTTATAAATTGCTTATTTAAGCTCACCGTTGTGGTGTAAACTATTTAAAAGTGATAAAACATTACAGAGATTATGTTGATTAGGACAAATCATGATTAATAGTAGCTAAAATCATTGATTTTGATTTCAAATTTTTTCTTTGTTTACATTTTATATAACCAACAGTTAAAATTCAAATTATCGGCTTAAATTTCGAAGTTTTTGACATTAATTTCGAAGCAATTTCGAAGTTTTTCGAGAATGAGGTGGGGAAACACTGTATTAGACGTCATTTATAAAGAACTCCCCAGCAAAAAAAAAATAACTCACAACTATTTACGTCTATTGTCTTACCTTGAAGGCATAAAGATCTCATTTTCTTATTCTTGTAAACTTTGTTTTTTTTTTCAATTGCATATTCAACAAATAAAGTGTAATTGAAGGGGAGTTAAATAAAATAAATGATAAAGTGGGTGTGGCTCATAATATTTGCTCTCTTTATGTCTATTTGTTGTGGTTTGAATTAAAATCAAATTACTTTAAATTTATTAAACTAGAGCGGTGGTAGGAAATTGATAAAAAAAAATTCAATTAAACTTTGTTGTGATAGAAATAGGAATAATGTGTAGGCGATAGGAATGGAATTCTTCTGCAGTTGCTGTTTTTTTTTTTTCTCAATTATTAAGCTTCCTTGGGGAATATGACAAGTTATTAGGTTTCTTTTTAGAAGTTTTGAATATGTTTATTTATATAACAGCGTGCACAGGATTTAATTAGGCTTTTCGGGAATCTGACGTCAATTGAACTTTGTGCTTTGTTGAGTGGGAAGATTGTCAATATTTATTCATTCACAATCAGGACTACTCAGAAGTCTGATGGTTTATAGAATTGAGAATGAAGCCGAATCTTCTTGCAACACAACGCTTATATTAAAGTAAAGGGGCTGATGTAGTATCAAGATCAGTGTTTCTCAAACTGTGATCAGCGGAAAAATGTACGGATGATCTTTTGCTCTTAAGGACTCGCAGATTATAATCTTTTAAAATAAATAATAATAACAATCCTTTATTTTAATTGATGGAACATTTTTGGCGGAACAATAAGAAAATTATCTTGATAATAACCTAACGGTTTTAAATCAAATTTTGTTATGAGTTGAATTGAAAAGTAATAGAAAGAAGTGAAATAGTAATGCAATGAGGTTTGGCCAAAAAAATAAAAGTTACAAAAAAGATCAATATTTGTTTAAATAAAAGTAAGATGAAATAAAATAGAAAAAAAATAACTAGTTAATAAATTGTGAGGACGGGTGAGGACTTAATGTAAACGTTTCGGTAGTTTATGTTTTACTCGAAAACCCAGTGAGTCTTTATTGTATCGGCCTAATGAAGAAAATAGATCATTGGAATGAATTACAACTTTGGCATAAAAGTTGTTGGTTAGACGAGAAGTAAAATCAAAAATTAACGGAACTTTCGCTGAATCATGAATCTCTCTGGTTGATTGAAAGTCATACCAGTCAATGTTTAAGATCATACGAAGTAGTTTATTTTGGAAAAGTTGGAGCTATTTAACATGGCATTCAGCAGCATTATGGAAAATAGGGCAGCCATAAGTCAGAATGGGTCTTATGTAGGACTTGTAAATTCTAAGTTTTGAATCAGTTGATGCAAAGGAATTTCTACTTAAAAAGCAATAATTGGAGAAACTAGTGGCACTGGCATTGATAACTTAATCTTTAAATAATCCCATACAAAGACTATAATCTGCGGGAGCCTTGATTGCACGCGAATTAAAAAGGTTTGAGAAACACTGATCTGGATCAAGACATCTGTTATGATTAAATTGCTCAACTCTTTAAGTCCCATTTAGATACCAAATTCTGTCTGGAGACCATTAAATTTTGACATTTTTAAAAAAATTCCTATTAAAGAGTTTTATGCCTTAAGCATCGCTTAACCCTGACTTGATATAAATATTGCCATACATCATCGAAAATCGCTTTGAGAACATCCAATCAAGCAGTCAATTTCTCCATCAAATATCTCCTTAAAGCATCTAACTCTCGTTATCTTTTCAGAAATTACTTACGTAGCCAATTTATTTTCGACTTCCTATCGACGTTACCATTCGTTTCAATTTATCGGCTTATAGATGATCAAAATCCCATAAAGTCTATAACCACATTGAGAATTATAACATTTCATATTGTCTTCTTATTCAAATTCTTTCGATTTTCATCGATTCCTCGTGCACAAAATTACACTGATGATCTTATGACTGTGAGTATACGATGATGTTGATTATAGACATTCTTAGTTATTATTGAACATAAAAAGCACTTGAGGAATTTGATAAGTGTGCACTTGAGTATTAAAATCATGATTTGATTTTTTCGTGTATATATTCCAGAAATTCAAATTGAGTCATGTGACGAAGATAATCATTATTCTCATGCTGCGCTCCACAATGTTCATTCAAATTTCCATTTGCGCATTCAAGGCTGTCGCTTCGAGTATATTTTATGTAAGGCGACGTTTATAGTTATTATTATTACACATCACTTCATTCTACATATTTTCTTTATGTAGCACTGGATATGTTTTAGACACATAGACATTGAATTTAATTTGATTGATTTGAATCTCATTGCAGTACTTGTATCTTCCGAATCAAATGAGCCCTGCAATTGTCGAATTATTAAACCCTGACGTGCCATTTTACATCAAATATTCTCGGATTCTTGACTTTATCATTTGGGCATTTTTCGATACGTCATTTGGTAGTGACACGGATGTTTACATTCCAGGAAAATTAATCTCAGCAGGATGCATGTTCATTGGACTTGGCTACAATTTGTATATTCTTGTACAAATTTTAAGCATCATGAACATTATTCATTCATCGAGAACGAAATATTATGAAATTATGAACCAACTGAATGCATATATGAAGAAAAGGCAATTTCCAATGCACTTACAGCAGAGGCTAAGGTTCTTTTACAAGAAGAAATTTCGTAAATCATATTTCAAGGAAGATGAAATTTTGGATATATTATCTGGTGAGTGGAATAATTGGTTATGGCACTTTTCACGTTAGTGTTCAGCTTGTGTGTTTAAATAGATTTGATTGGAATTTTCACTGGCAACAAAGTGGTTAATATGATACTTTTGTGCAAGGTGTGGTGACTTTTAGGATCTAATGATGACCTTATGTAGCTTTAGCCATAGTGTACAGGGGATATTGGATGCTGGGAAGACAGAATGTTAATGGTGGGTTTGGATTTAGCTGATATTGGCTGACTTAATGTGTGAAGCCTGCAAAAGGGTAATTTTTTGATGACTTCCATCAAAAAATACGATTTTAAGAATATTCGACCCCATCTCTCGACGTCCAGTAGCAAAACTTTCATGTCACACTGTCACATTAGATCCATTCCCATTAATAATTGGCTTTATAAGTTAATGACCCCGTACCAGGACAAAAGTGCAACAATAAAACTCAAAAATTCTTATGTCTAAAGCAAGTTCCTCCTAAATCCACCTCTTTGATCACCAGAAAAAATTTCTCACGCTCATAAATTTCTCAAAACCATCAAAGCTGTCTAATAAATAAACAGCCATCCCTTGGTGGTAAGCTAACACTTAATATTTACGTCCTGATCGAATAAATGTAATCTCACGTCGTAAACACACAATTGTTCATTAAATATTGTTCGCACACAATTACTATATCCATAGCTTATTGTGCCTCTATGTTGTCTTGAAGAAATCTCATAATAATAATAATTTTAAACATAAATTTCTTTTTTGCCTTTTGCAGAACCCTTGAAACGTGAAATTTTAATAAATGCAGACAAGTTATTTGTGGAACGCGTAAAGTTGTTTAAAAACATACCGAGTAGTCTGGTCAGTTCGATTGCTGCCAGTTGCAGAAAGGAGCAATTCCTTCCTAATGATCTGGTAAATTCCCTAGCAGAAATTTACTAGTAATTTCCTAGTAATTTACTGGATAACTTTCCATTTGCTACTTGCTATTTACTAGTCAAAATCCAAGTTCAAATCATCGCCAAAGACCCGCATTTTCACTTGCTAATTGACTAGTCAATTCGCTTACAATTTAACTAGTAATTTACTAGTAAATTTGTAAAAAATTTAAATGAATATAACCGTTGATTTCCACGTGTTTTTTAATTTTTTTATTTGTGTAAATTATTGTAAAAGTATTAGTGTGTACTTAGTTTAATTAATTAAAGTACACTAATACTACGAAAAAAAATAAAAGACTTAATTTAATTAAGTCAAACACTGATGAACGCTTATGACTCGCACGCAAACCTGAGGAAGATAAATAATTAAATTGAATGTCTCATACAAATTTGGATCGACCTTATAAAGGTGATTTCTGCGCGCTCTTGTGAAGTATATGGCAAATGCCAAATTTAGAACAAAATTTTTTATGATGCAAAAATTTCTTTTTTTGATGATTTTTCGTAGGATTCGAACTTAAGAAGATTTGATCAAACATTTCTCATGGAAATTTGCTAGTAATTTGCTATTAAATAGTAAGTGTAATTTACTAATAGTAAGTTGTTTTAATAATAACTAGTAAATTGCAAGTAGTAAAATAGAAAGACTAGCAATTTGCTAGTTAGTCTCGCTAGGGATTCCATTTAACGTAATTTTTCTCTCACTTTTGCTTCCATTCTTCCACACTGGGGCCTTTCACAATTATTGAAGAAGTTTGAGTATCTTTGAGCATTGCTTGGCTGGAATTAATACATTGATTCACAATTTTTTATAATATTACATTCAGATTGTTAAAGCAGGAACAGATGGTGAATGTATGTTCTTTATTGCATCAGGAAGCGTTTGCGTAACAACCTCAAATGGACAAGAGTTATGTCATGTAGAAGATGGTGATTATTTTGGCGAAATTGCCTTCATCTTAAAGAACAGAAAGGTGAGGAACAGAAAAAAAAATTATTGCCAATCTTCTCATAAATTGATAATATTTTTTTTCATGCCTTTCCATTTTCTCATGGCTGGAATTCTTCTTGACTTTTCTCCCCCCAAGCGCATAACCAATGTAATAGCCATTGAATTTTGTGAGATTTATATTCTCGATTATGCCAATTTAAAGAAATATGCACAAATTAATGATACAATTATGCAAAAGCTCACCGACTCCGCAAATAATCGTATGGAAGTGACACTGGAGGCCGAAGAGATGTTTAAGAAGCAATTGGATGAGAAAATTCGTGAATCTGCTAAAGATACTTTTAGATATGATGTTAATTAAGGTAAGTCATTAATAATTTATTTGCGGATCATTTGTTCAGCACCTTCGGACATAGTCAGAAATTCAGTCATTTATTAAGTTCTAACACTTTAGCTTTTTCTCATACAAGACTGAATTACATTAAGGCAGCATAACCAAAATTGGATGTGTACGCGCAGCAATGAATAAAATGTGAAGTGAAAATGGATTGTGGCTGCTGCCGCAAAGATGAGTAGAATAAGGCAATGCAAGATTTTTTTACGCCTTACTTTGTCGTTCCTTCTTCTTGCTTTTCTTAGCGGTTTATTGCAATTTTTTATTATATCATGTTTCCCTTCCTCATTGATTTCATATTTTTAGTACGCAACTTTGTTGCTGATGGCTGGAACTGTGGGATGAGAATTATATTTAAAAAAGTACCAAATTCGATTAAAATTCTTTTTTATTAATCCTGAGAAATATACCGTCAATATCGTGTACCCTATTTACATATATACATAATATTGTAATTTATTACAGCTCATGCTGATGCGGTTCGTTTGGACACTCTTCTAATTTTATGCATTTCTTTTCCTTGTTCCGGACATAGCCTTTTTGGCAAAAGCAGCCCTTTTTGTACTGTTGTCCACAATAATATGTTCTTGGATGCTCACCTTTTGGTATATGATAAATAAATTTTACATAATTTTCGGGTTAAAAATGTTTGATAGAACTTACAAGTTGGTTCAGTGCATACTGAAAAGATAATGGAAAAGAATTTAAATAATTATTGTATAAAATACTGAAAATTATGTGACAATTAGATTTTAATTTTAGGGATGATAGCTTTGTGACTAATATTATATTCGTTGATAAAAGTATGGATATCTTTGAAAAATCACAATTCGCTATACTTACGTTGGTAACGTTTTAAGAATTCCTCATTTTCTCTACATTCAGCTTAAAAAATCAAAAATTATTTTATTAAAATGAATTCATTGCAATAAGTTTTAAGACTTACGATCAGGGCAGTCCTCAAGAAGTATGCATTTTCTGTTCTTATTGCGAACGTACCTGTCTTTGCAGTAGCATCTGGTAAGGAAAATATTATATTAAAAATAATTATTTAGCTTAGGCACTGTTTATAAATTACGTCGATCGGGACATGCGATTTTTAAGATCCCCCTTACGTTCGCCCATTGTCTTGAAATTGGTGTATATGTAAATATATTGTGTTAAACCCTTTCGACCTACAATTTATAGTAAAATTTGAACCGCTTGCAAGCTTTCTATATTGCAAAGGCACGAGTTCGTTCAAAGACCCAACAATGAACCTACTAAATATTCGTGTTCACAAGATGCTGTAATGAAATCATCCAGATGCTAGTATGTCCTCGTATACTTATCAAATGAGACACGTTATGAGCCAAAGAATTAAATTATGACCTTTGGCTCATAAAACCAACGCTCTACTACTTAGGCCATTAATGCCTCTTGAGTTGAAGTTGATATAGAAAAAATTTCTTATATTTAAATCGTGACAAAACTCCAGAATTCCCTCCTCACAAAATGCGACGTCATTTATACTTATGGGTTTAAGGACTCAGTGGATACTGTCTCATGAAATCTCAAAACATTAATGAGACTAACGCTTTAGAAAATTATTTTTGATAGGGCGTAGCTAAGGGGATTTTCAGAATTAAACCCTTTCTGAGCAAACATTAAACCCTTAATAAATTCCAAATATTTTTGACTACGCCTATGACTCTTAAACATTATGAACTCACAACATCTCACCAGAAATGTCACAATTCACATCACAACCCAACCACAAATCACGAAAATATTTTAATTCACCGCAAAATATCAAAAATAAAATCTTACCCCTTTTTACAAATAGCAGGACACATCATGTCATATGGTAATGGTTTACTGCATGTAGCCTCGCAAGATGCAATTTGTCCGCACTCACTGTAGGTTTCATTTTTATGGCATGCCGCTGAATTTAATGAAATAAGAAGACTTTTAATTGATTTTTAAATGACCACATATGTGCGTCAATTTGCGAATGATTTTCTTTTTCCTTTAAGAAATTTAATTAACAGTCGTTAAATGATTAATTGAATAAAAAGCACAGACACTTTATCTTTGGTTTGGTCAGAAAAGTTTAAGTAGCCAAACCTTAAATTTGTTAATGTTTCGTTGCAATTAAAATTAAAGAATTTTTTTTTTCTCCGTTTTATGGCTCAACATAAAAATTTCATTCCAATCTTACTTATTGGTTTTGGACATTCGTCGATATGAACACACTTATTTTCCTTGTTGCGAACATAACCAGACTTGCAAAAGCATCTAAAATCGAAAAGAATCGAGAAATTAATTTAATTTGATAAAATAAATCAATTTTATTGCGATTCATGTAAATGCCGGTACTTTAAAGGTGCAGTGGTGGAGTCAGGAGGTCTATATTCAGTGATCACTAAGATAAACTTCAATATCAGATAAATATAGACCTCCTGGCTTCACTTTAGCACCAGCATACCGTTATCAAATTTTATAATTGAACTTATGTCGATTAGTTTCGCATAAATCTCTTAAATGGAGTAAATGCAGTAAAATTAAACAGCAGAGGTATTGCCAAATTGAGCAGTAATTATTTACTCACCCGGATCGACCACCCAGCATTGATGGGAATGGAGTTTGTACATCACATGTTGGATCTGCAGTTACTAAAGAAAAATAATAAATTACGTAGTTGTGTATGTAAACACAAATGTTCTTGTAAACTCGAAACAAAAAGGCTTACTTGGAGCTCGTTCGTAGAAAACTTCATTCTCTTCGCATTGTGCTGGATGTGAAATAATTTAAATGTCATTTCAAAAAGATGTTTTGTTAATTTATAGCAAAATCATCTATTTATATACTTACGAATGCAGCAACAGCCTCCATCCTGATGACGCAGTGTTCCATTTATACAAATGCTTGGCATAGGACATGGTATTGTAGGTCGAGGACATTTGGTGATCAAATAATAACATTTGTGCAGCTTTTTGGCTTCAAGTTGGACTAGAAGTAAATATTTAAGTTTATATTGGCGCAATTTTGATACTAAGCACAGAGTAATAGCCCAAAGTGTCTTAAAAGACAGCAACATTTATATCAGATTTTTGAGTTTAAATTGTTTTTGAATTCATAAATCCAAAATCAAGTCTTGCGGCATAAAACTTCAGTTTAGCCTTCTTAACTTCACTAAAATATTCACTTAATTCAGCAGGTTCTCAATTAAAGTATCCAAAAATATTAAACCCAAGCTTCACTTTAAACCTCAATTTTAAATACCTGCAATGACAGCTAATGCTATTGATAAAATGAATATAGACTTCATCCTTCCTTATCAAAACCTTATCGACAACTAAAAGTTTTATGATAATATGAGTAAAATTCACTTCCAATCGAAAAACACTTGTTTAATCATATTCCAAGTTCTCAAGAAAAGTAGCTATATATTTTGGAAGAGTCTGTATAATTTTTGGATGTAAAATTTTAATTATTTATTAAGTGCCAAGACGCAACAACAGTCTGTTTTTAAGTAACTTTATTAGTTTGCGTGATGTTTTTTGATCAAGGGAAAAATGTAAGTAATTCAGATAAATAATATTATTTGAAGTCTGGAGAAGATGCGGTAAAAATAATAAGTGTTTAAAATGTGTGAAAATTCAGTATGTAAAACGTTTGTTTTGTTGTTAGTGAAATAAATATTTATGGGTATTTAAGTGAAGGTTTAGAAAGGTGAATAAACTAAGCAAAAGTGAGATTCCGTGTCTGAATGTTGAGGAGAATTTAATTGGAAATTCAAGAAGTTATGTCAAAGGTTTAATTATTTTAAAAGTTCCTTCCTAAAACTAGTGTTATAAGTACTGTCGGTTTTCTAGGGCTGCTTGAGACAATTTCCTTTACTTTATCCAGCTAAACAGGGTTTTCTGATGTAATTTGCATACTTCATCTCCTACCCCATGCATAGTGTAAGGTAGACACCCAAGGATACTTTGGGCAAATTAGATGGGATACTTTAGGTTATTGGACGTCTTAAAAACGTCTTATTTCGAAATAGCGATGATGAAAGCTAAGATCTCTAGAGCTTGAAGCTCAGGTATGATTTTGGGGTAATTCATTTATGACGTCCGTCAAAAAACATGATTTTAAGACCATTCTTCACCCCTCTGTCACAAAATTTGCATCGAAAAAATTTCCTTTGTTTGAACTCTCACAAAATCTTAGATCATCCACTCGAACGTCATAAGTGGACAACCCCTATGAAAATAAGAATAAATCAGAATTAAAGTCTCTAAGTGGACAGCTAAACCATTTACCATCTCACATCCAAAACCCCAAATTTATTGCATATAAAATTAACAATATTCAATTACAAAAAGTCATTAAACATCTCAAAAAAACTCATAAACTGTTTTTTTTTTTCTCTTGACATTTAACAATATAAAATGTGTTACACTTGCTTTTCGCTCATAAAAGCCAATCAGCCATTATAGAAGTAATATATTTAATATTTCGAAGTCAAACCACAAAAACTTGATGACCATTTGAATATTTTTTTAAAAGTCATAAACGCCTTTCAGGTTTCACTTTTATTTCACATTAATAAAAATTGTGAAGAAAATTCAATTAACAGAATTTGTGGTTTTAAGAACAACGACATCGTAACTTAAAATACCAATTGCACTTTTTCTTTTGTTATCATTTGTACATTCACATATTCCAATTTTGTGCATTGTTATTATAATTTTTTTTTTTCAAAGTTCTTTTATGTAAAGTTCGACCGCATTAGTTGCAAAGAATAGGTGAAATAACGAGAGTTGTGAAGAAAGAAAGGCACATGAAAAGTACTTTGCAGATCTTTGCAGATCACAGAACGATTAACGCTCGTTAACAAATTAGCAAACATTAATTATTGTTAAACGATTTTGCGGTAAAGTTAAAGTTTTCTTCATAATAATTTTTAGCTGAATTTTTGCAGGTGAACTTTTGATTTTATATTGTCTGGCAAGTGGATATTCTTAGTTATCTCCAATCATTAGCAAGGATGTGGAGTTATTTAATTGATTTTTGACTATTTTTGAAGTCAGCAAGAGTCAACCAACTCTAGCCTCTTAATGATAGATTTTGCTGACTAAACATAAGGGCAGAACTTAATACAGCTTAATACCACTTCAAAGAACATTCCTAGTCAAAACAGATCCCTTGGGTGTGTTGCGAATCCAAAGGGTCTGGTTTTAATAGAGGAACCCTCCCAAAAAGTTTAAAAACCACTAAAAAGATGGATCTACACAATATACTCTGAAATTTTCATCATTCTGTCTTCGACGTAATTGCATTATTATAGAATAAATAGCCAATTTTTATGCTTTAGAAAACTAAGCCTGAATAGTACAAATTGGTTAATCGAATCGAGACCTGACGCAAAGCTGGCATGGTGCTAGCTTCGATTTAAATCCGGCACCATACCAGACTCACACCGACTTGGTGCCAGATTTCTGATCGAATAACGGGAAGTCTATCTTCTACCTTCAAAATACCTTTTACCAACATAACATTCACCTATCTAATTTAAATGCGCTACAACCAATTAGTCACACTCAACTCGAACATTTTTCATTTCCAAAGATAAAGTGAAGAAAATTCGCAGTTTGTTAAGTGCCGGAAAGAGGTTGAAGAGATGAAAAAAACAGAGTATGTGTGCGGCATGTTGCAAAAAAAGAGTAACAGAAACATAAATAATGCTAGTGCAATTTATATTTTATGCATAATCGAGACTTTTTTTTATTATTATTATTATCTTTTATAGTCTTGAACCCGATTTTGCTTTTGTGAAACAATTTAAAGCAATTGATTTTTTTTTGTGTCATCAGCATTATTGTTGTTTAATTAATTTTTTGCAATTAAATTAAATTAAATTTTATTGAATTTGAAATTCGCGGTGATTGTGTAAAATGTTCACGTGCTGTAAGTGTTTTGAGTTTATTTTAATAATTTATATAATTGAGAAATGAGAACAGAATTTTATTGCAATAAAGACTGTGATTTAAAAATGATGTCTCATTTTTGTCATTAAATCTATAGAATTATTTTTGTTCTAAAAGTTGGTTCACTAGGAACTAAAGTCATGCCAAAGTTCGAATCCTACCCTTTTCAAATTTATTTATTTATCAATAATATTGACATTTCAAATGTTTAATGTTCAAGATTCAAGGAACAAAACTGGCAACCAAATGTAGCTTGAGATATTGCAATGTGAGCTACAGAATTATCCTTATCATATCAACAGCACTCTATGTAATGATTGAGAGATTGGCTTTAAGTAGGAATCAAACCCACGTCCGCAGGAAAAACATTTAGAGATTTCAATTCTTTTGCCCTAATACTAGGCCTCAGTGTTCTTACTCTCGCATTAACAGTTTTAACTTCATGTGATTTGAATTACGATGATACGAAACTAAACCTTGTGAACAGAATATTGATAAAATGAACCTGACGTTCCCTTGATAGATAAAAAAAATATTTTCTGTGAACATTATTTTCAACTGACCCTCCCAAGCAGAACATTCAATTTTTCGCAATCAACAGCAGAATATACTTTGCAAGCAGCAATATCGCGCAATAGGAAAGACTTCAATGCTTGACATATTCATATTCACATAAATGAATTTCTCAAAAAAGCCCATATATGATGGACTCTTTGTATGCAGTAAGGAAATATAACAAATGCCCATAATGCACAATAGAATTCTGTGGGAACAAAGAAGGTAAAAAAAGAAGAAGAAGAAGTAAAATGCTCAATTGTATGTGTCTCAATTCTTTCTCTTTAAAGAAGTTGCGATTGCCCATGTAAAGACTTGACAAAGTATTCAATCCGAATGAGAGTGAAAGTCATTTTAAGCATTGGAACCGAGCAAGAAAAGAAAATAAATGAAAAGAAAGATCGTTATTGATCAAATGGTACCGATCTTTGGTTAAATATTATACACATACTTCCTCTCATGCGCCTGCTATGTCCACTGCCTGCCTGCTTATTCAGTTACAGTATTATTCAATATTCAATACCGTGTGACGAAATATTGCGCAAAAAAAAACTATCTTCCAACTATGGATATGCTTTATTATTATTATTGAATTCAATTCCAAAGTATTTATCGATTTCTTATAAAATATGAGTAGAAAAAACGGATTGAGGAAGTTTCTCTTTCTAAATGCGTCCATATCACTTCTATTGCCTCATCATTATTACGTTTTAATCTCATTAATGAAATCTGCTATTTTTGTGTGCTATTTGTTTCCATTATTCGCATTATCGACTTATCGGCGTGGGGGTTATTCACTAATGACGTCCATCATTTAGCATCTTATCCGTGTCTTAGATTTTGCGATACTTTAAATACTTTCTGTATGAAAATTTTCTTACAATGAGAGTCTAAAACTTTAATTTTTAATCGACATTACTTATGAATGCCCCCAATTCCGCAAAAAAATTAATATTTTAACTGAATTAAATTCATTTTTCATTATTAATGGAATGACATCAGTATCAAGTGAAAATTACGAATCCTGTGGTGCTGTGAATGTGCTGAGAAATACCACATATGTGATTATGATATAATTTAGTTCTCATTAGTAGTCGATGATGTGTCTGATGTTATTTTTTTGCATATAAAATGAAATGAAAATTAATGATTTGCATAAGGAAGTAGAATTTATTTTTAATGTTTATTTATTTTTGTTTCTTAAGCAATATTTGAAGTGTAATAAAATCGAAAATAATAAAAAGGAGTGAGAAAGAGAGTTCGACGAACTTAAAAATCTCGATGGGATACTTCATGAATAGTTACGTGAATTTTATTTCTGCTGCTGCTTCTCGATTTCTAGTTTTGGTTTAAATTAACATTTCAAATTGAATTGGAATATGAAATCGGAATTGCAACTTTACAGAAGCTTCAATTTTTAAAATTGATGTTTAAAGTTTGAAGAATTCTCAATATTAGAAACTATCAATATTCGAAATTAAAAAGAAGCATAAATAAGGTATTGAAAAAGATTTTTAAAGTGAATATTCTCAAAACTTCGCTGAAGTTGATCTAGAAATTAAATGTAGAATGAGTTTAAAAACACACACATGCATTTCAGCTTAAAGGTTAGAGAAACAATATCCTTATTGACTGTATGAACGTCTGAATTCTGACATCTATGTTCAAATAATTTACATTAAGCATCTTTTTTAATATTTTCAAATTTGCAAAAGTTCACTCATAATTTAATCATAAAGCAATTTTGATGTTGCTCAGAATCATCTAGATTCTAAATTATGGGTAAATTACCATTAACAATTTTCTTAGGCTCGGAAACTAGGCGGTAATTTAAAGGTGTTATTTATCGGTATTTCATATAAAGACGCAGTATTTGGGGGTATTTAGAGGTATACCGCCTAGTTCCGAGCCTGGGAATTTTCCAATAAGGGTGTGGAACTGATGATCAAATAGAATATTAAAATCATGATTTAAAATGAACAAAATGAACAAAAATCAAATTATCAATTCCACACCCTTGTTTTTCAATAAGACTTGCTAATTGATATATTCATCGAGTTTTTGAATAAATTATGAGCATTTCATTCTCAAATTTTGCAAAATCAATAAAGTTTTCTTTTAAATGACGTATAACAAAAACTTGACTAATGAACCACGTTTTTAAAATTTATTCAATTTTTTTCTTTCGTCTGGAACTATTACACTGCGATAGACCACCTCCCTTCTCAATTATTGGATACAGGTGCGTAGAATGGGGAGATTTCGGGGGTTTTGAGGGTTTTTGTGAAAAAAATTCTTAAAAACTTCCCATCTTCCCCAAATTTTTCCGTAAAAGAATATTGTCCCTCTCCTGATTGGACCCCAAAATAAAATTGAGAATTCTAGAATTCAAATTATTTCTAGAATTCCAATTGACTTCAAAAAAAAATTCAAATCAGTTCCAAAGTTATCAAGAATAATAAAACTGAAATTTTTAAGTTAAGTTTCTTCTGACAAAATTTCAAGTTTATCAATTAATATAAATCACTAGCCACATTTTTTATCTATTGACATGTCCAAGTATTTAAGTGAAAAGAAAAAAATAAATATTTATCTCTTGCCATTTCTCAAAAAGACACCAACATGTCTCTTTAGTCAAGTAGAAAAATATCTTAAATATTATCTGTCAAAGTTAATTTTTTCGTTTGTATTTAATTGCCGGACATGTCGCATTTTTTTCTACCCGTTTATCATACAAATTACGAATAAATATGAATGAAATGAAATAAAACAAAAAAAAAGAGTTTCTTTAAAAAATCATTTGCATTAATTAAAAGCGGAGCCACCAAAAATTATTATCTGTCGGCACCGCTTTTCATGTGTCAAAATAATACTTCAAGTCAATAAAGAAATGATTCCCTATTATCTCATTCGACCAACAAAAAAAAAGTATCGATTTTATATCAAGTCTTTTCTATTCATTACCATTGTGCATATAAACGTGCTCGACCGTGCACAGAAAGAGATAGAGAAAAAAATTTCATCATGTGAAAGATTTTAAGGCGTAATGATATTGTAATGAAATCGGAAGTGACGAAGAAAGCAGCGCAATTTGGTGAAGGTTGTAATCATATGTCATAATAATATCTGTAGCATTTACTATTATCAAATCGTGTACATACCGTAATATAATTGGAGGGTATGAGCTACATGGTGATGACGGAGAGGTTTGCTTGGAATATGAATGAAAAGTTTTTTATCTGACTTTTAAATGACTGCCGGCATTTTGCGAATTATTACGAAATATCACATTGTGCATGAGAGACCTGCCATTTGAATATGAATACATCGAATGTTCTGGCAATTAAATGTGAGTTTGTGAATGGGCTAATCACTTATGATGTCTAATTTTTTGAGAAATTCATCAAATTTTTCAACTTTAGAGCTCAGAAAATTGTCTTTAAAAATTTAAACTTTTTGAAGGACATCATTTATGAATGCCTCCAAAGTTTTAATTGGAACATTTTAATAATTTTACTTTCTGAGGGCATCTGTAATTAAATGGAGAAAATGTTTCAGTAGGAAGTTGTTAGTAGGTGTCTTTTGATGTTCACTTACTGCACTCAATGGTTGTGTTCTCTGATCGGGAATGGTTGTTTGGAAGCGACTCTTAGGAGTCGTGCACTTATGACGTCCAAAATTAACAGTCATTTTTCAAAAAAGGTTATTGGATTTCTAGAAATTTCTATTGTTCTTTACTTGCTCCCCCCTCCTTCTGGACGTCATAAGTGAACGTCCCCTTATATGTATTGTTTGAAGGGTTAATACCTTAAAGAGGATGTTGATGTTCCTCCCTTCTTGTCCTGATTGCACTATTACTAGGAGGTTGAGCAATGACAAAGCCATAAGAGAGCATTTGATGAAATCTGATTAATTACATTTGAGTCATTTTGATCAGTTCCGCACTTTCTGACTGAGCGTTACAAATGACAAGACCAAAAAAGATAAGTCTGACACAAAAATACCAAAATATCAATTGTATATCATCACATGATTTTATTTAGCACAAAATATACCTTCGTCGATACTTATTGACTCTAGTCATTATTATTCTGAATTCATTTACAATTTTGCAACAAAATTCCCAATTTGTGTCAATTTTAAACTCGCTCAGATAACGAAACTCCATAAGAAATGTTAAATGTTCGTAAATTAAAGCCCAAAACCCCAATCTGATCTCAATTTTACTTACTATGTAATTTAATCCACTCATTGTTATTTATCAACGAAAACTATTCAGATCAAGGTGAAATGCTGAATGAATTTCAATTAAATCTAGACAATGCGATCGGAAAGAAATTTATTTATTTATTTACTTAAAACCGAAAATTTCTTGCCCTTGAGATCATTTAAATCTCGATAATACTCACTGACCCCTAATAAAATTATTCATAGAGTCATTTTACTTTTAAATTCATATTCAGTCATGCGATAATCGATCAAATAATAACGATTGAATCAGGAAAGAAAAACAAAAATAAAATTATCAATTTCACATGTGAATTAATCCAATTAGCATTTCATTATAAGCATAAAAAAGATCTCTTTTAAAAAATATTGTGATTAACGTGGGCATATACACATTTATTTCTTTTAAGTGTCCACGGGTGATGATGTGAAGTCAACTGGTAATAAAGGAATTTTTATAGATATACTACACAGTTAATAGAGCTTTTTCTTCTCATCGCAACATTCAAAAGGTTTCCCATAAATATAAAAAAAATACGTCGAAATTCGACGATCAATAATAATAACAATATCGATGATCGACCGGTCGAACTTTCACTGACAATATAAATAATAAAAATAATAAAAATAATAACAATATAAAGAAAATAAGTTACAATATCAAAGAGATGATGAAGAAGTAAAGAGCAAAGTAATAGCAACACAAGGCCATGCAATTGATTATTATTTGATTGAAAATTTTTTGCACGTCCGTAAAATACGTCAATGATCGTCAAGTGGATTGTTGTGTGATGTGAATTTGAGGCATGATTGAGCAGAATTATTTCACTCTCTTTTATATTTTATTTTTTGAGTTTGCTAATTTGTGAATTGAAAGGTGGTAAAGACGACTGATTGTCTGTGAGCGCTAGCTTATTGGTTATGTAGTTTGTGCTCAAATGATTTTGTTATGTTCATTCAAGTTTCAGTCCTTTATATTTTACATGAAAATCAATTTTGTAAGTTTTTCTGGTCCAAAATTAAGTTAAGACTAAAATTTGCATAAAGTATTGTAAAAAGATGAAAGTGCAAACAATTACGTATAAAGGGTATGCAACTACAATAAATTAGACTGAAAGGGAATGAAACTACAATAAATAAGCCTTAAAGGTATGCAACTAAACCAGATTCGACTTTAAGAGTATGAAGGTAAAAAAATGAGAGTTAAGGGTATACAACTATACAAAATGAAAATAAAGGGGTATGAAACTACACAAAATGAGACGAAAAGGTTAAATAACTACACAAAATGAAACTAAATAGGTATGAAACTACGACAAATCAGCAAACTAGGGTACTAAACTACAGCAAATGAGAGTTAAGGGTAGACAACTACAGAAAACGAGAATAAAGGGGTGTGAAACAATACAAAATGATATTAAAAGGGAATGAAACTACAATTATGGCTTTTTAGAAGGGTATAAAACTACAATAAATTAGACTTTAGGGTCATGAAACTACAAACGAGCCTTAAGGATATACACCTACACAAAAGAAAATAAAGTGGTGTGAAGCTACATAAAATGAGGCTAAAGAAATTTGAAACTATAACTTAATGTTGTAAAAAGGTATAAAGTTCTACAAAATGAGTCACAAG
Organism: Chironomus riparius; assembly: GCA_917627325.4. Taxonomy (NCBI): domain Eukaryota; kingdom Metazoa; phylum Arthropoda; class Insecta; order Diptera; family Chironomidae; genus Chironomus; species Chironomus riparius. The sequence goes on from OU895877.1 coordinate 44,812,408, forward strand.
TGAACAAAACTACATAATATGAAAACAAAAGAGTCGTGAAACTTTCAAGAATATCACAAAAGGGTGTCAAACTACACCAAATTTAAAATGCGCTCCAATTCTATTTTCATAAGGACAATTTCTCTCAAAATTTTCGCACAAATTTAAACCCGCTAATTTGTGGTGCAAATAAATAAGATATCTCAGACTTAAATGTTCAATAATATTGACGATAAAAAGAAGATTTTTAAGCATATTGAGTGAGAGTGAACAAAAAAAGCCGTGAAATCCCATCATTAATTACACGCTATTTATACCTTGAAATCACGATTATTTTCACGAACTTTGTTAAATTGTCGGTTATGCCATAATCAAAAAAAAGTTTTTTTTCTCTTTGCCGAAACTTATGCGTACCAAGAAATGTTCGTGCTTTTTCTCTTTCTTTCATTTTTTTTGAATCTTTAACACATTGAATTGAAAAAAAAGTGCTAAAAAGTGGCATTATAATTAAGGTATAGTGAAATTTATTCAAACATATCATAAGTTGTTATGATGATGTATTTATGGTATTTTAATTAGTCAGAGATTAATTTGTTGTTGCTCCCGCTTCATTCATGTTTTAAAGCCTTCTAAGCGAAAACGAGAAATTGCGTTGTGGAAAAATTAAAACCCATCTCAATTGTCAAGGCAAGAAGAAAGAAAAGATTTTGTTTTCATTTCTTTTTTTTTTAAAGAAAGCGATCATAAAATTTTGTATTTCTATTGTCATTATGCCATAATCATTAACATCCATTATGTAATTGTTAGGTAAAAGATATCACACAATGTTGTTGCATTCTTAGTTGTCTACACGTGGAGAGGTTTTTTGCTGGTTTTTTTTTGGAGTTTTGGATGGGATTTGACTGGATTAGGGATATGTTATTAAATTGAGGATAAACTTTCGTTTTTGAGGATCAATTTTGAGTTTATCAAAGGCATGTAATGAGTTTAACTCACAAGATTGAGATTAAATCTGAGGGAAATGTCTCAAAAAATCAATAATGTTCAGTTTTCTCAACTAAGATGCAAGGGAGTATGAGTTTTTATAATACTTTAGGGCACATCGCTTGATAAGTGTAATTAACGACTCTTAAAGGACAATAGCTTAGATTTCATTATACATTTTGTATTCTGGTACATTGTAAATCATGAAACGATTACATTAATGCCTTTTTACTTCAAAGAAACTTAAAAATTGATCCTCAAGTCACATAACAAAGATTTTGGACAGCAGGGGACAATCTGAGACTGAAAAATGTTAAAATATTCTATAAATTTACAGCAACTTAATAAGCAAAAGCTACATAAAACTTCAATCTAAATATGTTAAATATAACCTTTCACAAAAAATCTTCATTCAAAATAAATAAGCTTCCCAGTCACGTCTATGTAAGGACGGAAAAATTATCAAAACCTACCACATTACAAACTCAAGTAAGTCAGCACTCTTATTCTCAATACATAGCTAATTTTGAATACATGAAGTAAACGACAGCGAGGAAAAGTTCATCACGTATCTAATTTGATTCTATCACATTTTTCTCCCTGACACTCTTCAAATATATAAATTTTGTTTCGCACGTTTTTATGGAAAAGAAAGCGTAGAATTTTCAATGAATTAAAGATAAATAAATAATAGCAAGACAAGATAAAACAAAAAAACTACGGAAAGATTAATTTAATCCTTGATCTAAATAAATTTAAAGAGCAATGAATTTGAATTGATTTTTGTAAGTCGTAAACAAGCAAGAACTCGTGCTTTGGAGAGAAGAAAATTAGCAATTCTAATATTTTTTCTCATATTTTATTTTCTACTTTTTCCTTCTGATGCAAATGAGCATTTTAATCAAACATCGAATTTCATGTAGTTGCCATTAAGGTCTATTGATTATTCCAAAAATAAAGATCGGGTTGTTAATAAGGTGTGTTTGGCTGATTTGAGTGTTTACTAGATAGTTAAATTCATTATCATTTAAATGTACCTTCCTTCTACAACCCTAGTCACAGTCAACTTTTAGTTGCTAGTATTCTGCAGTAGCTAGTATTCTAGGGTAGCTAGTATTCTGGAGTAGATAGTATTCTAAGGTAGCTAGTATTATGAAGAAGCTAGCATTCTGGAGTAGCTAGTATTCTAAGGTAGCTAGTATTCTGGAGAAGCTTGCATTCTGGAGTAGCTAGTATTCTAAGGTAGCTAGATTTCTAGGGTAGCTAGTATTCTTAAGTAGTTTATATTTTAGCGTATTCACGACTAAAGACTGGTTTGAATTCAATGGCATCTAAGAATCTTATTTAGCTTGCATCCGCTTATTCTAGAGAAACCGCTCCAGGCAATAAATTGACAAATATCGATGAATTTAACCATTAAGATACGGCTGTGAAAATTTGTCATATCAATATGATTGTATGTAATGATTTAGATAACATTCTCTAATAGGAATTGAACTCACGATCTTGAGAGACAGACTTAATTCTTTCTATTTAATCTTCTGCCTAACAATTTAACAGTAGATTCTTAACTTTTTCACTGGCAATTTGCTTACTTATATCTCGATATCCCCAAAAATCTTTTTTCCTATCACCCATCAAACCATTTATGTTAAATTTAAAAAACACATTCACAATAAATTATCCAAAAATCAATATTTATTCCAACCCTGTGATTCCCAAATGAAATGAAAAGTTATTTTTCGAGGTTAGAAATTACCTCTCATACATATCACAGAAATCTTTGTTGTTTTGACTAAAGAAATTATCCCACAAGCAAAAAAAAATTACACGGCACGTGAAGAGAAGAAGGAAAAAATAAAGAAGAGATGAATGGTCGAAGATTGAAGGGTCATTCAATGAAAGTAAAATTTGAGCTTTTTTGTTTGTTTGAAAGAAATGAAAAAAGAAACAAAACAAAAACAAAGAAGAAATCGGAAAGAGCCATGATATGCATGATTTTGTGTTGTCTGATAAATCGCCTTATATTTTGAAGTAATTAAACACAGCATAACATGAATCTTGACATGATAAATTTCCATATATAGCGCAATTTTCTAATGAAATGAATGAATGAAGATCTCGTGGTAAAATGCGCTAAAATAAACTCTTTTTATAGCCTTTTGTAAACGTTTATGATTGAATTATGATAGAGTAATAATAATATGGAAAGAGAAATTTTTTTTTACATCGTTTGTAAGCAGATTGGAATTATTAAGGGCCGGACATTAACCTCTTATCCATATCATATTCGAATCATAATTTATTTATTTATGTGTACATGCACTTCGATCATGAATTTATTTACTCTTTACTTTTTTTTTGCTCGCCTTAATGATTTCAACGAGCGAGCCAATGTAAACTGACATGAATTTAAAATGCGATCGACATTGAAATGCGTCATGTCAGATGCGTGCAATGACTTCAAATGCCTCCTTATTTTGTGTGTGTGTCTGTATGTCCATAATTTCTTTCTCTCTATATATTTTTCCTCAGTGATTGACGACTGTCACAAGCTGAAAAAGTTGATTTGCAGACTTAAAATATAAAGTTTGGATGGACTTGAGGAGAAATGGTGAACAAAATGGTTCAGCTTTGTTTTTAATCTTAGCGGTTGCTCACTTAGTGGTCTTTCTTAAATGATGTCTTATTCTTGGGATACGAGGGGGGTTTGTTGCAATGTGTCTCATGAAAAGGACGGATTAAGAAATGAAGCTGTACGATCTGTAGGGAGTTGATTCCTTCCTAATCTTCCGAACTGATAGTAGTAGGAATACTATAGGAGCCGTTCACTTATGACGTTCAAGAGGAGAGGGCAGGGGTTGAGGGGGGTCAGCAAAAAGAGAACAATAGAAATTCCTGGAAGTTCATTGTTCTTTTTTGGAAAATGACCGTTAATTTTGAATGTCATAAGTGAACGACCCCTTACTCCCTCCATAACATTTCCTGATAACTAAAGCCTTGAATTTTAAAATCATTTTAATTCCAACTGGCACCAGAAATTGACTTGAACTGGACAAACAAATTATGATAGTCACAACAACTCTTTCGAGCATAAATTTATTGAATTTTATTGAGCTTTTATTAATTTTTCAATTTACTTAGAAACCTTAAAAGTTCAAAGAGAGACGATGCAGTTAAAGTATTTGGAGTTTTAACATCAAAATAAACTATGTCTTTTATGTCTTTATTGGTTTTTGGAAAACTGCTACAAATGAGAATGGGAATGAAACACTGCAGGTTGAATTGTTTCATGATATGTGCTGCAAAAGTTAATTAAATGTTCAGAATATTCACAAAATTTATTCAACAAAGATATCAATTTTTCAATATTGCACAAAACCTGTTGTTTTATCTGTAGTCTTGCAAATTGAAATTCTCCCTCAATAAAATGGAATATCAATGTTGTAACCAACTAGATTATATCATTTTGTAAGTGTTGTAAGAAAAAAATATAAGGATTCGGAGATAAAGCTTTGAGCTATGAGATATTTTTAAACTTGGGAGTAATTGAAATGCAGTATACCGTATACCAAATACCAATTCAAAAAACATCCCTATTTCCAGGCTGAAGATAATTTCAAGCAAAGGAAAGTAAATGAAGGTATCCATAAGAATCCACAAAACTCCGACTTCCATATAGCACCAAATAAAAGCTCTTGTATTTTAAATAAAAATTTCAAGACCTGATTTCCGAAAGTCACAATAAATTCACTCCTGAACTAATCGATAGGGACAGTTGAATGTTAATTACATTAAAGTCCAATTTTTTACATAAAATTGAAGTTATTCTGCATTATTATCTGATTTTTAAGATTTAATTGACTTACTCATAATCATTGTGAGATCCAATGCCTTGATATACAAGATTAAATCACGATTCAATGAATAATTTCATCCCTTGATTACCTTGATTCGCAAATACAGCTAAAAGGCTCAACTAAACTTGAATAAGATTCTCCAAGCACGAGTTCTACATTCATTAGTGACTGCATTATTACAAGAATTTCATAATACATGAGTGCCTTACATAACAATTCGTTACCGCATGCACTCATCCATTTCTTCATCATCAGTTTTGTATTTCACTTCTTCGCTCTTTATCATTAAATTATATTTCGATTGATGTAATTTCTTTCGTTTTGATCTCGTTTTGTATCTTTTATTTTAAAAAAGAGTTGCAATGAGCACCAAAAAGGTAAGAAAAAAAAGCATCGCATTTGTATCTTTTTTTTCTCATTTCCGCTGCAGACAGTGCCTGATATATATTCGTACTTAATTACCTTTGTCATATCAATTTTCCTTCTCTTCTTTCTTTCACATAATTCGGAATTGAATGAACTCGAGCTGAAAAAAAATAATTTTTTTATAGACCACAAAAAATTGAATATAAAAAAAATGTTTATGCGGAGATACATAAAATAAAATTAAAATATAAAATAAAAGAGCTTACAAAATTGACTAATTTGTTAAACAACAATAAAAGAAAATGAAAATAAAGAGTCATAAACATTTGCGCGGAATGAGCTTTTATGTAAAATAGTTTGTCATCGGAGCATTTCATATTCACACAAAATTTTCAATTTTTGTGAATATATTGTTTTTGGTTTTTCGGAAAATCAGTTTTTTTAACTTTCTGCTTCAGGCTTACGAAATCAACCCAAATACCTGATATGTAAAAGTTTGTGCCTCGAAATACCTATCTAATGGTGAAAACAATTTTTCATTTGGCAGTTCCAGTTCCAAAAACTCGCAAAAAAGGGCATTCTGTTAGTTAGTTAGTTAATCGGTGCGATAACTCGCTTCAAACTTAATATTAAGACTTCCGGTTTTTTGCTTCTGATAGATAAAGGCTACCGCAAGAACTGTATTGTTTTTGGAGTCATAAGATGCTTCCAGTGAGGCACAAGATGCATAAACATATTTGTATGGGAAAAGTTTAACCGATTATTACATAACATATTTATTTTTTGTTTACAACGGAAATATTTGTTGGTATTAGTGTGATATTAATAAAATGGTTGTGACAGTATGCATTAAGTTAAATGTATGTGAAAAAATGTTGGAACTAGCAAGTTCCTTTACAAGATTCAGCATACTGTATCTATGTTATTAAATACAAACTTTATTTGTATCATAATGAAAATATTTTTTTTTTTGTTTAATTCTTAATTTTTTTCCTACTCGATTATTTTGTTTTTGTTTCAAACAGGCTTATACTTACTGGATCTTATTTCCAACGACAGCACAATTTCAATTTTACTTTCACAATGTCTGTGAAAGTGTGTTAAATACTTGTTAAATGATTGAATTAATTTTCCACAATGATTTTTCACTTTCAACAAATTTTCAAAGTTCACTACGAACTTTTTCTTATCTTAATTATAAAATTGATTGAAATTGTAATTGTCAAAGCCTACTTAGATCTTTTTCTTATTTCTTAATTATAAAAAAAATTCAAATTGAAATTGTCAAAGCCCACTTGTACTTTTTCTCAAACTTTACTGGATCTTGATTTTAAGTTTCAGACATGCTTAAAACTTTACTGGATCTTGATTTTAAGTTTCAGACATGCTTAAAACTTTACTGGATCTTGGTTTTAAGTTTCAGACATGCTTAAAACTTTACTGGATCTTGGTTTTAAGTTAAGACATGCTTAAAACTTTATTGGATCTTGATTTTAAGTTTCAGACATGCTTAAAACTTTACTGGATCTTGGTTTTAAGTTTCAGACATGCTTAAAACTTTACTGGATCTTGGTTTTAAGTTTCAGACATGCTTAAAACTTTACTGGATCTTGGTTTTAAGATTCAGACATGCTTAAAACTTTACTGGATCTTGGTTTTAAGTTATAGACATGCTTAAAACTTTACTGGATCTTGGTTTTTAGTTATAGACATGCTTAAAACTTTACTGGATCTTGGTTTTAAGTTTCGGACATGCTTAAAACTTTACTGGATCTTGATTTTAAGTTTCAGACATGATTAAAACTTTACTGGATCTTGGTTTTAAGTTTCAAACATGCTTAAAACTTTACTGGATCTTGGTTTTAAGTTTCAGACATGATTAAAACTTTACTGGATCTTGGTTTTAAGTTTCAGACATGCTTTAAACTTTACTGGATCTTGGTTTTAAGTTTCAGACATGCTTTAAACTTTACTGGATCTTGGTTTTAAGTTTCAGACATGCTTTAAACTTTACTGGATCTTGGTTTTAAGTTTCAGACATGGTTAAAACTTGACTGGATCTTGGTTTTAAGTTTCAGACATGATTAAAACTTTACTGGATCTTGATTTTAAGTTTCAGACATGATTAAAACTTTACTGGATCTTGATTTTAAGTTTCAGACATGCTTAAAACTTGACTGGATCTTGGTTTTAAGTTTCAGACATGATTTAAACTTTACTGGATCTTGGTTTTAAGTTTCAGACATGCTTAAAACTTTACTGGATCTTGGTTTTAAGTTTCACACATGATTAAAACTTTACTGGATCTTGGTTTTAAGTTTCAGAAATGCTTAAAACTTTACTGGATCTTGGTTTTAAGATTCAGACATGCTTAAAACTTTACTGGATCTTGGTTTTAAGTTATAGACATGCTTAAAACTTCACTGGATCTTGGTTTTTAGTTATAGACATGCTTAAAACTTTACTGGATCTTGGTTTTAAGTTATAGACATGCTTAAAACTTTACTGGATCTTGGTTTTTAGTTATAGACATGCTTAAAACTTTACTGGATCTTGGTTTTAAGTTTCAGACATGATTAAAACTTTACTGGATCTTGATTTTAAGTTTCAGACATGATTAAAACTTTACTGGATCTTGATTTTAAGTTTCAGACATGCTTAAAACTTGACTGGATCTTGGTTTTAAGTTTCAGACATGATTTAAACTTTACTGGATCTTGGTTTTAAGTTTCAGACATGCTTAAAACTTTACTGGATCTTGGTTTTAAGTTTCACACATGATTAAAACTTTACTGGATCTTGGTTTTAAGTTTCAGACATGCTTAAAACTTTACTGGATCTTGGTTTTAAGATTCAGACATGCTTAAAACTTTACTGGATCTTGGTTTTAAGTTATAGACATGCTTAAAACTTTACTGGATCTTGGTTTTTAGTTATAGACATGCTTAAAACTTTACTGGATCTTGGTTTTAAGTTTCGGACATGCTTAAAACTTTACTGGATCTTGATTTTAAGTTTCAGACATGATTAAAACTTTACTGGATCTTGGTTTTAAGTTTCAAACATGCTTAAAACTTTACTGGATCTTGGTTTTAAGTTTCAGACATGATTAAAACTTTACTGGATCTTGGTTTTAAGTTTCAGACATGCTTTAAACTTTACTGGATCTTGGTTTTAAGTTTCAGACATGCTTTAAACTTTACTGGATCTTGGTTTTAAGTTTCAGACATGCTTAAAACTTGACTGGATCTTGGTTTTAAGTTTCAAACATGCTTAAAACTTTACTGGATCTTGGTTTTAAGTTTCAGACATGATTAAAACTTTACTGGATCTTGGTTTTAAGTTTCAGACATGCTTTAAACTTTACTGGATCTTGGTTTTAAGTTTCAGACATGCTTTAAACTTTACTGGATCTTGGTTTTAAGTTTCAGACATGCTTAAAACTTTACTGGATCTTGGTTTTAAGTTTCAGACATGATTAAAACTTTACTGGATCTTGATTTTAAGTTTCAGACATGATTAAAACTTTACTGGATCTTGGTTTTAAGTTTCAAACATGCTTAAAACTTTACTGGATCTTGGTTTTAAGTTTCAGACATGATTAAAACTTTACTGGATCTTGGTTTTAAGTTTCAGACATGCTTTAAACTTTACTGGATCTTGGTTTTAAGTTTCAGACATGCTTTAAACTTTACTGGATCTTGGTTTTAAGTTTCAGACATGCTTAAAACTTTACTGGATCTTGGTTTTAAGTTTCAGACATGATTAAAACTTTACTGGATCTTGATTTTAAGTTTCAGACATGCTTTAAACTTTACTGGATCTTGGTTTTAAGTTTCAAACATGATTAAAACTTTACTGGATCTTGGTTTTAAGTTTCGAACATGCTTAAAACTTTACTGGATCTTGATTTTAAGTTTCAGACATGCTTAAAACTTTACTGGATCTTGATTTTAAGTTTCAGACATGCTTAAAACTTTACTGGATCTTGATTTTAAGTTTCAGACATGCTTAAAACTTTACTGGATCTAGATTTTAAGTTTCAGACATGGTTAAAACTTTACTGGATCTTGATTTTAAGTTTCAGACATGCTTAAAACTTTACTGGATCTTGGTTTTAAGTTTCAGACATGCTTAAAACTTTACTGAATCTTGGTTTTAAGTTTCAGACATTCTTAAAACTTTACTGGATCTTGGTTTTAAGTTTCAGACATGATTAAAACTTTACTGGATCTTGGTTTTAAGTTTCAGACATTCTTAAAACTTTACTGGATCTTGGTAATTTGGTGCAGGCATGATTGTGAGTTTACTGGATCTTGGTTTTAAGTTTCAGCCATGATCCAAACTTTACTGGATCTTGGCTCCAAGTTTCAAAAATAATTAAAATTTTACATACTTTTGGTTCTGAGTTGTAAACATGGTTAATTTTGGATTCTTGGTCGATACATTTGGAAATCCAGTACGATCTGTAACCTATAAACCTACTGTAATCTATAAACAGTTGAACGAAACGGAGTGAAACGGAGTGGAGTTCAACACACCTGTAACCTATAAACCTACTGTAATCTATAAACAGTTGAACGAAACGGAGTGAAACGGAGTGGAGTTCAACACACCTGTAACCTATAAACCTACTGTAACTTATAAACAGTTGAACGAAACGGAGTGAAACGGAGTGGAGTTCAACACACCTGTAACCTATAAATCTAAACTAGGTTGAGCGAAGCTCACAAATTTTTACGTCCTGAACGGAGCGAAGCGAAGTGAAGGCGTGAAAATTTTACCCAGTTTAAAAAAATTCAGTACGATCTGTAACCTATAAACCTTCTGTAATCTAGAAACAGTTGAACGAAACGGAGTGAAACGGAGTGGAGTTCAACACACCTGTAACCTATAAACCTACTGTAATCTATAAACAGTTGAACGAAACGGAGTGAAACGGAGTGGAGTTCAACACACCTGTAACCTATAAATCTAAACTAGGTTGAGCGAAGCTCACAAATTTTTACGACCTGAACGGAGCGAAGCGAAGTGAAGGCGTGAAAATTTTACCCGTTTTTAAAAATCCAGATCGATCTAGATAATTTGGTTGCATCTATGACTTTAAAAGTATTTAAAAATAAATATTGATATTGAAGTTCAACACACCTGTAATTTATAAACCTACTGTAATCTATAAGATCTGAGTTCAACACACCTGTTGTTTTATTTTTAATTTTTAATGAAACACGTCTTAATGTTTTTGTTCGTGTTTTTCAACTGATTTTTTTTATTTTCTCAGACTACTGAGATTATATTTTACACCTGTAACCTATAAACCTTCTGTAATCTATAAACAGTTGAACGAAACGGAGTGAAACGGAGTGGAGTTCAACACACCTGTAACCTATAAACCTACTGTAATCTATAAACAGTTGAACGAAACGGAGTGAAACGGAGTGGAGTTCAACACACCTGTAACCTATAAACCTACTGTAATCTATAAACAGTTGAACGAAACGAAGTGAAACGGAGTGAAGTTCAACACACCTGTAATTTATAAACCTACTGTAATCTATAAACAGTTGAACGAAACGGAGTGAAACGGAGTGGAGTTCAACACACCTGTAACCTATAAACCTACTGTAATCTATAAACAGTTGAACGAAACGGAGTGAAACGGAGTGAAGTTCATCACACCTGTAACCTATAAACCTACTGTAATCTATAAACAGTTGAACGAAACGGAGTGAAACGGAGTGGAGTTCAACACACCTGTAACCTATAAACCTACTGTAATCTATAAACAGTTGAACGAAACGGAGTGAAACGGAGTGGAGTTCAACACACCTGTAACCTATAAACCTACTGTAACTTATAAACAGTTGAACGAAACGGAGTGAAACGGAGTGGAGTTCAACACACCTGTAACCTATAAATCTAAACTAGGTTGAGCGAAGCTCACAAATTTTTACGTCCTGAACGGAGCGAAGCGAAGTGAAGGCGTGAAAATTTTACCCAGTTTAAAAAAATTCAGTACGATCTGTAACCTATAAACCTTCTGTAATCTAGAAACAGTTGAACGAAACGGAGTGAAACGGAGTGGAGTTCAACACACCTGTAACCTATAAACCTACTGTAACTTATAAACAGTTGAACGAAACGGAGTGAAACGGAGTGGAGTTCAACACACCTGTAACCTATAAATCTAAACTAGGTTGAGCGAAGCTCACAAATTTTTACGACCTGAACGGAGCGAAGCGAAGTGAAGGCGTGAAAATTTTACCCGTTTTTAAAAATCCAGATCGATCTAGATAATTTGGTTGCATCTATGACCTTAAAAGTATTTAAAAATAAATATTGATATTGAAGTTCAACACACCTGTAATTTATAAACCTACTGTAATCTATAAGATCTGAGTTCAACACACCTGTTGTTTTATTTTTAATTTTTAATGAAACACGTCTTAATGTTTTTGTTCGTGTTTTTCAACTGATTTTTTTTATTTTCTCAGACTACTGAGATTATATTTTACACCTGTAACCTATAAACCTTCTGTAATCTATAAACAGTTGAACGAAACGGAGTGAAACGGAGTGAAGTTCATCACACCTGTAACCTATAAACCTACTGTAATCTATAAACAGTTGAACGAAACGGAGTGAAACGGAGTGGAGTTCAACACACCTGTAACCTATAAACCTACTGTAATCTATAAACAGTTGAACGAAACGGAGTGAAACGGAGTGGAGTTCAACACACCTGTAACCTATAAACCTACTGTAACTTATAAACAGTTGAACGAAACGGAGTGAAACGGAGTGGAGTTCAACACACCTGTAACCTATAAATCTAAACTAGGTTGAGCGAAGCTCACAAATTTTTACGACCTGAACGGAGCGAAGCGAAGTGAAGGCGTGAAAATTTTACCCGTTTTTAAAAATCCAGATCGATCTAGATAATTTGGTTGCATCTATGACCTTAAAAGTATTTAAAAATAAATATTGATATTGAAGTTCAACACACCTGTAATTTATAAACCTACTGTAATCTATAAGATCTGAGTTCAACACACCTGTTGTTTTATTTTTAATTTTTAATGAAACACGTCTTAATGTTTTTGTTCGTGTTTTTCAACTGATTTTTTTTTATTTTCTCAGACTACTGAGATTATATTTTACACCTGTAACCTATAAACCTTCTGTAATCTATAAACAGTTGAACGAAACGGAGTGAAACGGAGTGGAGTTCAACACACCTGTAACCTATAAACCTACTGTAATCCATAAACAGTTGAACGAAACGGAGTGAAACGAAGTGGAGTTCAACACACCTGTAACCTATAAACCTACTGTAATCTATAAACAGTTGAACGAAACGGAGTGGAGTTCAACACACCTGTAACCTATAAACCTACTGTAATCTATAAACAGTTGAACGAAACGGAGTGAAACGGAGTGGAGTTCAACACACCTGTAACCTATAAACCTACTGTAATCTATAAACAGTTGAACGAAACGAAGTGAAACGGAGTGAAGTTCAACACACCTGTAATTTATAAACCTACTGTAATCTATAAGATCTGAGTTCAACACACCTGTTGTTTTATTTTTAATTTTTAATGAAACACGTCTTAATGTTTTTGTTCGTGTTTTTCAACTGATTTTTTTTATTTTCTCAGACTACTGAGATTATATTTTACACCTGTAACCTATAAACCTTCTGTAATCTATAAACAGTTGAACGAAACGGAGTGAAACGGAGTGGAGTTCAACACACCTGTAACCTATAAACCTACTGTAATCTATAAACAGTTGAACGAAACGGAGTGAAACGGAGTGGAGTTCAACACACCTGTAACCTATAAACCTACTGTAATCTATAAACAGTTGAACGAAACGGAGTGAAACGGAGTGGAGTTCAACACACCTGTAACCTATAAACCTACTGTAATCTATAAACAGTTGAACGAAACGAAGTGAAACGGAGTGAAGTTCAACACACCTGTAACCTATAAACCTACTGTAATCTATAAACAGTTGAACGAAACGGAGTGAAACGGAGTGGAGTTCAACACACCTGTAACCTTTAAACCTACTGTAATCTATAAACAGTTGAACGAAACGGAGTGAAACGGAGTGGAGTTCAACACACCTGTAACCTATAAACCTACTGTAATCTATAAACAGTTGAACGAAACGGAGTGAAACGGAGTGAAGTTCATCACACCTGTAACCTATAAACCTACTGTAATCTATAAACAGTTGAACGAAACGGAGTGAAACGGAGTGGAGTTCAACACACCTGTAACCTATAAATCTAAACTAGGTTGAGCGAAGCTCACAAATTTTTACGACCTGAACGGAGCGAAGCGAAGTGAAGGCGTGAAAATTTTACCCGTTTTTAAAAATCCAGATCGATCTAGATAATTTGGTTGCATCTATGACCTTAAAAGTATTTAAAAATAAATATTGATATTGAAGTTCAACACACCTGTAATTTATAAACCTACTGTAATCTATAAGATCTGAGTTCAACACACCTGTTGTTTTATTTTTAATTTTTAATGAAACACGTCTTAATGTTTTTGTTCGTGTTTTTCAACTGATTTTTTTTATTTTCTCAGACTACTGAGATCATTATTTTACACCTGTAACCTATACAAGAGCCTACTGTAATCTATAAACAGTTGAACGAAACGGAGCACACAAGTTGCAAAACTATCGAAGACTGTAACCTACTGTAACCTATTTTGAAGTCTGATCTACATAAGAGACTGACTGCGGAGTAGCAACTGGAGCGAAGCGGAAGTTGCAAAACTATCCAAGACTGTAACCTATGTTTAAGTCTGATCTACAACAGAGAGTTAATGGCTTTCTTCAAAAGTCGTATTTTTTTATTTATAATTTTAAGTATTGTATTTTTTGCGACACTGGAACCATGATTTTCTTTGTAAAACGTGTTTTTAAGGCATTTTTTACTTTGTTGATAATACACTAAAATGTTTAGTTTAAGTTTTACATTTTATTGAGAGAAGATCTTTCAATATTTTCTGAACAGTACATAGAGAGTTCTATAGGATTGTGTGAATATTCCCATGAAGCGTGATCGGCTTCATTACTAGTTTTTTAATGAAATTAATGTAAGATTGTGATGATAATCAAAAAGTCGTTAAATGGCTCAATTAAAGCTAAGAGAGTTCAGGAACATAAATCGAATTATGCATGTTGCTTTATGAGAGAATAAATGACGATGAACACAAAACTTAATGAAAGTGAAATTTTTTTTGTGAAATTAGCTAATGTTAAAAATATGAGCTGATAATGGGTGAGCTGTGTGATTAGTTGGGTATCTATTGATGTGGTTTTGTTTATATGGCTTGAATATTATGTTAAATTTTACATTCAGTTAAATGTGTTTGAAGCTATATGTTTATTGGGGGTTCTTAACCTCAATGATAATACGAAAGAAACTAGTCAATGCACAATTAAGAATTTAAGTGTGCATTCTAACAAGCTTTTAATACCCCTTGATAGCTCAGTGGTAAGAGCTTGCGTTCAAAATCCATACGTATACAAAGGTTCGAATCCCACTTGGAACTAATTGTTGAAAACTTTGTTCACCTGCTCAATATTTAAATCATAGTTTTTTAAATAACAAAATCATTTGACAGTGGGTAGTGATAAGCAATGATAGGCGACACGCAAGTTGCAGGTAAGCTACTCTGCATTAGAGTACTTTTCCATCTTCGGAAGCGACTATCGTGAAAATAGATGCAACAGACGAGAATTTTCGAGGCAAGGACCCTCGTGCAATGTTGATACCTAGCACTTGATTTTAAAAAGGTGAACGTTGGCAATTTGAAATCAAAGGCACAAGAATTTGTATCAACACTGCCCCCATGGACCCCCTTCTGGCTACCCTCATTAAATTCATCTATAGAACTTACAAAATCAAAAGCTAGAATATCTTTATAGTCTCTTAACTCAAGCCATATGCAATCAATTCTAATTATTTCCTAAGAACATATTAACGCTAACACTCAGCAATGCCCAGTAACCATCACGAGAAATATCTTCTTATTTATGCAATCATCTAAAGCTATGCTATTTATGATGTCATTTTGCCTTCATCTTTCCCATTTTATTGTATACGAAATGGATTTGAGTAATGTGAATCGAATGTGTCTGTAGGTTGAGGGTTATGTGTTATTCTTAGCCTTAGGGATTACTTGACGTTTTGAAGATTATGTTATTGAATAAGAAGTGAGGAAGCAATTTGGTAAAATCTTCTGAAAATTTGTATTTAAAAAAATATTGTCAACATTCTTATCTGAAACATTGTTGAATGCCGGCCTTGACATTTAAAAGAATTTATACCTGAATTTATACAACAAAATATGTAAAAAAAAAATATCTCTCCAAACCACACCAACGCCTTCCTATTGCTTAAACCCCAACCATAAAAGAGATAAAATTTCAATTTTATTAATTTCTCGAAAAAATATTTGTTGAGAAACCAAAAAGTTAATTGATTTTTTGGCACATGAATACAAACCGTCCGTTCATTCTCATTACGAAAACTAATTTATAAAAGCAAACCTCACAGGCATGCAAACCACAATATTTTCGACTGTACAAAGGAATCTTTTTAATTTTGAGTCATTCTAAATTCATTTAAATTTTACTTTTTACTTCCTTTTGATTCAGACCTTTTTTCTCACAGCTTTCGTAACCAAATCGATTTTTGTAGGGGCTGTACACTAGTTAAGGAGGGGGGGGGGGGTGCTTTAAAAACACATAACATAGTAAATTACCAAACCCACACAAGAAATGCTTTTAATGTGATCATTTAATCGCTTAAAGATGGCATAAAGTTGACATCTGCTATCTCTACCGCCTTTCAACTCAGCATAAATCCCAAAGCGTGTTAAAATAAGTTTTTTTATTTGAATTTTTTTCAAGTTTATCACTCAAAAAAATTGCGTGCTAAATTATGAATATTAATCTTGCTTTTCCCTGCCTTATGTCTGGCTTCGGAATTTCATTTTCATTCACAAATGTGATTTTTCTTTTTTAACCTGCCTCTTTTTATTGATTTCATGATCAAAAAGAAAACATGCGAAATTCATCAACGCGATTGCCATTTTGATAAGTTTTTCTTGTCTTCTCTTTTGTTGGCCTTCCTGAAATATTTTTTTGTTTTTATTTAATTTAATCATGAACATAAGGTAACAAAGTAGAAGTGCGTAATATTATGTTATATAATCAAAAAATGATACTGGAGAAATGTTAATTAATTACACGTGTTATTGAACTTTTTTTTTGATATTTCTGATTTATGGTCGGCATGGATAAACAGCCAAAAATCATCATTCAATTCAATTAATTGATATTAATGTCAAAAAATTGTTATTTTTGTTTGTCCTTTCGATAAGTATGATTAGTCTTTTTCGGTCACTAATTAATAAAAGTTTAAGTGGTAGAAAATATTAAGTAATTGATGACAATAACTTGTTTATTTTGCAGTAAGTTGTAAGAGGTTGTAATGTGAATTGTTACGGCACATGATTTGTTTTTTTACGACCATGATAGCGATTAGCTCAAGAAAAATGGCACAAGTAATTAAGGGTTTTGAAGTGATGCAATAATTTGTAAATTAAGTCAAATTAATTGAAAAACAAACTATGAAAATATTCGCAAAACAAAATAGAAATTTTTTAACATATCAAAATTCAGATCAACTTTAAGCTCTGACTTAGTTTAAATAAGGTTGAAGATAATTTTCTCAAAAATCCCCTTGCAAATTGTAGAGAGTTTTTCAGAAACGGGGGATTTTGAACCCTGGCTACACCTGGATGTCAGATCCGTATTGGCAGAAATGCAATAATGACTCTATCGATAGCCTCCTTATATGAGTCATTTCATTCACTTTTCCGCTTAAATCCTATCCTTAACCACTTGTAAGCTGGTTTAAGGATGCTGCTCAGTACGACTTCTCAAAAGAAATCCATTGAAGTGGCTCGGTTGCGGAATGGTTTAGTGCTTCGGTACTTAATTGTTGCAGTACCGACACAGCGACATTGGTACGAGACTCGGCATGGTAAAATTTTCACTTACCTTTTTTCAAATCATATGCACTGCAAATGTAGCTCACAGCCTTCCTTTGTAGGCTACAGGCAGAAATGTCATCAGAGGAGTGGTTCGGATCCCACTATAAATTGTAGGTCTAGGTTTGAGTGCAGTGGTTTGGCGCATCTTCACATGTTAAACTAACATTAGAGTTGTAATGCATTTAACGCGCAACTATGAATCTTAAAGTAAAATGCAGCCAATATTTTAGCACGTGTAAATCAAAAATCACTAGCTCAATACTTGATTCAAAATACTGATAAAGCTTTATTTAACATTATAATTCCCACCATATGTAGATTGAAAGCATGTGTAGGTAACATGAACTTTCAAAAAACAAAAAAAGTGTTCAAAATTTTCTCATTATGACATAATGATTATGTTGGATCTTAAATTAGCTGGAAAATTTATATAAATAAAAAACAAACAGTCTAAAAATACAACCCGAAAAAAACATCCCGTAGTCAAGCACGTGTTGTGTAATTTAAACTTAATTACTTCATTTCTGAAAACAGAAGAAGGAAGAAAAAAATATTCTTGTGCTGTAACCTTTCCTACTTCCTCTTCTTTTCCTCCACATGCTTCTCACACGTCTTCTTGTTGCTTCCACTCGACATCAAAACATTGAGATGAAAGTGAAAACAGTCACTTATGCCATTGAAACCTTTTGTTTTATTTTCATCAGATTTCATCAACAAAAGAAGCCGTAAAAGCACATTTTTTTTGATTTGAGGGGAGAGTCGGTGCTGAAACCACCAACAACAATTAAATTGGAAAAGAAGAAACGCACCGATG
The DNA here is from genome assembly GCA_917627325.4 of Chironomus riparius. Taxonomy (NCBI): domain Eukaryota; kingdom Metazoa; phylum Arthropoda; class Insecta; order Diptera; family Chironomidae; genus Chironomus; species Chironomus riparius. Next base: position 44,830,503 of record OU895877.1, read on the forward strand.
TTATCGGAATGAAAAAAATATGAGAAATTCAAACAGTGCCCAGCACCTTTCGTGTGTGAGCTCGCACGGGCCTTCATATTCATCTTTTGGAGATGTCAATCAATTGAAGGTACAATAAGCAAAATTATATAATGAAAAATGGCCGGCATGTGTCTATGCAATGCACACTGAATGATGATGATTGTTATCACAATGTCGATTATCTGAGGTGTGAAATTTCATCGATTATGAATTCTCTTTTGATTCATGGATATAAATTATGAAATATATTTATATGGGTAAAATGATAGCTCGAGTATTGTGCATGCATAATCGTCTATTTAATAGGATTTATTGCCATCAAAAAAAAGAGATCAATAGATATTTCTCGATTTTATGTACATATTTTATAGTCATGAAAGCCCACCCATCCAGTGTAGTGCTGCTGCTGCACTATATAGCCTGTAATAGCTTTAAAGTGTGAAAAATTAATAAAATGTGTATGTCATGTTCTTAGTGCCAAATCATTAGTGCATGTACTCCATCAATAATGAACAAATTGCTAAAAGGAACAGAAATAAATTATGGACTGTTGCTTGTATGGCAGGAAACCTGTAATTGTTTTTACAAACGGAATTGATGCAATCTCGATTTAGATCTATGAGATTTGTAACTTCAGCACCAACATGTAGGTTTATTGTACTTTCTATGGCTGCATTGTTTATTTGTCCTTTGTGTTAGATAGACGAGATGTCAACAAATATTCAAGGATGTTAATTAAATCAATTAGTAGCTTCGTTGTCACCCATAGACATGACATTCATTAATGCTTAAGGTTTGTCTGCTTCTGTTTATCTTCTATTAGCATAAATTTCAATTTTCTTTGGAAGTGAGAGTTAGCAAATAGAAAATAAATCTTTTCATATCTGCTTCCAGTTTATGAGCACATTAAAGCACTTGTTCTGCTTTTCGGTAATTTATTTTCATCTTTAAATCTTTTTAATCTTGTTACTTGTATATCCTAAAGAAAAGCTAAGTCTGTGGTGACGAAGTTTAAAGCAAAGCCATGCTTTCATCTGTTTTCATTTTATGCGAGTGTGGACAATAATCTCTGAGAAAAAATCTATTCCGCTTCAATGCAGCTAAGCTCATTGATCTTTTTTTTTGCACACAATTAAAATTATGTTGTGAATACATAGACATGGTGGCTGATTGACTTTTTTAAGGTTTGAAGGAATTGTAAGAGAAATGTTTAATAAATTGGAAATAAATAGATAAGTAGAGGAAGTTCTGATTAATTTTCATCCAAACAACAAAGCTAATTTATGTTCAAATCATCTTTAAATCCCATAGCTGTAAGTATGGATTGAGCTGAAATTCTGGCATAATTCATGCGTTTGAATCTCAAATTTTCGATTAAGCAATCAAAGAAAATTTGAATTCGGTCTCTGGGAATTGTACTCGAGTCCTTACAGTAGAAGATGGTGAAAATTTGGTTTGTAGCCAAACCATTCTGTCACACTGATCTCTTGTAATGGCAGATTTGGCTACATATGGCTTAAAACTCTAGATTCAGCTCAATTAAGATACAACTGATTCTGGACCTTAAAACCTAAATCAATATATTGATTCTTAAATAAGCAATTAATACCTCAAATAAACTAGTGTATCGGGTAGAAACCCAATGCGGATATATTCACACCGTACCATCAAAAGATATACCTAATTTATGTCATAATTATGTCAGCTACAAAAACACTTAGTTTGAATTTTGTCACCCTCGGGAACACTATGAACCAGTATAGCTGATTTTGGTCCAAATCTCGGCCATAGTTCACGCTTATTTGAACCACATTTTCTCGTAAATGTTAAAATATTATTAAAAAGTAATTAATCCTGAATTATGTCGCTATTTTGTCAAAAGTTTTAAAATAAAGAATTTGTTTTTTGGTTTCCACAGTGAAGAGTATGAACAAAATTCAGATGGGGTAGTCGAAATTTTAGCTTTCGATTTTTTTTAAGCTATGCATTGCAAAACATAATATTGGTATGTAATTTATGACAGAATTTTGTCAATTTAAATAAAACATCTAAAAAAATTTTTTGACCAAAGTACACCATAGAAAATCAATTTTCAATTTTGGACTAGGGGCGACCCTAGTCAAAATCAATTTTGTCACTTTTTTTCTTCGAGGGTTTATCCAAATGGATTGAAACTTTGCATAAATATTAAAGTGCTTAAAACAAATACAAATAAAACATCCAAAAATTTTTTTGAGCAAAGAACCAAGTAGGAAATACAATTTCAATTTTGGACTAGGGGCGACCCTAGTCAAAATCAATTTTGTCACTTTTTTCTTCGAGGGTTTATACAAATGGATTGAAACTTTGCATAAATATTATAGTGCTTAAAACAAATACAAATAAAACATCCAAAAATTTTTTTGAGCAAAGAACCAAGTAGGAAATACAATTTCAATTTTGGACTAGGGGCGACCCTAGTCAAAATCAATTTTGTCACTTTTTTCTTCGAGGGTTTATACAAATGGATTGAAACTTTGCATAAATATTATAGTGCTTAAAACAAATACAAATAAAACATCCAAAAATTTTTTGAGCAAAGAACCAAGTAGGAAATACATTTTCAATTTTGGACTAGGGGCGACCCTATTCAAAATCAATTTTGTCACTTTATTCTTCGAGGGTTTATCCAAATGGATTGAAACTTTTCATAAATATTCTAGTGCTTAAAACAAATACAAATAAAACATCCTAAAATTTTGTTGCTAGTCCAAAATTGAAAATTTTATTTCCTACTTGGTTCTTTGCTCAAAAATTTTTTTGGATGTTTTATTTGTTTTTGTTTTAAGCACTAGAATATTTATGCGAAGCTTTAATCCATTTGGATAAACCCTCGAAGAAAAAAAGTGAGAAAATTGATTTTGACTAGGGTCGCCCCTAGTCCAAAATTGAAAATGTATTTCCTACTTGGTTCTTTGTTCAAAAAAATTTTTGGATGTTTTATTTGTATTTGTTTTAAGCACTAGAATAGTTATGCAAAGTTTCAATCCATTTGTATAAACCCTCGAAGAAAAAAGTGACAAAATTGATTTTGACTAGGGTCGCCCCTAGTCCAAAATTGAAATTAAATTTCCTTCTTGGTTCTTTGCTCAAAAAAAATTTTTTCATCCAAAGTTTAATTTAAAATCACAGTGAACTTTTAATTTGAAAAATTCGTAAGAAAGGAAAGTTTTTTGCTTTTTCTGAAGCAACGGCTGTTCCTACCTTGCCCAAAAACAATACAGCTCTTCTATAGAGCAGCACGGATCAAATGTAAAAAACTAGAAGTCTCTACGATGTCTCGTTATTGAGATTTCTTGCTGATTAACTTGCTTGCTTGCTTGTTTGCTTACAGAAAGCGTATTTGGCGATTTTCTCAGCAATGCCACAACCAATTTGAAATCTGTTTTTTGAAAATGATGTAAAATTTTAGGCACAAACTTTTCTTCTGTGACCTTTTATAACCAATTTTGCTTTGTTTTCTCACAAAATGCGAAAAACTGATTTTTCAATCTGAACAAAACCAATAGATTCACACGTACAAACGGTGTGAATATAAAAATAAACTCCATGAGAACAGAAGCAAACTTTTAAGCCACCAGCAGCATAAACACATCCAGTAATTTGCTACCATGACTTTTAGTTTTTACTTTTCACGATTAGTAGCTTACAAATTCGCTTTTTATGTAACCGAGAAGTGCTAGAATATCAACAAAACGTTCACATCAATTTGTATCATTGTCAGGAAAACCGAAACTATTCTTAAGTTCATGAAACTCCAATATTGTAAATTAATTATGTGTTTTCAAATCAAACTTCATTACAGCTTCCACATCTTACAGTCATTTCAGTTAAATACACCAATTATCCCTTTTAATGTTACAATGTATCAACAAATTCACATTATGGTACCGAACAAAAAAGCTGCTAAGCTGCAAAATGTTTTGGTTAATTGAAAAAAAAAATTGAAGAAAAAAAAAGATTTTTTTACTTCCATAAGAAGTTAGACAGAGCGACTAGTAAATCGTGATAGATCCAATCGCTCTCATATGCTTTATTCACATATGTGACTTGATGATTGTAATGAGCTTGACATTGATGTGATCAATATCAGGGTTGTTATGTTGAGCTATTGTCTGGATTAAACAAAGGCTAGGTTGCCAGAGAAAACCCAAATTTGATGTTTTGTTAAGAATGCTAGTATGCTGAACTGGCAGAAGGTTTCGAAGCACAGAGCTGTCTTGAGATGGTTTCTAAGCTCTGCAATGGACTCAAGTGCGCTCAGCAAAGAGTACTAAGTAGGTTGCTAGGAATCAAGCTATGAGTTTAATATAAATCACATTTGAAGAACCAGACTGAACCAGAAAGAAGAAGATTTTTACAAGTGTAGGAGCAATGCTGAGTTGTATCAGCTCTTTTCACAAGCTGATATCATTAAACGTATTAAAGTAATCAAGATCCGATGGGTTAGACAAGGAAAAAGAGCACGTGGAAGACCAAAGAACTCATGGAAAGAGGCTGTTGATAGAGACAGTATTGCATTTGGTATAGGAAATTGGCAAGCGGTAGCCAGCGATAGAGCCAGTTTTAGGGAGCATCTGAGGGAAGTCATGGATCACAATTGATCTGCAAGGTCATCGAAGTAAGTAAGTAAGAAGAACCAGCTAAGATACCTGATCATCAACCCTGGGATCAACACATATCTTTCTTTTTCCTCGCAATTTTTCATTCGAATAGAAAAAAATCACGCGACAAAAAAAAATAGAAAGACTTGCATGTTATCAAAATAATCTCATTTGACATCCAAATGCATGCATATTGTATGATAGGAACAAATATTAAAGCAACATTGCATATTAAAAAAGTAAATATAAAGCAAAATGTGCCTTCCGTTCCGTCATGTATAAGATATCTATGTAGCTGTTTTGATAGCAGTTCAAGCGCTAAAACTTCATATGCCGACATGTAAAATCAACAAAAAAAAAAATCTTTTTTTATTTTTCTTTCTTCTTCTTTGCATTTCTTCTTTCTTTCGTCTCTCATTCACTTGCCTTGTTTATTGATTGATGATAAATTACGGTTGACGTGAAGAAAGTCAATAGTACTTTGCGGATATGTGAAATGCAATACGTTTATTTGATTAGCTATGCTGTAATATATTATGGAATAATGTTTGTGGATATAATGAAAAATGCAAACAGAAAATCAGTTTTTTTTTTGAAGATATCAATTAACATTGAAAATAATAATTTTGTTGAACTTCAAAAATATCATTTTAAAAAATTTCACGTCGTTAATTAAATCGATGTCCATTTGTGATGATTAAAAGTTTCTGTCAATTTCTGTGTGATTTTAATACAAATTTAAACTCAATTTGTTTCAGTTTATCAAACATTTTTTTTTATTTAATTTTGACGCTGATTTTTCTGATTTTTATGACCATTTTGTTTATTGTTGCTGGCATATTACATCGTTATCTATGTGCTTATATTATGCTGTGTACTATCAATAATATTATGTCTATTGTGCGAAGAATTGACTTACTCAAAAAATGGTGGAAGATGCTGCTTCAGACTCCTAATCAACTAGCTACTCAAAAATTAAGTTAAATCGTGCAAATGAAATCATGTTTCTGGGATTGCAAAAAAAAATCAAGTACAAAAATATATTTTTATGAATAAATCAAATAAATCAAGATCTGAAAGTGAAATAAATAGTTAACATAAAGACATTTTAAAAAATATGTTTGAATGCTGTGAATTTATTTATTTTTTTTTTTTTTATTTGTAAGAAAAATCTGGTAATTCTGGTGAAATATATTACTGGATTTGATCAGTTTTGCTGATATAGTGAAAAGGATTAGAGCGAACAGGCTCTGATCTGCTGGATATGTTATAAAAAGACCTGCGGATGATCCATTAAATAAGATCTTTAAATTTGGCTTTGCAGATGGAAAGAGATCAAGTAGGGGAACAAAGAACTCGTAGAAAGAAGCTGTTGATAGAGGCAGTATAGCACTTGATATTGGTAATTGGTAGACGGTAGCCAGCGATGGAGCTTGTTATAGGCGTCAACTAAGGGAGGTCATATCCCCCCTCCCCTTTACCCAGCTAACCCTAAGGAAAATGACAAAACGTGGTTTAATAGCATCAAACCCAAATGTTTTAGACCTCATATAAGTTAAGCTAGTTACCACAAAGATCTTTTGATGTAACCAATTTCAGAATCTCAACTTAAAATCTACCCACAATTCCTTTTAAAAAAATTTCACCAGAAAATCTTTCACCATGCTTTTGACACATCATACACATGTCATACTTATTCATAATAATGTGCTGCTCCATTTCTTCTTCTTCACACGATATTTTCATAATTTACAGTAGAAGTAACTTCAGTTCACACAGTTCTTTTCAACATCCACATCAACACAATGAACAGGTATCAGAAACGAAGAGTCAAAGAAGAAGAAGAAAAACAAGCTAAAGCACAAAGCAAAAGTGCATTGATTGTGTCGCTAAGCTCTTTAATGTATGCGCAAGCACATAAATCAAAAAAATTGACTTTATTATTCAGAAATAAAGAGATAAACAGTTCTCTTGAACAGAAGGTGTAAAGCAGTAACACCAAGTGAATCTGTAAATATATGGACAGCATAAGAATGCGATAAAACGGGCGGGAGAGAGAGAGAGTAAGATGGAATGATAAACGGTGAGGCTGATAACGGTATTATTGGATAAATAAAATGCCAATATGTGTGCATATACAAAAGTATTAATTGGATTTTTTGAGCATTTTTGTCTTTAATTTCTGAAAGTAGGAAATGAAATTAATCGTGTGAAAAATATGAATTCTTAATTTAACGACAATGATCGCAAAGATGCGATGAGAATGGTTACAAAGGCGAGTCTTTGTCTTACTTCTGGTAAGAATGTACAACATCTTCTATGAGAAATAAAGGCTTTGTTGAGGCTTCATATTACAAAAAAGTTTCTTCTTGCTTAATATTTTTTTTCGTTTATTTTCTCATGATTTATGATACCGACAAGTGCATTTTGTGTGATTTATGATGCAAGCGTATTAAATTTTAATGGAGTACATGAAAAAAAAATTAGTCCAGACATGAGCAGAAATTAAACAAGATTACGAAGCTTCAATTTCCCTTTCGAAATCATCTTCAAAGATTTTTAAAGTACATGAATTTGCTCAGGTGTTGCTTAATTTTATCTCGAATTTCATAGTTCTTGCCTTGAGGGTAAATTTTATTGAAATCTGAAAGATTTTTGATTATTTCTTTCATTTTGAGGTTATTCATTAATGATCGTCATTAAAATAATCTATAATAATGAATTTTTGATCTAAAGCCCTTCTAGAAATGACTTGCTCTGGTGAGAATTTAATAGGATTTGAACCTTCTTGGATATTGAAATTTGTAAAAAAAAATATAAATCCAAACAACGGGTTTGAGTTGTCAGATCCTCAAATAGAAAAACTTTAGGCTCTCGGCAATTCCATAATTTAGAAACAAGTTTCAAAAATGCTTTAAAAATGTTATGAACCCCTGCAATTCAAGAAAAACTCTGACAAACTTCCCGTCAGGACACATACTTCATTGTAATCCAATCCTTTAATAAAAATTAACAAGGAGTAAATTAATGCATCCCATGTACAACATATTCTTCCCTCATTCACTTTTTATAGAGTGATGAGATAGTAACTCAACAATAAATTAATGTTTAATGCATCACGGTCGTTGCTAGTGAATTATGATGTGCACTATAATTGCATAAAAGTCCAGCCTTTTCCTTCTCCGTTTCATCACCAAGCCATTATTTCTCTTAATTCGACTGACCTTTTCACTCACTTGATGTGAATTTTTCTATAAGAAATGAGAGAGTAAGTTCATTTTACATAAATCCTTTGTGACACAACAATGGAATTGGCCAAAAAAAAACAAAAATAAAAAATTCTTACGGCACTCAAAAGAAATGCAGTCGTCAATGGAATTCCAGATTTTAATAAGATCAGACACGTTGATGAAAAGTATTTTATTTTTTGTGGTAAAACCGTTATGATTTTAATAGCGGATTAAATGCTGCTTTCAGTAACTGATTTTGAGTGTCTATTTCTCTCTCATTTTCTTCCACTTTCTAACGAAATCATTATGTTGACACATGCAGTGGCGCATACACACAATGAAATGTTTGACCATATTCGTGTAAGAGGTAAGTTGGTAGCATTTATGGATATATGCAAATGCTAAAAAATGTATCGCATACACAAAAATTGCGCAATATAAGTCAATCAAAAGGCCACTAAGTGGATGTGAATTTAATTTCATTAAATTTAACCATAAAAATTGTACATTCGATGAGGCTTAAAATCAATTCGATTGATGTCGATTAAATCAGTTTTCATTCGACATGCGGTTTCATTGCTAAAAGAAATTTCATTCTCAATTCTCAATCCTACACACAGCATAATCCAATACACGAGTCCGATTGTGTCCAATTTTTACACGGTACAAGATGAAAAGTGAAATTAAATTAAATGAATTCCTTGTTGAGGTATCTTTTGTATGTCCTTATGTTGTCTTCAGGCTATACGTGGACTTTTAATGTCGAATTATGCTCGAACAATAAAGCAATTATGTCCACGAGATAAAAAGTGAGGTAATCTGAGTAGTTTTAACAAATTACAGTCATTTTAGGCTTCTTTAAGGAAAGGAAAAGTTTTCAATTCTTAAATTTCAGGCACTTGAGCTTTGCTGATCGTTCATAAATGGTGTGTCTTAAAATATATACTATGGAGATCTCAAACTATGATTTTTCGGGTGGATATAATTTCATGGAATATCGGACAGCTTTAATCTTCTTTTAGGATAGCCACAGCTTGCCACAGGGCTTGCAAAATTCAAAAAGTCTTATATTTAATTTCGTCCTGTATTAAGTTCATAACTCCTTTCTTATGGTACATTCAGGAGATGCCAAAACTGTCTGAACAGTGAAGGACTGATAGAGAAGATTACGTTTAAGCATGAAGAACGAGCTCATCTTCATTGAACAGTCAACAGCCAAATTAAATTGGATCCATGACACAAATCGAGGCTTTCGAAAAGAAGCCTGGTTCTTCTCAAACAATACAAGATTATAGCCCTAGCCATATGTGGTGTCTGAGCAGAGTGGAATCTGGGGAATCGAGCTATATTTAGTAGATTCTGCAAAAGCGAGAATTATCACAAGGATTCCAGACAGTTCTCAAGACATTAACACATTAATAAACTTCGTTCGTAATTTATGAACAGCCCCATAAGTAAAATTTATCACTACAAAACAAAAGTAATAAACAAGTTAAATGATAATGCTCAATTTTCTATACTTTTTTTGGATATATCTTCTCAGTCCCAGCACTGAAATGTTGGCGCCAGATCTCTCTTCTCCCCAGCTGCACAACTTTAAATATCCGTAATTTAATTGAAAGTAAAATTGACAGACTGATTAATTAGTTTCAGCAAATTCAATTATGAAAGTTGAAAATTAATAGGAATTTAAGCAGAAGAAGATCGTCTTATTCTTTTATGTTCGTGCTGTATTATCATTTATTATTTTGAATTATAGGATTAAGTATTTAATTAAGCACTTGAGATTTGTTTTATACATTTAAGTGATTTTCTTAAATAGTTTTTTTTTGTATTTCTTCTTCGTACTTTATACTTTGTAGAGGAGATTAAATGATTAATTAGTAATGTAATGACTATAATCGTCTGGAGAATCGCAGTTACATGAAAAATAATACGCTTAGCGAGACTTTTTTTCAAGTTCATTAAAACTCATTATGTATTCAAAATCATATCAGTTTGCATAAAACAATTTTTATGAGTAATAAAATTTGTTACAAATGTTTTTAGTCCATAAATGTTTCATGTTGCATGATTTTGAGAAATAAATCCAAGTCGTTCTGAGGTTTGTTTGCAATTTTTCAAATTCTTTGACTCTTTAAGTTAATTTTCAGTAAGCAATTTGAGTTATCGACTGAAAAGGCAAATTGGGAATCAAGACAAAATTATTACAACATGTCTTGCACTTTAAAATATTTAAACAACTTTTAATGGACACATGGATAAACAAGACGTCATAACCATAATTGATCACTGGAATGTCAATGTCTCTGGACGATTTTCATGTTTCTGCTCACTCTTGTGGATGCCACATTTGAAAAATGTTGATTCTCTTAATTTATGGTGGTAATGAAAGAGGTATTCCCTTGAGATTTGTATCAGTAAGGCATAGTAGAGATAGCTATGATATGCTTTCATGCAGATATTGCGAATTAGCCATGTTGCTCGAATTTTTCTAGAAATCGTTGTGTGCAGTTGCTGAATTTTATTGCTATCACATGCTATGACAAAAAAATTACTAAGTTTATAATTAAGACATTGAAAACATCCAAAAGAAGGATATCAACCTGACCTGCTAGTTGACAAACTCAAATCATAGAGAATAAGTACGAGAAATGGATCCCAAGTGAGACTCGAACCCGCATCTTGCAATTTTCAGTCGTTACTTTCTATCACTGTGCTATGCAGGCTTCTCGGCTTTATGGTTAAGTACATCAACCTTTAAAGGTTATTCTCTGAAACATCTTAATAAGTAAGATTCCTGGAGATCTTACAAATTAGACAATGTCATCATTATGGAAATATGAAAAAAAAAACTCTGAAAGTAATCAATATTTTAATATTAAGTGACATAAACAGCACTGATAAAAATTCAAAGAAAGCTACAAATTCAATCCAACTCAAATACGAGCGACCTTGCCTTCACAAAACTTAATTTGACATTCATTGAAATAAGAAAATTTAAATTTTCAAGAAAATTCTTTGTTTCCGTAAAAAACTTTTGGAATTTTTTTCATCTGATTAAACACCTGTTGCAGACACGCGCCTTATTCCACAATTCAGGTCAAATAATTTATTTATTTGTGTCATAAAAAATAAATCTTTCATTGAAGACTCAAAGACGATTAAATGCCATTAAAAGCTAATAAATATTTGTACAATAAGTTTACAAAAGCAGAACAAATGCCTTACACAACACTTAAATTATTTAATGACTCGCTAATAAAAATTAATATTTTTTAAATCCATCCAAAATTGCTCAAGTGTAATGAACAAATATGTAAATAAAAAATAAACGAGCATATAATAAGGAACGACAATAAAAAAAAATATATTTAATGTACCTCATTTTTAATCCAATTAACGTCATTATTGATGATTCGGATTAAAGAGAAAATTATATTGTTTAAATGTCGAGGTCTTGAGCATGTGCATGGGGCTCTCTTTCTTTATCGCTATTTAAGAAGCACAAGAATTAAAGTTATGTGACCATACAATGCACTTAAATGAATGAATGAATTGTTGCGTTCCAGCATGATTTATTGTAACTTTTTTTCAACAAAAAATAAAAAAAAAACAACGAGCATGTTGAATGAAAGTGAGAGGGATGTTTTACAGATGAAACAATGCAATTGAAATTGTCAGAATTCTTTTAATTAAATTTAATAAAATAAACGAAAATAATGTGGTTGATCGTAAATGACGTCAATCCAAAACTCGACACTCATCTTTGGCTTTTACAAGGATTTAAGCAGCAGTTTATTTGCTGAGCTTATAAACGTAGTAAGGAAGGAATACACTCCTGTTTAAACATCTGCTAGAACATAAAAGATGACTGTCAATTTGAGACGACCCCAAAGAAATAAGAAAGAGAAAGATGAGATTCATTTAATCCTTTCCATTTCATTACATTGTCAGCCACATTTTTGCTTACATAACCGACTTTACATTGAGTTAACAAAGAAATTTCGCTAATTGCCTATTTATGTAATGCAAAACAAACGGAATGAGCTGAAGAAGTTCAATTGAAGATGCATAAAATTAATCTTTTCACTCTCCTTAATTATAATTATTTCTAACCTTTTGCAGGAATTTTGCCATTAGCTATGAACATCTCGTATGTAAGAAATTAATTTCATTTCTATGCTAGGAAGTTGAATACAAAATTCCATCATGCTACGCATATAAATCACTTTCATTTATTTTAATATAGCAACAAGAATTAATGTGCGCTAAGGGAAAAATTTCCTGAACATCTCTTTTCCTTTACTTTCGTTTCGATCTGTTATAGCTCTGTCCAAATATGTAGTTTAATGACCGCGCATACATTCACATATTCTATTCATACATGCCAATATTTCTTGAGCACAAAATAATTGTTTTCAGATTTATTTATGGTCACTTGAGTGTCAAAAATTATTTTCACATTGAACTCTAAAAAATTATCATTTTTCTTTCATCTGAAATATCTCCCATAAGGCAAACGAATGAGAGTGAGTCTGCTGCACAATGTGCGCAATAAAAAAGGTATAAATAATAAAAATTTCCAGAAATGGAAAACCGCATTAATTTCCGGAATTATTTTTTGTGATTCTGATTTATTTAAATAGGAAGATTGAAGATGCAATTTGTATGTTGTCTAGTTGGACTTAGGAATTTATTCATTTTATGATTTTATGTAGCAAACAATATTGTTGCATTGATAAATTAATATTGCGAGCAACTGTTACACCGACAATTTAATATGGCGAGCAACTGTTACATTGAAAATTTAATATGGCTTGCAACTGTTACACTGGTAATTTATTATGGCTTGCAACTGTTGCACTGTCAATTTAATATGGCGAGCAACTGTTTTACTGGCTATTTAATATGGCTTGCGACTGTTGTACTGACAATTTAATATGGCTTGCTTTTGTTGCACTGATAACTCAATGTGACAAACAACTGTTGCATTGATAACTTCATTTAGCTTGCAACAGTTGCATGTTTATTAATTTTATACATATGAAACGCAACAGTTGTAAAGCAGTTGTAACAAGTGGATTTGTGGCAATATATTGCTGACGAGATATATTAAGGTTAGTTGTTCTTAAACCATTTTCATAAATGCGTTTTTAAACTTTTAATTGCCTCACAACTTGCGTCACTTAAATCTCTCACATAAAAATTATTAATTTTAATTTTTTCTCTCTCAATTTCTTTTACCTTGAAATGCGGTAAAAATATTTCTTACAAGAAAAATGAGCAGGAGAAAAAAAAGGCATCAAGTCAATTGAAAAAATGGAGATCGACAAGCATGAGTTGATTTATAGCACCTTGATATTCATTCTGTGATTGTTAATACACTTGTACATTACTTATTTCTTCTTCGTCTTCAGTCTGTTGCGTGTATATCATTTTTGTGTATCTTTCATGTTTGCATTACCCTCAGTTTACAGCCACATGTATGTTTTATTTATTTATGATTCTATATTGTCAAGTGAAAAGCTTTTTTTATTGTAATAAATCTCTCCGATTGCTATTGTTCGAGCATGGAAAGTCAATTGGAGAATAATGCTGTGGGCTGTTGTGATCAGTTACTCGCCTTTAGACAGAAGACTGAATTATTATACAGCAATTAACAATCGAATATTGTTTGCTTTTAATTGTTTATCATTGCTACTTAAAATTTATTTATGGGAAAATTTAACGCCTATTCTATGTAGTCTATACATGTTATACAAGTTGACTAATGATAATGATGATGAGCAGCATACTTTAGATATGCAAATACTTTGGGAGAGAAAATTTTGCCAGCAAACAATAAATTATCCTTGGTGATATATTTTGCAGGAGAACTTTAACAAGCAATTAGTGCCAAAGCTTGTGGGATGTTTTGTGAAATTTGTTTGCAATTAAATTGATATGAATAATTAATAAGATGTTAGTCCTGGGAGAGTGTTATTAAAATTTGCATCTTGTGAATCGGATGCTCATTAAACAAGTTGGCAATTGTTATTGCTCATTAGCATGATTATGCGACAATCATTTACTGGTGCTTGCAGAAGCTGAAAAGCTCTTTAATTAAGTTCTAATTAGTAGAACACACTAAACTACTAATCTTGGAAATAAATGCTATTTAACCCTAGTTTTAGCAACTTCTATTCGATCCATAACTAATGTTGTTGAAAATTTTGGGGAATAGCAGGGTGAGGTTCCTAATAATACTCCTTAGGTAAAGTAAAATCTGGGATATCAAGCTTTTAATAGGGGAATTTGTCAGTGCAAGAGTAAGGCCTATTTGGCGTAAAGATTTGGTATCAAACAGGAATTCTAACCCATCTTTATTGAGGATTCGGGTTCGACTCTCAAACAGAAAAAGAGATCACAAACATTATAATCATTAAGCTTTGCAAGAATTCGTTTCCGATTTGATTAGTCCAACTGATAACAATAGCAACAAGCTTTTCATGAGAAATGTATCTACATCAGCAGTTGAAAATGCCAATAAAAATTCGAAGAAATCCAGACTCCAGTGCTCTAATTAAGAGCATTAACTTTAATGTAGATTTCCAAGAACTTTAATGAACTTATTCGAAAGTTCCACAACGAATTTCGATAAAAATCTTCTTATTTTTTTATGTTTATTAATTTTTAATGAAGCAAGAGCTCGTGACTTTAATATTCGTAACATTTTTAATTGTTTTTCACTTTCTTGTCTCCACCGTCTTTGTTCTAATAAAAGAAAAGACACCAAACATTTGAATTCAATTGAAATATTTTTTGATGCACATTGTGCTGATTATTTTCTTCTAGCTGTGTAGCTTATTTGAATTATCGCAATTTTCGGATCTGCATGACTGAATGAAAACGAAATGGTGAAAGTTTATTGAAACTGAAAACTGTTGCTCCTTAAGTCACAGAATCATGTAGTCAAGAACATGACACATAATGCAATAAATTAGCTTTAATTGCCCAACAAAAAGTTCCATTTAGCGAACATAAAACCTGCGGTCAAGGTGGTATAAATTCTTTTTTTTGCGCAATTTCAATTGACTTTTTTTTGTTTGGTTAGAACTCAACAGTCAAGCATAAAAAAAGTTATTTTCAATTAAAATTGAAGTTCATGTACCCAACATGGTTGGCACCTTAATATGACTCATAAAAGCACTGAAGAACATTCACTCCATATATTGGCAATTTCAATTTTCATTGTATAATGAAAAGAGACTTTTTATTTCTCTTAATTGTAAATCAACATGTAAGTCAATGCAGGGTTGAGATTTGAAGGATTTTGGCAAGAGTGAGCTTCTATTTAATAAGCATAATTTCACTGATCTCCCAATTTTAAGAGTATAGAGAGTCTACGAAGTAGAGTTCTATTTATTAAGCGTCAATGGCTTAGCCAGAGAACCCAAAACAATGTTTGACTACATCCTTGGTCAACAACACTAGTATAGAGTAACCTAATATGGCACTTCTATCCCAACTCTTCATCAATGTCTCTTTGAACTAAAAAAATGTAAATGAAAATCAATTTTAAGTTGATTCATAGAACCAACACACGATGTGTGGCATGGCACACCGAAAAACAAATCCAAATACCTCTCCTTTACTGCACTCTCACACAATTGATCTCAAATGACGACGTGAAATGTCTTGTACATATGGAAATGGATAGAAACATACGTTGAGGCATAAAAGAGTGATTTAGGACAAGTACTTTTTAGGCTCTCTCTCCCTCTCCTACGAACTTTCTGCTCAATAGATATTTACGTTTTTTTTATTATTGAGATCGTGCTGATCATGAATCATTGTATTGGCGGCATGCTTAACGAGATTTTGAATCATGTTTTTCGAGCAGTTTTAAATGTACTTTTTGGCTCTTTAGTAAAGACTTATCTCAATTTACCTTTAAACATCGTTGATGATTTAAGTTGAGTACTTTTGTGGTTATTGTGTCGATTTATTGTTCGTTTAGCTGCTAATCAGCTTTATTTTTTGAGTGAAGTAATAAGATTCAGATAAAATTGAAGGATGAGAGCGGGTGGAAGTTAAAAAGCGGTAGTGTATGTCCTAGAACCATCCAGATTATTTTTAAAAAAATTTACTAGAACTCTTTTGTATGCTTGAACTTTTCAAATGATCGAATCTTCAATTATCCTCTTCCTTCACATAAGTTGAGAAAAATCTTCCTTCTAAGAACTTTTGTTTTCATTAAATTGCCACTCAGCTTTTAATCAACAATTTGTTCTTAATGAATCTTTTCAGCTAAAGAAATCTTTAGATTTTTTTTTTGACTTTTACTTACTTTCACTTAAATACGGATGTTGATTCCTTCTTCGAAGGCTCCCACTTGAGGAAATAAAGTTAAAAAGTTCAACTTTATTTTAGCATTTTCAATCTCAATTGATTTTAATTGAGGAATTTTGCTAGAGTAATTAACAGGAAATCGATTATTTATATTCTGAAGAAAATTGGATGTTTATTTAACATTAAACATTGTTAAAAGTCAACAGTATTATCAAAATAATTTAACTGATTTTCCGCCTTAAAACAAAGCTTCTGACAAACTTCATTCATTTGTAGTATCCATTTAATTCATAAAAATCATTCATAATAAGATTCTACAATTATAATACACCAATATGACTATTAGGTTAAACAGATTGTAGCCATTGACTTAGTCATTAGTCATTAGTCATCACTTAGATGATTATTGTTGGATTTTCTTCTGTTAATTCCAAATTTGTAATTCCACAAGACATCTTATAAAATGAAAACTAATTGTTCATCCTTAGCTAAAGATAATTCCAAGAAGATGTTTGCTCATCAGTTTTTGTACAAGATTGATAAAGATCAAGTCAACATGAAAAAAACCAAGGGCTTAGCCATGAATTTGGAGAGGATGAAAAAAATAAATGGAAAATTTAAGGGGGGGGGGGGGGTTAAGTGGAGATTTTTAAGATTTTTTTATAAAAACCATACCAAAATGATATCAATTCACTTAATGTAAACTGCAGTCAAACATTCTGTAAGCTTATAAACTTTCTCTTCACTTTATAATGCTTTCTTACATCCAACAAATCTTTCAAAAAGTTCTTAAATTAATTTTGCAATCCTGATTTATATAATCTAATTCTAATTCCATGGAAAAGAATTAATTCAAACAATAAACTTCCCATTGGAGCCAATAATCTCAGACGTAGTAAATTACTCTTGTCAAACTTTTTCTTGACTTATTCTATTTCAACAGAAACTAATATTGTAGCTGAAAGTTATTGCTCAATGAAATTTAAAAATTAAGAATTTTTATGTCCATGTTAATAAACTTGTCTTTTTTTATTGCACACACTTTTATGATCCTTTCAATGAGTTAATGGTTTGGAAATGAGAGCAAAAAAAATATTTTTGAAATTTTTTAATTTTTATTCGGTATTAAAGTGCTGCTAGTTAAGTGCATTAAGGAAAGACCATACAGACATCGCAAGGCAGGGATCTTCTGGAATGTCCAAGGAAATAGGACTAGGGACCAACGGAGAATTACTTGGCGTACAACTGTTGAACGGGAGGCGGAACAACAGAGCAAGAAGCTACAGGAAATAGCAGCTTTGGGCAAGAATCGAGTGCGATTCAAATGCTTTAAGGACGCCATACGCTTTATAGTGGAGCAATAGGAACCCATCATGATTAATGTGCTGCGGCTTGGTATGCAATTATATTTAAATCTACCTTACCCCTGCCACTGTATTTAGCACTACTCTATTATAAGAAAATCACACCAATTCTTGATCCAATTCTTGTAGACTTCAAGAATCACTGATTTTGATGAGCAAACACTGTTTTGACTAATTACTAGCTTCCATTAGAGTAGCTAGAGGTGAGACCTGATCCTTATTTTGGAGTAGAAGACGTGAAGTTTTAGACTAAACCTGATTAGATCTTACATTACCTACTTACTAACCGTATTTCTAATTTGCAAAAATAAGGAGTCATAAAAATCACTTTATGAGAAAATCATATTAAAAAAAAGCTATTTTCAAACATATTGTTGTATGCATGTAAATAAGCTGATTTGTACGATTGAACCAGTTCTACATATTTCACTCGATGCAAAAAACCTATTAAAAAATAGTATCTATGAACATACGTATCGATTTATTAAGCAAAAAAAGAGAGTGAAAATGAATAGTAAAAAGAATGGAAAAGAAGCAAATCAATATTTACAAAACTGTTCGTTGTAAAATTGTCAATAAAGCTTTATGGCTTTAACAAAAAGCTAAATGAAGCGTGCTGTGCAATCATATAAATAGTCAAGTAATCGCAGAATAAGATACAGACAAGACAGTAAAGATAATGAAATGAAATGACCGAATGGAGTGAAAACAAGATTCGTTATGCTTTAAATGTAGCCAAAGCATCGAACGAGAGCAGCTAGATTCCACGCAATTTGTCGTTTAATTAGTGACTATTGCTAATTGATAGTTTCATGCTTTTATAATAATCACTTACTTTATGAATTTATTGAATAGAAATGAAGGTAAAAAAATGGTTTAATGTCAGTGATTTTCTTGGTGACGACAATTTATTCAACACCACTGCTGTATTATTACAACATTATTTTTATTATTAAGTTATTAAATTGTTTTGATTTGCTTTTAATAATTAATCTTTATTGCATGTGACTTTGCATGCAGACTATTTCTTTTCTTCTATTTTTGCGCGCTAATGTCTTCTAACGTACGTACAATGTACGAATTGCGGTGATCAAATAAAAGTGTCAGTCGACAAATGACAAAGGAATTTTTATTTTATTTTTTTGTGCAATTGAGGTGAACATTTCAGTTTGACATATTTTTATTCATTGTGCATGGAGAATAATGAGTGGCGGTTTTTTTCAAAATTTTGCAATCTTTTAAAACTCAATTAACTCGATTTGAAGCTCAATGAAGCTTTTTGAATATGATCTAAACAAATTTGATGACTATTCATTCAGTCAGTTTTTAAGACAGTTTGAATAAAAATGAATAATTATATAAGTCAATGTGATTTGACAGTTCAGTGATCATGTTTTTGTGACCTTAAGGATAATGACTTAGGGTTGAAGATTATGTAATTTATTTTTTAGGCTAATGAGTCATCGGCTTTAAGCTAGATTCATCATTTGCTTGTGACATTCATGATTCAGACTTAAATTGTAGATCTTCGTGTTAAGAACTCAGATTGCATAGTCTTAATCTTAATGATTAGAGTCTTTAATGCTTTTATAGAATCTTGTTTTTCAAGTCTTGGCAATTTTTTCTGCTTCGTCTATACAGGTTTGAACAGAAAATAGCTAGGGATATAACTTAAGCAGCGGCTTCGTTGCTTCTTATGCTAAATCGCACCGAAAAAGTTTCAAAAATGACATCGAGTCAACATCACATCAGATACATAGTTATTATGTTATTGATCGACTAATAAGGTCTAGAATAAAATAAGTACAATGTATGGTGAAGATGAGAGCAAGAGGAATACCGAAGAACTCTTGGATTGGCTGTGTTGAAAAGGACGCTAGAGTCCTGAATATCCCGAACTTTCAGAAGGTGTCTAAGGATAGAGCTGTCTTTAAACGTGCTATAAGCGTATCAATGGGCCCACGTGCGCCCCAGCCAAGGAAATAAGTAAGGATTGTGAAGATGGCTTGCAGGTTCATTTAAACATTGGGTTCAGTTCCATTAATCCAATACCAAGACGAAATAAGACTAGAATTCTTCTATCAATTCCAAAAATAATGTCAAATGATTAGCAATCATTCTTCTAGTCCAAACATACCTAAAAGTAATCAAATAAAATAACACTATTCAATTAACATGTTTGCAATTTTTTTCCATTTGTCAAACCAACCCTAAAAACTTGCACACAGCTTGACACAAATAATCTAATTCAAACCCCCTTTAAAGATCCTTCAATTTCAACAAAACAAATTTATTCAAAAAGCACTGCATAAAAATTCTCCGATTAAAATTCATTGCTCGATCAGCAGAAAATCAGATTTGTTTAGCCTTAACATGAACACAACACACATTCTTGAGAGCACTACAAAAAAATTACACATGTTACAGAAATCCATCTAAAATATGCAAAATAGAGACACAAATCGAAAAAAAAGCAGTCTAGAGCAGCAGTAGCCGTTACTAAAATTTATCGCGTCCATAAATAAACTTTGTTGCATTTTTCTTTTGCTTCTCTCGCTCCTTTCTTCTACTATCGACTATCATGCTATGCGCCTTTCATTAAATTAGTGAATACGTGTGGGGCTATTCACATCCAACAATGAATATATGGAGTATTATGTGCTTTGTTATAGAGCTATTAATTTAATTTTACTTCAATCTGCACTGCTATGCAACTTATGCACTCCACTATGCGCGTATATGTATGTACTTCCATAACATCTCGCTCTCTGTGTCTCGAAACTTAAAATTAAACAGTTCATGATAAACAAATTATTGCAAAGATTTTTTTTACATAATCTTTTTGATAGAGAAATGAATTAGCTATTAAGAGGTAAGGAGCGATATTAATTCCATAATATTGGCACTTTCTAAAGCCTGGATTACAGCGTAGTAGTGTATAGAATTGACTGTTATTCGTTGGATAGATACATGTTTAATTGATCAACTTCACACTACTTCTGTCTGTCTATTACCTACCTTTCTTAATGTTTCCATACAAATTCTCCGCCTCAGACTCGACTCGATAATACATTATGGACATACAATTGAAAGAATTGACGATAGATAAATGCACAGCATTTAAATGAAATTATAGATTAGTTTAAACGTTTAATTGAATTAATTATGCTCATGATTAAGTTACTTCTTATGGCTAATTATTTGTTATACATACAAATTCATTCATTTGTCAATTACAGGAATTAATATCCAACAATAATTATGCATCAGTGACACACATGCAGTTTTATGTCAACCTTTCTCTCAATGCCCTGTAAATTATTAAAGGTACACGCGGTGCTTTTTATTTTTATATTTATTTATTTTTTGGACAAGCTAGCAATCTCAGGAAATTAAGGTCAGTGTCAATATCGCTTCAGCTCATTATTTTCGCCGTTTTATGATGATTACAATTGCCTGTATCTTTCGCTTTTTTGATGTTTCCAATGTTTATGACTCGTGACTTTAAAATCATACTTTAATGTACGCGCATAAAAAAAAATCTTGTGTGTGCGTCTCTCTGAATTGGAAGAAATGAAGAAAAATCTGGTCAAGATGATGATTGATTACCAAGAGATATGAAAACTTTTTTCTTTCTTCTTAATTTTGTGTGTCATTGCCTTATTGGATTATGAAAAGAAAAGTGAAATAAAGCAGACACTAAAAGTGAATTTTTGAGTTTATATGTCATGTAAAAAAGCAACAGTGGCACCGATTTAGGTAAATCTAATTTATTTAAATGCATATCTTGTTAAGAAATTGATGGAATTCGTTAATTGATTCGAACTTGTATGATGAATGAGGAATTTTATGGAGACTTTTTGACATGCTTTTAAAGGTAAATTGTGAATTGAGAAATGTTGTTAACCTAGATGTTGTGGTAAGACACAGATTTTGGGCGTTAACGAGAATTGTTTTTCAAATTGACGAGATCTGAACCTGAAGCTGACAAAAAATTTGTCGAAACTTAAGAATTAATATTAATTGAGCCGAAAAAGTTGTTCAGATTCTTCTAAGCTATAACATTATGATACCCAGTTAATTAACTGTTAAATTAGATTTTGATCATTTTTGATCATTTTTTGATAATTTTTGATCAGTTCCGCATCTTAAATTAAACAATCTGCACTATTCATGTCAACCTGAACTAATTTTCAAGATGAACCAGTTTAAAACTCATCATTGGAACAACACAGCAATTGAGAATTGAATGTGTAAAAATTAATCTAGTTCCAAGAAGAGTTTTTAAACTAAAATTGATTATAAAACGATTAAAACTGAAGTTTCCATAACAACGAATTTCAACTTGATTCATAAAAACTTAAATAGAAATTAAATTACGACGCAAAACATCAAAATTATAAATTCATAGAAATCTTTTTGAGCAATATGTGGTTTAATTTTGTAATATATGTAAAAGAAGGAGAAGTAGTGAATAAAACTCAATAATAATAATAATAATATATTAAAATACATTCAAATGAAAAATTCTCTAGAAATCCAGAAACTAAGCAAAAAAGGCTTCAGAAAATCTTCCAAGCAATTAGGATCCACTTGAACAGAAATAATTAAACTCTGCTAGAAAAAGAAATTCTAAGAATAAGATAACAAATATTTACACATTTTTTTAATGAATTTCATTCACATAATCAACATGAGCTTGTCTTTGATCAACACACAGAACATATGAATATATGAATATTTAATGTTTTATTGCTGCTCCTAAGTTTTGGCATTCTAGTAGAAATGTCTTGATGTTATCTTTTCAAAAATTTTGTATGGGGATGAAATGGCAGAAATGTAGCCTAAAGGGGATCTTTGTAAACAAGCGTTTTCTTCTAAAATACCAAAATTTTAAACAAAAATTATTTCATTTTCCTGATTTTTTGAAGATGTTCAAAGTTTTGTAATTAACTTTATAGTCAAGACTTACACACTCAGGATTAATTTCAAAAATCCCAATTATTCATCAATTAAAGTAGGGATTTAATGTAGGATTTAAAGTTTGATATCAGGAAGTGCTGAGATTTGGGGATTAATCTAGAGTGCAAGGCCTTGTCTAGAGGGATCTTGGATAAAGAAAGATTTGGAGTTTTGGAATCCTTACCCTTACTTTGACTCAACTTATTCATTAGAGTCAACTTAAAACTCGCAAGTTGCATTCTCCAAATATTTAAACTTGAAAACAGCTCATTTAAAATTCAACAAATTTACCAATTTATGCTGTCATAGCATTTCGATGATCTAATTGATAATAATTTTGTATGTCATTACAAAAAGCTAATAATGCAAAATTTACCAAAAAAACCTGCCTCTTTTGATGTCGGATATTTTGCCGAATTTTTCATTATATTGGCATTTAACGCCAAATGCTCATTTGACGTCTGTTGAGTTAAATAAAATATTTTTCGAAATATTCAGCATTGAAAAATGAAGTCAATTTTCGCAACATTGTTAGCTTTATAAACATTATTGATTAATCTCGCAAAACGTGAGGATAAATTTCGAAATTTTCTGCTCCACTTCTAACAGCAACTAGATAGTTCTACATAGAAATTATCAACGTGATCTTTGGCGCCACTCAATAAAAGTTCACCGAAATAAAATATTTCATTTCGGTGTCTTTTTTTTGATTTCACAATTGATATGCATATGGTGCAAAATAACGCCTACAACAAACATCAGAAGTGAAGAAAATGAATAATGTATGAACATTACCGAGCTTGTCTGTTTGATGAAAGTGAAAATCTCTTTTTTAAGGTCTCTATTTTAATTCACCTTTTTTTATATCTTTCTCATTTGCATTTCTTAACATTTTATTGATTTATTTGTGCGCGGCTGAAGTGCTGTGGCAATCTGGAGATATTTAACGAGGCAATAAAATTTGTTACAGTTTGTGACATTACGCTACTTTACCACACACACTAATTCACTAATTTATTTCTCATTTTCTATTTTCAAATATCCACTGCATTGTGTATCTCGCGGATTATCTCGATTCTTAAAAAAATACTAGCATTTCTCATTATTCAGCTGAGAAGATAAATTTGCATAAAATAATCGTTGTTTCGTGGTTACTTTCTGTCGTATATCTATAGCCCGATATCTCACCTCCTTCTACTTAATGTTGTGCAATATCAATTCATTAGAATGCTATACACAAAATGTTGATATTTATTCACTTTCTTTTAGAGGTTCTCTGCTGCTTTTTGATGTCATATTGCTGGAGGTCAAGTTTACTTTTGGAGTAATTAGGGCAGTGGAGCAATATACGATATTCAGCTCAATAGTATTAAGAATAAAATTTACATTGTTCCTTAGCAACTCTAATATGTCATTTAAGGTTTCTGAATTCTACAGAACAACGCTAAATACTTTGTGTAAGAAAAACTCGTGTATGTTCAAAAGATTAAATTCGTCTGTAATAATTTTGTAGCGTTAATGTAAATATTTGAATTTATTTTAGGGTTCGCCCACATGCGTATGCATGCGCACCCATGCGCATACATGCATGTAAATTTTTTAAAACAAATTTTACAAAAATTTTTCTTTTATTTCATTTTATTCCTTTTATCAAATTTATCAAAAAATTCATAAAATATATGATAAAAATGTTGGAATTCGCTTTAAAACTGCTCAAAAAGACAGTTCCTACATCAGAGCACCTCTAATTTGACCTTTAACTCACAAGATTTGATGTCAAATCGATCAAAAGTGTCCAAATAATCATTATTGAGCTATATTGAAACGAATCCAGCAAAAATTAGAAATTTCAATTTTTTTTTCTCAGATATACATGCGCATGTTACGTGCGCATGCATGCGCATGTCAATTTGGCGAACCCTAATTTATTTCCTTAAAAACGATGTGTTATATTGTTGCAGTCTGCGTCGTAGCTAGCTCAAAAAGCACAAGTTGTTTAACTGAATAGAAATCTGGCACAAAGCTGGCATAACTCTAGGATGGAGATGGATTCGATTTGAATCAAGCACCATGCCATAGTCACGCCGATTCACTAGCTATCGTGTTTGAAAATTCATTTGATGACACTTTTGGAGTGACTCTTGGCATCTTGTTATTAAAAAATGTCAAAAGCTCGAAAATCTTGTTTCAAATTGTCCAATAACTTCCATATGTCCTTAAATTCAACTCTAACATTTAAATCAAAATCGAATTCGATAACTTAGAAACTCTAATGATCAGCTAAAAGCGAATATAGTGAGATATCGGCAATAATATCATATTATTGAATTAAATTATATGATATTAAAGTTAAAGAGAGAAAAGAAAAAAAAGAAAAGCAGATATTGATATTCATCGTGTGATATATAAAGCAAATAGTAAAGAAAGAACGCAATAAAGCAAATTTATTGATCCATGCAACCGATAAATGTCGTTTCAAAATGTTTTTTTTTTTGCTAGGTTAAATTGAGGTTCTTTGATTTGACTTTATCAAACATATTACCAGGAATTTAAAAACATTATCAATCTTTTTTTATTGCAATTTATCTATGTCAGTTTTCATTACAGCAACAAGAAAGAAAATTTGAGGACTAAGTAGAAAATCCAGTGTCACAATTAACCGAGATTCTCGCGTGAAACATTTTGCTCACTAGCATGTGACAATAAATCTTCTTCTGTTTCATTATCCAGGACATGTGGGGATCAGATGTCGTTGACGTCAGCCGAAATTCACGCAGAAATGTAATATTTGCAAACGTGATTAAGAATTACGCTGATATCACTTGGTAGTGGTATTTATGACTTTTTTGTGTGTATATGCTTCATGTCTTAACTTACAATGTGTCTAAATTATCAAGAATTGCTGAATTTAAGAGCAATCCTCAGAATTTCATCCTACTACATATGACGTTCGTAAATAAAGGTCAAAAAAGTGTAGTGGATTTCTTGGATTTTTTATGAATCTATACCAGTGGTTATCTCCTATACGTCATTGTTGAGTAAGCTAGTTTTTATATTCTATTCGAGAGTGTCATTGGCAGACTGAAATCAGGAGTATTGAGCCATGCATAAGCAAATCAGCCAGTGCAAGAAAAAGTCCTTTGTTGCGCGAGTGGTTATCTGTAACCCTCTTTTGTGAGGACGTGGGTTCGATTCCCACTATAGACCCATCTCTCTATTATTATATAGAGTATTGTCGATAGAAAGAAGATTCGCACAATGCTTCCGTTATTATAAAATGGGATGGTATGCTAAAATTAAAATATATGAAGAACTTCGTGGAAACTGTTGAGCCTTTGAGCTACTCAGGCCATAAAAAAACTCATTAAACCAGAAATGTTTTATATTCTTTCAATAAAAAAACTTCAATCTATGTCCATATGACGGAAACATATGATTCTATGAGATAAAAACAATCCTCTCAGCAAAATAACATTTAATTTTTTCATTTTCAACATCTTTGTCGCTAGCTTATCATTGATAAGTGCTCTTTAAAAAATGAACACAGTATCATAAAAATAAATTTCTCTCTTATTAACTTTTCTCGTATTTAATAAATTGAAAGCATATTGATGTAGCAATCGGTAACTACATTTATAAATGGATAAGTACACTCATCAAATAAACTTTATTTATCATTCAATGTCCTTATTGTTATTGCCACTTTGAATCTATCCATTTCTTCTGTATTGTTCAAATTCTATTAATTCTATATATGTGAACATACGAACGTGTGTTCATAGGAAGGACAATAAATATAGTGAGTAAGTACGATGAAAAAAAATTCTCTTTTTGTTAACATGTAACAATAACAAATGAGATGAGAGGATTTGAAGGACATAGAAATGTGGACAAAAAAATTCTCAACACAAAATAGAATAGGGAAAAAAAATACTATGGATATAGCACCCTAGGAATTATTTTTTCATGATTATTTTAGTTGCATTTTCTGTTTATTTCCTCTTTCTATCCAAACTATCAAATCACGTCGCATATACAGTCAATTCTCTTGAGGGATATTCAATTCTTTTTCGTTGTGATTTAATTTTGGGATTTTCAAATTGATGTTTGTAACCGTATTTTGTCAGGGATGCTGTTATTAAGGCGGTTTTGTGGATTTTTAAAATTCTGGTATAAGCTATAAATTCAAAAACTTTTATAGTCATGCCTCTGGCTCAATAGTTTATTTTGATTTGATTTTTTGAGATTGACACTATGCTGGGTTCATAATTTCATTAAGTTTAGTAAAAACTTACATTAGCTTTAGACTGAATTTAAAAGTTTAACATAACAATAAGTGTATCCAACAAATTTTAAGATTGATCACTTCTCGAGGTTGATTTATGGTTCCTTAATTCTACAAAACCTAAATCCTTTAACATCTTTAAACACAAATTCAGTTATGCCTCAAAAATGCGCTTTATTTCCTCTAACCGCCATGAAACTTTAAATATAACTAGGAACCACAAAAATTAAATTTTTTAGATACAAAAACCGCAGTGAATCAGTGTATTGTGACTAAAATAATCGCTTTCTGTTACATCATGTACACTTAATACCGACTGAGTTGCTGTATGTCAATTGTAATCAAGTAGTGTTCCTGATTATCTTGAAGGACAAAAGTATACAACAGATCTGTTCAATTTTTTTTTATGAGAAAGAACACAATAAAAAATTGTTTGTGAGGCAGGCAGGCAGTAAAAAAAATATTGAGCGAGAATTCGGTGATTATCGATTACATTTAAGCGAAGAGGAAAGAGCAGCAAAAAGCAGAACTGAAATATGTATGGACCACCATGCATATGCTCTGATTTTTATGCTGCTGTTGCTTACCTTTTTCTCCTTTTAAATTACTTATTATAAATTTTATTTATGTTCCTTTTTAATCTCCACATAAATCTTTTTGTCTTCATTTCTGCTGGCTTTATTTTTTTTTAACTTCACTAAAATTACCCGAATCAGACTCATGCTTACTGAGGATTTTTCTTTATCAAGCCGTTCGGTATCTGAGAAGTAGTTTTTACATTTACTCTCTTTGTAATTACGTTTTGCTTCAAGTTTTATGGACTGTTTGGTTTCAGTAATTAAATGTACAAATATATGATCAAGTACCATAAGCAAATATCATAAATCTTCGTTCAGGTGGACAAATTTAATATGAGGATATGTTTTTTGAGTGTATTTTGGAATGTTCAGCGGTGTCAAATTGTGCGTTTAATTAAGTGTCTTGCGTTAACAGTGGTGAGGACGAAATTTGGGAGGATATTGGCTGAATTGATGATGCCTTGGTTCAGAAATTCAATAAAATTCTGAGTATAATGTTCATTATAATCATTCAATCTTTTAAAGACGACCCTAATATTGAAATCCTTGTTATTCATAAAGATAGACTGGATCTATCAGCTTTAACTTATAAAACAGGCAATTTTAAGGCAAAGACTGCAAAAAAAGTCTTTTTTCAATTTGATAATGAGAATTTAATCTTTCTAGCTTCAAATGGAAGCTCATGGGTCTTTGATAGCTTTCAAATGTTCATTTTCAGCATTAATATGTCATCAATACAAAATGTATTTTCATCTTCATTCAATTGAAGCATCTACAAAAATTGAATGAAGATTGAAGCTATTTATTTCCGTTTTTTCAAGGCTCTTTATAAAGGAATAGATTTTTCAAGATTTATTTGTAAAATTTCATACGTATGCATACACAAAGTTTGAACTAGATGGTTTATCTAAATACCTCTGGTAATAAACTATTATTATTATTATTATTTAATCATGAACTTTGAACTTGAAAATAAACTTCAATCTCGGTGTGTGTAGATAAATCTTTTGCTAAGCACCAGGGAACACGAAAAAACAATCAAATCCAAAATTGAGTTATCTTTACAGCTATTGAATTGCGATCATCGCAAAAACATTGTAATCGATATCCATCCAACATGTGTGATATAAAAAGTCAATTGAAAAAGTTTAAATTGGATAATCATATAAGAAGCTTTAGAATCCAATACTTGATTCCATAACATTCATTGAAAGTTTGTCCAATTTTTCAATCACTTCCATATGATATCAGAAAATTACCAGAACATGTTTGGGTTTAAAATCCCAATGAGATGTCTTTAAGGGCTTCTGGAATTGTCATCTTGACTTGAAACCACGAGGGTCCACATGCATCATAGCAAATGGAAATAACCTTACTCAATTCATGACAACATAACGAATATAAATTGATAAAAATGTCAATGTCTTACGACATTGCTTGCAGTCCATTCACACCTTTGCTTATTTGACACGAACTTTCTTCCTCAAACAAAAATATCTTCATCTGATGCAGTAATTGAAATAATGGACATGCAAACTTTCGAAATAATCGAAATAAAATTTCATAAAAATCTCCCAAAAAAATTTTTTAATTTCTTTTCCTTCATAAATTTTCTCTTTTCTCATATTTTTCATACTTCTTTTTCTGACCTTCAAGCGCTTAAAGATTCGAAAAATTTATATTTTGGATAATGAACTTTGTAATGTTGCAAAGAATGTGGTTTCTTTATAAGTTTATATAATTTGAATCAGCAAAGGAATTTAAAATGAAATGTTGAAGCAAATTTTTCTCCTTTTATCTTTTCTTTTTTATAAATTCCCAATTGACATTTTTTTATTTCTTGCTTTTTTGCGAATATTTTAGATTGAAAGAGTAGCTTGTGATACGCTTTGTATGGCTGGATGGGAGGCTGGTCAGCTGCAAAGGTTGGGTTCTGGTCATGCTTTTGAATAGAATTATTTTGGTCTCTTGTGGTTACGGCTCAATATCAGCTATTCTCAAACTATTTTGCTGTCTGCGTCATTAGAAACACGTTTATGACTCCAAACTTTATCATAAGTTTGTCAGTTTAGAGTTTAGCTTTTTCATTTTCTACAAAAATATTTTTTTTACACATATTATACAATTTAATCCTTCAAAAAGGTTTCCGGTGAGTCAATTCCCAGAACACTTGAGTTTTAAACATAAAAATGCGCATAAGCTCCACCAACAGCAGCTCAGAGTCTTTTTCAATCTTTTTCTCTCAATTTCTTCGTGTAAAGTGTCAATATGTTACTATTTCAATAATATACACTAAATCAATACTCGAATAGAAGTCGAATAAGGGCAATTCTTTGGATGAGTGGAATTTGAAAAAAAAATGAGCTTTCATAATCCAATGTCAATGAGTTTTGTGTCAATAAAATGTTTTCTTTAATTTCATACAACTGTGAAGGAATAATAAGCCAAAACTTTCGTAGATCATAAATCATAATTAATTCTTTACAATTGATCTATTGAAATGTTACAACTCACCCAAATTAAGTGAAAAATTGAAAAAATATGTTTGAAAATTTTGTATTTTTTCACGGATTAAGACAAAAAAAAGCTTTCTTATAACTCGATGACACAAGGAAATTTTTCAAAGAATTAAAATATTTCATTAATTAATGACTTAAAGCACACAAAAAAGCAACCTAATTAAAGATTTTTGTCTGTTCTATAACTCAGTAAAAGTTATTCAATGTGGATATCAATAGTTTTCTCTAATTTTCGATTCTTTGGATGATGAAAATTGATAATTCCGATTTCTGTCATCGAGTTATTGACTAAAGAATCCAAATAACTTAATTAATACGGCGATTAGAAGTATATGATATCAAAAGTAGTGTATATTTTAGATTTTTACACCGATAAGAATCATAAAATCAGTGTCTCTGATGGGAAAAATCAATAAAATTTCGATTTTTTGCTGAAAATTTTCCAAAAGTCATCCATAGAATTGGCCATAAAGCAAAATCTCAAATAAGACACAAAAAAACACATGAAATTAACGTTGATAAAGTTCAAATGGGTTATCAAGATGATTTTAAAGTTCATTGAATGCTTCATGTTTTTCGCACTTTCAATTTTGTGAATGGAATTTCAAAACTTCTTTTTATTTATTATTTTCAATATATTGGCAATAAAAATGAAATAAACTCGAAACAATGTAGTACAGTAAACTTGATCGACAATTGATAAAAAAATAAATAAATGAATTAAAAGTGAAAATGAACTTTTTATTTCGATTAGGCATTGACAGAGACAGCCAATATGTTGCTGAATTTGCTATGTGTGTGCTATGAGCAAATTACAATGAATTGAAAATTAGAGATTTTTTTTTTTATTTTGCAAATCATTTTAGATTTAAAAGGAATTAAATTGAATATTGAATCGTTGGGTGGGATTTGAGTTGAGCACATGATTTGGAATTTATTTGGATTTGTTCTTGTTCAACGACCTTCTGACTCATCTGAATTGAAAAATGTTTTCTAAAATTCTTACACTTTAGATTTTAGAAACTTTAGCTGTTTAGATTCAGATGATTTATAGAATTCAATGATATTGTGGGATCTTGCCAATATTGAGTAGGTTTACTAGACCACTGCTCTCAAACGTAGATCAGCAGTTTTTATGTATAATAGCCAATAACTGCATTGACGGTAATTTACTGTCTGTAGTCTTAAAATAAGCTTGGAACTACTTATCTAGTTTATATGATCTGTGCTTCAAATCATATAGTTATGATAAAATTTAGCAACCTTGCTCCTGTGCTCGCTGATAAAGATTCTAAGTCGCTGACACAACGTCAAAAACAATTAAATCAAAGACCATGCACAGCAATAAATCAAATCCTGAAAACTCAACTTTATTCTCAGTATCATCATAATTTTGCATACAGCAGCACAATAAACTCATCAACAGCCGTTACCATTTTAGTTTTGCCTTTTCAATTTATGAACAACCGATGTCCAAATGTCAACACATTTTGTGCATGATTGTGTTTTTTTTTATATCCGTCACTTAAACTCTTCATATCCAATATCTGATATTGCCATTTCCATTTCCAATGTTTTTGCTCTTTGAAGTATTTTATTAATTTTAATCTATGCCGAATAATCAGGATAAATGGATAGATGGCTTATGAATAAATAAATAAACAATAACGAAATTTGTGAATATAGTAAGGAAACAATTAAAGGAAACGGATGCACCAACAACACAATAATGCTATCGGCAACGAGCAGTAAATCAGCAGTAAGCGTACTCCAGAAGACAATAATGAAAATAAAATAATTGGAAAGGAAGGGATCTTTTTTGTGTTTCTTATTATTATCCTTTCAATGATTTACGATTTGTTTACTCTCTTTTGTCACACTTCATGCTTAGTTAATGTTCTTCTTTTATGTCTGTCGGTGGATAAATAAACATTCAGCGGAGAGAAATAGAAATTGGTAGCGGCCCAACATTAAACACAATTATTTAAAAGTGTTCGTCTGTGTACAATAAAAATGCGCAACAGAATCGCTTGTGTGAATCGTTTATTTAATTAATGACACGTGATTCATATAGTCGTTCTTTATTTACTCATGTTTACTGGCGTGCACAATTTTTTATGGCAATCACAGTTCAATATTTAATCTCTTGTGTGAGAAGAAAATAATATTATGAGCAGTCGTAATTTACGATGAATGAATATTGTGAATGTAGTGAGATGGATGTGATTTATTGCCATGGAAGCAAGCACTTCTAGTGCTAAATTTATTACCTTTTAGGTTTGTTAACATGAAAAATTTTCTAATTTTAGAGTTAAAGTTGAGTTAATCATTTGTTAATTGAATGGTTGACTTGGTAATATGGTGAAGTTAAACGTAATCAATAATATTATTTAGTAAGGAAATCAGAAGAAAGATTGGTTTCTGAAGATGTAAATATTATGGATCTAATTATAAATTGACAAGAAATATTTCAAGGTTTGTTTTAAATTTACTATGGTGAGTGAAATTTATTTTTGTAGACTTCTGCGGCTCAGCTAAACGGTACTGAGACTAGGGAACGTTTTCTAGAGCTTCACTGGGTTTTCTAGGATATAACTAGTCCTTAGTACAATTTCATTTAAACCTCGAGGTCAAGAACACTGATATTTAATTCTACAGAACAATACGCTTGATAGCCTTTGAAATCAACCTGGGAGATAAACCTGGTGATCAACCTCGTGCTTAGTATACATTCCAATTCTACCCCTTTTCGTCTCAGGGGGAAGGAGGTTAAAAACGGTCAGATTTAGAGTTACAAAACATGCGAATTACCCCAAAAAGATATTTTCGACCACACCAAAACAAAATTGAACCAAAAATAATTCTCATAACGACTCAAAATGAACGTTCAGCTAGGGTCAAATGACATTTTCCATAAAATAAATCTTTTTACCGTTCAGAAATCGTTACATATATATCTTAATTGCTTGGTGAGATCAGCTGAATATTTAACAAAACTATAAAACAAATGCAACCCAAAAGTGTCTAACGCTCATATTTAATATTCTCACATTAAAGCCTTTGTACTTTATGAGATTAAATGAAATGTAATAATTCACAAATGTGTTTGAGTTACGCATATAAAAATCTTCTTTGCCGAGCAACGCTAGCTCGCGATATTTGAACAAGAAATGACATTTAAAAATTTTTTATACCCCAAACACGTGATGCTTAACCAAAGAGTTTCTGCATCTAAACACAGAAAATTTGTTTGCAAATGAATTACAGGAAACAGAGCAGTGCATATTGCAGTTCCCATAAATCTGTCACATTCACTTGTGTGATAAATTTAATTATGTCGGTAATGAATAAATTTAAAATAAAAAGTATTCATCTGTTTGTATATCTGTCACATGAATAAATGAAAGTTAAACATTCTGCAAACCCTTAAATGTGCCTTAATCCTTTCAATTTAAAAGTTATTGTTATTTATTCTGCCATTTGACGGGGTTCAGTTAAGTTTGATTTTTAAAAATCGAGAAAAAAGGGGAGGGATTGTGAGGTTTTTATATTGAGCACATATGGGTTGATGGATAAACATCAGAGGGGTGAATTGAACATACATTGAGTCGAGAATAGTTGAGGTCGGTTAATGGATTTCAATCAAGCAAATAATTGACAAGGGGATTACGACAATAAACTTTTAACTGATTTAAACAATTGTGATGAATTTTATTACTTTTTTGCGAGTAGGTTTTGAATTTAAAAATAGGAATTGAGATGATTGTGGTGAAAATTGATTTTCCAACAATTTTAGTAAATTGGGATTTTAAGCTTTAAACTGATGAATGGAATTCAACGAGTGCTTAGCTAAGATCAGACGAGGGATAAGAAATTCTAGACTTTATATGCTCTACCAGGCTTACAAACCTGATCAACAGCGCACATCCAATTCCCACTCGAAACTTCTCATCCATTCATTATTTTATTTTAGAGCATTTCCTCTTATTTCATTCTACGCACTTTGCAATACAATATATTTTGTGTATACATTAAATTATTGGTTTAAGCTCAGCTATCAATATGTAGCGGGTTGAATTTGCATATAATATTGATTTTCAGTGAGTGCATTAACATTAAAAATTTTAAAATAAATCTTAGGCGATTAATTTATGGTTTTCATCAATTTTTTTTCATCCTTTCAGAATTGTTCTGAAAATTCATTTGTTATAAAAACTTCCATGAATAAATTGACATGAAAAAAATTCAATAAAAGCTGTCAATTTTCATATTTGTGTGATTTTTGTCATTTACAAGTTTTCATCAGAGAAAAAGGGGTAACAACCGTAGAACAACTCTCAAGAGTTTTTATGTATGATTGAGAATCTCAGACCGGATAAAATTCTGTAAATGCTTTATGAAGTAGATCCTTGAAAGATGAAAGAGGTTAATAGACAGATATGAAAACTTTATGATTTTTTAAAGCTAAAGTGCTGAATATTTTCGTCAGTCTCATAATTCATTAGATGCCGAGTCTGACTTAATATTGAATAATGATTAACTTTATATAATGTAGCACAGAAGTAGCTCTTCAATGTAATAGAAGTATGAGGAAGAAAAAACTACATTAGAACTTTTACAACTCGCATCCTCTTACTCTATTGAGCCGCACAATCACAAAAGGCACTCAATTATCTCCAACTGATTTTAATGTCGACTTAACTCAACATTAATGATGAAAAATTATTCATACACGAGCAACATCAAAGTTTTCTGACATTTTTTTTTATCTTTATTTTTAAGAAGCTCAGAAGACGGCTTTGCCTAGAAATACTCTCGATTTATGAGCAATATTTTTTTTTCAGCAACGACCTTTTTTATTGATCTAAATATGTAAATATTTTATTGATCGCAACAACAACTTTTGGTATTTAAATGCCAGCATAGAACAAACATTCAAATTAAGGGACATATTTAATTAAAAATTAGAGAACATCTTGTCTGATGAAAATGGAAATTAATGATGAAAATTTTTGTAATTATGCCTATGATTTTTTTTTGGAATATTGAATTTAAAGTATATTGATTTTTTAAGGAAGTATCTATCACTAATTGAAAAAGTTAATTTTAGAATTCTGCAAACTTTTGGTTGAAATTGAGCCTTGAAAAATTTTCTTTAGAATTAACTGAATTTGACGCTTAGAATCTAAATTGAACATTACTGCAACCTTTGCAATAATTATCGAATTTTCATTTGCCCACAAAATTTGAACTTCTTCAGCTCCAAAACTTAACTTTTGAAGCTTAGAATCTAAATTGAATATTACTGCAACCTTTGCAATAATTATCGAATTTTCATTTGCCCACAAAATTTGAACTTCTTCAGCTCCAAAACTTAACTTTTGAAGCTTAGAATCTAAATTGAACATTACTGCAACCTTTGCAATAATTATCGAATTTTCATTTGCCCACAAAATTGGAACTTTTTTGCTCCAAAACTTAACTTTTGCAGCTTAGAATCTAAATTGAATATTACTGCAATCTTTGCAATAATTATCGAATTTTCATTTGCCCACAAAATTTGAACTTTTCAGCTCCAAAACTTAACTTTTGAAGCTTAGAATCTAAATTGAATATTACTGCAACCTTTGCAATAATTATCGAATTTTCATTTGCCCACAAAATTGGAACTTTTTTGCTCCAAAACTTAACTTTTGCAGCTTAGAATCTAAATTGAATATTACTGCAATCTTTGCAATAATTATCGAATTTTCATTTGCCCACAAAATTTGAACTTCTTCAGCTCCAAAACTTAACTTTTGAAGCTTAGAATCTAAATTGAACATTACTGCAACCTTTGCAATAATTATCGAATTTTCATTTGCCCACAAAATTGGAACTTTTTTGCTCCAAAACTTAACTTTTGCAGCTTAGAATCTAAATTGAATATTACTGCAACCTTTGCAATAATTATCGAATTTTCATTTGGCCACAAAATATGAAATTTTTTCAGCTCCAAAAATGATGACACAACGAAAAGTCAACGGTCACCAAAACATTTCCATAATTTCGCCATTAATCAATCATTATTTCAAAAAGCCTGACAAATTTATTCTCATAAATAACTTTGAAATCTCAAACAAATGATATTTGACCAAAAAAAGAAAATAAAAAAAAATCCGCCTATTAATCTGCAAATTTATGCATCCATACATAAATTAAACACCTCAATATGTTGATATTTATATTAATTTATTAATATGCAGCATATTCAGTAAAGGAATCATACAACACAGAAAAAAAAAATAAAACAATGTTGAAATATTATGCTTGGCTCACAAGTATATCGCTTTTAGGTTATTTTTCATTTTTTCACTTCCCACTCTCCGGTAGTGGAGCGACGTAGAGGAAAGAAATATGATTAATTACCATCAATCGCCAAAATGTGCAATAGACGATAACTAAAAGATCTGTGTTCGCTGTTGCTGTGTACAGACATACATTGTGGAAATTGAAAACATTTTTTTTAAATTAGCAACGAATTTGCATTGAATAATTTTTATTATCGGCAGCAACGACTGCATTGTAAAAATTTATATTAAAGATTGGATAAATTTGAAAAATGTAGCTAATTCAACCTGCTTCAATTCCTTTTCTCATGTATCATTATTATTATAAAAACGTAAACAACGTCATATACAGCAATTTGTAGATAAAATAGAGAGAAATAAAAAGAAAGAAATTGTACAAGATATTGGCATAGAGAGTCCAATTATTCATCCTTGAAATGGCCTAGAGACAAACAGCTTTATAAGCAGCGCACTTAATAAATCGATATAGTAATTTAATATTATTAAGTTTTATGGATTTTTATAGACATAGAGATCACATTTTTCATTCATATTGCTATGCATGCCTTTTTTCCTATTTTTATGTGCTTATATTGTTG
The DNA here is from genome assembly GCA_917627325.4 of Chironomus riparius. Lineage (NCBI taxonomy): Eukaryota > Metazoa > Arthropoda > Insecta > Diptera > Chironomidae > Chironomus > Chironomus riparius. The sequence goes on from OU895877.1 coordinate 44,867,367, forward strand.
GCTGCTATTATTTTTTATCACACTTTAGACATTTATAAACAAAAACAAAAAATCATTGTAAATTAAAATATCTCAATATATAAAAAGGAAGAGTAAACTTGAGGAGTATTAGAAGGAAGATGAATAATGAAAAATATTAGGCTATTTTCTGCTCTTCTTAGATATGTGTATCCTTACATCTTTTGGATGTACAGTTGTATCTTTAAGAAAATACTCTAAATGGATCTGCTAGAGAAGTATGTTCTGCGCACTATTTTAATGCACCATATAAAAAATGCTGCACATCATTTTAGTGCGCCATTTAAAAATTATCCTGCGCACTTTCTGATTTGATTAAAAAACTTTAAAGGTTAAAAGATTTTTAAGGTTTCAAATCATACTTACCGAAGTTTCGTAACAAAATCATGCTTAACTTACTATAATTTATTTAAATTCCAAATTAGAGGTTAAAGTTTGGTCGATTTTTTCATACTTGAGTATTGAGTATCGAGTAAATTATTAAGAAAATTTAGTATAAAGTAGCTCAAGTATTTAGTTTGAGTCAATCCCTGATCAAATTCCATTAAAAATATTCTTAGGAGCGTTCTTTTTATCTTCATTATTTAATAAAATGCAGACCTCCCAAATGAAGCTATGAAAATTAACAATGTGAGGATAAGACCGGATTTACGAGTCCTCAGCGTGCATTAAAATTTTATGAATATGGAAATCATCTTGCAGCATAATGATAACATGACACCCTTTTTTACTAGTCTGACCTAATTTTTATTACAGCATAACTTCATTAAATCTTCACCTACAAAAAAGAAATATTATTTTATGACTAGACATAAATTCAAATTGAGTGACATCAACGAATTTTTATAGACAATGTAAATCAACCTGTTGACGCAGTTACTTTACCTTGCACCGAAACACATCAAAAAATTAATATTGAATTTTTTTATTTTATTGCTTGTTGTTCCTTCACTTATCTATTCAGTTATGTATGCAATCATATTGCTCTTGCTCTGTCTCTGTCTATTTCATAAGAATGGTGCATAAAAAAAATAAATTTTCAACATTATCAGCCAATTGAAAAAAGTACTCTTTTGAATACTGAAACAAAATGAAAATGGAAATTATGGCAATTGATCGGAATAAAGTTAAAAATGTGTGCTGTACATAACTGTGATCTATAAGTTGCTGAATAAATGAATGAAGTACGCGAATGAAAGTAAAAAAAAAATTAAGGCATATTGCATAAGGAAGTATAAGTAATAGATTAAACGATTCATAACTTTTATGATACTTCTTAGCTTATGCAATATACACAAATGTACATGTGCTTTAGTTGAAAATTGAATTTGAAATTTTAATGATGGAAACTGAGCAAGTCCAAGTAGAATTGAGTGTTTTGCCACAATTTGTGGCGATGATGATGCTGAAGCAATTGTTGGAAATGAGAAGGAACTTAGACTGTGATTTTGATTCAGAAATTTAAAGACGTTCATTTAAAAATATTATCACATGACAAGCTGGTGAGCTACATCTTAGACTAAAATAACCTGCAAAGAACGTTTTTGAATCTTCCTTTGAAAAATTAAAAACTCACTTAATTAGAGCCAAAATAAAGGCAACATCAACGCAACTTGCAACCGAAGAAGCTATCCAAAGAAGCCTTCATCAAAAATTTTCTCTAAACCACCGCCAATTATTATCTTGCGAAACTTGCATTGATTACAAAGCACAGAGTTGATGATGAGACGTAATCTTTATGCAATGGCCATTGACGATCATTAGTAGCCTCTAATTGCCATTGAATGCAATGGACTTACACAATTTTCATTTGGCATTCAGCAATCATCAATTCATTTAAGACAAAACCAATTAAATAAATTGTACTACTTGAAATAAGGCACACATACAATAAAAAATAAATTAAAATATTCAATGATAATTTAATGAACCAATTTTTCACGTGCCAATCGTAAATCTTTCGATCTAAGTTCATTTTCACTTTTTGAGAGAGATGCAGCAACTGTGCATCACATTTCTGTACACACCAGCATTATTATTAATTACAGTTGCTGCTCATTGCTTATTTAAATATTGAGTTTTTGCAAGTGCACACACATAAAGAGAAATAAAATAATAAAAAAACGGTAAAAGTAATTTTTTGTCAGGAAAGACCACCCAATTATATAAGATATACAGCAGTAGCAGCAACAACAGCAGCCACACACAAGAAGTAAATTTTACTCACTCAATAAGAAATCAAGCACGAATGTGCATTTAAAAAGAATTTTAGCACACGAAATGCAAACGTAAATAAAATCTACAGCACGTACGAAATAAAGGTTGTAAATGTGTGTTTGTTTGTCTTTAAGGCTTTCTTCTTGTGCATGTTGATTCAAAGACTAATGAATGAGTAAGAAGATTAAGAAGATGTGAAAGGAAAACACGAGATAAATGTGTAATTAATAGGAAAAAAATTTCAACCCAGATCAAAAATTAGCATGAAGAGTCTGCAAAGATGTGAAACTAAGGCGCAATTGGTCATTGGAAAAAAGGTTTGTGTGACAAATGTTTACAGCGGAACGTTCATAATTTAGATTTAAGAAAACTTTGTGGCAATGTGGGAGGAGATTGCCTATTTTAAGCTTTTGGGACGTCCTTAGTGACGGTCCCTTGAGTTGACTATTGAGACCAGAATAATTAGGGAGTTTAAGTGAAACATAGCTTGAGCCACCAAACTCTTAATGTTAAACGCCATAAAAAAGTAAAATAATATGTCATTGGCTTAACACATCCTTTGAAAACCAATTCGTTTAAGCACAAATGCAAAATCAAACACCACTTCGGCATCAAACCTGATATGAAAAGAATCAGACAAGAACCTAGCAGAAAGCCAGCATCATAAACATTCAGAAAAAGCTCCAACAACAACTCTAGTCAATCTGAAAATCCAGAACGCACGAAAAATTATAATGAATATTTGTTACACGTGGGAACGATGTTGTATGAAAATGAGAACAAAGAACATGTCTCATATTACGTGTTTTTCCAATGTTCATCAATTAATTCCTGTTAATCTCATCATTGAATTTTTGCTTTTACTTCTTCATCCCCGTAAATCATAATTCGCACATAGTTGACAGTTATTTATCTTCTCTTTATGACGTATGAATTGTTGTTTTTTTACGGATGCCTCTTTATGGTGCGCTCATGTTTTATTAATGATTAAGAACAACTCAGGTGACAATGTGTTGAAATTCGTAACATTAAAGCACCAACTGACCCATTTCTGACCGAATATCTATTAAGTTCGTATGTTAGATCTTGCTCGGGTGATTATTGTCCTTTTCTGTGTCAACACAGCAGTAAATTGATAAGAATAATATTCTTCAATGTCAATATTCTGAATTTAATGCGCAAATATTTTGCATGTGGGATTTCTGATAATATGAATTCATGGAAATTTGTTGTTTTAATCTTAGTAATGTGATAATAAAATTGATTGCCATTGCTCAAGGTACCATACATAAATTAATTAAGAAGGTGATATTAATTATCACTCATGAAATTTTTCCGTCACTCGTCATTTATGAATGAAAAATTGTGGCATGGTGGTTTATTCAATTCAATAATCTTTGATTGAAATGTTTTCTACTCAATTAACTCGAATTTGAATTTCTTGAAATTAATTTAATTTTGGAAGTACTGAATAAAAATAAAGTTTATCAATATTTATTTCTTGATTTCCGAAAATACAAAATTATTTCAAGAGCTATCTTATTTCAGAAATATAATTTTTGATCCAAAAATAACTAGGATCCTGTCAATATTAACACAGGCATGTTCTTTTGCATGAAGTTTAAGTTATTTTTAAATTGCATAAAACTGGAAGTGGACCTCCTGTGAGCTGTTCAAAAATTGATATTACAGAAAACCTATAGTTAACTTGAAGGACACAGCATTAATCGCTCATATCCAAAATCACATAAAATCCTTTTCCTCTTAAACAATGCGTCATAAGATGAAATAAGGAAGAAATCCTGATTTTGACACGTAGTTTCAAACATGTCACAAAATGTTTATATTTCTGAAGCTATAATAAGAATGACAATAAGATGCCATTTTAAACAAGAAAAATGTGAAACTCTGATATTAATAACTTGTCAAATTCTGGTTCCTGGAACGTGTATAAATATTAAGCCTTTTAAAATAAGCTGTCGAAGTGAAAAAATCAATATTTTGTATAATTGAATGAATTCTTTGATTAACTGATAATTCGGAGTATTGGTGAGCTAAAGTGGCTTGCTGGCGGAATGATTTAGTCCTTTGATACCTAATTATTGCAATTCCTTTTTCGAATAGTGCTGGAAATGATGCTCAAAGCGTTTCTTTGTAGACCACAGGCAGAAATGTCATCAAAGGAGTGGATGGGATTCCACTATAAATTGTAGGAAGCACTAGTCCTCACCCGTTAAACTCTGAATGCACAAGGTAGAAACCAACCATCAAAAACATTGAATAAAAAAATGGTTTAAAGTAGAAACCAAGTTTATTCTAAGAATAAATTTAAGTATCCTTAAAAATTATACTTCTGGTAAATTTTACACACTTGACTTTGATGAGAAGCTTTATGTAATTAAATTAAATAATTAATTATACAACCTACTTTACCTGTGTTCAAATTTCTATCCTTTGAAAATTTCATACGTAGGAAATTCCTGAAAATCATAATAATAATCACTTTGATTTTAATGCGATTTTCTAAATATAATTTCCACCTTAATCGAATTTATTAAGAATTTTCATAGAATTTATAAACATGTTCATAATTTTTTTATATCGGATTTATCTTCAAAGAGAAAAATTTCCTGCTACAATTTCAATAAATTTGCATTTCACATGAATATAAAATTTGCTTCTTTTTGATTCAAAGCTTACTTTCCAGCTACAGCGTACATACTCTCTCTTTTTAAAAACACTTGTTGCATCTTCTTTACATTGAAATGTATATGCTGTGATTTTATATCAAGTATCTTGTTCATGGTGCTTTATAAGGGAGGAAAAGGAATATCGATTTCAGTCAACATCCTTCGTACTTTCAAAAGAAAAATTTCCATTCATCTGCTTATGTTTAATATCTTTGCGAAATTTCTAACAATTTTTTATTCTTTATTTTTAAAATAAACTGGAATCAGACTTAAAAGAATCTGATGATACAAGATATTGACGTGGATGTGAAGGAGGATTTTGGTGTTTTTATAGCAAATAAGAACATTGTGGTTTATATTCAATGAAAAATGAAAATGCTACAAGGATTTTTATGGAGATCCAGCAATGTAGACGGATTCTACAAATATTTCTATTGAAGATTATGGAGATTTATGCAGAAGACAATTTTCTAAGAACCTGAAAAAAAATGAAAAACAAATTGTGGGTGAAATGTTATTCTGTATTTAAAATCAATCGATTTTATTGATATTTGATACTTAAATTCAGGTTCCATATCTATAACACGACTGAAATAAGTCAAAATCTGATTCCACAACTCAAGATTCATCTTAAAACATTTCACCATATCCAAACATCCGTTTTATAAAAGTTCTCGTTTCCAAAAAAAAACCTTTTGTTTCAGGTGTCTACATCTGACAGCTCCAATGAATAATGTGTTTAGTTCCTGTTCAAAATCTTTCACGTGTGTACAATATTAATCACAAAAATTGCATACATAACATACGCACAATGTGTCAAAATATAAAATATAAATTTCAACACGAGAATCTGTTTTGGATCTTAAAATGATGCTGAAAAATCCACATGGTAATGTGGTTTGGTTTAAAGAAGCAGCGAACCTTTTAAAGCATCTTAGTTTTGCAGTCATTCAATTTATTCTTTCACTTAACTTCTATGTTCTACGTCAACTCATCCATAAAGTCATATTCAGTATGTACCTTCCATAAACATCAACATGCTGCATTGTCTGTTAATCCTTATCTTTCAATTTAAGCATTCATACAGACTGAATGGGAATCCTTAATATTAATGTAAAGTGTCAACAAACCTTTTTAATGAAAAGAGGAACTGCTCTCATTGAGAATGTTCTTTAAATACATTGAAAGCTTCTCTCAGATATGATTTTATTATGATGCTTGAGAATTTTTCATCTAAAATGTCAAATCGAATGTTCAACAGCCTCAAAATAGATTCTTTAAATTCTGAAGGAAGTTAAAGGGTGCTGAACATGTAGGAAGTTTGTTGTATAACCGGGGGTAAGTGAGGCAAAAAAGAGCTTTTTTGTTCAAGTTATGAAATAAAACCTTTGTGTGTGATTATGATCCTTTTGTGTTATGTGATTGCAAAAAGTTGGGGAGCTTGTATAATAAGCTAAATAGGAAATGAACCAGAATGGCAGACCATTTTTTCTTGAAAAAAAATTAGTTGAGTCGGAATTTTTTCGGAATGGTTTTTTTGGAAAACAAAAATTTAGAAATATTAATAATTTTAATTGAATCAACTATTAAATCATTAACGCTGAATACTTTATCTAGATTAGAACTGAATTTCCTTTGTACATTGAACGATGAATACTTTATCTAGATTAGAACTGAATTTCCTTTGTACATTGAACGATGAATACTTTATCTAGATTAGAACTGAATTTCTTTTGTCCATTGAACGATGAATACTTTATCTAGATTAGAACTGAAATTTCTTTGTTCATTGAACGATGAATACTTTATCTAGATTAGAACTGAAATTTCTTTGTTCATTAAACGCTGAATACTTTATCTAGATTAGAACTAAATTTCCTTTGTACATTGAACGATGAATACTTTATATATATTAGAACTGAAATTTCTTTGTTCATTGAACGCTGAATACTTTATCTAGATTAGAACTGAACTTCTTTTGTACATTGAACGCTGAATACTTTATCTATATTAGAACTGAAATTTCTTTGTTCATTGAACGCTGAATACTTTATCTAGATTAGAACTGAATTTCTTTTGTACATTGGACGATGAATACTTTATCTATTTAAGAACTGAAATTTCTTTGTTCATTGAACGCTGAATACTTTATCTATATTAGAACTGAAATTTCTTTGTTCATTAAACGCTGAATACTTTATCTAGATTAGAACTGAATTTCCTTTGTACATTGAACGATGAATACTTTATCTATATTAGAACTGAAATTCCTTTGTTCATTAAACGCTGAATACTTTATCTATATTAGAACTGAAATTTCTTGGTTCATTGAACGCTGAATACTTTATCTATATTAGAACTGAAATTTCTTTGTTCATTGAACGCTGAATACTTTATCTAGATTAGAACTGAACTTCTTTTGTACATTGAACGCTGAATACTTTATCTATATTAGAACTGAAATTTCTTTGTTCATTGAACGCTGAATACTTTATCTAGATTAGAACTGAATTTCTTTTGTACATTGAACGATGAATACTTTATCTATATTAGAACTGAAATTCCTTTGTACATTGAACGCTGAATACTTTATCTATATTAGAACTGAAATTTCTTTGTTCATTGAACGCTGAATACTTTATCTAGATTAGAACTGAATTTCTTTTGTACATTGAACGATGAATACTTTATCTAAATTAGAACTGAAATTCCTTTGTTCATTGAACGCTGAATACTTTATCTAGATTAGAACTGAAATTTCTTTGTTCATTGAACGCTGAATACTTTATCTAGATTAGAACTGAACTTCTTTTGTACATTGAACGCTGAATACTTTATCTATTTAAGAACTGAAATTTCTTTGTTCATTGAACGCTGAATACTTTATCTATATTAGAACTGAAATTTCTTTGTTCATTAAACGCTGAATACTTTATCTAGATTAGAACTGAATTTCCTTTGTACATTGAACGATGAATACTTTATCTATATTAGAACTGAAATTCCTTTGTTCATTAAACGCTGAATACTTTATCTATATTAGAACTGAAATTTCTTGGTTCATTGAACGCTGAATACTTTATCTATATTAGAACTGAAATTTCTTTGTTCATTGAACGCTGAATACTTTATCTAGATTAGAACTGAACTTCTTTTGTACATTGAACGCTGAATACTTTATCTATATTAGAACTGAAATTTCTTTGTTCATTGAACGCTGAATACTTTATCTAGATTAGAACTGAATTTCTTTTGTACATTGAACGATGAATACTTTATCTATATTAGAACTGAAATTCCTTTGTACATTGAACGCTGAATACTTTATCTATATTAGAACTGAAATTTCTTTGTTCATTGAACGCTGAATACTTTATCTAGATTAGAACTGAATTTCTTTTGTACATTGAACGATGAATACTTTATCTAGATTAGAACTAGAATTCCTTTGTTCATTGAACGCTGAATACTTTATCTAGATTAGAACTGAAATTTCTTTGTTCATTGAACGCTGAATACTTTATCTAGATTAGAACTGAACTTCTTTTGTACATTGAACGCTGAATACTTTATCTATATTAGAACTGAAATTTCTTTGTTCATTGAACGCTGATTACTTTATCTAGATTAGAACTGAATTTCTTTTGTACATTGAACGCTGAATACTTTATCTAGATTAGAACTGAAATTCCTATGTACATTGAACGATGAATACTTTATCTAGATTAGAACTAGAATTCCTTTGTTCATTGAACGCTGAATACTTTATCTAGATTAGAACTGAAATTCCTTTGTTTATTGAACGCTGAATACTTTATCTAGATTAGAATTATCATCAAAATCACAGCATCCTATCCTTGTTACTAAATTTTAAAAGTAGAAATCCAAAAAAAAACTTGTTATCTCAACTACAAAACTATTCACAATAATGTATGACAAATTTATATGCGGAAGAAATCACATACAAAAGATTTTTTAGAGCTATAAAATCTTGAAAATGTTTCTCAGGAAATATTTTTCTGTTTCCGATTCCAATGCTTCTGTTTCCTCCATTCAATAAATGCTTATCTTTTGTAGAAAAATAAATTTATTGTTGTTGATTTTTTTCCATTCTAGATACTGAAGAAAGAATCGTTCCTGTTTGCACCAACTTGATATAAATTGCGAGATATTGATTTTCAGATTGAGTATGAAATTAAATGGAAAAGAATTGAATAAACAAGCACAAATATTATTTTTTTCCTCTCACAAATGATGATTATATTCATGACACGAGGCCTACTTAGAGTTGAATGTTTTCATCAAATGAATTTCAATTTATTCTTTTAATACCAATTAGGTGATTTATTATTAGGAAACAAATTGATTCTAAGAATTTTAAATTGTTCTTGAAGCTTTACTAAAAGTTGTTTGATTTAAGTCTGAGTTTGTAGATGTCAAAGGTATTAGCCTTGGTAAAACTAGTTATTTGTAGTAAAGAATCCTTGCTTCATCCTTGATTGCTGATGATACAATATAAAACTTTTTATTATAGTGAGCAAAACAATTTTAATCATCATTATTGTGTTTCAAAAGTTTTATACATACAGCTTCAAGCTCTATGCTTTTACAGTAATGATAAAAATCCTTTTTATGACTGCCGCAAGCTCAGCTAAACCAAAATGGGTTATTTAAAAACAGAAAAGACTTTACAGTAATCAGAAAGACTTGAGAGTTGTTTTTATTAAAACATTTATGCTAAATTTCGATTTTTTTTTACATTCATTAAATAATTTTTTTTACATATTTTGTTTTGTTATCATCACAATTTAGTCGTTCAGGCCCAACCCACTGCAAATATATACTTAAATTTTCTACTAAAAATCTCTTAAGTCACTTATTTAGCGAACAAAAATAGAATTTATTGTTATTATTATTACTTTATATCTACATCTATGTATGCATCTGAACAAAAAATAAAACTTTTTTTATTGTTAAAAACTTATCTCATTAAATCGCAACATCCTTTCTACGACAAAATCGTGGAAGCCGTCCTCAGTTAATCGTATACTCTGTCGCATCGATGATGGTTGTGACAGGATTCTTAACGACATCGTGTGACTTATATTTTGAGAAATTTCGACAAAATGACACGTTGTGTTCGACGGGATATGATTTACAGCACAAATAGTTGTGGAAGTGAGTTCGAAAGAGACTCGACACAAAGTAAAGTGCTAAGGGATTCACAGTTGAGTTGATGAAGCTGTGGAATAGAAATGACACAAAGAAGAAGAAAATAAAGTTCAATATCATTTTATCAAGCTGGTCTGCATATCACTTACGATAAACTGAATCCAGCTATCTTTAAGATGTGCCATGTCATGTTGTAGTTCTCTTCTGCATCATCTGATAATTGAAACCACAGTTGAAATATCCAGTGGGGAAGGAAGCAGATTATGAAGACTAAATGTGATGAAAAGAAAATAAGATTTATGAATATGTGATGGGAGATTGAACTTGAAATTTTATGGATGAGTGAATTTGAACTGAATATTTTGATTCAATTTCCTGTCATGGCGGAAAGAGATTTGAATGTAATTTATCTCTTCATGCTTCTCTATTCTTATTCATTCTTAGTTCCTTAACCTTTATCTGCACATGGGTCCTAATAATTGAAGAACAGATTCAAATATTTTTGCCAAGAGGATTATCGATGAAAAAATCGGTAAGCATGAATGCATGAGCGAGATTTCTCACTGAGTGATTGAGCCGTGAATGCAGGATCGTAGACTGCAATTCACAAGAAAAGAAAAGGAAGCCTCCTTCAAAGGGGGGGGGGTATGGTGCATAAAACATTCTTTTAAACTTAAGTTATGAAGGTTAAAATCCCTCCCAACACCCCTGCGTACATATACAAATCTTAACGTCCCCAAAATCCCAACTTTTTTCATTAAAAAGACAAAATACAACAAAAAAATGAATCTTTAATAAGATAGTCGTCATATGTGCCATCAAATATTGTTCTTTGAGGATTTTTTATGGACTTACGTACTGAGCTTTTATATGACACATGTTGGTATCATAAATATGAAGCTATCTTAAATTCGCCTCAAGTAATTTGAAATATGACTCTCTCTTTTTTTCTTTCATTTCTATTGCTTCTCCTTAAGTTCTTATGTGCTTTTTTATTGCACCCCAAAAAATGTCCTTCTGTCTTCATTTAAGCTCATATTTTGTTGATGATAGATAAATCTTTGTTTCCCTTCAGAGAAAAAGAAACTTGAATCTTTCAACAAATTGTTCAGGGCTTTAAAATTTCATATTTATGATGCAGAGGAATTCTTCTTAAAGATTTCTTTAAGAAATTTAAGGACTCAAGTATTTTATGCAAAACATTCGTAGTAAAAATTCCTCAGTCTGTAGAAGGAAACTGGATCTCAATTTATTAATTTAAATATCTTGAATTCCTTACTGATGTTTAAATATTGAATAAATTACTTTACAGTATCTACCCTTCATTATTTATGGAATCTCTGTGTTCAAACATTATTGTAACAATCAATATCAATCATTCACACAATGGTCAGGGAAGTTATGCACATAAATTTACAAAAAATGTAACAAATGAAGCAATACACTTGTTTTCTTTGGATTTATGAGGGATAAGATGTATCTGTACAGGGGAGTGGCCAGAAATTTGAAGAGGGGGGGACCAAAAATTTAAGGGGGGGGGGGTATTTTTGTGATTTTTTCAGATTTTTTTCATAAAAACCCTAGCAAAATAAAGAAATTTCTGTTTACGTTGGGGGATTTGTACATAAAATTCAAAAAATTCAAAAGATTCAAAAATTCAAAAAAATCAAAAATATTCAAAAAACACTCAAATAAGTCCAAAAAATTTAAAAAATTTAAAAAATTCAAAAAAATCAAAAATATTCAAAAACTACACAAAAAATCAAATTTTTTAAAAAGTTCAAAAAACTTAATAATATTAAACAAATTCAAAAAAGAATAAAACCGTTTTAAAATATGAAGAAAAGAAAAGGTTTCCAAGATCTTTCAATCCGGTTGCGAACAAATTGGTAAAAAAAATATTCAAAGAAAAAAATTGACACACAAATAAAAAGGGATGCCTTTTTGATATTCCGGAATGTCCATTTTAATTTTACATCCCATCTTTTTTTTTATATCCCGAAAATTTGAAATTGAATCTTTTGATTCTCCACAAAAAAGGGATAGACTTGATTTATTATACATGTTCATGATTTTTTGTGGCTTTAAAAATAATCTTTTGATTCCATTTTTGTGGTTTCTAAACGAATGAAGCTTAAAGAACATTTTGATCACTCAAAGAGCCTTAAGAAAGCATAGAAAAAATTGATAAGATTAAAACGAAAAATTCCCAATAAGCACACAAAGTAGAAAAGCTATAAAAAAAATGTCGTAGTCATCCACAATTTGTGCCATTATATTTTGTATCTATTAAACAAATTTGCTCAGCAATTTATCATTTATTGGATAAAAGTCATTTGTAATGAGCAAATTGCGCAATAAATCATTGAATTGAATATTCTTCCTTTTATCTGCTTAATGAATTCTTCTGAATTCCGTTTCATTGTTGCTCCAATTATTTTTCACGATTCAGTCAATTTTACTAATTAAATTTGAGCCGTTCAGTCGCAATTATCCAGTCAAGTTCCACCACTATAATCAAGAGAAAATTAAAACTTACCCAAAATAAATACAATCACCATTCTAGCCACGTGCCTGCGATTTTGTGCTTGTGGATTTCTGAGTTGATTGCCTGCTATTGTTTGGACTTCGCGTGCACTTGTATGAAGCTGTTTTGCCATTAGTGTGTATAAAATGCCAATAATTGAGAGTGGCAGGAAGTAGTAGATTGATGCCTTTATTACCGTTATATACCTGTGGATATTTATTTTTAAAATAAGCTTAAACGTTTCGGTCTGAATGTCATTATAGTCAGTGCTGTTGACTTGGATGTTTGTGTCTGTAAGGGACATTATGAGATGTTTGTGGAAATAATGTCTTAATCATACAATGCTACGGGAAATTATCAGGTGACACTTACAAAATGTGGGAGCTGGGCAGTGATATAGGAAAGCTTGGAAGCCTTGCTAGCCAGTCTACTTAAAATAAAGATCCGGTTTCTAGAGTTAGCTTAGACACCCTACCCAAACCTGAACCAATTTCTAGAGTAGCTAGCCACAGAAATTTAAACATCCTAGACTAGCTTAGATATAGTAAAACTCTGATAATGTCTAGTTACTAGACTCTAGATTAACATTTGCAGATACCGTTGACTAAGATTTTAACTAGCTAAGACCATTATAACTGTCACATCCCGACTTAAATATCGCCAGTCCAGCACAAATATCCAATACCCAACACTGACAACAAGAGTAATTATCCTTACTTGATATAAGTTTTTCCATAGTCTCCAAAAGGCCAACAATACTTAACATTCTGATTATTTTTTGACGTTAATACTTTTGATACGATGACTGCAGGCAATGCGAATATTACTGCCATTACCCAAATAAATCCAATAATGACAATGACCATCTTAGATCGGGCTCTCAATTTCTTCAACGGGTTAACAATACCTGTGTATCTGTCAAATGCTAATGCTACTAATGTAAAAATCGATACACCAATTGAGACATCTTTTGCGAATTCACTTGCTCGACAAATTATTTCTCCAATTTCACCATCCCACGGCCATCTATCGTATACGAAAATTAGTCCGGCACAAGGAACAGCTATTAAAATTACTAGAAGATCTCCAAATGCTAATGAGAAAATGTATCTGAAACATGAAAAGGTCAAATTGTTAGAAAAGTGCTCAATTAAAAAGTGAAAATTATTTTTGGGGATGTGAAAAAATCCAAGAAGAAGATGAAAAGTAGCTTAAAAGAATTTTTTAATAGGAAATGTTGTCTGCCTTTATTTGAAGTAATCTCAAAAATTACTTTATCTTCATGCACTAGATGCTTCCCTTTGTAAAACATAATGTTTAAGTGAAAAAGTTTAATGAAATTAACTCAAGCAAATGAATTAATTTTCAGCATAGCAATGTAGGAGGAAATTCTTCGAGAATTTTAAAGGAAAAAGGTGTAAGGGTTGATGATGAGAATCATAAAAAGAGCAATCATTCAAGTCATTTGGGAGCTGTTTTCGAAAATATCATCAAGAAATTCTTGAGAATGACTTTTTTAATGGATGAATCCTTCAACAGAAAGGTCTTCAAGCATCAAAAAAGGATGTCTTAAATGTCGTGAAAATAATCCTTCAATTCATTAGCAGCAAGCAAAGTTCATCAACATTCACAACTATTTCAACACTCAATTTCAAAAATAAAACTTTCTTAATAGAAAAGTTAAGCATAGAACTAAAGTTTATTGCTTGTGGTGTGATGCGAAAGATGATGAGCATGATAATCTATTTCTATCGACTCGTACAGACAAACGTGATTGTTTTAGGCAAAATGCACAACATATGACGTGTATCTTTTATGTCTATGTTATGGATTAGAGATCAATTCAAGGGCAATCGTGAATCTTCAATTAGATTTTCCAGGAATGCAGACATAAATGTGCAGTTGGGGATTAGTCGAATTTGACGAACTATTTTCACTAAGTTGCTAAGGTTTTGAACAAAAATCCAAGAGTGCGGAACTGAAAAATTACATTTTGATAATTTTTGGTCATTGTTGATCAATTTTTGGTCATTTTATCAAAACAACACCCTTGGAAAAATCGAAAAAATTCAGGGGGTGGGAGAGGGGGGGGGGGGGTGTCAGAGCAAAAATTGCTATGAAAAAAAAACCAAAAAATTTTCGAAAAATGAAATTATTCAATAGTATTATTCAATACTTCCTTCCGATGCAGTTTAGGACCGAAATTTTGATTGGAACTGATGAGAATCATGATTTAAGACCTTTTGACATCCAAAAATTTTTACTTTGATGCTTCAGTTCCTTTAAATTTGACTTTTTCAATTTCGTTTGTGGAGTACTTGGAAATTTCATCAGAGTAAACATTTTTGGGTTTTTTTTCATAGCAATTTTTGCTCTCTATCCACCCCCCCCCCCCCCGGAAAAATCATTGAAATTTGATTTTCAAACTCAATTTTGTCTGACAATAGTGAATGCTCCTTTGAAATTCAGACGTAATCAAAAAACGATTCTTAACTTTAATATTGAAACAGACACCTTCATGAACAACATTTTATTTATAGACTACCTTTTGTTATTGTTTACCTAGAATTAATCAAATTCATTTATTATTAGAAAAGTCATAAAATTAACTACCACAATCATTGATATTGCTCTATTCCATCTTCATAATCCTAATTACACTGCCAAAATCAATAAACGCATAAATTTTCGTGGCTTGACTAAGCTCTAAACTTTTGCTGTCTCTATAAATGAACTTGAAAGTTTGGAACTAATCCAAGTTCTTGTGCAATCTTGTTTTTTATTTGAAAAATAATTATTTTGTATAAAGTTCTCAGTTTAAAAGTTTTTTGTTGCATGCTTGAGATAATGCTCATGTAGAGCATACAGTTAGCTTGTTTTTCTTGATAAACAGTACAAAAAGTTTACCCGAATCGCAAAAATCGTATAAAAATCCGTCATCAAGCGTAACCCTGGCATGGTGCTGGATTTTTATTCGATTAACCGACTTGTGATGTTCGGAATAAACTTTGTGGAAAGAATAAAAGTTTGTGACTGGCCAAAATATCAAAATTCACGGAAATGAGATTTTATAGGGTTGCCAGATAATTGTCAGAAAAATCCTCATCTAGTTTTATGCGCTTTTTTGGATTCATTAAAAATTTAGGATTGTTCTTACAAAACCCACCAAGATTGACAGCCTAGACTTTCATCGACCTTTAAATTTATATCAACATTAAAATTCTAAAAAAGAAAAAAAATCAATTAAAGTTCAATCAGCTGTCATTTTCAGCATCAAGAGCTTCACCGGCAATAATTCTTTCATAGAGACACAATGTTGATTGACAACGAATTTTTCCATTAAAAAGGAGGTCGCATCCCCTCCTCAATACCAAAGTGAAGGAAAATTAAAAACAATTTTCATCGGATGGAACACAATTTGGTTTATAGCCGAGAATAATTTTCAACATTCATGAAACCTTTTTTTTGTGATGGCTGTGATTTTTGCAGATTTGTTAGTGCTTTATCACCCCCAAACGAGTACATTTGGATATTTTTGTTTCAAGGCATACTTTACGCAATATAAAAGAGCTCCTATGCTCACCATTGTCTTATCCTTTTGTGTCATTCTAGTTTCAATTTTCATTCATACTAAAATCGATTAAAACTTGTCCATGCCAATCTTAGGCTTGTTTAATACGACTATTTTAGAACTCATCTATTCCACAGCCCCCTAAATACACCCCAAATCCTAAATTATAATTTAAGCCCTTACTGTCATCGAGTGAACATCTTTTTGTTGAGGAAGAAGACTTTAATTGTTTTATTACTCTAATTAAGATACAATAAGTCGATTATGAAGAAAAAGTTTGAGAATTTTAAGGCAACAATGAAGAGATTTTGTAAAGTTCTTGAAGGCCATAGAGGCCGTTTACTTATTACGTTCGCATTTTAGGGGGGGGGGGGGGGGGGGGAATTGTAACAAAATGTAACATAGAGGGGGGGGAGGTTATGAAGTATGTAACGTTCTAACTGTCGTCTGTCTCTTAAAAAAAATTGTTTACAAATTCACACCAAAAACATTTCTTTGGGAGGGGGAGGGTGAAAAAAGGGGTGAAATTCGCGTAACGTAATAAGTGAACGGCCTCATAACTTAATGGATCCTTTATTCCTTAATTTTATTGCTTAATTGAATGAAAATTCTCATTTCTGCTTCCAAAAATAAATGGGAAACAATTGACATTTAACGTTAAGGATGAATGATCAGAGTCATGAACATAAGCATGTCATTAAATGAGATTTTGAAGCAAATTTGATTTTTTTTCTTCCACCCACTGCTTAATTTCACCATTATTCAAGTTGATTTAATCCAGCAGGCTTTACGTAGCTCAACAGTTCTTCAAAATTCAATTGAAAAATGTCTAATCGTCTTGTGGTTATTGCGATGTAAGCTATTTTTGACGAGAAAGTCTGCGAATTTGACTATAAGAAATGTCTCGTTTGAGTGACTTTTTTAGCAATATTTTCTGTTCAAATAATCATTCTCGTTCAAAGGATTTAGATTAAAATAAAACACAGACATTAATTTGAATGTCAAGAATTTAAATCAAATCCAAAATATTTTGGATATCACAACGCCATTCATGCGTAGCTTAAAATTTTAATAAATATTTCTTCTACTTTATTCTTTTCTGAAAAATCAAGTCACACAGCAATGACAATCTAATCAGTGCTTCATGCTGCTCAAATTTTATCTTTCAAAAAATCAAGGTTGTCGTAGAAAAGCGATAAAATTTAATTAAATTTTGCTTAACTGAAAAATCTAATTATCACTCAATGTGTTGAAGATGATGCTCGTAAAGAGTATTAAGCAGCAACAATGGATTCATGTGACACAAATGTAATAATTGAACTTAATATCAAATGACATAAAAAGGAAGTTAGGATCTGGAGTAAAGTCTTTATGATGTAATTTTGACGTCAATAATGTTTATGAAGTTTGATTAATGGTGCAAAATTACTTGAAGACTTCGGTCTAATCCAGTGTTGTCGAATTTTTTTGAGCCACGGCACACCTTTGAGGTAAGCCATTACCAAAGTCGTACGCAGCATACGGCTCGCGTCATTTACAAAACATTTCTACGGCAAACCAGTGTGCCGAGGCTCACAGTTTAGACAACACTGGTCTAAGCCAATGGTTCGATCTATGAATGAGTTTTAGTTGTGTGCTTGGTAAGCATTAAACCGTGATATACTCTTGGATAAGAACTAAATCCTCGAGATTGTTAAAATTGCTCTCATCACAAGCTTAAAGCTTAAAGTTCCTAAGAGTGAATAATCTTAATGTTAAACCTTTCCTTTTATAAAGCCTTCAGTATGCCAAGCAATTATCTTTTGCACTTTGCATCATAAGCTTTTATTGCATAAAAAAATCAATGTTCAATTCCATAGAAATTGATAATCCGAGAAGCCAAAGTCTGACTTTAGTTGTAATTCTATTTTTCATTATTCAACTGCACTTCCAGCACTTAAATGGTCAACATTTTTATTCCACAGACAGATTTAATATCTTCAAAATGAATTTCCTTGAAAGGACATTAGCAATTGAATACCAATTTATTTCACAAAAAGCATCCCAAACCACAGCAATTGACCTTCTTAATATTCAGTCATCATCTTTTTTTCTCGTGAACTTCTGCCACTTGAGTCATAACTTATTTATTTAAAATATAAGAATTTATTGAATTCTTTAATGCAATTTGATGAAGGTATTTTTAAGGGACGAAACTTTTTCTTTACATCTCATCATCTAAATCCCATTCACGCAACTTTTTTTTCAACATCTCAATCAAAAGCATACGCATCCATTTTATGGATAATGAGGATAAGAATTTATATCATTTCCATAAATTTTTTTGAACTCCCAACAGTGAGTTTCATGGTGTGAAGTGTGCATAGACGTCGATAATGAATGTTGAATAGAAAAATGATTTTTTTGCGTTTGAATTTTGACATTTTTCTAGCTTTTATGTCCTCTGGAGATGCTTGTCATATTTTTGAACTTTTCCTCTTGCTTGAAATAGACATGTAATGGACGCACGTTATAGATCAAGTATTGAAATGTGACAAATTTTCTTGGGCCCATAAATAATTTTTTGATTATCAGCGGTAAAGCCACAAATAAAAACGATTCGAATCCTTCTTCTGTCAAAATTCCAATGACGCTTCTGCGTTATAATCAAACCTATGCCTTGATACATTTATTACCCTTGAGACTCTCATTCTCAATATCAACCGTACACTTGTCCTTCCAACTTTTAATCCAATGCCCCATGCCAAAACATTTGCACAGTATCAAGTAGGCTTATTTGACAGAAAAACACGAAAAAAGGAACAACATCCTACATTAGACTCGAACTTTTTTCAACACATTTCAATATTAAAGTGAAACTTTTTTTTCTTCCATTTTTGGATCCTTTGTTCACTTCACAACAAGCAAGCACTTTACGTTGTCAACAAAGCCAGGATAATAAATTTACTACTAAAGCATAAGTGTTATGTATTGTGAGTGAGCTTTTTGAAAGAATTTATGAATTGAGGTAATCAGACGTTTTATGTCTGGATTAGGAGGTGAAATATATCTTGCTTATTTGTTGAATTGGAGGAATCAAGGAAAGCTATTAAAAAAAATGGACTTTAAAAGTTTTTTGGAAGAAAAGTTCCGAAAATGTTCATATTATTATGATTTAATGCAAAATTTAACCACAAGTGGCTGAATAAAATGCCAATAGTTTAACAAAATAATGAAAATTATTAAATTGTTCATTAATTTTGTTGATAAAAATGTAGTATCTGCTCATTAATAATATTCGAAAAATTTGAAGTAAATCCTCATAATATTTATTTTAAATGACTGAGTTAATTAAAATTTATTTATATGGGGCTATTCACTTATTACGTAACGCGGAAAAATGACTTCTTAGACCCCCCCCCCCCCCCTCGTAACAAAATTTGTATGAAAAAAAAAATTTCTTGTTTGAATCGTAACAAAATCTTAGACCCCCCCCCCTCCCCCTAAAAGCGTTACGTAATAAGTGAATTTTTGTAAATTTACACACAAAAGCTTTGAACGCGATGTTAATTACGTTTCAAAAATAATAATCCGATTAAAATAGTTTTGCTTATTTTTCGTAAAATAATTTTCATTTGAAGTGAATGAAGAGGTTTTTTGGGAAATGTGGTTAGATAGAAATTTGTATGTTAGGTTTAGGTTTCTAGGGCAACCCAGGGCACCCTACTTTAACCTCAAATCAATATCATTTGTTTCCTATATTGTAGCACCTAATTTCAACCCTATACTGGGTAGACTACCCAAGGGTAGACCTAGAAAACAGGTTCAAAATATTTATAACTAGAGTAGCAGCATCTCTGAATTAATCAAAAACTGAACATACATCTTAAAGTATGAAAGAACATAAATTTTCAACTGCAGAGAAGTTATAATGCACTTAGTTGTTTAACAAATTTCTGTCATAATCCAGACGTTATCAGTGACTTCTTAAAAAAGTATATTTCACTGATGAGAAAATTTTAATGCAATCGAAAAAGAAAAAAGTTGATTTTTGAAGAGTTTTCCTACAATGCAAATTTAAAAAGCATTTAAAAAGTTTTTCCCTTCGTCTGTAAAGCAGATTTTATATTGTTTTCCTTGATACACCAATTAAAATTATAATGAATGAGAACTTTCATTTTATATCTCATTGTTTTACCTCGTTATAATGAGTTAAAATCACAATAAAAAATTTGTTTCAAAAAAGTTTAAAAATAGCGAATTGAAAAATGATTTTCTATCGTGTAATTGTCATAAACTTTTCCTGCTATTTTCTAGCTTGCATTTTGAAAATATAATATATCAGACAGTGTAACAAAACATTTGTTGGATTGCATTATACATTTTCAGATGGAAATGAATAAATAATTGAAAATGAACAAATTCTGTTGAAATATTAATAATGTTCTGTAGATTTTCGCTGTAAAATTTATTGTTATTAAGTCTTTACGGTCTTTACTTTAATTCAATATCAAATTTGGCTCGTGATTCTTAAAAATTATTAATTGAGAATTTTGCATTGTTTTTAATTTTTATGGTTTTCATTTGTTTAAATTATAGTCTATAGTAATACGTATTTATATATTGATTGATTGAGTATTTCATACTGATACTTTTTGATTTAGAATTTAGAATATTTATTATAAAAAACTTTGATTGATTCAATTTCTTCGACATTCTTTTAATTCAAGACTTTTCGAACACTCAACTTCACTTATCACAATTAATCAGAACATAATCGTGAATGGGTGTACATCGTTAGACAATTTGGACACATTAATATTTCAATTTAAATATATATGAGCTTGAAAACATCTTAAACCTTGAGCAGGAGGTCTGATGAAACTTTAGTCCCTACCACTAGATTTGCAACTCTTCATAAATGTGCAACCATAAATCCTAAAGTCTGAATAGCAACAATTTGTTATTTTATAACTCAGAAAACTTTATTTTCCTTCCATAATCGTTGCAAATTTAATATGAATTCTCATTTCTAGTTATCTTTTACATTACTTTATTTCTACCGAGTCTTGTTCAGCTACAAGAACCAAACATAAATCTTACAATAAAGAATAAAATTGAAAAAAAAATCTTTCACTTTTTTCAATAACTTGAGAATCTAGACAAATTTTCTTGGCACAACTAGATGTGTGCTGTCTGAGAAAATTTATGAAAATGTTTATCACAGATTAATGCTTCCATTATGTACTAAATTGAATACAATTTTTTTTATAGTTGAGTGCATTTCAAGATTTTCTTAAGAATATATCACAAAGTTGATTCTATTGCTTTACAGTGCATAAAATTGAGAAGCTACACCAAAAAAGCTTTCAGAAACTCATCACATAAATTGAAAGTCATAAAACTTCATTTATGTCTCACGAGAAAACACGGAAATTAAAATTTAATTTAAGCTTCTGTGTCAGGAAAGACAACATAAACTGCTTCTGTAAAAGAACAGAACAGAACAATAAAAACTTTTTCACTTCCTTCTTGGCAATTTTTTGTATCAGTCGGGACACTTTAATATTCGCATGTCTACATACGTGTTAGGAACATTCCGCATCGAAGGATGTTTAATAAAAATTATGCACACTGTCCAATTTCCAATGATGCCAACAATAAAAATTACTGAAAATAATATTGGCACTAAGTATGTTTCTAGGCGAGCTGAGTATGGCACAAAATCCAAGTCCTCGTCAGCACTTCTATTACTAATATAGTCACTAAAGTTATCCATGACTGTAATTTAATTTTTTTTATAATTTGACACTTTACACAATTCAATCCTGCTTAATTATATCCTGATAATTTTTTTTGATATTCATTTCACTGACATCTCATTTAATTGTACTTCCGATTTATTTATTTTTTTTTTTCTAGATCTTTTAACTTTGCTGTTACAATTTCAACTGAAAGCTCTTCGGTGAGAATCGTTAGATTATATACAAGAGTAAAGTCAAGCAGTTTTGTTCTTCAAATAAATATATTCTTTTTTGTATGAATAAAAGGACGCTGAGCAACATGGAAAATGTGAGTTTTTGAAGAGAGCGAGAGAATGGAAAGGAAAAAAAAATAAAAATATTGAGAAGATGAGAATTTTACTGTGCGTTGCTAGTTACATTATCGTTATCAAACATCCAGCTCTCAAGTATTTGCTTACAATTTTTTTATTTCGAGTTCCTCGTGTTATTTGCAGACCATTGCCAAATCACTTTAGCTGAGCAGGCACAAGAAATGTAAATAAGCACATAAGAGATTATTATTATCATTATAATGAACTGATAGACTAGAAAAAATATTATCGAGTAAATATCAATGTTGCCAAGTGAATGAAGAAAATTGTCGAAGATTGAAAAGCTTGTCAAAAGGCTCAGATGGGAGGGTGAAATTTACAACAACATGAAAATCATTTTATCGTTCTGTTGATTGTGTCATTTCAAACAGATTCACAATATGTTTTTTTCTGGTGAATTCAATAATTTCTTGCATATTCAATGAAAATTTTTTTTTTTCAGAATATTTCAAGCATGGAAACTCAAAATTCAAATCACGTTCATATCTCACATTTGGCCTATTTTAACAAATGCTTGTCCAATTTTTTTAAATGCTACTGCTTGTCATTTGAATAAGCTGTAATTATTTCAAACAAAAATTCTCAGAACGATCCATGTTGTTCGGATCGAGATTACAAGCACAAGTATTAATTCTGAGAATAGAAAAAAAAAAGGTTTCAAATTTGAAAAGATGAATTTAAGTCCAAATGAAACAATGTAGCACAAATTGTTGTCATGTTCCTTCAAATTCTTGTGAATTTTACATTGAATTTTTTTGAATCTTGTTGATTAATTCGGAATGAACTCTTCCAATTCTCCTAATTTGATTTGCCAGTAACCTGTCCAGTTTGTCCTATATGTGAGCTATTTTTAACGAAGAAGGGAGATCCCGAAAAATTTCTTTCATCCAAAAACTTGAAAATCTATTCGAATAGTTTTTGACTTAGCCTCAGATAGCCTTAATACTTATAAAAGCCTTTGAATGAACTATAATTGTGGTAATTATATCATCAGGCGCAGAAAGCAGAGACAAGAAAGAGTGTAACTTATATATGTGAACCGGAAATTGTAGAAAATTAGGTTCGAGAACCGCTCAGGATCCATTGCTCGGTGTTATTCTTTTTTCTGTTTATTTACTGTAACCATGTTCCAAAGTGGAGCTTAGGTAACAACAAAAGGTTTTCCATCTGACTCTGTTGCTGGCCTTGTCACTTACATAGTTTGTGCAAATTCTCTATCTGAACATTATGCTGACATTCTTTCATCACTGTTCTACGCCGGGTAGCTTTTAGAGCACCTGGGCGTCTTTTCGTTTGCGGATTCCATCCAATGGCGGTGTAACAAACTTGTGTTTCTGTCCCAGCAATGAAATCCTCTCTGTTTAACAACTATGAAATTAATTTAAATATTCTATGAAATTTTAATTCACCTTTAAGAATCACTAACCACCATTATTAATAAAACTAATATAGCAGCAATGATAGCTGTCTATGTAGATCGTCAGCATTAATTTTTGAAATTTAATTTGAAAGCATATGTTGATTATTCTACAGAACATGTTGAAGACTCCACATCTCAGTGATGAAACAAACACCTTTAAAAGGACACCAAAAATTATTCTCTTTCCAAAAGTGATGAGAATAGTGTGAGCTCTTGATACAGACGTGATAAGCCTGACAAAATTTATGCACACCACATGACGCTTCATGTCTGTAAGCTAAATGCTCTAATTTTTATTTTGAATGCATAAATTTTTCTTATTTGCTGATGTTAAATGCAACTTCATCCTCAACATGCTGTTTTATAACCTTGGGAACTATAAAACTATACAGGATGATTTTTTATGAACATTTTACCCAATATTTTCACGTAATTAAATTGTCATTCACATATTGTGTGGAATATTTTATTGTATTGCATAAAAATAAATTCATAACATTTTTAATTGGCCCCTTAGGATCTGATATTACATGCTATTTACATTGTCTCATGCCATATCAGATTAAATATAGGACAACTGACCTTAAATTTAATTTAGTTGTAGGTGAAAAAGGCAAACCATTTATAGAAGAACATTTGGAAAGTTCAACAATAATTTGTGGATCAAATGAGACAATTTTTTTGTCATTTGTTGCAATATATTGATAGTTGTGTGCACCAACCTAATATCTACCAACTTCTGTTGTGAAATTTATGTTTTGTAAGTTTATGTAGGCAGTCAATTATCAAAGCAGTAGGCAGTCAAACTATGGCTATTTTGGTAACTGTTTAAAAGACAAATCCCACCTCCTCAGCCAACTTCGCAATAAAATTTTTTCATGCTAAGACATCATGTGGTACTCAGGTATGTAGCCAGAGAGGGGATTTGTGGGATTTTTAATGAAAAATTCCTTAGAAAACACTCGCTTCCTTCCTTCTTTTAAGTTTTTGCATACAAAATCCGTTCAAATTCTTGGCTACGCCTTTAGTGGTGCTAATCAGATTTAAATTCAGATAATCAAAATTTTTTAATCAATTTATATGATCAGGTGCGATGGTTTTGTGATTAACAGCAATAATTTATTCTTACAAACTGGATAATCACAGGTGTTTACATTAACTGGCTGTAATAATGCTCGTAATTATGCTACAAAAATTAACTCAGAAACTCATTAATTAATTAAAGACAATGTAAAAAGCAATTCCCCGTAATAAGTGCGCAATATATCATTTAAATTATATAAAATTCTTTGTAATTTTTTTATTGATATTTTTAGAATTTCATGTGACACAATTTCAATATTGGTTCAATCGAGGGTGCTTTTAGACGCCTCCAAGTTATTCTGCTGCCATGGATATCATTAAATATTAATACTTATGAAAGCTCATTAAATTGCTCTATAGAAACAATAGCTTTTTTGTATAGACTTATTTATTTGTATACTTACATAAATAAGAATAAAGTAAATGATAAATACATAAGAAAGTTACAAGCGTTGTTCCTTTTAAGTCCTGTTTCTGCTTATGTTTACTTTTCTCCTACCAGAAAGAAGAATAAAGTTTCAGTAAAGCAATAAGTTTTAATACGATACTCGTTGTAAATGAGACGTATAAGATGTCGGCTTGAAGGACTTTTATCTTTTGTTAGGTCAAGAATTCACTCTTCTATTTGCTTTATTAGCAAGCTATAAACTACAATGTAAGCACTAAATTAATATCACATATAATTTTGTGACAATGTTTTATAAAGTTTATAAAAACGGAGACGCACTTTTCATACAATCAAGTCGTATCAAGTCATAATTTATGTAAAAGTTAAAGTGGGTTCAACAACTTTGAGGTTATGATTCTATTTTATATAATTTTGGGTTTATTGAAACGAATTCTTAAAAGTTGATTGAGGTTTTGCGTGGACTTTTAAACTTTTACTGTTCACATGTCATGCCACACCATTCATAATAAAAATTCAAATATCATTGCTAAAATAGCTGATAATTACATAAAAGTCAGTAAACTAAGTATCAGCAACACAATTTTCTTGTAAACTAAAACTTTAACTAGTCATCTGACCACATTCAACATGTGCATATATAATTAACACAACATATGCGCTCCAGTCACGTTTCCACCAACACTTTAACAGTACATTTCCTTGAGTACGTCCTCATTCATTTTACATACAAAAAAAAAAGACGTAATAAAAGAAGGAAGTCCATTGAATTAATTTATATAAGAAAGAATCTTACAATGTTTAGCTTTCATTTAATTCATTATGACGCAAAGTGTATCACGTACGAAAAAATGAAATAAAATATTAATTAAGAGACGATGAATAGACGGATGAGCACAAATGAAATCTATCTCTTCGTGTGATATGTTTTCCTGTGAAAGCACAAAAAGGAGACAGCTTACTTTGTGAATTCATAATAAGCTTTTAATAACATATTGTTGGTTCATTTATCATCGTAATTAGGCTTATCGTGACTTAAAAATATAATTTATGATTTTTAATAAAGAACGGAAGTTTTAGAAAATGTTATTTTATTTTATGCTGGATGTTTGTACTGTGTTTGGAGGTTTTTGCATGCAAAATGTTAAAACTTTAATATGTTTTGTGCCTGTATGAATTCACAGAAGCTTAATCATTCGTTTTAAATACATTAAACTTTGCAAGGACGTAGCCACAGGGCAGGGGCGTAGCCAGTAATTTGAAGAGGGGGGACCAAAAAATGTTTTGTATGGAAACATTTAAGGGGGGTGGGGGGTATTTTTGTGATTTTTTCATAAAAACACAAGCAAAATAAGAAATTTCTTTGTCCCCTAAATCCCCCCCCCCCTCCCTGGCTATTCGCCTGCCAAAGAGAATGTAAATGAGAAATTTATGAATAAGCTGCGCACTTTTGGACAAAGTCTCTCGCCTAAAATCCTCAATGACTTGCTTTTTGAACCTTTTTTTGGAAAATGCTTGAAATTTGGACTATCTTGCTTTTTCAGAGCTGAAATCGTGATATATCCTTTTTGACCGTAAATCGGGAAAAACTGTTCGACAGCCTATTTATGCATAAGTATTTACTGATTTTTCTTTTTACTGTTCTTGTCATAAGGATATTTTATCATCCTTCTGGTAAGCTTATTGCTAAAATGTTTACAAAAATGTTAAGACCATTTGCGTTTTAAAATTTTGAATATTATTATATTATGGCATGAAAAGAAGTGGCAACATTGTTATGCTTATAACGTGATATTCCGGTTCATGCTTTTTTGATTACTTCCGAGTAAATAACAATAAATGTTAAAATTAGATTAAATTAACTAGAGTTTCGACTAAACTAATTATAAACCATAATTAAGATCTTTTGTAGTGATCTTCAAGCTTTATTACTAAACGTCATTGCAGTAGAGCAAGCAACATTGTTTATTTTTATCGAAGCATCATTGTAAATTCAATTCATCATTAAAAATTATAATAAGCAAAGATGAATTCTAAAACAAGTGATGGACATCATTTAGTGTGTGGGAATTAATGCTTTGTGATATTGTTCGCACGTTTGATAAATATTACAAAAATATTTCCTGGCAAACGTGCTTGTTGTCACATAGAAAAAAATAAAATAGATGCTCTACAATAATTACCATTGATTATCATAGGAAAAAGTTGAAAGATCAAAAATTTCAAATTTACGTCATTGCTTACGCATTCTTGCACGGGTTACTTCTGACATGAGACTCAAATTATAGCTTCTGATTGCGCATTTGCACGTTTCCTTTAATTAATCTGAAAGTCACATGTTGTATCAATTTCATCATGTGTCCAAAATCTATTATGCGGCATTTAGTTCTCGTTTTGAAAGAATTTATTAAAGCACATAAAATGTAAGGATAAATCTCTCTATTATTATATGATATGTTGCATAACTTCGAGGGGGTAAATGAAGCACGTGAATATTTTATCGGAAAAGTTAACAAATCAGCATTTTACATCAGACTCTAAAGATACGCAGAAAGGGAAGAATCAAGCTGAATTTCATAAAAAAAAGAAGTCAGAAAAATAATATCGAATACGTAAAGATAAAAGAATATTTAGGTCAATGAATATCTCGATTTAAATTTCATGAGATTCTGAATTCATTAAATCAATATAATTTTAATAATGTTATGCGATTCAGCATCATTATTTCATCTGACTTTTTCAATATTAAATATTTTCCATTTTTTTCGGTCATATTTTCAACTAATTGAATTCGCAATTATTTAAACTCCAACGCGAATAAATTTTTCTCACGAAGCTCGTGATTTAATGCAAATTAATTTTCATCTCGAGGCAATCCTGAAAATATGAAGAATCAATTAAGATCCTAATTAAATTAATTGATTATCGCATTTTTGAGGCTTTTGATGTTGTTGTGTCTAGTGGAAATTCTACCCAAAAATATGTTTAAATCAGAATAAATTTTCGGAACTATTTTAAATAATATTGAAATAATTTAGAAGAATAAAGTTTTCAAGGGAAGCGTACTGGTTGCTGTTTATGCAGCTTTAGGTTAAGATAATCTTGACAAGAGCTTCTCACATTAAAAGTAACATCAAGCATCCCCGATTAGAACGCTTGACATGATGTCAAAAAAATTACTAGGCATGGGGACATTTAATGACACTTCTTTTGGCAAAGTTCCTAAAAAAAATCTCATCTTCGATGCTTCTAGACATTTACTAGACACTATTTAGATCAGATTAATAGTTTAAGTTTACATAATGTCTGGGTTCTTATTAACTTTTGGTGTTTTAAAAGCTTTTAATGAAACAGTGAATTCTAAAGGCGTTGTTCTTGGATTTGTAACGCTAAGGTGTGGCGAGCGGTCCTTTTTTTTCGATTACGAATTTCGAAAGGTACCTTATTTTACCGTTAATTTTTAAATTTTGAATTTCGAAACATAAGGTACACTAACACAAACAAAATTGTACTTTTGAATTTTTTTGCAATTTATTCATTAAATCATACTTTAAAGCTTTTTTAAAGCATCCATTAATCATTACTAAAGCTGCATTAAGCAACTTATCATATCCTGTACACAAAATTAGTTGAAATTAAGTCAAATTTCAATGAAACATTTATAATGTTTACATTCGAATATTTTATGTTAGTGTTAGTGAATTTTAAAAATACATTCAAATTTTTCCGAATTTAACGGTAATAGCTCTGTTCGCCACCCCTAGGTAACGCTAAGGTGTTCTAAGCTATATTGCACTTGTTATTAAATTTGTTTGCATTTCATTACAACCTAGGTGAGGGTTGAGGTTTGAAAATGTCTATGTTTAACGTTACTTAATATGCAAACGACTACTAATTTGAAGTACACTAATTCTATTCTCATGATTTTTAAGAGGCTGTTTAAGTGTCACATAGCTTTAGAGCCCTTTTTTCGAAAAAAAGTCGGAACAGAGCCTTAGAAGGAGTTTTTAAAGCTAAGATTAAAATTAAAAAAATTAAAACTCTTTTTAAGTGGTTTTTGGCTTTTTCATTCCGCCCAGGACAAAACTTTTTCAAGAGATGCTAATACTTTCTTCCGTTCAATGAAAATTTGTTTTTACAAATATAAAACAAAAGCTGATAAGTTTCAAATCCTGGCAAATAAATTGAAATTCAAAACATCAAAACTTTCCGTATTTAAAAACTTTTCAGCATCAAAAAAACACTTGTTGGTATTAAAATCTCAAAAATAATCCTGAATTATTAACAGATTAAATTATAAACTCTATCAACGTACAGAATGAAAATCCTCTCAAAGTAAAAAAAAACTATTCATAAATACAAAAATAATGCTAGTGATAGCTATCAGTATGCAAGAAGTGTTTTCACACCGCAGCATAAAAGTGAGAAAATAAGCAACAGTAGAAAAAATCTCTCGGGAATTTCATTCATCTCTCAAATTTATTTTCAGACTCTCTTTTTCCCAATTCTAGTTGCTCACATTTTCTTGAGAAAAAAAATAACAACGTTGACGAGATGAAGAGCATCATTAGTCTATCAATCTCGAACCGGCAAAGTAGTCGTAAATTATCACCAGTCGTTAAGGCTTTCTTATCAATTTTTATTTCGTGTTGCTCCAATTTTTACTCAATTAATTAAATTTATGCGAAGTAATCAATTATTTCATTGTGCCGCGATTAATTCGACTAATTGGAAGTCAAGCATGTGATTTAGTCAAATCATTGTGATTCTGTTACTCATTCTGATAAGACAAAAAAAAGGAATATATAATCAGTTAAGACAGTTAAATGATGATAAACAAATTATAAGGTTGAAAAATAATCTTAAATACAGAGAATCTTGTTGAGTAATCCAGCAAGTTGTGATAATAGAAATTTTGGTTCTGATAAAGAAGTGAAGCAATAGCATTTTAAAATGTACACAAGCGGAGAAGATGTTTTGGACTTTCGACTGAATTTTACAGTGACGAAGAAAAAACGCGCGGGATTCCTGAATATGTCGACGTATAATCAAGAGACTGTGATCCTTGACAATGGTAAAATTTACATTTTAGAGATTAAAATAAGTGTGAAATTTTTAAATTTTTTTAAAGCTTTGCTAATAATGCAAAAAATTAATTCAGGAGAAATGAAATTATGTAAATAGTCAAGCATCATAGAGGTTTTGATGAGACAGCGATAACTTTTGTTTAATAAATTCTTTTGTAATTTAAATCACATGCGAGTAAGTCTGTTATCAAAACATAGAAAATCGGAATTGCTGTAGAAAGAAAAGAATGTTTTAATAATCATGACAGACTAATTTACTATCAGTACTTCCAAATAGTTAAGATTATTCCTTAAAGAGTGTAAAAATCTCATTAAATTTTTTATTGAAGTGTTGATTGATTGATTCTGACTTGTTGTATTTAAATGAGTTTAAAAACTTAAATCTCAAAAGAGATTTTTAAGTTATAAAGCATAAAATGGAACCATTAGATTTAATCCCTTAGCTGATGTATTTATTGCCGGTTTCTAATGCTTTCTGGAGTTTTTTCTACCTTAGAATCTAAAACTAATACACTTTGCCGTATAAATACCCTAGCGAGACAAACAAGCACATTGCTAGTCTTTCTATTCTACTACTTGCAATTTACTAGTTATTATTAAAACAACTTACTGCTAGTAAATTACACTTGATATTTAATAGCAAATTACCATGTGAAATGATTGATAAAGTCTGCTTAAGTTTGAATCCTAGGAAAAATCATCAAAAACAGAATTTAAATAAAAAATTTTTTGCGTCATAAAAAATTTTGTTCTAAATTTGGCATTTGCCATATACTTCACAAGAGCGCCCAGAAATCACCATTATAAGATTGATATTTGATCAAGTCTGCGTAAGTTCGAATCCTACGAAAAATCATCAAAAAAAGAAATTTTGCATCATAAAAATTTTTTCAAATAAAAAATTTTGTTCTAAATTTGGCAGTTGCCATATACTTGACAAGAGCGCCCAGAAATCACCATTATAAGATTGATATTTGATCAAGTCTGCTTAAGTTGAATCCTACGAAAAATCATCAAACAAAGAATTTAAATAAAAAATTTTTTCAAATAAAAAATTTTGTTCTAAATTTGGCATTTGCCATATACTTCACAAGAGCGCCCAGAAATCACCATTATATGATTGATGTTTGATCAAGTCTGCTTAAGTTTGAATCCTACGAAAAATCATCAAAAAAAGAATTTAAATAAAAAATTTTTTCAAATAAAAAATTTTGTTCTAAATTTGGCATTTGCCATATACTTCACAAGAGCGCGCAGAAATCACCATTATATGATTGATGTTTGATCAAGTCTGCTTAAGTTGAATCCTACGAAAAATCATCAAAAAAGAATTTTTTGCGTCATAAAAAATTTTGTTCTAAATTTGACATTTGCCATATACTTCACAAGAGCGCGCAGAAATCACCATTATATGATTGATGTTTGATCAAGTCTGCTTAAGTTTGAATCCTACGAAAAATCATCAAAAAAAGAATTTAAATAAAAAATTTTTTCAAATAAAAAATTTTGTTCTAAATTTGGCATTTGCCATATACTTCACAAGAGCGCGCAGAAATCACCATTATATGATTGATGTTTGATCAAGTCTGCTTAAGTTTAAATCCTACGAAAAATCATCAAAAAAAGAATTTAAATAAAAAATTTTTTCAAATAAAAAATTTTGTTCTAAATTTGGCATTTGCCATATACTTCACAAGAGCGCCCAGAAATCACCATTATAAGATTTATATTTGATCAAGTCTGAAGTCTTAAGTTTGAACCCTACGAAAAATCATCAAAAAAAGAATTTTTTGCGTCATAAAAAATTTTGTTCCAAATTGGGCATTTCCCATATACTTCACAAGAGCGCGCAATAATCACCTTTATAAGTTCGATCTAAATTTGTATGTGACTTGCAATTAATTATTTATCTTCCTCAGCAGTGTTGCAAATGTAGATGTCTACACTAGATGAAGAATGTAGATTCTTCAATAGTTTTTGTCTAGCTAAGAAACTTTCTTCATAAAGATCGATTCTATATGAACATAGAAAATCTAATCTACACAAATATTATTTCTACATAAAGAATCTGTCTACATAAAGATTCGATGTAGATGTCTACAATTCTACATTTTTTCCAGGTCTACATCAGAGAAGAAATATATATATAATCAAGTGACTGTCACATTTTAGTCGTACTTTATTTTACATACCTTATCATCACATGTTACAAATTTTTTGTGTCGAGCCTTAAGGTTGAGTTATGTGACCTTCACCTACAAAAAATTATGTAAATGTAAATTATGACGACACTTTGTTCAATTAGTCTAACATTTCAGACATTAGCAGTTTCCGTCAATTTTTAAGCATCTTGAAAAATGAAGAAATTTTCTACCTACAAAAAATGTTGATTGATTGACGCAATTTAAAGCCTCAGATAATTTGAAGAAAATTAATTTCAGTTTAATGTCTGCGATAAATTGGCAAATAAACAAGCCAAATAAATTAAATCATCAAGACACTTCCAAGACTTCGGTGCTTCTTGTAGCAT
Source organism: Chironomus riparius (assembly GCA_917627325.4). Lineage (NCBI taxonomy): Eukaryota > Metazoa > Arthropoda > Insecta > Diptera > Chironomidae > Chironomus > Chironomus riparius. The sequence goes on from OU895877.1 coordinate 44,900,182, forward strand.
AACTTGTTTGTCCTTCTTTTGATAAACAAAAAAAAAACAAATTATTTATATCATTTTCGTGTCTTGTTGCCGTAGTAATGACAATAATTATTATCAAATTATAGTAAGAGGACGGTTGGAGTCGGGGACATTGACAGCTATATTGGGTGCAAGGTATGGAATTTTAATTATTTAAGTGTTTGAGTGGAAAGTATCGTTTTTTTTTTGGTTTTTGTTGTCTTGTTGTGTTGCTAAAGCATGTCAGTTGACTAATTTACTCAAATGCCATTCAATCCTCAACATTCCTCAAGTGCATAAATTCACAATTAATAATCAGCACAATTAACATACATTTTATTATCAGTGGCTGTGGCAAAACAACATTACTTGCGGCACTTTCTCAAAGATTACGAGGCGGCACATTATCAGGTCAAATACGATTCAATGGAGAAGTCATTGATAGAACAAGGATGACGAAAATGTCGGGATTTCTTCCACAAAGTGACGTAATTCTCGATGGTATAACAGTTCGTGAACATTTTTACTTTATGGTAAGCCTATACAGCCAATGAGGTTGCAGAAAATTATGATTTAATTTTTGTAGATTGAATTTAAACTTCCAAACATAACGAGGATGGAAAAGCAGCATCTTATACAAAAATCATTAAGAAAATTCAGCCTTAATGGTGATACAAAGCTGATAAATTTATCCGGTGGCGAAAAGAGACGACTGAGTTTGGCAACCGAAGTAAAATTGAATTAAATTAATTGAATTTTTGTTCCTTACTCACCTAACCGAATTTTCTCATTTCAGCTCCTTACAAAACCGCAAGTTCTCTTTATTGATGAATGTACGAGTGGCTTAGACAGCTTCAGTGCCTTATCCGTTATACATACGTTACGTGATCTTGCAGGATTCCACAATGAATTAAAATTATCATCTCCATCCACCTCGCGAATCGTTTTGCTTTCAATTCATCAACCTACTTCCGATATTTTTCATCTTTTTACCAACATCATTCTCATGAATGCCGGAAGAGTCGTCTTTCACGGAACTGCTGATGAAGCTAAGACATTATTTGATAGTATGAATAAAATATGTCCAACACGATACAATCCCGCAGAGTTTTATGTCAATACAATCTCCGATCCGAGACAATGCTTAGAGATTGTCAATTATGTGACATCAAAGAAGAAAGAAAAGATTTATGAGGACTATGAAGAAGAGTTTGATGAGTTTTGCACGTCATCGTCTTCCGAAATGAGCTTAGATAATGAAAAGGATGAAAGATTGTCTTGGCTTTGTCAATGCAAAGTCATAGCTCATCGATCTATTCTGAATTTTGTCAGATATCCAAATCATTATTTAATTGAGTTGCTGATATTGTTTGTAAGTATTAATTTGTGATGACACTTAAAACCAAGGCGTGGAAACTCAGGATTAATCCTGAAAATCCCAAAAATCTTAATAAATCCCTGAGCCAGTAAACATGAAAATGTGAAGCCTCTTTTAAATCCCGAATTTATTCGTCAAAAGCATCAGGGATTTAGAAGGCATTATACATTTCCATGTTTACTGGCTTACGGTTTATAAGGATTTTGGGATTTTCAGGATTGATCCTGAGTTTCCATGCCTTGCTTAAAACTTAGTTCTTGGTGCAGTTTTGGATGATTGCTTGTTGCAATCTCGATCAACATACATTAAGTAGCTGTAGAAACGACAGTCAAGTGGGTTGTATATTAGGTATTGGTTCCTTTGAAAGAGTTTTCAATGTTTAGTTCTTATCCCTTTGGTCCTTAGTATGCTATCCCTTTGGTCTTGAATTTGATCAGGATTGTTCAAAGATTGATTTTTTACGAATTCATGCCATATCCACAACTCTTTGTGAATTTGTCTGATGGAAATTGAATCCGAGTCGTCTTAAAAGACTTCTAATCTGTTGCTTAACCACTTGGCAACAGAGTTATCACATTCACAGTTGATAAATTTTGCTCACATGAGATTTCTCTGACACGACACTTCCTTGGCAATAACATTAATATTTTTATTTAAATTCACAACCTTACCTTCCGTCCTTACAAGGAGTATCAAAACTCTTCAAAAAAATTACAGACTGCACAAGTTAAAGAATAAATTACAAATCTGATGAATTTTTCATTTTCACACAATTTTCTTTATCTCTGAAATTTTCTCAATGATGACTTGATGAAAATTTAAATTTAAATGCATTAAAAAGACATTTCATAAGAAAGAATCATCAGTTCTCGTGTTCATTATCATAAGGAACAGTTTCTGCTTTTAAATTCATTCCAAGCATCTTAATAGCGTGTTCACGTTAAATGATGTGCACTTTGATATGATTTATTAAAGCGAGAATATCCTTTGACATCAATCAAGGGCAAAAAAAGTATCCAAGGTCTCAAGCTACACAAAGTAAAACTAATATTGTTCACCAGCTACCATACTTCCCCATCAAGAAGCATTAAGCAATTATATATCATCAATTTATACTTGCTCGTCTTTCATTCTTCATTCTATATCCACAGATATTTTCGTTGGTGATAATGAGTGTCTATTCAAACATCTCACTTGATTCGGAATCATCAGTTCAGGATATTAAGGGATTTTTAATTATCCTCGCAACAGAGATTCTCTTCACATTTGTTTATGCTGTTTTTACATTAGTTTACGTTGAGCTGCCACTGCTGAGAAAAGAGACTGGAAATCGATTATACTCATTGTCAGCATATTATGTCACTATCGTGCTTTTAATGGTAAGTGGATCACGTTCCATTGTGCTAGCTATGCTAACCTCCTGTTTTTCTAACAGATTCCTCGTATCATTACCGAGACATTTATGTATGCGGCGATTATTTATTTTGCAACAGATATCGGAAGTGACTTCATGATATTCTTAAGCATTGCATTTTCAATTATGTTGGCTGGTCTTTGTTCAATGGCTTATGGATTCTTCTTGTCGGGAATCTTTTCATCCTTTTTTGTTGGAATTGAGCTGTCAGGAATTGTCGATTTGGTGCTTCTTCTAGTATCCGGAATGTATACAAACGTTAAGTTTGTTCCATTGCTTAAATACATATCCTTCTTCTTCTACGCTAATGAGACTGTATCGATAATATTCTGGTCACAAGTTGACAAGCTCAAGTGCCATCCAAATCCAGAGATACAATGCTTTGCAAATGGAACAGAAGTGCTGGAGAGTATGGGATTTGGGACAACAGAATTTGATATTTATAAGGATTATTTGTATCAATTTATTCTGACTGTAGTTTTACATGTTTTTGCGTTTTTGGGTGTGAGGAGGAATGTCAGGAGAAGTGGATTTTATTGATCATGAAAAATTTTATTTTTTGAGGCGGAACAGAGTTTGTAGGCTTAAAATCATCTATTACATAGACCTGCTTACTGACTTAGTGTAAGAGGCTGTTTTCAATGACTACATGGTGCACCCTTCTCAAGAAATTAAAATTAGGAACTAGAATTATAGAGAATAGATATATTTTATCAGTAACCAGGGTAGGGTGCCTCAATTATTCATAAAAACAAGCCCCAGAAGCTATGTTAAGCATCATTACTACAAAACCTAGTTACAACAAATCTAATGGAGCTACTAGGGTCGAATAGAAGCCCTATCTTCCTCTTAAATCTGACTATACAGTCATAAGATCTGAAACCAAACTATCAAACCAGCATGCCATAAAACCCACGTCACTTTGTATTTTTTTAATTTTTTTTTATTTAACATTTACTGTAATTTGAATATTTCAAGAGTGAAATAAAAAGTGCAACAATAAATAAATACAATAAGTAGTAATAAGTAAGTTATAACAGAAATTCTATCAGATAATCAGCAATAGTCATAAAGTTGTCCAACAAATATGTAATAAAAATTGTGAGGAACAAAAAAAAAGCTGCTTCCAGCGGTTCTCAAACCTTTCAAAGTACAAAACAACATTTGAATTTTTCAAGACCGTTAACTCTTTTTCTTCTTTCCTTTCATCCAATCGGGAATTTTTGCAGCAATTTGTCGATAAATCAAGAGAACTAAAATTGGCAATGCGAGTAATGCGCTCTTGAAGAAATAAATGTATGTTGCAAATACGAGAATTGACACGTCTGTTGCATGGGTCATGGACGATTTAACTTTCGCATCAACTTCTTCTTGAAACTCACTTGGTGTTACTGCACGTGATGATACTGGTGATTGTGATAATGGAGTCGTTGCTTTTTTGATCACTGGCGGTGCCATACGATTGATTATAATCTTCCTATTCATTGCTGTCGGGGATTTCGATTCACTTCGATTTCTTGTGCGAGACGATGACTTCATACGTCGTGTAATCGGTGCGACTGATTGCGTAAGTTCAACAGGTGATTTTGGCAATATCGGATGAATATCTGGCATACGAATCATCGAAGTGTCTCGAGATCGCGATTTTGATTGCTTTCTTCTCTTTGGCAATGTTCCAGTTGATGATTTTGTTGGAACACGCCCGCGTTCATCAGTTGAGCTTACTTCATTTTCAATAATTGGTGGTTTGGGTGGTGAAATTGGAAGCTGCTGTTCAGTTGGTGCTTTATTAAATGAATTCGTTTGAGGCGATGGAGATTTGTTTAGTTCCAGTCGATTGTAATTTGATGTAAATGTGTCCATTGTGTTTTTAAGTGGAAGATTTGAAAATTGTTCTGTATGCTTTCCTTGAAGTTTTGGTGCTTCTGATGCTCTTCTTCCTTTAACTGGGGAACTAACAGGTGGTGGAGAGAAGGTAAGTGGTCTTCCTGATTCTGAAGCTCTTCGACTGTATGGTGATGGACTTCTGTTCGGATTTGGAGATAATGGTCGATTTAATGTTGATTGAGGTGACAGTTCTGCTGCTGACATCACACCAGAATCATTTTGTTGCTCTTCTTCCATCTCAAGCTTCTTTAGAGCTTCTGGATCCATATAAATTGGAACTTTTGGTTTTGATGGCAATGAGACTGTTTTAATGATATCACCATAGAAATCAGCCATGACTCTATTCTCCTCAATTGAACTTTGTCGTCGTTCGAGCATTTTTCGTTTTGTCTGTTCAGCTCGTTTGAGAATTTCAGGATCAAATTGTTCTTCTTCTTCTGGTTCAATAATTTCTGGCTGTAGAAATTGTTTTGACTGTGGTAATGGTAAAGGTTGTGGTGATGTTTGTTTTTGTGTCTGAATATTTTTCTGATCTTGTAGCTGACTTGATGTCTGAGTTTGGGGCTGTGGCTGTGTTTTTGGTGGTGATTCTTTCTTGTCAATTTTAATTTGTGGAACTGGTGATGGAGATTTTTGTGATTTACGTTCAACTTTCAATTCTTCTTTCTTAATTGCTGGAACTTCAGCAACTTTAGGCTTTACTTCTTCCTTTGAAGTCTGTCCTATAATGACAGGTTTTTCATCAATTTCCACGCTCTTTCTGTGAGTACGATTTGCTGGTGGTGATGGTGACAGTGAGCGTCTTTTGAAAAGATCAAGTTTTGGAAATATTGGAGTAGGTTTCCTGCCATCAGCACTTTGTGGTCGTTTAAGAATTGGTTTTGGAATAAAATTAGGATCGGGAAGTGGTGATTTTAATTTCGTAAGTACTTCAGCAGCTTCGTCTTTTGGTGGCTGTCGATATGGTGAGAGCATTCGTGCATGATATGTATCTTTGTCATTTGTACGATTTCGTGATCGACGTGGTGATGCATCCTCATCCTCTTCCTCTTCTACATTTGACGACTCAGTACTTTCTGAATAGTCACTGCTGAATTTCTCCTCATCATTGTTAGCTTGTGCTCTTGGCATTGAATATGGTGATGGAGATCGTTCATCGCTATACATATCCGGTGAATTAATATCTTCGTTTCTTAAAGTATTCAAATAAGTCGGATCAAATTCGTCAAAACTTTCATCTCGATTTAAATCTAAGCGTTTGGGAATATTAATATGTAGGTTGGGTGTATCGCCTGACAATCGTCTCCTTAAAACACTCATTTTTTCACTCTCGGTCATTGAATTGATTCTCAAATGCGTCAATGCAGTATCTTGTGCATCTGCATGAATTTCTAAATGTCTCGATTCTTGGTCAACACTGACACTTCTCTGTCTTCCTTCATCGTCGACACTAAAGCTGCGTTTTCTTGCATTTTCTGTTTGCTCAATTTCAACTGCTTTATAGAATCTTGCCATTGCTCTTTCAAACAGTAATTCTGTTGAACTTACAGCACGTCTTAGGATCGGACCATCTGGAATTATCTGATTTAATTCTGGTGCTGACTGTGAGAGTGGCTTTGGTGGTTCGAAATAATCCTCAAGTTCAAATGAATCGTTTTCTAGAATTTAAAATGAAGTTTTCGTTAAAAAATTGTCAAAAGGAATTGGAACTATCTACAAGTGACTCAAAAATCACACACAAAAGTGCAAATTCTAACTTACTAGCGTCATTCTTCGACTCTTTATCGGCATATAAAACCAACATAAATTCACTACTATTTTGTATACTATTATGTGCATCACTACCACGTGCTTTTGAGAGATCCAAATATGTGCGATTACCATTTTGCTTGCTACCTTTTGATAATGTTTTCGGCTCTTTTTCATTGTCTTTTATTGGAAGATTTGCGTAAATTGGCTCGTCAATCGTCTTTGTTTGTGTCGTCTGCAAAACTTCATCCACAAACTTAACGTTATTTTTGACACCTTTGAGGCTTTTTGACTGCTGCTCTAGCCCCGATTTTTCGTGAAGTGATGTCGACGGAACTTCTTTAAATTTATAAAAATCATCAGATGTTCCATAAGACATGTCTCGTGTTATTGTATCGTCGTCAAATATTTTCGTATTTAATTTAATTTGTGGAATTGGCGATGGCTTTTTATGCTCACTATGTTCAGTAAGCATTGATCTAGCTGGTGATTGTGATGGATTTCGTCGTCTTGGTGCAACTGGTGACACTTCACTTTTAATGCCAAGCAATGATTGTGATTTGCTCCTTGTTGGATCAGTTATGCCACGCTTAGCATCTGGTATGAATAAAACATCTGATTCTACACTCGGTTCACTAACTCCATATGGATTTTCTGCTTTAACACGGAATTTATACTCAGATCCAGATATCAAGTCATTCAATGTAACTGCAAGTGAGCGACATGTGGCAGCCTTAAGCCAAACATTCCATCCAATGCGAAAATATTCAACAATGTAATTTCCAATTTTACATCCACCATCATCTTCAGGCGGTGCCCATGTAAGTGTAACTATATTATTTGTTACTGGTTTTGTTGATATCTTGCCTGGTGGTGTTGGACGAGCCGTGACAGTCACTAAAAATGATGCAAAATCCTCACCAAGAGAGTTTAATGCCCTCAAATGATATTCTCCACGGTCAGTTCGATTTGTATTGGCAATTTTTAGCGTTGAATTTTTATCATTACTAGTAATTTCGTATCGACCACTGGAAGTGATAATTTCGCCATTATGACTCCATTCAATGCTCGGTGCAGGCCTTCCAGCTATTCCAACTTTCAATCGAACTACCTCTTCTGCTTCAATTATCAAACCATCTTCATATTGTCGTGGCAATCGAATCTTTGGTGGCGCCTCAATACTTAAATGAGCTTTTGTAAAAGCATATCCAGCTCGATTTGTTGCCGTACATTTGATTTCACCTTCATCGGTCAATGATGCTTGATAAAATATTAATGTACTGGCATCGTTTTCGGTTACAATTTTTGCACGTCGACTACTAAAAATTTCAAATCCATCTTTAAACCATGAAATTTGTGCTGATGGAGTTCCAATACATCTAACTTTAAATTCAACTTTCTCGTTTTCAATTCCATTAAAATCTTCAAGTTCTGATAAAAATCTCGGTGCTGTAAATGCAGTTAAGTTACGTTGCAAAGTTACTGTTAATGGATCGGACGGTTCACTCGGTTGTGAATATCCAACGGCATTTTCTGCAATTACGCGAAACTGATATCTCCAGCCAGGCTCTAAACCACTTATTGACAATTCTGTAAACTGTACAGACTGTGGAGTTGCACGAACCCAATTTGGTGAGCCACTAAATATGGAAAAGAGAGGGATAATTGTGAATAATGAACTTCCTTTAAGGTAGAATCAGGTAACATACGTTCTTTTGTGCTCCACAATGTATCCCATAATAGCAGAACCACCATCAACGGCTGGTGGTTGCCACTTAATTGTAACCATTATTTCGGGTTCTTCTGTCGACAAGCCGGGTAGCAAATATGGCTTGCCTGGTGCCTGTGGACATTCTGTGAGAAAGAAAATTCGTGATTTATTTGACTAAATTCAGCAAGGCAAAGGAAAACGATTTGCATATTTTTTTTGTATGCCTCAATTATCTTCGAAAAAGATCAAGGGGAAAACAGCATGATGGGAAATGTTTTTAACCATTTTCGAAAAAAAAATGGGAAGTTTGTTTGAAGTGTCTTATTGTAAAAGGAAGCTAGTATATTCAAAGGTCCTTAGAATGCTCATTATTTAGGTAAACTATCATAGTCTTCCCTCCTCCCTCCCCCCCCCCCCCCCCATCCTCTTCGATTAAGAAATTTAAAATCAATACCTTAAACTCTGCTTCCTTTAAAGATCTTTAAATAATCCTGATCGGACTTTAATTTTTCTCAAACAGATAAATAAATCACGATTGAGGCCTTCTCCTTTCTCTTGGATCCTCCATAAAACCCCCCAACAACCATATCCTTTAATTCAAGCCTTCGTCTTGCTTTTAAACTTTCAATTCACGAATGTTTTCAGAAGGCTTCCGTTATAGAGTCAGTGAGTCAGAAATAGGATGTTGATACAAATTAAGATGGATTTTAATCAAAACTTTTCCACATCATGTTGTTATCCCCTTGAAAAAAAATTCTGGCACATGACACAAAACTAATATTCGATTAATAATCCTCGATAGGTTGTTAAATTAATCTTTGAGCTATGCCCCACATTTCTTTTGTTTATTCATACTACGACATTATAGTGACTTTTTTGAGAGAGTTGATTTTTTGAGTTTGTCGCAAAAAAAATAAGATCCTCAAAAGTGAGAAAAAGTCAACAAAGTTCTGCAAAGTTGACGAGAGAGAAAATCTCATCTTTGTGTTCAATAAATGATCAGAAAGGAGAAGCAAGAAGAAAAAGAAGAAATCTTTTTTTTTCTTAAAAAAACGTTCAATGAGCTAAAAATAACTGCAAAACTTTTTCTTCTTTTATTTCGACGGGAAAAAAAAATTTTTTTCGACATTTTTTGTCTGAAAATTTTTAAAAATTTATTAAAAATTCCTTTACCCGCTGATTTCCAATGAACATTTTTCTTGTATTTATCTTTGTGAGACTTTGATGATTGATTTCCCATTTCAACCTTAAACTTCAAATGATTTAATAATCTTATTTAATATTTTTTTCTTCGATTTTTTCACTTATTTAATGAGCCTTAAACTAGTCGATTAATTCACACAAATTATATTCGGATCAATTATAAACTAATAAAAACTGATAAGGATGTCTATTTTTAGACGCATTTTTTTAAAATAAATTTTTTCTTCCTTCTTTTCTTTCACTATTAGTCAATTCGATCACGGTTAACGTTTTAATGAGGAATATTGAACAAAACTGCGAGACTTTCATTTCTGAGAGAATTTTCACACAGATGAAAAATGAAGATCACGGATCATGAAAAGTATCTCGGAGAAGAAAATGCAGAGAGAAAATTTAAAAATTTTCACGAAAAACATGATCAAAATAAAGAAGACAGAGGAAAGAAGAAAATGTGTTTGAAAATGTACATTATCAGCATCAAGAAGATCAACGTGGCATGTGACGTTGTGTTGATTGAAAATAGGCATTTAAATGTGTAATTTTCAGACGAATTTTCAGTTTTATGAGAGAATAAAATGTGAATAAAAGATATATTTGAGAGGGAAACTTCCACGCGCATGGAGGTTAAGAGAACATACAACAGTGATGAAGCCAATTGGAATGATTTTATTTATTTTTTGCACGTGAAAAATTTTTGATAGGTGTTTTTGGATTTTTCATTCAAAACCCTTAGAAAAATGTAGAATTTTAATCGAGAGTGGGGGGGGGGGGTTCATGTGAAACGTTTCGTCCTGTAAGGCGTTTTTGATGAATAGTTTTAATGAATATAAGATTTATCACATATTGACTAACCATCTAAAACAGTAATATAATTATTATTTATACCTTGATAAGTGGGGGGGTTGAGATATTATTAAAAGGGTTGATCCCATTCTTCCTGACAACAGATGCTCATGAAAGGCTTCTAGGTTTTATCGATAAGCTGGAAACTTCCTTCCGATGCCCCCTTATCACAGGTTGCTATCTACCCCGGGATACCAAATATAGTGCACCATAGTGACTGTTTTCTCAGACTTTTTGGTGATGTGTGTTCATCACTTTATGTGTTTACTCAAATAGCACAAGTCTGCTAATCAAATAGAAATCCAGCACCAAACTCTGGCATGGTGCTGGATTAAATTTGAGTCCAGCAACATGAGTCACGCTGGCTATAGCGCCGGATTCAATTAACCGAATTATGCTATTTAGGATACATCATTTGATCTATTAAACTGCAAAACTTGACTGTAATTGGACCACTAGCTTTAATTAATAGCTTTCAGTCGGATTTGCTTATTATTTCTGTTTGCATGCCAATTTGTGATGACACCTTTATTTTAAATTACTGGCGGTCTTCGATTTAAGGAGTTAAATTGAGCAATAAAAATAAAAAATCCTGTTCAATTAAAATCTGTTCAAATCGAGTCTTCTTAAAACGAGAACCCCTAATAATTCTTAATAAAAGTACATGTTCCAGAAAAATCATTGCACTGCAAAAAAAATATTATCAACCAACAAATTAGACCCATCGCATGGCATCACACCATCTGTAATGTTGTTTTTAGAAACTCGGAACTGATAAACAAGTACACGTTGTTGATTGCAGAGTATTGTTTTCCGCAGTTGCCAATTTTATTACAAAAATAAAATGTCAATTAAAGGAACACATTTAAAAAAAGTCATAAATTCGAGTATAAAAATTGTCACAAAAAAAAATTAATCAATTTTATTAAGAATTCCATCTCAATAAATTATAAACGATAATTTTCAGATAATCAACATTAAGACCTAAATGTCTTAAATCATTCATCACATTTTGAATTTCATTATTCATAAAAATCTGCTCTAAAGCTGGCTTACTAACTTTTAATATCAAATATAGATGAGTAAAATCATTTCCATCATTTATGTAGCTATCAATAAGTGCATTCATTTCGTCATATTTTATTTCATTCCTAATTTCATCCTCAAATGTTGTAAGTGAAAATTGTTCAAAAATTATCCGTTCGAATTGTAGCGATGATTGATGGATGGTGATGATATCTTGGAATAAATTCTCTACAATTTCTTCTATATCCACGCCATGTGTATGCATCCATTCAACAATATTATCGACATCCTCTGACTGTGCTAGGATGTTCCATGCAGACTTGAATGTATCACCTTTCAGATACTTTATAAGTGCCTGAATGTTTGGATCATTTTCCCAATATTCACGAATTATTTCTGTAATTCTTTGAAAATTTATCACATTTTGGAACTGATCGATTTCTTTTCTTAATGTTGGTGTTGGATATGCTACAAGAATTATAGATAATTATTTTTTCTGAATTGTTTAAAATAATGTCTTTTTAAAAACTCACAATTTATCACAATAACTTGCACAGCTATAACCAATAAAAATCTAATAAAATTCATTATTTTATGTCTATATTTTGCTCTTTGTTTTTAACACAGGAAAATTTACTTTTAATGTTCACTTGACAAAATTCTTATATTGACTGACAAAAACGACAACTTTTCCTCTATCTTTTTATGTTTGCACTAATTAGACAATTTTTTCGTTTATCAGAAGCTTCATTCGTAACTAATATAAGTAAATAATGATAACAATACACAGGCTACAAGTTCTGGCTACAACATGCTATAAATGATCAATTGAGTTTTATCGCGAATGTATTCATGTTTGGTCATCAATGAGCTTTCAGTTTGTTACTAGGTCAAGGGTGGGTAATTTATATTTTGGCAATAATGTGATTAGAAATTCTGTTAATGCTATTTTTAGAAAATCGTTGAGAGATAAAAACTTATGTGAGAAGCAATGCCAGTATTCATGAGTTTTATTGCCAAAAACTTAGAAAACATTTTGGTGACAATATTGTGAATTTATTAATTAAGTTAATTACATTAAAACATTGCTGCATCTCTCTCTTGAAGCTTTTATGCTTCCCTACATTGCTGACCATGTAGATTAATTGTGATCCATTGCCACCATTAGATGGTCTCTTAAACTGATTCTATTGCTTTATAACCCAGAATCTTTCATCAAAACCAAGGCGTATATACTAAAGATTAATCCTCGAAAAAATACCAGAACTTCTTGCCATCAAACTTTGAATTCCACTTGAAATCCTTCAATTATCAATCAACTACAGGAGGGATTTCAAAGTTTGATTACAGGAAGTTCTGGAGTTTTTGTGAAGATTTAAAACTAATGCCGAGTTTATACGTGACTTGATTTTGATCATTTTCACTATCCCATCCGACATCCAATAGCAAAAAGAAGCTGTAGTAAATGTGGCACACCTTTTCAAAAAATTGGTTCCAAGTTCGATTCCAGAGAAATTCCAGTCACATTTGGTTGTCCTTAGGTAACCACAACCGTAAAAAATAGTCTAAAGCAAGCTTTAAGCTTGTCTATATAAATTTATATATCATTAAGTTCTAGTTACTAAGGTGACCTTACTAAAGTGACCTTACTAAGGTGCTATTTGCTATATTAGCTTTGAAACTCTGTTTGTTTGAACAGTAATCACTCAAATTGTAGCTTGGCTCATTGGATTGATATACCTTGGGTCATACAATTGTGCAGAGTTGTGAATTAATGGCAGACAATCATGATTTAATTTACCTTATTTTTGATAAATCACTATGGCTTGCTTAATCTTATGTTTTGCAAATAAGACAGACTTTTTTGAAAGTTGCATGATGCAGATCTAATGCCAAATACTCTTAAACTATTGAATAATTATCCAAATTGTTATCACTCCTTGAAAATTTCATCCACCAAACAAAAACAATGTATTTTTTCACTTTATATGAATCACAAGTAACATAATTCTTTGATGAACTTCTAAAAGTGAATCATATTGAAATTAAGGAGAGCCTTTCCAGTGATGTAATGTTGAACTGATAAATTCATGAAAATGTTTGACATTTTGATAAATTAGGTTATCAACTTTTGCCATTTTACCACGTTTTTTTTTTCTTGACTCATGTCTGATGAAATCAATTTTGAAAAATTTACAGAAGTGCGTCTGATATGAATGACATGAAAATAATTTTTTATAAAGAATTTGTTGGTCATTTTGCGTCATTTGGAATTCTTTTGAAATTCTCCAATTTCTTTGTTATTAAAGTGCTTTTGCAAGCCTATAAAGCGATAATGTCACTAAAATCGAATTTTTAAGTCACAATCAAAATAAATCCGAAACAAGCGAAAATTGATAAAATTAAATTATTTAAAATCTAAATGCGGAATGCAAAAGCAACTTAACCACAATCCGGAATTTAAAACTCAAACATGCTTTTCCATAAAATAAACATTGCATCTACTTTGGAATTTGTGATAAAAAAAAAATCTTGATTTGACACGTTTCTACTTCTCTCACATTTCTCAGCTGGATCAGTGTCGTTGGAACGGCCTGCAAAATAATTTTCTAATGCATAATCAACTGTTACAGTTTCTAGCATGCATAAACAACTGTTAACTATAATTTTGTACCGTAGAATAATTTAAATTTGCAGCATAAAGCGTATATCAGTCACATTATTTTGGACTCGATATAATATAACTTAAATGAGCAATATTAATGAGCTGCAATATGTATGCATGTCATGTCACTCAAAAAGCTTGTTTCCAAAAAATGTCTTTGTCTTTGTTGTTCTGGAGTTTTTAAATTATTTATTTGAGTCATTCATAAATGACGTCTATTTGATAATTTTGACCTGAATTCTTAGTGTAACGTTGCTTTAGATCTTCTTAAGCTAGCTCCCTAACAGACAAAGAGCATGCTCTCAATGAGTATGCTCACTAAAATATATTAGCTGAGTGTGCTCACGAGTTAACTCAGTCAGTACATTTAAGTGAGCATACTCATTGTGAGCATGCTCTTTGTCTGTTAGGGGCTGATAGCAAGATCTCATGGACAAAAGTCTTCAGACTAATGTCCTTTGACTAGGATGTCTCAGAATAGGTTGCCACGGACTAGGTTTTCTAAGACTAATTTAGATCAATTAAAATAACTTTTCTAGATACCACTACTAAAGTCATCCTCAAATAACTAGTTCCCTATGAATTTTACTTTATGACGTCACTCACAAATTTCCACTAATCAACATTCAACTTCCAATTCTTATAAAATCATGTCCATAAAGGTTACCCAAAACTGAACTACTTAGGTAATTAAAAAAATCTTAAGCACAAAAAAAAATTATTTTTGGACACTTGGGAATGTAGAAGGGAAATACGAGTAAAAAAAATCTGTGTCATGTCACTTTACCGTTTTGCTGAATATTTATTTTTTATTCCTTCATTCATTCATTTATTGAATACACATATGCGAGTATATCCATAAAATATATAAAAATTCAACATGAAGAACAAGAGAATAACATAAGAAAAAGTTCGATAGCATCATTTAGCAAAGGAAGTGAGTAATAAAAGAAATTCATTCAAGTTTATCGGCAGTCCAAAACATGTTTCATGACTCTTTTTTTTTTGCTTGTTAAGTATGCAATTGTCCAACGCAGCATCATCATCAACATATGCATTATTATTATTCTTTTATGATCATGAGAATCTTCCAGTTCCTTTTTCATGTGAATGAGGCAAAAGTGTCGTGGTTTTGCATAAGCGGCTATGCTACAAAACTCAATTCGTACTTGCAAGGTTAAAGCTTGGTTGACTTTTATGCAGAGCATAAATAAATTCATAAATGACGTCTATGAAATGAGGGGAGGGGGGAGGGGGGGGGGGGTCTGAGGTTTTACAGCATTTTAAACGACTCTAATTAATTTGTTTGATAATCCTTGTGACAAAAAATGGAAGTCATCCTCACAATTATGATAGCCATCACTAGTGAACCTTCGATACTCAAAGTATTAATAAATTTAAAAGTGAACGATATGAAAGAAGTTTTAACAGTTAATGCTCCTGTTTTATTGAGGAACGACTTCATCTATATACAAGAATCATAAATATTTAAGAGGATTATGTAAGACATGCCATCATCACGATTCATATTGATTTAAGAAGAAAAGACATAACAATTTTTATTTGTTTCGATCTATGTCTATTATTTGAAGAACAAAAGAGCATCAAAGATTGATTTTTAAATGTTAAGTTCTCTTTTTTTGTGGTTTCACTTTTTTGTTTGTTTATAAATATGAATTATTTGAGTTAAATATCAGATGTCTATTCAATGTCATAGGAAGACTCTTTAAATTGAGCAGTTCGAATTTATTTAACCACAAAAAAATTACTTTAGCGATCCACAAAGGTGTTAGGTAAATATAATTTTTGGATACTTCATGATCCTGAACGATAATTCGAATAATTTTTGTATGGTAAATTATAGCCAACATCATGTCTGTCGCATGTTGAACCGAGCAATGTTTGTGTCCTTGACGCCCATGTATACAGTTAATTTACAGTGGTAATTTACTTAGCTGGAATCATGCTGAACTCTCAATCATTTAAATTGATTGGTAGGCATGATTATTGAGCTTCTGAATAATACCTGGAAGTTGAGTAGAGTCTGAAATATAGTTGTAGATCTCCCTATAACTGCTATATGTGTATATTAATGGAAAACAAGTCGGGTTCGATGGAAATCGAACCAACGACCTCAAAAGAGGCGATCTCTGAACACTCGATCTTAGATCCCTGCCACTCGGTAATCGAGGTACTTGACTCTCTTCGGCTATCCGATTTACACATACAACCAGTTTCAACGCGAGCCTATCTACAACCGATATGCTCTTCGAGCCATACCTACAATAGTAAGATCCAATGATGAAGAGTCTGACGAGAATCATAAATCCTTACCTTCTAAAGACGTGGTTCAACTGGGTCAATAAATTTCTCATTCTAATCACTTAATTACATCAAACTATTTTGGAAAATTATAACAGGCACTAAGGCAATATATCTTCGAAGGTAATCAAACATATTAAAAGAAACAACTTGCTGTTAAACCATATGAGTCATGGCTTAATCCCTTTAAATGAATTTTAATCTTACGATTTAAACAGTTATTTCTCTTCTGCCTTTATCTATTCACTAAATTCACTCTAAATGTTTATTCAGTAAGTAGACATTTAAATGCAAATTCCAAAAAAATTTCTTATCATTTTTGGACCAATTTAAAGAGTTCTTACTGATCATCTTTCCAATTCTCCAATTAGTTAAATCACTCAATAATAGAAAATATAAATAGATCGTTAACTTTCCATTTAAATTGACAAGAATAACCACTTTATTCTGGTTTTTATGATCAATCATAGCATAAACATTTGTATAAAGCATATACAATAGAGGTGCTGCTGCCGTAAAATCAACAAATTAATAAAAAAAAAAAGATCTTTCTTATTTTATCATTCTCATCTTCCATGGCTCTCACCACAAAGCTCTCAATTTGAAAGTCAGGTAAATATTTTGTGTAACGTTCGTTCTATGCTTTACATATGAGAAACAAAAACTGGTTTCCTTCTTCTCCATTTCATTATGATCTCGCCTTTCTTCTCTTACTCTTCACCCCGTTCATTCGCTACTTCCAACATAATCTCTCGCGAGAGAAACTTCTTGCACAGACCGTTTATTGCATTTGCTGTGGTGAAGTTAATGTTGAGAGCGAGATCAGATACTTTTCAGCTCTAGTCGCGATAACATGCGTTTCGTGTATCTTTACGAGTTGTAACCGTCACAATTTAAGACATTAAAAAATAAGTTTTATATTTTTTTTGCAATCTTCTTGCATGTTAACGTGGAATAAGACAAGAGAGATAATAATAACAAATGTGTATAGAGTGAGTGAGTGAATGCTTTATAGCATAAACATAATTATTGAATAGATTATGAAAAAAATAAATTCTTTACTTGGCAATATTCATTCTTGGCCGTTGTTCGGTTGAGAATGTGCAGAAAAAAAAAATAAGTGTGAACAAAACTGGTTTACAATTAGCCATCATCATCATAAGAGCAGCATCATAAGCAGTAGCGTAAATGATAATGAATAAAAATTACTGATATGAATGAATGGCAGGGAATGTGCACTTCTAACGGTTCATTTGATGCTCTTATCAATTTTTTTAATATAAAATACCGTAAAAAAATCTTTATCATTTTATTTTATTTTTGTTGATGGAGAAATAAGGTCGGAATCACTTAAAAGCTTCGCGTGAAATTCTCAAGATATTTATTTTCTTTTAGTTCATGATATTTTATGAACTCGTCCCATTTTTTGCACAACTTTCCTTCTCATGTGTGTTGAATTTTTTAAATTTTTTTTTTATCTTGATCAGATTCCTTTCATTTTGCAACAAAAGAATTTATTGGAGAATGAAGGCTTTTAAGCAAATCTTGAGGTTTCATTCAGAGTCATTTGACTTTACTTTAAGTCAATTTTGAGGTTTTATTTAAAGTCATTTGACTTGAATGATTTTTGTTCGTTTTTATGAAGATTATTGAATTTTTTTGTTGTATATCTGGATTGCCATCTGAGTAGTTTTTACCAGGAAAGTCTTAAATTAGTCAGAATTGTATGTTGTCCCGAATAAGACTTCGAACGATGCATGAATTAATTTGGACTCAAACTATCAAACCTGATGCTTTGAAAATCTTCAAAATAAAGAAGGGAAGAGGGTCTAGGGCCTTCCTTGGATGTTGTTCTTAATGCTGAACTACACTTTTCAATACTAATCCTCTTCGCCTGTGATGTTTAAACTAAAGCTTCCTCAATAGTTATTCAAATCATTTAAAACCAGAGAAAACTGAAATTAAAAATTATTGCATAAAAATTACGATTCAACTCCAGACTGCCTAAGTATTACCACAAATTCATGACTGAAGCAAATATTCTCTTAATAACTCATTTATTCAGTAAATTTATATAATCATGCAACATCTCTTCTTTCCCCTTTCAAGTCCACGAATGCTAATTATATTCATGTTTGCAATTGATCTGTCTGGCCAACAATCAAATAATAATCCATTGTGCCTTCAGTAAATGAGGTGCAAAATAATTCTGCCGTGAGTCGAGCTCGAGAAATTTTGCAAATTTATCTGCAAATGCGGGTTATTGAACCGACAACAAAAATATTTGACTTTAATTTTCATACATGAAAGTTTCTTTTTTTTTCAACATAATGGATTAAATGTCGAATGAATGCTCATAACTTTTTTTCTATGGAATTAATAATGCTACAACTTATCGAACGAGTTTGTTGGTTGTTAATCTGTCCTATAAATGACAGCGAAATGAAATAATTCCGAAGAATTTAAAAGGAAATTGTATTTTTGTTAAAGAATTTCGGGTGAATTTCTTTTGACGGTGTCGATAACAGGTTTCCAGCAAATTCCTTGAATTTGCGAATGAGAATAAGATACCGGATCTGATTCTGTACCGAAATTGATGTACTTTTGACTTTGACACAGAAAAAAAATTGCATTTTATAAATAATTTTCCAAGAAGTTTTAAACTTTTATCAAAAAATTTCACTCTCGAATCAATTCTAGCTAATGAGTGCTTGTTGGTGGACACATGCTGATAGTTTTTGTGATTAAAAATGTATCAATGAGTTTTCTGAGTTCAAATGGCTGTAAACAAAATTTAATTGCAAAGTCATGAACTTTTTGATGTTGTTTCGCACTTTAAACATTATTCTTTATTTTTGAGTAGTTTGTGGACTCAAAATTTTTGGAATTGGATGTTGATATTTTTGAAATTATTGTATAATCCTGAATTTTACCTTTTAAGTAAGAACTTAATCTAAATTGAGATTTTAAAATCAGAATTGAATAATTATAGACTCAACACTCAGTCCTCAACGTGGTTACCGGGGGTTCCACCATTGTTCCTTTTATTACCAACGTTCACACCCCATCCATCATCTAATCGAATGATTCAATCAAAAAGCCATCAATAACGAAAAAAAGAATCCAAAAATATCTCTACAACAATATAGTCTGCACACTCCATACATAAATGTTTACTTGTGATTCCAATCGCCAATTCTATTTTTAACAATATTGCATAAAAGTCAATGATTGACAAAACGGCAAAGACAACAAGTGAACTATATTAAGGAAGCAAGTGATAAGACTTCACATTTATCATTATACACAATGATATAACATAATATGAATCAAAATAAGTCTGTCAACGACTGAAAATGACGCACAACGCAATCAATTAAAAGAAAATTCTTCTTTTTAGTTGTAAATTATTTCTTTTATTTTAGTCGAATGATTCGAAAGTTTTACTTTTGTTTGATTAACGATATTGGGGATTGATTAAAAATGACGTCGTTTAGAAATTTGAATTTTTTTCTTTCTTTTCTTGTCATACTTAATTACTGTGAGTTGGGTGAGGGAGCCACTAAAGCTACACTCTTCACCCCAAAAAACCAGCCAACTTTTTGACATCATTAAAGACCGAACCCTATAATGCAGCAACAAAGGAAGAGAATTATTAATTAATTTACAATCGATCAAAATCATAAAATATTATTAATGACATTCTGAGCATTGCATGTTGTAAAATGCAAGAGCATATACAGTAAAGAGAAGTGACGGCGTATGGCTATATTTATAAATATGAAAAGATATGATGTGATAGCGTTATCGACACTAGATGAAGAAAGTTGTGAGCAGTAAAATGAGAAGAAATCTAACTGTAAAGCAAGAACGAATGGGTAAGAAGCATAGAGCAGATTTGCCAGAAATCAAGTTTCCTTTTACTATCATATTTGGCATCGACTTTTTTTTTTGTGTTGGAAAGAAATATTTTATTATTGTAAGCTTGGTCGTTTAGCAATAATTTCCTAGTTCTTTGAGGTAATGATTACTGATAATGATGGATAGGAATTTTTGAAAGTAAAAATTGATTTAAAAAGTTTATGGAAGGAGTAAATTGAGATAATAATCTGAATAGCACCTTTTTTGGGCACAATTAACATTGTTGTGGAGATAATCGTTTCAATTATTGTGTAGTGTGAATTTTGAGGAATTCATTACACGTCAATTAGGAAAATGGTGGCAAATCAGTCAGAGTTGTCAAAATAGCTTTATATTAAGCAGAATCAAACGCTGGAGTAAGAGTATTTAAAATTGTAATTTACAATAGGTTCAACTCTTGGTCACTAGTATCGATTCCTCCGACTCTTGATATTCATATTTGGGGGTTCTTATTCTTTGTGGATGTAATTTTAAAAATAATGAATATTAAATCATTCCAGCTTAAAGCTGAATTTGTCAAATTTGAACTTATTAACAACGCTAGAACTTTTTGTTGACAGCTAAATTGCTGAAAATCTTATTATTGTGTTAAAAATCACAAAAAATTATAGAGTAATTGTTCAAAATGTATGAAAATATATTAAAATTCAAACTCATCCTAAACATCATTTCAAAACGACCCCAAAAGTCTTTCATTTTAAAAAAATTCATCTTACCATCCTAAAATCGAGTCACAGACACGAACCTCTCAAAAGAACAATACACTTTCAACTTTTTCCTCGACTGTATAAAAATAAACTTCAAATCTTCTTCTTCAGAACGAACGAACATCCAACTTTAAGTTCTGCATACTCTGTTCTAGACATCGCAAAATTAAAGATCACGATGATCATAATTAAAAATTATGAAAATCATCTTAAACGAAGAAAAAAAGTCCGCACCTTTCTTGAAAGCAGAAGGAAAGAAGATCAAATAACAATAGACAGAAAAATAACAAAATTTTAGGTAGGAACATTGAATTTGTTTTTATTATTTGAAGGTATTTGAAGATGTTAGCACCTTCAAAAGCTATATGAAGTGTGGCAAAATTCACGTTTTGTTTGTAAAAATGCGGTCGACAAAAAGTCAACATTTTTTAAGCTTTTAACCTGATTGTGAGATATGTTTAAGTGGAATTTATTTGATTTGAAAATTTAACAATTTTAAAATGACTTAAAAAATTGGGATTTTTATTTGGTGAAATTCTATGATTAATCAGACATTATCAGCTTTCTATTGTGAATCATTTGAAGAGATTGGGATGAAACATATCGAGTTGAGCTCATTTTTGTGTGCAAATGTAGTCAGTGGGATGAAAGGAAGTGTCCTTAGAGTTTGAAAAGCTTTTCAGACCTTGATTATTAGAAGAACATTCCCTTGCATCGAAAATATGCTGGAGTATAAACAAAATTGACTATGACTAGACAAGATTGCACTAGATAGCTAGAAAAACTAGCTTCAGGTCTTCTATACCTGCTATACTTGATGTAGCAATACAATGTAAAAGTAATTCAACAATATGCTATATTAGCACTTCAGTCCTCATGTAATGATCGATCTATGTTGGGAATCGAACCATGATCCTCATTTGCAAATTATTGATATTCTTCTCATCCACTTCGTCTTTATTCTAAATATTGCAATTGCTAATACATTAAGCTCAAAACCCTTGATTCCAAAATACACTGAAACCACATCAGATCTTAAAATATCACATCATTAAGCTCCTAATCTCTTAAAAAATTCATTAATTCTCTAATAATTTCATCGAATCTAGTAAGACTTTCAATTTTACTTAATTAATAAGCTATCAAGTTTATGATAAACACCATCGTGCCTCCCATCAATAAAAAGTCCAACAAGACAATAAAATAAAGCATGGAATCTCAAATTTATCAATAAAACATGCAATCTTCTCCTATAAATTCTTAGTGACAGCTTTCATCTTTCTGTTTTGTGTACCTGTGAAACCTTTTATTGAATAATATGGAAGTTCCAACCAGAAAAAGAAAGTTTTTTTTTATATTTTAAATATTTTATTTTGTTGTTTTCGGGAACAAATAAAACAAGTATGAAAAATGAAGATCAGCATTATTTATGTGACATACAAAAAAAAGAGACGCGATAAAAGAAGATTTTTGTGCGACAAGCTTCAAAATGAAATAGAACGTTAAGAGAGTGAGATTAAAATTAATTTTATATTCATATCTTATCGTCGATGGCAAAGATGAAGACACAAAAATAAAAAAAACGACATAAAAGAAGGAGGACGTGAATCCATTGAAATATTTTTATGCTGTTACATATTGCTGTTATGCCATCATGTATTAAATTTACATAAAAATGCATTGACTTAATTAACAAAAGAAATTTTATTTTTTTTCTCTCTTTTAATTCAATTTGACTTGATTGGAATTTAGCATTGAGAAAGGCACTCAGCCACAAACTACCACAAAGGCAGAAAAAAAATAAATATATTTTTTATAGCATGAAAGAACGACGCTAAGCTAGCTGTTATTGTTTTTAAATCGAGCAAAACCCACCTTGATTTTTTTTGCTACATACATTACTTACGAGAAAATATCGCGTCTACAATATGAACATTCTTATACTGCACATTATTTTTATTATGTTAAATGATTTGAAACTATCGCACACACTCACGTATGGCTATGGCAAATTTCAATCTTGTCGTAAAATTTAAATTTTAATTTTTTTATTTTTATTTCTTACTTCACGTCTAATGTGAAATGCTTACATGGAGACTAGAGTTGACAAGTAGATTTGTAAGGAAAATTTTCTCTTATTATGTTTTTAATTTGCGGAAGTGTGGATAGTGGGTGATTATGGGTTGGAAATTTATGTTTGTGTTGATTGTTCTGCGGAATTGAGGATTGTCTGTGACATTTTTAACGATATAGAATTCCAACTGGCGTTTTGAAGTATTTATTGGAGAGTTAAGACATTTATGAGGTTTATGTGTCGTAGACATAATATGTGACATTTTTATTTGCCTGTTTTTGAAGCAAAGCTTGACCAAAACATTGAATTATAGTGCTGGCTTCCTCAACTAATGTTTATACAACAGTAAAGTTCTTGTAATGTCAAACTGATCAACAAAATCGATTTTAATTGAAAACAGGCAATGTTGTGGAATTGGTACTCATAAATTGGAGTCACTGACGATGAATTTAATCAATTATCTAATATTATTAAAGAAAAAAATCCTAAAGTCCCCCAAAAAAATTTGGGGTGTACAAAAAATATTCATTCCCCCCTTTGAAAAATCCCTGTTTACGCTGTTGTCGGTTCCACACATTTTAATAATGCAATTCAGTACTCTTAAGTAAACACTATGCATGTAAGGGCTAGGCACATTAATATTTCAGAGCTAATGAGTATCAAATATAAGCTGGACTTGAACATTCTCATAGTTTGACTTGTAGTTTACTCAACATTCTATTCCTTCCATTCTAAATCAGCACGCTATAGCAAAATCATTCAGCTTTCAGTTAATTTTGCTATTTCAATGTCAATATAATCTTTGAATTCTTTAATCCCTCGAATTCATAGTTCCATTCCTAATTAAATTTGCTTAATTCTAATCGCAAAAATCGCAATAAAAGCCACAAAAATTCTCTATCCATTAAATTAGGCTTAAAGAGATTAATTACGACCCACGCAGAAGCAATAATACTTTTCTTTATTGTTCATCACATAACTTATCATCTTTCCCTATATTAGCATGTGGCGAAGCATTTTGTCAAACTTATCCCACGTAAACTTATCACTTAATATATGATTTCTCAAGTTAATGAATGAGATTTGAGGAAATTTTAATTTTTATTCTCTATCAATGCCCATAAATGAAAGTTATATTCATCTTATGAGATAATTCAGATTGCTTAATGGCGGTAGATCCACTTTAAAGTTTCTATGCTAGATGAATATTAATTTTCTGATTATATTGGTTTTAATCTGAATCTATAAAAAAATTAAAAATGCAATAATCGTAATTTCAATAATGTGCAGAGACTATGCACTTTATATTCATTGGAATGGCTGTCAATTTTAAAATATAAAAATTAAAATAATGATCGAATTTTATGGGATTTGCTGAAAGAACTTACATTAAATAATTTTTATGGCATAAATTAAAGCTTTTAATGCAAGTGTCTCAGGGGTGCAGAGTGAAAAATTTAAGACCTTCTTGAGGAAGATGAAGAATTTTTAAAATTTCAAACTTTGTATGATAAGGGGGAGGAAGTGGGGAGGGGTAACTTTATTTTTTTTTTGAATTATTTTAATTTCCAAATTGTAGAGTCTCGGCTTTGCTCAAAGTACAAAATTAACCAAACAAAAAATCCGATATTTAAAATTTTTCTTAAAAAACAAAAAAAAAATGGTTCACTTTACACCATGAGCAAAGCCTAGACCAGTAATGGGTAACCAATGTGCCGCGGAACACTAGTTTGCCTTAAAAATTATTGAGATATTTTCCGAACTGTGTGCGGTTTTGGTAATGTCTTATCACCAAGTGTGCCATGCCATAAAAAATGTTTGACACCACTGACCTAGACCCCAACCCCCTCTCTTCTAATTTTAAATAATTCAAAAATAATAAAAAATTGCAAATTTATTCAAAATTTTATTTAAAATCTCAAACTTGTATCACTCAACAATCTTTATCACCAGAATTAAAGCAATAAAAATTCAAATCAACAATTTCACTTCCATTTTCTATCAATAATTAAGCCCTTTATCATGATATTTCGTGTCACATTCATTCACATCATTATGGATTAAGTCGGTCGCATAATTTTTCATTTTAATATGTTTTGATGCATTTTTAATCGAAAAATCCATTTTAAAAATTAAAGCCACACTTTCTATGCATACAAAAGAGCATGAGCATATTATGTATCGTAAGAAATTGTAAGGACGTACGTGCTTTGTTTGTTCATCAAACTTACTCTCCAGCATAGCAAGAAAAACGTGCTCGCTTTGTTTCTTTAATTTATCAGAAACAAAACCAAAAAAAAACTGTTTGAATAAATTAAGGAGTAAAGATTTAAGTACCTCAAGTGATTTTTGTCAAGGCAATGAAACTTACTTAACATTCACAATTTTTTAACGAGTCACTTTCGGCAATTTAGGTTTCACTTCAAAAATTCTACAAGTCATCTGAAATAACTGACAATTATGGAATATACAATGTCTCGTGTGTATATCAAGGTGTAGAAAATTACAGCCTTATTAATTTTATTTGGCCAACTCAATTTGTTAGATTGATAATCAGTGTTGATACTTATATGGTGAAATAAATGCACCTGTTTGTTTTGTAATGTCTTATTTTTATATGGCATTTTGTGAGGTTGCGAACACTTTAGGATCCGTTCACTTATGACGTTCAGGGGGGGGGGGGGGGTCAGCAAAGGAACAATAAAAATTCCTGGAAGTGCATTGTTCTTTTTTGAAAAATGACGGTTAATTTCGGATGTCATAATTGGACCCTTTATGGTAATTTTAGATTAATTTAAGTAAAAATATAGAAAGCAGATTTTTTTAAGAAATATAAATTTAAGAATTTTTTTGTAAGGCACACTAATCAGTGTTGATACAAAGTTGCCTTTGATCAGATTTTACCTTTGATCAAGCAAAGTGTTACCTTTGCAATGCGTTACAAAAAAAGCAAAGTTGAAAAAATTGCCTTTCGAAAGTCAGTACTTTTACATTTTATTTCAAATTGCCTGCTTTTAAGTCCACATTTTCAACAGCAAGTGTAGGTATCAACTTGGAAACAAATCTATCAAATCGAATCTTTCCTTGCAATCCAAACAAAACAAAAATTTCATTAAATATAAGTTGACATTTGTAATGTAAATTTTGATTTGGATTTGAACCCAAGCGCTTGGTTTGTGTAATGATATATCAAATTACCAAACCTCTTGACCATTGCTCTATTACTCAAACTAACGTTGCATATTTCTCGATTGCAAAAAATGAATAATATATTTTAAAACAAATAATAATTAAAAGTTCCTTAATCAAGTTTACTTCTTAAGTCTTCACAATAATATTCAATAATAATTCCAATAAATTATTATTATAAATAACTCTCCACGGTTATCATAATCTTCTTTCTGTGTAATTACCTGTATACTTTACACAACTCTACATGCTTACTTCCATTAACATTGCCTATTTTAAAGACGATTTACAATAAAAAGTTGCACATTAAAGGCTTTAAACGTTTCACTTTTGATTGGTTCTCAGGTTTCATTCCCTTGACTTTAAGTAAACAAAAGTAAAAACAACAAAATAAGTTTCGAGTTTCTTGAACACACGATGAGTGCAGCACAGAAATAAAAGAGAATTTAAGGGGTTTATTAACATATGACGTCTATCAAAAATTTGATTTTTTGATACCCTCCCCTACTCCCGTCTCCTATTTGTCACAGAATTTTTTTTGGATATTTCAAAAAATCTCAGCCCTTAATGATTTACGTCATAAGTGAATGACCCCAAAAGTGAACTACTTTTTATAATTAATGCTTTAATGTAGATCAATTTTGTCACACATCACGTGCAGCAATATTGTCAAGTAAATTCAATAAATGAAGGTAGTCGTGAGGCATCTCAAGATGCCAACAATGTCAATTCAATGGACATGAAAAAATAATAATTTTTGTTTTATTTTCTTCTCAAAAAGGTGCAGTGCATAAAAAAATCTCAACACAAAAATATGCGAGAAAGCCCAAAGAGCCAGCAGATTTGTTGCTGTACATATGACCTCAAAAATGGAATGTGCCTGAATGTGACGAGTGTGTGTAAATAAAATAAAAAATTTTTCCATATGCCTAGAAGCTCCGAGTGAGCGAATATGTAGTTAAACCTCACATGGCAAAGGAATGTGCAATTGTCAGGCATAAAAGTAAAAAGTTTTATTGAAAAAAATAGGCAGAAAAGGAAATAAAAAATAAGCCACAAAAAAGAATTGTGCATTGAAAAAAAAATAATTATTTGAATAGTGACAGGCAAGATAAACATGTTGAATCTAAAATAAGAAGCAAATTATGTCTTCAAGTGAACAGAAAAAATTGTCTAGTGTGAAATTTTAATTTATATTCATCACAAAATAAAAAGATGGAAGCGGATGTTCTCAATGCACTCAAATCTCAGACAGTCTACCTATCCGGTGGCTTGGATCTCGATTCAAATTTAATCGTCATCTTTCAATTGCCATGTGAACTGCAGCCTTGGACTAAAAGATATATTGAAATATCAATAAAGTATTTACTTGAATCGCTAAGGTGAGTAACTGCTCCTCCTTATTTATTTTTTTTGTGGTAATCTTTAATCTTTAATAAAAATGAAGCGATTGTTTATGGATGGATGAGAAAAGTACCTTGATTTGGATCATAAATTTTGAGATTTTACTGCGGAATTTTTGTATGATTTTTTGTTGGTTTTAAAAGCTGCAAAATCTTAAACATCATTAATCATGCTTTGTAGCTGTTCTAAAACCCGAGATGTATATCGTTATGATTTGAGAATAATTTTTGAGTGGCTTTGTAGCTGTTCTGCATTTTGTGACATTGTTTGGTCTGGATATTCAAATTAATAGTATAACTAGCGCTCCTTTTTAGGGTTAAAAACATTTTAACCGATGAAACTCATCTTTTTGGATCCCTTACGATACTACTCGATACCCCTTCCCCTCCCCTTCGTTAGAAACCTTTCAATGCTCCCTTAGAATCTGCCTTAGACCTCTTGAACATCACTTCTCTAGAATCTCTAAGAAAACTATCAGTACGCATCAATAGAGTCATACGGCGTCAGTCGTAGAATCAGTGAGCTAATCAATTAAGAGTTTGTACATAAACTAGCCGAATCTCTTCCCTCCCTCCAATCCATAAATCCACTTTGCGACAATATACAACTCGGAATTATTCTTAAAATCTTCTACTTATTCCAAAAAATTAATTCAACAATGTATGCATGATCCTCTTCCAACCATCCCAAAATGAAAAAAGTAACAAAGGAAGCATCAAGAGGTTTAATATTCACTGAATCATAAATAAACACTAAAGAAGAATGCACATTCATCTGTAACATAATCGGATAAAGAAAGAAACAAATTGTTTAAATGTTCCAGTTCAATTCTCACAACAAAGTGTTAAAATTTAATCACTTAAGAATCAAAGATTTTTAATCTGATGGATTTACAATCCAAAGAAATTTCGATGCTTCCATAACATTTGCATGATTAGAAATTTAAATTTCCACAAGATTGATTACTAACATCCAATTATTCTTTCCATTTATTTTCAGCGAGCAATCATTATCAAATGGCTTAGTAGCAATCGTTGATGCACAAAAATGCTCATGGAAGATGGCACGTGATCAAATTAAACTAATTACACAGCAACTAGACGAGAATTTAAATAAAGTTTATGCACTAAGATGCGATGCATTTTCCGTACAAAATTGTGCTAAATCCTACAAAAAAGGCGAGGTGAGAATCAGTTGCAGACAAATTTTGAAATTTAATCTGCATGAGTGTATCGATTTTCTGTGTCTTGCTCTTGTTTTATTCTAAACCACAGAGATTTCTGATCTGCATGAGAGACAACTTTTCGTTGAAGTCATGCATTAAATTTAATATTTTCACGCATATTGTATGATCGGTTGCATTAATTACATGTGAGAGAGGAAGATATAAAGGGGTTTAAAGAGTTATTGTTAAAGGAAATGGGGCTTGGGTAGGTTCTTGTAAAGAAGAGTTCAGGAAAAGTCAGTTTTATCATTTTAGACGTTCTGCTAAAAGCGAGAAGAATTGGGTTTCTCAATTTTTATGATTTAGTCTAGTTTATGTGTCTTGTTAATCAAGACGTAGTCTCGGTTCAAACATTAAAATGTCTAGATTCAAATAACATTAAAGCTTCTTTTTCTAGTCTTCACTAGTGGCTAGATTTACCTAGATAAAGAAAAACGTGTCTGGATATGCCTTGACTTGCTTTGACTAGACTTTTTAAACTTACACTCTCTTGTCTAAGTTAATATAGACATCAAGTGATGCAATACTAATCAAAATTACTCCAAGAATCCACAAAAATAGTTCCCATCAACTCTGATCTCTTTTGACTTGCTTCATCGACATTGAATTGATTCATTTGAATCATGTTTCAAATAATTAAAGCCGATTACGCGGCTGAATTTCTACATTTTTGATATTTCTTCTTCTATTTATAAACCTAGTTATTAATGATATTGTTATGATTACGAAGCGATTTAAACGAAGATGATTATGGTCGAAATAAATCCAAAAAAAACCGACAAAAGCGGATCATAACTAGTAGCCAAGATTATTGCATCTACAAGGGCTGGAAAACAAATTTATATAATTTTAAATTTAATAATTTATGAGGTAAATAAGTCGGTGAACAATGAAAAATCGCTGATTTCCTTGTGTGTGAAGCTTATTTAAAGTAACTTATGTCATATTATAATCTCAAATTCAAAGGGAAAAATAAATTATAAAAAATGAGTCAACAATCTATAATAATAAAATTGATGAAAAGTGAAATTTGTATAGCTGACAAAAGAGAATAAAAAATAAAAAATTGGTTGTGTGGTAAAACAATATGTTTATGGAATAAAGCTCCGCACATATTTGTCCATTTATGCTGCTTCTCCGTAAGGTTCATTTGTTTCAATAACAATGTTACCAAAAAAAATTAATACAATAAAATAACCGCAAAATGAATAATGTTATTAATCAATTATTTCTTGGGGGTCGTTTGAAAATGACGTCTGAGTTGGATTTTATGGTTATAATAATAATGTGTGAAGGGCCCAGCCTTTCAGCTGGAGGCACTGCAATTCAATTTTGGGTTCTATAGTAACTTAGGATAGCTTAATTTTAATAGATAAATATTGAACTTTTCTAAGGGTTTTATATAAAATTTGACTGAGACTGGAAAAACTTGAAGGGACTGAAGCCTTTAAAAAGGGATTAAGGGGTCCAAAGACATATAAAAATTTGTATATAGCAGTATAAAGCTCCTTGTAGGAGTGAAGAAAGCTTCTTGCAGGAGTGAAGCTAGCGCATGGTAAGCGAGTTATAACAGCGCCACGAACTAAGATGTCTAATGACGCAAAGCATCTAATACTCTTAACAATATTACTAGCTTTTGGCAGTCACACATACTTACAAGATTGACGTCATTTACAAACGCTCCCCTCACTCCACAACCATATCTGACCATTTGCAAAAAAATATTCTTTTCACCCACAAATAAGGAAATTGTTGAATCAACCGAGAGTGAAAGACGGCATTAAAAAAAAGTGAGACAAATCGTCAACCTACACCAAACTTTTCTGATAAAAATTAAATTTTTCTTCTCATTTTGTTTTGTTATTATTTTTTTGTTCGTTTCTTATTCCAACATTCATCTCGATCTCTCCACTGCTTAACAGCATTTTATTTCGAAAGTGAATTGCATATTGCAGTATGAGGCAAAGAGAAATTCAACAAATCGCCAATTTTCGTTCTTTTAACGAGATCAAGAATGGGAATTATGGATGTAAAAGAGAGAAAAGAAAAAAAAATATTTTTTGACCTCTGGGTGCATTCGAGGCATTTGTCCTTGGCGTGATTGCGGCACACGATTGAATTTACAAATTAAATTAACAATTTACGTATGATTGGAATTTTCTCTTTGTTGATCGTTAATCATGAGCAATAATATAGAAAATATTTTCATTATGACCCGACAATAATCACTTCTTTTTTTTATATTAAATTATCGTCATTTCGTATATTAACTGCCGACTTTTATGTTCATATTAGATTTTTATTATAATAGCAAATGAGATGACAGGATGAATAAATTTCTGTGAACTTGACCTTTCCCAACCGACAGAAAACTAAGCACGGTTTAATTAAATATGAAAAGCTATTTTTTTCTTGAGGCAAGACTGCATATAGCTTCTTTGATTTTTGAGGAAGATTTGGAATTGCATAACAATTTTTAAATGCTGATTGCGAAGAATTTAGGGCGTGAATGGCAAATGTAATTGAAAAAATGTTAATAAGCATACGGTGGTATTTATGTGGAAATATTGATGCTTCTTTTCTTGTAAAGATCATGAAAATATTATTTTCTAATGATTTTATGAATGTGACTACTTAGGAATGGGTTATTGATGATCAGTTGGCATTTTGAATTAACTTGAATGTTTTAAAGAAGTCGTTCACTTTTTGGGGTCTAATATTTAAGAGGTCTCAAGATCTGTGACTCAGTAAACAAATTAATTTATCACATTTATTTAAATTTCATGAATATTTGTCTGAAATTTAAGCAAACCTTTGTTTAGAATCAACTGCATAAATTCCAATCAAGCTTCCATTCTGATTTTTTATAAAACAAAAAAAAACTTTAAAAGAATTTAAAAACGCTTAATTTTAATGCTTCCTATAAATATTCCAAAAATTCTCATTGAACAGAACTAATTATGCAAATAATCCAACTGACGATACTAAATTACTTCCTCACAAAAATTCAGTTGAAATATTTTAAAGACTCTCATTCAACCTGCCACACTTGAGCATTCAATGAATATTCTCTAAAATAATAATTGAGTAAATTAAGAAAACTGAAAAAAAAACATCTTCTTCACTTTTTAATTGACTTCATTTCCTTATGCTGATCAAAATTATTATTATAATTTACAGCAATGCTTTCATCATCATAATCTCGATCTTTAAAACTCATTCAAATAATTGATTCAAAAATTTTAACATAAAATAAAAAGAGTTTATCAAAATTAGAATCGCAAGAATATTAAGCGAAATTTAAGTTTTTATGAATGCTGGCCGAAAGAAGAAGCAAAATGTTGAATTCCGTTAGATGAAGCACAAAAGTGCTATTTCTCTTTCAATCTTTCTAACTTTGCAGAAACAAAAAAAATAAATATAAAATGAATGAAAGATTTTCTGCATAACATAACATCTCGTAAGACATAGCACGATAGCAGGTTCCTTCAGTGTGACCGAGCTGTGTATGGTTAATTGAGGCATCAAAGGCTTTAGCTTTGGAGAGACTGATGACATGTTCAACCTTTAAGAAACAGCTGAAATTGTCAGAAATTAGCGATGTCGACAACCAACATTGCTTGCCGGTACCCAGAAATTAGTCAAGGGATTAGTTGGACCGAAAAAGAGGGGAGGAAAGGTTAAAGGGGTCCGACCGTGTAAAGGAGGAGAATTGCTTCAAAATTTATTATTTAATGTTTTTTTTTCAATTTCCATTTTTTCAAACAAATTATAATCTCGAAAAAAGATCGAGACCTCCTTAGGCCCTTCCACGGCTACCTACATGCCTATGTAGCAATTGCCGAAAACATGTAAACATCTTGACATATACAGCTCGGTCAGTGCGAACACAAATCAAAAAAGAAAGAGCTTTTAGGCAAATTAGAAAAAAGATACGTATTTTTTGTAAGCAGACAAGTTAGTAAGCAAACCTGTTTTGAAGTTTGTGTAAAGAAATGTAGACATGAGAAGGAGAAGAATGGGGAAACAAGGCATAGAAAATCTAAACCACATGCATCACGACTTTTCTCTTTTTTTTCAGCAATTTATTATTAAAATGCCATTGAATTTGATGAGTATTTTTATAACAAGTCTTAATGACTCTAGTCTCACATTTTTCTCATTTTCCTTCTTTTTTTATTACAGCCGATAGTTATATCAAAATCTCGTCTGAATAAATTCTTTAATTTATCAGAATTGCCAATTGAAATTGGTGGTCTACAACACTATAATCATGATGAGTGGATTAGAAATCGAATTGTAAGTATCGAGTTTCAAATTTTCTCTCCTCTAACAATCATAATTTGTCTTATTTCATCACATACATCCAATTCTTCTCTATTCACACAGCAAATTGATGAATTTAAAAAGTTTTTCGACTCAACAATCACATCGATAAAGGCATTGAAAGAAAATTTGTCAAATATCAACACAATGCGATCATCTGAAATTGAGCAGACGATGAAAATGTGCAGCACAAAATATGCTGATATCCAAAAGCATATAAAGTTTATTTTAGAAAATGGTAAGGTCAATTATGATTTTTGGTAAACAAGAAAATTAAATGAGTGAACGTGTCTGTGCTGATCTGAAATATTTGGGAGGTCACAAGAAATTAAATTATTAAAAAAAACAACTCAAAAGAAATGTGTGAAAAGTAATGGTCAGGTAAACGAGGCACTTCTGTTGTTTAACAACATTTATTTTTGGGTCAATGAAAGGAAATTCTGTCAGATGTCGACGGTATTAAAAGAATGTCTTCAATTGTAAAATTAAGATCAAAAGTTAATGTTATAATTAGCAGTTGCTGCATTATGCAAATTACATGATGACTTTTAGGCTAGTGTGACGGGACTCTTTAAATATGATTGAATATAGATAAAAGTGATCAAAGAGTTCCGGTTGAGAGGAGCATACATAAAGATTGCACTGCTAATTGGCAAGATAAAATAAGTTTTTGAGCTGATTGCTTGGAATTGATTAACATATGGAGTAGCAGCTGTGAGTTTATATGCAAGATCGTTTAACTTAGATTGAAGATTGAGCAAAAAAAATTATTAATGTTCAATGAACCTAAACTCTAACCGTTGAGTAAAAAAATGTAAAGCAATATTTTTTGGGTCTGACTTATTTTGACTAGGAAACATTCCTGAGCGTAGCTCTAGAAACCCAGTTGCTGATCATAAAGTAAGTTGTCAATAATTCACAAAATTCTCATGTCACTTTAACAATCTAGTAAAGGCATCTTACAGCTGTAAGACAGAACCTCCAACATCTTTAATGTCAATAATTCATAATTCAAAATTTGAATGATGATTTTACATGAAATTAACCCCAAAAAATCTCGCCTGACCACACAGCAAAGTCACAACAAACCGTTATGTTTTGACAATCCTAAATCAACAACTTACAGTCAAGTGATAAATTACTAGCAATTAATTAAAAATAATTTTATTCGGAAGTTGCCATAAACTTTATTAACCCATAAAATTGAATTTTATTTCGCGATTTTCTTCATTTCCAATTCATTGTTTCTAATTTTTAATAATGTTCATAATTCAATTTGTTTGCTTTTGGAAATTGACCAACGAAAGTGTTGAAAATTAAATTCACAAGTTTTGCGAACTTTCTAGTGTAAACATTTGAATAACTTTTTGGAGAATCTAGTCATTTTCTCATAAAAAGAAGTTTTTGTGGGACAAGAAAATTTAGATCACACACCAAATACAAACCGTTGGAACTCCACAAACACTTCTTCATTGGACCATAAAAATCATTCAATCAATTTTAAACTAAAAGTGTTTGTCAAATCATGCTATATCCAAATATTATCAAATATAATAATCATCACTATTATGTGAGCACACACTTGCCATTGTGGTACGTGAGCTCATGCTTCTTTTCAATTCTTTCATTACATTTCATTTATTAGATCTTATTCTTATGAAAGAGATGTGAAATGAAAGAATTATACTTCTAGTGGCTTTTTAATGATCTTCATCAACTTTTCATTAAGTTTTCTTTCTAATGCGAAACATCGAGTATACAATATTTGGTCTTTAAAGAGAGATCTTAGTGGTTCTATTTGTGGTTAATACAGGCAATAGAAATATTAAATGATAATAAGAATTTTTTCGAATTTAGTTGCTATGAAAAAATCTTCATTGTTCGATGTTAAAGAATTTTTATGCTGTATTTTGTAAAGAAGAACAAAATATTATTCAACTAATATTTTTAATTACCTTCGTACGGTATCTATTTACTAGAAGTTTTGATCGCAAATTTTTATACTAATCCAAAGAATTGAATTAAGATTTCTAATACGTGGTGTAGAACCTTGAGAATCGAACCTTATGTAGACAAATCTGTCAGAATCTATAAGTGCGAAGTTAAGTCATCTGTGGCCAAGTTGTTAAATAAAAGAATAGCTTTCAAAAACTTACTATTCTATAAGGCTGTCTGTTCGAATCCTACTAGAATCTTTAAAATGTTTTCAACTTATGTTGGCTGAAGGAGCTAAACAATACTTAGTCAGATGTTTTAACTGAATTTAAGAAAATTAAGCAGTTCAAGTTTCTTTAAATCCCAAAGTTGACAACGATTAGCTTTAACATTTACTTATCTGAGTCAATTGACGACTAATCAAGAGTTTCAAAATTGACACTTATTATGTCTATTGAGCTTTGTAGTCCTGTTCAAGTATCTAAATTGCAACTTACAGAAGTAGAGCAAAACACACAAGAATTTAAAATTATAAAACTCATCCATAATAATCCAAATATCTCCATTAATTATATCATTCATAATGGAATCGTTACACATAAGATAATAAATGAAGATAGTCAGAAATATTTTGATAAATCATCTGTAATTAAAGCACGTATGTAACAAAATTAAGCCGTTAAATATTCTATATCTTGTAATTACTGCGAAATAGTTCAAATCATTCACGACTTTCTTTAGAAAAAAAATATTGACAGAAATGTTACACAATAATTCTACTGATGTGTGGAGTTTGCGTATCCAAAACATGCCTCAGGGATTAATTCTTCTTAATATTTATTCTTTGGTTATGTTTCTGTCCATTCCTCAATAAACGCGAACTGATTTAAATCGGTTTTGAATAAAAAAATTAATTATGCTAATCACATTCATCAGGTTAAGTGGATGTGCTTAACATACTTTATAGCATTTTGGGTTATTTTTGATTTATTTTGTCAGTTGATATGAATCGTCATGACATGAATTTCATTAATTAAAGAAAAAAAAATTATGAACAATTTTGACAATCAACCTTTAAAAAAATCACAATTAAAAAAATAATTAACGAAATCAACAAACATAGCAATTTTTTCTCAACCACTTTCACACCTGACCACAAATTAACAGTTTCCACCAAAAAGTATTCATATTATGTGGATCCAGAGTTGTTGATTTAATTTGTTATGGCTAGATGCTCGATTTACCTTATTATGTGACTATTTCTGATGCTTACCATAAGAGTATTGCCTACTCCAATCATAAAATCATATGCTTATTCAGCTTTTTGCGGCACCAGTGAGAATACTTAACTTAAAAGACTTAGCGAGATGATGATTGTATGTTATGGATTAGTTCTGGTAACTATATAGTCTAGTGGCAGCAAAAAGTGTACTGTAGTAGTTATTATTATTTATTTGTCGACGTTACCGTCCGGAAGAATTAGTATTTATACATGTTTTACTTTTTACATTGATTAGTGATACATTTCATATCACTATGGGTGACGTAGAATCAAGCTTCTAATCTTCAAATCTAGGTTTTCGATTAAATTCAGGCTCTCGTTTCAATCTTCTGTGGGCGTGACGTGATACATTTCAGGTCCGTTCTGACAATATTCAATTATAAGGTAATCTTGTAGCTCTCGTTCCTATTTCTCCCGCTACACTTTAAGTTCCTGATCCGTTCCTTAATCCAACGTTGCCCAAAATGCCCAATTATGGCTTGATCTCGTACATTAAGCAGTCGAAGTATCTAAACTTCTGAAAAAGAACAAATTTGGAAATGGCTGGATTCGAACCGACGACCTTCGAGTTACCATCCCAAATTTGAGCCAAGCGCCTTACCTATTCGACCAGCAAGGCACTTGACTCTCAGTGTATACTGTCCCTTTAAATTACGTCCTTAGTAGACGTTTGTATTACTTTTGTGAGCATTGAATACCTAGTGATCAAGGACTCTAATAAGGTAGCTATAAACTCTTAGAAAATCTAGCTCCTGATCCTTTTAATTGCTTTGAGTAACTTTCGTTAAAACTTTTAATGAACTCGAAAATCTTAAACTGAAAATCAATTCCTATCGAACTTCTTTTGAGCTCCCCAAGCCAAATAACATTTGCTTAACATAATCACAACTCTGCAAAATGCAGTAACAAGTTTGTATTACATTTCACACAACACATAATTTTATTAAATTAAATTTCTTTCACAACTGCTCTTATCGTCGATTATTATCTCATCATCTACTGTTTATATTGTACACCTCAAATTGTTTTCGAGAAATTTACTGGATGGAAGAGACAAAAAAAATAATAATAATTTTTAACCGTAAAGAAAACATAATTGAAGAAAAGAATTACAAACAAGCACAACACGCTTCACATTTTTACTTGTGCCTATTTATCTCATTTATCTATTACTGCTTCATCTCTCATTCTTCATATAATTTTCCATTTATTTCTATTATTTATATCTACCAGGAAATAAGTTAATTAGTCACATTGTTGATTGTCAAAGTCGAGAAGCATTCTTATCGCAAGACATACACGATGCTAAGGAGACCATCAAGAATAAATTAAATGAAATTGAATCAGAGCAAACGGCCGTTACTGTTTCCTGGACGGAATTGGAAAAGAGCTTGAACGATGCAAAAGAATTAATGCAGCTTGAAGAAGGTGTATCGTATGTAACAAATTGGATATTAAGTACAGCAGAATCGCTACTAAATGGACAACTGAAAGTCGGTTATGATGTGCAATCGACTGAGAAGTTACGACTCGATCATGAAATATTGGAATTTCAATGCTGGAAGACATATGGCTATTATGGAGAATTGCTTTATAAAATTGACAATTTTCCGGGAAGCAAAGAGAGTTTTGCATTTAAAGATCTTTTGTCGCAGCGTGATTTCATGGATTTTGTGTGTCGTAGCTTTGCAACACGATTGGAGCGTCGACGAAATCTATTAATCACTTCCGTTCGATTTTATCGTTTGGTAGCTGAATATTTTCAAAGAACTAGTAATGTCTTCGAGTCATTGCTCCAAACACAAAATGAAAATATGGACAATTTTGAGCTAGCGAAAGTAAAATTACAGAAAATTAAGGATAGTCAAGTTAGTTTAGGTAAGTACTTAATTCCTATTGTCTTGCCTTAACAATAATTAGAGAAACTTTCATGCTTACAGGAAATATCGAGAAAGAGCTCGTTAAAGAAGGTGAGAAGCTCAGTGATATTCTCTCGATGCCAATCAAAGATGCACTAGGTCGTGACATTGAAGTTGATTATAGTGAAGATATTGCGAATTTACGCGAAGTACTTGATGCGGCCAAAGCACGATTTAAGATTTTTAGTGATAGTCTAGACATTCAAAAGCTAACGCTGGAGCAAATAACAAATATTCATGCGTGTGAGAAAGATGCTGAGACAGCAATCAAATGGGTTGAAAGTGAGTCTGAATTTATTTCGATGAAAATGCACTTTTTTTTCTCTCTCGGATTTTTTAAATGGCTGTCACGATAGACAGAAGATCATCATAAAAAACCTTGAAAATGAAATTTTATTTAATGATGTTTGGGGGTCGGTTGGATGTAATGTCACTATGAAATGCTTCTTTATGTTCAGTCAATTCAATGTTGTTTTAAAAGAGTTTAGGGTTTGAGTTTTGAGCACATTCTTGACCTATAGCTAGTGAAATCTTCCATGATGTACTTTGTAGAATTCCATAGAGTCAACCAGAGCTCAAAAGACAACTAGCATCGATCAAATTCAACATTCATGTTGCATTATTTTCTGTGTCCCTAAAACAAAGTTTCATAATCATCAATCAACAGCCAAAACAGTCTCAAACATCATTTCACACTAAGCCCCCATCTAATCTATTCATAATCCCATTTTTCTAGGCCTCTTCAAAGTCATGTTGAAATCACACACTCATGTTGGCTGTAATGTGTCTGAAATTCAAAACCAGAAAGATGAACATCAAGCATTTCAAGAAACAGCAAAAGTGAGTAAAAACAACATTAAATTTCCTCTTATTATGTTTACATTTTTTTTTTGTTCGTTGTGCATGCATTTAAATGTTAATTCCGTTCTTATGAAATCTTTCTCACATTTCCCACGCACAGAGTACATTCAATTATGGCATACAGCTATTAAATGCCGCATTTGCACTCCGTCAATCGTGCAAACTCAATTCCGATAAGAATCTTGGAACAATTGATCATTTGAAGAAAACATGGAAGAATTTGCATGCCGTCAGTCAAGAGCAAATGACTCGTTTGCGTGTATCTGCTGTATTTTATCGAAGCGTTGATGAGCATTGTGCGAAATTGGAGCAACTGAAGACGTCAGTGCTTAAACTTAAAGACATTGAGGAGCGGGAGAGGAAAATTGTAAAATTGAGGAAATACTTAGCAGTTCGTGAACGCCTCCTGGTCGAAGTTGGTCGAATGGTGAGACTCGGACGATTGTTGAGAACGCGACTGAAAGAACCATTTGTAATGAACAACGATTTGGAAAGGTTTGTATGGGAATTTATTGTGACTTGTTCGCTAGACACTTATTAGGGATGTACTGGTTGTTTATGGGGAGGCTACTTTCTAGATAATTGTGTATAAAGGGAAGAAAAGAGAGTTTTGGGGTCAAAGTATCAATTTTAAAATTTTGGTGGCTCATGAGGGACCTTAAGCTGTTCTGGGATGTTTAAAAAAAATTCAAAATTTACAAACTCCCGAAATATATCACATATTCCCTCCATTAATTCAAAATACAGCTGTACCCCCTTAAAAAATGCTAATTACACCCCTGTTAACCAAAGAATATGTCTGGCTTGCATTTTTAATCGTAAATCTTAATTTGAATTAATGGAATTAATCATCGAAGCGCAACTGTTTTGTCGAAATATTTTTTCTAGAGCACGTGTGTGATTCACGAACTGATTGATCTTCCGCGAATGAATTTTTTTGTTGAATTTCTCACGAAAAAAATTATTTTGTTGCTCTTTTTTGACACTTTGTGACTTTGTGAGAAAAAAATAGCAACAACGACGATCGACGAAGAAAACAAAAATATTTTTTTTTGTGATGTCCAACAAAAAAACAACAGCCGGAGCAGTGTCTGTGTCTCTAAATATATAATTATTAATGAAATTTCTCTGAGAGATTCTCACACACTTCCTTCCAGTCTGAAATTTTTTTCATGAAAGGAAAGGAAAAATTCCCTAACGTTCATTTAGTTTCACATTGGCTTTGTCTTTCGGCAGTTCGCGTGATTTAGAACGAGCGCGTACGAGAAATGTCGTGACTTTTGAATATTGTGGATTAATAATCTCACCGGTAAATTGTATTATCATTACGTAATTGAGTGAAACTTGATCATTTTCTTCTTGTGGATATACTTAATGAATTATTAGTGCTGTACAAAAGAGTGAAGATTGATCAAAAAAAATAATTTTGATTGCTGCGGGACAAAAAGTGAAACTAAGAGTGTATTAAGAGCACACAAAAAATGTGATGATATCTTGGCAAATTGACAAAAATTGAAGCTTGTGAAAAAAAAGATACAAAAAATTTTTAAAAATCAGTTTTAGATTTATTGACAGCAACAATAAGAGTGAAATTTTCGTACAAAAAAAAATCATCTGATTGCATAAAAAAGTAAGCCTCTAATTATGCACATAAAGGCAGTGTAGCTAGTTAAATGATTTTTTTTTGACACACATTAAAAATAGAAAACTAATTAAAAAGTACTTCCGACAAGTAGGTGGTGTTGAGTGTTCAATCGTCACTTAACACACATTTTTGAGCAAAAATATAAAGATTACAACAGAAGTCGTGAGGATTAAGACACGATCTTCTTCATTATTATATTATTTGTGGCTACATGCTTGTCAAACTCTTCTCAAATTCCACTTACGCACAACAAAAAGTAGCAGCAAGAAATAAGAGAAAGTTAATCAATTATTATCTGCGACTTTTGATTTTCTTCAATTGCAAATAAGCTGTGGAAAAATTGATACAATGAGAGGGGTCGTTCATTAGTGTTGTCTACAAAAAATGGAGGTTTGAGACCCCCACAAAACTTCCCGAATAGCACGAAGCCGTTCACTTATGACGTCCAGAGAGAGGGGGGGGGGGTCAAGAAAAGAACAATTTCTGAAAATCTATTGAATGACCGGTAATTTCGGACATAAGAATGTCATAAGACGTCAGAATCACTTTGTTTTGTTCCCGGATTTCTATTCGATTAACCGAATTTTGTATTTCGGACTTACCCCCCCCCCCCCCCCCCTCATTCTAAATAATAGAAATCATGAAAAACGACCCCCAACCAATTCAAATGATATCAATGATGCGTGACGAAGACTTAAAAATCACTTTTAATAGCATTAGAAATGTACATGGAGTGTTTTAATGATGATATTACAGACTATAATTAACTAGCTTAACCTACATCTTTGGATGATAAAATTTTATGGTTCAAGACCGTAAAATGAGATAAGAAGGAATTACTTGCTGTTTAGTCTTAAGTGTTCTTTTGAATTGGTTTACGAGATTAACAACGGGATGTGGAATAGCTTGAGAATATTTTGAGAGAAACTTCTTGTTCTTGTGCTGTTAATTTTGTGTTTGATTTAGTGGATTTTTTGTTCAGTCTGGTATTGGATTATAATTTTTTTCAATGTTGAACTAGGCGTAGAATTTTTATTTGTTGATAAAAAATTTATGGAAATTTCCACTGCTCAGCAGAAGTACAATTTTAACATATAAGCCATTGAGATCACTTATTTGATATTTTAGTTGCAATAGAACATAGATAGGATTTGGATCAATGGCTTAGCTGTTGGGTGGGGGAGGGGGGACTTACCATTTCGTGTTGACTTAGAAATCGACTTAGCAATGAAAGAGGCTTGAAGATTAATTAAAGTCCAACATAATTCCTAAAAATTTCTCAAACATCATTTAAGAACTGCCCACAACACTTCAAAAGAAGTGATCCACAATAATCATTAAACTGATTTGCCGAAAATTCGCCCCAATTTTCAAATTATCTCAATTAATCAAGAAACAAACAAAGCAGCACAAAAAATTCACCATAATTTCATCATTAATCTATTTACAAAGATATTTTGTGAATTTTTCTAATTTCTTCATCTTCTCACGCGACACAAAAATAAATCAGAACATGATACATTGTAACATTAATCAAAGTGTCGATAAAGAAAAATAGCAAAAACAGTTATTAATTAAAATTAAGTCACACTACATTTCCAGTTTATAATTTTTAATTTATTTCCTTCTTTATCCTCATTGTAGTATGTCGAGTGAAGAGAACATAATTGCAATGCCAACGGACAACAGCATTGCTTCAGATTCTATCTCTGCAAAGTTAATTGAGGTCTCGCGTGTTGCCGAATCATTGGATGCAATCATCCACGAGACACAGGATGCTTTAAATATATTTGAAAATAATAGCAGCACAGCAGCGACATTGCCGGTTGCAAGTACGTCGAGTGTTGATGGAAAGACTTCATCAGCAAACACGAGTGATGTGAGTTGAATATTTTTTCTGTAAACTGTAATACGAGAAATTGATGAAAATAATTTTTTAAATCTTTTTAGGATTGGAACAACAGTCTGAAATCATCAACAGAGGATGAATCATTTGTAACAGCATCAGAATATGCCACATCTCGTTCATCATCATATCATACGGCTTCTGAATGTCGTGATCATTCACCATGGTGGACAGACACGGCTGAAAGGAGTTCAGTCGACTTAGACTCATCGGATCCAGATCAGCCAAACATTAAAGAGCTTACAATTACTTCCTCGTCTGGTAATGGATCATTTGATAATTCAGAGACAAGCTTCCGCTCGCCAGTTCCATCATCACTATTTAATGATCATAATGACTCATCAGATAGTGCAATTAAGCTTAAAAATGACAAT
Organism: Chironomus riparius; assembly: GCA_917627325.4. Classification (NCBI taxonomy): domain Eukaryota; kingdom Metazoa; phylum Arthropoda; class Insecta; order Diptera; family Chironomidae; genus Chironomus; species Chironomus riparius. The sequence goes on from OU895877.1 coordinate 44,943,145, forward strand.
GAAAGTGAAAGTAGCTCATCGCCAAGTTTACCGCCAAAAATATCAAGTCCGCACGAAGAGTATACATTACCGCCAATATTAAGCAGTGCTGATAAGAAAATTTATACAATTTTTGAATCACCAACATCAACGCCAAGTCAAGACGATGACAATCTTGAAAGCGAGTCACCAAAGGTGAGCGATGACAATAACAACTTGACAGACATGTCTGGATTAAGTTATTACTATCAGAACATTATCACAAAGCAAGTTCTTCGGACTTGTCTTTGAAAAACAATTTCTTTAGGACTTAATTAGATTTTATGTGTTTTTTAATGCTGTAATTTGACAAAATTATAAAATTTTCTACTTAAGCTTTGTTGCTGCTAATTAGTGACAAGACGAAAAAGTTTGTTGTCCTAAACGCAGCACTTGATTCTTGTTTATATTGTGTGTCTAATAAATCTTTTAACTGTGTGTAATTAACAAAAATGTTTTGACAAAAAATAAGTTTATAGCTTGCCTTAATTCTGCATGTCTGCCCCCCCCCCCCCCCCCTCAAATTCAATTTCAAATATATCTTTAAAAAAATCATCTTTCTTCTTTTAACTCTTTTGAGTTTGGAAAAATAATTAATTGATGTGAAAATAATTCAAATTCACTAATCTATAAATTCAAGCATTTATCTGCCTAAAGACTAATCTCATTTCCACCTTAAAAACTTAATTAGCATCACAATTTGTCAAGTTGCATTTAAATTAAGATAATAAAATGAAATATGTGAAATTAATGTAATTAGCTATAACAAAAATAATTTATTTTTTATAGCAACAAAAAAAAGAGCTTAACATTAATTTTAACTCTGCTGGTTTTTGTATAAAAAGAGTTTTCGCACTTAATAAATTTGATTTTTTTTTTTAACTTTTTTACAAACAAAAATTTTGTTGTGTTTTATTTTTCAATTGCTTATTAAGTGTTTTAGACGTTTTTTTCTGTGTGACAAAAATAGTGTTTATTGGAATATGGATGAGATTGTCAGCATGAATGAATCAATTGAAATTTTTAATTTTTATTGGATTTTCAGATTTTTTGGGGCATTGATTTTGAATATTTTCACATATTATTCGTGTTCATTTAAGATATGATCCAGTTAAAGGCGACAGATTAAACAAAAGGAAATAAATTTTCCTTTCCACAGTTTCTACTTCTAGAACTTTATTTTGTGCCACGGAACATTTGGTGGTAAGCCATAACCAAAACTGGACACATTACAAGATTCATGGGATATTCCAATTTTTTTCACTGTTCAATATCGTGCCGCGGCACACGGGTTGTCCATAACTGCTCTAAAATAGTTCCACATTTTTTCAATTTTTTAAAAATTCATTTATTATCTTGTCAAAAAATCACAACTTCAACCACAAACTTAGTAAAAATTATAACACATGATTTCTAATAGATACACCTCTAGTGTCCAAATTAATGTGTAAATAAAACACTATAAAGTTTGTAATCAAAACATAATAAACAAATTGAGGAGCAATAAGTTAAACAGCATGTATTCAAAATATTTTGAACCAATTTCTTTAAAAACTATACAGAACAAGCTTTGAATCTATAAATTAATAGACAATTCATCTTCACTGACTAAGATCTGTGCTCATCTTTAATTTTATTCTCAGCATGATAGCATGAGAAAGTACATCACATGCAGCAGCATCCAAAATTCACGAAACTGCCGATTTTATCAATTTTTCCTTTCCTTTCAAAAATCAAGCATTTCATTTCCTTCTTTTTTCAGTGGTAAAAAAATTATTTTCAATTTTAAAATTCCCTTTAACTGCAGCTTCATGAATTTTAATTAATTTTCTCTTTTAAGTGTCATATCATTTCATTACATACACATTCGATTTATTTCATTTCTTCTCTTCTTTTATTTTAAATGAAATAATTATGCTGACCTAAATTTTAAAAGTCAAAAAGCGATTTAAGTGGCAAGTAAGGAAAATATTTTCATGGATCATGTTGACATTACATTTTGTGCTGTTTTCTTGGTTCTGTGGCATATCAGGGGAGGGCAAACTTGGGCTTTGAATACGGGTACCATGAAAAAATGCCTTAATCCCTTGCAAAAAGTTGTCACAATTTTTAAGGGGTTTCTAGACTCAAATAAAACAACGAGACACAAATTTTTGATTAGGGCCTGGCAGAAGAATATTGTTTCTACGCCCCTGTTCTTGTTTTTAAGGCGGGTGACTATATGAACGTATCCCGAGCAGCACATAAGTTTAAGGGGCACCACTTTTTTCTAAGAGTTTATTTTCAAAAAATTAACGTATTATAAAGAAAATAAAAATAAATTCACTAAAATTAAGCATATTTCGAGGTAAAAAGAGTCCATGATAATTTCACAAAGGTTCGGTGATGTAATTAAAAAATATGGATGCACAAATGCCGATCTCTAGAACTACGTGAGGAATGCTCTCCTAAAATTATAGTAATTTGGTTGACTATACTTTTGAATATGAATAAAGTTTGATGTGACTAGGAGATGGTACTCAGGCTAGTCATATAAAATCGTAATGAGTCATTAGGGGTCTATTCATTAATGATCTCGCATTTTAGAACGATTAGTTCTGTTTAACATATGCAAACAAAATAATATTATGCCACATTTGAGAAGTTCCACAGATTTAGATGACATTGATCAGCTTTTTTCCAACCCATGTCCACATCCAAACAACCTCCTTCTCCAGCCACTCAACATCTTAAGAAAGTGATCTTATATGAAAAGGCAATAAGATGTGCATGTAGAATTATTATTACAAGACATTAATATATGTAAAAAAAAGTCAGTACATTTTTGATTGATAGCGCAACATTATTCATTAATCTCATAACTGTGGAAGTCATCTCGCGTGATGTATCTGTGGCACATTAATGAATTGCATTTTGATGATCGTAAATAAATTAAGGCTTAATGTTGTTCATCAACGTGAGACATTAACGCACGTTTTACTTTGTTTGCAAATTATTTTAATAAAAGTGTGAATGTTTTCCTGTTGCTTTATTTTTGTCGTTACAACAAGCCGGTAAACATTGAGTAAATGTTTTAGTGTCGTAGCGACTACGATGAGAAGATCTGACATAACACAATACATTGATATCCAGACTTCATGATCACGCTTTCTCAATTCTCTCATCATGCCCATATAAATGTGTGTCTGCTGAACATTTTCTCCATAATCTCACTTGTTTGACGTATGTCTGTAGAAATTTTTTGTTCATGTGTGATTGTATATCCGACTTACGTATGTTATTTTATGTGGTTTCTATCTGTTGAACGGGTTGAGTGCCGATCGTTTCGTGAGAAGAAAAGATCTTTTTATTTCTAAATAATTTGCGCATAAGTTGAAAGCAGTCAGTCTTACGTAGTCATCGCTGCAGTCAACTAGTACAACGCGACTAGTCGTGACTTTCGACTTTTAAATTTTTTTTGTGTGTAAAATAATAAGAAGCAAAAAATTTAAAAGAAATTTAAATCTTTTTTTTAACACGAAATTAATCAAAAAAGGTTTTTGTAGTTTTAATAATTATTTGTGTGTCTTACTTATCCACTTATTATATAAAAGAAGTGTTATAAAGTGCGAATCAGTCTTGCGCGCATCTCGTGTGTGACACTTAAAGAATTATTTATTTTTGTATTTTTGTTTTCTGTATTCGATATCGAAAGTGAAGTGTGCAAAATACAGCAAGCAAAAAAAAAGTCTAAAGTCAGCAAATGCGAAATTAAATGAATGAAAAATTAGTGAGTGTGTGAGCAGAACCAGCAGCAAAAAAGGATAAATAAGAAGTTCATTTCTACAAGTCTTGCAACATTTGTTTTGTGTCTAAAATCAGAAATTTCCAAAAGTTTTTTTTTTTTGTTTAATTGTGTGAAAAAAAAAGAAATTAAAAATGGAAATTGATCCATTCGATGAAAGAGATTTGTACAATAAGCCACGCAGCAGTAGCTCCAACAGAAATGAACTCGTATCAACAACAATCAGCACTATTGTTGTGCATGGTGGACCATTGCAATTAGTCATTGCATTGCTAAGAGTAAGAAGAAACATGTTTTTGTTCATAAAAGGTTGACATTTTATTGTCAAGTAGCTTTTTTTTCGTACCTATAAAATATCGCATTTCTTCTTCGTAGTCATGGAGTGTCATTTAATATTTTTATTTCTGATATAAAAGAACTGAAGTTTGGATATGTGAACTGGAATGAAGTTTATTCGCGATTTTCTGATGAAATTTTTTTTCTGACTCTGACCTTTTTTTGATGTGAACATAATTTCGGTGGTACAGAATAGATTAGTTTTAAAAAGTGCTTAAAAATTGCAATCAAAAGAGATTTAATATTCCGAAATCAAATTCGGTATTTTTTAACCATCTAAAGCAGTGTTGTCCAAACTGTGTGCCGCGGAACACTGGTGTACCATAGAAAATTATTGGAAGTCGCATGCTGTGTATGACATTAGTCATGGCTTACCCCTAAGGTGTGTCCTGGCTCAAAAATTTGGACAACACTGATCTAAGGAATTCAAATATCAACTATAGTAGCTAGTAGCTATTTCGGCTAGTCTCTAGCCTAGATCAATTTTATATATTCCTTTATTCAAAAGCAGAGCTCGAAGTCGATGAAATATTGTATGGAGTCGAGTCGACCTAAGTCGACCCACAATACATAATCGATGAAAATCTCGAGTTGACTTCGAGCTCTGTTTAAAAGTATAGTAAATAGATAAATAAATAAATAAATAAGGTGACCGAAATAGGGGACATCCCTCATACCGACCAATTTTAATATCCTCAACATTTCCACTTCTACAAAATCCACGCTACAAAGGTAGACACACCGATTGTATCACAATTCTATGCAAATTAAATACAATGCCATAGTGTCATAGTATTATGTCATACAGAGACTAGCCGATGGAGATGATTATTATATGAAAATACTTGTCTATATTTAGAATTAAAGAAATGTCTTTAGCCATAATTCTTGACTCAAAGTGTTTACATGCCAAATGTTTAATATAAATATTATTTGAATAAGGGTTATCTCTCAAATGATGCTTTAAAAGAGGTTGAAAAATATTCTCTGAAATGGCACTTAAAGGCATAACAGAAGAAATAAAAATTAAGAAGAATGTAAACCGGTTCATGCTTAAAATTTTGATCCCAAAAAGCAGAGAATGATTTCAGCATATAAATAATAATATGAAACAAAAACGATTTTTTAATGTTATTTATTTTTGCAAAAAATGGGGGTTGGCAAACACGCTTTTGTATTTAAGAATTATGATTGCTTTGGAACTTATTATTCCTGTCTGTTCATGGAACATTTTGACATCGTTTTGAGAAAAATTAATTATCGTCAAAAAAATTTTAAATTCATTTGCTCCACATTTATCGCCGTTTCTCAGTCAGCTTCCATAAATCGTAAGGAAATTGGAATGAAAATATTTTCTTTTCCTTTATGACCTTGACTACAAGAAACGTTTAAGCGACAAACGATGACGATGACAGAGCTGAAACTTATGAAAATCATCAGCAGTTGTTGTTTTATTATTTTTGCTACCACTGTGGCATTTCTGTAAATTAGTAATTTTTCTATTTTTTGATGATCACTCAACTAATCATCTTTTTTATTTTGTGTGATATTTTTTCGGATGTCCATGTGAATTAGTTTGAGAATGATAATGATTTGATAAAAGTAGGATTGACATTAACGAACTTGCCTTAAATACTCTTAAAGATAACTAGCTAAATTGAGCTGAACTAGCTGAATTGAGCTAAACCAGCTGAATTGAGCTAAACTAGCTGAATTAAGCTGAACCAGCTAAATTGCGCTGAACTAGCTGAATAGAACTGAATTTGCTGAATTGAGTTGAACTAGCTGAATTGAGCTTAATTGACTAAATTGAGTTAAGCTAGCTGAATTGAGTTAAACTAGCTAAATTGAGCTGAACTTGCTGAATTTAGCTGAACTGGCTACTGAATTAAGCTGAACCAGGTGAATTAAGTTAAATTATCTAATAATTTGAGTTAAAATAACTTAGTTGAGCTGAACTAGCTGTATTGAGCTTAACTAGCTGAATTAAGATTAACATTCCATTGTTACTTCTCAGTCCCCCCTAAAATCCACTCACATAGCCTCCCCAACCATTGCATAGTATTAAAATATTAATAGCCTCGATATTCTGCGAAATGTTTCACTATGAAATAATTAAATTAAAGAAAAACTCTTTTTCTTCCTATTTCTCTGGTGGAAATCGTTCGGTTTTGTAAACTGTCTATTGAAAAACGATGTTAATGGGAAAATTTTCTGACTTGATGAATATGAAAATTTACTTAAAACGTTTAGTGAATTTATCTCATCTTTTTGTGCGAAATTCCTGAATATTTTTGTTGGTTGAATCTTTAGATGATTATCGAGTTTGCTGGAAGATATTTATCAAGATTAGTGACGGATGTGGAGGATTGTCGGGGAATTTTGACTGTCAATAATATTTATAAGCAAAATATTTTGTCAAACTTTATTCGAATTATTTTTAAATTTATGAAAATGTCGATTTTGATAGACTTTTGAGCAAAAGAAAATCATCAAAGAAAACCTTTTTTACAACATTTAAATTCTTTTTAAAAAAACCAAGATTATTTATTAGAAAATTTGTAACAAAATGTCAAAGAAATTCTCAAAAAAATAAGCAGTTCCTCCCAGAAAAGAATCCAATAAATTTTCTTCACATAATACAGCACTTAAGTTAACATAAATCTTGTAAATTGAAGTTAACGAACAGAAAGATAAAGAGCAAGAATTTTCATTGATAATTTTACAAAGATATATGATCATATTGAGATTATTGTAATAAGTATCAGGAATTGAATACAATTGCATTTGCAAATGTTGAATAAATGAAAGAATTTAGCAACATTGTTGGAAGAAAATACGATTCTTTTGAATGGATTATGTTATATTAAGCCATAAGTTATCCAAATTGTTGGAATGATTATTATATAAATTTGTATATGTAGCACGATTTTTGAAAAGATGGTCTTGAATAATCATTCTGGCATCTTGTTTGCACTGTTTTGAGTAGGGTTGCGATACAGGACCTGTGCAAAGGTGAGAGCCGTACAGTTCCTTGATAATTAATAAGGTTTTTCTACCAAAACCATACAAATTCTAATAAAACCTCACAAATTATCAAGGAATTGTATGGTTCTCAACTGTGCACAGGTGACTGTATCGCAACCCTGGTTTTGAATTAAAATTGTTTAGCAATTACATTTTTATAAAGAGACCTTGGAGGTCGTTCACTTTAGACGTCCGAAGTGAGGGGGGGGGGGGGGGTCAAATTCCTAGGGCTCTCTCAACTGCTAAAAATTCTCCTCTTCAAACTCGACAAGCTTCTCTCATAAAAAAATTTTTAAATCGCAAATATTACCAACAAATCCCCAAAAAGGTCGTTCAAGATCAAATTTGTGTACAAAAACTATGACTCGATCATACATCTGCATTACACAACCGAACAATGACTTATTTTTTGCGTTAAAAATACAAGACAAAAAATTAAATTTTCTCGAGTCTCACAAACAGCTGTAGACGATCTGATGATTTCATCAAGTCACAATATCAATAGATTTGACAAATTTAATTTTAAATCTAGCTCAACAAAGTTTTGTAGAAACATAAAAAAAAGTCCTTCTTCTTAGTTCCGTTCTTGTCTATTTTGATACATAAAAAATGATTCAGAAGGCACTGAAAGATTCATTTTTAAAACTCAAAAGGAAGAAGAAGCGTCTGTTCAATGTGTTTTCTCGATCGTCTTTTTTTTTTGAGTGAAAAAAAAATGATGTAATTATTTAAATTTGAATGAACAAGAATCATAGCCCGAGAAGAGAAATGAACGAATGTGCACAGGAAAAGCAAAAAAAAATTTGTTTATAATATGGAAGCAAAATGAATAAAACAAGAGCGTTAATAATAGAAAAATTTGAAGGCGATTTTTACAGCATCTAATGCTCCACATCTAGTACTTCACGATATCTTCTTTTTTGAAGGCGCTTCGTCGAGGTCAGCATCGTCTAAAATAAACTTTTTAATTGTAAATTGCAATCGATACGCAGATCGATTCTTAATCCATTTCCTGGTCTACTTTTTGTTATTTTCATTTCTCAATAAACTTAAACTCTATTTGGGATCGTTTATCAATCATAACTACTTATTAAAACTAGTATCAAAAATGTGGATGAGTTATGAGAGAGCAAAGCAACTGGAGCTTTGGATGATAACCCAAGCTGGATAAAGGGGTGGTATGTGGTATTTGGGGGGGGGGGGGGGGAACTTGGCGGTATTTGAGGGTATTTCGAGTAATTTGTATAGAAGTTGGGGTATTTGGCGAACAACCGACTAGTTTCCGAGCTTGGAAGGAAACAACCCATGATTTTGATCCGGATGACAAGTTCCATGCATGTGTGGCAACCTGGTCGTAGCTTAGAACTCGACTTATTTGGTTGTTAAGGTTAGACTACTCAAAAAAATTATATACTTTGCCCATGAGTTCAATATATCATTGATAAGGCAATAATCAGGCTCTTGTCGCTATTTTAAATACTTTATTACTGATTTTGGTTCCAATTTCTAAGTTCAATGGTGCCTAGAGCCCCAGTTTTAGTTTAATCTCGTCCATAAAGAGTCAAAATTTCTAAACTCCTGGATTTATACAAATTTGGAATTGAATGGATTATAATCAATTTTTTTTTTTTTTTTTTCATTTTAATTGCACTTTATTGCATTTATTGACGACATACTGTCCGGAAATAATTCACATTTTACACTTTTGTATTTGTATACATATAAATTAGTATTATGTAGGATCAAACTTCTAATCTTCATATCTAGGTTTCAAATAAACTAAGGCTCTCGTTTCGATCTTCTATAGGCGTTACGTGATACTTTTCAGGTCCGTTCTATCAATATTCCATTCGTGGGTAATCTTGTAGCTCTCGTTCCTATTTCTCCCGCTACACTTCAAGTTCCTGACCCGTTCCTTAATCCAACGTTGCCCAAATGCCCAATTATGGCTTGATCTCGTACATTAAGCAGTCGAAGTATCTAAACTTCCGAAAAAGAACAAATTTGGAAATGGCTGGATTCGAACCGACGACCTTCGAGTTACCATCCCAAATTTGAGCCAAGCGCCTTACCTATTCGACCAGCAAGGCACTTAACTGCTTAACATTCAAGTTTTCACAACCAATTCTGTGCAAAGCGCCTAGTTAAGTATTCACAGTGCCAATAGGGGATCTTTGAATTATAAAAGTTTCATGTTCGTCCTGATCAAAGCAAATTGGAACCCAAAATATTTAGTCAATGCCTGCCAATTGTCAAATGTATGTCTCGCAGCAATGTCCTGACTCCTCCCCTTAAACCACCAACACCTTTCACCAAAAATTAATACATCATTTTCAAATCACCCCTTAATTTATTTATTTTTGCGATTAACTCGCACACGCTTCTTGTGTCTGCATACAAATAAAAAAAAGAGAATATATATTTATGTTGCCCCTGGTCTAAATTATTTCGTGATTATAACAACATTCCGGATTATAGCATTGCGTATACTCTAAAGAGATCTGCTGTTAAATTGAAATCGAAGCAAGAAAACTAAAAGAAGAGAAGAAAAATATTTGCCAGATGGTGACTGGTATAAATAAAATATCGGGATCTGAAATTTTTCGGTATGAATAGCTTAAATGAACGATCACTGTGTCGATCATCATGATGATATTCATGTTTGGCACAATCCAATAAGAAAGAAAAGAAAAAAAAATATTAGAATGCGCGGGATATAAATCAAATGAAATTGAAAATGATTGAATTGCTGGGTGCCGAACATAAAACCAATAGTTTTCAGCCATTAACAAAACTAACAATGTGCCACATGAAATAGATTATTTGTCGACAACTTTTGTTGTCTATTTGACACTCATTCAATCATTGTGTTGACACATTTTTATTCATTTCTGTCTTAATTTCTAGAACATGAGACTGTATTGATCTTTTGGTGATCAAATTAATTTAATGAACTAAAATAAAAGCAATTCTTTATTCTCGTACACGAACTTGATCGAATTAAAACTCGAGAAGCTCAAGTCGTTGAAAAAGAAAAAAAAAACATTTTTTTTGTTTGGATTGTGCGTGAGGAAAATGAAAGATTTAGTCGAAAGAATTATGATTTGTTTAGAAGAATGAGATCATAGATAAGCGGATATTTTAAGACGCTAAAACTCGAGCTGATAATTAATGCTAATAAGTTGTGCAAGAATATATTCTTTTAGAGCTGCGGAACTTTGACAGACTGTGGTATTAGTAAGATGTCAAGGTGAACAAGATAGAAATGAGCATTAACAAATTATCATTAGCAAAGTATTGAGGATGCTTAATGAATTTTAAATTAATGCAGAATTAATATGTTTACGGAAACTTTGTTTTATTGTGTATCAATCCAAATAGAGTTTCTGAGCTCAGACTTGATTAATTTAGACTTAGAATTGTGAATAGTTTTTGGTAATATTAAAAAATTTGAAATAATTATTAATTAAGCTCTAGTGTCCAGTTATTATTGATTCAGAAGCCAGTTTGTAAGGCTACCCGTGGAACCCTATCCTAGTTTAATAATAGTAAATTTTTGCGTTTGGGGAAAAATTCCAGCAAGTCAAGGTCAATTCAAAATGTGACGATAAAGTTTTAGAACATAAAAATACAGAAAGTTTAATGAGAAAATTCATCTGTTTTAAGAACTCACAACCAAGTAGTGATTAAACCACCCCACCTCCCCCCCTTCAAATTTTAAATATTATGAACGAACGACTCAATGCTTAATCAAATCCAAAGAAAATCAAAAAAACATAAAGTTTCATCAAGTGGCGCCCATCCAAATATTTCCAATAAAATTTGACACCAATTATTACTTTTCATGTTGATTTTATCGAGTCTAATTAGTAAAGATTCTGTTTAAAGTTACTAAACGACACAGTTTGATCTTCTTCCATAAAAAGTCGTTATTAATATGTCAATACAAAAGTACGGTACCTAAATATTATTCGAACAAAATAGTGAACATTTTTAATTTTTTATAATTTTTGGTAGTTTTTGAACAATAATTTTGGATGTTTTTGAGCCAGAAAAAAAAACTTTTTTTGTCAAATTTGCTCATTACTTCAAAGTTACACAAACTGATCAGCATAATTTTAATGCTGAATTGTGTTTTGATAAGTTTTTCGATTAAATATTAATATCATCTCGATTTAGAGAAAAAAAGCTAGAAGCTAGAAATTCAATTAGGATTTTCAGAACTTAGATTATCACTTATAAAGATTCTGGAAAGTTTAAGGCGACACTTTAAGATATCTAGGCAAAATCTTCTCAAGTGTGACCAGAAAACTGACTTTTCATCTCCATTTAGATCCTCGCTCCTATTTAAAATTCGAAAATTAATTAGGAGTCGTTTATAAATGACGTCCGAAGATCTAATTGTTTTTCATAAACTTTAATATCTTAGATTCTATTGTTTTTAAGGTATTTTCCTCCTCCCATGTGATGTAATTTTCTATATCCCACAAAATCTAGAACCCATAACTGTTGATTAGTGTTTACATCCAAATTTAAAAAAAAATCTTTTAAAACATTTTAATATTTTACACATTCAATCCCAAACCAATAATTCATAAAAATATTTCTAACGCAAGTTTTAAATAAATTCAATTTCTTTATTTACAATAATATTTTTTTTTTCTATCAGCATATTGTTGAACTTTCATACGCACTGTGTCTTTCGACACATAATAATAGCTTCAACAAATTTCACTTCTTCCTCTAATTTATTGAATCTCATCTCTTCATTAATTCTCATCTTATGACTATTGTTGATAAAATTATACTGATGTATAGTCATGGCAGTAAATTATTGATTCTTTAAAAAATCTAAATGTGTGTCGCTTGCCGCGTTGTATTATTGTTGTGTATATTTGAACTGAATAAGAGTCTATTAATAATGCACGGCGAGATGAGAATAAAGAAGTCGCACATAAAGGCAAGAAAAAAGTGACCGTACACAATAAATTGTTAACAATCATAAGCCACAACGTGTTTCCTTAGCAATTTTTTTTGCCATCTGCCTCATTTGATATTTCAATAATTTATTTATTTTTAAAATATACATGCACAATCAACAACACAACAAAACTTTCAGGCAAATAAGCGAGGTTAGCTAATGACATCATTCGCAAATAACATCGTCTGTGATCACAGCTAGAAAGACGCGACAAACAGTCATTTTTCTCCTTTTTCTTCCTCACGTTTCTGGCTCTCGAACGAGAGAGTTCTGATATTTTGTTTTGATTTGATGGTGACAGGGTTGATGATGAGGATGTTGATGGAGAGATTTTTATTATTTTTAAGGTTGTTCTTTAAATTAAAACGGTGGTGATGAATTTAATAACCAGAGAATATAATAAATTTGGAAACCTTGTTCTTACATTAATGCTAATGATTTCTTAAAAATGTTAATAATTTTAAATGATTCTGAATTTTGTCAATTTCTAGCTAAAGTAGAGATAGTTTCTGGTTTTAAAAAAAACCGTTTGACTTTAGTCACTAGAGTCGCCTAAAAAAAAATACAAGTTTTAATCAATCTCAAGCTGTGACTTGAACTTAAGGGCACATCTGGAAGGTTCTTCTTACATATGTTAAAGCAATGTTAAAGTTTCAAAATATTAGCTTGATTTTAAATCAGTGGGTTAGTATCGGGAGAGCAGCAAAGGTCTTAAACTCAAGCAGATCCTTGGGGCTTGCGTAATAATCCTTATAAGTCAAAATACTCATAAGAAATCATAGTGTAGTGTCTATAAAATGTAGTTTGTGGTCCACATTGGTCCACATGGTTATCTAAAGTATTGAATTATTCCAAGGCCCAGCAGATGCGGCAGACCCTCCTCTCCTGCATCTCTTTTGGGAATCTTTTTGAATTTAATTGGTTTTTTAAAACAAAATCCCTCCCACTTTTGTAAAATTTCTAGCTTTGCTCCTGATTACGCTCCCGTTATTCCTTTCATTGATTAATCAAGTGAATGCCCCGTTCCTTAGTCTAACGCTGATCAGACTTTCTTAATCTTAAATGAGCAAATTTGTGTAGGTCCAACTCTGCGCATAATTCTATGTCACTATGAAAATTCTGTTATAATAATTTATTAAGTTGTTAGAAAACGACACTGAATGAATAATTCAAAAGCATTTATTAATACAAATAGTAGAAATAAAAGAAACACGCAAGTGTCTAGATTATAATAAAAGAAGAGAAAAACAAAAATTAAAGTCATCCACAAAAACTTTTCAAATGGAATGACACAGCCAAAAAAACATTTATTTTTTTATTTACCAAATTCTTTATATTTTTTATTTAAGCATACAAATAAATTTATTCATCTGGCGCTTAGCAATTCATTTCATGAACTTTTCAGTCTCGAATGTGAAATTTTTTAATTTATTTCAAGTAAATTAATTATTTCAAATGTAAGACCCTTAAAAGAATGTCAATAAACTGATCATGACCATAAAAAAAACAAAACATACAGCCAACAATGAATGTAACAGCAGTTGTGAGTCATTAAACTCTCATGGCATTGGCTCAATACGACAATCATTACCTCTCAGAAGTGCACGTGTGTGTGACTTGTAATTAAATATTAATTTTACTTTATTTTTCAAGAAATAAATTAAAAATTCATTAAGGAAGATGTAAACAGCAATTAAATTTTTCAAAAAAAAAATTGAGCATTTCAGCACTCGTGTGTGCTTTTATTGCTCACATTAAGATGAGATTTAAGGTACTTAAAACGAGTTTTAATTCTTGTTGGAGACTCAATTGAATTAATCCGCACAGTAAATAATCAAATACTTCAAAATATATTCTTTGGAAGCGCGTTCATGAAGAGGCAATAGAGTGTCTTTAATGACGTGATTAATTTTTATGCAAGGCACAACAAAAAAATTCCAAATATTCTTTTGATGGTTGTGAGAAAGTTTTAATGGGTGTGAAATTTATTATTTAAATTGAGGCTTGAGTATTGAGGTTTGATTCCTTACAAGGTGTAGGTATCAGACTAGGTTGGGTTGACTAGGTTGAAAGGAAATATCAAATTGGAATTGTTTTAAGCTTGCTAATTAAGAAATTAATTATTGAAAAGTTGGTACAGTGGTTCTCAAGCTATGAGTCACGGCACAAACTGTGTTCTTAATTAAAATTGAGTTTAAAATGAATTTTTTTGGAATAAAGTTTGCGATAAAATCTTCAAAATGGCTTCTAGAGTGCCAGGAACCGAAAACCTATGAGAGCCCCTGCTTTATGTAAGAAGGTTCCAAATTGGAATGCTGTCCTAGAATTAAATTTGACTATAACAAGGTTAAGATACTCGACAGAACTGTAATTGCTCCCATTCATTACATTTTAAAGATGAAATATCTATGAAAAATAGTGCGGCATATCCAGATCCTCAAACATCCCCGACTCAACGTCTAATATTTTTCACGCTTCAATTTAAAAAAAACTTGAAAAAAACTAAATCCAACTTTATGTAAAACTATAAAAATTAATGTCAGTACAAAAATGGCAAATTTACTTCATGCATCACGTATTGCTAGCATTTATCACATGTGAGGAGGCAAGCGAGCTGAAATGTTCTGCATTGAGGAAATGTTAAGTGCTCATCTCATACACAATGTAATTAATTTTAAATTCTTACTCTATTTACATAATTTTTTTTCTCTGCACAAACTTCCAACCAACTTACGAGTCATGCAAGAGCGCTAAGGCAAATTAATTTATAGAATTTTAAAAAAAAGTGAAAGTGAATAAAATGAGGAAAATTGAAATTGAAGAGAAATAAAAGTTGGATGCATTGGATATTTGTAACATTAAGTTGACATTTTGCCAAGAATAATTGAAGAAATATGAACACATGTGCAACGCATTTAAATATTCTTTCGTATTATGCTTGAATTTTTACTCACTTACGTCTGTAGGAGAGTATACAGAATATATTACAGGAAATTGAATTTCAAAAGTTTCCATCCTCATGACATAATATTTTAATTTGCTCATTGATGATCGTTTGCGATATTTTTCATGCAATTTTAATTGGCTTCAATTTTTTTCTGGTAGCTTGGAGAAATCATTAATGGATTTCGTACGAACGATTAGGGTCTTGGGAAGGTTTCTATGATATTAGGCCAGTGGTTCTCAACTTCTTGGGACCATTACAAAATAACAAAAATATTCAACAAAAATGTGTTGCATTGTTAAGATACCAGAAGATTTTGGGGACACACTAGTGTGTCGTAGAGCATAGTTAAAGAAGCAATGCCTTAGAGCATTCTCTTGCAATTCATAAAGTCTGCTACTGTCACTTTTAGTACTGGGCCATCTTGTGAGCGTCTGAACACATGTCCAACCCATCTCAAGCGATCTACACGGAGAACTGTAGCAATGTTAGCTTCATCCTGCATCCTGCATGTGACTAGAAACGCAGAACACCACAAACCATCAAAACCTTTCAAGTTGGCTTTTTTAAGACATTCAAGAATTTTTAACAAAGAAAACAAAGTCAGACTTGCAAAAAGTCACCACAATTTGATGAGAAGACATCTCATAAAATCAATTCCTTAACCACCGTTGAATCCAGTTCGTCAGAAAAATTCACACCACAAGAACAAGAGCAAGAAAGTAAGAAACCAAATTAAATCGAAAAGGAATTTCTTTTATGAGATGCAGAATCAGTCTTTATGTTTTCAGTAAAAAAAAACCACAACGATCGTGCATCGATTTCCTTGTAGCTGTGTTCGAAGTCAGCTTGTGGCTTTTTTTTTTCTCCATCAAACGAAAGAATTTGCAATGTAAAGCAAATAATTTCTCACTCATCATAATTTTTATTGAATTTATTATCTAACAGCACTTCCCATGCCACATTTGGGTATGGAATATTTCTCTATCTTCAGTACAATGCCATTTTTGGTATAGCAGACAAACGCTTGTAATTCCCAAAAGCGGATTATTATTGCTTTTACACGTCTCACGTCAAGTGAACGTAAAATCAATGAGAATAAAGTAATTTTAGACGTTAGTAATCGTATTGACTTTACATTTAAGGAGAAAAAGCATATAATTTCACAAATGCTTGTCTTGTATTACAAAAACACATAAATTCAGCTCACATTCGAGCTCAGATTCAGATTTATCATGCGAGCAATTACTGAACTATTCTTATGCAAGCTATGATCGCAAGGTCAGGAAACATTTACGTCTTGAGGTGCTAGATTTACACACAAAACATTGACACAAAGATGCAAACGGAAAAGAAGAAAAATGTGTAAATTTATTTTCAAAATCTAGCCACATTTAACACTTTGTCATTAGAGTGATCATTGTTGATCAATATTCAGCGAGTGATGCATGAAAAAAAAATTGAATGTTCATAGTTTGAGGTAGACACGAAGCCAAAAGGGGAGGGTGTTTGGGTGACAAATCCCCCCAAAGTCAACAGAAATTTTTTATTTTGCTTGGATTTTTATGAAAAAAAAACATAAAAATGCCCCCTCTTCTTAAATTCCTTAAATAGTTCTTGACCCACTTCCCCCCTTAAAATTCTCAAAAAGTACACACCCCCTGAATTTAAAAATTTTAAAAAATATTTAAAGCCATTCAATTTATTTGTAGAGATCGAATTCGAAAAAAAAACATTTACAGTTCGTGTACTAGAAACTAGTGACTAGAAAAAAATCGCAATTATGCAATCAAATGAAAAATTTTCTTTCTCTTTGACCTCTCAGCATGCCTATGTGAATAAATAAATAAAATGAAAATAGGGCGTGGCCAGAAATTTGAAGAAGGGGGGGGGGGGGGGGGGTGTATATTTGTGATTTTTTCATGAAAACCCTAGCAAAAAAAAGAAATTTCTGTTTACGTTGAGGGATTTGTCCCCCAAATCCCCCCCCCCCCCCCCTGGGTACGCGCCTGGAATGAAAACAAGAAACATTGTTTCTAAATGTCTAGTGTAAATAAAAGATTAAGACAGGAAGGCAGATGACAGGAAGGTTTTGAAAATTCTTAACAATTTACATTGATCGGGATATAATTAAAGATTTTTAGTGCCCTATAAAAAGGGTTATTTGCGGTATGATTCATGATCCCAAGGATAACAGTGGAAACACTTGAGAAATATTTTGCCCTTAGATAATTTTAGCATTTGAAGATCTTGCTTCAGCTCAAAAGTATAAACACAAACGTGATCGTTAAAAATGTTCAGACATTAAAATTTTTGAAACAATAATAAAAATGGAAAACATTTCTGTGTGCTTAATTTCTTAGAAGGTTTAAGATAAGAGAGAAATAATCTTAATGTGCACATTCAGTTAGCCATAAATCATTTGAAATTGGCTTGATTTTTGCCAACTTTATCTTCTCGTCGCCTTTATTTTTTTGGGAATATAATATGGTTGAGTTTGTTGATGCAAGGTGGTTTCATGTTTCAGTAAGGGTAATTAATGATGGTTTGTTGTGGTTTTTGTTGAACTTTTGAAAAATTGTCTGTTTGGGATATTCATAAATAACGTTTAACAAAAAAACGAGATTATTAGACTCACTAGCTTGTCCAAAACTGTTACAAAACTCATTACCAACCCCCTCCCCCCCCCCCCCTCCTCTTCAAAAACTGACACTTAACTTCAGACTCCTCTCTCGTTATATGTTTGACGTTATTTTTGAACGTTTTTTAAAATTTAAAAATCTCTTCACTCTATCGACTTCGAGCTCTAATTTTTTTCAAAATCATTTGTTTGAAAAAAAATTTTAAAAATTTAAATTTCAAATATTTACAAAACCAAACTTAGAAGGTTATCATTCATTGTCAATGGTCAACAAGACCAAAAACTATTATCTTAAAATTCATTCAAACATTTACTGGCAATGCGTTCGACATTAGCATCGTATACTTCTAATTTACATTACTCGCATCATTATTGAAATGTTTACTTAAAAATACTATACATATGCAAGTTTAATTTTCGCCTGCTTCTATTTATAGACCAACTCCATTTGTTGTATTATTTTAACATGAATTCTCTTTGAAGCATCAATACGAATAATATTCAATTTATGAAAATTTTCTCTTTAATTTAAGAATTTCTTGGTTTGTTTTTGAAGCGATATTCATTGATGGATGATTATTGAATAAATATTGATTGAGCAGTTTGGTCATGGCACATGACATGCAAGTCAAAATACTTGATCACATAGTAAATCATGAGAACAGGAGTCACGTATTTAGCACGGGTTGTTATTAATTAATAATAAATTTTTGCAAGTTTAATCAAATCAATCACGCTCTGTGGAGTCATTATTTAGTCTATAAAGACTTGATTGTTGGACATTAACAGATTGTTAGTCAAATACTTTAAGATTGTTAGGAATTTCATGAATCTAGAGGATCAATTTCTTCTTAAGAGTTCAAACATGTCAAAAATGAATTTTAGACATTCCAATTACTCAATTTCAAAAGTGACACAGCTAATGTCTTGCTTCTTTTCAGATGTAAAAGTCGTTTGATTTTAATTCCCTTTCTGACAAGTCCGCTATTTGTCTCATTTACATTTAGCACACAAAAAAATATCGTCACAGAAGTGTTGACAAATTTATTTTTGAGCAACACGAGTGCTGATTTTATAGCTTGTTGTAAGCCAAAGCAGTGAATATTAGCATATCCATTAAAAATTTACAATATAGAATTTCATTTGAAACTGTTCTGTTTATTGGTCTTGCATTGTTTGTGTCCAGAAAACTCAAAGTTTTATTGATGTAGCTTTGAAGATTGTTTTGATTTATAGCTGGACTTGATTTTATTAAAGGGTATTCTTTTGGCTATGCGGTTCTGATCGAATATTGCAATTTTTGAAAGACGCTATAATGAACTGAATCCCAACTTCAAACCTCTAATTCCAATAAAACAAACATTTGATAATTTTTTTCACATCAAAACACAATTCGAGCTGCTTTAAAAAAATTATCTCAAAATCAAAGGTCGAAAAATTCTCATTTTTATTTTGTTCTCCGCTTCTTCTTCAAAAACTACTTGAAACTAATCACTTAAGAATCAATGAAAGCAACAAACTCGTAATTCATACGTTTTAAGCCTATTTCAAAAAGAATTCTTGCTTCATGTTTCTTATGCCGGGAAGTGCCAATTTTTATTGACTTGACCTACAAAGGAAAAACAAGTATTTGGGCTGTAAAAAGAGCAAACGTCTTTGATGCTGCCTTTTATGCTTCATTTACTACGGTTTTTGATTTTTATGATTGCAACATTGTTGCGTATGAGCATTGCGAGTACGAAAAAGATAAACTGTCAGTGATAATTAAGTTTGATGCTCAAAACTAAAAAGGAAAGGAAGAGAGAAGTAAAAGAGATGTCTGGAAACATCAAAAGGGTCTGACACTATGATAATGAACCGTGTAATAAACCGTACATCATAATTATGGAGCTTTCAATAGAAAGTATTGTGTGTATGGATAAAAATCAATGAATCGTGTACGTTTGTAATAAATCGAAGAAAACATTCTTCCATTATGAGATTAAATAGTCAATCCCGATCAGTTCAATACCTTGATAATTATTTTTTTAAAACCTTACTCTCAAATGATTATATTTCAAGCGATTACGTCAATGTAACGAAATAACTTGACTTGAACCCAACTTGACTTGAACTCAACTTGACATGTATTCAACTTGACTTGAACTCACTTTGAATTCGACTTGACACTCGATTTAAACTCAAATTATTATTATTATATGTTTTTTCTCTTCTTTACTTTGCAAAGGAAAATCCATTCTAAACAGTTTTAACATCAACTGTTGAGATCGGCACAAAAATCTTTGAACTTTAAAATTGAACTAAACTTGAGCTCAACTTTACTTGAACTCAGCTTGACTTGAAATAGACTCGAACTCGACAAATTAACTTGACTTGAACTCAACTTGATACTCGACATGAACTCTACTTGAGACTAAACTTGACCTCAACTTGAGAATAAACTTGACATCAACTTGATACTCAACTTGAACTCAACTTGAGACTCGCTTGAATTCAACTTTTGCAGTGCAGCACTTATATAAAGTTGATCTGGCAACCCAACTCATATGCTACTCGGAGCCCCATAAAACTTTCTTGACACAGTAATTTTTATGTGTCTCGTATATCGAATAATTTTTTTATAGCTACATTGTTTGAACTTTCAATTGAATCATCAGAATTTTTAAGATTTAATGCTCACGTTTATAATTGAAATGTTTATTGAACAAAATGGTCGATAAATTGATTAATAATTTAATGCACATGCTTTTTAAAAGGAATTGAAATTTCAGATTCTGTCTGACTTTTGAGAAAATAGTCAGACTCAAATTTGACATAAATGGAGCAAATAAATTTCTAATTAATGACTTAAAAGAACGTCATTCATTTAAAATATTCTCAAATTACAGCTTAAATGATTCTATTAAGCTCATCTATCCAAAATATATTTAAAATACACTCCAATGAACTTCATAAAAATGAATGCGATTTAAAAAGCTACTAGCAAAACAACATCAACCTGTCAATCTATGAAATCAATTTAACTAATTAATTACTTAACATTAAAAACATTCACAGAGTGGCGATTTATTGCACATAAAAGTGACTGAAATAATTCCAAAGTTTACATTTTTGGGAAGGAATTTGGACGAAGCATTGAATTTACAAAAACAGCATGAAGACTTACTCCTCAACATACAAGTAAATATTGTTGTTCATAATTTGTATAACCTTAACCCGTACATAATTATATGCTGCCTGTTCTTGTAGAATTTACCAACACCGCTCGAGGAGTTTTATCGAAAAATACAGGAGAAAATTGCATCAAACGAGCCACAGAATCCACGACTAATTGAAGATATGGCAGAGTCATTATCGCAAGTGTGGAGCGATATTCTCAAAATATTGCACGAGCGTCGAACAATTATCAGCTTAAATGTTTTATTTTTTGAGCGTCTTGGTGAATGTTATGGTAAAATGGGTTCATTGGAATGTGCCTGCAGAGATACAATGATTCCGATTGAAGTGGATTCCGTGAGGGAATTTTTGGAGAAATTTAAGCATTTAAGAGTCGACGTTTTAGCTTCAATTGTGAATCCGTTAACAGTTGGAAATCAATTGCTTGAAAAATTGAAAGATATCACATCAATTGGATCATTAGATTCACGACCTGATCATATACTTGATGAATCAAAAAGATCAGTTACAACAGTTGAGTTGTGGCTTGAAGATTTGTCAGATAAGAGAAATAATTTGGAAACAGCATGGCTAAATCGTAAAATACAGCTTGAGCAGTGCCTCATTCTTGCACAATTGTCAAAAGATCTCTTTGAATTAGAGAAGATATTGAATAAGCAGCGTGATGAGATTTTAGGAACATTTACACTCGGCGATTCGACAAAAAGTGCCGAATCATTACTTCAAGACTATAATGCATGGAAAGTCGATGCCTTGGCTTTGCGTGACAAATCTTTAAAAATTACAAAAACAACAGAAGAAGTTGTAAGACAAGGAAATTTCACAGGGGAAGAAGCATGTGCTAAAGCCTATCAAGTGCTCGCTGGATGTACAGAATATCTTGATGAAATTGATCTTCGAGAGACATTGTTGCTGCAATCAAAGGAATTCTTTAGTCGTGCTGAAAATGTAATGAAGAAATTTGATGAGCTTGAGGTTGATTTAAAACGTGTCAGTTTACGTCCAGGCTCACCTAATTTCATCTCAGTGCACTTAAAATTGATGGAAGATGTCAGTTCAGCTATAAATAATGTTCTTGAACTTGGATATTCCCTCATTGATGAAGTTGGACGAACCAAACCTGAAGTATTAGGTGTAAAGCATGTTGTGGATGAAATCGAACGTCGTAAGATCTATCTTGAAGCTGCATTCTCAAAAGCAAGTGAAAAACACATTAAAATTAGTGATCAGCTCAATATTTTCCTCGAACAGTACAATGACATCTTCTCGTGGATCGAAACGCAAAAACGTGAGCGAATAATTAATGGACCATTGAATTTTATGGGCAACAACGTTGCACAGGCAAAAGATTGTCTCAATTCACATCAGCAACTTCTTCGACAACTTGAGGTAAGGCAATTATTCCCTTATTAAAAATATCAATCCATTAAATTTAATTCTCTTCCCATTTTTAGATCAAAAATGAAGAATTCAAAAACATCAAATCAAAATTTCATCCATTTACGGAGAGCTTAGAAGACTCACAACGCGACGATGTTAATGAAAAGATCAAATTACTCTCAATAAATTGGAATGATTTAAATAATTTTGTATCTGGTCGCATACCAATCATTGAGCTTTATTTACGCTTCCATCAAGAAGCTGAACATCTCATCAATCTTTTTAATAATCTGGAGCAAACGCTCAAGACAACGAGAAATGTTGATGAGTTTCACTACATTGACACCGTTTGGAGTAAAATTCAGACTCAATTTACGATGCTTAAAAATATTGCTAAGCTCTTTAATACGGAGAAAATTAAGGTTTGTTGGAATTATGATGGATTAATTTTGTGACTAAATGGTCTTGTGGAATATTTTGATTAATTGGGAGCTATTAGTGGTTAATTGAAATCAATATGTGGAAAATTTAATAAGATTTTATGTGTAGATCCAGAAAGGCACACGGTTTAAAAATGACTGTAAATCTGGCATCCGGGAATGCACTAACGCGGCACCAGATTGATATCCATTTTTCCGTATTGAGCCTTTCTGGAATTAGTGATGGTAAACCCATGAGACATGAAAAAATTCAGGAAATCCCACTAACCTTACATATGCCGCTTTTGTTTATGGCTCACTATCAAGGCCCGTGTCACATGAAAGGTTGACCACTACTGGTGTAGATCGTTGCAAGACATTGACTCTGAATCATGGACATCAGTGGCATTATTGTAATCCTTCTTCCTTACTTACTTACTTCGCTGGTCGTACAGATCAGTTGTGATCCATCCTAAGTCGTCGCCTAAAACTAGCTCTATCGCTGGCTACCATCTGCCAATTGCTGATTCCACATGCAACACTGTCTCTATCAACAGCCTCTTTCCATGATCCTTTTTCCTTACTAGAAAATAATTTCGTCGTTTTTAAACATTATGATCAGATCCACAATTTTCGGAACTAGAGCAAACTTATAATCAAATAGCGACTGCTTATTCAATCAAAAAGCTTAGAATTATGAAAGAAATGAAAATTTAATTTAAAACAATATCAAAAAGTTTGAATGAATCTGATTTTATGAATGTAGACTTTACTCTAACATTAGCTTAAGTCTGCCATGCTTACAAACTTACAAACGTGATTCGCTTAACTGAAATTTTAGAAATTGAAAATAATTTCAAATTTAATTAAAATTGAAATTAAATTGCTTCTTAAAACATTTTTGCATTCTCTGAAAAATCTTAATATTATTTCAGCCACAAAACTTACACAAAATGCATTAAAAAGTACATTAAAGGAACCTTGTATCATCAAACATCAAGCCCCAGTTATTCATTCATAGTAAAAAATTCAGCATTTTGTCATCCTGTCAAACTTTTCAAACAGTTGTTTATCATTTTCACAAACTATTAAGTTAAATTAGAAGCTTGAAATATTCATTTGCATACAATTTTCGCATACAAATTATGAATGTGGCGACCGCAATGATTTCTGTTTGGAAAATTGCCAATGTTTGATCAGTGCGAACGCTTAGCATGCAACATTGAATGACTAGCTTCATCTCTTTCATGAAACATTGATGTTTTTACAAAAGTGCATAAATCTAGCATGAGAAACATTAAAACTTTAAATAATGATGAACAACTGTCGCTTTTATGTTGTTTTAATACTCAATAAAACTTTGAATGCTTTTCTCATGAACAAAAACTACTTGATGAACTTCATGCATGCTAATGCTGATGATGATGACACCGAAAGAAATGTATCTCAAAGTCATTAGAAATAAGAAGATTTTAACATAAATTTTACTCTTCTCAAACATTTTTCTTTATTCTCTCAAGTTCCTCTAAAATTGAGAATATTCTCCTTATGTACAGCACATAATAAATACACCAAAAAAAAATATATATATTTTATTTTAATTTTTTTTTTTTTCATCTATTTTTATGTAACAGGTCGCCGAGCCATATCTTCAAGTCGATCGTGCAGCAAACTGTATCGAGAAGACACTCGACGCGTTCAGTAGTCGTCAGTTGGAAATTAGTGGAATATGGGAGAATTTTAATACGACGAAGGAAATTAGTATTATTCTGGAGAAAATCATGGCTGAGAACGTTGAGGTAGGAATTATTTTTTTTTGAATTTTCTTAAAATTTTTTAAAATTATTTTATTTGAATTTTGAAATTAATTTTTTTTTCTATTTTTAATTTTTCCCCATTGTTCTCGCCTCACAGACAATATCATTAACAGCAAAGATAGAAGATGAGCTTTATCCAATTCTCGCAACATCCGAGGAATTGCCAAGAGATTTAATACGTTTTGTTGATAATAAATTAAAGTCAGTTCAAAATGAAATACAGCAATCGGAAGCTGAATTGTCACAGCGCATTGAAAAGATCGATAAATTAGAAGGCAAGGATCAAGTGTCGTGTGAAAAAATTGTGCAAGTGAAAAATAATTTGAATTCAATTAAAACAAAATTATTCTCAATAAGTGCTGATTATAATGAGCTTGTGGACATTGTGTTGTCATTTTTACGATCGTATCAAGAAATTTATGAAAGTATCCGTGAGTATTTTTCGGTAAGAGATCAGTTTACGGCGCCGGTTGGTGGTGAAAATGTTGCGAATCTTATACGCGATTACGAGACATTTAAAAATAATACGATGGAGAGTTTCCGTAGTCTATTGGCTCAAAGTGAAAAGTTGATTGATCGGATAAAAATGCAAGAGCCACCGGGCGCGAAAGAACATGACACTGACAAGATAATATCATTGTTAGAGAATCTCAGAACGTATTTTGAGACAAATGCTGCTTCGGAAAATTCTGAACTTAAGCGACAATTCTTCATTACGGAATTCGAGAAGCTGTTGAAAGATTTAAATGAAAATATTAGTGACTTACAGTTACAGTTTAATGATATGAATGATAAATTTGGTGACTCTGCTGCTGCATGTAAAGTTTCTTCACTTTCTTACGAATATTACGAACGAAATGTTGATGTGAGTATTGAAATATATTTTCTTAATGTTTAGACTGAACATAGTGCTGCATATGTGAGGTGGCATCTAGTTGCCAAATCTAGGATTATTTATATGATAAAAACTTAATTAAAAGAATAGGAAAAAAGTGTATTTAATTATTTTTGAATGCCAACTGTTTCATTATTGTCTGGTGTCTAGGCTATGACATTCGAAGACGGCGATCTTTTGTGAGAATCTGTGATTTCTATCTTGTGCAATTGTAGATTAGAGAATTAATAAAATGAAAAAACTAAAGCTCTATAGCTTGGCATTTAAGCCGTGAGGGTTCTCTGGATCTGACGCTTAAACCTAGAACTGAAATTATTATTTAAAGTGAGATTCGAACCAATCTTTAAGTTTAAATAA
Organism: Chironomus riparius; assembly: GCA_917627325.4. Lineage (NCBI taxonomy): Eukaryota > Metazoa > Arthropoda > Insecta > Diptera > Chironomidae > Chironomus > Chironomus riparius. The sequence goes on from OU895877.1 coordinate 44,968,921, forward strand.
TAAGTAGTTTTATATACTGTGATTAAGATGTAAATAAAGGATTTAGGCCCCTTTCGTCTTCTCTTTAGTCGAAACTATCGAACTCAAGAATATTTGCAAAAATCATTCTCTTCAAGATCCGACTCAACTTACACATTTCACAACCTTACTGAAAATTTTGTTTACAGAATCAAATTTCATTCAATTTGTCTTCGAAAAACGACTTAAAAATTCTAAAGAAAATTCCAATTTGACTAAAATTTATCGCGTTAATCAATCAATATTTTTTCGTCATAACGCCAACCTGAATCTATCAATTTGAAATTTTCGTGCGGCATGAAAGTAATTTTCGAAGGAAAAAATCTATTTGGGATTTTTAATTTATTGACATAGTCATTATAGCCTGCCATTTTTATTTATTTATGAGCAATCTTGTGCGTATGTGTTGGTGTTTTAGGAGTAGCGTCATTTATATCTCAAAGATTACATCAATATTCTAAAATTAAGCAGCGTGAATTAAGTGAAAAGTGGCGTGCGAATGACTTTAAAATGTTCATCTCTAATAAGGGTCAAAAACTAGATTTACGCATATGAGTAGATGGACGTGTTTGATATATTTGAATTTATATTCTTTGAACGAAACTTTTTTATTTTCATTCAAAAAATCTTGGAGTATTTCCTCAACACACCACACGTCATTTTGCTTTTAAAAACATAGTTTGGGAACGAGACTGTAGAGAAAAAAATTAATGAGGACGATAGAGAAAAAAAGCAGAGCGAAAAGACTCAAAATAAAAAATTTATATTTTTTGGGGGTTGTTTGTTGATGACGTCTTGTATTTTTTCTGGTTAACAGTCATAGCTACTTTAATATGATTTCTTAAGAGTATCTAAGGCTAGTTTTCACGCTATAATAAATTTAAATGAAAATATTAAGACAAAAGTGACCAGGCAATTTCAAAGTAATTTAAATCAAATAAATACACATCATTCACAAATCACCCCCAATATAAAATGAAAGAAAAATTTCCTTTCAACTCATCACTGTCGTTTGTGTGGAAAATAAAACAAAAAGAAATCAGCCGAAGAAAAATATCCGCAAAAAATCATCACGAAAGTTAAAAACACTTGTAAATCTCATTTATTGGGAAAAACTTTGTTTTCTTTTTGGCTGTTTTTATCGACAGAAAAAAAATTTAGAGCCGCACCTAAAAAATGTTTTATGTCACAATATTGAGTAAAATTTTATTTGAAAAGTGTCAAGCCATTGAATCGTCGCTGGGATATTTTTCAACTCTTTTTGAAAAATAGGAAATTTTTGAGAAATTTTATAGCACTTGTTAGTATTTTTTCCATTCATACGATGAATGTTAATCTAAAGCCAAATGATTGGTGATGTCAGAGTTATTTGCTGGTGATTTGTGATGTTTTTGTGGAAGAGCAGTTGCAAAAAAGTTGTTTATTGCTGGAAATACTCCGTTTTAATTTTAGTCTATAGGCGTTAAAAATCTAAGAAGGTGGGGGGGGGGGGGGGGGGGGTTTCTTACGGTGCATGATCATTATAACAACACAGAAGCATATGAAGAAACTGTGTTTTCCCTTGCTTAGACTTTGATCTACTCATCCAATTTGGTACCGACGCTTCACCTCCTATAACAAGATTTGAGACCTTAAATTTGATTTTGGCTCAATTTGACGTCAAGATCTGGTGGTAGACAAACAGATAATGAAAATATCCTTTTTGATCTCAAAATCAACACTAGATCCAAAAATTCGAAAATAACATTGAGAAAAAAGGGCCGTACAGCTTAAATTAATCACCTCTCCATTAATCAAGTATAATTAACACACAAATAATTGTAAATCTGTTATCACTTTCAGTACATAGAACTTTATTTGATGCCTCAATATTTATTATGTTCATTAATTGTATTCATCTGACCATGCAAGACATAGCTTAGGGAATCTCGGATGCAGAATGACATGTTAAGATTTTTAAATAAACTTTATTAGTACAAAATGTAAATGTTACATTTAAGTCAAGGCTGCAGTTCTGTATTTAACAAACGAATGAATTCTACACTGGGGAAAAATTTCTTTTTTGATGCCGCTTAGCCCACGCATAATAAATTTAGTACAGTTTTATGACTCACAAAGAAATGATATTAAAGACTCATAACAAATAAATTTAATTGGATGTGATGTGATTTGTCGCTGGACAGAAAGCTTTGTGGTTTTTTGGGGGAAATTTGAAAATTATAGAGAAGGAGCTATGAGGAGGGGGTCAACAATGGACACGATGGAAGATTTCTTAAGCTTCTTCAGTTTTTCAGTCGAATGAGCCTCAACTGACTATATTCTTGATGGAACGACATCAATTCAGTGGCCATTGAACTCATAGATTGATATTGATGATAGGACAGCGATGCTCTTAAGTGTTGTCCCTATCATAGGGTCCGTTCACTTATTACGTAACGCGAAAAAACGACCCCCCCCCATTCGTAACAAAATTTGTATGAAAAAAATTTCTTTTGTTTGGACCGTAACAAAATCTTAGACCCCTTAAAAGCGTTACGTAAAACGTGAACGGCCCCATAGTGTCCACAGCCATACATCATATTTGATGTGACATCCAGAAGGTGTCTTAAAACAATATTGATCGCTTTGGGTTCAAAAAATTCATCAAAATTTCCAAGAAAACAAAATTCACAAATTTTTAAGCAAAAAGTAAAACATTCGCCCACATAACCTGTCTAGCATGCAAATCTGCCAATGTTTTGATGTCCACAGACCACGCAAAATTTCCTTTAATATTCTTTCATGTAAACAGAAAATCATACGAGTTGTTTACTCATATCCAACAAACTATGACTGCATTATATTTCAATAGTCCACGCGTAGACATTAAAACATCATAAATCCATCTGCAAAATAAATTCTCGGCGTGTAAATCAAAATACGAAGTAAATTTTAATCATGTTAAATGTCTCATCATATTATCCCACATGCAATTTTTTGTTCCCATTTTTTATTAAATGTTCAGTTCTACAACAAAATTTATGTGGCATTTATTTGTTCATGTTTTTCATCTTTTCCTTTCTTCTTCTTTTTATTTGCAGTTATTGAATAAACGAATCGAAAATTTTATTAACTCATACAGTAACATCTCATATCCTGACGCAAAGCCATACGTTAGTGATGAATTGATGAAACTACTAAGGAGATGGGACGATTTTAAAAATCAATCGGCGAGATTGAAGAATAATCTCTCGTTGGCGCAACAATATTTCAGCCTCTTGGAAAATGTGAGTAAAATTTCTTTCTTTTTTCTTTTCTTTTTTCGACACAAACAAATTCGATGATGATGAAATTAAGAAGAGTTTGACAGGCGTTAAAAATTTTTCATAGTCTTTTAATCTGATTTCATCATGAATTGAGTTTAAATTGCATTGTCGGCTATAAATTTAAAGACAGTAAATTAAGGAATCAACGATGATGTGAAGGCAATTTGTTGGGGAATAAATTTGTTGTGGAAGTTTGGTGAAGAATTGGCATACTTTTGACACAGTGTGGATTAAAATTGAAATTTTTTATAAAATTTTCCTGAAAAGGTGAAAGTGGTGAACTTTTTATATTTTTGTGGTGAATATGGTTGAACTTTTGCATTTTTAAGGTGAATATATTGAAAGTTTAATATCTCGTGGTGAATATGGTGAAAGTTCGCAGTTTTTGTGGTGAATATTGTGAAAGTTTTGCTTTTTGTGGTGAATAACGTAAAATTTTCAAATTTTGTGGTGATCATAATTAAAGTTTTATATTTTGTGGTGAAAATGGTGAAAATTTTCACAATTTTACTTTTTTGGTGAAGGTTCAACATTTTTGTGGTAAAAAAGGGTGAAAATTTTGCATTTTTGTGGTGAATATATTGAAATTTTAATATTTTGTGGTGAAAATGGTGAAAATTTCACAATCTTGTGGTGAAAATGGTGAAAATTTCACAACATTGTGGTGAATGAGATGGAAGTTCGACATTTTGTGGTGAATATGGAAAAAGTTCGCATTTTTTTGTGGTGAAAATGTTGAAACTTTTGCATTTTGTAGTAAAATGGTGAAAATTCAGCATTTTGAGGTGAATATGATATAGAAATGTGAAAGTTCTGAATTTTTTATTTTGTGGTGAATAAAGTGAAGTTTTACATTTTTGTGGTGAATATGGTGCAAATTTAGCATTTTAGTGGTGAATATGGTGGAACTTTTGCATTTTGTGTTGAAAATCTTACATTTTCGAGTTGAATTTTAAAAATTTTAAAAATGTTTGTAGTACAATGAATTTTCAACCGAATTTAATAACTGAACCAATCAAAAACAAACTTACTAATTTAATTCAACCTTAATTCTCACTTTAGGTCGAAACGCGCTATCACAAAACATACACATTTTTGGTGAACTCTGTAAATTTGAGAAAAGAGGAATTAAAAACATCGGCTGCGGCATTCGACTTAATTGATGAACTAGAGAAATATGTCGTAGACAACAAGCAAGCACAACTTGATGATTTAAAGAAATTATCACAAATTTCAAACGATGTTTTTGGCTACGATAAGACAGAAAACCTTTATTCTGATAATATATTTATATTCCAGTCATTTGAGAAAATGAAATCTGATATTGTAGATTTAGTTAAAGATCTGAAGAGAAAGGAAGATCCAGTTGCAATGATTAATGAAATTGACAATAAGATTCTCGTCATTGAAAGCCATGAGGAAGTTTTGAGGAACGAAACAATCCACGAAATTATTCCAGTTGTTGAAAATGAGCCACCAAAGTTCTTGCGTTATCTTGAAAGTGCTGAAGTCACAGAAGGTGACAATTTCATCTTTGAATGTATTCTCAGAGGACAACCAGAACCAACAGTTCAATGGCTCAAATTTAACACTCCACTTGCTGACAATCCCAACTACAAAATTTCATTTGGAAACGGAAAATGTCGTCTAGATATTCCGAAAATAACAAGTGCAGATGCTGCCGTATTTTCATGTATTGCAACAAATGTCGCTGGCACAAGTCAAACAACAGCAAATTTAATTGTAAAACCACGACAGGAAGTACAGCCGTTGACACCGCCATCATTCTTGAGACTTTTACAAAATGCTTATGCCAATGAGAGATCAACTTTTGAATTCAACTGCTTAGTTGGTGGAAATCCACTACCAACTGTTCAATGGTACAGGAATGATGTGTGTGTTGACAATGACATCAACTATAACATCACATACAACAATGGAACTGCCTTATTAAAAATTCCAACTGTGCGTGTTGAGGATCAAGGAATATTTACAGTCAAAGCAATCAACCAGATGGGCTACAATGAATGTAGTGCCATCTTGAGTGTAGAAGGTAAAAAAATATTCAAAATTTATTTTTCCTGTCTCAAAAAATTTATAAATTTTATTTTTTCTCTTCAAAAAACAGCTGTTGAGAAAAATATCAAGCCAACAATCAAGTCTCCACTGTCGAATGTGTTGACGCGAGCCGGTCAAAAAATAACACTCGAATGTGACATCGCTGGCAAGCCACAGCCTGAAGTTTATGTGATGCACAACGGAAAAATTCTCTCTGATCATGACGTCAATGTGAGTAGCTTATTCTCTCTTTATTTACTAAATGCAATTAGTTACGCCGCACTAGTGTTGTCATGTGTAAGAATTTAGGGCATTAATTTGAAATTAAAACTATTAAGTTTGAGTCAGGGTTGTGAAGATGTATGCAAATTAGTAGCTAATTATAAAATTGTGACATTAGCGTCATTATTCATTCTGTTGTTTTTTAATTTTTTTAGGGGATATTCAGAAATGATGTCATATATTTTAAGTAGATTGACTAGGATTATAGAGGTCAAGGGCTTCAAGGGTTTAAATGGAGGTTGATTCAAAAAACAATAACTGTATTCTGTTAATATTTTTTTGGAGGGAGGGGGTCTGTGCGGATTCCTAAGGAGAGGAGGGGGGGGGGGGGGGGGGATTTGGGGGACAAATTCCTTTCGCCTTGAGAAATTTCTTCATTTTGCTTGAGTTTTTATGAAAAAATCGAAAAAAATTCCCACTACCCCCCCCCCCCCTCCACCCTCTTCAAATTCCTGGCTTCGTCTCTATGTCTCGATCTAAAATCTCACGTTTATGTCCATCATTTGTGAACGTCCCCATTTTCGCTGTATTTCTTGTGGGACTAAGACTTAAACTATTTTTGTCAAAACATTTCAATTCGATTTTAACCTCTGTAATGAGAAATGTGTCACACATTTTGGGTTTCTACAAAATATTTTACTTCACAATTCAAATATGAAAAATAAATTGGATGTCATAGATGCTATTAAGTGAAGTGGGAGACTTTGATCTTAATTATGTTAATGTTTTTAAAAATTACCTCAATTTAGAAGTGTGAGTACAAAATATTTTACAAGGATGTGACACTTGGCGTTTGTAATCTTAAACTTGGTTGACAACAGAAAATATTTTATGCACACGTGTATCTTCGAATCGATTGAATGATTGATTGATGAACGATTTGTGACATGTTGAGCATTAAAATTAGATACAAAATGACAAACAAACAAAAGCAGTTGTTTCAAATGAGAGAGACTAGCTTCTTTGGATAATAGAGATTTGCTTTTTGTGTTTTGATATTGACCACAACTTTTGAATATTTCTTGAAAACTTTCTGTATTTGAATATCAAAATCATCAATGTTTGGATTTTTTTGGACATTGCTTATGAAGACATATCAATTATAGGGGGGGGGGGGGGGGGGGCTCTATTGTGAAAATTTTGTTACAATTATGGTTTCTTAAACTTTTGGTTATTCCAATACGTCATTAATAAATGGTCCCTAGTGTAACATTTTTCTTTAAACTTGATTACTTTTTTCAATTGTAAAGGCGAATAAGATGTGATCAAATCGTGATCAGCTCGTGATCTTCCTACCTTGTTATTAAGTTTCAGAATCAGTTAAAATCTAAAATCAAGTTTCCCACATTTTAAAAAAATTTAAGAAAAAGAATTTTTTGAAGCAATCTTCAAATGTTTCGGAACTATCACATATGCAGACAACCGAAAAATTAAAACATTGCTTGAAAAAAAGATATTGTGAAAATGTGAAAAGTTGAGGTGAATGACTGACCGATATGAAGGAAAATTTACTGTACAATAATTTCACTTGTGACTTTTAAAAACAAACAGTAAAGTAAGTTGTTGCTAATTATTATGAAACTGTGGGCTGTTCATCATTAATGTATGCTTTAGTAGCTATTAAGGGATGTGACGCTTGGATTGGACTAAAAGCATAGCGTCAAGTGTAGGTCATATTCAAAATGAGGTTTAAGAGGCAAGCCTCTCTCAACTAACCCTCTTCAACTCTATAGCACAGTGTTGTCCAATCTGTGTGCCACGGCACACTGGTGTGTCGTAGGATTTTTATGAAAATGACGTGAGCCGGATGCTGTGTGTGACTTTAGTCATGGTTTACCTCTCAGGTGTGCTCAAGATTGGACCACACTGCTTTAGTAGAATAGCTGAGATGGATGAATTATTGTTTTTGTATTAAGCAAGTTGTCAAACGGTCTGGGACAGTGATTTTCAAACTGTGTGCTGCAAAAAAAAATCCAGTTGTGCCTTAAAAAAATTGATTGCTAAAATTGGCACTTTTTTTCATGTTTTAAGACTTCAAAAAGATGATTAAAACCATTTAGTGTGCCGTGAAAGTTTTTATGTAAAAATATGTGCCGTGAATCAAAAAGTTTGAGAAACACTGGTCTGAGAGCAGGTGCATAGTTAGGAACAGATAAAGTAGATTGATGTGCAAACTTCTTCAATTTGCTATGATTATTTAAAAATTAACCCCTTAACTCACCCCCCCCCCCCCCTCCCAATTTCTCCTTTGTTATCCACACTTCTAGTTAAAGAAAGCTCTAAATTTCAAGGTTCAAGTTTTGTCATTTTAATGACAACTCATCCTTAGTTGACCATTGTATATTTCTAAAAAAGAAAATAAAGCTTCCATTTATTTCTAGAAAGTTCAATAATCAAAACTAAAAGATAAACCTCGAATTAGCAATAAATTCTTCCATAAGGTCAATAAACATCCTTATGACCAGTCACATATGTTCAATTGATCATTTCTCGATCATTCCTTGCTTAATCAAATAAAAACTTCAAACGAATTAAATTTATCAATAACTATTTGCACTTGTAAATGCATTAATATCCTATATCATCTTGAATTTTAATGACTTAAAGCAACAATCTTTTTATTTCCGGATGCAAAAATAATTTTATAGTTACGGCATGATCTAAAAATTGCCTTTCGCGACAATTTTTAATAATTTTCCACTTTAATAATTTTTTTTTTCATTTTCGAAATCAAAATAAATTTACACTTACAAAAAAAGCCATAAAAAATATCCAAAAACACTCCAAGCGATTATCCATTAAAAGATATTTTGAATATACCCACCCATATGGTTATATGATTAATTTCCATTCACAAAATCTTCAATAAATTTTCCCTCAATATGAAAATCAATTAAAAAAACATCCACAGATGTGAGGAGGTCACATTTAATTCGCACAGTGGCGTTACATCGAATTAATTGAAATTAAAAAATAAAAGTTTTTTTGTGGTAAAGTAAACAAAAGGCAAGAAGGAACCAGAAGAAAAACTAACAAAAAAGTATGACATCATTTCTGAAATTTTCCAAGATTTTCTTTTCGAAAATGTACACGAAAAAGAATAAAACACATGTGTATGGGCGCGCTTAAACTTACGAGATGATCTTAAAATAGAAAAATTAAAAGTAAAGATGCTGGCTCGCATGTGTGTGCATTAAGACATCATCGTGAGTTCATATAGATTTTCTTTAAGTTCGATACGATACAAATGTAAAGGAATAAAGAATTTTTCCCTGTATTTTTCAAAAAAAAATATTTTTCTTTTATTTTCCTTTCAGTTGCAGTACGACGGCGAAACTGTAAGGTTAACATTACCACATGCAGCCAGCGTCAAAGATTCTGGAATATATAAAGTCATTGGAAGAAATATTGCTGGTGAAGCGTCAACTGAGTGCTTTGTACAAGTCGAGCAACAAAAAGAAGAAGTTCAAGCACCAATACAGCCAAAACTTATCAAGCCATCGATTCAACAACCTCTCAAAGACATTTCAGTTTTTGAGGGAAAACCTGTACATTTGGAGGCAATAATTGTTGGACAACCAGAACCAGAAGTAATTTGGTTACAGAACGAGAAGCCAGTCAAAGAGTCTAACGACATTCGATTGTATTTCCAAGGAGACACCTGCACATTGTTCATTAACGAGGCCTTTTTAGAGGACGCAGGCGTATACAAAATAGTTGCAATAAATTCAGCTGGTGAGGCATCAAGTGAATGTCGTGTAAGTGTGACACCATTGAATATTCTTGAACCAGCTATACGTCCAACAGAATCTGAACGATTCTTATCCAGTAGCGTAATGCCACCAAAATTCGAAAAATTATTAACGGATGGTCTTGCAAATGAAGGCGAATCTGTTGAATTGGAATGTTGCCTAGTTAGTGGACCGTTGCCAGAAATAAAATGGTATTTGAATAATAAAGAAATTGTATATAATGATCGTATACAAGCAGTCGCAAATGAAGATGGAGCATTAAAATTAATTATTCGAAATGTATTGCCAGATGATAAAGGCGTTTATACGGTCAAGGCCACAAACTCAACTGGCATTGCAAAATGCTTCTCACACTTGATTGTAAAGTCAACTGCAAATAGCAGCAGTGATAATCTCATCAATCGCTTGGAAACAGACCACGAGAAAATCATCTGTCCAACATTCAAGGAATTATTTGCCGATCGTTCAGTGAACTACGGAGAATCAACGAAATTCGAATGTATTGTTTATGGCAAACCAACACCAAAGATCAAGTGGTATTTTAATGATATGCCTGTGCACGGAAGAGATTTTCTCATTTCCACAAGTGGCGAGCGTCAAGTGCTCACGATTCCTAAAGTTGCTCCTGAAACTGTTGGCAAAGTTTCATGTATCGCTGAGAATGAAGCAGGAAAGGCAACTTGTGTGGCAATGCTAACAGGATCTGGAATTCCATTATCAACTGAGGAGCAGTTCACAACACAAGAAGACATTTCTGGATCATCACTTGTCACAATGCAAAAACACATCACAACTACTACAACAACAAAACAATCGAATGTTTTTGGCAATGGAGTTCCACCACAATCGCAGTTCCATTCAACAAGTGAACAGATTGATTCATCTTACAAGAAAATTGGTGATGCACCAGCTGAAGTCAGTGAATCTAAGAAATATGAGGAAGTAAGAGAATCATCAGCTGAGCCACAACAAACATTTGCACAAAAGCTGCTCAATTTCAGCAGGAATGACATGACAAATGAGAAGCATGAAAGCATAATAGCTCAATCTGGACAAATTTCAACTGGAAAGCCAATCAGAAGAAGCACAGCTCCACGATTTGTATCACCATTGATTGGAAAGATTGTCGATCAAGGTGTTGATGTTACACTTGAGGGTATCGTTGATGGATATCCAGCACCAAATGTTGAAGTTACAAAGAATGATGAGCCAATCACTACAATCCCTGGAGTCATTGAAATCTCATACAGCTTGAACAAAATTGTCATTAAATTATTCAATGTTAGTATAAAGGATGCTGGTCGTTATTCAGCGATTGCTAAAAATGATGCAGGATCAGCAACAAGCACAGCTGATGTTGTTGTAAAGAAATCAATTTTCCCACCAGTTTTTGGAAGAAGATTGCAAGCTCAAGTTGTAAAGAAGGGAGAACGAGTTATAATGGATTGCGAAATTACCGGCACACCTGAACCACAAGTTTCATGGTACAAAGATGATCGTCCAATTGCACAGGCAATGACGAATGAATATAGAATTACTCAACTTGGTATTTGCCATAAGTTGATTGTTGAGAATGGTAAGGATGGAGGTTTCGAGGCACTTGTTTTTGAGCACAGCATTAAAATTCATAAAATATTCTCATTTATTTTCAGTAAAAGTTCAAGACACTGGCAAATACATGGTCAAGGCTGTTAATTCTGGTGGAGAAGCACAAAGCATCGCAGACTTTATGGTTCTTGAGTCACAACCCGATCGAATGGTTGAAGTCACAAAGACAACTGTCTTTAGTGACCTTCCATCAAATCATCTCAAGGTAAGGCTTTTGGCTTTTACTTCCTTTATACTTTACAAAAATATTTTTCTCTTCCTTTTCTATCCAAAAAAAACATTGAATTTTATTTTTTAAACAATCAAAATTAAACTTTTTTATAAAGACTGGTCCATTCATGGATCAATCGGTTCCAAAAGAGAATGGAATTCCTAAAGAAAATTATTCATCACATCAAGAGGTTTCGTCTAAAGCACAATTAGGAAGCTCCACAGAATCAAAAGTCATTATGGAAACGACAAGAACAACGTCAGCTACAATGCGTCTTGAGCATACGCCTCATTTCAATGATTTACCTCCAATTACGTTCTCACAAAGAACACAAACGCCAACAATTCCTTTGGTAAGTGAAGGAACAATGATCGATAGTGAATTGAGGGTTAGTAAGCATTCTGAACAGACACAAACGGATGCACCAAAAGAAAAGCCAAGAGAATTTGATATTCCAATTAGACAGGAAGTTACATTTCCATTCGTGGAAGGTCCTAAAATCATGCAAACTCCTGAACCAATCAGGAAGAGTGCTTTGGAATATTTTGAGAGCAATTTGAAGAATCTACCAGAATTGAGCGAGGAAAAGTACACAAGATATGAGGATGCTGTTAAAGGAAGTCACACATATGTCAGTAAACAACATGAAATTAAGGAAGAATTTAAATCAAAACTTACGGATGATTTGAGCTATTTGAATCTTAAGCCAGAACCACCAGCAGAATTATCTTTCATGCCTAAAACTCAACCGATTGGACATCCAGAAAAGATTGTTGAAAGAGTTAAGAAACTTGAGCAAATAAATCAATCTAGTGAAACACCATTGAGTGGAACTATACATCCTCCAATGTACACGAAAGAAGAAAAATTCGAGAAAAAGGAATTCTCATCAACAAAGTCGACAACACCTTTTGTGCCAAAAGTTTCAACACCAACATTTGCTCCACATGTTAATCAACTGATCCCAGACACAAGAATTGGAAGAAGTGCATCACCAAAGCCATCAACTGAAGGTGTAAATATGGAGAAGTTATGGGCAATGAAACCAAAAACTCCAGAACCATTTGCTGCTCCACAGCAACAGACACAAATGCAATCACAAGAAGATTATAGACAACAAAGCTTTACACATGAACACAAGTCATCATTTGTGGCTTATTCATCACAAAAAACTGTCAACCAAGAATCTGTTGAGCCTCCAAAGGAACATTTTGTACCAATTCAGCCATATCAAGCTCCACAAGAGCAAGCACCAGTAGAAGAACTTCCAAAAACATCAATTAAGGATACAAAGAGCTACTTTGAACAAAGAATTAAGGAAGAGGAAGTAAAGTCAATTTCTTTACCAGAACTAAAAGCTCCAAGTTTAGTAAAGCAATTTGCTAAGCCGATGGTTCCACTCATCCCTGATAATTATGAATTAGGAATCGAACCAGGCGCACCACCAGAAATTTGCTATGCACCAAAGCCAGTTTTGGAAAGGAAGCAATCATATGTTGAGAAAATTGAAAAGTCTTTGGAACAAAATATTGAAAAGGAACCAGATCGTGTTCCACGTGGTGGTGTAAGGATCTTTCCACAAAGACAGACACCAAACAGGATGTCTTCTCAATCTCCACAGAGATTCCAAGCACCAAAACAGAATGTACAGCAGCCAACACCAAAACCAGTACCACAGCCTGTTTTCCATGCTTCAGAAAATGTTTATCATCCACCTGAGCCTGTTTTTAAGGCTCCAGAACCAGTTTTTAAGGCTCCTGAGCCAGTTTTCCTTCCAGAGCCAGTAATTAAAGCTCCAGAACCAGTTTTCAAAGCTCCAGAACCAATTCAACCAGTTCTTCAGCCAGAACCAACACCAATATTTATGACACAGCCGATTTTACCACCAAAACTACCGGAACCATTTATTCCTGAGAAATTTGAGAGTCATGAAACTCACAGTGAAATCAAGAAGGAAGAAACAATTTCTGGATATCGACGTGTAGCCCCACCAAAGTTCTTAGAACGTGGAAAGTCATCAGAACCAACATTTGTGCCACCACCAAAGTTTGCGAGTCCAACATTTACAAAGGCAACGGAGCCAATCATTAGAGATGTTCCAATCACAGTTCAGAAACACGAGCCAGTTAAACAACAGCCAGCTTATCAAAGTAATCAACAGCAAACCAAGCAACAATCATTTTTGTACAAATCAGAACCAGTTAAGCAATCAGCTCCTCAGCCATTGGCTAATATGCCTCTAATTCAACCTGGTCCACAACCAATTTATCAAAACTATCAATCATCATCACATCAGGAACAAACATTTACTAAGAAAACAGAAACAATTAAGCAATCTGGACCACAGCCATCTCCTCAACCAATTTATCAATCACAACAGCAATCAGTTCCTCAACCAAAGCAAATAATCAAGCCATCAGCAGTTAAGCCAAAAGGAAAATTCGAAGAATTCGTATCAGAATCCCAACAATCATTTCAAAGCATGTATAAAAATTTTGTAAAATCAGAACAAAGTCAACATACGACAGAATCCTATTTTCAAAGGATTGCATCACCCAAAACAGTCTCACAACCATCACCACAACAACAACAAACACCGACGCAATCACAATTTAAGAAACCAGAACAATCGCAGGTTCGCAAAAAGTTTAATCCCGATGTGATGCTTTAGATGTGATTTTTTTTGACACTTTTTTTTTCTTCTTCTTTTTCCACTTTTTCACATTACAGAAAAATTGTATTATTCAATAGAAAACAAACTTTTTTATTTTGTTGTTGAAAAAAAAACCTTTACACACAATTAAACATGCACAAACCAAAATTGAAAATATACTTATTTATACTTAGCACCCGAGCGGGACACTTATGAATGTTGCTACTAGAGTTGTATATTAGCAATATACTAAGGAGACACTAGAGTCGATTTTATTAGGTTCATAAATTTCACAGCTATTTAAGATTGAAATTTATCAGACCTCTGAGTAAGCTCTTAGTATATTCCTAAGACGGTACCTAACCAGCAACATTCAAAGATGTCCTGCTTAGGCTAGACACACATTTTACCAATTAATCAAGCTTGAAATTGAGAAATTATTCGCTAAACTAATTTTACATAAACACAAACACGGAAATTTTTTTCGGATTTTCTTTCACTCCTGCTCATCTTTCCTTGCAAGAATCACTTCATTATCAGCACAAAAAAAAATGTTACTCATCTGATCCTCATCATTATCATCATCTCTTCTACTATTATTATAAGCTTTAGTCATTTGAGATTATTTATTGACATGAAAACTCGAAATAAAGAAAGAAAAAAATAATTTTTTGAACACTTTTTTTTGATTTGCAATTTTTAAGGCTATCCACATGCTTATTTAGATCTGGTTAAATCGAGCAGTGGTCTGAAAGATTATTTAAATAGAAATAGTCATTAACGCATTGAATGAAGTAATTTGAGATGAAAATACAGCAACATTGTTGCCAGAATAACTGAGCTCTACACCTACTGATTCGTTGCATCATGTCTAATGAATCAAATTTTATTATTGAATATTTTTAAAAGGAAAAATCTTATGTCATTGCTATTTAAAAGGAGTATTTTGACAACATTGAGTTTGTGACTCAATTATTATTTTTGGGATTCTAATTTGTTTTGTTATTTATTGATTATTATTCATTAAATACCATTAAAACTATTACTAATGCTGAGTTACAGTTAATTGTCTTTAAATAATTCAAATCAATTTAAATTAAAAATTTAAAATTTAAATAAAATTTGATATCAATTATAAAAGCTCTACTCAGACTAAGTTTTCCAAAAACACAATAAAGTCTCATTTTAAGAGAAGCTACTGTAGATTTTCTCAAATTTCTTCTTCATTCAATACATGCAAATCAAGTAGAAAATAATACAAATAAAAAATTGATGCCCAAGCGATGAGAACTTTATGTTCATGAAAATTTGGTTTCCAAATTAAGACTTGAACCCATGTAAAGCCCTTGCTTTACCCTTTTGAACCCAAAACTCGAAATCCACTCGAGATTCTCATCGATTTTGTATGGTGGAGTCAACTTCAATCCGACTCGACTACATACAAAATGTCATTGACTTCAAGCTCTGCTTGGCCCTAAGTGGTCATCTTTCAAGTTAACTATTTTACTTTCAAAAGATTCGAAACCCAAAAATTGTAACCTTTGACAGCACAACAGAGTCGGTTGAGCAAGTTTTTAAGGCCCTAGAATCAAAGAATCCCTCGAGAGTGATCCAGAAACTGGCTTCAAAAAGACAAAGATGTGCGTTATTGACACGGTCAAGCTGTTTGATCCAAGAAATCAGACTTGAGTACTAAAAGTGATGAAATCAAATTTTGATAATTTAGATCAGAGCTTCTCAAACTTTTTTGTTCCACGGCACATTTTTCTACATAAAAATTTTCGTGACACACGAAATGATTTTCATAACTTTATTGAAGTCATAAAACATGAGCAATCAATATTTTCGTGGCACATAGATTGACAACCACTGACTTAGATAGATCCTAATACCAAAAACTATCCTATCTGTCCTTAGATCTTAACTTACCATAGTCTTAAGGAAATATCATTTGAAAAAGTATTATTAAATTAAAAATGATGTAACTTATCATTCCAATATTCATAAAATTCCCATATACATAAAAAGTGTCCATCCCTTGATGAAAATCCGTGACACAATCAAAACAAATTTAGATCCAATTACACATTCGCATCATTTTCAATTCTTAATTGTGTGTGAAATGAGTTCTTTACTAATGAAAAAGAAAATTCGAAAATGAAAATAAAAAAAAATCTTTTTTGCTTGTATTGGTTTTTCTTCAGAGTTGGGAGCGTGCTAAAAAGCGTCCACAGGCAAAACCTGCAGACGGCATTGTCGGTAGACGCTTTTTGACTGCAGCCGGTAGTTTTTTTTTTGCCGGCAACCGGCAAAAACGGCTACCGACATTGCCGGTCGCCGGCAAAAACGGCGACTGGTAAGACGCTGAGCGTCCAAAAAATGAAAATTTTAAAAAAATTTCTATTAACAATGAAAAATGTTGAAAATGTTGATTTAAAATAATAAAAGGAGTTAAATATGATTAAAACTTGTAAAAAATTATTTGAAAAATGGTAAAAAACGAAAATCATAACAAACGATAAAATAATTGCTGCAGATTCTAAATTTTTCTTTTTATTACTATGTTTAAACTATTCTTCTTTTTAAGTGTAAGTTTTTTTTGATAAGTCGAAATTTTTTTTATTTTTATTTGTTTTTTAAACTTCCTTTTGTTTTGTTTTTAAGTACGTTTAAGTTGATGATGTTAAAGTTAATTTTTTGTTTTTTTTTTGTTTTTTTTTGTTTTTTTTTTGTTTTTTTTTTTTGTTTTTTTCTGTTTTTTTTTTTTTCTTCTTTAAACTTCTATTTCGTCTTTTTTTCTAAGTGTGTCTAAGTCTAATTTTTTCATTCTCTATTTCCATTTTGTTGATTTTTTGTTTATGCTTTGACAGTCTACGTCTAAGTTGTCTTGGTTTTAAAGCTTCTATTTCCTTTTGTAGTTTTAGAAAAATTTTATTTTTTGTAACAAGTCTAAGTTGTACTTGCAAACCATGATTGCGTTGAGCGTGTTGTCTGCTAATAACGTCCTCAAGTGGTTAAGGACAAGAGCGAAACCACTGAAGTCTCTCTCAACCTTGACCTGTGAAAAAGCAGCCCCGTAGACAACCTGAGACACCTTGTAGATTTCTGGTTCTTTATCACGTTTGTTGTACCAGTACTTTTGCGGGTTTAACTTAGCGCCTGATGATATTCTTATCTCTGCTAGAAACCTGGTGATCTGTTGGCGAATGGTCAATCGCTGGTTTATGTTTTGCCATGATTGATCTTGTCCTCGTCGACCACCTCCTAGTCGTTGATCTAATGCCTCATAAATGACGTTTTGTTGATCTCGATTTTGATCCTCTAGTTGCTCAACTTGTCCTCTGTTGATAAGTACCTGGTGAATTTTTTCGATATGCACCATTCCTCTTTCCAATAGTTCTGGGCCAAAGAAATCTTCTTGATTATTTGACCAGTTGATGCGAGGATCTAAAAGAAGTGCTGCGATGAAGGCGTCACATTCAAAGAACCTTCTCTTACGTCGTTGCATTGCCTCGAGTAGTCTGTCTTTAATTTTTTGGTCACCAAGTGGAACATCAGAGATTTTGAGCTCCATCTTCACCCAGCTGATGTAAAATTCACTCATTGTGATGTCTGCTCTCTGGAACTCCTTTATCGCAAAGTGCACTGGAGTGAACACTTGGATGAATTCATCGATGAATTCCCAGGCGTCTTCATTGAGAGCAAGTATTTCGTGTGTAAACGCAACTTCCTGGAGCTGATTTCTGAATTCATTGACGTCGCTAATCATCCCATACAATTGCTATTGCTCGGCATATTCTGATAGCATCTTGCGCCTGTATTGCCAAATCAGCTGCTCTGAGCATATTAGCTCCTTGGTCGGTGCATGTTGAGTATATGTCGTTGATCGTCAAACCAACTTTCCTGAGTAGTAGCTCTACTTGGTTAAAGAGGTTCGCTCCTGTTTGTCGTTGATGTTGAGTGATGACTCCTATGGTACGCTCAACTACTTTGTCTCCCTTTGCGTAGCGCAGACTCACTGCAAAGACGTGTCTTCCATGTCTTGATGCAGAGTCGAACATTGCCTTTAGTCTCATTTGCAATCTCTTTGTAGATTCCTTTTAGTGGTTCTTTTAATGTCCTCTATGTCATTCTCTGTGTTTTCTCCTGCTGCTTGAAGAATATATTCTCGCAGTTCAAAGATATGTTTGAGCTTAAGAAGAATTCGATCAGTTCTCTGATTGTTTTGTTAATGCTGACTGTTTTAAGTTTCTTAGGTAGTGGTTCTTCTTCGTCTACTTCTCTTGGACGTTTGCTTCGATTTCTTGGCTCTAATCCTAATGTTCGTGAGATGATTTTGTGCTTCGATGTCAGGTGGTCCTTTAGGTGACTAATGTTTCCCTTGATTTTTCCATTCCAACGATTACACTGACTTGATTTTGCTGACGGATCATAGTCCCCAAAGTACCCCTTAACTCTCTCGTTAAGTTCTGCGAGATTTATTGCTCGGTTAGCTACGTCATCTTCATTAGAGTTGGAACAACTCCCCCAACTTGTGGTCTTCCTGATGTTGATGGAGCAGATGTTCTAGTTGGAACAACTCCCCCAAATTGTTGCCGTGGAGAGGTTTGTCTGATTTGACTACCTTCCCCAATTTGTTTTCTTCCTGATGTCGATGGAGCTGATGTTCTAGTTGGAACAACTCCCCCAAATTGTTGACGTGGTTGACGTTTGTCTGTTTTGACTACCTTCCCCAATTTATTTTCTTCCTGATGTTGATGGAGCGGATGTTCTAGTTGTTCCAACTCGAGTTGGCTGTTTCGATGTACTCCCACTAGCGGTGGACTTACTAGAATTTTGGCTTGCTTCTCGATTACGAACAATACGTTGTTGTTGAAATCTTTGCTGGGTTACAGATTCCGTAGAATTCTTGAGAAATTCTCAACTTTGGTTTAGATTGCATCTTCTTTTATACTGTTCAGTCCTGAATCTCAAAATTTAGTTTCGAAACATTGAGCAGGTAATTGTTATTTTTGGAGATGTGAGATTTTTTTTTTTGAGATTTGAACAAAAATAAAATGTTCGCAATTCTTCAAAATTTTTAAATTATTGGTTTGTAAGTCTATTTTTTTATTATTTTATATTTGATGGTTTCCAATATGAAAATTGGTAGAAATGTTACATTTTATTGATTCGAATAATACATTAACAAAAAAATATTTTTCAAAAATATTCTGGAACTTCAAGTTATGGATGAGATTAAGTGTTAAAAAAATAATTTTCGTGTTATATATGAAAAAATATAAACTTCAACGATGATTTTAAAAATGAATAAATATAGGAAACCTTAGTCTTAAACTCCTGAATCTCAAAATTTAGTTTAAAACATTGAGCAGGTTTTATTTTTGATTAATGTGATGAGATGTTTTGTTTGAGATTTGAAGCTTTCCTTTATCAAAAGTATAGTTCCTATATTAATTCAGAACTTTTAAAATTATTGTTTGTAATTTTCCAAGGAGTATTATTTCAAACATTTTATTTCCTTTCTATTCATTTAAAAATCATCTCATCTTTTTTTAAAATTATCGTTGAAGTTTATTTTCTTTTGAATGATAAGTTATAAACTCCGATATAATATATAACATAATATATATAATATAACATATATATATAAAAAATAACTTAAACCTATTTCGAAAATTACACAAATATATGTGAAGAAAGAAAAAGAAACAAATTAGAACTAGAAGTTTAATAAATGTTTTAAGTAAACTTAAACTTAAAAAAATAGTTTATTCGCAATTTTTTATCATTTTTCATGAATTTCAAATTTTCTTCCATTTTTAAAATAATTTTTCTATTTTCTTTTACAATTTTTAATCATTCAAAACTATTTTCATAATTTTAAATCAATGTTCCCAACATTTTTCATCGTTAATAGAAAATTTTCTAAAATTTTCATTTTTTGGACGCTCAGCGTCTTACCAGTCGCCGTTTTTGCCGGCGACCGGCAATGTCGGTAGCCGTTTTTGCCGGTTGCCGGCAAAAAAAAAACTACCGGCTGCAGTCAAAAAGCGTCCACCGTTTAGCGTTTTTACCGTCCGGGCGCTCAGCGTCGTGCCAACTCTGTTTTTCTTATATTTTTTCATGCCTGCATTTTTATTTTTCAATTGTTTTTGTTTTTCATAAAAAAAGAAGCTTTTGATCCACTGATATGCTCTTTAATGATTTTTAAGTTCTAGAAAGTTCAAAAGTTCTTAATGATTTAAATTTTATGTTATAGGATACGAACTCAACACAGATGATGAAAAATATTTCAATGACATCGAAGCAAATAAAGATAAATGAGGAACCGATAACGATTCAACCTGTGACACAAACATCAACATCGCATTACACGAGTCATAAAAGCGAACAAAGTTATGAAAGTGAATCAAAATATCAACAAACATGGAGGCCATCAAGTGAGCATTGCTACAAGCCAGTCACTCCAAACCTTCCACAAACACCTCAACACTTTACTAGTCATATAATGCAAAGTCCACCCGCACCATCAGCCTTTGAGACTCCATTACAATATACTGGAACAGCACGTCCTAAATTTGAGCCAATTGATAAGCCAATTCCTGTACAGCATGTAAAAAAGGTTGAACAGAAGCAACCGAAAGTCTTTAAACCAACTCCAGTCACACCTGCACATAGTGCATACTCAAATCATCTTGAAAATTCTAGTCAACAATCTAATCAAACTAAAAGTTATTATTATACGTCATCAGCTCCTCAAACTACATCCAAAACTTATTATACAGCTGTTGCTGGTCAGCCAGTTCATAATGCAATTGCACATGAGACATCAAATACAATGCATATGAAGGAATCAACAGAGCAGAGTCATCGTGTTGTCAATATCACACAAACTCGTAGAGTTATTGCACTTGATGGTTCTAAGAAAGAGGAAGAGAAACTCGAACCTTTCCCATTCTCACCAGAATCTGGATCTTATAATCATAAACAGCGTGTACCACCTCCACCAACCCCAACAAAGTTCATTCGTGGAGAATTCCGTGAGAGTGACTATGACAGTGATTTTGAAAATGTGAGGATTCGTCCAATTTGGACACCAAATCAGCAGCATGGACATGATAATCTTCAATATAGACCAGTCAGACCTCCATCTAGTAGAAGTTCCAGTGTACCTCCATCAACTCGTCATTATGATAGAGTCAAGACACCAATGGAATTTGACACTGGTCCTGTTATCATGCCAACACGTATTAAGATTGAATCACCATCTTTAAAGACACCACAACAATATTTCTCGTCGTCTTTGTATCGCGATCAAATGAAGGAGAAGCCAATTCCAATTGTCACACGAGATGATATTGGAATTCAGAAGAGCTCATTTACTGATCATGCAAGCACCATGAATGCCGCATTTAAGAATAAAGCTCATCAATTTATGAAGGATGTTATGGTTGAGCAACAGCAGCAACAACAGAAACAAGCAAAGCCAATTTTGAAGAAAGCAGGCAGTGTTGGTGCTGGTGATGGACAAGGATCACAAGCTTATCGAGAAGAATCGAGAGTATCTCAATATGGTGAGTGAATTTTTTGAATATTTTTTTGTAATCATTTTTTTGAAAATTTTTATATTTTTTGTTTCGCTAAATTGAAAATTTTTTCATGAAGATTTTTTTGACATCCTTCATCATTTTTATAGTTTATGTACATTAAGTGTTTTTGGGTGGTGAATTTTGAATATTAAATTTCGAAAGTGAAATTTTAATTTCGAAAGTGAAATTTCAATTTCGAAAGTGAAATTTCAATTTCGAAAGAGAAATTCAATTTCGAAAGTGAAATTTCGAAAATAATTTTCATTTTCTACCACCAGTGGATAAACATCCTGTTATTGTACATTCACATCATTCTCATATTTTGTAAATTATAATATTTTTGTCATGATTTGTAGAATTTGGACATGGCTTAGTAGAAAATTGGCAAGAAAATTTTGAATTAAAAACTAAACAAATCCTAAATTATGAAAAATCCTAAAATTTCTTCAAATGTCCAAATTTCTCTCTCAACAACTCCTATTTCTGTTTTAAATAATATTTTTCATCTTCTCCAAATAAAAAAATAAATATTATCCAAAGGCACAAAGCATGTAGACCCGGATACCGGTATAATTTATTTCAAATATGATTTTGGCTATGAATTTGGCGTAATATTTCAAGATGGTAAAAAAGTTGTTGGCGGCATTCGTAATAATCAAAATGAAACAAAAAGAGTTTTACCCGAAAGAACATCGGATATTGAAGTGCCAGTTTTACATGAAAAGACTGGACGCGCAAGTGTCGTTAGTTTTGGCGCTACGACACCTATCGAATTTGAACGGCTTGATAAAGCGAAAAAACGTTACAGCTTACCTACTCCTAGCTCTAATGATCGCTTTACACCAAAAAATGGAACGATACAGGCATCAGGTATACATTTTGATGTCGTATTAATAGAATTAATAGATGTTTATTAGGACACATTGACTCTAATAGTTAAGAATGAGCTTCCATTAAACTTTTATCGCATTGCTTTTATAACTTTTGTGTTTTTTATGTGTGACTATTAACAAAATAATCAAATATTTTTGTTGTGTGTGAAAATTTAAATCTGTCATGTAAGTTATGAACACAATCTCGATGTTTGATGTCGTTTTCATTAATTATTTAAACTGAAACTTATTGAATTTTATGCTCTTCTCAATTTTAGAATATTCAACGAATATTGTTTATGATCGCTCTGGATCAAACACTCCATTTGATATTGTCAACCCACAAAAGCAAGGAGCACCAAAAAATCCACCTATGTTTATAACTGTAAGTTTGATTCTTCCACAGCAGTGTTGTCCAAACTTGTTAAGCCATGGCACACCTGGAGTTTAGGTATGACCAAAATCACAAGCAGCATGCGGCTTGCATCATTTTCAAAAAATTTCTACTACACACCAGTGTGTCGCGGCACACAGTTTGGACAACACTGTTCTACAGTATAGTTGTCAATTGTAAGCGTTATATATGGATACAGGAGGCTTTAAGGGATCTTAATAGTGCTTAAATTAATTTTAACAGTCTTGAAATATGTTGAGAAATACATGAAAATGCCATTAATAAAAGATTATCATGACTAGTCTGAAAATTATGAACACAACTGAATTATAGACACTTACTTCCTTACTTCCTTGGCTGGATCACATGTGGGATCATTTGTATTCATGAGGATTCTTTAAACATTTTGAAAACTTGTGATAGTTCTGGATTTTAAGAGTCCTTATCGAATCATTTAATCCAGATAGCACTTGCGACTACAGAGAATAATTAAACAGCAATTGACAATTCTGACAAAACCAATTATTAATAAAGCTCAATTAATAAAGTAACCACATTTTTATTGCAGCCCCTTAAAGATATTGCCGTTGTTGCTGGACAAACTGCACGATTTGAATGTATTGTTCAATGTGACCCTCATACAGTATATTGGATGAAGAATGGTCAAATATTGGAGAATAGTTTCAAATTTCAGATTGAGTATAGGAATGGCGTTTGTCGGTGCACAATTCCGCAAGCTAGTAAAGGTAAACTAAAGTTTTTAAGACTTAGGATTTTATACATAATTTGGCAATGGAAAAGCCAGGGGTGACGGAGTTGTTATGTTGAATATGCTCAAACAGCATTCTCTCCTGGATATACCATTGAAAGATGCAATAGCTTCTAAATGATTGCATTAGCATCTAGTATCAAAGGTCTTATGCCAAAAACATATTAATCAAACTCTTATCACTATTTTCCAGATGATGCCGGAACCTATGAATGTGTTGCGCAAAATAATATGGGTACAGATACAACAGCAGCTATGTTAATTATTCCAAGCGATAAGCGAGGATCTAGAATATTTTAAACAAAACAAAAAATAACACTTTTTTGCCACAAAAATAAAATTTCTTTCGATTCTTTTATTTTATTTCATTTTCGTTCAATAAAAAATAATATTTTTATGACTAAACTTTTTGTGCCAAAAATAATCAAATTTTATGATTTCTCAGATTTACTCATTTAACTCAACATACAATTTATCAATCTATATCCATAATATGTTTATGTGAAAATCATAAAAATAAAATTCTTAACAGAAAATTTTATTCAAAAAAAATTGAAATAAAAATGTTAATTTTGATGTTTTAAAGGAAAATAAAGCTCAGCTATAACTTCTTTAATTGTTTGCAAAATAAAGAGGTGTGTTTTATTGGTGTTTGAATTATTTTAAGCTAGATTTTACTAAAAGCTATCGTTTATCAATGATTTGAAAATATTTTTGCTATTTTTAATAAGTAAGTAATTTGTTTATTTATTTAAATGTCAGAATCTAGTGAACGGCTCTGAACTGATAAATCTAGTTTTGATCAAGTTTGATCATTTTGATCACTTCTACATCCTTGATTCTAGTCAAACATATAATATTGACCTACAATTGTGAAACAAACTACAGATAAACTCTCAGAAGCTTAAGAGTACCCAAATGGGAATCAAAATTTTATGGCTAACCTCATCTTGATTGAAAATTCGTGTTCCAAAAAATCTGGATTTCTTTAGAATTTCTTCAGTAGCAAAAACTAATTTTCAATCATAATTCAATTACAACAACACAAAAAAATTTGGTATTCATTTTTATTACTAAGTTCGAAGTTATTTTGGCACTCCATAAAGGTTTGAACACAGCCGAAAACTATTTAAATATATCAAATAAATTGGGCATCAACTTTATAGACAGAATTAGCAGCTTAAACAATTTTTGAATACTGGTTTTAAATAAAATATAAAAAAAGAACTTAATGGTTCAATAAAATCATAAATATTTTCATATCTCCAGTCGAATTCTCAGAACTATTTGCATATTTATTTAAATTGATTTTTTGAAAGAAGATACAAAAGACATTTATTCCGTATTTACAGTTTGGCATATAAATTCATAAAGAAGTCTTTCAAAATGCCACAAAAAAATCTTAACGAATTATTTTAATCTGAATTTTTTCAAGCTTTCAAATGAAAAACTTCCAACATTTTAAAATTTCCTCAAAAGAAAATCATTCAAGCTATTTTCCAACAAAAACTTACAAGCTCTGAATATATTCAAATCCGATCATTCAGTTAACAAGCTACTCATAGACATTTCCATTCGTGCTAAGTTCGTTTCCGAAGTCTCACAGTCAGCAAACATTTAAACACAAAAATCATGTGAATGAATGAGATTTTTTTGAATGTACGCCAGAAATAACACTTGTTAAATGCCTGACAGCGGGGAAAAAATAAATATTTATTGCCGTAATTTTTTCTACGGCCGGCATCAGTTCAAAAATAAATCTCTTCATACTTCATCATGCCATGGGAATCCCCCGGCTAGAGCCGATGATCAAAACACAAAATAAAGAAGAAAAAAACCGAAGAGAATTTGAGCATCAAGAAAACTCTGAGTAAATTGGAAGTAAATCTCAGAGATGAAAAACAAAATTAAAATTGAGAATCTCATAAAAAATATCACTCATCACCGATCACCGCTCAGTTTATTTACCTCAGCATTGCGAAAAAAAAATGTTTTATTTTAGCCAACTAGGAAGCAATCACTTGATACACTTGCGACTTTGCCCAACATTTTTTTTTAAAATATAAACACATACATTGAGGAAGGTTATGGCTGTTGGATGTGGGTTGATTATAAATAAAACAGCAACAAGCTCAGGTCTAACGATGAAATATGGGTTAGTGGGTTGTCGAACTTAAAAATCAGCTGTCCAAATTCACATGTATGACTGTATTCGTGAACAGTCGTAAGAAATTACGTTGATTTAATAAGAATATATTTTATAGTGATGACTTATGACCTTTTGTGAAATTCCCAGTATTTTGTTATCACACAATCCTCAACAGCTTTATACAAATTTGTTTTAATCTCAATTTGTGTTGACAAATTTGTCAATTTGTTCGTGTAGGACATAAATTATTGTCGTCTGAATTTAATTCATACGATTATTTTGAGACAAAAATTCATGAGAATGGAAATAAAATTTTTATTGCAATCAATTTTAAATTTCCATTAATTAAATTCGACTAATTTGATAAAATTCTAAAGAAACTGCTTTCAAATCAGAAAATATTACTGAAGTTTTTAATGAAATGGTGTCCATACAAAATATTCTACCATCAATCCAGGCTCCTCCCCCACCCCCCCCCCCCCCCTCCAACCTCTTTAAATTCTTGGCTACACTACTGAAATGCTTCATGCTTTAGGAATCTTGATTAATTTTACTTCAATAAGCAAAGGATTCATTAAAGAATTTACAGTAAACAAACTTAAAGTCGACACAAAGAACCATTAAATCGTCTTCTTAGACACTTAAAGATGAATGCTTCAATGGATTTTAACTTGATTGGTTAAGTATACATCACATGGTCGATGGTATTAAAGTCTTCTTTCATTAGTCATACTATGTTGAATGATAGAAATGGAAATCAAATTGTCACTTAAGTTGAATGTAAATTCTGATGAATCGGTTGCTTAAGCTTTATAATTTTACATATATCTCAAATAGCACACGTCGGAAAATCAAATGGAAATCCGGAAATAAGCAGGTTTTTATCTGGCATTGTGTTGGAATTGTTTTGAGTCTAGCATCATGCCAGAGTCACTTAATTCTCTTGTGCTTTTCCGGATGAAGTCAAACTTTCCCAAAAACATAAAGCAGTACGCATTAATCCGAGGTAAAACCAAAATCTTATATCAGCATGCAAAAACTTCTGCAAACCATGGTTTAAACTTTATTTTAAGAGTTATGAACAGCATTGAAGAAGTAATAAATCGTCTTAAACTTAGTAGAAGCTATAAAGCACATATAAGCCATTAGAAGAAATTTTACACAAGCAATTCATCCTTAAAATATGAGAATATTCCATTTAAAATGTCTTCTCTTCCTTCACTTACGTCTCTAAAATAAACAAACTTAATGTTTACGGCACTTACTCATCGGTGTTTTCTCAAGTTCTTCAAAATAAACATTGCCATGCGCCACCGCGTACAAAAGAAGAAATAATGACAGACCATAAATAAAAGAAAATATAATAAGAATCGTAGTTTAATGGTCTACAAACATGTCACACGAATGTTATAGCTTTTCTCACATTTTCACACATTCAATGTTTGTGTGTGCCAAATTCCGGTTGTCATCGTATAAATAAGTGCTATAAAATAGAGAAATGATAGGAAGAAGATGAAAATGTGAATGAACGCATTTTCATGCTACCCTGGTAGAAATTTTCGATATCTAAGGTGATTTTAATGATGATATGCATCTTTTTGGAATTTGATTGATGATGATGCCTTGCTGATATTGATTTTTAGACGTCTTTAGTGTTATTCGATTTTAAAAAATTTAAAAAAAAATTTAAAAATTGAAATTTTCAACGGTCAGAATAATTCTAGATTTTATTTTTTAAATTTCAAAATATAAAAGTCCGTTGAAAATTGCAATTTTTAAGAAAATAAAAAAATATAAAAAAATAACAGTCAAAAAATATTTAAAAATCTCAGAATTTTCCATTTAGTTGTGGAAATTTCTAAAAGATGTCGCAAGCTCCCAACGTTCGTGAAAAGTGAACATTCGCTCGTGATCTTGAAAATGTTTTAAAAAATTATTTTAAGAAAATTTCATTGACTCACTCTTATTTCTTGTTTATAAATTGAGGAAGCGTTTGTTCAACCTAAATCTTTTCAAGATGCACTTTCTTATCGAAATTGAAATTTTTTATTGGTTTTTAATTTCTTTTTCATGAACATACTGAAGTACAAGGAAGTGCTTGATGTAGGAAAAAAATTAATTAATTCACTGACATTTAATGGACGATTTAAAATTTATTAACCATAATAATTTTAAGCGAGCTATTAAGACATTTAATTCAGAGGGTGATGCTTGCTGCATGCAACTGAAAATCACAATATTATTATAAATCACCACCCATAATTAATTTTTGACACATTTTCTCGAAATGCAAAATTCCTTACCAAAAATTCATTTTGATTTTTTTAAATAAATAAAGTCAGCGAGCAGAAACGAGAAATGACTTTTCTTCGAGCACATAAATTGAAAATATTTTCTAATAAAAAGAAAATTGCACTCATCACAAATGCTTGTCTTTCGCGCGAACAATTTTTAATATGAAGTAATCCAGTATGGCGTGAAATTAAACATTTATTAATAAATCACAGTTAAAAAGATGTTTTTGCATTTTATTTTATTATGACTAATTACATCATTTTATGGCTTGTTTTAAAGATCTAAAATTATGAATGTCTTGATAATTTTAAACCAAGGAACTTAGTACCTCAAATTGCACTCTGCTATGACACCACAAGTACAACAGCGTATCTAGAATAGTATTTTGTGACTCAAAAAAAGCTAGTATAAAAGCCGATGTTACAGATGTCAAGAGCCAGTCACCGAGCCACTCAGCTAGCAAGCCAGCCAAAGTAGCCTTACAGCACATTGTTTCTAAGGAATCAAAATTCTTAATCTGTGAAGGGCAGGCGCATAGCCAGGAGGGTATTGTCCGTGCTCTTGCTGTGGTTCAAAACGTTTAAGGAGGGGGGGGGCAAGACCCTCCTGGCTATGCGGCTAGTGATGGTAGAACATCTCACACGGTTTGTGGGCTCCATAGAACCATTTTTCGGCACATGGGTTGGCTATATCTGCTCTAGATTACTTGGATTACGCTCTTTACGCTACAACTTTCGCTGATCTCTCTGTAATTTATTTTGAGTGCTTTATTTACCAAAAACAAAATCAGGAATGATTATTATTATTATTACTCAGCAATATGCTTGAAATTACTGGTTTTTCCATGAAATAAACTGACCTAAAATAACTTTGAATTGATAACAGACGAGCATAAAAGTTGTAATAAATATTTTAGAGAACATGAAAATAAATTCATAATCGATGTCAAAATTGGCGAAGAAAGTGTGCATGTTGCTGGGTTTCCTATATTTATAGACAGCATTAAAAAATAAAATTATAGCTTATTTATATTTTAGTTTATTTATTCAATTAAATTCTTAATTTAAATGCAATTTGACTCAGGCAATATAAATTCTTTAAATCTCTAAATCTGCTCAAATTTATACATTTCGTCATCAATCCATTCAAGAAATTGATTTACTTTTGTGTAAATTCCTGGAATGTTACCACCACAGGCCATTCCATAAGATACTATTCCGTATAAGTAAGGAATTCCCGCTGTAAAAAGTCATAAAATATTAATGATTTCATTCAAAATTTAAATTCTTCAAACTTACTTATTGTATAACTAACAGGACCTCCTGAATCGCCTTGACAAGCATCTGCTCCTTTATATCCAATGGCACAAAATTGACTTTCCACTAGTTCCTTTCCACCAAGTTTAACTAAATCTTTGCACTGTTCGGATTGATATAAATTGACAGTTGCTCTCAGAAGCCAATCTGATGTTTTTTTGGCTGTAATTAGAAAATTCAAGAATGTACACTAATCTATTAACGGACGATGGAATGTAAAGTAGAGTTTTCATTGGATAGAAGGTGTTAATCGTGGAAAAAACCAGAATTAGTTAAATAAATAAATAAAACTTACTGTCAACATCATTTCTTCCGTAGCCCGTGATGGTAAAATTTTTTGGCAAGTCTGAGTCATCAGGGGATAAACAGATAGCTTCAATAGGCCATGAAAACTTCGTTGGTCGTTTCATTTTAATTAATGCAATGTCATTATGTCGACTTAATCTTGAGTATTTTGGATGTAATTTGATGGTCTGTATTAATTAAGAAAATTAGAATTATAACAACCACAAGATGAACTTAGAGGCTGTTTATAAATTATGTCCAACTTTGTGACAATGACGTCATTTATGAAAAGCCCCTTAATTAAAAATTACCTCAATCTCAATATCTTCACCTTCTCCATAATCATACTCATCAGGAACAAGAGATGCTCGACCTAATTTAATAGTCACTGGTATCGTTTCTCTTCTGTTAGCACAATGAGCAGCTGTCATTACAATATCATCAGCTATCAATGAACCACCACACTTATATTCAATTATATCATCCTGATTTCTATATCCAAGTGCTACTTGAAAGGGGAATTCACCAACTCCAGCTGGTTCTCCACCAACAATATTTTGATTAAGAGTTGGAGGTCCTTTTTTCTGTCCACACAAGGCAGTTAAAAATTTCTTCGACTTTGGGTATGAAGGTTGCGGTGTTGTTGGTCTATCATGTGGACAGCAAACAATTGGAATTCTTCCTTCAAATTGACAACGTGAAACTTCATTTATTCTTCTATCTTTAATTAATTTTATGGCATATTCACAACTTTTTGCTTCTGTACAAATTCCACCTTGATTATTATCTAATTCACATTGATCACCCCTACTATGGTGGGAATTATCAGGTACACACAGAACATTTAATACATTTAATGCACTTATCAACAAAATTGAAATTTTATGACGCGTCAGCTTCATTTTTAATTCTGAAAATATATTTTTTTCTATTTTCTTTACTTAAATGTTATTTCATATACACAGCACACAAGCGGGATCTGACACAACTGAGAAGAATGAGTTAAAAAGTCTAGATTTATATATATTACCATAAACACAAGTTTCTTTTTGAAATGAATTTTGAGAACTTAAAGAGAATCGATTGTGCTGCTCTCATCGATTTAATCAAGTTTTTCTCTTGAGAAACCAGAAAAATGGTTAGTTTGAATTACAAAAGCAATAGTAAGATGCA
The DNA here is from genome assembly GCA_917627325.4 of Chironomus riparius. Classification (NCBI taxonomy): domain Eukaryota; kingdom Metazoa; phylum Arthropoda; class Insecta; order Diptera; family Chironomidae; genus Chironomus; species Chironomus riparius. The sequence continues at coordinate 44,999,653 of OU895877.1, forward strand.
GGACTTTCCGAAAATTGTCAATGGGATTTTTGATGAAAAGTTTATTTTATATTGAATAGCTATAAAGTTTAAATTCGGTATGTTTAAATTGTCATGTGGTGTGTAATTGAATTTGACTACGCATAAGAACTTGTGAGTCACAGGGGCTCGGCGGTCTTTGGTGACTAGAATTTTGAAAAAATCACAATTGCAACCCCCCCCTCCTCCCCCTCTTCGCCAAAAAACCTCTACTCAAAAAACTCCTGACTAAGCTCAAGAGAACAATACAGTTCATAAAAAACCGGTTCTAATTTGCGGTCAAATACTTCTACACAATGCAGATTTCTCGACTTTTTCCACAAAAACTTGCTTATCCAAGACTTGAACTCTCGACATTCAAAGGCAAAATAAAAGAGAATTATTAAAATAGTTTCAAAAGTCAAATATTTATTATTCAAAATTATACATTTCATCATCTATCCACTCAAAATGTTGATTTACTTTGGTATAAATTCCAGGTATGGCTCCTCCACAAGCGATTCCATAAGATACTATTCCATATAAGTAATGTCCATCGTCTGTCAATAATTTAAAGTTAATTTAAAGAGCCATTTAATAAAGCTTGAAAATACTTACTTCTAATGTAGCTTACAGGACCTTCGGAAATATTAAAACCAATGAATTTTTAAAAAATTGATAATAAACATTAAGCTTTGATTTACCTCCAGAATCTCCTTGGCAGGCATCAGCGCCTTTGTATCCAATAGCACAAAATTGAGAATCAACAAGATTTTTACTGTCTAATTTCACAAGTTCTTTGCATTGTTCTACTGGATGTAGATTCACAATTGCTTTTAACAGCCAATTTGATGTTTTAAGTGCTAGAATTTTTTTGGATTAACTAGAATGGTTTTGGAGATTAAAGGTAATTCACAAATGACACCAATTAAAAAATGGAATTTTTTTTCAACAAGTTTTATGAGATTTTAAATAAATTTTCAGTCACTTGTGAACAATACCCAATTACTTAAATATTTACTGTCAACATCATTTCTCCCAAATCCGGTAATTGTGAAGTTAAATGGTAAATCTGAATCATCGGGTGATAAACAAATAGTTTTTATTGGCCACGTAAATTTTGTTGGTTCTTTTAATTTTATTATGGCAATATCATTATGACGAGTTGATCTTGAGTACTTTGGATGTAATTTGACTGTCTAGATAAGGAAAAATAAACTTTATTAGATTTCTGAGTTTTGATGTCTGAGTCAGAGCTTGAATTTTTCACGTTTTGAGTCAATTTGAGTCAGCTCAGGTTCAACCAACTTCGAATCTATTGGGAAAAATTAAGAAAACTCAAGTTGGACCGAATGGACTCAAAAATGCGAAGTTTTGGGCCTCAACGAAGTGGAACTGATCAAATAGGGTCAAATAAAGGGTCAAAATTGATTAAAAATTATTTAAAAAATGTCAAAAATTAACAAAAATTATCAAAATTCAAGTTATCAGTTCCGCATGCTTGGCTCAGACTGAGCAAAGTTGAATCTTAATTATCGAACAATTTAGTTCAAGACTAAGGTCTTCGTAGGGAAGTGGCTAGACATTAGATCAGAAATCTATAATCCTTTATATTTTGAAGTCATGTGTTCGATTCCTATCAGGATTCAATCTCTCATTCATTTAATAGAATGCTGTAAAAGTGCTATAAATTCGCACAAAACTCACGGCATTACATATATGCAAAAGCAAACCAGTTTTACCTGAATTTCAATATCTTCGCCAACAGCAGTATCATATTCATCTGGGACAAGTGATGTTCTTCCCAGTTTTACAGTCACTGGTAAAGTATCTTTTCTATTCGCGCAATGTGCTGCTGTTAATACAATATCATCAGCGATTAATGAACCTCCACACTTATATTCAATTATATCATCTTGATTTCTATATCCAAGTGAAGCTTGGAATGGAAATTCACCAACGTCAGCCTTTTCACCACCAATAATATTTTTAACAAGTTCAAATGAGTGGAAAATGTCTTTGCACAATGCTTCTTTAAATTTTTTTGATTTGGGATAATTAGCTGGACAACAGATATAAGGAGTCGATCCTACAAATCCACAACGAAATAATTCTGATTTTCTTTTTTCATCAATTAACTTTTTAGCATATTCACAATTTCGAATTTCTTGGCATGTTCCAACTTGATTGTCTTTTAATTCACACACATCACCTGGACCGCGTTCAGAATTATCAATTCCATAAACATGAACGAAATTTAAAGCACAGATAAGAAGAACAATACTGTTCGGACTAGGAAATTTCATTTTTGGTTTTATGACCTCTTAAAGTTATTATTACTAATCTTGTGTCTATCACACTTAATGCAACAAATGATCAATTTATACTGAGAGTAAAAGATCGAATGTTGTTACTTTATACTCAATTAAATGAGAAGATTGTTCATTGAGAACAATTTGTGAAGATTTGTGAGAGAACTGCGAATTCTGCTAATATTTTTAATAAAAAATATAAACAATTTGGGAAATCCTATAAGTTAAATTAAAAGCAATTAAATGTTTGATTATTGAATTATTTTGTATTATTTTAAATGTCGATTACATTTGAGTCAAAAAAGTTTTTTTTCACATTCTTGCAAAATCTCCTTTATAAAATTTCACGCAAATCAATTTTATTTTTTTTTATTCCATCAAATTCATTTCTGTTTCAATCCAATCCAAAAATTTATTAACCTTTGTGTAAATGCCAGGAATAGTTGATCCACATCCAATTCCAGTTGAAACGACGCCGTATAAGTACGTCAATTTACCTGTTTTTGATCAAATGAAGCAATTTTAATTATTTTTAAAAATATTCATTTTAAAATTTCAAACTTACCTCCTCCAAATGGTATTTCGTAGCTTAATGGTCCTGTAAAAAAATTAATTTTTGGTTTAAAATTCTGTTTTTGGTGTCATAACAACTACAAATTTACACACCTCCTGAATCTCCTTGACAACTGTCAGCTCCTTTATGTCCAAATGCACAAAAATGTGAGTCTATAATTTTTTTGGTATTCATCGATGCATTCAAAAATATTTCTTGACATTTTTCCAATGGATATTCATTAACTGTAGCTTTCAATAACCAATTAGATGTTTTTTGAGCTGTAATTATTTAATAAAATTTAGGATTTCCAAACACTAAACTTAATATTCTGAAAACTTACTATTGATATCATTTCTGCCAAAACCAGCGATTGTGAAATTAAATGGCAAATTTTCGTCTTTGGTAGACAGACAAATAGGCTTGATCAATGCAATAGAACTGTTAAATGGACGCTTAAGCTTCATTAAAGCAATATCATTGTGTTTTGATCCTTGCGAAAAATTTGGATGTATTTTGAAGTACTAAATGGAATGAAATTTAAAAAATTAAGGAAATTGTTATTAACATTGCATGGCTAATGGGATTTTGCCACCCGGAAGGTAGATCACACCTGTTCGGGTTGACTCTAATCAGGCACGTAGCCAGTGGAATCTTGTCCCCTCATAAGCGGTTTAGGCCTTGCTCTCGCTGTGGTTCAAAACGTTTAAGGGGGGGCAAGACGCTCCTGGCTACGCACCTGCCTCTGATTAATACTGAATGTATGCAATTAACTTACCTCTATTTCCACATCATCACCATCAGAAAAGTCATGTTGACTAGGCACTAGCGATGTCTATTAAAATTCAAAAATTAACAAAAACTTCATTAGACATAGTTCTTGCAAATTACTTACTCTTCCTAATTTAACAACTTTAGGTATGATTTCAATCCTATTTACACAATGTGCCGCAGTAATTACAATATCATCAGCAATTAGCGACCCACCACAAAGATACTCGATATCTGTTGAATCTGGTTCAGAAGCTTTTGTATATCCAATTGCTGCTATGTATGGAAATTCTCCGACTTCTGCTTCTTCACCACCAACAATATGCAGATCTAGTACAATTTCTGGAGTTTCATTTTCACATAAAGCCTTCTTATATTTCGATTCACTAAATGAAGATGTTATGACTTTTTCTGTTGCATGCTCTTCATCAATTCTCACTTCTGATGATGCTGGACAGCACACGTAAGGCGTGTTTGAATGAAATTTACATCGATCCTGTAGAATTTCTCCATTTTTTCTCAGCTTAAACAAAGCTTTTGCATAATCACAATCCTGTATTTCCTTACAGACACCTCTTACACTGTTTTTCAGCACACAAAAATCCCCAAGATCACGTTCATGATTTACACTTGAACTTACAAAATTTGTTATCAAAATGAAAACAAAAAGTGATGGAATTTTGAAAAGGCAACGCATGACAAAGTCAACAAATATTCGCAATCTACAATTGAAAATTATTGTAGCAATGCTTGCGAAATACTGAGAGTTATCAATTTAGAGCACTTGATTTTATTTATTGAATAATAAAAAAAATATAAACAAGTTTTCGACTCTTTATTAGTCAATTATGCTCAAATAAGAGGAGAGCGTTGAGTATGAAGATGAAACTTTAGAGAGTAGATTCAAAAAACTTTGGAGAAAATTTATTTGCAATTATGAATCACGTCCTTAAACATGACTTACTTACTTACTGATCAATTGTGATCCATGACCTACCTTAGTTGTCCTTTAAAACTAGCTCTATCGCTGGCTCCCGTCTGCCAATTACCGATTCCAAATGTAACAGTGTCTCTATCAACAGTCTCTTTCCATGAGTTCTTTAACCTTTCATGTGATCTCTTTCCATCTACAAAGTCGGATTTGGAGACCTTGTTTAATGGAACGTCAACAGGTCTTCTAATTAAACATGAATTGCTGCATCTTATGTTGTTAATTATTTTATAAAGTTTTGAAAAATTTTAAAAAAATTGCCAGCATTGAAGGGGAGATTTAAGGTTTATTGTAATTAAAGGAAAAAATGATAAAAAATCAAAAAACTCTAGTAAATTGGACAAAAAAGAGAGGTCTTAACTTTAAAAGGCACACTTCTGGCTCTGTCCTTGAATCTGAAAAAAGTTTTGCATCCAAAAAATTTTCATTTTTACACCAAACATTAAGAATTTTATTATAGATTTTCTCTTAATTCAAATGGGACCGTTCACTTATTACGTTGCGCCAAAAAACGACTTTTTTCACCCCCCGTCCCCCCCAGGACGTTCATAATTTTTTTTTAAAAGACAGATGACCCCCTCCCCCCCTTTGTTACATTTTGTTACAATTTTTCAAACCCCCTCCCCCCTAAAATGAGAACGTAATAAGTGAACGGCCCCAATACAATAACTAGCATTAATGCATTTTCTTTTAGTTCTGTTCGAATGAGTACATCGTTGCGTCAATCCATTCAAGATACTGATTTATTTTTGTGCATATGCCTGGAAAGGAAGCACCACACGAGAATCCAAATGACAGCACTCCATAAATGTGATAAGCATTTTCTTTAAAAAAATATTGAATTAATTTAAAAAAAATCACATTTAAATCTTTCAACTCACCACTTTTATAGCTTACAGCACCTTAAAAATAGGGAAAAAAATTAACAATTTTTTTCAATTTAAAAATTTAAAACCTACCTCCTGAGGATCCTCGACATATGTCCCCATCATAATTCAAAGTACAAAATTGACTTGCAATTAGTTCTCGTTCAAATTGTTTAAGGAAGTTTTGGCATTGATCAAATGTATAAATTTTTTTTGTTACTTTCATTAACCAATCACTTCTTATATTTTCTAGAGTAAAAATGTTTAAAGCACAAGTGAATTCGTTAATATTTTTTTAAAAAAAAGTCAATCTCTTACTATCTGCATCAGTTATTCCGAAACCCGACAAAGTGAAATTCACAGGCAAATTTTCATCACTTGATGATAAGCAAGCCGTTTGAATTGGCCAAGTAAAGTTTGTAGGTTTGTTAAGCTTTATCAATGCAATATCGTTTTGTAACGATCGTGTTGAGAATTTAGGATGAACTACAATTCTCTGTGTACGTTTTTAAAATATGAAAAAAACAATTATTATCTGTTGGATAGAATTAAAGTTGCCATCAATGATTACCTCAATTCCAATTTCTTCTCCTTTTCCAATGTCCTTTTTATCAGGCACAAGTGAAGTCTAAATACAATGGAATAAATGTTAATAAGAATTTTACATTATTGGAATTGATGCCAAAATACACAAGATTAATCCAAAAATTTAATACCCGTGAGCCTGAGTTCCAAACTTTTGAAATCAATCTCGAATATTTGTAATGTCGTGAGCATTGTGTGAATCCTGTTCATATCGACAACACTCTATATAACAATTTTAAGAAATCGGTCTTTGGTGGGAATTGAACCACGTCCTTATAAAAGAGGAAAGAATAACCGCTCAGTTGCTCAACTACTCACGCCAAAGAGTCCTACCTCTCGCACTAGCAGATTTTCCTATATGTATATGGCTCGGTACCACAGATTCCTTTTTGCTCCGACATCACAATATTTATAAACATACTGTTAATCTCCCTATAATTGCTAAATGTGTATACTAATGTAAAACAAGTCGGGTTCGATGGAAATCGAACCCACGACCTCAAAAGAAGCGATCTCTGTCCACTCAATAACTGCCACTTGGCCCATCTTACTTCAGCTAACCATCATACACATATAACCAGTTTCAACGCGAGCCCTATACTTAGGCCTATCTACTACAAATATGCTCTTCGAGCCATATTCACACATACCCTTCCTAATTTCACAGTAATTGGTCTATTTTGTTTGCGAGAAACACAGTGTGCAGCTGTTAATATTATATCATCAGCAATTAAAGATCCACCACAGTTGTATTCAGTTTCATTGTCATTATACATTGAATATCCTAGAGCCACATGATATGGGAATTCTCCAATGTCTGCCCGCTGAGTTCCAGTAAACACTTCAGATTGAACTGGCTTATTGTTAATGTTTTTGCAAAGAGCTTTTGTGAATTTCGCAGATACGGGTTCGAATGTCAAAAATTCATTTGAATTGGAAGAACTTGGAGATTCAGTTGTTGTGTGAGCTTTAAGTGCCTTAATTTCTTCATTAAGATTTTGGAATAAAATTTCTTGATTGGCACTTTGTTGCTGGCATCTAAAAAGTTCGGTGATCCCTTATAAAGCTTCAAATAAAATATCAATCTAATCAATTAAATCTCACCTTGTTATATTAAGCAATAACTTCCTATTTTCTTCCAACGTTGACTGCAATAAAATTTTATCATCCTTACCCGATGTCACCCAACTGTAAAATTCTAAAACATCCGTATAAATAGAATATGAATCGATATTACATCCAATAAGAGTATCATAAAGCGATGCTGATACAATTCCTCGAAGGTAGTAAATTCCATTGTGTTTAACAATCAATCCACTTCCACTATCACCCTCACACACATTAGTTCCATTTGGAAATCCCCCACAAAATGTCCGATGAGTCAAAAGGTTTTCATGATTGGCACTGCTTGCACATACTTGATAACTGTGAATTGGAGATGTAATAACTCTCGCAATATTCTCGATTCTTTTGCGTTCACTTCTTCCATAACCGACAACAACTCCATCAGTTTTTGTTGCTGCTTCAGATTTTGGTGCAGCTATACAAATTGGTTGGATGTAAGAACTAAAAGTAACTGGCTCTGCTATTTTTACTATTGCAATATCAGCATCATATGTCACCAAATTTGGATTCCATTCATGATGAACGTAAATATCACTGACACTTACTGTTGCTCTGCCTGGTTCATTTCTTGCATCTAAATTGTGTCCACCAAGGATAACGAAAATATCTTTTGGTTTAAAAATATGAGTGCCTTGTTTACCCTCAATGCAATGTGCAGCTGTTACGACATAAGTTTTGGATACTAATGATCCACCACAAAAGAATCTGTCAGACCGTGTTTCTATGAGAGCTGCAAGCCTATATTTTTTTATGAATAAATGTTCAATAAATTTGAGATAGTGAAGTCCTTACCATGGATATGCACCACGTTTAATTTCAGTTCCATAAAAAACGGTTCCAAATCCGATAACTGGTTTGCCGCAGGTTTTTGAAGAAGCCTTTTTAAAAATAAAGTAAGGCTGTTTCAAAATAACTTCTAACATTTAAGAGATGATGGAGATCTGGAGTTTTTGTGACGATTCACACAAAATAAATGCATCTTCATACAAATTGTGTGAAAAAATTAGGTATGGGGTGTTTAAAATCTAGTTTTTTGATAGACGTCATTTATAAACAGCCCAAGGGCTTTAATCAAATATTATAAAAAAGAAAATATTTTTTTTTTCGAGATTAACAAGCTTGACTTTTGAACTCAATGAAGTAAAAGTTGGGAAAAAAATATAATCTTTTGAGGGCCGTTCGCATATTTTGTGACGCTGAAGTTGGACAATTCCACCCCTCCATCTGCTCGTAACAAAGATTGTAAAGAATTCAGAAAAAACTAGTATCGAGTGAAAAAACTTTGTGTACCTTCTCCCCTAAGGATTACAAAATATACGAATAATCCCTTGATATTACCTCATTCAAGTCCCAAGACGATGCTATAAATAATATTCAATTAATTAATTTGTAGTAATTATGAAAGAAGAATTAAATTACTTCTGTTGCTTGTAGTTGGACAACAAACGAATCTATTTGCATCATTGCAAACTTTTACTTGATTATATTTTATTGATCCTTTTCTTAACTGATTATGCAGAATTTTGCAATTTTCAATATCAACACAAACTCCTTCAGAACCATCAAGTGTGTAACATTTGGCACCACTTTGTAAATTTTCACTGTTAACGATCGTAATGAATAAAATTAAAACTGCGACTCTCATCCTTCTGGACTGCTTAAGGTCTATCGTTACAATAAATTGGAGTGAGTGTCGAATGAATTGGAGAATAAAATTTCAGATGAGCATGCAAACTTTAATTCTCATTTTATTAACTCTGTAATAATGCTGGCATTAAACTTAGTTGAATATTGACTCCGTTTTTCTTATGATGTGCTTAATATGAGGAGGTTTAGGGTGTTTAAGATTATTGACTGTTATATGCAGTGCATGGCTAATGATAGTTGAACGAGAGATGGTTTGCTAGAACCTCCCGCTCAAAGCTAGACCTACAGTTGATAGTAAAATCCGAATAATGACATTTCTGCCTTTAACCTACAAAGGAAGGCTATGAGCCTCATTTCCAGTACATATGATTCGAAAAAGAATAAGTGAAAAATTTCACATGCCGAGTCTCGAACCCATGATCGCTTTGTCAGTATTGCAATGAAATCATTATTGACTGCTTTGCTACTCTCTTTTGTAAATCAAGCATCTCATTTTGCAATAGAACACAACAAAAAATCAGAGCATTTACTTGTCAATACATTTATGTTATTATTTTGTGCTGATAAAAGAATTCGAAGATGAATATAATCATTATCTGTGAAGTCATAATATTTTTGTCCTTTGGGGTTTCCCTGATAATTTCATTTGATTATGAATGTATATTCCCAATTAAAAGACCGAATGAACTCAAATTAATAAGATTAAAATTTTAGAATTTTTTCTTAAATAATCTTTTTAATTAAAACTTATTACTTTTCCATTAAATTCAATTCCTCTTCTATCCATCCCAGATACTTGTTGACTTTTGTGTAGATTCCAGGAAAAGCAGAGCCACAAGATGCTCCATAAGATACAATTCCATGTAAATACGTCAATTTGCCTGCACCGATATATTTGTTATAACTCATTGGACCTTAATTAATTAATTATGATTAGTTTATGCTTCTATTTCCTTAAAAAAATTTTAACTTTACCTCCTGAATCTCCTTGACAACTGTCAGCTCCTTTGTGACCTAGTGCACAGGTTTGAGTTTCAGTAATTGTCGTTGTATTAAGCATCATTTCGTTACAATCTTCAAGTGAATATTCATTGACTGTTGCTTTAATGAGCCAATCAGATTTTTTCTTTGCTAAAATTAAAGAAAAATCGAATAAGAACTTTCTATTGTTGCATTAAGGTCGGTTTATTGACTATGATTCCCAAAATATACTTACTGTCAATATCGCTTATCCCAAAACCAGTGATTGTAAAATTTTCAGGCAAATTATCATCGTTCGTGGAAAGACAAATATGATTGATCATCGGAAATCGCGTTTCATTGACAGCACGTTTCAATTTAATTAAGGCAATGTCATTTAATTTGTTTTTTCTTGAGTGCTCAGGATGGATTATGACTTTCTACATTAGAATTAAATAAAAAACTATAAAAAAAGGCAAACTCAATATAATCATGTAATTCCTCACCTCAATTTCAACATCATCGCCATCTGAATAATCGTCATCGTCATTGTCGTCAAGTGATGTCTGAATAGAAATTTAATAAGTCATTGAATCAAAACAAATAAAATTTCAAAAAGTTCCTTACTCGTCCAAGTCTAACAACTTCTGGGTTATATTGGTTTCCAAAACAATGTGCAGCAGTAATCACAACATCATCAGCAATAAGTGACCCTCCACAAAGATACTGAATAGGATTTTTTTCAATTGTCTCTCCCTCCGAGACTTTTTTGAATCCAATTGCTGCGTGGAATGTAAATTCTCCAATATCAGCCTTGTCTCCACCTACAACATTCAGCCCAAATGCAATTTCGGGAGTTTCATTCTCACATAAAGCTTTTTGGTATCTCGTAAGTCCAGACGATCTTAGAGCAAGAGTGGAAGTCTCTTCTGTTGTTGTTACAGTTGCTGGAGTTTCTGTTGAGCTTGTTTGTAGGACTACTTCATTTTCAATTGAAGACATACTTTCAAATTCATTATTTTGATTAAACTCATCTATTGTGTTCTGGATTGGTGCTGTTACTTGTTTAGTCGTGGTTGTTTCCTCAATCTTTTCTGTTACTGGCATTTCATCAATTCTCGAAACAGATGTAGAAGGACAGCAAACGTAAAGCATTCTTCCACGAAATTTACAGCGATAACTCATGATCTCTGAATTTTTTCTCTGTCTAAACAACTGCTTTGCATAATCACATTCGATTATTTCCATGCAAATTCCTTGAACATTGTCTTTTGCGACACAATAATCTCCATGATCTAAATCAAAATTTTTACTTGCACTGACCAAATTTATAATTAAAATCAAATGCAAAACGAAGAAAATCATAAAAGTGTTATGAATTATTTCCATGCCGTAATCACTATCTTGCTTTCATTCACAGTTCACAAAATTATCACTTAAATGTCGTACTGAAATATTCTTACGGACTGAAAGCTATCAGGTCCGATCGACTGCTTATATTTGTTTTAAAGTCTCTTTTAGTTCTCATCGACTTTTTCAGAGAGATTTTTTCTTTGAGAATAAATAGTTTGTTTTGGGCTTATCAATTTTACTCACAATTCGTGAGTCACAGAAGTCAACAGAGTAGAATTAAAATCAATGAATTGATCTGTACTATGAGTTGTATCGAAACTGGAATTGAAAAAGATGAGTTCAAACTTATGGAAGAAATTTGGTAGGTCGATAAAAACTTGAGTTTGACCCTCAAACAAGTGTGTTACTAACGAGAATGTGATTATTGAAACTCCTGATTTTGAACTTTAGAACCTTCTTTTTAAAAAAATATTGAGCATTAAAAACTTTGAAAAAAAAATTGTCATTAAAAAATCTCAACAGGGGAGTTGGGGGGGTGGGTGTTTTGGGGTGTTTCAGGGGAACACCGCCCTCTATTTTCAGAAATTTTCAATAGGCATTTTTAAACTTTTATAGATCCGAACGATCTCAAATTATCCGTAGATGTTCTGAAATGTCCATTTTCTGTTTTTAACACAAAGTAAAAATGAAAAGAATGTTTACACATTTTTATTTCCGCGGAAATTCTCACATTTAGTTTATTTTTTATTTGATTGAGTTCATTGTAGAAATTACAAACAAACAATTATAAAAACAAATAAATATTAAATGCATAAAATTTTAAATTAATATTTAAGTTGCTGAAAAAATATAATTCATGACTCAAAATAATTTTAAAATAAAATACTGACAATTATACAACTATTTAAAAATTACTGATTAATTATTCAGTCTTCAAATTGTAGACTAAACCTTTTGTAAAAACCCAAGTCAATTCATAACAATTTTTAAAATTGAATCTAAGCCTAATGAACAAAGAGCTTGATCTGTACTTGAAGAAATATTAATTTCAGACTTACATCTTTGTAGATTCGGGTAAGGCTCAAAAATTTTTACGCTTAAAAACTTATGACAGCACACGAAGCATAGGTTGACAAGAACTTATTAATTTAATTCAATAAACTTAACTTTTAACCAAGCGCTGTCATTTCTCTTTCTATCCAATCCAAATATTTATCGATTCTCGTGTAAATTCCTGGGTATGATGATCCACATCCACTCCCATAAGAAATAACTCCAAATAAATATTTTTGGTCATCTTTAAAAATAAAATTAAAAATTAAATTTCTAGACAATTTCAAATGCTTTTTAATACTTACTTTGTTCATAAACAATCGGGCCTATAAAGAATAGAAGTAATTTAAAATATTACATTTTGGGGAATTCCACAATTTAAATATCAATTATTTTATTACCTCCTGAGTCGCCTTGACATCCATCAACATTTAAAGCACTTTGTGCACAAAACTGCGAGTCTACAATGTCTTTGTTTGCCGATTTAAGTAACTTTTTGCATTTGTCGAGTGGATATTCATTAACGATTCCTTTGAGTAGCCAATCTGATCTAGCTTGTGCTGAAAAATATGATTTTTAAACAAGTTATAAGATTTTTTGGTCTTATATGCTTGATACTGTCTGTATAAAAGAGCAACCTCAGGTTAATAAGTATGAGTATGTTCATCATTGTTGGGATCTTCAGAATATGCTCATTATTAGTTATCAAGATGCATCTTTGCTTTGCAAAACAACTTTTTTGAACAACTTCTTTTTCTTCCTCATTTTGTTATTTAATCTCTTAACATATCTCAGTCATCACTATCGTGTCTACTCTCTGAAGCATGTGATATTTATTTGATGATCTATTTACTCTCTCAAAACTGGTTTTGATTAATTGTGTGTTTTTTTTCTCTATTACTCTTTTCAAAATAATTTACTCAAGTTGAAAATTGAGTTGAAAATAAGTCTGATTTTGAGAATAAAAACTATTTATTTGGGGATTCCCTGTACTCAGTCTTAACTGAATCATATCTTTAAAAAATTTGTCATAATAATGTGCCAATGTTCATAATTAACACTAGTTTGATAACTTGTTTGGAAAGTTTTTATTCTAATTGATTGTTTCCAGTGGTGTAATTGTGGTATAAGTGAATTATTTTCCAAAGATCAGCTTAAAATTTGCAAATCCCATATTAATTGGCGCCAAAAATGTTTTAGGGAAGTTAATTTAAATGGTATTCTAATGAAATGATCAAAAATGATCAGAAAATGATCAAGAATGATCAAAATTCATCAAAATTAATCCAAAATAATCCAAAATGATCAAAATGCAATTTATCAGTTCCGCACCCTTTATTGATTTTTGATTTTTCTCAAAGCAGCAAAAAGTCTTGCTTAGACAAAATTTATGTCTTATGGAGATTAACAAGTGGAAGATCAATTTGAAGTAAACTTTGCGAGTGTGGCTAAGGATCACAGTTAATCTGTAGCAGGGGCGTAGCCAGAAATTTGAAGAGGGGGGGACAAAAAATTTTTAAAAATTTTAAAGGGGGGGGGGGGGGGGTATTTTTGTGATTTCTTCCTCAAGACCCTAGCAAAATAAAGAAATTTCTGTTTACGTTGGGGGGATTTTACCCCCCCCCCCCCACCTAGCTACGCGCCTGATCTGTAGCAACTACTTAATAAAGTCACTAAATCTCTTTATACTCACTATTCGTATCAACAGTCCCAAATCCAGTAATTGTAAAATTTTCTTTCGGATTAACCGGATTTTTCGTCGACAAACAAATCGGTTTAACAAAGTCTGTATATTTTACAGGCTTCTTCAACTTTATCAATGCGATGTCATTCTGACGACTTTTTCTTGAATACTGCGAATGTATCGTAATTTTCTGAAATAATTTGTATCAATCAGCAAAGAATTATCTTCTTAAGCAAATTAGCAACTCACATCTATATTTACATCTACGACGGGTGTGTCATCGTCAGCATCTGTCAAGTTTAAAGATGTCTAGAAGAAACATTATAAATAAATAAATATTGCTAATGAATTAACTTGACTGTTACTCACTCTTCCTAATCTAACCATCACTGGCAACTCGGATTTCTTATTTGCACAGTGAGCAGCAGAAATTATTATATCGTCGGCAATTAATGATCCACCACATTTAAAATCAATTTCACTTTCAAGGCCACGATAACCAAGTGCGACTTGATATGGAAATTCACCAATTTCAGCTTTTCGTCCATTTATGATATTTAAATTAATCACTAAGTCAGGCTTTGTATTAATGCATAAAGCTTTTACAAATTTTGGATTTCTATTTAATTGGTGAGATTCTGTTGGACAACAAACAATCGATTTCTTTCCAATATATTGGCATTGCACTATTGCTGATGTATTTTTTGCATCAAATAACTTTTTTACTGATTCACAATTAGATATTTCCGAGCAAATTCCTTCCTGGTTATTTTTTAATTTGCATGTGTCGCCTAAAGTTCTCTCTGAATTATCACCATAGTAAGCAAATGCTGCAGAACTTGTAAGCATATTAATTGCTATCAATATTAACATTTTAACACTCAATTTTATCATTTCGAAGCCGTTAAGTTGAACAAAAAACAAGATATTAATTTTAATTCGATGTTTCTTCTTTGATTGCTCTTTTGCTATTAACACGCGCAGTGCTATGAAAAAAATGACAAGATTCTCTCAACAAACACGCAGTTTTATACAAACTTTTATTCTCAATTCCATAAAGAGACGAATTTCTTGGAAATCTCATTTACTGACACAAGAGATCAATATATGACTCTTGACTGTGCTAACTTAATGTTATCGTATTCTCTTTCCACACAAACATGTGCATGCTTTTAAAGCTTTATTTGTGATCGTTGACTGTTAGTCATCCTAAGTCCTTAACAAAAGAATATTCAATAAATTGCATGCGCATGTTGATTTGATTCTTCACAATCCTGCGTCAAATATTTTAATTTGAAACATAAAGCTAATCCTTACGCTTAAAAACTAAGTTTAGATTGATTCATAGTTTGACGTATTATTACAATTTCTGAAGAAATTGATGATGTCAATCAGTTGCTATTTAATTACTGTAATCACTTCAGCTGCATAGCTAGAATTTTGAAAAAACGAAAAAAAAATAGGGGAGACATTTGGGATGTCCTTTTAAAAAGAGCACGTGGAAGACCAAAGAACTAATGCAAAGAGGCTGCTGATGGTATAGGAAATTGGCAAGCGTTAGCCAGCGATAGAGCTAGTTTTAGGCGGCATCTGAGGGAGGTCATAGATCACAATTAATCTGTAAGGTAATCGAAGTAAAGAAGAATGAAGGATGTTTCTCTATTTTCTTGAAATATTTCGGGTCATATTGCAGTCGACACGAATTAAGCTTGGTCAATTTCATTCTTGAATATTTCTTTTTCAGAAATTAAATTTTTTTTAATAACCAACTTTTCAATAGTTTCACAATAATTTAAAATAATAATCAACAAATATTTTTACAATTTTCATAATTCAGTCTCTTAAAATAATTTTAATTGCGGATTTGAGCATGAAATTTTTACAATTCATCTTCACTTCATGACTTCCATTTCTGATTCAATCCAGCTGATGTATTTGTTAACTTTAGTGTAGACTACGGCATTTAATGATTCGGTTGCAATTCCATAAGTTGTGATTCCATAAAGGAAATGTGAATTGTCTGTAATATAATTAAGCAATTTTCAAAATTAATTTTAGTTTTCGCCAATTTTTTTCCCTTTTTCTAACACTTTTTGCAATTGACAGTTTCTTTTAATCATCTGACAACTTATTATGGAGTAAAACACGTGACTATATAATTGCTTTAATGAGGGAATCCCGAAAGATTTAAAAAATCAACTAAACTAATCGCTAATGTAAAAATAACGAATAAATCCAAATTTCAATGAGGGGCCGTTCACTTATTACGTTACACAAAAAACGACTTTTTTCACCCCCCCCCCCCTCCCCTGATGAATAAATTTGAGAAATTCTTTCCAAGGCGTGGAAACTCAGATTTAATCCTGAAAAATGTTTATTGGCTTAGGGATTCTTTTAGCATTTGGGAATTTTTTAAGATTAATCCTGAGTTTCCACGTCTTGATTCTTTCATATTGCGGACATTCAACAATAACAATAAAATCCGAAAAATAAAACTCAGAAAAAAATGCAATTTTAATGAACAACCTAATGTCTTTAAAGCTACAAAAGTCATTACTTACTCTCTTCATAACTTATTGGATTCCCCGCAACTTTCAAGCTATTGTTATTTTCAGAATCAATTAATACACAAATTTGTGAATCCAAAATTTCGATTCCAATTTTACTCATTGATGTTTTACACTTCTGCAGAGATTCTTGATGAGTTGTTCCTTTGAACAGCCAAGACTCAGTTTCTGTGAATTGAAGAAAATATTATTCATAGCTGCATAGACATAATTTAATAAGAACTCACTATTAAGGTTTGGAATAGCAAAATCGATCATGTTAAGCTCTTTCGGTAATTTATCATCGCTAAATGAAAGACAAATTGTGTCTACAACTTCCGAGAGATTTGCAGGCTGCTTTAGCTTTATTAATGCAATATCATTTTGTTTGGTCACATTTGAATATTCTGGATGAATTTTGACTGCCTGGAATCCAAAAATAAAAATTATTATGTTGGGTATTTCTATTTTTTATCGAAACCTGCTTTCTTGTTTCAAAATATTTCTACGACCTACCTCAATAGCTATATGTTGTGCCCATGTATCGTTTAAAACAGGAGATGTCTAGATGAAAGTGAAATTGAGAAGTTAAATAAAATTTAAAATTGATGGAAATGTAGTAATTTTGATGAAACTTAATAAAGTATTTGATATTAAGCCATATTTTAGGTGAATCTCGCAGTACGAAAGTAGATTTTCGTGTTCGAATCCTTGAACAAAAAACTGAGAATCTTTAAATTTGTGTCTTTTCTTAAGACTTGGGTTTGATTCCACCCTGAACTTATATGTATTTTTTAAGAAATTCACAAGCACTAAAACCTAATAATCAAATCAAATCATAAAGAAGGTAAAGACTCACCCCCAGAGTAGCTATCACTGGCACCGAACCATTCATATCAACACAAGCAGCAACCGTCAAAACTATATTATCAGCAATCAGTGAACCACTGCATTTTATTTCTACCGTTCCGTTTTTATTTTTAAATCCAAGTGCAACATGATAAGAAATCTCTCCAATTCTTGCATTCTTTGTTCCTTGAGATTTTTTAGTTTTACATAAAATTTGCTCGAATGTTGAAGGTTTCTCTAATGTTGGACAGCAAACTAATGGAACTTTTCCTTTAAATCGACAATTGACAATTTCTGAAGTCCTTTTTGATCGAAATAATTCTTTGGCATGATCGCACTTCATTATTTCCTCACAAGATCCTCTTTTGTTATCTTTTAAATAACACACATCGCCCAGATCCTTTTCAGAATTGTCAAAATTATTTAACAAAGCACTTCCAATATGAATCACCGATAACAATGTGATAAAAAATGCCTTAAAAAATATTTTATTCATTTTTGGTTGTAAAACTATTTTAAAAATCACGAATTTAAATTTGCAAGACACGACTTTCCTTTTTATTTGAATTTTTTTATCTGATTAGACACAAGTTGAAGGCACGAAACTTGATAAATGAATGAATCTGCTCTCTTGAAAATTAAGTTTTTTATGATCAATTTTTCTCATTTTCGTTTCCAGTCAGAGATAAAAAAATGTTTCCAAAATCCACAAAAATCGTGAGAAGAACTGGATTTTGAAGAGTAAATTTTAAAATCTCGCACGTTTTACTCTTAAATAATTTATTGGTGATCTTAAGTCATTTTAAATTCACCGGCATTATTTTTTATGAATAACGAAAATAAAACATCAATAACTTGTTGCTTTTTCAGATTCTATTTTTAAACTGCCGTATTTGTAAAAATTTGCATATTTTCTTTTACGCTATAGCGTCTAGTGACGTCGTCAGCAAATGTTATGGCTTGCTCACGAACAGAAACTTAATAAGATGTTGTTAGTGACGTATTTAAATTTGTGTGGACTAATGACATGAATAATCAATAATAATATATTTTTAAACTTAGACTTAATGACGTCGATGTGGCACACCTAGTTTAAGGAACTTTTAAGTTAATTAAAGTCAACTGAAATTTGATTTATTTTTTTATTTTTAATATTGCACAAAATGTCCTTTTCGCTATCCTTTAGATCTTATTACTTATTATTTATTATTAAGTTTTAAATCACAATTCATTCGAGTGCAGTCATCTCAACTTCAATCCAATTCAAGAAGCTATTGACTTTTGTATAAACTGCAGGATAGTATGATGATCCACATCCAAATCCATATGATGTTATTCCATGCAGATAAAATTCACTTTTTCGCTCATAAAAAACAGGACCTCCAGAATCTCCTTGACAAGTGTCTACTCCATTGTCACTAAACCCACAAAACTGGGAATCAGCTATTCTTACTCCCTTATTTTCAAATTTACGCTTGCATTTTTCAAAAGGATATTCGCTTAATGTTCCTCTAAGAAGCCAGTCAGATCTCTCGTTAACTGAAGAATAAATAAATTAATAAAAATTTTGAGGTTAAATTTGAAAACTTACAATCAATTGATGTAAGTCCAAATCCTGTGATTGTAAAGTCTTCAGGTGCATCTGCGTCACTAGTTGAAAGACAAATTGTTGCTATAGATTCTGACGGAATGAAAGGCTTTACTAACTTTATTATGGCAATGTCATTTTGTTTGGATTTTGAACTGTACTTTGGATGGATTCGTATTTTCTTGAAAGAGTGGGATTCAAATAAGTTTTTAAGGTTAATTATTGAGGTTTCAATTTAATAGCCTACCTCAATCTCAATGTCTTGAACTGTTGATCTATCATGCTTATCATCTAGGTTCAAACATGTCTAAAGGATAGATTAATTATTTTTTAAACTACACAACCGATATTCAGTGACATGACTTAGACGAGGGCTTGAATCAAACCAAATTTTTCGGCAAATTATAAATATTAGCTTCTCCAACTTTGCCACATCATCAGAAAAACTTAAAAAAATCATAAAACTCACCCTTCCCATCCGAACCATAAATGGTTGAGCTCCTTTCTTGTTAACACAATGAGCAGCAGTCAGTACAATGTCATCAGCAATCAATGATCCACCACAGTTAAATTCTAATTTTTTTGATCTCCTCCAACCATATCCTAGTGCAACTTGGAATGGAAATTCTGCAACTTTTGCTTTGTCGCCATTAATAACATGATTTTCAATCCTGTCTATAGGCTTTGTATTTTTACACAATGCTTTTTGGAATTTAAACGACGATTTTTTAATTGGTTTCGAAAAATTTGAAATTTTTGGATATGTCGGACAGCACACAAATGGAATTCTTCCAACTAAACTGCACACAGTTATTTCTGATGATCTTTTTGCTCGATACAATTTATTTGCAAAGTTACACTTCAGAAATTCAATGCATTGTCCTGGTTCATTGTTTTTTGTCAAACACTTTTCACCTTCAATTAAATCTTCATCATCATATGCATAAATGAAGGATTCACTTAAGGTAAAAATATTAATGAATATTAAAACTAAAATAATTAAATTTGTATCACAAAACATTGTTCTTTTTTTGGTTATCAGTAAAATCAATGCACTTGGTTCTCAAACTCAACACGACTAAATATTAGAAAGGAATGAAATCCTTCTAAGATTGTCTTCTATTTTATATCAACCTCATTTCTTGCTCATTTACATCAATTTAACAACAACAAAGAATTACTCAGCAGTTTTTTGGAAACTGGATTTAAATCAAATAACATACGTATGTCCTCAAATGCAAAGTTGCAAGTTAAATTACATTGTTATCGAACTTTTTACAACTTTACAATCTTTTCGTCGACTAGAAAATAGAAAAAAAATTTATCAATAGTAAAAATTGTTCATCCCACGACTCTTTTTAAAATTCCTGATTACACCTCTACAAAGAATTAATATTGGTTGATATAGCTGAATGTCCTGATATGTCTGTTTTAACACGTAATCAATTTGTATTAAATTTTAAACGTATGCTGTGATGTCAAAAGCTTACTATTAAGGGATGACGGGGTTTAGGGACCATTCACTCATTACGTAACGTTTTTAATATAGAAAGAGGGAGTTTGTGATTTCTGTGATCTATCACTAAGATTGCAGTATTACACTTGGTATTAGTAATTGGCAAGCGGTAACCAGCGATAAAGCTAGCTACAAGTGCCATCTAAGGGAGGTCATGGATCACAATTAATTTATACGGCCAGAGATTGAAGTAAGTATCACTAAGATTTTAAGACATATCAAACAAAACAAATTTTTCTTAATACAAAATTTTGTGACATGAGAAGGAGACAGGATTAAAAGAAAAATTTTTTTTTTGAACTACTTAATTAATAATTTTTGAAAGATTAGAGCAAAATTGTTGTAATGGGTCGGTAGCGAAATGGTCTAGTACTTCGGTACATAATTATTGCAATACCGACACAGCGAGAGTTCGAGACTCGCCATGGAGAATTTTTTGCTTGTCTGTCCTTTGACAAACCAAATATACTGAAAATGAAGCTCACAGCCTTCCTTTGTAGGCTACAGGCAGTAACGTTATCAAAAGAGTGGTTCGGATCTCACTTTAAAATATACCCGGATAGCACAAGTCAGTTAATCGATCAAATTGGAACCCCATATCCCCCTCCGTTTGGATTCACCTTTTATTAAGACATTCCTACTTCCAACGCACTCGGAATGAAATATTGTCAAATGTTAATAATTTATGACCATTTAATGACCAGCAGTTTATGAATGCATCAACATTTATATAAAGCATGTATAAAAAATGTATATATAGAAACATGTCAATCGACGCAAACATAATTTTTAAGAAAAATCCTTTTCTAAAGGATTCATACTAATTAGTGAAAGACCCCAAATCCAGATTGATTAAAATCTAATTAAGTTAAACATTTATTTACGTATTTAGGGATTCAAAAGGCTTTCACAATCATCACAAAAATCTCAAATGCACCAATCCAGCATCTATACAATTTATAAAATAATAATTTTTATTCAAATGTTGACATTTCTTCTTCAATCCAGTCCAAATATCTGTTGACCTTTGTATATATTGATGGAAATACTGAAGAACCACATCCACTGCCAAATGATGTAATTCCAAACAAATAATGTTTATTGTTTTTCTGATAAGATACAGGACCTCCTGAATCTCCATGACATGAATCAACTCCTTTGTCACTTAAGGCACAGAGCTGAGAATCGATAACTTTAATTCCTTTTTTTCCATATTCATATTTGCACTTGTCATGTGGATATTCGGTTATTGTTCCTTTAAGAAGCCAGTCTGATCTTTTTGTGTCTGAAATTTAGGATAAGAATTAAAAATTGAAATTTAAACTACATCAAGGCAACTTACATTCTAATGATGTGATCCCAAAACCAGTAACGGTAAAGTCTTTTGGAGCATTTGCATCACTTGTTGAGAGACAAATTGTTTCAATTGAATCTGATGGTTTGAAAGGCTTCCTTAACTTTATTATTGCAATGTCATTGTGCTTGTATTTGACACAATATTTTGGATGGATTCTAATAGCCTGTAAAGGGGTTGAACTTTAAATTATGGAACAAATTAAATTGATTGTTAATTTTGTACCTCAATTTTGATGTCTTGATGATCTGATTCATCATATTCATCATTTAGATCGAGAGATGTCTAAAGGATTAAAAAACATAATTTAGCACAAGAATTAAAATTTTAAAATTCATCAAACTCACCCTTCCCAATCGAACCATGACTGGTTGAGCTCCTTTGATATTAACACAATGAGCAGCAGTCAAGACAATGTCATCAGCAATTAATGAACCACCACAGTCAAAATTAAAACTTTTGATTTCCTGTGAAAAATACCCAAGTGCTACTTGAAATGGAAATTCTGATACTTCTGCCTTATCTCCACTAATGATGTGATTGTCAAGTTTTTCGAAAATCTGCACATTTTTACAAAGTGCATTTTGGAATTTCGTTGATGATTTGATGACAAGCGGTGATGCAATTAAGTCTTTTGGATATGATGGACAGCACACAAATGGGATTCGTCCAACTACTTTACATAATGTAATTTCTGATGATTGTTTTGATCGATAAAGTTGGTCGGCAATTTTACATTTTACAAGTTCTGTGCATGTTCCTGGTTCGTTATATTTTGTCACGCACTGCTCACCAATACTGAAATTATCATAATCATATCGAAAGTTGAAGGATTCACTAATATTGAATAAACTGATCCAAATAGTTAAAATTACAATCTTTGTGTTTAACATTTTTAATTGAAAAATGAAACTTAACTTTACACGACGGAACCTTGGAGATAAATGATGATTCCCCCAAAATTATCATCGTTTTTATAGCAACTTCCTTTCTCATTCGCTCTCACATGGAAGCAAAAATTACAAAAAAAAACTGGATTTTAAGCTATCAATAACGATTCTTTTTCTACGCGCGGTCCACACTATGAAAATATTTTAAGATTCTTTTCATTGACTTAAAAGAAATAGTAAATTATGAGTCAAAATATCAAGAATGCTTCAATAGCCTCTTGAATAAGCACGCAATCTTCAGACGGCTAACGTAATTGTTGTGACGTAAAAACTTCTCTTGTGACGTCAAAATTTCTCTAGTAACGTTTTGTGTATCGAATAAAATCAATGCGTGGAAACTATCGCAAATATCAAATTCATCCCATATATCCCAAAAATATTCAAAATAATCCCTGAGCCTGTATGCATTAGAATTTAGATATCCCATTATATCCTGAAATTACACGTCCAATACACTTAGGATACGTTGGGATATCTTTATTATCGTGCATATATGCTCAGGAATTTTTTGAATATTTTTGGGATATGTGGGATAAATTCGATATTTGGGATAGTTTCCACGCCTTGAATAAAATATATCAGAATACAATGGTATAGAAGCCTATGGTCCTAGGTTGTCATTTAAGAAGCAAGATAAAGAATTGATAGTCACAGAAACTAAAAGCTTACAAATACAAGGCTTGCAATGATAAATGACACAAAGTCTCGCATTGATTGATCCTTCATTGATTTGTCATAAAATTAAATTTACTAATCTGTTGAAAGGATGCAAAACAAAGGCATATACACTAAGGATTAATCCCCAAAAATTCAAAAAAAAATCCCAGTACTTCCTGTCATCAAGCTTTGAAATCTCTGCATTATTTGACTAATAGTTGAGGGATTTCAAGTAGAATTCAAATATTGATGACATGAAAGCTGGTTTTTTTTTGCGATTTTTGAATTTAAGGATTAAAGATGTTATAATGATCAAGAAATTATAATTTTATTCATTAGATATATTTTTATTTTAAATTTTAAATCTTTTTCATTCTACAAAAATGAAAAATCACAGAAATTTTAAATTCGTATTTTTTGAACTATGTTACAAAAGTTCTAGCCAATCGAATTGAGCTTCAATTAAAAGCTTCTAAACTTAATCTCAAAGTCAGACATAACTGCTTCAATCCAATCAAGAAACTTATTGACTTTTGTGTAAATAGCAGGAAAAGTTCCACCACAAGAATTTCCAAAGGATGTAATTCCTTGAAGATAGCGCACATCATTATGTTCATAAAATAAAGGACCTCCTGAATCTCCTTGGCATGTATCAACTCCTGTGTCACTTATGGCACACAATTGAGAATCAACAATTTCAAGTCCGACAGATCCAAAGTCTTCCTTGCATTTTTCAGTTGGATATTCAGTGACTTTTCCTTTAAGAAGCCAATCAGATTTTCTGATATCTGTTTAGAAGAAATAGTCATGTTAATAAAATCAACTAGTGAATGTTAAGTAATAGCCATTATTGGTAATAGCCAGTAATAGATTACCTTTTGCATTTGTTCTTCCGAATCCTGTAATTGTGAATTCATTCACTTGAACATCGTCACTTGTTGACAAGCAAATTGTTCCAACAGAACTCGATGATGCAACAGGATATCTTAACTTGATCAAGGCAATGTCATTATGACGAGTGGATCTCTTATAGTCAGGATGCATTATTATAGTCTGTAGAATAAGTTTAAATAAATTTCTATAGCTTTCATTATTAATTTTATTTGCCTTACATCGATGTCTATATCTTGAGCTTCTGAGTCATCATCCTCGTCAGTTAAATCAAGTGAAGTCTAAATTGATAGAAAAATGATAAGTAAGTTTAAAGAATGTTAAGGAAAATCAAGCTTTAAACTCACTCTTCCGACTCTAACCATCACAGGTTGTATGTTCTTTCTATTAACACAATGAGCAGCAGTTAATACAACATCATCAGCAATTAATGAACCACCACAATTGAAGTCCCAATCATTTTCATTTTCTTTTTCGTACCCAAGTGCAACTTGGAATGGAAACTCTAATACTTCTGCTTTAACGCCACCAAAGATGTGATCATCAACTTTAATTTGAGGTTGAATATTCTTACAAAGTGCTTTTTGGAATTTCTTTGAATGTTTTCTGATGGGTTTTGTGACAAATTTGATCTTGGTTTTTGTGATTGATGGACAGCAGACGAATGGTATTTTACCAATAAACTTGCACATTGTTATTTCTGCAGATTTTCCTGAGTTGTATAATTCCTGCGAAGACTTGCATTTGACAAATTCTTGACAGCTTCCTGGCTCCTTATTTTTTGTTAAACAATTTTTACCGATGATATTGTCTGAACTTTCAGAATTATAAATGAAGGCTTCACTGATGGCAGTCAAAAATAATAATATTGAAACTTTAGCGAACATCATTTTGGGTTTTTTCTAGTTTTATTTTTTCTTTTGTTAATCTTAACACCACAAGATGCTAGAAGTAAATGAATGTTCTCTCAAAATCGTCTTCTTATTTATATCCAAATATCTCTTCTCTATTTTTCTCAAAAAGACTTCTCAATATCCCAAAAATACGTAGCAAATATTCCGTCTATTAAGGAATTTCTTTTCAAAAACCAGATATCAAAAATAATCTCGCAAATTCTCCGAGCCATA
Source organism: Chironomus riparius (assembly GCA_917627325.4). Lineage (NCBI taxonomy): Eukaryota > Metazoa > Arthropoda > Insecta > Diptera > Chironomidae > Chironomus > Chironomus riparius. The sequence continues at coordinate 45,025,028 of OU895877.1, forward strand.
ACAGAACATCTTGTTGATAGCGTCTCATGGAGTTTCTCTTCATACAGTGACGACACATGATAACAAAAGATGGTCAATGAATATGGTAACTTGATAGCTTCACATCTGAATGCGTATGTGCTTGATTTGGTTTACGTTTCGCGACAAGCTTTAAGTTGATTGTGTGACGTTGTGAATTTAATTGCTGCAATACTTGCGAGCATGTTCAAAAATTGTGACGACAGCGAATATTGATGAGCACATGGTTATGACGTCAAAATTGTTTTATGCTTCAGAATAGTTTTAAAATAAAGACTTGCGACACACCTTAAAGTTTTTGATTACATCAATTTGATGATAATATGAACATGATGTCTAAAATTAAGTTTTAATAGTTGCTAGGAGCAGGGCTAGGAGTATATTAAGGGATTTTAAATTTTGTAGGCTTTCATAGAAAATAGTTCCAAACCTCCTCCTTTCAAGGCGTTTAAATTCGGGATTAATTCAACAAAATTCCAAAAAAAATCCATATAGCTTCGTGTTTAATAAAAATAATAATAATAATGTTAGAGGTTTACATTCAAGCGATTTGTTTCTACACGCTCCGAGCTGAAGGCACAGCGATCCTAACAATGATTGAATCTAGCTTTGTGTTTATTGGATTTAAATTTTTCAAGCATTTTGGAAAAAACCCTTTGGTATTTTATAACTTTTTTTAAACACCTTCAACCAATAGAAAATCTGGTGATTCACTCGTATTTACAACATCCAAAAGTCAGTTTTACAATTCATTATTAATTTATTGTCTGATTTCTTTAAAATGTCATTAACATTTTTTGTAAGATTTTAGATAAGTTAATTTTTTTTTTCTAACCTTAAAATATTAAATACTGTTATTGATCATCTAGTTTCATTCAAGCGAATCCATTTCTTCTTCTATCCATTCAAGAAACTTAGAAACTCTAGTGTAAATAGTTGGATAGGTTGTGCCACATGCCATTCCAAATGATGTGATTGCTTGCAGATGAAAATAATTATTTTGTTTGAAAATCAGTGGACTTCCAGGTTCTCCTCGACAAACGTCTACTCCTGTGTTACTTACACCACAAAACTGAGAATCAATGATTTGAATTCCAGCTGTGTTTGATAATTTTTCTTTACATTTCTCAATTGGATATTCGTTTACTTTTCCTTTGAGGAGCCAATTTGATCGCTTCTTAGCTGTAGAAATTACTCATATTAATAGATATGAAGATTTTAAATTTATAACTTACATACCAAACTGATTAACTCGACCAAAGCCTGTAATCATGAAGTCTTTAGGCAAACTTGCTTCTTTTGTTGATATGCAAATTGGTTTAATAGAGTTTGAAGGCATATAAGGTGCTTTTAATTTTATTATAGCTATGTCATTTTGATGAGACCTTCTGGTGTATTTTGGATGAATTTTGATGGTCTATTGAATGTGTAATGTGATTTTATTTAATGACTAATCTTTTAAAATCTTGTATTCTTAGAAATTAAGGGAAATGGACACGTAAAGTTTTAACTATTTGTTGCTTACCTCAATCGAAATATCTTGAGCAGTCGAGTTGTCATGAAAATTGTCTAGATCAATTGACGTCTGTAAAAATATTCAAGATGCATAATAAATCCATAAGATGATTCAAACTTAAAAATTATAGATTCTCAAAAATAACACTCACCCTTCCCAATCTAACCATGATTGGTACACGATGTCTTCTACTAACGCAATTCGCAGCTGTCAACACAATATCATCAGCAATCAATGATCCTCCACAATAAAAATCTAAATCTTCTCCACCTTCACTTTTATATCCGATTGCAGCTTGAAATGGAAATTCTCCTATTTCTGCATTTACTCCTTTGTCAATCTGATTATCAATATTGTAGACAATTTGATCATCATTGCACAAAGCTTTTTGAAATTTCGACGGCTTTTCCCTGACAAGTTTATTTGATACTAATGGAAATGATGTTTGATCTTTTTTTGGACAACAGACAAGTGATTGAACTCCACCAGTTGTACAGAACTTTATTTCTGATGTTTTCTGAATGTCATACATAAGCTGTGCATATTCACACTTTGTATATTGCTCACAATATCCTTCCTCATTATTTCTAAGTGTACAATTTGAACCTAATCCTAAATCAACAGCTGCAAGATTGTATAAAGAAGCTTCACTTGATATAAATGCACAGAATAGACTTAAACTTAGTGGCACAATTTTGAGATCCATTTTAAATTTTAAATCTACAACTTAACGATTCCAAATCTTAGAATCAAATGACAATTCTAATGAAAATTTCTTCCTGTTTTATATTAAAAAATTTTAATCTCGTTTGAATGAATCCTGATATTCAAATGTACGCACGAATATTTATAATATATGTTAATAAAATATGTTCTTGCAGCATCATTCAATGACGCAAATGAAGTGAAAGACACGATTAAGGGGTTATCAAATATATTTAAGCCTATTGTAGCTTTCAGTAGGTTGAAAATAAACCAGTATTATGTTCTTACTTTTAGGAATGAGTTTTTTTTACTTAAGATCCCCCCCCTATCACCCATCCCAACTCGAAATTGTTTTTTTGATATTTTTTAAAGTTTACCGTGGATTAAAAAAGGTTTGGCTCACCTGCCTCAAATTAGCATGTTAATAAATCTAGACAAATAGTAAAAGGCACATAATTTACTCATTTGTAGACGAAAAGGATTTTTTTGTGACGATAAAAAAAATCCCGAAACTGATACAAAAACCGAGCAGCACACAGTTTGTAAAGCGAAATTAAAGCTGTCGTAGCTTAAATACATGAATCATTCAAATTCAATTTTTGATGTTAATAATCAAACTAATCCATCTGAATTCAATTCATTCAATATTATTAATTTATTTGCAAACTACATTTGTACATTCAATTGGCTCCAAATTCAAATTATCACAGAAGTTTAAGCTTCAAAAAAATTTAAAAATATTAAAATTCATTCCAATGCTGACATTTCTGCTTCAATCCAATCAAGAAATTTAGTAACTCTTGTGTAAATTGCTGGATAAGAGTTTCCACACGATGTTCCAAATGATGTAATTCCTTGAAGGTGGAACTTGTCATTTTGTTTATAAAAAAGTGGACCTCCTGAATCTCCACGGCATACATCGATCCCATCATTACTTGTTGCACAAAACTGAGAATCGGCAATGCTAACTTGAGCTGTGCTGAATAATTTTTCCTTGCATTTATCAAGTGGATATTCATTGACATTTCCTTTTAGTAGCCAATCTGATTTTTCGAGTGCTGTTGTGGGAAATAATTTAATTAAAAATCATAAAATAAATGTTTTGGTTACTTACTGTCCGCACTGACTCGTCCATAACCTGTTATTGTAAATTCTTTTGGCAAATTCTCATCTTTTGTTGATAAACAAATCGTTTTAACAAATAATGAAAGAACTGCTGGCTTTTTTAACTTTATCAAAGCGATATCGTTTTGACGCAACTTTCTCGTATACTTTTTATGAATTCTTACTGTCTGGAAGGTTGTTTAAATAAGTTTTGTGTTAAATGTTGAACATTAAAGAAGACCTACCTCAATCTCAATATCTTGAGCTTCTGTGTCATCATATTCGTCAGTTAAATCAAGCGAAGTCTAAATATTTCAAAAATGAGAAGCTAGTTTGAGAATATCAAGCTTTAAACTCACCCTTCCAATTCTTACAACTTTTGGAACAGTATCCTTTCTATTTAGACAATGAGCAGCAGTCAGTACAATATCATCAGCAATCAATGAACCTCCGCACTTGAAATCCAATTTATTTTCATTTTTTCCTTTGTATCCAAGCGCAACTTGGAATGGGAACTCTCCAATCGCTGCTTTTACACCATTTGTGATGTGATCTTCAATTTTAAAGTCTGGCTGAGCATTTTTGCATAATGTAATTTGAAATTTTGAAGATTTATTTGTAGGATTATCAGAATTAGTTTTGAAATTTGTCGGACAGCACACAAATGGTCTATTTCCTATTCGTTTACATTTTATGATTTCTGAATGTTTCTTTAAATTGTATAATTGCTGTGCATAGTCACATCTGGCAAATTCTTTACAAATTCCTTGTTGATTGTTTTTTAATACACAACTTTCACTTTGCTCTGCACTAGTAGCTTCATCATAATGTTCAAAAGATTCACTAAGTTTAATTAAATTACATAAAATCAAGACTAATGAAGCTAATTTTATAGTCAACAACATTTTTATTATTCTCGATTATTCGATCAATTTTAATCAACGTATCAGCACGAGATATAAGAATGAAATGACAAAAAAATACTATCTTGGATAAACATGAAATGTTGATTCTCTCATATTTCCAGCTTACTCTCAGCTACGCAAAAACTGGATTTTACTCATGAGAATTTTGCAATCACACACGTGCTTTTGGATACAAATTTTATCCACATTAATATTGTTTACAATTTTTTACATTGTCAGTCGTTCTCGTGTGTTCTCCAAACAAAAGAACAAGAAAAACCAAAGATGAATCAACAGGAACCAATTTGTTTTATTGTTTATGGAATTTATTAGCAGACGTTTATTAATTTTATTAATTTTGTAAGAAAAAGAGATGGATTGGACTATAACAAGTTATATTTCACATTATAAAAAGTTTGAGAATCAGTGCTCAAAAAACATCAAAGATTTTGATAACTTTAGGGTTCGTTCATCAATTACGTTCGAAATTATCTTTAACAAATCAAGCTCTTCAATTCACTCCAAATTCGTCATTTCCGTCTCTATCCAGTCGAGAAATTTGTTCACTTTTGTATACACGAGTGGATAATTTGAGCCGCATCCTATACCAAATGAGATAATCCCGTATAAATATTGTAAGCCATCTGTTAAGGAAATAAACATTTAATTTAATGTATTAATAATTAATAGTTTGCGGCTTACCTTGCTCATAGCTCATAGGACCTCCAGAATCTCCATGACAACTTCCAGTTCCAGCATTACTAAACGCACATATCTGATTGTCAATGATTGTCTTTTTGTACGTTGCAAATGTTTTTCGGCATCTCTCATATGGATATAGACCAACAGTTCCTTTAAGGAGCCAATTTGATGTTTCCGAAGCTAGAAAAAAATTAATTCTTTATTTTAATTCAACGTGTGACTTACTTTAGACAGTTTATATAGTCTAATATGTGGAAGATTGCACATTAAGTGGTGTGTCTGTCGCGACTCACAATTAAGGAGTTGTTCGTATATTTTGTATCGCTGCTTAAGAAGGAAATTTAGTCAAGTTTTGTCGCACTTTATATTAAACACTTTAGATTCTCTAACAATCAGTTGCAATCAGTGAGGAGGCTCAAAAATTGCAATTTTTATTATGACAAAATATGTAAACAACCCCAAACTAGACACTACTCACTCCTAATGAGAAAAAAATGTAAATTCTTATACTCACTCATCGGATCTACTCTTCCAAATCCCGTTATAATGAAGTTTCTAGGCAGATTACGATCATTAGAAGAGAGACAAATTGTTTGAACAAAGTTTGTGAGAGTTGCCGGGTGTCTTAACTTTATTAATGCAATATCGTAATGGCCAGATCTCTTTGTGTGTTGTGGATGTATTTTTATTGTCTGTAAAATAAATATTTCAGTAGCAATGACTTCAATTTTAATGAGAATATTACCTCTATTCCAATATCTTGAGCTGAATTGTCGTCATCAGAATTTTGAAGATCAATAGATGTCTGAAAATATAAAGCAAATGTCATAAATTGAGCATTTAGCACTTATGTCACTTACTTTTCCCAATCTAACTAAGATAGGCATGTCATCAACCCGACTAGCACAATGTGCAGCAGTCAATACAAAATCATCAGCAATCAGTGACCCTCCGCATCTAAAATCAAACGAATTATGTCCATTTCGATAACCAAGTACAGCTTGGAATGGGAATTCTCCAACATCAGCTCTCACGCCTTTAATAATGTGATTATCAATTTTAAGATTGGGTTTTATATTTTTGCACAACGCATCTTGGAATTTTTTCGAAGAGTTTTTAACTGTCGGTTTTAATTCTGATGTTTCTGGAGGTGTCGGACAGCACACGAGTGGTTTAGTGCCAATATATTTACAGACAGTTATTTCTGATTGTCGTCTTGATTGATACAACTGCTGTGCATAATCACAATTCGAAAATTCTTCACAAATGCCCGGTTGACTATTTTTTAAAACACATTTATCACCTAAATATAAGTCCGTACTTTCATGGTCGTATGTAAATGCACTGATAAAAGTGATGACTGAAAGTAAGACAATAACTTGGCAGTGCAACATTTTATTTGGCTGAGCTGCTTGCTGAAGAACTAATTTGTACTTTTATACGACTTGTTTGCACAAGATTATGAATTGAAATGAAGAGCCTCTCAGAGCATTATTTTTATTTTATATAAAAAAAATCATTTTACTCTTTTCTTTTGTGACAACTCTCAGTCGCTGTAATTCTGAAAATGGGCACGGGAATATCTCACTGGAAAAGTTTTTGAATTCTTGGACATTCTGAAAAATAAGTCATGAAAGTAGAAAAACCGATTGTGACTCAACTTATATGATTTATTTTTGGTTTTACTCATAATTAGGAATTCAAAAAATTTCCACATGCTTTTCTTTATCCAAAATAACATAATTCCCTTTATGACTCTACAACAGAAGCAAAAAAAAATATGATAAGAAAATTGATAAAATTGATTAATTTTAAGCACAAAATGTTGTCATTCTTGTAAAATGTTTTGGCTTAATCAAATGTTCATTCTAAGTTTAACATTTCAATCTCTAACCAATCAAGAAATTTGTTAACTTTAGTGTACACAAGTGGATAACTCGAACCACATCCAATACCAAAAGAAATAATTCCATAGACATATCGGAGTCCATCTATAAAGACATTTAGGATTAAGATACAAATTTAATGTAATATAAGGTCTTCAAACCTTGTTCATAGCTCATTGGACCACCAGAGTCTCCATGACAACTGCCAGCACCAGAAGTACTTTGTGCACACAACTGATTATTCAAAATTGTCTTATTATAAGTTGAAAACGTTTTTCTGCATGTGTCATATGGATATAAATTGATTATTCCTTTAAGAAGCCAATTTGATGTTTCGGATGCTGAAATATGAGAATTTCATCAATCAGCACATCTATAACCACATGGCACATTAAGCCAATCATTTATTTATACTTAAATAAAATAAACAAAGATTAGCCTCTCGTGCATCATGGGAGTGCCCTTGAATTATTTGTTTTGCAACATTTGTGATTTATGTGATACTTACTAGTCGGATCTACTCTGCCAAATCCAGTTATTATAAAGTTTCTTGGAAGATCATTGTCATTAGAAGAGAGACAAATTGTTTGAACAAAGTCTGAAAGAGTTGCTGGATGTTTAAGCTTTATCAAGGCAATGTCGTAGTGTCCAGATCTTTTTGAATGTTGAGGATGCATTTTTATAGTCTGGAAATTTTTTTTTGGGGGAATTTGAATTTTCTGAGATCAGACAATAGCTGAACTTACCTGAATCTCAATATCTTGCACTGGAGTGTCATCTTCAGTGTCATCAAGATCGATTGACGTCTAAAATGATAGACATTGACATAAAAACTTAATATTTAAGCACAATAGCTCTAACCCTTCCTAATCTAGCTAAAATAGGCAACTCATCCGTGCGACTAACACAATGAGCAGCTGTTAGAATAATGTCATCAGCAATCAACGATCCACCACATCTAAATTCTATTGATTCTTCTATTTTGCTTGGGAAACCAAGTGCAACTTGGAATGGAAACTCGCCAACTTCTGCTCTATGTCCTCTGATGATGTTATCCTGAATTCTTAAAGGAACTGTTTTATTCAAACATATAGCTTGTCTGAATTTATTTATTTTTGGACAGCAAACGATTGGATTCCTTCCAATAAATTGACATCGCACGATTTCTGATGTTTTTCTTAATTGATACAATTGCTTGATATAGTCACAACTATTCATATATTTACACACTCCAGGTCTATTATCCTTTAAAGTACATTTCCCACCCAAAGTATTTGCAGCACTATCACCATCCACTTGATACTCAAATGCCTCGATGAAATTTAATATATTAAGCAATAGCAATAGGCAAATTTTATTACAAAACACTTTCATTACTGATTCTCAAGTATCAATACTTTTTTTTTGACAAAATAATCCGCCTCTTTACAGCTGCAATGTTCGATCAACAATAAAAGTTCTCTTGCCAAATATTTGTTTTTATATATCAGGCTTTGTTTTCTTCTTTATTTTTTGGAGATAACTTGATATTAAGTATTCTCTTACTTAATACTCTAATAAATTGTTTTGATTCTCGATTTTCAAAACCCAATGTTTTGACTTTTATTCGGATTTGTTTTGCTAAATAAGATATGCGAGAGACCGATGATACTTATAATATTTTTGAGCACATGGCACGCTTCATTATAATAAATTATTCTTGCAAATAAAAATGTTCAGAAATCTGGTTTTTGAAGTAAAAGCAGTGCTGCTTGAACTTTTTAAGTTGCAACAGTCAATTATTGTTCATAATAGTTCTGGGACACAATATGCAAAGGAGCTTCTCTTAAAAAAGAGCACTTAGTGGATCAAAGTTTGAGAACACCTGAGAGTATGAAGAAGACATTCTAAGAAATTTTATGAGATTTCCGACGAATGCTTTATATATTGTATCACAACGAGTTTTGCAAGAATTTTTGTAATCTCGTGACTTTTAACGGAATCAATGACATCCAACTGACAACTCATAAAATGATTTTCTAAATGGACTATAATGAGACATGTGATTGGAAATTTTGCTAGTAAAATTCATAAAAAATTATTTTTGATCAAAGGGAAAGCTTTTCTGGGAATACCTATTAGCAGGGTTGTAATGCAGGTTTTTGTGACTGGGAGACTGAGATTCTGGAATAATTTTTTTTTTCTTTCTCTGAGTCATAGGCACTTCTAGCTTGGAATAAAAGAAAATCTGACGATTTGTGTGGAACATGATGTTCTCTATTTACAGGCGCGTAGCCAGGAGGGTCTTGTTCCTCCTTAAACGTTTTGAACTGCAGCCAGAGCACGGTCTAAAACGCTTAAGAGGGGAGACAAGACCCTCCTGGCTACACGTCTGTCCCTTTATTGAGTTATTGCTTCTCGAATTTATCCTTGTGCATCAAGTGTAGATTTATAGTTTATCCGAGTAAACAGCTATTGTGATCTATCACACGCATTATAAGCGCATTTTTGTATCTGTGTTAAATAGAACCAAATTATCTCTGCTGCTTTTTCACATAGTTTGTTGTAGTAATTGAATCATCAGCAATTAAATTTGTTTGTCTTCCTTGATCACACATATTTCAACTCTGTCAACCAGGAAGAAATAAAGTTTTTCCATGGACGAAATTATTCATAGCCTCATCGAACAAATTTCATTCCATTGTGCAAGTCAAGTACCTGAAATTTCTCCTAGATTTTACTTGCCAGTGACGTCTTTACTGTTACTTTAGCCAACATGTAGCCACCAAAAAATTCATTTTCGAAATTTCCCAGCATGCAGTTCCTCGAAACTACTCCCATGTTCATCTACAAATGAATTCAATTTTGCTAGATTGTTGCGTTCAGTGTGTGTTTTATGTTTGTGCTAAATACTTTCGTACAAGAAAAAAACGCAGTCGGAATTTTGTTATTTTTAGATTTTTTTTCATCACTGCTGCTTGTTTAATATGAAAGAGAAATTAAAAAAATTTTGTTTCTACAGATTTGTTTTTGTAACAAGCTTTTCTTTTCTCTCGTTACTTGCTTGAATATCGTTTGAATGAGCTGGCAAGGGATGAGTTGTTTTAGAATATAAAATGACAATTACTATTGTTAATGGGATTTTGTAGGAAATTTATGAATTAAGTAGTTTTGTGAAATAGATTTGTGGCAAATGGCTTTCGTGTTGAGTGATTTTGATTGGATCCATTGTACTTCTTTAGCTACACTTCTGATTCAACAATCTGGATTTCTTAAGAAGGGGGAGGGGGCTCACTTAGCCCTAAAATTGAGCAACTTTTGAACATTTTTAAATTATTCCGATTATTCCACAAAATGCTTCATGACACCAGATCTATGACAAATCTAAAAAATCCCCAATAAATTTAAAATTGCTGCCAACAAAGAATGATAAAATTCACAAAATATTTTGCATATTCGCAATAATAACCTCATAAAACCGCCCATATAAGCAAATAGCTTCATAAATTACCAATCAAAATGTGCAGTAAAAATAATCATTAACATTACATCCAACAATTAACTTTATACGTTTCATTCCCTAGAAAAATATTTTAATTCGTAAATAAAAAGAAGGAAAGCAAAAAAGAAGAGAAAAATGAATTTTGGCAGGATTTAAAGAACATTTCTCAAGTGTTGGAATAAGAAGCGCATTCACATGCAATTTAACGGCAAACATTTATCATTTGATATCTCAATCACATTCAACTTAAATTTGCGAATCTGCCACGATGAGCAAATCTGCAGCTTGCCGTCAATTTTCATTTGAGACAATTTAACAGAGTCGACACAAGCAAGCAATTGAGAGGCTGTGAATTTAATTCAATTTTTTTAAATATTTATTATGAAATTTCCTCTAATTTACAAGAGCAAAAGAAGCTCAGCTTGAGACTTAATTTGTTTATTTGGCAATAAGATAAATGAATTTGAAATTATTTTCTATATTTTTGTACGAGATGACATGTTAATTGCATTCACTTAGTGAATTGTATAATTTATAAAGTATTGTAACTTATTGGTCTTATTTTTTAATTCCCCAAGAAGTCACTCGTAAATGTTTTGCTTAATTTTACAGTGCTAAGAAAATATGTCCGTCGATGTAATAAATCCTTTGTTTTTCATATAAGTCATCTGAAATGAAAAAGAAAAAAAAAACATTTAACGCAGAATTTTTTATTGTGTTTATAAATTTGCAACTTCTGTTAATTCATTTGTCTGTTTTCTGACATTTATGTGCTTTACATTCTACTTCTTATTATTTTGTTTTGTTGATTGTTTGTGAAATTTAAAACGTGCTGTAATTTTGATGATTTTCTTTGGCTTGATCTTATTGTGAATCAGGATTGTAGTCAGGTAGACAAGCTAAGGCAGTGATTTAAACTTTATAGCACACTCTTTCTCTTATATCTCCTACTACATCTCACACTTGTGTAATCTAATCTTCAAATAACCTACACTTAACCTACACCTACTAGTAGTGTATTTGGATTATTAGATCAAAAATTCTAGCTGAAAGAAATTTTTTGACGTTGCTAAGGTTTTTTGCAAAAATAGTCCCCAAATTTCAAACAATCTTATCTTCACCTACCCCCCTCCCCTTCTCATTTCCCCATCTATCATCCTTACAAATGTATAGTTACGCTCCTAGTGAGAGGTGAATGAATGCAAATTTGTAATAAGTTTGTCGTTAATTAAAGTAGTTGAAATAAATATTTCACAAAGGGATTAGGTAGTTTTTACACATGATTGAAATTAATTTTCTCATTTTAATTAAAGTGTTCTTCTTCTTAATGCAATTAGTTTGCAAGATATTTTATTAAATAAGCTGACGCATGCTGTAGATCAAAGAACTGTGCGAAAATAAATTTTATAATTCATTAAAAACATTTAATTGTGTGCTCCACCTTCTACAGTTGAACTATTTTGCAAAAATATCTGAAATATAATCCACAATGTATCTATTAAGATTCATGAGTTTATGACTAAGTTTCTACAGGAACTGAAACATCAAAATGCAAAGAATTTCAATAAACTGACGTAATTTAAAACCTAAAACATGAAATCCTAAATATTTTCTTCACTATTCATCAGTGTCAGTGGAGAAAGATTTGTATTTAAATAATTTTTTTTTATGTCACAAATATTTTCATTCCTCGGACTGAATTCCTTTACTTAGTGCTACAATATTATCCAGAGAAGAAAATTATTTTTACGATGTTTCGTGATGAAGAGCATTTTAGGGGAGGGAGGAGCTGACGCTGTATGATAGAAATGCTGCATAAAACAGGTTGTTCTTTGGTGAGGAGATTTGTCGGTGTTTTGAGCTCATGATACATATATAAATTAGAAAGAAGGTCTATTGAGGTGGGACTCATATTTTCAACAATCATTCATGTTGTCTATAGAAGTGATCTTAGATAAGCGTTTTTGATGCAAACTAATCATCCATAGCCTTTCACACAAATTACTTTAATTACAAAATTGTTATCGAATTATAAACTTATTTTCCTGTCTCACAAAACAGTCTACAAACAAAACAAGAAAATACCAAAATAAAATCGTCGAGCATCACCGCTAGTAAATGACTAAATGATCCGTAAATATCTTCATCACAGGTAGAAGAAAATCTTCACGAAAAGTGATTTTCATCAACAAATCTGTCTTCTTTTCAATTCACGAAGTTTTTTCTTGAATTTGATATTTCAAACTTTCTGAATTAAAAATAAAAATAGCAACATTTTTTGTTTTCAACTTTTTCTCACTTTTATTCATTAATTTAACACCTTTAAAATATTTTCATCAGTCTTCTTGTTCCATGCCTGAACATTTTTCATCCATAGCACAAAGGAGTGTAGACTTTCAGTTTAAAAGATCATCATCATCGTCTCAAATATCAAGAAAAAAGTTTAATGGATGGAAATATAAATCACAAATGAAATTTATTTTTGCCGCGCCACTGCACCAAAAGCATCAAGTGTGAGTTTTTTTATGGGAACTGAAAATATATTTATGAATCCATCGTTGATATTTTTATCATTTTGATTCATCCTCAAGACTACTTTACATTTTTTTTTTGAAACATTTTTGCTTCCTTTCTATCTTTGTGATAGGGTTGGGATGATAAGCTCATCTTCAATGGAAGTTTTGGTCTCATAACTTGGGGATGAGGTTGTTTATTACTTTCAAGGGGTCAAAGGTAATTCGAGTTTAGTTCAACTGTGTCCATTTTGTGCTATATGTTTTGATTCAACATTCAAAGTTCAAAATATTAAGAATCTAGTCATAATACTCAAATAAAAGTCAGGCAAACTTGAAGCAACACTCTCAATCTCCATAACCCCCAACTCTGCCTCAAAATTAATTTAAATAAATCTTCCACTTGCATTTTATACACGAAAAACATGAAAAAACTTTCAGAGCGAATGTAAAAAAATTCTTATAAAAATTTTAATTAATGCAAAAAAAAATTTATGCTCTACAATTGCAGAAAAATTTGAGGAGAAGTCAAGCAGCAATGTGAAGGAATTGGAAACATCTGTAATAAATACGACACAGACTTGGGAGACGACAATCACATCGTACCACTTTGTGGAACCACTTGGTAAGAAAATAATCTAAATATGAGCTCATTCCATACAACATTCATCAATCTCTTTCATCTTTTTCCTCTTATACACGCCCTCGCATAAGCTGAAAACATTGTACACCGCTTATTTCTATTATTCATACCACCTGCGATATTTCTTGAATTTTCTGTGTGTATACATTCTCACTTTTATTTTTTTGCTCTTATTACATTTGCTCTCGGTTAGTGGATCATCACTGCATGATTACTTCTTCTCCTTTCTCACTTGTTTTGAGATACTATAATTAGGAATATTTTCATATGGGCTCGTTCACTTATTACGTAACGCAAAAAAACGAGTTTTTAGACCCCCCCCCTCCCCCCCTGTAACAAAGCGTAACAAAATCTTAGACCCCCCCTCCCCCCCCCCCCATAACGTAACAATAATTTTTTTCATTTAAATTGTTTATCAAATGTTTATTATACTTCCTTTAAGTATGTAAAAGTAAATAGAAGGAAAGCAATAAAAAATATATTAATCGCTTACATCCATATTATTAACTAAACGCAAAAAAAAACTCATAAGTTTTGTAATCATTAGTCGTTTTCCCAAATTGGTTGAAAATGATCTTCAACTGCAAATACATTTTGATATTCAACAATAATATCAGTATTTGCACGTTCCTCTTCAATATCCAAGTTCTCAGCTTCTACCCAATCCAAATCCTCCTGCAATTGTACTAATACTTCTTTTTCATGTCTGCATATTACTTTTCTTGGTTTTTTCTTAGTATTAACTATACGTTTGTGAATAATTTTTCGGTGATTCTTTAACATATCGATTGAAGCACAGTAATGATTACAATCAATGCATACCCTTTCTTTTATAATGTCTCCAATCGATGGACAGTATTTATCGTACGGAATGCTAGATGATTCAGTAAAAGAAATGCACTGAAAAAGTGTAGCAAAGCGGGCATTAGAGTCTTTTGGATCAGCAATTGTTATCTTAGGATCGTATTTTAAAGATACAGGAGGTGGAAGAAACCCCCTAGTAACCAAAATGTTCCATATAATCTTCCTTCGACGTCGATGGAAGATCAAATGTATCATTATTTATTATATGTAAAATATTTGTTTTACAAACATGTAACAAAAGTGTTCCATCGAAGTATTACCCGAGCCTGCTTATGATCAAATCCTATGAAAAATCATCAAAAAAATATTTTTTTGCAGGAAAATAATATTTGTTCTAAATTTGGCATTTGCCATATACTTCACAATTGCTCGAAGAAATCACTATTATAAGTTGTCTCTAAATTTGTATGGGACTTTCAATTTATTGTTTATCTTCCTCAGGTTTGTGTGCGAGTCTTGGGCGTTCATCAGTATGCGACTTAATTAAATTAAGTCCTTTTTGTTCTTTTTCGTAGTGTTAGTGTACTTTAATTAAGTCCACACTAATACTTTTACAATAATTTACACAAATAAAATAAAAATACAAAAGAACACGTGGATGTTAGCACGTGTTTTATCCAAAAAAAGTATTCAATTTGTTTTCCATTTGTATTCCTTTGATGTATTACATTGATGTCTTATTGCATTGTCCATTTATCTTCCATTTTCATAGGACATCATCTTCCAATGGATAATACATGGATAATACATATGTATCATCCATGGAAGATTCTCATGGAATACATTGATCTACCTTTTGGTTACTAGGGCCGGTTCGGAAAGAAATTAAAAAAAGAGCTTCGCGGTGCTGAACAGCAGGATACATTTGAGCACTTAACTATCTGCAAAAAGTATTGTGACAATCTAATGTGTTTCATTTTCCAATTTTCATCTACTTCGTAATTTTCATTAATGATTTCACTCTATAAGAAAATATAATTTTTGAAAAGTTACGTAACAAAATTTAGACCCCCCCCCTCCCCCTGTAACAAACCGTAACAAAATCTTAGACCCCCCCTCCCCCCCTAGTGCGTTACGTAATAAGTGAACGAACCCTATGTTGAAAGGAATTTATCGCTATTTTTGCAAAAAAAAAAGTTTGAGTTTTAACATGAGAGGATGTGGTGGTTGTGTCAATATTTGGTTGGCTGACTGACATGTTGAAACCTACATTTTGAAATTTTTAAGTGTTTTGGATTATTGAATACTTATTGGGTTCATTCATAAAGATAAATTTTAACTGTAAAACACTCGTTTCCCTCCATTAAGATTAATTAAGATTCTAAAACTTGAGTGCAGTCAGGAAGAGATTGGTACCACTAGTTGGAAATTATTAACCACTAGAAAATTGGAAATTTATGAGCAAAATTCTGACCAACCCAACAACTTTACAACTTTACAACAACTTGAAACTTTACTTTTTGAGCCCATGAAGAAAGACTTAAGTCAAGAACTGTTCAAGGCATTTCTATTTGCATAAAAGAGCATCTGACTAAATATCAGCAAAGGGTGACAATAGATTCTGTTCTAATTTGAGTCGCAGTGCCTCCAGCTGAAAGGCTGGGCCCTTCACACATTATTATTATTATTATAAATATCAGCAATTGAATATCGTTTTTAAATCTACTTTAGAAGAACAGCTCGGTAGTTATAGTCAATCTGTACCAAGTCCGTCACTGTTTTTGCATAAAGTATTATTGATGTTCCTGACATGGGCAGAGCCAGAAAATGGGGTACAAACAATTTTTTTGTTTTGGAAGTTTTAAGGGATTGGAGATTTTTCTAGATTTTTTCACAAAAATTCAAGTAAAATGACAAAATTTATGTTGACGTAAGAATATTTGTCACCCAAACCTCCCCATTCACTTTGGGTGCCTGAGTGGATGTCTGAGGATACCTGAGTTTATTTAAAAATCTGACTTCAATAATTTCACGGTTTTTAAAAATTAATCCCATTCCACCCACTCATCCTGAACATACATTGGTCATTGTATACCTAAGATGAGTGTTTAGGTTAGTGGAAAGTACCCAAATTAGCCATACAAATGACCTCAATTTTAAAAAAGAAATATTTTGTTTCCTGATTCATAGAAAAATTATTTAAGTGACTAATTATTTGGCATTGAAGTTTTTCAAATTTCCTCAAGTTTTTTTCTCTGTAAAAAACTGCAAACAGAAAATTAAACGAACCAATCTGTAAATATGATGAAGAACCAAGAAAGTTGTTATAGGGCCATTCGGTAATTATGTCCATTTTTTTATCGAAGAGAGGGAGTTTATGATTTTGTTAAACAAGTCAAGCTAAAGATTTTTTCTATAAAATTTGGAACAAGGAGTCGGGGTATGGGGGGTCAAAAATTTGTGTGACATAATAAGCGAGGATCCCAACATTCCGTGATGAAAATATTAAAAATTTATGATGAAAATATCAAAACTTCGCATTGAAAAATCTCCTCATTAACATAGCAAATGTTCTAGAAATTCAATAAGGAAGGCATTTGATCAAGTTCTGAAGAAAAACTACGACTAATTTGATACAAAAATAATTATTTAAAATCAAAAACTCAAATTAATCAGCGTCTATCAATTAATGAGAGTTTTTAATTAAACACCATCGCTAAGACGATTCATTTATACAAAAATAATTCACAATTTGTAAATAATTGCACATTCATAAGCACCTGATGACTAAATAATAACAAATTCACACCTTTCGGTTTATCTATAATTAGCAAAAACTTTGTAATTGTTTCAATTTTTTTGATTCATTCCTTTTTTTAACCTGCATGAACATTTTCACATTGCTTTGAATTATCTTCCTAAAAATAAACACACATTATGAATCACTTTTTTTGCACATTATTCACAAAATTAATTTATTTATTATTATCCTGTTGATTAATATTTTTTTTGTACTTGAACATTTCTTTCTTGCAGTCACCGGAATAAGGAAAAATTTATAGAAAATAAAACTAGTATTACGCAACTGCATGGATAGTGAGCAGCAATTAATAATAAGTGCACATTCTCCAGTTTTTTTTTTTTGTTTAATTTAGTGAAAGAATCGAAAGCATGTTAAGAAGTAGAATTTGTTTAAAATGAATGATGATTAATGGAACGCTTTTCCTCACAATATATCAGTCTAACATTTAATTTTTCTACTTGTAAATATTTAGATTTTAAGGCAAGTTTGAAGGCGAGGTTGAGAAATATTTTTGGATGAATTTTTTTGAAGATGTTTATGAATTTAGGACTTCTTTGGATCAAGCTAAGGTCAGAGGTGTCATGATGTACTATAAGCTTGTTTTACTAGGTTCTCTTAAAGAATAAAACTAGGTTTATGACTATATTCTGCGAAATTCGTTAAAAAAGCACTATAATTCAGCTTAGTGCATATTACACTCTATAAATATTTGCATTTTTTCAAATAAATTAACAATTTATTGTCTGCACATTTATATTAATTCAATTAATCTGCAATTAAATCCTGACAAAGAGACACAAAGAAATTCTCCCAAAAAAATCTGACAGAAAGTAGGTCGACATAACCAAGCTCAAGATAAACACAAAAATTGATGAAAACCACACAACAAATTTTAACTGCGCTTATTCATATCAACAAACCTACCACAAATGTTATAAATTATGCAGAAAAACCACATGTCTTGATGAAAAGTTGAATGAGTTCCTCCGACTTTCAAATTCAATAACAATTCGACTATTAAAATTCATTCAAAATATTTCCATACCTTGCACATACACACTGATATCTAACATTTAATTCACAGAATAATTATTCACACATTATGCAATAAAACTTTTTTTTTAATTTTAATTTGTAAACATTCACATTAGATTTTAAGTTATAGAACCTTGTATAAATTAAATAATTTTAATCATGATAATGAAAATAAAATTTAAATATATTTTTTTTGATCTAACTCAACTAGTTTTTAAATTGGAATATTGACAGATTATGTAGATAAATAATGTTTTATTTAATTCATTTTGAGTAGGTATTGATTGCTTGTAAAGAAAATAAATTGGATGTTAGAATTTTATTTTTTATTTTTCTTGTATATTTAATTGCACTTATTTACATGACACATTTTTAAGCATTTAATTAACATATATTCATAGAAGTGAAATCGTTTTTCTGACTAAGTCAACAGGAAACATGAAAAAATGTCAAGAAAATTCGCTCGAAAAGCCAATCATCAATTTTTTGAGTGAAAAATGATTATTGGAAAAACAAAAAATATTTTAGAGAATTTTGAGCATTGGCGTCGTTAAAAGTCTTTCAATTTTTATAATTCTCAAAACCTGCAGCTACGTCGATTAACGAATTTTCGCACATAGAGGTCAAAATGTTTATAAAATCTTTAGCTAAAGTGTAAAACCCACTTTAATGTCACGTCTTTCTGGAAATAATAAAGAATTTCTTATTATTATTTTGAAATTTTTCTACTACATCACTGAAATTTAAACATTCACTTGTTATTTCTTATTTTCGAGAGATGAGATGCCTAATTTTTGGGTTGTCTGATGAGAGGATTTTTGTGCATTGAAACAAAAATTGTTTATTCAAAATCTCAAGTGTCTAGTTAATTACTATTAATGACATTTTTTGGCATTAGCCGACATTATGTCTAGTAAATAACTAGGCCTCATGTTTGCTTGTATTATAAGGATAAACAACGAACCTATAAAAATAGTTGCTACATCTTGATTACATGACACGTACCTTTACCTAAAATTTACCTCAGTTATAGCTTTGATTTGAAGTTACTCAGGTAAGTTCCCCCTTTTTAAGTTGAGATAAGGTCCTTAAATAGGTATTTTATGTCCTAATCATCAATATTCTGGAGATTGATAATTCCTTTTTTGATCATCTTGATTAGTTTCACGCTTTGCATAAACAGGTAAGTAGAAATTAAGTAAAGTTGGTGTAAAACAATAAAACGTATCTTTAAGTCCACATCTCGAAATATTTCTTAAAAAATCCTCAAAAAATGAACCAAAACCAAAGCATAGTCAAACAAATCCCAAACTCCATCAGACAACCCAAAAGAAAATTATTTTTCTTCTCATTCTCAAGTTGTATGAAATCACACATCGACCTACACAATTTTCCTCACATCGCTCGTGTTAGAGAAAGAAAATTTTTCCCAAAAAACGCATACACATGCACAATCGTCCAAGAAGAACTTTACACAATTTATATTCGGAATGATCTTCAACGCTATTTCGGAATGATGAGACATATTAACTGATTCCTATCTAGATCTTTCGCACACAGTGATGAGTTCGAATTTCGGATGAATCTGATACTTAAATTTAGAAAAGATGTGAATTTTTCATCATGTCGTCGTGTGAAAGAAATGCTTTAAAGAATTTTTTCTTCTCCTCTTCGTCTTTCTCGTTTTGTGCGATCGATGTTGGATTTTGCGAAAAGTCAGTGGTATAGACATGAGACTATGGATATAGATTTATAATTTTCACACCGTCACTGTACAACTTTTCCTCATTTTCCTCAACACTGTGCGGAGAAATGAGTCTAAAATTAGTGACACGATGAATTATTTTTGGCAAACGACTCAAGCCGAAGCCCACATTTCGCCAATACTTTACACTGATCGACTACGATCGATGCTCGGCCGCATTCAGTTTAGTGCCACTCTTCGCTCGCTTAACATTAAAATCCCAACGTTTTGAAATTTGCAGGCCTCAATAATACCTGCTCATTTCAATACTCGAAGTCGTGCAAAGAGGCAGGAAAATATTTTTACTCCCGAAAATAAAAGAAAAAAAAGAAGAAAGAAAAGAAATTAAGAAATAATTAAAGTTTAATTAAAAATAATAAAGCAAAAAAAGTTTAATAATTTTTATATAAAGAAAAGAAAAAAATTTATAAAGTTAAAAGAAAAAAATCGCTGAATCGCTGATCGCAAGAAAAAAAATAGTGGCTATAAATAGAAAATTTAACAACTTAAAAATAAATCAAGAGAAAATTTTTCTACTAAAAAATTTTTAACGAAAAAAAAAGTGGTAACGAAAATAAAAAGGAAAAATCATTAAGTGATAAGCAATATCTTGAAGAGATAAGAGAATGTAATGAAAAATTTTTATATTATCAAAGTTATATAATTTTAAAAGAAAAAAAACCACAAGAAGATAGAATTTAAAAAACTTAAAAATAAGAAAAAAAAGAGAGAAGAAAAATTTTAAAAAAATTTTTTCAGCGGCAGGAAAAAAATAGAAAGAGAAAAAAATTTGTGATTCGACACACAGTGCCAAGCAAGAAGTGGAAAATAGAAAAAAAAAGAAGTTGATGAAGAAGAAGAATGAAAAATTTTATCTCTTTTACATTTTTTCAAAAAATAAATTTGAATCAAGGGTGTGACACTTTGTGGTGTTGTTGATTGTTTAGAATTTAAGTGACTTGACTGACTTGTAATCGAGTGCAGAATTTGATTGTTGATATTTTGAAACAATTTATAAAAAACTTTGATGGTTTAATTTTTTGGGTATTTTTAAACAACATTAAGTTGATTTGAGTTTTTTTTTCATTGTCTGTAGTTCTTTAGAAGATAAAAACTATAGAATTACAATTTTTATAAAAATTTAAATTTTTCTGAATTTTGATGCGAATTTTCCACAAGTTTTAGAGTTTTATTTAACTGCATCTTATGATTTAAAGTTGAAAATTTGATTCCAAAATTTTATTGCTAATAGTGAGCCAAGATTTAAGTCAAACCTGACTGTTTAATACAATTTTAATCTAAATTATTATTATTATATTTATTATGGTCCATATTTAAATTAAAGGACCTTTACTTTTCCAATTGTTTTACTATATTTAAAATTTTAATCTAAATTGATCTTAACAAATCGAATTTATTGCAAATATTTTCCATAATTCATTCAGAAATGAAAAGAATCATTTCTTTCTTTATTTGCATCTATATAATAAAGAACTTATTAAATCTATACTAAATTACATGAAGGTTTGAACTTCGATGCTTAACCGAGTTAATATTGTCATTTAAGTCTATTTTGCATTGTTGGGCTGCAAATTTTTTTAATCAAATATTTTGATGTTTGGGGTCTTAAAGGATCTCCAATACTTTTTGATTTTTATCCACTGGATTAGAATTACATTGAATTTTTAAATTTTAAAAACAACATTATTGAAACTTAACTTATAGTGTAAAATTAAATTTTCAAACTCCTTTCGATTGATTGAATTTAGAACTTTTCTATACTTCAAAAATAAAATTTGAAAACACAATATAAAGTTTGATTTTTAAATTTCAAAATTTATTCAAAACTTGCAAAAGGTTCTTATTAATAAGAGATTAGTTTGCTTTAGAGAACCAAAACAAGATTTTTACTGCTAATCATGATCTTTTCACACAATTTTTTCTTAAATCCATGATCAACATCAACCAATTGTTTAAAAAAATCAACATCTTAATCTACAAAGTATCCACTCCCTTGATTTGAGTTTGTTGAATAAAAAAAATTCTACATTCGGTTTTTGTGGTTTTTAATTACATTGAGAGACAGATAAAAAATTTATTTTTATATAACACAAGTTTAAATTTGTTTTCTTCTCTAATTTATTTTATTTGTTTTATTTTCTCGTTTTTCATTCAAATTGAAATCGAAACAAAAATCTCAAATTAAAATATAAATCAAAATAAGCAGTTTACATAACAAAATAAACGTAATTTAATGTGGGATTAAAAAAGTAATTAAACATGCAACGTAATCAACAACAACAAATTACAAAGCAACAGCAGCAATATTCCTCACAACAGGAATATGTGCAGCAACAGCAACAATTCTCATCCCAACAACGAATCGAACAATCTTTTACAAGTACTCGACAAGTGACACAACAAGTTCAACAAAGAGGTTGGTTTTAAAATAAAATTAGAACGAAAAAAATCTGCGATTGAGTAAGAAAAAGAAATGCGAAATGAAAATTAGATAAGCGGACATTTTTTGTTAAAGAAATATTTATGGCTACTCTGTGCCAAATATCATTTACTAAGTTGCAAGAAAACACAGAGAAAAAGAAATGTTAATGTCGTTAATTTAAAAATAAAAGAGAAGGAAATTGAGAAATGCAGTGGCGTGTAGTGATGTGAATACTTCTGCTTCTTTTCTTGAGAACTAGATGGATGTGACAACTCAAGGGAATGACACTCGAATTACATCTTTTTTTTTTTGATACAATGATAGTCTTTGGTAGCTAAACTATCCTGAACTTATAGTGTAATGATTGTCAGAATTATAAATCAAGATGATCTTTGGAAAATTGATCTGATCATAGAGATAATGCTAGTATCTAATACATTGTTGTCAATCGAAAGATCAAATACAGTTAATTTGAAAACTTGAGCTTAATTTCCAATGAATCTGATTTGTTTTGCAAAAGTAAACTCAAGCATAGATTTTAGAAGATAACAACATATGAAACGTTACTTATTAGACTTGTTCAAACCTTATAAGATCTTATTGAAACCAAATAACATCGAGTCCAGATCAATTTATATGAAAACTTCATTGATTTAACGATATTTTGAAGACTTTAACCAAAAATGAAATGAAATCAAAATTTTTGATCGAAAATGTTCCAAATTTCCAAATAGAATTATTTTATAAAATTGATATCTGAGGGATCAAACTATATTTAAGCAAATATGCAAGTTTAAGAATAAAGTCCCTGTAACCGATAGTTTAAGTAACAGATTGGATATATGTAACCTTTATTTGTGAGAATGTGGGTTTGATTCCCACCAAAGTACTGATTTCCCAATCATTACAAAGAGTGTTTGTTGATATAAATGGGATTTGAACAATGATTAAGAAATTAAACTTCTTGTTATAGTTACACTTATATAAGCCAGGCTAAGACTAAAATCATTATTATGATGAGTACCCCTCCCTAGACCATAACTCCCACAAAACATCTCCTATCATTGATTACGCAAATGTCAAAAAAATTCGTGTCAAAAATTAAAAATCACAATAAATTCAAATCCTTAATTGTGATAATGGCATCAACACACAAAATTTTACGATCGCAATAATGAAATTCTCTATCAACACTTGAGCAACGTTAAATAATCATAAAAGCAAAGAAGAAATTGACAATAAATTTGAAATAAAATGTTAATCTCAAAAAAGTGTTATCAACCCACGAGTTGAAGATACAAACCCACGATCAATTTATTGAAGATACCTGTGACTTACCACCCCTTGGGTGTGAAAAATGAAAATCTACAAAAAATATTTTCAAAGTAAATAAACGAAAAAAAAAGTGAAATGTAATTAATCATGCGACGAAAATAACAGAGAAATAAATACCACAAAAATTAAAAATAGAGAAAAAATTGTGCAAAATTAAAAAAAAAATGCAAACGTGTGAAAAAAGAATTTAATTAAATCATCATCTGATACTCAACATCTCCTCATACTAGCTCCTACACAACAAAAAATAGATAAAAATAGATTGGAAAAAAAATATTTCTAGTGTGCCGAGTGAATGTTGTGAGAAAAAGAAGAAATTCCCGTTGGATTCAGTCATTGTGATTAAAATAAAATCATGCATAATCAATCATAGACATTAAAAAATAAGGTTTTGAGGAAATTCTTCGCATATTTTCATTGAATTTATTAATCCTTGAAGTACTTGAAGGCATGTCTTTAGACCTGGATTAAAAGCTTGCTGTTAAGTATTAAAGGGGGTTCAATGGAGGCATGGAAAATTGACGAATTTTCTTGATTGAATATTTTTTTTTGTCTATTTTAAGAATATCAAGTCATTGATGGATTCAAAAAGATGCAATGCTTTGATCACTTAAACATTTTTGATCAAAGAGTTGCACTTTTTTGTGATTTCCGCTCATAAACTCATGACTTTTATTAAACATGTGCAAAGATCTCGATAATCTATAAAGTTGTACATAAATTCGAATGAATTATAAAAAAAAAGGTTTACGAGGTACGAAGTACGCCCATGTGAATAAATACAGACGTCAGACGTGGAATATATCAAGTCTGCAAGAAAGAAAATATGAAAGCCATTAAAAAAAGTGAATGAATCAACGACCGAATTAAAAGATATAAAAGTCATTAAGAGATGAAAAGTATGTTCTGTGAATAAAGTGAAAAATGAAAATTTGTACATCATCGCTGCATTTCTCAATCGCCAATTTTGCTTTTTTGTACAACATCATGTTGATGGAATTTAATGGAAAAGTGTTTGGTGATTCACTGGAAAAATTGCTGTTTTATGTTTTCTTGTTATTTTGGCTGAATAGCAGTCAATTTTGTGTGAACTGTATTTTTACTAGACGTCCAAAAATATTTTCTTTTAATTTTTTGAAACTCAGCAGACAAAAATGATGGAAAAGTTTGCAAAAATTAATGAAATGATTTCCATAGAAATGCTGATCAATGTTTCCATAAGTTGAAGGAATCAATTTAATTGATCATTTTTTGATTATTAAGATGCAGAGTTGAAATATTTGTTTGAATATAATTTTTGTAAGAATCAAGGAAATTATGCCACTTAACTTCTTCAACATAATGCAATTATTTGCATCGTTTTAATATCAATGTGAATTTAGATTCATAGAATTTTTAAGAAATGAATTGGAAAGTTTTTGTCTATTGGGTCTTCGATTCGTTTACGAATTGATTTCAATAAGATTTTTCTTATTAACTTCTTACTGAATTTAACACCCAATCTGTCTTTTTCATTAAATTGAAAGGCAGAAGTTCTCATAATCCTAATGAAATTGAAGCATATTCGTCAAGGGTGGAATTAGTCTCTCTGATCTCACTTCCTTTTGCCTAAGATTCTTGTTTTAGTAACCTGATAAAAAATAGGTCTTAGTTCGTAATATTCATTCCGTTCCTAAATTAGCGGCACCTGTATGTATATATTTAAAAATGCTATTCTTGGCTTCTGTATGCATGTAAATATTTGTAAAATAGTCAAAAAGCTCAGAATTAAAAAAATCAAGATTTAAGAAGCATGTGTCATGTCATGTTACATGCGTTTTAAGACAAACTATGTGAAAAATTGAGATTAATCGTACTTACGTTTTTGTCAAGTTTTGAATAAACTTGTTTATCTTAATTTACTGTTGAGATTTTGAAACAAAATTTTTAATAATTGAGAAAAATCACAAAATTCTCATTTGAAGGAGGCAATAGAATACGTGTCAATTAATGAAAAATTGAAAAATTAGGTACAAAATAACAAATAAATGAATTGTTAAAGTGTCGATCTTTGACATAATGTAGATATTTTGCCAGTAAACCATTATGAAAGAAAAGAGTCAAGATCATTATAAATAAAAGGACCACAATATAAATCAAATGAGGAACAGATTATTAAGAGGTTCCAAGTAAATTGCATTTATTTCAGCAAAAAAATAATTTTGAACTTTTACAATGCAATGACATTTAAAGAAAGAACCTAAAATGAACAAAAAAATTATCCCGAACAAAATTTATAAAATTATAAAGAAAAATCTACTTAAAAAACATAAAAAGTCTCAAAAATCTATCTATCCTGACTTAGCAAAAAACCATAAATCCTCTAAAAAATCTCTGTCCAAAAAACATTCCGATGTGATCGCTTCGATGTCCAAACCACGACTGAGTAAAAATATAAAAAATTCTTCTTATTCCATAAAATAAAAAAAAAACACCAGCTTGATGCGTTGAAGATGCATCACGTAAAATAATCATTTTCATAAAAAAAAAATATTTCCATTCTAAAAATATCACGCAACTCATGTTTATACTTGATTGCATGCCAAAAAAAATTACTTCATCGTCGGCACGAACACACATGTGAATTAAAATGTTGAAAAGTCAAAACAAATCGCACACAGATGGTAATTCTGTAGATACACGACTTTCCAATTTTCCAATCCGACGTACAAGTGTCGATTGTGTTTGTGGGGAAATTCCTTCCAACGCACAAACACACATGAAAAACTTTTTTTTTTCACGATCATTTTTAAAATACACAAAAAAAACTTTTCTCGTTCTAGTTCAACAACATGGTGGTTATGTTCAACAAATTTCGCAAACACCAACAAGTGGCGCACCAGCTGCTATTCAATACGTTCAACAACCGGTAACTCCAACGGTTTCATCAACACCAACACAAAATTATGCACCGCCAATTTTTGAGCAAATTTTCAAAAATGCTCGCTTCGCTCAAGGTGGAAATGCAACATTCGAAGGTCGTCTTAAGGGTACTCCAATGCCAGAAGTGTCATGGACACGCAAGGGTGCACCATTGTTTGATTCACAAAAGTATCGAATGACTTATAATCAAACAACTGGTGATGTCACTTTGACAATCAATCAAATTGGACCTGGAGATGAGGGCGAATATACATGTCGGGCTCGTAATGCTGTTGGTGAAGCTATTTGCTCAGTCTTTATTCAACCTGAAGGACTTCCAGCACCACAACTTCAACAAACCAAAATCAATGTTCAGCAACAACAACAGCAAAGAGTTTATCAACAACAAACATCTAAGCAAACCAATGGATACTCCTTTACTTCTCATGAGGAAGAATTTAAGGTTGATACCTTTGAGTACCGTCTATTGCGTGAAGTTCAATATCGTGAACAAATTACTCGTCGTTATGCTGGTGAACTTGATTCACAACTTATAACTCTTGTTGATCGTGCCTTAGGCCCAGCATCACCACCACTCATTCAAGTTAAGCCACGCAACTCAAAACTCATTGAAGGCTCTGATGCCATCTTCTCAATGAAAGTTGCTGGTAATCCAAAAGTACGCTTAAGCTGGTTCCACAATGGCAATCGTATAATCCCATCAGAGACTAAGCATGAAATTTCTTATTCAAACAACCAAGCTACTCTCCGAATTAAGAATTCTGCTGCATCTGATTCTGGTCATTATACATTGTTAGCTGAAAATACTCAAGGATGTGTTGTCTCATCAGCCGTTCTTGCTATTGAACCAGCACAAGAACAACGTGCTTATACCCCAGCAGCTGATAACTATGCTGAAACGACAGAACAAGCAAAGGCATTGGCACCAACCTTCATTAAAGTCTTCCAAGATCGTGAGACACAAGAAGGAAAAATGACACGTTTTGATTGTCGTGTTACTGGACGTCCATATCCTGAAGTCACTTGGTTTATTAATCAAGTTCAAGTTAATGACGATGCTACTCATAAAATCCTCGTTAACGAATCAGGAAATCATTCATTGATGATCACAAACGTTAGTCGATTTGATGGAGGTGTTGTTACATGCATTGCTCGTAACAAGTCAGGCGAAGTGTCAACTCAAGGCAGCCTTATTGTTCTCGAACGTGAACAAGTCGTTGCCCCGAAATTCGTCGAAAGATTCACAACTGTTAATATTCGTGAAGGTGAACCTGTTAGATTGTGTGCACGTGCTGTTGGTACTCCAGTTCCAAGAATTACATGGCAAAAGGATGGAGCACAACTTATTCCAAATGATAATCTTTATATTGGAGTTGATGGCGGTGCTACAGCTTTGGATATTCCACAAGCAATGTCTAGTGATGCTGGTTGGTATCAATGTACTGCTCAAAATGTTGCAGGCTCAACTGCTACACGTGCAAGATTGTTTGTCGAAACCACCAAACCACAATATACCGAACAAAAAAAGATTAACTTCCCTAAACCAACTAGAGTCATTGAACCTGAGTGAGTATAAAAATCTTTTATGACTTTCGTAATTAAATTTTTTTAATGCAATTTATTTACAGACCAGCACAGGAACCAGAAATTATCTACTTAAGACATGTTGAACGTGCTAAGCCACATGCAACAGCTGTTGAAGAAGATCGAGTCTATCCACCACCCCAATTTATTGTCCCACTTCGTGATGTCAATCAAGTTGAAGGTGGTAAAGTGCACTTTGAAGCACGTATTGAACCTGTCGGAGATCCAACAATGAGAGTCGAATTCTTATTGAATGGAAAATTGATTGTCGCTAGTTCACGTGCAAATTGCACCTTCCAATTTGGATTTGTTGCATTGGACTTGATCAGCGTTATTGTTGAAGACAGTGGTGAATATGTTTGTCGGGTAACAAGTGCCGGTGGTGTTGCTGAGTCACGTGCAATTTTGCGTGTTACTCAAAAACCAGCTATTGAAAAGTCAACTCAACATCCATCAAGTTTGGAATATATCCAACATTTGGAAGATTATTCCAAATATCAACGTAGTGAAAGCATTGAAGAGACATCAACTCACATGCCACACTTCATCCGTCCATTACAAGACTTAGGTGATATTGAAGAAGGAAAGAATGCTCACTTTGAAGCCCAATTGACTCCAGTCTCCGATCCAACGATGAGAGTTGAATGGTACAAAGATGGTCGAGCGATTACAGCCAGCTCAAGAATCACTGCAATCTTCAACTTTGGCTATGTCTCCCTTAACATTATGCATCTACGGGCTGAAGACTCTGGTTCATATACAGTTCGTGCTGTTAATCGCATTGGTGAAGCTTTAAGCACATCAAACATCAGAATTATCTGTAAGGAAACTGTCACTGGAGATTTGGGTATTTCCGAACAACAACGTCATATCCAAAAATGTGAGCAATTGGAACAATATCATCAATATCAAAACATGAAGCTTGTTGAAGAACAGCCTGAAAGTTATGTCCGTCCAGAATTTAAGAATCCAATTAGTGATCAATTGAATATTCGCGAAGGTGGATTCGCTCATTTCGAAGCTCGTCTCGAACCAGTCGGTGACTCAACATTACGTGTTGAATGGTTGAAAGATGGAAAAGTTGTTGAGGCTAGTTCTCGTATTACTTCCTTCTTCAACTTTGGATATGTTGCATTGACCATCAAGCAAGTAACTGTCCATGATGTTGGCACTTACACTTGCCGTGCATACAATGCATTAGGTGAAGCACAAACAGCAGCTAAAATGACAGTCATCACAAAACAAGATGTCATTGTCGAGTCACAACATCAATTGGGTCTTGAAAGAATCCAACAATTGGAAGACTCAACACGTCATACAAGAACAACAGTCACACATGAAAAGCAAAAGGAACAAGAAGAAATTTTGTTGAACATTCAACCAAGATTCTTAGGTCCAATGAAAGGAACAACAAAGATCATCGAAGGACAACGCGCTCATTTTGAGGTCCGCGTTGAGCCACAAAGTGATTTGTCAATGCAAATTGAATGGTATCACAATGGTCAGCCAATTATGCCAGCCAATCGTATCCAAATGTATCACGATTTTGGATATGTTGCTTTAGATATTTTGGGAGTTCGTGGCGAAGATGCTGGCACATATACAGTTGTCGCACGTAATAGTTTGGGTGAAGCTCAAACAAGCGCTACAATGTTGGTAGAAAGTAAGGATGATTGATATTTTTTAATTAGTCTATAGAAGTAGAAGTAGCTTGAATCTTAATAATGCTTAATATTATCTCCAATTAACCACAATAAATTATATTGTAGCCAACTGACCTATATTAACAATATTAATAAATATTCATAGTCTATAAAGTTATTTGAAGCATAAAAGTGCATTATTTTCAATTTAATTAATGTCTTCTTATTCTTACAAAAAACTTTTTAATTCCACAAAATGAAAAAAAAATTCAGCTCGCTCAAGCATTGATACATCAACATTACATCGCGGAACATACGAAAAAACACAACGAATGGAAGATTCCAAATTTGTCGAACCACAATATAATATCGAAGAAATTTGCCGTTCGAAGCCACACTTCACGGCACTACTTTCTGATCCACAACCGGTTCAGGAAGGAAGAAATATTCATCTTGAATGCAAATTGGAGCCAGTCAATGATCCAACAATGAAAGTCGAATGGTTCCAAAATGGTCGTCCAATTACTGTCGGTTCACGGTTCCGTACTTACTATGACTTTGGATTTGTTGCATTAGATATCATCCATGCATCAACAATGGACGTTGGTGAATATACCGTACGCGCAACAAATCAACTTGGAAGTGCTCATACATCAGCTTGTGTACGTGTCATTGGACAACGTGATGTTGTTACCGAGACACAAAATGAAATGTCATTAGAACATATTCAGTTCTTGGAAGATGGATCACGTTTCCGTCGTGAAACATCTGAGGATGTTAGCATCGCTCAAGCACCAACTTTCACTCGTCCATTACACAATATTGAGACAATTGAAGGAACCAATGTACATCTTGAATGTCGCTTACAACCAGTCAGTGATCCATACATGAGAGTCGATTGGTTCGTTAATGGAGTTCCAGTCAAGACAGGTCATCGTTTCAGACCAGCACATGACTTTGATTATGTTGCTTTAGATTTACTTGGAGTTTATGCTACTGACTCTGGTGTCTACACATGTCAAGCTCGCAATCAACTTGGTGAGGCTGTTACATCATGCTCAGTCAAGATTATTGCCAAGAAGGACTTGATTATGGATTCACAATATCCAGCTGGTTTGGAAAAGATCCAATACTTAGAAGATACATCACGTTATCAACGTAATGAATATGTCGATGAAATTGTCAACATCAAGCCACGTTTCCTTACCAAACCAAAGAGCATGGAAGGCATGAAAGAAGGTCAACATGCTCACTTTGAATGCAAGCTTGAACCAGTCACTGATCCAAACTTGAAAGTTGAATGGTTTAAGAATGGAAGACCAATTGCGATTGGTCATCGTTTCCGTCCAATTCATGACTTTGGTTATGTTGCACTTGACATTACTGACTTGATTGCTGAAGATACAGCAACATACACTTGCCGTGCAGTCAACTTGGTTGGATATGATGAAATTACCTGCAATCTTATTTGCAAGGGAAGTGCACAAATTTTGACAACAACTCAAAATGAATGTGGACTTGAACAGATCCAGTTCTTGGAAGACAAGTCACGTTACCAACGTCATGAGGAAATTGATGAAGTTTCCAAACAAGCTCCAATCTTTACAACATCATTGAAAAACATTGAGATCCGTGAAGGACAACGTGCTCATTTTGAATGTCGTTTGATTCCAGTGTCTGATCCTCATTTGAAGGTTGAATGGTATCATAATCAAATCCCATTGAAATCTGGTTCCAGATTCACAGAAACTAACAATTTTGGATTTGTTGCTCTTGACATCATGGCTTGTATGCCAGAAGATTCTGGAACATACACTTGCCGTGCCATCAATCAATTAGGTGAAGCCATTACATCAGCAGTTGCTGTCGTTCATTCACGCAAAGCAATTGTCTTGGAAACTCAACATGAAGCAGCTCTTCAAAGTTTGAGAATCTTGGAAGATACTTCACGCTACCATCGCGATGCTGTCCAAGATGAAACCATCACTCAAGCTCCAGTTTTTACATTACCTGTTCGTGATGTTAAGACTAATGAAGGACATGCTGTACATTATGAAGCTCGTTTGATTCCAGTTGGAGATCCAAAACTTACCGTTCAATGGTTCAGAAATGGAGTTCCAATTGAAGCATCCAATCGCCTCTCAACAATGCACGATTTTGGATATGTTGCTCTCAACATGAAGTATGCCAACCCTGAAGATTCAGGAACTTATACTTGTCGTGCAATCAATGAACTTGGACAAGCTGTCACATCAGCTACACTTATTGTACAATGTAAGCTATAACTTTGTAATTTCTGGAATTTTTTAAACTAATTTTTAAATTATTTGATTACAGCCAAGGCAGCTTTAGACTTGCAAACCCAAAACGAGGCAGCTCTCGAAAAGATCCACATGCTTGAAGACTCAACACGCTTCCAACGTCGTGAAGATGAAGAAGTCATTGTCACACAACCACCACACTTTACTGTCAAATTGATGGGACCAAGCAACTTAAAGGAAGGT
Source organism: Chironomus riparius (assembly GCA_917627325.4). NCBI lineage: Eukaryota > Metazoa > Arthropoda > Insecta > Diptera > Chironomidae > Chironomus > Chironomus riparius. The sequence continues at coordinate 45,057,318 of OU895877.1, forward strand.
CAATCAGCTCATTATGAATGCCGCATTGAACCATATCCAGATCCAAATTTGAAAGTCGAATGGTTACATAATGGAAAACCAATACAAACTGGTCATCGTTTCCGTACAAACTATGACTTTGGATTTGCTTCTCTTGATATTCTTACTGTCTATCCAGCTGACAGCGGTGAATACACATGCCGTGTTACTAATCGTTTAGGACAAGCTCAATCAGCTGTTAAATTGAATGTTGCTTCACGTTCATCAATTATTTACGAAACACAAAATGAAGGAGCTTTAGAGAAGATCCAATACCTTGAAGATGCATCACGTTATCAACGTCGTGCTGAAGAAGAGCAATACACTGCTGAAAAGCCACAATTTGGTCGTCCATTAAGAAATGCTAATGTTAATGAAGGAGTTCCAATTCACTTGGAAGCTACTCTCGTTCCAGTCAATGATCCAACAATGAAGGTTGAATGGTTTGTCAATGGACGTCCAATTCCAGCTGGTTCACGTTTCAGAACAACTTATGACTTTGGATTTGTTGCCTTGGATATTATGGATGCTCATGCTGAAGACACTGGAACTTACATGTGCAAAGCCAAGAATGCTGTCGGTGAGGCTATGACGACTTGCGCTGTAAAAGTCACAGGTAAAAGATTTATTATTAAACTTTGGAACTGACTATTAAAAATTTAATTAATTTTAGCTAACAAAATTTTGTACTTGGAAACATTGGACGAAGACCGTTACAAGAAGATTCAAGAACTTGAAAGCTATCATCAACCAAAGACTGTTGAAGCTGAAACACCTGGTCAAAAACCAGTCTTCCTTACTCCACTTAATAGCTTGGAGAATTTGAAGGAAGGTGATTATGCTCATCTTGAATGTCGTGTCGAACCAATTAATGATCCAGACTTAAGAATCGATTGGTTTGTCAATGGAAAACCAATTCGTGCTGGTCATCGTTTCCGTACAACTCACGATTTCGGATATGTTGCTTTAGATATTCTTTATGCTTATGGTGAAGACACTGGTACTTACATGTGTCGTGCAACCAATAAACTCGGTGAAGCTGTAAGCACATGCAATATTAAGGTTGTTAACCGTCGCAGCATCATTTTGGATTCACAACATCCAGATGGTTTAGAAAAGATCCAAAAATTGGAAGCTCAAGTTCGTCCATCGAAATTGGAAGTTGAAGATCAACCCGTTTCTCCACCACGTTTTGTCACTGAAATGCGGGGAACAAATGAGGCAGCTGAAGGACAGACTGCTCACTTTGAAGGTCAAATTGAACCAATCCATGACCCGAATTTGCGTATTGAATTCTTCCATAATGGCAAGCCATTACAATCAGCTTCACGCTTCCACACAACATTCGATTTCGGTTATGTCTCATTGGATATCACTCATGTTGTTCCAGAAGATGCTGGTGAATATACAGTCAAGGCTTTTAATGCTCTTGGACAATGCAAGTCATCAGTTAACTTCAAGGTCGTTCCAAAGGGAAGCATCATCTATGACACTCAGATTCCTGGAGGTTTAGAGAAGATTAAGGCTCTTGAATCAGCTCAACCATGGCAAAGACCAGAAATTGCTGAACCAGCAACTAAACAAAGACCCGTCTTCACACAGCCATTACAAAACATTGACTATCTTCCTGAAGGTCAAAATGCTCACTTTGAAGCTCGTTTGATTCCAGTTGGTGACCCCAACTTGAAAGTCGAATGGTTCAGAAATGAGAAGCCAATTGAAGACAGTTCTCGTATCAGAACTCAACATGACTTTGGATTTGTCTCAATGGACATTGCTCACATTCGTGATGATGATCAAGGTGTTTACATGTGTCGTGCCACAAATCCACTTGGTGAAGCTGTTACAACTGCTTCAATGAAGGTTGGAACAAAGGCAAGCATTCTTTTGGAAACACAACATCCAGAAGGTATGAGAAAGATCATGAAATTAGAACAACCACTTGCAGCACGTCCAGAAGAACCAGATCGTGACTTTGAGAAACCAATCTTTACTCAATTGCTCTCTGGACCATCTGAAATTTGGGAAGGTCAAAATGCTCACTTTGAAGCTCGTGTTGTTCCAGTCGGAGATCCATCACTTCGTTTTGAATGGTTTGTCAATGGCAAGGAACTCAAATTGGGATCAAGAATTAAGACAACAACCGATTTTGGATTTGTCACTCTTGATATTATTGGATCAGTTCCTGAAGATGCTGGCGTTTACATGTGCAAAGCAATCAACAAAGCTGGCGAAGCTGTATCTTCAATTTCAATGAAGGTTCGCTCCAAATCATCAATTGTCGGTGAGAGCTTATTACCAGAATCATGGGAAAAGATTCAATTGAAAGAAGCTTCAATGCAACAACGTCCAGAATTGTTCCCAGAATCTGGTCCACAACAAGCACCAGTCTTTATTCAACACTTGCAAAGTCACGATAAGCTCGTTGAAGGTCAACATATTTACCTTGAAGCAACTGTTGAACCAAAAGCAGATCCTAACTTGCGCATTGAATGGTTCAAGAATGGAGTTGCACTTACAACTGGAGCTCGTATTAAGAGCACATTCGATTTCGGTCTTGTTGGAATGTCAATCAATTCATTACGTGATGATGATTCAGCCATTTACACATGCAAGGCTACAAATCTTTTGGGAGAAGCTGTTACAACATGTACATTAAAGGTTGAAGATAAGCACTGGTTATTGGGTGAATCATTACATCCACAATCATTGCCAAGAATTATTGATTTGGAAGCACCACGTGGTGGTAAGGCTGATTCAGGAGAACCAGTCTATGAATCACCAGTCTTCATCACTCATCTTAACAATGTTGAATGTAAAGAAAATGAAAATCCTCACTTTGAATGTAATGTTGAACCATCAAAGGATCCAACGATGAAAATCGAATGGTTTGTCAATGGAAAGCCATTGCCAGCTGGTGCTCGTTACAAGACAACATACGATTTCGGATTTTGTTCATTGGATATTATTGGAGCTTATGCTGAAGATTCTGCTGTTTACACCTGTAAAGCTACTAATAACAAGGGAACCGCATCAACATCAGGAACCCTTAAATGTACTGGAACTGCTACAATGTTCCTTGATACACAACATCCACAAGGCAAGGCTGGTCTTGAAGCCGTTGAAGGCAAGGAACGTGACATTGCTGACAAGTATAAGCGTCAAACATCAGTTCCAGACAAGGATTATGGTCCACCAGAATGGATTGTATCTGTCGAGCCAGAAAAACGTCTTGGTGAAGCTCAACCTTTACATTTGGAGGGTCAAGTTGAACCAAAACAAGATCCAAATCTCAAGATCGAATGGTATTTCAATGGAAAACAATTACAACATGGATCTCGCTTCAAATTTACCAATGACTTTGGATTTGTTACATTGGATTTGAGTGAAGTTTATGAACGTGATCAAGGTGTTTATACATGCAAAGCTGTCAACAAGAAGGGAGAAGCCTTTACTACATCTACAATCTACTGTACATCAAAGGAAAGTCTCATCGAAAGAACTCAACATCCAAAAGGAAAGGAAGGCTTGGAAGCTATCCAAGATTTGGAAGATTCATTACGCAAATCAGCTAGTGGACCAATCTCTGATGATGAAGGTCAAGCACCAAGATTTACATCAGAATTCGTACCAATCACGAATATTGTTGAAGGTGAAATTGCTCACTTTGAAGCAACTCTGGTTCCAACAGGTGATCAAAGTATGGTTATTGAATGGTTCCATAATGACAAGCAAATTGATGCTAGTCACAGAATTCGTACAGTCTATGCTTTCGGAATGGTTATCTTGGAGATTTTGGGTACTAAGATTCCAGATTCAGGAACTTATACATGTCGTGCAACCAACAAGTATGGAAAGACAGAACAAAGCGTCACATTGGGATGCGTTGACAAGTCAGCTGGTCAACCACCCAAGTTTACAACTCAAATTCAAAAACTTGAAGGACTTAAAGATGGACAATCTGCTCACTTTGAATGCACACTGGAACCAGTTGGTGATCCTGATATGAAGGTCGAATGGTTCCATAATGGAGTTCCAATGAGACACTCAACTCGCATCAAGCCAGTTTCAGACTTTGGTTATGTCTTGCTTGACATTGCTTACGTACAAAGCCACGATTCTGGTGAATATATCTGCAAAGCATCCAATAAATATGGTGAGGATTATACACGTGCAACTATTCAATGTTACGGAAAGGGTGGTGTCTTCTATGACACATTACAGCCCGATTCATTGGCTCGCATTCGTGAACTCGAAAGCTTAGGTCAACAAGCAGAACAGCCAAGCAGCCCAACTGGTGAAGCACCTAAATTCACCAAACAAATTATCAGCTTGGAGAAATTGGTTGAAGGACAAAGTGCTCACTTTGAAGCTCGTCTTACACCAACAAACGATCCAGACTTGCATGTTGAATGGTACTGGAATGGAAAGAAACTTCCTCATGGTCATCGATTTAGAACTTTCCATGACTTTGGAATTGTCATTTTGGACATTTTGTATTGTTATGAGGAAAATTCTGGTGAATATGAATGCAGAGCTGTTAACAAATATGGAAGTGATTCCACAAAAGCCACGCTCAAATGTTTATCAAAGGCTAATCTTATTTTGGACTCGCAACTACCAAGAGTAAGTTCACTTGACTTATTCTTAGTAATAAATTTTCTTAATTAATTGTTTTAAATTACTTTAGGGCATGGAAGGTGGTTTAGAAAAGATTCAGACATTGGAAGACTCACATATTCGTGATCGTGACGACAGATCGATTGAGAGAGGTGGCAAGGCTCCTGTATTTACAGTTCCATTATCAAACATTGATAGTTTACGTGAAGGTGAAAGTGCTCACTTTGAAGCACGTCTTACTCCAACTGATGATCCAAAATTGAAGGTTGAATGGTTCTGGAATGGAAAGCCATTGAAGACTGGCTCAAGATTCCGTACATTCTGTGACTTTGGATTTGTCATTTTGGAAATCTCACCAGTATATCCAGAAGATTCAGGCGAATACTCATGTCGTGCAACTAATGACTATGGTGAAGCAGTCACAACATCAACAATGAAGGTTCAAGGCAAGAGAAGCATTATCTACGATTCACAATTACCAAAGGGTATGGAAGGAACAATCGATAAGATTGCTGAATTGGAAGGTTTGGGTGCAGGTCCAGGACAAATGTCACCAGATGATGATTCAGGTAAACCACCAGAGTTCATCACAACACCAACTGATTTAGTGATTAATGAGAATCAATTGGCTCACTTCGAGTGCCGTCTTACACCAGTTAATGATCCAAGCATGAGAGTTGAATGGTATCATAATGGAAAGGCATTATGGGCTGGATCTCGCATCAAGACAATCAACGATTTCGGATTTGTTATTTTGGAAATTGCTGGATGTTATCAACGAGATGGTGGCTTATATACATGCAAGGCCACAAACAAGCATGGTGAAGCTTCAGTTTCATGCAAATTACAAGTCCGTGGACGTCAAGGAATTGTCATGGAACCTCAATTGCCATCAAGCTTTAGAACAGGAACAGAAGCTATTCAGAAATTGGAAGAGAATCTCCATAAACGTGAAGAAATTCCAATTGATGATGAAACACCAAACCCACCAAGATTCCTTATCGAAATCAAGGATAATGTTGACATCCCAGAAAGTGGACCACTTCACTTCGACTGCCGTGTTGAACCAATCAACGATCCATCAATGCGCATTGACTGGTATCATAATGGACGTCCATTTGCTACTGGATCACGTGTACATATGTTGAACGACTTTGGTTTCATCGCACTTGACATGGACTATGTCTATTCTCGTGATTCAGGTGTTTATGAGTGTAGAGCAACCAACAAATGGGGATCTGCATCAACAATTGCTAAGATTATTGTTAAATCAAAGACTAACATCATTCTTGACTCACAATTGCCAGAAGGCATGACAGGTGAAAAGTTGAAGGAATTAGAACGTGGACCAATTTCACAAGCACCAAAAGACGATGCTGTATTTGGACCACCTAAATTTGTCACACTCATTCAATCACTCACTGTTGAAGAATCCGATGCAATTCGCTTTGAGGCTCGCGTTGAACCAAAAGAAGATCCAAGATTACGTATCGAATGGTATCGCAATGGCAAACCATTGCCATCTGGTCACAGATTCAGAACACTTTATGACATGGGCTTCATATCTCTTGACGTTCTCTATGTTTATGCAGAGGACAGCGGAGAATATACTTGCCGTGCTGTAAATGACTTTGGTGAAGATTTTACTAAGGCTTTCGTCACATGCAAGAGTAAGGAACTATTTGAAACTTCTTTGAATTGCCAATTTATTAATCATCATTTATTTTCCAGAACTTCCATCAATCATCTTGCAAAACCAAATTCCAAAGGGCATGCAAAAATCTGAGACCGTTATGCAGATGGAGGCAACGATTAAGAAATATACATCAGAAATCTTCCTTACTGAAGATGATCTGTTTGATCCCGATCGCAACCAGCCTCCACGATTCGTCGTACAAATCAAGAGTCAAGAAAAATTGGTTGAGATGCAATCAACTAAATTCGAATGTCAATTGGCACCTGTTGGTGATCCTAATATGCGTGTTGAATGGTTCTTCAATGGAAAACCACTTTCATTCAGTAAGTTAAGATAATGTCATGTTCTGAACTGGAAGTAAACTATTAATTTTATTCTAGAAAATCGCTTTACACCAATTTACGATTTCGGTTATGTTGCAATGAACTTCGGATGGGTCTATCCAGAAGACAGCGGAGAATATTTGTGCAGAGCTACCAACTTGTACGGTATGGATGAGACAAGAGCTTTCATCAAGACAGCCGGTAAACCAGGCATCATCTATGACTCACAATTGCCAAAGGGAATGAAGAGTTTGAAACAAATCCGTGAGATTGAAGCTAACCTTAACAAGGTTCCAGAAGAGAAGGTCGAACCAGAGAAGGCAAAGATGAAGCCAACATTTGTGTTGTCACCAGATCCAGTTACCATCGAGGAAGGTGAATGGGCTAGGTTCTGCTGCCGTGTTACTGGACATCCAAGACCACGTGTCATGTGGTTGATCAATGGACACACTGTTGTCAATGTAAATTTAGCTCATTTCCATTAAAATGTTTGACTCTTAATAATTTTGATAAAATATTTTAGGGTCAACGTTACAAGCTGTCATACGATGGCATGTATCACTTCGATATTCCAAAGACTCGTCAATACGACACTGGTAAAATTGAAGTCATTGCTCGTAACTCAGCTGGTGAGGCAATCACATCAACTGATCTTGAAGTCATTTCACGCAAAGATGACTATCGTGGTGTTCTTAAGAACTCACCAAGACGTAAGTTTTCACACTCATTTCACTCATTCATTCATATAAATCTCAAACTCTAAAATGAAAAACTTTAAACGTTAAAAAACTAAAACATAAAAAACTGTTTGAACAAAAAGGAATTTGATTTATTTATTTTCTCAAAATTTTTATACTAACATGTTTACACTTGAGCTTCAGAGTGCAGTCAATAACACTATAAACAACACAGTTTTAGGAAAAATTGCTTTTAAAGCTTGTAAATAGAACACCAAGATAAAGATCTGAAATATTTAAGGATTTAACGAATTTTTGAAATTTAAATTATGTTGCTTAAGTGATGCGAAATTGTAGGGTTTTAAAAAGATGCAGAAAAATTTATAATGTTCGTATTTGAGTTGAAAATTATGAGAGTTGATTAATTAGTGAATTTCAAGATTCAAATAAGGGTTTTATAGATCTCAAAGATCATTAAAATACCAAAATAACAAATTTACCACAAAATTAAAATTTTCTTAGAAATTTTTAAGAATAATCAATTTTAAGCCAATAAAGACTTAATATATAATCCAGCAGATCTTTATCTTAACACTGTACACAAATTTGTCTGATAGAAACAGTAATTCACAAAATTTTCTGTACATTTCATGTAAATTCACATTGTGATCTCATTTTTCATTCCATCTATTATTTCTTTATAAGTTTCACATTCCATAGCCTCTCCATCCTTTTTTCCTAAAACTTGTTTTGCTGCAAATCTTTTATTCTATTCTTAAGGATTTCACTTAAGTGATGGTAACATTTTTTAATTATTTTAATTTTATGATTTTAAAACTTCTTTTTTGAGGGTTTGTATCATTAACTTCAACTTTCCAAAGCTTGGCATCTGAATCGCTTCGCATGATTTTAATTTTCTTTTTTCTCAACAGGATAAACTTAAAAAAAATATCTTAAAATAAAATAAAAAATTAAACTGTATAAAAATTTCATATTTACTCATCTTTTTCATACAATGAAATTTAAATTTAATGACATTTCTTTCCCTAGCATGGTATGATTATGACCTAGTCGCTTACCAAAAGGAACGTTATGTAACAGATTTAGAGAAAACATTCGAAGAACGCAATCAAACAATTCAAGAGCGTGGCGGTGTTGACCTTAATGCCGTTCATCTTAAGCCAAAGGAAGTTAAGCCTGAACAACCAGATTGGCAGAAGACTGTCAAGAGCAAGAAGACTAAAGAATATTATGACAAATTGTCAGAACTTGAAAGTGAGCAATTGGTTAAGGAACAAAGAGTAAGAGAATCAACTCATCAATATGCTCTTCCTGGAGATTCAGCTGGCAAAAAATCAATTGCCAAGGGTATGGCTCATTTGTATGAAACTCAACTGTAAGTTTTAAACTTTAACATCCTAGAATAAAAAGTAAATATTCATTGTATTTAAAATTTTCAGTGAGAAAACTGAAGAAGTCAACGGTGAAACAACAGAAGTAACCAGAATCCAAAAGAGTATTCCAGACCCATCTGAAACAACAGTTCATGGAAAGGAAGTTCATGTCTCAAAACAAAAGCAAGTCCAAAAAGAGAAGGTTGGTGACACAGAAATCACAAGAAAGATCACAGCAACTGAAACAACAGAAGTTGAGCACAAGGGAACAACTCAAGAGCGCGTTGTAGAAGGTCCAGTTCAACCATCTAAACCACCAGTTTTTACAAAGAAAATCCAACCATGCAGAATCTTTGAGAACGAACAAGCTAAGTTTGAAGTTGAGTATGATGGCGAGCCAATTCCAAAAGTCAAATGGTTCCGTGAGAACTTTGAAATCCATAACTCAAAGGACTTCCAAATTCATACATTTGGAACAAAATCAGTTCTTATCATGCGTCAAGCTTTGTTAGAAGATTCTGCAGTTTTTGCAGTCATCGCTGAAAATAGAGGAGGAACTGCCAAGTGCAGTGCTAATTTAGTTGTTGAAGAACGTCGTAGAACTGGTCGTGGTGGATTAATTCCTCCATCATTCTCAAGCACCATTCAAGATGTTTCAGTTAGTGCTGGACAATTAGCAAGATTTGATGCTCGTGTTACTGGCACAAAGCCAATTGATGTTTACTGGTTAAAGGATGGCAAGAGAATTTCACCAAATATTAAGTATAAGATGCTTGAAGAAGACAGTGTCAATACATTGTTGATTATTGAGACCTACCAAGAAGATGCTGGCAAGTACGAGTGTGTTGCCATTAATGGATCCGGAGAAGGTAAGAAATTTTGTGAAGGTTAAGTTTATTAATGGAGCTAATCATTAATTTAATTCATAGCTCGTTGCGATGCCACATGCTCAGTTGATGTTCCAACTTCACCAAAGATTGAGAAACCAACAACACCTGGAGCTGAAAAGAAGCCAATTGTTCTTGAGCCATTAAAAGAACAAAAGGTTGTTGAAGGTTCAGCCGTTGTATTCAAAACCAAAGCAACTGGCAAACCAATTCCAACAGCTTCATGGTACAAGGGCGACAAAGTTATTAAACCATCAAAATACTTCCAAATGACAAAGGAACGCGAATACTACACACTTAAGATTTCTGAAGCCTTCCCAGAAGATGAGGGCGAATATAAATGTGTCTTGAAGAACAGCGCTGGCGAAACACCAACTAAAGCTAAGCTTTCTGTCTTGGCTCCAGAAGTTCAAGACGCTTTGCCAAAATTGACACCATTGAAGGACGTGGTTGTTACTGAAGGACAACCAGCCAAGTTCAAGACTACTCATACTAGCAAGTCTAAGGTCAATGTTCAGTGGTTCCGTGAAGGTAATATTTGAATAATTTATTGTCCTTTGGATGTAATAAAAATTATTATTATTTTTTCATTCATTTAGGTCTTTTAATTCCGGAATCTCCAGATTTTCAAGTAAGTAAACATATAGAAAACTTAAATTCCAAATAAAACTAAATTTTCCATTTCACAATTTTTTCTTTTCCATCAAAAAGTTCTTGACGGAAGGCAGTAGTGTCAGTTTGGTCATCACAAACACCTACGAAGAAGATTCAGGTGTCTTCACATGTCGCATCACAAATACCGTCGGACAAGTTGAAACATCCGCAAAATTAATTGTTAAAAGTAAGCCTTAAAAAATCGCGACACCGAATATAATTTTCTGTGTTCTTTTTCTTCTTAAATGAGCATTTGTCTCATTTATTTCATGTAGATTTAAAAGAAGAAAAATTTTCTTGTGTAGTTTTTTTCTGTTTTTATTTTGGCATATTTTTTTTTATTCAAAGTTCATTCATTTTATTGTTCAATAATGATTGTTTTAATATTTTGGAATATTCAATGTCAAAATGTAAATCTAAAGTCATACAAAAATGGGATTTTACACATTACGGAATCAATTCTACTTAAATTATTCCATATTAGCAGACATTTTCGGGAGTAAAAATTGCACACTAAATGCTTTAATTATCTGCACAAAATAATCTTTTCTTTGGCAGACCAGCCAGACAATTTAGCTACAGTTGATTCCGATTTACACAATTATTCTTGTGAGATGAAAATTTTTACGAATATAAAAAGAAATTTTTTAACAAAAAAATTAATTACCAAAAAGATTTTACTAAGGGATTCAAGATTTAATTATTGTAAAATTTTGACAATGTCTCTCAAAGTTAAATGTTCCATCCCTTGGCTGAAATACGTATTATTTAATTATCTAATTAGATATGTCCTATAAATTTTCATCTAATTTTGTCAATGTCGGGATATTAAATGATCCATCATAAAACAACTTACAGCTCATGGTAAAATCCCATTTATTTATGTATGATAGATATTAATGAAATACATTCGTCAGTAATTAGAGGATGAAAAGCTGCAAATTTTTCACAATTTTCTCTCTTACTCACGAATGCATTTCATGGGCAATTTCTAGTCGTTTTTAATTTAATTATAAGATGAGAAAAATAAACTTAATTAATTAAATTATTGTCATGATGTTAAATGAGATTATCAAAATAACCAAAAAAATTATTCAACTGAGAGAATTTTTTAAAATTAATTAATATCAAGCTTTTTATAAAAAAAAATTTTGTGAGCAATGTGAAATTTGTTTAAGAAAAAAAGATCAAAATTGGATTCAGGGTAAGGTTGATAATTTTTAAAAAATTAAGAAATTTAAAAGATAAAAAGTAAAGTTACCTTACCTTGACAATCTTTCATTTTAACACCAACTTTTTTAATGAAAGTAAATTATGAATAAATTTTTTTGATGTATTTCATGGCTAAAAACACAATTATCTATTTGTATTTGAGTGTAATTAAACCAAGCAATTTTTTGTCAATTAGCGAGGAAATTAATTAACAACAAGATGAAAATCTTAATACCGAAAGCAATTAAGAAAAGTTTTGAAAAGAGAAAAAAACTAGAAAAATTATTTTTCAATTAAATTAAAAAGGTGAAAATTTGAGGAATTTTAATAGTAAAGGTTGATTTTTTTGTTATAAAAACTTATAATTTGACATTTTGTAATATTTTAAATAAAAATTTTAAAAGATTTGAATTAAAACTTAATTTTTTGAAAAATTAAAACTTAAACTTTAGAAGAAAAACTAGAAAAACTCAAAATTTTTAAAAAAAAGTTTTTTGATTACAAAATTTCAATATTGTTTAAAAAAACGATCAAAAAATTCTCAAAATTATCAGAAACAAAAAATCAAATAGCAATTAAGCAAAGCAAAAATTTTTGTGCAAAAAAAATTAAAAGTTGCAAAAAGAAAATGACCGAAGAAAATTTCTAGAAGTTTCAAAGTCAGTCAATGAATCACTGAAAAAATTAAGTAGAAATTAAGTAGCAGGTGTGGTGCAATTATTTCGCTTTTGAAGATTTCACGATGATTGCAATAAGATGAAGATTGGAAATTTGCTAGAAGGAAAAAATATCTTTAGATCCCGGTAGAAATGAGGAACATTTGTTAAACAAATGAGTGATAAATATTCAATTGTTTAATTTACAATACAATGTTATTCTTTTCTGGTGGGATAAAGACAGGAGTTTGTGGGATTACTGATTATTGTTTTGTAGTCTCAGAGCTAATGATTGTGTTTTTATAGCCAAGACTAGCTTTGAATATCTAGACTATAGTTGAAATTCCAAAATTCTGAAAAATCACTTTAGAAAAGCTAGATTCTCTTATTCTTAAATTAGAAGATAATGAAAAACAAAATCCAAATCTTCACTAGCGAAAAACGCGCTCCACACACGAAAAAAGCTCTCCACAAATTCACATAGAAATACATAAGAAGAGAACAGTTAGAAAGAGACAGCTAGCGGAACGCAAAAAGCTCCTGAAAAGTCAAAAGATCGAAAGAAAAATGTTTCGACCAGCAGAGGAGAAGAAAAATGTGTATTTTTAGCATAAAGATGATCATTAATTACGTTTCATGATTTTTGTTATTTCACGAGTTAAAGAGAAAAAAAAAATATTAAATGTAGACGAACAGAAGATAGAGATGAGATCTGTGTGTGAAATATTAAAAATGATCGCTTAATGTTCATGATTGCGCAATCGAACAGGCGTATCCAAATTTAGGAAAATGCCAGCTTACATTTTTTTTTCACCTTAATTATGAGTCACGTAAGCTATAATAAATATTATGAATATAGGTGGAAAATTTAATTTTAAACATCTGAAATGTGATGATCCATAAAAAGAATGAGATGAAACACAAGCTCATGGTGAGGCAGGAAAAAATGTATCACATCACACGGTTATGATACAGGAGCTAATTTAATCCAATGGTGATTCATTTGAAATTAATTTTTTCTTACCTGACTGAAACATGGAATGGAAATATAATTTATTTGAAAAGTAATTTTCTATTTTTATCTAAAAAATGAAACAGAAATTAATTCTCGAGCTAAATGAATGAAATAAACAAATTTGCAAATTTATGGATTATGATTGAAATTAAACAAATTTTATAATTCAATTTGAAGGTTCTAAAATTAATAACTTTTTATTTTTGTCTTCTTATTTTTATTTCACTTCGTCATCGAAAGAAAAAATATTGTTACAACATTGTTTTGTCTCTGTTATTTTTGTTTGTTTAAAATGTATAGCAATGTTTTGTTCAAGATAATTTTAGACTCGGTCTAATGAGTTTTGAATTTTAATGGCTAATTTTAATACTTAAGTGGTGAGAGATAAATGAATATGAAAATGTTTTGAGAGCTCTCTAAAAGAGATATATTGTCCAAAATCGTTTATGGATGGAATGTTTGGATTAGTTTGTCCAAATTGTTGGGGAGTATTTTTGAGAGATGAGTTGCTAATTGAAACTCCATAAATTTGATTCTTTGGAAGTTTGTTTAAAAATGAAGTTTTTTATATTCTTGAGAGATTTAAGAGGCAAAATAACGATCTTAAACGAGATTTACTGGAATGATAGATGTCTTATTTTGTAGAAGAGATCTGATAGTTGACTATAGTTTCAGATACGTTTCTTTCGTATCTTAAATGCAAAGATTCTTAGTTTAGAGCATACTTACAAGTGAAACCTTCAATCTGACTCTTTATAGCAGCTTCATTTGAACATCCAGTAACACTTAAAATAATGATTACCTTCGAATCTCTTTAATTCATAAAGACAGTCTTACTCCTCTATTCTAAGCTATTCAAATTGTAAATTATTTTGAAATCTTCATAATCTTGAAGACTCGCAATCAAGTAGCTACAAAGTGGTTGTCAGCTGCCAATCAGATGTTTTCTGTTATTATTTTTGTTTCTGCAACTCTTTGTAATATAGGTCAGGTTTAAACTTTCGTAAAAAATCATTAAATCTGATGAAAAATGAGAGATTTTTAAGGAAGAAAATGGAGTTGTTAGGAAAACAACTAGAGTCAAAGTTTTAAATACTTTGCTTCAAATTCTTTAGATACAAACTTAAGAAAATCATGCAAACATTAAAAATTGCAATTTTCTAAATCAAAAAATGTTAAAAGTTTTAAAATCAACTCAAAAACTTCAAAAATCATAACAAATCTCTCTCAATTCTGAAAAAACTCGACGATTTCGGACAAATTTTTACATAAATTTCTTAAAATGCTCCTAAAATTCAAAAAAACAAAAATTATTAAGTTCCTTACAATTTTCTAAAGGAAATTTTCAATATCCCAAACAAGCAACATACTCAATTCTTCCAAGATTACTCTTTTTTGCCAATTAAATCTCTCCTGAGTCAAAACTCGATTTAAAACATTTACAACTTCCAAAAATCAATTAGTTTTCATTTGAATCTTTAAATTAGGGTTTAGATTGATCTCTCAAAACTTGAGAATTCAAATTTCAAAGAAACTGTTTAAAAATTAGAAACTTATTCAATTCACTCATTTCAGACTCAAATTTTCTTATTTTACTTTCAATCTTTTGAAATCCCTGAATTTTCTCTATTTACATTCTCAATCCTCTCAAATCTCTTTCAATCCTTTCAAATTTCTCACTTTTCTCTTTCAATTCTCTCAAATCTTTCACTCTTTTCCCTCAATTCTCTCAAATTTCTCACTTTTCTCTCCCGAATCTCCCAAAACTCTCACTTTTATCTCTCAAATCTCTCACTTTTATCTCTCAATTCTCTCGATTCTCTCAAATCTTTCATAAATCAATCAAATTTAACTCAAAACTCTGAAAGACCTCATAAACATTATTTATACTCACCAACTTGATCAAAACGTTGCTCTACGATCAACAGAAGCAATAACTCATGTTTTTCCTTTTTCGCCAGTCTTTCGATTATTTTTCAATCGATAATAATTTATTTAACATGTTCGACAGAATGAAGGAAAAAAGAGGCAAATGTTTTTTTGGCTCGGGAATAATTTAAAAATAAAATTTATGGGACTTTTGCGATCCCATCACTCGCAAAAAAGAAGACTTCTTTTAAAATAAAATTAATTAAGAATTAAGATAATCTTTGAAAATGTTTACACGCGCTCACAATCCTACCAATCTGTAGTTTCATTTACGTCAATTGTCAATGTTATCCTTAATAGTTTAAATCTCAATTAAGTTTGTAAGAATGTTAAAAACGACTAGAAAAGAAATGAGAAAAAATTAGTTTTTAAAATTGAAGAAAAAAAAAACAATTTAAAATTATGAACAAAATGCATGAATTTGCTTATTAATATTACTTTAATTGATATTTATTTTTTTATTTAACTAACAAGTTTGCAATCTCCATTTGCGTGTGGCGAAAGCTTAACTTTATTTTTGTTTTTTCGGCTTTCAATTATTTTTTTTGATGTTTTTCTTGCAGTTTTTTTATTGTCATCACTAGTTTTTCATATTTTTATCATGAATAATATTTGAATATAGCAAATTCATTCATTTTGTGGCATACTTACATAGTTACATTGTATTTAATATTTATTATTTTTCTATGTTTTTAGTGTTAATTTTTATTTATTTTTAATTGTTTTCTGGCTGATTTTTTTTTTGATAACAAAATAAAGCAAAAAACACAAATTTTTTTTATTACAAAATTTTTAAAATTCTTTATTTTTATTCTAATTAACAACACCACAAATCACTAGTTTTATATATTTTTTTTCTTTTTGTTGTCTGGATGCTATGAAAACAGGTTGTAAACTGAAAAATCTTTTGGCGTTTGCTATTGAGTAGAAAAAGTAAGAAGAAAAGACAAAAGTACGAAAATTATCGAATCGTTGCGACATGTGACGCATTTTTCTTATTTTAAAAAAGTAAAGCTACGAATTTTCACGAATATAATCACGAATAAGAAGTTTGCAATTAAAAGTGCTTCAAGTACAGCAAATTTTTCATCTGACCTTAAAATAATTATTCTTTATGACTTGTGGCTTTTGAGTTTTTTAAGAGCACATGAATGTATTTCTAATTAAAAGCGTGAATAATACTCAAGTACTAAGCAGGCACTCGGACATTAGTTATAACCGCCATGAGACCACTACAAAAATGATGCGTCATACTTACTTTTCATGAAAAATTAAAAATTTCTTTTCTTCTTCTAAAAATAGCTTTTTTTATTCATCATCTTCGGCAAAGTAAAAAAAAAAGTATGAGTAAAGAAGGAGCATCTCGTGTGCAAATGAGAAAATAAAATTAAAATGTTTCAACTTTTTCGTTTTCGCTTTCATCATCATCCATCTTAATCATTAAATGCTTACTTTTTTTTGTTGTGGTATCGACTAGTGATGACAAATCTTTTTACGATCCAATGAGTTGATTGCTAAATGTGTCTCTTTTAAATTTCAATTTTTACAGAACATAAAACGATTGTGAAGAGAATTTCAGCAGACAAGATTACACATACAGACAAGAAATCGACAGATATTATTGATTCAACGACCCTTCAAACAACCGAGCACGATGAATCAACAACAGAGACGACTTTCAAAAAGACTTCAGGTGGACAATATGACTCAGATGTTCTCGTCATTGGTGATGAGACACTTCCTTGGCGTCAAGTCAAAAAAGGCAAACCATGGACTGAAGAAGTTGTGCAACTTAAAAAGACACCAAGACAAGCTAAGCAAGCTGAAAAGGAAACCCTTGAGACTGTTGAACTTAAGCCATCGAAAATTCATAAATCTGATATTCAGAAGACTGAATTAGAGAGAGTTGATTTGAAACATCGTAGACGTGAAGTCACAGATACAACTGAAGAAGAGATTGAAGAAACTGAAGAGACTACTTCACGTAGAACTTGTAAAGAAATTTATCAAACTGAAGAAGACACAAACCTGCTTGAAATTAGACGTAGAGAAGAGATTGAAGAGCAGGAGAGACTTAAACAAAAATATCAGACTTTAGATGACTCCAATATTTTGAAAGTTGATAAGAGAGAAGATGTTGATGAACAAGAAAAACTCACTCCAGTCATGTGGAAACGTGGCGAAAAGAAGAAGGAAAAACCAGTTGAAGAAACTAAGCAACCTTATCAAGTCACTGAAGATACAAACCTCCTTGAAGTTCAAAAGAAAGAGGAAACTGAGAAACAAGAAAATCTAGTTCCTGTTATGTGGAAACGTGGTGAAAGAAAGAAGGAACGAGAACAACCTGAAGAAACTAAACAGCCATATCAAGTAACAGAGGACACAAATCTCTTAGATGTTCAAAAGAAAGAAGAGACTGAGAAAAAGGAAGAGCTTGTTCCAGTCATGTGGAAACGTGGTGAAAAGAAAAAGGAACAACCAAAGAAAGAAACTAAAGAACCCTTCCAAGTAACTGAAGATTCAAATCTCCTCGATATTAAAAAGAAGGAAGAGACAGAAGAACAAGAGAATCTCGTTCCAGTAATGTGGAAACGTGGTGAGAAAAAGAAGGAACAACCAAAAGAAGTTGAACCATACAAAACTGAAGATGACACCGCCATTTTAGAACCAAAACAAGAAGAGGTTGAAGAAACTGAACAACCAACTCCAGTTATGTGGAAACGAGGACCTAAAAAGGAACAAGCTAAACCAGTTGAAGAAGAAAAACCACAAGAAGCTGTTCCATGGAACAAACAAGTCCAATTAAAGAAGACTGAAAGAGTTACTAAACAAGTTGAAAAAGAAAAGTTGGAAAATGTCGACTTGAAGCCAACAAAGATTCAAAAAGCTGAAATCGAAAAGGTTGGTTTAGAAAAAGTTGACTTGAAATATCTTAAGCCAGACATTAAAGATGTAACATCAGAAGTTGGAGAAATTATTGATTACCAAGTACCCAAAACCGATGATACATCAAAAGCTCAATATCATATTGAAGAAGATTCAACACTTCTGGGTGTCGCACAAAAAGAAGAAATTGAAAAACAAGAAGAACCATTGAAGCCTGTTGCATGGAGACGTGGAAAGAAGGAAACAGCTGGTGAAGATTTAGTTGAGCAACAACCACAATCAGTTGCTGAAATTGAGGAATCTAAGCCAGAAGAGCAACCTACACCTACACCATGGAGACGTGGCAAAAAGGAGAAAGCTGATGAAGACTTTGTTGAACCCAAGCCTGTTGCAGAAGTCGAAGAAACAAAAACAGAAGAACAGCCTGCACCAGCACCATGGAGACGCGGTAAAAAGGAAAAAGCAACGGAAGAAGAAGTTCCTGATGATAAGAAATGGCCAACTGGCAAACGTCATCCACTTCCAGAAGAGCCAAAAGAAGAAGTCAAGCTTAAGCCAATTCCTAGAAAGATTCCTCAAAAAGAAGAGCCTAAACCTGAAGAGGTTTCACTTAAACCAATACCAAAGAAACCAGTCGAAGAAAAACCAATCGAACCTGAAGAAATCGAATTCAAACCAACTCCCATCAAAGAAGTTGAACAGCCTAAAGAGGAAGAAGTTCAACCAACTCCATGGAGACGTGGTAAGAAAGAGAAACCACAAGTAGAAGAGCCTGAAGAGAAAAAATGGCCAACTGGTAAACGTCATCCATTACCAGAAGAGCCTAAAGAAGAAATTACTCTTAAGCCAATACCAAAGAAGCCTGTTGAAGAGAAACCAATCGAACCAGAAGAAATCAAGATCAAACCAGCTCCAGTTAAGGATGTCGAATTACCTAAAGAAGAGGAAGTTCAAACAACTCCATGGAGACGTGGCAAAAAAGATAAGGCTGAGAAAGAGCCAGTTGAGCAGCAAGCAATGCCAGTTCCAGAAGTCGAAGAAACAAAGACTGAAGAACAACCTGTACCAACACCATGGAGACGTGGCAAAAAAGCAACTGAAGAGGAAGTTCCTGATGAAAAGAAATGGCCAACTGGCAAACGTCATCCATTACCAGAGGAACCAAAAGAGGAAATTAAACTTAAACCAATCCCAAGAAAAGCTCCAGTTGAAGAAGTTAAACCAGAAGAAATTTCACTCAAACCAATACCTAAGAAGCCAGTCGAAGAAAAACCTAGTGAACCAGAAGAAATCAAGTTTAAACCAGCTCCGATTGCTGATGTTGAATTACCTAAAGAAGAGGAAGTTCAAACCACACCATGGAGACGTGGAAAGAAAGAGAAGGCTGATAAGGAACCAGTTCAACAAGAGCCAATGCCTGTTGCTGAAGTTGAAGAGACCAAAACAGAGGAACAACCAACACCAACACCATGGAGACGTGGCAAAAAAGCAACTGAAGAAGAGGTCCCAGACGAAAAGAAATGGCCAACAGGAAAGCGTCATCCATTGCCAGAGGAACCTAAAGAGGAGATTAAGCTTAAACCCATCCCAAGAAGAGCACCTGAGGAGGAAAAGAAACCTGAAGAAATATCACTCAAACCAATACCAAAGAAAACAGTTGAAGAAAAGCCCAGTGCGCCTGAAGAAATCAAGTTCAAACCAGCTCCGATCAAAGATGTCGAATTACCTAAAGAAGAGGAAGTTCAAACAACTCCATGGAGACGAGGCAAGAAAGAAAAGGCTGAGAAAGAGCCAGTTGAACAACAAGCTATGTCTGTACCAGAAGTTGAAGAAACAAAGACCGAAGAACAGCCTGTACCAACACCATGGAGACGTGGTAAAAAGGCAACTGAAGAGGAAGTTCCTGAAGAAAAGAAATGGCCAACAGGAAAGCGTCATCCATTGCCAGAAGAGCCTAAAGAAGAGATTAAACTCAAACCAATCCCAAGAAAAGCTCCAGTGGAAGAAGTTAAACCAGAAGAGATTTCACTCAAACCAATACCAAAGAAACCAGTTGAAGAAAAGCCTAGTGAGCCAGAAGAAATTGAATTCCAACCTGAAGAGGATGTTGAGGCTGAGGAATTACCAGAGGATGAATTCGAAGAGCCAGTTAAAGAGAAAGAAAAGAGAAAAAAGAAGAAAAAGAAGCCAAAACACGAGGAACCAAAAGAGGAAGAAGAGGAATTCGTTCCAGAAATTCCATCTATTGTCGAACCAAAACCAGAGCCACAAAAGCAGAAGAAAGAAAAGCATGTAGCTTTCAGAGAAGAGTTGAGTACAATCGAGATTACATCAGACTCGAACGATGAAACTTTGGATGCTTACGAAGATAATTTAACAGTTGAACAAATTTCCCTTAAACCAAGCATTAAGAAGCCTTCAAGAACACGAGAACCTGAAAGACAAGAAGAATATGAAGAAACTGAAGAGTTTAAGAAAGAAACTCAAGTTACAACATCATCACAAGCTGTCCACAGACTTAAGAAAGAACTTAGATTCGATGACAGCCGTCCAATCCCAGATCTTGAAATCATTTCACAGAAACGTATTTTGGAAGGAATCCACAGAGAAGCTGACGAAAAGCTTATCGAAGAAAAGCAAATTAGAGAATCAAAGTTACAAATCAGCAGCAAATCACTCATGGAAAAATCGCAAATCAAAACAACAGTTGTCAACATCAAGCCACCGAAATTCGTACAGAAACTTCAACCAGTCATTTCTCAACCAGAACAACCCGTCGTGCTTAAAGGCGAAGTTGATGGTAATCCATTCCCAGACATCAAGTGGTTCTTCAATGAATCTGAACTTTCTAATTCTGAACGTTATGAAATGACTGCTGAGCAGCATAATGTCTCGTTGATCATTAAGCACGTTCAACCAAAAGACATTGGCATTTATACTTGCCAAGCAATCAACCCAGGCGGTGTTGCTACATCAAGAACAAATGTTATCGTTCAAGGTAAATGGTTTGATCAAAAATTAATTTCACTTTTAAGGTTTTATAAGTTTATTTTAAAGCACACACAAACACACACAAAAATTTCTGATTCATCCTATCCTCCTGCCTTATTCATTAGATCTGTCATTAAAAAATTGTCTCAAACACTTAATAAAATATTTGATAAACAATTTCCCTATGTACATTTATAGAACCCGAAGAGACCGGAATTGCCCCATCATTTATTACGCCACTCAAAATTACAGTACCAGAAGATAAAGATAAAGCTATTGTTACATGTCAAGTTCACGGTTTGCCTACGCCAATTGTCAAATGGTATAAAGAAGATACTGAAATTGTCCCTAATGAGGATGTTCAGACTATTTATGATGAAGAGACTGGCTATGTTTCATTGGAAGTTTATAATCCAGAAACAAATGTTCCAGTAAATTATACAATTAAGGCTGAAAATGATTTTGGCAAGGCTATTGGTAAAGCGAATGTTTTCATTCAGTCTATAATTATCGAAAAGAAGGCTGAAGTTCGTGCACCAAAAATATTGACGCCATTGCAAGCCCAAGTTGTTAAAAACTCATCGACACTTGTATTTACATGTAATTATGATGGCCTTCCAGTTCCAAAGATTAAATGGATTAAGAACGGAAAGGAAATTATTAAAGATGAAAATACAATCATTGAGACACATGAGTACACTAGTCGATTAGAGATTCATAATGTAAATAGAAAGAATGGCGGTAAATATGAGATTATTGTTACTAATAAAGCTGGTGAGGCTAAATCCTCAGGATCTGTTATGGTCTCTGAGACAGAAAGTGAGGTTAAAGCACCTCAGTTCATTGAACCATTGGTTCCAAAGACTGTTGCCGAATCTGAATGCGTTATTCTTGAAGCAACAGTATCTTCGTACCCAACTGCGTCCTTCCAATGGTTTTAT
Organism: Chironomus riparius; assembly: GCA_917627325.4. NCBI lineage: Eukaryota > Metazoa > Arthropoda > Insecta > Diptera > Chironomidae > Chironomus > Chironomus riparius. Next base: position 45,079,217 of record OU895877.1, read on the forward strand.
AATAATACACCACTTGTATCCTCACATGAAACTAGAATTGCGACAACAGAAAATAAATCAATTCTTATTATTGAGACATTTGCAAAGACAAACATTGGTTCCTATACATGTCGTGCTGAAAATGTTGCTGGCTCAGTTACATCAACAGCAACTGTTAATATTATTGAGCCATTTGAGACAGAAGAAGTTATGGAATTCATTTCACCCAGATTCACAGAAAAGGCTGAATCTGTGAGTATTATGGATGGTGATAAATTAGTCTTGACAGCCGTAGTTCAAGGATCACCAAGACCAAAGGTCGAATGGCAACACGATGGGGACGTTATTAACGTATCAAATGACATTTTCACACAACAAGATAATTCTGGTCTTTGTACACTCACGATAAAGGAAGTTTTTCCAGAAGATGCTGGCGAATATGTTTGTATTGCGAAAAATACAATTGGAGAAGCCGTTACAAGATGCTTTGTCACTGTTGACGGTAAGGAGTTGGATGCAAAATTAAAAAAACTTGGAAGAAAAAAAATCCAGCGGTTCTCTTTTTATCTTTTGTTGCTTTATCATTTATAAACTCATTAATCCTTGCTTTCCTTCCATTCAGAAAAAATATTTTAAATTAATACACAGATTAATAGTTGGAATAGAAATGATGAATTTTTCAATGGCAAGTTTAGAGAAAGCCTTGAAATACTTCATTCATTTTCTTTTCATTTTTTGGGAATTATTTTTTTTAACCTCAAAATTTTTAATTTTCCAGCTTACGAATACATTCAAGATTCAGAAATCACTGCACCAACACTTCAAAGTGGATCTGAGGAGGATCTATTAGAGAAGGTAAGTTACTTGTTGATAAGTTGACTCTGAAAAGGTCTTAGACCAGTGATGACCAACCTATGTGCTGCGGCACAATAGTATGGCGCAAAAAAATAATAAAAATCTCAAGAACCGTATGGTGTATGCGGTTTTAATCTAGGCTTACTATCCAATTGTGCCGTGGTACAAAAAAGGTTGCCCACCACTGTCTTAGACCATTTTGACTATGCAGACATTAATTATTTCCAAACATTTTAGTTTGAGGAGAGCGTAACACCATTTGCACCAACGATCGTCAAAGAACTTCCAAAACTTACAGTTTCATACGACAAAGAAATGATTAAATTTGAAGTTAAAGTCATCGGTCATCCAAAACCACAAGTCAAATGGATGAAAGCTGGAGAAGAAATACTTCCATCGGATGAATTCCAAATTGAGAATTTGGATGATGGAACATCAATTTTGATCATCAATGACGTCTATCCTGATGATACCGGAGAAATTAAGTTCGAGGCATTTAATTCAGTTGGAGTTGCTGAGACAATCACTCAATTCGTCGTTGAAGGTAAAATGGATATTTTTAGGATTTACGATTATTTTAATAAAATTAAAAATAAAGAATTTTTTCAGGGAATTTTAATTAAGATTTTGATAAAAAAAAAAAGATTTGCAGCACAAATTCCCTTTACATGTTTACTTCCTTTGTTTATTTTATATCGATCAAATCATTCTTCTCATTATTTTATGTTTATTTGTCTGTAAATTCATTTCTATTTGCATTTTATTGACATTCCATCTTTAAAATTAAAAATTGCAGAAATCGTCGGAACTAAGGACTACCGTAAACCAGAATGGGTGTCTCAAATGGAGGAAATGAAAGAAGCATTATCAGGTAAATTAATAATAAATTTATATTATCTATTTATTACTTAAACATCACTTACACATTTCTGTAATAATTAACATCACTGATGTTAATGGAAAAATAATGCTACAAAAACAGTAACTTGTTGATATAATTCAACTTACACATGAGTATTTAAAACACTGAAACTATAAGTAAGACAAAATTATAAATTTTTTGGAATCAAATTATCAACACACTTACCATTAAGCAGTGATGGTCAACCTTAGTGCCTCGATCCGTATGACGTATATGGTTTTGATCATGGCTTAACACCAAGTGTGGCTTACCACAAAGTGTGGCTTGACACAAAAAAAGGTTGTACACCACTGATTTAGGAGCCCCAAAAAAGGTTGCACACCACTGCTTTTGAAAAATTATTTTTGCTGATTTGGATTTGAAGACTAAACAAAACTATCTTTAAATATTGTTGCTTACTGCTTATTAACAATTTTGCCTTTAAACAAACCAACCAAAAAAAAAATAATTACAGCTGCTTATGCATTGCCTGGCTTTGTAAATGAGTTGAAAAATATCAGAGCATTAGAAGGCGATAGAGTTAAATTCAAATGTACATTCAAAGGCAATCCGCCTCCAGGTTTGTATGAAGTCCTTTTATTAATTTAATTCAATAATAAACTAAGCTTTAATGACTTTATAGCAATTGTTTGGTATCACAATAACAAAGCTTTAATTAATGGCGAAAAGTTTAGGATATTAACAAATGATGAAAAGAGTACCTTAATAATAAGATGTGTAGAACGTGAGGATTATGGCTTTTACATATGTAAGGCAATTAATGATGCTGGCGATGTAACAACTCGAGGAAAATTAATTGAAGCTTTCTCGGCACTCGATGAGGATGACAGTCGTAAAAAGTCTGAAAAGAAGACAAAAAAGATGAGAAGAGTTGCAAAAAGTACCGATGGGAAGATGACGAGTAGCGTGAATGTAGAAGCGACTGTTCGTTCGAGTAAAAAGTCATCAAAGAGTAGTAAAGTTATTGGGGATAATAGCGTTGATGCTTCAGCGACTTTTAAGAGAAAAATTGTAAAAGTTCCCCAAAAAATAAGTCGCGATGTCGATGAGTCTTCCGAGTTGACAATAACAAAAACGGAAGAGATTTATGTTCAGGAAACAGAAGAAACATTTATTAGTGAAGTTGAACATAAAACATGTCACACGACAATAACAATAAATGATTTAAAAGACATTAATGATCTTAAAAATTCTAAAGAAGTTAATGAAATTTTATCAAAGCTTAGCGGCAAAAATTTCGGTGAGGAAGAAGAGTCAGTAAAAGAATTAGCGACAGTTAGTTTTATGCTTCAAAGTGGCCTCTCAACTGGTGACATTCAAAAGCTATTTCAAGCTAATCAATTTCCAAATCTTCAAAAGACCGAGTCACAGTCGGCACTTGTTCAGCTTCTAGAACGAGAGGGTCATGAGACAATTGTGTCTGAAATTATGTCCGAAAAGAATGAACATGAGATTGACGAAAGCTTTGTTGCTTCTGTCGGTTTTAGAGCATTCTTAAAAATGATTGATGAGAAAAAGGCAAAAGCTGACGAATTAATTATGTCAATTAAGCCTGAAGATTTTACGAGCTGGAAGAATCAAGCGTCTGAGGTATAACATGCTTAAAAATATTAACATGAACTTTTCTTAATTAATCAACTAATTTTCTAGATCATTGAAAAGCTTATATTTTTGAAAAAAGTTAAAAAATGTAATTATGAATTAATTATTTATTAATATATTTTATATCCCAATTTTTAACAAGCACAAATAACAGCTGAATTTTATATTTTTTTTAATAATTTCAAATATTTGGAAAAAAAACAGTACATACAAAAGTCCAAAACTTAGATGGATTTAAAGGTTAGCTTACAAACCAAGTTATAAATGTATTTATAAAATATTAAAAATTATTGTTTGCGCAAAAAACAAAGGTATGAGCTTATAAAATTAATGCACGAAAAGAAAATAAAAAAAAAAATTGATGTTCCTTTTCAAAAACTAACTTTGAATTGTGTTTTATTAGATCAACTACTTACTAAAACATGAAAAGAAATTCATGGTAGTAATATAGAAATATTGTACAATTAACAGATACACAAAACACACACACACAATACACAAATACACAAAACACACACACACAAAACACACAAACACAAAACACACTTTATAATAATTTTAATTTATTGAGAAATCAAAATAAAAGATCACGAAAGGGTGAAGGGTACATTAAAGGGGAACAGAAAGAAGCCGAATTTATACCAATTACTAAAGAAGAAGAATTCTTTACTCCAAAAAGAACTCTAGGGGACAAAAGCAAATTTTCAGTAACAAAAACACCAGAAGAAACAACAATTCAAGAAACAATAACAGAGAAAAGTACACCAGATAAAAAAATACAAAAACGAATTATAAACAAAAAACATGGCAATAGACAAGAAATCACTGAAATAATAACAGTTCAGGAAGAAAATAAACAACCAGAAACTACAATCAATGTCACTGAATTTGAGACACCAATCGAAGAAATTTCTGATATTATGCCAAAGCGTGAACTTGGTGAAAAGAGTCAGCTGTCAATTGTTGAAACTCCATCGGATATAAAGATCCAAGAAATTATTTCTGAGGAAAGCACACCTGAAAAGACAGTTAAGAAACGCACAATCAGAAAACGTGTTGGAAAGAAACAAGAGGTTACAGAAATTGTAACAATTCAAGAAGAAAATAAACAGCCTGAAACCACAATCAATGTCACTGAATTTGAGACACCAATCGAAGAAATTTCTGATATTATGCCAAAGCGTGAACTTGGTGAAAAGAGTCAGCTGTCAATTGTTGAAACTCCATCGGATATAAAGATCCAAGAAATTATTTCTGAGGAAAGCACACCTGAAAAGACAGTTAAAAAACGCACAATCAGTAAACGTGTTGGAAAGAAACAAGAGGTTACAGAAATTGTAACAATTCAAGAAGAAAATAAACAGCCAGAAACCACAATCAATGTCACTGAATTTGAGACACCAATCGAAGAAATTTCTGATATTATGCCAAAGCGTGAACTTGGTTATAAGAGTCAGCTGTCAATTGTTGAAACTCCATCGGATATAAAGATCCAAGAAATTATTTCTGAGGAAAGCACACCTGAAAAGACAGTTAAGAAACGCACAATCAGTAAACGTGTTGGAAAGAAACAAGAGGTTACAGAAATTGTAACAATTCAAGAAGAAAATAAACAGCCAGAAACCACAATCAATGTCACTGAATTTGAGACACCAATCGAAGAAATTTCTGATATTATGCCAAAGCGTGAACTTGGTGATAAGAGTCAGCTGTCAATTGTTGAAACTCCATTGGATATAAAGATCCAAGAAATTATTTCTGAGGAAAGCACACCTGAAAAGACAGTTAAGAAACGCACAATCAGAAAACGTGTTGGAAAGAAACAAGAGGTTACAGAAATTGTAACAATTCAAGAAGAAAATAAACAGCCTGAAACCACAATCAATGTCACTGAATTTGAGACACCAATCGAAGAAATTTCTGATATTATGCCAAAGCGTGAACTTGGTTATAAGAGTCAGCTGTCAATTGTTGAAACTCCATCGGATATAAAGATCCAAGAAATTATTTCTGAGGAAAGCACACCTGAAAAGACAGTTAAGAAACGCACAATCAGAAAACGTGTTGGAAAGAAACAAGAGGTTACAGAAATTGTAACAATTCAAGAAGAAAATAAACAGCCTGAAACCACAATCAATGTCACTGAATTTGAGACACCAATCGAAGAAATTTCTGATATTATGCCAAAGCGTGAACTTGGTTATAAGAGTCAGCTGTCAATTGTTGAAACTCCATCGGATATAAAGATCCAAGAAATTATTTCTGAGGAAAGCACACCTGAAAAGACAGTTAAGAAACGCACAATCAGAAAACGTGTTGGAAAGAAACAAGAGGTTACAGAAATTGTAACAATTCAAGAAGAAAATAAACAGCCAGAAACCACAATCAATGTCACTGAATTTGAGACACCAATCGAAGAAATTTCTGATATTATGCCAAAGCGTGAACTTGGTTATAAGAGTCAGCTGTCAATTGTTGAAACTCCATCGGATATAAAGATCCAAGAAATTATTTCTGAGGAAAGCACACCTGAAAAGACAGTTAAGAAACGCACAATCAGTAAACGTGTTGGAAAGAAACAAGAGGTTACAGAAATTGTAACAATTCAAGAAGAAAATAAACAGCCAGAAACCACAATCAATGTCACTGAATTTGAGACACCAATCGAAGAAATTTCTGATATTATGCCAAAGCGTGAACTTGGTGATAAGAGTCAGCTGTCAATTGTTGAAACTCCATCGGATATAAAGATCCAAGAAATTATTTCTGAGGAAAGCACACCTGAAAAGACAGTTAAGAAACGCACAATCAGAAAACGTGTTGGAAAGAAACAAGAGGTTACAGAAATTGTAACAATTCAAGAAGAAAATAAACAACCTGAAACCACAATCAATGTCACTGAATTTGAGACACCAATCGAAGAAATTTCTGATATTATGCCAAAGCGTGAACTTGGTTATAAGAGTCAGCTGTCAATTGTTGAAACTCCATCGGATATAAAGATCCAAGAAATTATTTCTGAGGAAAGCACACCTGAAAAGACAGTTAAGAAACGCACAATCAGAAAACGTGTTGGAAAGAAACAAGAGGTTACAGAAATTGTAACAATTCAAGAAGAAAATAAACAGCCAGAAACCACAATCAATGTCACTGAATTTGAGACACCAATCGAAGAAATTTCTGATATTATGCCAAAGCGTGAACTTGGTGAAAAGAGTCAGCTGTCAATTGTTGAAACTCCATCGGATATAAAGATCCAAGAAATTATTTCTGAGGAAAGCACACCTGAAAAGACAGTTAAGAAACGCACAATCAGAAAACGTGTTGGAAAGAAACAAGAGGTTACAGAAATTGTAACAATTCAAGAAGAAAATAAACAGCCTGAAACCACAATCAATGTCACTGAATTTGAGACACCAATCGAAGAAATTTCTGATATTATGCCAAAGCGTGAACTTGGTTATAAGAGTCAGCTGTCAATTGTTGAAACTCCATCGGATATAAAGATCCAAGAAATTATTTCTGAGGAAAGCACACCTGAAAAAACAGTTAAGAAACGCACAATCAGAAAACGTGTTGGAAAGAAACAAGAGGTTACAGAAATTGTAACAATTCAAGAAGAAAATAAACAGCCAGAAACCACAATCAATGTCACTGAATTTGAGACACCAATCGAAGAAATTTCTGATATTATGCCAAAGCGTGAACTTGGTGAAAAGAGTCAGCTGTCAATTGTTGAAACTCCATCGGATATAAAGATCCAAGAAATTATTTCTGAGGAAAGCACACCTGAAAAGACAGTTAAGAAACGCACAATCAGAAAACGTGTTGGAAAGAAACAAGAGGTTACAGAAATTGTAACAATTCAAGAAGAAAATAAACAGCCAGAAACCACAATCAATGTCACTGAATTTGAGACACCAATCGAAGAAATTTCTGATTTTATGCCAAAGCGTGAACTTGGTGAAAAGAGTCAGCTGTCAATAGTTGAAACTCCATCGGATATAAAGATCCAAGAAATTATTTCTGAGGAAAGCACACCTGAAAAGACAGTTAAGAAACGCACAATCAGAAAACGTGTTGGAAAGAAACAAGAGGTTACAGAAATTGTAACAATTCAAGAAGAAAATAAACAGCCAGAAACCACAATCAATGTCACTGAATTTGAGACACCAATCGAAGAAATTTCTGATATTATGCCAAAGCGTGAACTTGGTGATAAGAGTCAGCTGTCAATTGTTGAAACTCCATTGGATATAAAGATCCAAGAAATTATTTCTGAGGAAAGCACACCTGAAAAGACAGTTAAGAAACGCACAATCAGAAAACGTGTTGGAAAGAAACAAGAGGTTACAGAAATTGTAACAATTCAAGAAGAAAATAAACAGCCAGAAACCACAATCAATGTCACTGAATTTGAGACACCAATCGAAGAAATTTCTGATATTATGCCAAAGCGTGAACTTGGTGAAAAGAGTCAGCTGTCAATTGTTGAAACTCCATCGGATATAAAGATCCAAGAAATTATTTCTGAGGAAAGCACACCTGAAAAGACAGTTAAGAAACGCACAATCAGAAAACGTGTTGGAAAGAAACAAGAGGTTACAGAAATTGTAACAATTCAAGAAGAAAATAAACAGCCAGAAACCACAATCAATGTCACTGAATTTGAGACACCAATCGAAGAAATTTCTGATATTATGCCAAAGCGTGAACTTGGTTATAAGAGTCAGCTGTCAATTGTTGAAACTCCATCGGATATAAAGATCCAAGAAATTATTTCTGAGGAAAGCACACCTGAAAAGACAGTTAAGAAACGCACAATCAGAAAACGTGTTGGAAAGAAACAAGAGGTTACAGAAATTGTAACAATTCAAGAAGAAAATAAACAGCCAGAAACCACAATCAATGTCACTGAATTTGAGACACCAATCGAAGAAATTTCTGATATTATGCCAAAGCGTGAACTTGGTGAAAAGAGTCAGCTGTCAATTGTTGAAACTCCATCGGATATAAAGATCCAAGAAATTATTTCTGAGGAAAGCACACCTGAAAAGACAGTTAAGAAACGCACAATCAGAAAACGTGTTGGAAAGAAACAAGAGGTTACAGAAATTGTAACAATTCAAGAAGAAAATAAACAGCCTGAAACCACAATCAATGTCACTGAATTTGAGACACCAATCGAAGAAATTTCTGATATTATGCCAAAGCGTGAACTTGGTTATAAGAGTCAGCTGTCAATTGTTGAAACTCCATCGGATATAAAGATCCAAGAAATTATTTCTGAGGAAAGCACACCTGAAATGACAGTTAAGAAACGCAAAATCAGAAAACGTGTTGGAAAGAAACAAGAGGTTACAGAAATTGTAACAATTCAAGAAGAAAATAAACAGCCAGAAACCACAATCAATGTCACTGAATTTGAGACACCAATCGAAGAAATTTCTGATATTATGCCAAAGCGTGAACTTGGTGAAAAGAGTCAGCTGTCAATTGTTGAAACTCCATCGGATATAAAGATCCAAGAAATTATTTCTGAGGAAAGCACACCTGAAAAGACAGTTAAGAAACGCACAATCAGAAAACGTGTTGGAAAGAAACAAGAGGTTACAGAAATTGTAACAATTCAAGAAGAAAATAAACAGCCTGAAACCACAATCAATGTCACTGAATTTGAGACACCAATCGAAGAAATTTCTGATATTATGCCAAAGCGTGAACTTGGTTATAAGAGTCAGCTGTCAATTGTTGAAACTCCATCGGATATAAAGATCCAAGAAATTATTTCTGAGGAAAGCACACCTGAAAAGACAGTTAAGAAACGCACAATCAGAAAACGTGTTGGAAAGAAACAAGAGGTTACAGAAATTGTAACAATTCAAGAAGAAAATAAACAGCCAGAAACCACAATCAATGTCACTGAATTTGAGACACCAATCGAAGAAATTTCTGATATTATGCCAAAGCGTGAACTTGGTTATAAGAGTCAGCTGTCAATTGTTGAAACTCCATCGGATATAAAGATCCAAGAAATTATTTCTGAGGAAAGCACACCTGAAAAGACAGTTAAGAAACGCACAATCAGTAAACGTGTTGGAAAGAAACAAGAGGTTACAGAAATTGTAACAATTCAAGAAGAAAATAAACAGCCAGAAACCACAATCAATGTCACTGAATTTGAGACACCAATCGAAGAAATTTCTGATATTATGCCAAAGCGTGAACTTGGTGATAAGAGTCAGCTGTCAATTGTTGAAACTCCATCGGATATAAAGATCCAAGAAATTATTTCTGAGGAAAGCACACCTGAAAAGACAGTTAAGAAACGCACAATCAGAAAACGTGTTGGAAAGAAACAAGAGGTTACAGAAATTGTAACAATTCAAGAAGAAAATAAACAGCCTGAAACCACAATCAATGTCACTGAATTTGAGACACCAATCGAAGAAATTTCTGATATTATGCCAAAGCGTGAACTTGGTTATAAGAGTCACCTGTCAATTGTTGAAACTCCATCGGATATAAAGATCCAAGAAATTATTTCTGAGGAAAGCACACCTGAAAAGACAGTTAAGAAACGCACAATCAGAAAACGTGTTGGAAAGAAACAAGAGGTTACAGAAATTGTAACAATTCAAGAAGAAAATAAACAACCTGAAACCACAATCAATGTCACTGAATTTGAGACACCAATCGAAGAAATTTCTGATATTATGCCAAAGCGTGAACTTGGTTATAAGAGTCAGCTGTCAATTGTTGAAACTCCATCGGATATAAAGATCCAAGAAATTATTTCTGAGGAAAGCACACCTGAAAAGACAGTTAAGAAACGCACAATCAGAAAACGTGTTGGAAAGAAACAAGAGGTTACAGAAATTGTAACAATTCAAGAAGAAAATAAACAGCCAGAAACCACAATCAATGTCACTGAATTTGAGACACCAATCGAAGAAATTTCTGATATTATGCCAAAGCGTGAACTTGGTGAAAAGAGTCAGCTGTCAATTGTTGAAACTCCATCGGATATAAAGATCCAAGAAATTATTTCTGAGGAAAGCACACCTGAAAAGACAGTTAAGAAACGCACAATCAGAAAACGTGTTGGAAAGAAACAAGAGGTTACAGAAATTGTAACAATTCAAGAAGAAAATAAACAGCCTGAAACCACAATCAATGTCACTGAATTTGAGACACCAATCGAAGAAATTTCTGATATTATGCCAAAGCGTGAACTTGGTTATAAGAGTCAGCTGTCAATTGTTGAAACTCCATCGGATATAAAGATCCAAGAAATTATTTCTGAGGAAAGCACACCTGAAAAGACAGTTAAGAAACGCACAATCAGAAAACGTGTTGGAAAGAAACAAGAGGTTACAGAAATTGTAACAATTCAAGAAGAAAATAAACAGCCAGAAACCACAATCAATGTCACTGAATTTGAGACACCAATCGAAGAAATTTCTGATATTATGCCAAAGCGTGAACTTGGTGAAAAGAGTCAGCTGTCAATTGTTGAAACTCCATCGGATATAAAGATCCAAGAAATTATTTCTGAGGAAAGCACACCTGAAAAGACAGTTAAGAAACGCACAATCAGAAAACGTGTTGGAAAGAAACAAGAGGTTACAGAAATTGTAACAATTCAAGAAGAAAATAAACAGCCAGAAACCACAATCAATGTCACTGAATTTGAGACACCAATCGAAGAAATTTCTGATTTTATGCCAAAGCGTGAACTTGGTGAAAAGAGTCAGCTGTCAATAGTTGAAACTCCATCGGATATAAAGATCCAAGAAATTATTTCTGAGGAAAGCACACCTGAAAAGACAGTTAAGAAACGCACAATCAGAAAACGTGTTGGAAAGAAACAAGAGGTTACAGAAATTGTAACAATTCAAGAAGAAAATAAACAGCCAGAAACCACAATCAATGTCACTGAATTTGAGACACCAATCGAAGAAATTTCTGATATTATGCCAAAGCGTGAACTTGGTGATAAGAGTCAGCTGTCAATTGTTGAAACTCCATTGGATATAAAGATCCAAGAAATTATTTCTGAGGAAAGCACACCTGAAAAGACAGTTAAGAAACGCACAATCAGAAAACGTGTTGGAAAGAAACAAGAGGTTACAGAAATTGTAACAATTCAAGAAGAAAATAAACAGCCAGAAACCACAATCAATGTCACTGAATTTGAGACACCAATCGAAGAAATTTCTGATATTATGCCAAAGCGTGAACTTGGTGAAAAGAGTCAGCTGTCAATTGTTGAAACTCCATCGGATATAAAGATCCAAGAAATTATTTCTGAGGAAAGCACACCTGAAAAGACAGTTAAGAAACGCACAATCAGAAAACGTGTTGGAAAGAAACAAGAGGTTACAGAAATTGTAACAATTCAAGAAGAAAATAAACAGCCAGAAACCACAATCAATGTCACTGAATTTGAGACACCAATCGAAGAAATTTCTGATATTATGCCAAAGCGTGAACTTGGTTATAAGAGTCAGCTGTCAATTGTTGAAACTCCATCGGATATAAAGATCCAAGAAATTATTTCTGAGGAAAGCACACCTGAAAAGACAGTTAAGAAACGCACAATCAGAAAACGTGTTGGAAAGAAACAAGAGGTTACAGAAATTGTAACAATTCAAGAAGAAAATAAACAGCCAGAAACCACAATCAATGTCACTGAATTTGAGACACCAATCGAAGAAATTTCTGATATTATGCCAAAGCGTGAACTTGGTGAAAAGAGTCAGCTGTCAATTGTTGAAACTCCATCGGATATAAAGATCCAAGAAATTATTTCTGAGGAAAGCACACCTGAAAAGACAGTTAAGAAACGCACAATCAGAAAACGTGTTGGAAAGAAACAAGAGGTTACAGAAATTGTAACAATTCAAGAAGAAAATAAACAGCCTGAAACCACAATCAATGTCACTGAATTTGAGACACCAATCGAAGAAATTTCTGATATTATGCCAAAGCGTGAACTTGGTTATAAGAGTCAGCTGTCAATTGTTGAAACTCCATCGGATATAAAGATCCAAGAAATTATTTCTGAGGAAAGCACACCTGAAATGACAGTTAAGAAACGCACAATCAGAAAACGTGTTGGAAAGAAACAAGAGGTTACAGAAATTGTAACAATTCAAGAAGAAAATAAACAGCCTGAAACTACAATCAAAGTCACTGAACTTGAGACACCAATCGAAGAAATTTCTGATATTATGCCAAAGCGTGAACTTGGTGAAAAGAGTCAGCTGTCAATTGTTGAAACTCCATCGGATATAAAGATCCAAGAAATTATTTCTGAGGAAAGCACACCTGAAAAGACAGTTAAAAAACGCACAATCAGAAAACGTGTTGGAAAGAAACAAGAGGTTACAGAAATTGTAACAATTCAAGAAGAAAATAAACAGCCAGAAACCACAATCAATGTCACTGAATTTGAGACACCAATCGAAGAAATTTCTGATATTATGCCAAAGCGTGAACTTGGTTATAAGAGTCAGCTGTCAATTGTTGAAACTCCATCGGATATAAAGATCCAAGAAATTATTTCTGAGGAAAGCACACCTGAAAAGACAGTTAAGAAACGCACAATCAGAAAACGTGTTGGAAAGAAACAAGAGGTTACAGAAATTGTAACAATTCAAGAAGAAAATAAACAGCCAGAAACCACAATCAATGTCACTGAATTTGAGACACCAATCGAAGAAATTTCTGATATTGTGCCAAAGCGTGAACTTGGTGAAAAGAGTCAGCTGTCAATTGTTGAAACTCCATCGGATATAAAGATCCAAGAAATTATTTCTGAGGAAAGCACACCTGAAAAGACAGTTAAGAAACGCACAATCAGAAAACGTGTTGGAAAGAAACAAGAGGTTACAGAAATTGTAACAATTCAAGAAGAAAATAAACAGCCAGAAACCACAATCAATGTCACTGAATTTGAGACACCAATCGAAGAAATTTCTGATATTATGCCAAAGCGTGAACTTGGTGAAAAGAGTCAGCTGTCAATTGTTGAAACTCCATCGGATATAATGATCCAAGAAATTATTTCTGAGGAAAGCACACCTGAAAAGACAGTTAAGAAACGCACAATCAGTAAACGTGTTGGAAAGAAACAAGAGGTTACAGAAATTGTAACAATTCAAGAAGAAAATAAACAGCCAGAAACCACAATCAATGTCACTGAATTTGAGACACCAATCGAAGAAATTTCTGATATTATGCCAAAGCGTGAACTTGGTGAAAAGAGTCAGCTGTCAATTGTTGAAACTCCATCGGATATAAAGGTCCAAGAAATTATTTCTGAGGAAAGCACACCTGAAAAGACAGTTAAGAAACGCACAATCAGAAAACGTGTTGGAAAGAAACAAGAGGTTACAGAAATTGTAACAATTCAAGAAGAAAATAAACAGCCAGAAACCACAATCAATGTCACTGAATTTGAGACACCAATCGAAGAAATTTCTGATATTATGCCAAAGCGTGAACTTGGTTATAAGAGTCAGCTGTCAATTGTTGAAACTCCATCGGATATAAAGATCCAAGAAATTATTTCTGAGGAAAGCACACCTGAAATGACAGTTAAGAAACGCACAATCAGAAAACGTGTTGGAAAGAAACAAGAGGTTACAGAAATTGTAACAATTCAAGAAGAAAATAAACAGCCTGAAACTACAATCAAAGTCACTGAACTTGAGACACCAATCGAAGAAATTTCTGATATTATGCCAAAGCGTGAACTTGGTGAAAAGAGTCAGCTGTCAATTGTTGAAACTCCATCGGATATAAAGATCCAAGAAATTATTTCTGAGGAAAGCACACCTGAAAAGACAGTTAAGAAACGCACAATCAGAAAACGTGTTGGAAAGAAACAAGAGGTTACAGAAATTGTAACAATTCAAGAAGAAAATAAACAGCCAGAAACCACAATCAATGTCACTGAATTTGAGACACCAATCGAAGAAATTTCTGATATTGTGCCAAAGCGTGAACTTGGTGAAAAGAGTCAGCTGTCAATTGTTGAAACTCCATCGGATATAAAGATCCAAGAAATTATTTCTGAGGAAAGCACACCTGAAAAGACAGTTAAGAAACGCACAATCAGAAAACGTGTTGGAAAGAAACAAGAGGTTACAGAAATTGTAACAATTCAAGAAGAAAATAAACAGCCAGAAACCACAATCAATGTCACTGAATTTGAGACACCAATCGAAGAAATTTCTGATATTATGCCAAAGCGTGAACTTGGTGAAAAGAGTCAGCTGTCAATTGTTGAAACTCCATCGGATATAATGATCCAAGAAATTATTTCTGAGGAAAGCACACCTGAAAAGACAGTTAAGAAACGCACAATCAGTAAACGTGTTGGAAAGAAACAAGAGGTTACAGAAATTGTAACAATTCAAGAAGAAAATAAACAGCCAGAAACCACAATCAATGTCACTGAATTTGAGACACCAATCGAAGAAATTTCTGATATTATGCCAAAGCGTGAACTTGGTGAAAAGAGTCAGCTGTCAATTGTTGAAACTCCATCGGATATAAAGGTCCAAGAAATTATTTCTGAGGAAAGCACACCTGAAAAGACAGTTAAGAAACGCACAATCAGAAAACGTGTTGGAAAGAAACAAGAGGTTACAGAAATTGTAACAATTCAAGAAGAAAATAAACAGCCAGAAACCACAATCAATGTCACTGAATTTGAGACACCAATCGAAGAAATTTCTGATATTATGCCAAAGCGTGAACTTGGTGAAAAGAGTCAGCTGTCAATTGTTGAAACTCCATCGGATATAAAGATCCAAGAAATTATTTCTGAGGAAAGCACACCTGAAAAGACAGTTAAGAAACGCACAATCAGAAAACGTATTGGAAAGAAACAAGAGGTTACAGAAATTGTAACAATTCAAGAAGAAAATAAACAGCCAGAAACCACAATCAATGTCACTGAATTTGAGACACCAATCGAAGAAATTTC
The DNA here is from genome assembly GCA_917627325.4 of Chironomus riparius. Lineage (NCBI taxonomy): Eukaryota > Metazoa > Arthropoda > Insecta > Diptera > Chironomidae > Chironomus > Chironomus riparius. The sequence goes on from OU895877.1 coordinate 45,094,576, forward strand.
TGATATTATGCCAAAGCGTGAACTTGGTGAAAAGAGTCAGCTGTCAATTGTTGAAACTCCATCGGATATAAAGATCCAAGAAATTATTTCTGAGGAAAGCACACCTGAAAAGACAGTTAAGAAACGCACAATCAGAAAACGTGTTGGAAAGAAACAAGAGGTTACAGAAATTGTAACAATTCAAGAAGAAAATAAACAGCCAGAAACCACAATCAATGTCACTGAATTTGAGACACCAATCGAAGAAATTTCTGATATTATGCCAAAGCGTGAACTTGGTGAAAAGAGTCACCTGTCAATTGTTGAAACTCCATCGGATATAAAGATCCAAGAAATTATTTCTGAGGAAAGCACACCTGAAAAGACAGTTAAGAAACGCACAATCAGAAAACGTGTTGGAAAGAAACAAGAGGTTACAGAAATTGTAACAATTCAAGAAGAAAATAAACAGCCAGAAACCACAATCAATGTCACTGAATTTGAGACACCAATCGAAGAAATTTCTGATATTATGCCAAAGCGTGAACTTGGTGAAAAGAGTCAGCTGTCAATTGTTGAAACTCCATCGGATATAAAGATCCAAGAAATTATTTCTGAGGAAAGCACACCTGAAAAGACAGTTAAGAAACGCACAATCAGAAAACGTGTTGGAAAGAAACAAGAGGTTACAGAAATTGTAACAATTCAAGAAGAAAATAAACAGCCAGAAACCACAATCAATGTCACTGAATTTGAGACACCAATCGAAGAAATTTCTGATATTATGCCAAAGCGTGAACTTGGTGAAAAGAGTCAGCTGTCAATTGTTGAAACTCCATCGGATATAAAGATCCAAGAAATTTTTTCTGAGGAAAGCACACCTGAAATGACAGTTAAGAAACGCACAATCAGAAAACGTGTTGGAAAGAAACAAGAGGTTACAGAAATTGTAACAATTCAAGAAGAAAATAAACAGCCAGAAACCACAATCAATGTCACTGAATTTGAGACACCAATCGAAGAAATTTCTGATATTATGCCAAAGCGTGAACTTGGTGAAAAGAGTCAGCTGTCAATTGTTGAAACTCCATCGGATATAAAGATCCAAGAAATTATTTCTGAGGAAAGCACACCTGAAAAGACAGTTAAGAAACGCACAATCAGAAAACGTGTTGGAAAGAAACAAGAGGTTACAGAAATTGTAACAATTCAAGAAGAAAATAAACAGCCAGAAACCACAATCAATGTCACTGAATTTGAGACACCAATCGAAGAAATTTCTGATATTATGCCAAAGCGTGAACTTGGTTATAAGAGTCAGCTGTCAATAGTTGAAACTCCATCGGATATAAAGATCCAAGAAATTATTTCTGAGGAAAGCACACCTGAAAAGACAGTTAAGAAACGCACAATCAGAAAACGTGTTGGAAAGAAACAAGAGGTTACAGAAATTGTAACAATTCAAGAAGAAAATAAACAGCCAGAAACCACAATCAATGTCACTGAATTTGAGACACCAATCGAAGAAATTTCTGATATTATGCCAAAGCGTGAACTTGGTGAAAAGAGTCAGCTGTCAATTGTTGAAACTCCATCGGATATAAAGATCCAAGAAATTATTTCTGAGGAAAGCACACCTGAAAAGACAGTTAAGAAACGCACAATCAGAAAACGTATTGGAAAGAAACAAGAGGTTACAGAAATTGTAACAATTCAAGAAGAAAATAAACAGCCAGAAACCACAATCAATGTCACTGAATTTGAGACACCAATCGAAGAAATTTCTGATATTATGCCAAAGCGTGAACTTGGTGAAAAGAGTCAGCTGTCAATTGTTGAAACTCCATCGGATATAAAGATCCAAGAAATTATTTCTGAGGAAAGCACACCTGAAAAGACAGTTAAGAAACGCACAATCAGAAAACGTGTTGGAAAGAAACAAGAGGTTACAGAAATTGTAACAATTCAAGAAGAAAATAAACAGCCAGAAACCACAATCAATGTCACTGAATTTGAGACACCAATCGAAGAAATTTCTGATATTATGCCAAAGCGTGAACTTGGTGAAAAGAGTCACCTGTCAATTGTTGAAACTCCATCGGATATAAAGATCCAAGAAATTATTTCTGAGGAAAGCACACCTGAAAAGACAGTTAAGAAACGCACAATCAGAAAACGTGTTGGAAAGAAACAAGAGGTTACAGAAATTGTAACAATTCAAGAAGAAAATAAACAGCCAGAAACCACAATCAATGTCACTGAATTTGAGACACCAATCGAAGAAATTTCTGATATTATGCCAAAGCGTGAACTTGGTGAAAAGAGTCAGCTGTCAATTGTTGAAACTCCATCGGATATAAAGATCCAAGAAATTATTTCAGAGGAAAGCACACCTGAAAAGACAGTTAAGAAACGCACAATCAGAAAACGTGTTGGAAAGAAACAAGAGGTTACAGAAATTGTAACAATTCAAGAAGAAAATAAACAGCCAGAAACCACAATCAATGTCACTGAATTTGAGACACCAATCGAAGAAATTTCTGATATTGTGCCAAAGCGTGAACTTGGTGAAAAGAGTCAGCTGTCAATTGTTGAAACTCCATCGGATATAAAGATCCAAGAAATTATTTCTGAGGAAAGCACACCTGAAAAGACAGTTAAGAAACGCACAATCAGAAAACGTGTTGGAAAGAAACAAGAGGTTACAGAAATTGTAACAATTCAAGAAGAAAATAAACAGCCAGAAACCACAATCAATGTCACTGAATTTGAGACACCAATCGAAGAAATTTCTGATATTATGCCAAAGCGTGAACTTGGTGAAAAGAGTCAGCTGTCAATTGTTGAAACTCCATCGGATATAAAGATCCAAGAAATTATTTCTGAGGAAAGCACACCTGAAAAGACAGTTAAGAAACGCACAATCAGAAAACGTGTTGGAAAGAAACAAGAGGTTACAGAAATTGTAACAATTCAAGAAGAAAATAAACAGCCAGAAACCACAATCAATGTCACTGAATTTGAGACACCAATCGATAAAATTTCGGATATTATGCCTATGCTATTTGCTGAAGAGATAATAATTACTGAGTTTGACAAATTATTGCAAAATTCAATCAACTTAAATGAAGATTCCGCAACAAAGAGTAAATTTTTTCTTTTTATTTGATTTCTCAATGTGCTTTTGCTTAAATTTAAAAAAATATTTTTAATTTGAAATGTTTTAATGAATTTGTATTAATTTTTTGACAGACACAATACACAACAAAACACACATTCACACACACACACAAGACACAATTACACAAATTACACAAGAAACCCAAAATACAACCCAATCCCTTTTAGATTTGAAAAATAAAGTCTCTCGACGAAGAAAATATTTCAAGGTAGGTGAAAAATCACTAGATATAGAAAATGAAGAAATTTCGGACACATATGAGAAACCAATGCCATACACAATGGAACACCAACTAACCGAATCAGTAACGGAGATTGAAACTCCTGAGAAATCAATTAAGAAACGCGTGATTAAGAAAAAGGTTGGCAAGCGTCAAGAAATCACTGAAATTGTCACAGTTCAAGAACAAAACAAGCAACCACAAACCACAGTTAGCGTAGTCGAAATGGATGTTCCACTTGATGAAATCGAAGACATAATGGATGATAAGGTCAAAAAACTCAAAACAAAGAAAACTGTCGAGGATATTCCTGACGATGTCAAGATCAGTGAAGTTATTACAGAAGAACAAACTCCTGAGAAATCAATTAAGAAACGCGTGATTAAGAAAAAGGTTGGCAAGCGTCAAGAAATCACTGAAATTGTCACAGTTCAAGAACAAAACAAGCAACCACAAACCACAGTTAGTGTAGTCGAAATGGATGTTCCACTTGATGAAATCGAAGACATAATGGATGATAAGGTCAAAAAACTCAAAACAAAGAAAACTGTCGAGGATATTCCTGACGATGTCAAGATCAGTGAAGTTATTACAGAAGAACAAACTCCTGAGAAATCAATTAAGAAACGCGTGATTAAGAAAAAGATTGGCAAGCGTCAAGAAATCACTGAAATTGTCACAGTTCAAGAACAAAACAAGCAACCACAAACCACAGTTAGTGTAGTCGAAATGGATGTTCCACTTGATGAAATCGAAGACATAATGGATGATAAGGTCAAAAAACTTAAAACAAAGAAAACTGTCGAGGATATTCCTGACGATGTCAAGATCAGTGAAGTTATTACAGAAGAACAAACTCCTGAAAAATCAATTAAGAAACGCGTGATTAAGAAGAAGGTTGGCAAGCGTCAAGAAATCACTGAAATTGTCACAGTTCAAGAACAAAACAAGCAACCACAAACCACAGTTAGCGTAGTCGAAATGGATGTTCCACTTGATGAAATCGAAGACATAATGGATGATAAGGTCAAAAAACTCAAAACAAAGAAAACTGTCGAGGATATTCCTGACGATGTCAAGATCAGTGAAGTTATTACAGAAGAACAAACTCCTGAGAAATCAATTAAGAAACGCGTGATTAAGAAGAAGGTTGGCAAGCGTCAAGAAATCACTGAAATTGTCACAGTTCAAGAACAAAACAAGCAACCACAAACCACAGTTAGCGTAGTCGAAATGGATGTTCCACTTGATGAAATCGAAGACATAATGGATGATAAGGTCAAAAAACTCAAAACAAAGAAAACTGTCGAGGATATTCCTGACGATGTCAAGATCAGTGAAGTTATTACAGAAGAACAAACTCCTGAGAAATCAATTAAGAAACGCGTGATTAAGAAAAAGGTTGGCAAGCGTCAAGAAATCACTGAAATTGTCACAGTTCAAGAACAAAACAAGCAACCACAAACCACAGTTAGTGTAGTCGAAATGGATGTTCCACTTGATGAAATCGAAGACATAATGGATGATAAGGTCAAAAAACTTAAAACAAAGAAAACTGTCGAGGATATTCCTGACGATGTCAAGATCAGTGAAGTTATTACAGAAGAACAAACTCCTGAGAAATCAATTAAGAAACGCGTGATTAAGAAGAAGGTTGGCAAGCGTCAAGAAATCACTGAAATTGTCACAGTTCAAGAACAAAACAAGCAACCACAAACCACAGTTAGCGTAGTCGAAATGGATGTTCCACTTGATGAAATCGAAGACATAATGGATGATAAGGTCAAAAAACTCAAAACAAAGAAAACTGTCGAAGATATTCCTGACGATGTCAAGATCAGTGAAGTTATTACAGAAGAACAAACTCCTGAGAAATCAATTAAGAAACGCGTGATTAAGAAGAAGGTTGGCAAGCGTCAAGAAATCACTGAAATTGTCACAGTTCAAGAACAAAACAAGCAACCACAAACCACAGTTAGCGTAGTCGAAATGGATGTTCCACTTGATGAAATCGAAGACATAATGGATGATAAGGTCAAAAAACTCAAAACAAAGAAAACTGTCGAGGATATTCCTGACGATGTCAAGATCAGTGAAGTTATTACAGAAGAACAAACTCCTGAGAAATCAATTAAGAAACGCGTGATTAAGAAAAAGGTTGGCAAGCGTCAAGAAATCACTGAAATTGTCACAGTTCAAGAACAAAACAAGCAACCACAAACCACAGTTAGTGTAGTCGAAATGGATGTTCCACTTGATGAAATCGAAGACATAATGGATGATAAGGTCAAAAAACTCAAAACAAAGAAAACTGTCGAGGATATTCCTGACGATGTCAAGATCAGTGAAGTTATTACAGAAGAACAAACTCCTGAGAAATCAATTAAGAAACGCGTGATTAAGAAGAAGGTTGGCAAGCGTCAAGAAATCACTGAAATTGTCACAGTTCAAGAACAAAACAAGCAACCACAAACCACAGTTAGCGTAGTCGAAATGGATGTTCCACTTGATGAAATCGAAGCCATAATGGATGATAAGGTCAAAAAACTCAAAACAAAGAAAACTGTCGAGGATATTCCTGACGATGTCAAGATCAGTGAAGTTATTACAGAAGAACAAACTCCTGAGAAATCAATTAAGAAACGCGTGATTAAGAAAAAGGTTGGCAAGCGTCAAGAAATCACTGAAATTGTCACAGTTCAAGAACAAAACAAGCAACCACAAACCACAGTTAGTATAGTCGAAATGGATGTTCCACTTGATGAAATCGAAGTCATAAAGGATGATAAGGTCAAAAAACTCGAAACAAAGAAAACTGTCGAGGATATTCCTGACGATGTCAAGATCAGTGAAGTTATTACAGAAGAACAAACTCCTGAGAAATCAATTAAGAAACGCGTGATTAAGAAAAAGGTTGGCAAGCGTCAAGAAATCACTGAAATTGTCACAGTTCAAGAACAAAACAAGCAACCACAAACCACAGTTAGTGTAGTCGAAATGGATGTTCCACTTGATGAAATCGAAGACATAATGGATGATAAGGTCAAAAAACTGAAAACAAAGAAAACTGTCGAGAATATTCCTGACGATGTCAAGATCAGTGAAGTTATTACAGAAGAACAAACTCCTGAGAAATCAATTAAGAAACGCGTGATTAGGAAGAAGGTTGGCAAGCGTCAAGAAATCACTGAAATTGTCACAGTTCAAGAACAAAACAAGCAACCACAAACCACAGTTAGCGTAGTCGAAATGGATGTTCCACTTGATGAAATCGAAGACATAATGGATGATAAGGTCAAAAAACTGAAAACAAAGAAAACTGTCGAGAATATTCCTGACGATGTCAAGATCAGTGAAGTTATTACAGAAGAACAAACTCCTGAGAAATCAATTAAGAAACGCGTGATTAGGAAGAAGGTTGGCAAGCGTCAAGAAATCACTGAAATTGTCACAGTTCAAGAACAAAACAAGCAACCACAAACCATAGTTAGTGTAGTCGAAATAGATGTTCCACTTGATGAAATCGAAGACATAATGGATGATAAGGTCAAAAAATTTAAAACAAAGAAAACTGTCGAGGATATTCCTGACGATGTCAAGATCAGTGAAGTTATTACAGAAGAACAAACTCCTGAGAAATCAATTAAGAAACGCTTGATTAAGAAGAAGGTTGGCAAGCGTCAAGAAATCACTGAAATTGTCACAGTTCAAGAACAAAACAAGCAACCACAAACCACAGTTAGCGTAGTCGAAATGGATGTTCCACTTGATGAAATCGAAGACATAATGGATGATAAGGTCAAAAAACTTAAAACAAAGAAAACTGTCGAGGATATTCCTGACGATGTCAAGATCAGTGAAGTTATTACAGAAGAACAAACTCCTGAGAAATCAATTAAGAAACGCGTGATTAAGAAGAAGGTTGGCAAGCGTCAAGAAATCACTGAAATTGTCACAGTTCAAGAACAAAACAAGCAACCACAAACCACAGTTAGCGTAGTCGAAATGGATGTTCCACTTGATGAAATCGAAGACATAATGGATGATAAGGTCAAAAAACTTAAAACAAAGAAAACTGTCGAGGATATTCCTGACGATGTCAAGATCAGTGAAGTTATTACAGAAGAACAAACTCCTGAGAAATCAATTAAGAAACGCGTGATTAAGAAGAAGGTTGGCAAGCGTCAAGAAATCACTGAAATTGTCACAGTTCAAGAACAAAACAAGCAACCACAAACCACAGTTAGCGTAGTCGAAATGGATGTTCCACTTGATGAAATCGAAGACATAATGGATGATAAGGTCAAAAAACTTAAAACAAAGAAAACTGTCGAGGATATTCCTGACGATGTCAAGATCAGTGAAGTTATTACAGAAGAACAAACTCCTGAGAAATCAATTAAGAAACGCGTGATTAAGAAGAAGGTTGGCAAGCGTCAAGAAATCACTGAAATTGTCACAGTTCAAGAACAAAACAAGCAACCACAAACCACAGTTAGTGTAGTCGAAATGGATGTTACACTTGATGAAATCGAAGACATAATGGATGATAAGGTCAAAAAACTCAAAACAAAGAAAACTGTCGAGGATATTCCTGACGATGTCAAGATCAGTGAAGTTATTACAGAAGAACAAACTCCTGAGAAATCAATTAAGAAACGCGTGATTAAGAAAAAGGTTGGCAAGCGTCAAGAAATCACTGAAATTGTCACAGTTCAAGAACAAAACAAGCAACCACAAACCACAGTTAGTGTCGTCGAAATGGATGTTCCACTTGATGAAATCGAAGACATAATGGATGATAAGGTCAAAAAACTTAAAACAAAGAAAACTGTCGAGGATATTCCTGACGATGTCAAGATCAGTGAAGTTATTACAGAAGAACAAACTCCTGAGAAATCAATTAAGAAACGCGTGATTAAGAAGAAGGTTGGCAAGCGTCAAGAAATCACTGAAATTGTCACAGTTCAAGAACAAAACAAGCAACCACAAACCACAGTTAGTGTAGTCGAAATGGATGTTCCACTTGATGAAATCGAAGACATAATGGATGATAAGGTCAAAAAACTCAAAACAAAGAAAACTGTCGAGGAGATTCCTGACGATGTCAAGATCAGTGAAGTTATTACAGAAGAACAAACTCCTGAGAAATCAATTAAGAAACGCGTGATTGTTAAAAAAGTTGGCAAAAAACAGGAGATCACCGAAATTATCTCTGTTAAGGAGCAAAACAAGAAAGCCATAGTTACTGTAAGTTTCAATGAAATAGAGGAACCCATTCCCGATGAGATTGGTAAGTTTAAAATTATGGCTTTTTTTAAGTTAACCTTATTTACAATCAGCAGTATGAAATCTTTTCTTTTGAGAATGGTTTAATTGCTTTTTTTATATTTAAAAACAAAAATTTGATTGTTAATCACATAATTTACAGCGTTTATATATTTAAGTCGATTGCCCCTATTTTAAAAATTGTGTTCCTTTTGCTTATTTTGTAAATTAATAATTAATAATATCGGGGTATATTTTTTAGAATTTTTACACATCAATATAACCTTTTTCCCTCTTGTATTTTTTTTCTAAATTCATTGTAATTATCTTACCCATAAAAGACATTTTATATTTAAGTTTTATTTTACCAAAACAGAACACATTACACATACACAAGAACACAAACACAAAGCAAAATACACAACACAAAAATCAATGGGAACGGAAACAGATAACGCAATAATAACAGAAGTATTCTCGGAGGAACAAACACCTGAGAAATCTATTAAGAAACGAATAATTAAGAAAAAAGTTGGCAAAAAACAAGAAATAACTGAAATTGTTACAGTTCAAGAACAAAATAAAGAACCTCAAACTACAGTCAAGATTACGGAAGCTGATATTCCTGATGAAGAGATTGAATCAATTGCTCCAGAGAAGATCAAAAAAGTAAAGACAAAGAAAACCATTGAGGATATTCCCGATGATGTTAAGATCAGTGAAGTTATAACTGAGGAACAAACACCTGAGAAATCTATTAAGAAACGAATAATTAAGAAAAAGGTTGGCAAAAAACAAGAAATAACTGAAATTGTTACAGTTCAAGAACAAAATAAAGAACCTCAAACTACAGTCAAGATTACGGAAGCTGATATTCCTGATGAAGAGATTGAATCAATTGCTCCAGAGAAGATCGAAAAAGTAAAGACAAAGAAAACCATTGAGGATATTCCCGATGATGTTAAGATCAGTGAAGTTATAACTGAGGAACAAACACCTGAGAAATCTATTAAGAAACGAATAATTAAGAAAAAGGTTGGCAAAAAACAAGAAATAACTGAAATTGTTACAGTTCAAGAACAAAATAAAGAACCTCAAACTACAGTCAAGATTACGGAAGCTGATATTCCTGATGAAGAGATTGAATCAATTGCTCCAGAGAAGATCGAAAAAGTAAAGACAAAGAAAACCATTGAGGATATTCCCGATGATGTTAAGATCAGTGAAGTTATAACTGAGGAACAAACACCTGAGAAATCTATTAAGAAACGAATAATTAAGAAAAAAGTTGGCAAAAAACAAGAAATAACTGAAATTGTTACAGTTCAAGAACAAAATAAAGAACCTCAAACTACAGTCAAGATTACGGAAGCTGATATTCCTGATGAAGAGATTGAATCAATTGCTCCAGAAAAGATCGAAAAAGTAAAGACAAAGAAAACCATTGAGAATATTCCCGATGATGTTAAGATCAGTGAAGTTATAACTGAGGAACAAACACCTGAGAAATCTATTAAGAAACGAATAATTAAGAAAAAAGTTGGCAAAAAACAAGAAATAACTGAAATTGTTACAGTTCAAGAACAAAATAAAGAACCTCAAACTACTGTCAAGATTACGGAAGCTGATATTCCTGATGAAGAGATTGAATCAATTGCTCCAGAGAAGATCGAAAAAGTAAAGACAAAGAAAACCATTGAGGATATTCCCGATGATGTTAAGATCAGTGAAGTTATAACTGAGGAACAAACACCTGAGAAATCTATTAAGAAACGAATAATTAAGAAAAAAGTTGGCAAAAAACAAGAAATAACTGAAATTGTTACAGTTCAAGAACAAAATAAAGAACCTCAAACTACTGTCAAGATTACGGAAGCTGATATTCCTGATGAAGAGATTGAATCAATTGCTCCAGAAAAGATCGAAAAAGTAAAGACAAAGAAAACCATTGAGGATATTCCCGATGATGTTAAGATCAGTGAAGTTATAACTGAGGAACAAACACCTGAGAAATCTATTAAGAAACGAATAATTAAGAAAAAAGTTGGCAAAAAACAAGAAATAACTGAAATTGTTACAGTTCAAGAACAAAATAAAGAACCTCAAACTACTGTCAAGATTACGGAAGCTGATATTCCTGATGAAGAGATTGAATCAATTGCTCCAGAGAAGATCGAAAAAGTAAAGACAAAGAAAACCATTGAGGATATTCCCGATGATGTTAAGATCAGTGAAGTTATAACTGAGGAACAAACACCTGATAAATCTATTAAGAAACGAATAATCAAGAAAAAGGTTGGCAAAAAACAAGAAATAACTGAAATTGTTACAGTTCAAGAACAAAATAAAGAACCTCAAACTACTGTCAAGATTACGGAAGCTGATATTCCTGATGAAGAGATTGAATCAATTGCTCCAGAAAAGATCGAAAAAGTAAAGACAAAGAAAACCATTGAGGATATTCCCGATGATGTTAAGATCAGTGAAGTTATAACTGAGGAACAAACACCTGAGAAATCTATTAAGAAACGAATAATTAAGAAAAAGGTTGGCAAGAAACAAGAAATAACTGAAATTGTTACAGTTCAAGAACAAAATAAAGAACCTCAAACTACTGTCAAGATTACGGAAGCTGATATTCCTGATGAAGAGATTGAATCAATTGCTCCAGAAAAGATCGAAAAAGTAAAGACAAAGAAAACCACTGAGGATATTCCCGATGATGTTAAGATCAGTGAAGTTATAACTGAGGAACAAACACCTGAGAAATCTATTAAGAAACGAACAATTAAGAAAAAAGTTGGCAAGAAACAAGAAATAACTGAAATTGTTACAGTTCAAGAACAAAATAAAGAACCTCAAACTACTGTCAAGATTACGGAAGCTGATATTCCTGATGAAGAGATTGAATCAATTTCTCCAGAGAAGATCGAAAAAGTAAAGACAAAGAAAACCATTGAGGATATTCCCGATGATGTTAAGATCAGTGAAGTTATAACTGAGGAACAAACACCTGAGAAATCTATTAAGAAACGAATAATTAAGAAAAAGGTTGGCAAAAAACAAGAAATAACTGAAATTGTTACAGTTCAAGAACAAAATAAAGAACCTCAAACTACAGTCAAGATTACGGAAGCTGATATTCCCGATGAAGAGATTGAATCAATTGCTCCAGAGAAGATCGAAAAAGTAAAGACAAAGAAAACCATTGAGGATATTCCCGATGATGTTAAGATCAGTGAAGTTATAACTGAGGAACAAACACCTGAGAAATCTATTAAGAAACGAATAATTAAGAAAAAGGTTGGCAAAAAACAAGAAATAACTGAAATTGTTACAGTTCAAGAACAAAATAAAGAACCTCAAACTACAGTCAAGATTACGGAAGCTGATATTCCTGATGAAGAGATTGAATCAATTGCTCCAGAGAAGATCGAAAAAGTAAAGACAAAGAAAACCATTGAGGATATTCCCGATGATGTTAAGATCAGTGAAGTTATAACTGAGGAACAAACACCTGAGAAATCTATTAAAAAACGAATAATTAAGAAAAAGGTTGGCAAAAAACAAGAAATAACTGAAATTGTTACAGTTCAAGAACAAAATAAAGAACCTCAAACTACAGTCAAGATTACGGAAGCTGATATTCCTGATGAAGAGATTGAATCAATTGCTCCAGACAAGATCGAAAAAGTAAAGACAAAGAAAACCATTGAGGATATTCCCGATGATGTTAAGATCAGTGAAGTTATAACTGAGGAACAAACACCTGAGAAATCTATTAAGAAACGAACAATTAAGAAAAAGGTTGGCAAGAAACAAGAAATAACTGAAATTGTTACAGTTCAAGAACAAAATAAAGAACCTCAAACTACAGTCAAGATTACGGAAGCTGATATTCCCGATGAAGAGATTGAATCAATTGCTCCAGAGAAGATCGAAAAAGTAAAGACAAAGAAAACCATTGAGGATATTCCCGATGATGTTAAGATCAGTGAAGTTATAACTGAGGAACAAACACCTGAGAAATCTATTAAGAAACGAATAATTAAGAAAAAGGTTGGCAAAAAACAAGAAATAACTGAAATTGTTACAGTTCAAGAACAAAATAAAGAACCTCAAACTACAGTCAAGATTACGGAAGCTGATATTCCTGATGAAGAGATTGAATCAATTGCTCCAGAGAAGATCGAAAAAGTAAAGACAAAGAAAACCATTGAGGATATTCCCGATGATGTTAAGATCAGTGAAGTTATAACTGAGGAACAAACACCTGAGAAATCTATTAAAAAACGAATAATTAAGAAAAAGGTTGGCAAAAAACAAGAAATAACTGAAATTGTTACAGTTCAAGAACAAAATAAAGAACCTCAAACTACAGTCAAGATTACGGAAGCTGATATTCCTGATGAAGAGATTGAATCAATTGCTCCAGACAAGATCGAAAAAGTAAAGACAAAGAAAACCATTGAGGATATTCCCGATGATGTTAAGATCAGTGAAGTTATAACTGAGGAACAAACACCTGAGAAATCTATTAAGAAACGAACAATTAAGAAAAAGGTTGGCAAGAAACAAGTAATAACTGAAATTGTTACAGTTCAAGAACAAAATAAAGAACCTCAAACTACAGTCAAGATTACGGAAGCTGATATTCCTGATGAAGAGATTGAATCAATTGCTCCAGAGAAGATCGAAAAAGTAAAGACAAAGAAAACCATTGAGGATATTCCCGATGATGTTAAGATCAGTGAAGTTATAACTGAGGAACAAACACCTGAGAAATCTATTAAAAAACGAATAATTAAGAAAAAAGTTGGCAAGAAACAAGAAATAACTGAAATTGTTACAATTCATGAACAAGATAAAGAACCTTTAGTTACTGTTACTGTTTCCGAAATTACACAAGACACTGATACTATACACGAAACACAAAGTACACAATTAGACACAATTAAATTAAATTTCATCACTGGTAAGTTTTCATTTGCTTATGATTATGCTTTTTGGTTTACAATTTCTTGGTGGGTATGACAAACTTTTTGTGTTCTCACATAGATTTAATTGATTCACAAATTTAATTTTTTTTTTAATGAGATTTCTTGCGTTTTTATGAGGAACATATAAACTAACATTCATAAATATTTTCATTATATCACACAGATACGCCACACGAACCAACAGTTACACTTACAGAACACATTACAGAAGATACTGAAAACATGAAAACAATTAAAAAACGTACACTTAAAAAGAAAGTAGGAAAGAAACAAGAAATAACTGAAATTGTCACTGTACACGAGCAAAATAAGGAACCACAAACAACAATAACCGTTGTTGAATCCGAGGTTCCTGAAGAGGACATTGAAGAAATCAAACCTCACGAATTCAACAAAGAGAAATCTAAGAAAATTATTGAAGAGATTCCAACTGATGTAAAGATTTCAGAAGTCATATCTGAAGAACAAACACCAGAAAAATCTATTAAGAAGCGTGTAATCAAAAAGAAGGTTGGCAAGAAACAAGAAATAACTGAGATTGTCACTGTACACGAGCAAAATAAGGAACCACAAACAACAATAACCGTTGTTGAGTCCGAGGTTCCTAAGGAGGACGTTGAAGAAATCAAACCTCACGAATTCAACAAAGAGAAATCTAAGAAGATTGTTGAAGAGATTCCTACTGATGTAAAGATTTCAGAAGTCATATCTGAAGAACAAACACCAGAAAAATCTATTAAGAAGCGTGTAATCAAAAAGAAGGTTGGCAAGAAACAAGAAATAACTGAGATTGTCACTGTACACGAGCAAAATAAGGAACCACAAACAACAATAACCGTTGTTGAATCCGAGGTTCCTGAAGAGGACATTGAAGAAATCAAACCTCACGAATTCAACAAAGAGAAATCTAAGAAGATTGTTGAAGAGATTCCAACTGATGTAAAGATTTCAGAAGTCATATCTGAAGAACAAACACCAGAAAAATCTATTAAGAAGCGTGTAATCAAAAAGAAGGTTGGCAAGAAACAAGAAATAACTGAGATTGTCACTGTACACGAGCAAAATAAGGAACCACAAACAACAATAACCGTTGTTGAGTCCGAGGTTCCTGAAGAGGACATTGAAGAAATCAAACCTGACGAGTTCAACAAAGAGAAATCTAAGAAGATTGTTGAAGAGATTCCAACTGATGTAAAGATTTCAGAAGTCATATCTGAAGAACAAACACCAGAAAAATCTATTAAGAAGCGTGTAATCAAAAAGAAGGTTGGAAAGAAACAAGAAATAACTGAGATTGTCACTGTACACGAGCAAAATAAGGAACCACAAACAACAATAACCGTTGTTGAGTCCGAGGTTCCTGAGGAGGACATTGAAGAAATCAAACCTCACGAATTCAACAAAGAGAAATCTAAGAAGATTGTTGAAGAGATTCCAACTGATGTAAAGATTTCAGAAGTCATATCTGAAGAACAAACACCAGAAAAATCTATTAAGAAGCGTGTAATCAAAAAGAAGGTTGGCAAGAAACAAGAAATAACTGAAATTGTCACTGTACACGAGCAAAATAAGGAACCACAAACAACAATAACCGTTGTTGAATCCGAGGTTCCTGAAGAGGACATTGAAGAAATCAAACCTCACGAATTCAACAAAGAGAAATCTAAGAAGATTGTTGAAGAGATTCCAACTGATGTAAAGATTTCAGAAGTCATATCTGAAGAACAAACACCAGAAAAATCTATTAAGAAGCGTGTAATCAAAAAGAAGGTTGGCAAGAAACAAGAAATAACTGAGATTGTCACTGTACACGAGCAAAATAAGGAACCACAAACAACAATAACCGTTGTTGAGTCCGAGTTTCCTGAAGAGGACATTGAAGAAATCAAACCTGACGAGTTCAACAAAGAGAAATCTAAGAAGATTGTTGAAGAGATTCCAACTGATGTAAAGATTTCAGAAGTCATATCTGAAGAACAAACACCAGAAAAATCTATTAAGAAGCGTGTAATCAAAAAGAAGGTTGGCAAGAAACAAGAAATAACTGAGATTGTCACTGTACACGAACAAAATAAGGAACCACAAACAACAATAACCGTTGTTGAGTCCGAGGTTCCTGAGGAGGACGTTGAAGAAATCAAACCTCACGAATTCAACAAAGAGAAATCTAAGAAGATTGTTGAAGAGATTCCAACTGATGTAAAGATTTCAGAAGTTATATCTGAAGAACAAACACCAGAAAAATCTATTAAGAAGCGTGTAATCAAAAAGAAGGTTGGCAAGAAACAAGAAATAACTGAGATTGTCACTGTACACGAGCAAAATAAGGAACCACAAACAACAATAACCGTTGTTGAGTCCGAGGTTCTTGAGGAGGACATCGAAGAAATCAAACCTCACGAATTCAACAAAGAGAAATCTAAGAAGATTGTTGAACAGATTCCAACTGATGTAAAGATTTCAGAAGTCATATTTGAAGAACAAACACCAGAAAAATCTATTAAGAAGCGTGTAATCAAAAAGAAGGTTGGCAAGAAACAAGAAATAACTGAGATTGTCACTGTACACGAGCAAAATAAGGAACCACAAACAACAATAACCGTTGTTGAGTCCGAGGTTCCTGAAGAGGACATTGAAGAAATCAAACCTGACGAGTTCAAAAAAGAGAAATCTAAGAAGATTGTTGAAGAGATTCCAACTGATGTAAAGATTTCAGAAGTCATATCTGAAGAACAAACACCAGAAAAATCTATTAAGAAGCGTGTAATCAAAAAGAAGGTTGGCAAGAAACAAGAAATAACTGAGATTGTCACTGTACACGAGCAAAATAAGGAACCACAAACAACAATAACCGTTGTTGAGTCCGAGGTTCCTGAAGAGGGCATTGAAGAAATCAAACCTCACGAATTCAACAAAGAGAAATCTAAGAAGATTGTTGAAGAGATTCCAACTGATGTAAAGATTTCAGAAGTCATATCTGAAGAACAAACACCAGAAAAATCTATTAAGAAGCGTGTAATCAAAAAGAAGGTTGGCAAAAAACAAGAAATAACTGAGATTGTCACTGTACACGAGCAAAATAAGGAACCACAAACAACAATAACCGTTGTTGAGTCCGAGGTTCCTGAGGAGGACGTTGAAGAAATCAAACCTCACGAATTCAACAAAGAGAAATCTAAGAAGATTGTTGAAGAGATTCCAACTGATGTAAAGATTTCAGAAGTCATATCTGAAGAACAAACACCAGAAAAATCTATTAAGAAGCGTGTAATCAAAAAGAAGGTTGGCAAAAAACAAGAAATAACTGAGATTGTCACTGTACACGAGCAAAATAAGGAACCACAAACAACAATAACCGTTGTTGAGTCCGAGGTTCCTGAGGAGGACGTTGAAGAAATCAAACCTCACGAATTCAACAAAGAGAAATCTAAGAAGATTGTTGAAGAGATTCCAACTGATGTAAAGATTTCAGAAGTCATATCTGAAGAACAAACACCAGAAAAATCTATTAAGAAGCGTGTAATCAAAAAGAAGGTTGGCAAGAAACAAGAAATAACTGAGATTGTCACTGTACACGAGCAAAATAAGGAACCACAAACAACAATAACCGTTGTTGAGTCCGAGGTTCTTGAGGAGGACATTGAAGAAATCAAACCTCACGAATTCAACAAAGAGAAATCTAAGAAGATTGTTGAAGAGATTCCAACTGATGTAAAGATTTCAGAAGTCATATCTGAAGAACAAACACCAGAAAAATCTATTAAGAAGCGTGTAATTACAAAAAAGGTTGGCAAAAGACAGGAAATTATCGAAATTGTTAAAATTGATGAAGAAAATAAGGAACCAGTTGTTTCAGTTTCAATATCCGAAATTTCTTTAGACACTGACACTTTACAAGAAACACCTTTCGATAAATTAAAATCTACAAAATGTGGTAAGTTCATTAGTGTTTCATTTCTTTTTCACTCACTCATTTTATTGTTTTTATTTGGTGGTCCCTTTACCAACTATTTTAATCCGTCTTTTATTTATAAAACATCCAACAATACAAAAAACCCTTTAAAGAGTATTGCTCATTTAGATATTTACACCCAGAATTCTAAACATCTAGATTTCTGATTGATTTTGTATTTCCATGAGTAAAAAGTTAACTGAAATTTATTTTATTGTGGACTTTGAGATGAAAAACTTTCTGACTTTATATATTACACTTTATTTTTTTATTAATCTTGTATTAATCAACTTTTCAAAAATGTTATTTAAGTTTTGTTTTTCTAAGATATAATAAACTCTTAAGAATAAGTTTAAAGTGGCGTAAATTAATAAAATGTCTGCATAATGAAAAAATTGCTTTTTCCTCATGGAATTGTCCTTGTAAGCGTATAACTTTCAATACTCAACCATTACAACATTACAGATAACACTTTTAAACACTTTAGTAAACTATGAACAACTTACATCAATTTAATTTAATTTTTTAAAATTAGCACTCTTAACTTGCTCATTGAATTTTTTGATTACACTTGCTTACAAATTTCAAATTTTAAGTTTCCGTTAAATATTTCAACTGGTAAATGAAATTATTACTAAAATTTTTAAACATAAATTGTTGAGATAATGCATTTCAAGTTATATAAAAACTTTTAACATTTCAAAACTTCATTTATACAATTTTTACACAGATATTGTTACACCTGAACAAGAAAACATAACAATCACAGAGCATATATCACAAACAGACGACCAAAACAAAAAGATACACAAGCGAACAATAACGAAAAAAGTTGGAAAGAAGCAAGAAATAACTGAAATTGTTACAATTAAGGAAGAAAAACAAGATCAGGAAACTATTCTTAGTATATCGCAAATTGAAGAACCTCTTGAGGAAATTGAATTATTTGATACACAAGAGATTAGAAAACAGAAAACTAAAGAAACAGTCGAAGATATTCCAGCTGATATCAAAATTTCAGAAATATTAACGGAAGAACAAACACCTGAAAAATCGATTAAAAAACGCGTTATCAAAAAGAAAGTTGGCAAGAAGCAGGAAATCACTGAAATTGTTACAGTTCAGGAGCATAATAAAGAACCTCAAACTACAGTTACGGTAACTGAATCAGAAATTCCTGAGGAAGAAATTGAGACAATTAAACCTCATGAGTTCGTCGAAGAAAAATCTAAACCACTCATTGAGGAGGTTCCATCTGATGTCAAGATCTCCGAGGTCATAACTGAAGAGAAGGCTCCAGAAAAGTCTGTCAAGAAGAGAGTAATCACAAAGAAGGTTGGCAAGAAACAGGAGGTTACCGAAATTGTAACTGTGCAAGAAGAGAACAAAGAACCTCAAACAACAATCACTGTGCTCGAGTCTGAGCTCCCTGAGGAGGAAATTGAGACAATTAAACCTCATGAGTTCGTTGAGGAAAAATCTAAGCCACTCATTGAGGAGGTTCCATCTGACGTCAAGATCTCCGAGGTCATAACTGAAGAGAAGGCTCCAGAAAAGTCTGTCAAGAAGAGAGTAATCACAAAGAAGGTTGGCAAGAAACAAGAGGTTACCGAAATAGTAACTGTGCAAGAAGAGAACAAAGAACCTCAAACAACAATCACTGTGCTCGAATCTGAGCTTGCTGAGGAGGAAATTGAGACAATTAAACCTCGTGAGGTCGTTGAGGAGAAATCTAAACCACTCATTGAGGAGGTTCCATCTGACGTCAAGATCTCCGAGGTCATAACTGAAGAGAAGGCTCCAGAAAAGTCTGTCAAGAAGAGAGTAATCACAAAGAAGGTTGGCAAGAAACAAGAGGTTACCGAAATAGTAACTGTGCAAGAAGAGAACAAAGAACCTCAAACAACAATCACTGTGCTCGAGTCTGAGCTTCCTGAGGAGGAAATTGAGACAATTAAACCTCACGAGTTCGTAGAGGAAAAATCTAAGCCACTCATTGAGGAGGTTCCATCTGATGTCAAGATCTCCGAGGTCATAACTGAAGAGAAGGCTCCAGAAAAGTCTGTCAAGAAGAGAGTAATCACAAAGAAGGTTGGCAAGAAACAGGAGGTTACCGAAATTGTAACTGTGCAAGAAGAGAACAAAGAACCTCAAACAACAATCACTGTGCTCGAGTCTGAGCTTCCTGAGGAGGAAATTGAGACAATTAAACCTCATGAGTTCGTTGAGGAAAAATCTAAGCCACTCATTGAGGAGGTTCCATCTGATATCAAGATCTCCGAGGTCATAACTGAAGAGAAGGCTCCAGAAAAGTCTGTCAAGAAGAGAGTAATCACAAAGAAGGTTGGCAAGAAACAGGAGGTTACCGAAATTGTAACTGTGCAAGAAGAGAACAAAGAACCTCAAACAACAATCACTGTGCTCGAGTCTGAGCTCCCTGAGGAGGAAATTGAGACAATTAAACCTCATGAGTTCGTCGAGGAAAAATCTAAGCCACTCATTGAGGAGGTTCCATCTGATATCAAGATCTCCGAGGTCATAACTGAAGAGAAGGCTCCAGAAAAGTCTGTCAAGAAGAGAGTAATCACAAAGAAGGTTGGCAAGAAACAGGAGGTTACCGAAATAGTAACTGTGCAAGAAGAGAACAAAGAACCTCAAACAACAATCACTGTGCTCGAGTCTGAGCTTCCTGAGGAGGAAATTGAGACAATTAAACCTCATGAGTTCGTCGAGGAAAAATCTAAGCCACTCATTGAGGAGGTTCCATCTGACGTCAAGATCTCCGAGGTCATAACTGAAGAGAAGGCTCCAGAAAAGTCTGTCAAGAAGAGAGTAATCACAAAGAAGGTTGGCAAGAAACAAGAGGTTACCGAAATAGTAACTGTGCAAGAAGAGAACAAAGAACCTCAAACAACAATCACTGTGCTCGAGTCTGAGCTCCCTGAGGAGGAAATTGAGACAATTAAACCTCATGAGTTCGTTGAGGAAAAATCTAAGCCACTCATTGAGGAGGTTCCATCTGATGTCAAGATTTCTGAAGTAATAACTGAGGAAGAAGTTCCAGAAAAAACTATTAAAAAGAAAACAACTACTAAAAAGGCTGGAAAGAAACAAGAAATATCTGAGATCGTGGAAGTGAAAGAAGAATCAAAAGAACCTTCACAAGAAACTGTAAATGAGCCTGAAGAGCTTGAGGAAAAGATTGAAGTAATCAAACCTCAAGAAATAGTTGAGGAAACATCTAAGCCACTCATTGAGGAGGTTCAATCTGATGTCAAGATTTCTGAAGTAATAACTGAGGAAGAAGTTCCAGAAAAAACTATTAAAAAGAAAACAACTACTAAAAAGGCTGGAAAGAAACAAGAAATATCTGAGATCGTGGAAGTGAAAGAAGAATCAAAAGAACCTTCACAAGAAACTGTAAATGAGCCTGAAGAGCTTGAGGAAAAGATTGAAGTAATCAAACCTCAAGAAATAGTTGAGGAAAAACCTAAAACAGAAATTGAAGAACAAACATTAGACACTGCTACAAAAGAACAACCAGACACTCTCATTGATTCCACATTACCCGAAGAAATTCGTAAGTTTTATTACACATCATTACCCAGTAGACACAATACTATAATACTATACACTTTAGTCCTTATATTTATATAGTCTTTAAAAATTTTTGTGATTATTTAAAATTTTAGCTTATAATTAAATTGTTTAATGGATTTCATTTAAATTTTCTATATTCAAACAGCCGAAGAGTTTGTCGAGGAATCAATCACTGAAGAAATCCAAGAAAAGAAGGCACCAAAGAAAATTGTTAAGAAAAAAGTCAAGAAACCTAAAGATGATATTGATGAAATCACAAGAAAATTATTAGAAATGGAAGTTGAAAAAACTGAATTAGAAACATTTGATTCAACCGTCCATGAGGTTTATAAGAAAGAAGATGCTCCAGTGGTGGTTAAAAAACCTAAATTAGTACCAATTAAAATTGAGATGAAGCAAATTAAACCATCAAAACCTGTTGTGACAGAACCAGAACAACCTCAAACAATTGTTCTTCGCAAAACGAAAGTCACACCTAAGAAAGCGGTTGAAGAGACAAAACTTCCAACTGTTTTACTCAAGAGTAGAATTGTACGAGTTGAATATCCACCAGAAGAAAAAACTTTCGAAATTGTTGATTTAAAGACAATCAGAGGTAGAGGAGAAATGACTCGCATTGAAGAAGAAGAAAAGGAAGTCAAAAAGGTTAAAAAGATTAAAAAGTTTAAAGCTCCAAAAGATGAAAGACCAGAGCTTGAGGAAGTCGAATCCTTTGAAGAAGAGGAGAAAGCTCCAGCACCAGAACCAGTAGAGGAAGAAAAACCTAAATATGAAAGAAAACCAAAAGAAGTCCCGGAACCAGAAGAAGTTGAAAATAAAACACTTAAACTTGGCAAAGGCAAAGTTCCAGTTCAAGAAACACCAGAAGAAATTGTTAAATTAAAGAAGATCCCTGAAAAGCCGCAACCAGTTGTTGAGGAAGAAATAAAGCTTAAACCAAAACCAGAACCAGAAGTGAAACAAGAAGAAATACCAAAGAAAAAGAGGGAAAAACAAAAGTTAGAACCATTACAACCATTTGAACCTTCTGAAGCTGAACCAATTGAAAAAGAAGTTTACGAGCCAACACCAATTGAAAAAGAAGTGAAAGAAAAACCTGAAGAGAAAGATACTTATCAGCGTAAACCAAAACCAGAAGAAAAGAAAGAAGAACCTGAAATAAATATTGTTTTAGGTAAGCCAAAACCAAAAGAAGAACCTGAGGAGCCTGAAGTTAAATTCAGAATTCCTCAACGTCCAAAGAGTCCATCACCTGAAGAACAAATCAAATTGAAGCCATTCACAAAGCCAAAAGAAGAAACAGAAGAAGAAAAAGAGCCCAAGTATGATTTGAAAATTAAATTTGACGATAAACCTAAAGATGATGAAGATTTTGAAGTTACAATTGAGCCACTACCAGATAAAGAAAAGGAACCAAAAGCTAAAAAGAAGGTTAAAAAACCAAAGAAACCAGTAGAAGAAGATACAGAGCTTGAGAGACTTCTTAACCTTGATATTGAAAAGACAGAATTAGAAAAATACGAAAAAATTGATGTCGATGTTCCAAAGAAGGTCAAACCTGAGCCAAAGAAAGAAGAACCTCAAAAGGTAGTTGAAGAAAAGGTCGAACCCAAAGAGGTTATTCCAGAAAAACCAAAAGAGGAAAAGAAACCAGAAGAGCCTGAGAAGATTGAACCAGCTAAAATTAAACCACCAAGACCAAAGAAGGAAAAGCCTCAAGAAAAACCAGAAGAAAAAGTTGAAGATACGCTTGAAACTATTTTACAACGTAAACTCAAGCGTCGTGAAATGACAAAAGAAACAGTTGAAATGAAGACTCAAGAGCCACAATTTGCTCAAACAACTGAACCACAATCTGCATATGAAGCAGAATTGGAGAACATTAGACGCAAATTGTCAAAGGTTGATTCAAATGTCGACTCGACTGAAGAAGTTTCTGAAAGAGAAGTCAAGCCAGAAAAGAAAAAGCAGAAGAAAATCAAAAAGAAGAATACTTCAGAAATGGATGCTGAGTTAGAGCGTTTGCTTAACTTAGAGATTGAAAGAACTGAATTAGAAAAATACGAGAAGGTTGATATTGAGCTTAGCAAACGTGAAAAACTTGAGCCACAAGAAGTTGTCACTGTTTATCAAAGACCACAGAAGGTAGTCATCGAAGAAGAACCTCAAAAATTAGTCACACTTAAAATAAATAAGAAAGAAAAACCAGAGGAAGAGATTGAAGAAAGCTTTAGTCTCAAGAAGCCTAAGCAATTTGAGCTTCCAGAACCTGAGGAAGTTAGTATTAAACTTAAACCTTTTGTTAAAGAACCAGTTGAGGAGACTGAAGAGGTAACCTTCGATGTTAAGAAGAAGCCAGAAGTAATCGAAGAGGTGGAAGTCATTGAGACAATCAAGAAAACAAGGAAGCCTAAACCATCAGAGGAAGCTGAAACTGATTTTACAATCAAAAAACCAAAGAAGCCCAAAGTCGAAGTCGAAGAGGCTGAAGTCTCAATTACTAAAACATTAAAACCAGAACCTGAACCGATTATTGAAGAACCAACTGAAGAAGTCACATTTGGTATTAAGAAACCAAAACCAAAAGAAATTGTGACCGAAGAGGTTGAAGTTGTCGAAACAATCAAAAAGAAGAAGAAACCTAAACCTACAGAGGAAACTGAGTCAGAACTCTCAATTAAAAAGACTAGGAAACCTAAAGTTGAGACTGCAGAAGCTGAAGTTTCAATCACCAAGACAATTGAGCAAGAACCAGAGCCGATTGTTGAAGAACCAACTGAGGAGGTCACTTTCGGTATCAAAAAACCAAAAATGAGAGAAATGGTCACAGAAGAGATTGAAATTTCTGAAACATTGAAGAAACCAAAGAAACCTGAACAGGAAATGACAGAAGAAGTCACATTTGGTTTGAAAAAACCAAAACCTCAACCTGTGATTACAGAAGATGTTGAGGTGGTTGAAACCATCAGAAAGAAGAAGAAGCCAAAACTTTCTGAAGAAGTTGAAGCAGAAATGAGCATTAAGAAGCCATCCAAGCCTAAAGTCCAAAACGAAGAAGCTGAGGCTACATTCACAAAGACTATTGAAATGCCTGATGAAGAGCCTATTGTTGAGGAAATTATTGTTGAGGAGCCCGAAGATATTACAGAAGATTTTGTCTTCAAACGCAAGCCAAAACCAAAACCAGCTCCAAAATACGAAGAACACAATGAAGAAGTTACGATTAAGAAACTTAGAAAGCCTCATAAACGTCCTGAATTCCCAGAATATGCTGAACCTGAGAATGTCACATTCAGACCAAAACGTACAACACACAAAGAAGATGTTGACCAAGAATTCAAAATTCAACTTGATTCTTATGCTGAAGAAGAAATTTCAATGTCTGGTAAAGTTAAATTAAAGAAGCCTAAACCAGTATACTTTGAAGATGCAGGAGAACATAATATGAAGATCTATCAAGAAGTTGAGGATGACGGACCAATTATAGAAGAAATTATTGATGAAGGCAGTGAACCAGAAGATACATTCTACGATGTTGATGAGCCTGATGAGTTCTCAGATAAGGAAGTTTTGCCTGAAGATGAAGAACCAGAGGACGTCATTGTTAAATTGAAACGTCGCAAGCAAAAGGTTCCTTATAAGGTACAAGACTATGAAGAAGAATCTGTGTCATTAGGTTTACCACGCAAGAAGAGACGTCAAAAGATTTCATCATATGATGAAGATTCTCTTCAATTAAGATTGAAGCGTCGCTCAGGACCTAAATATATTGAAGGTAACAATTCTATGCTCCTTTTGGCACTAGAAGAATTTAAATCGTTATTTATTCATTCTGCTTGTAAATGTTATTATTTATTATCATTCACTAACCTTCCATATCTTTTGCGCAAACATTTATTTTTACAATTTTACTTTATTTAAGCATATTAATACATTCAGATGCTTAAAGGTATTCATTATTCAATTTTACTTTACTATATAAAACTAATTTTCAATTTCTATTCTCAACAATTCTTTAGAAGAGAACTCATTGAGTATCACTCGCGAACTTCATGAAGAAGACATGATGGTTTCAATTTGCTCAGTCGTCTCAGACAATGAAGACACATTGAATCTTGTAGAAGGTGAGAAGGTCTACGTCATGGATCGTTATAATGCTGACTGGTGGTTTATCAGAAAACAATTGACTAATGAGAAGGGATGGACTGAATCTCAAAATCTTATGGATGCTGTAAGCTACACTCATTATGTACAGAAGAAACTTAATGAGAAGATTGACAAACTTCCAATTATTGAGAGTAAGTATAAAACTTAGAATCAACCCCTAAACAATTAATTTAAAATCTCATCTTTTACAGAACCTGGTCCAGACGACAAATCATTGGCACCAAGATTCGTTGAAAAGCTTCAACCCATTACATCACAAGAAGGACACACTGTTCAATTTGAATGCAAGGTTGAAGGCTTTCCAAGACCACAAATTACATGGTTCCGTCAAACACAAATTATTTTGGCATCTGAGGACTTCCAAATGTACTATGACGATGATGATGTTGCTACATTGATCATTCGTGATGTCTTCCCAGAAGATGCTGGTACATTTACTTGTGTAGCTAAAAATGCGGCTGGTTTCGCTTCAAGTACAACTGAATTGACAGTTGAATATTCAGAACATGGATCAGAAATGACATCAAGAAGAAGCATGTCTAGGGAATCATCATTGGCTGACATTTTGGAAGGCGTTCCACCAATCTTTTCACGTAAACCAAAAGTTAAATGTGTAGATGAAGGCTCAAATGTTATCATTGATTGTCGCTTGGTTGCTGTACCTAAACCAACAATTAAATGGTACTTTGAAGGAAAGGAACTCGAAACAGCACATAATATTAAGCTTGTCACCAAATCTGATCATCATATGTACTGCACTGTCATGCAAATTACGAATGTGACAAAGAAACAAGAAGGTAAATACAGATGTATAGCCACAAACAAGCAAGGTGAAACAATCCTTCCAATCAAACTGAAGGTCAGAACTGGAGAAAAAGAGAAACCAGAAATTTTGGAGCCATTAAATAACACCGTTGTTCGTGAAGGTGAAACAGTTACATTTACAACACAAATCATTGGAACTCCAACACCAAAAGTACAATGGTTTAAAAATGGTGAAGAACTTAAGGAAAATATTACACACGATAAGGATGTCTACACAATGAAGATTATTACAACAAAAGAAACTGATAGTGGTGAATATACAATTAAGGCCACCAACTCTGCAGGTACAGCATTTGCAGAATGTACATTAACGGTTGAAGAGAGTGGCTTACATTTCGAGCCACCTATGTTCACTACACGATTCGAGGAAGTTGTTGTTAAGCAAAACGAGACAATCACATTGTCAGCTAAAGTTACTGGCATGCCACAACCTGAAATCACATGGTTAAGAAACAATAAGCCACTTCAACCATCAGACAGAATCAAGTCAGAATATGATGGTGAAAACATCACTCTTACAATCACAAAGGCCGATTCTGAAACTGATTCTGGTGACTATAAATGTGTAGCTAGTAACATAATTGGAAAGGCATCACACGGTGCAAAGGTTCTTATTGATGTTGACAAAGTCAAATTTACTAAACCATTACACAAAACATACACTGTTGAGGAGAACAGGACAACAACATTAGAATGTGAGACATCACATTCAGTCACAACGAAATGGTACCACAATGATAAGGAATTAACTGGCATGGATCATCGTGTGATTGTTCATGAAGCAAGAATTCACAAGCTTGTCATTAAATCTTCATCATTTGAAGATGCTGGTTTCTATAAATGCACAGTCAAGGACCAAGTCACTGATTGTGAACTCAAAGTAGTCGAGACTAAACCAGAATTCATTAGAAAACTTGAAGATATCGAGTCTGATGAATTAGAAACAATTGTTCTCGAAGTAGAAATCACATCTGAGACAGCAACCGTGTCCTGGTACAAAGATGGCGAAGAGATCAAACCCAAACCAAATAAAACTGAAATGGTTAAGAAAGGAAAAGTTCATCAACTTGTTGTAAGAGAAGTAACAGTCTACGATGAAGGTGAATACACTTGTGTACTTGCTGATCATGAATGTTCTGGTGATGTCACAGTTATTGAATTGCCACCAGCATTGCTTTATGATCTAGAGGATATTACAATCTCTCAAGGTGAAAAGGCAATCTTTGAAGTTGAACTTACTAAAGGTGATGCATTAGTCAAATGGTTCAAGAATGGCGAAGAAATTCTGTTCTCAGATCACGTTCAATTGAGAATTGATGGTAAGAAACAGAAATTGAAGATTTATGATGCACTTTTGGAAGATGGTGGTGAATATTCATGCATGGTTGGTGATCAAGTATCTACAGCCACTCTTAAAGTTGAGAAACCATTAGTTGAATTCGTTAAGCGCTTACCAGACATCACATTAGTTACAAAGGACAAGGAAATCACAATGACAGTAGAATTGACACAACCTGTAAATGTTGAATGGTTCAAAAATAATGAGCCCATCAAGCCATCGGATAAATATACAATCATCGATGAAGGCACAGTCAAGAAACTTATTATCCACAATGCTGAAGAAACTGATGCACAACAATACACAGTTGTTGCTGAAAATGTCAAATCAACAACAAAACTTAAAGTTGAAATTATCAAATCAGCACCAGTCATTGCACTGGATGATTTGAATAAGGTTTATAGAGTTAAGGAAGACGATGAAGTGACATTCAATATTAAGTTCAATGCAACACCTAAACCTGAATGCGAATGGACAACTTCAGAGACAATAATCAAGAAATCACCCAGACATGAACCAAAGGTAACAGATCAATATGCAAGCTTGACAATTAAGAGAATCGTTGAGACTGATGCCGGTGATTATAATGTTAAATTGACAAATGTTTGTGGTGAGGTTGAAACGACACTTAAAGTTATTTATATGAGTAAGTATAAAGGATAAAATTCTATTAAGCAAAAAGGTCACAAATTATTTATTTTTTCAGAACAACCATCACAGCCTGGTTCTCCTGAGCCAGTAGAATTGACTGACGACTCTATCACATTATTCTGGCCAGCACCCGAAGATGATGGAAATTGTGAAATTACAGAATACATCCTAGAGTACCAAGAAATAAGAGAAAAGACATGGAAAAAGATCACAAAGATTAAGGAAACAACATATACAATTACAGAACTCAGAAAAGATACAGAGATGAGATTCCAAGTGACTGCTGTGAATGAAATTGGACCAAGTAAACCATCAGTGCCATCAAGTGCAAAGATATCCAAACCAATCAAGAAAGAACCTCCAACATTCACTGAATCTCTTAAGGATGTAACAATAGGCTTAAATAAATCTCATACACTTTCCTGTGTCGTCGGTGGCATTCCAATTCCAGAAGTAATGTGGTACAAAGATGATCAACCATTTGCATCAAAATTCTTATCATACGAGAGTCGTATCTCAAAATATACAATTGAAACGACAACAGAAACAACGGCTGGAACCTACAAGTGTATAGCAACAAATGAAATGGGTGAATCGACTACAACATGTAATGTTGTAATTCAAGAGAAGCCATCAATTACGATTGATGAAAAATTAATCTCACAAAATCTTCGTGTACAATCCCAATATGAAGTTGTGGCTAATGTGACTGGATATCCAGTTCCAAAAGTACAATGGTTTAAAGACAATATTAAGATTGATACAAATGAAGAATACACAGTTGAGACAACAAAGACGACAACAAGGCTTTTCATTAAGAGCATTGAAAGACACCATAGTGGTAAATTTACAGTAAAGGCAAAGAACACAGCTGGTACAGCTGTTGTAGACTTGTCAGTATCTGTAATCGATAAGCCAAGTAAACCAGAAGGTCCACTTCTATTCCGTGAAATTAGTGACGAAGCAGTCGTGTTAGAATGGAAAGCACCAGGAGATGATGGTGGTCTTGACATTCAGCAATACTCAATTGAAAAATGTGATCCAAATCAAAAGGCATGGATTAAGATTGCCGATGTCGATAAGAACATTGAATCATATTGCATTCAAAATCTCACTGAGAATGCACAGTATTTATTCCGTGTTATTGCCAAGAATCCAATGGGCAGTTCAGAGCCATTAGAAAGTGAAGCTGTAACTGTTAAGAGAGTAGCAGAAAGACCATCACCACCACGTGGACCAATTGAAATCTCAGGTATGACCGACACATCATTCACACTTACATGGAAGCCATCCGAAAAGGATGGCGGATCTAGAATAATTGAGTATCTTGTGGAAATTCGTGAAAGTAACAAGAAGGTATGGAAGATGCTAAGCATAACCTCCTTCGATACAACAACAGTCTATGTACAAAAATTGATTAAAGATCAAGGCTATCATTTCCGAATCACAGCCAGAAACAAGATTGGAACAAGTGATCCATTAATCACAGACGATAAGATCGTTGCTGGACGTCAAATAAGTAAGTATAGTAACAGTTTATATCCAAGTAGATTCTTAATTGTGGTTATAAATAAGATAAAAGTAAATATTAACACAATATGTAGCCACATCCATCCCAAAACTTATTCACAAATTGTGCCATAATTTAATGTTTAAATGTCGTAAACTTAAAAAAACTTTCCAGCACCACCATCACCACCACAAAACTTGAGAATTGTCAATGTGACAAGCAAGAGTGTGACAATTGAGTGGGAGACGCCAGAAAGCAACGGTGGAGCTGAAATTACAGCATATATTATAGAAAAATTATTGACAAAATCATCACAATGGAGTCGAGTGGCAACACTTGATTCTTATTGCCTCAGTTACTGTATAGACAATTTGAAAGAGACTAATGAACTTAACTTCAGAGTATCAGCTGAAAATGCAATGGGTGTAAGCGCACCTGCCTACACAGATTCTGTAATTCTTAAGACGCATGCAAGTATGTGTAGTTCCTGAATGTTATAAATGTTTTCATGTCTAGTCAATAGATTATTGCAGTTATTAATATATTTTCTTATTATAGCCGTTCCATCACCACCAACTGGACCATTAGAAATTCGTCTTATTGGTTCAAGTACACACGTTGTTGAGTGGGGTATTCCAGAAACAGATGGCGGAGCACCACTTCAAGGATATAATATTGCAATTCGCGATATCAAGAAGACAATGTGGATTGAAGTTGGACGATGCAAGGAGGATGTACAGAAGTTTAATATTCGTGATTTACAAGACGGTCATAAGTACCTCATCAGAATTTATGCACATAATGAAGTTGGTCTCAGTGATCCACTTGAGTCTGAAGAGCCATATGAATGCCTTCATGGTGCTGGTATGTGTTTTGTTGTTACTTTATGGATGAAGATTTTTAAATTTTGATTGATTTTTAGAAAATGATGCCCATGATGATTTACGTTCTCAAATCACTGAACCAACAGGCTGGAGTACTGAAAACACATCCTCATGGATGCGTGACCATAATATGGATGCCGATATTAGTTCGTATGCAAGAGCTAAATTATTACGACGAGATGAATATTTCTTCAAAATATGGCATTACGCAAAGAAACTTTTCAAATAAGTTTCAGATTTTTTTTTTGTTGCTGTTTTTTAATTTAATTTTTTCTTTAATTTGTTTTTTTACGTTACGTTATTATTGTATTGACTTTATATCCCTAAAATCATATGCAATGTGTTAAATTTACAAATTATAAGATGAACTTGAGAGTTTCTGCCAAAAATTAAAGAGTAGCACTTAACATCCTGTGGAAATTTTCATAAATCATCTTAAAATTTGCAAATTTAAAATTTATTGCTATTGTTATTCTAAGTTGAAATTGTCATTCATGTTTGCTTTTAAGTCAGCAAAAAGTAAATTGAGAATCAGCGAATCTATTTTCGGGAGACAAAAAAAAATATAGATGCAAACGACTTAAAACGAAATAATTCAATTTACTGTTGCTGATAAGGGTAAAGAATGATTTTCAACTGCATTTGAGATTTTTTGCACTTAATAAAAATTTATATTATTCAAAAAATGTTGTCTTTTAGTTGAAATTGCGAAGTTTCATCCAATAAGAATTAGTTTCTTATAAGAAAATTTTTGAAATCTTAAAACGGTCAAAATAAATTTGAATCTAAGCTTCGAGCTTTTCATTCAATATTTTTGAATTTTTTTCAGCCGTTATGATTTGAAACTTCAATTTAATGAAGCTGTGGACTAATTGATCAACTTAATCAAGTTCATAAATTATCAAAATAATCTTCATCTTCAAAAGATTAATAACAAGCAACCAAACTTCCACAACCAAACCAAACTTCCACAATTCATCACCAATTAGTTTCAAAACTCTTTTTTTTATCGCATTAAAGTGTGCAAAATTTTGCATTTCAAAATATTTTTTTTGTGTTTTAACAGCCACAATTTCAATTTGTTTGATACGCTTCGCGAAGTTTTGAGCGATAAAAAAGTAATTAAAGGTGCTGATTAATTTGTGCATGCTTGTAAATATTCAGGTTTCTCATTTGCAGTTTTCTAATTGGAAACTAGTAGCAATTATAAATACAACTTATTCAATATGAAGAGTTTGTTTGACATTAATTAGCTTTAGACGATTCGCGTTTGGAATTTAAAGCAAAATAGCAATTAATTTAGGTGGCTTTTGATATTTTTATGAGCGTATAATGCGACATTTCCTATTTATCGTATAAACATGAAATCAAAATTAAAATTGTTTGTTGATACTATGGAAAAGGAAATATACATGTAGATCTGCCCACGACACGTTTAATATAAGCTTTATATTAATTAATTCTAAAATGAAGTTTTTTTTTCTCTATTCAGAAATAAAAATGATCTGCAGGCTCATTAAATGTGGAGTATGGAATTAAATTTATAATGAATTTTGATCCAAAGATTTTGAATTTCTCAATTTTAATGTTTGTCATTTCATGAAATTGAATTTTATTTTATGACTGAAGACTTGAGATTTTATGGCAACAGACTTGATATTCGATTCATGAATATTTGGATTAATCAGCATTTTGACAATGTGTAATGATTAAGACACGAGGGTTATCAAACTTTCCAAGTCATTATGACACTCATTTAGACTAAATATAATAAAAAATGTTGGACATTGATTAGAAAATTTTAATTTATTAAATAACAAGCATTAGGTTTGTTAAATTAAAAACTATTCAGATCTTAAGCCAGTGACCATGTCAGGCTTCGTTTCAATTTTTCAATCAGATACAACGTCGACTAGTTCCGTTTCCGTGAAAGCTTTCCATGGAGAATTTCCGGCTATTCTCATTCTAAGCACATCATTTTATGACCCGCTACAGCATTTCACATTGCCTAATTCTTAGTGCTTCTTATTAAACTGCTATACTTAAGAAGCCAAAGCATCTGTACTTTTAAAAACTCGCTAGGATGTTGGGACTTGAACTCGGGAGTCCTAATTCAACATCAACTTGTGTGACCTGAACCTTGCCAAGGCAATTATGCTTCTTCAGAGAACAGAAAACAGTTTTAGTATTGAAAGACATTTTTCCGACGATTTGAAATTAACATTCAATACATATGTTTTGTGGAGTAAAGCTAAAATATACAAAATATTCAGTAGACTTATAAAATCAAAATTTAAACCCCTCATTAGGGACAATACTCAAATGATGCCCATAATAATCTAGAATTATTAAATCCTCATTCATGCTATTCTTTTTAAATTTTGAACATCATTTATGAATTAAGATAAGCAACCAGGATTAAGATCCTTAAAATTCTAGTCATCAAGACACATCAAATCCCTGTTCAAACAAATAAAATCTATCAAAGTTGCAATAACAAAATATAAAATTTCCTCAAATCATTCATAAAAAAGTAAAATTTTAATCAACAACTTTGTAAACTCCTGATAAAAAAAATATTATTCCATAATTTTCCCAATCACAATTAAATAACGGGATTGAATGCATGACCTCTGCGTCTACAGTATTTCAATTATAAAAAATCGATCAACAATTTAAAAATCTTATGAATCACTGCTGATAAAATATATATTTTTATTATAAATTGTATAGAATTTAATTATTAATGCGACGTTCATTATCAGTCAGTCAATTAACACATTTCTGATTGATAATAAAATTATTATTAATTAAAAAATTAATAAGCTTTATTTATTTTTATGTCTTGAAATTTTTATTTGTTTTGAGTTTTCAATAATTACGACACAAACCAAATAAATAGAAGGGATATTTTAATATTTAGCACATGTTGCACATGAAGGACATGAAGCAAAAAAAGAAGAAGAAGTCAAAAGTCATAATTTACGACATCTCTTTTTGTGGTTAAAACCAGGCTTGTAATCCGATACTGACTTTGTGAACTGTAAAATTACATGGAAATGTTACAAATTCTGAATCTTAGGTTCCAAACTCATATGTACCATGACATTCATCTTTAAGTGTAGATTGTCAATTCACTACTTGTATAATTATTCATAATTTAACAAAAATTCTTTCTGACAGTCTTTGAAGCTATGGAATGTTCAAAAAATACAGATTTCTTTCTCTTAATTAATACGATCATTTTCACATGCAACAAATTTTCAAGTTTTTTTCGGATATGTCTTTAATTTAATTTAGTCGAAACAAAATCATCTCGTCAAAAGTGATTAATAGTTGGGATATTTTTCCTAGAAATTAGACCTTTCAGCGGAAATTTTCTCAGTCTAGTTATGACGAAAGACGTGTTAATTTTAAATTACCTCCTTGGATGCTCGTCAAACTTATGCTGCTCTATATGCTCATGATCTATTGAGCTGAAAGTTTTTTGGCTCGGCATAAAATCGTGTGAAGGTATCAGCAATTTATTATTATTGTAATATCAAGGGTGTGGGTATGAGAGAATTAAATGTTTTAAGGTTTGTGTATGCAACCAGGCTTGTTCTGTATAAAACTTACAAGATATTCTCATCTATTTTAGTCAACGATACAATTCTTTTAAACAAAATAAAGGGCTCAGATACGATTGAAACCATTCTAAGGATATATGATTTTTTGATTACTTCTGACCCATTTCTTACTCTAATGTTGCCTCTGAGTAGATTTCTAGTGCTATCCTAGGTACTCTAGTCATAGAAATTTGTTTATATATCCTTTAAAAACTAGCCTCTAGGGCTCTTAAATATCAAACCGACGACGTTTGACTTCTCGCATCAAATTCGAGTCAAATGCCTTTCCAATTGCTCCACCATGGCACTCATTTGCTGTAGACAGAGTCTTAGCTAGAAAATAATTGGACTTAAAATTTGAGAATCAAATATCAAAGTCTTTATCAACTTAATAAATTTCAATAAAACTACCCAAATATGTAGCACATGTCGGTTGATCAAATCGAAATCTCGAACCAAGATGGTGTAGCTGTGGCATGATGCTGGCTTCGAATTGAGTGCCACAGCAACGCTGGTTTTATACCGGATTTCTATTCGAGCTAGTCAATTATGATGAATAGTTTTAATTTTAATTTTTGGAAGCTATAACTACTAAAATTAAAGACCCTAGTAATTTTATAAGATGCAAGATGTTTAATAAGGTAGCTTCAGCTCAAACTAAGGACATGGAATGTAGGTTATTGTAATATTATGAGCATTGTACGAATCCTTCTCATATCGACAATATTCTATATAATGAATGAGAGATCGATTCTGGTGGGAATCGAACCCATGTTCTCATAAAGAGCGTTCCAGATATTCAGTCAGTTTTCTAACCACTCGCTCCACAGAGGCCTAAGTCTAGCACTGGCAGATTCGCCCATATATGGCTCGATACCTCACATTCCACTATGCTCCGACACCACAGCTGTTGAGACAAAACTGCTAGCATGCAACTTAAAGCAAATTTTAACAAGTAAGATTACAAAAATTCAAATTAAATAACTTTGATAATTTAAGAATTTTTTTTAAAATATTTCAAAATCTTCAAAATTTTTTTCTAAATTGCCCACAAAAAGAACAAAACTCCTTTCAAAACTCATTCAATTTATTATTTTTAGTAAGAATTCCAATTCTATGTATGCCAAACAACATATTGAGTACCATTATTATTCACCCTTAATTGCATAATAGATTGTGTCCCAAACAATTTAAAAACTATAAAAAGTACTTTAAATGTATTCTGTAAACAATAAAAACAACACACCTTGTGACGCATTACTTTGTTCTTTATGTCAATTGTTCTATCAAGAGGTCTATTGAGAATCATAAAAGCAAGTTCTCAAAAATCACTGGGCACCAAGGCATGTGCTACATTTTTTGCTAATTTTCTGTTCCAAACAATACCCATCAGGAATCAACAATATGTTTTCTTAGATAATTCTTTCCTTTTTTACACTTCTGGTAATTTTTGTTTTTTAAATAAATTTAAGGACCTGAAAAAATTGCTCTTTTTGAAACAAGAGCAATAACAAAAGATTTCAGGAAAGGGCATACGAATGATTGCAAAGAGGAGTGAGAAAAGTTTTCACTTTGAGGCTAATTAGCGTGAAATTTAAAAATGTGCATCATAGAATCATGAAAAACTACACGAGGATAATTTTTCAATGCATCAAAAATGAAAAAAAAAGAAGAGAAAAAAAATTGTGGCGCCGAAGGCGTTCCACACATATTTAAAGAGTCTTGACCGCCTTGATATGAGGAGTGTAGTGAAGCTGCAGAAAAATATCAAATTACACACATAAGGAAGATGCCGATCATCCTCTATCTGATTTGTCACAGTTCTTTAAATCATTAGCCTCGATTGATTATAGAAACATTTCCACAAAACACTCTCGAACTAATAAATTCCACTTAATTTAGACTTCCGGACAATCCAACGTGGCAGTCGCTGTAAAAAATCAGTAAAAATGTGTAGATTAATTATCATTTTAATAAATATTTTATATTTACTCGAGATTATTATGAATGAATGACTTGAAACATGCGATGTAATTAAATTATTACCATCTCACACTAGAAAGGTTATCACTTGAGAGAATGAACAAAATTAATTTATGTTTATAGCTAATTAAATCTTTCCCTCCGTCATGACTTTGACTTTGTTTTAATAATATATTTAGTCTAAATCGAAAACAGAGGCCTGAAAATTTTCTTCTAATTTGATTTGATAAGACTGACTTAATTGACAGATTAACTGCTTATTTTTCTTAATAATTCTTATTTTTAAACTTATTTGCTTATCACACAGAGCTATTTGTTATTAGGAAAAAATAAAATCTTATCGCTTAAGCAATTATGTTCGTTCTATTAAACAAAAAGTCTCTCATTAATCAAGCTAAAAATATACAATTTTTTAAAAATGATTTGTGAGCGGTTTTTGTAAGAATTATTGTGATTTAATTTTTTATTTTACGTCTGGGTTAATCTACAGGGTAGATTTTCATGAAATGATGTGGATTCTTTATTGAAACTGTATACTACATATTAGATGCTTTGATTTTGGATACGAATGCGCTTAAATTCAAAAATCTTGAGAATCAAGTCAAAATTGATAGAAAATTTCCGATTTAAATAAAATGAATTTAATAGTTTAGAACAAAGTTGTTTCAACCCAACTTAACTTTAAAGGGAAAATTGTCTGAGATTTTGTGACAGTTCAGACAATGAAAACCAAACTTTTTCTTCATAGAAATTTTATGACAAGAGGGAGAAGCGGGGATATAAAATCCACGTTTACGGATTCACAAACGGTTTAAAATCCGTCAGGGAATTGTGTAATTATAATAAAGATGCATCTCTAGCCTTATGAGACTTACTAGTCATCTTTAACAAGAGCCGTGGGTTCGATTCCCTCCATTTATTCTAAGAAAATATTGTCAGTGTGACAAGGAATCGAACTAGTAATTTGAAAAATACTCAAAGATATTAAACAAACTTTTCCATGATAGAATTTTCATCAAAAGTTCTTAAAAAATTAAAATTCAACTTAGCAATAAAATTTACATTTTAAAACATTGTATTTCGATTATCTCAAAACATTTTGAAAACTATCTGAAATGCTCACGATTTCATTTATAAAGATATAAAATTTATAAACTGAACTACAACATTCAGATGCTTGTTTTCAAACGTAAAAA
Source organism: Chironomus riparius (assembly GCA_917627325.4). Lineage (NCBI taxonomy): Eukaryota > Metazoa > Arthropoda > Insecta > Diptera > Chironomidae > Chironomus > Chironomus riparius. Next base: position 45,131,939 of record OU895877.1, read on the forward strand.
CTCAATTTGTTTCTGTTCTGTCGATTTTAATAATGACAGTAAAATGTTTAAAAGGCTTGTCCTAAAATTCCTGAATGTTTATGCACCTATTTTAGCAACAAATTTGCAAATAATTCTTTATTTTTGCATCATAAGTTGAAAGTTGCAGAATGCGGAATTAATTATGAATTTAAATGTTTTGAGGAAGTTTTTATTTTGATTTTGGAAAAGAATTTCAAAAACTTAGAGTTTTTTGCATAGTTGATTCTTTTTTGGGTGTAAACAAAGGTTTGGAATCGTTGAAAAAGATTGAAAAATGAATAGTAATGTTGAATTTTCAGTTCTTAACTGTTAAATGTCAACTATTAAGTTTATCAATTTTATAATTAAAACTAACGCCTATAATCACTGAAAACAAGTTGTATCATCAACTAACATGCCAACTCTGTCATCAATCAGTCGTCTTATTTAATTTACGATCGCTGATTTCAAACCTTAATAAAGAAATCAACTTCTACGGTCAAAATAACTCAGTAATTAAATTAAAAAGAAAAGTATTTTTTTTTCTAAGGAAGCAAAAAAAAATGTCTGCCGTAATGCAACTTTCTCTAGGGAATCTAATCTTTCTGTAGAATCGCTCATAAATCTCATCGTCTCCAATTAAATAATTTTGTTGCGCGTGTAATTTTTGCTTTTTTTCCCCTACAAAGGAATCATTTTCATACATGGACACTTTTTAGAAACGGCGATTGCGCAAAAAAATGTCGATGGGTCGCGCTATAATCATTATTTGACTTTTAATTTTTTTTTTCAACTTCCAACTGATAAGACTCTTACAAATACAGCTGAAAAAAATATATAAAATTTAATTAATCAATTACTTATTTTGTATTGCATGCAATAAATAAATTCGTTATCGATTAAACAGCCGCAGTAAGAATGAGGAGAAATTAACGACCATGAAATGTGCAATTCGATTTTCCTTCTTAAAGCATAAAGCTGCAAAATAAAAAAGTAGCGAGACATGATTGAATAAAAGGAGAAAAATACATGAATTTTGATTAGTTTTTAATGAGATTGATGTTTTTATTTTCTTAACAAATTAATTTATACGTTTGGTAAAAGCAATATAAAGTCTTTCAATCACTTTTTTACATAGATTGCAGTTCAACAATCAATACATTAATTAATCATTATTATTTACTTTTTAATTTAATATTTACAATTTGACGTAATTTGCGGTCATTTGATATGAATTTTGATTGCATAACTTTGAATTTAATCAATAATTTCAACTTTTATAGTACTTTTGAGATTTTTATTGATTTATAGAGTTTTTTAGGGGATTTTGATTTGGGTTTTTGAATAAGCATAATAATAATTTTCGAGTTTGAAATTTTAATCAATTTTCTTCTTAATTTGTTGATTTTGGAGAAATTTAATTGAAATTTTGTGTTTTTAAACAAATGTTGCAACTCTTAAAGACAATTGAGTTGTTTCAAGCAGTTTGACACCTAGAGTGTGAGCTCTTTAGATGCATCTACCTGCTTTTTGTTTAGAGTTTCAATCTTTTTGTAAAAACACAAGACTTAAACATTGCAACATTGTTAAAAAAAATTCTGTTCAAGAATGTTTCAAGTTTGACTACTTAATTGAACTTAGTTGCTCAAAAAGGGTTTAAAATATTTATGGTGTTAAATTCATAAGTTTTCAACATTTAAATTTCTTTTTTTTTCAAAATTCAAATTTCCCAAACCTAATTTTAATCTTATAACCTTGAATTGATTTTCGAAAAGATTTGAATCTTCAAAATCATATTTTTCAAAAACACAAAAATTCCTAATTTTCAGAATCAATTCAAATTCAATTACTAAAAGCAACATATACAAAATGTTTGCTCAAGACATCTTTCAATCTCAATTAGCTTCAAAGCATCGCAAGTCGACAGAAAGTCTGACAATGTATGTTGAAGTTTTTGAACTTTCAATCGTGTCTATTGACACTAACATGTAAAGATGGATTTAGACAGTAAGTCTATAAAGACAAAAGAATTGATCGTGTTGTAAAATATCGACTGGTGAGTGTCTGGGTGAGGAATTTGAGTTTTTAAGAAAGTATGTGCTTTAAAAATTGAACCTTTTTACAATAAATTAAATTTAAAATATTTCAGAATTGCAAACAAATTGAGTTGCAATTTGGAAATGTCTGAATTTGTCATGACTTTAGACATGCATGTTAAGTTCATCAAAATTTTAAGCACTACAAAACCCAACCTCAAGCATTTAAATGCTCGCCCAATTATCTTAACGATCAACCAATAAAAAGACTTTATGACTTACTAAGAGTAATCACATGAGATTACTACCAATAATCATGCCGGATGGATTATCGACAATAATCTCGATAATTTACCGTCAATAATTTCGTCAGAAAATGCTCTTAAAAGACCTTTTTTTCACCTCGAAAATCGTGCAATTTAAAGATCATCAAATTATTAAACTTTCGTCGTGCAATCATCATACAAAGTACCTCAATTTTCGTGATTTTTTTCACTGCAATTTTCCTCATTGGAATATAGAACTTAATGAGAAAAGTAAAGGAGATAGAGAGTTGAAATTTATTTATTTTTTTTCACTGAGAAACATTATTTTGCATCTTTTCTTTTTTGTCACTCTAACTCAATAAAATGAAGATTCTTTGTTCATAATTTACATAACTTATTTAAGATTATTTTCATTTATTACAATTTTCTATTTTCAGTGTGCATCAAATCACTTTTTTTTTGTTGTTCATTTCTTCACTTTTTTTAAGTACTAAAGATTGTTTTTATCGTTCATTAAACTAGTTCTGTCATCATCTTTTGTGTTGTTGCATTAAATTACTTTAATTATATATTTTTCTTTTGTTCATATCACTTTTCATTTCAATATTTTCGTCGATTCCTGTCATGAAATTAAAGCAAATGCATCGCTTCATTTATGAGGGTTGGATGAAAATATCCCATATAAAGTTGTGCGCCTGGACCCGCTCTTCCTAATGCAGCCATTTTTATTTTTTCTAATTCAGCCTCCTGAAGTCGTTTAGCCTGAATGAGGGGAGAGAAATAAAGAGGGTTAAATAATTATTAGTTAAGGTTGTCTATTTAAGAGTTTGAATTGGAATTAATTGCGAGTTTTGAATGGAAATGCTTAATATGGTTTGATTTATGAGCTATAAATAGTTTCTTTTTCGTAATTATTGCTAAGAGTTTAGACATATAAATTGTATAAAATTCGAACAATTCTAATGAAATACATTTTGAATTTTTTTCAAATATTTTCAATTTTTAAACTTTAAAAGCTAAATCCTAGTTTTTGTAAAACTTAACAAAAATCTCCAAACTGATTGAAGACTTAATTTTAATTTTTTGTCAGTTTCAAAATCTTTTGAGCTTGCTAAACCATCCCCAAACCCACTCAAAACTTCAAAACTCCTAATAAATCACAAAAAAATAATCAATCGATGCTTACCTTAGCTCGTCTATTTTGAAACCAAATTTTAACTTGTGTCTCGGTCAGTCGAAGGGATGAAGAGAATTCAGCTCGTTCCGCAATACTCAAATATTGTTTCTCGCGGAACTTTTTCTCCAATGATAATAATTGTTGTGTCGTAAATGGCGTTCTCGGTTTTCTGTTTGGCTTGTGTTTTCGTAGATTACATTTTATACGTGGTAATTCAGAACCTGGTTGAAACAGAACAGGAAAGGGTGATTTATGAGAAAATAGTCCCACCATTTGACCTTCTGATAAAGACTTACTTCCATTTAATTGTCCAGGAAGCCCCTGTCCGGGAAAAAGTTCTTGGGGTCTACCAAATGGTGGTGGAATTTGTCTGCCTGGCCAACCGGGAACTCCATTATTCATACCCCATGCTGCTGCTGCTGCCGCTAGAGCACTAAATGGTGTCGGACGAATGAGTGCCTGTCCTGAGACCAACGGATGTGATTGCAACAAATCTCCTTTGTGTGGTGAGTCGATATTACTACTGTTTGTACTATCGTTCTTAACATCTTCAACATCCACAATTGAGTCCTCCTCGTCCTCATCGTGTATTGACTCGTCGAAATCATCTGATGCAATTGAACTATGAGGTGTATGTGATTTTCTATCCAATAATTCACTGTCACTTATTTTATTATTGAGGGAATTGCTACTACAATCATTATCATTATTATTATTATTAATATTATTATTATTTATCGGTAAGCACAAATCAGTCTTGGGAACTGATAAATTTTTAGGCATTAACGACGACAGATCATCGTTATTATTGTGAAAATTCTGGTGATGATGATGAAGATTATTATTTTTTAACACTGTCGCTGTAAATGATTTACGATTATCAGCTAGCAATGATGCAACACTAAAGTTACTAATTTTCGAAGCTTTTGTCTCCTTATTAATATCCACAGAAGTTACCGTCGGGCTTGTCATCGTAATTGTACGAATGGGCGTTACAGTCATTTTGATATTATTCCAACTTTATAAAAAATAAACTTTTTTTTTAATGTTTTACTTTTTTTTGCTTTATTTTACGCATTGGAAATTTCCTTTAATTTCTTCTTTTCAAAATTTATTAATCCTTAAATTTTCTTCTTTTTGTCACTTTCTTCTTGTTATTTTTATTCTTGCAAAATGATTTTTTTTTTATTTTATTTTTTTCTTCTTCAAAAAAAACTCTCGAAGCGATCACTTGATTTTGTACGTCTTAACTGAACGAAGGAAACACACAAACTGAAAATGTTTGTAAGCAGCACTACACATTAAAAAATTTTTTTATTTCACTGCCGTTCAATCTCACAGTTCACTAACACATGTGTGGACGAGAAAAAAAATGATGATTTTAACCAATCGCAGGCGATTTTATAAGAGGGGCTACATGCTTAGCAGACTTACATGTACTTGTGAAAAAGAAATCAGTGGTACTCACATAAAGCGACAAATACATAAACAAAAAAAAATTTAAAACTTCAATAAAACAGCAATTTGTTTGCAGCCTCAATTAATACATTCATTCATTCATTCTGCTATGTGCTGTTTCTTCTCTTTTTTTTTTGCTGCTGCTGCTTTCTGCCTTCCTCTCTCACTCAACTTGAATATCTAATTGCATTGATTGCAAAATAATTTTTCTTTAACTAAATTGTTGGTAATTTGCGTTTATTATTAAATTAACATTTTATTGTATAAACGGCTCTTCCTCTTGCTGTTGCCTCGTCTTCTTCTTGTTATTGCATTTTTTTAATATATTTAATATTTTGTTATGATTACATCCAAATTGCCATTAAGTGAGTTAAGGAAACTTAGTCATCTAAAATATAATTAATGAAATTGCTAATTTCGAATGAAAACATTCAAGCAGATGTTGTTGTAGTGTATGAGAGGACTTAGGGAGTTTTTAGACACAACGGCATAAACATTGAAAATTATTTTCTGCACAATCATTTGAGAGGAAATTTTTATAGCACATTTTATAGGAAGGATAATTTTACTTTTTATGGGAACTCAGTGTGAAATTTTGATTGTCCGAAAATATTGCTGAATTTTTAAGTCACCGGCAAACGGAAATATTAGAATTTTTTTTATTAAGACTGCTGGTGATAGAATAAATATTTAATTTTTTAAACAATTGCTGTGAATGATAAATTGGAAGATAAGTTTTAAATTTTAATGATTACAAAAAATTAAGGTTTAAACAATTTAAAAAATTGTAAACTAGATTTTATAGAGGTTTTTTAAGAAGTAAAATATAATTTGAATAATTTTTCTTTTTTTTCAGTACTTTTAAAAAATAGTTTTTTTTAAAAATTTCAAAATAATTTTTATTTTTTAAAAAATATATAATTTTTTAAACATTTAAAAACCAAATTTTATTTAAAAAAGGTTTTAAAAATATTTAAAAGCAAAATTTAAGTGTAAAAAAGGTTAAGTTTAAAAAAAATTTTTATTTTGCAAAATTGAAATTTAACTTTCGAAATATTTATTTTTAAAAAACTTGTCATAAAAAGAATTAAGCTAGACAAGAAAAAAATTTCTTTCTTCAACACTCTCATCGATCATACTTATAAGCATCAGTGTTATTTAACTCTACAAAGTTTCACTGCATTAAAACTTATTTACAAGCTACAAATTACTGAGAAGAAAATCAAAAAATTCACATACATCAAGTGAAAAGACCTTGATAACAATTTCAGCAAAACAAAAGCCTTTAAAAGATGCTTTCTTTTATCATATCGAGGGAATTTAACGCAAATTAGTTTTATCGATGATGATGATAATACACAAAAATGAATCATTTTGTTAACAACAATCAACAGCAATTGCAAAACATATTATGGATCTATAAAATTATCTTGATTGGTGTTATAAAACATCAACAAGGATAATTTCTGAGATAAATCAGCTTTTTTTTATGCTCGCTTACACGAAACTCAATCGATTCATAGTCGATCGGTCTCACTCAAATTACACTCGAGTCACAAATTATAGGCTGTGAAGTGATGAAAATTTGATTAAATTATAGAGGTTGAGCACGGCAACGGCACAGTTTTATCCTCTCAATAGACCTTATTTAATATTAAATGATTATTATTAATAGTATGGATATCTTCATACACTCTTCATACTTCTTCATATAACTTTATATGTTTAAAACTAATTTAAATGAAAATTTTTTTCGACATAATCGAGATGAAATATTTTTTGATAAATACATTGAACCTGTATTAAGGCTCATGGCTTAAATTGATTGTGAATAAATTACATTATTATTGACAACATTTATCTGAAGCATGCTCTTTGTGTTATGTTATAGGTGCATCTGTTTAGCTCCTATCACATGTTTAGTCTCGTTTAGCCATTTGATATATTAGTTTGGATTCAACCTCTTTAAGCTTGCTAATAAACTATTGTTTCGTACTCTTTGAATAGGCTTACCAGATATTTTAAAGGAAAAAAGAAGATTTCCTTTGAAAATCCAAGCAGCTAATCTTTGAACCTTCAGTCAATAGTGTCACTAACAAGCTCTGGACATTGAAAAGTTACGACTACGTCATCTAAAGACCTAAAGTACCATTCAGTATCCAAGATGTGTAAAAGATGTCGTAAGGAATCTAATTTTACATAAGCAACAAAGAAGTACAGCTTGACGAGATATTGATGTGGTGTTGCCGTGTATCACAATTTATGAAATCACATGACTGCCACGTAACTTCTGTCGTCCGTCAAGAATACTTAACTTTGATGACACGGTTGAACTGTATCCTTGCGTGTGAATCAATTTAGTAACATATTAACACCAAGTCTACTTGGTCATGCTTAGCAAAGGAGGACGTAAGAGACATATTCCATACCATATTATGGCTTTGACCCTATGCTTAGCACTTGAACTTAGGTTTGTATCTGGATTAATGAGATAATCAATAATTTAATTAAATTAATCGTAAAGAAAAACTCTATTGTTAAGAAATATTAAAGCTACGGATTCGCTAGATAAACGCAAATTAGCTGTCACATACCACGTGATTGTCGCTAACCTTAAAGCATTCTATAAAAGAAAAATAAGAAGAATTCCAATTCACTGTTAAATAAACTCAGACAGTTCAAAACGGTTGTTACCTTAACTTTTCAAAAAAGGTGCTAAAAGTTAAATAGCACAGCACATAACATGATGTATATTGTTCATACAAAAAAATGCACAAACTTAAGGAAGGAAAAAAAAGAGCCAAGGTATTTCAATAATTTTAAAGAGCATTAAAGAGCAGAAATTATTTAAGAAGTGCAAAAACATTAATCGAGTTAAGGAGAGAAGAAAGAAGAAGCAAGGAGGAGGGGAAAGACGTAAAGAAAGAGGAAAAATTTTTCAAACCTTGTTAAACGTTGTGCAAAAGCCAAATAAAAATCCAATTTACTTTTCAAATCATCATATCTTCATCTTTTTATGCCTTCCCTTTTTTTATATTTTTTTATTTTTATACAATTTAAGAAATGCATTCAGAGGATTCTGCAATTGCATGATGCACCAAAACCTCCTCTCTCACTCTCCTCATACACAATATCTCTGTCTTTTAGTCAGAAATAAAAGAAAAAAATAAGTAGCCAGTAAATACAGTAGCGAAATTCAATTTAAAATTTATCAGTTCGAAATAAAATAAATTGGGTTTATTGCTTGTTAACGCAATATTTTCAATTCTTTTTATTTCATGCCCTCTCCATCTCTTTCTAGTATGCTGGATTTCTTGTGACACTTTTGGATGGAATTGACTTTATGGCAGACTGTCTATGTGATGGAATGTGTTACATGAAATTCAGTGGGTACGGGACTATTATTGTTGGGAATTACTAATGTCGAATCTTTTAAAGGAGATGCTAAAGGGTCTTAATCTCTATGATACTTTCGTTTAATGGAAGCACCATGTGTCTCTAATCATGTCCATAAGTCCTTTATGTAAATTATTGCCTCACATTAAGATTTTATTGATAGATGAAACGGCGATTTAGTGGCCTTAGTGGTTCATCTTATGTGTCAAATGACTTAGATTCAATTCAATGTATAGTTTAATTGGAAGATTATTGCCCATTTCTTTGATTTAGTTTAATGACTAGTTTCGTATGTTGGGTTTAGGATTGATGTCTTTGCACTAGATGTGTCTCCATTGATGAGGTATGCAAAGATATCGATAGGTAACATTTTAATGGCTGTGACTAGGTTCATTGCATATTATATCAGGTCTTAGTTTAGGCTGCAACGTGTAAAGCTCCCAAGTGGTTCGGATTCCACTATAATCTGACAGCCTGTAGGGTACGGTTCAATTGATTTAGATTCTATTCAAATTTAATCAATGAACCATCCGCTCAAAAGGCTAACATTATTATTGTATTATTTAGGATCCATCCCCTATTTTTCATATTGCCACAATATTTACTAAGGAACTCAATGTGGCCCTTACTAACATACCATGAATATCGTCAGCAGCGCATTTAACTCCCAGGTTTTTCTATAAATCACAAATCATAAGAGTATGTCACATAGAAATGCGCAACCAAATCACTCACATAAACACTCCAAACCATCTTATTTTTAGGGAAAAAAGAAATCTTCTTACATGAATAAATTTTTTAATGGTTTGTTTTCATCCTCAGTGACTCAAAATAAAAACAAAAAAAAATATATAAAAAGTATCCATGAGTACGAGAAAAGAGAAGCATTTCGATTTTTACCAATTTCGTAGAATTTGATAAGACCATTAATGTGAAAGAAAGAGAAGTAGCAAATACAGAGAAGGCAAAAGCATTTTTTTTTTAATACTGTGTATTTTTCAGAAAATTGATTAATAAGCCGAGATATTTCGTTCCCATTCTTACAACTAATTGGCTCAACAAGAATCCACCAAAACAAGAAGAATGAGAGGAAAAGCCTTATAAAGCAACCAAGGATGACATATCGTCAGCCAAAATGTCAATAATGATATTTCAGATTTATGTTGGCGATATTATTTGCTCCAATTATAAATATTTCTTTTTTTCTTCTCTGTATTCATAAATAACTATCAAATTTAAAATAATAATAATACAATCGATGAAACAAGCAACACGCAATGAAACATTTTTTTTTTCAACCGGATTTAACAATTTGACTACTGATTATCATTTTACATGATTTTTGTCTTTCTTTCTTTGTTTTAAAACATTGTATATAAATTATAATGAGAGAATGATTTTTCTGGTGGGCTACTAGTAGCGTGTTTTTCGAGGTTCTAGACAATGGCTACTTTATCGAATAATGTCAGATGATGGTTTGTGTGAAATGAGGCTGAGATATTTTATTTAAATCAATTCCCGAATAGTCCAAATCGGTTAATCCAATAGAAATCAGAAATTAAGATAGCTTGACTCTGGTATGGTGCTGGATTCGATTTAAATCCATGGATTTGACCATGCCTGAGTCAAGCTAGTTTAATGCTGGATTTCTATTCGATTAACAGACTTGTGGTATTCGGAAAGATGCAGAGAATGCTTTTTGTAGTTGATGATAGTTAAATAAGTAAAGACTCGCTCTTAAGGCTAAACTTTCAGTTTATTGTAAGATTAGAATCAATTTTATGATTCCTTTACTAATCCTGGTTAACAAAGAAAGGTGTGAATATATGTTCTTAATAAAACACAAAACTGAACTTGGATAACTGAGAGTTTGCTCATATTTCTAACAAATCATCGCATGAATTTGATGAAGTTTAAAGCCTCTTCTGTGTTTTTTCGAAATTGCTAATAGAAAGTAAACATCCAATGAATTAAGAAAACTCAAACTTCATCAAATTCATGCGAATCCTACCTCTTCAACCTCCAATATCCAAAAATTACATTAACATATACAAACCACGGATAAATAAGAAATCAGACGATTCCAAAACATTCCTAAGTTACTCAATCAACTGATCAACTTTTTTGACGAAAGTTGCGCTAAACAAAATTCAAGAGAAGAAGTAACAAGATGTCTACAAACAGTCAAGTGATCATTTATTATATCTCAAAAGTCAGAAGTAAAAAAAAACAAGAGGAGAGATTGAGAAGAAATGCAAAGGAGATCCATTCATTCGACATGACTATATTTATTTATATTTATTATTTTAGATTTGTCTCTCATGTTGTTTGAAATGTTTGAAGAGAAGAAATAACAAAATTAACAGGAATACAAATTGATTAATTATCGATTTTTTTTTGGCAGCATGATACTGTTGCTACCTACTCCACTAAATAATTATCGATATATAACTCACACACATGGTGCCACGATGTGATGAAGAATCGAAGAAACCGAGAGATGAAAACAGGTTTTATTTTCAAAAAGATGTAAGTAATTTAAATTGACTCTCTTATTTCATTCCTCGGAATAATACGACGACGTAGCGAGCAAACAAGCAGCAGGAGCGAGAAAAATTGAAGAAATGAAAAATAACATGATGACAGTTTTAAATTGAAATAAAATCGTAAATTCAATATATTCAATAAATTATCATTTTGGTGTATAATTGGTACTACATCGACAATTAAATTGATCGCTTGCTCTCGCTTGCTCGCCTGCCTGCCTGACTGCCTCGACTCTTTTCCATTTCATTTTTCATTCTTTATAACTTCTTATAAATCAATGTGAGAGCAAAAAGGATGAAAAATAGTTAAAGAAGAAAAGAATTTAATTGAATCACTAGACAGAATCAATTCAATAGATTATGACAAGCTCATTTTGTTATAAGAGAGACACAAATAACTGAGTTGCACATTCAATTCACTATATATAGCATAAACGAGTATGTCACGGGAATTTCAAGAATTGCAGCGCATTTTGTTGCTAGCATTTTTCTATGAATTTTTATAGAGAAGAAGTCTCGATCAGGTTGACTAAGTGTTTTCATAGAAATTTTAAAATTTTAAATAACTTTTTTTATTGTAATGATTACAAAAAATATCAGCAATTCCACTAAGGTACTAATTTCTGCTCTTCCAAAAAAAAAAGTAATTAAAAAATATTTCCATTCTTTCATGAAACAATTTGAACAAAAATTATCTCCTGCCATAAATTATAAATTAATAAGCACTAAAAATTTCGACGAATTACTCAAATAATTTTCAAGTTAATAACTTCAGTACTTGATAAATATGAAGTTTTAATTTTTATGGCTTAATTAAATATATATTTTTTTGAGTACGATGAGTAATGTTGAATATTTTGATTACTCAGCGAAAAGCTATAAAAAGTAATCGAATTCAGGAACTTAAAATTAAATAAATCATACGGTTAGCTGCTAAGTGTTACTTTTTGTATGTTTAATGAGGTAGGCTATGAGTAGTTGCCGAGAGTAGTAAAATATTGAATGCTCACCATTTAAGGGGCCGTTCACTTATTACGTTCGCATTTTAGGAGGGGGGGGGGGGGGGTGTCAAGAAGTATGTAACGTTCTAACTGTCGTCTGTCTTTTAAAAAAAAGTTCACGAAAAAATTTGTTTACAAATTCACACCGAAAACATTTTTTTAAATTTTCCACCTTTTTAATGATTTATGAAAAATTATCAGAATAAATAAATTATGAACGTTCAGGTGGGGGGGGGGGGGATTAGAACACTTCAATTGTTTCGCATCTTTCTGAAAACCTTTCAAATTCTCGCATCATTTAATTCAAATTCAAAAGAACCGTTAAAAATCGATTATTATCAAAACTCAAAATATTAATTAATCAATTAAAAACCCAACAAGACAATTTAACTCAAAGCTGCTCCCATAGAAGCAAATAAAAATATGTAAAAGAAAAAAAAATAAAATATTTTTCTCTCTCATGGTAAATAAATAAATGCTCTCGTTAGGCTATTGAATGATAATTCAAGTAAGCACTAAATAAGGTCTTTAAATGTATCTGAAGGCATTTCAAAGCTTCAATACAATTCCAAAACAACAAACGATTGCAGGAGTGAGCTTGCAAATTGTGGCTGTTTGTGCAATGCGATTTATTATTGAATGAATAGTCACACAGAGTACTTACTTACTTACTTTAATACATTTATGTATAAATAAAATTTATTTCATAGTGAATAAGCAAAACAAAAAGAAAGGAAGGAAAGGTTAAAAGAATAGACAATTATCGTGATATTTTATGTCAACAATTTTTGCAGATTGAGTGCTTATATTCTCTCCTTTGAATATAGTGTTACTTTATATGGAATCTAGGCAGTTATTATATTCACAACGTCCCTTTTATTTAATTTAGACATTTATTTAATATCACGACGACGACGACGACAATGATATTATTCTAATATGTGAAGAGAAAAATAGTTTACTTTCGTAGGTATGTCATTATAATGATTCCAGACTCTTTCTTTCTCTTATTATTCTTATTTATTATTTTTTTCATTTTTCTTTTTTATTCTGAAGAGAGAAAAGTCTATAAAATATTGTCGCTGTGGAAATCATGATGGGAGTACGACAGCTCCATCTTTGCTTATATTTAACATCAATCTTAGTTGCTAATAATAATACAAAATCAAATGAGACAGGTTTATGCCATAAAAGGGGATGTTATATATACATAATTTTCATCTACATCAAGGGATGGAATCTACATACTTTTAATTCATGTGATTTTTTAGTAGGGTTGATAATTGATTGCAACAGATTATTAAGCAAAAGGGTCATTAATCTGATAATCAATTGAGATGATTGATGTGCAGCATGTCTATAAATTTTTAACGCTTATTTCAAACTATGAGAAGCAAAATTGTCAATAAAATAATCAGTTTATTGCTAATTACACCATTCGTATGTTTGTTTACAGGAAATTCCAGAAGTTTCACTGATTTTTGTATTAGTTCAGATAATGATAAGCAGATTGACAGAGAATCTTGTAAATAATAATCGGAACTGATAATAAAAATGATTTTTAAAATCTAGTGCTTAATACTTGTTTAATTGAGAGTGTCTACATGACCCCAAGTCAAGACGAATTTAATACATTATACTAAGGATTTTTCTAGAACTTCCTGGAGTAGTGCCTATTAATTACTAATTCCTATAAGGGCTCGTTAAAATTATTATTATTATTATTATTATTATTTGTTTATTCATTTATTTATTCTCCTAAGGAAAAGGAAAAGCCCCTTTAAGCAAATATAATTTTTATCCATATTTCCTGAATCCATCAAACTTTAGAGAACTGACTGAAATGTTAGATAACAGATAAAATGATTATTTATTCAACAAGTAACGTAGGTTCAACTCCTACTCACAGATCAATTGCTTATGCCAGTGTTGTCCTAACTGTGTGCCGCGGCACATGAATTTGGGAATTTTGGGAATGACGCAAGCTGCATGCTCTGTGCGACTTTGGTCATGACTTACCCCTAAAGTGTGCCGTGGCTCAAAAACTTTGGACAACACTGGCTTATGCTTACTTATGTGACATGTTGTTTCTTGTATAAAATAGAACCATAAAACCTGAAATTCAAGATTAGCTAAGCAGTTCCCTTATGACTATGCTACTTTTTTATATAAAGTATGTAACTTACATTTCAAACTGACGAACTGATATTCAATATAAGTGGTTAATTAAGAAAAATTATCATTAAATGGTATATTTGGACCCCCTCGTCTCCTCTATCCATTAAAGTAGTAACCCAAAGCGAAAATTATGCAATTAATCTAACAAAATTGTAAAACAATTAATTTAGTAACAACTGAATTCCAAACAAGCACAGCTTTTTATTGCAGTATTCCCATTCCTCGTTCTCCCATCATCATCATCATCATTTAATTTCAAATCGATTGGCATTTAAAGTGAAGATAGCTATTGTATCAATATGATTCCGTTAATTATCATCATCGTTGTTGTCGTCATGTACGTACACACACGATGGTAATTAATGTAAAGAAAACATCTCGTTAAAAAAAAAGAATTAAAACTCAATATTGTTTCACAAGCAATTTCTCTTTCACGAAAAGATAATAAATAAAGATGGGTAGATTGTGTACGAAAAAAAAAATAAAGAAACCATAAAAAGATAATAAAAAAATTTCCTAGCAACTGCTTCAATAGGATGCGAAATTGATTTTATTCTGCGCATGATCAATAAAAATAATAATTTTTTTTTTCTTCTTCAACATCATCATAAAGAGCTGAAAAGAAACCTTAATGAAAATGGTTCTTCAATTTATCACCATGCGATGTGTAGAACAGATCTTTAGAATGGCACACACAGGTAAGCAAACAAGCACGAAAAAAATTTCCCACACTTTATATTTTCTCGACTTCTACCTTTTTAATTGATCTATCTTTATCTATCGATCTCTCTATCGATTACATAATTTGTGATCACTTCTAGTTTTTTTGTATTCTCTTATTATATCCCTTAACTCTTATTGTTCCTTAAGGTCAATGGCAATTCAGCATTTTTTATTGTTCATTAATCAGTGATGCTACACATTTTTCAACGCATCTATTGTCAAATTGCTTTAGATTCTGTCAAGTTCAATAAAAAATTTCGTGCAATACAATAAGAAAAGGATAGTGGTCATCTTATGATGTGATACTCTTGAACGACAAAAAGGACTCACACGAAATTTTGGAATTTCTATTATTGTTCATTTGAAAAGAAAAAAAGGAAGAAGAAGAATGGAAAGGAGAAGTTCTTTCATTTCTCAATGAAATTACGTTTAACAAAAGATTTTCATTGAGGAATAGATTTTTTTATGAGAAAATTTTATCGTCGCGCTGCTCTTTTTTTTATAAAATTTCTTAATTTATTAATGGGAACCTCTTCATTGAATTGAATTTCGAAAATCTATTGAAATATATTTTATTAGTTCTTGTTAATAAATTTGTGTCAAGTCATGGACATGAGAATGACTTTTCGATTTTCATTGAGTCCGTTCCTGAATGAATTGGAATTGAATTGAGGCTACTAAGAATTCTTTTAATCCTTTTTTCTATTCATTTTTCTACAAACAATTGAAATTTGAATCAAGTGTTAAGTTGTTATAGTCCTTCGGCTAATGATCATGTTCATTCCAAGTTCATTCATAAAAAATATAACTTAAAGGATTATTAATCATAAAGTATCATTAAGACACTTCATCATGATGACGCTGATCAATGAAGTCAAAATGTTTATTGAAAGATCAAAATCTTTGACTTATTGAGTCTTTAAATTTGAGAGAAGTTCTTTTGTCTCGTTGAGATTGAATTATTCTTTGGAGAGAAAAATTATTCAATTTGAAATTTTGAATAATTCAATCATCTAATCTGATAATTAATTGGTTAAACATTTTTCAGCATTTTTCTATAAGTTGATGTGTCTAGATATGTTATGGAATTCGTTCCTGACCATGTCGATGGTAAATATGAGCTTGCTGAAGCTCTTATAAATATTAGCCAAAAGCAATTAAGTTTCAAACTCATGATTTTGTTGTCTTAATCACAGTTTTCTGAGTCAAGACTGTTTATCGAACTTCTAAATCTGCTAAACAATTCAGCAATTGTAGATCTTCTTATAACTGCTGTATGTGTATACTAATGTAAACAAGTCGGATTCGATGGGAATCGAATCCACGACCTCAAAGAGGCGATCTCTGACTTTTCTCACTTCTGCTATCCGTCATACACGTATAGCCAGTTTCAATGCGAGCCCTATGCTTAGGCCTATCTACTACAAATATGCTCTTGAGTCATATCTACAGCAACATGCCATTAAATACAGAAAATCTCAAGTAGAAATCCTTTAAGCATCCAATGTCCACAGCATGACATTCAAACATTTTTATTAGAGTCAATTCTTATTCTACCATTCTTTTATAAATTTATTGATTATTGACTCGGGATATTGGGACATTAAAAAAAATTTCCGAGGACACAGCAATAAAAAAAACCGAAGAATAAAAAATCGGAGCAGATGTCAAGGTAGAAATTCTCAAAGATTTATAATCAACCAAAAAATTTTTTCAACTTAATAAATAAATTACGCAGCTGATTTTTGTATATTTTGTGATATAAATGAATTTATAATAAGAAATTGACTTGAAGAGGTCAACAAAAAAATAATAATATTTAATGTGAATGATTCTTAATTGTATGATTTTATGCATCCGGTATGAAAGAGCAATTAATAAAGGTTATTAATAAAGAAAATAAATTATAAAAAAGGTATTAAGTCAATGAACTTAATTATCGTATCAATATCAAATTAAGTTAGTATTAAATAGCTCAACAGCTCAATTGAGTACGGAGATTCTTTTGTAAAAAGAGAGCGCGAGAGACGAAACAAAAATAATACATAAAATAATGTTGTCGTGTGCAGCGAAATAAGTTGCCATATTGTTGGTCATTATTTTTGCCTCTCCATTCTTCAATGTGCATGCATTTTATTATACACACTTAACTTCGACAGTTGAAAGGCAATTGCCAGAGAATTGTTGTTGTTCGGATGGTTATTTCATAGCAATTTATATCTTCAATGTGGAAAATAATGATCATCGAAAGCGTCAAGCTAAATATCAATTTAGATAACATGAAGCGATAAATCTATAGTTATACTGTATTACAATAAAAAGAAAATAAAATTTTTTTTGAGTCTTTTTTAAATTCGAGCAGAAGAGAAATACTTCCAATGAATTTCCAAGCATTTAATATACATGTAATGCATAGTCATTATTGTGCCTTGTGCAGCTCTTTCATTTCTTTTACTTCCATGCGATTTTTTTTGTGTTTTTTTTTTCATTACAAGCAATTCCAGTCTATTTGTTTCTCCTTACACTCTTTGCACTTTTCCACAGCTATCATATTAAAATATAAAACTTATTTTTCAACAATCGAAGCTCATTTTCTCAATGGTTTAATGTCTGTTTATGTAATTACAATATAAAATACTGAAATGATTATTATTTTCATTCTTAAAAATTGACGGCAATTAGTTGATGTTTGGGAATAAATTGTGTTTAAGATTAAAGTGAAATTTTCACATTTTGACTGTTTTTTTGGTATGAAGGATTTTCGGTGTGGTTCCAAAGTGGTGATGTATAAATAATTTTCAACTTTTGGAACCATAATGAGTGAAACTGTCACTATTAACACTTAGATCTGATTCTTATAAATTCTATGAGTTTAATCTTTGTGGGCAATGACTCAAGTATGAATTGGTTTTTCCGATTGTTGGTCAAAAAGCGGGACATTAAGGATTTTAGATCTGAAAAAGCAGTACAAACCAAATTTTGAAGCATTTTCCAAAAAAAATAGGTACAAAAATTAAGGGATCGTTCACTTATGACGTCCACAATTAACGGTTATTTTTCAAAAAGGAACAATGGATTTCCAGGAATTTCTATTGTTCTTTTCTTGATGACCACCCCCCACCCTGGACGTCAAAAGTAAACAGCCCATGAGGATTTTAGGCGGGATTTTGTTCAAAAAAGCGGGACTTTCCTGCTCAAAAGTGCGCAGTTGGACATCCCAAGTATGATAGGAACATGCATTTTGTAGAGCATTTCAAAAGCAAGAGTAAGATTCAAAACATATTCTTAGTGCTGCATTAAACTTTCGTGCACCAAAATAAATTCTTAGTTAAATAAATGAGTTTCCAAAACAATGCATATGTCATTTAGTTCCTTCAATAAAATTCCACTTCCTATGGTTTCCAAAATTTTAAAAAATTCTACAAAATAATTTTTAAAATCCCGCCAAATTCTGACAATCGAAAGCCCCAAATCATTTATTAAATTACCACATAATATCCACCATAAACATTCATTCCTTCTCAAATAACTCATGCGACAGCAAGAAAAACACCAGCAATAAAAAAACTGAATCAATAAAGTATAAAGTGTAAAGGAACATAATTATTTTATTACTTAATAGACGTAGTACAAGTTGATTATGCATTCATGCCTTCCTACAATACTTTGTATACCTCAATATATTTGTTTTATTTTATTACACAAACACATTTTTTTCTTTCTTTCTTGATTATAAAATTAGAGATGCAATTGAGAGAAGGAAGAAAAGATGTGGCAAGAGCGAGTAAGAGAAAGAGACAGAAATTAATACATAATTGATTACGTTAATATTCCATGTTAATAAGCATCATTTACAGTGTTTTAATGAATTGAAATATTTATGTATAATTTATGTTAATTATCAATTACATGTGTGTAGAAAAAAAGGAGCACACAACACCGTATCGATGACATTTAATTATTTATTTATGAATAATTTTTTAAGGTCGAGAGAAAATTTTAATGTTTTAATTAAATTATAGAATTAATAATTTTTTATTATGGTCGGTTTCTTTGTAGGATATCCTTGTTCATATTTAGGAGAATGTCAACTGAACTTTAATGAGCTGATTAGGCTCAGTAGAGCACGAGGCAAGTGGTTTGGTTTCTTTAAACATTGATGAAGAAGCCTAAGTTCAAATCTCAGCAATAAAAACTTTCGATTATTCCAAATTAAACAGGCAAAGGAGGTGCCCTTGACATCCAATCAACTCAAATTAATAAAACAACCTTCAGGCACTTCAACATAAAAATTACATTCAATCCCAAAAAGAACAAGATTCTCTCCTCCTAATTTCTCCCAACCTACCTCAACAACTGAGAATGCCTTAAAAGCAAATACACGAAATAAAAAAATTCAAAACCTTTTTTGTTGCTTACAAATAGCAATATTAGCAATTATGTAGCGAAAATGTTGAAAAACACAAATACAAAACAGAGAGAAGAATTACTGGCTTCCATGTTGGCAATTTTATTTACGATTGTATTTCATTTTTTAACATACACCAAGAGTTTCCTGTCATTTAATGACATACAATGCAACAAAATAAAAATGTAACAAAAAAAACAAAACAAACCTTGTGCTATCTTACTTTAACAATCTTGCACAACACTTTTTATTAATTACAGTTCACTGAATGAGAACAAATAAAGACTGAATAAATAAATTTTTAACACTAGTGTTGTCAAATGAGTCGAGTGAGTGAGATAGATAAATTTTATTTTCGTATTTTTATTTATGTAATTTTATAATTTTTCATTTCTACGCTCATTTTTATCGACTTAATTAAATCTATCATCTGGACATTACAGAGAAGTCTATAAATATAAATATTTGAAAATAATGACGACAAGTTTTATTGTATGAAGTTGTAGTGTAGTTGAGGTAGTGATTTAGGCGCAGTTTTGTGTGATTTTAACTTTTCCGGGGGCTGATTGCTAGGCAATGTAAAGCAATTACCTTTACCACAGTTAAAAGCTGTGGGTATCTTAAGGAGCCCTAGAACTTGGCCCCTGAATCGAAAAAGGATATCCAGGTAAGTGATTTAATACATATAATCTAAGTTCTAAGTTGATATCGAGCCGCAAAGGTATCAAAGATGTCAAATGACTTTGCAGCATGAGTGTAGTGTACTTGAGTACCCCTGAAACACATTTAATCAGCATCACAAGTTCTAATCTCAAAATTCTTGCTTCAAGTTAATTAAAGATGCCAAAAACAGATCATTTTTCTTCCTAGCGCAAAAACCGACCAACAACAATAAATATAAACACTATTCTCAAGTCCACCGACGACTAGTGATGATGAACTGCAGCAATAAATATGAAATTATCATTTTAAATTGAATAATTTATTCAGTCTGAAATAAAAACTTTCAAGCGGCAGCAGCAAAAAAAAACACAAATGAATGAAAAGCTTTTAGCAAAAATTATTATGATAATGAAAGTTTTATTTAATTCATGTTCTTAACTGTCAACAACAGCAATTATTTGTGTTCACAAAGGCAAAAATTTGTTACAACTATATTGTAGATTCACACTTGGGGCTAATGTGTTGATTATGTCAATTTGGCGAATAAAGCTAATAAAAAGTGTTGTGAAATATTTTTTGTCAGGTGTACAACATGTAACACAATTTGCATGATCGTTATCTCCTTTTATGCTTCAATGGACAGACTTAAAAAAATTCCTTAATGAGGAAAGACGTTTAATGTCCCTAACGTAATTTACATATTCAGAAGGGAGAATAATGAGCATGCATATCATAAGTTGTCATCAAACAAACTTGAAATAATGATGAATAAAGTTTGATTGAATAATGAAAAAATTTAAAATCATTGTATGTGAATGAATTACGCATGTTTTTGACACCAGAGGAGATTTCTAAATGGAGATTAGACGAGTAGCAAGGTAAAATTGTTTATACATTGATTCTAATGAAAATTATTGAAGATAATAAGTAGGGTGACCATCTGCGTAGTTTTACAACGGACAGTCCTGTATTTCAAAACCCTGTCCTGTATAAATTTGAAAACTTTGTTCCAGGTCCTGTTTTTTTTTCACGAGAATTTCCGTTAATTTTCGAATTTTACTCTATGTCCTGTATTTTTCGAAAAAATTTACCAAAAGTCCTGTATTTTCATGAAAATTAGATGGTAACCCTAATAATAAGGGGATGTCAATTTAATTGGGAATTTAAAATGATTTTAATTTTGCTGAATATGTTAGGATTTTTGAATCAAAAGAATTTTAAGAACTAGGGTGTTGATGCTAGTAATAAGATTATAGCTGTGATAAGATCATATTTTAATTTAAGCTTGGATCAAGATATATAGATGGGCTCATACAGAGTATACTTGACCATACTCGACCATACTATTTTTTGTGTACTTATACAAACAAAAATTTTTAAAATTTTCTATTTTCAAGTTTTCATTTAAATATCGACAGATGCAACAACATTTGACTTTAGTCAGTTACTTTAAATTATAGCAAAGCATTTGCAATACTCCTGTATCAACAAAACTAAACAGAAAGTTGAAAATTTTGCAAAACAAAAATTGAAAATTTTCTTTTATAGTGTTAGTGTTTTTAGAAAATTCAAATTTTTGACGTTTAAAAACTGCGATATTTTTGTATGAGCACATCTATATATCTTGGCTTGGATATAGGACCTTTAAAAAATGTTGCCTTGTAACGGTGCTGGACTTTTGTATACTGCAATTCTATTACAACTGCAACCTCCTCCAGGGAGCCAAAGAAATCAACCAAGGGCTTGATAATATTGTATAAGCATCAAGTCATTACAACAAAGTCGTTGTAATTCCCTTGATAAACTAGGATCCGACTAGATTAACTAAGTCCTACTATTACGGACCTGTTTGATATAGCTTGAGTACTCGAGAATTTGAAACAATAGAAAAACTTAACATTATGAGATTCGAACTCAGGTACAATTGAGAATCTCCTCAGAAGCCAATCACAAATCCACTGCACCACGAACTCATCTTTAATACTAATACAGCTATGACTATAGACATTATATAAACTTCTATGTCTATAAACTGCATTCAATAACAAAGATTTAAAAATAATTTATTCACAAAAATCAGAACTAATTAAAAACCATCAGTCAGAATAAATCATTGAGTCATTTATCCAATAAAAATAAAAATTATGAAAAACGTCTTGTGTACAAGCTCATGACAGCACCAATTAAACGACATCATAATTAACGGATTTTCTCGCTAGTTCTACAGAATGTTTGACTTAATAATTACATCACAGTTGAAAAAAAATCTTATTTTACAGCAATTATGAAATAAAATAAAAATGTTTAATGGAATTGTAAAACATTCCTCAAATCAGTTATTTAATTGAGAGGCACTTTAAACTAGATTTGCAGTTATTTTCATCTTCATCGCTCACACTGTGTAATCATGTGATAATTAATAAAATATAAAATATAAATAATTTTTTTTTCATTCTCTCTGTTTCTCGTATTTATTCTTCTCATGTCTGAGACGCCGCTCGGTTCCGTTCTCAAGTTTATGTTAATGTCAGCAAATCTACAAGTCATATTTATGAATTTTTATTTAATAATTTTTTTATTGAATGAAAATGATATAAAAAAAAATTTGCATATTTTTTTTTTTTTAAACTCTCAGTTCTTCTATGTTTCGTTCACGATATATAAAGAAATTATAAATTTTCACAGCATGAGCTAGCGCCGATGATTTCATACACTTTATTTATTTTTTTGTGTTCATTCTCTTTTCTGATTACCATTCTTTTCCTGAGACCATCAAAATGATTTTATTAGTATTAAATATTTTTTATTTGCGTGAATGAAATAAGGAGAAAAAAAAAGACTTTTAACATCCAATAATAATGTGGATGCATGCGAGGCGCATTAATGACGGTATAATTAAGCAATTATTATATCCACACACAACACAAAACCACCCGCTGTCATTTATATTTACAACTTTTTAAATTGAGCTAAATTAAATCATCTACCTCAATTCTCTCTCTGTTTCACTCCCCAATACCTTACTCTGTCTCTACATGTAGCGTTTAAAGTTATATACACACATTCATTACACATTACACTCACATATTGTTGTTGTTATTAATGTTATTGCCTCTCATGCTTGTATGCTTACATGAATGGATGATAATAAAAAAGTTTATTGGTTTATACAGTTTTCCATTAATATTTTTTTTTTATTATTTTATTATTGTCGTTGTGAGAGTCGCAAAAGGCACACACAAAAAAAAAGCAACAAAAAATAAAAACAAAACAACAGCGGGCAAGTTGAAGTGAATGAGTGAAGTGAAATAAATGAATGAATGAATATAATATTGGCTGAGAGAGCGAGAAAAAATACGAAAAAAAGTCTGAATGCAAGGTGCGGGTATATTGATGTGAGGGCTTCAAATTCTAAGTGATGACAGCAAACTAAATTGGTTTTTAGATGTGTTATGATAATTGTATTCAATTATCAGCAGGTCCTATTTCAAGACATAATAAGTTAATTTTTTAAATCTAAATTATAAAGTTTTCGAAATTCTAAGGTGAAATTTTTAAGGTTCGAAAGTAAAATTTTCGAAATTCGAAAGTGAGATTTTCGACTTTTGAAAGTGAAATTTGTAAAGTTCAAAAGTCAAAGTTTCAAAGTTTGAAAATTAAGTTTTTGAGTTTCGAAAATGAAATTTTTGAATTCAAAAGTGAAATTTTCAAATATCGAAATTAAAATTTTTGAAGTTTCAATATGAAATTTCAATTTAAAAAGTTCGAAAGTAAAATTTTCAAAATTCAATTGAAAAAATTTCGAAATTCGAAAGTGAAATTTTCGAAATTTAAAAATTCAATTTCAATTATTTTTTCATTATCAGTTTTTGATATTTCTTTCAACTCACCATCCCCTGTCAAGATTATTTGTCATGCAATATACCGCAATGCACTATACAGCGAAAAAAAATTTTTGTTTCTCTCATTTTTTTCTGCAATCGCTACTGCAATATGTTTCATTATGCTCTATGTGACATTATTTAATGCTGTACACTTAATTAGTCGTAATATCTTGCAATGGCAAATTCATTTAGTTGCGGTATGAAAATTGCACAAAATTTTTCTTCTCTCTTCATTTTTTATTCATCAAGTCTCAAGACTCAGTCAGTCAGTCAGTCGGTAGCGAAATAAAGAATGTTAAGTTTAATATCATGCAACGTGTGTCATGGTTGAAAAACATTAAAACAAGATATGAATTAAATACTTATGCGATTAATTAAAACGTTTCGGGAACCGAAAAAAAGTCATTCAGCAAATAGAGATGACGATGATGTTGTGGATGGATTCATTCATCAACAGATGCGTAAAATTCATGAGAAATTATAAATGATATGTGTGTTCATACCCATGCTCGTTGGTGTGCGTCGCGCATTATTAAATGAATTTAATTATTTCTAGGGAAAATGAAATTAAAACGGGAGAGAAAATGAAAAATTTAACGCGTCCTAATTATTTCATTATTAAGTCATTTAGAGAACACAAAAAAGAAGGAAGAATAAGAAGGAAAGTAAGCGAGAAATGTTATTATTATGTTGGCTTGTAGGCAACAAAATTAAGACAAAAGAATGAAACAAAAAAAAACACATAAAATTATTTAATAGGATGAAAATACACCCCAAGACTTTCTTATATTCGTAAATTGTTACTTTATTTATGTTTACCATTCAGCATTGCCTTCAAAGAATTTTTTATGGCCGTCCTCACTCAGCTCGGCTCTGCACAACACTGACTTTATGCCTGCTTGTATGTACATGTATACTGTGCGCAATTAAATTAGCAATTTTACTGCACGGCACACATTAAATGTGATATTAATTATTTCCACGTTATGTCTTCATTATGAGCAGCACAAACAGGGCAGAGTAGCAAGCGAATTTACACAGTGCGAAAACATTTTCTGGTGATTACAAAGTTGAGTTATAAGCTGGGCTTGTGCAGTTAAATGCCTTATAAGGATGTGATGTGATTTTTTATTTGAAAAATTTAAGTTTGAAGGCATAAGGTTCAGTATGCTTGATTGATTTATTAAATTATGTATCCTCTGTGGAGTAATTGGCAAGGAACTTGTCTCAAATTTAAAATGGGATTTCAAAAACTATCGGTTCGAATCCTAGTGTGATTTTTAAAGTTTAGACAATGGAAAGCTTGAATTAGGACCAAAATATACCCGGTATGTTGTTCTTTAAGTGACTAGACAATTATCAGCCTCCAGAGGACTTTACTAATGCGACATCCAGACATATCAGCTTTTAAATCAACTTTGGATGCCTTAAATCAGCATAGAGGACTATTCTTTTCAGGGATACTCAGAACAAACCTAATGTCCATCAGAATAACACTGAAAATGACTGAATATGCCAATTTTAAGCTCTAAGAACTGTGTTTCTATTCCTAAATTGCAATAAAGAACAAAACAGCTGCCTCAGCACAGTATTGTTGTTCTATTAAGAGATTTATCTTTCAATTAATCATTAATATCATCAAAACATCTCAAAAATGATGAATATTAAATCATAGCCATAAACACAGATAGATCAAAATCCAGAGCAACACTCCAAACCCATCTCGACAGTTTAAACCCAATTACAGTCCAGCAAAAATGTGAAGCTACTGCACATAATCCAAAAATTCCTCCGAGTGTAGATACACACAATGGAAAGAAGATATGAGCAAGCAACAGCACCACAAAATGAAAATT
This sequence comes from Chironomus riparius, assembly GCA_917627325.4. NCBI lineage: Eukaryota > Metazoa > Arthropoda > Insecta > Diptera > Chironomidae > Chironomus > Chironomus riparius. The sequence continues at coordinate 45,157,531 of OU895877.1, forward strand.
AAAATAATATTTTTTTAACGATCGATTATTATTTGTTTGTGAAGCATTTAAAGAATGCCCTGACTCTCTCTTCCTATCGCATCTCCTCCTCGCTCATTTAACTTATCTTTACGAAAATTAAGTTAACTTTAATGCTGCTTTTATTTTGTATTTTTAAGCATTTGCATAAAACAATAAAGCATAAATATCTTGATGAGCATTTCATGAGCACATCGCGCAAAATAAGGCATAAGAAGAATGAAATGAAATGTGTTAATTAAACTTATCTTTCTTACGAGATGGAAAAATATTTTCACGTTTGAATAATTTTTATGGTTTATTTTAGACAAAAAGAGGCACCGAGAGTAAGAGAATAAATAAGTAAGCATAAATGAAGGAATATTAAATTTTTTGGTATCGGAAATTGCTGTGAGGAATTCTTATTTTTATTGCTGTGGATGAAAAATCTCATTAAATAGCTGCACTAGCTTTATATGAATTGACTTTGTGTGAATTTTTCTTCTTTTTTTTGGTGAATGGCCAAGAAGAATAGAAATTCTTTTTTCATTCATTCCCTTCCAGAATCAATAAAGTTAAAGTGTCGAAAACGAGAAACCATCTTAAAGAGCTTCATGTGATACCTTCTCCCCGTATTTAGCACATAGAGAAGCCAAAAATCAATATTTGATGTCGACGGGGACACAACTTGCGCAGTAGAACATTTTTTTTTTTGGGATCATAAAAATGAAACATCTACAAACTTAATTGGTTGTCATCTCACGTCGACACTTTTACGCATGCGATGAAATTTCTAACTCTTATGGTGATGATGGTGATGGTGTACAATGATAATAGAGCTTCAGCAGCAACACACAAAAAAAAGTAATTTTCTGGCAATAAATCATAAAAAATCATAATTTGAAGATATCATGGGTGAAAATTAAAATGAAAATGGTCATATCACTGAAATATAAATGCAAGGAAATTTAATTAGGCAATCAGAGAGTTATAAAAGAGCAGCAGGAAGCTATCTTTTTAATAACATTATGATGTAGGATTTTTTTTTTATTATTATTCGGGACTCTCTTCGTACTTGAACAGCTCGTATATTACATGAGGATTGTGATGCTATGAATATAAATTGGACAATTATAGAGAAATTTTCACTGTATGCTCAAACAGAGCAAATGAAAAATGGCGCTCAAGTGGAAATTGAATAAATTTCTCATATTTTTTCACTCCTTGTTTGCTGATTCGAAATGTTTTTTTGAGCCTGATTTTCGGAAGGATTATCTTTTGATACTTATATTTGTATAATTTTGCTGAATATGAAAATTAGTTTTTTTAATGAGGCTTTAAACATTTTAAGGGGTATAGGAGGAGTATGCGATGGTATACGTGTGTTGTTTTCTTAAAATCTACAGTAAAGCTTGATTAATCACACATTTAGGATAGGGTTGATCTAGGTAATACCTTGCAGGTATAACGTGACAAGCTGTATTCTAGTTATTCGTTGTATAGTTAAAACCTAGAATATATAATCTGTGAAGGGCCCAGCCTTTCAGCTGGAGGCACTGCGATTAAAATCTAGAAAGCCTAGTTCTCCTTGAAAATCATCGACTTGTAATGAAAAGGATTACAAATCTAAGACATTATCAACATTAAGGTTAAACTCATCTCAAAATCCTTATTTTATAAAAATCCTTCATTCTTACACTAAACCTTTTTCATGTCGATTAACCTTAAAACTTCGCAAAAAATATAGTATGAATTGAACTCTGGTGTTAAGATTTCAAACCTAACCTCAAACCATACTCCATCCTGTCCAAGAAACCATGCAAAGCGCCTTATCCATTCCAATTCATAATAAACCAATTACTTTACAACAAGTTTTTCATATTTTGCCTCCATTGATATGAGTGAGTTTAGTGGCAGCAAAAAAAATTTAATTTCCTTTCAATATTTTTTCACTCGAATTTTTTTTTCAATTCATCTCAATGAAGACAATTTATATTTATGCCATTAAAAATAGTGCATGTTGTTCCTATAAATGGCAATAAAACTTTCACATTGAAATGATAGATTGATACAATGAACAACGAGGCTTTATGCTTGCTTCACATAACAAGTGCTTCTGATGTTGTTCATGCATTATTAAAAATCATAAGGCGTCTCAGCCTAAAGTGAAGATTATTACATTTTTCATTTTATATTCGGAGAAAGAGAAATGAAAAATTTGTTTGAATGAACATTTAATTAATATTTTTTTTTGCAACAGTCTGTGCAGTTGTTGGAATGTAATTGAAAAGCGTGAGTTAAACTAATTGAGAAAGTTTCTGACTGTAGCTTAACAAATTCTTTTCAATGATATTGTAAATTATGTGTCATTCAAGTTGTAATTGATTTACAAAGTAAAGTGTTAGGCTGTTTCCTGTTATTTTAATGTTTTATATCTATGACAGTGCTTATGTTTCATTAAATTACTAGTTTTAAAACAATTGAGATAGATTTTGCGATTATATTTTTGTTTCTTGATTGATCCTAGAAATCACTTTTGTTCTGTTTTGATCCTAGAAATGGAAATTGTGAACTATTTAATTAGATCTGATTCCATTTCTCATACTAACCTACTTTTTGAGCATTAAATTATTATTAATGTATTAATCATAAGTAAACAAACTTTTTGAAACCTAACAACTAAAATTGTAAGGTTACATTATAATTCAAATCTAAAATGTGAGATATTTTTCAAACTAAGTTTTAAGCACCTTTCAAACATAAAATAATGTAAAAATATATATAATTGATCAAAATACTTAAACTTACTCATAACCAATTTAAAAACCCAAAAGAATAATTAAATTATATAATCTCGTAAATTTGTACCAGAAAAAGGTCAAAAATTCTGTTTACAATTCACAGAAAAATACCAAAAAATAATTTAACTACCAAATTGATTCCCAAGATGCTTAACGATTGTGATATTAAAAAAAGGGTCTCCTGCAACTGAAATGGTAATTAAACCAATTACTGTTTGTTCAATTTATTTACTTTTGCTCTCTCTCGCTTAACAAACAACAATCACAAGCTCGTGATCTTTAAATCTTTAATGTAAACATACATACATACTCTTTGAACATGTATTCCATACAACAATAGAGAACTTTATTGTATTAAAAAGGCAATGAGAGTTATGTTAGAATCATAAGACGATTAATATAAAAAACGATTAAGTGATTGTAAATGAATGGAATAACAAGATAACGCTATTAATACCATCAATGAATATTAAAGGGACAATGTCGCGTGATGTACACGCTTTTACAATCAGCCCTCATTACGCATAACTCAAATAAAAATTTTAATAAAACGCAATGAGCTCACCCTCAACTTGTGAGATTTGATTATATTGTAATTAGGGTGTCCATCATAAATTTGGCTGGTGATTTAGATTGGAAAGATTTTTTTTAATGCTAAGTTATGTCAAATTTTATTACAATTTTTGTAAATTTTGAAATGAGTTTTAAGAATTAACGGTGAATTTTGACAAACTTATAATTTTAAATTTTAATGAAGTTTTAAATTTTGAATTTAAAAAAAATATAAACTTTGAATTTTACTGAGTTTTTAAATTGTGAATTTCAACGATCTTTTATAATTTTGAATTTTAACGAATTTCTATACTGTAAATTTTGACAAACTTATAATTTTGAATTTTAACGAATTTCTAAGATGTGAATTTTGACAAACTTATAATTTTGAATTTTAATGAATTTTTAAATTTTGAATTTTAAAAAAATTTTAAACTTTGGATTTTACTGAGTTTTTAAATTGTGAATTTCAACGAACTTTTAAAATTTTGAATTTTACCGAATGTTTAAACTTTAAATTGGAACGAATTTTTAAATTTTGAATTTTAATGAATTTTTAAACTTAAAATTTCAACGAATTTCTAAATTTTGAATTTTTACTAATTTCAAACTTTTGAATTTTAATAAATTCTTGCAATTACAAATGACTTTGATTAGGTTTTTCAATTTGAAACTTTAACAACTTTTATGCTTCTTATTTAATTCAATTCTATTGAGGTTTGTTACGTAATACTTTTAGGGGGGAGAGAGAGGGGGTGTAAGATTTTGTGACAGTTCAAACAAAAGAAAATTCTCTTCATACAAGTTTTGTGACGAGGAGTAGGGGAAGGGGTCTAAAATTCATTATTGTGCATTACGTAATAAGTGAAAAATTTAACTTGTTAACTTTGAAGCAAAATATTTGAAAAAAAAATTTAAAAGTTCAAAAAATTCACTTTTATACACAGCACTTAGTTCTTTAGCCCCCAAAAACAAGCACCAAATAATAAGATTCATAATAAAACAAAAAGATTCACGATAAGAGAAAACTTTTGAAAAATGATGAAAAATTTCACAAAGCACAGTGAAAAGGAAAATAAAGAAGGAAAAACTTCTTCTTATAACAAAGTTTTATTTTATTATTATATTCATGCACATAAAACAAAATGCTTTATTACCGGTTGTATTTACTCCATAGCAAAAAGAAATTTTCATATTTATCTCATGAAAATCATGCGAATTTATTTATTTATTTAAATTAAAAGAATAGAAAAATGCCGACAGTAAAATGGAAAAGGAAATGAATAACAAATGAGATTAAAATTTGTTTAAATTGGATTATGTTTAAGATTGTTGTGTGTACTTTATGAGTTTATAGAGGATTTAAATTGTGGCAGAAAAAATAAACTTTTGAACTCAAAAATGCCATCAATAAATACCAAAAAAAAATATTCACTCTAATGCGATTAAATGTAAAGGAACGAGAAATTTTTATACTACGGAAGTAGAAAGATTTGTAGAACATTTATCGGTAGTTTGCATCAGTAATTTGGCATTATGTAGCTAGCACGTTTTTAATTTCCGTTTTCTATCAACTCAGCACAACGTCTGACACTTTCCAGTGAGAGGAGTTATAATTTGCCCATCATTTAACAATGTTAAAATATTTTTAACAATTTCCCTTCAATGAACGCCTCACATTACATATCCGAAATTTATATTGATGACTTGTACACACTTGCCAAGCTTGATATGTTATTTGATGCTTTCCACCCTTCATTAACTGCCTAAGTATTCATGACATTATTTTCCGATCATCTACTTTTATCGCCCCTCTCACGAACCATTCTCGATCCCCTCATCGTCGTTTTCTTCTTCATCATCTCTTCTTCTTCATCGCCATGAAACCAAAAATTATGGAAAACAGGATTAAATTGTCATGATTTTCATATAATAAGCTTTATAACATTTAATAATCGCCAAATAAAAAAAAAAAATGTGAAGAAAATGCTGAGGGATAAAAGATGAAGAAATAAAATTATTTGAGGGTTGATAAATAATCGCAAAATTTTTGTTGCCTTTTTTGTTCGCTCAATTTATCTTTTTAGACATTTTCTTGGTGCTCTATCAGGTCGTTTGGTGTATAAAAGGGAAAATTTTCTTTTAGATAAAAAGGATGTGAAAATTTCCTTTTGATATTTTTCACTTTTTTTTTGAAAAGTTTATATTTTATGGAGTGTTTGGCATAAAAGGTTGAATAGTTGATAATGGAGGGCAAATTGTTGTGAAATTTTTTGATTTTTATGGAGTGTTTTGAACCAATTTTTACATTGTTGTTGAATTCTGTGTGTTTTTTATGAAAGCTTTAAGGAAACTTAAGTCAAAATGAAAAAGTTATTTCATGCCAAAAGGTTCAATAAATGCTAGGATAGCAGATTGAATTGATTGTCATTTAGTCATCGAGTTCCAACTCTTATGATAAGGTATTTTGTGTTAAAAGATATTTTATTTTGAAGCTTCAGGAGCTTGAGTTTGAAGATGCTTTTATTAAATGAATTGAACAATGGAATCAAAGTTAAACTTAATTAAATTAATGTTTTATTCAGTCTTTAAAAATTCTTAATGCTGGGTTAAACTACCAAGTGTAACCTATCCTTAGTGTTACCTCTATAAATTAAAGTCAGAATCTCTTTAACTTCAACAGAATATCTAGCCGAAAAAAGTAATCTTTCGCAATAATTTGTCCAGATAAGTAATCGAACCCTAGACCTTGCACTTTTCGGTCACATGTTTGTACATTAAGCTATTGCCAATAGGCTGTCCATCGGTTAACATTTCAGGTCCATTCTGACAATATTCCATTATAAGGTAATCTTGTAGGGCTCGTTCCGATTTCTCCCGCAACACTTCAAGTTCCTGATCCGTTCCTGAATCTAACGTTGCCCAAAATGCCCAATTATGGCTTGATCTCGTACATTAAGCAGTTGAAGTATCTAAACTTCTGAAAAAGAACAAATTTGGAAATGGCTGGATTCGAATCGACGATCTTCGAGTTACCATACCAAATTTGAGCCAAGCGCCTTACCTATTCGACCAGCAAGGCACTTAACTGCTTCATGATGATGTTTATTAGCAAAGGAACCTCAATTGTTCATTCAAATTGTGACCAGGTGCTTTGCATGGTATATACCCCGCACATGATGTTGATGTCCTTTACTCACTATATTGTCTACTATACTAATTCAATTATTAATTAACCCAGGATTGCCAAGTAGTATTAGATCGAATAAGAGTTCGTATCCCCGACGGATCCTAAATTAAAGTTTGTCGTGATGTCTTCATTAAGTGTGAGAAAAAAATTTTCAAAACAAAAAAATTCCTAAATCACGCCAAACTTTCTATTCCTGTTGAAAATAAAAAAAAAAGAGCAAGTAAATCTGACAAATAAAAATAAAAGTTAAATATCACATTTATTGGATTAAACTCATTTAAACCGAACCCCAACCAGCAAAAAAAAGAACCAACTATAGTCGAATTCAGTTCTCAGCACTTTTAAATCCTTTTTCTAAAATAATTTTTTCCTTCCTCATGAAATGAATGAAAACTAGAAGCATTGCGGTTGATTATAAAAATGCTGGGTATTATGAAGAGGATGAAAATTGTAAGTCACATATTAAAAAATTATGCAAAAGTGTGTCTCGTCTAATCCCACAGTCAGAATACTTTGAATTATAAATTTTTATTAGATTTACAATGTAATCGAGAGTGAGTAATAAGCATCATCGCTTATTAACAAAAAGGGGTTGTAAGAGTGTAAATTTCAGCATACGCTCAGCGCCCGAATATCAATTAAATGTTGTTTGTTTTTCTCATCGAATATGAAAAAAAAAGTTTCGAATGATTTGCCAAATAAAAAGTGAATTACATCTTCAAAAAAAAAAAAAATATTCATAAAGTCAATAAATTCAACAGCAACCGGCAAAAAAACAAAATCAGCTCAACTGATTTTACCCTCAACTCAATTCTACACATTCCCACTCGTACAAACAATGCTGCAGTAATTTCTGTATATATACATAAAAAAAGGATATTCGTATTATGTTACCATGAGAAAAGCCGATGTTTTGTTTACTTAGCATTCATTGTAATCGGATTTATAAATAAAAAAGAAGAAGAAGAAAGGAAAAAGAGATTGCGTACCATCCCCTCTTCTAAATAGCTTAACTCTGATGTCTTTTATTTCATCAACATTATCATCATCGTGAAAATCTCACTCATTTTATTTTTGAGATATGAAATTTTCCTTCTTTTTTTCTGGGACATAATTTTTTGGGAATGGAAATTGTGAGCTGTTTTGTCATGGGCTGTCTGTTACGTCTAAATGGGTAAAGTAAGTCAATTTCTACCCGATGTAGCCTCTCTCATGAATAAAAATTCGATTTATTGAATTTTGAAGTTTAAACAAAACTTAACTTAATGGTTTGCAGAGCAGCCTTATGCCTCTACTTAGTCATATAATAGAAGGTGCCTCAGAACGATCCGTTAATCAGCCCACGAGACCCATTCCCTCTTAAAAAGTTGATCCCCTACCTCAAATATTATCGAATGCCTTTTAAAGGCTCCAAGATATCCTGGATGTGGGTAGGTTACGGAATGGTTTAGTATTTTGGTACCTAATTATTGCACAACCGACAGAGCAATCATGGGTTCGAGACTCAGCATGGGAAATTATTACTTGTCCATTTTTGAATTATATGTACTGGAAATGAAACTCCCAGCCTTCCTTTGTAGGCATCAGGCAGAAATGTAATCAGAGAAGTGGTGTGGATTCCACTATTAAATTTAGGTCTATGTTTGAGCGGGAGGTCTGGCGAATCCTCGCTTGTTATACTATCATTCGCCTTATAACGCACATAACGGGTTATCTGATTGATGAGAATATCCATAAGCAGCAATTATCTGGACATTATTAGTTTTATTAAGGACATAGGATATACATCATAGAAAACTTGGGAAGGTACAACAGATCTTCGATCGCAGTGCTGTTTTTGTTTTAAGCAAAACCCTACATCACTTTCTAAAGCACATAACGCACAGCTATGGATCTTAAGGTCTGAATGCTAAATCTTATTTATTTTAAGATGTCCTTAACAATTCAATTCATCGACAAATAAATTAGCAAAATGCAAAACCACTTCTAATTTTCCTACGCAAATTTCCCAAAACATCACATTCCGAAAATGCGTTTCCTGAACGCACATCCTTCCATTCACCCATTCATACTAGCTTCCTTCTTCCTTTTGTACTTTGATTTAATAATAAATGTAATATGTATAATGATGCGAGGGATGAAGATGATGATGTGTTAGAGGGAAGAGCTTGGCATATGCTTCGCATGATATGGTAATTACGAATAATACTTTTTATGATTGATGTTTATACGACACAAAATTTAATTAACATTTTTATTTGTACAATAAATTATTCATAATAAAATTTTAATTTAAACGAGAGAAGAGAAAAAAAAATTATTTTTAACGCCCTAAATAGTCGCAAGCTTGCCGTTGTGCGCTTTTTTTTACGGGCTGGTATAATGTGAAAATAAATATTCATATTTTTCATAAGCTTTATTACAACATTTATTTGAGCTAAATGTGCAATTTTCAAGCAGCTCAATTTTATTTTATTTTACGATCAAAATTCATAATAATCATCACTTGACTCGCTAAGTCTCAACTATATCAGCCGTAAGTCTCCTTTTCTTTCATATTATATTTTAATTTTATTTTATTATTATTAGCATACTACTCAATAATCATTTAACATTTATTATTATTCATCATCATATACGGAGGATATTGTGGTGCGATAATTGAAGTTTCTACTTCGCGCGAAATTTGAATGTTAAATATTTGATTATTTATCCACATCAGCGCAGAGAAATACACAGGAGATCAGTGATTGTAATTAAATATTAATTTTCATTTTACTACTGCGAACTCACCTCGAAAGAAGAAGAAGAGGATAAAAGCTATATAATGATGTATGTCTGTCAAGATTCGAAAGGTTATTTGGGTGTGTTGTGATAGTCGCAACGCAGTTTTTCGTGATTTTAAGTATATTCACAGCCACAATAAGATCAAGACGATGTTAAAGTATGATAAGAGTTTAAATTCACATTTTGTGAGCCTTATCAACAGCTACTAGTAGCTAAGTGGTAGATTCAATCAATAAACATTTGTCCGTAATGTAAATTGAAGATTCAGGTTCGATTCTTACTCCAAATCAACTCTATGCTTAGTTTTTGACCAGAATCTTGATTGCCACATATTAAAAACACTATTAAGCTAAAAGTTGACCTAAAATCGAGTTACAGACATTTCCAACTCGCTAGCAATTGACTGTGTTTGCGAAACGGCTGCTGCTAGGTTTGCAGTATGTCAATTATTCCTATAAAAATAAAAAATCAAGTGCTACACCCAAAAATTTACTAAAATTCATCCAATCAAACTAGGGAGCTTATTTACTATAATTTTACAATTACAGCCAATAAAACCCGTCCATTTTCCACGTTTATACAAAAAACCATAATGTTGATGAGCACCATCATGAATGGATGAACGATAATTGTTATTTTATGCAATTTGTACAAGACTTTTTCTGTAAAAATGCCATAAATATTGTTTTAAAAAAGTAATTACATTAAAAAAGCTATTTTAATGAATTCTCAATATACAGCGTATAAAAATATTTCAACTCATAAATTAAACGGTCCGACAATCTCCAAAAATGATGAAATTTCTTGTCACATCTCCTCATGTCAATAGTGCTCGAACGTACAATAAATATGCATGAGAAATATAATTTTAGATTTTTTTCAACAGTCAGTTAAATGAGCAAATATTAAAACACGATTAATGAATTATCTTTTGTTTGCACACATAATTTATGGTTCCAGATCAAATGACATTTTTCAATTTTCTCTCTTTCTCACCCGGGCTCGCTAACTACTTATCGCTCTTACACTTTTTTTTCATATTCAAAGTTCTTTTTTTTTGACAGAAAATTGGATCAATTGTGTTTACTCAAGTACCGCTGTGCACGCATATACCGTATGTGTGCACACATTACTCACATAAAATAAAATTCCATTTGCAATGTAGTGAGGAACATATATGCAGATATATTTTATACAACAGGCGAAAAAGTTGATATAATAATAATAAAAATCTAGTAGGAAATACTCTGATTTGGCACGAGTCCAAGAAGCATTTAAAAGAGAATTATTGACTTTTTTGGATAAAATATTGTCGATTGGAATTTGAAGTTTATTGAATGTCTCTCGATTCTGTGAATATGATTGGGTTCGAATAAACACTGTTAAAGATATATGATCTGTGAGTCTATCTGGTTAGAAACTTATACATCCTCATGAAGTTTGATCTTAAAACTTAGAAGATTCTAGTCCAGGAGTGCTTAAATTCCACCAAATCCATAATATCCTGATGATCCTGCTTTATACCTTTGTCTTTGCATTGTCTTTGGATTGTCTTTGGATTGTCTTTGCCTTGTCTTTGCCTTGTCTTTGCATTGTCTTTGCATTGTCTTTGCATTGTCTTTGCATTGTCTTTGGATTGTCTTTGCCTTGTCTTTGCCTTGTCTTTGCCTTGTCTTTGCATTGTCTTTGCCTTGTCTTTGCCTTGTATTTGCCTTGTCTTTGCCTTGTCATGGCCTTGTCTTTGCATTGTCTTTATTTTGTCTATTATCTAAAACTGTTACATAATTCAACAGAACAGCCAAATTCATAAAACAGCTTTCATCCTTAACTTCCATAATAGTCAGCTTCTCAAAAAATATAAGAAGAAAAAAACTCTTCCATTTTTTTGCTATTTAGATTTTCAATCTATTTTACAGCTACAGCTAGGAGAAAATAAATTGAATAGAATTCAAATTGATTCAAGAGCAATATAGATGCAAATAAGCTTTTGTTAGTAAAATTGTGATTGAGTTTTTCTACCCATTTTCACAACACACTTCTAAACGGAGATGGAGTTATAGCTAATGATGTGATTTCATTGCCATGAAAGGTAAATATAAAATGAAGAGCATGAAAAGTTCGAAAGAATTCAATTCAATGGAACGATGGTGGTGGTGATGATATCAGGTATAGGGATTTACATGATATTGCTAGCAATACTATTAAGATATAGCAGCTAAAATCACATTCAAGAGAATTAAATTGCAAAATTATTTAGATTCAATTTTCTTTTCTTATTATTCCATCCCAATGCGCGAACATTATTGAATATAAAAATAATAAAAGAAGAAGTTGTTGACATTATTGTTGTCAGGGTATGGTAATTTTTTTTTTCTTCTGAATTCTTCAAAGTTTAGATTAATTTTTGTCTCATGGGAGCTGATTGAAAACTTAATAGAATGTCATTAAAAATGAGGAAAATTGTGTGAATTTAAGTGACAATCTAGCAACGCAGAGACGTAGCAAGTGTTTTTATGACACAAGGTCGGTTTAATCGATATGCATCGACTCCTACCTTAGGGTATCTACCTACACCTAACCTAGGGTTTACCTTAATGTATAAACTAGAGGTATGTGTAGGTTTCGAAGGAGGTATAGGTTTAGGGATATGAGTAGGTTTAGGTATATAAGGAGGTGTCGCTCCCCTAAATTAGGTGCAATTTCTAAGACTTTCAAGACTACCTTAGGCCACTGGCACCAACCCCACTCAATAGGCACAAAACATTCCATTTAAATCACTCGATCAGATACCGACAGTAACTATGCATTGATTATGCAAATGAAGGAATTCTGTTACTTGCTGAATAAATAATTAACAATTACCTTTTTTAACAGCAAAGTAATTACAAGGCATAATTACAAGGCAGCCGTTAACTTTCGAACAATACATGCTTTTTAATAGCAGAATAAAAACAGAACTAATCCAGCACATTACCGAGTCATGAATTGCTACTCGACAGCATATTCTATGTGCACACTCAGACTCCCTGAACACATTATAGAAATTTATACAAATACCTGCCCATGGTATATACTGCAAGAATATTATAATAATAAAAATACTCATTTTAATGAGAAAACAAAAAAAAAGAGTTTGTTGAAGAAGGAAAGGAAAAGAATGGAAGATTGTGAAAAAAAAAAGGTAGAATTATTTGCATAGAATCGGTCTCGTCGACTTTGTCGTTCCTTGTTTTCATGCTAAATGCCATTTTAACTCTTTCTCTTTCTCTCACTCTTTCTTCATCTACGTGTGTATAGTTAAAACACAGAGCACAGAAAAGAAAATAATAATAATATTGAAATAAACATAAAAAAGCAAAAAAAAAAAAAATATTGTAGAGAAGGAAACATAAAATGTGCAAATAAAACTCAATATAAAGGCAAATTAGTGAAATGAAATTTTCAAAATTCCTCAGTTGCCTGTTATTGGCATTGTTCAAAGAAGTGAGAGAGTGAGCGAGAGATTGGAATGAGAAGTTGTTTGTACAGGCAAGTAGCAATATATGCTGCATAGTTTGTTCGCTTTATATATCTACATGTACATGGTATAAGACCCCGAAACAAAATACAGAATAAGTAATTTGCATTAATTTTTATTTTTGCGCATTTTTTAACTTGATAATTCAATTACCACTCTACCTTACATGAATTTCTTTTTTCTTCTTTACTTCTCTCTTTTCCTCTCGCGCGTTCTGTTTTATTATTTTTAAATAAAGATACAGACTTTTTCGAATTGAAAGTTAGGTAAATAGACTTGTCCTGTGAAGAGGACTGCGGAGCATTTTCTTGTACGATAGCTTCTGTATACTTTCAAGCTAAAGATTGATTGTTTACAGCAACAGTAGTTTGATTGTTGTAAACACAAGCAACCTAGGTTTGATCCAAAAGAGTCGTAGCTAGTTGCGCAACTTATGAGTGACTAGCGATCATTTTGTTACTGGCAAGCAGCCACAGTCAAATTACTGATTGTTAATCAATTCTCTAGCTTTAAAGATATCCTTGAATTTTTTCAGATCAAAAACACATAGAAACTAAGTTGGTTCTTAGTTATTTCATGTATTTTCATCCATGTTCATAAATTCGGATGCACTAGCAAAACTAGCATCTCTTTGGCATCCTTCTGAAGCTCGAATTACTTTCAACTAAAACCAAACAGTGAGAAATAAGCTAAAACCCAAAAGACAAGCTAGGTTAAGAGACTTAAGGTCATTAAGAATAACTAAACTTGAACTAGACAAGCCTATCTATCACCTTTAACTAGTTACCAACACCACATTGAACAAATTACGATCTATCTGCACATATCACCAAGAAAATCGGTTGAAATAAACTTGAATATTACAATTGGCATTCATGTAATAGAAATATCAGCATCGCGAATAGCAGCAACAACAACAGCAATATTTATGCAAAAAAATAAAATTTTATTGATGGAAAAATAAAAACTTGCCATTCAAAAATCCATTTAAATTAAAATTCATCGATGATTTTTTATGATTCTTCTCTATACCTTATTCATCGAAAAAAAACGAATGCAAAAAAGAATCCAGAGTCGAGAAGAAGAATGGCAATATTTATTTGCTCATTCTTCTCGCATTGTTTTATTGCTTTTTCGCGGTATCAACTCGCGGGATATCCAACGGATTGTTTCTCTTATTCTTCTTGTTGTTTTTATATTTTTTAAAGTAAATAATAGAGATGTTTTGCGTATAATAATATAAGCAAGTAATAATAAATATCAACAACATGTATGCAAGTCGATTTGTAACATGAGGGCTTAATTCTCTTTGATGCTCCGTTAACATATTCCAATATATGTAAAGCTTTGATTTAATGATTATGTTTTTTTTTTCCTTTTATTTTCTTTTCTCTTTACATTTCTTCTTTTCTTCTTTGTGCGGTACCGTGGAAAAAGGATGCACTTTGATGATGAAGATCCTCACTCAACAAATATGAAGAACAACTTGAACAAACTGAGAAAGTTTATTTAAAGATTGGATTTCGTAAGGTTTTATATTTTGTGTCTTTTGCCGCCGCTCATTTTTTTACTGCTGGTGGAAAAGAAGAACAACTTTCTACCTTTTTAGTAGCGAAGGATAAATTTTTTGAGCTCGGTTTTCGCATGGCTATGAGAAATGTTTTGTTGATTTGAGAAGTGATTTGACTTGAATTCTTTAATTATATGGATGAATGAATGGTAAATTATGAGAATTATATTCTAAAATTTGTTCGGAGATATAAGTTCTATAAATGAAAACTTGCTCTTTTTTCTTACGTTAAATTGATTAGGGGTCGTTCACTTATGACGTCCGAAATTAACGGCCGTTTTCAAAAAACAAAAATGTAATGTAAAATGAATTTTCTTGCTGAACCCCCCCCCCCCCCCCCTTGGACGTCATAAGTGAACGGCCCCTTATTGAAGTCTTTATCTGATTGGTTAAGTCTTTACAGTTACTTTTTTTACAGTCAGAATTGACTTCAAAATTTGTAAAATAAACTCAAATATTTCCGTTGAAAATGATGCAAAATATTTATATTTTGATGCAAGAAAAGGTGCGAGAATTCAAAATATAATTGAACGTTATTATTTAAAAGTAATTTGCAACCGAATTTTTAAAAGCTAATAATTTAAAAATCAAAAAATGGAAACAAAAACCATCAAAATATCTAAAACTCTAAACCACGCTTATCTAACAGCACCAAAAATTCCTCTCAAACCACAAATGTCATCTAAACTTCTTCTTAATTTTCATTTTGTGTTGACAAGCATCTTCCTAAGTGGTGTAAATAATTCGTAAAATGCGTACTAAAGTGGATCTTCCGATGACTGACTGCACATATCGACAAAAGACAAAAAAAGAAGAGATGAAAATTATAAAAAAATAAGACAAAAAAGGGATCCGCCACACAATGAGTGTAGATTGTGGCGTTGAGTAGGACATGTGCTATGTTTATGTGCCGGTATCCTTTGAAATTTATTCAAAATGTCTCATTTCTTTTAATGGTTAGCGAAAAGCGGAATTAAGTAATTTATAAAGGCTAGGAAAGACGGGAAACTTTCAAAAATCAATTTTTATCGCTTAGCGGTGAGGAAAAATCACTTGAATGCTATTAAGTAGCATCATCACTGGTGATAATTTTCTCCAACAATAAGCGCGTCATTTTAACAATGTCTGTCATTTGACTTCCTCTCCATCGTTCTTCCCCTTATGCTATGTGTCTCGAATTCGGTTCCCGAGCGACGAAAATTAAATATGCAAAATTATTTTTTGGGATTTTTTTGATTAGTCATGGAAGTGACGGTTATTTAATAGAGTTAACTACTTCCTTTTTAGATAAGATTATATACTGTTGAGAACTCTTTGCAATGACTATCACAAAATTGATGGATTAGCAATTTGGATGTTCTTTAGGGTGCACTTCATTAACCATTACCTAGGGTGCACCTCATATACGTTAAGGCTATAGCTTTTAGACATTTTGATTTGTCAACAGTGTATTGTTGAGCAATCACTGTTCTAGAGAAACCTTAAGAGTACCAAAACCATTCACAGCTCGGGATTCTTCTTCCCTCAAATTCAATTCAACATCATTGAGTTTATATTATTACAATAAAAATAATATGAATTGTGTATTTATAGATAGACATACATACGTACAAACTACCAACCGAGAAAAATTTCCAAATTGAATAAAACAAACTTTATTTTAATTGACTCGAAATAAATTGCTGTTGCTTCTGTCATATCAGTTAATATATTATTGTTCTAGCTTCTTTGTGTTTGTGTGGCAGCATACACAAGTAAGTCACAACAATAATATTTTTTCTTTACTATTTTGATTGTATTAGTTTTAATTGAATTAAATAGACGATAAAATAGTCACCCCAAGGGTATCAGTTCATTTTCTATTAAATTTCATCACTTACACAGCTGCACATAGTGAAAGAAGGAAAATAAAAAGCTAACACGACACTTCATTATTTGATATTTATTGCCTTCAATTTTCTTTTCTCTCATTTTTTTTCTTTTTTGTTGTTTTCGAGGGGTTAGAACGTTAAATACATAACGATTATTTGAGTGGAATAAATTTCATAGTACGTTGTGATTTCTCATTCCTTATGTTCCTAATTTTGTTTTTTTTTCCTCCCCATTATTCTCATTTTGCTTTTATTATTCGACTTTTTTTTTCTTCTATTTCATTTAGTGGCAATAGACATTACTTAATCGCTTGTACGATGACTGTCATTTTCATTTTTATTCATGTTGACTCAAAAAAAAAGTTTTACTTCCATTTTCATGTTAAATGTTGCTATTGATTAAGTCATTCGCTTGGAAATACTTCTGAATCTCAAGAATGAAAGCAAAGAAAGAATATAAATTTTTATGTCATTTTGATTATGCTATTAATTCTCAATCGATTTTCAGTTTAGAATGTGAGAAGATAAGAAAAGGAAATCTCATTAAAAGATGTTGAGAAATTATTTATTGGCGACTGGTATTTTTGGGCGCATTTTTGAGGCGATTTGAAGATTTTTAATGAATTTTGAGGTTATATCTGATCATATTGTAGACCACACTGTTCATAAAGCTAGTTCTGAACGGCACATTAGTGTCGTATCTCTGCCATTTTGATGATAAAACGCTGATAAATCTTAAACTGCGAACAATAATTCGAAACAGATTTAAATCATCAAAATAATAAAAATTGATCAAAACACGAGTAATCAGTTCTAAGCTCTTGGTTACATCAAATCAAAAATATCCCAAAACGTCCCCAGCAATCCTTAAACTACCTCACAAAAACCAGCTAACCTTAAAATGCTCAAAAGATAAGAATCTCAATTATAATTACTATATCTTAATAATTATTGAAGGAGATATCTCTTCTCGAAAAGCATCATTCTGCATACTGTGATCACCTTCCACACACTCTCAGCAGGACTCATTTTAGTCTCTTAATTTGCCATACACTCGTGTAGACTTCTTCTTCTTTTTTTTTCATAAAAAAATGATATTTTAATAAATTTTCGATTATGATCAACTTAATTATTCGCTTTTATTAATTAGTTGGTCATTTTAATGTCATAAATATCTGATTTACTCCATCTGATCTTATTTATCGAAAAGATTTTATTGAAAATTAATTATTGGGGCATTCAAGGCCTGTGGTTCTGTGGTCTGGCAATTTTTGATATTTTATAGCTTACTCTCTTCAATTTCGTATGACTTGATAGGAATTTTATTTCGATCCTTCCAGCTGTGTCTCCAGGAATGTCCTTTTCTTCTGAGATTTGATGAAGTATGGAAGATAAAGTCTTGGATAATTTCTTGCATTGTCAGAATTGATGTTGAGATTTGATAAGAAAAATTTGTTGGCATTTGAGATAATTTGTTGTTATTTTCAACAACTTTGAGGTTATATTTTTATATTCTTACCCGAGATACTAATGTTGTAAGAATTGAGCGAGTCCTTGTCTTGTTGGCAACTCTTTATGACAGTATTTCTCAAAATTTTCAGACCATGGAACAGTAAAATCTTGTTTATCATTTTGCGGCACACTAGGAATGACGATACTGGCTCCAAGAGTATAGTTTGAGCACAACTGGTCTGTATTGTGTTTGATAGACAAGTTTTTGGTGGGAATCGAACCCAAGACTTTACAAATAACAGTTTTTTTAAACTTCCTGGTACCTATCAACCAGGAAATTGAGGCATTCATTATCTATAGGCAGATTCGCTTATGTAAAGCTAGATATCCAAAATTCCACTGTGCTGCAGCTTCAAAAAAATTAAAAATTTATTTTATTATGCAACCAAACAGCAGGAATTTTTAAAAAAAAATCCCAATAATTATTAAGTTGTAACATTAAAAATTCACATCTCATAAAAATGTTTCGACTAATCTGAAAATTATAGGATACACAAATGATTATAATTGACAGTTCAATTAGATACAATTTTTTTCGCCATTTTAGGATAGCCGACATCAATATTAATTTAATATAAAGCTAGTAAATGACAGGCTAGTTCTCTCTTAAAATTAATACTCAAGTTAATCTTTAATTAGCTGTAACATAAATTTTATTGACTGCACACAAACTCGATTGGAATATGACTTTATTAAGACTTGACGAAGGTAACCTTAATAAACTAATAGACACCTTAGTCAACAAACTCTATAATTTTCTATGTTTAGATGTGCGAGACCATATTTTTCACCAAAGAATCGACAAAAAAAAAATAGAAATTGACAGCACGATTTCAAATAACGATTGTCTACTTTTTTGGCAAGAGGCACCCCGTCAATCGATATATTTTTATAATGAAATGATAAAGAAAAATCTCTGGTGAAATAAAAATTAAGTGAAAAATTTCAACACAAAAAAAAATAAGAACAAAACAAAAAATTTTCAATTTCTTTAGCTGTTTGTTATTTTTGGAAATCCCGTTGTAAATCCAATAGAAGTTAATAATTTTTGACACATGTCATGCTGTTTTCAGAAATTGCTTTTTAAGTGGAATGGGCCACCCTCATCATACACATCTCAATACAACGTTCAATATAATATTCATACACTAAAAAGAAATAAAGAGTGTAAGTTTTACAATGCAATTGTTTAACTCTAGAGTGAGGAAAAAATGTGCCTTAACTATTCATTTAATTGACTTACAAACACTTAACAATGAGGCATAAGGAGAAGAAGGAAGAAAGGAGAGAATTGATGATGAAGAGAATTTCTAGTGAAAATAAATATAACAATACACAAAAGACTAAAGTAGCTTATCCTATCACTTTCAAATGGAAAAGTAATATCGGATTATTATTATTTTTTTATTGTTGTTGTATGTTGTATATGCGCTCAAAAAATCAATCAGCATGACATCAATAATACAGTAATCATTTATGTTTGTTGCAAACTTTTGCTAAAGAAGATTTGAAGACTAAGCTGAGCAGATTTTGAGTTTTTGTCTTGTTTCGAACTTTTTCTTTAAACATTTTAAATCTCTAATTTGTATCAAGTTCAGTAAATCTTTTTCAAATTGACTATGAAAACTTATGTTTTGTGTACTGATGTGGATGGAATCTGTTGAAGGTCGACACAGTTTGGATAAAGATTCTTCGGATTATCAGGTATTAAAAATTATTTTTTGACTTTAAATTGGAATCTACATCCGATGTCATTTGAAAAATGATTCTGCTTGGTTTTTCAGACGACGGTCCTCAATTTTAGCTTTTTTTTAAGTTTTTAAAAAATAAAATAGTTTTGTTTTGTTCTAATTCGCGCAGAAACCCCACTCTGGGATATAAAACACTCTCGAATGGGATTCGAACTTATGGTTATCAGGCATTTATGTTTATGTTGGTTAACCACTTGGTCATCGAAGGCCTAGCACCTTTTTGGACAATAGTCAACTAGCTCTTTCTAGATCTCGAATATTAATTTCTTTTGAACGAAGTCCAACTACAGGAATGATTTATAAGGCTACTAGCCGTATTCAATTCTAGGATTCAAATTTGATGAAGGAAAAAGGAGCTTTAACCGTAACAAGGCCGTGAAATGATAAGGTACACCGAATAACTCTAGAATCTTGTCCCAGCTAATTAAAGAACAAGCGTCAGATTCAGAATGATCAGAAAACAGTGATTTTTCCTCGTCATTTTGTGCTTACACCGCATGTCACTCGTATCATACTTACAGTGTGAATCTTCGAACTGATAATTGAACTTTTCCACAAAGATCAAATCCTCAACAAACCTTCAATATTCTCATCAGTTCTCATATTAACAGCATTGACTCCAAAACTATGCCACGCGGAACAAAAGCAAATCTAAAAGCGCAAAAACTCTATGCGTCAACAATGTCTTCTCTCGCCTCACTTGGATATCATTACACTCCCATTAGAGTGTTTACCCGAGATAGATCTCGAGCTAATTTCCTTAATATTCCGCATAAATCATGGAACAATGCACTTTACTACCCATTGAAATGCGCCTCAACCATCCAATTATAAAGATTTTAAAAGTCTTTATTAGCTTTCGTTTCCAGCCAACATTCAAATGTTTGTTATTCCGTTCAATAAAAGTAAGAGAAAAATGCTCAATTTGATATCAAAAAGGCATGCACGTTTTCGCATTAATCATGGTTTCGAAGAATTTTTATGCATTTTTATTTATTGAAATAAAGTTGTTAATGTCAATTTCTAAGAATCAGTGCATGAGAATGAAAAGAAGGGGGATATTTAAGATTCGTTAAGCAAAGAAGCAGAAAAAAATGGCAAAAAGGAGAAGAGAAGAAAAAGAAAAAACGATTCGATAAATGCATGAAAACGCCATGAATATATTTTATGCTGCTGCTCATTGTTTTATATTTTTATTTCTTTCTTTTTTAAAATTTTTCATGAATTGAATAATGTATAATATGTACACACATAGAATTTAAATTTCATGAACGAGAAGAGAGACGGAGAGAGAACAGCCACAAGGAAATTTATTACCTTGTGTGTGCTTTTCATATGCCAATTTATAAAAAAGCACAAGCTAAAAACTGTGAAAATGTTTAATTTCATGACGCCATTGCACCGATTTAAAGTATTTTTAATGTTCATGAAATTTTCATTCTTTTTTTTTGCCTCTGCCCCATTCTCTTCCTTCCTTTTGTTGCTGACTGCTTCTCGTTTATATTTTATAATCACTCTGGTAGTCATCATTATCATCATCATCCACATCACAGAAACCTCATCCTCATAAATACATAAACTCAGGAGAGAGAAAAAAATCTTTAACACTTGGACGCTAATTTCTTTGGATGTTGCCGGTTGCGGCTTTTATTTTTAACACATCAAGATGTTATGATTAATCTTTATGAAAGGTAATGAGCGTTGAATATAATGTATTCATAATCGGGTTATCTCGATTGACTTTATCGTGTGTTCTCAGGTGTGGTGCTGGAATCGTTGAAGCATTACACCTGTTAAGTGATGTTATCTAAGTAGGAGGTTCATCCAGAAGCTTAAGCATGGCAATTTTAAAGATTTTTGACTTGAGAGTCGAAGTGTATTTGAGAATGTTAGCTTAAAAATAAGCACTAGCAAAAAAAAATTGAGTGTGACTTAATAGATTAATTTTTGGTGTCCGGGAGCTGGTTTCTAAGGTATGCCTTAGCCATATATCCTAAAATGGCAAAAGGATACCAGAAAAATCGGTCCTAATCCACCTTCGCTTTAAAGAAAACTTCTCAACTTTCATGAATAGTTTTCGAAAGTAAAGTTCTAGTAACCTCCTTTCTGCCATTCCTAAAAAAACAATCTAAATAATCGAAAGATTCCTTAAAACTCATTAACACCAAAAAAATTTCAAAAACTAATTCCAATCCAGAACATCTGCATCCAAACGATGTTTTGTACGATTTATAATAAGCATGCAGATAGACAGACACATAAGCATAAGCAAAAGTGAGAAATTGTGAGCGGGACCACCAATCAAGGATATATATTTTATGATATTGTTAATTTATGTTAATTATTTAATAAGATGATGAATTTATATTTCATTCAAATCTCACAATAATAATGAAAAAAATAAGAGAATTTTTGTTCGTAAATATATGTTCACAAGCGGGCATGGTCAATACAAGCATTTTTCATTTTTCACTTCATTAATGCCTATTTAGACAGAAAAAAGAGCTAAAGAAAAAAAGATCAAAAGATTTCTTTTCATAATCTTCTTCTTATTCGCTTTATTTTTTTGTAGCAACAACAATAATGACGAAAGTGTGCTTATATTAATCAGATTTTTATTATTATAAAAATATCCATTCAATTTTTTTCTTTGAATAATAATGCACAATGATAAAGAATGAATCAAAAAAATAGAGAATAAATAAATAAAATATTTCTTTTTTGAAAAGGCAGACGAGTCTCGAGTATGCTTTCTCGAAATCCCGGTCCCGACAAATTTTCGGGATCGGGATCGGGATTGAAATTTTTCGGGATTTCCCGGGAAATCCCGGGAATCCCGAATATGTAAAAAAATTTAAAAAACAGCATTTTTCTGCTTTTTTTTCCAAAAAAAATTGTATATTTTTTTGCTACTTATACGGTCATTTATTCCTTAATTAATTAGTTATAATTTATGTGTTGCAAGGTAGATGTTTTAATCCATGTTTCCTTTGAAAAATGTGAACATAAACAAAAATAGAAAATAAATGTTGATAAAGATGTAAGTTTAAAGGTTATAGAAAACGGTGTGAATATAATAATAAAAATTAAGCATTAATGAAAAAACTTTTAACAAATGCAATTGCATTTAGATTCTTGTCAAGTAAACGTTTTCTTTGTTTTGTAAGAATGTTGTTACTAATAGAGAAATTTCGTTCGCTTTGAGTTGAGGTCGGCTGCATTGTTATCAATGCATCGTAAAGTTGATCTAACAAAACGGTTCTCTTCTTATTTTTGTCATACCAATTAAACTCTCTTTTCAAGTTATTTGGTTCTGTTGCTGCTGCATCTGTTGTTAATGATGTATATTCAGATATGCTTAGTTTCAGTCTATCTCGAATAGAAATGTTTGACGGTTGGATTTGATTTGCACTGGATGTTGAAGCTTCCATAGCTCCATTTGTAGAGTTTTTGACAAAATACTTTTTCAATAAGTCAATGCCAAGTTTATGTATTGCAGCTTTTGTTGACGATTTAAAATGCTTGTCTAAAGAAATATATTGAGGTAAAGTATTAAGTCAATTAATGTTCCATTTCTTCGTGCACCTATGCGAGCGCAATTCATATCGTAAACCTTTTGAGACAATAATGTTCCTTGTAGCAACAATTCGTCTAGCAAAAAGTTAATTGTTCCTTCAGCAATTAATAAATCGTCTGATTTACGCAATAATTCTTCTGTCGCGTATTTAGCAGGTTCTAAAACATCAATAATTTCCTAAATTAAAAAACCGGGATTTTCAATCCCGATCCCGATAAATTTCGGGATCCCGGGATTGATCGGGATCGGTAAATCCCGGGAAATCCCGATCCCGATCCCGATAGCGAGAAAGCATAGTCTCGAGTGAGTCAAGCGAGTACACACAAATTGACTCAATATTTAACGTTGTAATAATGCTTAGTGAGTGGATATAAACTTTTATTTTTCATCATAATATGAAGTGTGCCGCAAAATAATCTTAGATATTTTTCAATAATAACAATGATGACGAGGTCATGAAAGAGTTTGTTTGATTATTTTCAGAGGTTTTGAGAGTATTCACTTTTTGAATTATTGGTCAATTCAGATGAAGTGTTTTTGAGACAAATTTAAAGTTAAATTCTTTTCTGTTAATTCCACATTGTCATGTCTTACTAGCTTCATCTTATTCTCAATTTTGATTAAATAAGATTGGATCTCATTACAACTGATGGGAGTGAAGAACTAGATTTGATATTAAAGCTCCTCTGAATCGAACCTTTTCAGATTGATCCTATAGAATGTAATGTAGGGTTTTGCTAATAGCTAAAGCGGCACTGCGATCGATGATCTGTTGTACCATCCCAAGTCCCCTATGTTGATGTTGTCCTCTATGTTAGAATTTCTATGAATTGATCCTTCTTTTATTTAAACCTACTCCGAAATGAACATACTTCCTGTAAACATGTTCTTATGTGGAACCTACAGTTTGTCTGTCAGCACATTAAGCAAGGGCATGGTCCTGATGAAATGATCAAAAAGGATCAAAAGTGATCAAAAAATGATCAAAAATGATCAAAATTGATCAAAAATGATCAAAATTTAATTGTTCAGTTCCACATCCTTGACATTAAGCTGATATACTTTCATCACTGTTCTGCGCCAAGTAGCTTCTGGAAGACTTTCCCCTTGCGAACTTCAACCAAGGGCGGTGTAACAAACTTATGTTTCTGTCATACCATTGACATTCTCTCTGGCAAAAGAAATGATCATATGCAGTTCTATTTTTATTAGAATTTATAATCCTTCCTTACGAATTTTTATCAAATCATTCTTTAAAGTCAACCATGCTAATGCAAACAAAAATTTCAAAAATTTCCGATGAGAACATTTAAAATTTTCAATCTTTAACCCCTGAGCAATTTTTCAACAAATAAAGTTTTTATTAAACAGCATCATAATCCACAATAGAATCACATAAAGGAGCGAAAGATTAAGTAAATACATAAATGAAATACCTTTTCGTTTTCTTTTATTATAAGATACATATCTCACATTCCTCTTCAACTACTTTTCTTTATATTTAGCAACTAAAGTTCTTCTCTTTTAGTTGATAGATGATTATCGTTCTTGTGTAAATAAATCTCATCGTGTGTGAAAACTACAATAAAAAAAAATAAGTGAACATATGAAGAAAAAAAAAAAGTTATGTGTAAAGTGAGGAGGAGAGAGATTCTTAATTGTTAACACACCAAACTTGACTGCTGACAGACACAATGTTTCATACATTACATTCATTTCATTTTTCATTTATTAAATATATAGAAGGTATAGATATTGCGATGGTTGGCTGGAATTTTGCGGTGTATTTGTTTTTCGCAAAGAGCGAGGTGTTAATTTTGTTTACTCTTTTGTTACTTCGGCTTCCTTTAATTCTTATTTTTTCGTTCTACCTTAAGTCTGTTTATCTTACTCACAAATGTATTAAAAGCTACAACACGGCGCAATGCGTTTCTTTTTCTTTTCTTATTGATTCCTTCTTATTCTTCAGTTTATTATGATCTTTTTTCATTATTTTGTAAATTGATTGTGAAGGCTGCAGGAGATGGAAGAAAAAAGTAAATTCCTTATGATCTCATTGATTTTAACTGACTTCATTGAAATCATCAATAGCTCTTAACGTAATGCGATCAAGTAAGTAAGAAAGTCAGATATGGCTGAATTGGTTGGTTGTGAAGACATTTAAATTTCATTATTTGAAGTCTTTAGGTTCGAATCCTATAAAAAGTTTAAAATTATAGAAATAACCTGTTTATCCTTTTCAAAAATAAATTTTTTTTAAAAAATCTCCTATAAATTAGACATATAGACAAAAGAAACCCTCACAACGCTTAAAAATGCATCGAAAAATCTCTCATAAAAAATACCCTCAATAAAAAATGAAGAATCATTCAGAAAATAAATAAATCAATTCCTAAATCTTATTTATACAATCAATCAACTAGTTGTTATTGAAAATAATAATATTGAGATCATAATAATGTAATAAAAGGCTTCTGAGGAATTGCCATGACATATAGTATGTATCGACATGTGAAGAGATCAAATTAATAGAAAATAACAAAATCATGAAATTTCATCGAGTCGGTTAGAGGGAGATTTTCAATGAGGCACTTAAATAAATATAATTAGAGGTGATAAATGAATGTGGATATGCTTCTCATAAACGAATGTTCCAATATGAATAATATTCGAGAGACTTGTATGCACAAACAATTTTCAAGTAATCACATCATAAAGATGAAGCGAATAATAAAAAATAATTTTTTTTTTCTCTCTTTTCATGTCGAAAATCGTTAATTTCAATTGACTAATAATGAATGCCTTTTATCATTTCCGACTTTAAGGTTTTTTTTATTATTATTTAAAAAATATATATTTTTTTGAATTATGTATGTAAATAGATACGTTAGCGATCAATATATGTTCAAGTATGAGCAATAATATAAATTTTAAACATCAAGCCGATCGGCTTTTTTTATTGAGATCTGAAAGCAGTAATAATTTACTTTTCTTTCGTTGTTTTTTTGCATTTCACAACATTATTATTATCTGATTTTTTTTTTTTTCGCTTAACTTCTCCTGCACATATCGTATATAACCATGTTATGCTCTTATGATCATAAACACCCATCCGAACTAATTCACTGCCTACTTTTTTGCAGCATCGATAGCTATCGTAAATTGGTAGATGTCTTAATTATAAAAAGATTTCTTCTTTATCTTCTCTTTCGCTCTAATTCAAAGGTTTAGCTTGTTATGGCTAAGATGTGAAGTTATAGATTTGATAGCTGATGGAATGTCTTTTTTAACGTTTGGTTATCTGGGTTTTTTGGTTTTTTGAAGTTTATTTTTGATATATATTTAACAATTTCTTTGCGATTAATTGCTTCTTATTAGCTGTTTAAACTACCTTTTACTCACCTTTATCCTCAGTTTTACTTGATTTCTGTAAATTTTTGGATTTTTTATCAATTTTCTTCAAAAATCCATCAATATTTTGCATCATTTTGGAAAACCTCTCAAATGTTTTTCGCATCTTTTATTTAAAGCTCAAAAATACGTAAAAATTTCACCAGCGTCATATCCGAACATTAAAGAATACTGTAAAACTTCATTTTCTGTCTTGCTTCTCATCACCCGTTGAGTGAGTGTTGGGTGGCTCTTAATAGCAGTAAACAAATTATCAAAACTGAAATGATGCCTTCACAAAAATGTTTATAACTTCCAAATAAAAAAAAACTTAAGTCAAGAGAAGTAGAAGGCAAATCAATAAAAATGTTAATTTTATTTCTTTGAACATTTCAAAATTTATAACAGCAATTAGGTGAGTTTTAATTAGTTTCTATCGACTTTTTGCCTTTCCGTTTTGTATATTTTTTTTTTTATTTTGCATATTTCAACCAACCAAACAAAAAAAATATCTTCTTCATTTTCATCGTTAACTAATCATTGAGATCTCAAAAAGCGATATAAGATTGTGCGACAAAGTGGATAACCGATAATGAATGTGAAATATTGACCAATTCTTTTCATTACGAACTAAAAAACTCATAAGAGTATAGATACATGCGAGCTAAGATGTATGAAAAAATATTCAAATTAGTCGTAATTAATTCACTTTTTTCTGTTTTTAAAATACCGTAATTTCTTTTAATTCGAAATAAAGTGTGTGGGTTTTAATTTTTATATACTTATGAAAAACACGACAATCACGAAGATGTCGAGGAGAATGATGATCTGATCTCCTTTCTTGTCAAATTGAATTTTTTTTTTGTATTCAAAACTCTTTAATTAATTTTTTGAGACGCAAGTTTTATAAACATTGACAATTTATTGAGGAACAATTTTAAACGCTTTCTTTTGGGCGTTTGTTGGATATCCATCTGGGAGCTTAATTGTTTTGTACAGCTTAGCTACTGTTTACATTTTCAATTATCACTGAAAATTACAATTTTCTTTAATGTATGACACGTGTGATATTTTCTATTATTGTGAGAACTCAAGTGCATTTTTATCTATTTTTAACTCTTTGTAGAAATTTTTAATTTCTTTCAGATAATTTTTCAAGTGGCTTGGGATGATTTGTGAGGTTATTTAAAAGTTAATGAGTCATTTATAAGAGAATTTTAGATTTTTGGTAAACATGATAAATTTGTCTAGATGAAAAACTAAATCTTCAGCGTTTTTACATTAATTTTAGTCAAATCGAAATTAAATAAAGAAATACACTAATTGAGTAATGGTCAAATGATTTTTATTATTATTATTTATTTGTCGACGTTACCGTCCGGAAGACTTAGTATTTATACATGTTTTACTTTTTACATTGATTAGTGATACATTTCATATCACTATTAGTATTATGTAGGATCAAGCTTCTAATCTTCATATCTAGGTTTCAAATAAACTAAGGCTCTCGTTTCAATCTTCTGTGGGCGTGACGTGATACATTTCAGGTCCGTTCTGACAATATTCGATTATAAGGTAATCTTGTAGCTCTCGTTCCTATTTCTCCCGCTACACTTCAAGTTCCTGATCCGTTCCTTAATCCAACGTTGCCCAAAATGCCCAATTATGGCTTGATCTCGTATATTAAGCAGTCGAAGTATCTAAACTTCTGAAAAAGAACAAATTTGGAAATGGCTGGATTCGAACCGACGACCTTCGAGTTACCATACCATATTTGAGCCAAGCGCTTTACCTATTCGACCAGCAAGGCACTTATCTGCTTCAAATCGCCATAGTCATGTATGAAAGGCTGGGTTCAAATCTCACATATGTAAACTCACAATGTAATTAATTCGCAAACAAACGTTTTTTTTTTGTAATACTTCTATCTTAAGACATAAGTAAACAACCTTACACTGGAATAGTTAAGGTTTGAAGATCTGTTAAGAAATATTATGCTTTGGAATTGCATATTTAAAACTATAAAACCCTCTAGTTGAAACCACAAGTCGAAGACATTCCAATCATATTCAATAGAGAATCAATTGTGGCTTAGTCATAAATCTTAACTCTAACCTTACAAAAAAGTCAATTTCAAAACATTTTTCCCATGCGAAAAATCCTTTCAACATAGCAAAAACACTCAATTAATCTATAAAAAGATATTATTACATCTTTTCAATTTCTTAATGACTGTGAAGGTAATGCTGTCGAATCATAAACAATATTTGATGTAAATGGCTATAAATGTTTCCCATGCAAAAAGTTTATACTTTAATTAATAACGAATCGCTCATAAAAGTATCAGATATGTACAAATTTACAACGATATCCAGTCATTGACAGACAAATAGACTGTTTTAGTCAATTCGTTCAATGTCTACGATTGATCCATAAAAAATTATGGTCAATCTTAAATATGAAGTCTCAAATTAAGAGAAAAAAAAGTTATTAAGACAAATAGACACATGGACTTCGAGTCCAAATACTCAAAAAAAGAAAATCGAGCAATTAATTTATTAATTATAAATTGATAGAAATTTTTTGTTTTGTTTGCTTTTTGTATTTGCTTCTCACTTTATAATGAGAAATTCATTTTCATCTCTATTTTTTTATTATTTTCTTTTTCTTATGCCGTCTATTCTATTTGGTGATGAGAATTTGAGAAATTAAATTTAAATATTTGATGTTGGTGATGATGATGCTGATGAGAAAAAATAAAAGAAATAAAGAATAAAATTAAATTGAAAACAATTTTTAAGACGAATGATATTTCAACAATTTCATAGCTCAATACTCGTCGGGTGAAATAATTTTCTGCAATATCAATTGAATCATGAAGACATTTTTCACTTGTTTTTAATGTGTTTGTAGATTTTTTACATCATTTTGGTATAAAAGTTTTATTAAAGTTTAATGATGGGCAAGATCAGAAAAAAAGGGAATAAATATTCAAATTCAGATTTCTCTGCTTTTAATAACTTAATCAATATGATTCCTTCACTACATGATAGCTAATAATAGTAAGTTTCTATTTAACATTCATTTTTCAAAATGGCGACTTATTAAGTAAGTTTAATTAACAAATTAATATTTGAAATCGATTTTTCTTTCAAAAGAAAGCAAGATAAATGTTTGGAAGCTTGACAAAAGTTGTAGAGCTTGCTTTTTTCTATCATATGATCAAAATAGATTTTATTAAAAATGAGTTATTTAAGTTAAATTAACTGAAAACCAAATTGAATGTAAAATGTATTTTTAAATCAAAACTATTAACCTTAATCGGTCAAGAACAATTACTTGATATCTAAAGAGTCTTTTACTATTTAATTTACATTCGAAAAAGGCTTAAAAGTAAGTTAAATTAACTATAAAAACAATGAAATTTAAGTTGAGCAACAAATTTTGCTCTTATTTGCTCACAAATTTATAATTTTAAAAACCGTTACAAAATTTTTATTCAAAGTTTTTACTATAATTTAATTTTCTCTGCTTGTCTTGAACAAAAAGTAATATTTCTATTGCAATATGATAAACATTGTTGAATTCTATAGTTTGAAATGGAAAAATCAGTAGACGAATAACACAGCAATGACTTATGACTAGTTTTGTAAAACTCATCATAACTTGGTTAATTATAGTAAAATTGAAAATTTTCTCTTACAGACTTAAAGAAAATTACATATGTAACCTTTTTTGTAAAGAAAGATAGTTCCTAAACTATTTCCTTCATATCAAAATTTCAGCTTCAACATTTTAAAGCTGAATTGAACTAACTTACAAATCCGCCATTTTGTATATTTTAGACAAAACTTTTAATGATCTGATTACTTAATTATCTGGTGAAAAAATCGTTATGATTAATGAAGTATTCGCAGAGATATTACATTTGCAACATGGTGTAAAATCGAATTTCCTCAAAATTGTTCGTGACGCTTAGCATTTTAAATTAATTTTTAATTATAATACAATGTCTAAGAGATACTTGTTATACACCAAAATATAGGTCTTGGCAAGGACTTTAAGAAAAACAACAAGTCTTAAATACATATTTCGCATTATTGATTCAAAAATTGTAAATTATTGTTAAGCGTCACGAACAATTCATTTTTGATCTTGCCCTGATATTATGAAAATTATCGAAACTCACCACAATTAAACAGAAATTCACAACACTTTACCTGAAATTCAAAAAACTTTTTCAAAACTCACCAAACTTGATCAAAACTCACCAAACTTGATTAAAACTCACCAAACTTGATCAAAACTCACCAAACTTGATTAAAACTCATCAAACTTGATCAAAACTCACCAAACTTGATTAAAACTCATCAAACTTGATCAAAACTCACCAAACTTGATCAAAACTCATCAAACTTGATCAAAACTCACCAAACTTGATCAAAACTCATCAAACTTGATCAAAACTCACCAAACTTGATCAAAACTCACCAAACTTGATCAAAACTCATCAAACTTGACAAAAATCATAAAAGATGAAAAATGAAGAAACCATATTTGAATTAATACTGAAAATACACTGAAAAATCAAACACATACTCAGAAAAGTGCGCCTTAAAATCATTTTTTCAAGCGTTCTCCACTTTTTTTCTCGCATTCCCAACAAAATAGCGAATTTTTTCATCTAAAACATAAAATGCATCTGTGAATTTCATAAGAAATCTCGCTGCTATTTTCCTTTGTGATGAATTTTTAAGAATAGAATGAATATAAACATTTTTCATTCCTCACATCAAGCCCATATATAATTTGGATATAGAGAAAAACACATGTTTTCTCGGTATGTTTTCAATGCCAAGAACATAAAGATGTTTGTCAACTTCCAAAAGAAAAATATTTATCACTTTTCGTCGCCGAAACAAAAAAAAAAGCAAGTCCCTAAGAATTATGTTGTAGAAGTAAGTGAGTAGCAATCCGATAAAAAGGGAAGGAGGGGAAAAAAGAATCTTTTAATTATAGCTTTTTAATTGTTGCATCCATCAAGTGATTATAAGTTGTATAGAGAGATATTTTATTGAGATCATCTTATGTTAAATTTAAATGTGTTTAAATATGTGAAAGAAAAAAAAATTGAGAGAAGGAGGAAACAAAACATCAAATGCTTTCTTAATAGAGGCGAAAGAAGAAGGAAAAATTTTTCAGAACTCGACAGCGAAGGCAGAAAAAGATTTATCGCAATCAATTTGGAAAGCATGCAGGAGCAAGACAGTTCTTTTAGTCTCTTCTAATGACTTCATCGAAATTTCTTCTCTTTTAAAGAGAAAATATTTTAAATATTTTTTTTTAAACTCGATTTTCTTGGGAATAATGTGAGGTTGGTTGGACTTTTACGGAATGTCTGCTAGTTGTGATATTAAATTCTGTGTTTTAGCTTATTTTTTGAGGTTAGAATATTAATATAATAAAGACAATGTCTTTAAGACATGATCTACCTGGATCTAAAGTTTACCTTACATAAGAACATCCTAGGTTTAATTCTTTAAATAAATAAAGACACCATGTCATATGCTTATTTACTTCGCTAGATGCACAGATCAATTGTGATTCGTGGCCTCTTTTAGATGGCACCTGACTCTATTGCTGGCTCTTGCTCGCCAATTATCAATACATAGTTCAATTCCCCTGCCATATATGACGGGAAAATTTTAAAAAGGTAGCTAAAGAGCTTCTATGTGGATTTGAACTTACATCGATTTGTTTAAGAATAATATCACTTTTTGCCAGCACTATAAGATCAAGTGAACATGTTGACAAATTTTGTGCAAAAAAGCAAGATCCAGTGAACATCCAGAGCAACTTTATCTAAAATTTTCAAGATCCAGTGAACATCCAAACCAACTGTGTTCAATATAATAAGATCTCTTGAACATCTAAAGCAAATTTGTCCAAAAAATAAGATACAGTGAACATAAAAATAATAAGATCTAGTTCTAGCTGGTTTTTTAAGATAATTGATTCCAAATGCGCTCTAAAACCACCTCAAAAAAAATTCAACTTCCTCACTCATAACTTTTCAAGAGGATGGAAAATTTCCTTTAAAGACGTGAAATGGAAAATTTATATACAATTTACAGCATTTGCTTATTATTATGTTCTGTTAAATAAATGGAAAGTATTTAAATCTTTTGATGTGTCTTTTATTTTTCTAAAACACAAGAAGACATTGTCGTGTCGTGTCATCTAATTGACGATGATATATCATAAAAATGTCATAAAGGGTGAAACTGCTTAATAACTTCTCTTGGCATTCCATATTTAACTACATGACTGTTAATTATGCAGCTATTTTGTATCCTCCGTACTTACTTTCTTCTTTTTAATAAATTTCTTTGTCAAAAATGTCAATTGAAAGTTGAAATGCTGATCATTAATTTAAATTGTTATAGGCAATTGCTTACAGAAATTCTTGTTTCGTTTTGTGGGCGTCAATTTGAGTCTGTGGGTTTAAAATATTGAATTTATTTATTTTTTTTGGCTGTTACGCAAAAGGAAAAATTGTTTAAAATACCATGAAAATTAGAAATTCAGCTGAAAAATTTTTATTGGTTTTTAATTAAATTTAAAAAATAAATCAAGAATCGAAGTTTTTTTTCTCTTCTCAAAAAGTAACATCAATAAAATATCAGGTTTTTCTTATTAATAGATATTACTAATTGAATAGACAGCTTTTGACGCTGACGTTATTAAAAAAAGTTTTATTGATTTTTATCACATTGGAGCCAGCATTGTATGTGTCACTTATAAATATTCAGAGTGAAGTTGAGAGACATTAATTTTTTTTTTTTTTTTCGGATATTCGGATATTTTATTTTAAAATTTAATTTTAAATACGCTCTTCTCTCCATTTAAGAAGGAAAAAGCCTCCTCAAACAGTACTTAAACTGTTTGAAGAGGCATAAAAAACCTTCAGAAGAGAAAGAGTATTAATTATATGACTTAAATTACATTGAATAATAGAAATTAATAAAAAATTGACAAGTAAAATTAAAATTGCAAGAGATCAATGAAACTTAAGTTTCCTTTAAGATCTCTTGTTAAAAATGTTATGAAACAAATAGAAAAATCTATTGATTAAACAATTTTTTTTAAAATAATAGCAAGTTAAATAGCAGAAAGGCGGTTGCAAAATATTTTGAATTCAGTGAGAGCATTGTGTCATACACGAAGATTGGGAATCCAGCTTTTGATTTTTTCAACGTCGCAGATGTCATTTATAATTAGATTTGTGTCGTTGTCCTTTTTGACATGGACTTGGTCACCACTCAAGAAGACTCTGAAGTTTTTTTCCTTTGCAACTTCTCTCGCTTTATACATTAAAAAGCGATTCAGTGGAGTAAGACTATTGTCGAAATAAACTTTGCTGCCTAAAGCGGTTTTTCTTGCTTTTAGAACTTTCAATTTGGTATCTAGATTCTTAAATTCGACTACCACAACAGGTGTTTGCAGGACTGGTTGCTTTCTAGTACGTTGAAATGTTTGAATTAATTCATGATCTTTGACTGTTACACCGAATGACTCGATTAATTCCTTTATTTTTGTCGTTAGGTCATCACCTTTGAGAGTAACGTCTATATTCGAGCCTGAGATTTCCATTCTTTTTTGTAGAAAGTTCTGTGAAATCATGTTTAAAGCTGTTTTGTTCTTATACGCCAACTTAAATGCTTCGTCTGCTTTTGCATTTGCTTGCTGTATTTTTGTTTCCATTCCATCAATTCTTTGCTGCATATGTGATAGCAATAATTGAATTTCTGATATTTTTGTGCCAAATTCATTTTTTAGGGAATCTATTCCTTGTTTGTTCTCTGCTCTCATCTTCTCGATAAGTTGAAATATTTCAAAATTGCTCACTTCCTTATTCTCTTTGTCATCCTTTGACATTTCTAGATTATTCCTTTTCGGAAGCGGTTGTTGATGTTTGGGTGGCATGAATGTAACGAATGAATGTACTGACTCCCACTAAATACAGTTTGAGCTGGAAATAAAAAATCGGAAAACCGACAACAGAAACAAGGTTCAGGCTTTATTAAAAGGCACTCACCGTGCAAGCACTTGACTGCTGGTAATCAAGTACACAACAGCCAGAATAAAGACCCAGTGGGAGTCAGATGGAGTAGAGATGATGAATATCCAGCTTTTAGCTTTGATTTTGACAATTAATTTGTTGTTCTTTTGTACCAAGCTTTATTACAGTTTTCACTGAATTAGTGTTGTTTGACGACGGAATGATACAACGAATATGCAAGTTTTTGTGTAAAAGCACTAGATTACAACCGAATAGTATACACTACAATTAACAATTTGTGCGTTAAACCGAATAAATTAATAACAAATAATAAAACACAATCCAATCGAACTAATTGTAAATTTGTTATTGAAATATAATAAAATATAAAATATTAAGATATCGATTTTAATTGCTGTGTAACTTCATGGAAATAATTAAAATCTCAGTAATTTTTTATTTTATTGATCAAGTTGGTTTTTTGAATTAATTAAAATTAAATTAAATCGTGTAAATGATTTCCTTAAATTACGCCCCACGCTTATAAAGACATTGTGTTCTTGGACTTAATCCCAATATTTTGAAAAAAATTCATGTTACATTTCTTGTTGTCACAAGAAAATTTTTAAAATCCTGATTCGCTATAAGTGTGGTCTTATTTTATTTTGAACTTTTTGGTTTTTAATCTTTTTGATAAAAGCGTGTTTTTTAAAAAGTTTTTTAACGTTTTTATTGCATTTTAAAACATATCATAAATGATATAGAATGCTTTTATAGATTTAAAATCGATATTTTTTTGAAAATAGCCTCCTATGATCGAAACCAAAAATGCATTAAATTGCATTTTAATTTATTTTTTCTATGTGGAAATTTTTCACCACAACCTAAATCTTTCATAAAATTTTCAAGTTCTATTAGTCATTGAACTATGCAGTTTTCTGTTTTATGTCAAGTTTAATATGATAAATACGGTAGGCTATTCAAATTCTATATGACATCTACAGTTTTGTCAAAAATTATTAATGATTATAACAAAGTGGTGAAAAATTTTCACCTCAAACATATTTTTCTCAAATTTTTGTCCTAAAACCAATTAAAGATGAAGACATTTGTGATTCATTTAATACTTTAAACCATTTTCTATCTAATTTAGACAAAACAATTACAGTTTCATGAAAAATAAGAGAAAAAATTAATTTTGAAGATATTTTCAGTATGACAAAATAAATGAAGGAAAATCTCGTGAAAAACTTAATGGAAAATTCTGGAACTGTCTGCAAACATAGATTTTTGTTGCTTAAATACTTTAAGAATAGAATAAGTACAATAAATAACGTTTACAGCTCAAAATTTTAATATTTTCAAAGTGCGGCTAAACGAACTTCGCACTTTGTTGTTGTAATTTATAAAAAATTAATTAATTTAACAAGGCACAACATTTAGCTGACTTCTCTTTACTAATTTTAAACATACTTGGAAACAGCTTTAAAAATAATAAATAGTTGCCATCCTTAAAGTGTTTATAAAAGTGAAAATTGAAGAAATTATGGTGCGGTTAAACGAATGTCGCGCACCTTAGCTTAGTAAAGTTTTTTTGAACTTGAAAATTTTTTGGAATCTTTACTAAGCTACTACCAAAAATGAAGTTTAATTAATCTTTTTCAACTTTCTAAGTATCAGTTTCAATGCCTTACGACATTGTCAATGAAATAAAATCAAGAAGATAGCAAAATTTCTTTAATTAAGTTAAAAAATTCAAAATTTTCATTGAAGTTCAATTTCTTTACTAAGCTACTACTCGTTACTCAGCTACTAGTGAGCCAAAAAAATCCCTTTTTTTTATTCTTCTAAGCTGCTAGCTTATAACGAAAAAACAGGGTAGCTATTTTGTATTAATTCGTAACTGACTTGAGCTTAACGGTTTTTTTGAAATTCAAATTTTCACTTACGAATATTCATGAAAAGTTAATTGTCAATTTTTTTTGTCCTACCAGAATATCTTTAGCTGCTCTAATTTATAGTATAATTAATAATTAGTAATATTATTTAAATCATAATGAATCATATAAATGACTTTTGAGCATTTCAAGTATAATATTTCAAAAAGATCAAAATTTTTTATCATTGACATTGGATTTTTTTGCCATATAAAAAAGTTTTACTTAAATTACATTATAATTAAGCATTTTTGTAGTTCCAAAAAGTTAAAATATTGTATTGTGACCGAGAATACGTGTGTATAAAAAATTTGAGCTCGATTGGAGCAATAGAAGTGGTCAAAAAATCGATTGCAAGATTTGAACGTGACCAACCAACCAACCAACAGAGCAACTCTACAAAAAGCGTGTAATAAAAATAACTTTCAATTAACATCAAAACAGTGCAAAATTCCTTTCAACATCCAAAATTTATTTTCCAAGATGGCATTTCACCCTTTTAACAAGACTCAACCCCTCATCTACACAATACAGATGCTTCTCATTTTGCTGATTCAACAATTCATAAAAAATTACAAAAATATTTCTTTAATTAATCAAAGTGTAATAGAATAAAATCATAATGACGATGGAAATAAAATTTCCGCCATTGAATATTGCACAGCAGGGAATGCTTCCCCTAAGGTCTATTGCCATAAAACTGAATGGCAGTAAATTGAAAATCTTCAATTACACAAAAAAAAAGAATTTAAAAACCATTAAAATTGAATATTTCAACAAAGTAAATTCCTACTAATGAAATCTATTAGGGACACAAAATTACTTTTTTATTTACCCTAGAGCATTATTTCACAATAAATAAACGTCACTCACACAACTTTAACTGTTGTAAATGTTAACTTCATGTTTGACTTCACATTTATTGCTTCTTTTTTATTTGACTGGGGTTAAAACGTTAAATATTTTTTTTTCTTCATGCCGTGAAGTAAACCAATGCATTATATCCGAAATATTAAACTGTAGCATCCTATCAAAGTCAACATTTACATTTTCCCCTAAAAATACATAAAATTGTATCGTCTCTCACACTCACATAATTGTGCGGGTGTTAATTTTTATTTCTTATTTGGATAATGGAGATTTTTTTTTCGTATTTATTTTCTTATCACAAATCGCCTACACGTGCTGAAGACTTAGCGATAAGATATCGAGTATGAGAAATATGTAATTGAGTTTGTGCATTGAAAGTTATCGAATTAACTATTGAAATAAATGATGATGATAAAAATGTAAATGAAATTTGATATCAGTCAAGAAAAAAATTAAGGGATGAATTGTATGCAATTTTTTGTGGCATCCTTCGTAATTTCCTATTTCAATGACTTTTTATATTATTTTATTTATGGTGTGTTGATGTGCATTCGTTGATGATATATGCTGGCATTATGGCTGTTGGAAAATTATAAGAATAGCTAGGATGTCTATCTTTTGGTTTTTAATGATCTTTATTGTATTTTTATATGAAACATTTGTACAGGCTTTTTTATAAACTTAAGCATTTATATGGCTAGGGTTGAGGAGTCCGTCGTGCGGCTGTGAGGATTTCACATTAGACCCCAGCACAGTTCACAAAAATATTTTTTTTTTTTAATTTTCCAAATTTTAATAATTTGAGTAGGAATCGAACCTGTGACATGTTATTATAATTAATATTATCATTTATTTGTCGACCTTACCATCCAGAAGAATTCGTATTTATACATGACTCACTATGGTGATGTATAATCAAGCTTTCAATCTTTAAATCTAGGTTTTTCGATTAAATTAAGGCTCTCGTTTCAATCTTCTGTGGGCGTGACGTGATACATTTCAGGTCCGTTCTGACAATATTCCATTATAAGGTAATCTTGTAGAACTCGTTCCTATTTCTCCCGCTTCACTTCAAGTTCCTGATACGTTCCTTAATCCAACGTTGCCAAAATGCCAAATTATCGCTTAATCTCGTACATTAAGCAATTGGAGTATCTAAACTTCTGAATAAAAAACAAATTTGGAAAAGGCTGGATTCGAACCGACGACCTTCGAGTTACCATGCCAAATTTGAGTCAAGTGCATTACCTTTTTGACCAGCAAGGCGCTTAACTGCTATATGCACAAACCACCAATTAAATAAGATTCTTTTGTTGAACTGACAATTGAACAATTTAAAAAATATTTCATTGAATTAAGGATAAGGAGGTTGGGGTAAAATGAGTAGAATTAAATGAAAAATTTCACAAAACCAACCCAAAGATACCACATTTCAAAAAATATCATCAAAAACAACAAACAACTGCAAATTCCACAACATTTAAAATTATTTACTGCCTCAAGTCAAATCAAACTATTTCAAAGTTTCTTCAATTGCTTATAACTTGAGATTTATTACTTTTACAATTCTGTAAAGCCATTAAAAAAATTGTGATTTAAATCAAACACAAAACTTTTCAAACTCTTTTCGTTTTCAAAATAAAAATGACTTAAATTATTCATCATGTAACTTTGTAAGAAATTTATTTGAAATTGCAATAAATCAAAAGCTCCATTAAATGAGTCAAAAATTATGAATAAATGAAATAAACAACAAAATGCAATTGAAATAAAATATAAAAGAACTAATTCCATTAAGCATAGTTGAGCTAAAAGCTTTGTAATAAATGACATAATTACATTGTATGCAATGTCAATTGATTAAACAATTCAATTTATCGATCTATGACATTTTAAATGCACAGTATGGCCTTGTTATGACACACACATGCTAAATGGTTCTATTCAGTTGCAATGGCGATTCAATCGGATGTCATGGTTGAGGCGCTGTTATAGTTTTTTTGTTTTATTTCGAATTTTAAATAAGCAGAAATGAAATTTCATGTTTTGATCTTTTTAAACATTTAAATTCATACAAACTTGAAGTGATTTCGCTGCATAATGTTAATTCATAGTTGCTTACCCTTTTAATTTTAAAATTGCGCGTGATACTACTAAATTTGTTATTATCTGTCGATTTTTGAGCAAATAAGACGTTTCAGAGAGTATTATCATATAAATTGGTTAAAAGGTTCTCAAAACTCATCAAATATTCAACTCAGCCAAACTGCACACTCACCACCCTCATAAAACTAGCACGAAAAAAATCAATTTGCAGTCATTAAATGTTTTTAAAGAGAGGAAATATCTAACATAAGTGGAAAATGAAAATTATGTTTGAAAAGAATTCTTTTCTGTACGGCAATAAAGTGCTAAACAAATTCGTTTTCAGGAGGCAACACACATGTGTGCACTTATGCCTACATTGTTAATAATTAAATCAACTTGTTTCACATTCAAACATGAAAAAAATGCAAATTGAATGCACTTTTTTGCACTCGCAATTTGTGAAGCGTCATATTAAGTAAGTGAGTTACGTTAACGGCAACGCAAAGGCATTTTTTTACTACACATTTTTGAAAAATGATGATTTATATCTTCATACGGGAGAGAGTGAGAGAGAGAAAAAAAATGCAAAATAAGAAGAGAGACGAAAATTACTTACTTAGTAGCATTTAATTTAATTTCGTGCATGCATACACTCTCTCGCTGTGTGACATGCGGCAAAATCAAATGCAGATAACGAACAACTGTGTCAAATTTCTTTCCAAGAAATTAAAATGACAAAAATAAGAAGAAGGAGCTAAAATACAGAAGCAGTATAAAAAGAATTGATGATAAAGAAAATGAGGCAAAGGAATGAAAATATAAAATAAAATAAAAATTGAACAGTGTAAATTTTTTAATCCCGAAAACGTG
Organism: Chironomus riparius; assembly: GCA_917627325.4. Taxonomy (NCBI): domain Eukaryota; kingdom Metazoa; phylum Arthropoda; class Insecta; order Diptera; family Chironomidae; genus Chironomus; species Chironomus riparius. The sequence goes on from OU895877.1 coordinate 45,197,873, forward strand.
AGCACAGAAATACGAGATAAAATGAAAATTTGTGATAATTTCGGCCTCTTCAACTGTTCAATTAATTGTGGTGATAATTCTCGGTTATTTCTCCTTCTCCTTTTCATTCTCGCTCTGCTCTGTGACCATTTCGAATCTTGCTTCGTTCTTTTTTTTTTGGAAGTTAAAATTTTCGATTTGCTACTTGGCTTTAGTTATTTTTTTCCGTTCATTTGATACATTTTTATTGCCTTTGTGGCTTCTGTTTTTATTATATTTTATACCCGAAAAAGAGTCGCCTTATCTTTCCATAAGAATCTCTTGTTTCTTTTTTATATTTCAAATTTCCAGTGAAAGTGCTTCATTAAAATAGTTCTTGTTCTTTTCCCAATCAAATGATCTAATTCTAACATCGATGTTGTCGCTTATTAAACAGAAAAAACGGTTAATGAATAAGCGCCATTGACTTGGGTGTCTGGAGCGCATTTTTGAGGTGTGTGTGGCTGTGTATTCATACATATGAAGGTTTCGAACGACATATTCAATTGTTTCAATTATGGAATATATATTTTGGTCATGTGATCGGACTTTGAACATAGGTTCATGTCTTAGAACATAGTTTGAGTCCGTTTGAGTAAAAACTCAATTGACTAATGCCATTCCACACATTGTTTATGCCTTTTTGGACGTCAAATGTAAATCACAAATTTATTAAAGACAACTATTCGTAAATGTCAAGGTTTGGACTAGGTTTTAGCAAGACATATGCAAGATCAAAGACACATAGTCACCAACGCATCAAGAGCATATCAAACGCCTTCTCCAAAAATTCTAAAACATTAAAAACTCAAAACATCATCAACTAATTAGTCACAAAGACAAACTAATCACAAACGCGCCTATGCCTTTAAAAATTCTAATCAAAAATTTACAGCGAATGTCGATCTATCGCAAGCTATAGACAGACAGTTAAAAAAGGGGTTTCAAATAATAAATTTCTCTTCTACAAAACTGAAAATGAAAGAAAGAAAGAGAGAAAATAAAATTAAATGATTTTTATCTCTTCTTTTTTGTCATTTGAAAATTTCTTAATTAACTTGACAATTTATTGAATATAAGAGCAATAAAAATCTGTCGGTTTGAGGGCAGAAAGTGAAGCGAGTTAAACGAGAAAAAAAAAAGATGAAATCAATTAGTGAAAAATTGAAGCTAAAATCGTCAACAAATTTCTCATTCATTTTATTATTGGACATAAATTCTTCCTACGTCATTTAAAAACTTTTCTCCTTTTATTAAATTTATTTTATGGTTGAGAGGTTTTCACATTGTGGATTTAAAATTGAAATATGTTCAAAAATAAATAAATATCGTAATAACATTATTCACTAAAAACGGGCAGGCAGAAAAAAAATATCATTATGATGGTAGGCAAAAATCAAGATTTGAATAAAAATAGACGAAAATGAAAAATATACAAAAGTAATTAAGATCTCTATCGGAATATGAATTCACATTTTTATTTATTTATGTAATATTCATTTTGCAACAAAATCCGAACATTTCATCAATATTCATTTATTGTGCAACTTTGTGAAGAGGTTGTTTAACGAATTGCGCCAATTTCTGCAAAAATTTATGATCTGCGAAACAAAAGTTTCAGATAAATGTTAATTAGGAACTAAATTTGGGTAAAACTTAAAGCTTGAAGTGTTCAAAACTCATTAAATTTCAAAAGTTTTTATATAATTTTTAAAAAATTTGAGTTTTTCTACTAGGTTCGAACTTTTTCGAAGTAAGTTTCAAATTTTCGAAATTAAGTTTAAATTGTTTGAAACCAAGTTCGAATTATTCGAAATTAAGTTTTAAATTTCAAAACTAATTCGAATTATTCGAATTTTCAAAACCAAGTTCGAATTTTTCGAAAATCAACCTCAGCCGCACTTAAATTAATTAAAAATCCACAATTTGCAGCAAACATCAATCCACAAATTGCAGCAACATATTCTCAATTTTTCTGTCAGCATCTTTAAACAATACAGACATAATCTTCCATCTAAATTGATTCCCCGTACCAATAAACCCAAATGCATTTGAAAATTGACTAACAAAATGCATTTATTTATCTATGACAAATAGTGTTTAACGAACTTAAATTTGATTTTAATTTTATCTTAACAATTTTCAATGACACTGTTAATTATATGATTGTTATGTACAGATAAAGAATTACTGTATTCAAAAAAATAAAATAAAAATAAAGAGTGTGTGTATATAGTAAATTATGCTGGCTGCCAAATGCCAATCACTACGGCACAAAATGAACAATTTCCTCAATATTTATGTCCCTCAAACACAGTCGAGGCAATCTCGAGTGAGAATCATGATGGAACGAACAAACAAAAAAGAAGTTTTATATGGAAATTATTCAAAATTAGTAGAATCATCACCATTTTTATTTAATTTCATGTTCATTATAGTATTTTGTGTGTGCCTTTTGTTTACCGATATGCAGAATAATTTTTTTATTGGATAATTTATTTGTTCTTTATTGCTTATATACCGCTCAATTTTTTTTTTATTATTTTATTTCATTTTTTGTGAGGCAGTCAATTGTGCCACTTAGAGAGTCAATTAATACTTCCGATACATGCAATATGAGCCGACGAACATGCTAGACCCCTTTTAATCTATACTGCAGACCGAAGCTCCGAGGCAATAAAGTGTTTTGCGTTTGTGCATTAAAAATATATTATTAATGAAAATTTACTTATTACAAACTATAACAACTTCACAAAACACAAAACACTTTGTTAATTTTCATTCTTTTTTTTCTTACTTTCTTATTATTATTAGTTGCTGTTCATACTGAAACATTTTACATGCGAAACATGAGAATAAGTTTGAGAAATAATTGAAGTTGAGGTTGTTTTGGGATTTAATGGCGCATTTTTATGATTATTAGTGTCGCTTGGAGTTTACTGAACTTTCAAAGCATTAATTCAATGACTTTATTGAATTGAACAAGCTAAGCAATCCAGCTTAAAGTTTGAAAGTTTGAGTATTCGAAACTCGAAAAGTGGTTTTCGAAACTCGAGTAAGTTATTTTTCGAAATTCGAAAAAGCTAGTTTTCGAAATTTAAATTTTTCAAACTCGCCATAAATCAGCTAAAATAATATTCACAAATAACGCATCTCAAATGTTTAGTCAGCCACCAAAATATGGCACAAAATGCAACCCAATATCACCAAGAATCAACTTAACCATAATAAAAAGAAAAACCTGAGAAAGCCTCAATGGCGTCTGCATATTATAAACGCATGTAATGTTGCACAAAATAATAAAAAATGGAAAAGAAGAGAGAAAGAAGAATTGCTAACAAGATCTCGAAAAATGCAATTCAACATTAATTAGCAAACTTAATTGATCGTGCTTTGGAAAATTAAATTACGAGAGAAAGAATAAGAAAGATTGGAAGACCCTTATTTGCCTTTTACAAACGATTAAGTATTTAAAAGATGAACGAATGAATGAGGGGAGAGAGATAGAGCTGGAAAGATGCAACAAAAACAGCATAAAAATCTGCAACAGAGGGAATTGAGTAACAAACTACTCCATGGGCTTTTAAAAATATGCGTGTGTTGCAACAAAAAGCAATACTTGTTGTTTTTAATTAATGACTTTACATTAGTGTTGCCCCGTAACTCTTCAGATTTTCAGTTCTTTTTTGCCTTTCGTTCTCTTCTTGTTAGCTGAAAGAAGCCTGCACAATTCATGAACATACATTAATGTATTAAAATGATATGGAAATTGGTAGGAAATCTGTATGGATAAGGCTGTAGGCTTTAGGCGCATATTTTAATTGTCTTCTGAATATGTTATGACTTTATTGACTGAAAATTTAAAAACTTGATACTTCAAACTTTTAAAATTTAAAATATAGAATTTTCGTGGGACGAAAGTAAAATTTTCGAATTTCGAAAGAGATATTTTCGAATTTCGAAGGTGAATTTCTCAAATTTCAACAATCGAAAAATGAAAATCAACAATCTAAAAATGAAAATAAACAATCGAAACCTTAAGTCCTTTGTTATTCGACAGGCATCAAGCTAAAATAAGAGAATGAGCACATGAACGAAATGAAAAATGCATTGAAAAGGCAACAAGGCGTCATCAAGAGTGGCAATAATTCAATTAATGGATTAATTTTATGTTTCATGAAACGATTAAGCGCCAACGCACAATTTTCTCCTCTTTTTCAATTCTCAGCATAAATAACTCTCTTATTTTCGCCAAGCAATATACACGATATAATCAGAGATAATTGTTTCATTTATTAAATTGCTAATTTTTCTTCTTTTCCTCCTTTTTCCATCTTTATAATTTTTTTTTTTTTTTTTTTGAAGGAATAAAAGTTTTGCGATTTGCTCTTTCTGAATAATTAAATTTTTACAATATAAATCATAATGAAACATAATTAATTGTAAATGAATGTAATTAATTGAATATAATTATTATAGTTTTATGTAAGAAACGAAATGAAATGAGAAAACATTCCCATCAACAATAACTGTGGAGTTAATTATGTTTTTTTAAGTTACAATAAAAATCCGATTTAATGTAATAAGTGTCAAGTTGTTGTCCAAACAATTTCATTGGATTTTCTTTCTTCTTTTTTTCATTAATGACTCGCCTTTGTCTTTTTCCATAACTTCTTCTCTTTAAATCAGTTTTTTTGTGGATACAGAGGGGATTATCTGATGGTTTGGATGACTGTCATTAAGAATTCGTGGTAATTGAAATACTTTGCATATCCAAAAATGACAATTAATTTTTTTGGATTCGAACAAAGGTCTATTTGAATAAGATTGACTTAACTTATAAATCAAAGCATTTTAATCTCTACCATATCAAGCTATTCATGTTCAAATTCCTCAATATAGTCAAATATGCTTATATAAACCTTTCTAACCTCAAAAATCCACATCAAGAACAAAATAAACAACAAATAAATTAACCAAATTTGTAGCCGCAATGCTTCAAATCCACATCAAATCCTAAATAACTAGCATACTTGACTTTATTTACTTCTTCTCACTATTTTTGTCTTATAAAATATAAACAGTTTAGTGAATAAGAGAAGACAAAAGCAAAGCAAAAATAATAAAAGCAGTTAAAGAAGAAGAAGAAGAATGAAAAGAAAGGTGTGGAGGAAAAATAAAAGAAGAAAAAAAATAAACAATGACAAATGAATTTCTAATGGATGATTTTCTTCTTCATCTTTTTATTGTTTTCCTAATATAACGAGCACGTTTTTTTCTGTAAATGACAAATAGTGTTAATTATTTCTCTTTTAAGAGAACTTCCAACTTTAATTGAAGATTAGTATGAAAAGGTAACAAGGTATGAAAAAGGGTAAATGATAGGGTACAAGCGATAAATTATCAGATGATTTTCTTCGGCTTGTCTTTATTGAGTAATTTTTTTCGATATTATTTCTTTACCTTCCACTTATCGTCATTTTAAAATGCCACTTAATAGAATAAGCAGATGTGCACTTTCGATCCTTTTTGATGTTTCCTTTTTTTTATTGTAGACCAAAAATTGAAAAGCCTTTTACTTAACTAACCTCCTATTAATACACTCATAAGTGATTTTTTTTTAAATATATTTATACATTATAAGGGACACTAAATTAACTTCCATACATTTATTTTTATTTTAGAAATGAATCAAGAAGCAACAATAAATGACAGAAATAGATAAAACACATCTGCTCACAATATATTAGCCATGTTTTGCTGTTTTGTTGTTGTGCAATAGAAAATGAATATAAATTCAATTTTAAAAAAGGTAAGAAATATTGCTAAATTTATCAGATGCAAGACTTTAATTAGCATTCAACAAACAATATTGTTGTGATTGAAATTAAAAGAATGGCAAAATTCTTATGAAATTTTATTGAGAATATTGAAAAGGAACAAAAGATTTGAATAGATAATGGAAAATGTGCAGGGGATCTTTTGCTCAAGATTTGGTTAGATTTTGGGAAAACAGATCACTTAAGAGTTATGAAAGTTTAAGTTTAATATTAAAAGTTCAATTGACATAAGAATCGAACTTTTCGATGATATCAGATTTCAAATTCTAATTTTTTGGATTTTTCAAAACTTGAAATCATTTTAACAAATTGTACTAAACTTAAAACAATGATTAAGGTAGATCATGTGATTCTTTATGCTAATTGTATAATAATTGCACACTAAAGCAAGGGTAACTAGTGTAAATTAGATCAATTCTAGTCAATTTACAAAAAAAAGATTGCAAATTTAAAAATAATCTTCTGAATAAAAACAACATTAGGTAATTTGGTGTAAAAAAAATATATTCATTCAGATAAAACCATTCTTTAACTTAAACAATTTTAAATTTGAGATTCGAACTCCGTAATTCTCAACATTCGTTTATTAATATTTTTTTATAATTTAAAATGTGTAATTATATTTGACAGAATTCAAAAGAAGTTAAAAATATTAAAATTTGAATTTAAAATTCTATTAAATTTCCCATATCAAAAATTTATATTAATTTTTTCAAAAACCACAAAAATTTCCCACAAAGTTCTATTGAATATCCATCAAGTTAAAAAAAAGAAAGGTGACAATAATATAAAAATCCAATCAATAATAATCCATTGTGAAAAGCTAATAAACTGAAAAGTTTCTATCTCTTGCATATAAAGAATCAAAAAGTCATAAAAGGAATAATTTCGACTATATTTATCTACCTGCAATAAATGTGACAAACAAACATGAATGCAAAAAAAGATGGAATTAGAAAAGAATGAAGAGGGAGACTTGAGGAGAAGAAGAATAAAAGATTAAAGTGAAATATGGGTTTTTAAAGAACCATCCACAAACTGTAAACACTGCAAGAGTTTATTATTATCGAATTGAGTGAAATCTTGATGCCCTTATTGTAAGAAGATGTGTAAAAACCACAGTAAGAGTCAATTATTTTCCACTTCAACTTTTTAATGCTCATTCTTCATTCTGTTCCTTCATTCTTTATATATTTTTGCTACAGCTCTTCAATTTTTATGCTCATAGCAAATTTCAAAGGAATTTTTCCTCAAAGTGTCAGACACGAAATGATGCATGCATTTTTGGCTGTACACAAAAGAAAGCAAAAAAGATTTTTTGTCACAAAAAAAAAAGATTTTCATTTTCTTCTGTAGTCATCAGGCACGGGTAGTCAATTATCTTTCTTTAATTCCTCTTTCAACTTTAAGATTTATGATCATGATCCCTAATGGTGCCTTTGAAAATCTCTCTCAATGTGCTTCTTTCACATACAAAACTCTTTTACACAAGTTAATCAATAAAGAATTAATGAAAGAATTTCGATTGTACTCCAGGTGGTCACACAAATAACATTAAATTAACGATCATTTTCTTATTCATAATTTTCATTATTACCAATTCCAAATAGTTGTAACAATGCAAAATACTTGAGAAAATTATGAATGGTCAATGATTATGCATAAAATTAAATATGAAAAATTGAGCGTATCGAAATCACCTCTGAGTATACCAATTGTATAAATTATCATTGCACCATTATTAAAAAAAAGGGAGACTGGTAAAATTAACAGACGTCTTAGAAAAGAAAAATGTGATTATGAATGAACTTGAAAATGAAGATTGTTAGCTTGTTGGAATGAATGGAAGCATGTTATATGTGTAGTACATGCTTTATGAAGGAGTAGAGTATCATTAACAAGATACAAAAGAGTTGAAAGAGCTTAACGATGTCATTATATTAGCAGTGCTTTAAATTTCACAATAAATATCATTTTCTCAGAATGAGATCCTTAATTTTATTTAATTTCATTTCTACTTTTTATTACATACTTATATTGTTAATGCTGCTTAATTATATATGCGTATTTATTGCTATTCATGAATAATAAGCCGCTTTTTTATAACAAAAAAATACGTGACTTTCTTGATAGAATTGCAATTAAAATTTAATTACTAAAGCTGTCTTATTGAGTTATATATGAGAGGTATTATTAGCCAATGATCAAATATTTACAGTATTGCTGATCTCATGTGTGTACACATAAAGTATAGTCAGACAGTCGTATTCAAATCTAATTAGATAATTAATTTCAAAAACTTACAACCGTGTGGTATTACTTTAAAGTTATTAACATGTTCCGATCATTTGTTTTAATTTTAAAATATGGGAGTTGCAAATTAATGGACTTTAGTTTATGATTTTTGTAATGTTGGAAATAATTTTGATTTTTTATCTATTGAAAGTTCGGAAAAATGTTAAATTTTGTTTTGAATCTTGTTGATTTTAAATAAAGTCGTGAATTTGTGTTATTCCCACCATTTTCGATCCAAACCTTATTCTGCGGAAACCCAAGTGCTTTAAATTCATCGTAATCTTATTTGTGCCTTAAACCAAAGATAAAGATTGATCAAAATAAGTAAATTGTTTAAAAATTTGAAATGTTTAATCGATTATGAATTTTACAAAGCCACTTAGCAATGAAGTCATTCAATAACCCAAAAATCAACTCTGAATTACAATCCGGATATCGAAAAAATCAATTGAGATCTCAACAAAACTTATTAGCTGGTGATTGTATACAAAATGTCTCAACTAGTTCAGCTACATTGTATCTCAGTCACACCTTGATCAGAAAATTGAAGCTTACAGCGAAGACGATGCAATCTTTGACTAGAAACCAGCAATAGCTAACAATAAACTTTCAAATTAGTTCCAATCTTCAGACGATCCTAAAACCTTTGACACGTACGACAAATAATTTACAGCTCATGTCATTTACTTCTTGTGAAGCCACACCGACTCAATAAAAAATCATTAATAAGGCAAATTTTATACTGCCGAAGACTTTAAAACTTCAAATGAATTATTAATTACCGACACATGAAAAAAGACTTATTTTTTTGTGTCGTAAAATTTTCACTTTATTATGATTTTCTGGTTAAAACCTGTTAAAACAAATATTCTATTAATCCTGTTAATTTTATGGACCATAAAAGAAATTCGCCAGAAATTATCAAAAAATCAATCGATAGTCAATGATTCCAGTGGCTTTATAGATTTTATATAAGTAAATAAATTAATTAGAAAGCCATCAAAAGGATCATAAATTTTTGTATCAAATTGTCGCTGTCCACACATTGGAGACACTAAAGAGAGAATTTATTTAAATTTGTTTGAAAATCAATAATAAACTTTATTGTGACAAGATCTTTCCTTATAGCAACAATCAACCATGATTTTTATATCCCAGCTTCAGCTAACATCGTCTTCAAATCAATGCAAAATAGAATTAATGTTAACAGCTGTCGCAGAATAATTTTCATTTATAAACAGCCTCACTCGTACATCAGACATAATATGTCGGGAAGAGAGAGAGAGAGAGAGAGAGGCATAGAAGAAAGCAAATAGGGAAATTTCATTTAATTGAAATGAAACTATAAATTTTAACTGCTTACATATTACTCACATTACTTCACAACAGTTAGCTAATGAAAGAAAATGTTAATTTAAAGCTACTCCATTGGTAAGTGAGGCATTTATAAATTTATAGTGGTGTTATGAATTCAAATGAATGAAAAAAAAAAATAAGAGATGAAAAAAAGAACAACACGAAACAAAAATGGTGTGTAGACTTTTTATAAACAACACAATCATTTGTAGCAACTGTTAAATGAATACATTTATAAATTTGTAGCTCATCTTTAGAATTGAAATTTTGGATAGGTTATCGTTTTGTCAAATTTTGAGTTTGTAGCTTCAAAGCTAGTTTATGGAGGATTTTTGAGAGTTGAATCAGATTTTTAAAATATAAAAAATCAAATTGTTATTGAATTGTAAGATTGTAAGTCGTTAGCTGTCATTTAAACAGCAAAATCTAAACTTATAGATTTTAACTAGTATCATGTCAATTAATTGATAAAACTCATGTCTGTTGCTTAAAACTAGAGGCAATAAGGAAGTTTTGTAGTCTTACTTACAATTTCTAACGATGGTTCGCATTATAGTGAATCCGATCTTACAATGCTAGAGCACTATCGCAGTATTAGGTTTAAAAAATGTGTGAAATCTATCTCTTTAGAGTTTGATCCATTCCCAAAGCACAAGTCGGTTAATCGAATAGAAATCTGGAGCCAAACCGGCATGACTCTGGCATGATGCAAGCTTCCATTTCCAGATTCACATAGACTCGGTGCCAGATTTCTGATCGATTAACTGACTTGTGCCATTCGGGATTAGTCGTTGTATTTAATGAACAATTTCACAATTTTCGCAAATCAAAAAGTCAATCAATTCCACTTAAAATTGATTAGCACAAAAGCTAAACCTAATTAGCCAAATAAAATGCGTTCCCATCACCTCATCCGAATAAAAAATAATAATTTTTCAACAAATTTATATTATTAGATAAATAAGAAGAAGAAAAAAAGAGCCATGAGAGAGATGAGAAATACTTTACGCATGAGTGAATCTCTAATGATGCTTAATCGATATTTAATAGAATCGAAGCGGTGATGTGGAAATTATGAGTTTCATCCGTTTCAATCTAAGTATGTTGTATGCTGTTTTGCCATTATGCTATTCTTCTCTCATTTTTTCATTTTTTTTTTTTTTTTTTGAAAAGGTTTCATTTTTATTCCATAATAATAATGATGATAATAATGGAGAGTCATTGAAGAATTTATTTCATTGTTAGATTGGATCGAGAAAATATTTCATACCTCACCATTAATGCCATTTAGAGCATCATTAATGATGTTTAAAAGTAGAAAATAAATAGAATTGTCAAACTCTATTTTATATTATTGTCAACTTCGATGTTTCAAATCATTGTCAAATGTTTTATAGCCTTTTTAACAGCCGCACATTCAAAGGATTCTCATTCCACTCATGTTCAATCCTATTGATTCCCATTCATTAGGCCGAGAAATGCCGTGAACAAATTTGTAATTTATTGTAAATTAATCGAGTTGAAAAAATAAAAATAACTTTTGTGACTTAAAAATTGAGGAGATGAATAACATCAAAGGACCTTCCTTCTGCCTTTTATAATGTGAAAAAAATTAAATAGGGCAAGATCAGAAAAAAAGGGAATAAATATTCAAATTCAGATTTCTCTGCTTTTAATAACTTAATTAATATGATTCCTTCACTACATGATAGCTAATAATAGTAAGTTTCTTTTTAACATTCATTTTTCAAAATGGCGACTTATTGAGTTAGTCTAATTAACAAATTAATATTTGAAATCGATTTTTCTTTGAAAAGAAAGCAAGATGAATGTTTGGAAGCTTGACAAAAGTTGTAGAGCTTGCTTTTTTCTATCATATGATCAAAATAGATTTTATTAAAAATGAGTTATTTTAGTTAAATTAACTGACAACCAAATTGAATGTAAAATGTATTTTTAAATCAAAACTATTAACCTTAATCGGTCAAGAACAATTACTTGATATCTAAAGAGTCTTTTACTATTTAATTTACATTCGAAAAAGGCTTAAAAGTAAGTTAAATTAACTATAAAAACAATGAAATTTAAATTGAGCAACAAATTTTGCTCTTATTTGCTCACAAATTTATAATTTTAAAAACCGTTACAAGATTTTTGGTCAATTTTTTTACTATAATTTAATTTTCTCTGCTTGTCTTGAACAAAAAGTAATATTTCTTTTGCAATATGATAAACATTGTTGAATTCTATAGTTTGAAATGAAAAAATCAGTAGACGAATAACACAGCAATGACTTATGACTAGTTTTGTAAAACTCATCATAACTTGGTTAACTACAGTAGAATTGAAAATTTTCTCTCACAAACTTAAAGAAAATTACATATGTAACCTTTTTTGTAAAGAAAGATAGTTCCTAAACTATTTCCTTCATATCAAAATTTCAGCTTCAACATTTTAAAGCTGAATTAAGCTAACTTACAAATCCGCCATTTTGTATATTTTAGACAAAACTTTTAATGATCTGATTACTTAATTATCTGGTGAAAAAATCGTTATGGTTAATGAAGTATTCGCAGAGATATTAAATTTGCAACATGGTGTAAAATCGAATTTCCTCAAAATTGTTCGTGACGCTTAGCACTTTATATTAATTTTTAATTATAATACAATGTCTAAGAGATACTTGTTATACACCAAAATATAGGTCTTGGCAAGGACTTTAAGAAAAACACAAGTCTTAAATACATATTTCGCATTATTGATTCAAAAATTGTAAATTTTTGTTAAGCGTCACGAACAATTCATTTTTGATCTTGCCCAATACAAATTCGATTTCTTAGATTTTCATTATTAATTCTCATAAAAGGCATCGCACGAATGCTATTGAATATTAAATTTGTTTTGCGTTCGCTACAAAAGGTGGTAAAATAAAAATTAGTGACATGAGTGCTGCTTATCAAGTTGAGGGTTTAGAGCGCATTTTTAAAGGTTTTTCGATGATTTCTTCAAAAATTCAGAAAAATTAAACTCAAAATTTCACAAATTTCTTTAAAATTCAAGAACAGTCCTAAGAGCATCAACAGACTGCCAAATCTCCCCAAAGCACCATAATTCATTCTCATTGTACCCAAAAAATCCAAGTCTACTCAAAACTCTTCCACATCTCATTAACTCCCAATTAAAAAGCATATCAAAAAATTCCTCTCAACAACGAAGCAACAAAAAAAAAATCACAGAGAGAGCAGTCAAAATATGCACGGCAGCTCGTTCATTTAAGGAATATGCTCTCAAAAAATTTATAAATAAATTAAAGAAAATTAATAAAATAAGAATTTAGGTCATTAAACACATACAGCTGCAACATCAGTCTGACAAAGGAGATCGACACGATTCATTTTTATTTTTCTTCATCTTTTAAAAAGAAATGAAATCACAAACGTTGAATTTTTACAATGAAACTTGTGTTATGGCATTTTCGAATAATAATGTAAATAAAGCTAGTGAGTGAGATGGAAAAACAAAAAAAAATTGGTAATATAAGGTAAATTAATTTCTGAAAGTAGTCAATCAGGCATGTCTCAAGAGAAATGTCAGCTTCCATTTTTGCAGTGTGAATTTTAACAACCGTTTAGTTGGATTGCAATTGCATGCGCTGCCATATTTCAACATAAAGGGAGATTGCAGTTAATTGACAAATTTTTTCTTTCTTTTCTCTTCTCCTCAATTTTCGATTATATTTTTCGATTTCTTGCTCACGAAAACAAAATAAAAAAAACAAAAACACAAAAAATCGTAGGGAATAAAGTGAAAATCGAAAAGAATTCGCAGAAATACTAATTGGATGGTTTTTAATGTTTTTTTTTCATCGTCATTGTCCAATTTTCGTTCAGAAACATTTATTCTGTTTGATTTTTGGATGCTTCTTCTTTGTGCTAACATACACTGACATATATGAAACAACTAAAATGGAATGTCGTGGATGTTTGCTAGAGCTCGATGCTCTTCTAAGAAACTTTTTATGGAAATCTTTAGTTTTTGAGATGTTTGAATAAATTTATGGATGATTTTTCAAAGAAATTGTTGCAATTTTATCTGATTTTATTCTAAAAATCTAAGAAAAACTGAAGTTCATTTGAAAATTCTAACCTCAAAAAAATTATAATTAAGGTAAAAACTAGGAAGGCAATAAAGAAAAGATACTGAAGATTAAAAGATCAAAATAGACGTTCTATCGTAAATTGACATCCAGAAAATACTTCAAGGGCCAATTTCTAGGGCTTAAAGTCAATTCTAAGCATATGGATCACCCCAATCAGCCTTGAAAATTAGCCTCAGTATTAAAATTGTAAACAATTGACTTTGACTCTTTTAAGCAACGATGCAAACAGGCTGAGCATTAGAAACTTGTAGAAAATGTATAAAGGCAACTATTGTGAAAGAGCCAGTTTTCGATGAGTTCTAAGTGCAGAAATGGACTCTTGTGTACCTTATCCAAAGCACTAAGCATGTACAAGAGTGAAATGGCAATTTGTTTAAAAACAATTTATAACAAAAAGGTAAGGATGGAGATGAAAATCCTGAATTTTTTAAAGTCATTTGTAACTTGTCTTTAATAAGAATCAGATATTCTAACCAATTATTCAAATTAAAAATCTTAACCTTCAAAATTCAGCATCAAAAAAATTCCTAACCTAGAAAAATAAAGATCTGCTACATATCACGTAGATCTACTCATATTTTTCCAAATCATTAAAATTCCTGTTCAAGCAAAAATATTTCACAAAGTGATACCAAAAACACAAAATGTTTCTAGCTTTTGAAAAATATTTGTTAAAAATAAATATGACTCGATTAAGTGTATGAATTATTCAGTGAAATATAGATTAATTAGCAGCCACAATTTTTATATGTCATTCGAGGCTAGTTAATTCTGTCACCTTTTCGTAATTGATTGATTTAATAATTTAATTAGCTATAAAGCTGTTCCACTGTAAATATATACAAAGATGATTCACACTAAAGAGCAGCAGAGTACATAAAATATCAATTAACCAGATTCAGCAGCTACACACAGTGTGAGTCTAAATATAAGTTCAACAGTAAAAGGCACTTAGACTAAAAGTCTAGTAATTTTATTTGATTACCGTCATAAATTCTTCGATATGGAAATGTTTTAAAGACCTCAAAATATTTACCACATATCTTCACTACCGAACACACAAACAAGTTATCTAAAAAATTATTTTTTTTTTAGGAACGCCTCACCTTTTTTTCCTACTCTTATGTATACATATAGCATTATCAAGAAGCTAAAAAGAATATTGTAAAATTATTCCATAGCTATTATTATTGGTAATTTCAAGGAAAAAAAAAACTTTTTAAAAAAACTACGTTTTTCGCGTAGACTAAAAAGTAGAAAATAACTTTTATTCTTGGTTGTAAAGAATTTGGTTTTTAAATTTTCAGATTATATTTAATAAATTTTTATATCCTAGTCAATATTGTTCACAAAGTTTCGAATAAGTGCATTTTGATCTTATCGTATAACTCAACAACTTAAAAACGTGGGCGCATTAATTTAAGTTTATCATAAAGTATTGATTTCACATAAACTTATTTCTTCTCTTATAATGCGCCCACGTTTTTAAGTTGTTGAGTTATACGATAAGATCAAAATGCACTTATTCGAAACTTTGTGAACAATATTGACTAGGATATAAAAATTTATTAAATATAATCTGAAAATTTAAAAACCAAATTCTTTACAACCAAGAATAAAAGTTATTTTCTACTTTTTAGTCTACGCGAAAAACGTAGTTTTTTTAAAAAGTTTTTTTTATAAAGTATTTTATTTTCAACTTTTTAGTCTTATTCTAATGAAATTGAGAAATAAAGATTATAGGGGGTTCATAGGTTACAGGTGTGTTGAACTTCACTTCGTTGCACTTCGTTACGTTCAACTGTTTATAGATTACAGTAGGTTTATAGGTTACAGGTGTGTTGAACTTCACTTCGTTGCACTTCGTTACGTTCAACTGTTTATAGATTACAGTAGGTTCATAGGTTACAGGTGTGTTGAACTCCACTTCGTTGCACTTCGTTACGTTCAACTGTTTATAGATTACAGTAGGTTCATAGGTTACAGGTGTGTTGAACTCCACTTCGTTGCACTTCGTTACGTTCAACTGTTTATAGATTACAGTAGGTTTATAGGTTACAGGTGTGTTGAACTTCACTTCGTTGCACTTCGTTACGTTCAACTGTTTATAGATTACAGTAGGTTTATAGGTTACAGGTGTGTTGAACTTCACTTCGTTGCACTTCGTTACGTTCAACTGTTTATAGATTACAGTAGGTTTATAGGTTACAGGTGTGTTGAACTTCACTTCGTTGCACTTCGTTACGTTCAACTGTTTATAGATTACAGTAGGTTCATAGGTTACAGGTGTGTTGAACTTCACTTCGTTGCACTTCGTTACGTTCAACTGTTTATAGATTACAGTAGGTTCATAGGTTACAGGTGCGTTGAACTCCACTTCGTTGCACTTCGTTACGTTCAACTGTTTATAGATTACAGTAGGTTTATAGGTTACAGGTGTGTTGAACTTCACTTCGTTGCACTTCGTTACGTTCAACTGTTTATAGATTACAGTAGGTTTATAGGTTACAGGTGTGTTGAACTTCACTTCGTTGCACTTGGTTACGTTCAACTGTTTATAAATTACAGTAGGTTTATAGGTTACAGGTGTGTTGAACTTCACTTCGTTGCACTTCGTTACGTTCAACTGTTTATAGATTAGAGTAGGTTTATAGGTTACAGGTGTGTTGAACTTCACTTCGTTGCACTTCGTTACGTTCAACTGTTTATAGATCACAGTAGGTTTATAGGTTACAGGTGTGTTGAACTTCACTTCGTTGCGTTCAACTTTTTATAAATTACCAGTTTTCAATGGGAAATTAGTAACGACTTTCAAAATTTTTCATTCGTTTTATAAAATTTAATTTTTTTAAAGCATTCATTAGTAAAGTACATTAAAAATCACTCGTAAAGATTTTGTGTTTATCTGTACCATTTCTACTTCATAACGTGTGGATTCTTACTATAAAGATGCAAATCACATATGGGCAATTCCACGGATTGATTTTTTCAAAAATTTCGTGTTTGAGATCATTTTTCTCTTAATTAGGCAATCTAGACAGTCCAACGACTGTGCATACTTATGTAAAACGCCGAGTTCTATCTTCTGGATGTTACTGCTTCTTTCTATATGCATTAATTAAGCAAATATTTGATTTTTCGCGAGCGTTGCACTATTTCAAAATATGGAATTCTGATTTTAAAGTTGGTTTTTTTTTACCTTTTAAATATCTAGACAAATATTGAATATTTTTTTCCTGTACAACCTGAATTGCTTTATGATTCTGTAAAGTCTTTGTAGCCGTTAAGTCACTTATTAATCAGAAAAATAGAATTTTGTAAAACATGTATTGAAATAGTGCAACGAAAAGCGTCTCCTCAAAATTTTAGTAAAATTTGAACTTTTAAAATACGTTATAGTTAATTCAAGAAAATTTAAGGTGATTGTTTACGATTTTTGAGTGTGAGAAAGATTAGGAAAAAAAAGTGTTAAAAGGTAACTAAATAAAGACGAAAACAAGTTAATTTGTAAGTTTATGGTTTTGAGCAAGATTTATAAAATATGTAGAATAATCGAATTTGTTTGTTTCTCAAGTTTTTATTATTCCAAAATCTAACGGTTTTTTGAAATTCAAATCTACAAGTAGAAAAAGAATTACAATTTGCTTTTTCTGAAATTCCACTCATCTGTGGAATTGCCCATATGTAACGTATTTATAACGGATTTTCAAATTTAAATTCAATGAATATCATTTATATGTTATGCAAAAATACGCCAAGCCGTTAATAAAAAGAAAAGTCAATTTAATTAAGTTGGTGAAGTGTTATAAATAATGCAATACATTTAAAACAGCATAAATTTATGCTCAAACTATGTGTGTTAAATGCACATCGCATATTAATAGTTATTTTGCATTAATTCGTAACGGACTTGTGCTTAACGGTTTTTTTGAAAATTCAAATTTTCACTTACGAATATTCATGAAAAAATTACATGTCAATTTTTTTGTCTTACCAGAATATCTTTAGTTGCTCAAATTTATGGTATAATTAATAATTAGTAATATTAATTAAACTATAATGAATCATATAAATGACTTTAGAGCATCACATGTATAATATTTAATACAAATCAAAATTTTATATCATTGACATTGGATTTTTTCCAATGAAAACTTTTACATAAATTGTACTATAATTAAGCATTTTTGTGTTTCCAAAGTGTTAAAATATTGTATTGTCACCGGGAATACGTGTGCATTAAAAATTTTAGCTCGATTGGAGCAGTAGAAGTGGTCGAAAAATCGATTACAAGATTTGACCAAGACAAACAGAAAGACAGAAAGACAAGAAAGCAAGTTAAGAAAAACGTGGTAATGGTAATAATAATAATAATAAAAATGGAAAAATAAGAACGAGAACATGAGATAAATATTCTTTTTATGAGTAAAGAAGAAATTAAAAGAATGAAGAGCGTTTCAAAAATTTTATAGGCAATTCAATGCATATTTCTCCGCTATTAAAATTTCAAATTATAGAAATATAGAAGATAATAATAATAATAATATTAAATTGATAGATATATGGAAAACGGGTGTTGATGAGAAATATTTTTCATTTATCTCTCAACTATACTTATTATCAACCACACCATAACAGCATAACAACGATAACCATAAATGAAAGTAGTAGTAAGTAATAATGATAATCAGAAGTGCTACTTCGTTCCATTTTTAAACACATCACATTGTCATCATCATGATCATCGACATTATATCTTTCTTTTCTCATTCCTGTGAACTTTACAGACAGAATGGTAAGACATAAAGATTATTTTAAAAAGTTGTCATTGATGAATAAATGACATGAGCGCATATCTGTTACATTATTGGTTGTTTGTGGGAAACATATGATGCGTTGTTGAACTAAATTCACTGTGCTTTAATGGACGATTAAGCTATTGGATCAATTTCATTCAATTGATCGTGATTAGGACTCGAACACAAGTGTTATGGACCCCAATAATGTAATTCCATGTACCAATGGACTATTGCTAATGCTGTTTCACAAAAACCTAATTTTAAGAACAATCCGTTCCCGTTTGTTACAAATATTGGATGAAAAAAAACTTAAGTCCAGGAGTCGATTTCTAGAGATTTAGTTTTAAATAAAAAAAAAATTGTATGTAAGACCAAGTGCCCCGAGTATCCCTATACCCCCCCCCCCCTTTGCTCATTTAAATATTTTTGACGTCAAAGTTCGAGTAGCCAGTGTTTCTCAAACTTTTTTGGTCCACGGCATATTTTTAAAAATGAAAATTTTCACGGCACACCTGAATAGTCTCGTGGCATGCTAAATGATTTTCATAAATATGAAAAAATCAAGAGAAAAATCAAAAAACCAATAAAGGATCAATTTTAGCAATCAAACTTTTTTCGCAGCACATAGGTTGAGAACAACTGCTCTATCCCTTAATCCGCCTTAGATAGTTGCATTAACAATTTACAGAAAAAAATCAAAATCATATGCAAATTGATGTTTACATATTTTGTGCCCCTATGTTTCAGACATTTTCTTTTTTTCTCACAGTTAAATGTAAAAATTTTCCAGCTTTCCTGTCAGCAGGAAGTATCATTAAAAGTATCCCTAACCACAACCCAAAAAATCATTATTAATCACATTCTTCCTATACATTTCTTCAAAATTTCAATCAATAAATCAATGTCTTACAAATTTAAGAATTAATTGCACATAAACTCCGATGCCCGGTAATAACACCGACGCGGAATAACTTCACAACGCAGCTCCGGAATAATGTCGAAAATTTAAAATGCATAGAGCGGTAATAACTTCACCTATATAGCCTGAGTGAACTTATTCCGGCGTGGCGCAGGAATAACTTCACCTAGAAAATGAAGGTGAAGTTATTCTTGCACGCTGTAGGAATAACTTCACTTATATGTGCCAAGTGAAATTATTCCTGCGCCACGTCGTAATAATTTCACAAATTTTTGTTCATCGACATTATTCCGTCATGATGCAGGAATAACTTCACTTATAATTTCTATGTGAAGTTATTCCTGTTTTGTGTAATTACTTTTATGTTATTTTTTAAGGGTTTTTTATGATATTTAATTAATAAAGTTCTTCAGTAATATGTTTTGAAGTTTGTTGCGGATTTTATTCTAATTTGATGTAAGACAAGATAGTTTCTTATATCTTCGAAATTAATTTGGAATATATAGAAAGTTCACTACTAATTCGTAATTACTTTGAATATCAATTAAAACTTTAATTAATTTTTCTGGAGTTATAGGCTCTTTTGCTGAAATATCTCTATTAGATATCAATCTTGTGATATTAACACATGTTTTTGTATCAAAAAGGCAGGCTTTAGATGAGAATTTAATAGCTAAAATTAACAAAACTTTTGTCAACAGTGTCAATTGGTAACAAAAGAGCGCTTCCATACAAAATTAAAATTCAAAAAGTTGCACAATTAGCTAATTTTACCTTGTTTAATTAAACTAGAAGCAAGTGAAATGATAAAATATACATTTTTTCAATCCATTAGAAGGATAGCTTGCAACAAAAGAAGTAAAATCTAGTGTTCGAAATCTTAGCAAATAAAGTTTTTCGAACTTTTGGGGACTGGATAAATAAAGTTCATTTTTAACCAACCTTTACGATGGCATAGCATTTGTATTAAAATTTAAACGAAAAGGTTCTCAACGGCTAGTTCTCACACTCAGAAATGCTTAAAGAGATCAAAAAAGCATCCAGAGGCATTGAAGCTGTAAACTGATATACATTCAAAAACAGGAACACAGTCAATATCAGAAAAACTTCCATTAACCTTTGTGTTCAAAAATTTCATTCAAATTTTTTGAAAAATTTCCCTTGTGACGTCACAAATTGAGATTAAAAATCTCAATTGAGATTAGGACGTGAGAAAAAAATTTCACGAGATTTGAAAACTCGCGAGATTTCAAATCAAGTTTTCTCTGAGAAAATTTTTCTCACGAGTTTTTTGGTAAGATTTTGAACACTAGATTTTACTTCTTTTGTTGCAAGCTATCATTCTAATGGATTGAAAAAATGTATATTTTATCATTTCACTTGCTTCTAGTTTAATTAAACAAGGTAAAATTAGCTAATTGTGCAACTTTTTGAATTTTAATTTTGTATGGAAGCGCTCTTATGTTACCAATTGACACTGTTGACAAAAGTTTTGTTAATTTTAGCTATTAAATTCTCATCTAAAGCCTGCCTTTTAGATACAAAAACATGTGTTAATATCACAAGATTGATATCTAATAGAGATATTTCAGCAAAAGAGCCTATAACTCCAGAAAAATTAATTAAAGTTTTAATTGATATTCAAAGTAATTACGAATTAGTAGTGAACTTTCTATATCAGCAGTTAAGTGCCTTGCTGGTCGAATAGGTAAGGCGCTTGGCTCAAATTTGGTATGGTAACTCGAAGGTCGTTGGTTCGAATCCAGCCATTTCCAAATTTGTTCTTTTTCAGAAGTTTAGATACTTCGACTGCTTAATGTACGAGTCAAGCCATAATTGGGCATTTTGGGCAACGTTGGATTAAGGAACGGATCAGGAACTTGAAGTGTAGCGGGAGAAATAGGAACGAGAGCTACAAGATTTCCTTATAATGGAATATTGTCAGAACGGACCTGAAATGTATCACGTCACGCCCACAGAAGATTGAAACGAGAGCCTTAGTTTATTTGAAACCTGGATTTGAAGATTAGAAGCTTGATTCTACGTCACCCATAGTGATATGAAATGTATCACTAATCATTGTAAAAAGTAAAAACATGTATAAATACTAATTCTTCCGGACGGTAACGTCGACAAATAAATAATAATAAATAAAAAATAATAAATATATATTCCAAATTAATTTCGAAGATATAAGAAACTATCTTGTCTTACATCAAATTAGAATAAAATCCGCAACAAACTTCAAAACATATTACTGAAGAACTTTATTAATTAAATATCATAAAAAACCCTTAAAAAATAACATAAAAGTAATTACACAAAACAGGAATAACTTCACATAGAAATTATAAGTGAAGTTATTCCTGCATCATGACGGAATAATGTCGATGAACAAAAATTTGTGAAATTATTACGACGTGGCGCAGGAATAATTTCACTTGGCACATATAAGTGAAGTTATTCCTACAGCGTGCAAGAATAACTTCACCTTCATTTTCTAGGTGAAGTTATTCCTGCGCCACGCCGGAATAAGTTCACTCAGGCTATATAGGTGAAGTTATTACCGCTCTATGCATTTTAAATTTTCGACATTATTCCGAACTCACGATTTTCTCTACAAGTGAAGTTATTCCGCGTCGGTGTTATTACCGGGCATCTAAACTCCGTCTATTTATAAAACCTATCAAATGAAAATAGTCAATTCCTTTCAAAAAAAAAAAAACCACACCAGCTATAAATAATTTTTGTAAAGACATAATGAAGTTAAACAGAGTACATTCCATTTGCACAAAAGTTTTGCTTCTAAAATAAGACGAAAGAAGAAGAAAAAGAAAAAAAAATTAAATTGAATTGAAAAGAATTTAAGAAATATTAATTAACGGCAGTAGCAAGCTCACACATGATTTTATCATTACATTATATTAAATACATTGCAAGGTGCGCATACCTTATCAAGTAACAAGCCAAGCAATATTGAAGTGGAAAATGGCTATCGAATCTCAAGCAGTAACTTGAAAGCTTCCCAATATAGCTAGGCTTTTTATGAAAAAAAAAAAATCTTTATGCAATAAAAAAATACTTTATTGAATTCCATGCTCACTTGTAATTATATAAACGGTAGATATTTTACAAATTTGGTACAATATAAGGCAAAGTATGCTTACAAACATGGATCGAAAGTTTGTTGTGCTGATTTTTTTTTTTTCTTTTTCATAAAAAAGTGTTTTTCAACTTTTTTTTTGCCTTTACTTCAACTACGAATGAATGAGTTGCAGCTATTGATATTGAGAAGAAGAATATGAAACGTGATGCAACCGAAAAAGGAGATAAAATTGCAAGAGAGAGAATGAGAAAGATCAGCAAAACATACATATAAAATTATTTAAGTTTTCTCTACAAAAGCGACAAATTAACAGCGATATAAAATTATATTCATTAAATCATTTTACGTGATGATAATTTCTTTGCTGTTTACTTGTGTTTGTCTGCTTCTCTGTCTTATTCTTTTTTTATATATTGACCAAAAGGTGCGTTGCCTTCGTTGCCTTAATTGAAACACTCTTTTTAGCACATTTTTTCTTTCACAATGTACATTCTTGCTCACTTTGGGATCGATAATTGACTGATAAGGCAGCAAAATACGTGATAATTCGCAGAGTAGCTGTGCTTTCATGTTGATCATGTTCACAATCTGTTTTACTTCTGTGAGAATTATTTCAATCGGTGTTATCTGAATTTTGTGATCAGTGCAATTATGATGAGGGTTAATAGCTTATAAGGTGGATTTTTCACGTATAACCTAGAAAAGTCTTGGAATTTAAAGCATACTGCAGTGTTGGTGACAGTATCTCATGTTTTGAAGAGCTCAGTTGTGAAGGTAAGAATTTATTGATATAAAGCTAAGTGATAAGATATTACTAGTGCTACATTGAGTTATTTGTACTAGATTATTACCAGTAGTGCTAGATTATTACCAGTGGTACTATATTATTACCATTGGTACCACATTATTATCAGTAGTATTAGATTATTACCAGTAGTACTAGATTATTACCAATAGTACTAGATTATTACCAATAGCACAATATCGTTATTAATAGTACTAGATTATTACTTTTTGTTCTAGATCAAACACAATTAAAGTACTTGATTAGTTGGGCACTACTGTAATATGCCTCATTATTATGACTTCTATTTTAATGATGCAAAAACGAGTGCATTCCATTGGTCAATTCAAATATGAAAACTTTAAATTTAAGAGACCTTAAAAAGTATTAAATTCCCTCGCAAAACATTATTTCGAGTGCAACTTTGCAGGTGTTCCAATCAGCTTTAAACTCAAAATTTTACTCCATAATACTTACAATTTACCGGTTACGTTATGGTCACCTGACAGCTGCCAAAAAAACCTCAATTTCAAAGTAATAACCATTTTTGTGACATAAAAAAATCATGAAAGAATCGTGACAAATGCAAAACTTCTTTGAAAAGAACCAAGAAAATGCGCCTAGACCTCAAAAAATGCAAATGATTACCACGCTGCCATTTTCGTAATTGTAAACTCAACTTGCGTTTTATTGAATTTTTTATTCATTTATTTACTTAAATTAAGAAGAAGAATCATTAAAAAATACGCAAAGGAAGAGAAAAAAGAGTCAAAAGTCCAAAAATAATGAAACAATGGGGAAATGGTCTCTTGAGAGATTTCCTTCTTCTTGCATTTCTTTTTTCTTTTTTTATTCACGAAAGCAAATTATTGAATGAAATAACCGCAATAATCGCATAATTGCCCATTAAGTTACAAGCTTTGTTGTTAATTAAGACCGGTTTTTTGTATTTTTTGGACGATAAATTAAATGAAAAAAAAAAGTACCTAAAGAATAAAGTTGAATTAATTAATGATTGTTTCATTTTCATTTTCATCAACATTAACTTGATATTAATTAAACGTATATTAATTGCTCATTTAGCAAATGCTATCGCCAGAAAGAAAATGGAACAGAAAATTAATGTAAAATATTCTTGAGCACGCAATAGACTCTAACGTACATACCCGAATTGAGGGAAATATAAAATAAGAAGAGAACTCAAGTCCCTTGAGTGAAGTTTTGACAGATTTTTGTTGAGAAATTTTTTGAGGTTAATTTAATTTTTTGGAAATTTTGGAATTCTTTCAAATAGTTCGATCAAAAAGTTCAGTAAAACTGGTAAAACTATTGAAATATGCTTAAATTTTGAAAACTTACTTTAAACATTTATCCGAAATCAAATTTTTGAATGTTTTTCTCACCTTAACATTTCAATCTTAAATTTTGGCTTAATTTCGTGTATTGTACCAGTTAAAACGATTCTAATGTGATTAAAAAGTAGGAGCAAAGCCAATAACATTAAATTCCCGTCGTAAATGATTCTAAAGAATCACATATTTATAAACAAATTTGTGAAAAGTGCGGGAAAAATTAAAATATTTGTAATAATTTCCGTTAATTTAAGAAAATATAATGAAGAATTCCGACAAAAATCTCCCCAAAGGAACCAACAAAATTCTTAATTTTTCTGTACACTCATAATTAAACATGTACTTAATGAATTGTATACATTTCAGTTCATAATTGTAACAATCACTTCTTTGAGGATTTCATTCCATTGAGACAACGATGATGATGATAAATGGAATACAAAAATGTTTGAGACGAGCAAAATTTTCCGTCGGAATGACGAAAAACATTCCACTTTAAATAAAATCATTATTTCTTCTTCTTTCATCTTTTTTATTTTATTTTAGTTTATGCTCTACAATCATGATTGGGAGATTCAATTTGCTTCAAATAAAACACTTAGCGCGCCCTATGAATTCAACTAAAAAATTGATGGCAATTAATCGCCTTTAATTTGATGATGTTTTTACAGTAAATGTGTTTGTTTGTACAAAAAGTTATTGCATTAGTATGCGTATAAAATACTCTGTATTTACAATAATGGTAGACGCCACGCCCAACACTTGTATAACCAATTACGAACAATGTCAATCATTCTGTGAATGTGTGAATGTTTCACTTACTGAAATCTTCAATGCACATCGCACAGACTGAAATTATAGCAAAAATGATTTTTGAACTTTGTCATGCGCATTAGATGTTATTAATGATTATCACCTGAATATTGAAAAAGTGTAAGGAGGAAGGAGAGAGTATAAAATATTAATAAAATCCCATAAATTAATAAAATTTGACACATAATTATGCAAATTTTGTTATCTCCTCGTTCGTATTCAAACTTATTATGAGACCTCTTTTCGACTGTAAAAGGTTCTTTTGTGCAATTAAGAAAAACTAATCGTTCCCAAATAAATCATCATTAATTTTTCTTTTTGTTCAGCATATTTGTGAGTTTTTAATTCCTTTTCTCTCTCCATCTCACTTACTGTCTCTTTTTGTCCAGCTCCTCGACCGCCCAAAAAGCTGATAACTAATAAATTAAAGCTCTTCTTATTATTCCTTCTTTTTTGAGAAAACAAATTAAGAAAAAATTATTTAATAAAAAAAAATTGAATATTGAACAGTTTTTGGAGTGGCTTGATTTGGAGGGATTGGATGCATTTTGGGCAGATTCTGAAGATTACTTAAAGAAGAACATTTCAGAGAGTGAGATTTTTGTAGATTATTGTTTAAAATCATTCATTTAAATACATTCAATAATAACCTTCGACTTTTAACTGTTTAAAATCTTTTCCGACATCCTTAATAGCTTTTCATATCATAAATAAAAGTTATTCTTTACTGATTAAGAACGAAAACAACAAATTTTGCAAAAGTTTTAAGATAACAAAGACTTAATTCTTGCATTAAATGCAAAATTCATAATTTGGAGAAAAATTTTGATAGATTTTTGGCATTATTTAAATTAGTAATGGCCAACCTTGCCAAACACTGACAAGATTAGAACCTTAGACATGATATATAGTTAACAACTGTTCAACTCTAGTTAAAAGATTTTCTTAATTCTATGAAATGAATAAAAGTCCTAGCAGAATACTTTTGAAAGAAGCAAAAAGTCTTATTTGAAGACACATTAGGAATCCATTTAAAATTGAACTCTTCGCGGCAAAAATTAATGCCACAAATTAAGTTTAATTCAATTCAAATTGATCTTAATTCAGTCAAGTCAGCATTCCATCAACAAAACAGTCTAAATCAGTTCACAAAACTATAACAATCAATTCAACTTTCTTTCTTACATTCCTAATACTTTCAATCCAATAAAAAGGAATTAAGAACTTTTATTCAATCTCTTCAATCAAAGAATCTCATCGATTCTCATCCATCGATCGAGAAAAAAAGCTTCATGTGCGGCAACAAATCGTCTTTCTACCTCACAAGCAATGTTGATTAATTAATTCAAGGGTAAAAATATGGAATCATAACTTGCTTACAAAGACATTCCATACTTGCCATATCTTCTCTCTCTTGCCCTCCAATTTTAATCATAAATTTATGTCTTTCTGATTGAATTTGAATTCAACATTAGGTCTCATATATTATCGTTTTGAAAAATTATCAATTGATTAGCATTTGTGTTGCTGTTGTTGTGAGCCTAATTTGTTTAAAATGATGCACGATACATATAAAATTTCATGTGTACATGGCTTGCGTTATGGATGGAAGTTAATAAATTATAAATCTTTTTTGTTCGTCTTTTCTTATTATTTATACATTCGGACTAGAGGTGATATTGAATTCATAATTAATTCTAATTTATTGCCGGCCTGTTTTGAGTATGTAGAGATGATTTCAACACCCATAAACAAGGATTATGCCGATTTATTGTGATAATACTCATTTTAATATAAATTTCTTCATTTAAATGAAAATCGATAATTTTATACTTTTTTTTTGACTACCTTACTTTGCGTGTGGCATTGAGTCATGGAGGCAGATTCCTTTTCCATGACATTTATTGAGTATTTTCAATTCCTTATAAGTCCTTTACATAAAAAGTACTTACCAAATTCATGAATTTTATTGCCATAAATTAACTCTATAACAAAAACCCATCAAACTTAATTAATTTGTTTTTTCTCAACTCGAAATTGATACCTTCCTTCAGTAAACAGCAGCGGAGAGCAGGAAAAGATAGATACAAATCAAAGATAATTAAATTTAATTATCGAAAGAAAGAAGAAAAAAATCTTTAAGAATTCTTAAAATGAGCCTGAAATGTCTCTCACACACAAAACTCGATTACCTGACCGCGATTACCATAAAAAAGCTATAAAGCGTATCTCAATTGGCATATACACATACGGTGCGATGATACGACAGCGTCTTATCTTTTTAAATATCCATAAATAAGCACAATTAATAAAAATTCAAATCCAATAAATTTATCTCTACTTCTGAAGAAAAGAAAAAAAAATATATGTATATATGTAGCCACAGAGAAAAAAAGACACAGTAGCCGAAAATTTTCTCGAGAAATATCCCAATTAGGCAGTGTCAGCGAGACATACAGAAGTTATAAGCGACATATAAAATTGTCGTTTCATTCAAAAAACGATTTTCAATAAAATTCCAAAAGTTATGGTATGTTAACGATATATGCCTGTATATATATATATACCCTCGAAATTATAAAAGAGATGATACAAGTTGATTGCATTCTCACGTAAACGTTTTATTATTGCGCTTTTTATTCAATCTGATTAGTCATTTTATTTGCTAATTATTAATTAAGTTAATGTTGAAGTCTTTTTTGTTGTTGGTTTATGAAAAACTGTTGGATTAAGTTTCATTTTGCGAGGAGAAGTTAATTGGGAGTTAATTGCTAATTACTGTATCTTGAGTGACTCAAGAAATATTGAGGATCGTCAAGAATATATCGTGATTCAAGGATTAAGTCAGTTTTGACGAATTAGGGGATTTAACAAGACATTAATAAACTCTTGACACCATTAGGGGCCGTTCACTTATGACGTCTAGGGGGGGGGGGGGGGGGGTCAGCAAGAATAGAACAATAAAAATTCCTGGAAATCCATTGTTCTCTTTTGAAAAATAACCGTTAATTTCGGACGTTATAAGTGAACGATCCCTTACTGATTATTTGATCCTAAAAACTAGAAAAGCCTTGCATTTGGAGATTATAAATGTCCCTAGAAGCAGTACTAAGTAGCCAACCTGATCAACTCTTATGTACTACTCTTCACATTGCGGGTAAACAGATATTATACTTTGAACCACTAAACAGCTGCTTAACATCCACTTCCAAGTGGGTGCCCATTTTAAACGACTGTCAGGAAGTTGTTGCTTAATTCTAAATGAACTAGCTGCCTTATGGACAAGTTTTAACGTATATTAATCAGGTATAGTACGATTTCGATGCTACATTAACGATTCATGTTATTAAGACATGAAGATTGACTAAAGAATAAACCCAGCCACACTAGCTCACGTTTTCTTTAGTATTGAATGCCATAAAGAGACTTTCCTGTAACAGCACATAATGAAAATGTCATGACATTATTAGCAGCCATGGGACTGTTTCAAAAAAACCTAGCTAATATTCAAAATAGTCAACATAACCTAAAACTACAATAATTTATCGGACAACATTCACAAAATACCCTCAATCACAGTTGACTACTCCTTGCTGTCAAATTCATCCGTGCCTAAAACGGAAGCCACAAAAAACAGAACAATAAAAGGCACAGCAAGCGTAACCCCATCAACAAGATCCAATCATCAATCCATAAAAAAAAAGTCAATCAAAATCAGACAAACTTCGTCCAACAACAACCAGTTCTCTTTAACTTTTAAGTGCATATAAAAACGATGGTAAAACAATCGTTGTCACTTCTTCGCATCGGCATGGAGAAGAACCTTTAAAATTAATTTTTGTCGAAATAAAGTTTCATTAATTGGACTAAACGACTGACTACTTAATTAAATATACATCATTAGATATGGAAAAACTTGTTTGTTTTCGTTTCACTCCTATGCGTTGTATTGATGTCTCTGTGATCTGATAAGAATTTACTTTTTTTTCTTGTTGTTGTTTCATTGGATATAGCGCGATTAAAGATTAATGTTTCCTGTATTATATGGTACAAAACTTTTTTTTGAATGAGAATAACACTCAATTCATTCATTCATTCAGCATACACGAACTACAATGATTGACATTAACCCTATATACATATGAATCCACATCTCTACAGACATAAATATTTTGTTTATTGAGAAAAAATTTTAATTGTTGTAAAATTTTTCTTTCTCTGCTGATTCTTCATCGAATATTCTGTTTTATTGTTTTTCAGTAGCTGTTTTGGGGTTCATTCACATCTGATGTGTATAAAAATTGGGTTTTCGATACACATTTCTTGGTACACCTTGCATCCACTCTCTCATTTCAGCTTTAGGGTCAAAAGGTTCTAGTGGACCGTCTCCCCTACTTATGAACATTAATGCGCAGTTTCTAGGTTAATCGGAGTTCCAACCCTAGTCAAAGCTTTTCGA
Organism: Chironomus riparius; assembly: GCA_917627325.4. Classification (NCBI taxonomy): domain Eukaryota; kingdom Metazoa; phylum Arthropoda; class Insecta; order Diptera; family Chironomidae; genus Chironomus; species Chironomus riparius. Next base: position 45,227,773 of record OU895877.1, read on the forward strand.
TTCAAATATAAAGAAGCCCTTTTAAACCGGCTCCTGACGCCATAGATAAATGACCCCCCAAGTCATATGCTTTTGAGTTGAATTAAGAATTAAAACCGGTAGTGAAACGCAATGCACGAATTTGTCATCGAAAATTTAATTGGGAGCATAACATTGTGAAGAGGAGAACAGGAGAAAAAATTTTGATTGCAGTCATTTTTTTTGGGTAGAGGGAAAATGAGATTTAGCACAATGCACAATGAAATAAGACATAAGAAAGAAAGCCAATTAATATGGCGTTTCGTTATGTTCCTTCATGTGTTTTTCTTCTCTTTCTCGCTATTCTGAAGTTGGTGCTGTTGATTTTTTTTAGCTGTTTATTTTGGGTGAACTGGATATTTGGAGATAAATTTGACTCTGAACCTAACCTTTGGTTAAAATCTATTAAAGGAACAAATCTCAGTTTTTGTATCCGTTTGCATTATCATGAAACAGTACAAGTGTTTGAGAACCATTCAATTGTCTTCAAAACCTATCAAATGTATTTAAACTGATTACAAAACCCTTCAAATGTTTTGTTTTTCAAGAACCATACAACATCATACTGAAAACCATATAAATGTTCTTCTTCTTCTTAATTAACTTTATTATGGTCCATCAGCTTATTGCTATTTAAAGACCGTTCACAATTCCAGGTAGTTTAATTTACAAATATACACAAAGAACAATCAATAAAATCCAGTCAACTCCAAATGGTTGACAGAAAACATGCCCTCGATAAGTAAAAACAACAAAAAACCATAGCTAGGCAAAAAAATTCCATCTTCAGTTGTCGATGATCCAGATTTCTGACAGTCCTTGTAATTTAACTTGTGATATTCCAAATAGATTCAAATTTTTGTTATGTCTCGATTGTGATTTGTCATTGTAATTAATATGTTCTGCTGTATTCCGAGATGATCGATTCCTATTTGTCAATGTTGATTTGTTGAAATCCAGTCAGCACCAATTGATTGATAGAATTGCCCGCGATATATGGGGAAACACACAAAACCCATCGCGAGACAAATTCTCCTCACAATTGACGATAATCCGTTGTATTCCAATAATATACAATATGTCTAGGTTATGGTTATGATAGAACCTTCTTGTCCACGATTGTTGGTAAAACACAAAAAACCCACGTGAAACAATTGATTCTCCTCACAACTGCCGCCGATCGTGATTTGTCAATGTAATTAAATGTTCGTTGGTATTCCGATGATGATCTATTCCGTTTTATCTAGGTTATGTGCAAAATTTGCACATTTTTTTCAATTTCAATTTATATCCAAAATTTAATTAAATCGCGACTTTGCTGAGTTTTCTCCTTGGTTTCTTTGTTACTTTGAAGACAGTTCCCGTAGGTTTGTGACTTATTCCTACGCGTAATTAATTCATTTTGAAGTATTGCACAATTCCACAACCTCCTCATTCGGAGGTTGGGAGAAAACTCCCATATAAATGTTTTTAAAAATTCGTTCAAAAACATGCTACAAAAATAAAATCACCAAAAAAGCGCCAAAAGCTTCCCCAAAAAATGTCCAATCAAACTTATTAACAAGAAATTGAAGTTTAGCAATATTTTCGTACTGATACTGTTGCAATAATATAAATGGTGCTACTTATATACGTGCTGAAGCATAAAGAATTTTAACAAGCTGCTCTTAGTATTTTGTTATTATTTTCTCTTCCTTTCTTTTTTTTATTTTTCGATTTTTGCTTTACATTTTTTATCATCTCTCCCTCTCATCGCTCTGTTCAATTTTAAAAGAAGAATAAATAAAATAAAATAAAAATAAAAAATGCGAAGAAGGAGATTGAATTTTGTCGCAATAATTTTTTTATCTGTATTTTTCTTTTCATCATTATTCGGCGTGCGACATACACGCATTTAATATTAATTGGCTTTATTTGTCGTTATTCAGGTATATATCGCAATTTTAAATAAAAATGGAAAAAAAAGAGAGGAGAAACAAAGCGTAATCGAAAATTCAATTAGTTAAAGGAGCAGCTTCAATTATAGAGATAGAATTAAATGAGAAATGCCATCATGCTTATGTTCATATAAAGAACCAGTTTCCTTACACTTGTCATCTTATAATTTTCACGATTAATTTTAAACGACGATGACTTTTCTGTTTTCTGCTCTTGCTGCCTTCTTTTCTTAATATGATTTATTGGAATTTATTGAATTAATCAATTAATTAACCATCAATATGATTTGTAAGGAAAAATTAATCAAATTTTTTATTTCTCTTGAGCTTTTTTGAATTAATTTAATTAAACTCCTCCATTGATATCCATAAAAAGCTTAACGTTGATTCGATTAGCTCTCTTGGCTATCAATTTGTAAAGTTTGCGTACAGAGGGGTCTCCTGGAAATGGTGCTTTAATAAATTGAGGAATTTTTTTTTGTATTTCAACGTTTTATTTTAATTCAAAATTGTAACGGTTTTCAAAAATTTGAATCTTATCGGTTATTTTCAAAAAATTCAAATTCTAGATGTAAAAAAACAAGATTTTAATTATTTTGCTTTATTTTAACTGTGTTTTAAGCCTTTTTAATAGTCAGAATACTTTAAAACATAACAAATTACGATATCAACACTTAATATTTGACAAGCAACTCAACAATCGATTGATACAAGCGTTAATTAATAATATGGCTTTAGAATCAGATAATTATTTTAAATACGGTAAGTATTAATTATAATACAATACAGACTAGCTGAAATTGCTAACGTGTGTGTGAAATTCACATCCAGTTGATAAAGGTTTATCAAAATTCCTTATCTTATCAATGACGCAGTAAAAAATTCAATGCTCAGTGCTCGATTCTCTTAATTTCATTCATTAGTCGTTTGAGAGACATTGTCTAGTACGGGATGTGTATTTTTGTGAAATAAATTCGCTTATCTAAAGGTCATTTGACTTGTTACAAATTTAATAGTTTAATTAATTCCATTTTTAATCAAATTACATGAGAGACTATTAGTGATAAGCAAAAAGTAGTGTAATTAATTTCCATCCACTATCTGATCTAATCTGAGACATTTCACAATGTTATCAGCAGTAAAATAAAGTTTTTAAAGTGTGAATCACGTCAATATTTTGATGAAATCTCTGGATGATTCATCAGCATGTAACAGAAACAAAAAGAACCGAATTGCCACTTTAATCCCCGTTCCTTATCTTGTATACAGGAATTGAAGTCCTTATCATCGACTGTATTATCTCATATTCAATAGGAATACAAAACCATTAATTAAACTTAATAGCCGCCTTATTAACACTTTTTATGTCATAAAACTTGCTTCTAATTGTTCTCGTGACTCGTTCATAGGATTCAGCAATTTTACATTCAACGTCGATCGACCAAAAAGAATCATCACGATGAAGAACTACAAAGGAATTTTATATGGTGCAGTAGCATATTCAGTCGTAAGTTCATCAATATCAATTATTCTCAGGATAATAAGCTATTAATGCCAACCGTTGCTCTTACGAAATTCGTATCGACATAAACTGCTGCTACTCAGTCGCGTGAATGATAAACGAAATTAACAGCACCAAAATCGAAACTAAAACCCGTCATTTTTTTTTATTTTTTTATGGATTGATTGATTTATGTAATATAAATAAATAAAGTTGATGTCATTTTCGGAATCACAAAAATGAACGAATGAATGGGAAATTGATTTTTTTGGTAAATGTTCAATTATATTCGCACGTTTGAGGCAGCGCAGCTGTCATTAAAATAGTTTAATTACGGAATTTTGACAAGTGATCAATTTTGGAAATGAATGTTGATGTGCTCTGTGCAGTCATTGCTTGTAAAAGCGCAGTGCTTAATGTTCAGTAAAATTTATTTTGAAAAATAACTGCCACAAAATATTTGAAAATGCAACTTAACGAAAAATTTGAATTAATAACGGATAAAATAATTTAATTAACGAAAGAAGTACATCAGGTCAATCGAAGATTTTTGCAAGGCACAGCTGATTAAGTTCTGAAGAAAAGCAATAAATAACAATAAAATCGAATGTATTTCACCATTTCAAGTGCGTTGTTATTAAAGAAACAAGTGTTTCCTGATCATTTACAATTTAAAACAGGAGTCGTGTAGAACATACAACTTATATGTTCTTACTAAGCCTCACAATCAGTAGCAGTTTTATTTAGTCTCTAAAATTCCTCACATTCCAAAGCACATTACGCAAACCTATTTTTTTCTTCTATATCCAGTACATCATATTATTATTTTTGGTGTGAAATGATAATCAAGACATTTTATCACATACTCTATTACAAGTGATAAGAGCAACGACATAAAACAATGAAATTTTATACTCACTGAGATAAACAGGGCTCGTGTACTTATTTACCTTAGAATTTGAATTATTATTGCTTGCCAATTTAAACAATAATTGCTTAACGTTTAACAGATAATTGGACTAATTTACGTAGCTTTATCGGTTGTGGGATTAATGACAAGATGGTGCATGATTGAGTCGAAAGGCAGTCCACTGACTTATATGCTTTATTTGATTTATTTTAGAGGTATGTTAAACTGTATATCCTTAATAGCCTAATTATACTAATTGAATCAAATTTATAGTGTCAAGTTGCGAACCAGGTGTGGATTGGAGCCTTTTAAATATTAATGGCGCAGTGACTGTTCCCATACCAGATGAAACAGATGCTGTACGAGAAACATTTATATTTTTGATAGTTTATCTTGGACTGCATTCAGCATTAGTTTTCACAAGTCTATACGCATTATGCGGTGTAAATAATTCATGCTTGGGACGTCGCAGTTTTCCAATATTCTTCGCTCCTTGGATTATTGTTTGGGTGTCAATTATCGTACTTGACGTTATAGCAACTGGTTATTACATTATGGATTCTATAAAATTATCCGTAAGTATTTATAATGAGCTATAAATTTAATCTTTTTTATTATTTAATTCAATTTTTTGTTAAAAACTTTATTTTTTGTCCGATCTTTTTATGCTTTCAACGACTTTTATATTTTCATAAAAAATGATAAAAAATGTTTCGTCAAGTTTTCAAAAAACTTTTTGCCGTTAAAATTCAAATATTTTTAGACCATTAATATTGTGCAGACATTTTAATTAAATTTATTGTTTTATTACATTATTTGGGGGTTTTTTGTTTTCTAATTTTAGAGCACTGATGGAGTGTTGTCAATATTACAAGTTTCAAGTGGTGCAGATATTGATCAAATATTAAGACTTTTTGGAGAATTATCATCACTATATAAAATTATGCCACCAATTTTTATGCTCTTAGCCACGTCCAAGATATTCGTATTCATCATAATTAATATTGTATGGGTTGTTGCAATCACACGAGCTGGCTGGGCAGCATCAACTTATCACATGTATCATGATCAAACCAGAAGAAATTATGAGAATACAATGGCTAATGTAAATCCAGCATTTGAAGGCATGAGAGATGATGTTGTAGCACAAAAACAGCATGAAAAGCAAATGGATTATATAAGTGATCAGTCATCAATCCATGAAGTTCCATCAAGTTCTCCACGACCTTTAGCAACAGCACCACCACAAGAAAATACAGAATCACGTTATAATGATACATCAAGAGAACAAGGACATGTTTATCCTTATCATATGTCTAATACCAGAAACGAAAAGCAACGCAGAGAAGCACCACAGCCTCCAGATCCAACTATCGAGGACGAACCTCAAACATCATATAAAATAAAACGACCAACAACATTAGTTCTTCCTGAACGTCCTCCATCACAGCAACAACAGTATCAACATCAAAATAGCAATCAATATGAATCGGACAGAGAAATTGACAGTCGATTAAGTCGATATCAAGAAACTAGTGGACATGCAATTAAGACAGTCGAACCAATCAAATATGATGATATTCCTGAACAACAGCAATCAAATACAAGAGTTCTTGTTCTTCCACCAATATCAGAAAGTCGTCCACATAGTCTCAAGCCAATTCCACCTCCAAAGCCTCAAAATTATAATAATGTCAACAGTAATATTAATAATAATAGATTTTCTGTCCAGCCAATGCCAGCATCACGAGAATCGCCAGTTCTATATAGACCAGAACGATCAAATAGCGCACGAGTAGCTCCAGAAAGAACAAGCAGCAGTGCTAGAGCACCAGAAGAATTAAGAAGTCAACTTCCATGGAGTTATTTCAAGCCACGCGATGCTACACCAAAGAAAGCTTTCGATCATTTGGAAGAAAATGAAGACATTCCAGCCGTTCCCGTTCCTGACTATACACTTCACTATGGCAAAAAAGGAAGATCAAATTTAGGCGAAAACGAAAGCGATGGAAATTGGAGCCATTCCCGATATTAGAAGATGTCAAGTGTCTATAGAAACAGTTTTGATAAGATGTCAATTAATGTATGTTGTGCAATACTTAATATTATTATTTAACAAATTTTTTATCAGCTTCCTTATTTTTGCTTGCTAACTTCAAACTTCTTTTATGCGATACGAAAATACAAAATGTTATGAGAAATAAATGTTTTTTATCTCTTAAGATATTTTTTTAAGTTAATTGACCTTTTTTGGGGGTTTTACTGCTGCTGGAACTCTTAATATGTATCATATGAATTCAATTGTAATCTTCAGAATCGCACATGAAATTGTTGAAATTTTCATGATTCAACTCAAATGTCAAATTTCTGCGAAGCTTTTTTTTCGTTACAAAAAGATTCAAATTCAAAAAAAGCCGTTGAGCTTTTAAAAAGCTCTGAAAACCATTCAAATGTTTTAATTTTTCATGATTTGATTGATTCTCCAATTAATTATCTAGAACTATCAATATCCACCTGATCTGAGACTACAATATCATTAAACTATCGATCAGAAGTCACGAACTATGAAAATTAATTGAGTTTTCGACTAATGATTGATTAGAAAGAGATGAAAAACATTTTTATCGGCTTTTCCTTCAGTTAACTTATCAAAAAAAATTCAGTCAATTGTCTTGCGAGCCAATTGATAAGGAAGCATACCAATATTGCCAAAAAAAATAATAATGATTTTCAGTTGTGTACGGTACGTCCAAAAAACCAGAAGCCTCAAAAGTGATGGTTGTTAATTAAGTCAGTCATTACATGATATCTTGACAATAAAAGGTATTCTGACTGCTTCCAGTTAGACACTAAAGTGTGATTAATTGTAATTTAATTACAGAATAAGAATTTAAAAAATGGAGATTACAATGCCGTTTACATCGTACAAGCTGATGCGATTTTTCGCAATTTTCGGAGGATTAATTGGCGTTGTAAGTTTAAATTCCTGATAAATTAATAATGAATGATTTCATTGTGGAAATATTTACCGTGTTACTTACTTCTTTATCAGTCATTTTATACACACAATAAAAGAGTGGGTGGGATATTATTTTTATGACTGTTCTTGACTTCCGTGTGTGAACTTTGTCGGGAAATTTATGATCAAAATTTGGTGTAATTACCGTGAATCACCAATGTGTGTCAAATGGGGATTTAAAACGATGTGGAAAGGATTTAAAAGCGTCTGGTTTTTGCCCATAACATAATTTTGACTCAGTAAATTTCAAATTTTAAAAAAACCCGTTAAAATTTGAATGTCAAAAAAACCGTTACATGAAACGTGTTGTTTTTGTAGCTTGACATTATTTGTAAACCTCAACGTGTATAGCATGATATAAAGCTTTAAAAACATGAAAAATCACAACACTCGGAAGTGTAGCTTTCTATTTATATCTTGTTGCAGTAGCACAATATTGAAAAATCTTTGTTATTGCCAAAAAAAATTAACAGCAAACATCAAGTGTATTTTATGGCTTTATAGAGATAATATAGTGAGCTGATTTGTGTTAATACGATAATCTGAAATACAGCTATTATTAGGTATTTCACCACTTAGAGTAGCACGCAAATTAAGGATACGGAAAAGAGGGTTAAGGCTGGACTAGATTGCTAAACGATCCCTAAGAGACTTGACATAAATCTCAATACTGATCTAATCTCCTAAAACTTACTCATTATTAAATTTTCAATAGATTCAGTCACTAGCATGGTTAGGACTCAGTATAACAGCCGTTCTTGGATACTACTGCAATATTGACTTTGCAGGAACTGCAGCTAATTATGGCTCAATTTTACAACTTACACTGTATCACATGTACTTTCAAGGTGAGCAGCTTTATGATACTTTAATTGATTTATAGCCATAAAGTGCTTAAAACAAATGAAATTCTTTACTTAAAAATTTTATAGGCGACTGCGTCCCGAATCAATTCCCAGTAATAGAGTTTGAGGCAATTCAAGGACTAGATTTGATGACACCAATGACAGTGAATATTTGGATGTGGGTAGTTCTTTCATTTAGTGCTGTATGGCTGTTTAGTTCGCTTACATTGATAATCAGTAAGTCTCGCGAGATATCAGAAATTCTTTAGGATTCCTTTATCGTTATCTTCTCGTTCATTTTAGATGTGAAAAAATCAAATCTGAAGTACGCGAACGTTTTCCTTTATATTTGGGTCTTAATCACATTCGTTATCTCAATGATTGATTTAGTACTGTTTATATTCTTTGTGCTTGATTATGAGACCCTCTTGAGTCATAGCTTCTCACAAAGTTTGAATTTTGCACCTGTTACGTCATCAGTTCTTCTTAGTGCCCAAGTATCAGCTGGAATTATGTTCTCGGTTGCACTTCGTGGATATCTTTTGTGGGCAATCAATTTAGGCGTCTGCTTGTTCCTGTTTACACAAACATTCAAGATTTATGACTATAATAAGCTTGCAGCATCGGGAGTCACTAGCAATGCATATATGAACAACGCTTACAAGAATGACGAAAGTCCACAAGGAGCAATCAGTAACACACCGATTAGAGGATATGAGACACAGTTGAGTGATCTTAATCCTTAAAAGTTTGACTTATTGACCAACTTTATTGACAATTTCAGAACTAGTCATCCTTGGTACAACTACTTGACAGCAGATATTCCACGCGCACGACCATCAACCATGATGAGATCATCATCAGTTCCAGGACTCGAAGAAAGCTTTCAGAAAAGAATGAATACAGCAGATGCCAAAGTAACGACACCTACAGATGTAGTCATAAGAAATAACAATATCAATTCAGTTCCAAATCGCAACAGTAATGCTAATAATCTTGGATACATCCAAACTCCAGCACCAGCATTTGAAGCCAAACCACAACTTCGAAGTGGAATTTTAAGGAATTCAAGATATCAGTAAATTATGCATATAGAGTCTAAATACCTTTTCGGTTATTTTTATTTGATACAAAGTTTAATTTGATAATAAAAAAATAACAATTTTTTAAAACGTTCTAAAAATATTAAAGACGTAATTAAATTACTATCGCAAACTGTCTCGAGCTACAATCTTATTTCTCATCCCCTGCGAAGAGAATACAACAAATCGTCAAGGCAGGCGGTGACTGATAAGACGCTTATTATGTCTCAATTTTATTCATATTCACATGCGGAAGTTGTTGAAATTTATAGAAGCTTCTAGTGCTGGAAAGCAGTAGAAATTTATAACGGTTTAATTTTGAATTTTGAAAACATTTTTATGGTTTTAACGGAAACTTCTAAAACCTTATAAAAGTTATTCGGTGCATTTGTATGGCTTTGAACAATATTTGACGAATTCGAAAACATTTGTATGTTTTTTAAACAATTGTATGGTTTTAAAATTTCAAAAATAACATTTTATAAAGTTTTGCATATCAATTTCATCTTAAAAATTGCAAAGTCATCCTCAGTTATCACCACGAGCTATTTTTAACCAGCATGTGAATCTTTCAAGCCCCCATCAGTCTACCATAAAATTTTAAATGTTTTATTAACTTTGAGCGAATGACGATCGAGTGTATTGAGAGTTGTTTGATAACCTACTAACCCAATCAATATTATAGTAAGAGCCAAAACAAGTGAAACGCAATTTTAGACAGCACGGAACTTGATAAAAATTTAATTTTCAAATTCCAGGTGTTTTTCACTGGTCAAATTAAATTTGAATTTTTCTTTTTTTTTTGCGAACGAAAACATTCCCCTAATCCAGCGCTGTTTTTCCCCTCGTAGTACGAAATTCTTCGCTCTCAGAAAATAAGCATTTGTAGCTTAATTAAACAGCTTCATTCTTATTTTGTCTGTTAATCAGTGAGCTTTAAAAGCTGTTTGTGCTGTAGAATATTAAAAAGTGTAAATCAAATCATGGTTCTATGTCAAATCATTGTAAGAAGTGCATTCAGAAGTTTGCAGACATCAATTAAGCCACAACTAAAGATTCAAGCACGATATTTAAGCATATCACTTTCGAATTGCTCAGGTAAGAAGCATAAATATTTTTGATGAAGATCCGTAAATATTTTATTGACATGAAGCTTAAATCATTTTGATAACCTTTTGTCAATGACTTATATAAGGCTATAAGGCAGACATTAAGCTAGTCTATATATATATACATTCTATGTACTTCCAGAGCGAAAATATACGAAGAAGCATGAATGGGTGCAAATAGAAGAGAATAATATAGGAACAGTCGGAATCTCAACGTATGCACAGGAAGCACTTGGTGATATCGTCTATGCACAATTGCCTGATGTTGGAAGTAGTTTTCGTCAAAAGGATGAATGTGGAGCACTTGAAAGTGTTAAAGCAGCCAGTGAGATTTATTCACCAGTTAGTGGTGATGTGACCGAAAAGAATTTGGAAGTTGAGGAGACACCGAGTCTTATAAATACATCATGTTACGATAAAGGCTGGCTATTCAAGATCAAATTGGCTAAACCTAGTGAATTGGATGAGCTGCTAGACGAGAAGCAATATGACGAATTTCTAAAGAGTGATGCTCACTAGAATTAAACCTAATTAGTGATTTGTGTGTGTGTGCTGCATTTTAAGAGTACCTACTTTACAAGATTATATCCTATTTGAATCTAATTCATCAATTAAAAGAATCATGGAACCTTTTTTGCAATATTTGCATTTAAATACCCCAAAAAAATTTATTCAATAAAATTATTAATATAATTAAATTGTCTGATTTAATCTTTATTCTTTTTCTTATCAACAGTCGTACAGATTGTCAATGTAACAGCCTGTCGAAAACATTCGATAAGATCTGATGTCACACGATCTGTTATTTGTCTCAATTTTCCGTCTAATGCTCCGCAAACTAGCTTCTCGTGACGCTCATTCGGACAGATTATGTTGACTGATGCAAAGATTTTATTATGATCATTTGAAAAATACTCTAATTCACAAATCAGATTGTATGGAATCTCTTGTGGCAAATAATCCAATAATCTCGATCGTACAAATTGTTCAATAAGCTTTTCTGGCTCTTGATCTGTAAACTCGTTGTTTTTAAATTCCCAAGGTTTTGGCATTGATATTGAGCTGAAATAATCTACAATTCTATCAACTCCATCGCCTTTTAATGACGACACAAGGAATACATCCTTAAATAATGGCCATCCAACTTGATCTTTATGGATCTTACTCTGATCATCGTTGATGCTTGTTTTCTTGACAAATTTCATAAATTGTGGATCTAGTGATATGTTACTGCATGTTAAGGAACGAATCACTTCCAGTAATACTCTTTTGCTACGTACACGATCTATTTTATTAAGCACTAATAGACTCGGAACTGTATGATATTCACTAAGTAGTTCCAGTATTAATGGATGTAAGGCATTTCGGGTCCAACGATTTGAAATGTCGTGTAAAACTGCTATTATGTCTGACTGCTGTATTGAATGACGACATGCTGATATAAATTCCTTGTCTAAATTGTGCTTCTTTCGTTCCTTTTCACTTACAATTCCTGGTGTGTCGTAAATTATGATTTGAGAATGGAATTTATTAATAATAGACTGTGAATGTGATTGCGTTGTGTGCACTTTCTGTGATACTGGACATACCTACAAGAATCATTTAATTATAAAGCTTTATTATTGATTATTTAATGATTTTTACCTTTTTGTCCAAAATTGTATTGATTAATGTACTTTTTCCAGCATTTGGCAATCCAATGACTGCAACTTTAAGCACTTTATCATGAGTATTCTCATGCAACTTGTTTGGTGTGTGCGATGAGTAAAATCGTGGCTTAAAAACTAGTAAAATATTAGATTTTTTTAAAATATTCAACATGTTTACAAAATTTTAGGGTTATCAACTTACCGGCAGTATATTTTCGAATTTGAAAACCCTATGAAAAGAGCGCGACAATTAATTTCAAAAATATTCTCGAATCTTTATCACAGCAAACTTAATGCTAGTGCAATGAGTAAAAGTAAAAGAAGTGATTTGAAGAATAAAGCACTAGATTTGATTGTAAAATAAGTCTTAAAAAATAATAACAGTTAAAACAAATTCAAAAGAAGAATTCATTGTCAATTCTGTATTTTTCTCGTGGATTATTTTAGAACATTTAAAATATAAACAACCGTTAAAAATTTAACATTTCAATTTTAACTTTTGAAATCGTTAAATTTTAAAAAAGGACACTTTAATCTCGATATAACGACATAAACAAAGTATAGTAAAATACAGATACAGGTTGAAGAACAGTGAATTACGAATTTCGAACAGAATCGGTGTGCAAAAAAATAATTCATTCATAAATAGTGCAACAAGCTAAGTGAGCGGTCTAGAAGCGTAAAATATATGAAGAAGGAACTTACAAGTTCCTTATTCCTTTACAAAATATTGGAGTTACGTGGGAAAATCGAGTAAAATTGTGAAATTAAAGAAAATACAAAAATATAAAGTTTTAAGTCAAAATTTCGCAATTTAAAATGACTAAATTGCAAATTGAGATTGGCGAGGAGACAGACTATCCTGGAAGTAAAATATTTGCAGCATTAGCAGATTCTATTGGACTGTCCGTTGACTTGGTAAATTAAATTAAATTTATTCATGTTATTTTTTATCCAAAATAAAGCAAGTTAATGACTTTCGGGAATACGTGCGACGACACCCACTTGACGCTTACAAATTTGGCATATATTTAATTGTAAATCTCCGTTCCACACGCGTGAATTGAATTAATTCAGAGCAAATGTGCTTAAATAAAAACAGATTTTGTGCACTTTATGGATATTTAAATGCGACGCAAATCTGGTTTTGTGCTGTTTATAGCAGTTTAGAGATGCTTGTTGCGTTGGATAAACATCCGAGACTATAAAAACAAGTGTTTTGATAAGACATTCTTCTTATATAAGTCACCGGAACGGGCATTATTTAATAACAAAGCATGAATCAATAGAAATTTCTCCAAAAATACATCAATTTTCTAATGTTGTGCCTTATTACAAGCAGTCATGGTAGAAATGCATTTATTTTAAAACTATCAAGCTACTTACGGAACCGCTTTATTAAAATATTTTTAAGGAACAACAATTGCGTTGATATTAAAAAGTGACGAGAATTAAGTCACGCTTACCCAGTGTGACATAAGTCAGTCGATTGCGATTGGCATATCATCGTAATTAAAAAAAGTCTTTTTTTAGAATCTATAAAAGAGTATCGACAGACTTAATCATTTAGACCTAAAACGGAACTCAGAACGTGCCTGCATTTAGTTCAAAATTGTAATGGCTTTACAAACAATGTATTATTTTCAAAAAATATATAATTGACAGCTCTGTAAGCTCACGAATAAAGCTTTTATTGCTATGATACCCAAAAACTCATTCGCGGACGAAATAAACACAAAATAAAATAAAAGTGAAGGGAGAAATTCTTTTTAAATATTAATAACAGTAGATTCAAGGTCAAATTATCGCCTGACAAGTGATTTATGGAATGTTTTCAGGATTTATGAGGATTTCAAATTAGACTCAATTTAAAAGCTCCTTTTGAAAGCCTAATATAAATTTTATTCAACTTGATTGGCTTTTTTATGTGATGATGATATCATAATGAAATGACAGAGTATGTGAATTTGTGGCTTAGAGACAAAAACTTAACGAAAATTTAACGATTTTCAAAAATTTAAAAACTTGACGAAATTCAACGGGTTTTCAATTTTCAATAATTTACGGGTTTTAAAAGTTTGTAAAACATTTTTCATAATCTTAACAAGAATATTTTTAAAGTTTAACGGATTTTAAACATTTTCTTTTTCGTCAATTCCAAGCTCTTTTTTGACAACATGTTAAATTAGCATAAAACAACGGTTCCTCAATCCAGTTAATTATTCACATGTATGCCTTACACAGATGTTTTTTTTTCCACTCGTTTATTCACAATGTTCACCTCTGATACATTTTTATTGATGATTGTGTACAGAAGACAGTGAGTGGGAAACAGCTGATCATCATCCGATAGTCACAAAGTACACAAAGAATTCAAAAATAAATTTTTTATTTTAAATTTCTACACGAAATTGCAAAGTTTAAGGTCAATAAAAAAATTATCACATTCCTGCAGCGCTAATTTTATCACGTCTAAAATACTTATTTTGATGATTCTTTATCACTGTCAAGTGATAAGTAAGCAAGAGGTTAATAAAACGTAAGTGGCGCGCGATTACATAGGCCGCAAATTATTAGACATCTGTGAACTGATTATGAAATACGTTCGAAAGTTTTTGCAAAACAAGCATAGTGGATGTCCCTGAAAACAGCCGATCGAGTCAATAAACGGTTCGCTAATTATTGCGAAAATAAATGCATAAAGCAACGTGATCGCTCTTAAAAATGTTTATATTTAAAATTATTATAGCATCATAATAAGAAACATTTGTTTATCTACAGCTGTGGGATATCCTCGAATTACTTGTTGGGCTTCTCGCATGTTGTTCATTTTGCCGGTGAAACGTGGTCGTTGATCTTTTCATACTTTTTCAACGTATTTTTTAATTTTATGTTTTATGCTGTTTTTCAAATATTTTTTAACCGCTATTTTTTAAATATATTTTAATCCTTATTTTTCAAATATTTTTTTATCTTTTTCTTATCTTCGCATTTTTCAGACCAACTTCTTGATAATTCAAACGTCAGCATTACTCCTAGCATCTTTATTTCGTTCATACTTGCATACATCAAAAGTATCAGTCAGCGTTCGACATGCTTTTGGATTACTCGTTGGACTTTTCTTTGGATATTTTTGTTTTGGACAGCAAGCAGTTCACATTGCTGGTTTACCAGCTATTTGCTATGTCGTTATCAGAACTCAAAATCCAGAATTTGTTCAAAGGTAAACTCACGATTAACTATTAAGTCACGTTTCATTTTCTATCATGTTCCTACTTATTTTGTCAGAATTGTAATGGTTGTTGCTCTCACATACTTGTCATGCATTCATTTGCACCGCCAATATAACAGCAATGGAGCCTATACTTTGGATATTACAGGACCTTTGATGATCATCACTCAGAAAGTTACTAGCTTGGCTTTCAGCATTCATGATGGATTTGTTGCAACTGAGAATAAGAAGGTAAGTTTGTTGGATGTTACTGGATCTTTAAAAAGTTTCTTTTGTTACACAAAAATTACGCAATGATAAAAATTCAAATCTTTTCTAGGAACTTTCAAAGAATCAACAATATCATATGATCGACAAAATCCCATCACCATTGGAATACTTTTCCTATGTCCTTAACTTCCAAAGTCTCATGGCTGGTCCTCTAGTCTTTTATCGTGACTATATTGACTTTGTTGAAGGATGCAATTTTAAATCGCACACAAATGTAAGAAACAAATAACTTAACTTTAAGCTTTGACAAAATTATTAAAGCATGATTAATGACATTTCAGAGCAAATTGGATGGAGCAAATAAGAAAATCGTCACAGAACCATCTCCGGTGAAAACTGTATTGAAAAAAGTCCTAGCTAGTGTTGTTTGTGCTTACATCTTTATCAAGCTGATTAACGTTTATCCGATTAAATCTGTTAAGGGTAAGTGAGTCAATTTTTTGCCATACCTCAATGACTAATAGACATTAAACATAATAGAAGACGCATTCATCGATGACACAACAATTATTTATAAGTTTTGGTATCTAATGATGATGACAATGGCCGTACGCTTTAAGTATTATTTTGCATGGATGCTCGCGGACGCAATTGTCAATAACGCAGGAATGGGATTTAATGGATTCGAAAGTGATGGCACTGCTAAATGGGATGGATTGACAAATATTTATGTGATACCTTTTGAAGTAAGTAAAATTTTGTGTATATAAAAATTTTGGCAAAAAAAGGTCCTTTGCAGGACACTTTGCAGGTTCTGCCGAGATTTGAACTCGGATCGCTGGATTCAAAGTCCAGAGTGCTAACCATTACACCACAAAACCAACTCTTGATTTTTATGCTGATCGTCTTAAACTCACTCTCTATTTTCACGTGTACCGAACTTAAATGTAGATGCGAAGTGATTATTTTTAAACATTTTTCCTTTTCTTTCTCTTTCTCTTTCTCTTTGTAGCTTGGAACAAATATTCGTGATTGTATTAATAGCTGGAATATCGGTACAAATTCTTGGCTTCGAATGGTTGTTTATGAGCGAGCACCGAAGCAGTATGGAACAATTTTGACATTTTCATTATCAGCATTATGGCATGGATTTTATCCTGGATATTATTTGACTTTTGCTACTGGTGCTTTAACTGTAACTGCTGCTAGAAAAGTATGCTCAAAATTTTATTTTATTGTATTGATTTTAATTAATTTTCTTTTGTGCTTTTTAGGCTCGTCGAGTTTTCCGTCACCATTTCCAGCAAACCGAATTCTCACGTACAGTTTATGACGTTATTACATGTTTGGTGACTCGTCTATTCATGGGATACATCACATTCCCATTTGTTTTACTTGAGCTTGGAGTAAGTTAATTTTCAACGAACATTGTATTTTTGAATATTGAAACATTTCGTTCAGTAGTTCTGTTCAGTTCATTTCATCACAGTTCAAATTTTTTTTAAAATTTTTCTAGACCGTTAAATTTGAAATTTCAAAAACTCGTTAGTAATATTTCATAATTTAATTGCAGGCCAGTTTCCGATTGTACCTGAGACTTTTCATGTGCCTTCATTTAGTTGCTCTATCTTCGATATTTCTTCTTCCGAAATTAATGCGTGGTGAAAGTCACGCGAGAAAACATTCGGCATCTCCATTAACCAAAACGAATAACCATAGTATGTCCTCGATGACTGACGAGATGAACAAGAAAAACGATGACAAGGAAGATAAGGATAATGGAATAGCAGTAGCGTCAACAAAGAGCAACTCAAATCACGAGTCAGAGGAATCAAGTAGTTCATACAGTAGCTTTAATAATAGTATGAATGATATAAGTGATAAGATTCATGTTCGTAAAACGGAATCAAATTACTTACTAAAGGATCTCATAAATAAGGAAGTTAACAAAATCAAGGACGAAACAGATAATTTATCAAATTTATTGAAAGAGAAAATCGAGGCAGCAAATATCGAAGGATTTATTGACAAAACTGTCAACGGTATTGTTGAATTAAAAGATGATTTAATGCGTATGAATGAGCCCGAGGTTTATGGACCAACTACAGAAAGTTTAAGGAAGCGAAATATCTCAAATGTTGATTTAGAATCAACAACAGTAACAAAAGGATCAACAGGTGAGGGTAATCAAAGTGGCGCATTTTTGAAGAAGGAAATTGATGCGATAAAGAAGGAATCAACAGTTATTCCAGCTGTCCTCAGTAATGGACATGCTAAATAATCGCCAAAAATTGCTCTATTCGTTAAAACTTTTTTAATTGCACAAAATGTGATGAAATTAAATCAGAATAGATCAGGAACAAAATACCTATATAAAAAAAAATCTATAGAATTACGATTTTATTATCACAAAAAGAAACAAAACTAAAATAATATTCAAATCAAATCAAATTCCTTATAAATCGGATGCAGTAAGCACCACGGTTTTTAGTATTGAAATATTTTCAAAAAAATATAAAAAGAACGAAAAAAAAGATACTATAAAGTTCCATTTAAGGATAAAGTATGAAGAAACAACTAGGATAGACGCAGTCACACACATACTCGTGATTGACGGAAGCTCATTTTCTCGCATTGAGTCAGTTAATGAACTGACTGTGTAATGATTGAACTTCACAAAGTTCAAACTGAGAAAGTGCGAGAAAGTGTGCTGCTATTAATTAAATTATGATACTTATTAATGCTATCATAAACTAGATATTCTGAACAAATCACAAGAATTCTTTAATTGGCTTCACTTTCGTAAGCATTATATATTTATGACGTAGGTCAAATCCTTCTTAGATGCCATTCTTCAGTGCTTCCAATTATTTTTTGACAACCGAAGATATTTTAGTGATTCCAAAAAGCACAAATTTTTAAGTTTCAACCTGCTTCAAAATAGCTTCCAGATATTGACTAAGAGTTCCAAATTGATTGTTAATTTATTTTAAAAACCGTCTTGGTATTTGATTTTTATATTAAGCTAGTTTGTTTTCAAAAAAAAAAAAGCCATTCGGGAACTAAGAGGCATAAGGCATAGCCAAAGCTTGCTAAACACTTAGATGATTAATGAACACCAAAATGATAAGAAAAATCACAATTGAATCTTAACTTGCTTTATTAACCTAGTTAATGCTTGATTAATGTCACAAATTTTTTAACTTTTAGATTGTAATCCAGTGCGTAACTGCTTAACATTTGTATTTTTCGCATTAAAATGTTTTGTTTAATTTATTTTTGAAATTATTGATTGATTTTTTTGTTCTGATTGATTGATGCTTAAAGAATTGACTTCTGAGAGCTGTTGATGCTGAAAATCAAAGAGTTGCATGATTAATTCGTGGATTTATTTTGACTATTCCTTTTTAATCCTAAGATTTACTTAATCCGTACTTTTTTTTGATCTGAAAATTTATCTTAATCTTTAATTTATATTTCACAAATTATTTGATCTAAATTGAAAGCAGGAGGTTTGATAACTGTTCTGGATAAGTCCCAAATTTCTCATATTAATTGATTTTTGCATAAAATTTAACGGACTTTTAAAGCTTAAATTTGAACGAACTTTTTAAGTTTGAATATAAACGGTTTTTCCGAATTCGAATTTTAGAACCTTATAAATGTTTTCATTTGCATATTTTTTGAATTTTTAAAATACGTTGAAAATGTTTCAAGATATTTTCTAGCATTCCAAGTTCTCAGAAGCCACAAGCTTTTAATGTCTAGATGCGTTCAAATGAAAATGCTTGTTTTACAAATGATATAAAAGAATCTATAAAGAGAAAAATATATTTAAAAGAAATGAAAAAATCAAAATCATCTCAATATCTCATGAAAAAGAAGAAGTAAAGTAAAGTAATTATTTTTATAACTGACAAATGGTTCAAGAACCTGAAGAGAAACTTTCCACATACACAAAAACTACAGAAATATATTTATTGATGAACTTTTTTTTTGAAACGTGATAGAGCTTATTTTTTACTTAATATAAAGGACATAACAGCTGTTTGTGACTAAACAATTGTTGATCATCACACAAATACATTTTTTTTTTGAATTTCCTTTAATATCCCAAAACTCAACTGATTTACAAGTTGTTCAAAATATATAAAATGAGAGAATATAAATGACTTATGGATGATTGTAAATAGATAATTATTGGACCATTGGATTGGCAAGAATGGAAATGTCTACCAATTTTTTCAAAAAAAAACATATCCAGCATGTAGGAAGAGAATATTTTGTAAAAATATAATGGATATGCCTGTAAAATTTTCTTTTTATTAATTATGATTAATCCAAGTAAAATTGTAAAGCCAAAAGATTGAAAAGCATTAAAGTTTTATTAATGATGACAAAAATTTATTTAAATCTTGGATTCTTTTAATTTTTATAACTTTAATATTCCAGTTGCTTCATAGAAGCCGTTTGAGGCTTTTGAGTACCGTTGACTAAGATGGATTTCCTTGATTTTTATTTCACCTAAATTAAAATCTTTATATTTTTTAAGGATTTTTGAGGCATCAAACTTGATTCTATTTCCTTGATCTTTATCTCTACTGTCACGTGGCTGATTCTCATCCTTAACAATTGCATCATCATTGTCACGAAATAGAGAATTAATTAATGTCACATGAAGCTTCACTTGATCACCTTTAAGCTGCATAAATCCTCTCGATGAAAAATATTCAGCGATTCCGTTAGTAATTTCTTGTAGATTCTCCGACACAACTTTTGCGTAAAGAACATCTACAGCTGATGGATCATCATTCATATAATCTAGTCCAACCATTTTTGCATTCAATTCACTTCCTTGTAATACTTGGTCTATGATAAATTCCTTACAGTCTTGCAGCATTTCAGCTGTTCTCGAACGGTCTTCATTGTCAAGCAACGATAGAGTTCCAATTGTCAAATGCAGCTTTTGAGGTTTTTGGAAAAGTGAATCGTCGATTCCATTAATTTCTGGATCATTGAGAATCTGACTTTTGAACTTATTGAAATTCTCTTGGATCTGACTGGATGTAAATGCAATGGAAAGGAAATGAGTAAAGTTCTGTTTAGCACGTCCAGAAACAACAATTAGATCTAGTCTGTTCCTCATTGATATTATATCCTTTCTAGATTTTCCAATAATCAATACATTACTATCTCTCGATCCCATTTTTGGAACTGTCAATTGAGTTGATGTTTCTGGAAGTTAATGACATTTTAATAAGATCCAGAATAAAATTAATTAAAGCTTAATTTACACACCTTGCTCCAATCTCTTCTTTGTAGCACCTTTAGTTCCAATAATCTGTGAATAAAACAGCGAGGGAATGTGCATCTTCAATTGAAACTTGGTTCCATTATCGATTGGCTCGATTTCATCGTATAAATCCTCAGCATCCAGCTCACAATTGAATTCCTCCTCTTCATAATTGATATTAACTCTTTCCGGCTCATTCCTTCTATCATTTGGAATATTTACACGATAACAACGTGATCCTATCCACATTAATTCCGGTGAAAGAACTGAATTCATGACTGATTAATTTTTGTAAACAAAATGTTCGAAGGGTCGACCACGTGTCAATTTTGAAATTTTTGAAAAATAACGGTTTTTTGTGAAAGGACGAAAATGAGAGAAAGTCAACACGTGGAGTGGATAAAACTATGTTGCACAATGATTTGGAGCTTTACACATTGTGCAATGCTGACTTCTATCTGCAAATGAGATTTCGAATCGTTGACTAAAGTTCGATTTAACCATGTTTTAAGTCTCACAAAATTCAACTACACCCCCCCCCCCCCCCTCCTTCCCCATTATAACATCATAATTAAGATTTTTTATCCGTAATATTCATTTTATTGGTTTTGAAAAAAAAACGATAATTAAAGGAAATATTAATTAGCAGGAACACATCAAGGATGCAGGATGCACTTTTAGTTTACAAACAATCATATTGAGTAACATGTTACTTTACAGTACAGTTTACATTTTCCGAAACATTTCAAAACATCACGAAATACAACCGACAGCCAAACATTTGTGTGCGTGACCTTGATTATTACCGAAATAAATGCTCAAACTTTCCAATCTTCTCTCAGTTGTAACTTTGTTTTTATTCGGTAAAGACGTCAGGAGATCCAAATATCTTCAAAATGTCGGTTTTAAGAACTTGTAATATTAAAAGTATTGTTCCTGTGTTATACAATAGATGTTATAATGCTCAACAATCAATAGCTGAAGTAGAATGGAATAAAGCAAAGGCTTATAAAGAAATTCCGGGACCTAGAAACTCATTTCAACTTATGAAACTAATGGGAATGCCTAGTTCAAAGTACTATAATAAGCCTCTGAATGAAATGCTTCAAATGTTTAGGAAAGACTACGGAAATATTTGTTACTTTCCTGGATTTATGGGAGCGAAGCCACTTGTGATGACTTACTTACCAGACGATGCAGAGAAAATATTTAGGAATGAAGGTCGATATCCAAACAGACGAAATCTTGAGTCATTCGCATATTACAGGAAAGAGCATCGACCTGATTTATTTAAAACAAGCGCTGGACTAGCCGTTGAGTAAGACCTGAAGATTATCATGAAATTGATAAGAATTTATCGATATCTTAAACTACTTTTTAAGGCAAGACCATCCATGGCACGAGTTTCGCACAAAAGTTAATCAAATTATGATGCAGCCTAGAAATGTCAAGATGTACATTCCCGTTATTGACGATGTTGCATCGGATTTTATTAAAAAGTATAAAAGCGATCTTGCTCCAATGTTTCATCTAATGACTTATATTTGATATTTAGGATCCGTTCCATTAGAAATGACAACTTGTTAGTTCCAGACAACTTCCTTGAAAACATGAATGAATGGGCACTCGAAAGTATAGCACTGATAGCACTTGACACAAGACTGAACCTTTTTACTGGACAAAATCCAGAGTCAAAGCAGTTGTATGAGGTAAATCATTGCTGTTTAAAATATCACAGACCCTGGTGACGTTTTAAGATGTTATGCTGCATTGACGACCACAATTTTTTCCTGATTAAATTCAATACATAATAAAACACTTAATCGCTCACTATTTTCCAGCTTGTCAAAGAAGCTTTCGCAATATCTTTTGAATTTGACATAAAACCATCCATTTGGCGATACTACAAGACTCCTGCATTCAAAAAAGCTATGAAAAGTATCGACAAAATAAATGAAATTATTTTCGGTCATGTTGGAAAAGCTCTAGATAAGTACGAGAAGAACCCATCAACAACTGAACATCAAAGTATTTTAGAGAAGCTTTTAAAGATTGACAGAAATGTGGCAGAAGTTATGGCTGTTGATATGTTGGGTGCTGGAATTGATACTGTAAGTTTGTTGGAAGCTAGAATAAATTCATAGCTGAATAATTTAAATATTTAGACATCATCAAGTGCCGCAGCTGCTTTATATTGCCTGGCCACAAATCCTGATAAGCAGGAAATTCTCCGAGATGAAATTAAGAAGGTTCTACCCTCAAAAGATGTAAGAATGAATGAAAAGTCTTTGGATAGTATTCCATACATGCGTGCTGTGGTCAAAGAAGCTCTTCGAATGTTTCCAATCTTCAACGGCAATGCAAGAGCTTTAGATCATGAAATTGTACTTCAGGGCTATCAAATCCCTAAAGGAGTATGTTGAAGTTACTATTCTGTTCTTGCTAAGCATGAATAACATTTGATTCTATTGTAGGTCGATATAATGATGGTTCACACATCAAACACAGACTTTGAGGAAGCCAACAAGTTCATTCCAGAACGATGGTTAAAGAATACAACCGGAAAATGTCCTCATGCTAAAGACGTCAATCCATTTGCACATTTACCTTTTGGAAACGGACCACGTAAGTTGCAATAATTACAATTATGATCTTTGTACTAATAGCTTGAATCAACAGGTATGTGCATTGGACGTAGAATGGCTGAAATGGAAATTGAAATTTTATTGACCAGACTTCTTAGTGAGTTTAAATTAGAATGGCAAGGAGGAGATATCAAATGGAGCAGTACAACAATCAATATTCCGTCATCTCCAATGCGGTTTAAGATGATTGATTTATGATAAAGTTATAATAAGACTTGCATTATGATTTAAATAAAAACAAATGTTGTTAAGCTTTCCCTTAAAATCAAAGCTTAAGATCTTTTTTGTAAACATCTAATTCCATGACCTTACGAAGCTGTATAAAGCTCTGAAAAATCTTCTTAATTTTATTAAAGCTAAGAAAGAAAAGCTGTAAGAACGATCATGTTATACAGTCGTTTAGTCAAAAAGAAGAACTGTGGACGTGATTATGATTATATCCATAAACTTCTTAATTTTCAATCTCTCAGTCTTGTCTTAGATTCTTAGTTATTAAGACATTCGTTTTCAAAATGTTGATTTTATCATCGAGGAAGAGTTTAATAAGTTTTGTTCCTGTTCTGTCCAGTCGATTCTGCTCTGCTCAAGCATCACTAGCCGAACAAAAGCTGTTAAGTGCAAAACCATTTGAAGTTATTCCTGGGCCAAGAAATTCATTTCAGTTTTTAAAGCTTATGGCACATCCAAAGTCAAAATATTACAACCAGCCACTAATTAAAATGATTTGCATGATTCGTGAAGATTTCGGAGATTTAGTTTACTTTCCTGGATTGTTGGGTGCGAAGCCAATGGTGATGACATTCTCGCCTGAGGATGCAGAAAAGGTTTCTAGATATGAAGGACGTTATCCATACCGAAGAGATTTAGAGACATTTAAATACTATAGGAAACAGCATCGACCAGAACTTTTCAAACCAAGTGCCGGACTTGTTGTTGAGTAATTATCGAAGATCATTTCCAGGTTGTAAGATATAACTTAACTCCCGTATTATTCTTACTAGACATGGTCTTGCTTGGCATGAGTTTCGTTCGAAAGTTAACCAGGTAATGTTGCATCCAAGGAATGTTAAGATGTACACACCAATACTCGATAATGTTGCATGTGAATTTGTAGAAAAGTAAGAATAAGCACGTTTTGTGTTTATAAATAAATCTTGACTTTTGATTCTTGTTTATGAATTAAGGATTAGAGCTATTAGGAATGAAAGCATGACAATGCCTGATAACTTTTTAGAGAATTTAAACGAGTGGGCTCTTGAGAGTATAGCTCTAATTGCACTTGACACTAGACTGAATCTTTTTGAAGGAGCAAATCAGGAATCAAAGCAGCTCTATGAAGTAAGTCTTTTAAGTTCACAACTTTTGGGTATGGAACGGTTCTATCGCTACCTGGAACTTTATACTTCTATGCAGATTTGTTTATTTGGACTTGATTCTTAAATAAATCCCAATATATCTCTTCCTCATTCTCAGCTCATTAAAGAAATGTTTGCAATTGGATTTGAATTTGATATAAAGCCATCCATTTGGAGATACTGCAAGACTCCAGGATTTAATAAAGCATTAAAAACGTTTGACAAATTAACTCAAATTGTTTTTGGTCATGTCGGGCAAGCTGTTGAAAGGTACGAGAAGAGCCCATCAGCTTCAGAGCATCAAAGTATTTTAGAGAAGCTATTGAAAATTGATAGGAATGTGGCAGAAGTTATGGCAACTGATATGTTAATTGCTGGAATTGATACTGTAAGTTCTTTGAACTTTAAAGCATACGAATATTTTATGGTTTGTAACTTTTAGACATCATCAACTGCCGCAGCTGCTTTGTATTGCTTAGCTACAAATCCTGATAAGCAGGAAATTCTTCGAAAGGAAGTTAAGAAGGTTCTACCTTCAAATTATGCACAATTAACTGAAAAGTCTTTAGCTAGTGTTCCATATATGCGAGCTGTAATCAAGGAAGCTCTAAGGATGTTTCCAATTTTTAATGGAATCGCCAGAGCTTTAGATAAAGACATTGTTTTGCAAGGATATCGAATCAAAAAGGGAGTAAGTTACAAATTACCAAATAATTATTTTGAATATCAAAAGTGAATGAACTCTTTTCTAAATAGGTTGACATTATGATGGTTCCCACAGCATATTCGGATTTTGAGCATACAAACAAGTTCATCCCAGAACGATGGTTGAAGAGAAAAACCCAAAAAACTTGTCAAGGAAAAGACGTCAATCCATTCGCACACTTACCTTTTGGATACGGACCACGTAAATTCCAAAATTTTAATTTCTTATTCTAAGAACTAAAAGCTATAATCAACAGGCATGTGCATCGGTAAAAGAATGGCTGAAATGGAGATTGAAATTTTATTGACTCGACTGCTGAGTGAATTCAAACTAGAATGGCAAGAAGGAGACATCAAATGGAGTAGCACAACAATCAATGTGCCTTCATCTCCATTGAGGTTTAAAGTATTAGATCTATAGACTATTAATTTAAGCGACAATTTGTATTTTAATAATTATGACTAAATGTATTAATGAAGGCACGATAACTGATAAAAAAACAGCGCTTAAAATGCATCTACTTATTTGAGGGAGTGAGTTCGTAAGCTATACACATCATATCTAGTGCCTCAAAAAAATAATAAAAGATAAATTCATTTGTGACAATATCAGTTTTATTTGTTTTAAACATTTATTATGTTCGTGTATCAAGGTGCTGTACAGCATTTAAAAATTATGCTGAATCGTGTTTTCAATTACTGTCTAGAAATAGATTGTGTTTTAGCAACGGCAATTTCAACAGATTGATTGACTGAGTTGGTCGATTGGTAGGTTTTGTGGTGTAATGGTTAGCACTCTGGACTTTGAATCCAGCGATCCGAGTTCAAATCTCGGCAGAACCTTAATTCCTTTTTTACACAAATTTTCTTTTTTTCAAATATTTTCCGATTTTTAAAGTATTTTTTAATTAAATCTGATTACATAAGTAATTTGAGAGGTTTTGTGGTGTAACGGTTAGCACTCTGGACTTTGAATCCAGCGATCCGAGTTCAAATCTCGGCAGAACCTGCAATATAAATTTTTTTAATGAAATTTTTCATTTTGTTTAAGTAAAATGATTTATTAATAAGCATATGATTAATTACGATAGGCTTAAAAGAGAATTTGTAAGGTTTTGTGGTGTAACGGTTAGCACTCTGGACTTTGAATCCAGCGATCCGAGTTCAAATCTCGGCAGAACCTGACACAGAAATTTTTTTTGAATTTTTTGTTCACTTAATTAACATTTTTTGTGCTGTTAAAATTTATTTTTGTGTTCAGCTGTAATTAGAATTATTTTTTATTTCTGTATCTCCAGTTGATAAAGTATTCAGCATCAACAAGTGAAAGTGAAATAAGCTGGAAATAAAATTTAAAAAATTCCGGAAAGAAAATAAAATTAAGTCACAATGTTTCTATGCTGTTCCTAAGAACGATAAACATGTTATTAGATCTAAAACATTTGAAGTGCTTCAGTGGTTTTAGAACAGTTTTGTAGACGGAATTATACATAATCCAACAAATAAAAAAACAAGATCTTTACAAACGAATTTTTACCATTTTTATGACTTGATCAAATCTTAAAATGCATAATTTATTGATTCCCATCATTATTTTATTAAAAATGCAAAAATTCCTTAACGTTCTGGATACGAGGATGTGTTTTAGCCAGCCCGGTTCTAGACTATTTTGCGGTTCCATGGTGTAATTGGTTAGCACTCTGGACTTTGAATCCAGCGATCCGAGTTCAAGTCTCGGTGGAACCTGAAAGGCCTCATTCTTTCTTTTT
This sequence comes from Chironomus riparius, assembly GCA_917627325.4. NCBI lineage: Eukaryota > Metazoa > Arthropoda > Insecta > Diptera > Chironomidae > Chironomus > Chironomus riparius. The sequence continues at coordinate 45,255,052 of OU895877.1, forward strand.
TGCTGCATATTCTTATTTTTGTGGATCTTTTGCATACCTTTTTGGAACATCATGGAAAGTGAAACTTTGTTTTTTAATTTTTTGAATACTTTTTAAGATAATTTAAAGTTTTATTTATTTTAAAATATTTTTAAAAAAGTGTGAATTTTTATCAATTTCAAAACATTTGTAAGGTTTTAATACACATAAAACATTTGTTGTAAGGTTTTCATAAAATTCCATTTCTGAAAGAATTTATAAGGTTCAAATATTAGATGAATTTAGAAGGTTTTGAGATTTAAAAAACATTTATAAGGTTTTATTTTAAAAACATTTATAAGGTTTTCAAACACTCTCAGACTATTTCAATTCAAAAACTAATTTAAAGTTTTATTTATTTTAAAATATATTTAAAAAAGTGAAATTCCTTTTATCGATTTCAAAACATTTGTATGGTTTTAAAGCACATAAAACATTTGTTGTAAGGTTTTCATAAAATTCCATTTCTGAAAGAATTTATAAGGTTCAAATATTAGATGAATTTAGAAGGTTTTGAGATTTAAAAAACATTTACAAGGTTTTATTTTAAAAACATTTATAAGGTTTTTAAACACTCACAGACTATTTCAATTCAAAAACTAAAGCAATAAACAAAGACTACGAGAAACATGTTGCGCATCCCAAACATTTTACCATTCTATTTATAGCTCTCAAACTTCTATGCTGTTTCAGATTCACTTTCATTTACCAGAAGCAAAAAAAACTTAATAAAGATGAATCAGAGTTATTTAGAAAATTTGCCGATAGAAATAAAGGAACAAATCTTTCAGTACTTAAGTTCATCAGATATCCTTAATCTAGCATTAGTGAGTAAGAATCTAAACGAATCAGTTGGAAATTGTCGAAAATGTATGGAAAAATATTGGATCAAGTTTTACACTTTCAATTTGAAAGATTTGGACAGTCTGGAGAACAGCTGTAGACATTATGTCAAACTAAAGATCAATCGAGTCAAGACTGATGATTATTTTGATTATTTGATAGACTTGAATCAGTGCTGGAAAAAAGTTTTAGTCTATAATTGTGAATTTCAATATGCTGAAAAGTACTTAAAACTGATCAAGGCAATTGCCGATCATGTTGAGGAACTGGAAGTTGCAGTTATTGAAGTATTATGCTTTGAGAATTTTGAGGATGTCAATATTAAATTTCCAGCATTAAAGAGAATCATGTTGAGGAACATGCCGTCCAATACTATGGAGATTTTCGTTAAATCCTGTGACAATCTGGAAGTTGCTACATTTGATATAGCCAATGAAATGAAGAGCTTCAGACCACTTAGGGAACTAATGAAAGAATTTCTAAGGAACAGCAAGAAGTTAAAGCATCTTCAACTCGGTCCAAACTACATCCGAGCACTTTTTAGTGAAAATGAGGCTCTAAACGTTGATTTCCAATTGACTCATTTGCTGCTTAAACTGCCAATAGCGAATGACCTGCCTGATATAGCTTATGATAAAATTGTCGAATTCTTAAGGACACAATTGAAAATTGAATGGATCATCACAATGGAACTACTTAATGACGACATCCTACATGTCATCTGGAATGAACTGAATTCAATCAAGCGAGCATCCTTCATTGGCTTAGTGGAACTCTTTGAACTCGAAATGGGATTTGATCTTCAGCCAAAGATGTCAATCACAAAATTAGACTTGATCTCAAGAAAAGTCCTCATTAGTCAATTAGGAAAATTATTAAGAGCAGCACCTTGTGTTGACTGCCTTCATGTCTGCATCCTGAATCGTCACATGATGGGCACAATCGCTAGAGAAAGCTTCAGTGTCAAGAACTTGTTCTACGAACATATTGAGGAAGACGTGATTGAATTTTATCATGAATTAATTAAATCTGATGCGAACATCAATAAGAATATCAAATTAAACCAAAAGTCATTTTGGTTTGAGAACGAAAATCCATTTTCTTTGGATCCTATTTTTTGGAGGATATAACCGTTATATTTTCAAAAATTTGAAATTTTTCTTCGTTTGAATTTTTTCCGTCCGTTATTTTTCAAATATTTTTTGAGCGTTAATTTTCAAAATTTAAAATTCATCCTTTGAGTCCTACTTAGTCATAAAACTTTTATTAATATCATTATTTGAAATATTTTCTATTATACAACGTCAAAAAAATAAAATAAAATAAATCTCTTCTTAAAAATACTTTGATCTATCGCACTCATAAAAATATTTTTAGTAATTTGTTGTTAAAATCTTATTAAAATTTTTTTAATGAGAATTATTAAAATTTTAGTAAACCTTATCAAACTTTTAGTAAAACTTATCAAATTTTAATAAAAGTTTTTAAAATCCTACAGCGTTGTAAAACTGTTGTAGGTTTCCAAAATTGTAAGGTTTTCATACATTTTATATACTTCACAAACGCTTCCAGAAATGACTTATACAAAAGAATGTCTTAGTTCTCATACAAAGTCATATAAAATTATTAATTTCTTATGAGGCACATTAAGTGCCAAAAATCATGCAAAGTCTTAAGCTTTGAGAAAGCGTTTTACTTAAGACTTGAAAAAGCTCCATACTATAAATTAATTATACTATAAAACTGTTTTTGTAAAAAAAATAATCCAAGAAATTTTAATGACTTTTTACTAAAATCCATGAACAAATTTAATATAAATTATAAAAAATTCATCTTAATAACTTTTTACTAAAGTTTAGTAAGAAAATTATTAAAATTTTTTAACGGTTTTGTAAAATTTGAATGCAATTTTGTAAAACCAAAACTTTTAATAACCCTTATCAAATTTTAGTAAAAGTTATCAAGATGTATTTTTATAAACTTTTATTAAACTTTTTCATACATTTTTAATAAAATTTATTAATTTTTTTTTATGAGTGCGTGTGATGAATGAGTTCCTTTATGCATAGCTGTAGAAAGCAAATTTACTTGATTTTGATTTTATGCAGTTTTAATTTGAAGCCAAGCATTTCTGATAAGACTCCAGATAGAGCTGACAAAACTACGACTTTAACTGTATTGTAAAGATATGAATTGGCACTTAAGCCAGATATTTTGAATGGTGAGTCTAATTCCTTAAGTAAATCACTGGCTAACTTTAATACGCTATTACTAACGCCTAATTCCTCCTTCTTCTGTGGCTTCTTCTCTATTTGTACATATAAATTTATTTGTTCTGTAATCAGAACGGAAATTGATCGATACTTTTTATTGATCTTGGCACCAAGTGTGAAAAATCTCAACATGAAGATCCCACAGCATGATGAGAACACTAGTGCCTCTAAATTAATTTGTGAATGAATATGCTCAGAATCTTTTAAAAATTCGAGGCTCAAAAATGCCAATAAAATGAGTGTTGTGATGAATGCTGCCGATACGATGATATCCACACTCCTTTGTGGACCTAGTCGCTTTAAATATGATCGGACACTCAGCCATGCCTTAATATTTCGAACTTTATTGAGTCTAAAATGTGGAATTAACGATTTCCTCGCACGTCTTGTGGAAGTCAAATGTGAGAATAATTTCGCGTATAGAAATCTAAAATTGAGAAGGAAATCGATTAAGTTGGAAAATACTCATCCAGTTTTACTCACCGTTGTTTAAAAGTCCTCTCAGCAACAGCCAACAAGAAAAAGAAGCAAAAGGTCAGAACAAGTCGTTGAAATGTCGAAATCAGATATAAACTCATTTCCCAGAAGCTCTGGCCCAATGCAAGCTGTACAAATGTGGATATTGTCAAAGAGTCATCTTGAATGACTCGTGGAAGATCAAAAATGTTATTTGTTGAATTTGTATTATTTGTAAGGTCACATAATCTACAATAAATTGGTGTTATAGACAATATGATGCTTAAAGCACCTCCAATGTAAACGTAATCATAAGTTTCAGGAAGATTATCGACTCTCTGAATGATTGACTTGCTTATTTCCAAAACACTCATTTCAGCCTTTCTCGGCTCACGTTTCGTCCATAAAGTCACAGATACTTTCTCACTAGAGTCATTTGGAGTTAAAATATTTGTGGGAAAATTGTCGTCGTCTGTTTCCGAATAATTTCCATCCTCAGCACATTCACTTTCACTATTTGACGTCACACCTATATATTCACCATCCGTTGTCTCAAAGTGCTGATTTGTTGATGGAGATGATAAATCATCATTTTCCTCAAATTCTGATTCCGACGTGTCACTTTTGTTCTTCGTTCCATCCTTTTTAGGCTTTTTTATCGGTGTCGTATTTCTGAGCGTTTCTGTATCACTTTCTGATTGATTTTGGACATGCTGTCTTATTTCCTCGCCACTTGAGCAACTTTTACCGGTTAAACTTTCAAATCCATCATCATCAAGTCGTGCAACGAGGGGGTTTTGAAAGCCCCTTCTTAATCTTATTTGCTGTTGATCAGCCGGTCTTTCAAGGTTGGCATTATCTGCAAGATTCCAATTTACATTACGTCTTCGAATTACTGGAGATTCTGGATTACTTTTACTCTCATTAATAATAATATTCTTATTTTTGAGCGATGAATTTAGTTCCAAATTTATGTTAGGTATTGACTGCTCATCATCTGAATCATACCCTTCCATGGTTTTTATGTCGAGTGAGTTACTCGAAAGTCGTGGTCTAAAAATAGACAAAATGTTATTCAATTATTAAATTGGGCAATACTAATGTGACTGATGACCAAAGAACGATTGTTATTGCTATATGTGGACCTAAGAATTTTTGAGTTGTTCATCAATGATCTACATCAACAACTGGGTCTTTAGAACATCCAGGGTTGCGATACATGCACATGTGCACATGTGAGAACCGTACAATTCCTTGATAATTTGAGAGGTTTTATTAGAATTTATATGGTTTTGTTAGAAAAACCTTATAAATTATCAAGAAATTGTATGGTTTTCACCTGTGACAGGTGCCTGTAACGCAACCCTGAGGCCATCTCATTTTTCTCTATTTACACCGTCTCCTACCTTAAAACTTTGAATTAGGGGATACTTGAGTAAAGAAGTCGGTACGAGAAAGAGGTAGGTGTAAACCGTGAATGTCCAAAAATACATTTTAGAAGTAACTGCATCACATCCATTAATAAAACAACATTATAAACACATATAACAAACAGTCATACCTGAATACTTTCTTTCTCCTTTTGATTTTATCGATCTTACTGATCTTGCCATTAAAATTCATTTTGTGTTGACGACTTTTGGAAGATCGCGATGACACCACCGAAGTAGCAACAATTTGTGAATGAACGAAGCAAAGAAGAAGCGATAAGCTCATTGGAACTAACAATTCACATAATGGAATTATATTTTCATCATCCTCGCCAATTCTTTTGGCATGCAACGAATAAATTGCCCAATTAATCATTTGAAGGAAGTATAAGACGAGGAGAACGATAAAAACTTTTGCGGATGTCTCCTTGACCCACCATCTTGAGAATAATGGAAGGAAGAAATATCTTAAAACAGATAAATACAGAACTTGGATGAGTGACTGTTTGGGCTTTAATTTTGGAAATGTTGATCCACGCACTAGATCGATGTCAATGAAGTCAGTTTTGAGTTTTGTTGACCTCAGCGGGAAGCTTAATGCGCTGTCGATGATTTTTTGTTCCTCCAGTGTTCTCTCCCATTTTTGCTTATCATAAGAACCAATCTTCTTCTGATACCTGTGGGATATAAGACTTTTATTATTGACCAATTATTGGAAGTAAGCCACAATTCACCACTTTTTCATGTTCTGATTTAATTTCATTAAGTTAACAAAATTTTTTTGTATAACTCGCTCGAATCTCACCTTAAAACTATGTCATCCAATCGCATAGCGAATTTGTTATCACAAATTTCTTATCGTTCCTTATCATTAATTCCTTTGTTTGTAATCAGCTAGACAAATAAACAGCATGAGAAAGAACATTTTTATTAGTAAACAATTTTTTCGTCAAATGTGACTTTTTTAACGTCATTGCGTATTATCCAATTATCAAGGGAGTTACTTTAGACGAGTGGCAATTGATTAAATGCCTTAAAGTGGCCACGCTTATGGATTTTTGTCATATATAAATTTAACGGTTTTCAAAAATTCAAAAATTCAACGGGTTTTAAAAATTCAAAATTCACCAGCTTTCAAAAATTCAAAAATTAACGGTTATCAATAATTTTAGAGTCACTAGCCACTTCATGTCATTTCAGTTCAATACATTGTATTAAATTTTCAAATAGAAATTATTTTTTTTGGCAGCAACTGCCTTAAAGTTTACATGCTTGCAAGATTAACATGCAATGAACTTTTCAATGTCTTTTCAGATCTTTTCATTAGGAAATATTTACTGGAATATTGTCATTAATATACTGCGGTCTGATTAATGAGGTCAGCTTGAATTAATTCAAGTTAATGAACTGCTTTTCTCTTCTCACTGAGCACAGAAGCTAAACTAAGTAATATTTTTTCGCGTTTCTTATTTACGATCAGTAGGTAGATTTTTTGGGGATATATGCTCGAGAAAATCCTCTCAGCGGCTCTCACATACACAAGGTATAGTTGACCTTGAAAAACATATGATTATGTACATAATATGCAGCTGTAGATTCTCTCAATTTTATTTATATCTATATCGTGTGCCTCTCTTTTCTTATTTATTATTTTTTTCGTACTTCTTTTGATTCCGTAATGATGAATGAAAGTCTTTTTATTCGACTTATTAAACTATTTCATTGCCATTTTTCATGTTCATGTTCAACTTTCACTAAAACATGCTGACTATTAATAGGCTCACTAATTTATTAAATTAATATTTGATTGAAAATTGTGGATAGCAAGGCTTAACATTAGAAAAATAATGTTTCAACCGTTTTAACATAAATATTTCATGTCTATTAATTTTTTAATATCTAGTTTATTTTGTAGAACATTAATTACATGCTTTTGGGGGTTGTACTACTGCATGTAAATTATAAATGCTCAGATTTATTAATCAGGAAGGAAAAATTGATTTGTGCAGAAAAACAAAAGACATTTTTGCAACTTCCTGAAAATGATTTTTAAGGATTATTATTTCACTTTCTTCTAGATTCCCCACTTAATATAATTAATTATCAGCTACTAATGATGTTTAATACCTACGAGATCACTTTATAATATTAAGATATTCATTTTTGACTTCTTATAGCTTGCTTTTTCACTTGACATTTAGAACAAATAAGAAGTCTCATTTGTGGTACTAATTGCCAGAGCGTATTTAAAGACAAGACATGCTGGTTGAACACATTTGAAACTTATCTTTTCAATAAATTGTTTAACGACTTTCTGTGATTTAAAATTAAACGGTTTTTAAAAGTTTAAAAATCTAAACTTAACGAAACTTTTACTGAACAAACTTTGAATTTCATTTCATTCCAGTTTAAATCGTTTAAATCATAAAATATTTTTTTTATCCATTTATTCTTTAATTAAGCTATTACTGCATGTGATTATTTTACATAGCCCCATACAGCATAAGACAAAGTGACTTAATAGTGCTCATTTCATAAATACACTTTGAAACAGTACTAAAAGTCCAATGTTTACAATTTTTCTCTTTAAAAAATTCAAAGAAAAAATATTTTCACGTATATTAGCGGAAATAAACAAAGTTCATTAATAATACTATTATAAACTAATTATTCACTGCAGTTCTTTTAATAAACAAGTGAGTGTGACAAAAATCATTAGCAATTTCATTCATTTTCATTAATTACACAATGTCCACGTTTATTTACAAGTTTAGACAAAAATGATCAGGAATTGGAGCATATCCAAGAAAGTTTTAGATGCTGTCAAGAAAAGTTCATGGAAGTCAAGACAATATGCAACAGCAGCACAACATAAAATTAAAGAACATCCAAAATATAAGCCTGAAAATGTTTATACTGGATTTTTATGTAAAAAGGTCGAATATATTCCGGAATTTAATATGTTTGCAATCATTCTGGAACATTCAAAGACCGGGTTACAGTACATTCACATCGATAGAAATGATTCCAATAATTTGTTCTCAATAAACTTCAGAACAACTCCATTTGACAGCACTGGATTGCCTCATATTTTAGAGCATACAGTTCTTTGTGGATCTTCAAGTTTCCCCGTCCGTGATCCATTCTTTAAGATGTTAAATCGGTCATTAGCAACATTCATGAATGCCATGACTGGACCTGATTATACATTCTATCCATTTTCATCGACAAACGAAAAAGATTACAGAAATCTTCAAAAAGTTTATATGGATGCTGTCTTTAAACCTAATTTGAAATATTTAGACTTCTTACAAGAAGGCTGGAGATTAGAGCATAAGGAACTAGACAACAAAAATTCAGAATACATCTTTAAAGGCGTCGTTTATAATGAAATGAAAGGAGCGTTTGCAGAAACTCAGCAACTTTTTGGACAAGAATTATTTAATAAGCTATTACCCGAGCATACTTATGGCTTTGTTTCTGGCGGAGACCCAAAATGCATACCAAACTTAACACATGATGATCTCGTCAATTTTCATAAGAAATATTATCATCCATCAAATTCAAGAATTGTTTCTTATGGCAATTTTGACTTGGACAAGAACCTTAATTACGTAAATGAGTACCTTAAAGATTATGATAGAATCGACAGCACATACAGTGAAGTTCCAAATCAAACAAAATGGAAAGGACCTAAAATAGCAAAAGTTAAGGCAAGATACGATAGTATGGGAGCTCCATATGAGAAACAGAATCAAATTGCTGTTGGATATGTTATGTCCGATATCACAAATGTCTATGAAACTTTTCTCCTTTATGTCTTGACAGAATTGATGATTAAAGGTCCAAATTCATATTTCTATAAATCACTCATTGAACCAAACATTTCTGGTGGATATAACAGCATAACTGGATATGATCCAACAACAAAAGATACAATCCTTACAATTGGATTGCAGGATGTCGATAAAGATGATTTTGATAAGATTCTAGAGATTGTTGACACGACAATTGATGAAGCTATTGAGAATGGATTCGAGCAGAAGCAGATTGACAGTGTATTACATAATTTAGAGCTTCAAACTAAGCATCAAACTCCTAAATTTGGGCTAGGACTGCTTTTTAATTTGACTCCAATTTTGAACCATAACGGGAACATAATCGAGTCATTAAGTATTAATAAGCAGATCAAGCAGTTTAAAGATAATATCAAGTCGAATCCAAAATATTTGCAGGAAAAAGTTCAAACTTATTTTAAGGATAATCGACACAAATTGATCCTAACAATGGAACCAGATGAAATGTACGAAAAGACAGCTTTAGAAGTTGAAAAGGCTAATTTGGAATCAAAAGTCAAAAAGCTCACAGAACAAGACAAAAAGAGAATCTTTGAAGACGGACAATTACTTGCTTCTGTCCAAAAAGCTGAAGAAGATATAAACTGCTTGCCATGCCTGAAAATTGAAGATATCCAAACACCGGAAAGACATAGCTTAATATTCGATAAGGTCGAGTCAATTCCAGTTCAAATTTGCAAGACAGACACAAACGGAATCATTTATTTTAGAGGCATTTTAGACACATCAGTATTAAGTGATGATGAGAGGAAGTTGCTGCCTTTATTTTCAGAATTAGTCACGCAATTTGGAACTAAAAAGTACGATTATCGTGAATTTGATACTTTTGTGTCGACCAAAACTGCTGGATTGTCATTTAATGTGCATTTAACTGAAAATGTCAATAATAATCAAGAATATGAGATTGGACTTCAATTTGGATCATATGCCTTAAAACAAAATTCTGAGGATATGTTTAACATTTTTACAGACTTGCTTACTTCCGTTGAGTTTAATGACATAAGCAGGTTTGAGATGTTATTAGAAAATTATCTATCGAGTTTGTCTGTTGGAATCGCTCAAAGTGGACATTTATATGCAATCCAAAATGCCAGTGGATTAGTGACGGAAGCATCAAAATTGAGGGAGGAAATGAACGGAATTGAGCAGTTGATTCACATCAAGAAAATGCTACAAAGTAAAAGTTCAGAAGAGATTCTTGCAGACATTAAAGGTATTCATGAGAAAATTTTGAATAAACGTCCAGTCAGGTGTGCATTAAATGTATCTGAAAATGATGCAGACGAAAGTGTTAAGCAGATTGGGAAGTTCCTTAATGCACTTAAATTGGACAAAAGTGACATTCATTGGAATAACTCAAACTTATTGGCATCAAGTTCTCGTCATAATGTAATGAATATTCCAGTTAATTTCTGTGCTAAAGCTATGAATGCTGTTCCTTACTCTCATGAAGACTATGCTAAATTGAGATTAACTGCTAGAATTCTGTCATCTAAATTCTTACTTCCAACAATTCGAGAACAAAATGGTGCGTACGGTGCTGGATCTAAAGTCGGTCTAGACGGCATCTTCAGCTTCTTTTCATACCGCGATCCTAATTCTGTTAAGACTTTAGACACGTTTGATGAATCTTTTAATTGGATATCCTCAAATATTGATAAAGTCATTAACGATCAAGCTTTATTCGAGGCTAAACTTGGTGTTTTACAGCAACTTGATGCACCAATATCAGCTATGGATAAAGGCATGGAGCAGTTTAAATTTGGAGTTACTCATGAAATGTTTGCAGAGCATCGAGCTAGCATTTTGAACACAAATGTTAAAGACATCAAGAATGTTGCTGAAAAATATCTTTCTGATGACAAGAAGACAGTTGTTGGACGATCAGTGATTGGTCCAAAAAATGAGGGCTTGTCTGGACAAAATTGGATAGTAATAGATCAAGAAAATAATTAGATTACCTATTAGAATAACTTATAATTGAAATAAAATAAAATATTTAACGAAAAATAACGAGCTTTTTGAATTCAAATATACTTTGACTTAATATAACGAATTTTTCAAATTCAAAAACTTCCGTGTGAAAAAAAATTGTTTTGAAAATTTGTAATTTTGTGAAATTAAAGAATTGTAAAAAAGTAACGTAATTAAGACTTTAAAAATGGCAGACAACGATGCATTAATCACTCAGTTTATGGATGTAACTGGAGTTCAACGAGATAGAGCTGAATTCTTTCTACAAGCAGCAAATTTCCAGCTTGATGTAATTTTTTTTTGTCAAATCATCGTCGATTGTTTTGTTATTTTCTTTAATTACATTCCAGGTCGCATTATCTAGTTTTTATGAGGAATCAGTTGATGCACCGCCTGCTGTAGCTTCAGATAGTTCAGATGATGAGGTGTTATCTGGCGTAAAAGAGACAGCAGATAATAAGAAAAGAAGTTATGGAAATCAAAATTTTGCAACAATGTCGTCTGTAAGAGAACCGGAAAAAGAGGGAGAGGAAAGAGGACAAGCATTTTATGCTGGAGGATCTGAACATTCTGGATTACAAGTTTTAGGGCCACCAAAAAAGAAGAATCCTATCAAAGATATGGTCTCGGAAGTCTTTAGACAGGCACAATCAGGAAATTTGGAGCAATTTGAATCAAGTCATGATGGTGATTTACCTTCATTCCGTTCATTTACTGGAACTGGATATCGATTAGGTCAATCAGAAGATGATTCCGTTGCAGTTGCGTCTGGTTCTAAAGGTAAAAATAAGCAACAAGAAGAAACTGTGACTGTGAAAGTTTATAGGCAAGGATTTACAGTTGATGATGGCGAATTAAGATCATATGAGGATCCAAATAATCGAGAATTTTTCGAGAGTATTACACGAAATGAGATTCCAGCAGAATTGAGAAAACAAGGCAAAGCAATGGTTCATGTAAATGTTGAAAATCATTTGAGTGATGATTTTGTCAAGAATACACCAAAGTTTAAGGCTTTTACTGGTTCAGGACATACTTTGGGATCTCCAGCACCAGCTACGGTGGAAGAAATTACAACGACTGCTCTTAGCACTGATCCAAAGGCTAAAAATGCTGAAAATGAAGCTAAAGCTTCCTCGAATCTTAATGTTAATCAAGATCAACCAACAACAATGTTATCAATAAGACTCACTGATGGAAGTCGTTTATCTGCTCGATTTAATTTATCTCACACTATTCAGGATATTCGTAATTTCATCGTTGCTTCTCGTCCTGAATATACTGGCAGGAACTACATATTGCTTACAACCTTCCCAAATAAAGAATTAACAAATCCTGATGATACAATTCAACAAGCTGGCCTCCAAAATGCAGCAATTCTTCAACGATTAAAGTAAGTAAGGATCTAAAATTATATATCGTACTGATGCTCGTGTCTAAAGAAGAAGAAATGTCACAATAAACAATTCTTTGTTACAAATTAATTATTCTTAGTAAAATGTTTATTCATCAATCGATTCTAATTTTCTTTTTGGACACTTATTATTCCATTTGTGTGTAATCATAATAATGTGAGTCAAAAGTGTGAGAGAGATAAAAATAATGTTTTTAAAAATTTAATTATTATTATTGCTGCTGTATACATAAGAATGAATATATTTTCCTTTAATTTGCATTTTTTCATAGCACTTTGTCTAGCTGAAAAGCATAACTTAACGGCTCTTTTTGAGTTTGAATGATATTGAGTCATTCAGTAGTTCAGTTCATTTTTTGAACTTCATTTCAGTTCAGTTCAGATATTTTTGAATTTCTTGAATCTGTTATATTTTAAATTTTTAAAAAAAAACCGTTGAAAACTTAACGAAACTTTACGATCGAGCATGGCACGAAAAAAATGCTAGTTATTAATACAACTTGATAAATAGATAGCAGAGAGAAGAGATCAAAAATCTAATAATCAAAATTTATTACTTTTTGGCATATATAATTATTTCAAAAAAATTCTAAACTAAGAAGAAGGTGTTTAAAAATTTGAGCATTAGGAAACGAAATCACTTGATAAAAATCTATTTTTTATTCGAGAACATAAGCTTATTAAGTTCCTTCGATATGAAATTGATATATTCTACATGCTGTTGCTTCAATGTCGTCCTCCAGCTATAAAGATCATCTTTTTTTGGACACTTGACATATCTATGAACAATAGCAACATCCGTGTCAATTTCAATATTTTTCTTATTATTATCATTCACTTCCTTATTATTATAAGGATATTCATTCTTTTCAATATAAAACGTTTTGGACTTTACATCCACGCTGTACTTTTCATTATCTGATAATATCTTTCTATGTGCGTCCGTACAAACAGCTTTTGAGCTTAATCCAAAACGATTTATTTCATTGGAACTTCTTGACATAAACTTAACAAGCTGTGACTGCATTGAGGATATTTTTTCTGATGGATATATGTAATCATTAAGTGACGAAACCATGACATATTTACTCAATCCAGAACTTCGAAGCTTACAGTCAGCTTCAATAATTAAAAGATTTTTAATTTTACTGTTTAAGGCAAATGGGAAGTTGTATGGCAAGACATTCAATCGTACACCATATTTATTAGTAAGGAGGTCGATAGCATGTTGATGCATTTGATTAATATACGAATTATAAACGATAAAGTTTCGAATACCAATTAATTCATGATGTAAAAAGAACTGAATCACATTCGTATCATTATTGAATTCATCAGGAAAGGATTTATTATAGCTATTCAGATCTAGACAGATGGTGAGAAGTGATTTATCAATATTCGGTTTCTGCTTAATTGTCAAATGTCTAATTGGTACATAATGTTCAGTTTTTGTCTGAGTATTAAGAAGAATCAAGTTTTTCGGTTCACTGCTGTGGTCAGCCTGTGTCTTACATAGGAACTTATAAATCACATATTTCTCATTTTCCTGCTCAATATTATTTTCAGACATGTCAGTTTCTTCAATCCTCATAAATCCAAACTTTCCAGGCTTTATTGTATCATCACTGTAGTGGACTTTGCACTGTAAAACAGAGAAATGAAATTTATAAATCCCTAAAGAGCGATAATAAAATATTTACCTGAAATAATACAGGAGATAAAATACTCCCGACACCAATTAATATGACCTCCCCACCTTTAATTAAGTCATTCTTTCTCCAAAATGCTGAATATCCATGAAAATCATTATTCAAATTAACCCAGTTCGGCAATGGATAATCAAATCGATATGAAAAGTTTGAATAATTTTCAATTTTCACTAAATTAATTGCATCTTTTTGACCGAAGAAATTTATGACATTTAATACATGATTTAATCGTTCATTTTCACTCTTATACACTATTAATATGCTAATTGAGATTATTGAGATTAGAACTAGCAGAAGTTGCTGATATTTCCTCATTTTCGAGCCTTTATTTCATTTAAAAATTAAATTTCTTATAAACTATATATTAATGCTCGCAGACGAAACAAAAAAATAATAATGTAAATATGTAGGTTTGTATGTCTGTGCGTGATGTAGACTTCTACACTTTCTGAACTATCAATGTGTACATATTATTTCAAAACAAACAAATCCTCAGCATAAATCTTGCAATAATTTTATTATTCTGTAGAACAGAGTTCGAAGTTAACCCGGTTTGAGTCAAATCCACTCAAAAATTGAGTCGAGCTTCAAAACTCGAACAAAAATGCTATTAGTAATTTATACTCGCATTTCTTTACTGTTCGGGATTTGAAGCTCGACTGAATTATTCCGCAAAAAATTCAGCTTTTATACCAAAAAATTACCGCCAAAATTATCAAGTTCAATTTTTGAACTTTAGCACATTCAAATTTGTATCTATCGTTATTAATTTAAATTTAAAATTTCCGTTAAATTCAATCAAAATTGTCTGGTAGTTCATTCATCATTTCTGGCTCATATGTGTACTGTATGCTGTTACTTTCTTCTTGTGTCTCTTCAGTTTCGACTCTTCTATCTTGAGGAATTTCCAATTTAAAATCCATATACGGTTCCTTGTATTTTTCAGCCCATCTTACGGAGATGTCTTTCGATAATGATTTTCTGAACACCATACATGTGAGATTTTTAAGCTTCTCAACTTTAATTCTTCTAAAACCAAGCATAGCTAATGTCCACTTCCAGTTCTTTATTTGTGCTGCATTTCGATGTTGACTGCTTGAGTCTGGAGTGATGATGATCAAGATTCCTTCTGTTTTTAATACTTTATAAGCATTTTCACAGCACTTGATTCTCATTTCTGATGTTGGAAGGTACTCAAGTAATAGACAGAACATGACAATGTCATAGTGATTCTCTGGAAGGCTTGTTATTCTGTGATTTTCTTGTATTAAATCATTAGTTATTGGAACTGAATAAAAATCACAGTAAAAACAGTCGCTGGATGATGGAGCTATGTCTATTGGCGTCAAATGGAATCTTTCATGAATTTTGAAGAAATTTCCATTGGAACCAACATCCAACACATTGAGTTTCTCAAGATTTTCAATATGTTGTGGATAGTGATGAATGTCAACCTGATTCTCTTGCCTTAACTTCTCAATGACATTAAAATCCTTTTGTCGAAAACTTTCAAGCTCAGTCTTTTGGAAGTAAAACTCACTATAGCTAATAATCCATTTAATTCTGTCATTTAAATCGTCTGTATTTTTCTGCTTCCAGTGAGTTTCACTTAATTCCTTCATAGTTTTAGCATAAAGGTCTAATTTCTCCTTATTTTTCAAATGATTTGACCATGCTTCATCTGCACCAACTTGCTTACTTGACTTCCTTAAGTCTTGATGAATTCCTTTAATTATATTAGCCAGTTTTTTCTGTTCTTCTAAATTGTCCATTTTTTCGTGTGTTGAAGACTAACAGCTGATTTTGAGCAACTAGACAAACTTCTGTGAAAAAAAATTATATTCGCACGTTCCAAAAGACTGCTTTTAAATGAAAATGTAATTTATTGAATGAATTTAATTAATCAATATCTTCAGGACGAACAGGATTAGTTAAAGGAATAACAGACTTTTTATCTACATCTCTTTTTAATGCTTTTCTCATATCGTAAGCATTCTCATCGCCTGAATAGTACTCAAGCACAGTCCTATAGACTATATAGCCCAATTGATGATACATGTTGATTGCAATTTGATTGCTTACTCGAACAAAGAGATCCACAAAGAAGCATCTCTTCTTTTCTGACACATCTTCAAGGAATTTCATCAATGTTGCAGCTAGTCCAAGTCGTCTGTAATCCGGTGAAACGCTAAGTGCTGTAACATGTCCATGCCAATTTTCCATCATTCCTTCCGCTTTACCCATAACTGGAAGTTTAGGAATCTCATTAATCTGTCACTGTTAAATGTAATATACACAACTTACTATATCCCATGATCTCGCCGCTTGGAGATACAGCAACTAGAACAGCATTAGAGTATGATTTGGGTAACAAAATTAAAGAATTCTATTTATAATTCATACCTTGAAAGTATTCAGGCCAATGAGCGAGATATTGCATGTAAAATGATAATCCATAAGTCTCTGTCAATGCGTCGAGATTCACTCCATTGAATTTAAACATGTCATTGCAAACGAACGCACGTAAACTCGTCATTTTTAACTTTAATTAATATTCACATTCAATTTGTTTACTTTTGAGCTTATTTGTTGATAGACAACAATGCTTAAAGATCCACTTTGGCTGACTGACTATTGCTAGTTTATTGCATTCGATAGCTGCAACTGATGATCTGGAATTCAAAAATTTAATTATTTGTTTTATAGCTTCTATGTGATTTATATCCAACAGTATCTTAATTTCTGGACATCGATTGAAAATGGCTATACTGATTGTAAATGATCTTTGCGAGTAAAATGCGTTCTTGTTTACAGATCTGTAAAATCGACTTCCTTACTAATTTCAAGGGGAAATGAACTAGTTTTCTGCAGAGTTTTATTTCAGAAAATACACAAATTAAATTTAATTAAATTAATCCTATATTAAACTATTAACAGTCATTTAAAACACATTATTCAGGATGAATTCAATACTTAGAACATCAGTAAGATCGATTCGATCATTAGTCACGCTCCCAAAGATTGGAAAAACGATACAAAACAGATCAATTTATCACATGGTCGTTTCAAGAAACAATTGCGCCTCAAATACAGCCATAACTTTAACTAATCCAAGCATAAATTGCAAATGTGGATGTGGTGGAATGTCAAAAATTCATACAAAAGGTAAGTAAAATTAATTATTAAATTGAGGTTATAGCCGGTATCAAGTCGGTCTATTTGTTTACCTAAAATGTTCAGGCGAGCGTGAATTAGTCGAGTTCCTTGCTGAAGAAATCGTTGCTGAACGAAAAGCACAAAAGAAGAAAACATTACCGACTGAGATTGATGGATTTAAAGTCAAATTGGATGGTGCTGATGTTGAGCTTATCAAAGATCTTGGAAAGGAAAAGTAATTTCACAAATGTACCTACTTATTGCTGATTGTACATACTTAATACTCTATTTGTTCACAGAATCACAATTTCTTTCAACGTCAATCACACAGTTGATGCCGAAGAGGAACCAGAAATTACACCAGAAAAGGATAATGCTGAGTTTGGGGAAATGAAGAGCAAGCCAACATTTGAAATTGACATCCTTAAGGAAAATGGAAAGACGCTGTCAATTTCATGCTCATTTTTACAAGGCGAGCCACAAGAAGGCGAATATAATGATGTTTTTGGCATTGATGAACTTACAATTTTTGATGGAGAATGGACAGACAAGACTTATGCTGTTGCTGGCGACGTATTAGATGGATATTTGTATGATCTTTTAATGAATTTCCTCGAAGAAAAGGGCATATCCAATGAATTTGCCGAAAAGATTTGTGAATTCAGCACAGCTTATGAACATCACCAATATATTAGTCTTCTTGAAACACTCTCTACATTTGCAATTGAAACAAAATAGATGATTAACAATTAATTACATAATATTTCCAATAACTTAAGCTATAGTCGTTTAGTCGATCGTAATTTGTATAAAAAGAAAAATATATTGCATTTCATTAAAGAAAACATGAATAAAAGATTTACTGAATTTCATTATGTGCAACATTTATAACTTAATTCTGGATACAACTAATAAGTATATTTTTTAAATTCTGATCAGCTTTCAGCTTCTTTTTTGCTACTATTGTCTTCATTGCTTTTTGTTGGCTTGTCAAATTCAGTTCCATTAATATGATTTGTTTTAAGGTCGATAACGTCTATTTTGTGCAGCGTCAGTGCTTCCTTAAAAATACAATAATAAGAATATTTGCACAATCGACCATTTCTTATAAGAATTATTAAATATACCTGCACACATTTTTGATAACTAAGGAATAAAGGTTTACATACTGAATCATCGGTATGACCCTTCAGGAATTTTTCACTAAACCAAGCATTAAAGCATGCGTCGTACCTTGATTTTAAATCATTACAGTTCTCACCAATACTGTTCATGCTTTTTAATTAATTTATATAAATAAAGTTGCGAAAAACTTAATTAAAATGCCTTTTTTTCGGTACTTTTAACTCTTGAAATTTATTGATCACAACATTACTAACTCACACATTTAAAGGAATCAAGAGGAATTGGATTATGGAGCAAATTTCAAAATAAGGGGACATTAACTTCAAAAAGAGAATGTCTCGAATTATGATTTCAAGTGAAGTTTTTCTTGTAAAGGACATCAAAACAGACATTAATTTCAAGTTTCAGGTCATTTGGTGCTCTTTTTACGATTCTGAGGCTGATTTTTCAACCATTTTAACTTCAAACAGCCATAGAATCGCAACAAAAAAAAACACCAATTGACCTGAAACTTGGCATGATATCACTTTTGATGTCCTTTATATGAAAAACTTCACTTGAAATCATAATTCCAGACATTCACTTTTTGAACTGAAAGTACTCTTTTTTGAATTCTGCCCCATAGTGATTTGCTCAAATTTGCTCATTTGTCAAGCATTATTTATGTAGAAGAGATTTTTGAAGTGTCATATTGTCTGTGGGATGATATAAAATAATTTGTTATAATTCGAACTTTATTAATTGATTAATTCTAAATCTTTTATTCCTTTTAACGTATAAGTTAAATTTAAATTTTCTTCGTTAAGTTTCATCTCCTAATTTGACGAGCTTTTTGAATATTAACCGTTATTAAAAGTTAAAACGTGATTAGCTGAAACTGATGAAATACTTTATTAAACTTACATTTAGGAGGCAAGCGTAAAGACTTTACTGCGCTATTGTCAACTGCATGAAAAAGATATAAAACGCTACTTACACATAAGGAGAGGAGTTGATAACAACAGAAAAAAATCATGAGAAAAATCAACTAAAGTAGTCTTAGCAGTGCAATTTTAGTCTTAAGTAGTGTATAGATAATAAGAGGTAAAAATGGCAGTCAAGGAGATGCTAATTGTATTTGTATATGATCTAGAATACTGCCAAAATGAACGTAAGAATAATTTTGCTGATAACTTTGTCAAATTTCAATAATCACTCGTTTTTATTGATGCTGGGTTATAAGCCCAGAAAATCAAAGTCAATAAAGGTTTATAAGTCCAGATACAAATTGCACCTGGACTTAAAAACCTCACGTGCAGTTTATAAGTTCAGGGGCAAATACAGCTGGAATTATAAACTGTCCAGGTACATTTTATATCTGGACTTATAAACCTCACGTGTGGTTTATAATTCCAGAAAATTTATAAATTTTACTAATAAACTTCTAGTGCGATTATAAGTCCAGATACATTTTTCTGGACTTATAATCCTTGAAAATTATTTGTGAAACTATTTCGTTTTTTTTTTTTTTTCTTTATTAATTATGAAAAATTATACATTTGACAATAGGCGATTCCAGTAGGGTAAATTGCAAAAACTTTGACTTCAAATGAATTTTTTGTCGAAATTTTTCATTAAACCTTACAAGCTTTTCAGTTTATCTGATGTAATTTTTTATTTCCTAATTATTAAGATATTTAAATTCTTCAGCCCGTTGCTTTGTGACCAAAAATAGAATTTTGTAAAAGTTGTAACAGGGTAATCAAAAATTTCATATCAAATCCTCATATTTGCAGCATTAAATGTACACTTAATGATAGATTAAGATCTGTTTAGAAATGTAAATGCTCCAAACTCCAGTAATAAAGCTTAATTATCGAGATAAATCGATTCTCCCAACGTCAATTTTTTGTCAAAAAGCAACGCAAGAGCTTAAATTTTCCTAATCCGTTAAAAAATTACAAAAATTTTTTGATCGAAAATACTGTAATTCTTAACTTTCAAGAAACACTTTTGACAAATTTCATCATTTATAATAAAAGTAAATTATTATTGATGGAAAATTTAAAAATTTTGCGAAATATATTTATGATGTAAGCATAATTGACAACGGATTATAAAAGCTCATTTTGAAAAATGATTATGTTGCATAGACCGGGAAAATAATTCTGCAGATTTCTAGAAAAATTCTGATCAATTATTCTAGCAGAATATTAAAACAGAATTTCCAGAATTCTCCAGAATTCTGAAAGCTTATTCTGCTGATTCTGATGACAATTTTTTTTCAATTCTGACAATTCTGAAGATTATTTCTGATGAATCTTCAACAGTATAGAATTTTTTTTTTCAGAATTTAATTTCCAAATTCTGCATAATTAAAAGAGTTCTGGAGAATTCTGGACAAATAATTCTGGAGAATTCTGGTCAAATAATTCTGGAGAATTCTGTAATAGTTTTTATATAAATTGTCAAATCGGTAAATTAATCAGAAATCCAGCATCAACCTGGTGTGACTTTGGCATGGTGCTAGATTTAAATCGAAGCCATTCGTAAGTATTTCCTAGGTTGTTTACTATCATTGTTTAGGTTTTTGTTTCCAGTTTTTATTCTTGTATTATTTTATTTATATTTTAAATGTTAACATCCAGAGTGAAAAATTTGATTTTTATAAAACTGTAAACTCAACTGTAAGTACTGCTCAGCAGCTAAGCTATAAACACCATCTGTAAATTACAGCTTTAATTTGATTTTTACGTAACGAAGGAAGTTCATCTGTAATCTACAGTTGTAGCTAAATAGCTAATGCTAAATAGTATACAGAATTCTCCAGAATTATTTGTCCATAATTCTACAGAATTCTGTTAAAAAATTCTGTTTTCTGAAATCATGTTGCGAATGTGTCGCGTGACATTTTTCAAAAAATTCTCCAGAATTCTGATAAATAATCCTCCAGAATTCTGGAGAATTCTGCAGAATTATTCTGCACAACTGTGTTCCAGAATTCTGCAGAATTCTCGAGTCTGCCAGATGCACTTCACCCAAATGCAGGGAATCATTGATATTTTTGTTTTTCTATGGATATAGGAAGCTCTGCTGTGTCAATGCCAAGAAATTTGACTTTCAAGTTTGAACTTTGAAATTTGCGCAGAAAACTTTGAAATTTGCGCAAAAAAACCTTGAAATTTGCGCACTTTTTTGACAGCAATATTGAAACTTGGAAAAAATATTGTTGAAACCATATCCAATTTTAAAATACATTAATTAAAATATAAGGGAAATGATGATGTATATTACCAAATTATATGATTAGATTTAGTTTCGTGAAAATCCGTGAAAGCTTAATGTTCAACAGGACAATCTTAGATGTATTAGGAGTAAATTCCAGCGTGGAAAAAAAAACACTAGATAAATGGTTTCAAAATAGTTCAAAAGCACATAATAAATTCAAAAAGGAACAAGCAAAATGATGTATCCATAGTAATTCAATTTTAAAATTTAGTATAAAGTCTAAAAGCTATCTTCATTTTATTGCCTTTTTTGGCCGACCACGTTTCCTGATTACTTGAGTTGATGCTTCATGTTTTTCCTCTTTAATATTCATAATTTTGTCATGCAATTCTTTCTTTTTTTCTCGGTCAATTCATTTTTGAGCTTTCATATCCTCAAGTTCCTTTAATTTTTGAGCAGTTTCCTTCAAATCTTCTGTAGTTTTTGGATCGCCTTATTTGGCTGAATCTATACACCACTTTGCAATTTTGACTTCTTCTTCAGTTGTAAGGACCTTTATTTTTCACTGCGCAAATTTCAAAATTTTTCGTAAAATCTGCGCAAATTTCAAGGTTCAAAAACAAGCCATTTTAAAAATGAATTTTAAAGCAGTTCCAGGTATCATTTTGAATTGGAACCATTTGAAAAATGTTGAGCAATGTCAGATCTACATTTTCTGATACCAAAATTTAATCTATACCAATGCATGCATCTCAAAATCAAAATGTAAAGAAATTTAAGTTTTGTATGGGAGTTTTTGGTAATAAATTATTAAGCTTTCTAGTGCCTTAAGACCACTAAAAATTAGGAAAAAACATCTGTGCTTGTGTTCTGCAGACATTTCCCATTGATCGTCTGAATAGAAGTGCAATTTTCAGATATAATTTTAAAATTTTCGTTTTCATACGAGTGCGCAAATTTCAAGGTTGCGCAAATTTCAAAGTCATTTACCCTAGTTTGAATTTCGTCACCCTTGGGAACACTATGAACCAGTATACCTTACACTTATTTGAACCACATTTTTTCGTTAATGTTAAAATATTATTAAAAAGTAATTAATCCTGAATTATGTCGCTATTTTGTCAAGTGTTTTAAGATAAAGAATTTGTTTTTTGGTTTCCACAGTGAAGAGTATGAACAAAAATCAGATAAGTTAGTCGAAATTTTAGATTTCGGTTTTTTTTAAGCTACAAAAAGTAATATTGGTATGTGATTTATGTCAGAAATATGTCAATTCAAATAAAACATACAGAAATTTTTTGACCAGAGTACACCATAGAAAATCAATTTTCAATTTTAGACTCAAGTCAAAATCAATTTTGTCACTTTTTTCTTCGAGGGTTTATCCAAATGGATTGAAACTTTGCATAAATATTCTAGTGCTTAAAACAAATACAAATAAAATATCCTAAAATTTTTTGAGGAAAGAACCAAGGAGAAATACATTTTCAATTTTGGACAAGGGGCGACCCTAGTCAAAATCAATTTTGTCACTTTTTTCTTCGAGGGTTTATCCAAATGGATTGAAACTTTGCATAAATATTCTAATGCTTAAAACAAATACAAATAAAACATCTTAAAATTTTTTTGAGCAAAGAACCAAGGAGAAATACATTTTCAATTTTGGACTAGGGGCGACCCTAGTCAAAATCAATTTTGTCACTTTTTTCTTCTAGCGTTTATCCAAATGGATTGAAACTTTGCATAAATATTCTAGTGCTTAAAACAAATACAAATAAAACATCCTAAAAATTTTTTTGAGCAAAGAAACAAGTAGGAAATACATTTTCAATTTTGGACTAGGGGCGACCCTAGTCAAAATCAATTTTGTCACTTTTTTCTTCTAGCGTTTATCCAAATGGATTGAAACTTTGCATAAATATTCTAGTGCTTAAAACAAATACAAATAAAACATCTTAAAATTTTTTGAGCAAAGAACCAAGGAGAAATACATTTTCAATTTTGGACTAGGGGCGACCCTAGTTTGACTGGACCTGTCCCAAGTTCATAATTGAAAATGTATTTCCTACTTGGTTCTTTGCTCAAAATTTTTTTTTTTCATCCAAAGTTTAATTTAAATAAAATCACAGTGAACTTTGAATTTGAAAAATTCGTAAGAAAGGAAAGTTTTTTGCTTTTTCTGAAGCAACGGCTGTTCCTACCTTGCCCAAAAACAAAACAGCTCTTCTATAGAGCAGCACGGATCAAATGTAAAAAACTAGAAGTCTCTACAATGTCTCGTTATTGAGATTTCTTGCTGATTAACTTGCTTGCTTGCTTGTTTGCTTACAGAAAGCGTATTTTGCGATTTTCTCAGCAATGCCATAACCAATTTGAAATCTGTTTTTTGAAAATGATGTAAAATTTCAGGCACAAACTTTTCATGTCTGAACATTTTAAGCTATCTTGCTCCATATCCTCACAAAATTCAAAAAAATGATTTTTCAATCTGAACAAAACCAATAGATTAACACGTGAAAACGGTGTGAATATAAAAATTCAACAGAATAATTCTGCAGAGTAAAAACAAGTTCTTCAGAAGTATTCTAGTTGATTTTTTTTTGTTACATCCATGTCACGCAACATTCATCAGAAATAATCTTCAGAATTATTCTGTTGTCATCAAAATTATTCTGTCTATCCTATGCAACACACTCATTTTAAATATAAACTTTGAATAAAGTTTTTTTTTAATAAAACCTTAAAAAAATTTCATTCTTGATATACATTTTTAAAAAAGTATATTTTAGAATTATCAGAATTCTGACAAAAAATTCTGCTTGAATCAGAATTCTTCAAAGTTTATTTTTGTAAATGGAAAAAAAATTGCCATCAGAATCATCAGAATAAGCTTTCAGAATTCTGGAGAATTCTGGATATTCTGTTTTAATATTTTGCTAGAATAATTGATCAGAATTTTTTACCAGAATTCTGCAGAATTATTTGTCCGGTCTATGCAACACTCCCCAAACGATCTCGCTTTTTCTTAGGACACTAGTTGGGTTTCGATCAAAATGGTTATTATTCCGTTCATTCTATCATTTTCTATGTTTCTGCATACTTAAATTGTCTTGAAAGACATTCAATTAACAGAAAAATGAATAATTTTATTGCAACTAATGTAATATACCAACGCTTAAGCCAAATCCGTGGGAAATGATATTAAAAAATCAAGTTTTACTTTAATTACCAATAATTTCTTTGATTAGAATGTTGTTTATAAAATTAAAGTTTGGTTAATAAAATTTTTTTAAAAAAGCATTATAGAATGTTTGTTAAGCTTTAAATCTCAACCATATGCTAAGCGAAGCTTATCTGACTTGCCACGTTATATAAAATAAAATTTTAATTTTAAAAAATAATTTTTTAAAACGTATTAGGAAAATAAAAGCTGAAGTTTGCAGAGATGTAAATTTACATCAGAAAATTTGATTTATCTTCTTAAACTTCCTTAAAATTCAATTTAAGCAATGATTTGGAAGATAAAACGTTTAATTTATTATAATTATTTTAATGAAATACAACAGCTGAAAAGGATATATAAAGTACTTTAGAGGAAAAAAAAACAGAAAAGTTCATTTGTAGAATTGCTTTAAAGGAAAAAATTGAAATAGTTTCAAAAATAATTTTTAAGGATTATAAGTCCAGAAAAATGTATCTGGACTTATAATCGCACTAGAAGTTTATAAGTAAAATTTATAAATTTTCTGGAATTATAAACCACACGTGCAGTTTATAATTCCAGCTGTATTTGTACCTGGACTTATGAACTGCACGTGAGGTTTTTAAGTCCAGGTGCAATTTGTATCTGGAGTTATGAACCTTTATTAACTTTGATTTTCTGGACTTATAATTTTCAATTATTTAATAGAGGATGATCCATTGAAAGCGATTAAGTACTTCCATCCATCTTGGGTTTCTGAGCAGCAAAAAATGGCATTATGTGGACAACTCGTTGGAATGCTGAATTTCTGTTCAGATTTTGAGGAAGTGAATTGTATAAGCTTGCAGAATGGCAAGTTTAGAATTGAGCAATTTGGACGATTCATATTGGCACTTGGAACAGACCGAAATATTCAGGAATCATTGCTTAATCATCGAGCTGAATTAATGACGAAAATTCTAAGACTATACCATAATGATATCAATGATATTTTTGAACATTTTAGTGATCCAAAGAATTTCTCAGACAAACTTTATCATATATTTGAAACTTACTTACCCGTACTTCAATATAATAGTAATCTATTACAAAATATATATAAACTGTACTTGCCAAAAAGTACGAGCAATTTGTTCCTTGATGCAACTCAGATACTGGAAAATGCAGCATGCAAACCAAATATCTTAGGTGGATGTATTTTATATAATAACAAAGTAATATCCACTCAATTGTCTATTGATCTCACAAAGATTCTCGTTGCAACAGATCCAGTCAGAATTAAAACTACAGCTGAAGTCGCTAAAAATATCGATTTTCACATTCCTTTCGGTTCTCAAATCATTAAAGTTTACATTTCTGTTAATGAATATCATAGATTGCAGCAAAAGAAGAATAAAATGAGTGAAGCTACATCATTAGGCGTTCAAAACACTTTGCCATTGCCATTCTCGATTAAAAAGAAAAACAAAGAATCATCAACATTAATGAAACGAGATAAATCGTTAATCTTTTCAAACATTCCAGAAGAAGAAGTCTTAATTGAGATCCCATCACCAGTTGAAAAGATTCGAACAAATAGACCGAATCATTTACCATTAAAGTTTAAAACAATTCCACCAGAATCAGGCATAGCATCGATTGTTTCATTTGATGAGTCAGACTCATATCCAGACTTTATTGGAAAAGCAAGCATTGCAAGTACTCCGATGACTGAGAATAAGATTCTTGCTGGACCAATTCAGTCAATATTTGCTAAATCAATAGAAACTACTCAAGCAGCTTTATTCGGTGAGGTTAATGCGAGTGAAATTAAGCCACTCGTTAAAGAAAAGTCAAGAGAAATACCAAAAGAATGGGAAAATGTTTACATAGCTTTTGCACACAATCCATTTAAGAGTCAGCTACAGTGGAAGAAGAAGTCATGGGATGATTTAAGAATTAATGATGATGAAAATAGTAGTTCATATAAAGTCTATGATACAATAACAGATCCAATTTATCCAATATTTAGTGATAAAAAGATGCCAATGTCAAAGACTCTTTTTGATGATTTTCAATCTTTACATAATCCGAATGTCAACGAACTCAAGCCACTTCCAATTGAAGAGAAAAATTTAATGAAATTAAAGAGCTTACCACAAAAGATTTTCGAAGCTGATCCAATGATTATGAAAAGATCGGATATTAAAAACAGTCCAAATAGGATTATGCGGAATCAAAAGAAGAAATTATTAAAATTGCCAATTAAGTCATGTTCATTAGATCTCTCCGATCCCGGAAAGCCGTCAACAAGTAAAGCAGCAGCAGCAGAAAACACATCAATTTTCGATTCGCCATCCACAAAGACAAAGAAGAACATGGGTGGTTTACAACTTACACCATTAATGTCAAAATTAACACTCTTGGCCATGAGTGAAAATGAAAATTTCTCCAGTGGATTTTCGAGCTTTGATTTACCAACTCCAACTTATTATGATACACCAACCGATAACACAAATCGTACTTTATTTAATCGTTTGTCTAAAGTTGATGAAGAGAAACATGAAGATAATACAGTTGATGATGTTAATGAACAGTCAAATGAAATGAAACGTGTGGATTTGTTGGTAATCGGACATCAAAATATGACATTAATGGTGATTGCTGATGAGAATTTGTGTGATGAGTTAATGGTTCAGCAAATGTTTGAAGTTTGCCTCAATCGATTAACTCGTTTGGAGTCAAAATTGAATGAAGTTATTAACGTGACTGTGGATTTAAAGGCAAGTGAATATTCATTCATGACATTTGATCATACTTGGAATGTCTTACAACGCAGCGGAACGTATGATCAACAAACTGCAATATTAATACATGACAACTTTACAGCAAATAAAAATATCTCTGACGTTATTGTCAGAACTAATGATTCATTAATATATGGTCACAATTCCGGTGGTCTTGAAGTGTTTTATCAACATCCAGCTAAACAACAAAGTGGCTTTTTAGCACCTTCAGAATTCACCATAATTTCTCAAGCCAAGAGAAAGTTGGAACGCGATCAATCTATTGTTCTTTTCTAAATTAGCTGTTCTTGCCAAAATTATTTCTTAATACCTAGAAATTCTAAGAAAACAAAGCACTTGATAATTGGCATTTTACTCATTTTTGGATCTCAATACCCAAATAACTGGAAGTGATTTTAAAATACACCATGCTTTGCTCAGAACAACAGAATTTACCCAAACTATTTTAAATGTCTAGAAATTATTTTTATAGATAGAAATAACTCATAACCATATCATCACAATATATCTAAAAAGATCCAGAAATGATTGAAATTGTCCGTGACTTTCATTTGTTAAGGCTTTTATTTTCTTAGAAATATTAGCGCTATGAATTTACCTTTTCGTTGACACATTGAAAGTTTTGCTTGAAAATAATTTTTTGAGCTTAATGTGAATTTAAATAATTCTTGCTTCTTATTAGCAACTAGAAATGTCTCTTTAGAACAAAATACACAGTTGAAATGCATATTCTAATATCTGATCTGATAATTTAGATTTAATCATTCAAAAACCTTAATTTAATTATTAGAAATACATTGAATATTAGTATTACAATCTACTAAAACCGACTAAGCTTATTACAAAATCCAAATCAACTTCACTCTCTGCTTTAAATTTAACTTATTATTGGAGAATCTTGACACAGTTTATTTGATATTCTCAATCAATATGTAAATAAATTCCTAGCTTCAGATAAATCTAGGTCCAAGTTAACATTTAAGATTTTTCAACAAAAATAACCTAGAATGTTTACGTTTTTCTTCGAAAATAACATCAGCTATTAGAAACATTAATATTGCAAATTTTGTTCTCAAGAGACATTCAAAGAATAATTACATAAAAATACTAAGTAGACATTATTCAATAATTCCAAACAAATAATTAAATTTATAGAAGATGTCCTAGCTAGTGGAACGAAATCGCCAAAGTTAAAATTGTTTTGTAGAAGAATCAAGAAACTATGTGTTTTTTTAAATTTAAAGATATTATAAAATTAGGTTAATTAGAGTTATTGTTCATTTGATAATTTAACGAATCACGTTGTGACACTAAAATGCATTCCAAAACATAATTTCCACTTTATTTTAAGTGATTTTTCATTTTCTAAGAAGAAGACTATTAGTTTTTAATAAAAATATTTTTTCACTATATTGATTATGGAACGAGATACCTTGATGAAGAGATAGGTACAAGAAAAATAAATGTCTTGACGAAAAAAACTATAAAAGAAAAAAGTTTTATCAAATATTAATATCACGTTCGTTAACAATTTACTTTCACATTTTTCATTAAATGGAAATTTTTATTTCAACAATATTTTTTTTCTTTATTCAACAGTGTTGAACTTGCATTTATAATTAATTTAAAATTATAAGAAGGTAAAAAAATATGGGTAAGTAAGATTAACACAACAGCAACATGAAATCTGACACTAGTAAGCACACTTCGTCGTACAAAAGTAAAAAAAAATATGTCAAAAGTGAACAATTGAAAATTTATTAATTAAAAATTAAATTCAATTTTATATAAATAATTTTGTGTCAAAACGGATTTACATCACAATTTCAATGTACCGTTTAAATTCATTAACTGAATAGTATTTATAAAATAACATTCATTTCATCAACGAAATTGAGAAAATGCAGCAATTGAGAAAATTATTTACAAAGGTCTGTTATTTGATTCCTAAACACATTTGTCCAATATGACTCACTCATTCTTAATCACGCTATATCCAGAACTTATGAGAACTTTATTTTCTTCCTCTACTGGCGACTCATCGTCTAGACTAGCTACAGATTCTTCAATATTTGAGGGCTCTGGTTCAGAATCATACTCATCATCCTCAATATTTTCATCAATTCTATCAATTTGTTCAGTTATTAAACTTCCATTTGCATCCTCTGCATTAGCATTGTCTTCAGCAACATCAACGAATTTCGATGAAAGCTCGCCACTTAATCGATTTACAGATTTTGTTGGAATATCATACATAAAGATTTGCTGCTCGTTCGTTGTGCTATCTCTGTAAGAAAAATTAAACGAGTTATTGTATTAATTTAAATATCTCTCTCGCTTAGCTTTACTGCTGCATGAGATTAGCAAGTCATTAACGTAAGTGAAAATTTTTCAGGGTCGATAATTATGTTTAAACTGATTTAGATTCACGAAAAACTCTTTTTAAAAATTAAGAAAGTTGAATGATTATTGGAAAAATTTTACGAGACATGAATTAATGCAGAGAGTTAAGCAATTAAGTACCCCTGACCGATTGAACATATAAAAAGCGCAGTTATTGCACACTTTGTTGAATTAAGACGTGACTTACTTTGTAACTAGCAAAACGACGCTTTGTGAATCCGGATTGGATTTTTGTTCCTTTTCAAGCCATTTCTTGAAATTCTCCGACGATGGCTTCTTAATTACATTTTTGAAGATATCTCCACTTAGAAACTTTATGTGCTTATTTTCTAAAACATTACGTTCGAATCGAATCTCTTCATTGTCTTGTGAAACTGGCGCTAAAACTACAACACTCGAAATCTTCTTTCCTCTCAATTCCTCGACATCGGGAATCGGGAAATGAGCTCCATTAATTTTGATTGGCAAATAACGGCTGAAATTTTGTTTTATGTTCATCGTTGGAAGAATCATTGCGTCTTTCTGAACATATTTCTCGACATTTGACTGTGCATCGTATGTTACAACTTTCAAATTAACATCTTCTTTCTTTGATGGGAGTTTGCCTGCATTGCTTAATAATTTTGCTACATCCTTATTACCTTGTAATGCCTCAATTTTATCATCAACACTTTCACCGTTAGGCTTTAACACTGAAATGACTTTATTTGAAGCTCCGATTTGTGCGCCACCTCCTATTGAGACATAATCATGTTAATTATCAAATTAAGTAAGTCTGACATTTTGGTTTACTTACCGGCACTGAAGAAATTAGCTAAGTGCTCTGGTGGCAAATCTTGTAATGGTGTTTCGCCAATTTTATCATAGTCTAAGATTGATATTTGAGCATTTTCAAGTACACCGGACTCTTCAAGTTGCTTTCTCAAATCATCTGGAATTTCATCAGGTAAGTCAAAGTATGCTGATGGCTTTTTAGTTGTCGTTGAACGCTCAGTCGTTGTTTGTTGAGTTGTTGTAGGTCTAATAGTTGTTGTAGGTTTAATGGCTGGTTGTGCACGATGTTCAGGTGAAAAGTTATTTCTTGGATCAAGATTGACATAGTTTACAGATTGATATTGTTGCTGGTTATTATTTGATTGTTGAAAGACTTGAGAAAAGTGATTTGACACACTACCCTGTGGATTTACATTAAATCTATGATGTTGCTCTGCTGCAATAAGTTTCGGTTGTTGCGTGACTTGTAAATGTCCAATGTTTCCGGCTAAGGGTCCGATATTTTTCTCAGCATTTATTTTTTCCATGTCTACAGCTTTTGAGTGGAAGAAAACAGGTGGATTGACAGTTTCTGTTATGTGATGTTCATATTTCGGCACTGATGATGAAACTTGAACATCTGTAGCTCCAAATGCTGATTGAATAAACTTATTTTGTTGCTGGTGGAATTGAACATCATCCTGTGTCTGGAATTGTGGCTGATTGAAGTGTGGACGTGATTGTGATAAGTTTGGAGCTGCTTGTTCCACTAAACCGCCTTGGAAGACATTTGGATTATGTGATTGTTGCTGCTGATGGATATTATGTTGAACTGCGGCATTTTGTTGAGCTGCAAATTGATTATGTTGATGTAATGGCTGAGAATGGTGAACTTGAGGCCGAGTTTGTTCTGGTTTGAAGTTCTGTGGTGGTTGATGTAACGGCAACTGCTGTTGTGGGAATTGTGGTGCATTGAATTGAACTGGTGGACGATTAAAAGGCAATAATTGTTGAGATGGGTTATGGATATTAGATTGAGGAGGAGGGGGAGGAATTCCATTAGGTCTTGGTCCTAAATGTTGGGGAGGTCTTTGAGGTGGTCCTTGATGATGCTGAATATTTGGATTCTGTTGGAATTGAGGCTGATTTTGTTGAAACTGTGGCTGGTTTTGCTGGAATTGAGGTGGGTTATGATTTTGCTGATTTGGCGGGAATCGAGTTTGTTGAGGTTGAGTTGGGAACGCATGATAATTGAAAGGTTTTTGATTCTGATTGAAATTTCCAGGTATAGCAGGTCTTTGAGGAGGTTTTAAGACTGTTTGATGCTGAGAATTTGGAGCACCAATTGGACCAGGTTGTGGGATTCGTTGAGGAGGCTGATTAAACTGCTGATGTCCCAATTGCTGATTATTAAACTGTTGTTGATGATTTATTGGAATTACAGGAGGTCCTTGTGGACGATGTTGCTGTTGCTGATGGTGATGATTTGGTGCTTGATGGAATTGTGGATGGAATGGTTTTGATGGCTCATGACTAGGAAGTGATAATTGATTATTTAAAACTCCTTGTTGCGGATGTGATACAAAATTATTTTGTGGATTGAATTCAAGTGCTGGTCTTTGATGAGGGAGAGGTTGGACTAATTGTTGCGGTGGATGATGGAAATTTCCGTTTGAATGAGAAGGTGGTGAATTTACAACACGTCCCTGATTAACAATTGAAGGAAACACATGCTGTGACGGTCTCTCTAATGGAGCTACTTGTAATGGACCAATTCGGTTTTGAGGTAATTGGACCACTGGCTGTATGGCACTTTCAAGTTTATCTTCATCATGAATAATATTATTATCCGACTTGCTGTTATGATTATGTGGATGATTGAATGTTACATGAACGCCACTATTGCTCTCGTACTGTTCACTTTCTGGTCTTATAATCGTACGTAACGTTGTTGATTTTCTTGGAATATTTGGAAGTGGCGTAACGATAATCGGCTCATCATGAATATCGTCTTCATGCTCATTTTGTTCATGCCCTGCTGGCGAAAGTGCAGCGACGGGATCATGAATAACTAATCCATTCTTCTCATCTTTATGATATTTGACATAAAACACTTGCACTTGTTCCTTCTTTTTCTTTCCATTCGACTGAATCAATGGTTGAGGCTCAGGCAATGTATCGTTACTATCTTGAATTATAATCTCAATAATAGGCTCTGGTGGCTCTGGATATTGATGATGGTGAAGATGATGACGATCTGGTGCTGATCCTCCTCCAATAAAATTACTGGGTTCGTAATCTATCGTGAAAATAATATCATATGTTTAAAGATGATGGAATGAATGGATGTACTGTGTATAAACATACACTATACTCATAATAATAATAATAAGTCAAGCTAATAGGCGTATTAAACTAACAACAATGGCCATAATCATATACTTACTATATCCATTCGGTTGATAATTATAGTTTCGTCTGTTGCTGTTGTTATCAAAATTTCCAAATAAATTTAAATTCCTCTTTCCACGTGTGTCTTTTGTCTTTATTGTGTCAGCCTTTGTCGCATTCTTCGACACTTTGTCATCGGCATTGACAACAATAATAAATGCAATTGCAGTCTGAGGAAGAAGAAAATAATGCATAAATAAAATAAAATTACATGCTTTGAAAATCACGCCTTAAAATCGCGTGCAATAAGCAACATTAATACAACTTGTTTGATGTAGTCATCAAGTTATGTTTTTAAGTTTATTTGTTTGTTTGTTTTGAAAAGGAACAAGAAGAGATAGTAAGAAGTAGATAGAGAGAATGAAAAGTATGTACTAAGCACTGAGTCAATGAACATTAATTTTTTGTGCTTCTGTGCAAATAAAGCAATTTAAAGAACAAGATAAACATTAGTAAAGACAATAAATGACAAATTGTTTTTTTATTGAGGAAACAAAAGGCACAAGTAAGAAAGTCAATAGACATAAACTGTGATTTATTTTCCACGCAGCCGATCATAAAATATTTACACAGTCTTCGTGCGTACGTTATGGGAATTTTTTTCGAGGTATTTTGCAAATATAAACTGAGAGTTTCTCAGCATGCAGAGCAAGTGGCAATTTAGAGAGAAGTGAGAGTTCAAAAAGAGAGATTTTCTGCAACTGGATTGGACTAATGTGATGAATGATCAATGATGTTTTTAAGGTGGAATGACAAGTGGAATTTCGAGAGTTTTCAGGAGGTTTGTCACTAATGTCTCTGATGCAAACCAAACCCACATCTTTACATAGGTAAGGGCTATAGATATCCGGTTAATTTGCTTAATACTTGGTAATTATTCTTGAACCTGCAGATTAGCTTAAGTTTGACTCGATACCATTTATTTAAGTTTACTCAAACAACACAGCCAATAATTCAATTAGCTAAATTCCAGACAGAGCAAAATAAGCATTCCATTTACGAGAATAATGCTCCAAATATCAAAACAAACTTGACGAGACGAGAAGGCTGTGGGGTTATCAAGAGCACACAGCTTCATTATTAGCAGATGTCAAAACATTTGGTGAGTGCATTGAATACTTAAAGAAAGAGAAAGAAAATGACAAAAGAAGAGAAAATAACGGAACCAATTACTAAGTTTTTATACATCTTGATGACTTTTGATGCTAATTTGTACACTAAGTGGGTGTACGACTATCTATTTCTGTCCATTCAGACACTTCATTCAATTACCAGTAATGTGAGTAAGAAATGGAAAGTTATTAACACTACATTTTTTGACTTCTTTTGATGAGTAATTTAACTTATTATTATTTTTTCTTCATCAGAAACTTATTTTTATTGTGAGTCGATAATTTATGTTTATTGTTACACCTGTATTCATTCATTATATGACTTCAAACTGTTTAATGTGCTCGGCAATTGACGAAATATTTTGTTGTCAAGTCACATGCGCATGCTTAATGAAACATGCCAAATTGCCATTCAGGCTATTAAGTGCTTCATTAAGGAAATTAAATAGTATTTTAAATTTTAACACACAAAATTAAGATGCTTTAATGGATATTGCAAATTAATTGAGTTGTAGGTTGTTCATGTGGATTTTGAGATGAACATTGAAATAAGAGTAAGGACGTGACATTTGCTAGAAGATTGTAACTCAGCTTGATTCAATTTGCATTGCATTTAATAACTTGAAAAAGTGATCAAAGTGACCTTTGCAATTTTAATTTTTAAATGTCAGTATCATTAAATTCGCTCAGCAATTAAATTTTAATTAATGTAAAAGTGAAGCTGATCTTTTCGATAAACAAGCACACCTAATTGCAGCACAGCACTTAAAACCTCCAAGACCGAAGGAATGCATAAGAAAACCACAAGATGTCGAAAGAAATTGAATTAAATTTTCCAGTCATTACTTTTAACAAAACAACAAGTAAGTCATTTGAAATAACAAAAAGATAAAGATCACTGAGGAATTGATTGAAAAAAATCGACGCCTTTTTTGTCCCGGATGAAGTTTCCATTGTTTTCATTTATTATAAAAAACAAAATTGAATTCCATGAAAAACAAAAATTCTCAAGCAAAAATTATACAGTACATGAATAGCATTCAGCATAAGGCAGATTCAACAGTACAGTATTTATAGGAAGGAAGTCAATTATCGTTGATGATTGTCGTTAAACTTTGGTTTAGTTTTTTTTATTAATTTGGACACAAATGAAAGTAAAAGTAATGCAGTCTGACAGGAGCAATTAATGTAAGCACCAATTAATTATGGTGAGTCATTAATCATGTTCATGCTGTTAATACTTTTACACCGAGAAAATTGAAATTATGACAGAAATTCAATCAGTTATTTTCTCACCATTAATGCCTGTGCATTACTGGTTATTCAATCAGCTAATTTGGATGAAGGGAAGTGAATCTTCACAAAATGTTTAAAAAATATCATTGATTTAAATTAATTAAAGCAATTATTAAGTTCACAAAACTTATAACGAAGATTATCTTTAATCATTTCTAACTAAGCGAGAAAAGCTTCCGACATGCTGAAGATTGAGCACATAAAAAAGTAAATTTAAAATTTTTGATTAACTACTTTTCATTACTCAGACATCAAGCAAAAAAATACGTGATGCTTGCGTATGATATCTAATAATAATTTAATAAGATAGGTGAAACAATCGCTGAGCCTAAAAAATTGTTTATCGTACATCATCATACATATGTAATGCGCCACGCCACAACAAGTATTCATCATAACGCTTCATAATTTCTTTCGTGCTTATTGAAAAATAAAAACTTATTTTTTTGGCTGAAGTTTTTGGTGAATTTTCTCGTAGATGACATATGGTCATCGATCTCAGATTCTGCTTATAATAAATGAATGATGTGACGACCCGTTCGCTTACCGAATTGCTTGGCTTGACTAGGGGTTCTAAAATCGGGAATATTCCCGAAATTCCCGTTTTCATACCAAAAAAAACCCGACAATTTAAATTAGTTTTTTTTATTTTGTATTTTCCATGAAAAAAACTACAATTTAAAGAAAAAAATTATAATAATGAAAACATACGTTAAGGAATTTAAGAGTTGAAATATTAAACTCAAATTTGAGTGTCCATCAAGTAGAACGGTGACCTAACGAATTGAGTGATGGACTATATATGGGTTTTTTGTGCTATTTTGTGAAAGCAGAAAAATAACTTTTTTAAATTTTGTGAAGTTGCCAGTTCTGAGATATGAGCATCTGAAAACGGAGCTAGGGCCGAATTTTAACTTTTAACACTTTCGACTATAAATCTGACAAGGCTTAACGAAAATTGTTCAAACTTGGTCAGTAATTTGTGCAAATGTTTCTTAATCAAATAAAATAAACGAAATATTTTTATCTAGCCTAACCGTTCTACTTGATGGACACCAAATTTGATGTTTTTTAAATCAAAAACATTAATTTATGAAAAACGAAGAGAAAAAGTATTTAAAAATATTTTTTAAATGTATGATGTCCATAAAATAATAAACTTAATTGACATTGGATTAAAGTAATTTTTCCAAAATAAAAAAACGTGCTTGAAATTAATATTTCTGGAATCCACCAACATCTACAAGAGCTGAACGTAGCTTTTCAATCTCCAATAATATTGTCTCAAAAATCGCAGTAGATTGCTAGACCAGTTAAAATCGTACTTTAAAAATTTTTTTAAAACCAAAAAGAATTGAATTTCAAACGGAAATTATTGTCAAAAGAATCAATTTGACAATCAAATCAAATAGAATTTAAATTTGATTTAAAAACCTAAATAAAAAGCTTTTAAAATTTTGAATTAATACTATATATTTTTGACCCTTAATTAACGCAAAAATATGAAATCACAATCAGTCAAAAAAGATCAAATTTCTCAGCAACCTTTGACTTTCAATTTTCTCACAATTTTCTTCAGTTTAATTCTTTAAAGACGTGTTTTTAAATATTGTTGCAAATCGGTGCAAATAAATTGGAACTTGACATTATTAATGCTTAAAAAGAAGTGGAGTTCAAGATAAAAGTGATAGTGAAGTGCTAAAATGGAAGCAACAGTAAAAATAAGCCAAAAGTGATGAAAAAATTAAAAGTGAAGAAAAAAATGAAAAATTTTCTGAGTGAACATTGAAACTTAAGAAAATTAAATTCAAGAAGCTGTAAAATTGAAGTGAAAGTGAGATTGATGAAGCTTGAAGGAACCAGGGCACAATTAAAGAAGCAAGAGGCTAGTGACAACGAAGAAAAAGCTAAGTATACTAATAAATAGTCCTCAAATTCATTTTCTTTAATGAAACCTGCCATTTGACTTCCTACAATTGCGTACGTAATGCTTGCAATACGTGAAATGATTACTTAAAAACGCATTGCATTGAGTTTTACATTTCGTTGGCCTTTGTTGATGAAAATTAAGAGTGGAAGTCGTTGAATAGGTCAGAGGGGGGTCGATGCAAGATGAGGAGGGGTAAAACTTGGGGGAGCAAAGTCTTTTGACCCTTTTTTTAAAAAGTTTTTCTGTTCTTTTTTTTTTTTGTAAATCGAGCCTATGAGTCATGTGTTTCTGCCTGTGAGACTTACTATCGTGGCTATTGATTGGTTCATCCTTGATGTAGAGTGGCATCAAGGACATTGATTGCTTGCTCGTAAATGAGACTTGCAATTTTTTGTCTAGATGCCTGTTCTCACACACAGCATTAGACTTACATCAGGTCCAATGACGTATCGTGTAGTTTAATGTGAAAAATGAGCCTCTGAAGATTTGGGTTGTAATCAATAGAAGCTTAATTACAAGCGTCTAACCCTAACCCTAAATTGTGGTTCTTTTTCATGCTCAGGTGTGTGGTAAAGAACGTTTTTGCCTCTATCTCGGACTGTTCTGATTCAAAGCCTGAAATGTGAGCAGTAATGGAATGAAAACACGATTGATTCATTTCCTTGGTTGAAATTAAACTTGATATGATTAACTTTGAAAGAAGAACCATCAAAAAATTTGCTTTCTCAGTTTAATCCCTCCTTCATCTTGCATCAGCTTCTCTCTTACCTGTCCATCGACTTCCATCTTTAACTTACATCGAGAAAGAGCAAACGGAACATAGTACTTAATGTTATGTGATTTTACTTAATCATTTTACGTAACGTAGGCTTTACGTGAGCCTTTTTGAAAGTTTTTCTGACTAATTTCCAACAGAGAAAGTGAATTTGATATCATGAAACTTTAATTTAAACAGCAAATCTTAATTAAGAATTAAATTTATTTTTATTTTACTAATTCGTTTTTAAAATTGCCATATATTTTAGGTTCTTTAAGGATCAGCACTTATAGCCATCATAAAACATTTCATATGTTGTGTTATTTTCTTCACATTTGAACAATTACTCATCGTTCACACACAAGTAAGCACATAGTATGAATATTTGATACAAATTGGATTTATATAGACTTTTTTAACTGACAAACTACAGAAGAATTGTCTTGACGATTTCTTATTACCGTTGAAATTTTATTCTGTAATATTCTTTACATATGGAAAAACTTATTTTAATTAGTTTTTCATGCCTCTTTTTGCCTTAAAGTTTACACTTTAAGAACGAATAACATAACAATAATGGAGAAATACACTTTATAAAAAGAAACACAATATTTTTATCCAAGAAATATAACGGATAAAAAAAAATTAAATTTTTGCAAGTAGCGAAAACTTACAATGCAAATTTCTGCAGTTCCCTTTACTCGTAGAATTGCCCTTAAGGAATTTAAGAGTTGAAATATTAAACTCAAATTTGATGTTTTTTAAATCAAAAACATATATTTATGAAAAACGAAGAGAAAAAGTATTTAAAAATATTTTTTAAATGTATGATGTCCATAAAATAATAAACTTAATTGACATTGGATTAAAGTAATTTTTCCAAAATAAAAAAACGTGCTGGAAATTAATATTTCTGGAATCCACCAACATCTACAAGAGCTGAACGTAACTTTTCAATCTCCAATAATATTGTCTCAAAAAATCGCACTAGATTGCTAGACCAGTTAAAATCGTACTTTAAGAATTGTTCTAAAACCAAAAAGAATTGAATTTCAAACGGAAATTATTGTCAAAAGAATCAATTTGACTATCAAAACAAATAGAATTTAAATTTGATTTAAAAACCTAAAGAAAATACATGGTGTAAGTGTAGCATTTAACTTTTTTTTTGTTGATTTCCGGGAATATTCCCGTTCCGAAATCTTACGGGAACGGGAATTCTGGAACCCCTAGGCTTGACGCAATGTATTTAACCTAAGTGAACTTGATGGGAAAATGACTTTTGTGACTTGACTTTTGATGGGAATTTTATGTTTATTTGGAAAGTGAGAAGGTGTTTTTTGAGGAATTGATTGGAATGTTTGTGATTTGCATAGACTACTAATGTTGAATAGGCTTTACTGGTTTTATATAAATTTTGGAACATGAAATAGGAATGAAACCGGATAGGAACTTCATAGATCCGCTATATCATTCCATTATTAAGGAAGTCTTTAGGAGTAGCTTTAGAGTAAGAAAATAAAAGCAGTAGAAATTACAAGATTTTAGATCACAAAGATAAATCTTCTAAGATTCCATACGTGTTAGAGCAGTAAGCAGTAAGCAGCATGAAAATCTAGTCCAATATTGAGTTAACAATCCTTTTGAAGTTTAAATTGATTGCAATGTGATCTATGTGATTGAAGACCTCAACTAAGGTAATTTATTCAATACCACAGTATCATTATTTCCACAAAGAGGATATATAAAACAAGCCATTGATACATGCTCATAAAAAACTAGAGAAATGCACATTCCACACTTCCAACTTTTTTTAACACTCACTCCTCAAATTTCGCACATGTCTCACTGTCAAAATTCGTATTGTATTACTTGGGTATTACTAAACAGTGGCTATTATGAGATGATTGAATTATCTTTGCTTAAGAATCTTAATCCGATTTACCGTTGTGCATTAAAAGAAAAATAACATGAAAATATTTTAATTTTTCAACATGTGATCTCATAAGAGGTGTAATTACATCACATCAGACAGAAAGTTCCTTCAACTGAATTTCACTTTCATG
Source organism: Chironomus riparius (assembly GCA_917627325.4). Classification (NCBI taxonomy): domain Eukaryota; kingdom Metazoa; phylum Arthropoda; class Insecta; order Diptera; family Chironomidae; genus Chironomus; species Chironomus riparius. The sequence continues at coordinate 45,295,270 of OU895877.1, forward strand.
ACCTCTCAAAAGAAACTGACTGACGAGATAAAATTTCGATGCATTTTTAAACATAAACTCGTTTTGTTTTGGGATTTCCAAAATGTGCTACATCATAATTTATATTTTTTTTTGCGAAAATAAACCTTTTCTTGTGCCTCAAATAATTTATGATAGGATAGACAGCATTTCGAATATTAAAAGATGTTATTTCGCAAGTTCAATTAGCTCATCTCGTAACAGTCCAGTCAATCATTTAGTCTGTCGTTCAGTAGTTCAGTCATTATGTCTCAATAATGAGATGCACAGATTTACAATTAGCTGACAGGCAATAATTTTTTAAAAATAAAATTCATAACGCAACATGCATCAATTTGCCTATGTCTTGCTAATAAATCTCACGTAATTATAATGGGTGCTCTATTGAGACAATATTACGCTAATAAGCAACGCCAATGGATTTGTTGTCGAGCAAGAAACGAGAGATGAGAAAAAAAAAAGAAAAAGGCACCGAATCAACTTGAAAAAAGAAGAAGCTATAGCATGAAAAAACGAAAGATTACTTTCACTTGCAGCCGCACCGCATTCGATGAGATAAATTTGCTCAAAAGAAGAAGAAAGAAGCTCGGTGAGATACAGGGTAGAAAAACTTGAATGCAGAAATCTCGTCATTTGCCAATAAGAGCATGTATACATTGATTATTCTGAACTGGTACATTACATCGATGAGTTTTTCATATTTTTTACGGATAGTTTATTGATTTATGAAACCGGAAAGTTTTGTTTTTTGGTGGATTTTACATCGTTGTAGTTTATATATCCTTATCTTTCACTTTAATGGACTTCAAAGGTCACGAGAAACTTGATTTTCGTTGAAGATCTTGGAAATTGGACTACCTTTGATCGTTGGGTTGATTTAAATTCCCAAAACAAAGATCAAAAAAGAATTAGATCAACCCACTTCCAAAAAGTCGTCATTTTTGACAACCAAATTCACAATCTGAATTTTTATAGCCATAAATTCACAAAAAAGGCATTTAATATGCTAAAATTTCAAATTTAAATTTCATTTATGGCATGCAGCGCCCCACAAATTATTCTAAAATTTCTTTATTCACATGATGTCTACCATTCGCTTTCCAAGAAGTAGGTCAATTATTACTCGTTTCATCTTTGTGCATTGATAAATTGTGCATACATTGCAATATTTTTTTTCCCATCTGAATAATGTGAATGGCAATACGAATTGTATGACACCGTTTCCCAATCAGCAATATTCATCCATTCATTTCGAATTAGATGCATGGCTAGAGGCATAAAGCAATGATCACTGTGCATAATATTCAAATGCTTACCGTAACAAGAAACAAAATCCTCATTTTTCAATTCTTTATTTTTTTTTATGTATGTGAAACTTTCTTCCTTTTACTTCCAACTGCACAAACTGATTGCAATCAGTTTAATTACAAGCAATGTAGTTTTTTTGTAGAGCTTTCTTTCCTATGTGCAGTAATGTCACTAAATTTAATTGAATTTTCTCAAGCTAATAATTTTCCCATCGCATAACACACACTGGATGGTGTCGTTTTTATCATTATACACTGTTCACAGCAAGTAATCCATATAAGTTTTAATTGCACAATATTATTAGGTACACATTTAAATAAATTCAATTAATCCACAAGTAAATCCAGTTGCTGTTAAAACAATAAAACAATGATCATTTAAGATAATTAAAGTTAATATATCTGTGTGATTAGTCAGGCAATCAATTGTTTGTGAATAAAAATCACATTAAACGTAATTAAATTCACCGAATATAAAAAAAAATCAAGTGAAAGTCACAAGATGCTGCTGACAAACACACTAAACTGACCGAGACAACTCTTAGATCTTTTTTTTTTAAATATTCAAAAAAAGCGAGATTGTCTTAATTATATATATTTACACTTCGTTCAAACTGTCTTCACACGATATAGTTTTTTTTTTAAAATAACCAAAAAATTTCCGAAACTTCCGATGCGTTTAAAGCATTCGAAATTCAATCTCCAACTGAAGTCCATCTCAAGAAATTGAAGAAAAAAAAAAGACTTCTTCCAAAAGTCGTGTGTGAGAGTCTTTTTTTATGTTTTTATTATCTTTTTTACTTTTCATTCGCCTGTTTTCATTGAGAAAGTCACTAAGGTAGTGCTTTTTTGCCTTTCTAACGTAATTTGCTCGTTATTAAAGAAGTCCACGGTTGTAAAAAAATATGAAACAAGAAGAAAAAAATTCCCCACCGCATTTAGTGAATCTCAATAATTTTTTTTTGTTTGTGATCTTTTTTTTTCTCTACAAAATTGCAGAGAAAGGTTTTGGAGATGTTGGTACGAAAATTGAGCATTGCTATGCACGAGAAGAATTTGCTTAGGAAACAAAATGACATTTATTTTTTTTTATTGCTCTCTCATTCGATTTCCATTTAAGTTTTTTTTTTTGATAAGTTCACGAATTCATTTTCGATTTATGTGCAATTGATGAATGAAAAGGCAATTACTAGGTTTGATGATTAAGCTTTTGTTGGGTCTTTTATTTTGAATTTATAGAGAAGAAAATCATCTTCACATCCCTCATCTTTTAATAGATATTTATGGTTCCGAAATATTAGATTTTGAGACGGAATGTCTATAAGGTTTTGATCAAGGCATGGAAACTATCCCAAATATCATATTTATCCCACATATCCCAAAAATATTCAAAAAATTCCTGAGCATGTGTGCACGAAAATAAAGATATCCCAGCGTATCCTTAGTGTATTGGACGTGTAATTTCAGGATATGATAGGATATCTCAATTCTAATGCATAAAGGCTCAGGGATTATTTTGAATATTGTTGGGATGTATGGGATAGTTTTCACGCCTTGGTTTTGATGAAGCTAATTAGGAAGTTATGTAGAATTGTGAGGCAAAGTCTTATACTAATCGACAATATTCTATGTAATGATTAAGAAGATCGACTTTAGGTGGGAATCGAACCCAAGTTCTTAAAAAGATAGGGTCGCAAATATCCAGCTTACACTGGCATACTCGCCTATATATAGCTCAATATCCCAGATTCCACTTTGCTTAAAAAAAACACCAAATAAGGTAAATCATTTGAAGCTTAATCAATTAAATCCCGGAAAAACTATTAAATATACAACTTTTGACTCCCTTAAAAATCAGACTGGAAAGTTTACAATATCCATTGATTCCTCAGGATAAAAGATTTATTATTTCAATTTCATTTCCGAAAGCAGAATTTAATAGATTATGATTTATAACTTATAGTACAATGAATTCCTCATGACTATCCAATTTAGAGAGAATAAAACCTAAAACATAATCCAATATCCAAATGAAGAATTTAATGACTATTTAATATCATTAAGCATCACATTTTTTCAACTATAAAAAATTAATTTCATTTATTATGCAAGACAGAAAACAGTTTAAATGATAATTAAAGTAGTAATTTGTGGTTCGTCCACAGCCAACATTGATATATTATGTTTACATGTCATTTGGTGAATCTCACGTCTTAAACATTTCATCTCTTTCTATTTCTTTCTGCTTTGTTGCCTTTAAATTTGATTTATTGTCAAACAACAGAAGAGAGATGAGTGTTGTATTATTAAATAAATGAGTATGAGGACAGAGGTCTACATATATGCATAATTTTCCCAGGAATTAGTCTCATACAGCTGGCAAATACTTTTGTTTATGAGAAATCACTTTTATCTTGAAGCTATCAAAGTTTATTGTTCGTTTATCACAGTTTATCATGGGATGAAGATATGTGAATGAAAAAAATGAGAAAATTGAAGATGCAAGCACGTGAGTTATAGAGAATTATTAATATAAATTGCTTATGTTGTGTTTCAAACTTTTAGAGTTTTTTTTTTTTGTGAAGATATAAAGCTAGTGAGGCTATGTTCCTATGATATTCATTATCATTTATGAATACAACCTTAAAGAAATAACTTATTTGATAAATTAAGCTCAAGACCTTGAGATTGTTAATAGTAAATGTTTACCAAAAAGATTTCCATTTCATAATAATAATAATAATCACCATCACCCATAGTGCACAATTAAGCATAAATGTTTCTTTTAACAAATTGCGTCAATCGATTTTTTTAAATTGCTGCTTTTAAAGTGTTTGCAGAAAAAATAGTTTATTGATATGAAAAAAAAAACTTGAGCCTCACTCAATGTGTTTCAAAAAAAGCCCATAATCATCGTCAGAGCATTCAAATAAAAGTTTTTGAAGAGATCTTTGACAGTATAATATTAAATATTTCTTGTCAGTAGCTGATTAACGAGCGAATGAATAGACTGTGATTATTAAAATTAGGTTTTATAGCATTATATGTAAATAGTTCACACAAAAGCTTCGCAATTGAAAATAGATTACATCACATCATCGATCAGCTTGTCAAAGAAGACAAACTAGTCCAACAAAGAGGAAGTAAGAAGAAAGAATGGAGAGAAAAATTCACATTGTAACAATTTTTTTGACACTCAAAATATGCTTATAAACTTTATATAGTCATTGTCGTTATTACGTTCCTCTATTGTACTTGAACGAAATTTTAATATTCCATCACTTGCTTGCTATAATTTGTCATTAAATCATTTCAAAATGGCTATAAAAAAACGTGTTTCCTGCATGCCGCAAAATTCAATAATTATTCTAAGAATTTGAAAGAAATTCAGTCTTTTTTTTTGGGCATCATTGCATAACTTTATTCATAAAATTATTACTATTATGAGAGTATAGAAAAAACGTCACCGTAAGCGGATCATTATAGATTTATACAGTTATTAAGTGTTGCATAGAAAATTGTTGTGGGAAATTCATTAAAGGCACAGTCGCTTGAGACGTGCTGCTTTTAAGCATTCGCGAATTGCAGAGTTGCTGTTTAGATCTGAGATATTTTCTCAACCATGACAATTTTGTTAAGCGATAGGGTGCTAGAAGTCCAAAGAAACTGGTTGTTACTTTTGTATCTTTAATTTTCGAATTCTATTGGATTGAATTTTTGTATGAAACGGGGCAAATAACTATGATTATATGAATAATATTCAAATTTCAAATGAACGTTATGATAAGAATCTTGATCTTTCAGATCTCAACTCTATTTAAATTCAAAACTTTTGCATATCTTCCTCAATTAAATTCACAAATGACAATGAGCATGAAACGATATGGGAACTTTTAAAATTGAAAAGTTCAAAGACTCTCCTGATTCACTTTCAATTGATGTCTGTTGATGTCTATCAAATAAACAAAGACAGTTACTTCATTTCGGATTGAACATTTTCGGAGAGTTCTTCAAGATTGCGTGAATGTTGACGACAATTTAAAGCCATAAACAATAAAAATCTTATACAATGTATCTGAGACTTATAACACATTACTACATGAAATCCCATGATATAAAATATAAAGCCCAATTCATCAGGCAAAGTGCCCAAGAGCATTGAAATTAAGTGACAGTGTAAAGTAATTTTTATGTCATGCATTGAGTGCGCCACGAGAAATCATAAGCTTATTCATAATTATGAGTCGAACTGGAATCTTGTTCAATTAAGATGCTTACTTAAAATGGATAAGTAGTAACTTGGTGAAGATAGAGATTGAAAGTATAAAGAAGAGAAGACGAAAATTTGCAGACAAACAACTGTGCATATAAAATAGACTTTTCGTGACCGCTGTGATTGAATATCAAAGAAATATATTCGTTTTGATAGTGGGAATGTGTCGGTTGAGCTTCTGCCAAACGTTTACTTTCGAAATTATTCAAATGTTCGTGAAACGGATTCATTTCTTTATTTATTTTCATTCAACGATAAACGAAAAATTATTTCTGGTCATGTCCCATAAGACATCATCATCAATTTTTCCAACCAACTTGTGTAACGTAATAACACTTATTTTTCTCTCTTTTTTTTACCGGACTTGGCATTATCGAAACAAAAAGTGAAAAACAATTTTTTTTAAACTTAATACCCTAAATGCATTGCAGCAGTGCACAGAGAGTAGGAAGAAGAAGAAGAAGAAGAGATGAATAAAAAATTAATTGTAAAGGTCAACATTAATTATGCATTACTGTGTGAAATCATCAAACGCCGCTAATTTTCTTCTTTCTCTTCAATTTATTTATTTATATGAAACGGTTAATAGTCATGGACATTGAGCAACATTATTTATGTGTATGAACATTAAAATATCCCCAAAAATTTACTTTTGTTTTCAATTTCCGGTAAAAAAAACAATTTGTGGACTTTTAAACAAGATATTAGCTAGCATAATCTTCTTCTTCTTCTTCTGGGTATGAGGAATAAACTTGGGTGACTATCGAGTTTTTCATTAATGAACCGGACTTTGTATTGATTTAACTAGAATAGGAGCAGAGATTATATTAAAAGGTTTTCACAGGTTTTCAATGTTTAATTTGATTCGGGGTGTCAAAAATGCTTGCTTAACCATACCTAGAGTGATATAGAGAAGATATTTAGTATTGAAAGTAGTACCAGGGCCAAGAAACTCGGAATTCTTAATTTTCCCAAAGTCATGAACACCAACTTTTCATTGATCAGGCTAGCTATTTAATACAGATTTTAGGATTTCCCGCCAAAAACTTACAGATAGTCACCCTAGTCATATCTATATATCTATGAGAAAAGTGAATGGCAGTTTTTAATTGATCGCTATAAAGAAGAAGAAGACAAGAGAAGAGGTGGACATGGAGATGAAATAATCTTTTCAATTATTCATGTTGACGGTTGATTTAATAGCACAAAGTCTTATTAGATTGTAAATAACCAATTACTCTTCGACAGTTTCATGTCAAGTCTTATTATCGTTTCTCTGCATTGTATGTTTATTATTTTGTATGCTCACAACATAAATACAGCTCGCAAACTATCCTAAATCCAAAATTGTAAATGCTCACGTAGAAAAATTAATTTTTTGCGATAAAGAGGTGCCAATTAGTCAGGGAAAATAAAGATATGAACATAAACACATTTATCAACAGTTCTGCTAATTTGCTTGTTAAGTTGACGATAAAGCTTCGCGTATCATTTCACTTCTGTGATTTGAATATTTTTTTTTTTTGAAATTTTTTTATCTTTTTAAATGAAGATACAGACTAGCTCTTACTTTTTCACATGTGAAATCTTATGTGGAGGAATGTCAACTTGGTAAGTAGAAGAAATCACCGATAACATTGCATAATATTAAGCTCATCGTCCGTTTAAAGATGAAAGTTTTTCGACTTTTAAGAAATCCAAGTTAAAACTTTTTCTGTTGATTATTACATTTAATTTTTATTATGTATTCAAGTGAATCTTGTCTGAAGGAGATGTGACTTTCTGTGCAGAAAGTAGCGTCATTTATGGAGTTGAAAAGAGTTTAAAGTGCTCTTGTAAAGTCAACGAAAAGTTGCGATGATCATATACAGTCAAATATCTCTTGCTTGTTTATTTAAGAAGAAATTTGTTTAATTTGCAAAAAGTTTGAGAAATTTCACAAATTATCGTTAAAAATATTTTTGAAACTCATTTACATCTCAACATTTTTTAAATATTTAAGATCCGTTATTTTTCAAAAATAATCCGTTATAAGTGAAAATGTGAAAATTATTTTAAAAATGTCTCTGATCAGGTCGAATTTGAATATTTTTTGAGCACACAGAAATCAATAATACTCATTTATAGAAAAATATTCGTGTCAACAAAATAACTGGAATAATCAAATAACTAAGCATACAAGAGAAGAATTTTTATGTGCGGACAAACTGATGACATACATTTAACTTTCTGGATAAGCTCAATTGAATAACAATTGTATGGTTCAAGCACTATATTGGGTATTGAATATCAATTTATCAAAGTGTATGGTACTTACAAAAAATAGCAGCTTCGTTAACATTTTTATTTATGTTTATTTTATTTAATTTTCTTAAAAAATCCAAAGACTCGTTGTTATCCTTTTATGGATGAACAGATATCATTCCAATTCAATCTGCACACAATTATTGTTCCTCTTTTTATTTATTTTGCAAATATTTTAATATTTTCTCACAGTTAACTTTAAATTTTTTATATATTTTATTTTTTGCTTGACTTTATTCCTTTTGGAATTTCATAAAAAATAGTTTTCAACTTGCCATATATCCAATTGCACGATGGATTTAAAAAAAACACGTCCTAATAACTTGCGATTTGGTAAGCAACTAAAAGTCCATCTTTATCTCAAGAAGTAGCTCAACATTACTTGCGAGAGACTTACTCATGAGAAAGTTTTTCTCTTCAATGTTTTATTGACGGTTAAAGTCGTTCGAACGCAACTCCCCACCGTCCTTTATAAACACACGACTCTTTATTTCTTCTTCTTTCGTCTCAAAAATAATAATCATATCGGTCGGTACGAAGAGAAAGGTAAGCAAAATAGACTCAACTGAGAGCTAACTTAAAATAATGCAGAATTTTTGGAAGTAAGAAGAAGCGTAGTGACACATGATTTATTTGATATAAACACAAGTGACAGTAGATTGTCCACAAAATAATAATCGTAATTATATATTAGCGAATGAAATCAATTTGGGTACGGAGAAGTTTGGAATTGAAAGAAAAATGAAAGGAAATAAAAAATTATTATTAAATAAATTGAATTTATTAGAGACGCATGTCAATAATTTAGTGTGATGTCGTGCTGTTAAAAGTCGATTTATGCATTTCATCACATAAGTAGTCATAGTGCACATTCCATTACGCCCCAAATTATGATTTTTTTGTGTATTTATATCGTTTAATATCAATCGACACAGCGTGATTGAATGAAAGTATGGAAATAATCGATTTTTAACATAAATAATCTTATGATTTTTAGTTTCAACAAATGCCAAATCCAGTCCCACGATTGATCATGCTGAAAAACAAACTAAACGGTACATCACAAAATTCTTTTTAAAACAAATGAGCTATCGATTAATGAGTGAGCGTTAAAAAAGATGTAAATTTTCATCTTGTAGAAAATATTTTAGTGTGTGGCACCAAAAATTTCTGATGAGCTTTTCTTTTGACAGAGAAATTTTGTAAAATAAATAAATAAAATCCGCGATTTCTTTTAGTTTGTCTCAGAATCAAGGTTGTCATATGTAGACTGTGTCAAATATGTGATAATGTTGCATACATTGTAGGGGTTCTAAAATCGGGAATATTACCGGGAATTCCCGTTTTCATACCAAAAAAAACCGACAATTCAAATTAGTTTTTTTTTTTATTTTGTATTTTCCATGAAAAAAACTACAATTCACAATGATTCAGAATCGAAAAAAATGTTCAAAAATTCAAAAATTTCATGTTAATTAAACTATGTCCTTTAAATGCCAGATTAAAGATCTTAACTTGAGGCATATCCTATGAAAATATCTCGTCCCAATTTGATGTCTAACTCCAGAAATCATTAATTTAATCTCACCCAAAATTTGTTTACAATTTGTGTATGAAAAAAAAAATATGATTTTTTCTACTTTAAGTTGTTATTTGGATGTCTTGGAAGCAGTTACTAGCTAATTTAAGCTTAGCTTTACATACTAAAACAACCAACTCAATAGAAATCTGCGTATTAAGCCTTAAAAATGGAATTGAAATCTGAGTATTTTTACACTACTTAAACTATTCATAAGTTAAAAAGTCTTCCAAAGACCTCTCTGAAACCTATATAAATCCATTAATTAAGTTAAAACATGCCGTTTGATGCCGTTTTCGAGATATTTGCGATCAAAGTTTACATAAATTTTCATACAAAATTTGATCATGCACAATATTTTTTGATAAACTTTTACAAACTTTTGGTAAAAAATCATGTTTATCCTTTATATTAAGGACTAATTTTTTGAGCAATGAACGAAAACATTATGTAGATGATGCTAAAAGATTCAAATCAAGAGAAATTAACAAAAACTTTCAATTTTCTAATGTGTTGGAAAAATATTGTGCACAAGGAATTTTTGAACATTTTTTCCGAATCTGAATCATTGTGCAATTTAAAGAAAAAAATTATAATAATGAAAACATACGTTAAGGAATTTAAGAGTTGAAATATTAAACTCAAATTTGAGTGTCCATCAAGTAGAACGGTGACCTAACGAATTGAGTGATGGACTATATATGGGTTTTTTGTGCTATTTTGTGAAAGCAGAAAAATAACTTTTTTAAATTTTGTGAAGTGGCCAGTTCTGAGATATGAGCATCTGAAAACGGAGCTAGGGCCGATTTTTTACTTTTAACACTTTCGACTATAAATCTGACAAGGCTTAACGAAAATTGTTCAAACTTGGTCAGTAATTTGTGCAAATGTTTCTTAATCAAATAAAATAAACGAAATATTTTTATCTAGCCTAACCGTTCTACTTGATGGACACCAAATTTGATGTTTTTTAAATCAAAAACATTAATTTATGAAAAACGAAGCGAAAAAGTATTTAAAAATATTTTTTAAATGTATGATGTCCATAAAATAATAAACTTAATTGACATTGGATTAAAGCAATTTTTCCAAAATAAAAAAACGTGCTTGAAATTAATATTTCTGGAATCCACCAACATCTACAAGAGCTGAACGTAACTTTTCAATCTCCAATAATATTGTCTCAAAAATCGCAGTAGATTGCTAGACCAGTTAAAATCGTACTTTAAGAATTGTTCTAAAACCAAAAAGAATTGAATTTCAAACGGAAATTATTGTCAAAAGAATCAATTTGACAATCAAATCAAATAGAATTTAAATTTGATTTAAAAACCTAAATAAAAAGCTTTTAAAATTTTGAATTAATACTATATATTTTTGACCCTTAATTAACGCAAAAATGTGAAATAACAATCATTCAAAAAAGATCAAATTTCTCAGCAACCTTTGACTTTCAATTTTCTCACAATTTTCTTCAGTTTAATTCTTTAAAGACGTGTTTTTAAATATTGTTACAAATCGGTGCAAATAAATTGGAACTTGACATTATTAATGCTTAAAAAGAAGTGGAGTTCAAGATAAAAGTGATAGTGAAGTGCTAAAATGGAAGCAACAGTGAAAATAAGCCAAAAGTGATGAAAAAATTAAAAGTGAAGAAAATAATGAAAAATTTTCTGAGTGAACATTGAAACTTAAGAAAATTAAATTCAAGAAGCTGTAAAATTGAAGTGAAAGTGAGATTGATGAAGCTTGAAGGAACCAGGACACAATTAAAGAAGCAAGAGGCTAGTGACATCGAAGAAAAAGCTAAGTATACTAATAAATAGTCCTCAAATTCCTTTTCTTTAATGAAACCTGCCATTTGACTTCCTACAATTGCGTACGTAATGCTTGCAATACGTGAAATGATTACTTAAAAACGCATTGCATTGAGTTTTACATTTCGTCGGCCTTTGTTGATGAAAATTAAGAGTGGGAGTCGTTGAATAGGTCAGAGGGGGGTCGATGCAAGATGAGGAGGGGTAAAACTTGAGGGAGCAAAGTCTTTTGACCCTTTTTTTAAAAAGTTTTTCTGTTCTTTTTTTTTTTTGTAAATCGAGCCTATGAGTCATGTGTTTCTGCCTGTGAGACTTACTATCGTGGCTATTGATTGGTTCATCCTTGATGTAGAGTGGCATCAAGGACATTGATTGCTTGCTCGTAAATGAGACTTGCAATTTTTTGTCTAGATGCCTGTTCTCACACACAGCATTAGACTTACATCAGGTCCAATGACGTATCGTGTAGTTTAATGTGAAAAATGAGCCTCTGATGATTTGGGTTGTAATCAATAGAAGCTTAATTACAAGCGTCTAACCCTAACCCTAAATTGTGGTTCTTTTTCATGCTCAGGTGTGTGGTAAAGAACGTTTTTTGCCTCTATCTCGGACTGTTCTGATTTAAAGCCTGAAATGTGAGCAGTAATGGAATGAAAACACGATTGATTCATTTCCTTGGTTGAAATTAAACTTGATATGATTAACTTTGAAAGAAGAACCATCAAAAAATTTGCTTTCTCAGTTTAATCCCTCCTTCATCTTGCATCAGCTTCTCTCTTACCTGTCCATCGACTTCCATCTTTAACTTACATCGAGAAAGAGCGAACGGAACATAGTACTTAATGTTACAGTAGCGTGCAGAATATTATGGACGGTCAAAAAAATTTCGTTTTTATTCTCAAAAGCATACTTAACGTTGTCCAATTTAGATGAAATTTTCACCACTTATACTGTTTTTCATGTGCTTTCACATGATAAAATATAAATATGCTATAGTTAATAATTTTTGAAAAAACCGTTAAAATTCAAAATCAGGTGCGTGCAAAATATTATGGACGATTCTTTTTTGGTAATTTTTTTTATGTTTAAGCTATTTAAGCTTACTTTTTAAACTTTAAACATGAAGTTCAAACATTTTACTCCAATTTTATACATTCTTAATGGATGTGTAGCAAGTTTAAGGCATAAAAAAATCATGATGAAAAATTATGCAAATATTTTACTATTTTTGTTACTTTTCATCAATAGCAAGCATTAATATCGGTTATTTTAGACTGTAATGTATTGAATTCTTAACTATCTTTCTATTGATATATAATTTGTCTGTATTAATATAGTCTAAATGAAAAAAATTACGAAAAAAGTTCATTGAAGAGGGAAAAATTTCATCAACAAAAATATAAATTGATTAAAATTTCTTAAATATCCATGAAATATTACCCAATTTAGTCTTATTTTCTCACATATATGTTGTAGATTAGTAATTAGGTAGAATTACATTTTAATATTGCACGATAAGATATATTTTTATGAGCCAATACTATGAAAAAAGTCATGTTGAAACTTGAAAAATATTTCATAATATTTTTTACATTTTATGCAGTATAAATTTATGTAAATCAATTAAAAACAACTCAAAATACTCTTTGCCAACTATTTAAGCCAAAAACAAGAGAGAAAAATGCATATTTAAAAGTTTAATGACAAATATTTTTTTCGTCTTTAAAATTTTCTTTTGGTCATACAGAAGGCTCTCTTTTTATGACTTTATTACTCAAAATATAAATTTATAACTGCTCAATTACTAATCTACAACATAAATGTGAGAAAATAAGACTAAATTGGGTAATATTTCATGGATATTTAAGAAATTTTAATCAATTTATATTTTTGTTGATGAAATTTTTCCCTCTTCAATGAACTTTTTTCGTAATTTTTTTTATTTAGACTATATTAATACAGACAAATTATATATCAATAGAAAGATAGTTAAGAATTCAATACATTACAGTCCAAAATAACCGATATTAATGCTTGCTATTGATGAAAAGTAACAAAAATAGTAAAATATTTGCATAATTTTTCATCATGATTTTTTTATGCCTTAAACTTGCTACACATCCATTAAGAATGTATAAAATTGGAGTAAAATGTTTGAACTTCATGTTTAAAGTTTAAAAAGTAAGCTTAAATAGCTTAAACATAAAAAAAATTACCAAAAAAGAATCGTCCATAATATTTTGCACGCACCTGATTTTAAATTTTAACGGTTTTTTCAAAAATTATTAACTATAGCATATTTATATTTTATTATGTGAAAGCACATGAAAAACAGTATAAGTGGTGAAAATTTCATCTAAATTGGACAACGTTAAGTATGCTTTTGAGAATAAAAACGAAATTTTTTTGACCGTCCATAATATTCTGCACGCTACTGTATGTGATTTTACTTAATCATTTTACGTAACGTAGGCTTTACGTGAGCCTTTTTGAAAGTTTTTCTGACTAATTTCCAACAGAGAAAGTGAATTTGATATCATGAAACTTTAATTTAAACAGCAAATCTTAATTAAGAATTAAATTTATTTTTATTTTACTAATTCGTTTTTAAAATTGCCATATATTTTAGGTTCTTTAAGGATCAGCACTTATAGCCATCATAAAACATTTCATATGTTGTGTTATTTTCTTCACATTTGAACAATTACTCATCGTTCACACACAAGTAAGCACATAGTATAAATATTTGATACAAATTGGATTTATATAGACTTTTTTAACTGACAAACTACAGAAGAATTGTCTTGACGATTTCTTATTACCGTTGAAATTTTATTCTGTAATATTCTTTACATATGGAAAAACTTATTTTAATTAGTTTTTCATGCCTCTTTTTGCCTTAAAGTTTACACTTTAAGAACGAATAACGTAACAATAATGGAGAAATACACTTTATAAAAAGAAACACAATATTTTTATCCAAGAAATATAACGGATAAAAAAAAATTAAATTTTTGCAAGTAGCGAAAACTTACAATGCAAATTTCTGCAGCTCCCTTTACTCGTAGAATTGCCCTTAAGGAATTTAAGAGTTGAAATATTAAACTCAAATTTGATGTTTTTTCAAATCAAAAACATATATTTATGAAAAACGAAGAGAAAAAGTATTTAAAAATATTTTTTAAATGTATGATGTCCATAAAATAATAAACTTAATTGACATTGGATTAAAGTAATTTTTCCAAAATAAAAAAAACGTGCTGGAAATTAATATTTCTGGAATCCACCAGCATCTACAAGAGCTGAACGTAACTTTTCAATCTACAATAATATTGTCTCAAAAAATCGCACTAGATTGCTAGACCAGTTAAAATCGTACTTTAAGAATTGTTCTAAAACCAAAAAGAATTGAATTTCAAACGGAAATTATTGTCAAAAGAATCAATTTGACAATCAAAACAAATAGAATTTAAATTTGATTTAAAAACCTAAAGAAAATCCATGGTGTAGCTTTTAACTTTTTTTTTGTTGATTCCCGGGAATATTCCCGTTCCGAAATCTTACGGGAACGGGAATTCTGGAACCCCTAATACATTGTTAAATGACATCGATTGAGATCTTTGGCGAAATCATTTAAAGAAAGCTTAAGATTGGGAAACTCATTTCCGTAGTAAACTAGTGGTCAATTTGTTGCAGACTTTCAGGCATCATTTGACAAAATATTTACCCCATTTATGATTTACGACTTATTTAAAGGTTCTTGGCAGTTTTTGCTAATGAAACCAATTAAAAGCTAGTCACGATTTGTTGCCAGTAGTTCTCGAACAAGAAAACTGGAAACTCTTTATCATCATTTCGCAGGAAAAAATCATTCTTAGATCAGTTTTAATATAAACCTCAAGACAACTTCAATTTTAAGGAATGTTTTGGAAATTCCCAAGACTATTCAACCAAAAAGTCATTACATTCGCAAAGTCATTGATCTCCAATTAAGGCCGCTGATCTTATTTTGTCGATTACTCATAGCTCATACTTTAAAATTTGTTTAACAATGGCATTGACGTCATATCGATAATTTTAGCAAACTCATTAATTTAACTCTCATTTTCGCGCAATTTTCACATGCACAAATTATTTCTGATCAAACAAATTGATTCTAAATTGAAGTTATAAATAATTTAAAGATTAAATTGGATTGTTAAAACTTTAAGAAATTGTTATTCCTTCTCATGAGGCTTAAAATAAGTTTGTTTGATAACAACTTAGAATTCAGATTGAAAATCATAAGTGTAATCTTGATCAAGCATCAATTTCATAATTTTCATCATAACAACATAAAGGCGTTCATCATTTTAACGCATAATAATCTTCTGAAATCCCAAGCCATTAATTTTCATGTTAAACGATGCCAATTTATGAGTGCAAATAGATAAAAGTGTTGAGATAAAGTCAGTGTTAAAGTGTCGATTATTCAAAATTCGCGTTGTGAAAAAGACTTTAAGGCAATAATTGACAGATACAGTCTATAGAGCAACAGATTGAAATCTAGGTTTGCTATTGTTACTAGCTCTATGAATACAAGATCATGTCTAAATGTCGATAAATCTTTTTTCTTATTGAGTGTATTAACGTTTATGAAAGATCTCAAATAGACGTCAGATTTTCTCATGGACAGAGAAAAATAAGAAAAATATTAACAAATAAATCTACTGAACATGTCATAATTATTGCCTTCGTTCATCATCACGTTTATTTATTGTCGACAGCTGTTAATTTGCGACTTAGAATTGTGTTTACTGGGCAGCGAATTAAAAAAGGTGGCAAAAAGTTTTCGTCCCTAATCGTTTTGGGGTCCTAACAAATATGACTCGTGTGTGTTTGCCAATTTATCCAATTAAATTAAATTCGCTCACGGCACTCAACCTTCGCTTGAGGTCTGGACATTCCTTTTCGCTGATGATTTGAAAGAAATTGTAAATTTCTCACACAAAAAAGATGGAAAGACTCTTGGTCATTAGTCATGGATTGAAACGCATACACAATTTGAGTATAAATTCTATAGAAAAATTATCAATAAAATTTAATGTTACGTAATAGTAACATAAGCTCTACGGAAGCCACTTCAAAAAGTTTTTCTGATAATTCTAGCTGAAGAAGTAATAGATCAAGAAAATCTCTTGTCATTTAGATTAATGACATAGCACATACGTTTTAAGATCAAAACAGCAAGAAATAAGAAGCAGTTGAATGAAAAACAAACAGACAGACTGATAAAGTACGAACAATCACGTTTTCTTATTAAAAGGCGTGAAAATAATAATTTACGCATTAATTTTCTCTCCAACATTCTGAAACTTATTATTTTGACTCATGTTTTGATTGAAAGATATTTCATTTTAGGGAACAAAAAGAAAGAAAAAAAAATTATAAAGAAATAACGATATTACGTGTAAAATGTCGAGCGATCTATACCAGAGGCGTTTTTCCGTTTTATTATGTCTTTTCCATACTGTTAAATCACGCTTTCTTGCTTTGATGTTATGCCTAACGAAATTTTCTGACAATCCATCTCAAAAAATCACGAAACAAAATCATTTTAATAATGTCTCAATTGTCCATTAAATATAGACCTATCTTCTGTATATTAAGTAACATCACTAATATCTCATCAATTTTCTTACTCGCTGCTATTCTGAAAATGTATCAATGAAATTTACTGGCTGTACATGTACCAGTATGTTCCACATAAATCAGCGCACGATGTGTCAACAAACAATAAAAGCCGACAATCAAACAATTGCAACAATAAGATCTATTTTCTTTACTGATTTTTTTGGGTCAGCCACTGATGAATTTATCAATTTGCGGTTGAGATCTAGCATGCGACTAGACACAAACAAAAACCGCAAGAGACAAAGGAATGAAAAGAAGTTTGTTAAATGTATGTAAATTAAGTAATTACGAAATGATCATACCTACTGTGTATGTACTGCGCATAGCTCATTAAAATTGCGTAATAAATGTAATCGGAGTCTGCTATAAAAGTAGATGAATGCAGATGAAAGACATTAGCAAAAAGCAATCGATTAAAATGCGGCTTCTCTTCTCGCAGAAAGAGTCAATGCATGAAATGTTATATCCATAATCAATATGATTGCCAAAGCAGTCACTTGCTTGTTTTTACACTTTTACTTTCATTCGACAGATCTGATCATCTAATGCATTTAAATCACTTTTTCTTCTTGCTTATGCTTATCCAAAATTGTTTTCAACGGCGATGTTTCAAGAAAAAGGATGGATGGAATTTCTTTATTGTGAATTTTGAATTTTAATGCATTTTTTATGCAAGATCTTTATGAATGTTAAGTTTATTTTGGCGATTGTTGGAAAGGCGTTAAAATTGTTGATTTCTAAAATGTAGGTTTGGACAAAATTGAGTATTTTAGATTTAGGATCCCGATAAATGAAGTGACCAAATTTTATGACTGGCTGGAAATTCTCATAATTTTTGTGTTTTTGTTTTTACCTTAAATATGATCTTTCCAGACAAAATGTTAAAAACGACTCTGAAATGCAAAATAATTATTCAGGAATCAATTCTAAAGTTCTGCTAAATTCGAAGGATTTAAAATCTACATTTTAAGTCTGCTTAAAATCTAATTAGCTACTCAATTAGTAAATTTTGTTTGAAAAAAGTTTTTCTTTGTTCCAAAATGTAAAAACCCCTGTCTCCCCGCAAAAAACAAACGTATTAAGTGAACGACCCCTAACAGCATGACTTGTTGAGCCAAAAGAATTCACCGTTGCGAATAAAATTGCCTTGATTGCCAAAAAAATTTGCTCATCCACTCAGGACTTGTCTAAACTCTTTCCATCTGACTAATGACTTGCAATTATTATTATGAAACATAAAATCGCTCAAAAAAAGCTTCTATCCCAATTTGTATTAACATCATAATTGCACGTTTTTAACAGAAGATGGCAAACGTCGACTGCCTACCTCTTTTGAAATCGCATATAAATACACCAGACAGCTCACGTGCTTAACGTTTCTTTTCTTGTAAAATTAATTAACTTAATTTAATTTCCATTTATGTAATTTTCTTTACATACATCCAGCTCGTGATATAAATAACCTCTTAATTAATTAAATATCTTCATGCGTCGCAAAGTTCAAAATGCTAAGCTTCCCGACTTGCCAAGTGATTAATAAACAACAACAAACTCTTTTTTGTCAGCATCTGACTTTCTTTAATTTTTTTTATTTGTTTCTATTGAGTCGCTTTTTAGACGAACAGCACTAATGAAAATATTTTTGATTCAAAAAATGCACGCAAAATTTTTTTATTTATCTTAAAATCTTTTTTTGTGAAAAAAATATTGAATTAATAACTTTTTTTGTATCAATATCCATTTCCGAGCAACAAAAAAGAGTCTTTTTCAATATATTGACATGCAAAGCTATTATTTAACAAATTTCTTTATTCACTATTTTGTATTAATTGCTATAACATTAATATCCGGATAAATTAATTATAAAGACTTACATTTCGTAATAGGTTTTGTCAGAATTAAAAATGCTTTAAAATAATTGAGATGTCGAAAAATTAATAAACACTGAGGGAGGCTTTTGTTGTAGATGTGAGCAGCTTTGAGACATTAAATAATTAAAAGTTTTGCAGATTCTCTTTTAGACTGTAAATTGAAGTACTTTGTCATGATTTTCTGAGAACTGTGTGGGCAAATTTGTAAGGTCTTTAATTAAGTAATCAATTCTTGGTAGGCCTTTTGTGGAGGACTTTGAAATATCGAGGTAATTTTGGATATTGGCTTACTGCAGAGTAAGTTAAAATATTACCATGATTATTTAAAATATTTCTGGATCTTTTAATAAATTTTCGCGACCTAATTTTGAATTCTCGGAAGTGGTTTGTTATCTTTATGGTAGTCAATTGTGCTTTTAATTCAACAGACCTCAGGAAAATTATCTTCGATGAATCTTACATTTATCATTTATTAATTTTTAAAATTAAATTTACACTTTTATGAATTGAACTGTTATAATCAATTTTTGGTAATTGAGCTCATATCAAAGATTGATTGTAAAACTCTGATGATCAATGAAACCGTTTCTAATCGTTGCTAATACTTATTCTGAGTAGTTATCAATTTGGTAAAGTTCTGATTTGATTCATTGGGACTTAAAAGTAGAATTTTTATGGAAAAGCGATTTAGTCAAGTGATGACAAGATTGCAAATTACTTCCCTCGAAGAAAAATTTCAGTAATTTGGTTAGAATAAAATAATCAGTTTTTTTTGTCGCTCAAAGACATTTTGAGGAATTCATACAAAATCTTTAAATTGATGGTAAAATAAAAATAATAAAATTCAAACTTAGAAACAATATTAACAAGTTTAAATTTCGACAACTAGAAAATGCGCACAATTTTTTTGCTTGATACATATTTCTTGATTAATAATTTGGATTCGAACCTAAAACGTCTCTCAACTGTTTTACTATTTGTCATGATTTGAAATTCATTTTTTATTGAGCTTATTTAATAATAAGTTTGGCTATTTGTTAATTTAAATTTGTAAAAGAAGATTTTCGTAAAGAATCTTCATTAAACTAGATTAATACTTAATAAAATTAAAAGAATCGATAGATCTTTCAGTTTATCAAAATTTCAACATCAATGTATGCATGAAATTTCCATCATTATCATCACTAGTAAACTAAATGATACAGAAAACTGTGAATAAGTAAAAGTCCAACAAAAAAATCAATAATAGAAAATGTTTCGATAATTTTCCAGATCATAAGCATGTCAATGTCTGCTATATTTTCTTAATTCTTTAAATGAGAAAAAAAGAGAGAAAAAAAAAGTTTAATTATCATCTTATCTCAAATTATGTGGAATGAATAGATATTGTTATATTTTTTTGGTATTTAACATAGTCGAAAATGAAAGTGACTCATTTGCGAATTAAATCAATTGTTGCATCACTATATCCATTGATGAGGTTTTAAATCACTTTCATTTACTCATTGGTTTGTGGCTTAAGCACAAACTCTTTTTTTATAATCCATGTTGAAACGCTGTGTACGGTACTTCATAGTCAATTTTATTAATTTTTTTCGTACCCTCAAATCTCATACATTCATTTATTTAGCATTGAGTAGTCAAATCTATAACTTTTCATTTTACTTCTGATGACAGTGATTGTCCGAGTGGCTCTTTATGCAACTGTTTTGGTTAATGACAGCATGATACTTGTTTTGAAAAGGTGAAAAGTGGTCGGAAATAGTATCTTATTGAAAATTGAATTTTTAGTGATGTGAAAGGATGAATTGGACACTGTAATTTGATGTTGTTTTAAGTGGGCCTGTCATTATTATACATTTTTGGGAAAATTAGATTAGTACCCTATGAGCACTACGAGATAAATGGATTTGATGAAGCAATCTAAACAAAACATGTAATTTTATTTTTTGGGATGATTATCGCTATGCATTAATCTCTTATTAAATGTTGAAAGACAAACTTCACTAACATTGTTATTTGCTGAAATAGACAAATGTCATTTTACTATAAATAATTTTTGGGTATCTGATTGGAATTATTGAATCAGAGATGAAAATTTGCCTTAAAGCTACGATCCGATCGAATGCATTACTCACAGGAAATATCAAGCAATGTTTTGTTGCCATTTCGATTGTATAAGCAAAATCTGATGTAAAATTTATCTTACTCGAAATGAGCATCATCAGATGGAATTATTTATTATGCCAAATTATGCGTACATCAAGTGTAATTGACTAAATGTTTTTTGCATCATAGAAATATGATTTATGTTGCTCCATGCAATTTTTCTATAATCGCTTGTATTGATCTGTGGTGATGATTTATTTCTGTTGATTTTTTTTAGCGAATTTCAAGGTTAAGCTAAGATGAATTGTGTGATATTGACCATAGTAATTTATCAAAGAGTTTAACAATCAGTGGCTTGCACAAACTGCAAATTATTTGATGTGAACTGACTTTTAGTGAATACTGTACTGTTTAAAGCACGCCAAGCTTCAATAGATTTTATTATTGAATACCAAAAGCAATCTAGACATACGTTAGCCGGTAGCATAGTGTTTAATTCTTAATTTTAAATAAAATTCCGACATTCAAACAAGAAAATTTAAAAACTGATAAAATAGCGTGGAAAACATTAAGTTTGTAATTAAAAGGTTGTTCTAAACCAGAAAATATTTATGCAAAGACAAAAACTACCATGTTAGAACTAAGCACCTTTTCAAAGATATGTATATCTGACTGTAAGTCAAACTTCTGGTAAACCTTACTTACTTCCTTTCTTTCCTTTGAAGCATTCGGGTCTAATAAAGCTCGTAGGCAATGTTAAAAGACAGCACTATCCCTTAAATACCTTAGCCAGGACAGGATATTAGTCACATTGCCTACTTCAAATCACTTTTTTGTCATTAAACGCCCAGCAATTGTATGCTTCTAATCAGTGTTGCATTCTGGCGATTTGTCTGAATCAGATAAATTCTGAGACAGAAATTTCTTCATAAAGATCGATTCTATGTGAAGATAGAAAATCTAATCTACACAAAGATTCAGTCTACATAAAGATTTCAATGTAGATGTCTACAATTCTACATTCTTCTCTGATGTAGACCTAGAAAAAATGTAGAATTGTAGACATCTACATCGAATCTTTATGTAGACAGAATCTTTATGTAGAAATAATCTTTGTGTAGATTAGATTTTCTATCTTCATGTAGAATCGATCTTTATAAAGAAAGTTTCTTAGCTAGACGAAAACTATTGAAGAATCTACATTCTTCATCTAGTGTAGACATCTACATTTGCAACACTGCTTCTAATAATCCTGAACAGCTAATTTAAATTTTCCATGATAAGCACGTGATAAATTCTGTTTTTAAATTTAAATCAGTAAGAACTTTAAAAACATTATTTTATTTATGTAAATTCATTTTCTAAAAGTCAAATACATCAAATCCGAATGTTCAAGACTTTGCCATTTATAATTTACAAACATCCAGCAAGTGAATGTAGATCCAGTAAATAGAAATACTATGATAGGAAAAGTTCATATGCGCTATGCACAGCTGGAAAATGTAAAGTTTTGACCCTGAAATTAAATTCTGGATTATATCATCAATGAAATGTCTTGTTAAAAAAGTTTTGAGCTTTTTAAGTTAATCGTGTATTTAAATAAGTAAAACAATTGACTTATCAAAAAATAATAGGGCTTATTGCATATATGAAAAATACATTTTAAGGAGATACATCAAAAAATATATAATCAACAATCAGTCACTGCTATCATCCGATTCCTTTGACTTTTCTGGTTTCTTATAATGATGTTTCCGATCGCCAAATTTCTCAGTGCTCGTTTTAAGCTTCTGATAGCGTTCAAGTTCCTTAAGCTTATGAGATGATTTTTCTATGTTTTTGGTAGATTTGCGTTCATTATGAGATAAGGCATTAGTCAGTGTCGTGGTCAGGAATCTCTTATTTGTTTTTGCTTTTGGTTCCTCTGATGGCAATCCTGACTCTCTCTTAACTTTATGTATCTTTGCATTTCTCTCAATTTCCTCGAGAGCTTTTCTGAAAAAATAAAAAAAAAATTTTTTTGATTCAATTTTCGATAATTTTTTTCACATTTTCTTACTTTGTCAGCCAATCCTCGTCCTTTGCCTCAATTACCTGAGTTTCAATCTGTTTAATTGTACTAGTTCCACTATGTGGAGCTTTAATATTCAGTGCTTTTTTCCTTGCATTATTCAAAAACCTTTGCATAAACTCTTGTTTTGATTTCTCAGCCATTTTTCTCAGCACGAATGTTTTGATGTTATGCTGCACATATAAGCATTCCCAACTTGTGAAAATCTACTCCGCTCAATATATCGCGTTATGGAATAAAGAGTTTTGATAGGAACAATAACCGCGAAACATATAACGCGATTGCAAAACGGAGAAAAAAATCGTTGTAGACGTGAAAATTGCACGATTGGGAATGACTGGTAGTGGTGTACTAGAGACCGGTTTAATTTTCACTCCATTGCAAAAAAAGAGAAAGAGAACTTCAACTCTTGAAAAAAAGTTGAATTTAAATAGTTAAATAAAATGCCCTAAACAGTTGTTTTTTCATTAAAAAGTGCTATTAATCAGTTCAGTTTATCATGTTTTATCCGTTGGTAAGTATATAGATCAAGAACGTCAGAAATTATCGATAGATAAAAATGTGATTTTTTTCCGACATTAAAACATGCTTTTCAATGCAAGAAAAAAAATCACATTTTAAGCATAATTCATTCGATAAAAGCTGATAAAATTTATGAAAAAATGATAATTGAGTAAGCAAGAAACGAAAAAAGACAAATGAGTCCAATATCAAGGGTTTGATCACTAATAAAACTGGGTTTGCAAATATTTGATATTGAACGAGTTTGACGACAAGACGCGAAATTTTCGATTCTTAACCTTCTTGCCAATTTGAATTTCTTTTTCATTTATTTTTAAAATTTGCCTTTTTTCTAATTTTCTCGACATTTGTCTTTTTTCATTCTCGCTCTCTCCCTCATCATCGCACACACGCCGTCGCATACATATATATACATATAATAATATTATATATATACAAATTTATATATGTATACCGAAATTATATATATATATAATATACCCAAAAAAAAAAAAAAATCATATATACACACACCTATTATTGACTAAAAAGACTTTTCAAAATGATCATCATCATCATCATCATCAGAATGAGCAGCAACAAGGACATATACAAATTCCGTTGCCCTTGCATCTTGACACTTCCAACAGCCGTACAAATCACGTTCCTCTAAATAGCACATCTGTGTCTGTATCAGCAGCTGATAGCCGATCAATGATACTATCATTGGAAAACAACGTTAATGTGGTGTCCAACATCATCAGAGACTCTGAGAATTTGGTAAAAATCAAGTGCGGTCAATGCCGGAAGGTAAAAAAAAAGCTCTTCATATTTCTACTGACTATCCAATTTTTTTTTTGCTTAAACTTCTTCTTGTTCCCTTCTTCTCTATTCTTTCTTTTGCTCTTCATTCATTTTTTTTGTACATATATATTTTTTTCATTTTCGTTCTTTCGGACAGCATAGAGGACATATAGTCATCAGCAAAGCAGCAGCAGCAGCATAACGCAATATACGGGAAAAAAAAGAAAGAGAGAGAGAGAGAGAGAAATTGAAAGAAAACGATGAAAAAAAAAAGATTCAATTCGATTGAGGCGGTATAAGAAGAAGACATTCGAAAATGATTTTTTTTTTCGGTTGTGAGTTCACCTTGAAAATATGCTTTGATATAATATGTAATGGACTTCTTCTTCTTATTTATCGTCATCGCTTCAACCAATCTTTTTTCTTCTCTCTTTTCTCTGCCTGCCTGCCTTGCTTGCTTGCTGCCTGACTGTGCCTGTATGAGTTTTTTTTTTCCTCCACATTCGCTTTTTGTCGATGTTCTTTTTCTTCCAAAAAAAAAGAAAAGAAAGAAAAAAAAACCGACAAAATTTTCTCCATGTTCTCCATAGCTCTGCTGTATGTTATATTTTTGTTGCTATTATTGGGCCTCGAATTATTTAAGCCTACAACCCAACAACAATGCCTTCATGGCATGGTGATATCTCTTCGTCTTTTTCGGCCTTTTTTTCTCTTTCTTATTCCTCACTAGCTGGCATTACTGCTGCTCTGCCACCGTTTGTTGGCAATGAGGCATTGTTGTTGGCCATAATGTTTTTTAGTATATATATATCATTACAAATTTTGTTGTTCTTTCTTTCGTTCATGTTCCAATTATACTTTTTACTTTACTTTCTCGCTCTCTTACTGCTTATGCTCTTTCTCTCTCTCCATACTTTTTCCTTGGCCAACATCGTTGTACTGAGCACGTGCTGTACTTTCCTCTCTTCCACCCGTACCCATACTGTTTGCATCCCCTCACCCACTTGTTTTCCTTTTACATCCTTAGCCCCATTCCATCTAATTTTCCTACCCTCAAAAATTTTTTTTACTGAGCTCATACCACGACCGACTGCTATGTAAACCATTTTTTATACACAGATCATCATTTTCATCATGTTATAATTTTGTTTCTTCTCTTCCTTTCCTAGCGCTTTGATACCAATGAAGAAATGGTTGCCCATCAAGCAAAACATTTGACTGAATCCAAGTATAAGGTAGATATATATGCGCATACATATACATACAAACCCATATTTATTGACTACGGATAACTCATGTCAACAACAGCTGATTTCTAACTATTTTCACTTTCCCTTTTCTTTTCAACCTTCTTATTTTTCTTTTTTTCTTCTCGTCGATGCTACAAAAAAAAAAAACAACAAAAACTAGTGCGAGCTTTGCGGAAAACATTTTCCGAGTCAGAGCAGTGTATGGAAGCATACAAAAGCGCATTCTGGCGAGCGGCCCTTTGTTTGGTAAGTAACATTAACTCCTTAATACTAATCTTGATACCAGCCTTATATAAGCCTTATCATATATATAATGATTGATAAGAGACTTACACGTGCATAATTCTTTATATTTCCTTCTTATCGCTACGAAAAAAAAAAATTGGACTTGCGAAACAACAACAAAAACAAATGTATCGACAGTTCTATTTGCAACAAAGCTTTTACGCAACTGGCAAACTTGCAGCGTCATAATTTGGTTCATAATGGTGAGTGTGTGACATTTTTTTTATTGATTGATTTTTATTTTTTGTGTGTCGTGTCATGTCGTTGCTAGATTATTAATTTCTCATTTATTATTAGGTCTCAAACCATACAAATGTCCAACATGCCAAAAGGCATTCAGTCAACATGCTAATATGGTTAAACATCAGATGTTGCATACTGGCGAAAAGGTGAGATTTGAAATTGTGTCCTTTGTTGTTGTTCACATGACCTAAACTCGTCCTTTTTTTCAATTTTTCAAATGCAGCCATTCAAGTGTAAATCTTGTGATAAAGCATTTGCCCAACGTGCAAATTTAAAGAAGCATGAGATGATTCATTTGGTGAGTATAATCCTCCGTTAATTTGATTTTGGCATAATCATGCTAATTATGAATCTATCCATCTGTCTGTTTGTGTCTAGGGAATTCGACCTTATGGATGTAACATTTGTTTGAAGTCCTACTCTCAGCAATCAAATTTGAAAAAGCATATTTTAACGCATCAGAAGAAGAATGGGAAAAATGGAAAGAATACTCTCCCAGTTCTGCCACCTACCTCGACTGCCAATTATATAATTTACCAGTGCAACATTTGCAAGCAAGAATTGGCAGATATAAGTGATTTCAATAAGCATATTAAGATTTGCAATTTGAATCCAATGAACAATCCGCACTTGGGTCATCATCAATCGAATGGGGGTGTGCATGCATTACACAATGCCCTGTCTGCTGTAGCTGCTTCAGTAGAACCCAAAAAAGAATCAATTGAAATTAAAACTGAGACAATTGATGAAGGCTCGAACACAAATACGCCACCAGTTATGTCACACTTACAGCAGCATTCAAATATGCAACACAACTCTCAAGTCAGCAACCATCAACCTCAGGCTATTGCCGCAGCTCATCATCAAATTTTGACAACAAATGGACACATCATTACAAACTTCTTAGATTTAAATAGTCATCATTTGCATCATCTTGATTATGGCAAGCATTAAAGTGCATGCAACCTTTTTTCCTGCACTTTCATAAATGAAATCGAGCAAAAGAAGCAAAAAAAAAATTGAAGAAAAAAAAAATGAAAAAAAAAGTAAGAATAAGAAGAATTAACAAAAACGTGAGCGATATTATGCAACAATTGAATGAATGAGAACAATCTTATTTACTTCTTCTTCGTCGTGTGTTTTCAAATAATTTGTTTTCGTCATAATTCGCAAAAAAAAAAAATTAAGAAAAAATTAATAATATAATATTTAAATGATCCATGTGCACACATATATTACAAAAAAATATATAAACCAAGAAAAACCTCATGTTGGATTTGGTGTGATAATATTATCATCAGATGGTCACGCCCGTGTTTAACGTAGCTGCGTCGATGGACCGTGTTCTTTATTACTTCTAACAAATGGTTTTTTCAAAATTTTTCCTCTTTTGATTGGGTAAGATTAATCCGTTACTTTTATCTTTTTCTTATTTTGCAACCGAGATGTATGAGTATGTGCGAATTATTGTTCTTGAAAGTTAACTGTAGCAGGCACAGTTTGTTGAAAAAGATTAGAGCCAATTTCATGAATTTTTGGTCGGTTCTTGACATTCAAATGTTGAGTTTGTTTCATATCTGAAATGACAATGAAAACCTTAAACAGTACCTAAAGTAGATCCAATTAAGCATCAATAACAGTTGAGTATGTTTTGATATTCACAAAAATAGACACATTCAGTAAACACAGTAAAACTTATAATGAATTGTTTTGTTGACAAAAAAAGTTTCAATTTTCAATATTTTATAAGAATGCATAGCAATCCTTTGATTCATCCCAAGGATTGCAGCAGAACCTAGCTCTTAAAATTAGCTAGAATTATTAAAAATTTTGCAATCACAACCGATTTTTCATTCAACAAAAAAAAAATACTTGAAAAAGTAGGAATTTTATCCGTTAGTAACCGGCAAATGCATTCACACATGTATACATCTCAGTTGCAACAACAACAAGAAAAACTTTTAAGTTACGTAATAAAAATATCGTAGCATACGAGAAAAGGAAGCAAATGAAAAGAAGAACAGAAATTATAATAAGCATATAAAACACACAAAAAAAAGGCATAATGTTATGAAACACATTAAATGCAATAAGTATACACATATTATAACAATATAAGTAATAATATGTACTTTGAGATTTGCATTAGAGATTCTTGAGATGACTTGTCCATTGCGTATAATAATCATATTCTTTCTTGCGTGATGAAATTTTATTAAATACTTTAATTTATAAGATTTTTTTTTATAATTTTTTAATTTTAAAGGAACATTTTTTTCATAGAATTTTTTTAATTGATTTTTCTCTTTTTTTAATTAATCTTTTTTTTATTGTCATAATTTAGAATTTATAAAGAGTCAGGATGCTATAAATAATTATATAGAATCAGTAGAGAAATGCACATCATTTTTTAGTTAAAAAAATGAATGAAAATGAGATAATAATGATATAAAAAAAAAATATGAAAAAAAAATCAAGCAAAATATAAGGGAACGCTAGTGATATGAATGTTGCTAACCCTTTCGTGAGATAAAAGATGAGTCCATATCGTCGTTACGTTGTTCTTTATTATACATGATGAAATGTTTGTTCCTTATTATCACCTATATATAATTATTGAAAGAAAGATGAAAAAATCAAAAAAAAATTTACGCGTTTTTTTCGAAATGAAAAACTTTTTAATTATGTTAAGTGCGATTTTTTTATATAGTCTCTTTAGCTTTCTCTTAATTTTTTTGATAACGTTATTATTGAAAATAATATACAACAAAAAAAAAAAGAGTAAATTATACATGCATAAAATCTGTGAGAACTATTCATTTTTTGCAGTTAATTAACGTGATTTCTTTCTCCTTCCTCTCTTTTTTTATACATATAAATATAAATACTAGCTGATTCCCTAGAGAAAATTCTTAAAAGTCTTGACTAGACTAGACTAGAGCCATTTAATCAATTCTTTACTATAAAATTAGACTTGAATGTCTTGATATAATTTGAGGGAATTCACTTAGTAATCAAGAAAAACGAGCTTAAATGCTGTAACGGTCTATAAGAGACAATAAGGATGCCTTCCCACATAGCTGAGATAATTTCTGAGAATTTGAACTAAAATTATCTCTTGTTTAAGAAGGAAACAGTCTCTTTTGTGGATTTTTTAAGTTTCCCCTAACCTCAAAATTGTGAATAAACTCATTTACTATGAACTTAGTTGAGAAAACTTCTGAGCTGTGCAGTTGTGCTTTTAAAGCACTTTTTGGCTACAAAGTAGCATATATTTTAAAGCAATCTAGTAAAAAAGATGTTCTAATGAAATTTTGAGTTTATGTGGAGATGATTAAAAGTACGGAACTGATAAATCACATTTTGAGCAACTTTTTTCAATTTTGAAGAATAATTGATCAATTTTGAACAATTTTTGAAAAACAGTTTTAATCAGTTTTATACTCTTGGCGAAGGTTTAACCTTAAAAATCTTAATTTTAAAGATCAAAACGATATTTTCTTGATTAAAATTTTAAAATTCTCGTTTAAAAGCTGTACAAATTAAAGAGTTCCTTCAAAGACCATACAATTTCTTCGAAATTTTTCAAAATTTCCTCCATGATCTCCTTTAAATTGTGTGGTAAAAAGAAAATAAAATTTTCTTTAAAAAAGACTGAAAAATTGTGAATTTTTCTCATTGATGACTCTGCTGAGCAGTTAAAACCATACAAGTCTAACTTTATACATAAATATATATATTTTTAAAACCATACAAATACTCAAATTTCTTATGTTGAAAAGTATCAAGGAATTGTGTGGTTCTTATCCATGTAAAAATTGAGTAATTTGTATAGTTTTATGTGCATTTGAAGTGTTTTCGAATTAACTCGAAGGGGGGGTCTTATCTGGAAATCGGTCTAGATTATGACTAGGGGCAGTTCACTTGACTATGGACTAAGGGGAGTTAAACGAGTTTTTAAATTGTAACTGAATCAAAATTAGTGGAAAGCCCCTTGAATACTGAATTAAAGTTGTCAAAGATGAATCTAGAGATTCTTAAATTCTCAAGGTGACTCTCATCAAGTACACCCCATGATGCCAATAAGAAACATGAGGCAAAATCAAATAACAGATTATGTTTGAGGCCTAAATGACGTAAAATGATTTTTCTTCGAAAGGACATAAAATGTTTTATCGACAAGCAAGAATCATTCAACGTTGTGCATTACATAAAAAAAATGAAAATATTGACAGTATCACATTGAAATGTGAAATGTTGTGGAAAGGCTTTTAAAAATTTTCTCAAGGGTCTACTAAACAAAAATCCCATCTTATGATCCTTCAATAATTTTTTTATACTATTATTTTTCTTTCTATGATTTTAAGAATAATGTAAAAATATATGAGAGAGATGAAAACGAAAAAAAAACTTAATATTAAGAAAGGGAATTGTGATTATTTGGTATTAGACAATGATAAGAAAAAAATTTTATAATCGAAATTGTGTTATTACCTTTTTGGCTGAGAAACTGAAACAAAGATTAAGAAAAAAAATTGTTATTTAGGCATTTGTTCAAAATTGTTTTCCTATCAACATTTATAAGACGGTGCGACTGAGAAAGGAATGGAATGTTTGAGTATAATTATGAAGAAAAAAATGTAGGAGATTTAAGAAAAAATTATTACAATTAAAAAAAAATTAAATAATTGCTATACTTCACAACAAAAAATCTACCTTCAAAAAAAATGTAACTTGTTAAAATTACCTATTTAAAAAAATACAATTTGAGAAAATTAAGCTCTACCTATATTGATGATACAAAAAAAAAGAAATTATATTAAAAAATATATTTGCTTAAAAATTTACCAATTGAATACAACATATTAATGTCTTTGCACACAGAGGAGACACAAAAAAATTTGAGAAAAAAAAATCTTTAAAAAAAATATTTTATGTTTGTTGATGACAAAAAAATGAGATAAATCCATATTAAATGAATATTACACTCATTACAATTTGAAGATAAATTATATATTAACAAATCAATGTTTATATATGTTCTCAATGCATTTGAAGTGACAGTTATTTTTCAAAAAAAAAAGTACACACCCATACTACACTCACAGAGTTCGAGAGTTTTAAATTAGCACCACGACGAGTAGGCACTTGATTAAGGCGTGTTTTTGAGAATCAATAATAAAAAAGGATAAATTTCAATAATTTGTGATAATTTAACAGTCAATTTAATTGAACTGTTCACGTTTAAAATGATAATATCGAATTTAACGGCTTTTTGGAATTTAAAAAGCTTGAATCCTACGTCAGTTATGTTGTAATAATTAATTTTTTTCATGGCATAAAATGCGATTTTCACGATGATTTTAAATCATTTATTTTACAACTAGTCAGTAATAAATGGAGAAGATCGGGATAGAGAAACTATGATTCCCAAAAACGCGCCAAAATAAATAGAATCAAGATGTCGAATACAAAACATAGACGCAAAAATCACAAACAAAATTGTAAACTAAAATTTATATTTTGGTAAAAATCGAGCTATAAGCTCAACAAAAAATGAATGTAAATATAAAAAAATGAGGATATTTTAGGAAAAATATCTAGAAAAAGTTCTCAATCTAGAATTAAAAATTCAAAAAAAAAAAAACAAAATGGTTTCGGCAAGCTTTAGTAAGAAAATTTAAGGTGAAAAAATTTGGTACAAATTTCAACAAAAATGAAAAAAAAAAATTAAATGTGAAAAAGTTACGTTTGTGTTTAGTATACGCTTTAAGTATGGACGGAAGGATGTTTGAGGAGAACATATATAAATATTGCTTAATGAATTTAAAGGAAATAAATTGAGCTAAGCTAGATTGAAAGTGATTGAAAGAGTACGAAAGTGATTGAGTAACGGAGGATGGAGGAGTGGGATCTGAAGATGTCTTTTTTGGGGACTTAAAAAAAAGTGCTCAATGAAACAAATACCTCATCCTCGATAAAGCAAATATAAATTTTGTACGATGAAAAACGATTAGGAATACAAAATACAAAAAAAAAAAATTACGTGGTAAAAAATCAATTTGATTGATTGGATAAAAAATTGAATTATTACAAAATCTCAAAATTATATTATTAAAAAATTATGATAATATAAATAAAAATCAATGAATAGTTTTCTCTATTTACTTCTTCATCTTCGTCATCATCATTTTACAGGTCGTTAATATTTCTTTTTTAATTTCATCTAAAAGTTCGATGGACTTAGAGTCATTCATTTTACACACTGACAATTTTAAGCTTATTTTTTGCGATTCTCTATGCCTTCTCCCTCTCTCTCTCTCTTGCCTGCCTATTCGCTCATTTATTGTTCGATCTTTGTTTCTGTGTCTATCCATCTATCTATTCGCCCAAAAAAATGATTTTATATATTTTTTTTTTTCTTCAAAGTTTGCAAATACACATGACCGTAGAAATTTAATTAATTGACTACGAAAACAAGAAAGAAAAAAGAAATCATCAATCAAATCATTAAAGTACGAAAGAAAAGCGTAGCTGAAGTAAAAAAAAGTATCAAAAAAATTTAAATTTAGATCACTGTCTTGACTATGTATATAATTTAGATATATGAGAAGAGAGAAAACATTTCTTTCGCGATTATTTATTTCTTGCGAATTTAAACCAGTCCCACCCGAACGACAAACTGCGTGGTGTCTCTCTCACGCATTAGATATGGTAAATTGATGATTATCCATGACAATGACACAATGGGTAATTAGAGTTTGATATAGTTTTTTGGGGTTTTCAGGGATCAAAATGAATGAAAAAAATCTGTGATGAAAAACATCATTATTTTTGATTTAATTTTTTTCATTTACGTAAACTAGTACGTAAAATTTCATCACGTAAGAACCATTTTTACGTAGGATTTTATCACGTAAAGCAAAAAATGACGTATAAAATGTTTCTATACAAGTTTTTTAAGCAAAACTAATCTATTCTATCGTTTGTTCTTATTATTTAGCATTATTAATTCATCTGGTGTGATTTTATTGCATTTTTTGCTTTACGTGATGAAATCCTACGTAAAAATGATTCTTACTTGATGAAATTTTACGTAATAATTTACGTAAATGAAAAAAATTATAATTTTTTTCATCATCAAAAATAATAATGTTTTTCATCACAGATTTTTTTCATTTCATTTTGGTCCCTGGGGGGTTTTCAAAGTATTTGTTATTGTTTGTAGCCCGAGGAGCTATAGTGTCTTAGTCTTTATTGTGCTTTAATGATTTACTAGAATATTCGAAAGCACTCGTTACTTTCCCCTCAATAATCGGTTTCGCACTACTTAAAGCCTTTTTTATACAATGAACCCTCTTGTCTTGATCCTCAACTCACAAAAAACCACTTAACACGACCCTGAATATACCATATAAACATGGAAAACTCAAAAGCTCCAAAGACAACTTTTAACGCATAAAATCGTAGTATTTAAGCCGCACTGACAAAAAATCTACATAAATCTGATTAGTTGTTTGCTCTATGCACTTTCGATGATCATTTGAATCAATTTAACTTTGATAATCTATTCGTTGACCTAAAGTAGACTAAATAAATTCGGTTATGAAGGTTGTTAAGAGCTGATAAGGAGAAATTTTTGACTGCAAATAGAAGGAATTACCTAAATTTATTATTTTTGATGTTATCGATAACAGACAAAAAACATGCTCTTGATCAAGAGTACGGTTGAGAATACGCTTTTTCAACATCATCTCAAGATCCCCGTAAAGAGCATGTTCAATAGCGGACTCAATCATCCTCTAGTTATAAATAACTTGCATGCAAGTTTTTCCTTCATAATCTTTTTTATACTCTCAAGAGCAGGATCAGAAGAGTTTATAAAAAGCATGATCATTGTCATCCTCATGAGATTATGCTCAAATTTTTCTTGCTATATACTTCACAAGAGAAAGCAGAAATCACTTTTATATAAGTAATTATTTTGGATTTTGTATAGTTTAAATATGTCGTTCGCCATTTGAAAGTTATTTAATTTCAGAAGGCATTAGACAAAAAGATCAGTTATCAGGACATATTACAACACAGCGTACTCGGGTTCGAATCACGGCAATCACCAAAAAAGAAGAAAAATATCAATTTCTCAAAAACATGATCAAGAGCATAATCACAAACTCATAAATTTTTTAAATAGTAAAATTAAAGCATGATCAGCAGAACATGTTCTTGATCATGATTTCAAGTTTGACTTGCATGAATAATTTGCAAGTAAAAAAGCGTACTCTTGAGAGCGTGATTTCTGTGGTACCCTGCTGCGATCTCCATTAAAAAATTGATTTTTAAAAATCATGCTCAGGTCGTGCTCTTTGTCTGTTAGATATCTCGTCTAGTTCTAGATTAAGACTGAAAATTTTCAAACAACATTGCAATAAGTAGTGTGCAACTATTCACTGAATTCAAATTTAAATTATCCGTTACAAATCTTCAAATTCAGCAACCATATACCTGTTGTTTTGACTAGCTCGGGACATATCATCGTCATCATCATCATTTGTTCATGACTTTTTCATACTCCTTTCTCGCTCGTTCTTCTCTATTTCGTTCGTTGATCAAAAATTTAACAAGAAGAACTTAATATTTTATGAGGCTCAAAAGAATAGACAAAAAAAAAAGAATTAAAAATATTATTCAAGCTTCTAACAGATGAATGTCCTCAAAAGCTTACTTCTTCTCAAGTGGACCATTATATATTCCACATTCAAGGACTGTTACTGTATAAAGCAAGTCTTCGTCTTCAGAATTTTTATCCATATTATTAGGCATGCTTTAGATCTTCTTCACAGAAGCTTCTAGCTTTCATCGAGATATGTATGTAGGTGTGTTGGGACAATCTTTTACATCACAGCCCCATCACAGCAATGATTATTAAAAACAAGAAGGCAAATTCTTATCTTTCATTTCCAATCGATAAAATTATGCTCCATAATCAGTTCTCGGAGATTTTTGTGTGTTACCAAATCGAAAGTTCCGGGCAAGGCTATTGTCAAGGTCATTTGTTGTAACAATTTTTTTCGTAAGATGTAGTCGACATACATAAAGGAAAAAGCAAGTGACCTTCAAAACATTTCAAGTTTTCCCACCCAACAACACCCCCGAGATGATGCTTTAGCAACTGAGTGTGCGACTTTAGCTGCTCCTTTCATCTTTATAACTTTTTACTTCTTCGTTCGTTCGGAATTTCATTTTTTTATGAAAATTATTATGTGGGTACTTTTTTTGGAATTTATATAGAGCATGAGAGGATGTTATTGCAATGAAAAAAATTGTTTCTATGGATTCTGCTTCCAACATTGTGTTTTTCTGATTTGAAATTACTTTCATACCTTTTTCCTGCTATAAATAATAAACGTCTAGACTCTTGTTGATAAGTCTTGTATTTGACACTCGTGTGTGGGACTTTATGAGCTTTTATGTGGCGTTTAAATGAAAGCTTTCATCCACAGAGACTGTAAGGGAGAAATTGGAGTAATAAATGCTTGCAATGAAGAGGCAAGACGAGCATTTTCAGGTGTTTTAAAAAGTTTCAACATTTTGAGAAATAACGGTTGAAAAATATTTGAAAAATAGATTAAATTTTTTTTAAAAATACCGTGAAATTTGACAAAATAAGGATGTATCCCTTAACATTCTAAAATAAAACCAGCAAGAAAAAGTTAACGAGACATTTATGAATTTGCAATTAAAAATCTTTTCATTTTTTATTCCACAATTTTTTAAAATATTATTATATATCTAGTAATGCCGCCGAAAAAATGAATGTTGAGAACAGTCGCACTTCCTAGGACGACAAAATTGTATTTTATTTAATAAATTAAACTAATCTTTCTTATCCTCGCGTTTTAAAATGAAAAAAAAATCTTTTAAATCTAGAACAAGGATTTACAATACACATTCACTTTTAGAATTAGACATTACATTACATTTAATTTTAAATTATTATAAAAATCCGAAATTTAGGTTTT
Organism: Chironomus riparius; assembly: GCA_917627325.4. NCBI lineage: Eukaryota > Metazoa > Arthropoda > Insecta > Diptera > Chironomidae > Chironomus > Chironomus riparius. Next base: position 45,331,397 of record OU895877.1, read on the forward strand.
GTTTCTGCAAAAAGTAAATTTAAATCCAGAGTTGACGATTGATGGAATCGACAGGCCGCAAACGAGTTGATTGATTTGTCAAACATGCCAATTTACCAATTTGTATTGTCAAACTCTGCAGAAATTTTATCAAATCGATAAAACAAATTATCACCTGACACTTAGGTAGTTCATTTTCTAAAAATAAGTGGGACATAATTTTTTTTTTCACTTCTCGTCAAAATCAAAAAGTTTTGAAACAAAAAGACACGCTTTAAACGATTAATTTTAATGCGAATTAAAAGAATTATCTTTAACTATTCATATCGGATGTCGTGGTGGGAAAGAAATCTTTCAGTAACGTTAATCGTCGCTTTTCACATATATCCATTTGATTCTCTATTTCACCACGATCGGTTGTTTCAGCTCGCTCAATTTTCCATGATAAATTCTCTATTTCGGCTTCGAGTTGTGCTAAATGAGACGAATGAGTTAATTAACATTAATTTTATGATGTAGATTAATAAAAAATATTAATTTTCTTACCTTGTTGATACTCGAATAAATCTTTTCTTGATGATGTTGGGTCCATAGAGGCTGTAAAACATTATTTTATTATTTCTTCCAATCAGTGTTGCAAATGTAGATGTCTACACTAGATGAAGAATGTAGATTCTTCAATAGTTTTTGTCTAGCTAAGAAACTTTCTTCATAAAGATCGATTCTACATGTAGAAAGAAAAAAACCATCTACATGTAGATTGTGTCTACATGTAGAATCTGTCTACATGTAGATTCGATGTAGATGTCTATAATTCTACATTTTTTCCAGGTCTACATCAGAGAAGAATGTAGAATCGTAGACATCTACATTAAATCTACATGTAGACAGATTCTACATGTAGACACAATCTACATGTAGATGGTTTATTTCTTTCTACATGTAGAATCGATTTTATGAAGAAATTTCTGTCTCAGAATTTATCTGATCCAGACAAATAGCCAGAATGCAACACTGCTTCCAATCAAGAAAATCAATATATGAAGTAAAATCAAATGTTTAAAATTTAAAAACCTTACAAATGTTTCAAAAATTAGAATTTGTATGGTTTTTATCATTTTAGAAACTGTTGTATGGTTTTTAAGCACTATAGAAACATTTGTATAGCTTTCAAAGCTTGATAAAACTGTTGCATTTTTTAAACATTTGTAAGGTTTCAGACTCAAAATTATAGCAATTGTAAGGTTCTAATATCCACAAACAATGAAAATAAAGCTTTAATTACCATAATAAGCAAACGGATAAGTGTATTGCAACGTATATCTGCACTTTGCGAGAAGAGTAGCAGCAGTAAATAAATATTGCCAATCAATCCATGTAGAATTAAGGCCTTTCATCACTTTCTCGTTTATTCGATTTTTTAGACGCTCTAATGTTTGCTGCTCAAGTTGAAGGGATTTCGAGTGATTCTCCCAACGTTCATAGTAGTGCAAATACTTTTTGAGTGCCTCGCGAGCCTGCAAGTGGATTAAGTTCTATTCAATAAATAATAATCTCAGAGATTAATAATAATTAAAGCTTACTTGAGCATGTGCACTTTCATTTGCGATATTTGGATTCTCTTTGTACCTTGAACATTCATAATACTCAGAACCATGACTTTTCCAGTCATGCAAGCACATCCAACAGAAATCATGCTTACAATTCATACCTTAAAGAATATAATTAATATTAATTGATTCAGCCATTAATTGAGGATGCTTACATTGCATGTGATTACATCCTCCATTCTTCTCTATACAAATATTGCATTTTGGACAATCTTTAGTGTTGGCAGAGATGTAATTGGCAGTTTCACTATCGTCAGCGCACTTTGTTAGCCACTTTTTGATTGTAACACAATTTGTTGGTGCATGATAGTCGTTTCCACATTGGAAACAAAAGGACGTTTGGCAAGTCTTGCACGAAGCCTTCTTTGAACTCAAGTCTTGACTCCTAATAATCACTTGACAGTTTGTGCCTACAAAAATTTATTTTTTTTTCAATAATTAAGTAAAAAAGGTTTTAAAGGAAATGCATACCTGGACAAAACCGCAACTCGGGGTGAGATTTGACGTAGTCTTGAAATGAGAACTGGTTATATTTATCACGAACTTGAGGACGACTTATTAAGCTTAATACGAGATCTTCGGGAACTAAAACATCACAACCTGCAGCCATACATCGAATTTGAGTGGATATACCTTGCGAAACTTGTATCTCAAAATGCATTGACCAGCAGTTTTTACAAAACGAATGTCCACAAGAAAGGTTTTGAAATTTATCGAAAGTATGGGATTGTATGCATACGGGACATAATAGTGTAACATGTGCCACTTTCTTGCCATTTCCTGATTTTATACGTGAACTAACTAGAAGATTTGAAGCATTATCTCGATATCTATCAATAATATCGTTTGAATTCCATCGATGCTCATTTAAAAGAACCTTTGCTAAAGACGGTGTGATTTTAAGCGAATTACTAAGTTTCTCGACAGACTCATTCAGGACCTTTTCCACTTCATCGACTGTAAGACATTCATACATAAAGAATTCTGGATCTGTTTTCTTCGGGTCGACATTATCGATATCATCTTCATTTCCTACAATATTAAACAAAACAAAATGATTTCATTAGTATTAAGGTCTCTGCGGGAGTCGCAGTCAGTTGTTAATGTTAAGAATAGCACTCAATGCATGGGAAATTATTCAATCATATTCTACCGCATAAACTTGTAGACAACATTTTTTTTTGACAATAACTTGAATGCAGACATAAAGGTAGTGGCATGTATATATGATGAAGAAAATATAATAAAGTACATACAATGCAAAAGCGTGAGAAAAAAGTTCAAGGATATGCTGTATACTGTATGTACAACGAATACTACATAAATGAAAGTTTTACGTATTGCACCAAACTTTTACGTTATTCGAAAGTTTACATCACATGTTTTGGACAGCAATTGAGCTTATTATATAATGAGATAAATGCACTATAATTAGTCATCGAGAATCCTTAGAAATTGAACTATTTCCATTATATTGGAAAATCCTCAATTTTACACTTTTCTCGTTTCCCATCTACTTTTTGAGTACTGTATTTACCATAATAATCCATTGCATCGTCTAAATCATCGTCATCTGAGTAATCCATATCATCAGATTCCATTTTTTAGGGATATTTATGTATGTTACTTCAACTTTCCAAATAATTTTAAACTCGATTTTTTTTCTTTTTTTATTCGTTATGTGATTAACTGCACATCTTTTATATATCTTATTCAATATTGTATCATAATGCACAGATCACTTGCCAACCAGCTTATTTTTAAACTTAAAGGATCGCTCTAATTAAGGTTTTTTTATTAATTTTTCCTTTTTTTCTTTTTTCTTTCAAAATCAACCAAAATTTTCACGAAACTAGTTTCAAAATTTTAAAGTTCGTTAAAACTTAACGAAACAAGAGATTTTTTGTCTCAATATCTGATTAAATTGGATTTTAATATGCTTAAAATGATTTAAATTAAAGCTAAAAGAATTGAGTTGAATTGGGAAGCTGGAATCTATTGTAATTCATAAAACGACTGTAACGGATAAAATTAATTTGAATTCAGTTTTACCATTAAAATCAAACACATGTTTTGAAAATAAAACAAAATTTTTTAAAAAATAATTTTATTCAATTAAAAGTGGTTAATTATAGTATATTAAACGATGGTCGTATTCACATGCAATCACTGCGGTGAAAGCCTTAAAAAACAAGTCGTAGACAAGCATAAATTTCGCTGTAGAAAGGATATTTCTGTTTCTTGCATGGATTGTTTTAAAGATTTTTATGGTGATGAATATAATGTCCATAATACATGTATTACTGAGGCACAGAGGTATTCAGGCAAAGATTATGTACCGAAAGCTAATCAAAATAAAGGACAGAAGAAACAGGAAGCTTGGGTAAGTTAATTATTGCTGTATTTTGTATTCTGGATGTTAATATGAATGTTTATTTCTTCTTTAGGTTGACGTGATTAGGTCGATTGGTGAAAAGAATGCAAATCTCTCACAAGGTGTCACAAATGTCCTGCAGACAATATCATCTTATGACAATATTCCTCGTAAAAAAGCAAAGTTCTTAAATTTTATGAAGAATTCCTTTAAATATTTTAAATACAATGAATTGGAGGAAGCTTGGGATCTGCTGAAAGTTGCTTTAAAGGAAAACAAGCCTGAGCCAAAGCCACAGAATGGAACTACAAATGGCAATGCGAATAAACGCAAAATTGAGGATGAAGTGCAGCCTGAAGAAAATGGAACTAAAGCAAAGAAGAAAAAGGTCGACGATGAAGTTAAAGCTGAAAATGGTAATACACAGGAGGAAACAGCTGAGAAATTTAATTGGACTGAAGTTATACGAAGCATACTCGTCAATAAAAATAACGAAATCAAGCTGTCAAAATTGAAGAAGAAAGTTCTTAATCGATACAAGAAATTTTCCGGAAGTGAAATTAGCGAAAAGCTAGAAAGTAAATTTAGTAAGAAGTTGAAGAAATCAAAAGGATTCGTTGTAGACAATGAAAAAGTTAAATTAATTGAATAAAGTAATGATGAATTTTATATTAAAATTTAAATGGCTCGTTTGTTAAAATTGTTGCAGAAGATCTATGTATTGCAACACAGCTTTAAACCTGATTTTAAATCATTATCATGTATGCTTCATTGCCTTTCAAAATCCTGATAATGAATGTCTTTTTAATGGTTTTTTGAGATTCAAAATTTATAACGAGCTTTATAAATTTGAAATTTTGAACTGAAACAAAATGAATTTGAACTTTCAAAATCATAATTTTTGAATTCTTTAAAGCCGTTAATTAATGAATAATTTAAACTTCAGCATAAAAAGCAATAAAGTAAAAGTCAATATTTATGTCTTGCACTTGAAACAGATTTTTATTTAATAAATTGTTAAAGAAATCATTCCAATTTCTTAATTTTAATCATTACTTTTTCCGCTACATTAATTCTTGTTTTGTTTCTCAAAAAGGTTGATTTCTATCAATTATTAATAATATATATCATGTAGTTTTACAATTTATAATCTATATCATTCTGCATAGGTAAATGTCTTGTTGTAGGCGAAAAAATGCACGTCTTCCCACAAAACAAAAAAAAATAATTTCTTTACATCTAATTTTTTTGGAATTTTAAAAAATATTTCTTTTAAAGCATTTGTGATTTACAACAATAATTTACATTCTGATCATTTTTTTAATTAATTTAAATAAAAAATAATAATAATCGAATATGTTTTTGTCTCAAATAAATTAATTAAAATAATAACACAAATCAGGTATAAAACTGATATTAATAATTGGTTTGGCAAAAGCTCAAACTACGTCAACAACTAAAAAGGAATTCAATCAGCATTAATAAACACCATAAGAAGCTTGCGGTGCCGAAAAGGAAACATTAATAGCGAATGAATGAATTTGTTACTCTATAGTTGACAGCATAATTTCGTTCCTTTATAATTAATTTATATAGCTTTGATTGTAAGAAAAAGACTCGACGAAAAAAGATTAGATAATAAGAATTTATGTCGTATCCAACGTATCATACTCAATTTTTTGTTATCTTTTTAGTAAAAATAGTTATTCTTTATGACTCATACTGTATGTTAAACTACATACTTTAACACATTATCATCATCATCATCATCTTACAAATATCTAGTAATATTTTAAGGACAGCTTACTAACCTAGTAAAGGTTCTTCTTGCTTCTTCTTCTCACTACTTCGACTATTTATTGTTGGTAATGTGTCTGCGACAGCCGCTCGTTCAGCCAAAAACTTATCAAACTCCTTGCTTGTTAAGCTCTCTTCGCCATCTTTTCCATTTGCTGACTTTTCAGCCTTCAGCCACTCTTCAATCTCGTCAAAGTCCGCTGGTTTTGACTGTAAGAGATCAACGTCTGGTTCCTTCTTCGCATCAGTGCTTCTTGATTGTGCCAGCATATCGAATTCGGTGTCTACTTTCGCTGGTGTACTTTTTATCTTACTCAACTGTGAAGTTGCTACAATGGCAATGGAATAATTGTTATTATTATTTTATGGTCTCATTAATTGGACTGTGATAGTTTTAAATTAACAATTAATTGTTCAACGGTAGACTTTAGCACTTACACATAGCCCCAAACTTAGTGTTAAGATCACAGCCCGCTGCTTGATCACCTAAATCAATTAATGAATCCTTTTGATCAATGGTTGATGACGATGGAATGCCTAAATACAAGATAATAGCAGTTTAACTCTAGCTTACCAAAAGGAACAAAGTAGAGCATGAATTACTCACCCATAGCAGCACCCAAAATAGCTGACGGAGTTTTATCTGTTGCAGTCTTTGGATCACGATTCTTTTCATATCGTTGGTAACGTAAGAATAAAATATTAAGTTCATCATTCAATCGCAATAATTCAGCCGTTATTTCGTCATTACTGACTTTTCCAATTAGATCGACAATTCGTGTCTGCATTTCTTTGCACGTACCGACCAAATCGATAAGTAATTTATAATCGGCAGGCGATTCTTGATTTGGTTTCAATTCTGTTAACATTTCACTTAATATTGTAATATTAATGCCAACAATATCCAGTTCTGATTGTAACTTTGCAATCTGATCTGGTGTAATTCCACTGACTCCACTGGCACCAGCTGCAACATTGACTGCATGTATCGGTGAGTCTACGATATCATGATGTGGTGAACGTTGAACAGATACTTGCTTAGGTGGCGGCGTAGCAACACTCTTAATTATAGAATCAATCAATATTATTAGCTGTTTGTGCATTAACATATGTTCGAGATAATTTTACCTTTTGTGGAGTATAGATTGGAACAATACTTTCAGGATCGACTACAGGAAATTCAATACCCTGAATAAATAGAGAATAAGAATTAATTAATAATTTACATTCGTATCAAATTACACGCAGCAATTTTACCTTATTCTTCAATTCTTGGTAAATTTCAACGACTCCCTTTAATTCTGGCTGATTTGCGAATGTCTCAGCCCATGTCTGAATGAGACTAAGGACTTTTTCCTGAACAGCAATCGGTGGATCATGTTTTGGACTGATGAGCTTCACTAGTTCCTGAATAAATTCTTTGTTTGCAACGCATACATGGAAATTTTTGCCACAATTCTTTACGCAAGTCTCCAAAACTGTTAACGTAAATCTATAAGCGAGAATTTAGTGAATTAAGAACGCAATTAAGCACTTTTTCGAGAACTTACAGAATCACACTATAGTTTTTGCCAATGTATTGTGTTAATCGTTTACGTATGGCTTTCATAGCATCTTTACAATTTGCATCAGACTCATTTATCATGTCACATATCTCCATATTAAGTGACCAATCTTCTTGATCTAAACTCGGATCTGTTGCTTGCTCTGTAATCAATTAAAAAATATATATTAAAATTTGCATCAACTACGTAATTAGTCATATTTGACAAAGGTTAATTGAGTTTACAAAATCATATCATGAGCTGTCATTTACGGGCTACAAACAAAAATAAACTTTATTTGTCTGATAAGATTTCAGTAAAGAGTTTTTTGAGTTTTCCTCTTCTTATTCCTTTATGTGCTGTACTTAATTTACCGATGGAATCTGTTCGCCCTTTGTTGTTGTAATGACTGCAAATTGCAAATCATTTATCTTCCTACATGATATGATTCACATTTGTGACGATGAGTCGCTAATTAAATAAACAGTAAACAGTCCAAAACTCAAATTATTGTTTACTGGATCTTTACGACTGAATGTCTTCTTATTGAAACGCTTTCGGAAGTAAGATATTTGCATGAAATTCTTCTTTTATGTGCCGTAATAAATTAATATTTTTGTGTTTTTCATGATCCTTGTTGTTGTTTTTCCATCAAGCAGGAAAAATTAGGAAAATTCGTGATACGTAAGAAAATCGATTGACTTTGCTAGACGAAAAGTTCTTTATATGAATGAATAATTGATTCCCAAACTGTTTGTTTTAAATGATTTTTATGTTTTTCTTACCGATTTTAAGACCAATTTTCGAGTTTAATGGATTTGAAAGATTTGATGTTAAATTATTTAAGAAATTGGCCATTTTGAATCGTTTCCTTTATTTACTCCAATTTCACTGTCTTTGTCAATATCCACTGTACTGATTACACAGCTTTAAATGTCTTTTAAAAGCCTTTTTATTCTTTTAAGATTTATTTTTCTTTTTTCGATTATTTAAGTTATTCCTCTATGTATTTATTCCGAAAGTCGACTGCCCCTTCGAAATATGGCTGATTCCATAGATTCCAATGCTCTTACATTCTCTGTTCCTTTAATTTTAATCACTTTTTTGCAAATTTTAAATTTTGATGAATTTTTCACATTTTTTTTTTGTTTACAAAAGTGTCAGTAATAATAAAATTCAAATTTTCAAAAACCGTTATATGCAAAGTTCAAATTTTGAACTTCTTTTTTTGAAATTGAAGATATCCGTTAATTTTTGATAAGTCAATAATTCCTTTTAAAAGAAGCTTTTTGTAAGAATTAACTTAAAACAAAAGTGTCTTAAAAATCAGTCTATCGTTTAACGAGTTATTTAATTTTAAATCTTTGAATTCAGAATTTTTCAGCCTGTCATTCAGCTTTACCATTGATTGGTTTATTTCATCGATTAGAAAAAACATTAAATTTAATATTAATATAACGAAGAATGGCTAATTCTGCTGCGGTTTCCAAGATTCCTTTATTCAGAACATTAGCTGTAAGTATTTAAAGTCATAAAAACAAAGAGGATGATGAAAAAAAGTGGATTTTAAGTGAAATTTTCTTAGTCGTCAAAAATTGAGGTGTTATGCAATTTTAATTTTCTTAATTTAAATATATTTTAGGCCCGTGGATATGCCTCACAACCAGCAGTCGCTGCAGCTTTGAAATCTGGTGATGTTCAAACAACAACCTTACCAAATAAGCTCGTTGTTTCGTCTACAGAGACTGGAAGTGCAATTTCTCGCATCTCGGTCGCCTTCAAGTAAAATCTTCATCTTATAATTGCCAAATAAACACTTTTTTGGAACTAATCTATGGCTTCTTTTATTACAGAGCTGGATCCCGTAACGAGACTCACGATAATTTAGGTGCTGCTCACATCATCCGAGTCGCTGCTGGATTATCAACGAAACATGCATCAACTTTTGGAATCACACGAAATGTTCAGCAAGTTGGTGGAAGCTTGTCAGTAACAGCTGATCGTGAACTTCTCTCATATACAATTGAAGTGACTCGTGATAATTTAGAGACAGCACTTCAATACTTAGAAAAGTCCGTAACTGGACAACTTTTCAAACCATGGGAGATTGCAGACAGTACACCACGAGTCAAGCTTGAATTAGCTAATGTTTCAAATCAAGTTCGTGCCGTTGAGCTCCTCCATCAAGCTGCATATCGTACTGGTCTTGGAAACTCATTATACTGTCCAGATCATAAAGTAGGCAAAATTTCAAGCGAAACACTCCAACATTTCTTCGAAAGCAACTTTACAGCCAATCGTGGTGCTGTCTCAGGTGTTAATATTGATCATCAAATGCTCTTAGGATATGCTCAAAGCTTACAACTTGGATCTGGTGAAGGTGCAAAGAATGACAACAAATATTATGGTGGAGCTGATGTTCGTTGTGAACGTGGTGGAAAGAATGCATCAGTTGCTGTAGCTACAAACGGTGCTGGATGGTCAAATCTTCAAGAAGGTATTGCTTTTGCCGTTTTACAACGTGCAGGAGGAGTTGGACCAGCCACAAAATGGGGACAAAGTGCTGGAGTTCTTGTTAAGGCTATTCAAGCAGCAGCACCAAATACAGGAGCAACAACACTTAATGCAAGCTATTCAGACAATGGTCTTTTCGGTTTCGTCGTCAGTGGACCAGCAAAAGAAGCAGGAATCGCAGTCGAGGCTGGAATTAAAACATTAAAATCATGTTCACCATCAGACGAAGATATTGCACGTGGAAAGGCTCAATTAAAATCTGAACTTGCATTCATCTATGAAACAGACGGATCACTCGTTCAAGAACTCGGTGTACAAGGCATTGTTTATGGAAATACATTAACATTAAAGGGCTGTTTCGATGCAATTGATGCCGTACAAGCTGGTGACATCAAATCCGTAAGATGATTTTATATCCTTTAAATGTTACTTGACTAATTTTGATTATTTTTTAAGGCTGCACGCAAACTCTCAAACAAAGTGTCCATAGGAGCAGTAGGAAACTTAGAGCACGTTCCATATGCCGCAGATTTGAATTAAACAAATAAATCCTTCATTAAAATTAGATTATTATCTGTTAAAACTAAATAAATTGGGTATTTAATGTCAAATAAAAGAAAATCCTGGAACTATAATATTGTTTCCGTCATCAAGGCAGTCAAGAGTTACAGTGTAAATGCCACTTCCGATAAAAAGAGAATAAAACAAAAAAAAAATTAAATAAATGACATCAATTTAATGTTTTACTTTATTGGATATATATCGATATAATTATTATTTTTTAGGTATACAGTCACATTAAGCTTCTTAAGCAGAACAGCAGTGGAACTAGAGAATTCCAATTATAATTATTGCAACTAATAGGATGATTATTACCATCCAATAGCCAAAAGTAGAATCTTTATCAGCAACATTCTCAACATTTTGAGTCGTGCTGCTCACTCGACTGTGCATCGTATCCATTTGATCAGCAATATTGTCGATAATGTCATTCTGTGTATCAACTTCATTCCCAATTCTTATGGCTATATTCTTTTGGCGAGATATAACTTTAGACAGTGATTCTAGAGAATCATCTTGCTGTCTAATGATTTGTTGCTGTTCCTGTCTGAAAACTTCAACTGGAACTTCTGGATTTAGAATTGGATCATCATCAGAAATGTTATTTCTTGCAGCTGTTTGGAATAACTGATTGCGTGAAGAAGAAGCTGATGCATTTCGGAATCTTGAATCAATTTGGACCTTTTTCGATGCTATTTGTTCTAATTGACGAGTTCTACGCTCTAATTCATCGGATGTAACTTTTCCTTGCCTTCCAAGCACTTGAAGTTTTCTCTCAAGCTGTTTATATTCATTCTCGAACTGTCTAATTTGTATTTTCAAGCGTGTAGATATTTTATTGTACTCTATATTTTATGATTTGTTGGAGATAAGATCAACAGTTTAATTAATTGATAAGGAATGATTCATTTGTGAATAATTTCAGGTACCTGTAACAGTATTTTGTGAATCTCGTTCGGTTATTTGCGTTGTAATCTGTGTAGCTAGTCGCTCTAATGCTGAGAAATCAGATAACCACGAATCAAAATCATCTTCTATGTTAATTAAGGCCATTTTTTAAAAAATTAAGTTGAAGAAACCTTAGAATAAAGAAAAACAAAAACAAATCTAATAGAGACTGGTTGGAAATTCATATTCGGTGAGTGAAGTTAACGCATTTAAGGCAACTGCTATAGATATTGATAAAATTAGGGTTGCATTATGTGATGACATGTCAAAAAAATATTTCCTGTGACACATGAAATTATGTCACACATTTTACATGTTAACACATATTTTTCTGCGATATGTCAAACATATTTCCTGTCAAACATATTCATGTGTCCACATATTTTACCTGTCACATTATTTATGTGTCACATATTATGTTTTTCTAACATAAAATATGTTTTTCCCGTTTTTTTGGAATCCAAATTAGATTAAAAAGGTCCAAAAATTAATTTTCTATCAAATTTGACTCTAAGCAAATCATTAATGATAAAAAATCAAAAAATTGAAAATATTGAGTGACAAGAACATTTTTTATTGCTTATAAATAACATTTTCCAATTGTTTCTGCTCATTTTTTACTACCAGGAAAGGTTTCTTAAGGTCCAAAATTAATAAAATTTAAATTTTATCCAACTTAGACCGAAAAATCAAAAATTTGTCAAAAAATATTTTATGCTTGTAAAACATATTATGTGACAGGAAAAATATGTGGCACATGAATATGTTTGACATATCGCAGAAAAAAATGTGTTAACATGTAAAATGTGTGACATAATTTCATGTGTCACACATAAAATATGTCACATATATGCGCATATTCTGTAAAACATAATATGGGGCTTGGTCGTTTGTTAAATAAGTGTCAGAAATCAAAAAATGTTAACGTTTTTCTCTTTTCCTGGATATCTCCGTAATTATCTCAATAAGTAGTGTTATAAAGGTTTTGAAAACGAGCGTTTTCATGTGCATAACATATCACAAAGTCTTTTAATTAACCTAGAAAATCCAAAAAACTATCGATTTCTGACAATGAAAAAAAGTTCCATTATTTTGAATTTTCACAAAAAATAGTAATAACTTTGCGAAAACTTCATTAGAAGATACAAAAATTATATCAAATTGTAGGATTTTCAATTCTTTATAACCCTTTGCTATTAAAATCGTCAAAAAGATTGTTTAAATTAGTTAAATTAATGATTTTTCTGAAACACTTTTTTCATAACGGTCAAAATTTGAATTATTTCTTTCGTTTGTTTACATCACAAAAAAATATGTGAATTAAAAAAATCGTTTGAAGCTCATTAATTACACATATTTGGAAGCTGAAAAATTAGGAACAGATCAAGAAAAATTTATTGGATGCATTACAATGCTCAAAAGAAAACATTGATATTAATTTAAATGATATTTTGCAAAATAAATGTTTCAATTTATTGAAGGGGAAAGAAACAAAAATTGAATTTCAAAAAAACCGTTGAAATTCAATGGAACTTTTTATTCGACCGAGCCCTATGTTTTTGCAACCCTGGACAAAATTAAGATAATTTTACTGGTTTTTTGTTTAAAATCCGTTACATTTTTAAAAACTTAAATTTTGAATTTGAAATGTGAGACAAAAATATTTCAAATTTTTAAAATCCGTTGAATTTTTAACAAAACAATTTACTTAAATTATTGAGCATTGTATCAAAAGCATTATATTTAAAAAGAAAGATTTTGGTTTATAAAAGGGACAAAATTAAAAACGATTTGAGATAAGAGGGGGTCTTTAACACAAGTTAAATCATTAGTTGCAAATCCTAGCATTGCAGCAATAAAAATGGACAAACAGCTCACAACAGCAATTACATCCAAAATCCATGCATGCTAATACATTTGTAGACCTCGCAGACCTGTAGAACTAAAATAAAAATTCGAAGTAAAAAAGTAGAAAAAATTTCATGAAGACACAAAATCAATTTTCTTATATTTTTCAACTTTTTTAATAATATTCAAAAAGTTATTATGTTAATTCTTAATTAAGTAAAAATTTCTGCAACAGATACAATTAAAAGTAGTCGAATTAACGCAAAAATCGAAGTGCTAATGTGAAAAATAAGGCAACGAAAAAAGTCTTTTAGTGAATGCGTGAAAAAAATTATTGAAAATTTTGCTGATTCAAACTGTTCAGAGAAGTGAAATAATGTCAATACGCTCCTAAATTATGATTGTGAAGTCAGTTAATGTAATTAAAAATCTGATAAAAGACCACATATTATACATAAGAATCAACAATATTGGATAAATTTTTCACATAAGGAAGGAAATTGCGACGAGAAAGAAAATAAGACTTCTGCCTGCCTCGTTGAATCATTTTTCAATTTCTTCAATTAATTTTTATATTTTTTTGTTTTAAATATACATATTGAACATCTATACAATTGAGTGTACGAAAACTATAGTGAAAGGTAAGTAAAGAAGAGAAAAATACAATGCAATATCCACATAACAACAAATATAAACTGTTATTCACGAAAATAACGAGATGTGGATAATTACAATATGAGTGAGTGAAGTAAGAAAAAAAAAGATATTACGAAAAAAAAGAAGTGAGCATTCCAATACACAAGTCCGAAATAAGAAGAAACTGTGTCTTTGAACTATTTTTCCATGTACTTGGCTTAATTTGTAATTTTCCTCTACACCATCTTCTCTGTCTCACGATTCCCATAGTCTCCATTCAAGATTTTGTCAATGTAATACAATTCAAGTGACGTAGCTGCTGCTGCTAGCTTAGTCATTCATATTTAAAATGACAAGATTGCCTTATCAAACCTAAACTGTGAATTTTTCAGTTCTAAATGACTGATGTGTATGTTGCATCAAGTTGGGAAATGATAAGCTAAACAATATTGTTGACTAACCCTTATACATTTACACCACATAGATAGTTATTGATTTTCCGAAATAAAACACCTTATTGCTTTATTTATTAAATGTATTATGGGAGTTGTTCATGTATGACGTCCTGGGTATTGTGTCTGATGTTTAACTAGAGTCTGGTCTCTAAATCAATATATATAATCATTCAAATATGAAATTGCAACAGATGATAAACTGAAACTAATGCATAATAATTATTGGGGTTTTTTGTGAAAATTTGTGAAACAATCTCCACAAAATGACTTATGCTAGATCATTGCCACTTTTTCACATATATTGAGCTCAAATTGTTATTATTTTTCACAATTTAAGCTTGCAAAAACTTAAAAATACTTTTTGAAGTGGACTCTAGTGTTGCGCCATTTTGACAAATCACAAAGCATTAAAATTTAAACTCGAAAAAAAACGTTAAAAATTCAAATTTTCTAAACGCTCGTTTTTTTTCGGACAACATACGTCATAGATGAACGATTTCTTATGTTCCTCGATGGAAAACAACAAAAACTATAGTTGGAACAAAATGCTTTTTTCCGTACATATGTTTACAATACAACTTCATGAAAAAAATATGGTTCAACAACACAAAATACAATTTTTTTGACTATAAAAAAATATTTTATAATTTCCATCGAGAGAGAACAAAGGTGTCGTCAGTCAAATAATATTGTATATTAGCGAAATACAATGGAGAAGTAACCTCACTGAATAAAGATTGTCATATTTTATTGTGCTCGGTTTTCATCAATTAAATGTCATCTATATATACAGACAGGCACACATCAAAAAACAACAAACTGGTTTGCATGTTTCCTCAAGGTTACTGGGGCTAGGAAAAAATATAATACCATATGGACGTTGCACATACATTTTATTATTTTTCTATTTAAAAGTGAAGCCACAATCAAAATCTTACATAGAAATATAAAACTAAGCCAAAGAAAGCAATGCAAGTACCTTGTAAGGTTTCAATTTACTAGTTTGAATAATAATAAGCTTGTAAGATAACCGCTTATTTTGTGGGAAAAAAATCTACGCAATTTCAATACTTTTTTTATTGGGAAAAATTATTGAAGCATTAATTTTTCGTTTAATTTCTGCCTTGACTCAATGCTTGCATCCAACAAATTCGTAATGATCTCACACTTCAAGACTAGTTTTTATTTTATAACGCGGATATATTCATTCATTCATGCTCATATCTTGTTTCTCTTTCCATTTAATTTGATTGCTTGCTGAAGAACAGACAAAGAACAAGAATTTTAAGAGCGCGCTTATTAAGCAAGGCATGGAAAATCCATCCACAACTGATAATAGCATTATGAGTACAGTATCCGATGCCATTAATAAAACTACTTCAAATTTAACATTACGTGATCACACAATGACAGAGACTCCAGCTTTATTACCAATTGATCCACAGTTATTAAGTCACGTCGGTGATGGAATATTTCTACAGACAAAAACATGCCAGATAACTGCCGGAATCGCTGTATGGGTAGCACTATTTATAACATGTCAACAGATTTATCATCACTTGAGGTGGTACACAAATCCCCAAGAACAGAGATGGATAGTTCGTATTCTGTTTATAGTGCCCATTTATGCAACCTATTCATGGATAAGTTTAATGTTCTTTAATTCAGAGAGCGTTTACATATATTTTTTTACCGTACGAGACTGTTATGAAGGTAAGTGTGAATCATCATCAATGTCAAGCTAGGAAATTTCCATATACCTTTTTTATGATGATTATATATTTTCTACTTCCACATCTTTCTCTTTGTAGCTTTTGTAATTTACAACTTTTTGGCACTGTGTTATGAATACCTCGGCGGGGAAGGAAACATCATGTCAGAAATTCGTGGAAAGCCTATCAAGTCATCATGTCTATACGGAACATGTTGTCTAGCTGGAAAGACATATACCATTGGATTCTTGCGCTTCTGCAAGCAGGCAACACTCCAATTTTGTCTAGTTAAACCTTTAATGGCTTTCATAATAATTTTCCTACAATCTTCTGGACATTATCATGACGGCGATTGGAGTGCAAATACTGGATATATCTATATTACAATCATTTATAATGTGTCAGTTTCGTTGGCTCTTTATGGACTCTATCTCTTTTACTTTGCAACCCGTGATTTATTGACACCATTTGATCCTGTACTTAAGTTTTGTACAATTAAATCGGTCATCTTCTTGAGCTTTTGGCAAGGTGAGTCTGATTGAGAAATATCTTCGATGTCTGTCTGTGGCAATGAAAATGTATTTTGGAATTTATCGACGATATTTTTTTTGCGTCTACTTGATTCATGGCTGTTTCCTTGAACACCATACGACTGTTATGTGACTACTTAAATGCAACATAAAATGCTACAAATAAAATTCACACTCACTTAGTGATTTCGAATCATGGAGCGGTTATATGGCTAGCTATTTAGTCATGATGAATTGTCCAATTGCGTAAAGTTGTTTACGTAAATATTAATTGACATGAATTTATTTAAGAGCTGTTCTGTTTAATAATTCGATGTGTGGGATTTCCAGTTATTTTTTTGCTTATCAGAACAGCTCTGAAATGCTTTTAAATTTCTTTTTGAAGATGTTTTCAATGCAGAACTAGGGATTTCGAACTAAAGTGTACAAAAACACTTGAGAATTTCGTCTATCCATTTATTTTATTCCTTATCTTTTGACTTTGTTGATGTAACTTAAGTAAGATAATGGTAAAGATAGTAATTAAAATAGATTAGATTCAACTTAATCCACAATTTTTGTGTCTTCTGATTCTGGTTCTTTGACAACATAAAAAGAAAGTTCAACTATGAAAGCACGCGAAGTTCAAAATGTAAAAGGAAATTAAAACGTTAGATTTTTGAAATATTTTTCGGCCTTAAAATCGAACACTAAACGATTCTATAGACTATGGCTAGAAGAAATCGTTAAACACCCTACTTAATGGTCTTTAACAAAAACAGCGAAAATAATTTCTTTCTATTTTCATTCCCACAATAGAAAATCATTTTTTGTAATGTGAAATTTATTTGGTTTCTAAATTTCTTCTCCATTCCAATTCCGTTCTCTATACTTTATTTAAAAAAAAAATTTTAGGTGTGTTACTTGCCATACTAGAAAAAGGTGGTGTCATTTCATCGATTGTTGATTCAGCTGGAAACACAACCGCATCAGGTACTGTGTCCGCAGGATATCAGAACTTCTTCATTTGCATAGAAATGCTTTTTGCTGCCATTGCGTTGCGTTATGCTTTCCCATATCAAGTAAGTCAGATGAAAAAAAAAGTCATCTTGTAATTAGTCATTAACCTTTTCAATCTTTCAGGTTTATGCTCAGAGTTGTGCAACAGACATTCATGGCCGCTCTGTTACTATGCAATCAATTTCCAGTAGCTTGAAGGTAAGGAAAATAATTGAGATAATTTGTTGGATATATTCTTTCATTTACATATCTGTTTTTTTAATCTCGATTATGTGACGAATAGGAAACGATGAATCCAAAGGTAAGATAAATGTCAAACGTGCTCATTATGTCGATTCTAATATTATTATTGTTGAAAATTTTCTCATTATTAGGATATTATGACAGATGCTATTCACAACTTCCATCCTCAATACAGCTCGTACACTCAGTATAGCTCTGGTGATTATTATCAATTTTTAAAAAAATATATTTTATGCGTAATTTCGCATGAGTTTTAATTTCATTATGCATGCTTTGCGTTTAAATTAATTGTGGAATTTTTGAGGCTATTTTATTTATTATTTAATTTTAATGTCATGAATGGTCATTTTATATCTGTTCTGCTTGGCTTCTTATTTCTCGTACATATTTTTGGTTTTCTCTCCTTTCAATCCTCGCTGATGAGTTTCTCATGCTATACTCTAGAGTATTCTTCTTATTAATGGACATACTATAGAGTATATGCCGAAAAAAAAACACATCAAAAAGTCAAGAAGTAATTGCAGTTAGTCAAACAACCTATCTGTAATGATCATTTGACTGGCGTATGTGGATTTTGAGTAATGTGCATAAAGTAGCATGACAAACTATAATAAAACTATTAACATGTATAATTAATATGTTCAATCTTTTAATATGTTAATCTATTAATATGGATTTTTCATGTTTTGTTCGTAACTTCTTTCTCATTGCTGTTTGATTAAAAGTTTTTACATGCTACAAGCTCTTTTATATGTTAAAATTGCAGGGGTTCTCGGTTTTAATAATTCAAATCTTCTTCGAATTTGCATGTAAAACTGAATATTTGAATTGTGAAAATTATTATTCAAATCGAGGACCTTCTTCTATATATTATTGAAAGTTATTATGGGTAAAAACGGTTTGTTGAACATTAATCTGAATAAAGGTAGTGAGCGAAAAATCCATTTTATTATTTACATAATTTTCATCGTTAATTAAAGCAAAACTTATTGCAAATAACTTTTTGATTTTTGTTGAATGGTGGAAGGTTATTACATTATACCTGTTTATTTTCTTATATTATGAATTGTCTGCAAAGAGCTTCCGTAAACGTTAATAACACAATTAATATTTTATAGTCTAATAAGTCACTAATAAGAAGAAAAAACAGAAAAAAGCGAATTGTAGATCTACAAATAGAAAAGAAGTAAAATATTTTCACATAATCCAATTTTTTATTACATTCTTTGCGGCATCAAGGAAAGAATTATTGCGATAACGTATGGCTATTGTGCATTGTTACAGAATCTTAAGGTTTTGTTAGATTTCTTCGTTGTGCTACTTGAAATATTTTTATTACTTTTATGGACTATTCAGATATCAAATTGAGGATAAAGATGTTGTCAAAAGGTTACATATGATATGGATCTTATCTCAATTTTCGAATTTCGATCCATATTTGCAAAACATATAATTTTGAGCACTACATAAGAGCACTTGATATGTTATTTTGACTCAAAACGTTTGAAACGAAAATTTACAAAAATACTTGCTATGCATATTGTCTAAATATGTTCCTTTTCTGATCATGTAAACATTTCCATAGTTACATTTAAACATAGTTATATATGCAGATTTTAAACTTGATTTTATCTAAGATGATAATATTTCTTAAGTTTATTGACTGATTTTAGCGCGAAATAAATCTTTATTAGACATTTTTGAGGTTTTTCAAGTCTAATTTCCTAAATTTGCAGTTTGTTGCACAAAATTCGAATTATATTTCAAAACTTTTTGATCATTAAATTTCAAATGTAAAGCTTTGTAAAATCCTAGAAAAATTAAGAATTTCAATTTCGAACTTTAATTCCTTAATTGCAAGACTGAACTAATCGTCAAATAATCAACCTGACAATATATTCAACCAAAAATGCACATTAACCATCCATAAATCACACGCAATATTTCCCAACTTATTTCATTTTTAACTCAGCAGCAACAATCCGAACTTTTAACATCACTTGTTGATTTGACCTTGATTTTCCTCATTTCCCAAAACCTTTTTCTTTTTCTTTCTCTGAAATATGATTTTATTTTGTTTAATTCTTTTTCTTTTACAGAAGTTGTAACGCAACAACCATACGAAAGACTTTAAATCCTTAAAAATGAAATCTTTCACAATTTACGATGCAAAAAAAAGAAAAAAATTTAAATAAACTGTGAAAATTGAATAATTAAATTTAAAATAGATAAGGAAACTTCCTTCGTGGAACGTTATGATAAGCAATTGTACTTAAATCAAATAGAGTCCAGACAGTAAGAATGCGATGAATTTGCACAAAAAGAGAGGATTTTTTCATATTTTGTATTGAATTTGTAATTTTAATTCACTTTTAATTTCTTCAACCAGTATGCGTTTATAATAAATAGCTAATAAGAACATCCTATAAAGTATAAAAATTCATTTCCAAATCATATACACTAAGAAGCAACACTGAATTAGTTATGAAGCAATTAATTTAAAATGATAATTAAATAAAATATTTTTCCACTGAATGCTCAATCGCATATGATTATCTTTGTACATACATAAATGACTCTATTTAATCTACGCGTGGGTAGATGCTGCATCACAACGAATGCCTTATCTCAATTTAATTTGACAAATAACATTTCACGGATGTCTTGTTTTTTTAATAAACACTATCCAGAACATAGCAAAAAGTGTGAAAAATGACGTCCATCATGTGTGAAAAGCATGAAACTGACCTAGATTATATTGACACCATAAGCTACATGCTATGGCTTTTGACGACTTTATTGTCCATAGATAGATATTAATGATAAAAAAATTGTTATAAAAATGATATAACACGTTAAGCAATAAGTTTACACAATTATGTATAGCTGTCATAATTTCTATTTATTATTTTTTAAATAAATGTCAATTGCTGTCTTTATTTCTTCCTAAATTCACTATTATTTTTTTATAATTTATTTTAATTTGCCATTTTTTTAGCTCGCTAGGTTAATTGGATTTTTAAAACAGTCAATATCATGCACGATGTAACTTGCGATCTTTGGTATTTGGGTTGTTTGTTAATCTCCATTGGATTTAATTCGAATCTTGTTAGGATTACTCATCTTTATTGATACTTGGGGTACAAATTATGGATTGAGATTCTATCTTAGAAAATCCTTTTCTTATGTTAGTCATTTACTTGCTCAGGTTATGGAAAATCTATTTTTTTCGTTAGCCTTTGCTTCATAGGATTAGAACTCGTAGTGGCACAAGTTGTGGCTTCTAATTTCTTGATCAAAGCTTCTTATCCTCGAACATATATATATATATATATATATATATATATATTCCTGAATGAAATATTCAAATATCATCATTCAAATGGATTTTCATCTATATTTACTTAACCCTAAGTTCAAACGAATTCAGTCATTAAGAACAGTAAACGGTAATACACCTGGTAATACATCAATCATTAAGTATAATTTCATAATATATTATCATTTTGTGGAATCATTAAACCGATGATATTGACTGTTTGCTTCTTATTTTTTAATTTATTTATTTTTAAAACCTTTTATCGCCAACATAAATCGTCCACTAGATGTGATTTATGACCCGAAAGGTGTCATATCCTTTGCTGTATGATGTATATTCTAAATAGCTCTATTTAATCTCATTTTTATCGTTTAATGAAACATATTTTTTTGATTTGTACATTAAATTTATTTATTTATTTTTTTTGTAATTTCATTTTATTCTATTTTTTATTGCCTTAGCACGAAGCATGTTATTGAATTAAATGAAAGAAATAAGAGTGTTATGAAAAATTTACCCGAGAATGAAGATGTTTTGGATATAAATTAAATTAATTTAAATTGTTTATGCTTGTTCCATCAAAAAATATTATCTGTCATGTCATTTAAAGAAGACTCTCAATAGGAAATCAATTTTCTATAATGTTTTTTTAGGATTTACTGAAAGAGTTTTGAGAGACGACAAAAAAAAAATCATTTTCAATTGCATGTCTGTTTATTTTAATCCTAATCAAGATATTGTGTATAGGAAATTTATTTCTTATTTTTAAGATAATTAAAAAAGAGTTCAAAAACAGCACGTGAAATATGCTTGAAGATAAATATTTATAATCTCGAGATTGCTGAATGATGATTGTTATGTATTTTAAGATTTCAAGAGAATGTTTTTAATAATTTATAGATTTTATTTTCTAATACATTAATTTTTTGAAGCTTACATAACTAATAACTTCTACTAGCTTCAAATTCGTGAGATTTTCGACTTTTTTAATTCCTTCATTTAAGAGTTTTATGAACTTCCAGGATTGTTTGGCTTCAGTTTCCTATTTTAAGAAATATATTTAATAATGGTGTACCCAGGAGAAGGAAGTTGACCTTATCTACCCAATGACAAGTAATCTGATTAACTACGACTGCAATCTTTTATTTCTGACACAATAAGAGGCATATCCGTTCTGGATTCATTTTAGATCATTACTGTATCTTATTGAATTAGGTAAAGTTGTTTTGAATGTTCACTGGATCTTTTTATTTATTTCATCCTAATTCAAAAACAGTAATAATTTGTGTCTAGAAAACCGTTGACTAAAAAGCTATTGTATTTAAAAAACAAAATTGTAAGCATGTTGACAAAAGCGATTTTAATTTGAGATGACGCAGTAGGTGCTTCCACGTGAACCACTTGAAATGCCAATATTTTTTTTTGACAGTCTTCAGTACGTTTTGTAATTAAAAAGACTTTTAAATGTAAAAACTCAGACGTAATTTATTCTGCAAGAACGAGAATTTCAAGCTCAAATCCAAGAATGTAAAATAATACTTTTAATGAAGGAAAGTCACACGAATTTGAAGCCATAAGAATATTCTTCAAACATGAATAATCAGCAAAAGTTTTGTATTGTTTCCATTTTCGGTATTTATTAAAATCATTGAAATATTAATGATGAATTTTAAATGTAAAGCGTTGAAATTTCTAAAATGACAAAAAAAAAATCAAATCCAACAACACACAAAAATTTACCAATTTATTTCCATTGTACGACTTGTTATGTTCTTAAAGGTGGAAAAAATTCTCGTGGCATTCGTGTATCCTCATATGATCCAGATGAGTCAAGTCAACAGCAGCCACAACCACAGAAATATGCAGCAACTGAACAACAGGTTCAACCATCGCAGCAACAATCCTATAATGGCCAAAATAAACAACCAGCACAACCACCGACTCTTGGATCGAGTAGGAAATTTTCTCAAAAAGTGTCAACAATCAGTCAAAATTACAATGAGAAATCGATGCTACTGTCGAGTGATGAGGAGTATCAGTAAAATGAAGTAGCCTAATTCCTTCCATAATAAATTAAAAATGTCGTGGAAGTCGTGTTCCGTTAAATATTGAAAAAAAGAAAATTTAATTTTTGAAAAATTATTGAAACTCACATTTTGATTTACTGAAAATGATAAAAATGACAGATTTGAAAAAATAATAGTCACGGATTAGATTTAATAAAAGAGAAATTTCGTTGGACTGGGTGGAAATTGGTGTCAAAAAGGTGCAAAAATCAAACACAACTTTATATTTAATAATTATAGAATTTATTTGAGATTCGAACTCAAAGGTTTTGACTACTTAACAGAGATTTGATCTCACAACTTTTGATTTTAAATTGCAGATGAATTGTTTTGTAAAATTGATGATTCATTTAGAAGTTTGACGAAATTGGTTCTACATCATGCTTTAAATTATTCCAGATATAAAATAAAAAGTTAAAAAAACCACGAAAAAGAAAAATTCAAAAACTGATTTGCCAAAAAAAAGAAACGAATAAGTGAAAGAAAAGCAGTTCTTATAATAATTTGACTATTAGGATTCGAACCCTTTAATTTAATTTTAAACTTATACAGATATTAAGATTAGATTAAGTTTGGATAGAAATTTACTTTACTTATTTGTTCGTTTTCAGCTAAATTTGAATATCAATATTAAATGTTGATCAATATCTTAAAATTGATCTCAATTCAAAATAATTTCCGATGGCCTAGGTTTTTGAACTAAACCATCAGTTGAAAATTCAAAGTAAAACTCTAATGATTTTCTAACCATCCTCAATCTTGCTATCAAATTCCATCCAAATAATCCATCGAAAATTCTCTATTTAAAATAATAAGTGAACATAGTAACAAAAATAAAAGATACACAAACTGATCGTTTTTTTCCATCATGTATACACACTCATTTATATACACACAGTTTTTACACCCGTGTGACAAAAGAATAAATAAAATAATGAAAAAAAAAAAAGAATTAAAATCAAATAATCTCAAAAACTTAATCTGATTGATGTCAAATCATGAAAAAAATAAAAAAAACTTTTATGCAAACTTTCTGAATTTATTAAAGGACAAAAAAAGTATATATGAAATTTAAAATATTTAAAAATGATGTTTCTATCGCAGTGCTGTCGGTGCTTTGACTGCAGACATAATAAATATTGATAATAAGTATGTAATACAAACAGATGCAGTCAGAGAGAGTGAAAAACGTAGATAGAATTTTTCCTTAAATGTAAAATTATTATTTTTATTAATTCTACTGATTTATGTAAACTAATGAAAGTATAGAAGACAAGTGTTTAAGATTTAAACAAAAATATTTTTAGTATTCTCCTTAATCAAAAAAAAAAAACAATGTCTTAAGATGGATTATATCCATAAATAAAGGATCTTTAAGTTGGAATCGATATAAGATGATGATGATAATAAATTTAGATAGAAACAGGTGAATTTAGTCTTGAAAGGTAATTTTGTTATCATCAACAACATCCTTAACATCATACCTTGATTGAAATGAAGAGAATCCAATAAAAGAATTACTGTAAACTGCAAATCAGAAGCATTTCATGTGTTGTTATTGATTGCCCTTTCAGATTTGTTGATTTATTAATAGAAGCTCCTCACATTTTATTACAGAAAATATAAAATCTGTGGCTACAGAAGACTAATGATTGAATAATACAGGTGTGAATAGCTAACACCTAGAAATTATTACGTAAACCAATTTTCCAGCAAAAATATCGGCACGTCCTGTTCAGCATTTGCTGCCAGCTCTGTCCTTCTTATGACTTCAGAGAAATATGTTGCATGCAATAAGCAGTAATTCTGTTTAATTGAGTTATGGAATTTCGCAAAGAAAGAATGTTGAAATTTTCTCGAATCAACAGCTTTATTAGAAATTCATGGAAATTTTATTCTGTATTGATTTTGCATTTAAGACTACTTTTTATGGATTATAACATTCTTGATGTGGTCTTGAACAGTTAAAAGAATTGTGTCATGTTGATAAAATTATTTGAATGCAATTGCTGAGAAATAAGATTCAAACTCAAACTGATTCTACGTCCTCGCAAATGTGGATACAATTTCTATTATGATGGTCTTTAATTTGATTTATGGGACAGCTTCAAAGCATTTTTTTGAGCTGTCTTTATTGATTAAAAGCGTATGATGATTCAATTGGCTTCCAGCTTGATTTGCGGGACAAGCTGGTTACCAGATCTATAGTTTTAAGCTTGTCTTTATGAATGCATCTACAAGCTTTCTCATAATAGATTTTTAATTCTCTGGCTATTAAAGCATCTCAAAAGTAGTCAAGCCTTATTTGCTTGAAGTATGTCAAAACCAGTAAATTATGATCATGAAATAAATCACAAAAGCATTTCCCATTCCAAAAACTATTATCAGTCATTTAATCCTTAATTCACATCCATCTTCAGCATAATCACGAACATTCAGAAGCACTGAACAAGGATTACAATTTTTCATGATTAACCTTCAGTCGCGTGAAGCAAAAAATTATAGTTTCATTTGCCATCAGCCATGAGTTCTTATGACGATGTTGTTTTCGCTTTCAATAATTTGACATCAATGATCAAAGAAAGTGTTTGCAGCAACAAAGAACAAAGGATATATCCTTGGGATTCAATGCAAAACATTGACACCTTTACTGAAAGTTTCATTCAATGCTGAACAAAGAAGCTACACAGAGGAACTATGCATGCATACAGATGTAGATCTGAAAATTTTCATTATTTATGGCAAGGAAAATTCGAGTCATTCATAAAATAAATTGGAACATCAACGAGAAAATGACAATTTTCCTTAATATTGATGACACAAACAGCATGTGAACAACACCTAGTTTTAATGGTGATTGAGAATCATCAAAAATTATTTTCTTCCACAGTAGTTGGATCAATAAAAGTTTTATCTTCAGTCATATCTCAATGCAGACTGATGATGATAGTTCTTTGTAGTATTACTATAAATGCATGAGAAAGGAATCAAGAAATAAATGAGTATAATAAAGACGTCTCGCATGAAGAATCTTTTCTACTTCCTAGCAATCTTTTTCTAGGAAGCGTTGCCAAAAAGTCCTTAGTTCTTAATACCTATCCATTGATATTGAAGTGGAGATAAAGAAGCACTTTGGAAATAAATAAAAGGAGAAAATCTTTTAAGTCGTGACTATAAATTGTGAGGAAATAAAAAAATATTGGAATTGCCGAGATAGACTAGACTTGATTACAGAACTTTTATGGAAAATTCTTAATGTTGGGGAAGAAAGCATCTGGAAGGTGGGGAAATAGGAAAGATTCTCCTTTTGTAAGCTTTTGGAAGGAGCTTGAAAGCTTCGAAGGAGAAATTGAAAGCTTCGAAGGAGAAATTGAAAGCTTCATCCTCAAAATGAGCTTTTTGAACAAATTTTCTCCTCAATTTTCCCCTCAACTGGAAGATTTTTTTCACAATGGAAACTGAAGTTTTCCAATAAACTCATGCTTCCTCTATCACCTGAATGAACATCGTTAAAGTCTGGTCATGTGTAAAAATGATTTTTAATTACTCCTATCACACCATGCATCGATGGGAATTTCATCGTAAAATGTTTTTAATCACTCAATTTTTCATGCGATCTCCTGCTTCCTTTGTTGTCTATCAACACAAATTTTCGACGTGTAAAAATGTGAAATTCACGAAATGTATGCATGAATAATTCATATTCAGTTCGATGAATTTTTTATCATGATTTTTGCATTTTAATGGTTCACTTAATGATGATTGCAATTTATTCTCACGTTTCGATCATTAACAAAAGAAGTTATTTTTCACTTACTCACGGTTCCTTTTCTCGATAATTGGAGTGGATTTTAATTTTCAATATTTTTTTCACTCGCATGGAAAAGCTGCAAAAATTAAGAGAGCTGTAAAGATAGATTAATTTAATAAAAATGTGCTTATATGAATTGGTCAAGTGGTTTGTTAGTTGTAAATTGAGGATGTACTGGATGCAGCATAGCCATTCTAGAATTTACTTACATTTTTAATGATATGAAATGTTAAAGGTAGTTTCAATAGAGATAGTTGAGTATCTGGAACTGTATGATTTTATCTCGAATGGCACAAATCGGTTAATCGAATAAAAATCCAGCACCCAGCCAGCATGACTCTAGAATGGTGATGACTTCGATTTAAATCCAGCACCATGTCAGATATGATGATTTGATACCCATTCGAGTATGATAGTTGTGAGAACAAAGGCACGACATGTTTCTCCTTAACATCCAATATTAACACAAGAACTATTCTAGCAATGATACATAAAAAACAGAAGAACAGTCATTAATTAAAATACATTCATGTTAACTTCTCAGACATTTTATTGCTCAGTTTATCAATGTTTTATAAATGTTATCAGCAGATTTACATATGCATGCTTTCCTTCGTACATATGCAATTCTAGGACGTCGGTGTTTGCTTTAGACAAACAGACTAGAAGTTTTCTAGTTTATTAAAAGTCCGGTATTTGCATGTATATATAATTTGCTGAATAGCTGGGAACAGTTACATATTTATTCAAAATTTAGATAACATGGAAGTAGTTCTATAAAGTTTGAACTTTTGCTGAAAATCCACAAAACACACTCTTCGTTGTTAAAATTTAATCCAGGTTGATAAGCTTAGCCAGCAACTTTTAACATCCAAAAATGATGATTGTGTGAAGCTTTTCATTTCTAGCAGTCTATATAGACTCATCAGCATATCATCCTCTATATATTTTACTATTCTATTGTTTTTAAATAATGCCTTGCTGTATTTCAAACCTATAAAAGTCAATACAATTACTCAAAAATGTAGATTCCAAAAACTGATATTAAAATATTTATTGATATTTTTACAAAAATCGTATCAGTAAGTAGACTGTGGGAACTTGAACATATGCAGAACATACATAGCTCTTATCTTACTATTAAGGCATTCATGAATTGCTTAGCGCGGCATAAACAAAAGATTTTTGGCTATATTTTAACAATTTTCAAAAATAATAAGAAGTTCCTCTTTTGTTTCTATTTTGCAGTGCCATTGACACAAATTGCTATTAAATCCTTTTTATTGTGTGTTCCTTTTCATGAATGTGTAAAGATGATAGATAAGAGAGCAATAGCTTAAAAAGGAATAAACTTTTATGAGCTGCTTTTGTGTGTACAAAATTGTCGATTAAAATTGTTGATGTGAAACGAGCATGAAACCGAAAAATATGTCAACAATTTTTTATTCATTGCTCTTGTCACTTGCAGTTAACTGAAGTCCTTCCAATTAAAATTTGTTGCTAGATTTTTGGATGTAATTGATGAATTTCTTCGTTACAATCCATTAAACTTTTCTTTTTCAGCAAGCTTTGAAATTTTTTGTTTGAGTTTTTTTCATTTGTCATGTCTGGATTTGAATTGTTAAAGTCTACTCGATACATAGCTTTGGGTAAGAAAAAGTTACCGCGAAATTGAGAAAAAAAGCTCAGGAAAACTTTTATTTTCAACAGAACTGACCCATTTCAATTGCAGACCTCAAAAGGTTTTATTTTTCATCATTCAAGTCTACAAAGGGTTTTAAATCATCAGAAGTAACAACACTCGAGACTTCCTGTTTTTGTGAATTGAAAAATTGTTGGAAGAATTCTTCATGTCCAAAGGAAATTCATTAAAGAAAAATTGTGGTAAGTAGGTGATGTTTGGGTTTTTCCACATAAGGAAAATGAATTTTTTTTTATAAAATCACATTCAAGGAACGTTTTGAATTCCTTGTAAATGACGTGAAAAGGAAGTGCATGCAATTTATTTCTTTCCTTTCTTTTTGCTTGTTCTTTCTTTAAATTATGGTCAAGTATTTTTTAAAAGAACGAATATAAAATTGAGTGGATGCACATAATGCACATGAGTAAAGTTGGTATCAAATGAAGAGCGCAGTTCCACTTGAACTTAATTGGAACAGACATCAGTAGTATTATGCCTAAAGTCTAGTCAACTAACCTCAATATTATAGTGACATTCGAAAGGAACTGCAATAATGAATGATTTTGACAAGGCATTTAAACTTTAGATTAGTCCCAAAAATCCCATCACTGCCTATGGTGAAATTTTGAATCGTAATAGAATTTCTAATGCGATTCCCAGTATTTGAGTGCTTCTATAGATCCGAATCTCAGACAACTTGCTCTTAAGTTTCTTTGGACATCCTTTTGTTCTACATTTTATTCAGCAATATGATTTACTATCCATACCAACTTATACAACCAGTTTAAGAATAAGAATTAATTTTATTATTCATGACTATTTTGATGGTCATAGATTCTTATTCCATAACAAAGAAGACCAACCTTTTAAATCATCCACTTACTCTACCTATCAACAGAACAAACTGAATACATTGCATGCTCGAATTAACAATCATTCCTATTAATTATGCTATGAATAAGTTATTACGATTTTATATAATATTGTTATTTCAAATGGATTCATAAAGAATCCTTATCTTACCAAAAAGGTCTGTGCCAACACATATAAACCAAAATAATAAGTTTTGTGCAGCCAGAAAATATTAAGAATTCATTCTTTATGTCCGCACATCTTTCATGCTTTTTTTTAACCGAAAAAATTGTTCTGAATTATTAAAATGTGTTTTTTGTAGTTTTTCTAGCATTTTCCAGTAGTTATGCTACACACGAAAAAAAGCTCCTTTCTTATTGTTTCTCCTTCTTACATGTTTTAGTTTTCAACTGATTGTTAAGCAATACAGACATACGAAAAAAAGTTTCTTGAGAATAATTTTGTAAGAAATAGTTGAAGGAATGGGAAATAAGTAATTTTCTGTGATCTTACAAGACAAATTCATTACAAAATAAAAAATTAAGTTGAATGTAAAATTTAAGTAAATCCAGTGAAACGTGAAGAAAATTGTTGGAAGAAAAAAAAATTAAATTTATTCGTTTTGTAACTTTGTTTAGTGTTAGTGCTTGTTGGATCAAGGATCAATAAACACTTATTTACCTACTCCGTGTATAGCAATAACATTGCACATATTATAGAAAGCACAAATAAAAGAAGAAAGAAAAATTGTAAACAAAACTGAAGAGGAAGAAAAATAGTCAAGAGCAAATTAAATTCCTTAAATATCTATGGATAAATGGTTCGGCGGTGAGTTGAGATCTACAAATGCAACAGTTTAGCTAATCGTCAAAAATGTGTTTTCGTTTACTTCCAATATGCGGCAATTATTCGGGAATAATAGGTGAGAAGCGGTTCTTTTTGTTTGGGAATCATTTGCCTTTATTACCGAGAAGGTAAGGATATAATTCAATATTGTCATTGTAATTTCATTCATTTCCATTCTCATTAATTAAATTAACCATTACAATGTTGTTCATCATTTTTCACGGATAATCATTGAAATTCAATCTTTATCATCATTTTTTGTTCCAAAAAAAAAAAGACTTGTCACAAGTAGAACAAAAACATTATTAATCAATTATTTACAACAATAGAAAAATTCACGTAATTTCATTTGATTTGGTCACATGCCAGTAGCGTAGTCAGAATCGACTAGCAAAAATTTACTAGTAATTTACAGGCTTTGGAGAACAAAATTTTTTATGATGCAAAAAATTCTTTTTTTGATGATTTTTCGTAAGTTTCGAACTTAAGCAGACTTGATCAAACATCAATCTTATAATGGTGATTTCTGCACGCTCTTGTGAAGTATATGGCAAATGCCAAAATTTGAACAAAATTTTTTATGACGCAAAAAATCCTTTTTAATGATTTTTCGTAAGATTCGAACTTAAGCAGACTTGATCAAACATCAATCTTATAATGGTGATTTCTGCACGCTCTTGTGAAGCATATGGCAAATGCCAAATTTAGAACAAAATTTTTTATGACGCGAAAAATTCTTTTTTTGATGTTTTTTCGTAAGATTTGAACTAAAGCAGACTTGATCAAACATCAATCTTATAATGGTGATTTCTGCGCGCTCTTGTGAAATATATGGCAAATGCCAAATTTAGAACAAAATTTTTTATGACGCAAAAAATTCTTTTTTTGATGTTTTTTCGTAAGATTTGAACTAAAGCAGACTTGATCAAACATCAATCTTATAATGGTGATTTCTGCGCGCTCTTGTGAAGTATATGGCAAATGCCAAAATTTGAACAAAATTTTTTATGACGCAAAAAATCCTTTTTAATGATTTTTCGTAAGATTCGAACTTAAGCAGACTTGATCAAACATCAATCTTATAATGGTGATTTCTGCACGCTCTTGTGAAGCATATGGCAAATGCCAAATTTAGAACAAAATTTTTTATGACGCGAAAAATTCTTTTTTTGATGTTTTTTCGTAAGATTTGAACTAAAGCAGACTTGATCAAACATCAATCTTATAATGGTGATTTCTGCGCGCTCTTGTGAAATATATGGCAAATGCCAAATTTAGAACAAAATTTTTTATGACGCAAAAAATTCTTTTTTTGATGTTTTTTCGTAAGATTTGAACTAAAGCAGACTTGATCAAACATCAATCTTATAATGGTGATTTCTGCGCGCTCTTGTGAAATATATGGCAAATGCCAAATTTAGAACAAAATTTTTTATGACGCAAAAAATTCTTTTTTTGATGTTTTTTCGTAAGATTTGAACTAAAGCAGACTTGATCAAACATCAATCTTATAATGGTGATTTCTGCGCGCTCTTGTGAAATATATGGCAAATGCCAAATTTAGAACAAAATTTTTTATGACGCAAAAAATTCTTTTTTTATGATTTTTCGTAAGATTCGAACTTAAGCAGACTTGATCAAACATCAATCTTATAATGGTGATTTCTGCGCGCTCTTGTGAAATATATGGCAAATGCCAAATTTAGAACAAAATTTTTTATGACGCAAAAAATTCTTTTTTTTGATGATTTTTCGTAAGATTCGAACTTAAGCAGACTTGATCAAACATCAATCTTATAATGGTGATTTCTGCGCGCTCTTGTGAAATATATGGCAAATGCCAAATTCAAAACAAAATTTTTTATGACGCAAAAAATTCTTTTTTTGATGTTTTTTCGTAAGATTTGAACTTAAGCAGACTTGATCAAACATCAATCTTATAATGGTGATTTCTGCGCGCTCTTGTGAAGTATATGGCAAATGCCAAATTTAGAACAAAATTTTTTATGACGCAAAAAATTCTTTTTTTGATGATTTTTCGTAAGATTCGAACTTAAGCAGACTTGATCAAACATCAATCTTATAATGGTGATTTCTGCGCGCTCTTGTGAAATATATGGCAAATGCCAAATTCAAAACAAATTTTTTTTTTGATTTTTCGTAAGATTCGAACTTAAGCAGACTTGATCAAACATCAATCTCATAATGGTGATTTCTGCGCGCTTTTGTGAAGTATATGGCAAATGCCAAATTTAGAACAAAATTTTTTATGACGCAAAAAAATTTTTTTTGATGATTTTTCCTAAGATTCGAACTTAAGCAGACTTGATCAAACATCAATCTTATAATGGTGATTTCTGCGCGCTCTTGTGAAATATATGGCAAATGCCAAATTCAAAACAAATTTTTTTATGATTTTTCGTAAGATTCGAACTTAAGCAGACTTGATCAAACATCAATCTCATAATGGTGATTTCTGCGCGCTTTTGTGAAGTATATGGCAAATGCCAAATTTAAAACAAAATTTTTTATGACGCAAAAAATTATTTTTTTGATGATTTTTCGTAAGATTCGAACTTTAGCAGACTTGATCAAACATCAATCTTATAATGTTGATTTCTGCGCGCTTTTGTGAAGTATATGGCAAATGCCAAATGTAGAACAAAATTTTTTATGACGCAAAAAATTCTTTTTTGATGATTTTTCGTAAGATTCGAACTTAAGCAGACTTGATCAAACTTCAATCTTATAATGGTGATTTCTGCGCGCTCTTGTGAAATATATGGCAAATGCCAAATTTAGAACAAAATTTTTTATGACGCAAAATATTCTTTTTTTGATGATTTTTCGTAAGATTCGAACTTAAGCAGACTTGATCAAACATCAATCTCATAATGGTGATTTCTGCGCGCTTTTGTGAAGTATATGGCAAATGCCAAATTTAGAACAAAATTTTTTATGACGCAAAAAATTCTTTTTTGATGATTTTTCGTAAGATTCGAACTTAAGCAGACTTGATCAAACTTCAATCTTATAATGGTGATTTCTGCGCGCTCTTGTGAAATATATGGCAAATGCCAAATTTAGAACAAAATTTTTTATGACGCAAAATATTCTTTTTTTGATGATTTTTCGTAAGATTCGAACTTAAGCAGACTTGATCAAACATCAATCTCATAATGGTGATTTCTGCGCGCTTTTGTGAAGTATATGGCAAATGCCAAATTTAGAACAAAATTTTTTATGACGCAAAAAATTCTTTTTTGATGATTTTTCGTAAGATTCGAACTTAAGCAGACTTGATCAAACATCAATCTCATAATGGTGATTTCTGCGCGCTTTTGTGAAGTATATGGCAAATGCCAAATTTAAAACAAAATTTTTTATGACGCAAAAAATTATTTTTTTGATGATTTTTCGTAAGATTCGAACTTTAGCAGACTTGATCAAACATCAATCTTATAATGTTGATTTCTGCGCGCTTTTGTGAAGTATATGGCAAATGCCAAATGTAGAACAAAATTTTTTATGACGCAAAAAATTCTTTTTTGATGATTTTTCGTAAGATTCGAACTTAAGCAGACTTGATCAAACTTCAATCTTATAATGGTGATTTCTGCGCGCTCTTGTGAAATATATGGCAAATGCCAAATTTAGAACAAAATTTTTTATGACGCAAAATATTCTTTTTTTGATGATTTTTCGTAAGATTCGAACTTAAGCAGACTTGATCAAACATCAATCTCATAATGGTGATTTCTGCGCGCTTTTGTGAAGTATATGGCAAATGCCAAATTTAGAACAAAATTTTTTATGACGCAAAAAATTCTTTTTTGATGATTTTTCGTAAGATTCGAACTTAAGCAGACTTGATCAAACTTCAATCTTATAATGGTGATTTCTGCGCGCTCTTGTGAAATATATGGCAAATGACAAATTAAGAACAAAATTTTTTATGACGCAAAAAACTCATTTTTTGAAGATTTTTCGTAAGATTCGAACTTAAGCAGACTTGATCAAACTTCAATCTTATAATGGTGATTTCTGCGCGCTCTTGTGAAGTATATGGCAAATGCCAAATTTAGAACAAAATTTTTTATGACGCAAAAAATTCTTTTTTTGAAGATTTTTCGTAAGATTCGAACTTAAGCAGACTTGATCAAACATCAATCTTATAATGGTGATTTCTGCACGCTCTTGTGAAGTATATGGCAAATGCCAAATTTAGAACAAAATTTTTTATGACGCAAAAAATTCTTTTTTTGATGATTTTTCATAAGATTTAAACTCAAGCAGACTTGATCGAACATTTCACATGCTAATATTAACACCTTTATTTTAATTTTAATTGATTAATTTTTGAAAGAACTTAACGCAGCTCGAAATCGACTCGAGTTCACTCTCGTCGACTTCGTTTTTTCCGACTCTACTCAGAGTCTACTTCTTTATACAAAAAAATAAAATATCTCAAGAATATCTGAGCTTTCAATCAATCTTTTATGTTTTGGCTTTGATATTTGTAAAATTACTCTATCGACCCAACAACACGAAATTCCCAGCAATTAAAAGTTTCTAAAATTGAGTAAATTATTTAACAATTAAATTAACTTTCTCTTCAAGGTCTTTCTCATGCACAGCAATTTATCCAATAATCGCAAAACTTTGTTCAAAACCAAATATTGAGAATTATCAAGATAATTCACACAACCAAGAAATCAAGAAAATCTATAAGCAATTATGATATCAAATGTGTTGATCAAATAAACAAATATAATGGGGGAAAAGTACTAATTTTCCTGATGTAAAGCACATTCAAGGTTAAATTTGCGTATGTTATTTTAAGCATTAAAGAATAAATGAGACTTTGAGGAAATCCGGAAATTAATTTGCACAAGTAAAATGATTGAGATCCTGTGGAGGGCTTCAGTTATTGCTCTTTTCGTAATTTGTTTCCGAGGTGAAATATAAAAACATGAGATTCATTATGAATCTGAGATTATTTTGTTTACTTTATTGAATGTTTCGTAATTGCTTTGCAATTGGATCCAAACATAGATATCAGTCAGGTTTAAATAGTCAAAATATACTTAAATTTCTGTCAAATATCAATTGACAATTTAATGAACAAAATATCACCAAAAACTCAAATTCAATTAAAATCAATTAAACAAAAAAAAATTGATTAAATTAAAAATCCGATAAATTAACAATTTAATTGACATTTTAACTTCCAAAAATCAAATTAATTTTGATAATTAGGCAATTTAAGGATCAAATTACACTTAAAAAATTCAAACATTTACAGCACACGACAACACATCCATATGAATTCATAAGAAATGGATGAAAGGAGTTAACACTATTAGCTTAATACCATAAACATTGGCTGTAGCCTTGATTATTAGTTCAATACTTTTGCTTAAAAAAGAAAAAGCTCAATAGATGGAATAAAAAGCTGAAAACAAGCAGTTGGGAATGTACGCCACAAAATGCTAGTCGAAGAAAATGCTTCTAAGAAATTATTCATACATAACGGAATGCGAATAATTTATTTTTTATTCTAAAGCTTAAGGTTAAAAAGGATGAAAAAACCAAGAAAAAGGAAATTAAATGAAGATTTTTTTTCATTTCTTATTTAATTCATTTTCCAGCCTTTCCTTGAACTTAACTCTCAACTCTTATAGCTGAATCTATTGAAATTGGAAACAATTGCGTTTCAATAAACTTCGCATGACTACAAAAAGAAATATTTTTTTTTTGTTAAGAAAATGTTGCGGGGAAAATTTTTGTTCTTGTTTAGCAGCAATGGAAAAACTTTCTTTGATGGAATTCCTTGACAAAAGTCGAACGACTTGAGCTCAAAACATTGCCGGGAACTTTTTATTGTTGAAGAATCTAAAATAATCAATAATCGAGTAAATAAGAATGAATTAGAGTTAATTCTTGACAGACAGGTTGATTAATTTATAAAAGCATAATTACAATTGTTGCTGTTGGCCGTAAATCGAGTTAGAGATCGGATCTTACTTTGTAGTTTTTCATGAAAATTCAAGTTTATAAGAAAGTAATGTGAATATGCCGCATCACATACATACATTTAGTCATAAAAATATGTAAATTTAGGCATTTCTAAGCATAGCAAATTGGGACACACAAAATGAGAACACGACGGAACTTTATTATGATTTCTATTGCTACTACTTTAATACAATACTGATGTTCATGACGGCGCTATTCTGTGCATGCAACGATAAATTTTACTTGATTACAATCAAATACTTATGACTAGACTAGCTGCTGCTTTTTGCAAAAAATGGCAAGAAAATTATTTTATACTTCTTTGGTGCCTGTAATTCACCCTTAATGTACACTATTATGACTAAGTAGTGCCATAAAGTGGCAAAATATTATAATTTCTTTGATCGCTTTTTTTAGCGCATCATTATTTTCACTAAATGGCAAACATCAGTCAACATAAAAAAATGCTTTCTTTCCACGTGATTTACAGTTCGTTAAAGAATCCACAATTGGAATGTTTCGTGGCTGAAATATAGGTCTGTCTATTGTAAAAAGTTTGTGAATTATGATAAGTTTGTTGATTTGCTGTAAACTAGATTTACACTAAATTTGTGGATGGGAGTCACGTTAGGGCTGTAAGCTTTGCAAGTTTTGTTTTGTAAATCATTGATGATGATGTCTGCTTTTAAAAAAGACACAAACATAGATCAAAACTGTGGTTTTATTTTTAAGATAGTATAATTTTGGTGCAATTAAGCTGTCAGCATTCCTGTTCTGCAACTATTTATAAACATCTCACTTAAGATCACATCCGATTTCAGAAACCTAAAAGAAAGCTGTTAAAAAATTAATTTGATCTTAATCACAAAATTAATTTTTATGGGGTTAAATTTTTAACTTGCTGTATATTGTCTCAAAATCTCATCTTTTATGCCTTATTTAACCCAAATTCACAGAACAACTTACTTGACGTCGATTATAGAGCCTGTAGATCCAAAATGAAAAGAAAATCCATGATATTTCCAGTCATTATTAATTATTTATTGTTCCTCATCAAAATTTATTCAATTCCTGGCTGTTCCTCAATCTATATTTCCTCTATCAATGCCAGTGAATTTAATTCACAAAATAACCTGATTTAATTTTTGAATTTCTAGGCTCAATTCACCTGAAAAGGTGGATATGAGAAAAATATTCGAAATAATTAATTTAATGCCTAAAATCAATACAATTTGATATTTTCTTACTCTTTGGTGTCTAGGTAAGTTGTCTATATAAAAATTGTTGCCAACAAATGGCTTAATTAATTAATTTTTTATAAAACGTAACTTGGTGCGACTTCACAAGTTGACAAAACGATTTAAAAAGACTGATCAAGTATAAAATTGATTACAAACTCATTACAGAAGCGCATTAATGATCAAAGTCATAGTAAAGTTAACGAAATATTAAAATTATCAATGAAATTGTCTAAAATATATGTATACTTTAATTGATTAAAGTGAAAGAGGCATTAAATTATTGCAAAATTATTGGCATGTTAACAGACTTTTGGAATTTGAAAATATTGAATTAATTTTGAACTTAATCGAAATTCAAAATTTTATATAACGTAAAATTTTTCAACACTCCCAGCCAGAAAGTGATTTACATGTTAAATGATATTGAATACGATAAACTGTCTAGTAAACAAAAATAAATTAAATCAACTTAAAATTGAATTGTGTTTATGATGGATATTGGTGTTCATGTCTCTTTCCAACTGCTGTTCTCTCGCCATTCCAGTGGAAGATATGTAGTTCTATAATTCCAGTCTTCATTGAGTCTTCAAGATCCATCCCAATCATTGTTGGAGATAATTGTGTCCAGTCCTACAGCAATCTAAATAAAATAAAGAACAAACATCCACAGAGGGAATAATTAAGTCGCAATCGTGAGATAATGAACTTTATGTTCTTATTTCTCTTATCTTCATATTCATATCGAAACATTCGATGTTTAATGCTCTTATGATCTGATCAATACAACCTATGAAATTTAACTGAGGTTAATAACTTTACATTAACCTGAATGGTTAGTAGATATGTTCCAGCATTATCATATGCTGAAACCCATTCCAATCAAGAGTGGTGATCCTCTCCTCTTTGTCTCATCATTTTTGATGTCAACAAAAAGATTTAATTTACTGCCTGTATCAAAGGTCAGTATATAATGTCCTTCTACGGAAACATTATAAATAATGTATGCGATCGCAATTTTTCACCAAGTGTGTAAATTAAAGTAAAATGGCCAGTCTTACCATTTACACTGTTCGGGTACCCTAATAAAAAATTTCAAACATACAAACTTATTAAGTTTCTTCATCAACTTATCACAACTGATGGATATAATGGGATATTTTAATCCCTGATCAGAGAGCTAAATAATTTAATTGATATTTCTATCTTCATAATATATCTTTCACGATTATTCACGACTGACTTTTTAATCCATATATATATACTTTTGACTGGCAACTATAAATTGATATATAATGTCTCAAACGACTCAATGGAAATGTGATAGAAATGTCTATTCATTTCAATTTTCACAAAATAAATTATTAAATTAACAAAACATTCAATAAATAAATAAATAGAACATGAACCAATAAATTATATTAACCATCACAAGTGCCATATTTTAAGCACCAATTATTTAATGAACCAACATTCGATTCTTATGAATCTTATAAAATTATTAAAGACTATTATATTTAACTTTGTACAGAATATTATGAAAGCATAACTTCAAATTATAATCATTTATGTGCCTTAATTTCTACATGATCATCTTTGTGATCGTATAACAATGTCTAATGAATATCAACTTTTCTAAACCATTACTGAGAATTTCTTTCCCTTGTGTTTCAAATTCTTCGCACAAAGAATTATGCAAGACAATTAAAATTCCAAATTCTGAACATTTATCTTCAACTACGTATCACAATTAATATCCAACGATTTATTTGCCTCTAAAGACACTAGCTTATGATTTACTAAGCTTTTAATTGGATTATAATTCATTATCAGGCACAACTAAATGAAAATTGGAAGTTCTTGTTTTCATCAAATTATTAACTCGCGTGTATTCAGAAATTGTATCAGTGAACAATCCATCACTTTTTAAATTATTGAATCTCTTTTTGAATTCTTCATTCTCAGCTTCTGAATCACTATTTTGATCATCAGATTTTCTATTATTATTATTGTTAGATTTTAAGCATTTTGAGTTGGACTCATCTGAATTACAATTTAGAGATTTGTTAGTGTTGTTAGTATTGTGTGTGTTATCATCTTCAACTCTCTTATAAGCCTTTCTGCTATAACAGTACAGTGCATGATGTTTCATTTGACAATTTTCAACAATACATTTCATATTTTTGTTAAATGGACATGGATAATGCTTCTTCTGCCCACAAAATGTACAACGGTAATTTTCCTTAGCTAATTGTGAAACTGACTTTCCGTCAAGTTTCCACAAATCTTTGCATTTGTTTGATGGATGTGAATTATTACGATGATACCAGCAATAATTAGAATCGAATTTTATTTTACTTTCATGCTTATTTACTTCATCTTCATCTTCTTCTGCGTCTTCAACTTCAGAATCTGTATTAGTATTATTAAACCTTTCACCATTTTTATTTGATTTATTGGAATTAGTATCAGAATCTAAATTCATCTTATCATTTCTCATTCGTAGCTCTAACTTAGGCAGTTCTTTATCAAGAACTTCAACCAAGTGACTCAACATGACAGGTTCATTCTGAGATTCCTTTTCAAAATGCTTATCTATCCACTTATTTTTAATGAAATTTGGAAATTTATCGGCAATCTCAGTGATGAACATTTTGTTAGTAATGTATGTTAGGTCATTATAAGCTTCAGCCAAAAAATTGAAGTTACGAATCTGGTCTATAAATTTAATTAATTTTGTATATTGTTCAGACTTAATTGATGGATGCTTTGTTAATTCTTTTGCATCACTACTGACTGTATTCATATTATTCTTCAACCTTTCATTAACATTTTTCAAGCACCTCTTATAAGTCTTGAAGTTAAAAAGCCCTTTACCACCGATTCTCATAACTTCAACATTTTTAATTGCAGCTTGAATTCGTACTAAATTTTCATGATCTGTAAATTTATGCTGCGTACTCACAAACGATTCATAAAATGTTACCCATGACATGTCTGTATCAACAACTTCTGGTAGCTTCATTACCGACTGCTTGTCGAAAAACTCAAATGCCTTAACAGCAAAAGTAGACTCATTTCCAGTAGCAACTTCACTTGATCCTTCACCTTGCGATTCTCCATGTCCTGGCTGTAATTGCATTCTTTTAAATAAATTATTTTTTATCCTCGTACATTCCTCACATAAAAATTCAAACTTATTTTCAACTGTAAGTATTTCCTGATCACTCAAACAATTTCCGTGATATTCATTTTCACATCCAAAACATACATGAATGTTTATCTCAATTAATTTATTACAGACAAAACATTTAACATCAGACATCTTTAAATCTTTTGACTCTTCTGTCAAATCAACAATTAATTCTTCAATAATGTTGCCACTAAGCATTAAAAATTTACGATAGCTAGCAAACGAATGCAGCAATCTTAATAATCACTTCACAACTATTTACTCAAATAATCTTCTGTTCATTAATTAATTTTAAACAAATATGATGCATCCAAACAGAACAATTCCTACATCCACAATTAAATCTATCTTCTTAAGCTCTTTTACACTGTTAATTTATTCCTTCATATGATTTTATGATCAGATTTCATCAAACTTTTTCGTTTGGAATTAATTATGTTAATTACACACAACACTTATGCATTCCCCGTTGTTTAATTAATAATTTATATTATCTAATGGGATTTTGCAGTCTTAAAAGTGATAAATTAATATCGAAATTCACTTTTTCAAGACAAAAATATAAAATTATCTTAATCGTACACTATTTCTTACTTTCGAGAATTTTTCTATATCTCACAACGTTATTTTATCATTTGAACACATTAATTCACTTAAACAATCATTAATTATTTAGTTTAAATTGATTTTTTTCAAACAAACATCTGATTTTGATTCACAATTAATAATTATGTCCACAATAATTTAACGAACTTTTGCAATTTAAACTTGCTATAATTTTCAAATATTAGTAATATCAACGTACTATTTGCTATAAAATATATATTTTTTTAAATGAAATATCTCAAATTAACAAATTGACTTATATAATCGTCCAAATTCTTTCATAAAACGCACAAACTATCAAATACAAAAACGTGCTATAAATATTCAACTGTATCTTTAAAAAAATTTCACTGGATGTTTTTTCTCTGGATCTCACAATTTTTTACTGGATGTTTTTATTTTCTTTAAATCTTCATGAGAATGCACTTAGATGCTTAATATCTTCTCAATTATATGTATTATATCACTTCACTACATCCAATGTGAATCCAGAGTGAATTGAGTGTTAAAAAATTAATTTGATCTTAATCACAAAATTAATTTTTATGGGGTTAAATTTTTAACTTGCTGTATATTGTCTCAAAATCTCATCTTTTATGCCTTATTTAACCCAAATTCACAGAACAACTTACTTGACGTCGATTATAGAGCCTGTAGATCCAAAATGAAAAGAAAATCCATGATATTTCCAGTCATTATTAATTATTTATTGTTCCTCATCAAAATTTATTCAATTCCTGGCTGTTCCTCAATCTATATTTCCTCTATCAATGCCAGTGAATTTAATTCACAAAATAACCTGATTTAATTTTTGAATTTCTAGGCTCAATTCACCTGAAAAGGTGGATATGAGAAAAATATTCGAAATAATTAATTTAATGCCTAAAATCAATACAATTTGATATTTTCTTACTCTTTGGTGTCTAGGTAAGTTGTCTATATAAAAATTGTTGCCAACAAATGGCTTAATTAATTAATTTTTTATAAAACGTAACTTGGTGCGACTTCACAAGTTGACAAAACGATTTAAAAAGACTGATCAAGTATAAAATTGATTACAAACTCATTACAGAAGCGCATTAATGATCAAAGTCATAGTAAAGTTAACGAAATATTAAAATTATCAATGAAATTGTCTAAAATATATGTATACTTTAATTGATTAAAGTGAAAGAGGCATTAAATTATTGCAAAATTATTGGCATGTTAACAGACTTTTGGAATTTGAAAATATTGAATTAATTTTGAACTTAATCGAAATTCAAAATTTTATATAACGTAAAATTTTTCAACAAAAGCTACAAAGATCCAAATCAATAAAATTTCATCAACGATAACATCAGCAACACTTTTTCCTAATTTGATTCACGTTTCTGATATAACTTTATTTATAGAAAATATATTCAGCAAATTCGTCGCTAATTTTACTTCAACATTTAATGATTCTTTTGATATATTCAGCTCTATTTTTAGAAACGCTAGCTTATTATAATTTTTGGAGCAATTTGCATAACAAATTTGTATATTTTGGGAATCATTAACATGAAATTGTAATAAAAATTAAGGGATAATTTTAAGGGATGAATAAAAAATGTTATGGAATTCTTCCTTTTTAACTCATAAATGCCAGCCAGTCTATTATTATTCAGAAATGATTTATGGTTAATTTGATGGATATACCTTATCTTTGATAAAAGGTTTTATCACTTAAGAACACGCAAATATTAAATGTGAAAGTTCAAGGAGGTTTTGCGTGTAATTTGATGAAAGAACCTTGGGATTTGGTAATTGATCTTTGAAGGTTCCTCCAAATTTCTAATTGCATCCCAATTCTCTAATTGGTTCTTAAAATAATTATATCCAAACTTGCAATACAAAAACTTTTACATTTAGTCTTTTCACTTAAGTCATAAAGAGAAAACTTTTAGTCAGTTGACATACATCTTAGCACCTTATTGTACCATTGAATAAAAAAGTTTAAGTTTTCCATCGAGATAGCAGAAGTTGCAGTAAAATTTTAAACAAAAACTTTTAATTGACTAATTTAAAGCCCTCAATCCTCCAATTAACGCTTCTCGAAATGAATTTTTCAGTATGCTTCTTCTTTCATTCCACATCAACATTTCAATTACAATAAATATAAAGTAAAGAACTAGAATGTGACATGGAACATGAACATTTGTAAAGTAAATACCGTTCAGCAAACTACAATTTATTTTATATGTGAAAATAATGTCTCGATTGGAAAGAAGAAAAGCAAGCAAACCCTTTCAAAAGTTATGGATGTGGTAAATAAAAAATCATTTTTCTTCCTTCAGCACAACAACAACAAAAGAACGAAAATGCCCGAAAAAAGTTTACATCACGCAAAGTTCAAATCGGCAGTAGTCAGAATTGATTGTTGGGAATTTAAACAGTGAGAAATGACTAGAGTCAAAAGTAGAGTCTGATTGTATTGTAGTTTAATCGAATAGTATAGAGCGGCATGACTCAAATGTACTCAAACCCCGTAATTTCAGGTTGTTGTAATGCTATCTATTTGTAAAGATATTGGGATATCCTTAAAGCAGTTTGTCTTGATAATGAAATGAGAATTGAAAATTGAACTTTGCCTGTAAATCTAAGCAGGAGGCATAGAAGATCATCTCGAAATGATTTAAGGACAATTTTTGGTTATCGTGATAAGTTTAGAGCTGCAGTTATTAATAAAACTGATTAATGACATGTAAGTGTAGATATTGCTCAAAGAGCATATCTGAAGTAGATTGGTCGAGCATAGGGTTCGCAGTGAAACTGGTTGTATGTATATAACGGATAGGCGAAGTGAGAGAAGTACCTAGATGGCCGAGTGGCAGGAATCTCTGATCGAGTGGTCAGAGATCGCGGGTTCGATTCTTATCAAACCCGACTTGTTTTACATTTGTATGTAAATATAGCAGTTATAGCGAGATCTACAGTAAGCTTAAATCATACCAAACAATGCAATTATAACCTCAAATTAGTGAGATCCTTAAAAATTCCGAACATCTGATCCAACAGCATTGATCGCATCAACAAAATATATTCAGAAGCCGGTTTTAAGGCCTTGCGTAGCACCTAATCTAGAAACCTGACTCAGAATTCACTATTCTTTCCAGTATTATGAAATTCCAATCGTTATAATTCACAAACCTCTATCAAATTGCTTCTGTAAGGGATCGTTCACGTATGACGTCC
Source organism: Chironomus riparius (assembly GCA_917627325.4). Lineage (NCBI taxonomy): Eukaryota > Metazoa > Arthropoda > Insecta > Diptera > Chironomidae > Chironomus > Chironomus riparius. The sequence continues at coordinate 45,375,993 of OU895877.1, forward strand.
GAAAATAACGATCATTTTTCAAAAGAGAACAATGGATTTCCAGGAATTTCTATTGTCCTTTTCTTGCTGACCCCCCCCCCCCCCCTTCTGGACGTCATAAGTGAACGGCCCCTAATGTAAAATGCATGCGTTTCCAATTCCCAACAACAAAAATTCTCTCTTCACTTGCTTGTTTATGTTTGCTACCACCGACGGTTGCTTATGTACATTACCCCAACACCAATTTACAGAACTACATTCATAATTACTTCTTGGTAGAAAACTTTTATACTCTTTATACATTTGCGGGACAGTTGGTCGTTGTGTTTCAAGCAAAAAGGATCGAATAGAAAAGAAAGAAAGAACTAAAGTGAATTTTAAGTGTCAAAGTAAAGAAAAATCAATAAATGTGTAAAGGCTAGCTTTTCCTTACCACTTTCCAATTCTTGCTTTCTCATTTCTTCGCCTCGTTCATGTTTTGGTGACGATGTAAATTTTTTTATTTAAATAATTTTTCATTCATTTCACATGCAGTGATTATTGGTTAAGCCATACTTACTTAATGACTCTTTTCCTACATAATCACAAATGACGCAAAAAGCAGAAATAAAATCGTAATTGTTAAGATTAATATACTTGTGTTTTTTTAACATTACAGGTCGCGCGGAACTTCAACAAGAATGGATCGATATGAAAAGTTGGCTCGCATAGGAGAGGGCTCATATGGGGTGGTTTATAAATGTCGAGACCGTGAAACAGGAAGCTTAGTTGCCGTGAAGAGATTCGTAGAATCGGAAGATGATCCCGCAATTAGAAAAATCGCCTTACGTGAAATTCGCTTACTAAAGGTATATAATAAATTCTTTATGCTGCCACCTTTGAATAATTAATGTCCATTTTATTGATTTTTTTTCTCTCCTTTTTTGTTGCTATTTTAAATTATAGAATTTAAAACATCCCAACCTTGTGTGCCTTCTTGAAGTATTTAGACGCAAAAGACGATTACATTTGGTATTTGAATTTTGTGAGCATACAGTACTGCATGAATTAGAACGAAATCCTCAGGGTATGCTCTACTTAATTATTATCGATGATTCATATTAAGACTTACCGATTAATCATTTTATTTTAGGTTGTCCAGATAATTTGACTGCTCAAATCACATATCAAACATTAATGGGAGTTAGCTATTGTCATAAGCAAGGATGTCTACATCGTGATATTAAGCCTGAAAATATTTTATTAACTGCACAAGGTCAGGTTAAATTGTAAGTCAAGTTTAAACAGGAAATTAAGGGATGGGAAGGAACTACCATTTAAAAAAGTTTTTTCCCTTTCATTTGTAATTTGCATTTTATGCGAAGCTACAAAAGTTTCTTTTTCATAGACAAGAATGTTTGAACTTTTGGCATTTGACATTCATGACGGGGCATAATTGTGGTTCTATTATGATATAGATACCGTAAATATTGATTGCTCATATAAAGCTTTTGGTGGAATTTTGTAATTTTTCAAGCAACTATTGCAGGAGTGTATTTAGGGTATTAAGCTTCCTATACCCAGCCCTTTTACAAGCCTAGAAACTCCTGTGGTTGCCATCAATATTTAATCACGTAAATCCCCTGATCGTTGCTATGGATAACAATTTATTGTCGTATTCAAAACTAATTACATCAATAAATTTTTCAGATGCGACTTTGGATTTGCGAGAATGTTAAGCCCTGGAGAGAACTACACAGACTATGTAGCAACGAGATGGTATCGTGCTCCTGAACTCTTGGTTGGTGATACAAATTATGGAACGCCTGTTGATGTTTGGGCTATTGGTTGTGTTTTTGCTGAGCTGATTCGAGGTGATGCTCTTTGGGCTGGACGTTCGGATGTTGATCAGTTGTATTTGATAAGAAGGACTCTCGGTGATCTTTTGCCAAAGTAAGTTTCCTTTTGTTCCTAATTGATATTTATTAATTTATTATCTCAATTCCCTCAGGCATCTACAAATCTTTAGTCAAAATGAGTTCTTTAGAGGAATCTCCTTGCCAGTGCCGCCCACACTTGAGCCATTAGAGACAAAAATGCCTCAAAGGACGCTTCAAAATCCATATGCGATTGACTTTTTAAAGGTAAATTGATCTTTAATGGATATTTAATGACATATTGATTATTTCCGTCATTTTTTATTATTTACTTCCGTAGAAATGCTTAGATAAAGATCCAAATAAAAGGTGGTCATGCGATCGATTAATTCAACATCCGTATTTTGAGGATTATATTGTAAAGACAAAGGATCATGAACAGAGCTCTGCAAGCTTACCAGACAGCAGTCGGCAGCGTGAAAAATCAAAAATTTCACAGACATCACTGCCGACGCTAGTGCAGCAAGAAAGCACATTTAAAAATCAGAAAAGTACATATTCACGAGCTGACTTCAATCATTTACCGACGATTTGAAATTGTACTATATCATAAGGAGTATTTAGTTCCAAATTTTTATGTTTTTGATGTAATTTCTGTTCCCCTCAACATTTTAATTCTGCCTGTAAAAATACAAATACGAATGAAAATGATGGAAGTGAGTCAAAAGAAGAGAATCTGACTAAAATATATTATTATCATGATCAAGGCTTAGGGCTAGGAGTTTAAGGTCATTAAAGTTTATTGATAAAGAAGGAATACAATAGAAATGACTTAAGTCACAAACATTTAAGCTAGATAAATTGCAAAAAAAATGATAAGAAATGACAGTACCTGCAAAAACCTTAAAATAATCCACAGAAATATGCCTTACCAAAACATTTTTAATTAAAAAATCGTCAGTAGATTTTAATGACCATTGACTCAAGGCACAGATAAAGTAATATTCTTCTATAAATATCTAACCTTAAAAAAACATGATATAAGGCTGATTAAAGCTGATACAGAATATTCTTGGCATATTTTTGCTAAACAAAATTTAAAATTACTAAAATCTAATACAGAAGTCAAGATTGCCGATGAGATTGTTTGGGTTTTGAATGGTCGGGATATAAGTTGAACTTAATGAAAGTAACTTAAACTGTAGAAGGATTTGGATTGTTGACAAAAATCTTTTTACTACTTGCTGCATTCATAAAACAATTTAGATAATCCAAAAGGGTCACAACTCCATCCATTGTTTGGGCGATATGTGTTGATCATGTCCAGACATGTTCAAACTTATACAAAAACTACATTACTATTTTGAGCTTCAATCATCATTCATAAAGGGATCTTATACATATCGATTATTTAAATCAGTGTTCACAGCGCAGCACAACTAGTCACAAATCAAATCAACTTACAAAAACTCAAAATCCAAAAAATCTCAACGAGGGCCTCGACTTTATCTATGAAATTTATCGTTAAAAATATAACTCATGTCCGTCCTTACTGTAGAATCCCTTTTAAATATTTATATGGTTCTCATTTGTTTTATAAAGATTCGTTGAAAGTTCTGCCGTTCAGAAGAAAATGTGTTTAAGCTTGAAATAAAAGTTATAAGAATGAGCTAATTTTTTATTATGTAGATACAACCTAAAGGAACTGCGTTTTAAATTATTATAAGTTATTGTATTTTCAGCCTATAATTAAACGAGTGTTGTAAATATTTGTGACTCTTTAAAGTTGTACAAATATTTTTTTGTCAAGCGCTATCGCAAATAATGTCATTATCAGCTCGTTATCTTATCTTTAGTCTCGTTTGATAAATATAGGTGCCAACAACAAGTTTTATTTTAGTAATGTCTAAAAAATAAGAGCAGCTAGTATGACTACTCGCGTTCGTAGACGGTCACTAGTACAAAGCAGCTTCATTAACACCACAAAGTATGATTTGACTAAAGAAAGTGATAGGAGGACATCCTTTATCGAAAATGGATACGCTAATGAAGCAATTCCAATTGAGGATTTGGCACTGATGGGATTTTATTTCTACAAAAGACCGGATATTGTGAAATGTGTATTTTGTTATGTGACTTTAGAGCATTTCGAATGTGGAGATACAGCACTTGGAGAACATCTTAAATTCTCACCAAATTGTCCACTGCTGGCTAAAAGAAGATCAACTGGAAATGTCCCAATGGATGAAAAACTTTTCCGACAGCGAATTCCATCAATGAGCAGTTTTGATGAGTGTGGAACAAAAAAACCGAGAAAAAATAGCAAACAAGAGTTTATGGAATATCCAGAATATAGATTGCTGCAAAAACGACTCAATTCATTTGAGACGTGGCCAGTTGGAATCAAACAAAGGCCATTGGAATTAGCAAATGCTGGATTCTTTTACAGTGGACAATCAGATCTAGTAATTTGTTTCACATGCGGTGTTTACCTTAATCAGTGGGAAAGCACCGACAATCCATGGGTTGAACATAAAAAGCTAGCCACAAAAGAGTGCAACTACCTCGCATTAAATCAAGAAATTGTCAAAAAAGAAGAGGAAAAGTATGAACAGTTCAAGAAACTTCAAGCTACCGAAAATGAAATTACAGCCTTAAATCTTAATGACAAAGAAGAAGACAGTGCCGAAAAAAACGAAACAGAAGCGAATTTTGAGACTCTGTGTAAAATTTGTTTGGAGCGGAAATCACAAGTAATATTCATGCCATGTGGACACGTCGCTGTTTGTGGTACTTGTGTCTTTGGGATTGACGACAAATGTCCAATATGTAGAGCGGAAATAAAGGAAAAAATTCAACTTTATTATGCATAAAGTCTGTTGGAATTATTTGAATCCATTTCATGGTCTACTGCTGGGTGGTGGATCGTGTCAAGGAACTTGATAAAATTGAATTTTAAACACCTTAATAATTTGGTTAGTCCAAATTTTGATCTCGAAGAAATTGTTTTAGAAATTATTAAATAAGTTATCTTAAATAGGTGAAAGTTATCATATGTGATATAAAATATAATTTTAGTTTTCCAATAAAATGAGTGTACTTTTGATTTTTAAAGATATTAATCTAGTTGAGTATTAAAAATACTTAAGATATGCCTTATAAATTGATAAACAACAAATAGAATTATTGAAGTTAATCTTATCTCTAAGTAAACACACGAAAAGTATGACAACCTAGGGTAAGGAACTGATAAACCAAATTTCGATCATTTTTGATTAGTTCTAGTAAAACCTTGTTGATGCCATTAGTTTGATCCTTCTGAATTTTTAAAAACTTATTTGCTAAGTTTCAAGAAACTCTAACCTAGAATCAAAAATGGATAAATTTGTTGTTTTACTGTAACAAGAATTGGTGATTTGTAGACCCAAAAATTGTCTTTACATTTGTTATTACCTTTCCGAGTTTAATTAGACTAAGTTGGTTGAAAATAAGTTCAGTAGTCTTTAAATGACACTCAAATCTCAATAGTAGTCTTACCCTTGAGACCTGTTAAATACCCTTCCCTTGAAATTATCACACTTTATACCACATGACTAAACGTAAATAATGTCAATTACGATAAAATATAAGGAATCATTTTGAGCTCTAGAAACTGAATGAATGATTGCATTCCAAATAAAAAATAATTTTCAGAATTAAAAGTTATGAAGTGTACCTTATCTAATCAATTAACAGACGTCTGTAAATATTTTCTGAGTAAACATTATTTTCAATTGCCATCTACTCGAAAAACACTTGCTGCAAGGAATTACAAAAAATTATAAAAATTCTTCTTAGAACGAAGTTCTGCAAAATTACAAAGCTGACGTCATCCATGGAATTCCAAAAAAGCAAATAAACATATAATTTCGCAATATATGCTTCGATGAGCAGCAAAACAAAATTTAAGTCGCAAAAAAACAGTAAAATTCGTATTGTCATTTTAAAGCCCTCGATTCTCTCAATTGAATTCAACCGAACAATTGCTCTAGAAAAAAAAATTCACGATGTGTTGAATAGATCTCGTGTTTTTCTAGCACTACTAGGGATTCCCATATTATTGCAAAATTCAACGAAAATAGATCAGTTCCTATGTGCAGCACAGAGTGTCTGTTTTATATAAAACTCGAATTTCGGCCCACATCTGCCAGAAACCCTACACAAATATAATAAAAATCGTTGGGAATGAGGGGAAGTTCAACACACACATAAAAATATTGTATTAGAGAAAAAGCGGAAGTACTTCTCTCTGTTGCACGAGAAAATATTTCATAGAACTTTCAGTTAGGCTTCAGCAACGGTGCGCGTTAGTCAAAAAAAATATAATTTCTAAAATATTTTAAATTTTCTTCAGTATTAAAAAAAAAGGACATTAGAACTCATTGTACCTGAATTATAGAGCATCTAAAAATAATATCAAGTGAAATAAAATAATAAAAAATTTATCGAAGAGAAAACAAGAATTTATTGACAATAATGAAATAAAAATTTAAAAATTAGCTTGTTTTAACTTTGTGGACATAAAAAATGGTAAGGATGGGCTACAATAAAGATAATACACCTTAGTCAATAGTTAAAACAATTGTTTACATCTTAAGAAACATCAACAAAGATTTGTAAAAAAAAATATAACTAAGTGCGTAATAAGAAGAAGAAGACATTCAGTTCATTCATAAAAAATCAATACACGCATCTGCAGATGTTTGAATGTGTTTGCATCTGTTTACTCTTGATGGATGAAGAAGGCCGAAACAATTATCTCAATTATTCGAAACAGAATCAAATTCTCAACTTATTCTTTTACTTCATGGATATTTTTTTGGAAATTAAATTATTCACAATTTTAATTTTAACCCAAGAGTCATGAGAAGAAAAAAAAAAGTTTTCCATTGTAAATGTTCAAGCGCCATATGTACGTATATTTTTACTGTGTTGGTATTGAGCAGCTGCCTTTGCATCTTGCGCAAGTATTCGAATTGTTTTTTGAGAGGAAATTTCATTAGGTAGGAATGGAGCGTATTCATTTTGGCTGGTTGGTAGATTTTTGATAAATTTTTGAAAGGGTTTTATAATTTTACTTTTTAAATTAAAATTTGCCGTGATTTAAGATGCCTTGCTTAATTCGAAGGATTTTATAATATTAAAACTAAGGTTTGCAACTTAACGAAGCAAGGTTACGCAAATTTTTTGGTTTTTTGCCAAATTTTTACTAGTTCATAGCGAACCTGAACCCTTGAACCCCTATTCATGGCCACGTATCTATCTCAGAACCCAAATTTAAAATAATACATAAGTTAATTTTTGACTTTTGATCATTTTGATCAGTTTCACACCTTTTTTGACTTGCCTATGGGGGTTTGGTTTCTAGGGCTACACAAAATCTATTTCTTAGGCACAGTTAAGATTTGTTAAAGTGTTTATTTGATTTAAATAAATCACAACAATTGATTTTCTCTATTAAACCAAATCCAGGATCAATTTTGTCCAATTAAATATATAAATCTCAAATCAAATAAAATCTTTTGAATTTCACAATATTCATCTTATCAAAACGTGACATTTGAAACTTCTCACGAAAACAACAAGATCATTAGAGAAATCAGTAGAATATAATACACAACAGCATGTGCGAAAGAGATAAGAAAACGGATGTACAAAGTGAACCGAAACGCTCTCTCTTTATCCATGAAAACAAGCTAAAATCTAGTACATTCTCTCCACGATGTGTTCAAATAGTATGTTCACTCAAATCCTCAGTCTCTAAGTGAAACTCAAAGTTATATAAACGTTAAAAATTTTATTCACAAAACAAAAACTGAAAAAAAGAATACAAAAAGTACAGAAGATCAACTTCTAAAATATTTGGAATTTTTTCTTATCAAAATTATGCTCATTGTCTTTTGATAACAAAGTTTGTGGTGTTCTGAGCTATTAAAAGGTGAATTTTAAAACTTAAATGTTTGCGAAAAATTATGCCAACTGTACATTCAACCCATATAAAAACTGTATGAGAAAATCGAGAGAGAAAAAGTTTCCATTTTGAATTTCTGGTGAACCTTGTGACTCAATTATTAGCTTAATTTAAATACACTTTTACTCTACTTTAATATCTTTAATTTGAATGTAAAATTAGATTTTTAAAAATAGCAAAACTATGAAAAATTTGTGAGACGAATTTATCGATTTAGTTCTTGTCTATTGTTGTCTGGATCAAAACAAAACAAAATGTGACCTTTCATTATCAAAACTTCATATGAACTCACGAAAAAAAATATCATTAAATTCTTAGTGAATCATCAAGAATAATGGAAAAGTTTTTAAAGTATAAAAATAAAGCGATGATGGTGGTACATTTTATTATGAATTAAGACGAAGGCGAAGATTAAAGTAAAGTATAAGAAGAGAAAAAAAAAACTTACCAAACAACATTCCATTTGGATCGCAGACTTTCAATATTTTACTGACACAAGCAAGGAATCGTGAAGTATTATACACTGTCATGTTTTGTTGTCTAAGAAATACCACAGTCGAATTGGATATAATGAAGTTTTGAATAACATGTTTTCTGCAGCTATTTCTAGCTTGTTTAGATCTAGAAGATTAAAGTCCATTGAATTCTATAATTAAATTTGCAAAGCAATTATGCTTAATGAGCATTCATAATCCGCAAAACCAATCATCTCTAACCAAGATAATCTCCTTAAAATTTTAAACCAATTCAAATTTTCAAAAAAAAATGAAAAATTCCAAAAATAAATAAATTGGACCCTACTCAATGCTGCACTGCACAAACAGTTCAAATATAGAGTTTTTCATCAGTGAGGTCGTTTCATTAGTATTCCGTTGTTTATTTCTCACATTTCATTGTGTTAGTATCTTCTATTGAAGTATTGAGTCTTTAATATATTTTTTATGATTTTTTGTACGTGCAGACTATATCTAGAAGCTCTTATGGCTCTATGAAATGTCAAATAAATAGATTAAATGCTAGAAAATTAATCATTAGTCTTAAAATTATCAGAAAATATAGATTAACACAAAAGATATCGCATACCTACATGATTTTGTACTTACATGTTCGTATTTCTTAAGGATCTTCTTGGAAGGACGAATATCACGAAGTAGAAGAAAGAATGTCCTTAAGAGACGAGAAACTACGTCTCAAACGAACAAATGGCATTTCCTGTAAACAAGTTTCTTTATATTTGCTGTCTTTATGTTTTACTGAATTGGAATCAATTGTTGTCTCTATAAAGTAATCAAAAATATGATCCATATATGAATCATCCTTGGTATGCCTAAATAATCTTGAATAAGAACATGAAACTTAAACAGAATTGAAATATTTAGTTTAAAATTTGAAATTCCATTCTGTATAAACAGTGGTGAAAAGTAAACTCTTTCGAAAACCACACTGATAAGTGCTACAGAGAGAAATACTTTATAAATGAAATTTAATACTTTTTAAATTATTTTTGATTAAAATGTTCTTATAAACTTGAATAATACAATCACAATGACATGCTTGAATGTTTTTTCATTCATTATTATTATCGTTGTGGCTATATTTGAGTTAGAATTAGAACTCAGTTTGAATTGATGATTAGCGGAGGGGATGAGGGATATTTAAATTGTTTATTTGATCTTGTTCTGGATGTTTTGTCCTTGACAATGTCAAAGATAATACAAAAGTATTAAGTTAGAGGAACTGAGGGGCTCTACTGAATGATTATGGCTGGCTTCTATCATTTTTGAGAATTGTATAATAATAGAAAATTTAAAATTTATCCAAAAAAAAAGCATAAATATCAAGTTCTTATTAAGTAAAACTATTGCGAAGTGCAATTCATTCAATTCCTCACAACTTCTCGAATTTCAAAAAAATTCTACAACAATCATTCAATAAAATTTGTTTATTCAAACTCAATTTCAACAAATCTATTGAATGCAAATGAATCTATTCACATAGACTTACTAAAATTCACAAGAAGCCTTCGTCATCATCTTAATTTTTCTTTTGTTTAGCTTAAGCGAGTAACATGCAGAAACTTGAGATGGCGAAATGAAAGTTAAACTTTTACAAACATTTTCACTAAAAGTAGGTGATGATCCTTCAGAGACTTGCTTGCTAAACATGTAATTTCTAATGCACTGTTCCAATTAGAGTGTTTAACTGCATAATGCAGTCTCTTGTCGATTTTTCTTCTTAGAAAATGTTGAAGCTCATCAAACTTGATGTATTTAATGTTTTAATCCAACTTGTTACTTCTTTCAATCAGATTGCAAACTTGGTACATGACTAAATACAAATCTATGACAATCTGAATTATCTCTCATCATTTCAGCACCCCACACCAAACTCATACATATTATATCATAAAAATTAATCATAATTATAAATTGTTTATCAACCAATCCCTTCCAATTGTTTCATTACAGAGTCACATTATATATTCTGTTTCTAAAAATGAAGATCGCTCAGTTTAATATGGGACTGCCTAACGTATTCGGCAATTTGAGATATATTACAAGCCGCGACATTACTGACAATTCTGGAGATAAACGAGACAAGCATATGTCGGAGGCTACGTCAGGTCGAAATCAACAGATAACGGATTTAAATGTCGAAGCAAATAGATTAAAGACATTCGAAACTTGGAATGTTCCGTTCATTAATAAGCAAACATTAGCATTATTAGGGTTCTATTACTATGGTCCAGAGGATCTAGTTAAGTGTTATTTTTGTGGAGTAGAAATTGGAATGTGGGAGGATGGCGATGATGTACTAACTGATCACATGAAATGGTCACCATCGTGCAACTTTATTCGTCGTAATTGCACCAACAATGTGCCCATCGATGCGTCTCTTTTAAATCAGATATTACCACCACCACCAACAAATGATGTTTATGGGACTGTTGAGCGTCTTACGAATACAGTCAGTGAGGGTTCAATAGAATCAGTCAGCGAGGACGATGTACATATGCATCAGCATTCATTATACGATGAGGGTGGCATTGAAGCTGTTTTACGAGGTGGAAATCATATAGTTCAAAGTAAGCCAACAATTACAAAGCCAGAATTCCCTGAATATGCTGTCGAGGCTAAAAGAATCGAATCATATACTGATTGGCCAAAATTAATTAAGCAACGACCACAACAATTAAGTGATGCTGGATTTTTCTATACTGGAAAAGGTGATCGAGTCTTATGCTTTAGCTGTGGTGGTGGATTAAAGGATTGGGAGATTAATGACGATCCATGGGAAGAGCATGCCAAGTGGTATGGCAAATGCGAATACTTGAAGTTAATGAAGAGCCCAGATTTTATTTCAAAAATGATTGAATTAGGAAATAAGGAAAAGTTTGCAAGTGATGAGGTTGGATCATGTAGTTCACAATCATCAGGATCATCACTTAGAGGAAGTAAATCAAGTTCAACAGAGAAATTATCAAATGATATGGAAAAGTCTGACGAGGAGGAGGAAAAGAAGGATTCAAAACTTTGTAAAATTTGCTATGCTAACGAATATAATACAATTTTCCTACCATGCGGTCACGTAATAGCCTGCGCAAAGTGTGCATCAAGTGTCACAAAATGTCCTGCATGTCGACAACCTTTTGAAAATGTCATGAGAGTATTTTTCTCATGAAATAACGATAACAATGAGGATAAAAATGTTAGGTCTTGAAGTTGAACGACTTGACAGACGCTTGTGCTGGATTAATTTATTTATTTACTTTTATCTGGCAAAGGTCACAGTTCTGTCTGTAAATAATACTAATTTTAAATCAACTATAGACTTTATTGATAACTATTTATTTTCGAGTGATGAGAAATTTGAGGAAGCAATCATTTAGTAGCCATTTTGCAGTCATACTTATACTCAATTCTAAGCACCGTGCTTAATATTGTGATCATAAGTTGACTATCAAGTGATTTTGATGATCTCTTTAAACTATAATTGAAGTTTATGTTGGCTACCAAATGACTGCTCAGTGATTTCTTCATCTCTTGGAAACTGTCTTTAATAGCTTTGACTGATATTCTTACAAAGCTTTAATGCACTAGTTTCATGGTTTGTGACACTCACAAAGATGACAAGTCGAATGTAAAAATAAATACACTTTTTGTGACCTCAACGGTCGATTACTTCTAATTAATGATTAAACAGTATAAGTTAAGAAGATTAGACAGTAGAGGTAGTTTTGAGTGTTGTTGCTATGGATACAATGTCAAATTCATATTTAGAGGCTCTAAGTTAATGTTTGGCATGATGCCATGGTAAAGACATTCAAAATAGTAGAACATAGTTCAATCCTTTATTATTTTTGCCAATTCTATGGCAAGTTTCTTGAGAAATTTAAGTATTTTAAGAGGAATTTTCATTTTCTTTTATTTTTTCTACAAGAATTTGGAAATTTTTGAAAAAGGAAATTTTGAACTATGTTTTGGATCAAAAACAGTTTTAAATTGAAATGTGACAATTTTGTGAGATGAATTTAAAGCAGAACTTTTCAGTCACTTTACATACGCCAATCCTGTATCAGGTCGAATAAAAATTTAACTTCTAAGCATGCCTTAAGATAATAAACCTCAAATTGAATGTTGGAAAAATTTTTGCTAGCTCTTGAACTATTTGGGTTCAGGTCCTTGACATCTCATGAAATTTATCGCATTTTGGTTGTAATTTGTAATTAAAATTTTTTATTATAATTTTAATTAATTTTAATAAGTTTTTTGCTGCAACAGTAAAGCTCTTAATTATTAATTATTTTTCGTACAAAAGGACAGCATCCTTAAAATAAGTTTAATCACAAATAGTTTTTTTTTCTATTAGAAGCCGTTAAAATGTAACCTAGACTGTGTAATTCAACATACCTAAATGTTATTAAAAACAGGATTTACATCCTGCAGATCCTAGTATCATAACCAATCCATAATAATGTATGTGAAACTTGTCTATCAATAATTTTTTTGCAGACATGCCCTGTATTTTTTTAAACACTAAATTTCAAAGCAAATCTAATCTATGGAAAATGATTAAAAATATTCGAAAAAAAATTATAAACAAAATTCGTGTCTTCTTATTTATTTGAGTCGCAATTTCTGTAGTTTTCAAGTTTTCAGGTGATTTTTTAAAGTAAATGCGAAGAAATGAGCAAATTTCTTGGTAAACATAAACTAATCTTCGCCATTTTCAAGGTCATAAATTAATGACGACATTTTATTTCAGCCAAGACGCTAAAAATAGTTTCCTTGATGACTCATCATCATGACGCTGTTTAAGTCATTAAGTGAGAAATTTATTGAGCCGAGAAGTTGATGTGAGAATGGTTCCCAAGCTTTCGTATGGTTTCTTGTTAACATTAAAGTCATGCTGCTTTAAATAAGATTGTGTGTCATTCAGATTGTCTCTCAATGGATGTATGAGGTCATTTATTGGTGGTGTCGGAGATTAAGTTTCGGAATGTTTCAAGGAATGGACGCTTAAGTGAAGAGTCGTTTCTGATTTTAGATATACTTGATGCTTAAGAATAAATTTTTTTAATTTGTTGGGTTTTTTGGAAACAATAGCCCTCGCTTCCTCAATTTAAAAAAAAATCTAGTTATTGCTAATAATCTATTTAATTTGCATTTTTTTTTATTCCTGTACATGTAAGTTTTTCGAGTTTGTGATTCATTTTTGTTGAATGATAATTTTCCAATCACTAACCAGATTACTGACGTACAGACTGTCACTCAGTTGATAGCTGAACATCAACAATATATCATCCACTTATCATTCATACTAATAGACAACATAATTGAGTCATTCTGAAATTATTAAGGCTCATACTTCAATATTCTATATTGAATATACTGGAGGGTCCTCGATTTGAATAGATTCGATTTTAGTAACGAGTAGGGTTTGTGGAAAACAGCTGTTTTTGAAAAACAGTCTGTTTTCGGTTTTTGATTTTTAAAAACAGCTGTTTTCCCGTTTTTCTAGAATTCAAAATAAACTGAGTTATCCTAAGTGTTTCTCTAAGATAATGAAACTTTTTGGTGGTTATAAGCAGTTAAGCATACATTTTAGGGCTAAGCATTATTATTTCTTATTTTTTTATGTTAATTAACTCTAAAAAATATAATGAAATATAAAAATGCAAAAAAAAAATCCAAAAAAATTTATACCTTTAAGTAACATTGCATTGTTGCATTGTAAAAGTTCCATAGGCTCTAATATTTTATTTGAAATATTCAAAAAATCTTTCTGAATAAAAAAATATCTTGTAAAATTGTTGATTATATTTTTAAACTTTAGTAAATACTACAAAAGGTTCAACAAATTTAAAATTTCGATTGCAAAATTAATAATGATTAACCATTAATTTGATAATGATTTCAAACCTATTAAACATCCAAAAACCATTAAAATAGTAAATACATTTCAATTTGAAATGCTAGAAAAATATATTAAGTTCTTCAAAAAATTAAGAAATTTTTTTTTCTGTAAATTTTATGAAAAAATGAAAAACAGAAAACAGATCTGTTTTTGAGACCTGTTTTCTGTTAACAGATTTTTGTCGAAAAACAGCTGTTTTTATGTTTTCTGTTAACAGATTCCCCAAACCCTAGTAACGAGAATTAATGAATAGAAAATTTAAAATATTTTTCTGTAACGGACATTTTTCATACAAAAAGTAAATAATTCGATTTGAGTAGATTCGATTTGAATAGGATCTTTTGGGAACAAAACAATTAGGTACTCAAATCGAGGACCCCCAGTAAAATTCGCCTCATCTCTCAAACCTTACAAAAAAGTAAACTCAACAAGTGGTGGACTAAAAGTCAATTGCACCAACGATGCGCTCACCTTAGTCCACATATCTCAAACTTATCTCATCGAGATCAAAAATTCCTCTTTCATGAAATGAATTTTTTTTAGAGGAATAAAAACAAGTTTCTTATTTTACATTCAATTCCAAGAATAAAGAAGCGAACGAATGAAAAAATAAATATACGAGAGCATAGCTTTAGTACACATGAACCGAACATTGAAAATAATGATGCAGCTGTGTTGTTTTCGGATCTTTTTTCTCATTATTTTTCATCAAGAATTCCATTTTTATGATAAATTCTTCAGCATCTCGTGCCACAGTATTTGTAAGTAGAGATGATGATGATTTCTTAAGCATTTCCTCATCAACATTTTCAAATAGACATCATTCGTATGCAGCTTGTCATGACCATTTGAAATTGAAAAATGTTCTTTCTATTAAATTGAACAATGCATTAAATTGTGTTTGAATAGCTTTTATTGCTTGTTGCTTGCTGTTGCAGCGCACACATCCAAAAACGACCTCAACAGGAATGTGTTTTTACACCTTAAACGGCCTTTGGAAATAATTATATTGAGTGTATAATTTGCATCTAGATTTACACGAATTGTCTATTTACTGCATACTTTTTGAACAAATCATTAAGGCATGTGGTTTGACCAATACACACATTCGTATACGCTCGTGTATGGATAACAAACCCAATCGATTGTTTTTCAAACTTATAAGTCACAGTGCTGCTATGATCACGTACTTTTAATACTTTTAATTTGCATGCATTTTACATTACTTTGTGAATGAAACTAGCAAAAAAGTTTCGCAAGTAGGTGGATGACTTCACATCTCCAATGATTAAATTGATTGAATAATCAATTTCAAGTTGTTTTTCATTCAAAACTCTTTATATGTACATGCTCATAAATTTTGAGTGATGAATTATTTGTTTTTAAGAACTTAAATTTCATTTCGAATTAACGGACTTTAGATATTTGAATTTTATATCGTGTAGTTTAACTCCCCTTTTCAGTTAAATCGCAAAATGCTTCAAAGAATGTTAAATGTAGGGTTTGTGGAAAACAGCTGTTTTTGAAAAACAGTCTGTTTTCGGTTTTTCTAGAATTCAAAATAAACTGAGTTATCCTAAGTATTTCTCTAAGATAATGAAACTTTTTGGTGGCTCTAAGCAGTTAAGCATACATTTTAGAGCTAAGCATTATTATTTCTTAATTTTTTTGTTAATTAACTCAAAAAAATATAATGAAATATAAAAATGCAAAAAAAAATCCAAAAAGATTTATACTTTTAAGTAACATTGCATTGTTGTATTGTAAAAGTTCCATAAACTCTAATATTTTATTTGAAATATTCAAAAAATCTTTCTGAATAAAAAAATATCTTGTAAAATTGTTGATTATATTTTTAAACTTTAGTAAATGCTACAAAAGGTTCAACAAATTTAAAATTTCGATTGCAAAATTAATAATGATTAACCATAAATTTGATAATGATTTCAAGCCAAAAAACCATCCAAAAAATATTAAAATAGTAAATACATTTCAATTTGGAATGCTAGAAAGATATATTAAGTTCTTCAAAAAATTAAGATTTTTTTTTTCTGTATATTATATGTAAAAATGAAAAACAGAAAACAGATCTGTTTTTGAGACCTGTTTTCTGTTAACAGATTTTTTTCGGAAAACAACTGTTTTTCTGTTTTCTGTTAACAGGTTCCCCAAACCCTAGTTAAATGGTCTTAACAATGTTAAATACTTAGCTCAACATCCAGTAAGTCAATTTTTTAATTCTATTCATCATTTCATACCTGTAAATATTGACAACAGCCAACGTCAAAGTGTTTACTTACTCGCAACTATTCTGTTGAAAGATATTCATTGCAAAAAGTCGCAAAAAAAGTCGTAAAAAAATATGAACAGAGTCAGAGAGAACACCTACAATAGATCTCAATGTGATCTTCGAATCGATGACATCAGCGGTGACATAATTAATTAAATATAAAGCTTTAAGTTACTTATTGTTTTATGGAATTTTTTTTGCAATATCCATATGGTCTTAAAATTATGAAATTGAGCATGAATTGGCAAAAATCTCAAGTTTTGCTTATCAGTTCATTTGTAATTAAATACAAAACATTCTGTGCACTTTATCTCGTACTTAATAAATTGCTGTAAATAATTTAAATAAATAAGGAAAAATTAAAGTTGAGTCATGCATTTGCATATTGACTGCCTTATTACTTTACAATCGATTTATTTACTTGCAACTATAAAGATAGAAAGTCTTACAAATCAATAACAATGAAATTTTGCTTCGACAAAGCCTTTTGGTGATTTACAGAAAGAGAAATGTCGATGAGATTTGTTGAGAATACATAATCAAGGGAAATAACATTCATTTTTGTATGCCACGGTCCAGTCAATGTCGACAGCATGAATGAGTTAATATTATCAGTATTTCCTTTTGCATAATTTGCAGTCAATATCCATCCATCATTGTTATCAGTTCGATATTTTGTGGACATTTCTGAGCTCAAAACTTTCGCCACATTCTCGTCGGTTTGAATTTCACTTCGTTTCCATGCTGGCCACAAAATCGTTTCATTTTGTTCTGAAAATTGATAATTTAATTAATAAGGGAACTGAAATAATGTGAAAGGCACATGTTTTGTGTACATTATTAATATTGGAATTCATAAATTTGCGATGATTGTAATTTTCCATTGAAGTTTCCGCTGACATTATTCTTGATGATTTCATTGATTTGTAAATCAATTTTTAATTCAACAGAAACAATTAACTCGTTAAATTCTTCAATATTCATTAGTGGAGATATGAACTGCATATTAATGAGATTAATGGTTTTTCCAGACATACATTCTTGAAGTCGCAGTCCCGAATGACAAACAGAGTGATAAGTTTGTCAAAAAAAAAAAACTTTAGAAGAGCAAAAGAGGAATGGGAATTTTCAGTGATTATCTATGAACCTGGAATAGGCTGTCTAGGTTCGAACTTTGGGATGAGCACAGGGATAAGAACTTCTAATATGTTCCAGTTCTTTAGCCATTTTTCAAAACAAATATTTCTATTGGTGATCTCAAGTATCACTTAAACGACACAGTTCTACTGCCTCAAATTCAAGACTTTAGCAAGTATCAGAATATCAAACAGGAAGCAAGAGTAAGAATCTATTCCACTGACTTTAAATTCTTTTTGTTTATGTTTGATCATTTTAGAGGCCGTTCACTTATTACGTTCGCACTTTAGGGGGGAAGGGGGTTTGAAAAATTGTAACAAAATGTAACAAAGGGGGGGGGGGGTCAAGAAGTATGTAATGTTCTAATTGTCGTCTGTCTTTTAAAAAAAAGTTCAAATAAAAAAAATTTGTTTACAAATTCACACCAAAAACATTTTTTTAAATTTTCCACCTTTTTAATGATTTATGAATGTCCAGATCACTTTTGATAGCTAAGCAATACATAGTTTTTGTTATATAAAGTAACAAATCAATAGAAAACTGGTTTACAAGACTTTAAAATACAATCATAATTTGTGGAAATTTTCAAAATTAAATCAATCATAAGTTTAAAAGTAAATCTCTCTAAATCTGCCATTCATATGATGATTAATATGATCCCATCATTGTGATATTTACATTCAAAGTTGATCGGGCATAATATTTTTCATGACATTTTTGAATTTTCTTCAAAAAAAAAAAACAAATTTTTGCTTTATATCACAATCCAATAATTCATGAGAATACTAATAGTATCAATCAAAACATGACCTATTAAGCTGTACAGTATTTTGATGTTTAAGAAAAAAAATACAAAAGAAATTTAACCGTCTTTTTAGAATAAAAAATTATCAAAATAAAATAAATTATGAACGTTCAAGGGGGGGGGGGGGGGGGGGGTTGTGAGTTGTAACATATTGTAACAAAGGGGGAGGGGGGGGGGTGAAAAAAGTCATTTTTTTGCGTAACCCCTTAACAAGTTTTGAGCTATTAGCAAGAAGCCAAACGAAGGCAAAACCCTCACTGGATGTTGCCAAGGCTGTACTTTACGGAATGATAATTAAATAGACAATTTTGTCATTCATAAAATATTAATGAGATGTGAGCAATTATTGAATGAAAATTCATAAAAATTTTGCGACATGAGTAATCACGACTGGAATTGATTAATATTCTTAAATCGAACACAAGCTGATATTTATGAAATGATAAATGTTTCCCAAAATAATTTTTGTTTGACGTCACGAACTCATTGTTTGAACCTTTTATCTTGGCTTATTGATAAATGACTCCGTTTATCTACAAAATTGACGCCATTTTTCGATTGGAGTGACATTTTTTCAGCTATGAGCTATGAATCATTTTGCAATGAGATTTCCAGGCATTTGTTTTTATCAATTTTCTTTTAATAAATAACTAAATGAGGACGTACTGAATAAAATATAAATTTAATGAGCTCAGTGTCAATTGCTTAATCGATAAGAGTTGATTACCTGATTTAATAGACAAATCCTCGAAGTTATATAGAATTATGACATTTTTGGACAAGCTCTTTATCTTCTGGATGGTGAAGTCACAAGATTTTGCATAAATTTTCCCATTATTCATCACAGCGATATGGCCGAACATATTTTGTAAAAGTTTCTTAAAGATATCATGTGCACCTGATGAATCATGGAAGCCATACGAGAAGTTTATAAAATCGAGGATTAAAATTTCATTGGAAATTTCTGCAAACTTCAAAATATCTTCAAGAACTGGAAATATTGGTGAAACTTCATGTTCATCATTAAATATCCAAAATCTACTTCGAATGTCCAGTGACTTGTGAAAACTTCGAAAGTATCCAACTGAGAATTCTAGATATCTTACACCAAACACAAGTTGGTGCCAAATGTCGAGATTCTGATGAAAACTCTCCGGTTTCAAATGTCTTCGTCTAGAATTTCTTTCTGTTGAATAACATCCAGAATATCTTGAGCCTGGAATAATCAATTCTTTCAGCGGAAATTGCCAAAATTCTTTTGTATTGCTCATCCATTGTGGATTGATTTTAAGGCAGTTGAAATTTGTCACATGATTGGATTTATTAAAGCTTAATGCGTAATAGTTTACACAGGTTCCTTCTATGGAGTCAATTGAAGCTTTTTGAGGCTCTGGATTACTTTTGAAGCTCCATTTTGATGGCAGTTCCAAATTTTCTAATTTTATTTTAGTATCAACCTGTCCTTCCTGTATATTCTTTGGATTTATTTCATCTAACGCTGGCGTTTCCTTCAAATATGGATTCTCAGAATAAATCCTTATTTTTGACGGTAGATCTGAACACTTTGGATCCCATCTAGCAACTAAAGTAGCATCCTTTAAACTGAATGAATTTGACGATATTGTCAAGTGCACAGGACAAAAACTTTGAATTTTGTGAATAAAATTTATAAAAAAAAATATTTTCACGAGCATGTACATCTTTTTCAAGTGCTTAAACGATAACTAGCTATGTGATAAGTGAGATACTCTCTTTCTTGATGCTCAATTTAGGCTACTTAATTTATTTTTTTTTGTATTTATGCTTTTTATAGTTGAATATGATTCTTTCGTGTGGGATTTGAGTGCATTTGCTAGGATGTTATGGCTGTCTGTGTTGGGATGTACATTAAATTTTGATGTGGCTCCAATATTTCCATCAAATAAACTTACATAATTTAAGAAATATAGATAGAAACAATAAAAATAAATGAACTTATTAAGTCCACAAAGTATTCTACTAAGGTCATTCACAATGTGCATTATTATCCATCCAAGATGCACTCATTTTATTGTCTGAAAACCTCAACATATTCTCATAATCATACAGAACTTAATAAAAAGATAAAATAAAGATATTCAACAATGTGCTTTAATAAGGTCACTCATAATCCATAAATTCAAGCTCCATCATGCTTCTGGAATAAATTTAACATTATGTACGCAGTACTCAACTTTTCCTGTAAGTAATCATAATCATAAAGAACGCTAGATTAAGCATAACGAAATTTCCTGATTAAATTTAAGACACAAATGCATTCTCAATATTTCAAAAATAATTTATTCATTAATTATTTTCATTTATTATTCGAACATGTTTTCTACAAATTTTTTAATTCAGCTATGTACAACAATTAATTATAAATCTAATTATGATTTTCTAAAAAATTTATGTTTTATTTCTTTTGGGTTTTTGTCAACGACACTAATGAGTTTTTTTGGGATGATGGACTTACTAGGGTTGGCTAGATTTTTATATTTTTGTGAGTAGATTTTTAAAAAGTTGACAATTTTTCAATTTTAATTTCTTTTTATTCCAAAAAAGATAATTTTAAAAGTTTAGAGTTTTTAACACTTAAATAAAATAACCATCCCTAGTATCCCTACCTTCCCAAAAAACTCTTCTTTTTCATCTCAATTCATACCACAAATTACAATTAAAAATTTTCTACAATTTATTTTCTTGTTCCTTTCTTATCCGTTCATATTTGCATTGATCGATCGCAGAAATAATAAAAAACACAATTACAAAATAAAAAATAATTAAATACATTATAAAAAGGTGCAAACAAAGTGAATTAATTAAAAAAAAGCAGGTACTTTGATTTGATTCATTTTTCATTTTCTATTATTATCATTATTTAAAAACATTGTTGAAAAGATACATTTTGGGATCACTAGATATGAATATTTACAAGGAGTTCCGTATGTGGATGCTTGAGGTAGATTTCTAGCTATTCTCTATTTTTTTTTATTATAATAATAATTACTATTGGAAATAAGATGTGATTCATGTGATAGATGGTAAGAAGGAGTCATCGTAAGTGATGCGTAGATTGGTAAAGTTTGCATGATTGATAATTATGTAAGATCAAAGTCATTAAAATGTGATTATTTAATAGCTTACATCTGCACGTCTGTTGATGACAATGAGATTTGAATCTTTTGCTACCTAACAGTGCATAAAACTACTCAAAGTTATAGATTGAATTATTTAATTAAAAGTTAAGCTTTAGGTGTGCTAATCGACTTTATTGGGTTCGCTAATAGCCATGTTGGTGTGTCTTTAATCTTAGTCGTGTGCCAATAGACAAGCTTGTGTGTCAGTAAAGTAGATAGTACACCACTTGACATGTTAGCTTGCCAATATACAAGATTGTATACTTAAATGCGGATTAATGAGCCCTAAGGCACTTTTGTGTATTACTTTGTACACTAAAGTTGCACAATATACACTATATTGAACCATTAGACACTATATTGATCATCTAGACACTTTTAGTCTACCAACACGGCAGTTCAACAGACTATCCAATACCCAACATACTTATTTACACAAAATCAATCAAGGAGCTAGCTACAGCTCACTTAACTCATTAAAATCCCGAATCACTTACGATTTACAATGTGAAGTTCTTATCTCTAACATTAAATAAGTTAAGTACAAGAGATTCACAATCAGATCTATGAATTGACTTTTTTTTTCTGAGATTAAGATATATCTACAATGTTTTGTTTTGTTTATTTTAAAATCTTGATTCTTGACATTGGGGAGTGATTTGGCAATTATGTTTCGTCATTAAATGTATACTTATTTCCACAACATGTGTGTGTGTGTGTGTAAAGGTCAAAGTCTACTAGAATGTATAAGAAAGAGACTGAATTAAGTAAGTTAAATTATATAGATAAGTAGGGTACGATAATAACAATTAAAATCATGTGCATTCCTGAGACATTGAAAGTCGCGTTTCTCATATATGCAATTTTGTATTTCTGATAAGATATAGTCAGTAATGTTCATTCATATCTTCATCTTCTTTGTTGTCTCACTTTTTTTATGGCTTCCAATTTGATCAATATAAATTAAAACAATAAAGTAATCAATTTTTCTTCTATGATTGTATGTGCCTTATGATACACGCTAATTCTTTAAACGAGGACAGTCTTTATATTTCTTTTAAATTAATTTCTTTTTTTTAAATATATTAAATATTTACAAAAAAACTTTTCTTTTTAATTAATTTCCTCAAAATTAGATAATTTGATTCCTTAATAGACAAATAATATTTTTTGTGTGAATCGGATCGCACGAAGGAGTTCATTAATAAATATCCTTAAAATTAATGGTCTCACTAATAATGCATATACTACGGAATCTTTAATAAATTAAATGCTAGATTTACATTTTAATGAACTTTTGTTTCCCTAAAGTTTAAAAAGTTTTTTTTTGCGTTTCCATGACTGGGACTGTTATTTGTTTCCTTTGTTTAATTTGTTGCACTTTCACAGAACTAGCTCATTGAGTATGAGTTCGCTAGTCACATGTCTGTGAAAATGCGTATATCGATCATCAACAGACGATGACCTTTTTATTTATTCATTGCATATTCAATTAACTGGATTGTTTAATACTTTTTTTTATGATCTTAAGTACGATAATACATTAATTTCTCTTTCTTCTA
This sequence comes from Chironomus riparius, assembly GCA_917627325.4. Lineage (NCBI taxonomy): Eukaryota > Metazoa > Arthropoda > Insecta > Diptera > Chironomidae > Chironomus > Chironomus riparius. The sequence continues at coordinate 45,399,207 of OU895877.1, forward strand.
TATTTTACAATCTTTGAATTAATTTTCTCAGAAGCTTAATTTTCTTGTGAAAAACTAGATTTCTATTAATTTTCTCAATAATAGCAGAAGTAAGACTTAGGAAGAGATAAAATCGTCAAGACTAATTAACACTAACTTGTTGATTCAGTAAACAATTTAATTAGTTCTTTATGATCCATATTGTTAAGTGTTTGCATATCTACACCTAAAGCTTGTGCAACAGCATCCATATCTAGTCCGAATGACGTTAGAAGCTCTAAAAATTTCATTTCCTCTCCAGTCAAAGGATTCGTTAATGATGGACATGAGTGATTACATTGTGGCCAACTACAACGCTCTAACAGCCTCAATGCGCATTTTTTTGGTTCTTTAATTTCCATTAGTTGATTTTGTGTCTTCAGCAACTTCTGACGATTATGCTCACCATGTCGGCGCTTATTTTGACCTTTCTGTTGTTGTTGCTGCTGCTGCTGTTGGTTCTGTTGATTTCTTCGGTGATGCTTAGGTATTCTTGTGGCATTTCTTGCCTCCATTCTCTCTAGTCGTCGTCGCTGGCTTGCTTGTTGACGACGATTCTTCTTTTGCTGCTTTGCAACTGGTTCATTTTCAATAATCTTTGGCAATGAATTTTTGTTATTCATTTCATTTTCCTGAGGTGAGCGCTGTGCGCGTGGAGTTTGATTTTTGGTTTCCATTTTTTGAAGAAATTTCTCTTGACGTCTTCGTTCACGACGCTCAAGTTTTCTTTGTTCACGCTCTTCTGGTGTGAGCTTATGACGACGACGCTCTTTGCGTCTTTGTTCACGTTCTTCATGCGTCAGTTGTGGCTGATCGCTCTGATGATTCTTTCCTTTATGGTTTCTATTGTGCTTATTTGGACGCTTATTGTCTGCAAGTTTAAGGATAATTTTTCTATCCTTAAGCAACGAATTCTCCCAACATCTAAGCGAGTCCGTAAATGACACATCATCAATTTTAATATTTTGCCAATCACGTTTGGTGAGGACTGAATGTCCTATACAGGATGGTGCAAAAACTGCTGTTACATTTTCAAGTGATTCTCTTAAAGCACCGCCCATTTCATGTATGTAGTCCCATTGCTGTGGAGTTACTGGTGCACCAACATTATCAGCTCTCATTTGTGCTTCATCAAATAACCATTGGAAGATAAAGAGAGGTGCTGGAAATTTATAAATAAAATATTTTATTAAACTTCTGTTAATGGAACAAGAAGTTATTGTCTTACATTTCAAAGTGTTGTACAGTCTATGTCCAAAATAGCATCTCCATGGTTCTTTTTGTTCAGCAACACAATCGTCAGGCAACACACCATCCCATAATTTCCATCCTTGTCTGACTGCTTCAGCAGCAGCAACACCAGGTGTAAATGGCTCTCTATCTAAGAACCATCCTGAGTCACTGACTCCACGAACATGAACATTTAATCCTGAAGAGATTAAAAAATTATTATTTAAATGGATTTAAGCTGCATTTGATTCTCAAAACATACCTCTTTCATCTTGTAAGAATGCTCTCGTTTTATCCAAATTAAGCATTACACCAAGACCTCCAGCTGATGATCCAGCCATCAAGAGATCAGTTCCTTGAGGATTTCCAAGACCAAGTGGAATAAGATCAGCCATGACTTGACGAACAATGAGTGATCCCATAAATCTAAAACTGTCTCTAGACTCTGGCTTTGATCGTCGTCCACTCCACGAGTCACTACTGCAGTATGGAACAAAGACATGATTTGCATTGTACCAGTAAGGATTCTCAGTTGGTGATGGTGACAAAATGCCTCCAATATCTCTCGTTTCTGGCCATGTTGTTGATGTCATTAAATGTCTATGATGAAATTAAGAATTAATGCATCATGTTGTGATATTTAAGTAGCAGTTAATTACCTCATTTTTGTCCATCGCATCTTACATGATTTATGATCAAAGCAGTACCATCCACCTTCAAAGAAGACAACCCATCTCTTTGATCCCGGTGATTTTCTAAGATAAAATCCAGCCTGTGATCCATCATTGCATGTGATGTCTCGATTGGAGAGAAAGACTCTCTTTAATTTTGTAGACTTTGACAATCCATTGGTAGACTTTGCATACGATTGATTTCCATCGGTTGTTTTTCCTACTAGCCGCTGGATGGAGTTAGTCTCGATTCCTGTGGATAATTCAAAATTATTAACGTACTGTTTTTTGTTGGATTTTCAAGTTGTCGTCTTACCTTTATTTTGTCGACTTATTCTTGTTGAGTTATTTCCATTGTAGCTAGTATTTAAATTCGATGTAAATGTCCTACAATCACATGGAATGTATGGAAGAGTTAGGGCAACTGTTAAGATTATCTGTAATTAGATTGGAAGGAATTTAAGATCATTAGTAAATCATGTCGTAAAATATTACAAGTCCAAAAGTAAAAGCTACAAAGAGAGTCCAAAAATGGAAATGAACCACATTATTCTTTTACTTCATTCCTTCATTCACATAAAATTCTTATTGCTTGTCATATAAATACGTTTATAGGCTTGTCAGCTATATCAATTGCTCCCTGTTACACATTTGTTATTGTGTCTTATTAACGTGTCTTGTTGATAAAAATCAATAACAAAAGCCGACAGATTGAAAATGAAATGAAATTTAATAAATATAAAAAAAAAAAACCTGTTCCGTCATTTCTCCGTACACATATATGCAGGCAGTGCCTTATTAATTTCTTTCGCGTTTTAATGGGTACTTGGCAAACTTTTGAGTGCATTACCGACAACTGAATTTAAATTGTTTATTTCAATTGATTTGAGGACATGATACTCTCTGGCGGGAAGATGAATATTTATTTAAAAGAAATAAATTACAACATCCAGCACGCAGTTCACTGGAAAATTGTCATCGGAAGCAATCAAATTTTATCGTTAAAGTCGAGATCATTTCCTCTTCCCACAGCCATTCTCAGACAAAGAAGTCGTTTTTGACCTATAAAGAAAATCTCTATACATCCAGTCCAAAAACAAAAGACAAGTAAGTTCATTGAAGTCATTTTCGGAATCTTTGTAATCATTTAAAGAGAATTAAATCAAAGAGCAAGGTACGAAGAAGTATAAACACACACACTCAGTTTTGCATTCATTTCCTCAACATTCCATGCATAGCTGTCTTATTTACATGCATACGGTATTTGTAAGATTGTTTCATTTTCTAATTAGCATTGTCCATTTATACATTTGACGTGAACGAAGTGAGAGATCGAGATCTGTCAAAAACAAAAAAAAATTGTATAGCTTAAGTATGTGATTATTTAGTCTGCCGCTACTCAATGTTTGAAGAAAGAAATTTTTCAGAAATGGAGCAAGAAGCGAATGAACAAACATGGAAAGTCAAATAATGATTTCAAAAAACTAGAATGGATACACGACTAAATACGGGAATGTTTAATGATAATAAAATATCTAAAAATAAAGAAATAATTTTTGTGTAACAATTTTTTTACAGACAAATGAGTAAAATTATACAGCAGTTTATATCTGATTTGCTTTTATGTAAATATAAAGAGAGATGCCGACAGACAAACTAAATAAGTACATATATAGTAAGCTATTTTACAAAGGAGCCCACCAATTTCCATTCGGTCATATAGTAAACATACCGACAGTCATCAATATTGATGATGATGACGATGATATAAAGTGGGTAAAATAAGCATAGAGAGTGAAACGATAATCATAAATAAACAAGCGATTCAATGAATTAAAAATCCATTTATAGTAGTCAGGAGAACTTTTTTTTTACTACAGTTCAAGCATGTTGAACATACAAAAGCGATTATTTACATTATTAGTACATATTTAAACTTATGTTTTTTTTGTGCTGTTTGCTGCTGCTTCTGTGATTGGAAAAAATGAGTGTTAAACATGACGATTATTTGTTTCCCTTTCTCGCCTCTCTCATCACACATTTGCAACTATTTATTATGCAATAAATTGCTTGTAAAAAGTTTATTGCATACAAATCGTGAATTGCTTTGTGATCATCCATTAGTAAGGTTTAATATTAATCAGAGTGCAGACGAGGGAGGTGTAATGTTGTGAGTCAAATTCTCAACACTCTATGGAAATGATTTAGAGATCAACTTTGGTAGGAATCGAACTCTTGTCCTATACAATGAAAAGTGTTAAAGAGTTTTTGTCTATTGCCTTACCACTCGGACACATAGACCTACTATTGCACTGACAGATTTGCCTATATATGGCTCAATACTCCAGTTTCCCTTCTCTCAATCATAAGAGGTTTGGCAAATATAGACTCTTATAACAAAATATACCCAACCTCTAGCTCCAAAATCTACATGAAATGAATCATTGAATTAAAAGAATCTTGACATGCAGATATAAAACAGATCTGGCTGATAAGTACATCCAAGAAGTATGATAATAGACGTGATTTATGAACAACCTTTCTTTTACTTTTTTACGTGTCGCGTTTGATTTCAATCAATTAATTTATAATTTATCTTCAAACAGTCATTTTACAACCGCATGCATTCATGAATACATGATGATAATTGCATTGTATATTTCTTTCCATAAATGAATGTGTGAATCACTTGTATTTGTGGTGTGTGCTTACAAGATGCAGAAATGGAATTGTTATGATAAGTTGTGATGACATCGTGATCAGATGGTGGACTGTAGCGTAGTTTCAAGCGGAGAATTGGGGAGTTTTGAAGGGTTTGTGGCAGTCTATAGACTGTGGTGCTGACGAGGAATATAATGCAGAAGAACAAGCTATAAGTAGAAAGTTTTGCATGAATTAAAGTAAGTCTTTTGTAACTAGAACGTCATGTCAATAAACCGGAGATCTCTGACGTGAGTTCGATTCCCACCAGACGATCATCATTGAGAGCTGACATTTAAAAGTCGTAAACTAGATGTTTTTCAAGATTAAATCGCAAAATCCTCTGCAACTAAGTTGTTATGCATGCAGGCCGCAAAAACCCAAATCGCATGCAAAAATGTGCACATTGCCATCAAAACAAAAATATTGCAAACCTCAAGAGAGTGAGAGAAAAGTCAGCACAAAAGCCCGCGAGAGAGAAAGATGGAGAGAAAAGTTATCGGTTTTGAGGAATTTCTTCTTTCTTTTGATTTGCGCGAAAAAAAAGTATAAAATAAAAAAAAAAGAAAAATGGGCAATAAATTTCTTTCCAAATGAGATAACATTGACTCAGCAGAAAACCGCAGTCTTTTGCAACTTGCCGACACTTGCTTTTTAAATCTTTCCATTCGCTCATTCACCCTCTTTTTTACACCACACAATTCTTCTTTTGTACACCTTCTTCAAACTGATCATCATTATTCTTTTTGCATTACATCGTTAGACTATGTCGCGCTATTATGAAGTCCATGATCATCATAATGAATTTCATTCATAAAAAAAATTGAGAAATGAAAAGAAGATGATTTTTTTTTGTGTGAAAAAAGAATTGACTATCTCAGACTAAGTAAGTACGAACAGCAAGTACAAGCGAGTATTAATTTTTTTTTTCTTCATACATATACAAAGGCCGTCTCTCTATGGATATACTCGACTGTCGAGTATAAATGAAGAAACGAAAAAAAAAATCATATACAAAATTGTGAAAAAGAAAATTATAATAACACATTTAACACACAAGAAATGAGAGAATTGATTGTGTCGGCATTTTCCTTTGATGTTGGCGCGTAGTAATTGCTCGCATTTTGATCAAAAGAACCCGAAGTAACAAATGAATCCGCAAAAACCAAAACACATTCTCTCTCGCTCTATGTGCTTTGTGCTTCGGAAATCTGTTTACGTTTTTTCTTCTTCTTCTTCGCATTTTGCTTCTTTAACTTCTTTTTTTTTTTATTATTAATAATCTTTCTTTTTGATATTTCTTCTCTGTACATCTTCTCAAAACTTGCTGCTGCTGCTTTTGCTAAATTTTTTTTTTGAAGATTTCTCTCTCACGACAGAAGAAAAAAATGAAAAATATTTTGTTGATAGAATCGGAGACAAAAAGTCAACATATGTGGAACAGATAAATCAAAATTTGTCCACTAGATAATCATGGTTATAAATCACCATCTTACTTCCACTATAAATCAAACGGAGGAATTTCAGGAATTTCTTAAATTTTCTCGTGAAAAATACCTTGGATGAAAATTAACTTTTTGTGCTGCACAGGGTTGGTAATTTAGATGTTGAGGATAATAAATCTCTCCATTTGAGATCCAAACTTTAGATTTTATCAATAAGAAATAGAATGTGACAACCTAGTCCTTTACAGGATCTTATCTCATGATATAAAGTATTCTCAAAGTTTTCAAAACTGTCTTGGCCTTGGTCTTGTAAATTAGTCAACTCGGTCTTGATGTTCAATGTTTTTATGATGCTTGACACAACCAGACAATGCCAACATGTAGGCAAGGTAACTAGGCAATTTCTACGCTTAAACATCATTTCAATTTGATATTTTCTTGACAAAGTCGATTAAAAGTTCGATCCATTTTAGCGTAGATAGAATCTAGTCGTCTTTAGGGTTATAAATCTAACCTATCTAAAAGATCCTAAGTGGCCATCAGTTAAAGCAACACTGCACTTTAATTAAAAACCCATTAATTCCCATTCATTATTAAATAATATACATCTTTTCATCTGCTACTTCTGCATAGTTTTCACAGTCTGCAAATGTATACATTATCGATCTGCAAATCAATCGATCGCGTCTGCTTTTTATGAAATTTTTTTTCTCATTTTTTTTTTCTTTTGATTTCTTTTACTACAAAGAGAGGAAAAATAATCAGCAGTTAAGAGTTCATTCATAAAAAAAAAATTCGGCACATTGAGTAGAAAAATTGAGTGAGTGGAAGTTATCGATGAGGGAACTGAACTGTCAATAATAGATGATGTTAATAGGTGTAATGATAATTATCTTTGTGTGTTTTGTTGACTTATTGCTTTGTAGATTGCTAATTGGAGAAAAGATATAATTAAATGGACGTCAAGTGGCGATTCTATGAAATTTCAAATCTGTTTTTAAGCTATTTTTAAAATTTTACTAAGAATTGTTTTTAATTTTTGTTTCAAGATTGTGCAAATATTTCACACAGAGTGATATCGACAGATTTATTGGTGAATTGAATCAGATTTTTTATAAAGAAATCTTTTGAATTGGATGTAGAGCTCAGCAAGTTTGCATCCGTAATACTGTTTTGAATGATCTTCTGTTGATATATTCAGTAAGATGGAGTATTTAAGACTTTAAGTTCATTTAAGATGCAGGAGTTTTACTTTTAGAGATCTGAATTTAAATAGATTTTGATTAGAATTTTGAATTATTTTTCCAGACTTAGTTTTAAGGCCTCTAATTGTATCAATGGCCAATGGTTTGCTTGTAATTCGAACTATCGCTTAGTTACCAAAAAGTCTTAACCTTACAGAAAACTTAAATTTCAATCAAAGAATTACTTAAACTAATAAATTTCAAAGATAATGGACGAATATTAAAAATTTAAATTATTTTTTAAAGTTTTCTGAGAACAGATTAAGTAAAATATGCTCTTTAAATCATTCCATATTCAATATTATTTCAAACGAAATTCAATAAATTAGGCAAAAAATTCTCATTACATACAAAAATAAAGCCTCATCTCAAAAACAGAGAACGTAATGAGCGGATAATAAAGGCGAGCAAAGATGTATATTGGCAATATGCGCTAAAATAATTTTCTTTGTAGTCATGCACATTGAAGATTGAAATCAATAACTTATTTAAGATGAGAGGGAACATTATATTATTTTTTTTGAAGTTTATTGAAGCACCTACTCGCTTTTCTCACTTAATAATTTTCAATCAATACAAATAAGCGATAAATCACGCACTTGAAGTGCCCTCAATGCCTTTGACTTTATAAAAAAAAAATATCAAGAAGAATATCTTCAAACTTCACAAGAATGTTGAAAATAAAGAAAGGAGAGTGAAATATCAAAAGAAAATGGAAAAATTATTACTGTATAAACATAGACACACAAACAGCGGGGGAGGAAAAAGCAAAACAGCAGCATTAGCAATTGCCCTCGATCAGTTAAAAAGATTATTACAGTTTTTTTTCTCTTTTTTCGGAAAACTCTTTGAATTTTTTCCTTTTATTTATTTTCAACTTTTCCTTTTCATCTTATCTCATCGGGGCACTCTTTCTTCTCTAAGAGAAATATTAACTTAAGTGCTAAAGAAACCACGTTTGTTGAATAATAGACGAAATGAGTTAGTGTGTAATTAAGAAAACTATAAAGAGTTTCGAAAACTTGAGTGGTTTTAAAAACTAAGCGCATACAATTTTAAAAACAAAGAAAAAAATTTTATTTATGTTTTAACGGAATTTTCAAAATTTAAAAATCTTAACCACAAAATCTAAAAACAAAATGGCGAAATTTTCTCACCTTAAAAAGTTTTTGACAAAATGTAAGAAAACTACAATGAATTGTAACAGTATTTTTAGATTAAATTCATACATGAAGTGGCAAGAGATTAGTATGAAGAATCTAAGCCAAACCAAACTGAGCAACCGAAAACTTACTTCAAACAAAAAACTAACATTTCAAATCTCAAGAAAAGTACTAAAGTCAGTGTTTTAAAAATAAACAAATTATTTTCTTTTTATTTAATTACACATACACGAAAGAAAAGAACATCAAATAGAAAGATCTTTTTTCTGCTCTATGTAAAATATGAAATGCTCTTTCTTTGCTCTTTGCTCTTGCACACGCGGGGGCATCATCAAATAAAATAGCTAATTAAGTTAAAAGAGAGCAAATAAAGCACTGCTGCGCTTCCTACAGAAGAAAGAAAAGTGAAACATGAAACAAACAGACAATAACAGTCTGATAGAAGAGCAAAGCACAGCGGTGAGCGGCAGTGTTTAAAGAAATTTAGACTGCTTATGTTATCGCTGAGTTGCTTTTTTATTGAAACAATGCAGTTTCTACAGTTTGATTTGTCTAGATTTCAGCAGGTAATTAATTAATTTAATTTTCTTTTGAAATGACAACAATTTTGTTTAATTTGTGTAATTAAAAATTAAACAAAATCTCTGGGAACTTTAGTTCAAGAACTTAGTTAAAGATATGCGCTTTATCATACTTAAAGCCAGACTTTTGCTGCTACCATCCTTTATCTTGTTTATGAATGAAATCAGTGTTTGTTAAAGAAATTTTCTCAATGTAGAAGAATAGAAGAAAAACTTTTTATTGAAGTCAGTGTTTCATTTCAATAGCTGCATGGAATTCTTTTTAATCTTTTTCCGCTCAAGTACTTCCAAAGAGCAAGTTTTTGATATTTTGTTTTATCTCAGTGAGTCAAGAATTACATAAATGCCGAAATATCGTCTACATTGTTACAAAATGTAATCTATCAATGTCTAATTGACATGAAAACTAATTTGTGGAATGCTTTCTTGTGTATCACCAAAGGCGACATAAGGATTACTTGCATGTTCTTTTTCATGAGCCTGTATGATCAATTCATTCATTCGTTTGTTGCGGATCTATATACATTGTGATGCGATTTTTTCCCATTAATTCGTTAAATTTTTTTTGTAAAAAAATTTGAATTTGAAAATAAAAACAAAATGGTGGAATTCTTCACTTCAAAAAGTCTTTTCAAAATTTTATCTAATCTATGCTAAATAATTGAAATATCAAGAGTTAAATGTGTCTTAAAAGATGGCAAGAGTTTATTAAAATAGCCTCTTTTTCAAATATTTCATCAAAAATAATAAAATGTTCAAAATATTCTTAAGGTAAAATTTTAAAAAGTTTGCATTTATACCCGCAAGTAAAGAAGCAATAAATGAAAAGAACTCGGCTACTTGCGGCATGTGTGATAAATATTACAACAATATACGTTTGAAAATGCAAGCTAAACGAATACTATATAATGCGTATATAATATATTATAATATATGCTTATAATCGCGAAAAAATAATCATAAAAAAGAGAAAAGTACATAATAATCGCATAAAAATCAAGCGGTGAGATCAAAAGTGCCGACACAAGCAGCCAAAATATCGGAAAATAACAATAATAATAACAATATAATGATAATAATAAGAATAGTAGTAACAATAATAAAATAATAATAATAATAATGGGGTAAGAAGTAAGAAGAAGACGAAAATGGTATAGCAGGAAAAGAAGAGATTTACAGCAGAAAGAAGTTTAAGACAAATATGTAGCAATGAATCTTGAGCCAATATCTCAAAAGACGATTATAAAACGAGGCACATTTTAGCCTGCGAAAAGCTGGGGATAGAAGGGAATGAAAATCTTTTTTTACTTCTTCTTTGTTTCATTATTATTATTATTACTTCTTTTTTTTTTGTAAGCAACAAGTAAAGGAGAATTGAGCTAACAGGTGCTGATTTATGAATGTTATTATCTTCATTGCTTCTTCATGCTCTTTCACTCTTTGCCAAGTAATGTTTTGTATCTAACATACATATGATGTACCTCTTGCACCGAATGATCATTGAATGAGTTACTTTTAGCACGCAGTTAAAGTAATTCCTTATTGAATAAATTCGCGCTCTTTCTGCTGCTCTTTTTTTCCATCCATTTATATTCTTTGATGAATGATAAATTAGATTCATTCATGTACGGACTTACACACATATTTAGTGAATTGGTTTGTATTATTAAAAATGCGTCTTTGATGCTCCGCGCAAAAATAATGTGGAATAAGAAACGGCAGACATTCAAAAGAGAACAGGTGATTTTAAAGCACCAAAAATAAAACTTTTTTTTCTTTCCTTTTTTGCACTTTTTTTGTCAGAAAAAAAAATATTAAAGAGAGGATCTTAGGAAGAAACGAAAACAATGAAGCATTTTCGGACAATGATGATGATGATGACGGCTGCTGGCTTTTTTTTATAAGAACAAAATAAAATATTTTCCCACGCAAAAAAAAAAAAGCTAAGATGCAGATAGAAAACCACCTGCGACATGAAACCGAATAGAAATTCTTTCGGTTGTTTTCAAGGAATCGATCTTGATTCTACGCACATGTCAGGTGGAAGATTCTTTGCAATATTGCCTATTGTTATAAATTTTGTAAGAACTTTACCGCATTGCAATCGTATTGTTTGGATGGAATCAGGGAGGGCAGTGTGGTATTTATTTTCCCTTACTTTATTATAGTAAAAGGGATTAAGGTAATGAAAAAAGTGTTAGAAGAACCATAAACTCCAATGCCATGACTAATGCATTCGTAGAACAAATCTTCACAGTTTGCAAAAAAAAAAAATGCTCTTAAGCATATGAAAAGTGTAACGTGTTAATTGGCATAAAAGTGACTATTTTACTGACTTAATGCTATATCAATTAACGTCAAAAAGCTAATTAAAATCCATATCAATTTGGAGATTATTGTCTTTATTATGGAATTATTGAGGGAAATAAACTCAAATAAAGATAAATATTTTTGACATTAATCCTCGATAATTTTTAGAATTAAACTAATCTGGTCATTGGAATTTGGTTGAGAATTCTTGGAGATAATTTTATGGATGTGTTATTTTTTAGATTCAGAAGCTGAATGGGTTTTAAATTGGTTCTGAATTGAAGAAATAAAATTTTTTAAGTGATTTGTTGACCATATAGTCAATTTTTGTTGGAAGGGTATGTCTTGTTCGGTCTAAAATTGACCCTTTGTTAACGTTCGTAGTCAACTTCAGATTATTTGGCAGTATGATCTTCAGAATCATTAAAGATTGAAGATTAGATCAGAATGATTGAAAATTAAATGAAGTAGGTTTGATAGTAAGCATGAAAATGTGTGTCTTTTATCCTCAAATAGTCTCAAAAATCAAATTTCTATAAGCTTTAGGCCATCATTAGCAGCACTTCATTAGAACACCCTCATAGAGATACTCTTACACGAAACAGCACTAAATCATTTAAAATTCACATTATGCAATTACCGAAATAGTCTTCAAAAGAAGCATAAGAAAGAGATTTTCTATTTCGTTCTAGGCAATAAAAGTTTTTTTCATTTTTGATAAGCGTAAAACTTTTCATTACGTCAAAATGAGAAAAGCACTGCTGGATAAAAGGGTCTGCAATCCATCACATGAAATAAAAAGATTTTCTTTCTTTTCTTTTTTGAGGGCATTGAACACAGACACGCACAATAATCATATTACTTACTTTTTTTTTAAAGAAAAAAAAAATCAGAACAGAAGAATATCAGATAAAGAACATGCCAAGAAGTGGGAGAAGGAGAGAGTGAGTGCGAGACAGACAGAAATTTTCGTTTTCAATAGTGACAAACTTTTTTTTTGGTTATTAACGAAAGAGAGAGAAAAATATGGTATAAAAAAAACTTCAAAGCAATTTTACCGACAATTTTATTACATGTTTTAACCGTTTGATGCTTTTATAGGCCAGATATCAAATTAGTCATTGAATGAGACTGGCTCTTTTTTTTAAAAGGCAAATTAGGAAATTTTCTCTTCGATCTTCTCTGTGCTTGCTGCTGTCTTGAAATCTAATTACAATCGTAAAAATAAAAATTCTATAGAATTGAATGTTAGAAGCCTTCCTATGAAGACTGATTATTATTGCTGTGTTTTTAAAAGGAATCTGCATGGGGAACCTGCAAGGATCTTCAAATGCTTTAATAGCCTCAAATTTACGCACAGTTTGTGTCTCTCTTTTGTTATTGCTTTGGGATCTACACAAAGTATTTCTTTTCAATCAATAATTTACAGTCATAAAATTAGCAATTATTCAAAAAAAGAGATAAAAAGAACCGAACCGAGAGAAAGAGAGTGAAAACCGAGAGAATTGCATAAATAATAAAGTTGCGTTCAAAAAGAGACTGGTCGAGGAAGAGAGGTGTGTAAGTGAGATGGAGCGAGAAAAACCTGGTGTATGAAGGCGAGTGAGTGAGAGCAAAATAATCGGGGCGGCAAAAGATCAAACGAATAAAAAAACATGCCATTGTAATCGTGTAGAGAGGTGAACATTATAAAATACCAAGGCATCTTCCACATTATAGATTGTATGAATTTATATTGCTTGCTGGATGCTGGCTGCTGCTTCTACTTTCGAAAAAAAAAATTATAATTATGGAGAATTTTTTTTCTATTATGTCTTTTATTATTATATTATTAGTGCTGCCGTTATTGTTATTATTGTTATTTGTTGCGTATTAAAATGGATGATTGTAAGTAGCTTATCATTATCATCAATTCCATTTAGAGCAACTTCTTATATGCCTTCTTTTTCATTTACGGCTGTTTAAGAATTTTGATAAAATAATTAAAAGTTATTTCTTTTGAGTTGAAAGTAATTGAACTTAATGTTTGAAAAATGTAACGGTTTTTTTGAATTTGAAAAAAAAAATTTGAAGTTAAATTCCGTGAAGTACTAAATAGCTTGTTCAACATTTAATAGTCACTGCTAACGACATTCTAATAAGCCTGTCAATTTCAACAAAACTACGATCAACCCACTCGAAATAAATAAAAAAATGTCATAGAACCCAAACAAGCACGAGAAAAATTCCTGAATTGTCCACCCAATTCCACCGTCATCACGATAATCATGAGTAAAAACAATAAATTTAATATCAAGCAGTATTTCTTGCTTCCATTACATACTTATTTATATGTATGGCACACATCTCTCGCTCCTCTGGTTTTTCTTTTCTCCTTTCTGTATAGTTGATTTCAACAACATTAAACACGAATAGCGCGGCATTATTCTTTTGATGTTTTACAAGTGGAGAGAATATATCTACTACTAGCGAAAGACATGTGTACGCGATGCTAAAAAAAATTGTTATGTTTCACAATTCGAATCAAATGTCGACGTTGTCGTTTTGTTGTCGTACGAGTAGTAAAGTAGTAGCACCAGCAGCAAGCAGCGGCATATGATATGCAAAAAAGGAACCTAACATGTAATTAACAATCGCAATTTATGATCGCGGTCTAATAAAATTAATGAAATGATATTTTTTTTCTTTATTTCGTTTTTGACTCTCGTTCCATTCAGCCAAGGCATTTGTAAGGCATGAAAGAGATGTAATTTTCAATTTGTATTGATGATGATGAGCGTCGGCAGATGGAAAATCAATAGTGCGAATAAAAACAACATTATATTGCGGTAAAGTGGTGTGAACAGATTTGATAACAACAAATTAATGGCTTTGGGAGAGAAATGATTGGATGTGCTTCTATCGATTGATGTTTTGCGACATGAAACATTACATTGAAAATTAATTTATAGTTTCATTTTTATTTATTATTACTATACAACTATTATTAAGTAGATTCCATATAAAGAGATAAATTTATTGATTCAAAGGAACTTCCGAGATTCATGCGTGTGGGAGCGGAACTATATTTCTTTTATTATTTTCTTTTTCTTTTTGTTCGGACTCAAAATTATTGCTTTTTGGAAGCAATTTATCATAAATTTCTCTCTAATTTCTTTAAAAGTTCTTGAGAATTAAAGAAAAAATAAATCCATTTGTTAAAGCCATAATTACAGAGAAATGTGAGGAATTTATGAATGTTGAGTTATTGCTGTAATTATTTTTTCGGAAGGGTCTTGCTCAAAATCAATCAATTTCAAATGATTTTTTACTTTTGAAGTTATGCAAATCATATTTACAAATTCCTTCACGTACATATGATTCTTGGAGATCAAATGGGAATGGAGTTCTTAGAAATTCACTGGAAGTCCAAAAAGTATGTTTGATCTTGAAGAATTTGAAGAATCTTTAAAAAGTTTTTAGAAAATTTGTTTGGTTTTTACTCTTTTTAAGCCCTTTTTATGTCATAAGAAGTAGATTGAGTCAAATTTGATAGTGTGAAATGTTTAAGTTCAGTTGGATTGATCGACAAACTTAAGAGTTTGCCAATTTCAAAGCAGACATTGACAATCTTAAGTAAATGATTGATTTTATCTTCCTAATTTGACATTAATTTCAAAAATATCATCCTTAACTTGCCAGAAAAACATAAAGTTGATCTACAAACACCGCAACTCCCTATAATAATCTCTTTCAATCCCCAACTTCACAAATTCTTAAAATTCCATTTTCTTTTCTTTTCATGCTTTGATATTTTGTCGATCATTTCAACTATGTTGAAAAGCCTGACAATTATTTTATTTTGAAATTTTCTCTCAGTCCATAAAACTTATTTCTGTCATTAGTAACGAAAATATTTTGTAAGAACTTTATGATAGATCTGAGGTCTTTAACTTTCAGGAAAATGAGAAAATATTATAATTTTATAAACTTAAAAAAAATCATCGCTTTTTGGATGAACTTTGAAATTTTTGTTTGGACAGAACCAAGACTGAAAGTTCATAGACCTGAACTCTTATAAATAGTGAAAATTGATCGATTTTAAGTTTGAATTGTTCTTCATTAATGAAGACATTTCATTTCAAATCCTTTACTAAAATGTTGAAGCCAAACTAGATTTATTTGTGGAGTCTCGAATAGCTTTTGAATAAATTTTGTGTGAATTTCAAATGTGGCATTTTTGAACAAAATTCAAAAAACAATTTAATATAGTTAAATAATCAAAGATTTAAGACTTACCAGAATAATTTTGAAATTTCTAATTTTCTGCTCCATTTTTCATGAGTTTTTGTTCTCCAAAAGATCTTTGTAATATTGACGAATTCAACACCTTTTTGTTCAAAGGTTAATGAGATTTTTTTTAAAAAATTTTTTCTCTCTTATTTTTTTTCAAAGTGTATTAATGGAAAGATTTTGATTAATTTTACTATCTATCACTCATCCAATAAGATCAATTATGATAATAATAATAATAATTTTTTTCTTTTCATTCTTTCATGTGTATCAAAATATCATTAAACTTTTCATTGAACTCTCGATATATTTTTTGTATATTCGAGTTTTAAAATCATCAAAAATATTTTTCCTTTGCATTCAATCAATTTATCTTTTTTTTTTTTGCTTTAATTTTGCACCCCAAAAAACAACAAAAATTCACACATCAAAGGAATTTTTATTCTCAAAAAAATTAATTACAGCATGAAAAAAAATTATTTTCAATTAGTTCACTTCCACAATTTCTGGATTTTTTTTTGATTATTTCACTTTAAACATTTTTTTTGTTGATTTTTTAAAATTTAAATTCTTTTTTCAATATTTCTTTTTTAAAAAATTCCCACAAGACTTTATTGTTATTAACTATTTAACTTCTTTCGACAATATATAAATTTTTTTATGTCTTTAAAAACACATCTTAACACGACGAACGATACAAACGTTTTGAAAATGGATTTGAAAAGTTTTTTCAAACGAGAGCTCCTTTACGTTCCGATACGTACATTCATTCGTGCCTCTCTTCGACTCCACTTGAGAGAGTCGTTCGGAAAATAAAAAAAAAATATTTTCATGCTCAACCGAAGACCATTGAGAAGATCTTGTTTGCAGAGAGTAAGCAATTGCAATTGTATGTAAAGTGCAGCATCAACAGCATCACGTGAAAATGATCATCCGCATTGCCGAAAAAGAAGAGAGTGAGAGACTTAACCAGGCAGCAAAAATAAAAAAATAAGTCGCGATTGTCAGACAAATTTTTTTATTACTACTGTGGCTGCCGATTGTCGATGCTGCTGACGCTCATAAATTCTTCTTTTCTTTTTTTTTTGTTTCCCTCTTTTTTTTCAGTGCTGTTGCAAAATATTAATTGCGTGAAAAATTTATGCATGCATATTCATGTGAGAATTTCAAGAAGAAACAAGCAAGCAAACCGAAAAGAGAAGGAAAAAAATGCACTTAAAGGTTCCCTCAGGACAGAAATGCAGCACATTGATGATCAAGAGAAGGAGAACAAAAATAAAAATGTTGAAAAGAAATCCGAAAAATTTGCGCATTGTTAAAAAAAGGAACAAAAAGAAAAGACGAAAAGATAAGAAGCTGCAAATTTCATCACAGTAGCAACTTAAATTAATTGTTGGAACCAAAGTCGGGTCATAAGGAGAATTAAGAGGAACAAAAAGAAGAGAGAATAATTCGACACACCGACATTTCACGATTTATAGTGTTTATGTAAAGTTTTACACATATATCCAAGAAGAAAAAGAGTCGGGTGGTATTAAAGAGATTTCAGAAGAAAAAAACCCATAAAAAAGAAATTAAAAGTTACATATTATGAGGCTACTTCTTTGATGTTACCGAAAATTTAAATTAAAAAAAAAAAATAACCTGCAACAACAATAACAACAACAACAATATCCAGTAATAATATAATAATAACTCCATCACCAGCGGCGAGTTTGTAAAGTATTTAGTAATTTTTTTTTATCTCTTTTGCCCTCTACTCTTAATATTGAGCTATTGATTTATATAAAATTCATAATAGATACATAAATATTGAAGAGTTAAAAAGGTCTCATAAATTATGTATGACTATGGAGCGTTTCCTGCGGTTAACAATAAGAAAAAATATCTTTGATATGGTATAGCTTGAATTTGGAAATAGTTTTGAAGGAATGCTGTCATATTTTTAAGTCTTTATAAATGCTGATCTGTGGATTTATTGTTCAATTCATCAAAATATTAGAAATTATGTGGTTTAATGTTTCTGTGATTTTTATTTTAGCAAATCCAGTAATCTTACTGATTTACTTACTTGCCTTGCTTTATTGAATTAGAAAAGAGAAGTAACACTGGATCTTATTTTGCATACTAAGCGGAAATTACCATGTGAAATGTTTGATGAAATCTGATTAAGTTCGAATCTTACGAAAAATCATCAAAAAAAGAATTTTTTGCGTCATAAAAACTTTTGTTCTAAATTTGGCATTTGCCATATACTTCACAAGAGCGTGTAGAAATCAACATTATATACTTCACAAGAGCGTGTAAAAATCAACATTATAAGATTGATGCTTGATCAAGTCTGCTAAAGTTCGAATCTTACGAAAAATCATCAAAAAAAGAATTTTTTGCGTCATAAAAAATTTTGTTCTAAATTTGGCATTTGCCACATATTTCACAAGAGCGCGCAGAAATCACGATTATTATATTGATGTTTGATCAAGTCTGCTTAAGTTCGAATCTTACGAAAAATCATCAAAAAAGAATTTTTTGCGTCATAAAAAAATTTGTTCTAAATTTGGCATTTACCATATATTTCATAAGAGCGCGCAGAAATCACCGTTATAAGATTGATGTTTGATCAAGTCTGCTTAAGTTCGAATCTTACGAAAAATCATCAAAAAAGAATTTTTTGCGTCATAAAAAAATTTGTTCTAAATTTGGCATTTACCATATATTTCATAAGAGCGCGCAGAAATCACCGTTATAAGATTGATGTTTGATCAAGTCTGCTTAAGTTCGAATCTTACGAAAAATCATCAAAAAAAGAATTTTTTGCGTCATAAAAAATTTTGTTCTAAATTTGGCATTTGCCATATATTTTACAAGAGCGCGCAGAAATCACCGCTATAAGATTGATGTTTGATCAAGTCTGCTAAAGTTCGAATCTTACGAAAAATCATCAAAAAAAAAGAATCTTTTGCGTCATAAAAAATTTTGTTCTAAATTTGGCATTTGTTATATGCTTCACAAGAGCGCGCAGAAATCACCATTATAAGATTGATGTTTGATCAAGTCTGCTTAAGTTCGAATCTTACGAAAAATCATCAAAAAAAGAATTTTTTGCGTCATAAAATGTCATGGGCGTTCATCAGTGTTCGACTTAATTAAATTAAGTCTTTTTTTTTCAAAGTGTCATTGTGCTTTAATTAATTAATAAGTACACACTAATACTTTTACAATAATTTACACAAATAAGAAAAATCAAAAGAACACATGGAAATCAACGGTTATATTCATTTAATTTTTTTACAAATTTGCTAGTAAATTACTAGTTAAATTGTAAGTGAATTGACTAGTCAATTAGCAAGCAAAAAATGTGGGGCTTTGGCGAAGATTTGAACTTGGATTTTGACTAGTAAATAGCAAGTAGCAAATGGAAAGTTATCCAGTAAATTACTAGAAAATTACAAGTAAATTTCTGCTAGGTCGTGCTTAATATAAACTATTTGAACTAGAGCTAAGACAAACCGCCACACTTTCTACCTCAATTCAGAAAAAGAGCCAAACAAGAAAAGGAAAAATATACAGCCATCAACAAAACGCACGTTTCTATTCCTTGAGAAGAAGAAAAAGCAATGGACAGATAGAAAAATGAAAAAAATTGACATAATAAATCGTGACAAATGACAGATCTAGTTTAATAAATATGACAATCTTTTGAATTTCAATTTAATGATCTCGTATAATATAATGGATTCTATTTAGAATTAGGACAGGAATATTAACCTACATCATGAGGCATGTTACACAAAGAATATTGTTGGAGACACACAAAAAAGGAATGAGAGAAGAGAAAATCCTGCGCACACAGCCAAGCGCACAGAATCAGAACCCAATGAGATAAAAAGTCTTAAGAGATTCTTTTTCTTTATACTTTGCTGCTTTTCTTTTCTTTTAATCGTATCGTGCGGCTCTGTTTGATCCTTCTAAGGTTTTTTGTTCCATATAAAAAATGACTACACGGCTCTTTTTTTTTCTTAAAAAGAAACCACTATTATGTAAACAAACGAACAAAAATACCTTTTGATATTTGCCGTTTGCCGACTTTAAAAAAAAAGAGGAAAGAAATGGAATGAAAAATATATATATAAAAAAAGTGAGAGAGAGGAAGAGAAACAACAAGCAAACATCCACAAAGAGCAATCAAATAAATAGTAGAGTACGCATTAGATTTTCTATACTATGGCTTCATGTATGGGGGTTGTTTGTGAGTTGCGTCTACATTACAGAATAGACTAGATCTAAAACTGTATGTTAATTTATGAAGTTATTATTGGTATAATTCTAAAATTCGTTCTATTGAGATAATCTTAAGGTTTAATACAATAAAGTAGCTGACATTAAGGGCAGCTACTTAAACTGAGTTGCAGAACTCAAAGTCAACTCCACCATACAAAATCGATGAAAATCTTGAGTCGACTTCAAGCTCTGCTGAGTTACAACCATTATTCAATTTTTAGATTTAAATTCTAATTGATTCTGGGTTACAAACAGAAATAGCTCCTCTTTAGAACCTCCACTTTAAACTTATTGTAGTAGGACCACCTAAGGAACCAAACTCTAAATTCACAATCAATTTTTTTTAACATCCAAAAGAGTAAAACATCGATTTTCTATTCTAGTCCAGGATTGCCCCATAAACCAGCCCTTGTAACCCATAACATCCTTGTCAATCCACTACCTAATACCTAATATCATGTCGACCCCTATACTGCGGTTGAGACTTGAGATTTTTTTTCGGGAATCTCACATGATATAAAGAAGACTGTATCTTTATATTACTTTGTATACTCATTCAAGGGAAAAAAACAACAATATAATTAGATTCATTCAATGAGAACGGATTCATTTCTATTTCAATCGCGGATATATTTATTACTTATCATGATTTTATTGTTTGTTAATTTTTATTTCCGTTCCTTTTTATCTTTTCCCTTCTATTCTCTCTGTTCTTTGCCGGTGTTTTTTTTTTTGAGGATAATAAATGGAAGATTAAGCGTTTAATCACGTGATTTATAAACGTGATTAAGATGCGATTGAACTTTTTTCTTCTGTGTTTGCATAGTAAACATCAAAAAGAGATTTGACTATGGTTGTGTATGGAAAATTAGGATTTTAGATACAATTATATAATATGTTAATGTATCGCAAACAAAAAACATTACACAAAAGTGTCATTTATCAAAATGAGTCAAACAAAATATGAAGTCGTGAGTTCAAATCTCAAAACTACGCAAAGATATACTAAGTTCGAATCTTAAATAAAAATTTGAAATAAAATTTGAAATACAAAAGAAGTTCCATTTTTTTCATTTAAATTTCAATTTTTTTAACATTTCTTGTCACAATTTAACGTCAGGTTTTGAGAATCCATAAAATATTAAACTATGTATTTGTTATATCTTCAAATAAATCCAAAACTCCTCAATAAATCATTAAGCCGCCTATTATTTCATAGTTAATTATATTTTGCGTTGATTCAATAAATTTAATCCAACTTCCGTCTCATAGTTCTATCGATCATTCAATAATTTATAGTTAAGAATGGAAATAAAAGCCTCTGCTGTGTTCTGAGTGGAAAATTGATATGATTTCCTTTTTGGTATTTCGACAAAAACTAAGAAACTTCTATGACTAAACGCATAGATGATCGGGTTTCTTTCCGATGATATCATAGAATTCACTCTGAGCTCAAATCAATTCCTTTTAATACGCATTATTTATTTATTTTATCATGTGATGCGGCACGATCAAAGTGAAAAGAAGAAAAAATAATTTTTTGAAATGAAAATTTTTAATTGAAATATTTTTGTTGTTCTTAACATTTAATTGATGTTATTTCACTTGAACAGAGTTGGTAACTGAATGGGCTTTGATTTTTTATGATCAAATTGGGTCTGTTTAGTATTGACTAGCAACTAGGTTTTTCGAGTTCGACTCTAGTTAATGTTCAAGATTGTTTTGAAAGTCTTTGGAAGTTATTAACAAGGTTTCTTTATAATGATAAGTATTCACCAAAATCTGTCATTGCAAATTATCTAAAGACTTAGCCATTATTTTGATTAAATCTTCGCGTTTTCATTTTCCAGTCTCAAGACTACCAAATTCTGTCAAAACTAGTTCATAATCTAAGATTTTAACTCTGCATTAGAACGAGAAGGCAAAATGATTAAGAACAAAATCCATCACTTTTCTACACCTATCGCTTCACTTCCCACTTATTCAACTTAAAAAAAAAACAAAAATTGTTAAATACCACAAAATGCAATAACGCTACGATGAAATTCTTTTCTTTTCAATAAATTCTCATTCATTTACTCACAAACAACGAGATAGTATCGAATGTTCAGACGATACATACACATACACTACACTCAATGCACTAAGATCACTTCATAGCTTTATATTTCCAGTTTATAATATGAAATGAAAGAAAAAAAAACATTTTCGGCTCTTTTCATGTCGGCATTTTTGTCTTTGATGTTAGCATGGCACACGTCTTACGTTTTTATGCTAAAAACCAACCACGATATGTGGGAATTCTCATAAGTAAGCTATATATTGTAAGTTTTCTTTCATATTTCATATTTTTTTTTTGTTATTCATTCTACCGAAAATCTTTTCTTTCCTTTTGTAGTTCTTTCGCTTTGATTTTTAATTTCTGTTCTTTAATATTTCTGTTGAACACGCTAAAAAATACATATCTAGTGTCTAATTATCTTCGTATAGAACAGAAAATTAGTAATTGTTGATGTTAAGAATCTATTGAGATTAAAAAAAAACCTTTTTGGCTACTTCCTCTATTTAATTATGGACTCTTTTTCAAAAAGGATTAAGGCAATATAAGTTATTGGACCTAAAGTTAACCTTATGGATTAATTCCGAATGAAATTTGTATTGAAGGTTGCATCTGATGTTTTGTAAGTAGTTTGTTGTGCTGTCTTAAGAAATGTATGTCTTATTCTATGACTTTGTGAACGGTATGAAGTTAAAAGTGATAATTTAAAGCCATCTCAAAGAATATTTTAATATTTGATAGCAAAAAATGTTAAAAATGATCAAAATTCTTCAAAATCACTCCCAATACTCACAGTTTCTTCAAAATTTATTGAATTTTCTTAATAGTTCCAATAATTTGCTTCGATTCAAGTCAGATCAGATTTTTAAGAGTAAAAATATTCAACTTTATTTTCAAAGGTTACTTTAATTTAAAATTATTTTCTGAAGAATCAAATAAACTAGATAATCAAAAATTACTTCTCATCCTTAATAGCAGCTTCCAACTCTTCCTATTTCACTCATTCCATGATTCCATCATCCAAAAACTGCACATATGACGGTTGGAATTCAAGTTAAACACCCAATTCGATTATTGCATAAAAGCAACGTCGAAAAAGAGCATACAGGAAGAAAAATGATCTTTAATTAAATAATTTTCAGACAATACTTTTTTTTGAGGCGGCATGTTCATTCCAATTGAGCAAATTTATGAGGCGACCACAACACAATCTTCATATCTTCAAATTGGAAAATAAATATGCCGCAACGTCTCAATATACTTATTTATTTACAATAAATACGGTAGCTGTAGCAAGAGGAGAGGCAGTAAGTAAGTAAGAAGAGACAATCATCATCATTATTATATATATAAAGAGTAAAGGAAGAAATTTATGTGTGCACACATAAAAAGGCATACCGAAAAACACATTTTGAATGAATCCATCCACTCATTTACGTAGTTTCGCTCTTTCTCCCTCACATACATGTATCGAGCATCGACAGAACAGTCAATACGCTTCTTATTTTCTTTTTCAACGGACTTTAATTTTTAGTCGACGAGTGTATTTGCTTAGGTATACACTTTGTACTTCCTGAGTGGATGGTCTTTTAATGTTTAAGTTGTTAAAAATAATTCCACATGCTAGAAACTAGATGTTTACATATGTTCAAGTGGATCTTTATCCATATCGTTCAACAAGTGGTCTTTTAGGCATTAAACTAGCTATTCTGAGAAATAGCAAACAAATTCAGTTTCCAAACTAGATCCTTATTGATTAATCTACTAAAATGCGCACGTAAAGCTTCAAAAACGCAATAACTTCCATACCAGTTCTCTTGCCTTTTCATTTTCTACTTCTTCTAAAGACAGTAGCAGCATCAAAGTGTTGTTATTGAAAGAAATATAAGGAAAGAAGATGAAAAGAACTGTATTTATATACATTCGGCGTATTACAGTAGCATCATCAACCACTATACACATTACAGAAAAAAAAGACCCAACAGTTGATTAAATTACCACTGAAAAAATTTCTCATTCTCTCTCTCGTTCTTCGTTTTGTTCTATCTGCTGCTGCTGCTGTTGTTGCCTGCTTTTTTATTATTTTTTATTTTCCTCATAATATTTATGGTCGTTTCGGTTGAGGCTATTCTATCTTCTGTTCTATTCTTCTTAATTTCTTTTTGTTGTTTAGGGATATTAAGAATGGATGTTGTAAATAGCACAAAATGAGAATCGCATTATTAATGATTTTATGAATATGTGAATAGATTGTCGAAATATACAGCTCAGATTTACGAGAACTGCATAAAGAAAGTCTAAGTCGATTTAACAATTTGAGGTGCTTTGGAAGCTTTGATAATTCAATTACATTTTTACCAGGAGATTTATTTGAAGGATTTGAGAATCTTGAATGCATTCACATTGAGTCAGACAGTCTACAACTCATTGAGCCAAACCTTTTGGATGGATTGACAAAGTTAAGGCACGTCAGATTTATCGGAAATGCAAAATACAACAAATTCTACTCAACATATCCGCAAATGAAATCCAATGCGACGCTCAATGAAGTTAAGGAAAAGCTTTATGAAGAATTTGTAGCGCGTAACCCATGCATGAGAAATTTAGAGGATTCACAGAATAAATTGAGGAACGAAAATCTAAAAATTCGTGAGGAATTGCAAGAATCAAAAGCTGAGATTCTTGAAATTATTCAAATCAATACATATCTTGGTCTGTCTGTATGCTGATATTAAGAAGTACATTAATACTTTTGAATCCAATGATTTAATAATCAGCATTGAGGATTGTGAGTTTCGTGCCCACAAGTTTGTTCTAGCAAGTCGAAGTCCATTTATGGCCAAAATGTTTCAAGAAAATCCTAGTGTTGAGAAGTTAAATCTTGTTGACATTTCGGTTGAAGTTTTTGATCAAATTATTAAGTACATTTACACAAATGAATATCCAAAGGATGTCAACTTAAGTGATTTACTTATTGCTGCAAGTAAACTTCAAATTAAAGGACTACAAGACTATGCTGTATCAAAACGTTTAGAAATGTCCAATGGTGATGAGGTGATTGATTTGTTTTAATTAGGCTGAAAGATATAGGCTTTCCATCTTATTACCACAAAAGTGCATGCAACAATGCGGATGTTAAATCTGTGATTATTCAAGGAGCTTCCTGTAAAAAAATTCCTGAAAAGCTTATCGAATTCTTCCCAAACATGGAGTCATTAGAATTGAACAAAACGGATATAACAGAACTTGACAAAGAATCATTGATTAAATTCAAAACATTAAAACGATTTGCAAGCATTGGGAATAAGATTACAATTTTAAATGGCGATTTGTTTGATGAATTTGAGAATTTAGAGTGCATCCAATTTGAGTCGAGCACTTTACTTCTTGTAGATCCATTAATTTTAGATGGTCTAGACAACTTGAAGCATGTTGAATTTACAGGCAGTGCTAAATACAATCTACTTCACTACTCTGTATACGATGGACAACTATCGTTTAAAACCACTGATAAAATTAAGAAGCATTTATTAGATCAGTTTACAAAATTCAAGTATGTGAAAGGTTTGCAAGAAACAGTTGATTTATTGAGTCTCGAGGAACAGGAAAACGAGGATGATCAAGAAGAAGAAGTAGAAGACCTAAATCCATACATTGGTTTGTTTGCTGACATCAAAAGGGTGTTGCAGGATGAAAAATTGAAAGACTTGACAATCAACATCAATGATCGCAAATGGCGTGTTAATAAATTTGTTATGGCTATTCGAAGTCCATTTATCGCTAAGCTATTGCAAGCTAGACCTTCTGTTGAGGAACTAAACTTTGATGATATTCCTATTGAAACTTTTGAAAAGATCCTGGAATTTATATACACAAATGAACTTCCAGAAGACACTAACTTCATGCATCTATTTGCTGCTGCTAGTAAATTACAAATTTTGAGTCTTAAAGTTTATGCTGAAGCTAACATTTACAATGAAATCGATGGCGATAATGCAATTGATGTTTTTAGTCTGGGCCACAAATGTGATAGCAATGATCTAAAAGTAAAGGCTTATGAAGAAGTTAAGAAAAAATACGAAGTATTTGATTTTAAGGATGAATGGCTAGCAGATAGTGATGGATTAAAGAAGATTTTGGAAGGTTTTAAGAAGCAAGAAGACGAATTGTGGAAGTTCAGAATGCAATTTGAGAGAATGATAAGTGAAGATCGCGAAAATTTGGAGTTTTAATTTGTTTATGTGTAATTTAATTTTGTTCTGTTAAACATTAAATTAAAAATTATAAATTGTGTCGTAAATTGTGTTAATAAATCTGTTATAAATTAGTTGCAAGTTGAACGAAAATATGACAAATTTTTGCAAAATATAACAGCCATAAAATATTCAAAAAAAAATTACAAAATTTGAAAAATAACGGTCAAATTAAATTTCTAAAACATCCAGTGCAGCTCAAACTAGTCCAACAAAGCTTCAACAATTTGTAACCACGGAGAAGAAGCGAGACAGAGCACTTTATGCTGAAAACGAAAATAAGTAGAATAAGAAGAACGATAAGGAAGAGAGAAAGAAGAACTGAATCTGTCATTGTCTCGTGAAAAGATCAAAAGCCCAAAAAGCCGACACACATCTTCAAATCAAATCATTTTCTTTAACGCGAATGGGAAGAACAAAGAAGATGAGAGAGAGATTCTATTTCATAAATTTCTTTAAGCCCTTTTTTTTGCCTAACAACCATTTAATGCTCTTTTTTTCTTTCCTCCCATTTACCACACATAAATGGGTTATTGCTGTCTCGCTCGGTCAACGTGAACCGGTGGGATGAATAAGAAGAAGAAAGGAAAGGAAAGAACACATTGAGCATTTCTATTATCAGCTGTAATATAATTATGTTTCTTTCATCTGTACCGCCTTTTACTCTCTTTGGTAGAAAAATCAAATCTACCTACACGTTCAGAGTTCCTCTCTCTTGCTTCTTTTAGTTCGATGGATATTCTTTATTTTTAAATAAATAATTTATTCCAATTTTAAGGAAATTTGAGGTTTATGAAAGATGACATGCATGCTTATGTCTAAAAGGGGGATATGCAGTAATCCCATAATCAACATTTAGCTTCTGGTTTTTTATGCATGCACGTACGAATTTCTTTATAAAGTTGAAATTATTTCCACAACATTGTATAGAGATTAAATTACCTTTAATTTTTATGCCTTTTCCTTGTCATTTATTGCGTTTTTTGATACTTTTTCATGTTATTTCCACTGACATTGAGCTACTTTTGTTGTCTTTATGCTTCTGTCTTTGCGAAAACTTCAAAATTGAATTTCTCTAGTCGAGTGGAAAAATATGAAAATAGAAAGGCTTCCATTTGATGATACATTGTTGTGGCTTCAAGGAATTGACTTCTTTTAATTTTTTGAAGCTATTGAGATTAAGAGTTGTGTGAAATTGCTTCGAATTAGAATGATTTTTTGATATGTTCGTCGACTTAAGAAATTAAGGTGATCTGGAAGTAATTAATAATAGATATAGTAACCAATAAGGACTATGTGATTGACAAAACTCATACCGCACTGAGACAGCTTTATTCTTTTCTACATATAGACTATTTTAAAGTTTAAGTTTTATGCTTACGATTTGCGATCTGCTTACGTCTGTGCAAAGTTGTATCAGAGATATCAAGTCGGATGGACACAAATTTTCCAGGATAAAGTCTCAATGATCTTATTTTTAAGTTAAGTTCTGGAAATCTGAGCTTCATTTATTATTGCGTGAATTCAATTAACATCTGTGGATATGGCTCAAAGAGCATTTCTGTAGTAGATAGGCCTGAGCATAGGGCTCGCGTTGAAACTGGTTATATGTGTATGACGGAAAACCGAAATGAGATAAGTACTCTGATCTCTGATCGAGAGGTCAAAGATCGCCTCTTTTGGATCGTGAGTTCGATTCCATTCGAACCCGACTTGTTTTCCATAGGATACACATATGGCAGTTCTAGAGAGATCTACAACATCAGAGTTCGATTTTTTAATAATTACATAGAGAATTATCAATAGGACAAAGTTCATTTAACAATTAAAACGAAAGCAGATCCCAAATACATTTTTATATTCACACCGTTTTCACGTGTGAATCTATTGGTTTTGTTCAGATTGAAAAATCAGTTTTTTGAATTTTGTGAGGATATAGAGCAAGAAAGCTTAAAATGTTCAGAGATAAAAAATTTGGGCCTTGAAATTTACATATTTTGCAAAAAAGCAAAAAACAGATTTCAAATTGGTTGGGGCATTGCTGACAAAATCGCAAAATATGCTTTCTGTAAGCAAGCAAACAAGCAAACAAGCAAGCAAGCAAGTTAATCAGCAAGAAATCTCAATAACGAGAAATTGTAGAGACTTCTAGTTTTTTACATTTGATCCGTGCTGCTCTATAGAAGAGCTGTATTGTTTTTAGGCAAGGTAGGAACAGCCGTTGCTTCAGAAAAAGCAAAAAACTTTCCTTTCTTACGAATTTTTCAAATTCAAAGTTCACTGGGATTTTTTTTTAAATTAAACTTTGGATGAAAAAAAAATTTTTGAGCAAAGAACCAAGTAGGAAATACATTTTCAATTTTGGACTAGGGGCGACCCTAGTCAAAATCAATTTTGTCACTTTTTTCTTCGATGGTTTATCCAAATGGATTAAAACTTTGCATAAATATTCTAGTGCTTAAAACAAATACAAATAAAACATCCTTAAAATTTTTTTGAGCAAAGAACCAAGTAGGAAATACATTTTCAAATTTGGACTAGGGGCGACCCTAGTCAAAATTAATTTTCTCACTTTTTTTCTTCGATGGTTTATCCAAATGGATTAAAACTTTGCATAAATATTCTAGTGCTTAAAACAAATACAAATAAAACATCCTTAAAATTTTTTTGAGCAAAGAACCAAGTAGGAAATACATTTTCAAATTTGGACTAGGGGCGACCCTAGTCAAAATTAATTTTCTCACTTTTTTTCTTCGATGGTTTATCCAAATGGATTAAAACTTTGCATAAATATTCTAGTGCTTAAAACAAATACAAATAAAACATCCTAAAATTTTTTTGAGCAAAGAACCAAGTAGGAAATACATTTTCAAATTTGGACTAGGGGCGACCCTAGTCAAAATCAATTTTGTCACTTTTTTCTTCGATGGTTTATCCAGATGGAATAAAACTTTGCATAAATATGTTAGTGCTTAAAACAAATACAAATAAAACACCCTTAAATATTTTTGAACAAAGAACCAAGTAGGAAATACATTTTCAATTATGAACTAGGGGCGACCCTAGTCAAAATCAATTTTGTCACTTTTTTCTTCGAGGGTTTATCCAATAGATTAAAACTTTGCATAAATATTCAAGTGCTTAAAACAAAAACAAATAAAACATCCTAAATTTTTTTGACCAAAACACAACATAGAAAATCAATTTTCAATTTTGGAGTAGGGGCGACCCTAGTCAAAATCAATTTTGTCTTTTTTTTCTTCGAGGGTTTATCCAAATGGATTGAAACTTTGCATAAATATTCCAGTGCTTAAAACAAATACAAATAAAACATCCTAAAATTTTTTTTAACAAAGAACCAAGTAGGAAATACATTTTCAATTTTGAACTAGGGGCGACCCTAGTCAAAATCAATTTTGTCACTTTTTTCTTCGAGGGTATATCCAAATGGATTGAAACTTTGCATAAATATTCCAGTGCTTAAAACAAATACAAATAAAACATCCTAAAATTTTTTTTAACAAAGAACCAAGTAGGAAATACATTTTCAATTATGAACTAGGGGCGACCCTAGTCAAAATCAATTTTGTCACTTTTTTCTTCGAAGGTTTATCCAAATGGATTGAAACTTTGCATAAATATTCTAGTGCTTAAAACAAATACAAATAAAACATCCTCAAATTTTTTTGAACAAAGAACCAAGTAGGAAATACATTTTCAATTATGAACTAGGGGCGACCCTAGTCAAAATCAATTTTGTCACTTTTTTCTTCGAGGGTTTATCCAATAGATTAAAACTTTGCATAAATATTCAAGTGCTTAAAACAAATACCAAAAAAACATCCTCAAATTTTTTTGAACAAAGAACCAAGTAGGAAATACATTTTCAATTATGAACTAGGGGCGACCCTAGTCAAAATCAATTTTGTCACTTTTTTCTTCGAGGGTTTATCCAATAGATTAAAACTTTGCATAAATATTCAAGTGCTTAAAACAAATACCAAAAAAACATCCTCAAATTTTTTTGAACAAAGAACCAAGTAGGAAATACATTTTCAATTATGAACTAGGGGCGACCCTAGTCAAAATCAATTTTGTCACTTTTTTCTTCGAGGGTTTATCCAATAGATTAAAACTTTGCATAAATATTCAAGTGCTTAAAACAAATACCAAAAAAACATCCTCAAATTTTTTTGAACAAAGAACCAAGTAGGAAATACATTTTCAATTTTGGACTAGGGGCGACCCTAGTCAAAATCAATTTTGTCACTTTTTTCTTCGAGGGTTTATCCAAATGGATTGAAACTTTGCATAAATATTCAAATGCTTAAAACAAATACAAATAAAACATCCTAAAATTTTTTTAAACAAAGAACCAAGTAGGAAATACATTTTCAATTTTGGACTAGGGGCGACCCTAGTCAAAATCAATTTTGTCACTTTTTTCTTCGAGGGTTTTTTCAAATGGATTGAAACTTTGCATAAATATTCTAGTGCTTAAAACAAATACAAATAAAACATCCTAAAATTTTTTTGAGCAAAGAACCAAGTAGGAAATACATTTTCAATTATGAACTTGGGACAGGTCTAGTCAAAATCTAGTTTTTCACTTTTTTCTTCGAAGGTTAATCCAATTACAGTGAAACTTTGTGTGAGTATACAAATATTTATACAAAACAGTTTTAAATATCTAAAGCAAGTAATGTATTCTATATGTCGTCAGACCCAAATTTTATAAATTTGAATGTACATTAAAAAACAACGTGACTTAAAATTTTGTCCAAAAAAATGATTTTTATTAATTCAGAAATGTGTGACCTGAAAATTAGAATGCTCATACAAAGTTTTACTGTATTTGGATTTATCCTTGAAGAAAAAAGTGAAATACTAGATTTTGACTGGACCTGTCCCAATTTCATTATTGAAAATGTATCTCCTACTTAGTTCTTTGCTCAAAAAAATTTTAGGATGTTTTATTTGTATTTGTTTTAAGCACTAGAATATTTACGCAAAGTTTCAATCCATCTGGATAAACTCTCGAAGAAAAAAAAGACAAAATTGATTTTGACTAGGGTCGCCCCTATTCCAAAATTGAAAATTGTTTTTTATGGTGTACTTTGGTCAAAAAAATTTATTGGATGTTTTATTTGATTTGACATAATTCTTACATAAATCACATACCAATATTACTTTTTGTAATGCATAGCTTGAAAAAAATCGAAATCTATAATTTCGACTACCCCATCTGAATTTTGTTCATACTCTTCACTGTGGAAACCAAAAAACAAATTCTTTATCTTAAAACACTTGACAAAATAGCGACATAATTCAGGATTAATTACTTTTTAATAATATTTTAACATTTACTAGAAAATGTGGTCAAATAAATGTGAAGTATGGCCGAGATTTGGACCAAAATCAGCTATACTGGTTCATAGTCTTCCCGAGGGTGACAAAATTCAAACTAAGTGTTTTTGTAGCTGACATAATTATAACATAAATTAGGTATAACTTTTGAACTGTGTCGATATGGGTTTCGGGCGTTATTCACGCCCACCCTTCAAACTTATGCTGAGCAAATCTTGGTCTATCCATAAGACTTTTGATGGTACGGTGTGAATATATCCGCATTGGGTTTCTACCCGATACACTAGTTTCTGTAATCATAAAAAGATCAACCCAAAAATAGATCCAGCAATAATCTTTATTAAACATAAATTCATCATCAACAATCAATCTCAAGCATGAGTCAACCGCAAAAGTATTCAATTCCAAAGCATTCCATTCCGAGAATGAAAATATCACCGCACATGATCACCATTCTATTCGCAATAGTCCAATTAAGTCAGTTTGTTGATTCAATAATGAATGAAAAAGAAGAATTAGTAAAAGGAAAGAAGCAAAAACAGTCTTTTTATGTGTCTTGTACTGTTTGCATATTTATGGTAAATTGACTTATTCATATATTATCTTGTTAAAATAAAAAAGAGCGCCTTTACGCTTAGCGCCGTCTCACGTATACGTGCATATACATCTACATTGTATATTTATCTTTACGTCTCTCTTTTTTTCTTTAATTTCAAAAACATATTTTTTTTATCTCGTAATTTATGCAGATTTCGTACGTATCACTTGTGGAAATTAAGGCGCGAGAAAATATATTGTCAATTTTTTTTACATGAAATGGATTTCCAAGCAAAAAAAATTATGGAATGAGAAAGGTACCGCGACAGTTAATTTAAGTGTCTTATAATGTTAATTAGATGAAAACAAAGTTACATTCAAACAGTCACCAAATAAACCGACGTGCGATTGAATGATATACAATACATGACGGTCAGTATCGCTATTGAAAGGCAAATATGGCTAGAAGCAATAAATTTTAACGTGTTTTTATTATTAAACAATGCGCTAAGACGGCTTTATTTAAATAAAGCTTGACATCAGATTTTCATTTGGATATTTATATCCTAGAGATTTGTAGCCTTAAGCACATGTTATTAGCAGTGAAATATATCACAGATAAACTTTGTTTATATTGTCTGTTTTGCTCATTATATTGCAATGTTGACGATCAGATTTGGATTTTTTTAAATCCTTTAAATTTTCTATCATTTCACTGGCCGTACAAACCAATTGTGATCCATGCCCATTTAATTTAAAATTATTCAAATTTTCAAATTTTAAAATTTTCGGTTTCAAAATTTTGCTTCCAAAGATGCAAAAACTGCTTAATTTTCGCATCTTCAGAAGCAAAATTACTTATATTTCAAAATTCGTTACACAATTATTTAAACTTTGCATCTTTTGATGCGAGAAATTCAAAAAGTTTGTTATTTGTTCGTTAAATTTCAAAAAGTAAAAAACACATTGAATTTTAAACAGAGTTTGAAAATAAAATGAAAATTGCTCTATTTTGAAAATAAATCAAAATGAAAATTATGAAAATTGCCAATTTTGATCAAAGCAATTTTGCAATTTTGTCAATTTCAGAAAATTGCAATTTTGGAAATTGTTTATTTTCCAAAATTGCAATTTTGGAAATTATCAATTTTTATTTTTGTGACGTCATAAATATTTGATGAATAATTTTGTATGAAAATTTTCTTCTTTTTAAATGAATTTTTTCTTCAGAAAAACAAAAGATACAGTTTATTTCCTGGATGTTGATATTCGTTTTTAACTTAATACTTGCTAATTCCTGCGTGTTTGATGCGTTGTTCCTTTAAGTTTATTTTAAATTAAAGGTACTCATAATGCTCATAATCATAATTTTTGAATGTCAAAACATTATTACATTAATATTTTTAATGTTATTAATGTAATAATGTTTTGACATTCAAAAATTATGATTATGAGCATTATGAGTACCTTTAATTTAAAATAAACTTAAAGGAACAACGCATCAAACACGCAGGAATTAGCAAGTATTAACCTAAAAACGAATATCAACATCCAGGAAATAAACTGTATCTTTTGTTTTTCTGAAGAAAAAATTCATTTAAAAAGAAGAACATTTTCATACAAAATTATTCATCAAATATTTATGACGTCACAAAAATAAAAATTGATAATTTCCAAAATTGCAATTTTGGAAAATAAACAATTTCCAAAATTGCAATTTTCTGAAATTGACAAAATTGCAAAATTGCTTTGATCAAAATTGGCAATTTTCATAATTTTCATTTTGATTTATTTTCAAAATAGAGCAATTTTCATTTTATTTTCAAACTCTGATTTTAAATTGAAAAAATCATTAAAAAAGTTGTTAAAAAATAAAAAGAATCTCACGTGCAGTCGTACAGAACAAGACAATTAATTAACGTAATTTATTTTTATTCTCGGTTGGACATTAATGGAACGTTAAAATGTCAAAACAAATGTACAAAGCTCTGATTGTTTATGACCCAAATATTTTTCTTATTTCGTCTTAAAGAGCATAAAAATTTATGGGACATAGCAGGGATGGTGTAAATGATAAGGAGCGTCTCAATGTGCATCAAGATTACAACAATAAGAAGAATGTAGGAAGATCATATCTAAATTTTATAGGAAATTGTTAAGTCTTTCCTGTTCGGAAAGAGAATCAATATAACGATAAATACTCGACATTCGTCAACAACTTGGGTGGCATTTTTTTGTGTGTTTCTTTTCTTAAAAATAAGTCTAAAGAAGAAAAAGAGAGAAAATTGAAATTGAATTGAGATTTATGTCCTGCGGAGTGTGTACAATTCCTACTATAAAGTAAAAAAAACTGTATGTATGGGCGACTGGTGACGAGACTATTGTCTTGCGGATTTAAAATTTGTTGAAGAATCTTTTTCGTATAAAGTGAATGACAAATTTGAGTAAAAGATGATGATGATGAATTTCTTGTTGATTTCCTGGATTACTTAACTGGAACATGCAGCTTATTTATTTGTGGTTGTTTACTTTTGTCGTCCATCAAAGCCAAGAGTTCGAAACCAATCGAAATGAAGAAAAATGATTTAAAGTTGGTTGATCAGTTCTGAACTCTCTCCTTGACTTTGAAGGACGACATAAGCGAATGACAACACTTAAAGCACGGATGTGGAGGATCTAAGGGCTAAGCCTTGCTTAGCTGAAGACACTCCGATTGTAGAATCTATTGTACCATACCTTTTAAACCTACAGCTTGTAATGTAATTCGAACCACTTGTAGTGCTTGTTTGGCGCCAGATTCAGATTATGCCTGCTCTTGCGCAACTTAGTAGGGGTTGTTATCAATAATGTCACAGAGAATGGGATGGGGGAGAAGTATATTGTCAAATAATATTTGAATGTCATTTATGAACGAACCCTAAGTCCAAATAGTCCACAAAGACACTCAACATCATTTGTCTTAATGCTCCTCAGCTTATTAATCTCTTGCTGGAATTTAATGAATGTTTTGCGTAGGTGTGCATTAAAATCCACTTCATTCCATTGCATAATCCACAAAAATTCCTGAATGAAGCAGTGAAAGTGCCGTACTTAAAAAGTATTAATATCTTTTGCATGCAATAAAGCCACTACCATAAAAAAAAAATCATTTCCCTTTGATCTCCCAATTATTTTCAAATAAAAATTTTGTTGCCTTTAACGAGTACAATTTCTTGAGTTATGACGATCGTCGTCAGTTCTTTCAGTGCATTCTTTTGGCTTTTTGTACTTACAATGATATACCTGCGAGTCTCAATTGCAACATTGTTTCAAATTGCAACAACACGGGTTTTTTAACCATCGTTGCCTTCACTGATTAATGTTGTTGCACGAGCCACAAATTCCAAGACACGTAATGCATACATTTTGGACTGCATTTATGTATGATTTTTTAAGGAGCATTTAATTTATTGACTCGTGTGACTTAAAGATAGTGATTTGATGAGGATGAAAATTTAAAAGATTGAATCTGTAAAGTTATTCATGCTATATTAAATGGCAAAATTAATTTATATTTTTTTAAAGATCCACATTCGTTTCCAGTGAAAGTCTAGTCGGATTTGGGTTATTATTTTGATGTTCTAGTCATGCCAACCTGGTTTTTTGTGATTAACGTCAAATAAACTGTGTGACTAAGTACATTGCATTGATATAAACTGAAAAAATTGTGATTCCATCGTCCTCAATGGCAACAAATTCGTATGAAAATTCATCAATAAATTCCACAATTAAGTTTTAGATCTGGCTGCTGAGTAGATCTCTTAAAACTTTAATCATGAAATAAAGATAAGTTGATGGCACGAAGCTACAACGGCAAATTCAAGCACACTAAGATGTATGATTGCTTTTATGGCTGGATGTTTGGTTTGCTTGTAACCTTCAAAAATCGGAACTGGAAGTACTTTGAAACTTCTAGTTTTTTGCATTCGATTGCTGCTATGCCAAGTGTTTGGGTCTGCATAGTTGTTTTTCTTAATTCCTTTTGGTTTCTTAATAAAATTTATTTTACTTTTTCTGGTGGTACAACTCATTTTTGCAAAACACATTAATTTGTTTCAATGAATTTAAATTTCAAAATACCGTTGCTAGTTTGAATCTCAAAAAATCGTTACTAGTTTGAAAAAGGTTGTTGTCAGCTTGTAGCTATCCTCTCACAACAAATAGCTCCTAAAATTCCTAAACCTTTGATAAAATCGATT
The DNA here is from genome assembly GCA_917627325.4 of Chironomus riparius. Taxonomy (NCBI): domain Eukaryota; kingdom Metazoa; phylum Arthropoda; class Insecta; order Diptera; family Chironomidae; genus Chironomus; species Chironomus riparius. The sequence goes on from OU895877.1 coordinate 45,435,576, forward strand.
CCATAAAAATGCCACATTATAATTTGTCGTATTTGATCATCGCTAGCTATTACCCATTACAATGTCAAGCACGTTTTCATCTCAATCTACATATATTCAATTTCATCGTACCAGGAACTTGTCGGATAGAATCATAAAGCATATCTATGACATACACACGAAGAAGTACAAAAACAGCTGGATAGAATACACAAAAAAAGAAATATCAAGTTAAAGAGTTACTACTCAATGAATCAGATGACTATTTTGTGATATTTTTATTTATTTCGACTAACCATCATCGGCGAAATTTATATTATTTTTTTTTGGTATGATCTTAAGACAAAAAGAATTCCTGTGCTATAAACACATTCCACCAAGAAGAGAAGTAAAGGAACAAAAAAAAAAAAAAAAATAAACTTGAAACCGCATGTCATTATTCCGAGAGCGAAACGCTGTGACTATTGAGAAAGAGAGATGATTCAAAATTGTATCGAATTACACAAGAAACATGCCGCAATTCGAATTTATATCTCATCGATGATTATAATTTTTCAATGTAAAAAAATTCAAATGATGCTCTTTCAAAAATAAAAAGACATAAATTATCCACTAAAAAAATAACAAAACAAACGTTTTGAAATAAATAATCTGTAGTATTTTTTTTTCGTGTGTGAGAGGCAGGGGTGAAGTTAGATGCCTCCCTCCTATCCTCAAAATTAAGCTACAGATGCATCTAAGGATGAGTATATCCTATTATTCGTTAAGACTAGTGACATAGCTAGAAGATTTAGAGTAGGACTGAGTCGGAGTGGTTATCTTGAGACTTACTTGATTTTTTTTCCCTACAAACTAGTCAAATTAATGATGGAGGATGGCATTGTCTAATTATGCCATCTCTTACTAGTCCATCCTAATTTGACCTAAACCTTATCCGTCTTTATAATTCAATTAAGTAAACTCTCTATCAGCCCATACTCAATTTTATCTTTCTTTAACTGACCTCATCTCCCTTATCAATGCTCATTCTACTGCAACTTAGTAGGAGACTATAACCCAGTGTTTCTCAAACTTTCAAACTTTAGGTCGCAATGCAGTAATTCATCTGCTTACATTTTCGTGCCTCGTTGGCAACCACTATTGACATCGCAGATCAGTATAGCTCCGCAAACCATAGATTGAGAAACACTGGCATACCACTTTCCCCCGAACAATCAGTCGACCCCCCTACCTCCATCTCTGAGGTCGGGAGAATGAGAAATAAAAAAATAAAACAATTTCAATAAGGAACTAGTTAATATATCTCGTGGACATGAGAATATCTTTTTTGTTTCTTTGGAAGGCTGTAGCTCATCAAAATCAATTCCATGGCATCAGCATTTAAACAAATCATTAATTTATATTTTATTTTATAATTGATTGCGATCGATAAGACATACTCGAAATGATCTCGTTGCTCTCTCAAGGTGGGAGAAATATTTGGCTAATAAATTTAGTTCTCAAGATATCTCATTCCAATGAAAACAGTCAGCAATCAAATGGCAAAATGATATTATAACTAAGAGACCGACTAATAAAAGATTAATTTCAGATTAATAAATTTTTAATTTTTTATTTGTTTTTATAATTCCCACTTTAGCACTTTTGATTGATCGGAGTTTGAGATCTTGGGTGGGTTTGGGGATACTTTGACGGACTTGCTTTGCTGTCTTTTGGAAGGAGTTCTCTAGAATATTTTGTGAAATTTTAGAGATTTAAAAAATAACGGTTGATTTTTATTTGAAATTTTCGCATCACCTTTTGCCTCTTTTTTGAATAAAATTTGTAATTTTAACGGTTTTTTATTACAAAATAGATTTTGCATCATTTTCTGCGTCTTTTTTTAAAAAACTAAAATTTTTGCTAGAACAGTTAAGAAAAGACCTTTAAAATAGTCCACATCCTTTTCAACAGCAACTCAAAAGCGCATCTTCACTCTCCCCAAGAACGAATTTTCCAACTTGAAAGTTATTTCATCTGAAAGCATCCAGGGGGTATGATTTGCTTATAGTACGAGAGAAGATATTTGTTTTTTGGTTTGCTGACTAGCCAGCTATCAAGCTTTTTTTGTGTCTTGTTTCGGGTGGGAAAGGCGAAATTCAAGAAAACATCAAACGAATGAACCTTCCATACGGCTTAGTGTTTGTATATATTAAGTAGAGAGATTCCAGATTAGACATATATTTTTTCTTGTGAATATTTCTTGATATTCAAGAGATTCAGTCGAGATAAGTCGCGTTCTAAAGAATTTCTTTCTTCTTTTGAAAAAACAAAAAATCTTTAATATAAAGCCTAAATGAAAAATCTTGAATTTTTACCGCGCATTCACTGAAAAATCAGTGGAGAAGCACAAAGATTCAAATACTTAATGAGCTCTTCTCACACACAAAATTTGATACTTTGATAACTATCCAAAAGTCATGCAGATACGGTAAAAATCCCATTAAAAAAATTCTTTTCTGTCTTTTGGGGTTGTTGGTATGTTATGTGACACTTGAGGTGACTTCTTGGGACTTTCGAATGAATTATATGAGTATGTTTGTTGTTCAAGTCAAACAAAATGATTTAAAGTTACAATCTGTCAAGTCTTTAAACAACCTCCGATAGCTTAGTGGTTGAAGCCTGTAGCTACCAATCCTATGGATATGAGTTCGATTCCCAATTAGGACAGAGTATTTAAAAAGTAATCATCTATCTTTTTTGAAAAAATCTTAATTCGATTTTCTTTATAGTTATAAAATCAGGTCTTGACAGACTCTCTTCCTTTTTTGTATGGTAAATTCATAAAAATTTTCTATCGATATTTGACTAGATATGACCTAGAGTAACTTCCATGGTACTTACTTACTATAACCATATTCCTGTGTGGAGCTTAGATTACAACAAAAAGCTTTCCATCTGACTCTGTTGCTGGCTCTGTCACCTAGTTTGTACAACTTCTCTGTACAATGCACTTTAAGCTGACATTCTTTCATCACTGTTCTGTGCTACCATGGTCCTGTATTCTAACCCCAAACCACTTTTTTGCTATCCCAATAATCAAAGGTCGGTTCAATATTTTCTCTCCTGTGTTTCTTCATCTCGGCATAAACATCAGTTTGGTTAATAAACAGAAGAAACAAGCCGGCAAAAATTATTGCTGAAAATTTAAAAATCGATTATTTTACTAAATGAACAAAATTTATGTTCTCATCGTTCACTCGTTTGAATTCTTTATTATGTTTCAAAAAATAAATAAAAAATTCATCTCAAAAAAGGAGCAGTCTCATCTGGATTCCAAGTGGATGGTGAGTAGTTTGTTGAGATAATTTATATTGTGTTTGATTATTAATTTTATTAGTTGCAAAATTTTCATATTCTTCATTAAAAGACTGAATATTCATTTTTTATCTGTTATTTTTTCTCTCGACGACCATAAATTTTGTAGACTAAATGGCTTGCTTGAGATTTTCGGCAATTGTTTCATGTGTTCTCGTTCTCTATCGGATGTGGAGATCAATGGGAATCTCAGATTCTTTTTTAATATTATTTGATCAGAGATAAAAAGATTTGGAATTTTTTGTCCGACAGTTTTGAATGTCTTTATACTGATTTTTCGGGTAGACTATGCTTTGGATGGCTTGTGATATCGATTGCTGGATGATTATTATTGAATTCTTGGAACTTTGTTACATCATTTGGGTAATATTTTGAAAAGTTTAAGCTTTAGAAAATGGTTTTATGTAAAAAGTTCAATTGAAAGCGGACTTAATGTTCCTAGAAGTTGGATGTAACATTTGAAACACAATTTAATCTTCTCGATTCCTACTTCTTTGGCAAGGATGCACGAAGAACGATTGCAGAGCTTAAAGAATGTCTGAATACAATTCAAACCTTTAAGATCAGGCAGTTTGGGATGTTAAGGACTTTTGATACACATACAATACAGGAATTCTTCAGATTTCTCCTTATCAATCCTTCCTAAATCTAAATTACAATGATCAGAACCGAACAATTGCTAGAATCCTGCCAATCTGATGTTATTATTGAGTTAAACTCAAATCTCAATCTTTTTTAGGTTTTCGGCATTATAATAGTCATTTTTGAAGAGTAAACGAAACTCAAGATTCCCAAAAGTCAGGATTGAACTCAATTTTGATTAATAAACTTGTTTAAGTGTATTTTAAGAGATTTGTAGCTGATACTTTTTTTTAAAGAAAAACTTAAAAATGAAAATTTGAGGAAACTTTTAGACAATCAGAATAAAATTGCATTTGTCTTATTTCACACAGTTTGAGAACCACTGATCCATGTTAATCATTCAAGATCTAGTAAAATTCATGTTGATTTGAGAATCAACAGTTTTACTTGCAAATGAATTGTTGAATTGTTTAAATCAGTTTGAATTATTTGTTGCAATTGAATATAGTCTACGCATTTAAAAAGAATTTTGAGCTGAATTTGACTCCAATTCTAATTTCTTAACTTTAAAGTTTAAATTCTTTTCAACTCAAGTTTCGTTTCTTCAAGTTTCCACAATGATTCAGATTCGGAAAAAATGTTCAATAATTCAAAAATAACATATTAATTAAACTTCATCTTTTAAACGCCAGATTAAAGATCTTAACTTAAGGCATATTCAGTGAAAATATCTCGTTTCAATTTGATGTCTAACTCCAGAAATCTTTAATTTATTTTCAACAAAAATTTGTTTACAATTTGTATATGAAAAAAAAAACTTTGATTTTCTCTACTTTAAGTTGTTATTTCCATATCTTGCTAGCTGTTGTTTGCAAAGTTAAGCTTAGATTTGCATATTAAAACTACCAAATCAAAAGAAAACTGCTTATCAAGTCTTAAAAATGCAATTGAAATTTGAGCATTTTTACAAAACTTAAACTATTCATAAGGTAAAAAGTCTTCCAAAGACCTCTCTGAAACCTTTATAAATCAATTATTTAAGCTTAAATCTATCTCCCATACTAATATGGTTATGCCTTTTAATGCCGTTTTCGAGATATTTACGTTCAAAGTTTACATTAATTTCATACAAAATTTGGACATGCACAATATTTTTTGATAAACTTTTACATACTTTTGCTAAAAAAAAATCATGTTTATCCTTTATATTATGGACTGAGTTTTTGAGCAATTAATGAAAACATTATGTAGAAGATGCTAAAAGAATCAAATCAAAAGAAATCAAACTTTTTTCAAATCTGAATCATTGTGGTTTCTTCTTTTAAAGAACCAAAAATTTTTAAAGATTCAAAGCATTCAGAGAATGATTCTCAGGCGTCTATTCGGCTAATAGCTACCAGTTCTAACTTGACAAACATCATAAAATCGTAAGAATTATGAACCGTTTATCAACCGAACAATAAATCGACGGCATTGTTAAGGAAAATCCAATTTTGATTAAAAAAACGAGAAAGAAAATCTTGACTGAATATCTTAAATGCTGATGATGTCAACTCGAAAATATTTTCGGCATCTGAAAAGAATCAAAATAAATCCTTGAACAGTTCAGCTCATTAAAATCTAATATATTTCAATAATTAATGAGAATTCAAATCTACAGCCTGAAGTACTCGAGCAAGTCACGTTTCAGTCAGTGGATAGACAATTTCACTAGACTCATAAAGAGTTGTTAGCATATTTATACAACACATAAAGACATTTATGAGATAAAAGACTATGTAATCTTCACTAGTAGCCGCTACATCTTAAATTCTCCTTATTATTACTTTTTATTTAAACATTTTACCCAATCTTTCAAGATCAATGTTGATCTTATTGACTCTAAGCCGATTTTGAATGCTGGATTTAAATGAAATTAGCATTTATCAATTTGAATAAAAGAAATATAAAGAAGAGAACTTCACACAAAACTACCGCAAAACTAGTGACGCCAATTTTTTTCTTTACTCATTATCTTAATGATCGCTTGTTTCTTTTATAATTGATTAATTGTGAAATAAAAATGATGTTTTTATTAGATAGCTTTAATGTTTGTTTTTGTAAATGATAAAAAACGCCATATTTATATGCTAATTTTTCCTTTATTTCTATTTCAGATAACGCCGGCAAATCATCTGAAGAAAATAAATATAAAGCGAATGGTGAGAGAACCAGATGGAAATAAGCGTGAAATATTGTTTTGAGTCGGTATTATGGTAGCGCATATCCGTTTAATTTCAGATTAAATTGATTTTCGTTTTCTGTGGTTTGCAAACTGTGTGCTGTGGCACGGATATATTGTTTAGAGAATCTGTATTTTTTTTTTTGGATTTTTGTTGAATATTGAAAGTGTGACAAACATTTCTTGCTTATTGATATCAAGCTACTAGAGGAGATCAATTATAAAAGGAACTCTTTTAGAGGAGACCCGCTTCTCCAAAATTCTGTCACAAAATGTGCTTACAATTTGTTTTGTATGTATGTATGTATGTATGTATAGATCCTCTTCTAACCTAAAAGTTGAACATTATTTTTGGCCGACCCTATGTAAAACTATAAAAAGTGGGTACATATCTTGGAAAGGGACTGTTCACTAAACACGTAATGCTTTTAGGAGGGAGTTGTCTGATATTTTGTGACAGGGAGGAGGGCTGGGGGAGGATTTTAAAGTAATTTTTTCGCGTTATGTAATGAGTGGACGGTCCTGAATCTGTTAGGATGGCAAATTTTAAATCTAAACCGAGATTATCAATTCTAAAGTTCATTTCACTGAATTAGTCATGAAGCTAAGTTCATATTTTGAAAGCCTTTAATACGGCAAATGTCTCTAATATTGAGGAAAAAATTATATCCAAGGATCATAAATTTGTTATGGTGCTGTGTTTTAGAAAAATCATGTTCAAATCAAAGCTTCGTAGTAGCAACTGGATGTTGTCATCTTGCGGACACAAATTATGATTAAGTATATTGTAGTTCTACGTGATGAACTAGTGTCTTTTCTATTTTATTGTAGAGGTGTGTATCCAGAGGTGTGCTAAGAAGTTTCGCAGCAAATGAGAGTTTAAGGAGTGAGGATGCTCTAAACCACTCCACTCAAATCTAGACCTACAATTTATAGGGAGATCCGAACCAACCCTAAACTGGTAAATCCCTGTAAACCTTCAAAGGTAGGCTGTGTGCCTCATTTCCAGTACATATGATTCAAGAAGGATTCATACAATTTTTAAATAGTCAGCAATCTCCTATTTGACTAAAGATCAGCTTAGATCAGGGGCGTAGCCAGGAATTTGAAGAAGAAAGGGAGGGGGGGTGCAAAATTAAATTTTATATGGAAAATTCAGAGGTAAGGGGAGATTTTTATGATTTTTTCATAAAACTCCTAGCAAAATGAAGAAATTTCTGTTAACGTCGAGAGATTTGTTTCCCAGATACCCCCCCCCCCCCCCCCTGGTTACGCGCTTGGCTTAGATCCTCAATCAGTCAGACAAAACGAACCTTAAGATCCTCCAAATTTTCATTAAGATCCTTAATCAAAAAAAAAATTAAGCATAAAGCTCCTAGTTATATATTGTTGTATGACGATCAAAGCTATATTAAAATTTGTGTTTATTTAAATTCTAACGCGTCACCTATTTTGTGATTTTAATTTTAATTTCTCAGCAGTCGCGCTAAGACTATCGTTTTGCTCTACAGCAGATGAAGGTAAAAAAAACGATGTTTATAGTTTCTCTAACAAGCTGTTTTAGATAAAAAAAAAATATGCGCAGAAATTATGAGAAAATTATTTAAATTCCATTTGAAAAAAAAAACAGAATCGAATGCCGTGTGTGAGAAAGAAGATAACAGAAATAAAATATATATTAGGATTTTGTGTCATTCTCATATGTTCGCGTAACAAGTTGTACTTTATGAGCTTCGATCCGAATATATTTTTTTGTGTCAATATTTTGCATAATATAATAAAAAATAGATTGTGCTAAAATGTCAATAAGAATAGCACTTGATAATCGGAGAAAAATGACTTCATTATTGCTGAAATAAGACAATATTTTGTTGAATTAATTGAAATTGCTTTTATGGGAATATGGATGTGGCTGTTTTGTGTGTCGCAGTTTAGAAAAGATTTTTTTTTTGGGCTTGAGAAATGACATTTGTTGACAATTTATTGGGAATGATTTTTGTGGCTGGCTGGATTTGGATTGGAGTGTTTTGTTGAATTTTAGAAGTTATTGAAATGTGACACTCGAGTTGTCTTATTTAGTGTACTGTCTTGATCATTGTTCAAATCCTTGTTATATTGAAAACTTTATCTCATCATTAATAGATCCATCCAACTTCTGCTGAGAATCAAACCAAAAAGAGGCTTACAACTCAACCGATATTAAAATACTGATCAAATAGTGACTAATCAGTCAGTTAACTTAGAACAAAGCTGAGTTTTAAGGGTAGTGTCTGGTTGGCCACAACATGGACAACATTTAATCGCATACTGCTGTGGATTCGGATCCAATCTATTGAGAACAATTTAATGTAATTCTCTACCAATCTGTTATACCATATCAATCAGTAAGATTTCCAATTTATTGAATTGCTGTTCGGCCACAGAAGATTCAATAACAAAACTTCTGTTCTACTGAGGACGGAGATTTATTTCAAAACCTAAGACATATCTTTAATTCAGCATTTATACTTGCCAAAGTGAATTTCATTGCTGGGACAGAAACACAAGTTTGTTACATCGTGTTTGGTTGGAATCCGTAAAGGAAAAAACTTCCAAGAGCTCCAATAGCTACTTGGCTCAGAACAGTGACGAAAGAATGTCAGCTTAATGTGTGGACAGAGAAATTATTGTACAAACCAAGTGACAGAGCCAGCAACAGAGTCAAATGAAGAGCCTTTTGTTGTAGCCTAAGCTCTACGTAGGAACATAGTTACAGTAAATAAGTACCTAAGCATTTATACTGCCTTGCCATTGTGAACCATTTCAAAAGCATTTTTTCAACTCAAAATTAGTCAAAAATCATATTTTATATGTAATCTGAAGATCAAAACCACAAAAAGTTTAAATGATCTATGCAACAAGTGACATCAAAAGAAAATCCATCTCGTTCCATTCGACACAATCCCAAATTTTCCACACTGTAAGTCAATAGATATCCCTGAGAAATGATGGAACATCATAAAAAATTGATTTATAATTCGAAAATTGCCCTAATGTAAGGAACGAATCAAGCCTTGAATTTCAAAAGGCAATATATCACATAACAGCAATCTACAAAGTGCATACTTAATTGCTTTCGTCATATCTTTTGTGAAAAATTACAACCGGAGTGAATAAGAAGAAAAGAATCTTCAAATGTCATTTTGGCATTTAACTTTTATCCATAAGATGCACAATCGATCGTTCCTTGTTGTTCTCCAGAAAGGACTTTCATCTTAATGTAATATCTTTAGTTCTGCTCTTTTACGGCATCAAAGATCTAGTGCCGCTTTTAAAAGATCCATTTAAAATGCATTATCGAGGGATATACTTTCGTTTCAGTTGAAGACATGTAAAATTGAAACATTATTAGAGACGATTTTTATGTCAAAACAAAGATTTGTTTCAGCCTTAAGAGAGATGAAAAAGGACCTCACAGGCTGCCTCCTGTCGTGAAATTTTTTCTCCTTTCTGGATGACTTAGAATAGACAAAATTGTCGCCAAAGAAAAGAGCAATCGATACACAATAATCTCTCTATTGCCTTCTTCATCTTCTTTGTACTTCTCTTCTGTTACTTCTTAAGAGAAATTTTTGGCAAATTTACTTCTTCTTGTTCTGTCGGCAATGATCAATCATGGGAATTGACTTTGATGTTTTGCCGAACAAAAAAAAAGGTTAATTCTCTTTGGCGATACATTATAGGACGACATTAGCATTAGCATTGATATCCTTTTCTTAACTCTCCATAAAAAAAGTCACTAAAATATATTGAAAGCCTTCCTAAGTGTTTATACAGCGGCAGAAGAGAACATTGAAAATGAGACGACTTGTTGCTGTGTTGTTATTGATTCTCTCAGGATTTAGCCTTAATATAGTTTAGAACTGGATGTTATTCAAGGAATGGAGGGCATTTGGTGGCTGACGTTTTGGTTTTTGAAACTAGCTTAAAAGCACCTCATTAATTTTTAACGGTTTTTTAAATTTCAAAATTTGAAATTTAAAAAACCGTTAAAGTTGAATCATGCTGTTAATTGGAAATATGGAATTTTAAGTGACCTAGAACTTCCCAACACAACTATAACTCCTCATCAATCTCAAAATGCACCTCAAACTCAAACACAATACTTTCAACTCTCATTTGAATTATTCTAACGTACTTTTTTATGGGATGCTCAAATATAGAAGGCATTCAAGGTATCGTTTGATGCTTTACCGACAAAGCACAGTATAGTAAAAAAAAAATATTACTAAAAAAAGAATTTATGTGTTTTCCTTCCTCATGCCATCATCTGTCTTTCCCATCTATCCACCTATTTTTCTTTCTTTCTCTTTTTTTTCGATTATTCATTATCATTATTATTACTGTATTCTATTGAGCTAACAGAAAAGAGATAGAAATACTTACGCACATCAGCTACACACACGAGATTCTCTTTTTTTATAGGCGGCATCTTTTCTTTGATCTTTCTATAATTGGTTTATGATGCTCAACATCATAATATCGAATATTTCTTTCTTGATTAGTTTTTGATTTGAATTTTATATTGCAAACCAAATGATTTTCTTAGCTTTGCATGATTATTTTGACATGCTTTGTGTGGAAATGATGATATCAAATATCAGAGATTTCTTCATTTGCCTGCTTTTTTTTGTGATGCTTAAATTCCTTTTTTAAAATAACTGAAAACTACAAATATATTTTTTTTTGAGGTAGTCTGAGGTTAAGTATGCTTTCTCGAAATCCCGGTCCCGACAAATTTTCGGGATCGGGATCGGGATTGAAATTTTTCGGGATTTTCCGGGAAATCCCGGGAATCCCGAATATGTAAAAAAATTTAAAAAACAGCATTTTTCTGCTTTTTTTCCCAAAAAAAATTATATATTTTTTTGCTACTTATACGGTCATTTATTCCTTAATTAATTATTTATACTTTATGTGTTACAAGGTAGATGTTTTAATTCATGTTTCCTTTGAAAAATGTGAACATAAACAAAAATAGAAAATAAATGTTGATAAAGATGTAAGTTTAAAGGTTATAGAGAACGGTGTGAATATAATAATAAAAATTAAGCATTAATGAAAAAACTTTTAACAAATGCAATTGCATTTAGATTCTTGTCAAGTAAACGTTTTCTTTGTTTTGTAAGAATGATGTTACTAATAGAGAAAATTCGTTCGCTTTGAGTTGAGGTCGGCTGCATTGTTATCAATGCATCGCAAAGTTGATCTAACAAAACGGTTCTCTTCTTATTTTTTTCATACCAATTAAACTCTCTTTTCAAGTTATTTGGTTCTGTTGCTGCTGCATCTGTTGTCAATGATGTATATTCAGATATGCTTAGTTTCAGTCTATCTCGAATAGAAATGTTTGACGGTTGGATTTGATTTGCACTGGATGTTGAAGCTTCCATAGCTCCATTTGTAGAGTTTTTGACAAAATACTTCTTCAATAAGTCAATGCCAAGTTTATGTATTGCAGCTTTTGTTGACGATTTAAAATGCTTGTCTAAAGAAATATATTGAGGATTATTCAGGTAAAGTATTAAGTCAATTAATGTTCCATTTCTTCGTGCACCTATGCGAGCGCAATTCATATCGTAAATCTTTTGAGACAATAATGTTCCTTGTAGCAACAATTCGTCTAGAAAAAAGTTAATTGTTCCTTCAGCAATTAATAAATCGTTTGATTTACGCAATAATTCTTCTGTCGCGTATTTAGCAGGTTCTAAAACATCAATAATTTCCTAAACTTAAAAACCGGGATTTTCAATCCCGATCCCGATAAATTTCGGGATCCCGGGATTGATCGGGATCGGTAAATCCCGGGAAATCCCGATCCCGATCCCGATAGCGAGAAAGCATAAGGTTAAGTGACAAGAAAGAGGGAGGGGAAGAGTTAACTTCGAACTTAATAAGGCTTCAACGATCCACCTTGTGAAGTTTAAGTGATTGTTTCGTTAAGAAATCTTGAAGATATTTCGAAATTTGAAGTTTTTGTTCTTGAAGACAATGATTGGAGCTGAAATAAAGAGATAAACCAAAGACAACAAGGAGTGAGCTTCAAAATATATTTTATTCTCAAAATAAAGTAACTTTAATATTTAAATTTTTGGTCTGATTAATTTAAAGAAAGCTTTAAGTACATTCTGAGTAAATCACATGGATCAGTTTACTTCTTAGCATTATGTCTTAAGTACTGTATTTTACATAGGAAAATGCTTATCATAAAAGTCTTTCTTCTTAAAATTTTGTGGAAAGCTGTCAAGGTTGTTCTGTTCCTTTAATCCTTTCTTGAGTTCTTCATTTGACATTCCATAAGATTTAAAAAGCTCAATAATTTTGAGTAAATTGTCAGATTCTGATCCTTGATGATAGCAATGTCCAGTACTACAGTTTGTGCTTAAAAATACCCATTTTCCATTATGCCATAAAATATTCTTCATTGTGCATGCATTATTTTGCCAAAAATACCAATCTCTTCGCTTTACATCTTTGTAAAGACCTAAAAGCTCAATGTAATGAGCATTCTTTTTGGTTGGAGAGCTTTTGATCATTTGTTCGATGGTTTTGCAGTCCTTGAACATTTTTATGAATGCAACATTGTCGACTTTATACAGAATTATGTTCTCTCTGATATAGTCTGAGTCAGTCTGGATTGATCTCGGATATTTATCATAAATTTCTGGCTTTTTTTCATCATAGATATTCCTGCTGTATGCATAAAGTTCATTGTGGTTTCCACAGGATTCACAGTAAACTTTAATAATTACATCATTGACACTTCCAATATTCCTAATATTTACTTTTCCATGAAGTGTCACAGACCTTTTGCTTATCTTTATTAATTTCGTGATGTCACTGATTGTATGATTAATCACTAATTTTGTTAAAGATTCTTTGGATTGTTTAGAAATGGGAAGTGACTGGATTTTCTTTAATAAGTTCGATGTTTTGTTGTCAGCAGATTTTGGCTTCTTGTAATATTTTTTGACTGATTTTCCCCCACTTTTATAGTTGTTGATGTAGAAATCGTCGTAAAATTCTTCAGAATTGTCAATAAAATCTTTCATAGTTTTAACAGTCGTTAGTTTCAGATGATTTGCTAAAGATGTGTCTTCAATGATGCTTAATAAAACTTAACTAACCTTAACTTAAGCTTAATCTAATATCACAAAGTTAAAGTGAGCTAATTAAGTGTTTATTCGACTAGTTCCAAAATTAAACTATGAAAAATACTCTTGAGCTGTGTGTTTATATTGGAAATGTATTTCACAATATTACTAATTATTCTTGAATTTCGAGAATACTTGAAAGGTGATGTACCAATTTCACAATTTTGAACTTAGGTACGCAAATTAATTCTGCTTACTGGTTATGTCAATCTCATATTTACGATTATTTTCTAATAACTTAATACTTGATGCTGACTTTTTATTTTTCAATATTTCCGCTTCTTTAAACCGAGACTTTGATGGTTATGTTTGAACGAGCTTTTAAGATAAGTTTTTTTTAAAACAATTTTTAAAAAAAAACTATACTAAGTTAGGATCAATAACCTTTTTGATTCCAATGGGTAAGAACTTTCCAAGCTACATGTTGGGCGAGCACTACATTTATTTATAGGGTTCTAAAACAAAATCACTTTGTCGATGTTCCAGTAATTGATCAGTAAAGTAATGTTCAAGTCATGTCCCAAGTCACCTTTTAATCTATTGTTCGATAAGAATCAAAACTCAATCTAAAGATCTGGGAAAGTTTAAGGAATCTTCCAACATAGAGATGATCATTCTTGTAGACAGTAAATAAATCTGAAATAGAGAAGTAAATGGCAATTGGAAGTAATTTTTAAAAATAATGGAAATATATTTTATTCTCAAAATAAAGTGATTTAAAAATGCAACTTTTTGGTCTGATTACTAAAGATTAAATTTTAAGTGCATTCTGAGTAGCTAGCATAAATGTTATACACAGTTTTTCATTTTTTTGTTTTAATTGGTTTTTTTAAAAAAAATTTTTTGACCGAAACTCAAATTTTCAAAGCTTAAATCATGTCATATCACTAATCATATCCCATTTTAAAATTTGATTTAAAACCGACGAGGTTAATATCAAAAAAACTATATTTTTGTTCCGACATATTTCATGCATTCAAATAAAGGATTACTTTTATTATTATTATACACAGTTTTAGAATTGTGTTTTTATTTTACATTGGGAAATGCTTATCATAAAAGTCTTTCCTCTGAAAGCTATCCGGAAAGATATCAAAGTTGTTCTGTTGCTTTAATCCTTTCTTAAGTTCTTCATTTGACATTCCATAAGACCTAAAAAGTTCAATAATTTTAAGCAAATTATCAGATTCTAATCCTTGGTAATTGCAATGTCCAGTACTACAATTTGTGCTTAAGAATATCCATTTTCCATTGTGCCATAAAATATTCTTCATTGTGCATGCTTTGTTATTCCAGAAGAACCCATCTCTTTTCTTTATATCTTTATAAAGCCATAAAAGCTCAATGTAGTAAGCATTCCGATTGTTTGGGAAGCTTTTGATCATTTGTTCTAAAGTTTTGCAGTCTTTGAACATTTTTATGAATGAAACATTATCGACACTATACAGGATGATGTTTTCTCTTAGATAAGCTGAATCTTTTTGAATTAATTTTGGAAAATCTTCGTAAATCTTTGGTTTCTTTTCGTCAAAGATATTCCTGCTGTATGCATAAAGTTCGTTGCTGTTTCCACAAGAATCACAATACACTTTGATAATCACATCTTCAACTTTTTCAACATTATCTTCCAAGTAAAACCAGGTAGGTAATTTCGGCTTAATTTTTACTTTTCCATGAAGTGTCACAGACCTTTTGCTTATCTTTACTAATTTTGTGATGTCACTGATTGTATGATTAATCACTAATTTTGTTAAAGATTCTTTGGATTGTTTAGAAATGGGAAGTGATTGGATTTTCTTTAATAAGTTCGATGTTTTGTTGTCAGCAGATTTTGGCTTCTTGTAATAGTTTTTCGCTGATTTTCCCCCACTTTTATAGTTGTTGATGTAGAAATCGTCGTAAAATTTTTCAGAATTGTCAATAAAATCTTCCATAGTTTTATAGATGTAAGTTTCAGGTGATTTGCTAGAGATGTGTCTTGAATGATGTCTAATTAAACTTAAACTTAATCTAATATCACAAAGTTTAAATAAGTTAAATGTTTAAATGACTATTGCCAAAACTGAACTAAGGAAAATAATCTTGAACTGTTTTTTTTAATCGAAATGAATTTCACAATATTGCAAATTATTCCTGAATTTTGAGAATACTTGAGAGATGGTGTTCCGATTTCACAAATTTAAAGTAAATTGCGCAAATTAATACTTGCTGCTTTTTATGTCAAATCTCAAATTAATGGTTTAAATGAAATAAAAACTTGATACTTATATTTTTCACAATATTTTGGTTCCTGTATATCGAGGCTGTAATGGTATTGTGTGAGAAAGCTTTTGAGATAAGTTCATTTTCAGACTTTCGAAATTAACCGATATTAAGTTCTTTTAAGAAACTAAGAATTAAATTAAGACCAAAGATAATGATTTTTTTAAAAATTATAAGTTTATTTAAACAAGCGTTTGGATTGGAATTTGAATATAACCTGTTTATTTCCTCTGGAAAGGATCTTGTTTCCATAGTCCAATTCCATCCATTTAGCTAAAAAGTTAAAGACAATTAAAAAACAATAATTTTAAAATGGTTCAGCCAAAAAGCTCAAGATGACTCAAGCAAAACATTTTATTTCTTTTCGGCAGGAAAGTGCTTCTCCAAAAAGCCAACCTGACTAAAAATACAAGGAAAGTAATAATTCGACAGCATTTGTTGCTTCACTCCATTCATTAGTTCTTCATTTGTCATTCCATAAGACTTAAAAAGATCAATAATTGCAAGTATATTATCTGCTTCCATTCCTTTGCGTTGACAATATCCTGGACAACAGATTGTGCTTAAAAATATCCACTTCCCGTTATGCCATATGATATTTTTCATTGTGCATGCCGTGTTTTGCCATAAGCTATTATCTCTTTTCTTTATGTCTCCATAAAGTGCTAAAAGTTCAACAAAAAAGCTGTTCCTTTTATTTGGAAAGCTTTTAATCATCTGTTCGATGGTTTTACAATACTTGAACATTTTTATGATAACAATGTTGTCATCTTTGTAATAAACAATGTGCTCCTCAAGATAAAATGGATCTGAATCAATTGTATTTGGATATACATCTGGTAAAATCTCCTTCTCTTCTTTATAGATGTTCCTGCTGTATGCATACAGTTTATCGTTAATTTTACGAGAATCGGAGTAGACTTTCATAATTACGTCCACAATACTTCCAGTGCTCTTAATATTTACTTTTCCATGAAGTGTTATAGACGTTTTGCTTATCTTGGCTAGCTTCGTGATGTCACAGATTGTATGATTCATCACTAATTTTGACAAAAATTCTTTTGACTTCTTAGAAATGGGAAGTAACTGAATTCTCTTTAAGGGCGATTCCATGAGTGAATTTTTTTTTCTGAACTCAATTTTTTGTAAATATTTCCTTAATTAACTTCATTTAACGCCATATTTAAGATTTATTTTATTTGTTATTATGGTATATATGTATTTTAGTGCATAATCTTTTAGTTAAATCTGTCTGACAAAAGATATTTTAAAAAAACCAAACTTAATCGGTCAACTTTAGGGCGATTCCATGAGTAAATGGAACTGAAAATTTTTTGTTCAAAAACTTTTTTAGATTTTTCTGCTTAAATATACATATTTCAACATATATTTTCACTTAATAAGACTTATTATTCATCAATTCATGTGTTATTAGCATTTAATAGTCTTAATTATGCTGCATTTTGACAAAAATATGTAATATGTTTTGCAATAATCGGTTGAAAGTTGACCGATTAAGTGGTGTTTTCCCCAATTTTCTCCTTAATTACAGTAGTAAGACATACAAATAAGATATTGTTATAAAGCACAGACGATTTCACGTGTGTTTATCATAGATTTGTAACACAACAATGGATATTCGAAGAAATATTGATGAAAATTTAAAAATCAATTTTTCGTAAAGTTGACCGATTAAGTTTGGTTTTTTTAAAATATCTTTTGTCAGACAGATTTAACTAAAAGATTATGCACTAAAATACATATATACCATAATAACAAATAAAATAAATCTTAAATATGGCGTTAAATGAAGTTAATTAAGGAAATATTTACAAAAAATTGAGTTCAGAAAAAAAAATTCACTCATGGAATCGCCCTTTACGAAAAATTGATTTTTAAATTTTCATCAATATTTCTTCGAATATCCATTGTTGTGTTACAAATCTATGATAAACTCACGTGAAATCGTCTGTGCTTTATAACAATATCTTATTTGTATGTCTTACTACTGTAATTAAGGAGAAAATTGGGGAAAACACCACTTAATCGGTCAACTTTCAACCGATTATTGCAAAACATATTACATATTTTTGTCAAAATGCAGCATAATTAAGACTATTAAATGCTAATAACACATGAATTGATGAATAATAAGTCTTATTAAGTGAAAATATATGTTGAAATATGTATATTTAAGCAGAAAAATCTAAAAAAGTTTTTGAACAAAAAATTTTCAGTTCCATTTACTCATGGAATCGCCCTTAATACACTTGATGAATTGTTGTCAGCAGCTTTTGGTTTCTTGCAATACTTTTCAACTGATTTTCCGCCAATTTTACAACTGTGGATGCAAAATCTGTCGGAAGATTGTTGAGGATGGCAATTTAAATCGTTCATATTCTTTGTTGACGTGAGCTTTGAATGATTTGATATTTAATAATGCTTAATTTAACTTAACTAAAGCTTAATCTAATATCACAAAGTTTAAGTACGTGTTTATGCGACTAGATTCCAAGTTTAACTATTCAAAATCTTCTCGGTCTGTGTTTATTTATTGGAATTGTGTTTCACAATGTTATGGTTTAGAATATTTGAAATTATCGAGGATTCCCAAAAGTTGGAGTAGCTATTAATCTTCATCTGAGCTAATCTTTATTCAATTAATGACTCTTAATCCTAAAATTCAGAATTTTCAATCTTTAAAAACCAAAAAAAGATCAAAAATCAAACTGAAATTGTTAAATTCAAAAGTCATGCTTTTGTTGTGATCCGTCACAATACCGCGACTCTAACGTACGAAGACAATGCCTATCATTAATTGTAAATAGTTAAAAAGTAGTTTTTAATACTTCCGTACATAAAATTACAGCATTTAAAGATTCTCGAGTGATTTAAACTCTAAAATGAATCTAAATAAAGTATTTAGCAATAGAATCATCAAGTTATATCCATTTGCGACCAACAATTCATGTGTAAGACGATCATCTTCCAAATCACTGAAATTTGCGTCGATTACAGAAGAAAACCATTCCATAGAAACAGCGCAAAATAAAGTTGTAAGCATGACTTGAGGCTTCTTATCTAAATTTGATGAATTGACAATTTTTTAAAAATATATTTCTAGAAGCAACAAGTATCGCCACTTACTGACTCTTTCGGACGATTTCATTCCTACCTACGTATATCATTGACTGAAAAATGTAACTTACGATGTCAATACTGTATGCCAGCTGAAGGAGTTCCACTTTCTCCAAAGTCTCACTTGCTGTCGACTGATGAAATAATTTTAATTTCTCGACTATTCGTCAGTCAAGGTGTAAGGAAAATAAGATTAACTGGTGGGGAACCGACCATACGTAAAGATTTAGTTGACATTATTTCTCAACTGAAAGAAATTCCAAAATTGGAGAATGTCAGCATCACGACAAATGCCTTAGTGCTGACTAGAAATTTAGTAAGTTATCAACGTGCTGGACTTGATTCCTTAAACATCTCTCTAGATACGCTTCAGCCAAAGAAATATGAGCAAATTACGAGGAGGAAGGGCTTTGAACGTGTCATTGCTGGAATTGACTTAGCTATTCAGCTTGGCTATAAGCCAAAAATTAATTGTGTAGCTATGAAGAACTTTAATGATGATGAAATCTGTGATTTTGTTGAATGGACTAAAGATCGTGATGTTGATATTAGATTTATTGAGTACATGCCATTTTCTGGCAATCGTTGGCATACAGCGAAGCTCCTTCCATACAATGACATGCTTAGTTCCATTAAAGAAAAGTATCCAAACTTAGAAACCCTTTCTAATGGTCCAAACGACACATCTAAAGCCTTTAAAGTGCCAAACTACAAAGGACAAGTTGGCTTCATCACATCCATGACTGAACATTTTTGCGGTACCTGTAATCGACTGCGAATAACAGCTGACGGTAATTTAAAAGTTTGTCTTTTTGGAAATAAAGAAATTTCACTTCGCGATGCAATTCGTAAAGGTTGCTCGGAAGATGATCTTATAGCTTTAATTGGTGCCTCAGTTTTACGTAAAAAGAAGCAACATGCTGGTAAGCTCGATGATTTATGTTGTGTAAATTAAGTGATTAATGGTTTGTTCGAACGATGTCTAGGCATGTTGAATCTTTCTAATATGGAAAATCGACCAATGATTCTCATAGGAGGCTAGTAGTTCTGTTTAGGTGATTTTTTATAGGATCAATGCTTAGAATGACTTATTCTTAAGCATTGGTTCTTTTCTCAAGTCAGTCCAGAATCTAATTAGTATTTTTGCAGACCAAAGATTCCTCAAAACATCCAGTAACTTAAATAAACTACAAATGAGAGCATTCTCTACAAAATTAACACATGTCGATGAGCAGGGAAAGGCAGCAATGGTCAATGTAATCAACAAGTCACATACGAAGAGAAAAGCAACAGCATGTGGCCATGTAAACATCAGTAAAGAAATAACAAGTCTTATTAGAGGCAATTTGATGAAGAAAGGCGATGTCTTATCGATTGCACAAATTGCAGGAATTATGGGTGCTAAAAATACACCAAATCTAGTTCCTCTAACTCATCACATTCCACTTTCATCAGTTAAAGTTGATTTAAAGCTGAATGAAGACGAAAATCGAGTTGAAATTTGTGCAACAATTGAATGCTTTTGGAATACTGGATGTGAGATTGAAGCCTTAACTGCCGTGTCTATTTCTGCCTTGACTGTTTATGACATGTGTAAAGCTGTATCGCATGATATATCAATAACTAATATACGATTAATGGAAAAGTCAGGAGGAAAGAGTGACTTTAAACGTCCAAATTGTTAAGTTTTAAGAAGAAAAAAAAATTGCAAATTTATTTAAAAATTGTGAAATTAAGGACTTCAAAATAAAAAGTTCATGTTAACAAATTATCGTATTAATGATTGATTAGTTCAAGGAAATTGAGGGAGGATATAAATGAATAATTTATTATATTTATCAATACCAACTTGGTATATGATTAATGCCAGCATACAAGTGATGAATTAAGAGACAAGAACGTTACTTTTACCAGCGGTTGATGGTTCATTCTTTGCTTCTTTCGATGCTGGTTCTGACGACTGCTCTCGTACTTGAATATTGTGTTCTTCCTTAAACTTATTAATCTCTTGTCCCTTTTTGGTCAATTGTTCCTTACCATTTTCGATAAGTTTCTCTAATTGATCTTTGTTCTGTATTAAGTTCGGAAGGGTTTCCTTTACAGTTTGTTCACATAGCACTCCACCAATTAGACGGAAACATTTTCTATTTTCATCTACTGTCTTCAGAGTGTCTATAACCGTCCTAAAAAGAAACATCAGAAATGTATATATTTATTACAGTAATTAGAGGAAGCGAATAAGAAGAGTGTAATGCAAATAATATTTTTTTGGCAAGCTCATTAGTTGGTCAATGATCATTTTCATAAAACAAGATAGACAGAACGAGAGAAATGAGGAAGTTTTGGGCAACAATAAATTTCGAAGTTGAGGTTAAAAATAGATACAAAATTTTCATTAAACTTGAACTTAATTTCTAACATATGAGCACTTTGTTACAGCACTTACTTATGTTCCTTGAGATCTAGCTCCAATGTCGATAAATTATTCACAAGATTTCGCTGTTCATTTCTTAAATGTTGAAATTGAGTGAAAACTTCTTCTTGGGCAGTTTTTTGGTTGCTTTTCGTGCTTGCCATCCTTGATTATACTATATTTGTATGACTGTATCCTTTAGTTAATCTTTAGAGCCAATTGTATAATTTTTCACAGTCGATTTCACGGAGAAATGTTAATTTTAGTGGACAGGTGAAAACAATAACAAAAAATTATTTGAACTGCGGTAAAGCGACGACTTATTCTTTTGAATTTCAAAGTGATGCCTTTTTAACGGTAATTTAAATTTTTAAAACCCGTTATTTTTTTGAAGTTTTGCTTTTACTATCTTATTTTCATTAATTTCAGTTTTTTCAGGTACTGAGCAAGAACATTCATGTTACTTCCTGTTAATCAAACTAAATCATGTCTTATAACAAATATCTACCTGAATAAGAAATAATGAAATCAAAAACTTTTAAAGTTTCCCTCATGTTATGCCTTTAATTAATCTTATCATTTGAATACAAGCTCTCATGCTGTATAGACAAAAAGATGAATATGCAAACTTACGAATTTACATTAGAGAATCGAGTTCGCTTCCATGAATTCCTCGTAAAAGAAGATTTAACTGATGTTACTTTGGTGTGCGAAAAACGAATTATCAGATGTCACAAGCTCCTACTAGCTGCATCCAGTCAGTATTTTCATGTGAGTATTGTGATTCTTTATCTTTAAGGTATAAAATTTAATATATTATGACTTTCTAGGAACTGTTTTCAATGCTCGGTGAGGCGAATCCAACAATAGTTCTTAAGGACATCACGCTAGTACAGCTTACAAAAATTCTCGAGTACATCTATTGTGGAAAAGCGAGTGTTCCTGCAAATGAGTTGAATGATTTCAAAAATGCTGCTGAATACTTCCAAATGAGTGTCTGTCTTAATGCTGAAGCACCTGTCAATTTACTTAACCAAAGCATAGCTGAATTCATGAGTCAAGAGACGACAGTTGGAAATCTTACATTAGATTCATTTAGACTGCAAGATAGTGATTCTGATTGCACCTTTACTGAAGGTGAGAGTCCAAAGGAACCGGAGTCAAAGAAACTTAAATTGACAGATACGTTTGGGATCTTTCAAGAGATGCGAGGACGTGAATCTACTAGAGTTGACATTAAGAAAAGGAACTACTTTGAATTTTCAGACCAGCAAATGAAAAAAGTTGCATTCGAAGCTCAAAGCTTTATGAACAGTAGGGATCAGCTAAAACCAAAACGAACATGCTTCAATTAAGCATTAAAATAATTATATCCTGCAAAAAGTCAATCAACTAATTCATTTAATTAAATTTTTCATCTTTATTATCATTCATCAAAAATTACAGCAACAAATTTTTATATCCCAATTATTTTTATGGCGTTCTCATATCAATTATATCCATTATAAATTTTTTTTTATTAAATCAAAAAATAAAAGAAAAAAATTTCCATTTCAAGCGACTTTTCAATCAAATTTCCTGCTTTGTGTACGACTAAAGTTAATTTTGTTTTATTTATTTCGTCAGGTACAAATAATTATTTATCGCGAATATTCTTTTTGACAATATATTTTAATTATTATAGTTAAATCTTTTAATAGACTTGAGTGGTATGTAGAATGGTTTGACTTGGGTAATTTTTAAGTAGGTTACGAACTTATGATGTGCATTTCAGAGATTTTAAGTGTTTAGATTATGTCTTGTTAGACATGTAGTCATTAAATCCACACCCTAATCCTCCTTGTCGATAAAAACATTCTTTTTGATTAATTATTGATTCTTTCTATGGTCAATTCCTCTCGAATATGATTTTATCCTTAGCGTAATCTTGAAAATTGTTGAGAATATATCAACTGTTGTTTAATATTTAAATTGTATTTGCAACTATACTTAGTTGTTTTCTCCTTGTATAGTTCTTAGCCCCTACATAGAAATAAATAGTCTGTTTTTACACGCTTTTTATTGAGTTGTTAAACTCCGAAGAATAAACATCATTCTTATTAAATTCAATCCATGAGAAGTCTTTAATTAAACTTATTTATAAATAAGCACGAAACCTAAGAAATATTCTAATTAACCTATCTAATCTTCTCCTATCTAATGCAAATCTTAGATGCTACCTAAACAAAACCGTGGTTAATCCAGACTGTTTCGTTGCCAGAACATTCTTTTTTGCATGCATCAAAAATTTATGAGGAAGAGAGTGTTGGCTCTTTGAAGAGGGATCTCTAAAATCTTGGTTATGTTTATGAATCTAGTGTCATAGCTAATCCTCACTCATATCTCAAAACCATAGCTATTTGATTCAATCCGATCCAATCATTGTAAAAAGTTCATTCAAATTAAAGTTTTATAAACATAGACGACTGTAAACATAGTGGCTCTATCCACGTTGATTCAAAATAATCGCTAGTTCCACATACCACTCCCGCAATAAACAGAAAAATCATAAATTTTTGGGAAAAATCCTTAAAAAATCGCCGGAAATGGACAAAAATTTGAAAAAACGTTTAATTTAATTTTTTTGGTCAAATTATTTAAATCGAATATTTTTCATTTAAAGTCTGTACTTTAATATTCTATTAAAGAAAATGTTTACATCATCAAAAAATATTTTTATGTATGTTTTACGTTTTCATTTCTCTTCATTTGTCAAAAATATATTTTTATCATCATCTTTTTTTGTCATTTAGATAAAAATTTTCCTGCATTTTGTGTGTAGTTTTCATAAATTTTTTATTTGTTTCATCATCATTATTCTTAATTATGTTTTTTATCTGCTTCTATAAATGTGTGTGTGTGTGAAGGGTTTAAGCAAAAATTGAATGTAAGCATTTCCGCTGAAATATTCTTTCATCTATCTGACTTTTTTTAAAGTCATGAAAAAGTAGATTGAAGGAAAAATTTCCCTATCCAAAAAAATTTATACCACTTTTAATGCATTCACATATAAAGTTTTTAAGGTTTTGGAATTGATTTTGATTTTTTGGAATTTTTCAAAGTTTTGATTTGATTCTAAAAGTTTTGATTTCAGACTTTCAATTTACAAGTTTAATATTTTGTTTTAAATACAAAGAATATTTTAAAAGGATAGATCTCTAAAACTTTAAACGTTGTTCTGCTTTAAATTGAATTTAAAACTTGCTTCAATTAATTAACTGTAAAGAATTCAATTTCACAATTGACTGTGAATTCATTTTTTAAACATTTGATCCTGAAATGATTTCAATAACAAAGCCCAAGTATATTGTTTGAAAAAATTTGAATGTTAAAATGAAATCTCTTTATATAAGTTTAACGTTGATTATAAATTAATTTTAATTTGTCGGTTGGTTTAATCTTGAAATACATTGTTAAAACTTAATTTTGATGTTTAAAAAGCTAAAAATTGAAATAAGATTTTAAATAAATCTTTTGAAGTTTCGTTTTCATTTGAAAGATGCTTTTGTTAAGCATAAATGCAAGGGATTGAGCAAGAATTGATTCATTAACGATTGAAGACTAGTTTTTTGTAAAAACTTAATATTTCAATTTTTAAAATCTTGAGATGAACTAAATCTTTGCTAAAAACAACGAAATGTAAAATGAAAAATTCAATTAAGAATTTTTGAAATGATTTTTAGATTAAATTCAATGCAAAGAATTCGATTATTACAAATTTAAATATGAAGATTTATAAACAATAATTTTTTAAAGAAGATTCAATGAATTTCTTATCAATTCAAACTAAAACTTTGAAAATTCCATCCAATTCAAAACCAACTTCCAATCCCTAATTGTTTACACAAATAAATTTTCACTTTTAATCATGAAAATTAGACAAATGGTGGTAGAAAGAAATTGTTTGTTTATCTCATCAACCTCATCTTACAAATTACATCAAAGAAATTTTAATTTACACTTAAAACAACGTTTCTTCTTAACTTCTTCATCCTTATTTCTTATACATAAGAAATTGTACATCAAAAAAATTTGTATGCACCAAGAATTTGCATACAAAAAATTTTACAACAAAAATTTTATTAATTTAATTTTTTTTTTCCAAAAAAACAATAGTTTTTATCATTTAACAAATTGTCGACAAAAATCACAATTAATATCCTGTGAAATTTGTTACCAAAGGTTCATGTTTATGACGGAACAAGAACATACAATCAATGTGTATATTCGCCCTCATATAAAGGATGTATGATAACAGGAAGTGTCAAAATTGATGTGATGTGACATCCCTTCCCAAAAATACTTTCAAGCAATTTATCTAATATACTCATATGTCATGCAACACTAAAAATACGTTGCCACTAACTTGAAGGTCCAAATTAAGTTCAATTTAAATTCATTTATCTAAATTGCCAAGATAAAAATTTCGAAATTTAAAGTATATTAGGGCACTGACTCAAAAAAATTTCACGGACGTTCACTTACATGGTTTGAGATGATTTGAGACTTTTTAAGCCACTAGATTTTGTTGAACTTGTTTCATTGCTTCCTTCATTTGACTGCCTTTCGTGATATTCTTGAAAGCATGGTACAATACATAAATTCGTTTGACATTCTGGACAATGGTATCTGGATGGAATGGACAGATAAAATATTCATGTTTATTACTGACTGTTACGAACATGCAATTTTCATATTCATCACATGTCTTCCAATTACTTACTTTGTTTTACGTCGTAAAATTCTACCATGTGCATCGATTGTATTCCAACAGAAGTTACAACCTAACGCTGGTCCTGGATATGGAAAGAGTATAATGAAATTGACGTTGAAGTTTATTGACATTTCAATTATTTTTGGGGTGGGAATGGCTGCATATTGGGTGGTATGTTCAATAAGCAAAGGATACGAGGCTATCTGCGTTCTCATCCCATTATATTCTACAGTGAGCAACAGTAACCATTAACTTACCAGCTCGTAATGTTGGACAATGACTGGATCTCGTTGTCGTCTCAAAAGATAAATCACTTCGCGTCGATGACTGTAATAAAGCAACAAAAAATCCCATAACCATCAAGACAATTTCCAAAAAAATAATATTAATCCTACCAGCGGTGACGAGATACTTCTCTGAAGCTCTTCAGACTTGACACGAATCGATGGCAACTGAAGATGATGATGTGATGATGATTTTTGATATAAAGTATGTTGTGACGGTATATGTGATTGTACTACAGTTGTCGTATGATCGTCGGGAATGATCACTACTGTGGGACTATGTGTCATATTTGATGACGATTGAGCTTTTTCATTTCCACTACTAAAGTCCATATCAGTGACTGTATAGTGAGGCAATGTTTGACTTCTAACAGGTGCTGATTTATGATGATGCATTTGAAGTAATTGTCCACTGTGCCCAATGTCATGTCCTCCATGCGATGTCACTGTACTCACAATTTGGGATGATTGGTGAGAAATTGTCTGAATCGGATGAGAGAGCTGACGAGTGAGCGTGTATGATGTACTAGGCGATGACGATTGACTTGGCAGCAATGGATGTGAATGTTGTTTTATCAAATATGACGTGTGTGTTGGAACTGATAGAAGATTTCCAGATACAGAACTTGACGATGATGTCGTGATGAGACCAGATGAAGTTGCTGGCGATGGTTCTGATGCATGTCTCTCCATTCTTGCTCCTGACGATGGCACTGACAGTAAATATTCTTGATATATTCCCGCTTCCGGTGTCTCTAAATCACCCGTCTGATCTCCATCCTTCTTAATTCTTTGTTGACGAATTAATAAGCGTCCTCGTTTACTTGCCGCACTCAAATTACTTAAAGTATTGTTATTATTGTTGTTGTTATTATTTGCACCTACCACTACATTTGTTGTTGTCGCTGTAATTATCGCTGGTGATGAGAGACTTAACGATATTGGCGACGATGGTGATGATATTGATGAACACGATGTAAAGAGCAATTCTGATTGTTGAGCTGTGATTGAATAAATTAGGAATTTACATGTTAATTTATAGAAGTTTATGGATGGGGATTAAAAAATTTTGGGTGTGATTTTATGGCGTTTTTTGCTGTTTTTTTTGATGGTCATTTGAAGCTTTATAAATATTTTTACTTGGACTTTAGAATTATTGACTTTCTAATCCATGATATGACAAATATCTAAATGACTGCTAGGCTTTAATGTCTTGTAAAGTCTAGTGTCTCCTCGAAGATTCAGAGTTTAAAATAATTCTCTACAAAAAGCTCAAATATCCACAAAACCACAACAATTTAGGTCAAAAATCACACTTGATCGCATGCAAATGAACCCAAAAAGACTGTCAGATTTTTAAATTTTTTCATATTTTTATTTATTTCCTTAAAATGGGCTTCGACTTCTATTTTTCATCATTTTTTTTTCTTTCAAATTTTCCAATTTTTTCTTTAATTTTTCTTCTCATTAAAATTATTTTATACATGCTCTCTCTTCTTTTTAGTGTCTCAGTGTATGTGATTTTCAAGTTTGTGTGTATGTGTGTTTTTGTGAATCGATGAAGATCATCTTAATTTATTTAGCAATAAAATTTTGGGTTATTGATCATTAATATCCATAAAAAAAGAGTCTATTTCTGGTTGTCGTTTTGTTGGTTTTAATAAAGAGAAAAATAATAATGATGAAAGAACTTTAATTAATCGATAACAATTACATTTTGATTACCTCCTGTTTTCTTTTTTTTAAATATTTTTATTGATTTACCGAGCAGAACATGACAGATGAGTGGAGTTTTGAGCAGTTTAGGGGTGAGAATTGGAAAGTTAAGATTAGGGTAGATTAGGGATATTTGATGATGACTAATTTTTGAGAGATGGGTCAGAAGTTGTATGTGACATTTTCACACAAAAAATAATTGTAACAAGTGGGAAGTCTGAATATTCTATTTTTTTGTCAACGTCATATTTGAATGAGTCTTTAGCAGATTATCAAGTTTTGATCTATTTTTGCTTAATCTTGAAAATTATATCTATCTTGTCTTGTAAGTGCTACTACCTGATAACATTTCAGAAGCAACATAGACAACCTCCAGAGTGACACAATAGCTCCATTTTGAAGATTATAGATTGTACTTCGTAAGGATTCTAACCTAGTACTAATGAATGCTTTGTGTCAACCGAGATAATAAGCTTAATTCTGTAAGGTTAAAACTCAACAATAACGGACCTAGTAGTAAATTTTGAAGTTGCCAAACTTATATTAATAAATATCAGTAAATTGCCCATCTATTCATAGCTGATTCACCAACAAAACACCAAAACATCCACTACCTTGTCATGCCCAGCTCAAGATTATCTCTTGAAACAAATTATTTTAATTAATTCTTGCAATCTATATTATTGAGGTATATAGGAAAGAGTAAGTTTAAATTAACAATGTATAATATGTGTTTAAGGAAAGAGAATGGTGCACTCATGATCTGAGGCATCCATAACGGTCAATAAATAAAGAAATTTGCATTTTGTTTTAATTCTTTTAGTAAATTCAATTTGAATATTTCAATTATTAATAATGAAAGTAGCTGTATTACTCTATAATTCAGGCTGATGTATCAAACAAGTGCATTTTTTTGCTGTCGATTCTTGGTTGTTACTTTAAATGTATAGAAAAAATTGACGATGTACAAAGTTGTGTGATAAAATCTTAGGTAGTTCTGCCCCTTTTATGTCATAAAATGTAAGGGTCCTTACAATTGTGAGTTTTGACTTGAAAACTTTTTTTTTCTTTTTTATATTAACAAAAAAAAATTCATAATTTCCTCAGGACAATACAAATAAACAAAGAAGACAGGATGTCACTGTCATTTCCATTTTTTTTTTTGTATCGTCCGGATCTTAACTTTATTACTGGGTAATTTCATTTCATTTCTTTTTTTAGTTAAAATATCACCAAAATATTATTTTATTTTTATTATCTAGAACATTTAAGAGAAAAATTAAAGGGAAAGTATAAAAGAAGATAGTAGGAATAGGAAGTAAACAGAGAAATATAGACGTAAAAAATAATGAAGAGAATTAAAAAAGTTCTAAAAGGGGATTATGTCTCATATACATCAGTGAAGTAATGTGATGAATGATTTTTGATGACGCTTTTTCAATTTAAATGCCTTAAAAATTGATTAAATCATGCTGCTCTGAAGTGTTTTGTTAAGTCAGGGATTTAAAACTTTTTATCGTAATCACCATTGAGGAAGTCAGTGGGGAATGAAATTCAAGGACAGAATTAAGTGATTTTAATGACTCTTAATCCTGGATTATTCGTTTAATTGGGAGCTCTTTTATTTGGTAGAATTATAGATTTTTGGTCAGGAGTTGTTCATTTGTCTGCTGGAAATATGAATGCTCTAATTGTTAAGTAGGAGTGAAAAGGGAAGTTTTCCTAGCAACATCTAATAAAATAGAATTGTACTAAGGAGTATCTTGCATCTCACATCTAGATAGGGTCGAAGAAAGGAAATATAGACCAAAACAATAGAACGTCTTAGAATTCTACTGTTAATCTTGCAAATGAAAGCATAGTCTTTAAGTTCACTAGCCATACCCGAGATCCATAATTGTGATATGCAATTAGCCCTGCTTACTGAAAGACTAGAGGCTTTATTTAATGCTTGATAAAAATCTGAGGGAAGATTTTGTTCAGTTTTTCTTGTCTTAAACATTCGTTCTCAATAGTATTTAAATGTGCTTTACAAAAAACAAGAGCATTTAATAATTTTGAACTGATTCTTAATCAACAGTTGTCAGAAGATTCTTTTGAATGGCACAATTAGCTTATGAAAAATTCTATTTGTTCTTATCGACTTCTTTAAACTTATGAAGCTTTGAACTTGAGCTTGTCAAACGATAAAAAGTTCATATTTTCCTAAAGTTCTTATAGAGTTTGAAAAATTTTACAGACTTTTTGATATCATTGATCTTATCAACAGAGAATCTATCGTCAGCGCCAAGGGTGCGGAACTGATTAAATGATCAAAATTGATCAAAATGTAATTAATCAGTTCCATACGCTTGAACTTCACTCTAGAAGAATTTTTTTGGACACGAGTTCTCGATTCCTAGAAAAATTGTTAAGCTTTTCGTTATCTAATACGAAAATTCCGTAGGATCATTAATTAATCTTGAAGTCCTGGAATTTTTTGTTTGGTTCTTGAAATTTTCTTTTGATTAATCCAGAAAGTAAGTTTATCGGATTTTTGCAATTATCTAAACCTCCAGTGATCTAAAATAACATTCCGAATGGCACAAGTCGGTTAATCAATCAGAAATCAGGTACAGAGCTGGTGTGACTATGGCGTGGTACTGGATAGAACTTGACCGGATTTCTATTCGATTAACCGTTTTTTGCAATTCGGGTATCATCTTAGATAAATGCTTAAATTCTAAAATTGCAGGTTACAGCTTAAAAACTCTTGTGACTTAAATTTCCGAAAGTTTTTTTCTTCATGGCTAAAATTCAACTAGCTATCTTCTTCCTCACATAAATCCAGTAGATTAAAAATTAAAAATCCCCGACTTATAATTTTCTACACTTTTCGTCATTACATATTTTTCATCGCTCGTCTGAATTCATTTATTTTTCATTCTTTCCATACGCCGTATGATCACCACCGACAAAAAACGAAAGGAAATTTATGATTTATTAATGTTTATTAAAAATCTACCAACATTTAGTTAAGTTTTTTTTTCATCTTTTTTTTCTACACTTATTTTTATCTCATTTTTTTCCTCAATTTGTTCACTTTGAATGCTTTCTTTCATATTTATAATGTATTTATATATGGCTTGTGTATCAATTTTCTATTACATATCATATTTACAAATGAAAAAGAACTATCATAAAAAGAAGCACATGATCGCACAAGAAAAAGCTTTGTTTGATTCTTCTTTTGCGTGTTTTTTTTTGTGTGTTTACATTTAACAAATTATAATAATCAAAAAATATTTTTAGCGGGTTTTAAGTCAGTTTCTTTTATAATATTTACACATTATCATCTCGTTTTATGATTTTTCTTTTATTATTGGCTTAAGTATAAAGAAATATCGTATGGATACGCAATTTCTTTTAATATGTGTGTCTGTGTTTTTGTTTTTAACATAAAAAAATCTCCTTTTATTGATTCCTACATCCTTGCTTTGAAATAAAATTATTATTCTTCTGTTAATCTCCAAACTATAAGAAGAGAAGAATTAAAAATTCACATTTTTTTATCAACAATTTTATGCTTCTAATTTCGTAGTCATTGGGGGTCAATATTTATGAATTTGGTGGAAAATCTTCCTGTAAGTATACCAACATTTTTTTGGCGCCAAAAACCCTTGTTTGTGTGTATGTAATCTGCAACCATTTGAAAATATTCTAAATTTGTAATTATTTCTCTAAGACATTGTATTTTAAAGGTTTCAGACTGCTGAACAGTTAATCTAGCATTTATCTTTCTGCACCATAGTAGCTAGTTCTAGGATTACATTACAGAAGTGCTCTGTGGAGCTAAGTTTGAAAACTCTTGCTGTAAGTTCAAGGATATTCATAAGAATACTTAAAATAGATTTAGAATGACTCATTCTGAACATATTCACAGTCTTGATCTTAAATCTGAGATCTTTGATATCAGAACTGATCATAGTTTAACCCAAATTTATAATAAAATTTAAGAATCTTCTCCAAACAATTGCAGCTCATACACATTTAATATCCATTAAATTTCCACAATATCCTCCATCTAATATTGACCCACCAATGCTCCTAGTCTCGAATCAATCTGTCCTGTGTGTCAATCATCTCAATTATCATATTATTTATTAATTATAATAATTTTTACTTTGTAATAATCATAATAATAGTAATAATAATAAAAAATTTCTTGTAATTTTTTCATTAATAACCCATTAACATTTGAACTTAAAAATCATGGCGATAAAAAACAGCATTTAATTTCCAATTATAATCAACATCATCTAAATGGAATTGAAGTTAATGCTCTGCATATTCACGGAGCTAGGATTAATGTTTACAGCAGTCGATCCATCAGCGTATCGCTGGCGTGACATTTGATGTAGTCCAGCTGCTGAAAAGTCAACATGTCGAGTATCTAGAAATCCCATAACACCCATTGCTGGATGATGGGGTGGACACATAATTGGTGTGTTTGATGCTTCTGATGATGATGGTCCTGCCATTGGTTGCTGTATATTTGATTCATAATTCTCCATTGTATTTTCTTCGGCACTAGGCGTTGACGCTGATGGCGGGGGACTCATATTGGGTTCTGTTTTTATTCTGCTCTTGATACTTGGTCGACTAATTGGATATCCTCGTTTCTTAAACTCTAACCATAATGTTCGATTGTTGACGCCATAAAGTCTCGCAGCCTGTTTATTATATTTAAATTCTTATTTATTTTTGTGCACGATTATCAAAAAAATAAAATTATTAATTCCGCATTTTGTATGCGAAAAAAATAACAAAATAACAGAAATTATACGAGAGCATTTTTGTGTATCTTTACGGATATCTATAACCAGGGTTGTTAAAACATATTCTATTTTCTAGAATATGTACACATATCCAACACATTTTGCATGTTTACGTGTACAATGTGTGGCAGAATTTATATGTTGGCAGATAATATATGTCACACATTGCATATGTGTACATATATTATGTGTGATGTGTGCACATATTTGATGTGTGACACATTATTTTGTCTCACATATGAAAATGTGTGACACGCATTTATGTGTGTAGATATCATGCGTAAACATGCAAAATCTGCACATATTTATTAATTTGCAGGACTAAAGTGGTATTTTTTTGTAAAATTTATTTAAAAAAATTTTGATATATAACCAAAACAGTCAAACACTGCATAAAAGAGTTAATTTTGTCGAAAATATGTTCATCAAACTGTAGTTTTAAACTAATTTGACTTTATTTTCGGAAAACTTGACTAAAAATTGATTTACAAGTGATTAAGGGACATGAGTTTAACTATTAAAGATTTGAAGCTCATCATTCTTAGTTTAATCTTCATTTCTCCAACAAATAAAGTCAAATTAGTTTAAAATTACAGTTTGATGAACATATTTTCGACAAAATTAACTCTTTTATGCAGTATTTGACTGTTTTGGTTATATATCAATAATTTTTTTAATAAATTCAACAAAAAAATACCACTTTAGTCCTGCAAATTAATAAATATGTGCAGATTTTGCATGTTTACACATGATATCTACACACATAAATATGTGTCACACATCACACATTTTCATATGTGACACAAAATAATGTGTCACACATCAAATATGTACACACATCACGTATGCACACATATGCAATGTGTGACA
Organism: Chironomus riparius; assembly: GCA_917627325.4. NCBI lineage: Eukaryota > Metazoa > Arthropoda > Insecta > Diptera > Chironomidae > Chironomus > Chironomus riparius. The sequence goes on from OU895877.1 coordinate 45,469,161, forward strand.
TATATTATCTGCCAACATATGAATTCTGCCACACATTGTACACGTGAACATAGGTGAACATATTTTTAAAAAAGGCCAGATTCTATTTTTAACCACCCTGTCTATAACATATTTGAAATGTGATCTGAAGAGGATTTACGAAAAATATTTGAATATCCAATAAAGTTGTGAGAGTTCATTTAGTTCAGTTTAATAAATTATTCCGATTTTGTCATTTCATTAGAATTTTGAATAAATAAAACAGGAATATTGGAACTAGAAGTTTAAATGCTTTTGATAAATCAAGTGTTGGGGATTTTCATCAGTTTTTGAATATTGTAAAGGTTTGGATGGTGTGTGATATTGGGTTTTAATACTTTGACTTTTTATGCTTGACTATTTTGTTTATTCCACTTTATTTTCATCAAATAAGATGAAAGCCTTACTGAACTGACAAAAGGTTTTGAAGAATAGAGCTTTCTTCAACGAAGTAAGAAAGATGAATTTCAGGGGATTGAACGCATTAGAATTTACTTTTGCTGTACTTGACAAAGCTTGATTAGCATCAGGTTGATTTTGCAGCATTCAAGCCACAGAATTCAAAGAAGTCTAGACTTTAAGAAGTGTACAAGTTCAAATGTAGTATCATGTCCATCGGTAATTGTTATGGAATTAAAACCAAGTTGTTTATTGAGCAACAAACACGATGAAAATCCGTATTAGCATCTAAATTGATACTAGACCTCTGAATCTGAACTATTCACTTCTATGAACAATATGAATCAACTTGAAAGCTTAATGTTCAACAAGTACTGTTCAAGAAACAAAAATAAGTCTACATCTTCATAAGCAGCCTTGAAAGATACAGCCAATTTGACGAAAATAACCGTAAACAATGGCATTATCGAAATGCACAAAGAGAAGAGTCAAAAGATCGGAATGTCAGAACACTGAATCATCATTTCAGTTCAAAAAAAAAACTTGTTCACATCTCGTGAATAAGTAATAGAATCAATAGAAACATATGTAAGCTCTCAAATAAATTAATTAAGAACGTCATGCCGTTAAAACAATAATAATATTATTGAATTGTGTCGATTGATGTATCTACTTTCCTTGCAAAATCCGATTCCTCCAAAGCGCACAGCATCGAGTGCCCGCAAAAAGTTCTCCTCGCCTTGCGGATTCACGGATCGTTTTCTTTTTGGTGGTGCAGCAGTATTAATTGATCCCGATGATGAATTAGCATTCACACTATTGTTATTACTCGCACTAGTACTCGCATCATTTGTTGAGTTTTGTATATTCACAGGCGATTGTATGGGCGTGCTTTGTTGGCTGTAGACAGATTGCACTAATGGACTGTTTGGTGTAGATATGCTCGGTGGATAATTGTTGACAATATTGTTTGGATTTACAGCAATTATTTGTGGTGAATATGTTGTCTGATATTGTAACTGTACTGGTGTTGAATTCTGTGATTGAATAGTTGCATTATTATTAGAATTTGAATTATTGCTGCCATGACTCGAACTATGATTTGATCCAAGTGACATATTATCATTTCCATGACCAACACTTTGAGCGCCCGATTGCGCCGTAGCAATGTTTCCTTCATGGTGATGATGATGATGGTGATGTGCAGCACTATGTTGAACAGTGCTTGTTGGTAATGCAGCAGCAGATGTTGTCAGAGCAAAGCGTGAATAATTTGTATCGATTACTGCCCATTGCCCACCTGAGAGGATAGAGAGAATAATAAAAAATGAGAAAGAATATTTTTTGGAGGCTTTTTTTCGCATTACGCTAATTAATTTTTTTTTTGTACAAAAAGAAACTTCTTATCAAGTTTTATAATTGTTTGTTTCATATGTTTGGCATAATTAAATTAAATACAAAAGAATAACAAAATTTTTGACTTGCAAAAAACGATAAAAAATTAATAATGTCTACTCAAATCTCTATTATTCATTTCTTTTTTACAAAAAAACAGATCTAAGTTTCAAAAAAAAATGATGCAGTGAATAAATGATGCATTGAACACCCCATAGTCGGTTAAGAACGATCATATGGAAATGTGTGGAATTTGGGATAGTTCAAACCGCATCGATTCCTTTCAGTAGCTTAACATTTGGACAAAAAAAAATATATATATACAGCCATCAAAAATAAATAATTGATTCAATGGAAGTAAATAATAATTTATAAAGTTCGTGACAAAAGGTTCTTCGTTTTATAATAGCGGACTTTTGGGAGAAAGTTTAACTAAAACATAAAAAAAATTTGGTTCATTCATATGTCTTTTATGGCTTTTGTTGACAGCAACACACAAAAAAATTTCTCTCTCATTTTTTAAAATTCTCAATATTTTTCTTCTGGGCAATTCTAATCACACTTTTCTTTTGTTTATTCTTATTATTATTCTTTGGTTCGGGTCGATTAACAAAATAAAAACATATTTCAATTCCTTACAGATAACAAGCACATTTTTTTTTCATGGATGATATAAAAGTAATACAAATAATTTTTTTAATTTTATTATTTTTTGTCTGAGAGATCTGAGTTCTTTTTCATTCGCTCTGATATGGGCTTGCAGTTGCACATTCTTCACTGCATTTACGCTTATACTTAAAATTTATACTTAAATGACTAAATCTCTGAACAGTCTCAAATTTGGGTTCATTAAATTGTTTTTTTTTTAAATATATTACTTTATGTCAATAATGAATTTATAACTATATACTATGTAGCAAGCAAAAGAAAAGCAATAATGTAAGAATGTAAGGACACACAATGTGACTACTCACCGCTATGTTGTTGAGTAGGTGGACAACTAACAGGAGTTGTAGATGTTCCTGTTGAAATATCTAATGGCATTGATTGATTCACACAACTTAAGTCCTCAGTTTTCTGGACATACACAAAAAAATAATATAAACATTAGTTCCTCAATTAATACTCAGTTTTGCAGGACTCTTACCATTTCAGTTATATGTTGTGACTCATCAATGTGTTCATGCGGATCTTGTTGATGCTGCATTTGATTTTCAGGACTAGAATTAATTTTCATACCTCGCACATTTGCAATTGCTCCCGTTTGCGATACGGCTGAAAATGTTGACAATGGGACATCAATTGATTGCTGCTGTGAATATTTCTGCATCATCCTACCATCCATTGTGGTTTGCTGTTGATGCTGGATCTGCTGTTGATGCTGCTCATCTTGAATTCTCTCAATTGACGCCGAAATATTTATCGATCCTGAGCCTGTCGATGTTTTGCGTAACCGTTTCCTTCGCGTTGCTGGTGACATATTTGATGGGGAAGGTGTACGTCGAATCGTATGATATTGCTGCTGTTGAGCCTGTTGTTGAGATTCTGTACTGCCCCACATTGATTCTACGCCGCTAATTGATTGATTTCCATCCGTATGATCACTTGACTTACTATCCGATTTTGTGACAGATGCTGCATCTGGCATTTCGGCTAGTCCTTTAATTTTTAGCATTTCAGCTGTTTTTAGTATTTGTGGTAATTGCTCTGTTGATACATTCACTTCACCATAATACATAAAATCCACCATTGTTTTAAGATCGTTGTACTGAACATCCTTTAGAATTACAATCGGATGTTTACAAGGATTCGTTGTAAATAATGACTGTTTATTAATGAATAATGGATATGATTAGAATCTCTCACAAAAATTTGCTGCGATGGCGGAAAACAAAAAAATAATAGTATTAAAACAAACCTGAAAATAAGAACTACATGCTGATAAGACAACTTTGTGCGCCTGTAATTGGCGACCTTCTGCCGCTAATGTTACATCTACTAACGTTTCGTTCAACAAGAGCGACGAGAATACACTAATGAAGTTCGGCTGATGGTTGTTCCACCTAATAAAGCATTTTTAATAAATTATTAATTTTTATAATCCAATTTACTAAATTAATGTCTCTTGACTGTATTACCTTAAACAATATTGCTGTACAGTAGTCATTGCCGAAGCTTCATTAAAAATAATTAATAAATAAAAACTATTGAGCCTAAATGTTTCTTTTTGTCTTCTCTCCTCGTCTGGATGTTGTTGCTGTCAAAAAAAGCTACAATAAACCAATAGAAAAATAGTCGATGAGTAAACACTGCCTTTTCTCTCATACATCTCATACATATAGTTTTTTTTTTTCGAAAAAAAAAATACTTTTTCATTCTATTCTAATCCCATAACCGTTGATGACGCAATTGTCCGCCAAAAAATTTCATACCGATTACCCAGGCAGAATTCTAAAGGTGTATATGAGATAATTACATATTGGCTTATTCACTTAACATTCTAACTTAATTCGTAAGCAATTTGCATGATTAATCCATGACTAAAGTCACAACTTATGATTCTTAATCACAAATAATGAAAAATGTTCATTCAAAGTGCCATTTTTCATACTGGGCAATTCCATCACGCACCAATACAATAAGAGAATGTCCAACATACATTATATCGCAATACACTGATAATTTTTTTTTCTTCTACATGGCACAGCATAAAAACTGATTAAAACCTTTTAATTGTCTCTAATTTATGCTTTTATGGGATCCACAATAATTTGAAACAATTATTCATGACAAATTTGTTTTGTAATCACTCTTTGATCATGATTTAATCAATTCTAAATGAGAATTAAAAATGCCAAAATAACAAAAATTTCCTTATTCAATTGCAATCGCTTGCTCGATACATTATCCATAAACTTAATGTTTTTGACAAACTAGTAACTTTATATTATTAAATTATCATTACCTAAAGCCTAAAATGTTAAAACTAGCTTCAATTTTAAAAATGTTGTAGTATTATATTTTAAAATATTCAATGGCTGAAAATTTCTTGTAAAAACCCTTGTAAAATTCACAATTTATAAAGTTTTATAGACTGTGATTTATATTATTCAAATGTTTTGTAAATCTTTTCCTTTATCAATTTTAAAGTCAATTATTGATATTTAATTCACTAGCATACACAATTTTAAGGCGCGATTGTCATCCTATATTGACATTATCTACCTTATTTAATGTTTTTCCTTGTAAACATTTCTGTAACTTATTCGACCAAGAATTATTTTGATGCTGTTTTCTTATGATTGTTACAATTGACATTAAAAACTTTTTGTGTGACAAAATGACAGATGGAATGATTTGTTTATCAAGCAACTTAGTTTCCTTAATAAACTTTAAAATCACAAATCATTTTAATTTAATTAATCAGGAAGGAAACCATGCAAATGTATACTAATGATCCACAAAACGCAGAAAAGTTTTTAAAATTTATTTTGACGTTATAGATGTTTAAGGTGATTCACAATGTTGAGGTGATGGCATGCTTGATTTGATGTAATAAAGTTTTATTCCATTGATATTTTAATATTGGAACAAAATTTAAGTTCATCTGAATTTACCCAATATTAAAAAGTCTAATCCTGAGTGCATCTTAGATTTTCGTCTCAGATCTCAATAAACCTGACAAATAGCATAAGACAGGTCAAAAGTCATTATATAAACTTCAAAACATTGCCAAAAACCCAAATTCCTAACATCGAGGCACTCCAAAGTCTCATGACAACCCACAAACTCAGTCACATGTCTAAGAACCAAATTAATCAAATGTTAAGACATTCCCAAGTTGAAATTCAGCAATCAAGCAACCTTTTCAACAAGCTGATTAATTATTCAGAAGCTTAAAATTAGAACATAAAAAATCCATACTAGCAAGTGTCGCCGCACAACTGGTTTATTTTATAGCAATACCTTAATATATTGTCATGTATTTTTTGTCAGAATGTAAATCTACGTCACTATGACTGTTAGTCATTTACACACGTGTGTTTATCCTTTCATAGATGACGTAGATGACTTGTATTATGTTGTTCATTGTCTTGTAAATTTTGTGTGATGCTCAATCAGACATTCGGTTGCAATTTTGTAATTTATTCATCACATGGACTACATTAAACTGAATCCAAGGGTGCAGAAACAATTAAATGATCAAAAAATGTAATTTATCAGTTCCGCATCCTTGAATCTGCTTTAATGATTTTTATTTGTAAATTTCGAATTTTTTTGCTTATTAAGTGGCAAATAAAGTAAAAGATAAGACGAAGTTAATGATTAGTATTGAGGAAGTTGCAATTTCAGAGAACTAATCTAGTTTTTAATTTTTAGATAAGATAAGTCGATATTCTTACTATCTTCACGAGTGTATTTGTCGTTGATTTAAGCTTTTTATCACGTTATTTGTCGTAAATATAATTACATGATAAGGACATAAAACACTAGCTTGAACATTGAAATGTGACTAATTATGATAACAATCAGCATATTTTTTAATCTCAGAAATGAAGTCTCTACTTGAACTTTATTGAGAATCTTTAAATCAAAGGCATTCTGCTTGATTTTTAATTCTTTTACTGTAAAAACGATAAAGAACCTTTTCGGCAAAGGCGTGAAAACTATCCAAATATCCCAATTATCTCAAATAACCCAATTATCCCAAACATCTAAAATAAATCCCTGAGCTTTTATGGATTAAAAATGAGATATCCCATCAAATCCTAAAGTTATATGTCCAATACACTAAGGATTCGTTGGGATATCTTAAATATCGTGCATACAGTCTTAGGGATTATTTTGGATATTTTTGAAATATTTGGGATATTTGAGATAGGATATTTGGGATAGTTTCCACTCCTTGCTTTCGACTTTTGAATCTTAAATCCCTAGACACGTTGAACACTTCGACATCAAGCTATTTCTGTTACGAATCTAGCAATAAAGATTGTATGACGTTAGAATATGATCTAAAAATAATATTTTTGATAGACGGTATGTGTAATTGACATTTAATATGCACTAATGTAAGTCTGAAAGGAAAAACCATAAAATATTAATATTTTTAGAACTTTTACATAAAATAGGCTTGTTTCTGAACTTCCTTTATCTTTATTTCTTAAAGGCAAAATCTTGCATGCAAACTTGATTTATTGCAATAAATAACGATCCTATAAACACTTAATAATTCTCATTTACAACTTTAACTTTCGTTTAAGGAAATTATGACTCAAAATTTATGACAAATTTCAAAACAATCTGAGATCTACAAAAAATAAATTCCAATGGCAACTCATATGCATGCATCCCTTAAATAATCTAAAATTTAATGCTTATCATTTCAAGAAAGAGAGCATAAAAACTCATAAATGATGAGGCATAAAAAGGAAAGGAAAGAGAACTTTCATTCCACATGATTCAAGAAAATCATTTCAAATGATCACATGACAAATGATTTCTTCATGTCTTTTTAACGGTAATTTTATGCGACACAATTTTGACAGTACGATATGATACATTCGCTACACAAAAAAAAGGATTGAGTTTTTCCCTTTCCTACATATTTTTTTTCACTCACATAGCGGACGACACAGTGGTTGCAATCTACCCTGGAGAGCTTTTACAATTTGCCTAATTTTCATTAGTGATAGTTTTGCCAAAAAATTTCCTTTCATGCTGAAATTTCTTTTTGATTTACAAAAAATGTGTCATGTCATGTAGACAGCACTAGACAGAAAATATTACATGAGCTTAGCAGTAAACATTGGGCAGGATTCTATCCAAACCATTAAAATTTATGGAAAATCTGAGAAAATTTGATTATCGGTTATGGGGTTAGTTCGAAAATGATGTTCAAAATATTATTAGCAGGAAGGGTTGTAGAGCAGTGATTCTCAAACTATTGAAGACGTGGAGCAGTAAATCATCAACTCATGTTTCCACGCTATTCTGGTAACCACCATTGACACTATTTTCGAGGAACATTGAAGATCTAAGTGCAAAGTTTGAGAAACACTGATCTAGAGGTAGACGTTGATTCCAAACCTTGATAATCCACAAAAAAATTTATTGCTTTGTAAGACGTCATTTACAAACGACCCCCATAAAATTAAGGAAAAATTGATTTCACACTAATCGAATTTAATCTCTGACAGATTATCAAGAACCTTCCATAATAATCATAACGATTGAATAGAAATAAACATAAACATATTTGCAGAGAGTCTCCAACAGTTAGCGCAGTATCATAAGCATAAAATTCTCAGAGATTCTATGCTGCTCATTCTCTCAATTTTCAGTTCTTTTATCGTTTTCATGCTGAATACAAAATATATTTTTTTTCGAGGAAGAAATTCATCTCGTAAATTTTCAGAATGCTTTCGCCGGTTGAAACAGTCAGACGGAATAGTAGTTGGGTAGTGGATATAAAGTGTCATATCTGTGCTGTGTTGTGTTGTTGTGTAAAAGACTTTGTTTTTGTGATCATAAATTAAATTAAATTTTTAATGTAAGTGCTTGAGATGAGGGAGATGATGATGAATTAAAAAGTAATGAGACACATTCGAAACGAATGAGATGAAATTGATAGTTTGATTGAAGGATTAATATAGCAGCGTGGCAGCAGCTTGCAGAACCGTTGTTCATATTTTTTTTTTCATTGCAATTTTGTGCATTTTATAGAAATTAAAAAAACATAAATTTCAAATCGATATGAAACAGAAACAATTTATGAAATGGAACAGACGAGGAGATATGAAAATGCATAAGTGAAACTACAAAATTTATGTTCGTTGCTATTTTTTTGCAATTGGCAGAAAAAGCCATAATTTAATTATGTATATTTTTTAAGTGATTTCGTTATCAGTGCTGTTTTTCTAAACTTTGCTTGACAACGAAAAATTCTCTTAGTGGCTAGAGCTCACATAGTATCAAGCGGAAGTACCGAGATAAAAACATTAACATACGCTTGGTTTGGAGCATAGGAACTAAGAGTTAAATCAAAAATGATATCTAAAAGGAATATGTGGGGAAATGAGAGAAATTTTTTAGATATTTTTTAATTAGACACTGACATGATTCCATTTTTTGTGTAGGTGGAATTTTTGTTGGGGCTCAGTCTTTTGTATTGTGATGAAGCTTTATGACTGATGATATTTTTGGATGATCGTCCTATGACTTTATGACTTTTTTTGTGTTTTTGTGCCTGTTTATTCTTGTTGTGACACAATTTTTTCTGAAACAGTTGTCTCCATCCATGTACCCGAGCGGCACAAAGGCTCCATTTGCCTTCCATATGGAAGCTATACGGAGCCTCCATGTTCCACCCTCCATTTGAAAATCTTCCGAAAACCTTACTATCATGGAACTTTGACGGAGCCAAAGCTCCGAAAATCCTCCGTGGGACGTGCATTTATTAACACCAAATGGAAGTCATTTGAGAGGTTTTGATGGAGGATGGAGGATCCATTTGTGGTAGTCAAACGGAGGTTTAATGGAAGTATTTTTCAAAGGATTTTTGGTACGATTTTCCACGTGTTTTTCTATGTTTCGCAATTTTTATATCAAGATTTGTAGCTGTATTAGTGGACTTAATTAAAGTACACTAACACTATTGAAAAATTTACAACTTAATTTAATTAAGTCGCAACCACAGCAATTTCTAAGTCTCGATCACACGCGCGAGAAACATAAGAAATTATTAAAAATTTTCATACAAATTAAACGACCCCTTTAATAGTGATTTCTGCATGCGCTTGTGAAGTATGTAATTTCATACAAAATCACAAAAAATTATCCTTTTTTGCTTTTTTAAAGCTTGAAATGAAGCAATATGATTCAGTAAAGCTTTTCGACAATATTTCAATCCATTACAGTAAGATCTGACCTCTGTCTTTTAAAAATTCAAAAGCACGAGTTTTTCGGTATTTGATTTAAGAAAAAGCGGAGTTCATATGGAATCCAAATGGAATCAATATGAAGGATGAAAAAATAACCCTCCATTTACTTCCCACATAGTGGAGGTGGCTTTCATATGGATTCCATATGGAGACCACCCTCCACCTTGTGCCGCTCGGGGTAGAGCTACTAGGTCACCATGAAAGCAATGGGGATTCTTGACTTTAAATGTTTATGATAGTTTTAAGGCTTACTGTCTAAAAAAAAATTATTCAGTCTTGAAAATTTTTTTGGAGCAATTTTATCCTGTTTGGACCGTTTAAGCTTCAAAGTTGTGAAAAATGCATCTTTTTTACACTCCCAGCTATGCTTCTGGGCAGATTCCTTTGAGATTTATAATCCCTAAAATTATAAACGACCCAATTTCAAAAATGGAACTAATTGACATTTATAAACAGCATCTAAGCCTTAAAAATTCATGTTTCAACTCCCATGGCTTCTAAGTACCTAAAATAATTCATAGCTTCAATCTACCACATAATTTTTTACAGAATTAAATGACACACCCGAGCGGCACAAGGTGGAGGGTGGTCTCCATATGGAATCCATATGAAAGCCACCTCCACTATGTGGGAAGTAAATGGAGGGTTATTTTTTCATCCTTCATATTGATTCCATTTGGATTCCATATGAACTCCGCTTTTTCTTAAATCAAATACCGAAAAACTCGTGCTTTTGAATTTTTAAAAGACAGAGGTCAGATCTTACTGTAATGGATTGAAATATTGTCGAAAAGCTTTACTGAATCATATTGCTTCATTTCAAGCTTTAAAAAAGCAAAAAAGGATAATTTTTTGTGATTTTGTATGAAATTACATACTTCACAAGCGCATGCAGAAATCACTATTATATGAGGTCGTTTAATTTGTATGAAAATTTTTAATAATTTCTTATGTTTCTCACGCGTGTGATCGAGACTTAGAAATTGCTGTGGTTGCGACTTAATTAAATTAAGTTGTAAATTTTTCAATAGTGTTAGTGTACTTTAATTAAGTCCACTAATACAGCTACAAATCTTGATATAAAAATTGCGAAACATAGAAAAACACGTGGAAAATCGTACCAAAAATCCTTTGAAAAATACTTCCATTAAACCTCCGTTTGACTACCACAAATGGATCCTCCATCCTCCATCAAAACCTCTCAAATGACTTCCATTTGGTGTTAATAAATGCACGTCCCACGGAGGATTTTCGGAGCTTTGGCTCCGTCAAAGTTCCATGATAGTAAGGTTTTCGGAAGATTTTCAAATGGAGGGTGGAACATGGAGGCTCCGTATAGCTTCCATATGGAAGGCAAATGGAGCCTTTGTGCCGCTCGGGACATGTCCATCATTCAACCCTGAAACTTTTTTTTAATACAATAAATCGACTTGATCTGTCAAGGATGAATCAATCTCTAGAGAAAACTCCCAAAAAAAAAATTCATCACACTTTAAAGACACAGCCCATCCTCAACAAACAACATGCACAATAACTCATAATTAAAAAATGATTCGCATTACCATTTTTTTTCTCTGTTCGTCCCATTATTTGCGGGTAGCTTGCGTTTTCATCTCATGCCATAACATAAACTGTGGTATCAAAAGACAATTGCAATAATTTTTTTTTGTGTTCCATATAACAAAGTGATAATTTCTATTAATTTATTATTCGGTACTCGTACAAAAAGCTCAGTAAACGAACATAAATTGGCCATAAATTTTAAACCGAAAACGATTTTTATGTTCATGTCCTACAATTTATAAATGTTTCTTTTCTATTCCCCGATTCCTATAAATATTTCTTTCATCCCATTCTTGAAGGAAAAATTGTTAAAATGGAAAGGAAATGAACAAGAAAAATCTTTAGTATTTTCATGTGCTCGTGCACAGTAGTAAAAATATGTGTTTTAATCACGTCAATCAATCACGATTTTTGTTCAAAACTGCTTCTAAAATATCTTGTTAAGTCACACCAGGAAAGAGCTCTTTGAAATAGGATTTAAACATAAATATGTGAAAATACTACAAGAAGATGTTGAAGACTGTATAGTTTTAAAATTAGGGGCTTGGGTTTTTTGGGGGAGATGTTGAAGCTTGAAAAATACTCAGCTTTAACAATGCTTTGCTTAGACGAAGAACAGCTTAAACAATGCTTAATTTGAACAATACTCAGCTTGAGCAATGCTCAGCTTCAATAACGTTTTGTTTAAACGACGCTCAGCTTGAACAATGTTCAGCTTAAACAATGCTCAGCTTGAACGACGCTCAGCTTGAAAAACGCTTATCTTGAACGACGCTCAGCTTGCAAAACGCTTAACTTGACCGACGCTCAGCTTGAACAACACTTAGCATAAGCAATAATCTATTTGAGCAACGCTCAGCTTGAACAACACTTAGCTTGAATGATGCTCAGCTTGGACGACGCTCAAATTGAACAATACTCAGCTTAAACAACGCTTAACTTGAACGACGCTCAACTTGAATAATTCTCAGCTTGAACAATAATCAGTTTGAGCAACGCTCAGCTTAAACAACACTTAGCATGATTAATATTCAGCTTGAACTACACTCAGTTTGAACAATGCCTAGCTTGAACAAAGGACAGCTAAAGTTGAACATTACTGACAAACAACCCCCATTCAAAATTTCGCAACTACGTGATTTTCAACAAATTCCTACCAAAAGATAGTTGGCTTTAAAAAGATTCTAAAAAACGATTAATTTGAAGCTAAAACATCAAAGATAAATTTCGTTTTTGGTTTTAATTAAATTGCTCAATTTAAGAAAACATCTGGTGTCGTGCGGTAAAAGTTCTGTCGGAAAAGATTTGTGGATGTTATTCAGTTGACAACTGTCTGAATATTCAGACGGTTTTTTTTTTCAGCAGATACGCATGGAATTGTGAAATGATTCTTTTCTGCATTAAAGCATTTTTTAATGGATTAATGGTGGGTTTTCGGATGAGAATTATTTTAATGCGATTTATGCTGTTGCAACTTCTTCCTTGAAAGATATATAATTTCAAAAAAAATCATATGTAATTCATACTTCTTTGATGCATCAAATTTTAAAATATCAAAGGATTCTTTTCAATAATATTCAGCATGTATCATCATATCAATACTTCTTTTTTACATGTTTTAACTTACATTAGCAGTCTGCTGTTGATGCATTTGATACAGGTTTTTTTGATTTTGATTTTGATTGAATTGAGCTTGCTTGAATGTCTGAAAACACACCAAAATATTTTGATCCCCAAAAAATCACCCTTGATTCCAAACAATCCTTATTAAACTAAGAATATTACTAATAGCACTTAGATGACCTCCTTCCACCTCTTGAATTTCCTAATAATATGACAGCAGGATTAATAAGCAAGAACTTTACAGCAAAAAATCTTGTCATAGCAAAAGTTTCAGTAATAAAATTAAAAGTTTCCGTCAGTAACATGAGAAAAATAAGAGACTAGTTAAATGAATTTATAGCTTACTTCCCTGATATTTATCAAAAGAGAATACAGATGCTTGGAACCGCTCATACAAAACTGATTTAATAAATTGAATTTCCACTGGGTTGATGTTGTTGTGAAGATATCTTTTTTCTCTGTTATAATCTTACAATCTGCCAATGCTTTTACTTCCTCACACCATCTACCCGATTGGAGATTGACATAAAAAAATATATAATACATAAAAAAGAAATTTGATTTATGTGAATTGATAGCATTTTCATGAATCATTTAATGTCAAGCCGCCCGCATATAAAATACAAATCAATTGAGTAGCTATAAATTTAGTTTAAAAAAAATATATTTTTTTTTGATGTGTTGTGCGAAATTGAAAGTAGCAAATTACTAAATGATGAGAATTTGACATTTGAGTAAGCAATCACACACGAATATCTGAATGTGTATTTAATGCAAAAACTTTTTTGTCTACATTCTCTCATAAATATACATTAAATTGATCGAATTCATTTTTTTTTTTATTATTTTACCAGAAGCGAAAGACAAACTCTTGCAATTTTTATAAAACTTCGTGGTATTATATGAACATTTTTTTTATGAACGCAATAAAAATTAAATGCTTTATGTTTCTGTATGTTGAAGCCACTAAAATGAAATTTATGATATTGTGCATGCATTTTCAAGTGATACGAATTGTTTGTGTGTTAAAAATCTAGATGAAAACTTAGCATTGATTTGTTGAAATTTATTTTTGTCTGTGATAAGTTTTCTCTAATTTGTAGAAGGCTGTAAAATTTTGACTGTAGAGGGGCAAGGACGTTGCTATAAATATTTTTTTTTTTGGGGAAGTATAACCTCAAAATGTATTGCGAATCAAAATGTAAGAAGCACTTTATTAATTGATAGGCTGACTAGCCAAATCATCTTAAGTTGTGTAGATATAATTAATTTTGAGTCAGAAAGAAAGTTTATAGGAGTCAATAATAATGACTAACACCCAAAACACATTCTTGTCTACTCACTTAATAATAATTCAAATATCTTAGGTCAGTTTCAGTCACTGGCTTAAAGATTCCATGATTGATTGACTTATCAATCTTCAGCAATTTTGTCTCGGGATATTATGAATTTTACTGCAAGCTGCTGTAGCTCAGAAAGCTGAAAATGCATCGATCAATGTAGTTTGTTCATTAATTATTGATTGATTGAATTTGAAAGCAATCATCAATTTGCATAACTTTACAAATGTTAAATAAATTAAATTATGTACTTTTAACAAGGATTAACTTACCAACTATCAGTTGATTTAAATAAAACTAAATTCAATTTATTTCTGAATTTAAAATTTTAAAAACAGCAAACCTTTAAAAACAGAACATCCAATTCCATTAAATTGCATTAAATTTTTTCATTTTTAAAAACCGCAATTTTTTGTTAATTTTTTGAATAAAGATAAAAATGCCACAGCAATGAACATGCAAAATATCAACACTAGAATCTGGAACACATAAAAAAAATATCCAGTCAGTGAAAAATGAACAACTCATTTAAGCAAACATAATTAATTAAATCAAACTGTGAATTAAATAAGTGGAACGACAAATAGACTTGCTTCACATAATTTTTTCTTCATTTTTCGCGTGGAAAATTATACACTGTGAGTGAGGTGTGAAGGCAGACATACAGAATAACCATTAAAATGAATGAAATGAATAAAAGGTTGTATCCAGTGCTAATTGCATTACTCACAATTACTGTGTTGAATAATAATAATAATGTAAAAGCAATTGGTTGCCCCGAGAAGTGTACGTGTCAACAGAGTATCGTGAAATGCATTCGACAACAATTAAAATCTATCCCTGAAGTGCCGGCACAAACGACTACTATACTGTAAGTATTTTTATGACATTTTATAAAATTGTGTGTCTTTTTTTTCGTTTTACTTTGACTGTCTTGGGACTGTCGAGTTGTTGCGCGAGGAACTAATGTTTCTAAAGCAATTCATTAGTGTGATGTCGAAGCAGAATGGAATATTCAGTATTAAGGAATATAAAGTCGAATCTACCAGCGCAGATAAATGGATGCTGTAGCCAAATAAAATTAATTTAAGGCAATACGCAGTCATCATATTAAACTTAGAACCAAGAGGTAGCTGTCCGACAATTACGGCTTCTTGCCATTCACTTCGAAATGTCTACTGCTGCTTAGTTCTTAGTATCCAAAATGAGTAAGAAGTGAGCAAAAACTGAAGATTTGTGTTCAATTCCCAACAGCTTTGGTCTGTTTCGACAATTGAGTCATCAAGTCCTTAATTAATTGCAAATGAGGATTTCCCCCAAAATATTCATGCCAAGGATGAATATGCAGAATCAAATCATCCTGAAAATAAATAATTAATTACCATCCAATTACTTTAAAATCACAATCAGACACCAGACCCCAAAATTATGCCAATTCATTAAACTAATCAGGACAAAAAAGTCTGTCCATCGCATCTCCAAAAAGTCTTTCGTTTCATCACATTGCCTGCTTCTAATGACAACTCATACTTGTTTACATAGCTTCATTAATTCCCCTCTATCCATCTGCCTACTGTCGTCGACGTAGTCACTGTTGATGATGAATCTTCACTCGCAGTCGTTTCCTTTTTCAGTATTTACAAAAAGAATGGAATTGAATACAAATGAAAGAGGAAATATTTCTGTATGAGTTGAAGAGCTTTTCCATGCCAGTCATAGGAGAATGACGATGCTTTAATTTTCCGTAAATCCTGCCTACTTGAGAAACAGGAAGAAGAAGAGCACTAAAGGAATTTATCGTCATACTTTTTATGTGAGGACGTAAAAGTTTTGATTTTTTTTTGTGTTTAAAAATGCTCTTCTGAATAATCTCTAGCTCGTCGTGAGGTCATAGAACATTTTTTTTTCGAAAGAAACTTTTTCTGTCAGGGACCTAGTTATAAGGATGTTTGGCATAAGGCAAATTATGTACAATTATTTTATCGTAATTTTGTTCGAAATTTTAAAAGTATGCAAGAAGGAAGCCGTTTACAAATGATGTCTAGGTAGTATAGAAGTTACGTGATGTCTGATTATTGCTTTAACTCCTTACCTGCTCACTTCACGTCCTTTTTTGAGATCGACACAATTGAATCGCTTATTAAGTGCCACTTCTGAATGCTTTTGGTGAAAGACTAGAAAATCTTAAGCTGCACTGTTCTAAAGTATCTACAAATTTCCAACCATTATGAACGTTATTTATGCACGACCCCAAAACTTCATTCTTTATTTATAAATTACCTACTCTAAAGTACTCGTTTTGATCATTAAATGGATATCGATGTTGTGTACTGTTCCTTGCTTCAGGATATAAAAAAAATACTTTTTAATGCATCTTCGTGCATCCTATCCTAGAAATAAAAGGAAAAACATTCATTATACTTTTTAGCTTTTAAACATCTTTATTCCCTATGTGCCGTGTACTTTGAATAGCTCAGCTCTATCTTATATCACAAAAAACTTATTTAAGAATGAACTATATATTTTTTTGTGGCTTTATGTGCATGAAAGGAAATGTTATCTTGCTTCTTCGGGATGTGAGCTATTAAAGCATAAAAACATCCTTTCATCCATTCTCGTCAGCAAAGTTGGTCATTTGAAATGAAAAATAAGAAAAAAATATTTCAACTTTTTTTTGTGCTCGTCAAAATCATAAAAAAATTCAAAAACATTTGGACATCTCTCGGATGTTCATTTTGGCAAAATATGTTTCTTCTTATGGACGGAAGAGAACAAGACGAGTAAAGTCATTATGATGCTTGCTACGCAATTTTGGTTATTTTTAGATCATTTTTGGCACATCTTGCATGTTAAATTTTCATTCAAAGTTCCATAAGTTAGGGTCGGTTGGAAAAAAATTACACAGGATGTCCATAAAATTTTAAATAATATCCCACATGCTGACTCGAATTCCGAAAAGGACGTTAAAGTTCTTATCAATTTAAATTATTTTCATTTTACCAACTGTGGCTTGTTCTCGATGGGATGTCTTTTGTTTTGCAGAGTTGTTAAGAAGGTATTTGTGGCTTCATTGTTTTAATATTTGATCTCGTCTAAAGATACCCGAATGACAAGTACACACTCTTGACTGAAACTAGATAAGAGATACACTAGACCAGTCGTGTCCAACCATTTTTGTGCCACGGCACACTTGGC
The DNA here is from genome assembly GCA_917627325.4 of Chironomus riparius. Classification (NCBI taxonomy): domain Eukaryota; kingdom Metazoa; phylum Arthropoda; class Insecta; order Diptera; family Chironomidae; genus Chironomus; species Chironomus riparius. Next base: position 45,486,637 of record OU895877.1, read on the forward strand.
ATTAAGCCATGACCAAAACTGCACACAACAAACGGTTCGTGGAATATCCTAAATTTTTCGACGCACACGGGTTGGCCATCACTGCACTAGACGCATCAAATTAAGCTTAATTTCAGCCTCACATGACCTGTAAAGGTTGAATTAGGCCAGGTTCTTAAAAATTAATTTTTGATCCGGCCAGATGACAGTAGAACTATAGACGTTAAAAAACCACTCCTGCTTTAAAGCTCCTTTAGAAAACTTTCAAGACAATTCAACAAAAATTTTCAAGTCTTTTTCACAAAACAAAAGAAAATCTCAAGGAAGGAAATTTCGAAAAACCACTCAAAGTTCATGACATTTGCTGAGTTAAGCATATGTGCTTGCATATGAATAGAAGCTCTTCATAATTCTATATTGTCGCTGATTACACACTTTTGAAGAAAATTTAAAGAAAATAACAAAGAAATTCTCAAGGATTTCAAAGTAAAACAAAAGGAACAAAGAAGAAATCCCCTTTAAAAATGCTTAATCTTAAATGCTTTTTATTCTATTTTATTTTCTTTTTCCATTGCAGAGATCTTCGTTTCAATCATCTGAAAGAAGTGCCGTCAAATGCATTCAAAGATATGAAGCAACTACATTCCATTTTCTTAAATGAAAATCAAATTACAACAATTCAGTCGGAAGCTTTCAGTAATCTACCAGCATTGAGATATCTGTACCTTCATCAAAATCACATAAGGAATGTTGCAGCGGATGCATTTGTCAATCTAGTGAGATTGGAAAGACTGTAAGTTATGCTTGTAGAAAGCAAAAAGAGAAGTGAATGAAATATATCTACGTTATTTGATTGCGGTGAACATGAATTGTTGATGCTTCACTTAAAAATCTGCTTAGGGAACTAACGAAGAAATTCAATTTTCAAGATAGGTAGAATCATGCTTTTGTGGGAAGGAGGGTGCATATTGTGGTTTTTGCGTTTTTTCACTATAATCCTTAGTCTTTATTTTTCTCTTCTATTCCTATCACATTCCAATAAAAACATCCTCACACACACACACACGTATCTCATCATCAGCATCCTACATGATGATTTAAATTAAATTATGATCTTTTGGCTTTTTCGCATCGTTTCATTTTTTAATCAATTTTCCTCAAGTTCTAACTTTTGCTTGATTCTACTCTTAATTCATTTCCTTCATACGGCAATGCCACAAGTTGTGGATTTTAAATTTTATTTTTTTGATGTTGGGTAAATGGAGTTTTTGAAAAGTGAATAAATATTTGGGCATGCAGCTGTTACATTTTTGACTTTTCATGTGCACGAGAATTTCAATTAGAATTAACAAACTATGAAGGAGATTGAGGATATTTATTGGGAAATTTATGGACTGAAAACTTTGTTGAATGGTAGGAAATGATTTCTGTTAAACAATGGCAATGAATGGATGATGTCTATTGTGATGTATAGTCAATTGGGTTAATGATTTGAGATCAACATTGAATTGTCAGTGACTTTGACAATACATTTCAAAATCCAGAAGGATTTGAGCATTTAAATAGGAAATTATTAGCATGAACTTTTTTAAAGCTTCTCGGTTTTTAACAAGTTTTTAATTCATTAAGCATGCACAAAGTCAATTTTTATTGATGGTGATAAATTCAGATTCAAATAATGAAGCTTCAATACTTCAAGAGTGGATTAATGTGCATCAGAGCTAGTTAAGCCTTGAACTAGTTAACATTAAGCAGAGCTTAGTCTTTTGTAAGGCAAACTGGTGCTCCTAAAACTTAAATTGAATATGGACAGTAATTTCTTGTATCATCATTCTGTGACACAGTTGTACCACATCTAAGGTTTTCCTGAATCTAGGTCAAGCTGTCTGAGCTAATGTCCAGGTCTAGCTGTTTTCATTAGGTATTATATGTAGTGTCCACAGGATTAGAGCTTCTCGAAGAAAAGTTTAAAAACAATGATATCCATTATGAAATTTAAATAAAATTTTACTCTGACTAGTTTAAGCTACCTTAAATCGTTGCTTTAGAAACCAGAATTAAAAACAGAGCTTCAAACGGAAGTTAGCGAACTGTGCCTCTGTGAATTTTGATACGCTCTGAAAATTTCAAAAAATATCCATCATATCCAATATTTGCTCACAATAAAGCTATTCCCTTAATTCCATTGTTTACAAATATCCCGTAAAGTGGTAAAATTTTCAATGAATATTTTATACGAAAGAAATAAATTGGATATGAAAAAAAATAACTTCAGTGGTGTAAAAACTTTTTGTTATTTTTAGTTCCAAAAGTTTCATTTTTATTGTTTCACATTTCTCTCAATAAACAATAAATAGCATGAAACAGCACAATGCCATGACATAAGAGTTCATTTTTGCAAAATTGCAATTTTTTTTGTTCAAGAGGTAAAAAGTTGCTTATGAATTCCCTCAAATGTTCAATTTTATTTCATAAAAGTTATGAGAAAATTATGGCTGCACTGAATAAATTGGAAAGAAGGAGAAGAAGAAGAAGGAACTTAAGAAAGCGCTCAAGAGCGCAGTCATAAGGAAGTTTATTTCCTTTTTATACACTGTATTATTTCGAAATCTTCAACTCTTTTCCGTAAATATGCTTATTGATTTACGATTAAAGTAATTTTTCTCCTTCCTTTTATAATCTATTATCTCAATTTACTTGTTGATTTTTCAAAAAGGAAGTATTGATGCTCAGTGATTTACAATGAATGGATTTATTTGGAGAAAACTTTTTAGGGGCCGTTCACTTATGACGTCCAGGGGGGTGGGGGTCAGCAAGAAAAGAACAATAGAAATTCCAGGAAATCCATTGTTCTTTTTTCAAAATTGACCGTTAATTTCGGACGTCATAAGTGAACAATCCCTTATGAATTATTGATGATGCTTTGTTGGATCAAATGGGGAGAATTTAAGTAGAATATGAGGAATATTAGTAGATTTTAAACTTATATATGCATCTAGCAATTAGGAATTTTAAAATTAGGTCAGTTTTGAGATGGATTAGGACTCATTGAGATATGACTTCATTGCACTTTTCTGGACTTTCAAGAGTTTTCTGTTCATTTAATGCTTAAATTAAGAAGTCCCATTTTGCTAGATATAAAACTGACTGTTTAAAACGCAATTCCGTTAATTATTAAACTAATTTTAACTTTCTGAAGATATATGAAGCATTAACGGTTTAGAATGAAGCAGAAAATCACTGATATAGGCTAAGTAATTGTTTAAATATGACTTTAGATGCAATTATGGTCAAGAATATGTTTCGTTCTATAAAATAAATTCCTCAACTAAGCCCTGATAATTTCAAACTTATTTTTTCAAAGAGAACATCCTGATTATTCATTCTCCTTGATTAATTCAAAAATAAAACTTGTACCGTGATTTGGATGAATTTTATACAAGCTCAAGTATCATTTATTTTTGAAAAATGAACAAGTATTCGCAAAATAAGCATTAAAAATGCCAAGTTTTGTTTATATTCAAAAGAAAAACAGTCTGAAAAGTACTTTTAAAAGGATGCGACATTAAACAGACAAAGTTTCAATTTGGCTTGAAGAAACTTTTACGAAATAAAAACTTTTAAAACTTATTTTTTTGAGAGGAAAATATTTCATAAATATCAAGAAAACAGAAACAATATTTATAGGGTTTGTGTGTCTGTGTGCTGCTAAAGAATATTGCAATATTAAATTAATGTGCAAATAGGAAATCCAATCAATAAACATGAGCAATAAAAGAATTTTCAAATTGTTTTACCACAAAAACGTTCTCGACGTTATTAAAATTTTTTTTATTCCATCTTAAAAATTCCTGGAGGATATAAAAAAGTTCTATCGGTCAATATTTGTCAGAATTCTCGTACAACCAGAGATGTACGAAAATAATAACAACAAGTCTGCAAGATATAACAAGAAAAAAAACTTTCTGCAAATTCAAGTCGAGTGAAAAGGAGCAAATTAAGTTCATCCGTGCATGTTAATGTGTGTGAGTGTACATGCTCTAAAAAAGAGGATTTTTCTCCCACAATTACTTCAGAAGGGTTTTTTTAAAAGACCAGCAATTCTGTTAAATTGCATTTGACACAAAAACGACGATGACTAAATTTGCACTAAGCTTTCCAATCAGAGCTCATTAGCATTAATCTATCGCAATCGAATTCGAAGTTTTTAACTTTTTTTATTGAGGAAGGGAGGAATTTTGTTGACTTGTTTGAAACGGACTTGTAGTTTTATGGGAAAAGTCTTTTTACGAAAATGTAGGTCGATTTGCATGAACAATTTGCATATTTTCTCATATGGATCTATTTGTTTGTGCTGTCAAACTAGATATTTGAGCTTGACTAGACTTAGAAAGTCAATTTATGGTATGAAGAATGCTTAACTATGAGGTGCTTACAAAAATTGCTTCCAAGAAATTTAAATATAGATTTTGACATAAATATAAAGTCACTCGGAGTCATGGCTTTGGTTCCTACTCACCCCATTTGCTGCATCATTGTTTATGGTTGCCATGGCACTAGACGTTTTGAGCAAAAGTTTATTAAATTTCAATTTTGGTTCAGATTTCATAAAATCTAGTTTGAAGTCATGACTTTGAATTCAAAAACAAATTGGGGCCCGTCAAAAATGAATTCTACGTCATCGGAGACCACTTTTAGTCATTTTTTGTGATTTTTTTCCATGAAACTGTATTTTGTTCTTTATTGGTATTATAGAATTCGCCGAGACGAAGAGTTTGAAACCATTATCATTTTCCTAGCATGTCTGGTTCCTTCTGTAGAGCCATTCGAATACCCACCGATGACGTAGAATTTTCGGGAAAGGGTATTTTGAGTGTAAACAACCTTTAATAACTTCTTTATTCCCAGCTTAAATTTTAGTTTTTCTGTACCAAATTGTGCTATTTCTTCTATTTGTTCATTCAAATTATCATCTTTATCAATACAATGATTGGAAGTTACTTAAATTAACACTTTAAGTTTCAAAATCTCGTAACGAATATCATTTTTTTGAATTTTCTTGTATGTTTTTGGTCAACAAAAAAATTTTATTTTTTCGAAAATTGCTGAAAACATAATTAAAACGTAATACAGCTCATATTTAAATGTCGATAGTATGTTTCTAAGGTTCTATATTGTGTTTTAAAAGAGCTAAAGATACAAATTCACGAGTATTAATTAGATTTTCAGCTGATTAAAGTTTTGGTAATTTTGCTCGAAAATCTGTGAAATTTTTGAATTTTATTAAACCGTTAAACTGAAATTCCTATTATTTTTGACGGGCCCCAATTGTAATATTCAAGTTTGGAAACAAGAGGTTTAAAGAATCGTACCTAAATTGAAATTCGTATAGGGCTACTAGCTTGATTCGATTTTAATTTCTTTAAAGAGTACAAATTTCTTTCTAGGCTTTGTTATGTCTTGATAATATGGAACACAAACTTAATAGAGCAGCAAGATCTCTATTTAAAGTTGCCACAGAAATTTTCACTTTAGATTCTAACGGGGCTATTCAATTAATATGTAACGCAATAAGAAACTTGTTTCAAAAATGATTCATGAAATTCTATTGTTTAAGATCCCCACTCCCCACTTATTATATGTGAATGCTCTAAAGTTGGTGAAGTTGCCAACTCAAAAAAAAGGCCATACAATTTGAATACCTTAAAATATTTTTCAAATAACCCCAAAAACAAATCACAATATGCTATGTCCAACATCAACATTCACAAAATTCTAATCAAACTCAACACAATTTACATTTTAAAACTCTTGAAAACCCAACAACAACAAGAAATCTACATGAATTTTTAGTGCACTCGTCCCACCTGTGAACGTCAACAATTTGCATGTTTAACCAATAAGTCTGCTGTACAGTACTCCACTGGTGAATGTTCAGTCTCATAAAAAAGAATCATGAACATTTTGAGAGGATATCCAGCACAAAATCTGACTATCTTCATTCAATTTAAATTAACTTAGAAATAATTTCCATTTCCCTCCTTTTTTTTGTCTTCATTGAAAATTGGAGTAAATTAGTGGAGAAGTGAACTTTTTCTTCCACAATGAGCAGCACACAAAATAATAAAAAAAAAAACTATTTCAATTCTCATTCTTATGCATTCTTTTTTATCCATAGACATTTGTATGGAAATAAAATTCAACAACTCCCATTTGGCGTATTCGACAATATGAATTCACTAAAAATGCTACGTCTAGATAGCAATTTATTAGAATGTGACTGCTCCATGATGTGGCTTGTGAAGCATTTACAGCAAGCGAGGAATCATCTGAATGCATCCGCCAGTTGTAAATCACCAAAAGTAATGGAGGGAAAAAATCTACTCGAAATGAATGAAGATGAATTGCATTGCAGTTAGTTCCTTATAAATTATTTATAAAATAAAAATTAATTTAATTACTTTTCTTGTATGCATGTTCATATACGCAGAGAAGCCAGAGATATTGCAAGACCCGAATGATGTTGAAGTTGTTTTCGGCTCAAATGCTGTATTTAAATGTAGTGCCGATGGTGATCCCCTTCCAGATATTAAATGGATGTTAAATTCAAATGAAATTAATTCCGAAAATGATACAAGAGTTCGAATTTCTCCAGACGGAACGCTTCAAATTGATAGAATTGATGAAAGGGATCAAGGTGTGTTAATGGAAAAATCAATATAGATTTACATTTTTGGTTATATAAGCTCCCTAACTTGGGCATTTTATTTATACATTCATTCATATTATGAAGGTGCTGTATGCATGCCACAATATCCTGCATATTGTTATTTCTGTACATTTTCATTTCAAAAATTTTCTATCTCCGTTCTCAGCATGAAATTGTTTTTAATCTACTATCATATAAGCTTGTATCTATGTTCCTATATATATATATATCAAAAAAAATCCATTCTATTCTATGCAGGAATCTACACATGTATGGCGAAAAATTCAATCGGTGAATCAATCTCAAGGGAAGCTCGCATGACTATTCGAACAAGTTCAAATACAAATGAGGAAAGTGTAGACGAAGCAAGTAGACCGCAATTTGTGCAAGTACCCGCTGGCCATGTCTACAGTAACGATGAAGCCGATTTCATTGTGATGCACTGCATTGCTTCCGGTATTCCCCAACCGCATATTTCATGGAGCTTTAATAATCAGCCTCTACATGAGAACGAGCATGTTCACATTTATGACAATGGTACATTAGTGATTTCACATCCAGCTGAAGAACACGAAGGAAATTATAAATGTGAGGCGACAAATGAGCTTGGAACAATATCAACTGTTGCAAATTACAAAATTAATGGTAAGAAAAAAATTTGGAATTTCTCATACAAGGATCGTTCATAAATGATGTCAAACTTTAATGGAGTAGGAAATCTGATGCTGCATGCAATTTTTTGCATAGAAATTGAAGGATCGAATTTTTGATTGGCATCATTTATGAACAACCCCATAAACTGACAAATGTGATGAAAATACCTTTTTTATACGTCGAGACATGCAGAAGATTCATTCCTTATAGCACAGTTGATAAAATAAGGAGAACAAAATTTTCTTTTTATTTGCTTCTCATCTTGAAAAAATAAGTTTTTAAACTTTTTCTTCTTTTCTTGTTGTTCTTTCTCTCTCTCACACTTTTATTGCTTCCGTTACGAACAAAAATAAAAATTTAAAAAAAAAACCAACAATAAATAAAGGAACCGAAACTACTGAAAAGAGTAAAGTTGATGGAAAAGGTAATTTTAGATGAGCTGTTATTATGAAGTGTGAAAAAGCAAATTTACCTGAATTTTGAACTTTTTGAGGAAGGTTAAATAATCGATGGAAAATTCTTCATGATGTTTTTAATGGATTAAATTGATGTAGTTTTGAGAACTTAAGTGCACTAGTGAGACAATGCATGTATGAAGCATTCAGATTATTATGAAAGGATGTTAGGAAATTTGGATGTAGGAAAAATTTATGAATAGAGATTTTGAGGTTTAAAAGTTGAGTTTTTGGAATTACCTGTTCAGAGCGATAGAATTGCATCAAAAGCTTATAAATTGTAAATTAAAGCGATGTTTTGTGCTATACTAGTGGCTTAAAAAGATTTTAATAAGCATTTGCAGGAGTTTCATAGAATGGCAAGGACTGGATTTAAGTTGTGATCTCTATTAATGTTTCAGTAGGTTAGAAGGATATGCAGCGACATACGTTATAGATTGTTGTTAAAGGAGATCCAGGAGAGCTTGATGTTGATGAAATTATGTATAGAGTCGAGTCGACTTGGACTTGATTCCGCCAAACAAAATCGATGAAAATCTCGAGTTGACTTCGAGCTATGAGATCCAGTCAAGAAGTTTGAATTTTCGAATGAGATTAGAATTTTCCTATACTATCTTGTAAGTTCAAGCTCAATCTTGTAAGGCAAAAGCTTCGCATTCCTTAATAGACTACGATTCTTGGGTCTGTTCTTTGAGCTAACGTGGCTACCTAACCTAGAATCCCTAAAATCGATATGTTTATATTTGGATAAAAAATAAAATTACACTATTTCAACTTTGGAAGTCTGAATAGCCTTAAAAACAGCCCTAATACTTTTTAGGTTAGGATTGCTTTTTGATTAGTGCAAAACTGATAGTTCGTCAAAAATTATTGCTGTAATTACTTAGTTTGGATTCCATTATAATTCTACTGTTTTAAATCTCTTACTCGCCTTGGGACGTCATTTGTGAAAGACTCCTAAAAGTAAGATTTATTTAAAAAGCAAGCCACCTGGAAAAACATAACCATCATGTTCAAGTACACAGAAAAATCCTTAAAGCTTAACGCAATTTAAATAAAATTACATGATTGCAAATTCATCATCATTAGTGCTTCCACTTATCATGTCCTCATGTTCATGAATTTTGTTTGACAAATTAAGCTTCTTTTTTTTATTCCATAAATTGTAATCTTTAACATTCGTTCCTATTAATATGTGAGCATGCAAACGAATTTTAATACTATTGCATTAATTAGTCCCAACCAAAAGCTCACATTTGCATTAACCTAAATGTTACAATTTGCCTGCTATTAAACTATTCCTATATAAATATTCATGCTCAATAATTTTCATGTTAAATCTTTTAAAATTCATTCACAAGTGCAAGTTCCATACAATTTTATGAGGTAATGAAAAATTTAAAATGTTTAGCAAAAATGCATGACAAAAATGTGTATGCGGTAAACAGCTGTTCACATACTTGTGTGCCTTAATATGATTCATAAGTGAGTCGAGTGGAAAGGAAAATAAAAGAGATTCTTTCCACAAAACGTTTACTTACTGTACACATAACTGCAATCTAATTAGTATAGTTTTGCAATACGTACGTACGTAACTTTGCCTGCATTCTATCCTATTATGCTATGTGTATTTTATGTTGAAACATAAGGAAATAATTAAACTATAGTTGGATAGTTATTCATGAATAGAAAAAGGGCGAATAAAGCAATATTTGTCGTAAGGGAAAAAAGTTTTCCTGGAAGAATCTATTTTATGTGCTAGGTGTGAGGTAGACTCCTTTTGTTATAACGTTATAGCTCTATTCGCTTTGCTGAATAAAATTTTAAGATATATGGATGTAATCAGCATATCCATTGTTTTATAAATAATTATATAGAAAGTCATTAATTATAAAATGAAAGTTAACAAATTAACCGAAAATTTTTCACACAAATCCATAGTTCTATGTGTCACATGAGATGTAAATTACAGGCTATATATAATAATTTATGTTCAATATACCACACAATACACAACAGCAGCTTGTAACTGATCTTAATAATTAATTTGCATGTGAATTAAAATTATTGTGTAAGCTAGTCTCATGTGAGAGCTTTCACTTGTTTATTTTTTGTGTGCGAAGCTTATAATCAGTTGTTAATTTTCCAGACTGACTAGAGCGTATCATTTTGGAATAAATTAGATGTTATTATGCTAATGAAATCGATATTTTATGAGTTGTTGTAGAAATTGACTTAATGAATTTTATGAATTTCAAATAATAATTTAATGAGAATTGATTACTTATGCTGTTTTTGAGATTGTAGTTTAAAGTGGGCGTGAAGTACGGCCGAGACACATATCGACACAGTTCAAAAGTTATACCTAATTTATGTTATAATTATCTCAGCTACAAAAAAACACTTAGTTTGAATTTTGTCACCCTCGGGAACACTATGAACCAGTATAGCTGATTTTGGTCCAAATCTCGGCCATACTTCACACTTATTTGAACCACATTTTCTCGTAAATGTTAAAATATTATTAAAAAGTAATTAATCCTGAATTATGTCGCTATTTTGTCAAGTGTTTTAAGATAAAGAATTTGTTTTTTGGATTTCACAGTGAAGAGTATGAACAAAATTCAGATAAGGTAGTCGAAATTTTAGATTTCGATTTTTTTTAAGCTATTCATTACAAAAAGTAATATTGGTATGTGATTTATATCAAAATTATGTCAATTCAAATAAAACATTCAAAAAATTTTTTTGACAAAAGTACACCATAGAAAATCAATTTTCAATTTTAGACTAGGGGCGACCCTAGTCAAAATCAATTTTGTCACTTTTTTTCTTCGAGGGTTTATACAAATGGATTGAAACTTTGCATAAATATTCTAGTGCTTAAAACAAATACAAATAAAACATCCTAAATTTTTTTGATTAAAGAACCAAGTAGGAAATACATTTTCAATTTTGGACTAGGGGCGACCCTAGTCAAAATCAATTTTGTCACTTTTTTCTTCTAGCGTTTATCCAAATGGATTGAAACTTTGCATAAATATTTTAATGATTAAAACCAATACAAATAAAACATTCTAAAATTTTTTTGAGCATAGAACCAAGTAGGAAATACATTTTCAATTTTGGACTAGGGGCGACCCTAGTCAAAATCAATTTTGTCACTTTTTTCTTCGAGGATTTATCCAAATGGATTGAAACTTTGCATAAATATTCTAGTGCTTAAAACAAATACAAATAATACATCCTAAAATTTTTTTTGAGCAAAGAACCAAGTAGAAAATACATTTTCAATTTTGGACTAGGGGCGACCCTAGTCAAAACCAATTTTGTCACTTTTTTCTTCGAGGATTTATCCAAATGGATTGAAACTTTGAATAAATATTCTAGTGCTTAAAACAAATACAAATAAAACATCCCAAAATTTTTTTGAGCATAGAACCAAGTAGGAAATACATTTTCAATTTTGGACTAGGGGCGACCCTAGTCAAAATCAATTTTGTCACTTTTTTCTTCGAGGATTTATCCAAATGGATTGAAACTTTGCACAAATATTCTAGTGCTTAAAACAAATACAAATAATACATCCTAAAATTTTTTTTGAGCAAAGAACCAAGTAGAAAATACATTTTCAATTTTGGACTAGGGGCGACCCTAGTCAAAACCAATTTTGTCACTTTTTTCTTCGAGGATTTATCCAAATGGATTGAAACTTTGAATAAATATTCAAGTGCTTAAAACAAATACAAATAAAACATCCCAAAATTTTTTTGAGCATAGAACCAAGTGGGAAATACATTTTCATTTTGGACTAGGGGCGACCCTAGCCAAAATCAATTTTGTCACTTTTTTCTTCGAGGGTTTATCCAAATGGATTGAAACTTTGCACAAATATTCTAGTGCTTAAAACAAATACAATTAAAACATCCTAAAATTTTTTGAGCAAAGAACCAAGTAGGAAATACATTTTCAATTCAATTATGAATTTGGGACAGGTCTAGTCAAAATCTAGTTTTTCACCTTTTTTTTCGAGGGTTAATCCAAATGGATTGAAACTTTGCACAAATATTCTAGTGCTTAAAACAAATACAAATAAAACATCCTAAAATTTTTTTGAGCAAAGAACCAAGTAGGAAATACATTTTCAATTTTGGACTAGGGGCGACCCTAGTCAAAATCAATTTTGTCACTTTTTTTCTTCGAGGGTTTATACAAATGGATTGAAACTTTGCACAAATATTCTAGTGCTTAAAACAAATACAAATAAAACATCCTAAATTTTTTTGATTAAAGAACCAAGTAGGAAATACATTTTCAATTTTGGACTAGGGGCGACCCTAGTCAAAATCAATTTTGTCACTTTTTTCTTCTAGCGTTTATCCAAATGGATTGAAACTTTGCATAAATATTTTAATGATTAAAACCAATACAAATAAAACATTCTAAAATTTTTTTGAGCATAGAACCAAGTAGGAAATACATTTTCAATTTTGGACTAGGGGCGACCCTAGTCAAAATCAATTTTGTCACTTTTTTCTTCGAGGATTTATCCAAATGGATTGAAACTTTGCATAAATATTCTAGTGCTTAAAACAAATACAAATAATACATCCTAAAATTTTTTTAGAGCAAAGAACCAAGTAGAAAATACATTTTCAATTTTGGACTAGGGGCGACCCTAGTCAAAACCAATTTTGTCACTTTTTTCTTCGAGGATTTATCCAAATGGATTGAAACTTTGAATAAATATTCTAGAGCTTAAAACAAATACAAATAAAACATCCCAAAATTTTTTTGAGCATAGAACCAAGTGGGAAATACATTTTCATTTTGGACTAGGGGCGACCCTAGTCAAAATCAATTTTGTCACTTTTTTCTTCGAGGGTTTATCCAAATGGATTGAAACTTTGCACAAATATTCTAGTGCTTAAAACAAATACAAATAATACATCCTAAAATTTTTTTTGAGCAAAGAACCAAGTAGGAAATACATTTTCAATTCAATTATGAATTTGGGACAGGTCTAGTCAAAATCTAGTTTTTCACCTTTTTTTTCGAGGGTTAATCCAAATGGATTGAAACTTTGCACAAATATTCTAGTGCTTAAAACAAATAAAATTAAAACATCCTAAAATTTTTTGAGCAAAGAACCAAGTAGGAAATACATTTTCAATTCAATTATGAATTTGGGACAGGTCTAGTCAAAATCTAGTTTTTCACTTTTTTTTCTTCGAGGATAAATCTAAATACAGTAAAACTTTGTATTAGCATTCTAATCCTCAGGTCACACATTTCTGAATGAATAAAAATCATTTTTTTGGACAAAATTTTAAGTCACGTTGTTTTTGAATGTACAACCAAATTTATAAAATTGGTGTCTGACGACATATAGAATACATTTCTTGCTTTAGATATTCAAAACTGTTTTGTATAAATATTTGTATACTCACACAAAGTTTCACTGTAATTGGATAAATCTTCGAAAAAAAAAGTGAAAAACTAGATTTTGACTAGACCTGTCCCAAGTTCATAATTGAAAATGTATTTCCTACTTGGTTCTTTGCTCAAAAAAATTTTAGGATGTTTTATTTGTATTTGTTTTAATCATTAAAATATTTATGCAAAGTTTCAATCCATTTGGATAAACCCTCAAAGAAAAAAGTGACAAAATTGATTTTGACTAGTGTCGCCCCTACTCTAAAATTGAAAATTGATTTTCTATGGTGTTCTTTGTTCAAAAAAATTTTTTGGATGTTTTATTTGAATTGACATAATTCTGACATAAATCACATACCAATATTACTTTTTGTAATGCATAGCTTAAAATAAATCGAAATCTAAAATTTCGACTACCCCATCTGAATTTTGTTCATACTCAAAAATTCATTAATTTTAATCAAATATTGACACTTAGTGCCAGTGTAGTTACTAGAAACTTATCCATTAGAGGATTAGGTGGAAGGGAGAAGAAGGAAGAAGGGGGAAGGGGGGGGGGGGTTAAATAGTTGTTATTTACTAGGCTATTGTTCTAAAGACTCTTTAGGCTTTATACTTTGCTAAAATTAAAAAGAATCTGCAATCCTTATTATCCTGATTTTGATTTTGAACCAAATTCAGGTAATTCTCATCTACACCGATGCACTCTTTAGCAAGAAAGCGTCTCAATAGATCAAGCATTATTCAAACTTCCTCATTTCAAAATCTACTAGCACTCCATAACATGATTTATCTGACTCCTTTCATTTTCACTCACACACACCTAATTTTCCGTTTTTACTCATAATCGCATAAAGAATGAGTTGAGAATAAGTCATTAAAAATTAATGGTTAGAGAATGTTGTTAGCTACTATTCAGAAGATAGTTTGATACGGTGGCATGGATGAAATAACACAATGAAATGTTTATCACGAAACTCTGAGTTTTAAAAATAAAGTTGCATAAAACAGAAAAAAAGCTTAGGGGATATTAAAAAAGTTTTCACCTTAAAAAAATGCTGCTGTTGTTGATGCTTTTCATTTCCTCGTTCAAAACAGTCACAGACACACATACTGGCATGTTGTTGTTGTTTATTTGTTCAGCGAAAAAAAAAGAAAATTAAAAAATTAACAAAAACATGGGTTGAAAGGAAAGATGAATGAAAGATTTTTTATATTTATATGTCACCGTACAGCCGAGGATGTTACATAAAAAAAAAATTAAAGCATCACCAACTACAAGACTTTGTTTTCTGATAAAGAGCTTGTGCTACATGCAAATTTTTAAGCTACTGATTGCATAATATAAAGCTTTATGTGAAATAGCTTGTTGTAGTAAAAGTTTAAATTATTTTAAATAGAGAAGCATAGAGCACAGCAACAGTAGCAAGCTCTACAAACAACACTTTATAGTGTATTGCAAAAATATGTTTAACTTAAAATGCACATACTTCGTGGCAATGTTTCAATATTATTTATTCAACAGTTTGTTTAGTTTTAATTCTCTCAGCGATTCTTGCTTTTCTTCCTTTTCTTATATTTCATTACAAAAAGGAAACAAGAAAAAAATTAAATTTAATCTAGACTCGACACTGAATGAACGGATACATGGATGGTTGGCTGAGTGAATGGATGGATGACTGCATATTGAATGCAGCGTTGTTGACTGCAAACAAGTAAAGTCAATCAAAGTTGTAAAAGTTTATTAGAACATTATATTAATTCATGCATAGCCATAGCTTGTTGATGCAGCTGATTCAATACTCTGGTTTTGATGACGTCATATCAGATCGATACTCAGCTGTTAAACTAGAGTGGCTGAGTTTTAGGGAAATCCGGGTTATCCTCGCCTAGTAATAGCCAAACTTCGCTTCATCCAAGAGTTTAGTACATATTTTGTTGTTTCTAAGTTAAGGTATCTCAGGCTTTCTGACCAGGCAGTCCTGCAAAAACGACCTTTGATTTTACTGAAAGCTGTTGGATTCAATTTAAGAGTTGAAGTCTAAAGAACAGAATTCTTGATACTGACAGCGATATATTTTGTTCGAAAAATCACATGCAGCTACTAAGTCTAGATCTCATCAATTTTAATCATAAGAATTCAAAAAACAACTCTGAAGTAAACGCTCAAGTAAAGAGCAACTGAATAAAAGGGCATAATGAGATGAGAAAAAAAGAAGGAATGGCAAAAGATTTTCTGGGAAATTGTGAAAAAGGACTCAGTCAGTGCTTCTTTTGAGATTCCACACTTAACAGCAACTATGTAAATTATGTCGGATAAAATTATTTTTCTGTGTAGT
The DNA here is from genome assembly GCA_917627325.4 of Chironomus riparius. Lineage (NCBI taxonomy): Eukaryota > Metazoa > Arthropoda > Insecta > Diptera > Chironomidae > Chironomus > Chironomus riparius. The sequence continues at coordinate 45,502,209 of OU895877.1, forward strand.
AGAATGATGCATTAGGGTACAGATCAGTAGTTTTAAGGCATACAAATATTTAACATTTCTCATTTTACCTTCTTGGAAGTTATCCTATTTGATGCATCAAAAGGTTCCCTTTAACATACTTTAGTTGCCGAATATATGTTTGTGACATTTAAAGCACTCTCTAATCTTAAATAAATTATACTAAAATTTTATCGATAAATTCCTGTCTGGCTATTGAATGATTCCACATTGACATATCCATAATCGATCACTTAAATTGTTAGTGTAATCATTTAATTAGATTAATGAAGAATAGCATGCGAACGAGACTACATTTCATTAATTGTTAATGATTTTCGTCTGAATCGATATTCTGAGTTGAGAATCTCTAGCCTTTAGCCACAAATAACATCATACAAGATAAAATTAATTCCCATCTTTCCTTAATCAAAATAAATTGGACTTTCTCAATCACTGTCATAATTATTCTTTATTTATTTATATCCATCCTTACAGTACCCACAATAATAACATCTCCTGAGGATAAACGAGAGAAAACCGGAACCAATGTGGTTTTGTTTTGTAATGCTGATAGCAAACCGGAACCAAATATTTTCTGGTCAAAGGATGATCATCCACTAAAATTCTCAAGCCGCATTTATCTCTCCACGGATAATAAAACTTTGAACATTGACCACATTAAGGAATCTGATGCAGGACATTATGTGTGCGTTGCTGAGAATAGTCTCGGCTCAGATGAGGCGTCTGCGAATGTTGAAGTTGTAAATCCTTATGGACCACCTGTTTTAGTATACGAACCGTATGATATTGAGGCTTTTCCAGGAACGACAATTGAATTGCCATGTGGAGCTGAGGGAGATCCAGTTCCACCAGTAAGTCTGGACAATTTAATCAATTAAGATGAAATTGGAATTGAAAACCTTTTTTCTATCCTTTCCATGCCACTTTTATTTGCATTTTCAGTCAAAATGGAAGAAAGACGGTCGAACACTAACGCCATCATTAAAGTACAGCTTCTCGTCAGCCGGTAGCCTTTTCATTGCTAATGTAAATGATTTCGACTCCGGACGCTATGAATGTACCGTGACGAATGATTTTGGACGTGTGACAGCATCATGTTTCGTTACTGTTAGGTATGTTAGAGAACAATTTTTTTTACGGTGAGGATTTTCTACTTGAGAAGTTTTTGTTACTGCCTCACATGACTCTAATGCCGTAAGCTATGAAAGGGATTAGTGGTAGATTGAATCACAATAAAGCATGTTTTTAGATTCACTTTGTGAGCTTCAAGTCATTTTTCATAAAGTTCCTCCTTTTTCGGTCTTCTTCACTTTTGACCTTATCAAGGATTCATATTTTATGTCTCATTCCTAATTCCATCTGATTTTGGTATGTTGTTAATGTATTTAGAATGTAAACGAGGCAAACTCCCACTTTTTCAAAAAGAAACAACCTTTTTTTGTCGATAATTTTATATAAGATGGACATTGTCGGTGTTCATATATGTTGTATATCCAACGTATAGTGTAGGAATGAAATCTTGTGTATTAATAGAATGAACATATTCATTTCATATACTCTCATTCGTATAGTGTTGGAATAAAAAGGAACGGCAGTAAAAAAAAATACATGGGCTAGTGACTCGCCTGCTTTTTCATACAACTTTCTCTTTTTTACTTCCTTTATTCGAGGCATGAAAATAAAAAAATAAAAATCAATTTTGGTGCATTTTATTGAGGGAAAATTCCATGAAAATAAAGTGATTATGTCTGCTCGTCCGTCTGGAATGTTGATGAACAGAAAAACATGATAGGCTATTGAATGATAAAAAGTGAAAAATGATGGGTCTGATTATTTCCCTCTTGGGTATGAAAAGTTTTTTCATATCTTACTTTTTGCTGTTTTTGTGGACGAGAAATGAGAAAATTTTGAAGCTGCTTTAATTTTAGTCAGAGTCAGATGAATATTCAACAAACAGCTTTTAAGATTCAATTTCTCATATTGCTCTATTTTCCTATCCATTTGTTCATGTTCTGTCTATTTGCTCGAGATTCTTCGCCATTCAACTATTCAATGGACCATATGGAGTCATTGACAAATGATGTCCATAAATTTCAAATTTTAGTGAAGACAAGTTGTGACACTTTAAATCAATTTTTAGACAATAGTAGAGTGGGTGTTAAAATTAAATTATTTCATGGACCTAATAAGAGTACAGCCCCCATTTTCAAATACACAAAAAAAAATTCGTACTGCAATGGACATTGATGATTTATTGTTAATAATAAACAATTTTTTTCCTACTTTTTTATCGTTTCTTATCTCCTTCTTCTTCATCCTGTACATACAATAAACATTGTGGTTGTACTTTTTTAAAAAAAAAAAAATAAGGAGGAAAGAAGAATTGGCACTTGGCGATAAATTTGTTCGTGTCGCACTCTCAGAAGCAAGGAATGAGGTTGATGCCGCTATCAATCAAACGGTTGCATCACTTTTCAAAGATACAGCAGCGCCAAAGCAGCAAAGTGATTTATTTAAACTCGTTAGATTTCCCACAGGTAATATCATCTACTGAAGTACTCAAAAAATTTAATTTTTTCACATTTTTTTCCATATTTTCTTCTTATTATTATCTTTCCTTACATTATCAAACGCTTGTTGTTGCTCGTGTTTTCATCGACGATGAAAAATAATATAGGACCCGCTCGAGAACTTGCAAGAGCATCTGAAATTTATGAGCGTACTCTCGTAAATATACGTCGTCATGTGAACGCCGGAAAGAATCTTACAGCAAATGCTACAGACATTTTCAACTATGATGATTTGCTATCATCAGAATATTTGGATTTATTGGCACAATTATCAGATTGCACAGCACATCGTGTCACACCAAATTGCACTGACATTTGTTATCATAATAAATATAGGACTATCGACGGCACATGCAATAATTTTGAAAATTCATTATGGGGAACATCGTTGAGTGCATTTAGACGTTTATTACCTGCGAGATATGAAAATGGCCTTAATGCACCCGTTGGATCAACAAATGCTATGTACAATGGATTTAAATTGCCAAGTGCACGTCTCATATCGACCACATTAATCTCTACAGATGTCGTTGAACAGGATATGGAAATTACGCATATGGTTATGCAATGGGGACAATTTCTCGATCACGATCTCGACCATTCGTTACCGTCTGTCAGTTTAGAAAGTTGGGATGGTGTTGATTGTAAAAAGACATGCGATTTTGCTCCACCTTGTTTCCCAATGGAAGTTCCACCAAATGATCCACGCGTCACTAACCGTCGCTGTATAGATTTTGTAAGATCAAGTGCAGCTTGTGGATCAGGAATGACGTCAGTATTCTTTGGCAAGCTTCAACCACGTGAACAGATTAATCAATTAACAGCTTTCATCGATGCATCACAAGTTTATGGACATTCTCAGGAATTCTCACGGGACTTACGTAATATTTCATTAGAAGGTGAAGATAATGGATATTTACGTGAAGGTGTTCACTTCCCAAATCAAAAATCAATGTTGCCATTTGCATCGCCAACAGATGGTATTGATTGTCGAAGAAGTTTGGAGGAAAGTTCAGTAAATTGTTTCACAGCTGGCGATGTTCGTGTGAACGAGCAAACTGGATTACTTTCAATGCACACGATATGGATGCGAGAACATAATCGAATTGTAAAATATTTCAATGAAATAAATCCACATTGGACGGGTGAGCAGACTTATCAGGAAGCTAGAAAAATTGTCGGAGCAATGATGCAGCACATTACAATGCAATGGTTGGGACACGTTATTGGAAGTGACGGAAAGACACTTCTTGGAGAATATCAGGGCTACGATTCGAACATTAATCCATCAATTTCAAATGAATTTGCTACGGCTGCTTTCCGATTTGGACATTCATTAATTAATCCTGTCTTGCATCGATTAGATTACAATTTTGAGCCAATTGAACAAGGACATTTACCATTGAGAAATGCATTTTTCGCTCCATGGCGTCTTGTTTATGAAGGTGGCGTTGATCCTATTATGCGTGGTTTATTTACAATGCCTGCCAAAATAAAGAAGCCTGAACAGTCACTCAATTCAGATCTGACAGAGCACTTATTTACTGTTGCTCATGCCGTTTCACTCGATTTAGCAGCAATGAATATACAGCGTGGACGAGATCATGCACTTCATAGCTATATGGATTATAGAAAATTGTGCAATTTGACAACGTCAACAACATTCGAGGAATTAACTGATATCACTGATGAGCATGTGAGAGAGAAATTAAAGAAGCTTTATGGACATCCGGATTCTATCGATTTATGGGTCGGTGGAATATTAGAGGATGTAATGCCAGGTGCTCGTGTCGGTCCACTCTTCCGGTGCATCATTGCTGATCAATTTAAGAGATTAAGAAATGGTGACCGATTTTGGTATGAAAATCCATCCGTTTTTAAGCCAGAACAATTGGCACAAATTAAGCAAACATCATTAGCACGAGTCTTGTGTGATAATGGTGACAATATAACACGAATAACACGAGATATTTTCACTTTACCATCCCATCAAGGCGGTTATGTCAATTGCAAGGATATTCCAATGATTTCATTACGTGTATGGACAGACTGCAGTGACTGTAGTCATCGTGCCGCATATAATCTCGACATTACACAATTACCCAGACGTAATCGATTCAGACGTGACTTGAAAATGGTCGATAATAAAAATGATAAAAATTTTGAACTAAATTCAATTGAATACAATAACATTCATCATCATGACGATGAGGATGTCCATTTTGTTAGCATCGATAATGATTACTTTGACATGAATGAAGAGCGCATTGAGGGACTCGAAAATCTGATTGAATCATTCCAAAAAACACTCAAGAAGATGCGACGTGAGATTCGTGGATTGAAGCAAACCAATAATGAACTCATTCAGAATCTAAATATGACCCAGCAACAACATGACCAGCCACATAGAAAGAAATATCACGATGATGATGATGAGGATTTCATTAGTAATAGCAACAATAAAGATAATCGAAATAATAATAATTTGAAATCATTGAAGCATCATCTTCAATGTGTAGATAAAAAAGGAATAAATCGATTAAATAATGAAATTTGGATGGAGGATGACTGTACAAGTTGTTTATGTCAGCATCATCAAATAACATGTACCATTGAAAAATGTCCCGATATAACGCTCAAATGTGAAAATGGTTTAATATTTGGCAAAAGGATTGGAAAGTGTTGTCCCGCATGTATTGAGCAGAAAAATGAGCAAATTTCAATTGACGAGACCACAATCATGAGTAACGTGACAAATTCTCGTTAATTACACGATAAATATTGACACATCAAATTTAATTTTACATCATTGTTGTTATCATAAGTTTGGCATTAATTGAACGAATTACGCTACATTGTTGGATTTAATTAATGAATTATGGTGATGATAATGATGGCATTAAAATGAGAAATTACAATAATTCAAAAATAAAATTTTCTTGCAATATAAAAAAAGGATAAATACTTAATAATATTTTCAACATTCTAATGATGAAATAAATAATAAGAGTTAAATGGAAATTAGCAATTGAAACGAGATTAAGGATTCATGCATTTTTTTCTGTCACATTCTTATGAGTTTATCAATAATGTCAATCAATTACTTATCAATGAATCTTTTTTGAAATTTATTAGTAAGAATAGCGACTCCAAATGACAATTTCTTTTGTATAGTTTTGAACAATGAAAAATAAAAGTTGAATAAAATTTTAAAAATCTTTTGATCAAACATTTAAATAAGTTTTTGGCATCGTTCACTAATGACATCTAGAAGTTTTGTGATGCTTCCACAAAGTTTGATATTGAAGCACAATCATAAATTTAGGCTCTATTTATAATAAGATACACAAAACAATTGTTTTGTTAAACTTTTCCTTGATGCATAAGTGAATGACTGCAGAATCAGATATTGTCATTTAGTAAAGGTTTTAAAATTTTTTTTTCAACAGGTTTCCAAATTTTGGTCTTCAAATTTCATTGACTAATTATAGCAGGAGAGGTGCAGAAGGAAAGTTTTGGAGATGGAAGGATTTAAGTCTTCTCGAAGGTTTTTAACGCCCAAAACATCTCCCTAGATACCCCTAAGGCTGAAATCACTCTAACATGACTTTGCATCACACTTTAAGGCAGTGTTTCTCAAACTTTTTAAGACCAATGAGCAGTAAAGAAGCAGCAGATCATTCGTCATGTTTTTGTGCCACGCTGGTAGCCACTATTTTAATACTGGAACAGTAAAGCTCAGCGGAGCATTGTTTGAGAAACAATGAGAATCCTGATACAAATTCTAGTCTGCATTAGAACATCCAAGACCACCAAGTTTTAAAGGACAAACGTCTCAAATAATTTTTTCTCGAGCTTTATTATTTAATTCTTTATTTTTGGAATTGAACAAAAACAAAATAAAATTGTTGGCACATTGGAGTACGTCCAATCTGATAGAAACCTGAGAGATTGTAGCTTTTCTAAATGATGTGCTTTATATTCCACGTATCGAATTGTTATAAATACTTAATGATGTATCTCATGAAACATGACAATTTTAAATATTTTCAAAAGCTTTTTCTCTCCGTAATTACGAATATTGATTTTTGGTCTCGATAAACAAATAATAGTAATGAGACAAGCAATGCCATGTCATTTGAATATTCCGCTCTGCATAAGCGAATGATTGTGTATTTGCTACACAATGATAATAATTCCAACGAAATTTAATTGAAAATTGATACAAGATGCTTAGCATGTACTTTAAATTATTATTATTATTATTATTGTCATTACTCGTATGAATATGCAGCCCCTATAAATATCTCTCTCTTTTTATCTTTTAAAATATTATTTTAAAATATACGACAGACTTTAAATTAGAACAGAACAAGAGCTACACACGTGACATACAATATACATCATTATAAAAGGTTGTTTATATCATTGAACATAATGAATATTATTTTTGCTATGTAGACTCACTTCTTCTTCGTCAAAACATGTGTTTACATTGAGAAAAATTTGTCATAACAAATAATGAAGCTGGAAGGTCTTTTCGACATTTTTAATTAATTTTAAAATTTAATATAGAAAAACTTGTCGAGAATATTTGATGAAGAATGGAGAAGAACGATGTCTTACATCAAAAAAGTTACAAAGTGAAGTATTTGGGGTGATGATGATTTGCATGTATAGCACTGCTTTAACTATGAATAAATGTAAATAAACTGTGAATGAGCTAGAATTGAGTTGGAATTATTAACCTCACAGCTTCCGATAGTTTAAAAGAATCTGATTCTATTTTCTAGATTGCAATTGGTACACAAATAAACAATCAATTACACAAATATAGTTGCTGCTTAAATTTTCAATTGAATTCTAGCTGTTTTGATGATTATGGAAGTAAAAATTAACATTTAGGTTGAAGATAACTCAAAATGTCTTTTTCTCATACAAAATCTGAGTCAATCTTAAGTTAAAGATTATCAAAATTGTAATTTATTCACAAGCTTTTAATATCGCTGATCATCAACAAAAACTTCAAAAATTATAATCAACTCTGTCCCAAATGTTATCAAATCAAAAGAAATTTCCAAAATACATTCAATTAAGAACAATCTCTGCCTAGCACAAGCTAAAGCAAGAAGAAACATTTCTTTTAAGCGCACAAAATAAGAGCATCAATGAAAGGGATCCAAACATACAGAGATAAAGTAGTGAAAAGGCAAATGAAAGAAGGGATTTAATAGTTTTTCTTTATATTTTATGAGAACAGCAAACACATCATATTCATTATGGTGAATCTCATATGTTTCATAATATTATTTTTTATATCTTCCTCAAAAAAGGATTGCTTAGGAATCGAAAAAAAGCAGCATAAAAGTTTACATCTTCCTCGTTGCAAGTAAAATGAGGAAAAATTGTTTAAAGGAAATGATGAATGAATGGAAAATTTTTCTATGAAAATCCATTTGTAAATTTAATTATAGGAAAATTCGGAAAATTAATGAAAATTGTAGATATTGAGAAATTTTCCCTTCGATAGAAGACATAATAAGGGGGCTATCCACTTAGGGGACGTTCACTTTTGACGTCCAGGGGGGGGGGGGTCACCAATAAAAGAAAAATAGAAATTCCTGGAAATCGATTCTTCTTTCATGAAAACTATCTTTAATTTCGGACGTCATAAGTGAACGACCCCTCATTACGTAACGTAAAAATAATAAGAGATGAACAAAAAATTAATATTGAAAAATAACGAAATAAACTTTAATTACTGTTTGTGGTGTGTGCTGTATATCCTGCATAAATATTCAACTTTTCAATTAAAAATTTATCTAAATCCAAATGATCAACACTTGCTAACTTAAATGAGTGAAATGTGAATAAAAGTTATCAGATTGTGGCTAGGCTTGCGGTGATTTCATCAGGTATGATTGCAGTTTCTGTTGCAGTTTTTATGGAAAGATGAAGTTGAACATGTTTCATGTTGATTCTTGGAGAGGCATTTCATTGTGATTATTAGGGTTTAATTTTATCAATAAAATTTAAAGAGTTTTGAGATTCGAATTTTTAAATTTAAGACAAGTAACCGTTTAAGGGGACCGTTCAATTATGACATCCGAAATTAACGGTTATTTTTCAAAAAAGAACAATGGATTTCCAGGAATTTCTATTGTTTTTACCACGTTTTTTTTTCTTGCTGACGCCTCCCCCTTTGGACGTCATAAGTGAACGGCTCTAAGAAAGTATAAAGATTTTTAATTCTAGAATCAGAGTGTCTACCTAAATCTGAACTTTTAGAGAACCTTTAAAGATATAAGGATTTTAGATGAATAGCTAATGAAAACCTACAAAACCTAGTCGCTAATCTATTCTATACATAAATAGAAATAATCAAATCTTTAATATTTCATCAATTAAGCATACAATCAATTCGGCTTAATCAACTCAGTCTCATATCACATGTATAATAAAGTCATCCATAAGCTCTCTACTTGACATAAATCTGTACGCGTTTCAATATTCTCAGTGTAATTTGTAGCGGAAAATCCAGTGCTTTTTCATACTATCTTCGTAGCCATAATTCCATCCATAAAAATAAATATATATTCACATCAGAACATTAAATTCTCAATAAAAATTTTTTTTACTTATGCACAGCGACACAAATATGACCGCAAATATTTCGTTCACACAGTACAACACGAGATATATAAATATCTGTACAATAAATCAAATAAATTCGCCATACTATATTAAAAATTTAATAACTACAGGCATGTCAATCATTTTTAAATTAAATTTTCTTGTGCCCGTGCCAGATGATTCAATTTTCCCACGTAGAGACGAAATATAAAAATTGATAATCCAACAGACGAATGTATTTATTTTTATCATCTCATCGAATTGGCTCCATGAGAATTCGAAACTTTAAAATGAACAAAAGGAAGTAAAGTCGTGTATTTTGTAGCAATTTAAAAAATAAAGTCTATTTCGCGTCTGCTTCATTTAAAGCATGACTTTAGCACAATAGAATGAGAAAAAGTGAAATCAGATAAATCTGACAGTCTTTTCAGGATGTTCGCTTTATTCTTTTCCTTTCACAGTTGATGAAAATGAATTCATTCATCTTCGTATGCTTACTTTTAAGCATAATCTGTATAAAACGGCACAATTATTCATTTTCAAATAAGCACGAAATTGCCGAAAAATATTCAATGTTTATCCTTTTTTTTGTTGTTGTTGCAAACTGTCGTCATTGTCACAACTGATGTTAACAAAAAAGGTGAATATGAGTCGTGTCTGAATGTTTGAAAATTTTTTAAATGAGGAGGGTTTGAGGTAAGAGTGATTAGGCGCATTTTTGGAACTTAAATAATTGAAACTTTAGTCCAAACTTAGATTTTGTGAGGAGTCCAAACTTTTAAAAACCTAATCAACAATCTCTAAACTATTTGAAATTCTAAACTTTGAGAACGGTATAAAATGTATCCAATTTTAAATTTTTGAGAAAAGGAAGTGATTTCCCAATCAATCTCCAGCCTAGCTTCGCCACTTCTCCACACTAATGAGTCACTTTATCATCCAAATTTATGCTAAAAACAAAACATTTTTCAGAACGACAGGCTCATGTATGCGAATATATGTGAATAGTTTTTGATGTATACAGGTGCTGAATGAATTTGTATCAACAAAGTAGATTTAAATAAAATATTTAGTATAAAAAGATGAAAAGAAGTACAAATGTGGTCAAACATGAATTGTTAAAGTGCATTTTTGTTATTTATAATGCAAGAGACTTATCAAATGGAACTAACATGAGTATTTGGCAGTATTTTAAATGTTGTTGGAGATTTTCTTCATGTGGCACCAATCAAATCAAAACGGACAATTTAAAATAAATTGAGTATGTAAACGACAGTCAGTAACACAAAGCCCGCAACACCAAAACCGCACAAAATTCCGCTATACAGTAAAAAGGAAGCAAAAACATAAAACTGAGTGGGAGCAAAGCTTTCATTTCACTCACTTAATCTGCAGATTTAAAGTCGTCAATGTGATGTTGAAAGAAAAGAGCGGAAAGAAGAGAGAGAAAACAAGCCACAGAGTGAGCAGCAACATCATCATTAAAATAAGGCAGAAAAAGGAACAAGCGATAGATATGAAAAGCACATAAAAGCGTGGACGAGAGAATCTTGATGTGATGAAAAAGGCAATAATTCATTTAGACAATTTTTATCGCTCATTCAAACAAGAAACAAGAAGGAATGAGACGAAATGAGATTAAATCTATTAAATTATGCTTTTAAACAATGCATATAAATTTCAATTTTAAGTTTCCATGCTTCGTCTCCTTCTCATCTTTTAGTCTTACTTGTTATTTCATGCTCACTGCTATGACGATGATGATGCTAGTTTTGCTTTACTTCAATCCAATGTCGAAAGCATTGAAGATGCTCTCGAAAACGTGACAGACATTGGATGATGCTGAATTGCTTAAATAGATTTTTTTTTCCTCATTTTCTATTTTTAGTCTTGTTTAAAAGAATGAATTATTCCTCGTCATCGATTGTTTTTCTTTCATTAAATCAAACCGGAAGGATGCTATTATCTTAGGGATAAATTCATCTAAGATCGTTTTGATGTCTTGAGATATTTTTTATGTGTACTGGATTTCTTTTTGTTTTTGTTTGCAGGATTTCAAATCTAAATTGAACTGAATAATAATTTGAGATTTACGGTTAGTCTGAGTCTGACTTGGTAAAGTGGGGGAATGGTTCCGTAATTTGAATATGATTCTTATCAGAGACCGAACTCTCAATCTAGTCACTAAGCATCATAATCTGCTGATTTAATTTCGTGCCCAGCAGACGTCAAGATATATCAGACAACATTTTTTCATCCTACACATCCAGTCTGAACAAGATTAGCAATGCTTGAGACATTGCCCAACTGACCTTATTCTTAAAGCATCTCGCGAATAATTCTCAATTAATTTGTCCTTAAAAATAACTTTGAAAACTTTTCTTCACAACATTTCCAACAATTCTCATAAAATGAACAACTTTTGGCAATGAAATTCAACTTTTTTTTTGTAAATCCATTTTGACGGTCTCCGTTTCAGGCTTTGAATTGAAGGAAATAAAAGAAAACGAAGAAAATTTCTGAGAGCTTCTAAAATGTTTTTCAGCTCATTTGACATTTTGATCACACCAACAATTGATTTGTTAAGTGAAGACTTGACTCCTTGATGTCTGCTCGCTATGGAGATTAGAATTATATTTTTATTAGCTTTCAAAACAAATCATGTAATTGTGCCTCGTTGGTGAAGTTTTACAGTTTTGCTTAATTTAATACGATTTGCTGAAAAGATTTGGTTTTTTTGTGATGTGAAGTGAAATATTTGGGTTGTTAAAAATAAAATTATGGTGAAGTTCAGGTGTTCTAAAAATAACAGAGCGGTGTTTGATGGATAAGAAAATATTTCATCACATTAAAAGGGTTGAGTTATGTGTGGGATTAAGCTGTTGATTTTATAATCATATTTATCCAATAGTTTAATTTTGGTTTTTAAAATATCTTCAATTCAGAGCTAATCATTTTCACTTTTAATTTAACCTTAACATTTCAATCTCAAAATGATTTTCATTATAAAGAGCTCTGATAACTCACTATAATGCACTTATTAGCATGAAAGCATTAAATCTTAAAATAAGAAAATCTCTGTTTTCGCAAAAACTGCCTAAAGTTTATGCATTCCCTTTGATCTCAAAACAAATCAGACTCCTTCAAAAATTTTTATTATTTTCTTTCATATTCAAATTCAGAGTTTGTATTTTTTTTTTAATATTTATAAAGCTACAGCTTCAGGTTAAGTAAAATCACAGCTTCTTAATAGAATACCAAGAGCTAATTTTGTCAAATTCATACCAGGACATCTAAATGCTACTTTTCTACACAAATAGAAGGATCTACTTAATAACTTTTTTTTTTTTTTTTTTTCATATTTCAATAATAATGACAATAATGTCATTCTTTATTGAAAAGACTGAATTAATTAAAATTGATATCTTTACATTTTTTTTAAATCTATTATTTTTTCTCTCTCTACAAAGGAAAAAGCCACCTTAACTAGTACTTAAACTAGTTAAAAAGGCATAAAAAACCTTTGTAGTTTCAGAGAGTCTTCTTAAATCTAAGTGCGAGAATAAAACTGTTACATTCAAATTACAAGTTTAAGCTAACTTTTTTGCTCAGTTTTGCTCAATTTTCCGTTAAATTTCGAATTAAAAATGTGAGTGTGGCTGAACGTAAACAGAAATAAATAAATAAAATTGTGGTGAATAAAAAGTGTGAACTATTTACATAATTAAGCTTCTGGATGAAATCTGTTGCCTAGACGATAAGGAAGCATTTTTTTCGAGCAGAAACTTCTTAAGACGCATTTTGAAGACGATGTTGGACTTAATTTCTCGGATTTCTTTCGGTAGACAGTTAAATAAGGATGGTCCAATAATTTCGATATCGTTTTTCCTAGTTGTTAAGTTATAACTTTTTGTTTTCAGGAGCATTTGACGTAATGATCGTAGCCTTTCCACAACAAACAGTGTCTCGTCATTCGAATGCAGTGATTTATGGACCAAAGAGCAGACCATATAAAAAATTATTCCCATTATTGGAAGGATATTTGTTGCATAAATCGTGTATAGTTCTTCAGTTGGTGTCCTAAATGGTAAGCCATAAATCATCTTTAGAACTTTGTTCTGCTGTATTTGCAGCTGATTTAGATCATTAGTTGATAGTCTTAGCAATAAAAATGTTCCATACATCAAGTGGGACTGGAAGTGGCTATAGTAGAATTTGATTAGTGATCCAATAAGTAGTTTCTTCCTTAATACGCTAATAGCTCCTATGGTTTGATTCAATTTGCTTCGAATTGTGCCTGAAAAACTTTCAAATCTCAGCAATTGATCAATTTGAACTCCTAAATATTTTATCTCGTCCATTAACTTAATTCCATTCATTTGAAGCGTATTTCTAATCAGATCCTTTGAGCCATTTCCGAATATTATTGCCTGACATTTCTCCGTATTTATAGCAAGTTTATTTTGTTTAAAGTAATTATTTAGCAGCCTAATATCTTCATTTATCATTTCAGCAGGACTTGATTTTTTATCACATTCATCAATTTCCAGCAGCAGCACTATATCATCGGCGAATTTAAAGATTTTTGAATGAGTTTTTAAGTATTGAATGTCAGCGATATATATGGAGAAGAATTTTGGACCGAGAATTGACCCTTGCGTAATTCCTTTGTTGATCTGCCCTGCATGACTTAAAGAATCACCGACTTTTACAAATTGATGTCTGTTTGATAAGTAGCTTCGGGTGAGTTCAACAGCTTTCTTTCCAATTCCCATGTTTGTCATTTTGTTTAATAATATCTCGTGATCAATTGAGTCAAATGCCTTGCTTAAGTCTATGGAAATGAGAACTATTGTCTTTTTTTTATCGATTGAGCATGAGATCATTGATATGACTTTTGCTATAATATCCTGACAGCCTTTCCCTTTCACAAATCCATACTGATAGGCATCCATCAATCCGCTGCATCCTAAATATTCATCCATTTGATCATACATTTCTCTCTCAATGACTTTGTTTAATGAATTCTGGACTGACACCGGTCTATAATTTGATGCTTGCATTTTCGAACCTGCCTTGTGGATTGGATGAACTATACTTTCTTTTAATATCTGAGGATAGATGCATTTTTTAATAATTGAATTGAATAATCTTTTGATAGGTTCCGCTCCTTCATTATGTACTTGATTCCAAATAAATGGCGAAATGTTGTCCAATCCTGTTGCCTTTCCAACATCAATTGAGCTCATTATTAGTTTTATTCGTTCCTCGCTCACGTCAGTAAACTCAAACTCCTTGTTTGCTATCAGCTGTACAGGTTCGCTGTCATCAATTTGTTGATCCGAATGTGATTCAGCTCCAACAATTGACATAAAATAGTCTTGGAATGTGTTAGCAATTACAACAGGATCTGATATTCTCACTTTATTGACCTCAAGTATGATTGTGCTTTTTTTCTTGTCTCTCCCAGACAGTTCATTTAGTACTTTCCAATTTTCTTTAGCGCTCAGAAATGTTCTATCATTGTAGTAACACAATACTCTTTTTGCTCCATAATCATCCTTTTTGAATGTTTTTTCCACAAGCATTGCTTCCAATTTAGATGTTGGTTTCATCTCATTCTTAAGCTTCTTAATTCTGTTTTGTAAATTAAAAATTTCATTCGATAAATATATGTACTGCACATTTGCCCAAGGTGGCACCACATCTCTTATGTCATCAGTTTTCATAGTAAACGTTTGCGTATAAGTATTGATTGAATGTTTTACGGTATCGATAATACTGTTACATAATATATCAGGATTTTCATTCATAGGGATGTGCTTAATTTTGTGTTTAATGTCTTCGACAGCTTTCTTCCTATTTGTTTTGTTAACTGTTAATAATTTAACTCTCCTTTCGATATTTTTGTTGCCAGGGTATACTGTGAATATTATGTTATGGTCCGAGTATGTATTTATTGTAACTTGGTCTGATGTAAGTGTAAATAGATGAGTGTTAGATGTTGTAGTGATGATGTGATCAATGATAGCATGTCGACTCGTTATTGGGTTAAATCTTGTTATTGCTTTGTTAATTATTCCATAGTTCAGTGATGATAGAATCTCCAAGTACCTTTTTGATTGTTGATCACTTTCAGTCGATTGTAAATTATTTATATTGATGTCTCCCATTATTATCAATTCCTCATTTTCAAAAAGTAGTTCTTCAATCTCCTCGTAAAATGCATTCTTATTGCCATTTGGAGGTCGATATATGACTATCAAGTCTATTTTTGGATCATCATCTTTAAAGAGCTCAGCATGGATCATTTCTAAATCCTTTGTAACTTTTGACAGCTTTATATTAACATTAATATTACTTCGTACGTAAAGTGCAACTCCTCCACCTTTTCTGTCATTTCTTAGAGCTGAATAAAAATTGTATCCTTTTAAATTAAATGTGTTAAATTTGCTTTCTAGCTTTCCAAATTCAGTTATAGCGACTACATCTACGATTACCCCATTATTGTCCTTTCCCACCTTATTTGAAGCCAAAAAGTTCAGAATTTCAGCTAATTTTTTTACTTTTATATCGTTCATAGTCCGAATGTTCCATAGCATTGAAATAAATGATGATTTTCTTTCAGTTTCGGTTCCATGCGATTTTGATAATATAATATCTTTTATTTCCTTTAAATTTAAATTCATTTCATTATTAATCTCTATTTTTTTCATTTTAGGCGTTACTATTGGATTCTGAATTTTTTTCTGTTTTGGTGTTGAAGTATGCTGAGGTGGGAGGACGAATTCTCATTCAAAGTGATCATGTTGAGACGAGTACATTGACTCATTATCTGATGCAGTAAGTTCTAAATCTTTTTCAGTTTCCATAATCATGTTTTCAATAACTTCATTTCTCATTTCTAGCCTCTTCTCGTGCGACATTTCAAAGTATGCTTGATTATATACCATATTTGCTGGGACTTTGAAATTGAAGTCTTGAAGCATTCGTCGTAAGGAATCAAGCTGAGACATAGAATTTACCAAAGATGAGCTGGCTTTTTTTACTTGCTGCATTGATGTTTTTTGATTGCTTCGTTCTATTTCCTTGTGTAGTACTTTTATGCCGTCGTTGGTTATTAGTACCTTGTCCACAACTTCACATCGTTTCAATTCATTACATATTTTAACGATTCGTCGGACCGTGAATGAAAAATCTGTTGCGACTCGATATCTTATTAGGTGAATTTTCCCATCTTCTTCCAATCGATTATTAAAGTTTCGGATTCCCATCTTCACTCGGTTTGCAATAGTGGAATTGACAAAAGTGCATTCAAGTGCAGTTTCTGGTGCTTGTTGATTTGCTGAGAATGTTTTAAGCTGGAAATGGGCGGATTCTACAGGCCATTGAATATTACTAAGATCTATTTTTAGTTGAGACATTATTGTTTTGACAGCCAAGGGTGGGTTTTTCATATCTTTCAACTCATTAACATCATCTACATACGTAAATCTAATCCAGATTTTCATAAGATCCCTTTTACATGCCATTACAGTGCTCATTTTTTCAACGTCATCTTTTGCCTTAATATCCTCAATATCTTGTCGGATTTCATTAACTTCATTCGTGAAAAATTCATTACATTCTGCCATTCTTTTTGTCATTTGGCCCATTATTTGAGTATCACGACTGATCATAGCTGCAGTTAGGCATTCTTGAGATTCCTGCATTTTCATTATCATTTGCGTATTTTTAATTATAAGATTCTTTACGTCTATTTTTTCCTTGTCAATGAGAATCTCATTAATTTCTTCTGCCAGTGTCCTTGCTTCCAATGATGCTTTATTCGCGTTTATGAAGTAATCTTCTTGATTTACAGTTTTTAACTGTTTTGTTGGTTGTTGTGTAGCGTTTGGCCTATTAGCATTGAACATAGACTTCCTTTCATTATCTTGTTTTTTAAAAAAATCTAAGATCCTGGTACTCCCCGCACCGTCAAAGTTCCTTGGCTTATACCCTCTTTTCCTGTTGACGGACGTCTTAGCATACATTTCCTTTACTTCTTGTGGGATGGCTTCATTAATTTGCCTGATTTCTGATACGGAAGATGTTGTTGCATGCATTGACCTACTGCTGGATGCCATTTCTGCTTGTATGTTTAGTTACTGACAATTAAGTCAGACTGTAAATTGTGACAGTCAAGTCACTTTTGTTGAACAGTTGACAATTAAGTCAACCTTTCTTGTACTTTTGACAATTAAGTCAAAATTGGATTCTCACGTGATAATTAAATCACGCACTGATGTTACGTTAATAAATAAATTAGCGTTATTTTAAATAAAACAGCTTTAATCTGACTTTTGCTTTCTTTCACCACCTTCACCACTGATACGTTATATTTTGAATTATGTACAACTTATTCTCCAATTTCACCACTTAACATGTCAACTCACCACAGAATGTGGCGCGATGTTTTGATCTTCTGGATGTCTTTGTTATTTTTCTTATGTGGTTTAATTAATCAATTCGATGCTTCCAATTTTTTTTGTGTGACGGTTTTTGAAATATATAAATTCACGATTATTGCAATTTTTTATTTGATGCGTTATTATGCTTCTTAATGATAGAATTTGAAATTTGATACGTCCTTTATTCTTCCTTTTGTCTTTCTTATTTTCCTCAATAATTAATTTGCTGCTTGCTATTTTGGCGATATTTGATGCTTTTCTTAAACTTCACAATGCTTAATTTTACTTTAAATATTTTTAATACTTAATTTACGAATATTAACTAATTAATTTGACTTTTTAAAATTCTTCTATCTTTGCGTGACTCTTTAAGGTCAGGTCAAACAAAATAATTTAATATAAAATTTATTTACAATAATTAATCCAAATGCAACTGAGTCAACAAATACCAGACATCTATCATTCGATCAGTTTCTATCGTTTATTCGAAACATCCAGTTAAGTTAACCATAAAGTTGTAATTACTTTTCACTTTCCTAATTTTTATCCTTCAATCTGATCTGATTGCTGAAAAGAAGCAGAGGTGCTTTACAGTTGATCATGTACCATCAAAATTCCCCAAAGCCTCACGAAGAATAGCGTAATTTTAGACCAACAACAATGTGCGACAAACAAGTCTGCAGAGGTATGAGACCAATATGCAATAAAGAATATGCTCAAATTTGTGTTGCTGGATGCTTTTGTGTCGCTGGCTTCAAAAGATTTGGTCGAAATGCATCAATAATGTCCATTGTTTCCTTAAACTTTTGTAGAATAAATTAAAATTTAACGAAAAACCTCGAAAATCTAAGTCCAGTATTATTTTTTCACATTCCTTTGTACTTCGCGATTTACACGAGTATAGTCAAATTCCAGTTGAGCAAATTGACGTTGTATTATTTTAACGAAACATGTTTTTATAGTTATTTTATCTTCTTTCAGTGTCGTTTGTCTCTTTAAAACCTAAAGACGTAAAAATTTGCAGTCATGAAAAGTTTCTTCATTTTTTTCTTACTTTTTGTCGTCGCACATTGTAAAAAATGCTTTTTGGTTGAAGATACACCAAAATGTCCAAAAGGTGAAGTTTATCAACTTAAAGGGCCTGGTCCGTTTTGCTATCCCACATGCTGGTATTTTTATTTAATTTAATACTTGTTTTGGACGATTTTGAGAGTTAAAATTCTTTACAGCGGACCAAGAGGACCACCATGTCGCATGGACTCTTTTACAACAGGCTGTTTTTGCGCTGATTCTAATCAAGTCAAAATGTTTCCAGTCGCTAATAACACTGTAGCTGATCCCAATAATCCATGTGTTTCAACTTGCGATTTCACAAAATGTGAAGCTAGTAAATGTCCAAAAGCTAATGAAGAATGGCGTGATTGTGGACCAACATCAATGTGCGACAATCAAGTCTGTAGAGGTATGAGACCAATGTGTACTGAAGAAGATGCTCAAATTTGTGTTGCTGGATGCTTCTGTGTTGCTGGCTTCAAAAGATTTGGTGGAGAATGCATCAAGAAGTGTCCTTTATTGCCATAGTTTTTGTAATTTTAAAGTTTAATTTCACAAAAATCAATTACTACAATTCAGTAAGAAGTGATTCTTTATTATTTCATCTAAATATTCAAAATTAATTTGCATGAATCAAATATTTCATTCCTAAATGAATTTTTCCATCCTCGAAAAAAAATTGGAATAATTTCTTTGTTCATATTTTAAATAAATGCAAAGGCTAAATCAACATGAGCAGCATTTTTTGTGTATTTCGCATGCAAATAGTCTCTCAAAAAATAAAAGAAAAGAAAATTTCTGCTTTTTCAGTTGTGAATTTTTCAATTTTCATTGACACAACCTCAAAAGAGGAAAAGACAGGAGGAGAGGGAATGAGCATAATAAAAACCTACAAAAATTATGTTTATTGAACGAAGAATAATCTCAACAAACGGAATAGAACATGCAAACAGATGTGTCGAGACAAATTGCATGAGAAAAGAATAAAATTATGTATGCAATTGAAAGGAACTAAAAGCTTTTTTTATATTTTTTTCTCTGTGGGAGAGAGAGAGAATGGAACAGAAATTGGCATTTGACGAAAAACGATTTTTTTTATGCACTCGACTCGACCACTTGTGTAGATGAGCATTATCAGTGCATTTAAGGAACGGATTTGACATTTGATTTGGGTTCGTGGCTGCGTCTGAATGGAGAAAATTTGGGTTGATGATCTTGGTAGTCTGATATTATCTGTTCATTCTTATACATCTATTATTTTCTACTTTAGAAAATGTTCCAAATCTGACCTTAAATATAAATCAAATTTACCTGCAAAGGATGTAAATTAAAGGAGTAAACCAAGAATGAAAGTGGGAATGTAAAATTGGTGAATATGCATTGGATGCTGGATGTTGTTACTGAGCAGAAACTCATCTGCCACTGTAGATTCAAAAATTAGAATCTATAAATCATTCATCAGATTAATTCTGACTTATGCATGTCCAATTTTCGCAAATGCTGCCTTCTGTCATCTCAACAATTCGCAACTCTTCCAAAACAAAATTGTTCGCATGATCCTGAATGTCAACTGGTCTGACTTTAAAACAATAAGCGAAATTCACAGGTTAGCTGAAATCCCATTAATGTCAAATTTCATATCCAGTTTAAATGACAATTTCTATTCAAAACTTGCGCACCACTCAAATGACTTACTCTCAGCACTTGGCCAATACAGCTATGATTCACTGAGTTTTCGAGTAAAACACAAATTACCGAAGCCTCGTCGGTAAATACATGGATATTATTATTATTATAATTATTAATTTTTTTTTCTTGTTTAAATTGGTCTTTTTTAAAAAAATTTTTTGACCGAAACTCAAATTTTCAAAACTTAAATCATGTCATATCACTAATCATAGCTCAGTATAAAATTTAATTTGAAACCGACGAGGTTAATATCAAAAAATCTACATTTTTGCTCCAATATATTTCATGCATTCAAATAAAGGATTACTATTATTATATTGCTGGATGTTGTAATAGATTCAATGGATCTTCATTTGAAAATGATTAATTGAAATGAAAAATATTTGCTTGCAGCTTAAAAAACAGCAGTCGTTCAATTATAGCAGTGAGTTTAAAAAACTCGAAAATAATTTTTGATTAGGTTGATTCCCAAACTAGTCCTCTGGCCACGCTCCTTAGGTGAACTACGTCATTACTGAATGATCCGCAATATTCAATTTTAATTAATATCCTGAACATCATAAAAATAATCAAAGTTCGCTTTAATCAACCTCTTAAGTTCTCTAAAATGACTATCTAACTCAGTTTGTTAAGCCTTTATTCGATTAAAATTTTCAATTTCAATTTTTCTCTTTCTCCTCTTTCGTGAGTCTGTTCGATAGTCAAAAACAAAACCACTTTGATGTTTTTTTATCCTCAATTTAATTAAAAATGCTTTCATCGTAGCTGTTATAGCACATACTTAACTGGGTTGAACGACTCGTAATGTCTACTGTGTATGCATGCAATATTTATAATACTGGTATGAATATAATGTAAGAGGTGATGGTAATGCTTATGATGTTGATTGTAAATGCTGCCTTTTTGATGGTACTAGCTAGAGTTCACAATTTAACTTAATTATCCATATCAGAAACTCAAACAGTTTTTTCATTGAAAAAAATTTCCATTTCAGACGGTCTTCAAACAATTTGCGAATGGAAGTGATGTAATAATCTGGGTAAAGTGGAGGTGGATAATACTTTTGATGCAGGATTGAAGTTCAAACATCTATGAAATATCAAATTCATTACTTACAGGACAGTTGATCAAACATGAAATGCATTTTAAAGCTTAAACTGCACATTTAAAGTTAATTTCTCATGCATAAAATTTTAATAAAAGTTGAGAATGCATTGCAGTTTGTAGATCTAAAGAATCGAGTCTTTGTATGCTCCTTTGATGAATTTTCAGTAGATATAAAAATGAATAGTAAACTTTCCAGTCAATTTCATAAATGATTAATGAAATGATATGAAAATGTCATTAAATGTTCCATAATATATCAATATGTCTTGCATTTGTCAATCGATAAAGTAGCCCGAGGAGTTAATGAAATGCTATGTCAACCACAATGTGAGACTGACGTCTGGTGAGTTTCAAACCCACGCCGCACCAATAAGAGGACTATTTCGTAACTATTCAACGACCGAAACCTTTCTCTCAAAATGACATGTTTGCCTATATATAGCTCGGTCCCTCAGATCCTATTCTGTTCCGAAATCTAGATTCTGACAATCACTAGCTTGAGAAACAACAAAACTATCCAAAACTTCTGTTAAAACAACATAAATCATTAAAGAGTAAGTATTGACAAACTTTAGTATCCGCATGCCAACGTCATAATTTGTGCATAATTAATTGATTATGATTACACAATTATTCCTATTAAATTATCTCATCCAGTCCAAAATTACGATTTTTATCCTGCATACCAATCGAAATTTCCAGATGAGAAAATTAAAATTTTATAAATTAAATTATTTTTTATCAGCCTTTTTCCATCATTTTTGCTCACACAATTTTGTGGATGTGGATGTTGTTATTTATAGAGAATGTGGGGAAATAATAATGTATGTCTATACATATATAACATGTGTGTCTGTGTAAATAAAAAATTAAATAATTTATAATATTAATCAAAGTTGAAATGAATTTTAAATGGTAATTAATATTATTGCAAATTTAATTGAGTTGATGTTGTTCTTCGTCGACCAACTTACCGCCATATATGACACAAATTTGTAGTGAAATTTATTGGTTTGGTAGATTTATGTGCGCATTTTTTGGTTGTTGTATATGGAAATCTATGTCTATATCAATGGACAAAATGAACATTTATCAACTGCCTGCTACTTGCTCCAAAATATAAGAACAGCCATAATACAATATAAATAATTTCAGGTGTATTGACCCTCCAGAATTTTCCATTCCTTTTTAATTAGCATTTTCATCAAAAAGTCGATTATCTCATTCCTCATTTGTCTCACACGTACATCAATCAAAACCTCATTTATCATTTGTCAAATTTATTAGGAAACTTTTTGATGCGTCCATAATTAGAATATTTCAAAATATTATTCATAATCATTTTATCTGCTTATGCACTCATTGGTGATGCGTAAATCAAAATTTATCTGACAGTGTTTGTTTATTCTTTTTTCATGCGAAATTTAAATTTATGATCAAACGAGTGAGTTATCAGATAATTAAAAATTTTGGTGCTGCATTTTTTTGTGTGAAGTATTAAATTTGTGGTTTCTATTTGAGTGGGGAATAACTGTCGATAAATTTTTAAAATAGAAGCTTTTAGAAAAGCTTTGGTAGAAAAGCTTAGATTTTGCAACATGCTCAACAAATTTGGAGTCCTAATGATTCAGTACCTACAAATGCAGCCCCTGTCAAGCGAATTTTGACAAAAAATCACAAACTTTAGTTACTGTCCAAAAATTCACAGCTGTTTTATAAATTTATTTAGTTTAGTCAGTAAAATAAAATACTTTTCATCTCTTAATATCAATCAGACTCAAAAAAGTGAATCAATGAGCTTCCTGCTGTCGAATCTAATTCATGAAATTGAAATGACTGTTGCGACAATGGATGTGCGATGTCTTGTGCGAATTTCGTAGAACCTAGTCCACCTAACGGCAAGTAATGTGAACATCGGAAATGGAACATAAGTGGACGATTTTCATCAACTTTTGAAACTGTTCCATATCCAAGGAAATGTTTTGTAGATGTTGAGTATAGAATTAAATGAATTAAATTTCCAGATTGTGTTAAGCTTCTGATTTTATGAAACTGCCATACTTTGAGCTTAAGATCATCAATATTAATCACAGTATTTGCAGTCATATTGCCTAGTAACTTTTGATTATTCATTTTTAAGATAAAATATTTTAATCTTTGTGATGTATTGTTTCTCTTCATATTCCATGACTGATTCTGATTCGATCTTGAATTGGACGGTTGATTTCTATCATTTGGTGTGAATCCACCACGTTTGTCTTCTCTAGCGTATGGTCTCGAGTTTTGTTGGTCATTGTATGATTGATTTCTTTCAGGTTGAGGATTAGATTGCATTGAATTTTGAGAATGTCCTTGTTGCCAATTTTGCTGCTGATTTCTTTGATAATTTCCTGATCTTGAGGAATTAGATTTTCTATTGTCATATCCACGATTGTTTTGATTGCGGTTTTGAGCATTAAACGAAGATGGAATCTCAATATTTTCTATAATATTTAAGTCCATACTTGCAGTTCTACTATCTTCATTAGCAAGAATGTTTGCTACGACATCAACCAAATCGTTCTCAACTCTTGAATGCTTGAAATGTTTCTCAGATAAAAATCTTGTTATCAAATGATTTAATCTTTGTCTAAATGCAAGGACTGAAGATGAGTCTCGTTGAGATATGAAGAATTTAAGGAAATTATCAACTTTGAGTGTCGAGAAATCATCAAAATTATTTGGTTCATCGTCACTATCATCATCATCATCTTCCCAGTCATCGTCATCATTTTCAACAATTTCTTTTTTATCCTCTTTTAAATCAAGCCCAGCCATTAAGCACATTGGTAGATTGCTCAATAATGTATTGCATTTCAGCATACTAACTCTCCCAACTCGATTCTTTTCTTCAAAAACTGTCCAGTCATAAGGAATATTTTTAATAGTTTGTCTAAATCCTTCTTTTTTAACATACATTATGCTGCTCATATGGAACGTCAATTTATTATCAATTTCTGTATACATTTGTCCTTTCTTCCTTTCAACTCGAGCAATAAATGGATAAAGACCAGCAGCAACAACTGATTTTATTAATGGCCAATTATTAGAATTCTTATTCATGTCATGAGAATTATCTTTTAATAAGCCACTTGAATGAAGATAGTTTAGTATCTGATTTCGAATTCCACGGACTTGCTCAACATGATAGCTGCTAATGAAATGTTCCTCACAGAATCTCTTTTCATTTTGTCGAGTATTTTTTAAATGAAGGAAATGATTGAAAATTTTAATCATTAGGAAATGATCACTGTATGAATCATAAGCTACAGATCGTTTCCACTTTTCACACTTATAGCGATCAGCTGGATTAATAGGGAGAACGAAAACCTGATCACCCATAGTTAAAATGCTTGTTAAGCTCAAAATGGGATTTACACATTTAAAGATTATGGCATAAATGATCATTTTTCCATATTTTGCTTCTAGTGGCATTCCAACTAAATGAGAACCAAGATGTGTAAGGTTCTCTTCTTTATTCAAAGCTCCCATCTTTTGCAAATATTTTATACTCTGCCTTACATTCGCAATTGATGGTGCTGCTATGCAACTTTGCAAGAATTCCTCAATCTTCTTATTGTCTTCAACCAACAATTTACTCTGTAGACATACTTCAGTCAATGAAGTTCTTAGTAATTCAGGGATGGTTACATCAAGCATAGAAGTAAAACGATCGCGTGAATAAATTCTATATACAATACCATCTCTCAAACGACCTGCTCTTCCGCGTCTTTGATTTGCTGATGCCTTACTAATCCATTGGACGCGAAGAGATGATGAATGAGAAATACAATCATAAGATTTTTGCTTTTCCCGACCGACATCTATTACATAAACGACATCATCAATAGTAATTGAACTTTCAGCTATATTTGTCGATAATATTATTTTTCGTCTGCCTTGTGCAGTTGGCTTGAAGACGTTCTTTTGATCATCAGTTTTCATGCTTGAATGGAGCATAAAAAGTGTGAAATCATGTGTAATTGTCTCATTTATAAGCCTCGATAGTTGAAGAATATCATCGAATCCGGGTAAAAAGATTAAGATGGCTCCATTTTTTTCTGTTGAAATATGGATCTTCTGTACAAGCTGAACAATTAAAATATGATCGATTGTTTCTTCCACAACAAAATTATTTTGCTTTGTTTTAAGAACCGAATCTTGATAAATGTTTAACAGTGCTTTATTGTAGACTTCATCATTAGACAGACTGTTGGATTTAGGACCATTTTCGATACTTTTGAGGACATGAAGGATTCTCGACTCAGCACCACATATCTTCTCAGCAAAATCTATACAATTCATTTCATATCCACAAACATCAACTTTTAGTTTTGGATCAGCATTAATTTTCAATAGCTTTTCAATCATTTCAACCCATTGTCGTCCAATTGCAATCATTAAAGCCGTCATATTAGTTTGAGAATGACGATAATTGACTGGAACACCTTCATTCATTACTAGGTATAGAAATTCATCAAAATAATTCTCTGGATTATCATGAGTTCCCATATTATTAAGCAATTCGTCAATGTATGCCTTCAGATCATCATCAAAGCTATCTGCATCCAAGTCAGCATTTTCATTCATGGACTCATTTATAAAAGCACTTGTCGATGCTTGAATAAGCTGTCCAGACCTATACTTTTCGTTCAATTCCTGAACTTTAGGATTTGTGAAATTGACCATCTTTAAAACATCCTCCAAATAGTATTCCTCCACATTAAATTGTTTCGTAAGAATGGAAATTTCTTCACTTTTACCAAAATAATTATGAAAAACAGCAGTATCCATTGTGGCAGACATGATAATTAGTTTCATATTTGGATTTGCATGAAAATGTTCTTTAATGGATGTAAGAAGGAAATCATTTTCTTTAGCTCGCTCATGAGCCTCATCTATTAAGATATGCGTGACATTTTTAAAGAGCCTTTCAGGCATTTTACCCATTAAATATCGTAAAAATACTCCAGGAGTCAAAAATATACAGTTGGTATTAGCAGAAATTTGTGAATCTAATCTTATTTGATAGCCTATACTAGTTCCTAAGGTTACACCACGTTCATAACAAACTCTTTCAGCACTAGCAATAGCTGATATTCTTCTAGGCTGTGTACAGAGTATCCTACATGGTTCATTCCTGTACGATGCTGTTTCCATGATGTATTGTGGTATTTGTGTTGTCTTGCCAGATCCAGTGCTATAATATAGGCATACGTTTAGCTAAAAATGTAGTTTAATTAAAACATACAGTACATCTTACCTTCCCTGTATCAATATTATCCTATTCTTATCAATAGTCTGCATTATTCTATCTTTGTACTCATGAATTGATAAGTTTTTACGTATCTGTAATATCCTACTATCAGGCTGATTAAGCTTTGGAGGAATAATAGGGGAACAAGTTAATGCAAAAGGTTGAAAGTTATTAATATCCACTTTTGCTTCCACTGGACTTGCAACTTCAGATGGCATTTGATATGTGTTTAAATAGTCATTAATCAATGTTTTGACTTCAGGACGGAGTGCCATATTAGCACTTTTATGAACAAAGTTCTCATCCTCAACCAGCTTAAATAAAGACAGTTTCCTCTCAGATCCTGCAAAAATAAAAGTATTATAATCAGTTGAATTATTAAAGGAATACATTTTTTAAACTTACCAAATCCATGTGATTTTGTTTTTAAGCTATATTTAGGTGCCAGATTATGAACAAATGCTCGTTCGACGTTAGTTAAGATTGATGGAAACTGAAAAACTGTCTCATTTGAATGAAAAAACTTTTCAATCATTTTCTCAGCTTTTATACGGAATTCAGCATCAATAAGAACAGAATCCATATCCTTCTTTTTTGAACGTCTCATATGTGCCATTTTAAGTTATAAACTAAAGCTAGAATTATTTTATTTCAACAAATATTGAAATATCAAAAATTTCTTTCTCTTATTTTTTTGTCAACAATTCTGAGAAGACCGAATTTGAAATTGGCGGGAAAATAAAATAAAGATTTTTAAAACTATTTAATTTACCTGGAAATAAGGTTTAATTAACACTTTAAATCACCAATAGATCATTCAATTCTCTTATTCTACCTGAATTAGTCGAAGAACCAACAGAAAAGTGTCAATTTTAAGTAAAATCAAAAATACATTAATAACAGCACAAAAATGTATCGTAGAAGGATTGAAAAGAAATTTTTGACAACTGCAGCTAGCGCAAATGCCAGTCGACCAGTTCCAGTATATCAATCACAGCAAAAAACACAAAATGAAGTGAATGAAAAGGAAAATGAAGACGAAGTAATCCAATCATCACAGCAGAATGAAGATGAGAGTAGAACACAGTCACGATTCAAGTCACAGCGAGCTATTTTGGTCCAATCGACTCAGCAAGAGTTGAGGAAAGGCAAGGGATACTTAGAAGTGACTTTATTGAACTGTAGAATGGAGTTTACGGAAATGGGTACGTTACATTAAATTTGTAATATTGTGAAATCCAGTTAATAAAATTATTGATACTAGGTTGTGAGCTGATTGATGGCAAGGATGATCCTTTATCATTCACAAGACGTTTTCGAACATTTATGTCATCTAAAAAAGATGCAGCACAAAGCAAGGATGATTATTTGAAGGAATTTAAAAAGGATTTTGTGTTGACTGACAATCTTAAGAAAGACAAGTGCATCCATTTAATGAGAGGAATATTCATTAAGGATGGAGAACAAAAGTATCAGACACAAACGACACTTATAATGTGCTTATTAGCCATTGACTGCTTCAAAAATGAACTTCCAAAAATTTTGATAATTCGACTCAAAGAATATGTAATAGAGAAAGGAGATGATGCTGACAAGATCATTATTGGACTTGTTCTCATGCAGTTTAAATTCTCAGAGCAATTTCTTGACGACGAGACTTATGACTTTATGTTTGAGGAATTATTTGAAATTTTAAGTCATTGCAAGAAATTTGAATGTCGTGATGTGATTGTTCAGCATTTCCGCGAATTAAGTCTTCCAAAACAGGAAGAAGCAGCACGTAGACTTTATATTATGTATGAAACAAACAAGACAGAATTACTAAAATTTATTGACACATTTTGCGACATGACACTCGATACTTCCTTAGCCGAACAAGTCTTTATTGTTATTCAACAATACATTGAGAAGGATTGTTCTGTCCAGCACTATCCAGCAATGCTTAAATATTCACAGTTTTATGCATCATCAAATATTGAAATAGTTGACATGCTGCGCGAAAGAATTAAATGGGAATCATGCACAAAGGATATTATTGATGAGATGTTTAAGTTGATTGACAAGTCTATTAAGAGAGATAACTCGAAATTGATTGAGTCGTGGCTGACTGTTATCTCTGAAGTTCGTAATAATGAAGAATTAAGGTGAATTAAATTAAATTTCTTAGTTTTTGTCAGTTTATTAATTGTATTTTTGTAATTTAAGGCTTATTGATTTTATAATACTCATCAGCATAGCTGACACAAATACTGAAGCTCATCAACGAAATGTCAAGAAAATTGTAAGTTAAACAAAAACCGTTAATTTCAAATTTGAATCGTAAGTTCAAAAAATGACTTCAAAGTTCAAAAAAATTTCAAAATTATTATAACCGTTATTTTTTTAAATCTTTGTTGATCGTTATTCTTCCAAAATTTACCATATTTTTTCAATTTTAATTTATACTGGACACAGCTCTTGGATCAGATCTCAAAAGGATTATTCCCAGAAAACCACTTAAAGAAGTCATTCAAAGTATTCTCTAAAATAATCGTTGAAAATTCACAAACTTTACTGGAAATGCTTGACGGCTTTCAAAAGACTCGAGAAAATCAGCAAATGTACAATTTCCTTGCAACCTGCTACAAACTTATTTTCAGATACTCTAATGAAGTTAAACCGATTATTGGATCACTTGTTAATTTCTTGTGTGAAAAGAAAGCAGCACTTCCTTTTTCATCAGCATCAGAATTTAAAGTTACAATTCTTAACATATTTAATGACATAAAGAATGACAAAGTCACTTCAGCTGGATCTTTATTGATTAATTACAAGCTATTGCTTCGTGTTCTGGATCTTTGGAAGACAGAATTGTCATTTAATGAACATCGTCTTTATGTTGAATTTTTATGTTCTTTAGTCTACAAAATAGATTACTCAAAAGGCTTCAAAAAAGTACAGTTAACAAGTTTGAATGAAAGTAAGGATGCACTGCGTGATCACTTAAATATGCTGGTCGTAAAACATATAAATAACCCAGACGAAAGAATTAAGCAGCTTGGAATTATTGGAGCTGTAAAAATTGTAAGTGCTTTAGTTGTGGACACTTTATGTGAATCTGAATTTACCGAAAATCAAACAATTAACATTGATGACATGCCAAGAGGACCTGTAAAGGATGCAGCAGATCTTGTAGACTTGATGATGTCCGCAGCAAATGAAGATCAAGAAATTCTTTCAATGCTTTTTGATGAACTTTCATTTGAATTTAAGCCAACACAAAATGAGTCAATGATTAATCAAATGTTCTTAGGCTGGCTTGGGGCAATCACATTGACAAAGTTAGAGGATTTAGTAACAATTTCTGTTGACTTGGATCTTCCAGAATATGATGGAATTAAGCTAGACAATAAATTTGAGATTATTGATGAACAATACGAAAAATCAGAACTTGGGATTAAGCTTGGCGTTCTTGTGTTTGAAAAGTCTAAAGATATCATCATAGTTCCTTCATTGTTCAAACTTACACGATGTATTAATCTCCAACGTTTCGGGAATGTCGATTTTATGGCTGGGTTAGTTTCCATGCCACTTTCATTGCCTGAAAAATTCGGATCTGAAGATGACTTTTTGGTTGACGACCCGGAACTAGCTAAATTACAGTTGGATCTTTACTTTCACACATGCAACTGGCTACGAGAAATTATTGGGGGATTTTTACAGTCATCTGATGATATTTTTGTTAAACAAGTCATGAAAAAGCGTTTAATGCAATTAATTATGATTGAGAAGCAACTTGACAACTTACTCCAAAATGCACCGCCAAATTATCTTCCACCATTCCTGAACTTCCTTCAAAATGAACACAAAAAGAAAATGTTTGAAGGATTGTCCAAAAATAAGGAAAAGAAGGCATCAACAAAACCACCGCCAGCAAAGAAAGGTAAGAAGAAGAAGAATGAGACAATTATACAAGACATTGAGGCACCGGAAGGACATAAGAATGTAAATTTAATTAAATCAAGTCAGTTTTGTCGTGAAATGGACAATGATGTAGCTTTATTGCTGAATGAGGAATTTAAACTGTCAATGTCGCAAAGTGACGACACAGACTTTACATTAACTGAGCTTATTTACCTCCTCGATGATGTCTATGACAAATTCATGGCAATTTTTAAGGCACATAAAGTCGATGCGAAAGGATTTACAGATGAAATAAAAAACATCCGTGACATAAAGGCACACATAATGCCATATTTAGTCCGCATTTTTCGCAATATCAATAAGGAAATTGGGAATGTGAGCAGTAATTCAATGGAAAGTGACGATGACGATGAAGCTGCATTGTTTACAGCCGAAGGAATTTTGATTAAGAAGTCATTCCACATGATTCTCAAAATATTTGATATTCTCTTTTCAAGCAAGAAGCTCAAATTGGACGATAATTCTGAAGTCTTAACAGACATGCTGAAACAATTGATTGAAAACAGCACAAGCCATTTTAGATCACAAGAGCTATTGTGTACGGCAATTATTGAACAGTTTATGGACTATGAAAAGAATGCAAAAGACATTGGCGGTGCTGTTGCTTTAATTGATTTTATGACCACAATTAATTCATTCAAAAAGGACAGAATGAATTCCGTGAAAATTTGTGAACTATCCGAACGATTGTTAAGGACAAGGTGGAAGAATTCAAGTCGTCAACTTGAGCATGGAAGTGCATTGAACTCTTGCATTGAGAAATTATTGAAAATTTATGTCAAAAAGGCAACAGATTTGGAATCGATTGAAAAACTTGTTGAGAATATTGAAGAGATAACAAATAAGAATGAATTGGTTGCAAATAAAGTCTTTCCGTGCATCACAAAAGCTAATTTAATTTACATGCTGCGAATCTACATACAACGATATTCAGAGATTATAAATTCAACGAAAAGTGCTAACATGACATTTGAATTTTGGAAGACATGCACAAAATTGGAAGAGAAGTTCTTATCAATTGTCAAGTGGATCAAGTCAATGGTTGCATTCAATCTGTTCCTTAAAAACTTTATTGTTTACTTAAAGAAATTGAATTCGGATGGAATGAATATTTTGAATGAAGCAGCACGAAAAGATACTCAAAGGTTCGTTCAACTTGTTAAGGACATCCAGAAGATTAGACGAAATGCACATGGCGTGGCATGTGAATTGAAACATCGTAAGAATAACAGCATATCTGCGATTTTACCAACAGCTCGACAACAATTTGAAACGTTTTATCATGCAGCCGGTAAAATTGCTAAGCAGGCAAACATCACGAATGATCATTTGTCAGTTGGGACATTAAGAAACTTTGATGTTGATGGTGAAGACATTTTCTCGCAAAATACAACAGCTATTAATACCCAAAATGGATCAATAATGGAACAAAGTGATAATGAGGATGGAGAAGCTGAGAAAAGTGATGTGGACATGACTCCTGATTTATCTGACATTGAAACCAGCGAAGATAGTGATGATGAGACTGGAAACAAGAAAAAAAGAAGCAAGAAAGATATGCAAAGTTCAATGCGTTCAAGAAGTACAATTTTGTAGATTATTAAGATAATTATTAATGGCATCATAACCTAAAATCCAATAGACTGTTTTGGTTCTTTGTTTTTTAACTGAACAAATAAAGATACTGAGAAAAGTTTTTATTCAAAAGTTTATTCTACATTATTAAAACAAATCTGTGACAAAGTTTATTAAGGAGCGTCATGACTTGATTGGATCCAGGTCAGGGGCGTAGCCAGAAAATTTTTAAGGGGGGGCCCATTTTCGAAAATTAAAAAACCATTATTTTGTATCCTTAAATCTATATTCATTCTTCATAAGTTTAAATATTTAATTCAATATTCATACATTAAATTTAATTTTTTGTGCTTTCTTTCATCACTTCCTCTACATTAACTGGTTCTTCTCTATAAATACTTAATAAAACAATTATCAGATTTTCGTAGGGGGGGGGGCCTATGGCCCCCCCTACGCCCCTGATCCAGGATTGCAATACAGGCACCTGTGTACAGGAAAACCGTACAATTCCTTGATAATTTGTAAGTTGTCCCATATGAATCCAGTATCTTGAAATAAAGCAAAATTAAAAATCACACCAAAACTTTCTTCTATAATTCAATGAATTTTTCTTTCATTTTATTTTAATTCTCATTTTTGAAAAATAAATTTGCTATGATCAATGCTGTCCAAAGTAAGGACAAAGAGTGAAATGTATAGATAAATTTTTGTTTATGCTTAGTTATAATTCTTTAGAACATCATCTGCTTATTTGTTGTGAGTTAATAATGTGTAATGTGAAGATTAGGATTCTAAAACATAAAAAGGCCACAATCTCATGACAGAATTTATTTATTTTATATTTTTTCACACATTTTATTTCATTTATTTTTGTTAATTTTTATATTTAATTCCTTCATATCTTAATTTAAGTAACTTCTTCTTTTTTTGTATTCTCTTTTTATTTCGAAGATTTGATTGCAAAGCACTTATGGGAAGCTGATTTCTTTACTTGTTTTAATTTCTGTATGACTTAAATTTTATCTCTCACATGAATTAAGAACATTAACATAAGCATACATATTATAATTTATAATTCTAATGAAGCTGCCATTTTATGTTTCTAAACACAAAGTATCAAAAATTTACAGTTCCATACCAATCTACTTTAAAATAGCCATAATCCCCCTTCTCCTTCCCTTATTCCTCATCTTTTTCCAGTTCAAAACAACCTACACATAATTTTTAAACACCACTTAAAAATTGACGAGAATGTCATAAATATCCAAATTTTTACTTCCTATCTATACACTTTTACTTTTTGAGCCAATCATTTCTTATCTAGTATGACATTCCAACGTCAATTACAGACTAACAAAACAATCAGGAATGGCTTCTTTTTGAAGAAATTGTTGGAATTTGATGCAAATTCAATTTTCTACTAATTATGATCTTAATGCTGTTTGGATGTTATTTTTGGTCAATATCTATTTGAGGTTATACGCATTGAGGTTAAAAACCTTAAATTAATTGAATTTGATCAATTTGTCAACTTTCAGATCAAAAATTATCAAGGGGAAGACAGCTTGTTAAAAATTCCCGATTTAACCTCAAATTCTTTCAATTATTCCAAAAAAGAAGCCATCAAAATAGAACTAAACACAATTCATAGATTCAGAGTACATTACAGATATTCAACATCCTCATTTTGTTTGACTCATCATTCAATTTATATTTTTAAATTTAAAAGGCAACTTCAGTGAATATAGGCCGTTGAACTAAAACATTTTCTTTTTTTGTAGTTTACAAAATGAACTATAATAATTAATTCACATGATACATCCACTCTCTATAAGAAACAAAAGATTCATGTACAAATATTTCTCAATTATTAAGTTTTAATTAAGTCATTTAACACAATAAGTAGTAAAAAAATTAATCACGCGAAAAAAAAGAGTTTTTATATACAAAACATCAACAACCAGTAAGAGATATATGAATTAAGCGAAAATAGGGACAATGTGTGGATAATATAAGTTAAATGCCATAATTATGAGTTAATTAAAGAACAATTTTCATCTTTTGATTGTATTTCTGCTTTTATGGGGGTTCGTTTATTAATGACGTCTATCAAAAAATGAGATTTGATACTTGTATCAACCTTATTTTGAATGTTTTATTGATAAAATTGCAACGGCTTATTTGACATTGAAATTTTAAACTTAAGTTTTGAATTTTAAAAATTTAATCTAGAGTTCAAAAATCCTACTTTAAGTTCAAAAACTAAACTTAGAGTAAACGAAAATTTAACTAAGAGTTCAAAAAATGAACACAGAGTTCAAAAATTGAACCCTAAGTTCAAAAATTGAACTAAGAGTTTTAAAAATTGAACTTAGAGTTCAAACCTTGATATCTCAAATTTTTAAAAAAATCAAAAAGCTAAAGTTCAAAAATTCAAATATTAATAAACCGTTAAATAACCACAAAACCTTACTTTTTCCCATCTCATACTTAAATGGACGTCATAAACGAGCACACCCCTTATCATTATCATTTTTCATAGTTTTTGACTACAAATTCACTCCTACATTTCTTTTTCATTTGTAATTTATCTCTAAAATGTTTTAAATTTATTATTAAGTTAATTTTTTTTAAATATATTCTCAATTTTATGTATAATTTTATTATTTTATTACTTGATTAACATGGAAATGAGTGATCCCGTGGTCGCATATTATCATTTAATTGATGTATTTTTTTTTGCTCACATTATCGCCTTTAATGGCGATAAATAATATTAAGATGTATAACGATAAAATTGCAAATTATTTAATTTGCATGCTATTAACATTTTAAAGATTGTTTTAATGGTCTTGAATAATTTATTGACTCACGACAGATATCATCACTTTATCCTTTATTTTTTTGATCGAGTTTCTCTTTCCATTGTTTTTATCTTCTTTTATTAAGTTTTTCTTTATTTTGCATTGTTATTGATTTGTGTTTTAAATTAACAATATTTGTTTGTATATTCATACGAGTGGGTTCATGCTTGTGGATATGGCTCGAAGATATCTGTAGTAGATAGGCCTGAGCATAGGTCTCGCGTTGAAACTGTTTATATGTGTATGACGGATAGCCGAAGTGATAAATAAGTACCTCGGTGGTCGAGTGGCAAGAATCTCTGATTGAGAAGTCAGAGATCACCTCTTTGAGGTTGTGGGTTCGATTCACATTGAACCCGATTTTGTTTTACTTTAGAATACACATATGGCAGTTATAGGGAAATCTACAATGCTTGTGGCTGATTTCTGGTCCACGAACCTAGTTATTGATTAGGTTTTGGAAAATAAGCTTTGTTTAATAAATATCAATTGAAAATTTGAATCATCCAAATCCTTAAAAATGTTTTTTATTCACATTTTCATGACTGGGGTGAATTCGATATTAAAGTTTTGGCTTCTGTCCCAAATTTTTTGATTCTCAAGGTCATTTTTGTTTATTTATATTCTTTCATCTCAAGGTCATGCCTTACTGTCGTAAATAAACATTAAAAACTTGGAATAAAAATAAACTCTAAGTCATGATTGGAGGAGGAAGGTCAATTGCGTATGACGCCAGAAAGGACTTCCCTCTCTTCTTTGTGTTGGAAGCCACTAGTGTGTTTTTGACTTTCAAAG
The DNA here is from genome assembly GCA_917627325.4 of Chironomus riparius. Lineage (NCBI taxonomy): Eukaryota > Metazoa > Arthropoda > Insecta > Diptera > Chironomidae > Chironomus > Chironomus riparius. Next base: position 45,538,225 of record OU895877.1, read on the forward strand.
CTTGAGGCAACGCGATTTTCATGAATTAATTGAAGTTTGGTCTATACTCAGTTATACTCAAGGATTAGGAATTGATCAAAAAAGATCAATATCAAATTTATCTGTTCAAAACCATTCTCTGCCCAGCTGCATGAATAAAATTGTGATAAAAATCATAATAAGGGGCGATTCCATGGGTAAATGAAACTGAAATTTTTTTTTTCAAAAACTTTTTTAGCTTTTTCTGCTTAAATATACATATTTCAACATATCTTTTCACTAAATAAGACTTATTATTCATCAATTCATGTGTTATTAGCATTTAATCGTCTTAATTATGCTGCATTTTGACAAAAATATGTAATATGTTTTGCAATAATCGGTTGAAAGTTGACCGATTAAGTGGTGTTTTCCCCAATTTTCTCCTTAATTACAGTAGAAAGACATACGAATAAGATATTGTTATAAAGCACAGACGATTTCACGTGTGTTTATCATAGATTTGTAACACAACAATGGATATTCGAAGAAATATTGATGAAAATTTAAAAATCAATTTTTCGTAAAGTTGACCGATTAAGTTTGGTTTTTTTAAAATATCTTTTGTCAGACAGATTTAACTAAAAGATTATGCACTTAAATACATAAATACCATAATAATAAATAAAATAAATCTTAAATATGGCGTTAAATGAAGTTAATTAAGGAAATATTTACAAAAAATTGAGTTGAGAAAAAAAAATCACTCATGGAATCGCCCTAAGGTAGAACCAGAGCTGAAAGCCGACAGTTTTATTTAAGCTCTGTGTAGCACCCAGCACGAGAATACATACAAATATTGTTTTTCAAAAATTTGATTCAAATCATATATTTATTAATAACTTGGTATCTCATTCACATTAAACAAAGAAAAAAAATTAGAGTTAATATATAGATTTCCAAAAAATAGTAGAAATTTTTCATATTTTTTTTTTCATAATTTTTTTAACGATTATAATCGCATTAATATTTTTTTTAAAACTTTTTTTTATTAATTTTTTCTTCTTCTCGTTTACAAATAATGATGATGAAAATTTATATATTTCTTATATTTTATTTTGATTTACGCACATTATTATCATTATCATGTGTATTTGATAAATAAATGAATTCAAGCGTAATTCTTTTTATAACTTCATTTTCTTTTTTGTTACTGTAAATATAGCAGTATTGTGTTAATTGTTGTTGCTGTTGCGTGTTTATGTATAACAAAAAAAAAATAAGTATTTCCTTTAGGAAGCCATAAGCTTAGCTTTGGCGCAATCGGGACAGATAATGTCATCTTCCTCGTCCGTAATGAAGCCACGTCCCACGAGCGATGTCTTACATGAACCGCAAGTAAAGCAATCATTATGCCAGTGACGATCCTCAAATGAAATGAATTTTGTTCCACCGATGCCTAAAAGGCACAAGCCAAAAAAAAGAAAAGAAGAATTGATGAATTACAAAAGGGAATATAAAGGAATGAGAAATGCGGTGAGCTTACCAGTAATAGGCTTGGTGCATGATGTACAGCGTTTGGCAAACAAATCACCGAAGCAATCAGCACAATATGGTTTTTCGTCGCGACTTGTAAAGCGTTGTCCAGCCAATGGAGTCTCACAATGAGTACAGACGAAGCATTCTCTATGGAATGGGTCGTTTTTGTAAGTAACGCCGCCAGTTGTAATTACCTACAAGAATATAGAGGAAATGGAAAGTAATTTTTTATTAGAAATGGTCTTTAAACTGAGTTGCTGTGGAGATGAAGATGTTTGGCGTTGGAAATAGAAGCATTTGTATCCTTTTAAAGGAGCCGTTCACTTATTACGTTACGCAAAAAAACGACTTTTTTCACCCCCCCCCCCCTCCCCCCTTGTTACAATTTGTTACAACTCACACCCCCCCCCCCCCCTGAACGTTCATAATTTATTTTATCATTAAAACACCCCCTCCCCCCCTATGTTACATTTTGTTACAATTTTTCGAACCCCCCTCCCCCCTAAAATGCAAACGTAATAAGTGAACGGCCCCTTAGATGAGTTTGAGCTTGATTATGATTTAACTTTCATTTGAGATTTGAATAGTATTTATTTTAATGTAGTTGTTTACCCCTTTTATTGCAACTATTCAGTCAGAATTTTGTAATGTTCAGCCTTTTTGCTAATTTTGTATTAAGAATCAATCGAAATCAGCTTAAACATCACCATTCAAATACTGTGCAGACTTCCTTTGCGTATATAGATTACTTAGAGAAGAGTTTAGTCGATTTTAACTTTGTTTCTCAAGAAAACACTTTAATTCTTAAAACATTGTCTTATAGACATTCTGCATCAAATCAGCTCCAGTTTTCATCAAATATCCCCCTCATAGCCAAATGAATAACAAATAATAAATAACGATAATTGATGGGACAAATCGACATTACCTTTTTGCATTTTATGCAACGAGTAGCAAACTTGTCTTCATAGCATCCAGCACAATAAATATCTTGTTCGCGAGGAATGAACGATTTCGTTCCGATTGGCGTCTTACAGACGTTACAGCAGAAACATTTTTCATGCCACTGGCGTGTCTTGTATTCCATTTTTTTCGTGCCTGCAAATATTAAAATACATTTTTTTATTAGATTTGATTCAACATTCCTGAAATTTTAGAAGAAATGTTCTTCTTCCCATCCCCAAATGGAACTAACCCACCATGAGAAAGTAAATTTGGTATAGTAAATTTCCAATTTTAATGATTTCGCCCTTCGGAAATGAAATGAAATGCGATAAATTTTTAATGTTGCTCGCTTTTTTTTCGTCGGTGCTCAAAATAATCACGCAATCCAAAAATAAGGAATCAACCGATGAGGGAGTCTAGGATCTAAATAAAGAATGGAATCCCGAGCTGCACAAAGTTGTTGCCTCGTCTTTGTGTTAACTGCAAAACCTTAAGAGACTTTTCCAAGTTCTGAGGGCAAAAAATAAGATTTGTAACTCAGAAAGTCGTAAAGCGAGAGCTTTTTTGATTCCATCCCATTTTCCTCATGCTTAAATAAGAATATGCATAAAGTTTTATGGACAATAAATGTACGAATGTGGTTTGAAATCATTTTAAGAGATTTGCGGGTTCTTGACATACTTCATGCCTTTCTGCTTAATGTCATAAATGAAATTCCTTCTCTGCTTTCTTTCAAAGACATTTTCTCACATATGTAGATGCGTATGTGAGCATGTCATACAAGGAAATTAATCAAAAAAAGCTTCTTTTTTTGTCAGAATAGTTTTTGTTAAACTTTGTTTTTTGTGAATGAGAAATTTTATTGGAAACAATGTTGGATTTGTATTAAAATAATCATGAATGGAACAGCTTTTACTGTAATTTATTACTGTTTACTGCTTTTTTTTGTTCCATTCAATGAGGTCAATATTCTTTCCATTTAGTTGATGATAAAATTGTTATTACCCAAAAAAATATATATTTGCTGTGCAATTGTTGTGGATGATTTACGAAATTGGTTTTGTTTTTGGGGATTATTCATAAATGATGTCGACCTCAATAGCACATCCATTAACTGGTTTTTGCATATCACAACCTTATCTGAACAATAAAGTAAAAACTTAATATCCGTAAAAAATCAGCCATAAAAATTTAGATTTCAAAAGAACCATGAAGCTGTCAGCTTACGCGTTTCAATAACAATTATAAATTTAAGTTTTAAGATAAGCTTGTGAATCTACATATTCATTAGAGTTTGCATTGGAAATGATCAAATATAGAAAATTACTTAAGTAAATGATGTTTACAAGATTACTGCTAATATTTGCGAATGGCTTTGGATGGTTTAATGCATCTACAATATAAATTGGTCATGCTTAATTGTTCATTAGCATTCAGGAAGTGATGTTGATCATTTGTCATTAGGTTTAAGGGTGACATGTGCTGATATTGAGGTTAGGCTTTGTTCAATTAAAGATTCTAATGAATGTAGACAGATATGAGATGACAATTGATCTGATTCTCATCCTAAGTCCAATAATTGATGTCAATAGCATTTAAATGAGGATAAATACTTAGAATCTAGTGACGATTCAGTTTTAATCTTAATCATAATTCAAATTTTTCAACTAATCTAAATCAAAGTCGTAATCTTTCTATAATAACCTCAAATGTTTAACTTTTAATTCTAATCCTAATTCTAATTCTTTTTAATGTTTCTCTTTTTTTAAGTTCAAATCAGAAATTGTCAAAAATTGACACCTAATTCCCACAGTCACATAATTCATAACTCACAACCTGTAAATTTCCATCCAAAAAATAATTATTTAAAACTTGATTCATAAAACAAAAAATTCCACTTCAATGTAATCGATATTCAGTCACTGTTGATAAGCAACATATAAAACAATTATTCATGAGTATGTAGATATGAAGGTATAGATTAATAATAAAGTATCATATTTAATTCATTCACAATATTTATTATTTTATCGTACAAAACACTTTGAATTTCAATAAAGGCATCCATACTCAATTACAGACAATAATATTTCCTCTAAAATTACCGCTTCCATATGTCGACCTTCGCCTTCAACATGCTTGCTTTTTAAAAATTCAATTCATATTATCGTTCGTGCCTGAATACAAATATCAAAAAAAATTCAGCAAGAATAAAAAAAGCGCGAAAATCCAATAGTCGTCGTTGTTGTTGTTGTGTCGATAATTTAAAGGCACTGCGAGAGCTTCCCCTCATTCATTTCCAATTTTCATCGCGCTTTGTATTTTTTTGTTGTTAGTTGAAAAGAAAATTCCTTTTATTGCCTTCTTTCCATTCCAGCTACTATCAAAAACTCATTTTCTTTTCCTTTTTTTTTGGAAGTCATCATCGAAAAGCCACAAAGGCTTGGAAGTAAATGTTCTCGACCTTGACATTGATGGTTTTTTTTTCATTTGTTTATTTCCATTTTTATTTGATTGTCATGAATATAAAGGAACGGAATGAAATTTTAGTCAAATTCTCTTTTTGCTGTAAAGGAAATGTCAACACTTGATAGTTTTGTGGCATAAAATTTAAGTTGATTCTTGAAAGTTATGGAAAATCTGATTTTATAGGCAATTTCACTTGATGTCTTATTGCTATTTTGAGTCATAAAATGATATGATAATGCCTGACATTCGAGAAGTGAAGGACAAAATAAGAGATTGGAATTTATTTTAAATTGGAGAACTTTTTAGACTTTTTTTTGTCATTAATGAGTATCAAGTATGCCGCAAAGATCAACTTAGCGAGCGTCTGGAGTCATTAAAGAGAGTCTTATTCATGAAAGAGGTCAATCAGAACCATTTGAACTCTTAGAGCGCGATTTATAGGTATCAGAGGCTCTATTTTAGTAAGAGTTGACTAGTGGAGCAGCTAGTCAAGTCTGTCGACAAGTTAAACTATCGAGATTTCAATATGTAGATGTTTGCAGGAGCTGGATCTACAAAGATCGGCTTGTATTCTTTAGAATGGGCTTAGCAGAGTCATATTCTATTTGGTTTGATTGGTCAAAACAATCTTCATAGATTTTCAAGGCATCCACAGAACAAACAATTCTCATGAAGCAACTACGTCATTCCTCCACCCAGAACAATTCACATAACAATCAAACTTGTTGTTTTCCTAATAAACCGAACAAAATATTAAGATCCAAAAACGAAAACAATCAAATTATTGAGATCAGCAAGAAACTATTTCAATTCCTCATAACCCAAAAATCGACAGAATAAATAAAAAATTTATTTTTTTGGTACTCAACAATTTCTTTGTTTTTTTATAATACTGAATGTCTTAAAAACCGGCACAATCTCAACATGCTATAGCAATAAAAAGCACGCATAAAAGAAGCATGTGGGTGGACAATCGAGCGATTAACAGAATTTTTTTAAAAATGAGACTTTTTGGATGTGACTTGACATAATTCTTTTGGTGGCTTCTTACTTGATTCTGTTTAGATGAAAATAAATGTTTTGCACACGCACCGAAAAGGTGAGGAAAAAATAGATTTTTTTTTGTGCACGGAACTACAGTCGAGAGGAATTTTATTCAATTTTCTTTATTTATAGACCATTTGGGAATTGATTCCTCGAATATTTTTTCATATTCAATTTGCAGATGATTTCTCTGAGGTGCAATTTTGCTTGATTTTCAACCTAAGTATGAATTTAAGCTTTGAATCTGGATTCTGTCAAGATATCTTAAGCCTTGAAAAATCAAAATTAAATCTATCAGCGGAAGTTTCATAAAATCTCAAGTGGCTAGTCACTGGACCATCTGCATCAAGACTTTATTGATGTCAGACTTAATGACTAATTTTCTATTCACAGAACTGGAACCCCGCAAGCATCAGAAATCTATAAAATGACGCTTATTATTCGTGTGCATGCAGAATCAATTTAATATTGAGGTAGGTGTATTGGAACTGCGTCAATTGATTTTTATTTACGGAAATTCTTCTCATTATGATGAGCGGGATGTGACACATTTTACACGCGATTATTAGTTGCAAACCAGTCGAGTCTCATAAAATGATTGAGTTTGTTTCCAATTGAGTGACATTTGTTTAAATGTCAACGAGCTTAAAACCTCGACATGAGTCTATTGTTCAATTTTTTTTTCACACAACTCCACACTTGACCTTTTCCATTCACATGATATCAGCCTACAGCACGTTTATAAATAAATCATCGCCGATATTTTTCCTGTTCTCGACTCCTTCATGTCTTTATCATTGCTAGCCAATTAAGTGTCAATGAAACTTCCTTTTTTCTACAAGGATTACTTCTTCATGTCATTATTATCTGATTGCGAAATGGTCCACAGAAGTGCGTGGGTGTGAATTAATTTTTTGCACCTTTCCTTTTTTGCTACCCTACACTATGACCGAGACGACATTAAAATTAACTTTCAATGTACTTATTAATCAATAAATCAAATTGACACATTCGTTCGTTAATTGGTAAGCTAGTCAATTATTGTTGTATGATTATTTTTTTGCATCATGAGTTTATTTGGAGTTGGGGGTGTTCATTAATGATGTCTGATATTTTTTTTGGAAAGGGGTCTGCAATTGTATGAAAGATCATATTGGTGTTGAAAGTTTTTTTGGTGCTATGTTAAATAATGTATTGTTTTATCCCGAAAAGCACAAGCCGGTTAATCGAATAAAATCTGAAGCTAAGCTTGCATGACTCATGCTTTGATTTAAATCCAGCCAGAATCACACTAACTTGGAACCAGATTTCTGAACCAACTTGTGCCATTCAGATATGTTGCGTTTTAATCGAGGGGGATAACAACATGATGGGAAATTATTTTATGGGAAATTTGAATTAGATTCTCAGAGATTTCTGCAGATTTCAAAGAATTCTCATTGAAATGGTTGGAAAAAAGTCAAAAATTCCCGTTTTTAAAATGTTTGCCCTATCATGTTGTTTTCCCCTTGATTTAAGCCCCTTTTAAAGAATGCTGTGTATTTGACATCAGAAATTTGGGCCCTACTATTTTACAAAGCCAATTAATTTTGCACTAGCTGCACATATGGTTATTATTCAAGCTGATAAACATATCAACCTAATTGTTAACTTTTAGAAATTTACGATACTTAATGTCATTAGCATTAAAATCCTCAACAATCTATCAACATAGCTTTTAACAAAATTAATCAATTCAATCTTATTAATTCGACATAATCAAGCTCTAAATTCCACCTTAATTGATGAAAATAGTGCGATTATTAAGTCATAACTGCCACAATTAATCACTTATTATGACTTAAGAATAATATAATAATAAGAAATTTAATCTACAACATAAATCCAATTCAAATTGCAAGTAACAAGTATCACATTACAAAGCGAAGACATTAAATATTTAATTACAGATGAAAATGATGAATTGCTTGAAAGCTGATCTCGCGTGTGTGGGACTGAGCGACATATAGACAATCAATACGGAGCTGTGCTTGCCTCCACGTTACAAACGAAAACTGTTTAAGGTATCATAAACAAAAAAAAAAAGATATAATAATGGGAATGCGATGATCATTCAGAAGTCCAATTCATTTAAAATGATTGTTAATTTGAAAATAATATATTTAAATGAGATTTTAATTAAAATGCTAATTTTGGATTTGCTGCAAATATTTTTTTTTCGTCCCGCGCTACATTTTGCGTTGCTCGAACAATTTTTTTTTTGTGAATGCATAAATAAATGTCTAGGGAGATGACTTCGCGCCAAGATGACCTTAAGCACTCGAAATTAATGAATTTAAATTTTTTTTTGCAGATAAAAATGGACGAAAATTTTGAAATGCCATTGGCACTGGACTGTCTGCGACAATTGCAGAGATGTAAATAGCATTTATAATTTAACGCTGCTATAAATGGACTTATTTATCAGCAATATAGACAGTAATACAGTGAACATCAATTGAATATCAATAGTCCATAAATGGATGCGACGAAATAGCTGTTTTTTTATTTATTTATGTTTTTATCTCGAAATTGCTCACGAAAAAGTAAAATTAATTTTTTATTTTGAACATCTGAATGGAAACAATGCGCCGTTGTTTTATGGCTGATATCATTGTAATAAAAAATCGTAAAGCTTCTTATTAAATTTTTTTTACTAGTCAATAAAAAAGGAAGTTAAAGAGTTTGTAGTGAAATGACTGGAGCGATTTTTAAGGAGTTGGAATTATCATATACATTCAAAACCAGTTCTTTTCTCAAATTGTCATCGTAATGAGTAAAATAAGCTTATATGAACCACCAGTAGCCAAAATGAGACGACTGTCTCAGTTGTCTTGTGGTAACTTGGATTGTTGAGCTAGTTTCTATCTTTCTGTAAAGCATGGGTTCGATTCTTATGGAATTAAAATCATTTTTATTCAGAAATGGCCAAAAATCAAATGGACGATGCATGTTGTGCGGTATATCTTAATGAAAACTGGAGTAGATAGTTCATAAGCCTATCCAAGAGAGTCTAATCAGGCATCTGCCTTTTAAGAAGTCAAATTTTCTTGAAAAACATCTCTAGGACCAATTCTTCGAGTAAAATCCTGTCAAACCAGAATCAGGGGCGTAGCCAGAAATTTGAAGAGGGGGGGGGGCACATTTTTTTTTGTATGGAAAACTTCTGGGGGGGGGGGGTATTTTTTCGAGTTTTTCATAAAAACTCTAGCAAAATGAAGAAATTTCTCAAGACGAAGGGGGATTTGTCCCCCAAATCCACCCCCTGACTACGCGCCTGTGAAACATTTGAAAAACCAGCTTCTGCCCTAGCTACGCCTCTGATCCAAAAGAATAACTTAAAATCATCAAACTTAATCACTCGGACACTGATTTCGAATGACTTTCAAATTAGACACCACTTTAAATTGACAAAACGAAACTGATTCTCTATCGCCATCAATTATAAGACAACAAAGTGCTAAAAACCCTCTCATAAAAATGAAAGGCCATATCGATATTACATCATTAAATCTAGCACAAAATTTTATATTCATGACAAATATATCTTTAGAAGCTTGAAATCATATTTCATCTCATTTTGCGGTTTCTCTTCTGACTATTTTTTTTTTATATTTGTATAAATATTGTATATGATTTTTTTTTTCAATAATGAAAAGAATGAAAAAACCTTAAAAAAAATATATAAAGTTCGATAAATAAAAGAGAGATGATGTCACCAGTCGACCACTTGAATATATCTTATTTCAATTTGTTTACCTCCTTTTTCTTGAATTTCTGGCCAGCAAAATAAGAAAAAAAAAATGTTTATGTTAACTTTCGAGACAAAGTGGATCATTGAAGTGGGTTTTTGCATGGAGTGTGTGGTAAGCTGTTTGGAGTTATTTTAGGTTGAATGGCTTATGTGTAAATATTTAAAGAACATTTTTTAAGCATGTTGAAATAGAAGTTCGTGGAATTTTAGATAAATTTATGGAATGATACCAAGAATGGTGTTGAGTGATATAGACTTAAAATAAATTAAGTTGCAAGGAATTGTTATTGTAAGTTAAATATTTGGTTTTTTGATTTTTTTAGCTTGAAAATCTTTAAATTTACTGGAGTTTGCTAGGATGAGTCATCAACTAAGTTGTCAATGGATGGGGTTCATCAACTTTTCAAAATCAAAGATCCAGGAGTGTCACAAAAGATAGAAAATGCTTGAAAGATTCAGCTTTTTAAGCTTTCGGCACTGAGATTAAAGAATTGTGCCATACCCTTTAGACCTGCTGTTTATATACCCTAGTCTCAGTTTAATTTATTTAATACTTGAACCTAAGAACTGGCTCGAGAGCTCGAATCTCAATGTGACAATTAACTGCAAAGTTTATCAGACTATAAGTACTGAAAACTAAGCTTGAACCATTTGAATGAATTCAAACGACAGCAATCATTTCCTAGGAAACCCAAGACTATCATGTCTGAGCTTCCTAGAACTATCCAAGACTATCATGACATTTTCTTTTGAAGGTTTAGTAAAAGTTTGTCATTAATCGACCTTAAGTTTAGTAACTAAGTAGACATCATGTCTAGTGCTCTAATTGAGATAGGTTCTGGTCTCTTAAACAGTAACAAACATGTGACTGTTCTATTTTAAGTGAATCCATACCCACACCCAAACTAATGCTAGTCATTTACTTACAACAAATTTAATTAATTCAAAAACCAGATGCGCTTCTACACCCTCTCAACATCTCTCTTAAAATAGATCAAACTTATTCAAACCAGCTTTTGTTCATTCAATGAAATAATTCCACGTGTATGGATCTGTAAACACACAATTTTTCTATGCGGTGAAGTAGCATTCAGCGGTTAGAGATTAACAGATTCTGTTTTTACAAAAATTAAAAATATATATTTTTTCAACAACGACCTTCAGATCTGCATTTTAAAAATATCAAAATATATAAACACTGCAGTGAATCATGCGATGATTTAAAGTAAAGTATCTTAACACATCACGATGATCAATAAATTTTATTGTTATTCCGCTCATGTTATTTTTGTATCGCATGAATAAAAAGAAGATGTAAACAACATACAACACAGCACAACATCATCATAATCTCCAATAACAGACAAGTCCTTTTAAGGGGCTTGTCATGTTTGATTTAAGTTAATTCATCAAATCGACATTATTAGACTATTGATTGATTGCGCTTAATATGTTTATGGATTCAAATGACTTGGATGAGAGATATCAAAATAAATTTATTGCTAAGAGGCTGTTCACTTATTACGTAACGCGAAAAAATGACTTCTTAGACCCCCCCCCCCCCCCTCGTAACAAAATTTGTATGAAAAAAAAATTTCCTTGTTTGAACCGTAACAAAATCTTAGACCCCCCCCCTCCCCCTAAAAGCGTTACGTAATAAGTGAATGGCCCCTAATGTGCTTGTCACAAGTATTTGCAATTAACATGTGAAGTAGGTTTTGAAGAATTTTCTTTCTATTGCTCTCGAATACATCAGGTTGAACATGTGTGGGAAAATTTTGTTCAAGAATATTTTTTTTTTGCAAAGAAGAAAAGATGTTGAAAGTAGGAATATGATAATTTTTTGTGTGAATAATCTAGAATTCTTATGAAACTGCATGCTGGAGCAATGTTATGAGAGATGTCGATAAGGAAGTTAAAATACGATGAACAAGAATAAAACGATTTAAAAGTTTAAGAGGATGACATCAGTGACAAAAACTAATTAGCTGATTTGCATAAATTCTTTCATTCTTATTTTTAAGCCTAATAAATATTAACAGGGTTTGATCAAAGATTTGAATTTTTCAGTAGAAGCCAAGAATTTTTTAAGTTGTATTGCTACTTTCAAGGCATACAATTTATCTTGTTTGTTTAAATTCAAAATCTAAACTTCAATTTTAATTGATTTTATTGTTTTAAATGGTTTAAAGCTATTAATAAAGTTTTAAACTTAATCAAACATAGTAATTAATATTGATCTAATAATAAAACACTTCAAGAACCAATTAGAAACCTTCAAAACCTTGAATTTTGAAAACCTTTTAATCACAGATTGATCAAAGTAAAATATTAAGCACGATAAAGATTCCTACTTGTATAATCAAACTAATCGCTGTTCTCAAGGATATTTTTAAATACACACAAGGCTCGAGTGCAAAAAAAATCAATTTTTATCTCCTTAGCATTATCGAAATAAATTTCGTTCATTAAAAGTTTGCCGTAAAAGGCTTCAAATAGGCACGACTTTGTTGTTTATTTACAGCAATTATTTGAGCAACATTGTAGTTTAATGAGAAATTAATTGTACCTGGTGTAGCTTGACGATAATCGCCAAGAATACAGTCTTCACCACGAGCACATCTAAATCGTCTATTTTCAGCCTCACCAACTGAGCCAGGTAAGAACATTGACAGGATTGCAACATCTTCATTATTATCTTTAGCACGTTGAATTCTCTCACCACCGACGGTCTTAGTGCGCAAATGAAGGCGCGATTTTAAATCACCAGCAAGAATATCGGCTGACATATTTACACAGTTTTTAATGATCAATTTAATTTGTCTCTTCAAACTTTGCCTGTTATTTACCGATAAATCTTTTTAGCACTTTTTTTTAACCGCTCGACTCTCGTGTATATTTGTTTTGTGAATAAAAGAGTCACTTCACACTCATTTGACATTCAAATTAATAAGAAGCTTTAAAAAAATTTTGAATCACGCAAAATGAAAAAAAAAAAAAACTTTTACGGTGTCTTTAGAAATGCAATTCACTTTCAAAGTTTGTTTTTATAACAATTTAGAGAGTCTAATTTGTCAATGGACATAAGATGCTTTCCGATCAATTCAATGGAATACTTGTTTGGTGATTAAGTGTTGATGATTTAGAGAAATTCAATGGAAATGCCTACACTCTCGAGAATTTAAATAAAAGTCAACTTTAAAGCACCAAATGTAATACATTCATTGATTTTCTTATTGATTAAAATGAATTGCAGTTCTGACATCCACAAAATTCCTTAGAACTTCATTAAAACCAATTGAAACATTCACAAACTTTTCGATAATTTCACTCAAAATTGCCTTACTGAACTCATAAAATATTTAATCAAGCACTGCCTAAAAAACAATAATAAAACCGATTTATTTCAGTTTCGTGCTGCCGCAAGTCAGTAATATTTTTTTTTCTCTCTTGCGAGCGTTGTAACTCGCGGAATGTTTATTTGTTACTGGAAGCAAAAATTTACTATACAATTTTTTATGAAATTCAAAACGCTCTCCACAAATGTGAGTGAATGGCAATGCGATACTTTACATTTCCAGGCATGAAAGAAAGAAAGAGCGAGAATTGCGGAGGGGTGAGTTGAAAGCAACTTTAATTCTAGTTTTTGTGCTGTATATTTAATTCACAAATATACACACAAACATCGAAATAAGTTTAGCAAAGGTAAATATTGTCTGCAGCTTTTTTTTGCGCACTTCCATCACTTTTTTTTTTCATCAATAAATTTATTTATTCAATGAACATAGCGCGACAGAAACAATAACGAGGAACCGTAAGAACGTACAAATATGAGAAATGAGAAGTCATTGGGAATGTCAATTCTAAGTCAATGTTCTAGCAGCTAAGGGGTTTCTTCATAAATGATGTGAATCAATTAAGGTGAATTTAAATAGCTTGAAATTGGTGACGGACTGTGGCATTAAAAGAGTTCATCATTAATGATTAAGGGTTGTTCATAAATGATATACGACTTTTAGGAAAAGGAAGAGTCATTAGCTTGATATATTAGCAAGCTGTAGCCAATGATAGAGCAAGCTTCAGATGCCTTCTAAGGTAAAAGAAATATATTAAAGGAAACCTTAAAATTTCATAATTAGGGACGTCATTTATGAACGCACCCCACAGATAAATTTAAAAAAAATTGTTTGCGTTTTACAAAGTAATTTCACTCTTAATGGCATTCACATTAAGGAAAATTATATGATATAGCACTTTGGGAATTAACTTGAAACATGATATGCTTTGTTTGGAAATTATTTTTTCTTCTTCTTCCTCGATCTCATTTATTTTATTGCTTTCGATCATCGCTTTTTATTATAAATTGTCAAAAAAATTAATATCACTTCTATTCATAGTAAATTGAAGGTATTAAAGGATAATATTGAAGTATTTTATGTTTTACAGGAAGCTTCTTTTGTTGTAGATTGTTGCTCTATTTTTGTGCTTTATAATGATTGAATTGAAATTGTGAAATATTCAGGGTATGGTTTGGATTTTGTAAGGTTTCATAATGAAATTGACACTTCTGAGGAGGAGATCTCTCTTAGTGTTAGAGCTCAAAGGCAGCACACATAAGCTACAAAACTTCCTAACTGGTTCAACAACTTGCAGTCTTTAAATTTCACTGTGCTGGCTCGAATCTGACCCGTAGAAAGTGTCTACCATGAATTTGTAGCTTCATTCAGGGGCGTAGCCAGGGGGCCCGGGCCCCCCCTACGAAAATCTGATAATTGTTTTATTAAGTATTTATAGAGAAGAACCAGTCAATGTAGAGGAAGTGATGAAAGAAATGTCAAAATCAGCACGAAAAATTAAATTTAATGTATGAATAATGAATTAAATATTTAAACTTATGAAGAATGAATATAGATTTAAGGATACAAAATAACGGTTTTTTAATTTTCGAAAATGCCCCCCCCCCCCTCTTAAAAATTTTGTGGCTACGCCCCTGGCTTCATGGTAATTAAATACTCAAATCTAGTGCAAATTAGCAATTAAACAATATGCCTCAGCCTGGCTACAGCACTTAATTCAAAGCACCACTAAATTCGCCTTAATTACTTCCTCTTCATAACCACCAAAAATACTGAATGAAAATCCAATATTCTTAATAGAACTAAAGAAGTAGAAAAACTTCTTAAATTAAGTAGAAACTCGCAAAACTAAATTCGTGAAATTCACTGACTAAAGTTTTTCATAAAATTTTATTAGCATCACACGTGGTGGAATTTCTCAATATTGTTCAACATGTTTTTCTTTATTCTATTGTCTTTTTTCTAGAGGGTCGATCATAAATGATGTCAATTAAATATTTAAGATTTATTCAATAAACCAATTCTTTCGTATTTACAAATTTGTATAGAACTGTCATAAAGCGTACTATCCACAAAAACTTAGACGTCATTTGAGTACGACCCCAAGCCACTTCTTGTGTTTTTCTTGCGACTTTTCGCTTAGACATTTTGTCTCTATATCAAATTACAAAAGAGAAGCTTTTTGATGACTTTCTTCTTTTGAGTCACTCAGACACACATACGTAGTTGAATATTCGTGACTTTTCTCGTGTGTGTATGTTTTTCTTCATGAATGAATTTCTATTTTTATAGCTTGTTTTGTCACATATTACAACAATAATCTATAGCTATTGCCGATTGCAAGGAACAAGAAAGAATCAGGAAATAAAGAAGAACATATTGAATAAAAGTAAAATGTGATTTTTGTCAATATGTATCCTTACAGACATATTTCTTCTGTTCAGGAATGATTGTAGCGATTTTGACATTGAATGGAATCGGCATTGATTGTCAGAGAAATGTTTACCGATTTTGGAAATTTATGAGATTATAAGATGCCGAATCTAAATTGCGACTATTAGAAGAATAAAAAAATAGTCTCTCAATGTCTGACGTCATCTGTCAATTGGATCAATTGTCGATTTCAATTCTTTATTCAACTCAAGCACATCTTATGGGATGACTAACAAAAGAGCAACTTGATAGTTCCATAATATTTTTATTCACTGTACATAAATGGATGCTTTTACTATAATGAATGTATGTATGTCAATTCTTCAACACATTCAGTACATGCATGAATATCATACTTGTTGTGAGTAGGCGAATGGACTTCTTTCTATATTCATTCAATTACATCATGTTAATGCCTATCTTGGGTCATAATGGACTCTTCTTGTTGCTCATTCTTGTCTTCTTTGACTCAACAAAAATATTTTATTTTTTTTGTTGTTATAAATACATGAGCGAACAGATCATCATGAATATTGAAATATTGAATGGTTTGAGTAGCAGGATGTGCTGGAATTTTGTGAATTGAAGCGCATATTCGTCTGATATCGGTTTGAAGCAGTGAAGATCTCCCTATAATATATGTATTCTATTGTAAATCAAGTCGGATTCGATGGGAATCGAGCCCACGACCTCAAAAGAGGTCTGACTACTCGATCAGAGATCCTTGCAACTCGGCCACCCAGGTACTTATCTCATTTCGGCTATCCGTTTTACACTTATAACCAGTTTCAACCAGAGTTGATACGGATTTGCCTTTGACAAAGGCATTGCCTTTGACTTTGCAAGATTTTGCCTTTTGCAAAGGCACAAAAAAGGCACAAGCCTTTTTAGTTGCCTTTGCAAGACACTGCCTTTGCCTTTGACTTTACCTTTGAAAAGGCAAAAAAATTGCCTTTGCCTTAAAACTTGCCTTTGCAAAGGTAAAAACCAGTAAACTTTGCCTTTCAAGTGCCTTTGACAAAAGATTTTTTTTGAAACCTTGCCTTTGCATTGCCTTTGAAAGATTTGCCTTTTTCAAAGTCAAAGGCAAGATATCAACTCTGGTTTCAACGCGAACCCAATGTTCAGGCCTATCTACTACAGATATGCTCTTCGAGCCATATCTACAAGCAGTAATCCAGAACTTAAAATCCAGTACCATGTTTCTTGAGTAGTCTGGGAGATACCATAGCTATATAATGAGGTACACACGATATAATGGCTCAGTCTAGAATTCATCAAACCTAATGAATCGGTATCTATGACATCCCGAAGCTTCAAACCTTTGAATCATAAATCGACAGACCTTATTTCCTAGAGTTCAGAGATAAGGTAGCACCAGAAACCGACCCCAAATTCACTATCTCACAATAATAATCGACAAAATGACTCAAATTCTCTGCAAAAATCCACGAAAAAAATAATTTTCCTCACACTGTGCTGAACAAATGCGTTGGCCAGCTGTTAAATCGATCATCTCCAATCCAATCGTCAGAATGAATTAATAGCAATAACAATTTTTGTGTTTAAAATAATCCGAGCATTGTAATGATGCACAACGGGTTCTTAAAATAGCAAAACTGTATATAAATCAAGAAAATTACATTCAGCGCAATACAATGACGTTGATAAAGAGGACTGGATGAATAAGATGAGTTCTTTTTTTGATGCTTGTCTATGGAGCTTCATTGTCGCGTGTAAGAATTTTTTAGTTTCTCAATTTGTCTTCAGAATCTTTTTATTTATAAAGGAAATCTTTTGGGATTTGAGCTTAGCCTAAACATGATTTATGGACTGCTATCTATCTGATCTGCCAATCCATTCAGCCACATTCTTCAATCTGTTCACGTTCAAATATCTATTTTTTTCATTCAAACGATAAACTTTAAAGAAGTCATGTGAATGTGAAAAGAAGTGAGACTTGAAGTAAGAACAGAATGAAAAATTTCGACAAAGGTTGTGGGTGTAAAGATGATTTGTTTTACTGGTTCTTTTCGGGTATGATTAACGCATAGCATTTGGTAATGAAATATAAGAAAACCGGTAGATAAAAAAATGAATGAAAGAAGAAAAATCAGCAGAAAAAAAAGAGAGAATAATGAGGAATGCTTTATTTTTATGAGATATCGCTAGATTCGCATTACATCCAGAACGAAACTTTACAGAAAGAAAGAACGAAGATTGTGTAGTAAAAAGACTCTTATCTGTCATTTCATGGAGAGCATGGTGGATAGAATTTATGGTAGACCCACATATATCTACATCTTTTACATAATTATAGCTATCATTCAATTCTGCTACATGCTATCACTTCATGGAAAATCAATTCGAACAAAACAATTTCCCCTCAGATCATAAGACAAGATGTAAAAATAATCATCGTTATTATTTGTGAAGTAAGTGATAATAGACGAAAATAGAATTGAATATTTTTGGTAATGTGATTTACGGGAGGGTTTTTGAATGAGTGTGGAAGGTTGGGCTGTATTGATGCCATTAAAGTGAAGGTCGATTTTATTGATTTTTGGATCTAAATTTTAGATTGAAGCTGTTGATAGTTCGACAGTAGTGCAATTAGTCCTTGTGAATTGGCAAGCTTTAGTAAGATATAGAGCTTGATTTGTGCATTATCTAAGAGAGGCTATGAACTACAATTGATGTATTAGGTTTTTCAAGATTGAGAGATGTGCTAACAGAAAACTGGAAGGAGTTGAGCATTATCATCATGTTTTGAAGAGCATTTATTCGACAAGGCAATTCAGTAAGCTTTAATCGCTCTACAGTTAGAGTTTAGACATCAAATAGTGAGAATAGGTCAGAACTATCTTAAAATGATAGGTTTCTGGTTTAGAGGCTTCATCAAACGCTTGAACTCCAAACAAGAAAACAGAAAATCTGCCCAAACTTCCCTACTCATTTTTCAAAAACCCAAGCTACAATTTATATTTACGATATAACAAAATGCAAAGTCAATGTGAAAGCTTTCCATGTATATGAATGAGAAAATGCTGTAAATTGAATATTCATTACATCTGTAATCAACAATTTTTATGTGAGGGCATGCAAAACACGATGGAAGCCGCATCAACAACAACATTACACCTTCATACTTTTTGCTTTATAATCATTACAAACTTGTTGCTTCCATTGCATGACATCAAAGTCATAGAACTTAACGGTGATAATAATTTTAAAGGAACTTTTCAGTCATGCCAGAAATCCAATTGAGTGTAGAAATAAAATTAATTAATGACCAGCAAAACTACACGAATAATGGAAATGAAGAGAAGGTCATACACAAGTTATACAAGTTGCTACTACTTTCTGGGAATAACGCCAACACAAGATAAGTACGAGGGAGATATTAACTTTTGGAATCAGACAAAAAAAAAGAACGAAGAGCCATCTCTTTCATAAAAGCAATTCCTTTAGCTTATTATTATTATTACTAGTTTTTCTAAAGAATATACATCATCAAACAAACAGTGGAGATGAGAATAGCGAAGAAATGAAATTTTTGGCACAATTCCAAAGTTTTTTTTCTTTTTGGGAAGTCAATTTTTAGCGCAGTTTTGCAGATGTACTCAGAGGATTATTTTCATTTATGACAGATCTGGATGGATGAATGGTTTGCAATTTTTTTTACAATTTAATTAACAAGTGTTGAAATTAATTGCTTTTAAATGGAGCAAGTCCTTAAGTAATTTGTAATTAAATAATGGAAATTGATAAACAGACAGCAATATTCGGGAAAAAAATCAATGTCTTCATGCATCTGCTAAGTACATACATCAAAATTTTATCGCTTCAATAACTGTTTTTGAAATAGCATGTCCAATTTTTTAGATATTTTTATAATTTCAGGTCATTTGAGTAAATTTGATCATGAACATTTTTGTGAAATGTGTCAAAAAATTCTGAAACTTCCGCCTCCTTGATATTGCTATTAATTGACTACGGCAGATTAAGTTTATCCTATCCAATCTAATTTTCTATTCTGTCATGCCAGAAAATCAGCATGAAGTCATTCAAAACTGATTTCCTTAAAATAATATTCAACCTTCTTCAATAATCTTTGTTCCACATGATAGGAAATCCATTACGGGACACCATATGATAGCTAAATACATTACTGCTTTCCATAAAACTATCATAAAAGTGCCATGTGTTTAAGCAATAAGGCTATACATCCAGAAACAACCATTAAAGATGAAAAACTATTCAATTTATTTTTATTCTGCTGACTGTGAATTTAAAGTACGCGTAAAATCTTGGGGGATACTAAAATTATGCAGGATATTGTACTGCATCATTTTAATCTTGTTCAGAATATTTAAAAAATCAGCATTGATTCCAAGGGTTTTATCAATGGGAAAACTACATGATGTAAACCCACCTTAGTGTAAACTCACCACAATGTAAACTCACCATGATGTAAACCCACCTCAGTGTAAACCCACCACGATGTAAACCCACCTCAGTGCAAACCACCCCAATGTAAATCTACCTCGATGTTAACCCACCTCAATGGAAACCCACCTCGATGTAAACCCACCATTATGGAAATTCACCATGATTGTAAATCTACAAAGATTTCCAATCAAATTACTTTGGGACCGTTCACTTATTACGTTACGCAAAAAACCGACTTTTTTTCACCCCCCTCCCCCCTTGTTACAACATGTTACAACTCACATACCCCCCCCCCCTGAACGTTCATAATTCAAATTATTTTCGTGAACTTTTTTTTTAAAAGACAGACGACAGTTAGAACGTTACATACTTCTTGACCCCCCCCCCCCCCCCCACCCCCCTATGTTACATTTTGTTACAATTTTTCAAACCCCCCCTCCCCCCTAAAATGTGAACGTAATAAGTGAACGGCCCCTTTAGAAAGTTCTTATCATATTGTTCCCTCCTTAAATCGCTAGAACCCAAAGCAGGCACGTAACATTTCATCGACCTCAAGAAGATAAAGCAACGCCAGTCAAAACATAAAAATAGCTTTTTATGCACAATTTCTAACAGACTGAATAGAACTAAATCGATTCCATCAAATCAATTCCTTTCAATTTCTCTGACACTACAAAAGCATTGACATTCTGTAAATATTTATCCTTTCAAACTAAATCAAATCAACTCGCTCTATTCTCGCATATTCTTTGTGTGTTTTTTTTGTGTAGCTTCAGTGCTAATATCCAAATATTTGTAAATGAATTAGTTTAAAATTAATAATAAATGAATGGCAGTCACAATATTGAGGAAGAGGCTCAGTGAATTTATGATCATATTGTATGATAATTTTCTCTTTGATCCTTCCTTAAAAATGAGTATTTCTCAATTCGAATTTATTATCTGATTTTTAATTTTTTGAGGGCATTGAAAACAGACGTCTACTTTGACGTGCTACGTATGTAGATATTAATTATGTTCGGTTCACGTAAGACAAATCGTTTGGTGAGAGAAATGACTAGAAATTATATTTTTGAGGAAATTTTCAAATAGCTTGGCACAGTTTTGTGGTTGCTTCATACAATGTAGGACGAGATACTTAAAATTGGAAATTTACTGATACTCATTTCCATCCGAATTTTAATTAAACTTTTCCCAAATCCCATTCTAAATTTGTTAATTACTCACCAGCACGGAACACTTCACCGCATCCATCGCACCTTGATGCAAATTGGGAATCGTAGCAGTTTCCACAGTAGATCTTATCAGTTTTTGATCCAAATTGCTTGTCAACAAGTGAAACACGGCACATATTGCACAAAAAGCATGCTTCATGCCAATGCTTGTCTTTGTAGCTCAAATCCTGTAAAGAATTGCATTAAAATTAGGGTTAAAGCTTATTGTCTGTAAAATAATGGATTTTATGTGCAACTTTCAATGCTGGATGTTAAAAATAAAATCCATTGAAATTCAATTTTGATTGAGGATGCAACATTCAATAAAGATCCATAAAAATAGCAATAAAAAATCTTACCTTGGAATCAATTCCAATGAGTGTACTACATTCCTCACAAGTGTTTGCAAATACACTTTCATAGCACTTGATACAGTATGGATGTTCATCTCTGAGAACGTAACGTTGACCAGTCAAGCTCTCATCGCAGTTCCAGCAACAGAAATGACCAGAATGCCAGTCCTTTGACATTGCCTTTGTATATTCGCCACTGAAAATTAACTGTAAGACAAAAAAAAAAGATGGGAAAATAATTAATTAACGTTATGGTTGATGCCGTGATGAGATGCATAAAGCGGAAGAAATTGTAATGAGAGTTGGGCACAAGAAAATGAGATGCTTGAATTAATATAAAAATGTCATTAATTTCTTACTCGAGTATAAAAAAATATGAAATTTATGAGGCACAATTTTTAAGAATCTTCATAAAATCGCATATCCATTAATTTTTCAGAACAAGACATTATTCGACAATGAATACAAAAATATGGACAGACATAGAGAAAAATTATCATTTCCCCATTTTTGTAGCATTGCAAAATAAAAAATAAATGCTGATTGATTCTGAATCCACTCAAGGCCTTTTAAGGATGAGATCATGATTCCAAATTTGTAATTCAACGAACCTTTAATTAACATACGGAATGATCAGAAGTAAAAGAAATCCATTCTTATTATTGATGATCTCGTTGAAGTCGAGCAGGAAAGAAAGCAATGAACCGATAGACAAGTTGTTGCCTGCCAAGATTTGCGGCATTATTGAATATTATCCTTGGATGTTCCGATTTTTATTATTTATTTGTTGTCACTTAAATTTATTACATGCAACCTTATATATCCTGGAATATATTTTTTTATGGACACTTGACACTCAATAAACTTTACTGCATTAATCCATGGACAGTGGAAAGTTTCTTATTGCCTGCTCGATTTTCGACGATTGCCCATCAATAAAAAGGACATTGATCCTTACTTCTGATCATTCTGAATTTCACTCTCGATTTCCTCGATATTAACTTCCTTCTTTGTTTTCTTAGACTTTTTAGTCTTCTTAAGATCAATCGATTGTACGACTTCAACGTCAGTCATTTTCGATTATTTTTTTATTTGCTTCCTTACGATTGGTTTCTTCCTGAACCGACAAGTTCAACTTCCCGCAATTGACTGAAGCGATGTAAAATTGTGAATGGAAATTTAATGAAAAACTCTCGTAACGGAAAAAAAGCGTCTCGTGCGAGAAATTTTCTTTCTGTTATTTTTTTTGTGTATATTTTTTCATTCTATAAAGCAAGATGAAAATGATTTTCTTTTCTTTTTTACTCCCTTTTCGAGCTTCGTGCTCATTCCGAATTTTTACTTATTATTGTGATTGTCCATGGAACATGTATTAATGTGCACGAAGTTTCATCTTCTCTTCGCGCGCGATTTTTTTTTTAATTTTCCTTCTTTTTAAAATAAAATGTTGGAAGAGAAAAATCGGCTTTTTCTTATTGAGGAAAAACTAACGGTATGGTGGGAAAATTTTAATTTTGCTCTGCCTTCATTTATGAAACACAAATCTTGGTCGTAAATCTTTTTTTGGGATTTTGACTCAGGTTTCGTTCAGGAAAATTGATTATGTTTTGTGTACTGATCAGTTTTTCTTGTTATGGATAGTTTGGATTAAGAACTTCTTGGAAGTAATCAAAAATTAATTGGATGAGATCAGACTGAATTAGTCAGAGAAATTTATAAAAGTTTATGACTTTTTAAATGATTTTTGCAGGTTTTTGTGAATTTTCAAGTTTGTAAACTAAAATTAAGGGAAATGCAAATAATTATCAATTTATAGGAATTGAACCTATCATGTTAACCCCATTGTGCAAATTCTTGTTGTTTCGACATCACTCAGTGTTGCTTAAACACGTGACATACCTTGCTTTTTATCAAGTGTAACTTAAAGACGTATCTAAAGATATTGGTGACACTAAATTGCATACTAGTGCATCACAAAGCTTGCTTATAAAGTACTGTTCTATTAAACAATTAAAAGTTCAACCTCTGGTGAGAACCGAACCTTCATCCTTATAATAGATAGTGGTCTGATGTCTAAACACTCGGTAACACATGTTTATTCTCACTATGACAGATTTGTCTGCATATTGCACAATGCATTAGATTCATCTCTGTTTTGACACCAGAAACTAGTTTCTAGGGTTTACTATAACTAGGGTACGTGCCGTAATAGCCCTAGATACCAACCCTTAAGTGACACATGACACATCCTTAGTTTCGACTTAATCTCTTTAAACAAAAAACTGAGTATTTCTGGATCATACGTCTCAGAAAGTGCGCTTTCAACCAACCCCCATTCTCAACAAGTGGACGTCCTTACTTCCCTCATTTTCTACTATATTTTATAATATTTTCCTCAATTTTTTTTATGTTCAGCTAAAAGTACACGTTCTGTCTACGACCGATTTCGTCATTAAGAAGAAAAGATGTGTACTTTGTAGGAGCGGAAAAAACAGTGGTGCAGTGTGAACAACCACAAATTATCAAGAAGAAAGAAAAAACAGCAAAAAAGATTTTTTTTTTCATGTTTAAAAAATTTCTTTCGAGGAACAAAAAAAAACTAAATGATGAAATCTGTTTTCAAATAAACTCGCAAACAAACTTAGCCGAAAAAGAATAGCATACATTTGGGATGGAAATGTAGAACAAATGTTCAAAAGCGATTATTGTTGAGTGACATAATTCATCAGGCCATTGCCTCATTACTTGGTAATTTATGAGTTTTTAATTGCGAAAGAAGTCTGTGAAATGTTCGAGCACTAATGTGCCAATATTGTTCAATTAGAAGTTTCAATTGATGTTATTGGATGTGATATCTACAAGATCTCATCAAAAAAGTATGTCTATGTCACACAGCATATCAATTTTCCACTCAAAAAATCTTAATTTTTCATTCGTGCTTGTTAAGCAGTTTTTTTTTTTTTGCACACGGCACTTCTTGATGATCTTTTTTTTCGCCTTGTGATTTTTCACTCAATTTCTCAATAAATCCACGCAACATTTAATGTCCAAGCAGCTGTTTTTCTTATAATAATCTACTTTTGACTTTTCAACAACATTGGTCTCGTGTGAACTTTTTTTTCTCGTGTGAAAAAAACTTGCTACTTTTTATTTTCCTCACATGCGATGACGACATTCGTAGATCCATAAACAAAAAAATTTTAAATTTTAATTTAACTCAATTAATTGTTATGACCTCTTCTTTAATCTTCATCTTCTTGTCGACAACAATAAAAATTTGCAAAAAAAAAATAATTAATTTGTTAAGACTACCTTAAAATGTGGGTGGCTTCAAATCTACACACGCTGAGATGATTTCATGTCGGGAAAAAGTTTTGACTTTACCTTTTTCGAGAGATAAAAAGAAATCTTTTTACTGACTTTTTACGATGATGCGGTTTGAGACGAAAATCCGAACTTGGAAAGTTTTAAATGCTCTTTTTAAGGTTTTGGATAAGGGTTTGATTTGTTTTATCAGTGGATTAATGTTGGATGTTGGTATTTAAAGTTTGCTTTCGAGGTTTTTATCAGGATGAGCAATATTAGGAGGAATTACGAAAGTTTAGAAGTTGGTGGAAAATTAAAGAAATTCAATTGATATGCAGCTTAAGGAAGATGATCAGAAATTCAGTCATAGCTCCAAATACAAGAGAGCATAAAACACCTAATTCAAATATTCACAAGAAAAAGAAATTCAAAAAATCCCCAAGCAAATCGAACAAATCAATCACAACTCGACAGTAACAAATTAATGTAGGAAGTAATAAAATTAATTACTGGAATAACTTTCTAGTAAGTCGTTAAATCATAAGCTTCTTGCTAACTTTTGTTGTGCAATAATTCAAAAAAATTACTGATTTTATTCAGATTTTGTGAAATAAATGAGACTCGTGCAATATTTTATTTTCTCCGCAATGAAATCAAAATATTTTTACTTTTATGACATAATTTAAGAGTTGTTCGCAAGAAAAGATTAGAGATGCAGACTTTCAGGTCTCAAAATCTGAAGAAAAGGTTCCGAGTTGTGCGTGATAATCTTTAGAATCTCAAAAGGTCGCTGCAGTGTCAACTTTATGAGATAATTTAAAAACTTTTTCATCAAGAAGATCCAGCATATAAGCATAACTTAAACGTGATTGAGATTTTTCCATCCAACTGGAAAATTCATGCTAATTTTATAGTTCTAAACATAGAACTAAGCGTCGATGTAGAGGTTAATATATTCACACGTGTATTATGAAATCTGCTCTATTATTTCGGATATACGACACTAAATGGTCCTTTACACTATAAAATCCTTCAAGTTCAATGCTTTTTGTGTGTTCCTCTACATTTCTATCGATTTTCCTCATCATCTACTCATGCTATAAAATCTAATTTTCTGACACACAAAAACAACAAACTGTTTTGTGAATGAATCTAGTTTGAGTCAAAACATTCGATAATTTAAAAAGTTTCTAGTCGTAACTTTTTCTCAAACAATTAATTTCCTGTTACTTTAATGGCTTTATACATTGAAAATTATTAATTGACCAAGAGACCTACAAAACTATCTGAGATACACTTCGTCCTTCGAACTTTTTACTTTAGTTTTAGTTTTTTTTGTCTGTTCAATCAGATTCTTTTGGTAGGAAAACAAAATTCTTCTGGAAGTAATTCATTATGAGACTTTTGCTATTTTCTGCAGATTAGAAGGAAATGGGAGATACTAGAAGTTGTAAGGACACACTTATTTTATCTGCTTAGTAGAAAAATTCTTTATATTTATCTTTGTAACTGTCTATTCTCATATTTTTGAGGAGGTACGGAGAGATTTTCTTTAATTTTCTCTAATTTGTTTTGTTAATATTTTTGTTCTGTCTGTTTTTGATGTGACTTTTAGCTTTGTGGAATGTTGAGAGCGACAAATGATTAGATGCAACGAAATTTGGTCTAATTTAAGGTAATTTTCCTTTAAACCTTAATATTTGTTTAATATTATTCATACTGTGGCAACCTGAGTGTCGAATTCCTTCGACACTCAGTGTCGAAGGATTTAAAAATGTCGAAGGAAAGTCGAAATTTTAAATTTTTTTTGACCGTTGAAAAAAATCAAAAAATAAAAGTAAACAAATAAAAATTTCAGTCATAATTTAATCAATTTTGATATTTTAAAGTATTTGAAAACATATTTGATGATTTTCGTCAAAAATTTATAACTTTAAGATTAAAATTATCACACGAAGTAAGATTTGTCCATAAGAAGCAAAAATTCGCATCAAAATTCTCTTAGATTTTCTGTTATAACAAAATGAATCAAATAAAATTTTAAAAATATACAAAATTGTTAAAACATGTCTAATTCGTGATTTTACTTTAGATTTTCAAAGTTTATTTTAGCATTAGTATTTTAACGGTTTTTTAGAATTTAAATTTTTAACGGTATTTTTTTTTTCAAATAAAAAGTAACGGTCATTTTCGACATTGCCACAGTATGATATTATTAAACTCGAAGTTGATTCAACTTAGTTTGACTCAAATTGATTTTGCACTCTATGAATGGAGTCTACTTCAAGATAATTAACGTTATATTAACGCTTTATGACGCTAACTTCACGTAGTTTAACGCTTACTTCACATTATATGACGCAAATTTCATGGAATATCAATCAAATTGATATTCAAGAACCAAAACAATTGAAACATTTTAACCAATTTTAACCTTGAAGTTAAATGCCACAACAAAGTGTTCCTCATTAAGTAGCTTTCTCAAAAAAGCTGTCTTTATAGACATTCTTAGCTCTAAATCCCTCTTAAATATTCCCAGCATCAAGTTTCTCGACAAAAATAAAGGTAATACAGTTCTACCCAGTACCAAATTTTCATTTACTCGAAACAAAAATAATCAATTTAAATAGAATTTCTTCGTCGAATAAGCACTAGCATTTGTTTATATTCACATGCTGGCATGACATTTAACAGTTAAGAGCCGCTTGGCAAAAAGTGTCAAAGAGAAAAACTTCTGTCATTAAAAATTATTTTTACGCTCCTGTGGCGTCTCCTTACATTGCAAATAAAAATTAACGTTTTGTTTCTATTTCTGGGCCACTTTCAAGTGTTGTTGATTTTTTGTTGGCACGAAACGAAAACAAAAGTGAATTAAGATGAAGTGAGATAAAAGAAGTTAATTTTATGATAATTAAAACTAATTTTATTGCCTGTTCCTTGTTTTAAAACCTCAAAAATCTAAACGAAAATATTTGAGTGCTCGAAATTTCATGTTTTGAATTTTAAATGGATTTTAAGGAGATTCTAACAATATGATACGCATAATTACGGTTATTCTATATAGTAAGAGTTGTAATTCTTTGGAAAATGTTTATGGTAATTTTTTAGTGATTTTCTTTTGAGGAAATTCCATCTCAAAGATGTATTATGGATTATTGTAGACGATTATGTGTTGCTGAGGCTGTTGAATATATTTCTTGAATCGCACAATTCGGTTGATCAATGAGTACTCTAGCATGGTGTTGGATTTAAACCGAAGCCAGTCCGATGCCAGATTTCTATTCGATTAACCAACTTATGCTATTCGGGGTATTTAATTAAGAATGCTGATATGTTTGAGAGGATTAGAAAATTCAACAAATATATAAAAAGCTGGATTTTAAGAACCATGACAGGTAGACGAGCAGAACGAATGAAGTAAAACAGCCAAAGGCAAGAAATGTGAACATTTAAAAATATTCAGAGGAGGATGAAAAACGTAACAAGACATGAAAAGTAAATAAATTAAAAAATATCACTTGTTATGAAGAAGATGATGAGAAAAAAGTGCGGATTTTTTTCTATACTGCACCCGACACTACACCCGTCTTCATTTTCTTCTCATCCATATTTTATTCGCCAGTGTTTTTTTTCCTCTTTTATTTCACACAAAACGCGATGCCTTGTGATGTTATAACTATTTTCATTTCCACTCTCCAAAGCCGTGTGCAAATCGTAACGAGATGAGGCAATGGGGGCTATTAGCCAGTGATGTTTAAGCTTTGGATAGTGACCAGTCACGTTTTTAAAATTACTTAAGCATGCAAAAGTGTCCGAGTCTAGCTACAGCAAAAAGCTAGCTAAATGCCACTAGAAACCTATCAGACAACTCTTAAAGCACGTCATTTACAAACAATCCCAATTAAAGAAAGCAAAAAGACACATTAATTGATTCGTTGCGAATCTTTTCTTCTCGCAATGTAGAAAAATATCAAGATAATGAATGAGATGGAATGTGTATACACATTTGTGCATTAAGATAAACAAACAATTGAAAATGAAAAGGAAAATTTTGATGTGTTGAGTTTTAAAATACATAAATCTGAATTATAAATATTACAGGATTATTATATATTGATGGAGATTCTCTCCGGTTCCCGGGTGTGATCTATATATCATGCCTTCTTATTATGTAATATCCAGTAGATTCAATTTAATTGAGGAAGAATAATTTCTGGGATTGTTATGAAATTTTCGTAAAGCAAGGTTGGTGGTCTTAATATGCTTAAAATAGAACAAAAGAAAGCCTGTCCTATCTATAAATTTTCCAATAAACAAAACCTTCAATCTCAAGTTTCATTAAGAATTTCATTTTCAATTTTACAGCAAGTTGTTTCCTCGCTATTCAAGATCAACGGGTCAGTGACAAATCTGAAAGGTGACAAGTTTGTTGACAAATTCAGAAAATCAACGGAGTGCATGAGGACTAAGATAGATTGTTGTTTCTGCGGTTGGGTATCGTGTGGATTTTGAGGTTTTTTAATTGAATTTATTTTCTAACTGTTCTCATCTAAGGTTATGAGATGTGAGAATGACGGATATAGTTGTCAACTTGTTAGCAACATAAAGACTCTGGAAGACGATTTTCCTACTTAAAGTAAGAAAAGAATGTTCTATTTTAGCAAGAGCTAGCTAAGCTGTTGCTCAGCTTTAATGATCTACCCTTTCTCGCTCTCAGCTTTCAAAAGTATCCAAACACATCCCAACAAGATCAAATCGATCACTAGAACCTCCAAATATCCCCACAATCATCACATCTAGATGGCGTTTAAGAAAGACTTGAAAACAAAAAACAACATCTTTTTCATCACAAACCTATTTATAGCACCCAATTTAATTTAAATACTCATATGTCCAATTAAACATGTATGCATAAACCATTCAATCTTCACGTTGAAAATTTTATTTACAAACATTTTTATGAAAATGTTTTTGCCTTTTTTTGAGGCAATTTTTTTCACTCGCATTTTCTGAAATGTAGTTTTTAAGTAGAATCTAATGAACATAGTATTTCCAACGTGATATTTTCATCCCGGCTGATTCAAAAATCAAAGTTAATTAAAAATAAAACATGTTTGTTCAAATAGACAGCATATAAGAGTATACAAAAAAGCCGTTGGCCGTATGATCTATTTTAAATCTATCTCTACTTATAGTTCAATTCGTCTCGTAGTCTTTTTTTTCTGTGGAGGCGTCAATGTGCGATTAGAAATTTAAATGAGATAATTATACCTTTTGATCGACTTTGAATAATAAGTTATTTATTTTTTTGTCACTGCATGTGTCACATGTAATTTCTCTTTTTTTTTCGTGTGACAGAATCAATGATATTTTCAGTTATGGAAGTGAGTGAATTAGTAACTTAGTCAAGCTCCTTGAAACTATTTTTGCATACTTTTTAATATGTTAAATATGGCGCTACAGTTTGGAGTTAATTAATTGTGAATACAAAAAGGTTAAAAATAGATAAATTAGCCTATGTGGCAAAAATTGATCGGAAGTTGATTATTTTGATTAGATGGTTCTGTTTGCTGTTTATTAAGTATCTACAGCTGGTCAGTTTAAGCTTAATGTCAGTATAAGTTTCAGTCCTAGCCATTTGACTTAGACTATCTTACAATATAGCATAGCGGTAAACAAGAAGTGTTTCTAATAGTATAAAATTAGGGATGTCCAGTATTAAATTGAGCATCTGGCTCCTGACTGAAGAGACTTAATTCAAGAAAGTCATGTTAATCCTAAGACTCAAATTGAAGACTTTCAAATTAATTGTTTTTAGAAAAGTGTTGAGGTATAGTTTCTAATTTCTAGCAGTAGAGGTACCAAAATATGCAGTCTATAGATGTGTACCTTAAATTCAAGTTCTAGTCCAAATTTTAAGGGGGAAACAGTTTTGAATGGCTCAAAAATCGGAATTCTTTGAATAGCGAACTTAAACAAGCTCCACTTTATCATATTCTGTAAATTAAATTCTTGGAACCATTCCTTTACTTGATGTCTATATAATTTCTGCAGCTATCCCTTATGAAACTCACTTAAACTGAGAAAACCGCGCTCCCAAACTTAATAACAACAAAAACCATATTTTACAGCATTTAATTAATGACCGTAATTTATTTCCGATCAACGCTGATGAGGACGATAGATGATGTTATTGATAACATTGGTTATACAAAAAATAATATAACAAGCGTGTGTTTCACACAAATCTCTAATGACTTTGGCTATTCTATGAATGAATATCATCACTGAATTTTAAAAATAGGTCAATGGTGGATGTTTTTACGCTACAAAAAGAAGATTAAACAAAATATCAGTTGTGTGACGTCCGCACAAGAAAAAAAAAGCAATAAGCAAGAGGATTCTAATTTGCACGCCCTAAAGCTACAAAATGCAATACAATACCAGTTACTTGCACTTACTTTAAGGCGATATTTTATTAAAATTATCTAAAAAGACAGAAATGAAAAAAAAGGAAGTAAATCAAAAATTTGTGGCACAAAAGTTTTTATCAAACGCGGAATCAGGAACTTCCGTTTTTAAAAAAAGAGTCATCCTTTTGAAGCTTTACAACAATTCAAGCTTCCCACAACGCGACAAAGAGATTTACGGAGTTTAATCCTCAAACTTTTTGCAACTAGTCATTTCTTCTTTCGTCTCTTCTTCAACTTCTCGTCACAAAAGAGCGGAAGCATTTTCACTTCATCAAGTGCCACATCAGAATCACTGCCGGAGTCACTTAATGCCAAATGACACGAGTGATGATCTACAATTTTCTTCATCCATTCATTATAGCCCACATTATGCAAGTGCTGATGATGCTCGTGTGGCTCTTTTTTGCTACTTTCATGAAATGCTTCAACATTTTTTCGATCTGGAAACTCTTCTGGATGGAAATGAATACAGACGTAATTTTTTTGCTGCTCTTCTGTCGATGGTAAAATTGATGTGCGACGCTTTTTTGTCTCCCATGCATGCTGCATTTCTTCTAGTTCCTCTCCTTTCGTCTTGTAAATGTTTTTGTCTTTTTGATATTCTTCGCAAGGATTGCACGTTTCCTCCTCCTTTCGTTCGTCATGTTTCGTTTGTTTTTGCTTCAGATTAAGTGTCACAATGACTGATACGTCTCCATTACCTTTGGCATCATCAATATTGCATATTTCAGAACCATCTAAATTTCCATCCTCAGCACCGATTAAAAGTTCTTCTTCCAGGTCCGAATTGAAAAGCTCATCGTCATCATTTTCCTGTACAGTTAGTTCCGATGAAAGATGATTATCGAATCTATCGAACCATTCTTTATAATCTTCTTGACTAGCCACAGATGGACTTTTGCTCTTCCTTGAATGACTTAATCTTAATGAGCTACGACTAGCACTTCGATCGAGTGAATTAATGCAACGTTTCGATCTCTTTAATCCTTCACCAGATGACGATGGTGAAGTAATGTTGAGCAATTCATTTTCTATGCTTATTTCGTCAGCATCATGTTGTAAAATTGAAATACTTACGTCGGGGTCGGGTGTTCTTCTTCGTACTGCAAAATCCTAAAACATATAAAAAAGCAGCATAAAGTAATTTTTGAGGGTTTTCAATAAAAATTTAGAAGATACTCAACATTATCGAGCGCAGATGATGCCAATGAGATATTTTCACTCTTATTCTGTAATGATGACATCGACATATTTAAATTCGTATTGCTGTAACTGCTCATTGAGGGTGTT
The DNA here is from genome assembly GCA_917627325.4 of Chironomus riparius. Lineage (NCBI taxonomy): Eukaryota > Metazoa > Arthropoda > Insecta > Diptera > Chironomidae > Chironomus > Chironomus riparius. Next base: position 45,570,850 of record OU895877.1, read on the forward strand.
GCCGTAGATCCGAGCGAGTAATTTGATGTCGGATTTACATTGACCTCCATTAAACTTCCAATAACACTTTGTGGTTCACTGATAACTTCCACAACCGGCACTTGATTCTCATTCTTTAATTCTGTTACATTCTCATCAATAATCTCGTTTGTTGTAAGCACATCAGCATAACTACGCACCATTATGGATGGCTCAACATCTACTTTTGAGAATTCTTCAACATTTGTCATGTTAACCTTTTGAGTGTCCTCAAGTGAAGAAATCAATTCGGAAGTGACCTCATTTGTCGATGATGTGATTTCAAGAGATTTTGGAAAGTTTTCGAGTTTTGGAGATTCTTCAACGTGTGCCTTGATTAAGACATCTTCTACAATTTTTGATTCAGTCGTTATGTTCTCATCTCTTTTTGAGATTATTTCGTTTATTGTTTCGTCAGGAAAGTCGTTAGATCCGACATTACCTTGCTTCATAAGCATACGTGCTGTGCTTGCTTGCTGTTGTAGAGCAGCCTTTTCCATTTTAATGAAATTCTCATTTATATCAAATTTAGTCTGCATTTTATTTTCATTCTGTGACTTGGCATCTCCAACTGAAATCTCTGTGGTTTTCTCAATCTCTTCTAATGGTTTCTCGCTACTTCCAGATGCCAGAATCTCTTCTATCTTACCGTGAATCGGACATGTTGGCATTTCCTCTATTGTTTCTATAATATTGTCATCATACTCGTCATTGTGGTATGTTATTGGGACAAAATCATCCATATTATTCATCTCTTCCGCTTCAATCTCTGTAAGTCGTGCCAATTCTTCTTCACGTGACTCATGCTGCGATGACACCTGTGACGAACGTTTAATTGTTTTCCTAAATTCATCGTCCCGCGTGATACCTTTAGATAGATGATAATCATATTCAGCATTGCCATGTGATTTTCCCTCATTTTCATTCTCATCGTCATTTTCATGTTCTAAAAATGTACTCGAATCTTCATCATCACGATTTATTGGTGATGGACTACGAGAGCGTCGATAACGTTCACGCTCTGCATCGAGAAAGCGTTCCATTGAGTTCTCGCGAGAACGTATAACAAGTTCAGCTACTTTCTCATTCAGTGCATTGACTTTTGTAACAAGGGAATCGATTACGTCACCGTCAACTTTCGAAGAATCAACAACTACTAATGGAATTCCACTATCCTTACTACGTGACAATGTGTCATTTGTCTCAGCATGTTGACTTTTATCTTGTGTTACCTTGACTTCATTATTATTAATATCCATTGATAGATTGTTGTAACTGGCCAGATTGTAAACTATGGCGACAACTGAAATTACGTCCATTGCACCCACACATGCTACCAGGACGTCCACTAATGGACCAAAGTCTTCTCTTCCATTCATTTTCTTGTATTCGACAGTCTTATTATAATTGAATTTTATTTATTTTTTTGCAGTCTCAGCTTATTGCATAATCAACACAAAAAAAGATGGAGAAGAAATGATCACGAAAAAAGTCTTTTTGTCGTTCCTTTAAATCCACTTTATTACTTGCTAAATTATTTATAACAGTATGGAAGGTCACTTATGGCGTTAAAATCAAATCAAAGATAGAAAAAATATTCTCTTAGTAATATTTCTAAGAATGAGTCAGTTCCGATGATGAAATTAATTCTACCGGGATAGAATTCACGTTCGATCTATTTAAACGATTGACTTGAAATGATTATCACGATGGCAGCAAAACATTGAAAATTGTAAAATGCACTTTACATTCACGAAAATCTTTTTATTTTCGTCTTCAAACACTAATTACTGTGTAAGTGTGAATGTCGAGGTAAGATGCATTTTCACTCTGTCAGTTATCGACAGTTCCTATAGGGTTTGTTCATAAATGATGGTTCCTCTTTTTGGGAGAATTCTGTCAATGTCACATTTGCATGAATTTATATAATTAATTTGTAAGACATTTGGGAGAAGGGTGAGGGACAAAAAATCTAATTTAGTGTCAAACGTCATTTATGAACAACCCCCTGTGTAAATTTACAATTCATTCACTAATTCATTTACACCATATTCATCACAAAATCACTGTAATTGCTTTCCGATTAGGCATCGCTAAAGAAAATATTTTTAATCACTCGCACGTTCTCTATCAAAATAGAAATTCTTTTATTTTCAGCTTTCTTGACCTTTTTGTACCGCGCTTCAAAGATAAACTGAATTCTTGTTGATTCACTGACTGAAAACTTTGTATACACGCAAAATTTTTTTTTGAAAAGCAATCACGAGTTGCTAAAATTATCAGACAGGAGGAAAAACAAAAAATGCCGACGTAATGTATCTTTTTGCATGTCGTAAGGGGGAAATATGATGAAATGAATTATATTAAAGGTGTAATAAAGCTTTAAAAATAGTTCATAATTCGGGCATTTGTACAAGATTATGTGGGTCATGGATGAATGAATGATATATCTACTTCTGTTTTCTGATCATTTTTCATTTCTTTTCGATTCTTTTTTATTGCAGTTCTTTCTCAAGAGGGCAGTTAATGTGTTCAGTTTGTCCTGGAATGTTGTGTTTGTGTCTATTGAGAATTTGTTTATTTATAGGTAGCAGTTCTGGCAGTAAGGTTGAGCATTTATCATAAAAAAATATTAGTATATACATTTGGGAATTGTGTTATTGGGGATGTGGAACTATCTGAGACATAAAAGTACTTTGGAAATTAAGAAATCATTCGTTCATGATGTCTTATTTGTTAAGTGAGAGGGATGAGGAGATCTTACGCTGTGTGACAATTCTTACAATAAGAAACAGTTAGATGTGTCGGTTCATATAGATTGGCTGACTCAGACTGAAGCAATTTTATGAAGGAAGTGTTTAAAAAAGGATTTTTGATACCCTATTTTACACAAAAGTGAATAACACTGTCATGCCTTAAGCATGAAGGTGACGGAAAGTCAACTATTGAGAAAGAACGGAGATTTGTGATGGTTGTAAAAGAAATATGCTGAACATCATTTGAAAGCAAAGAAGCAACGACTGAAAAAATCCATATTTTGATAAACATCATTTATGAACGACTCCCACGAACTCGACTCTAAATCAGTTCAATGCTGAAATATTCGGTCTTACAATCCAATGTGCTTAATAACTTTATCAAAATAATGTTCAAAACAAAGCTTACATCATAGCCACGTGCCTATAAAAGTGAAGAAGAACTAATAAGAAGATCTACGAACCCTGCTAGGCATCTATTAAAATTCCCTTCATCAAAACAAATCCCATCGGCTATTTTCCAATGAAAAATGCTCCGCAATTATTCATCATTCCATCGATTCCTTTTGTAACTTTTTGCATTGAAACACTAAATTCCATCACGTTTACTTTTAACATACTTTCCATAGATTTTTTTTAGACATAATGATTCAAATCATTTTTCTTCTTTGCATATTTTCCTTTCTTTGACGTTTCCTTCTAAATATCTTTGCCTTTATACATTCTAGCAAATCATCAACATCATCATCATCAGTGTATCATCACCATTATTTGCCGACAATAACAATGAATGAGACGCTCACTTATTCATCTTCATTCATGTTGTAAGAAAGGAAAGAAATCGAAATCAATGAAAAGGGGTTGTTTACTTATGACGTCTATCATTTTGAGGGGATGGGCGTTGAATTTGAGATTTTGTGACACTTTAAAAAACGATTTATTATCAATCCAACTTTGTAATTGACGTCATAATTGAATGAACCCCAAAGTCTAAAAGAAATCTCATTCAAATGCTTTAAAGTGATGCCAAAAAGCTTAAAAGTTTACAGTAAATGCGGAAATTGTGTTTTTCTTCTTGTTGGCAGTATCACATTGAAAATGATAATTTTTTTGGCTTCGCTTATTTTTCATACATTAAATTTCTACGCAAACAAGCATATAAAAGCATGGCATTTATGTATAAATTTCATGTTTTTCCTTTCCTTTCCTTCGGGTACATGTCTTTCCGCACACACTAGAATAGAGATATTATTAATAAATCTTTCTCATGTTTTTCTTTATTCATCCTCTCTCATTTTGTCTTTTGTACATTGTTTCTTGAGAAATAAACAGCTTAAAGACAATTGTTTTGTCCGTGAAGAATTTATATTGTCACAGAGAGAAATTTTGTAAATTACTTTATATATCACTCACTGTAGCTCCAACAATTGTCAACTTAATGATAACAGTTTATGTTGGAAACTTTTTTGGTCATTAAAATACTTTTTGGAGGCTTAGATTGCTAATGAATGTTTGTCATTGAATTCTTTAGCAGTAAAAAGATTCATTTGGATTAAATTACAAAATAATTATAAGGAGTTGTCATTAAGTAATGTTAAATGTTTAAGGAAAGATGAGGCAACAACTTATCAAAGATTTTTGACACTTGCGAACAAATTTTTCTCTTGTTCTTAGATTTTACATCATATTATTATAGAAACTGAAGCAATGGCTCATCAATCTTTAAATTTTTAAGTCACTTAAGTTGACTAAAAGTATCTAAAGCTACTTTACATGACAGAGTATATAAACTTGAGTATATAGCTATATGTAGATAAATCTGCCAATTTAGGGTCGGAAGTTGGGCCAGAGACTCGGAATGTTAACCTTTACGCGTGTTAGAGCGAGGGTTCGACTCCCACAAGAACTCTGATCACTCAATTAACAACTGGTAAGACAAAGAAAGGTACAACGCTCATAAAATTTCAAATAGACACTAATAATTCATTTGTACTGGACGACACTTGAAAACCTCCTCCAAAATGATTACTTCTCGTTATATTCAGGTGTTGTAATTGTTGGCTATAAATGGCATTAAATCCTTATTCTAGAATACTTTAAATTTCTTCCAAAAGCTATTTAAGAATTTGTAAAAGAGAGCCTATAAGCAAGAATCTCTTTAAATTCGCATGCTGGAATCGTTTTATTTAAAGCAGATCCATATCGTATATCCAATGATATTCGACTCTCAATGAAGTTATTTTTGAATTTTTTGGGTTCTTTATTGCAACTTCATATCCATTTCTTACACAAATAAAAATAAAACGATGGAATTACCGAACCATGACCTAAAGTCATAAATTCTATTATTTTAAGACTCACAGTGAGTAATTCTTATGTAATAGAGCAGTTTGCTATAAATATCCCACGTATCGTTAAGAATATCCAAGAATTAGAAGGTATGATTCAATCTGTAATAAATGATACTGCAAACAGCATTACCTAACAAATTAACTAGCAACTGTACACATCATCACGCAAAAATGCGCAATAAAGTCATCCTTTCGCATCACAACTGAAACTTCTCGGTATTTTTAATATTTCTCATTCATAATTCTTTATTTTATTTTCGTTGGAAAGATCGAGGACAGACGTCACAGTGCATTTCTACGAATATCATATGCAGAGCTATGTTTTTAATACACATTTCACTGGCAACAAGACAAACATTTTTTGATGTTTTTTCGGTGTGTTTGGATTTATAAAAAAAAAACTTTAAAACTCTCTTTAGCTGCGACATAAATCTGCATAATCTAATTATAACTTTTTTGTGTGCTTCTACTTGTGCAAATGAGTTGAAAAATTATGTCTTATGACTTGTATTGAACTGGGGTACATAAAATGCTCACTTCTGGCACCAACGAGGAACTTAAATATTCACTTTGATCTACTTCCCGAGCTACACAGTACAAGTTATTTAATGTTTTTGGTGGTCTGGAGCTCTGGAGAGGTTTCATCATGGTGCTATGGCTTTTTAAAAAGTCTAGATGACTCCATTTGAGTTTTTCATGTCATTTTAACTGCTGAATACTCTCAGATGACCAGATGCATATCATGTGCTTCTCGGGTTCCTTTTCTAATGAATTCTTCGTTATGAAAGATTTTTTTTGGAAATTCCTTGTTTTTACTGACTAAATCTATACATCTTGTGACATGACTCTCTCGTAATTCTCACATCTAACTGAAATCTTGCTCTTTACATTCTTTTCAATGCCGACAGTCACACAGCAGTCAACATTTTGTACACAGATAAATTTATACATACTTCAAATTGCACATTTTATTTATTTATTTTTTTCTGCATGAAATTACCTTAAATAGCAATCAATCTGAACAAGAATCCAAAAGCGACTACAAATGGCTTTACATTGAGCTTTGCTTCTTTGTTATAATCCAATGCTAGCAAACAGAAATTTTTGAGTTCTTATTTTTCGAACTTCGAATTTTCGAGGTTCTTATTCTTCGAAAATCGAATCTTCGAAGTTCTTATTTTTAAAAAAATTCGTTGTGAATTATTATTTTTCGAGTAATTTGTAATTTTAGTGAACATTCCTACTAGTTTTTATGATTAAGATAATCACTGTGATGAAATTGCATTCCTTAAATGTTTATGCTTTAAAAAACAGCTAGTTTAAAAAAAAATAAAAAGTAACGGACTTTCTTATTTTGAAATTTTAAAAAAATACCGCGCGAAAATTTTGAAATTTTTTTGTTTGTAACGGACTCTGTTCTCTTTGCTAACATTGGGTTATAATATCAATTGACTTGCACTGATTTATTTTTTCACACTTTAATTTTTTCACACACAAAAAAAATATTAATTAAATCAATCTTCTCATTGAACAATTTTTCTTTCCTTTTTTCTTTTATCGGCACTAAGAAAACATTTAAAAAATTAATATTTCTTATTTCGGGAGAAGAGAGCAAACTGTGTCAGCATGTAATGAATACCGTCATAAAACTAGTAACACAAATTTTCTTTTTTCTTCTCTTAGATTTTTCCTCCTCTTTTTTTGTGCTGCTTGCTGTGTTCGTTCTACATGGAGAAGCAAAGTATATTGTATGTGTGGTGTGCTCTGCAACAATATCAAAACTCGCGCGCGCTATTCAGTAGCACAAGTGTGACATGATGTTGTGTCACATTCATAAAATGTTTGTTGCACAACATCGTCACGTGTGACGTGATGTGTTTCTGACAGAAATGATAAAAGTTTTTCCAATCATTTTACTTTCTTTCCTCGTTTCGAGCGGTTCTTTTGAACACACAGCATATGTGGTGGATGCGAATGAAAGGGAAATGATGTTCTTTTTTTTTCATTCTCGCTCCACTGATATGCTGATGACATCATAAGAAAACTGTCATAGACATCGATTTTTGTCGAAAAATGGAAATTTTATGATGAAAACGTGTCTACGTGGATATCTTAACGTTCGTTTTTCATGCCTTAATAATAATAGTCATTCATGCATTTACCCGAAATTTTCATCGATCTCCCTTCTTTTGTAAATAATGGACATGATGATAAGATAACGAGCCTTTATTTATGTTGTTGCTCTCTGTCTCTAGATACATATACACATGAATGTATGGTTGGATTGCCAAATTGGTGAACTACCGATTGCCTTTCTATTAAGATAGTGTGTGCTGAACCTTTTTTGAGTTGCTGGGCATGAATCAAGGTTTTTTTCAAACACGTTTGGTACAGAAAGGTTCAATTACAGACAATTGACTGATGATCAAACTTGGTCTTAGTCTTCCTACAGCATGGCTGGGATAAACCCAAGAAACAGGTCTAATCAACTTCATAGACTGTCAGGTACGATTATTAACTGGAACTTCTAACATTTAAAGTCAAAGAGAAAGATCCTTAATTCCAATATTTGATGGACATCATTCAGCATATTTCGTGCACAAAACACATTGAACTGACTAATCCCGTCCCGCATCACGTAACTCACCAGACACTCCCCACATAAATTGGTCTATTGGTTCATGAAACAGGGAATTAGCTTATGAGGCGAAAGCAGAGGAAATAAGAAGTTTAATCAAATGAAATGCAAAAAGGAAGGAAAAAGAAAAAATCAATTTGAAGTCATATGTTCATCGTCGCTTATATGAAACAAGCTTGAGGTGAATTTAAGGTGTGTCTCTTGACTTTTATGATCTCTATCATCTATTCGTTCATATCAATAAGATAGATTAGTAGGAAATCAAGGATTTTAAGCGCATATGTGGATAAACATGCTATCAAGCAACTGCCTGGACAACCAGCGACCATTCTTAAAAAATATTGCTAACCCATAGATCATAAATTAAGTACATGAAGAGAAAAGAGAAAATTCTATAAGAGAATCAATCGCACGTGGTTAAAAACAAGTAATAATAAAGTCGGAGAATATAAAAATTGGATTTTTCACTGCAGCAGGAAGAGAAACTACAAAAATAGCAATAACTGAATAAAGCATATTACGGTAATGATGGAAATGAGAAGTGAACTTATGTCATGAACCATTTAACAGGTCGTATAGTTATTCATTCCTTACAATCTAAAATAAGGCATTGAGTTCTGCAAATCATCATCATCACTGAATTTTCACGGTCTTTTTCTCCCGCCTGTGCCATTTAAAAATGCTCTATCATATTTTTAGAAACATTACAGAAACGACCTTTCATTGTTAATTTTTATCACTCTGCATGTAAACAAGTGTGAAAGAATATTGCCAAGGGACATTGAGTGACGCAATTTGTGGGAACTAACTCATGTGATTAAAATGAAACTTTTTTTTTGTTTGAAATTATTTAGGCACGTGTAAAATTATTTTATGCTTGTGTTGTTTCATTTGAGGAGGAGGATATAGAACATTCTGTCATTGGCAGTGCTTGTCTGAATGTTATAGACAAACTGAAGATCCAGCAATTTTTTTAATCAGATTTGTCTCATGTTTAAAATGCTAGAAAACATGAATGAGAATGATGAAGCTTGAATCTAAGTGAAAGCACTTCCATGTGCGATTGTTGTAAATTTATGGTAATAAGAGATGAAGATTCTTTTTGGCATTTTCATATTTTAAGAATACAAATTTCCCCTATCAGCATAAAATAGAAATTTTTGCGAACGGAACTTCTCAACAGTCATTGCGAATTTAAGATATCCAAGTCAATTTGAATATTTCGAGGACCCTTTTATTGCCTATTAAAACATTTTTCACAAAAAAATTTTTTTTATTATAAGCTTTCGTCTCTGTTTTGTATCAGAATTCTGTTTTTAGAATCCTTTTAACCTACATTAATATCAACGCATGAGGCCTTCATCCCGAAGAGCAAAAAAAAAAATGGTTACTTAATGTGCCATTCATTGCCATCCACAATGGCTTGTAATAAATTTTTCAAACATTAAAATAGATCTATAGACTATAGATAATAAAATTTGCAGCACTAAATTATCATCGTCTAAGTCACATTATGTAAATTACAACAATCATCAAGAGAAGCGGGTGGATGGGGGAGGATGTGGAAGACATGATATTTATAAAAACATAAACATTCTTAAAAACTTCGATAAAAATACATTATTACTAAATAAAGTATCTTCGTCTTACGGATGCCTCAAGAGCTGTGAGTTATTCTGATAATGGAATCACACACGATAATGATGTTATTAAGATAGAGGATATGATATCTCGTAATTTTCAGTTCATCGGGGAAATAAGTTTAGAGGAAATTGAGTAATCTGTGCATTGAGATGTAAGTTGTATGCTGTACACGATTTTTTCATTCAATCTTCAGGAAATCGTGCTTGTTGTGGGATTTTTTTTTTTCAGGGAGAATTGAAACAAAAGCTGCTGTAGTTGTCAAACTTTTGAGTTATGAACTGAAAGTGATTCTGTGAACAAATGAGTGAGAATCTAATATTTTTGAGCTACTGGTGTTCTTTCAAAGCCTTTCTTGTAGCTTCATCATTTGAATATTGTGAAAATTGACGAAAAATACGGATTTAAATATAAATTCCAAACAATTTGAGGAAAATGATTAATTGGATAATGTATAAAGGTAATGTTTTATTAAAGGTACGACTTATAACATTCAGATTTGAATATTCATTCCTTTAATAAGACATTATATAATGTCGTGAGCATTGTGCGAATTCTTGTCGTAAGGACAACACTCTATATAATGATTGAGAGATCGGTTTCTGGTGGGAATCGAACCCATATTGTCACAAAAGAGGGTAAAAGATATTCATCCTGTTGACCAACCACTCATGCCACAGAAGTCTAGCTCTCGAATCAGCAGATTCTCCTTTATATGGCTTGATACACGAGATTCCAATCTGCCCTGGCAACGCAAACATTTACTCGACCAATGCCCAATTTTCTATTCGGAATCATAGTTAAAAACATCGTAAGATCATTTCCAATAATCAACTCTTGCCTTATTTATCAAGTGTAAGTCAAGTTTCCTAATGAACTCACATGACATCATCAACTCAATCATTTAACAAGTTCACAGACTAAATAATCCTCAAAAAAATTACTATTATCCTCTATCTGATCTAAACATCTGAATATTATTGACATTAAAGTCAATGTCGAGCATCTCATTTGAATTCTCTATAGCACATCAATTTCTCGTCATTACCAAAGCGAGTGAACGATGAAAGTGTGGATTTTTGAGAATTTTAAGATAATTAAAATCATCATTTTTCCTCTTTCTTTCCAACCCTCAAGGCTTCATATTCACTTTGCCCTTTTTACGCTCCGTATATTTGCGCGTTGACATTTTTATAATATCATCATCATTCCGACTTGAGTTTATGATTCCCATGAGACTCTAATTCACATCATTCTTCTCGTCGTTTTATCACTTCTGTTCTTGGTTTCGTGAGCTAAAAATAGAATCTTTATCGTAGAAATTCTATATTTAAATGAAAGCATATAAAAACAGCGAAGAATGCGTGCGAGAGAACTCTTAATTCTGAATTCATTTACTCGTACTGTTGCTGGTTGCTGATGTTATTGCAAATTACAATAAAATACAATGTTCCCTTTTTAATTTTCTATCTGTCGACATTTTAGTGTCAAAAACAAATAAGAGACACAAATTACAAGGGCGAACAAAAATTTAATGGCAATGCAACTTAATTGCCCGACAACAAGACAGCAACAAAAGTCATAAAATAATCAGAGAGCTATTAACAAGTCCATTCTTCTGCAAGGCTTCTTCCCCACCCATCTTCATCAAACAAAAAAAAATCACCCATCCTCATATTTAATTGATAATGAGGCATGGCATAAAAAAAACTAATTGGTTTTAGACTCTCATACAAACATAAAAAGGAGGCACAAAAAGAGGAAATCGCGTCATGGCGTCAATGTTCAATGATCATGAGATGAGAAGAGGACAAAAAAGGCAAACAAGGGAATGTCCTTTTATGCATGTGCTAATTTTTTTCTAGCACCAACCTCCGATGGCTTGCTTGCTCCAAATTAAAAATTCTATTTTTTTGTCCTCAATTTTACAAAAGCTTAATGCAATTTCCTGTGGATTTAATGTCATAATGATGATTTACAATGTTTCATTCAGGTCGGCTGACTGTGGATGAGGATGCGAGGAAATGGGATTATGCTCAAGGTTAGAGGATCTACAACCGGCGTACAACCGTAGAGAAGGAGGCAGAACAGCAACAAAAGAAACTAGCGGAAGTAGCTGTTATAGCCAGGGACAGAAACCTGTTCAACCGCTTTATGAACGCCCTACGATTCACAGTGGATCAATAGGAACTAATCACCATTAGAGGATCTGGACTGAAAAATTTTGACAAGATCTATCCACGTTAATCGAGAATTTCATTTCGATCGCAAGCGTGGTAGTACGAGAGGTGTGTGCTTTTCTTGTGCTCCTATCAAAAGTATTAAGTTTAGTGATTCTTGTGGCTGTTGGCGGCTGAATTAGCAGCTATCTTCGTGGAGGAGCTACCTAAGGTGCCAATAAAGATTTCAGAACTGTCAAGCATAAGTTGTAAGGATTAAACTAATTTAATGTTTGTCCGTGAATAGTGAATTGTTGTTGTACAGTTATTTCCAGTCATTCACCCGCATAGCCAATTGATATCCAGTCCTAACTTATGCTCATTTAGCATTAGTTACAGACTGATCAAAGGGAACCTGAATTAATCTCCATATCTCTGAACTAACATTCCAAAAAACTCGCGAATTTTTCTTGGTTGTCTATAACCCAAAAACTCAATTACAGTAAGACATTAACTCCCCCAAGCCAAATCGCTTAAAATGCCTCCAAAGAAATCCAGTGAAAGTGGCGAAAAAGCTAAAAATCAAACGATCATGGATGCCTTTAGACAAAATCAAGATAAGTCAACTAAGATAAATAAATCGAAAGGCATCAGCGGTTCCAGCAATACAAGTAAATCAAAAGAACTAATTGAATCACTTAAATGTATCGAAAATATCCAAAATGTTGAGGATGTTAAAGCTTCTCTGTTAATAATGGCTAAAGCAATAGAGTCATTGTCATGTGATCAAGAAACTAGCAAGTCCACGTTGGATAATTTAACAAACGATATTGATGATCTATCAGAACATGTCAATTATCAACTCACAAGCTTAGAAGACAATTTGGCTGCTCACAAGAATGATTCTGAGGATAAATTAATGGCATTAAAGGTAGCTACAGACATCAGATATTCTAAACACTTTCTGAAAATATTTGTGAGAGATGATAAACGTATGAAGGATGTGACCAGAATCAATGCAATTGCAGAAGCTACAAAAATACTAAATGAGTTAAAATTATCGCTTGGTTCATCAAAAATCGTGAGTGGTGAAACTCGATTTGAGAAAAGAAATCTGTTTGGGCCAGCTCGTTTCATTAAACACATTGTAGTAACATTTAATGACTTTGTCACAGCTGAAAGGATTCTCTCTGACTTCCTGATGATGAAAAAAAAAAACACGAAAGATAGTGCGAATAAAGATGGACAAAATACTTTCGCCAGTAGTTCACTGAATGATAAGTATTACTTGGAAATCCCGTCTACCTATGAGATGCGGAAAATAATGTCAGTATGTAGAGAGTTAAAGAACGAGGAGGACATAGAAAAAATTGTGTACGGTCCCGAAAGTGTCAAAGCTATAATGAAAAGGAAAAACAAAGATGACACGAACGAAATCCCAAAAAAATACGAAGTGAGAAACTTTACTCAGATAGACAATATGAGAAAGAAATTTAACATGAAATTCAGTGACATCCCATCCAAGCAAATATATACAAAAGAATATTGGCAGAAGAAAAACGATAGCTATAAAAAGGGAACTGGCAAAAGAAAGCGTGGCAAATCGCTAGAGTACAACTCGGAAGCAAAAAGAGACAGAATAGATATCAGGGGCACTCCTACTCAATCTCTGGACTCGTCTATGGAATCATTTAAAGAGATAGACGAATGACATGAAAAATCACAATCCCCTGAATCTGCTAATGAGGTAGTGAAAAGCGTTCATTCATTTAATCCTCGCCATAACTACCCATTATCTAAAATAATTTCTCTTTTAAAATCACAGGATAATTCTAATAAATTAAGCGTTTTAAACTGGAATGTTCGCTCTATTAAATCTTTAAATGCATTTACTAATTTTAAATTTGAGATTTCAGGGATTGTGAATTATTTAGACATAATTATGCTGACAGAAACATGGATTGAGAAAAATAGCAAGTTCGACATGTATAAATTAAATGAATTTAATTCGATAAAATGTAGTAGGGATTTGAAGTGCTGTGAGAAGAAAAGCGGTGGTGGCATCCTGATATACATAAACAAAACATATAGTTATAAAGTAATTTTTAATAAATCCGATAATTGCTGTGAGATACTGGGAGTTGAAGTACATTATAATAAGACTGATTCAGTCTTGTTTATATGTATTTATAGATCGCCCAATGCCGATATTATTAAATTCTTTAAAGATTTCGAGACAATACTCAGCAACTTTCAGGACAGGAAAGTAGTCATTGGGGGTGATATGAATATTGACTTATTAAGTCGAGACATAAAGACAACCCAATACTCTGATCTCCTAAGCGGCTATAATGTCAATGTGTCAAATAATGCTATCACGAGAAATTCTAACAACACAATTATTGATCACGTACTAACATTAAATATGAATAATGATACCCAGTCTATAACAGCCGAAAAGTTGAGCTCTTCAGATCACAATATGATTATCAGTTTAATTAATGTACATAACACATCCATAGCAAAGAGCAAAAATGTGTCCTTTAGTAAATTCGATTTTGATCTTATGAGAGAAAAGTTTTACATCAACATGCCTGCTTTTCTAGATGGAAATACAAACAAAATGACGTCAGCTTTAATTACATCAATTAAACAGGCTATGGCGGAAGCCTCATACTCTCACACGTATAACTTAAAACTTAATGATTGTATACCAGTATGGGCCAACGAGACATCATTTAGATTACATAAAAGAATCAACAATATTGAAAAAAAAATCGGAAAATTAATGAATCTTGGCAAACCCACAAATAAATTAAGAGCAATCCAACAAGTTGTTAAAGATAAACTTAATAGACATAATATATCAAGAGCCCAAAAATACTATTCTGATTTAATAAATGAAAATCCTAACAGAACTTGGCATGTGGTTAACAAAGTGCTTGGACGGGACAAAAAGTCTAACTCAAGTATCACTCTTAATATAAACGACATATCCATAAATGACGAAAAAGTAATTGCTGAAACACTTGCTGAATACTTTGAGGCTAATCTAGCAGGTGAAAACCAACCAGTCATCCTAAATTATATTGGTCCACAGAATAATGAATGCATGTTCTTTGAAGTAGTCACATATGAAGAAGTTTATGAACTCTTGTTGACAATTGACAGTAAGAAGGCGGCTGGCAGCGATAACGTCCCTGGAAAAATTATAAAAGAACTGGCAAGAGAATTAGTGATTCCATTAACTGAAATAATTAACAAAGCTGTACTGACATCACAATATCCACAACAATTTAAAGAAGCTCACATAATCCCAATTTACAAAGGTGGTGACAAAACAAGCAAGGATAACTACAGGGGAATTAGCCTTCTACCTATTCTTAACAAAGTAATGGAACTCATCATATTGAAAAGGATAAGTAGCTTCGTGAGACACACAAAATTGGAGGATAACTCTCAATACGGTTTTAAAAAAGGAATCGGAACTAATGATGCAGTGTTTAAATTTTTAAATGAGTCGATTGGCATTCTTGACGAAAATAAGTTATGCATTGTAGTGTTTGTGGATTTGAAAAAAGCGTTTGATTATGTCAATCATGACGTCTTATTGTATAAATTGGATAAAATTGGAGTGAAAGGATTCGCGCATGATCTTCTAACAAGCTATTTGAGTAATAGATTTTTCTCGGTTAAGATTGGCAATGCATTAAGTTCTAAGAAAAGGATAAAGAAAGGAGTGCCTCAGGGTGGTGCTGCCTCACCGACGCTATTCAACATTAATCAAGTTGACATGCAAAACTTGAACATCACCTCCAAATCAATAAAATATGCAGATGATTTGTTAATTTATAGGGAGGTCAATAAAGATTATTTGGATGAAGGTTTAAAGGAAGTAGCTGAGGATCTGGTCTGCATCAGTAATTATTATCAAGATAACGGTCTGTCAATCAACTTCGACAAGACATCCTTTATGATATTAAAGAATTCTTCGAATGACACTGCTCCAGATACTTTGAGCCTAAATGACGTAACGAAAATCGCAAAAGTTAAGGAACAGAAATATCTGGGGATTATATTTGACGAGAACCTGAACTTTAAAATGCAATTCGAAACGCTAATTGATAAACTGACAGACTCATTGAAAGCTCTAAGGATTATCAGGAACCATTTGCCTGTTGATGCCCTAATTAAATTCTTTCACGCTCACTTCATGAGCCATTTGTATTACTGTGCGTTCATATACACTAAACTAACAAAGGAAGACCTGAAGAGACTACAACGTCTACAAAACTGGTGTATTAAAGCGATCTTTAGACTAGACTCGACTCATGAAACGGCTGATCTTTACAAAACATACATGTGCAATACACTGCCAGTCATCGGAGTGATCTACTATACAATGATTACTAATATAAAAAAGTCTCTACTCATCAATTCCGATTTACTTCCAAAATTTACAACCATTGAAAGCAACAGAAGATCCAATGGAACATTAGAAATGAAAAATTTCAAAAGAAAGAATAGAATTGGTATCGAAGCTAGTTATCTAGGAATTAAACTGTTTAATCAGTTACCAGAGGAACTAAGAAATATTAAAAAGTTATATAAGTTCAAATTTCATTTGAAAAAGTACTTACTTTGTGAATTGGATCTACTGCTATCAGATGAACAGCTTAATTCCAGGAAGATTAGTCGAGCTGATGGATGAGGATGCTTTGCAGCACGAGTGATGATTCCGTATCAGGCTGTTTATATTATTTCCTTTAATTATTTGATTCGCATGCACTTCCGCGAAATACTTGTCCGTTAAAATTCAACTTGCTCAATACAACTGCACTGAAAACCCCACAACATAATCAACGAAACCGTTTAAATGTTTTCTCGTCAAAGTTTCGTTAAATTTCCATTTCGAATATTTTATGACCGTTTTAAATTGAAATATTAATATTGTCTTTCTTCATGCAGGCCTTTCTTCATTTCTGTGTCTATTTCTTCTTCCTTCTCATTTAGAGTGACTAAGAAATGACTGAGATTAATGATGGTTGCATTGTGGAGAGCTATGACTTGCCAGTATTAACTTTACGTCATGCGCCCTACAAAAATGGAGTTCTGATACGTGATTTATGTAAAAACATCAACAGGAATGACTTATTAAATCAACTCGTTGCATCACTTCTCCTAAAAAACCAAGTTAACAATTTATTTGGGGTCTACTTCATCAATGAGTGTATGGGCACGTCAGATAATTTATCAGTTGTGCTATTACTTCGAAATGTCAAGAAGCTGTATAATGAGTTGAAAGAATACCACAAAGGCAAGGATGAACTGCACTTTATTCGAATAAATGGAGTATTGAAGGAAGTGATTGATCTAAAGAAAACTAACTACGACCTCATGTTTTCAACGAACGACATCAGATATACTAGCAAGCTTCTTTTCTTCGACAATTCTCGCGATCTGTCGCTGCACCTGGCTTGGAATATCTTTGACCGAATCATTGTAGATAAACTCAACGAAATCAAGTCATTAATTGTCACCAAGAGGAAAATATTTCTAGTCTGCTCTTCTGAAAACGGATACGCTGATGTACTAAGATCATTACTACTCAAGTTCGGAACTGA
Organism: Chironomus riparius; assembly: GCA_917627325.4. NCBI lineage: Eukaryota > Metazoa > Arthropoda > Insecta > Diptera > Chironomidae > Chironomus > Chironomus riparius. The sequence continues at coordinate 45,588,037 of OU895877.1, forward strand.
CTTAAATCTGCAAGAATCACGGGAAAGCTTGGTGTTTGTCAAAAAAAGCTCAGCCACACCGCTCTCATTTAATATGAACGGACATATTTCTGTCCAAATTACCAACAATAGAAATATTTCATAATGCATTATCAATTTCATCTTCGATTCGCTTAGGAACCTTATGTGGATTCCTTCATATTGCTTATTTAGCAAATAAACTCAGAACACTTAATGGGATTATTGTTATTAGATAACTTCATGAATCCTCTGAGTAACTTTTAATTAGTAAACATCCCTTCCTATTTTATTCATATATAGATGTTAAAGTAACTTTCTCTCTCCAATCACGAAAGTGGTAGCAACTCTATTTCAAAATTATTGTATGCATCATATATATATATATATATATATATATATATATAAGTATATATATATATATTTTTTTTTTTGTGAAATCTTATATCTTAGAATTGCCAATAAATAATAATAATAAGATGAAACTTTTGAGTTACCAGGAAATATAATTGATTTTAGAGACACTTATGAAGTTTTGAGTCAATCCTGCTCAAAGGAGTAGACTTAAAAACCATCCACACTAAATTCATACCCGAAAACTAGCGTAAATCTTCAATTATGAATGCCATTAAAAATAAACAAAAAATGCGCTTGTAATTCTCAAACTAAATGTTATATGATACCATGACTTGAATTACAGCCGCTTTTTAAACTTTTTCCCACCAATAATAAATGAAATTTCCGCTCAACGCACCCATTTCATCATACAATCAATTTGATGATTTAACAATAACAAATATTATGAGGTAAGAACAATAAAACAGTATTTTCAGATCCTATCGTTTAGGACAGGAACTAGAAAAATTAGAGCAAGCAAATATAAAACAATTTTCCATGCCGGCATACAATATTTTTTGTGCCAACTCCTAAAACATATGCAAATAGTAATACACTCACCTCATCACACGAATGACATCGCGGTTTTAAATTTTCAGCATAGTGCCTCTCGCAATATAATTTTCCTTCATGCACACAATATGTTAAATCGACGAGTAACTCATCACACGATTCACATTTGAAGCAGCGCGGATGGAAATTCAACTTAATGACGAGAAAAAAAAGAAAAAATTTTGATTACGCACAAATAAATTAATTAAAAAGTTTTTATGGGTTCATGTGTCTATAAAATCTAATTTCTCATGTCACTCACTTCATCACTCAATTTTGGTGCATTAACACACATCTCACCCTGATTGATAACTTCAGTGCATGTTGAACACTTTCCAGATGTCGATGCATCTCTCACAAATCCAACGTCGAGAGCTAATTCATTTCTAGCAGAGATAAAATCATCATAGGAAGCTCGATTTTCAGCATCGACATGCTTGCAATAATTGATTGTAAGGTCTTGACGTGGCAATTGACACGAGAGCTGCTTGTCTCGGTACTTTTCGCCTGTCGAGCCAATTTTAGGCACTTTTTCCTGAGGCAATAAGTCAAAATAACGCTGTATTTTGCTGGATGTTAAGATCTAATTAGAAAGAATAGAATTAAAAAGTTTTAAGGATGTTGAACGATTCAGTTCCGTACCCCTGGCGGTGTCCATGTATAGCCAAGTTTCTTAGCATCAATCTGTGATGTCTTCGAGTCAATTTTAAATCCCAGCCTCTCTTTAACATTCTGCAATTGTTCATGATATATCTCATGATTCTCTCGTGGACATTTGCAAGCCTGACATGTCTTCCTATAAAAGCATATTGGATAGAAAGTGGAAAATTTACATTTAATTCCATTATTTATCAAGATTATATGTCACAAATTGTGAATAGATAATGTGTGTCTAATAAAAATGAAAATGATGTGAAACAAAAATAGACATTTTGTGCGCTATCATGCAAGAAAAAGCGGAAATTAAGTTTTTCTCCTCCTTTTTTTTTGGCAATCCAGCCAATGATGACCAAATGGAATCTATTTGACTACCTAATTTTCAGTCCAAAAAAGAACAAAAAAACTTTTTTTTGCATAGAAAAGAGCAACAAAAATCAATAAAAATGGGCATGGGTTTGGCTGAGCGCGTGGCTATATGCTGATTAAAAAAAGCCATTTAACTAAATTCACTAAAGGGTAACAAAAGATAAATGTGTAATAAAAAGAGAGCTTTAGGTTAAATGTTAGCTTTTGTATTGATGACTGCCTTCGCTCACACAATTCGATCACTAAATTTCATTGTCTTCACATGATTTGATAACTGACATTTGTATTAATTTGTTTTAAGCACAAAAGCCATGACTACAAGTGTTAAGAGTTGAAGGTCAACAATTAAAAAAGAAGTGAAGGAATAGAAATATAAATGAAGTCAGAAAAGAAATGAAAACAATAAAAATTTATCAGAGTTGTTTTGGGGGTTGTTCACAGATGACGTCTAGAGTTTGATAAGCCCAGTTTTGGAATGACTTCACAGCATCAACTTCCCAAAAGCCAATTCTCAGAGAAACTGGACTCAAAGTTCAATTTTACTGTCTAGTCATCACAAAACTGAAAAACCGTCTTCAGACCATACCAAAAATCAGACATCATTAATGAACGACACCTCAGGCAATTGTGGTATCCAAAGAATGTCTGTAAATCTGTCATTTACTCTTCTGATCATTCCGTTTGTTTAAAAAACAATTCAATAAATGTAATATACAGCTGGTTTCCATAATCCACACACCAAATGACACATATGCCTGCACCACAACTCTGAACGTGCTAATGGAAAGTATGAACATATTGATGATTGCTTTGAACAGTTACCTCACAATCAAATCGAAAATCTCTTGCTGATTGAAGATCTTACAATATAAGTTTAATACTTTAATGCAGGAATATCGCATGGGACTGTTCAACGCCTCAACGTCCTTCAGTGGACAATCTAACATTTTTTTTTCGTATGTTTTGTGTTACTTTTTATCACAATTTATCTTCTTTTATTTGATTTAATTTAATTTAATTTATTATTATTTTTCTTTGGTGCTTTCGTTGACTTGTTACATTTTATGTGCCTAATAGGACTCTTTTTTTATGTTTATCACTTCGTTAAAATTAGCATGCTTCAAATGATTTAATGATAATACTGGCTAGTTATATGTTTATATGGCATCTTTTACATAGATCTATTATATTTTATGACACAATTTCATATTCATTTTTTTTGCATAGTTTCTTAATAATAATAACTTCACATTTTGCTGGAAACAAAAAAAAACAGATTTCATAAAATGACCGTGAAAAATGAAACACTATAAGATGCTTTTCATCCATTGTCATAAAAATAAGAAGAAGGAAATTTATTTTTCAAATGGAGTGTGTGGCAGAATGTTAATCGTTTACTTGGCATCACTTGGAATCGTAAAAAGATATTTCTTTTTGTTTTATTGATTTAATATGTATGAAAATTTTTATTTTTAAAATTGCGATTTAAAATTTAATTTCGCTCCGTTGGGGAAAAAACAGAGAAGATTGCTCTCTTATGAGTTTCTTAAATGTTATGTATGGTTTGAGCTGAACGATAAATCTTCTGTAATATTTGAGATTATTTTATTGTAATATCAAGTAAGAATATCTTTAAGCTGTTGATAGGTTCATTTTGATTAGTGACTGGGTGAAAAAGGTGTGTCTAGGGTATTTTTAGGTGACACTAAGGATTGGGCTATTATTTTATGACCCAAAATAGGTGAAGGTTTGAATTTTTTTCGTGAAATAGCATAGCATAAATGAATTTGACGCTCTGGTTATGTCTCTTTTAGACATCCCCTCTTAAAATGAAAATACATCGTGAATTCCCTAGCGTTTCAGATTCTTAAATCCTAACCTATTTTATCGTCCAAACAAAATTAGAATCCAGTGTGGCTATTAGCTCCTGACTAATGAGGGCTCACCAAAATTCAGCAAATAAGCTTTAGTGGGCAGTTTTATAAACAATTTCGCTTTCCAGAGACTACAAATCAGGCTTAAAGCCACGATTTTCGTAAATATGTTCCAAAAACTTTAAAATTTGACTAGCTAGTTTCTAACCTGCGATTACTTTGCATTGATGTTGCAGCATTTATGTATCGAATGAGCATATTGCCAACTAGGAAAGTCTGTACTCTTTCATATCCCTCAAGCTTTCCTTTTAAAACTACACATCCATAGCTTTATCTACAACAACACAATTATGTTGGTTGGTCCATTATCTGCTTCGTTTTTCAAAGGACATCTTTTTTTTTTATTTTACAAAAATAAAAAAGTTTTGTGTTGTTCTAATTCGTCCAGAAAACAAATTAAATTGGTAGACACGTGGGATGTCCTCTATTTTATTTTCAAGTCCTCTATTTATTTTTTTAAAAAATATACCCTGTCATTATGCCTTTTGACCAAACAATTCAACGTAAATCATCAAAAATGCGCTCTAATTCCAACACATTTCAACAAAAATAGACTATTTGCTAATTTTACAGAAAAACCATGCTGACAGTTTAAGAGAGCACGAAGTGACACTGGAATAAATGTGTCGATAGAAAGATGAATTAAATTCATACAAAATATCATCATAAAGTCTATAAATAACATTCATATGCTCAAATAAAAATATAATTATTTCAACTCGGAGACCACATTTAGTCCCATCACTACTTATTGTGACAAACGAAAGCGAAAATCTTTCTTATTTTAATTTCTGAAGAAAAATTTATTTCATTTGCTGCCCATGAAAATTTGTACAGCTTTTATTTTTGTTTCATCTTTTTGATTAATTTCTGGCATCATAAATTCATTCAAAATTGTAAGGACGGAATAAAATGAGAAGAGATTTTCCCATCATAATTCATACGAGATTTTTCGTCAGAGTTATTTTTTAATAACAAACATGTTTTTAGTTTTTCATTTTTTTCTCTCATAAAAAATAAACTTGGTCGTTTGGGAAAATTATTATTTATTTGCATTGGAGAACATGCATGCTATTTTTTGTCTGGTATGGCTATATATTTACTAATGTCTATGTTGGAGTGATTTGATTAATCCATTAAAAACTTTGATCTTAATTTTTAATTGAAAAGATAATTGATTGAATAAAAGAACCCGTCAAATTGTTTATAGGAGTCATATTAATTTTTATAAAGTACTAACTTTTTATTGATACTTGATTGATGTTTGTTTAAGATTTAGCTGTGATTCGAGGAATGAGTTAATAAAGTCTATTGAATTATTGAATAATTTGAATTTTCACTTTAAATTAAATATTGTTGCTAATGAGTAATGATGATTGTATTAATCATGGACAACTTAACTTGATTTAACAGCTGTTGATGTCATCAATGTGAGATATTATTCAAATTTGCATTTTGCGATATAATTAGTAGACCTACATGAGAAATATAAGCTCATAAACTAAAGGATAGATTAATTTTATTTAACTCCTTTAAGATCTAAGTTCGAAACTCATCAGATTAAATCGACTAATTTGAACAAGAAATCTAGGTATGTCGCACAAAAGGAGAGAACTGAATTGGCCAATTCTAATCCATTGAAATGCAGTTTCTCTTGCTTATTTTAGAGGCTATAGACAGAACTATCACTAAACAAGCAGATGCCATACTAAGGACTGGTGGTTCTACTTATTAAAATATCTTTGAAAAGCATATAAAATTCAGAAATGTGTCTAAAGCATTATACAGATGTGCAACTATTTGCTTAGACCAATGCTCTCAGGATTAATTCCATAAGATTAGGTCCATCCCTTTCATTAATTCAATCTACAATTTTAAACATCCAATAATTAAATCAACATTAAAATTGCAATACCGCTCCAGCCTCAATCTGAATTTAATGACATCAGAATAATTAAAATGTTTTCAAAATTCGAGAATTCCGAAAGCGACAACAAAACAAAAATTCCACCATAAGGTCCATAATCAGTTTAAAATTCCTCACACAAAAAGCCATAAAATTATAATACAATTATCGACTTAATTTGCGTAAAAAAAAAACAGTAAAGAAAAGAGTAAAAATAAGTTGTAAAATGTATTGCAAATGTATAAATTATTTTCATAAAAGAAACGAAGGAGAAGAAAAACTACAGGGAATAATTTATTGAGTGTATTAAAAGTGACTTTTATAGCCCCTTAGAAGCTCTTTATGAACAACTACTTAGCACTTTATAATTACACGATTTAAGTATTTCGATTGGCTCTTGGATGTAATCTGGGATCATTGAGTAGAAGAAAACTGGGAAAATCAATGAAAAATTATTTGGGGTTCATTCATAAATGATTTACAATTCTTGATTGTGACTGCATAAGCTCACTTAAAGTTTAGGAAAGCAAAAATTAATGTTTTGTGAATAGGGTGATTTGAAAGATCCGTTACGGTATGCATAAAATTATTTTATGACACTCCTCTCATTTATGAATTAACCCCTCTCATGTCAAAAGTTTATTAATTCAAGATTTTATTGAAAAAAAAATATTAATTAAACTGTAAGAAAATTTTATTCGATTTTTTCCTAGAATTTCCCACCCTGGCCCAATTTTCAAGTTCAAACTATTCGAATAGCGCTTCTCAAGCCGATCACTGTCAGTCCAGTATGAATTTTAATAGTTTACAAATAAGAAGCTCAAATGTTTAACAAAGAAATTGGCAATCAGAAGGAACGAAAAAAAAAATTGTTCAAGAATGAAAGACGAAATGATTTGTATTATTGGAATGGAGCAGTTGCTAATGATTTGTTTACACACTTTGAATCTGTTCTTCACCCTGTGGTTCATAAATCATGGAAACGCATCTTTCGTTTGCTTTATAAATAAACTTATGAGATGTATAAGATTGAATTGAGAGATAATAATAATAATATTATAGCCATTTATGCTCGATTGAATGAACATTATAATTAGATTATTTATATTAAGTGAGAAAAGGTGACGGAGTTTAATTAATTTCAATTACGAATATGCATACGATTATGATCTTAAATACACCCACAAATCATCAGCATTGAACTTGAATTGTGCCTCAATTAATCATCAAAATCGCTCAATCAAATGATAAATCGTTATGATTTTGCCCTTAAGTAATAGTTAAACACGTATAAAATTGCAATTAATGTGCTGCTTATCAGTGGCTTATCTCTATTTGACCGTGCTTCATCATTCACAAAACAATTTCATTGTACCGAAATTTCGCGATGTCTGAGTGCCTCCTGCTTGATAAGAAATTACGTCACCCACTCGACTAAGGAGCGGTGATGCTTTTTGACAAAAGAATGAAATTCTGAAGCAGGGTCAAGTTAATAAAATTCTAATCACAACATCCATAAAAAATTTGGAAATAAAATTTATCACCATAATATTCTCTGTCCAATTAATGCCTTCATAATTTTTTTTGCGCTTAAAATATTTTCATCCACACATGCACATACAACTTCTCCTATTATTATTATTATTACATTTTTATCTATAAACAAACTCTGATATCATTAAATGATGCTGGGTTATAAGTCCAGAAACTATAAGTCCAGAGATTATAACTCCAGAAAATCAAAGTCAATAAAGGTTTATAAGTCCAGATACAAATTGCACCTGGACTTAAAAACCTCACGTGCAGTTTATAAGTCCAGGTACAGATACAGCTGGAATTATAAACTGCACGAGAGGGTTTTAAGTCCAGGTACATTTTATATCTGGACTTATAAACCTCACGTGTGGTTTATAATTCTAGAAAATTTACAAATTTTACTTATAATCTCCCAGTGCGATTATAAATCCAGATACATTTTTTTGGACTTATAATCTTTGAAAATTATTTGATATAATTTCAAATTTTTATATTCATACCGTATTCACGTGTGAATCTATTGGTTTTGTTCAGATTGAAAAATCAGTTTTTTGCATTCTGTGAGAAAACAAAGCAAAGAGGATTTTGTTTCCCCTTTTTATTCTTGTATTATTTATATTTTAAATGTTAACATCCAGATCGAAAAATGTGATTTTTATAAATTTTTACACGTTACTGTACCTTGTTTTCTATTCAATCTTTTTGTAAAAGGTAAAATCATAGTCAAAACCAGCAGAATTTACGAAAAATTACATTAACTGTAAGGACAGCTAAGCACTTGTCTAAGCTATAAACACCATCTGTATTTACAACTGTTTTTACTTATACACATTAAACTACAGCTGTAAATTGATTTTAACGTAACGACGTAAGTTCATCTGTAATCTACAGCTGTAATTTTAGTACAGCTGTAATTTGATGCTAAATAGTATAGGGTAAAGATTACTATCAAAAAAGTGCGCAAATTTCAAAATATTTTTGCGCAAATTTCAAAATGAAAACTTAAATGTCAATTTTCTTAACGTTTTAATGTTTTTTCACAGATTAACTAAATTTGAGTCTCCTGATTATCTTTTCTACAAGCTTAAGAAAGCAACTGATGCTCATCGCTATCCCACAAGGCGTGCAAACGATTACATTCTTCTTAACTATACGAAAGCACGATCGCAGAACAGTTTGCTTTACAAAGGACTTAAACTTTTCAACGACTTCCAGAATTATCGAAGAGGTATAGCCCAGGAAAGGCAAACAACAATTCAATTGGCCGCAAAAGAATACGTCAAGGAGAAATTTCCTTTAAACTAAACTCTAAACTCTCTAGGCATTTCTGTGAATTCCGTCGATATTTGTGTCATACTGCTTTTCTTCCATGAGATTCTAGGTCTTAGTTAGCGACTTGGTTCCGTCCCTGATGTAGAGTGGCAGACAAACTTTCAACTTCCGATCTTAACAGATAATGGGTTGTCTGTAGTTATGCTGTTTCTCACTCACGCCATTAAGCTTGCAACAGGTCTGCGGACGTAATTTTGTAGTTTAATGAGGCTCATAAACAGCAAATGTTTTGGTGTACTTGTACTGTAAGCGCATTGCTCGCTTTAAACTGTTTCGGCGGTTCTACTTCATTTAAAGTTTAGGTGTGCAAACACCAGTGAGTGGTTAAGAACGTTTTTGCCTCTATCTAGGATTGTTCTTTGGCGTGACTATCACTAAGAGCAGTAATGGATTCGATTCGCTAAGGGCTATTTATCGATGGATTATTTACAGTGCCATGAGACATATTTTTACAAAATATTTCATATCTAGCCACTTAGGCTACATTTTAAGTTAAAATTTTTAACAACCACACAGTCACATTCTTTACATTGCTTGTTATCATGTTTTTCTTAATTTTTTTGTTTTATGTCGAGAATTATAAATCTCAATACTTTTGTACTTTTAATACCTTAAGGTAAATAAACCAATCTATCTATCTATCTATCTATCTATCTATCTATCTATCTATCTATCTATCTATTTTCTCTGAATTGATGCAGCGCAAAAACCTTTACATGATCAAAAATAAAAATATCGACGACTCTTAACATTTCAAGACCATTAGTAGGTCACAATGTCAATTCGTCGATTAGTTACAAGCGTTTGAAAATTCCAAGTCTCAAAACACGCAAATTTCAAAATGATTTACCCTATATGATACCAGGGGCGTAGCCAGAAAATTTTTAAGGGGGGGGCCCATTTTCGAAAATTAAAAAAATTGTTATTTTGTATCCTTAAAGCTATATTCATTCTTCATAAGTTTAAATATTTAATTCATTATTCATACATTAAATATAATTTTTCGTGCTGATTTTGACATTTTTTTCATCACTTCCTCTACATTAACTGGTTCTTCTCTAAAAATACTTAATAAAACAATTATCAGATTTTCGTAGGGGAGGGGCCGGGCCCCCTATGCCCCCCCCCCTGGCTACGCCCCTGTATGGTACTTTAGAGGAAAAAAAATCAGAGAAATGTGAATTCTTTTTGTGAAGTTTTCAAAAATGCATGTGAAGAATTACTTTAAATGAAAAAATTTAAAATAATATCAAATAATTTTCAAGGATTATAAGTCCAGAAAAATGTATCTGGATTTATAATCGCACCGGGAGGTTATAAGTAAAATTTTTAAATTTTCTGGAATTATAAACCACACGTGAAGTTTATAAGTCCAGATATAAAATGTACCTGGACTTAAAAACCTCTCGTGCAGTTTATAATTCCAGCTGTATCTGTACCTGGAATTATAAACTGCACGTGAGGTTTTTAAGTCCAGGTGCAATTTGTATCTGAACTTATAAACCTTTATTGACTTTGATTTTCTGGACTTATAATTTTCTGTGCACGATTTTTGTACCTGGACTTATAACCCAGCATCTCATTAAATTCCCCTCACTTTTCTTTCTATAGATACAAAATGTTCTTATCAGTAACAACCACAATTATTTAATGTTTATTTGGCATATGATTTATGCCGAAAAATATTTTCAATACTTTGATGTTCCAAAATTAAACAATTTAGTCATTCTGCCAACAGACACTTCAAGAATTCAGATTCATAAAATATAAAGCACAAGACCACAAACCGGCACTTGACTAGGAATTTATTCAATAATTAAAAAATATTGTTATCACTTAAAATATATTCTTATTTCCTGCCAATTCTCAACCGCACCACACGAAAGTTAAATCAGTAATGAAAATGAAGACATTTACGCTTTAGCTAAAAATCTGCGACTGGCTAGAAAATTTTTTTTTTTCGTTCATAATGAGCGGAAAACTCATCGAGCAGCAACAAATTTTTTTTTTGTTAATGTAATGTAATTCATAGCTGTCGACAAAAGCTTATAAGCGGCGCGATAGTTTATTATTAGTCACTACTACAATGGCAAAGAAAAAAATTGAGAGACAAGAGAATGAGAAGGTGGAAAATAGCTGTTGTTGTTGCCTTGATGTGCCCCCCAGCACATTTGTTGTATATTTTTCATTCCTCTCTCTCTTTTATATATACAAACAGCATTGCTGTGTACGAAGAGAATATTTTTTTGCGCACGTGAAACAACACCGCTCTCTCCAGCTTGGCACAGATGATTCAACACCTTGTTTGTTTACATTTCCTTCTTACGTAGATCGCACTCATCTTAATGATTTTTTTCCTTCCTTTTTCCCGCGCCACATGTTTTTTTCTTCTTTACCTTTATTTCCCTTCATGCGTTGGACTTGCTGATTCTTTAAACACAATTTGATATCTTTGATCTCATATTTGGTTACTTTATACAACGATAATTAAATGATACAGGCACGCATTTTTCAATACTTAGTGGGAAAAAAAAAATTCAAAATTTTTCTTGCTTGACGTCTTAAATGAAATGTAAAAATAAACAAAATAACAAGAAATTGAGATAAAAAGTGAAGGAAAGTTTGTTGTTTTATGTCCAACGATCAAGTTAGAAAAATAAATATATTTCTTATGACTTGATTTTTTTATGAACCAAAAATAAATAAATATAAATGATCAGCATGGCTTTAGCCGTGGATTAAAGCAGTTGTGTCTCGTCGTTTTGTCTCACTTTAGTGGGTCAGTGTCGAATGTTCTATTTTAATATTGAAGACTTGTTGACGAAAATTCTGAATGATTGTCGATTATTGTATTGAAGATTGAAATCAAATTTGTAGTTTTGGGGCATTCAGAATGGGTTGTTCAGTTAAGTCTGAGCATTATGGACTAAAATATTTAAATTATAGCAATTAATCAGTTTTGAAATTTTTATAAAAATAGGTTGGCTTCCAAATGTAACTCCAGAAATCAAAACCACTGGACTCAGAACAACTCCTTATTTCCAGACTCTAAATTCTACAGATATCAAGACTAGGATCTAGTTTCTAGACTAATCTCAGATAAATTTTCGATAAAAAAGTAAATCGAATTTCATTCCTGCCTTAGAGTGCCCTTTTATATACTTGTAAAATCAACAGCTTTACCTTAAGGCAGTGTTGTCCAAACTGTGTGCTGCGGCACACTAGAGTTACGTAGATTTTTTTTGAAATGACACAAGCCGCATGTGACTTCAGTCATGGATAACCCCTTAAGTGTGCCACGGCTCAGAAAGTTTGGACAACATTGCTTTATTGCAGAAATAGAATAGAATTTACAGCGAGTAAGACACCCCAAATACCCCCAAAGAAACTGTCTCATAAACATGATCATTTGAGCAGTTACCAAGCACACCTACATAGCTATTTGTAGATTATGAAGACTCATTGAGACTAGCTCGTATAATATAAATCAATGGCCTACAATTAGCAGCAAATGCATCTCGTACATCCCCACCATTTCATTTTAACTTACAACTTTCAATAAAAATTCTCTTGGTTGTTTTTTTTGCGCACGCAGATCCAATCTTATTATAGGGTCGAGTCTGGCATAAATCATTGAAAAACAGTTCATTAATCTACAATATATACTTAATTAGAGAATCTGGCATTAAATTATTCATTAATATTTCTAGCATATGCGCCTGAATTTTAATGTATATAAAATAAATGCGAGAGATATAAAAGAATAATTTTCTCCACATTCCAGATCTACACAAGAAAAAAAGATCAATGAGCGGGAAAAAAGATTTTGCTTCCAATAAAATAATTTCAAGTTTAAACTTAATGATGATGCATACTTAAAAACATTATCAGAATATTTTCTTACGCGTTATCGCACGAACAACACGATGCGGAATCACTTGAGTCAGGGCTTAAATCAATGCTCTCAGAACTCTGTGAACTGGGACTATCTGGTGCTCTCTTTCGTCGTATCGCTAAATGACGTTCTCGTGATGGAAATTTTGGTGTCTTACGCACAACGACTGGTTGAACTTCTTCACTATAATTCACATTGTCTGTATTTTCTTGTTTATTTACCATCTGCTTACGCAAATTCTCCATTGTGTCTACGAGACTCTTAATTTGCATTTTAAAATTTACTTTTTCTTCTTTCTTGTTTGTTTTTTTAAATTATTATTACTCATTTGAGTTCATTCAAAATGGAAATTAGTTTAGCACACATTAAAGTCAATTGAATTATATTATAGCACTGACGTTTGAGGGTCAAGTGCATGTAGAAGGACAAAAGTTTTAATCCAAAATGAAAGGAAGAAGATATGACTTTTTTTCCTTGAAGACTACTTGTTGGACTATAATTTGATAAACTTGAAGTCTATAATTCAATTATTTGTTAAAAACTAGCTACAATTTCCATTACAAAGCATAATCAATTGTTTATGAATTACTTTAATTACAATTCCTATCTACCACAACGCGACACAATGGAACATTACGAAACTGAGAGCCTAATTGATCGATTTTTTTCAATGCATTCAGCAAAATATGTAGGATAAGGTTACTTGAACTTTTCAATTAACATAAGGCTTCATAGAAAAATGTGTCCATAGTCTCCAAAAAAGTTATCATATGCGGCATTCAATTAATTTTGATTCCTTTCATGTTTTTTTTGACACTAATTGCATTTTATTTTAATTGCAATAATTAATAATCTTTGACACATTTGTATAGCTTAAAATAATGTTTTTTTCACTTTATTATGACACCAAAAAGTAATTAAAAATATGTCTTTAAAAAACTTCAAAATAAACTCAGTAACAGAACTAAGTTCGAGTATACACCAGCAGCAACGATAATGGAATGGAAAAATAAATAAAAAATTTAAATCGCACACAGCAATACAGTAAATAATACAATAAACAACCACAGAGGCTTGAAATTGAATTATGTATGCAACTTAAAATTGACTCTTATCAACGAATAATAAATTGAAAGTCGATCGACTGCCCTGGAAAACATATTACGTGAACATAAAACAGACTTGAAAAAAATAAATAATCTGTGTTACGATTTCAGTTCGAATAAAATATATTTTATAGTATTGCTGAGTAAGAGATTGACATTTGAGACACTAAAGTAATTATTTTGTCAGCTTTTCGGAAGAGAAAGAAGAGATTTTTTTTTGTTAAGTACACAACTTTTTACTGAGTCTTGCAGTCACCAATACAATGTAATCCATTCTATTTCTTGATAATGTGAAAGATCTCTTGAAAATTGATATAATAATGTGTATGAAAAAAAAAGAAGGTGTGTATGGAGTGAATGGAAACTATATTAATCAATAAAAAGTAATTTGTCTGTCAATCATGTCCCTAAATTCAAACGATTACTCATGAATCAGATGTAAAGTGGAAATAGGGGTTTTATGGGCTATATTATTGTGATTCCGATTTTTTTTTTCAATTTTCTCATGAATGTCATCATATATAAGCTATTGTGAGAGTATAATTGTAGATTAATTAGAGCCGAAGTGCATTTTTAGCAAGGGGGGGGGGGGGTCAGCAAGAAAAGAACAATAGAAATCCATTGTTCTTTTTTGAAAAATGACTGGTAATTTCGGACGTCATAAGTGAACGACCCCCTATCAATTCACTTGAATATCATGTCCTATCATATCTAATAAAAGCGATGACACATAGATGGTACCTTTAAGACAGTCCTATAGACCAGAATTCAGTTTCAAAAGCTATTTCGAGCAATCTAACTTTAAATTGAGTTTCTATGTGCCATAGTTTTTTCATAAATTCACAATTTGACTCTGACTAGTGTAGATGCTCAGGAGTTTTTAAAATATGAACCATAATGAACTAGCCCGAATAGCACAAGTAGGTTAATCGAATAGAAATCCGGTACCAATCTGATTTGAGTCCAGCACCATGCTAGATTCACACCAGATAGAGTAAACCGATTCGTGCTATTCAGGTAGTATGCCTCTAAATATTCAAATGACTTAATGAAGCATTGCGATTCAGGAGATATTTTTCATTACGCAGTCAGCGATCGTTCCCGAACATCAAAAAAATTTCCAACGCAAAAACTTCACTTTCAATGCATCAGCAATAAATAAAAATGCCAAGAATTCCAACAAAATATTTTTAATTTCAGTACCTCTAACAGTCTCGAAACATGTGAGAACCTTACACAATACATATTAACACATTTTTCACTTGTATGAAAAAAAGTATTGAGTATGTGCAATAGTATTAAGACAATGCACAATTTGAGGCAACAACAAAGTCACAAATAGCACATTTTTGTAATGTGACAAAACCAACAGACTGTTTAAATGAAAAAAAAAAATATTGTTTACACCCGAGACATTTGTATGGACTGAATCGGGTGAGTGCATGTAAAACGTAAATAAATAATCGCTCGTATAATTTTATTTGATGAAATAAAGGCAAGAATATTATTTTCTAGTAAATTAATCACCAAGATGTACATTAAATTTTGCTGAATGAGTAGCAATAACAATGGATGAGCAAACGAAGACGTCATCCAGTAAAATGTAAATATTCCAAAGTCTCATTTTACACACCAATGACAACGACATCTTATCAGCACTATGACTCCAATTCTCATTGAAAGGAAAGTCTTTCTTTTCTGATGAAGGAGGACGGGAAACAAAATTTATTGCCACGAATTTTATTCTGTTCTATTTTTAAAAATAGTATATTGAGGGAGTGAATAAGATACAGTGTTTGTAAAGTAAGAAGTTCTGACATTAAAATATTCAGAGTTGGCATTTTAGGGAACTTTACAGTCGATAAATTTTAGCGTCATTAAATTGCAAATGCTCACATATATATCAAATAATTACTGCCTCAACTAGGGGTGTCATATACTGACTATCATTTTCATTTCAGCATTTAAAATCAAGCTAGTGATGATAAATTGTTGTGATGTGATATGAAGCTTATCGTGTCATTTATGATGCATTTAATAAATATCCTCACATGTCCTCGCGTTTGTTGATTGAATATTTATATCAGATTTTCATATCAATCTATGGAATTAAAAGTGTGACGATGAAAGGTTGTGATTGTTTCTGGATTTAATAAATAATGTGTCAGTAGATCGATTAAAGCTGTTGCATTTCAATTTATGTAGAGCTATGGATTATGTCTATAGACTTTTAATATGCTAATAAATGTTGATCACTAGAACCAGGTATTAGTCAAACTTCATCAATGGAGATTAAGACCATAACACTGTTTAGCATCTGGTAAAGTTACCCTAAGCGCCTAAATTGGAAAATCGATAAGCTACACTTTTTATCTAAAGTAGGTCTCCCACTTAGCCTTAGCAACCTTTCTCTAGAGTCAAACCAAAAACTAGCAACCCTTTCATACCTTTTTTGATCAATTCTTTAATGATTCATCCCTTAGATCATGACGTATGAAGCCATTGTCAATGAGACACCTATTTTAAAGCCATAGGACTTTTTACTGTCACTTGGCTCATTGACAATCCATTAAAGCTCTCTCAAAACTTCAATATTCCAAAAACTAATTCACCAACCCTGCAGAACTTATTTGTTTTAATGAATTAAGGTTGAGTTAAAGACAAAAGGCTGTTCTCATCATCGCAAAAGTGTTAAATTACACAATCAATAATTTAATATCGCCATCTTCATGATACCTTTTAAAGGTAATTTAAGAACTGACAATTTTCACATTGTGCTAATGGCAAAGATAAGTGAGAAATTTTAGATTGCACATACAACTGCAATATCCCCATGAAATTTCGATTCTATACTGAACACGAACATCTGTTTTACTAATTCAATTTGTGGCTGTTTGCTATTTTTTCATTCTCTTACTCGCTCTTTCTAATTCTCGATTTTTTTTTTAAATTGACATTCTTGTTATTTTTAGCACAAAATTAAAAATTTTAATTTAACAAAAAAATTTCATGAACACTCATCTGAACATCAATCAATTCTTAAATCTAATGAATCAAAGGAATTGAGAATTCGGCATACAATTTATTTCAATCTAATAGAAATTCAATACTTTCATAGAGGAACAAATTCCAAATATAGAATAAATTATTTTCACACATTGAGGCTTAGAATGTTCGTTTGTCACTAGCTTTAATTAATTCCACATCGCTCACGATAGTAGCGAGTTAGATGTGTTGACGTGATGCCAGTCAGATTGACCACAGGCTGGTTAGGAGCATCCGCTTCTCAACCGAAAAAAAAATTGAAAAAAATCTTTAATTTCATTTTCGCATGCTGATGACGTCCACATTTCTTACTGGGCAGAATGAAATAAATTATATGAATAAAATTTTTTATTCAGTTTTAAGGTCGTATATATTTAATTTTCCACAGTCAGTGAGATTTTGACTGTATTTTTATGTGACATTTAAATGGACTATTAAAGTCAATTTTCTTAAATCCAGATTAATTTATTTTGCTAAAGATGAGTGATTGTAGCCAATTTTACACGAAAAATATTTGCATTTTACGATGTTAGTTGATAGAAAGGCAATTGCCCTAAGCGATTTATCAGCTACAGATTTATATTATCAGTCAGATTGTCGGCTTATCATTCTTATTTATTGGACAATTTATTCAGATTTTTGATATGAAAATTCCACAAAAATAAAATATTCATTAGATCAGATAGCATATTGGGGTTGTTTACTTATGATGTCCATCAAAACTATCCTTATGTCTGTAAATTGTCATAGAAAAATGTTCCTTTTGTATATAGCACCACCCTTCTTTTTAATAATGAACATCATAAGTGAATAATCCATCCGCATTTACTTGGAATTCCGAGATTGCCATAAAATATTGTGATAGGTAAGAATGCGCCTAAAATGATTAATTTCCTACTTTCATCATCATCTACCACAGGCTTTATTACACGTATTTTATGACAAATCGATTGATAAAAATCATGAAAAATTTATAGCGACATGAAATATGTCTCGCATGTACAAATATTTTCCCAAATCTCTTTCTCGCTAATGAAAAATCAGCAACAGCAGTGAGAGGGGAAAAACTGTGCATTTGAAACGTGAAATTAATTTATCTACAGCTATCGTCAATGCTGAAAGATGGAATGAATAAAATTTAAGCAATTCCACAGAAAAAAAAAATATCTATTTCAGGATTATCTAAGCAATTTTCATTCTATGCTGAATCTTTTTCCGGAAATTTTCATTCATCGGCATTGCTGTTTACACACAACATGCCGTACGAAGAGGTAGAGCAAAGTACATGTGGCTATCAAACATTTATGTACACATTGGTATACTTTAAATAAGCACGACGTCTGATGACATAAATTTCCTTATTTTTTTGTTTTATGATGTCCAAATAGACAGTCTCATAATGACTCTGTATATACGTTGATGCCAATAAAATTGCCCTTCATGTTTCATTTTTCATTCATATTCTTACTTAATGGATAAAATTCACTAAAATTTTCAATTCCTTCACTGATCTCAAATCTAATAAAACATTTTAAGTCACTGTGTCTTATGAAATTCACTATTCAGTCACACAAAATGGAAACTTTATTCACTAATGAACGATATAAAAAATTTATGACTTTGTTATTATAGAACTTTTATACACAAAAAATCATTAATTAATTTCTCTCGAGATTCATTCTCGATTCGCACCTCAAAAAATTTTAATTTTTCAATTTTCATTCACAAAATTAATATTTTTTTTTCTCGATTAATTAATTCAAAAAAAAAGAAAAGAAAGGAAAGACAGAAAAACTTCTTCACTTAATTTTCAACTTCCTCACATGCGACAACCTCAAGCGATGTTTGAATGAAAACTAAATGAAAATTCGCACGTGGAAAAAGAATCAAAAAAAAAGCAACACACAACACAACTGTTTCTTCTCACTCGGAGATTATGAGCGGCATTTGCGATTGTGTGCGGTATTGTTTCATCGCTAAATTATCGTATTATGTATGAATGTAATGTGTGAGCGCGAATATGCAACAACGTGTTAATTTGTGAGAGAAAAAAAATAGTAAATATTTAAAAAAAAAAGCACTAAAAGCTCTCTCTGTTTACATCTGTTTTTAAATCCACTCACCTCCATTCGTGTGCTTTAAATCCCGGACACTGACTCGGACAATTTTCGCAATCTGCACCGTCGTCGATCTCGTTGATTATGAGACTCTGGAAAGAAAAGGAATAGTCAGTTGTTAATCATACGATTTTGATGGATAACAAAAATAAGAAAGAAATTGTAAAGCAAATTGTAATTTGTAAGTATGTGCAGAAGAGAATGAGAAAAAGAGAGGTTAATGTAACCTTCACATAACATATAACATGAATCTCATTTCTTTATATTATTATTACAACATTCCATAAAAGGAAATCATTTTCAAGGAATTCAGAAATTGTAAAAAGAAGTGAGACAAAGATGGGGAGTCGATTATAAGTTACGTCTGTCGAATAATATGATTTTAGACCCCCATCATGAAAACATTTGTTTTTTGTCTGGAAGTATCTTTCATCTGAGTTTCATACAACTCTATAATTTGTCAATCTTAAAGGATGACTAAGAACATTACTAGTCGACCTTAACACTAGAACTTATAGTGCACAACAGACCCCGTACTCCCTTTCCAATCATTTAGCACATCATTTATGAACAACCCACATAGAGAAAAATAAGAAAGAAAGAAAAGAAGCTATTTAGCTCACAAATAATGATTGATTACCATTTACGCAAGGAATCGAACAGATTAAAACAAGAAGAATGGAACAAGAGAAAAAAAAATTAACTGTTAACAATCAGCAATACAAAGTTAAATTAAATCAATTGCATCACAATTTTCCATCAGCAACGTAATTTTTCATCTCGTACGGTTGATATCAGTGAATGTTCATCGAGTGTAGTCCTCATTTGGTATGGTGTAATTTCTTGTAATGTTTTTGAGTTTCCGTGAGAAATTTTGAATGCGAGTATCAGTAGATCTAGCTGTGTATGCCAATATTACCTTAATTATGGACTTTAATACACAATGTTGATACACAAAAATGAGCAATGAGAACAAGCCTTTTTGGAATTAATCATAAAAAATTGGGATTTGTTGTTAAGTTTTGCACAAATTTAAAGTTTACGAGAAAACTTGTTAGCAGAATGATTTTTGAATTTTTTTTGAGCTTCATATCTGATGACTACACTTATGCTTACTTGTCCCAACCTCTCAAAACTCATCAAACATTGTTGACCATGAAAATTAAATAAAATTTCAAAAGTTCAACATTCATCCTTGAAAAAGTCACAAATCTCACTCATTTGAATTACAACAAATTAGTCGACATGACCATAAGATCCCATAAACAACCAAAAATTAATCAACATGCACAAACAAGTTTCTTACTTGATTTACTTTTTACTACTGAATGCTTTTACACAATTACTATTTTCACTTCCCTATTGATACTTTTTCATCGACTGCCTTCTACGATTGCAACGATTAAGAATGAGTCAACAATCGAAAAACAAAATAAGCTATAAAAATGATGTGGATGTATGACTAGGTGCCGTTACCGTGTTACTGTTGAAAGTTGTTTGATTGCAATACAATTTGAATATTCTATATACATTTTAAATATTTTTATTAATTCACAACCCGCGAAAGTGGATTCGACTAATACACCATAATCGTGCCTTGTTTTCCTATAAACTGCATCAGACAATAAAAATTCTCATTCAACTTTTTTATTTCTGTTTGTTGATGACGTTTTGATTCTCTATAAATTAGATACGAGTGCCTTGACAGTGAGGGGTTGATTACTTATGAGGTTCTGTATTTTAAGGTAGGATGGGGACCAGGACCTGGCTTCTAGACATTTCTCTAGTTGTGTTCTCTATTATAGCTAGAGTTTACCTCAAGAACGTGTTCCTGGAAAGGGCCTTTATATTTTCAAATACAACAGCTTTGTTCCAATAGGAATTTAGAGTCTAAGTAGCAGACATCTACTATGAATGACCCCTCATCGATCAGATTATAAGTGTCTTGGTTTGCGTAATTATTCTATTCAGTAATCCATAAAAGGTGTTGTGTTATGTGCACTCAATGACTCAAATAAGAAATAAAGACAACACAAACAAATTAATAACACGATCGATGCTAAAAATAGTTAGAAATCCATTCATCCAATACGTCTCTGACAATGTTTACCATAAAAAAGTATTTTTAAAATACCTTTTTATATTTTTTTTTGCAAAGGTGTAATTTTTGGTTCGAACGAAAAAAAAAATTAGCAGCAGTAAAAGCAAAGCAGCGAAAAAAACACTTTTCTTCGTAGCCAACAAGATTCATGTCAGTCTACATTTAGCCGGCGAGCAACGAACATCTCTTTCGTCTATTTTTTTTCATTTCTTTCTTTCTAAGACATTTATTGCTTCTTATTTCGCAATTTATTATTGGATTTATAGTGAATAATTCTGTGTAAATTAGGGACGCAATTAGATTTAATCGGAAGTAGGATATAGAAAATGTACACCTATAATAGAATTCATAACGACTATGACACAAATGTCGTGCGTGTGGAATTAAATTCATCTCCATCGTATCGCCCACACAAAAATCCATCGACCGTCATTAGTCGAGCAGCATCTCGAGAACCACTCAAAATCACCTCATCAACAACAGCTTTAAATCGTCATGATACATTCACAAAGCATGAGAAGCCACCAAATTATCAACAAAAGCACGGCAACAATAATCAATCTGGTATCGTTCGAAGTGAGACTTTTGTTGTTAAATATCATGACGACTCATCAGATGAGCAACAACAACAGAAAATAAAGCATGATACAGGCGATATTGATGGTGATGTAGAGTATGAAAAGGGTGATTATAGCACATATACGCGATCTAAAAAGAAATCGACAAACAATCACAATGGAACAAGTGAGAAAGATGACAATCCAAATTATGCCACCTACACGAAAAAGGAAAAGGAAAAGGAAAAGAGAAGAGGTTTGACTTTATTGCTACTACTTATTTGTTAGCTGGGACGATTGTTTGTGCTCATGACTTGTTAATTAAATATCTTTGAATGTCATAAACGGGACTATTTGGTGTTGAGCAATTAAACAATCAGATATGGTCAAACAGCTTTTATTTCAATGTAAAAATTATGTCTTAGGTCATTACTCAATTATGAGAAATATCAATGACACAAAATTATTTGGAAGCTATTTAAAAGATCATTTTGTACAAAATATGCGCTTAGTCCATATCCACCCACGAAAGCTTATTATTATTTATTTTTAAATAAATGAGCATTAAAAGTTAAATAAACTTTGTCCTTTTTAGGCACCACCGCCGAAGAGAGATCGCTTTACATTAATACAGATACTTACCGAAAAATGGACAAAAAACGGGCGAGTCTATTGAGTCAGGAATCTGAGAATCTCAATGTCAGCACATTCACAAAGTCATCAAAACCAAAAAGAGTCGAAAGTTTTATTAAGAAAATTGAAAAGAATTTATGGCGACGTAAAGATCCAAAGGAGCCAAGTCCTGCACCGTCATCTAGTCATAGTTTATCCGATCGTGAAGGTTCAACCATAAAGAGATCAAAAAACATTTTCAAAGACTTTATGTCAAGCGGAAAGAAAACGACGCGTGAAGCCGAAGTTCAGTGTAAGATGGATGAGGACAAAGACTATTACAGTGGTATAGCAACAAGGAAAAGTTCAATGCAAGTCTCAAGTTCCGACAATAATAAAAAATCTCTTCGACCACTCAAAGTTTCGCAACGATACGAAAATGGTAATAACCAGCGTCTAACAAGTATAATAAAACCATCCGTAGATCGAAATACTCGCAATAAGCAACGTGATTATCCTTCTTATGAATCTGACAATACTAATGCAAATAAAAAGTCAACGACTCCAGCGCCGATTAGAGTTGAAATCGATTTACGTAATGGACATAATAATAACAATAAGATTAATAACAATCGTACTATTGACTTAATTTCCAAAAAACCTATTGGAATTGCCAGTCCATTACCGCAACTGAAACCGAAATCAGTCTTAAAAAGCGGAACAGCTAAAAGTTATGAAAATAAGAAATCAGAAATTTCACGATCTTATGCAGCACCAAACAAACTTACAGTCGAAAATAATTTGCAACGCGAAGGAAGTGATCGAATAAGTTTTCGAGAATATCGAGAACAGTTGAGAGCCAAGAATGAGAATAAGAAAATTACTGACACGTCTGATGATGATTTAAGACGATCTTATCAGCAAAGCTTCTTTGTTCCTATGTAAAAGATAGTTTATGTAGTCATAGGTCATTATATTGATTTATGACTTGAAGACAGACTGGATAAGAAATTATTATGTGAGATTAAATGGAAATAAAAAAAAGTTTTGGATTTGTATTTACGAATGTTATGTGATTTTTAAAGAAATGTGGAAGTAATCAAAGTCTTGCAGATGCTTTCAATCAATTTACTGCCGTAATAGTTTTATGAGTTGCAAAATTATTTAAGTAATAGCATTTTAAGCATGCACTGATTACTTAAGTGGAGTAATTTTGTGTATATTATCAATTGGATTGGCTTCAATGTCATTTTAAGCTGTGAGTAATTGTTTTGAAGTCTAATGATTGGTAATTATTTGCTTTGGATCTTCAAGTGAATCTGTGGGCATGTTTCAAAATTTATAATTTCACAGTCAAGGATTACAATCATGACATTTTAAAGGATTACAAATGCATCAATAAATCTTCAAAGTCAATAAAAATCTAGAGTTTGTGCGTAAGTGACGTTCCTATTATATCAAGAATAAATATTAACGTTCAGCCAGTCTCATGGTTTTCATGGAAGATAAATTTTTAAGTGTCGAATTTGATAGTCGGACATTGAATGGTTAAATACTGATGCCAAGCGAATTTATATCCTCGAAATCATATGACTGCCTATGTGAAGTAGCTAACACTTGGTTCTAGGTATACTAACCGATTGGTCGACGTTCAGTATGGTATCGATCATCAAACGATACCTTAAAAATTTTTAAACCTCACTGACAAACAACCCCATTTGATTTATTCGAGAATAAAAAGAATAAAGGAACTTCCCAATCGTCTCCATCATCACACACTTTCAATAAGCTTTGTATGAATTGCAAAAAGTTACGGTTAGATTTAAATTATATGTAACGGTTAAATTGGCAGTCGGGGTGGTCATCCATAATACTATTAATCGTGATTATCCATAATTTAATTCGAAATAAAAGCCCCTTAAAAGTCTCGCTTGAGAAACTTTCTCAATATCCAAAAAAACTTTTATTTTTTCAATCAGCTTTTAAAAAGACATCGTTTCATTAACTCATGTCACACCTGCTGCAAATTGGTAATTGCTTTAATCGAAATGAGAAAATTCTTTCATTTCCGAAGCATGTGTGGAAATGAATTCTCATAAATTTAAGACAATGAAGTGCTTTCCGCCATTGGAGCATTATTGAAATTTATTTTTAAACTATTACCATATAAATATTGTCTATAAGTGCCATCAACAAGGCCATAGTATCAGTTGGATAAATTATGTCACGAATTGTAAAAGTTATCATCGAGCGATTCCTTTCTATAATTTGTTGCAATTTATTTAAGAATTGATTGGACTTGGAATAACAAGATACTTTGCAGTCAGTTACTAAAATCTAGCGTCACGTAGTTCTGAAAGCAAACCTCAACAATATATATTTTTTATCATACATTTTTATTATGTTTGCTGTACGAAAAATACCGAGAAATCACTTCATGTGAATCGTTTATCAATAAAATATGATGAGGAATGAAGATGAAAAATTGCTCAGAAGAGATTTCAATGCAGGTAAAAAAGAGTCTCTGAGAATCTACGGTGAGTAATCAGGGGCTCACATTGAGAAGTTAAATTAAATAAGAAGAGGGATAGATTATTGAGAAATGAGTAATTTGGGGTGCATAAATTAAAGCGCATTTTTTTGTCATGGTTTTAAGTAAGTTTTAGAGGTCTATGATAATTGACAGATTGATGATTGAGAACTTTTCGGTATTGTTTTGATCAAGGGAACTGATTAATTAGATTTTAATCAATTTTGAACATTTTTCGATCATTTTTGATCCTATGGTACGCCAACGAGTCCTTATTTTCGATATTGAATTTTTTTTGGTACCTTATTTTCGAGCATTAGTTCAAATTTTTTTTACACGTTAAATTAATAATGTCTAATCTCTTTAATTAATGGTTTAAATATTTGTTTTTCATCATCAAAATGCTAAATAAATCCACTCAACTGTAATGAATCATTACTTATTTATTTAATAATTAATGCAAGTGAATTAATGACATTTTAATTTTCAATGTAAACAACAACAAAAAATTTAGAATATTTTTGAAAACAATCATATTAAACTAATGTTTGCTACATTTATCATCGATTAAACGATTATATGAGTGTTAAAAGACATAGTTGAAGGATTCAATTCTTAAATAATAAATGAATTGAGTCAAAAATTGCGAAAAGTTAAAATTTTCATAAAAAATATTATTTTCGAAATTGCGAAATTTTGTTCGAAATACATTCGAAACAAGTTTAAACTTAGGGTTTTCAATCCCGGGATCCCGGATCCCGGGATCCCGGGATCCCGCGTTTTTTTTGGTCCCGCAATCCCGGGATTGAAACCAGCTTCAATCCCGGGATTACGGGATTGAGTTAGCAGTTGTAACTTATTTTCTTATTTTCGATATTGAATTTTTTTGGTACCTTATTTTCGAGCATAAATTCAAATTTTTTTTACACGTTAAATTATTAATGTCTAATATCTTTAATTAAAAGATTGAATATTGGTTTTTCATCATCAAATTGCTAAATGAATCTGCTCAAATGTAATGAATCATTAATGATTTACTGAACAATTAATGCAAGTGAATTAATGACATTTTTATTTTCAATGTAAACAACAACAAAAAATTTAGAATATTTTTTGAAAAAATCATTTTAAATTAATGTTTTTTTTATTTATCACCGATTAATTGATGTTAAAAGACATAAAAGAATTATTTAATTAATAAATAACAAGAAAATGAAGTCGAAAATTGCGAAAAATTGAAATTTTCATAAAAAAATGTTTTTCGAAATGGCAAATTTTGTTCGAAAAACATTCGAAATGAGTTTGAATTTATTTCGAATCAACGTTGACATCGTCTCTTGGCATGTCGTAAGTTCGCAAGAAATACAAATAATTCAAAATCATTGAAATTTTGATTTATTGCTTTTAAAAACTACAAAACACTACTGACGTGCACAATAGTTAATAAATTAATTTTATTTTTGTAGTAAACTTCGCACTCGACTACTTGATGATTCTTTGGATCACCTTTGCTTTCTTAAAGCCTCCTTTCCAAAATGAAAACCTTATTTTAAGATTATTAGTACTTAATTTTCTTTTTTTGCTTAATCATTAACAATAAACATACATAGAACAAATATAAAATAAGAATTTTTCTCTCAAACGAAGATTTTATGTTTTATTTATTGAAAATTTTAAGGCTTCTTTAATAATCTCTTAATCCCGGGATTCCCCGGGATCCCGGGATCGAGAATTTTCAATCCCGTAATCCCGGGATTGAAAATTTGGACCGGGATTGAAAACCCTATTTAAACTTATTTCGAATCAACGTTGACATCGTCTCTTGGCATATCATAGTTTTGATCATTTTGATCATTCTGATCAGTTCCACACTCTTGGTTTTGACAGATTTATAGATGCAACTTTTAAAACTCTGTCCCAATGCTCGCTGGTTATGATTTTTGATTTAACTGATTAGTTTCTTTTTTCTTTGATGTACAAAGTTTCTGTATTTGAATAACTGCCAAGATTAGAATAGACAAAAGCTAATATTTGAAGACTGTATACGAATGGGATGAATTTAATACCCATTAGATCATTTTAGCATTTAACTCATATGTTGTACAATATACCCGAATGGCACAAGTCGGTTAATCGAATAGAAATCCGATACCAAGCAGGTATGACCTTGGCATGGTGCTGGATTTAAATTGAAGCTGTGACTCGGGCATTGTGCTGGACTTAAATTGAAGCCAGCACTATGCCAGATTCATTCCAGTTTAGCGCCTTATTTCTATTCGATTAACTGACTTGCTATTCTGATGCTGTACTATTCGGGATAGTTTTATAATGATCATATGTTCTGAATTATACCAAGTTCTAGCAAAATGAAATGCATGTCATAGTCACGCACTTTATAGCACATCATCAGATTAAGCTAGATAGTCAATTTTATATACCTGATTCAGGTGGGATCTAATCTTATTTTCCAGCAAAATCTAGTCATCAAAACTTTCTATACTTTTCGACAGTGATTTACAAACTGTGTGCCGTGTGAGTTTACAAGTGCATCGTTTTACTAGATTTAATATTTTTGGCAAGGCGTGAAAATTATCCCATTTATCCCATATATCCCAAAAATATTCAAAATAATCCCTGAGCCTGTATGCATTAGACTTGAGATATCCCATCATATCCTGAAATTACACTTTCAATACACTAAGGATACGTTGGGATATCTTTATTATCGTGCATACATGCTCAGGAATTTGTTGAATAGTTTTGGGATATGTGGGATAAATATGATATTTGGGATAGTTTCCACGCCTTGATTTTTGGGGATCTTTAGAATTCTTTGAAAACATAACCTATATCAGGCAAACTTTGACTGTTTTATCAACTAAGAATAAGATCAAACACTTCTTTTTAAGGTCAACAAGTTAACAAAATTTGAGCAACACTGCTTTATGGGATCAAGATATTGAGGTTAATAACACGAAACCTTTTACAAAAATTCTCAACAGACTGCCATGCCCATTCAAAAAACATAATTCTAATCTACAAATAATACCGAATAAATTAAACAAATATGAAGTCAACAAACACATCATCATACCCATATTTACCATACAATCTTTCCATCATTTTTATGGCTTTTAACCCCTCATGACCTATCAAAATAATTCGATACTTGCGTGTGCCATGATAAATCATTTAGCATCTAAATGAAGCCAAATGACTATGAAAAAATATTAAATCAGACCGTCCTAAAAGTGACTTTGCAACGAAACTTGATTTATGCAAAAAATGTGCTAAAAACTCCTTCACGGTTTTCATGACTAACTCAAATTATT
This sequence comes from Chironomus riparius, assembly GCA_917627325.4. Classification (NCBI taxonomy): domain Eukaryota; kingdom Metazoa; phylum Arthropoda; class Insecta; order Diptera; family Chironomidae; genus Chironomus; species Chironomus riparius. The sequence continues at coordinate 45,616,011 of OU895877.1, forward strand.
TATAAACTACTGAGCTATAAGCACATAGTATAATGATTTTGTTTGATGGCTAACTTCATAAATGACGTAATACTTTCAAAAACAGAGTTTCTATTGAAGCATAAGAGAACCGAATGAAAGAAAATATTTCAAATTAATAATCCAACGCAAGTTGAATCTTCGGAATGGAAGTGAACGACATCAAGTGAATGAAATAAAAACAAGGCAACAGAAACAAAAGAAGAAGAAATAAAAAAAAAATGTATGAATTACTTCGTCTTGGTTTATTTTGGTCTGAATGATCTAATCGTTGCTTCTTCTTCGTGCATGTATTCTTGTTTCTATTGCTTACTTCATGTCCATTACGATCAATTGTTTTGGTATCAAATACATCTAACATTGACCGCAAGTCAGTTATAAAAGGAGATGAAAATGTGTATGCGAGAGGAAAAGGCCATAAATGGACGAATAAAGCTGTAAAAATAAGGGTATGAAGTCGCAAATCTGCAAAAAATAAATCTTTCATGCATACGCAATTTATGGAATTAAATGATACAGAGATCGAAGCCGATTTTTTCGGCTTAACTCAATTTTTGATTTTTTTGATAGAAAAAAGCCATTTGACACCCATTTCAAGTATTTAAATTGAACTTTACATGCTTTACTATGATTCTGTGTAATATTTTGTCAGCATGTAGCTATAGTGAGCTCAGAATTTAAATTTAGCCGATTTTAAGCCGATCGGCTTAAATTTCGGCTTAAAATCGGCTAAATTGAAATTCTGAGCTCACTACAGCTACATGCTGACAAAATATTACACAGAATCATAGTAAAGCATGTAAAGTTCAATTTAAATACTTGAAATGGGTGTCAAATGGCTTTTTTCTATCAAAAAAATCAAAAATTGAGTTAAGCCGAAAAAATCGGCTTCGATCTCTGAAATGATAATTTATAGAAAATATTGGAATCATTTTTCAACAAGCCAGTGTGTAGTTAAAGGTCATTTTACTGATACTGTTAATCTGTCTTACTCGATTCTTTTTCTTATTGACTTTTAATTCCTTTCGACTTGTTTTACTTTCTCACTACACCAATTTTTTTTTTACTTCCATTCCAATCGATGTTGGTCGGCGTGTTCATATACGTGCATACACATTATTTTTCTTTTATCGTCGATGGATGTTTTTTTTGCAAAATAAGTGGTTGCTATTTTTAATTTGACTGACTTGGCACTTTAAATGGAAGGTGGTGTCATAATTGGAAATAATTGGTAAATTATAGCTTGGAAAATTGGTCTACGGTTAATTTTTTATGGTCTTGTCACGGTCTAAAATTGGATACTGAAGTTCTATTGCCAAGATTTTCGTGACTTTTATCGATATAAATGCGTTCAAGCCTCTCCCATCTCGCCCCAAGAGTATCCAACCGCATTTTTAATTTCGCAAATTACCCTCGAATGTGGAAGCAATGAATAACAATCGCTGTAAAAAAAACTATACACACACATTATTTTGGTGGTGATTCATGACTGCACGTAACATCGTACAGCCAGGCACCATACAGTTAACAAAAAGGCAGGGATTAATGAGATCATATTACTAAATATAAATAAAAATATATATATTTTTTTAATGTCGAGTATGAAAAATTTTCGTACATTTTTCTTTGCACTGTCCCTACTGAGTGACTTGACATGTTCGGTAAGTAACCACAAAAATGACAAAAGCATATGTTTTCTCTTAAAATATTGACTTAAATGCATCATACTGCTTTAATTTGAATAGTGACATCTAACGCCAATGACCTTGATGGATGTTGAATAAAATATATGAGTTCCACATGGCAAATAATCAATAAACGCTCGATCATTGAGGCTTGAGACTCAGAGGTGTAGTAAGACATTTTTGCATAAATAGAAAAATTTTGTAGCTACTCAAAAAAACCTTAAAAATTTTGTTCATGCAAGGGAGGGGAAATGACCTCAAACACCTACTCCCCAGGCTAGAGGCTTATAAAAAAAAATTATGAATTCGTTCTTCGTGCTCGGAAGAAGAGCAAGACACAATTGGATGTTAATATTTGTTAGTCACATTACATCATCGATAATTATGACAATTGCTTATATTTCATTTTTCATTTGTGCGAGCACAGTTCTTATTATATATGTCTACAACATGTCTGTGTATATAAAAATATACAATTAATATGTGCACAAAATAATAATTTTTATGTATGGATGACAGAATCAACTGCCTTTTTTATCGTCTTCTCATTTCTATGAGGGCCTTTCCGATAAGATAGCAGAAAAAAAATAACTTTATTTATAAACAAATATCCAAAAAAAAACACACATCAGTAAGTACAAAAACAAGCACAAAAGCTACTGATGATGTTTGAATGAGGTGTATTTTGGGTGAAATCACTTTATATCTGATCTGATGTTTATCGTGTTATAAAGAAAACCAGATGTAGGAAGGGTAATGCAATGTTTAATCTGATTCTGAATTTATTACATTACAGTATTACAGGAGATGCTCGAAGTTTATTTGCTTGCACAGCAGAAGCGAATATTTGGGATCTGTATGCTTACTGAATTGATATTATTTGATTCAGTTTAGGATCTGACTTGGGATTTTGGAGATATTTTAATAAGAAATGATCATTTTAGGTATCTAAAGCACTTAGCTTTCCTTTGTAGCCAAAACTATTCTTAAGTATTGAATTTATTATCCTTAGAAGCATCTTCATAGCTGGTTTTAGCATCATGTCTTTAAACATTGTTTTTCTGCGCCAAACACGGTCATTGATCTACCAAAACTGACTTTGAATCTCTACTTAAATACCCATCACAGCCATCGAAGATACCCTACAAAATACAAGCAATATACGACTTCCATTTGTGTCTGGAAACTTAATTTGCCTCAGTGACTAATTAGTTTATTTTCTCAAACAGATTCAAAAAAATTTTACTACACTCGAAATAATAATAAACTTAATTATCCGATGCCTGACGATTGCCATCCAATTCAGACAGTCAAAATTAATTACATTGGCACATCAATCATTCGAAAATAATGTTAAGAATGGCATCAATGATCTAATTCCGTTATCAGCATTGAAAACTAATCAACAATGGGAATGTTTCATTTGGCCATGAGGATGAGCTTAAGACTTGTGAGACGAAGAAGAAGTGAAAAAAAGGCAACGACAAAATACCGCATTGTGAATCGTAATTCCCTTAAAGCAGAAGTACAACCCGATATCTTTTTTAATATTTTATTGTGGTACACACAAAAAGACAAATTTTTTTTTCGTAAGCGATTTTATTTTTTGTCGTATATGCTGTGAATGCTTCCACATATTGAACTTTTATTGCTCGCATTACGACCTACTTCTCAACATGTATATATAAATATATAAAATAAAAATGTTTCTTAAAGATGAAGAAAAAGAAATGAAATAATAAAATAACGAGTTTCTTTCTCCCTTGCCTTCTCTCTCCTTCTTCTTTGCTCAACACCAAAATAATAAGAAATCTTATTCCTCGATACTTAGAGTGAGTGAAAGAGTACCAATAATAGGGGTCTATTGAAAGGAGTAAATGAAGACAAATGAGAGAATGAGATGGAAGTGACTCAGAAAATGTTTTATTTCAGCATGTTACAACGAAAGGATTTGCTGGCCGATTGAGACACCGGAAATAATTTTGTATCATCACATTCTATGCAGCATGCCGCAAAGTTTTTTGAATGTCATTTTAAAATTTTGTACGAATCATCAAAATTGCGAAGCAACGGCATTTTTGTGTGATTAACCGGCAATTTTTTTTTATTCTCTATCTCACTTGATACTTATTTCCATTCAAGCTTTCGGCAATGATGTTAAGAAATTATGAGAAATAAGGAATGAATTTATTCATGAAAGCCGGAGAATGTTGAATTTCCAGTTTCTTTTTTTGTCTATTTTAAGAACATTCTCACACGCACATAGAATTTAGAATCATCATCATCAACACCATTTGCATACTCACTCACCTTATGCGAGTCATAAATATCATTCTTAATCGATAGATCATTAAAATCATTGACTAGTGTTTCACTCTTTGCCGATAACGTTAACATGTTTTTCACTAATAATTGACACACACAAAAAATAATTATGTATTTCCTTTAATATCCACGAGCAATATCCAATAAGCTATTACACAATTAAGTACGCGAATGCACTATTTTAATGCTTTACAAACTACTACTGCGGCTGATTATTTTCACTCAGAATACACGAAATAAACCTTTTTTTGGTGGAGTGATGAAAAACATTGTTCGCTGTTTCATTCGTTTCACCGCAATGACTCCAACATCAAAGGGATGGATATATGAGCAAGTGATGTCGCGTGTGTATAGTTTTTTTCTTATGGTATTCTAATTGGACTGGAAAACGTCAGCTGTTGAATGGGAATGTTCTTATAGCAGTCGAGTGTGTGGACGACATGCATTGTGAAACATTCCCTTTTATAGCATTTTATGTAATATAGAACTACTGCTGTATATATGAAGATTCTAGCAGTTTTTAATTTTGAATTTTTCATGATTGTTAAAGTTTGGTATCCGGCTTTTTTGTTGCTGGATTAGAGAAATATTTACGGAAGCTAGGAACTTTATTAAATTTGATTCTCAATCTTGTCAATCTAATTTACGTTCCCAAACCTATAAAACCCCAACAAACCCTCTAATTAGAGATTTAATAAAAAATGACAATGCAGTATGCGAACAGCTGACAATTGTTTACATGAAAATTATCGATCGATGCTAGAAAAGTCGATTTTTGTTAGCCCAAAAGCAACAAAGATTTTGTTTTTAATTTTTTAATGTTGGAAAATTGAAATATTTTGTTAAAATTTTATCGTTAAAATGTGAATAAAGCTGAGCTTGTCGTGATTTAATAGGAATTATCTTCCAATTTCATCGATTCACTGTGAAAATTCATTTTTTCATTTGAGGAAAATTCTTCCTCCATGAAAAAAAATATGGAAGAAGGGAAAATTGTTGAAATGGAGTATGGAAAAATGAAAATTTTATTTTTTGGAATTTTCACAGCAAAAATGAAGTGCCAATAAAATTTTAAAATAAAAGAGTTATTTATCGACAAAATTAAGTTATAATAAAAATGCTAGGGAGAAAAATGTCAATAAAGCAAGATACAATTCTTGCTGACTATGGGAATGAGGAACTTCTCAATGAAAGCGCTGATGTTGAATGGGTTAATAGGGTAAGTAGTGTCATTACTAAGTTTAAAACTTTTGAGGGGTAACAACATGATCAGGATATGTTTTTATGGAAAATTCTAATCAATTTTTGAGGGGAAAACAACATGATGGGAACTTAACGCCAACGTTTGAAGTGGCATTGCTGGAAATGAATCTTCAAACTATGCTGAAAAACCCTCTCTATGTTGATATCCCCTCCATGTTTTAACCCCTTCATACTGTTATCCCCTCGGATTAATCTCCCCATAATTTTGTTTCACCATTCCCCTAAAACTGGAAGTAATGATATATTCTCATTTTATAGCTTTGGGTACGACGTCTCATGCGATTTTGTGCGCTCGTATCCCTCCTCTCAGTATGCCTCAATACGCCAAAAACATTCGAAAGATATCCACCGTTAAAATTTATTACACTAGTATGCGACTCTTTAGTCACGTTACTATACACAGCAGAGATGATAACGAAAATCTCAATTAGAGGATTCTTAAAGGGTGAAAAGCCATATTTAAGAAGTCGATGGTGTCAATTTGATGCTAGCATGTGCTTCTTCCTTTGGGTCTCGATTATCTTACAAGTTCTTGAGATTTTTGCTTTCGTGCAGAAATTTTCATCGCTGTCGATTTTGAGATCACCAAGACCTTTGATCATGATTCGATTCTTGAGAGTATTTTTGAAGTTTTCTATGCCAAAAAGCAGGATTAATCAAATTTTCAAGCAAGTGACATAAAATTTCCTCAGTATTAACATTTATCTCATCAATCAACACTCTTTTAGGCGTTCGAGTCAACAGATTTACAATGTAACTCTGTTCTTCATCTTTTTCATGGCCCTTTATGGACTGCTTGGTGTTCAATTCTTCGGCGAATTAAAAAGTCATTGTGTCTTAGAAGGAACGAATGTTTCATTACATCCACTATCGATCAATGATCTTGCAATTCCTGACACATTCTGCTCAATGAAACCAGAATCAGGAGGATATAAATGTCCAACAGGAATGAAATGCATGAAGACAGATTTTCTGTCCAGCTATGAGCAAGGCTATCAAGGATTTGAGGAAATTTTCACCAGTGTCTTCACTGTCTATCAAGCTGCATCACAGGAAGGATGGGTCTTCATCATGTATCGTGCAATCGACTCACTTCCAGCATGGCGTGCAGTCTTCTACTTTAGTACAATGATCTTCTTCCTTGCATGGTTGGTCAAGAATGTTTTCATTGCTGTCATCACAGAAACATTCAATGAAATTCGTGTCCAATTCCAACAAATGTGGGGAGTAAGAAGTCAGATACAAAATAGTAGTGCATCACACACGCTTATTGGAGATGATAGTGGATGGAAGTTAATAACAATCGATGACTCAAAACATGGATCAGCCAATGAAACATGCCACAGGATTATCAAGTCGTCGTATTTTAGAACAATCGTAATGACTGTTATTTTAGCAAATGGATTAGTAATGGCAACAATGACTTTCAAGCACGATGGAAGGCCACGAGAAGTATTTTATGAAAAATATTACTACATCGAAATTATCTTTACAATCTTCTTTGATCTTGAGACAATTTTCAAAGTTTGGTGTCTTGGATTTCGTGGATATTTAAAGCACTCAATACATAAATTTGAACTACTATTAGCCATTGGAACATCATTGCATATCATTCCATTGTTCTATTTATCAGTATTAACGTACTTCCAAGTTTTACGAGTAGTTCGTCTCATTAAAGCATCGCCGATATTAGAAGGTTTCGTCTACAAAATCTTCGGACCTGGCAAGAAGCTCGGATCACTGATAATATTCACTATGTGCTTGCTGATTATCAGTTCTAGTATTTCAATGCAATTGTTCTGCTTCCTATGTGACTTTACTAAGTTTGAATCCTTTCCCGAGGCATTCATGAGTATGTTCCAGATTCTCACGCAGGAAGCATGGGTTGAAGTTATGGACGAGACAATGATAAGAACGCCATTGAAACTCACACCACTTGTTGCTATATACTTTATACTCTATCACTTGTTCGTCACACTCATCGTGTTGAGCTTGTTCGTCGCTGTCATCTTAGACAACTTGGAACTTGACGAGGATATAAAGAAATTGAAGCAGTTAAAGTTCAGAGAACAGAGTGCAGAAATTAAAGAGACATTGCCATTCCGATTGAGGATTTTTGAAAAATTTCCAGACTCTCCACAAATGACAATTTTACATCGAATTCCTTCCGATTTTACACTTCCAAAAGTTCGAGAATCTTTTATGAAAAATTTTGTCATTGACATGGAGCAAGATGAGTTCTCAGAAGGATATAAGAAGCCAGTTTCAGAAGTATGGGAATCACATATTGGATTTAGAAAGCAAAGACCATTAAGATTGATGTCTAGAACACTAAAAGTAAGATCAATTGGACCGAATTTGAAAAAGTCAGCAATTACTCATATTATAAATGATTCAAATAATCAGAGATTGATGTTAGGTGATTCAGCTATGCTTCCAGTCACTGGAGTTAAAAGTGGACTTAAATCTCAAGGAACAATCCAAACTAAAGCAGGATGGAGAGTAGATCAGAAGAAATTTGGGTCAAGGTCAATTCGTAGGAGTGTCAGAAGTGGGTCAATCAAGTTAAAGCAAACGTATGAACATTTAATGGAGAATGGAGATATAGGAGCAGCTACTCGAGTTACAACAAGAGTTCGTCCACATGACTTGGATATAAAATTATTGCAAGCTAAAAGGCAACAAGCAGAAATGAGGAGGAACCAGAGAGAAGAGGATTTGAGAGAAAATCATCCATTTTTCGACACTCCACTTTTTGCCATTCCACGAGAGAGTCGATTCCGTAAAATATGTCAAAAAATTGTTCATGGAAGGTACAATGCACCAACAAAGGATCGTAAAGTTCAATACAAAACACTTCATAATTTCTTGGGACTTGTCACTTATCTTGACTGGACTATGATTTGGGTCACAACACTTTCATGTATCAGCATGATGTTTGAGGATCCTCATTATCGTGTCATGGATCATGTCTCATTACAAATGGCTGAATATATCTTTGTCATCTTCATGGCCCTTGAAATATCATTAAAGATTTTAGCAGACGGACTATTCTTCACACCAAAAGCCTACATAAAAGATGTTGCTGCATTGCTCGATGTCTTTATATTTTCTGTATCAGCAGGTTTCTTATTTTGGATGCCAAGACAAGTCCCGAGCGGTTCACCAGCACAATGGTTGATGATTTTACGATGTGTACGTCCATTGAGAATATTTACATTAGTTCCACATATGAGGAAAGTGGTCTATGAATTGTGTAGAGGTTTCAAAGAGATTTTACTCGTATCCACAATGTTGATCATGTTGATGTTCGTTTTTGCAAGTTACGGAGTCCAGTTATATGGAGGCAGACTTGCCCGTTGTAATGATCCAACAATTCAAAAACGAGAAGATTGTGTTGGAGTCTTCATGAGACGAGTTTTTGTTACTAAGATGAAGCTGTCACCCAGAGCAAATGAAAGTTATCCAGCAATGTTAGTTCCTCGTGTTTGGGCGAATCCAAGAAGATTCAATTTCGATTCTATTGGAGATGCAATGTTGGCACTATTTGAAGTCCTTTCGTTCAAAGGATGGCTTGATGTTCGAGATATTCTTATAAAAATGCTTGGTCCAATGCATGCTATTTATATCCACATCTATATTTTCTTAGGATGCATGATTGGCCTGACATTGTTCGTAGGCGTTGTAATTGCAAATTATTCCGAGAACAAAGGAACAGCACTATTAACAGTCGATCAAAGACGTTGGTGTGACTTGAAAAAGAGACTGAAGATTGCCCAGCCATTGCATTTGCCGCCAAGACCAGACGGGAAGCAATTTAGAGCATTTGTCTATGACATTACACAACATATTGCATTCAAACGGTTGATTGCTGTCTCAGTGTTACTTAATTCCGCATTACTTTGCATAACATGGATTAAGGATGATACGCAGACAGAGAGTTTAGTTATGGTCAGCATAGTGCTGAATATGATTTTCGTATTTGAAGTTGTTATGAAAAATATTGCATTCACGGTAAGCAGGAACTTGATCGATAACTTGAATGGAACTAAATATTGCCGTTATTTCTAGATCCGTGGATATTGGCAGTCAAGACGAAATCGGTATGATTTGACAGTCACAGTTCTTGGAATTGTTTGGATAACTATGCAGCTATTGATAGGAAATGAACTTACGTACTTCTTAGGATGCATGGTTGTGATTTTGAGGTAAGAATCGTTAAATTGTCATCCTTGGTAGATTCAGTAATTTATACAATTTTCTTTAGATTCTTCACAATCACTGGCAAGCACTCAACCTTAAAAATGCTGATTCTTACTGTTGCTGTATCCGTCTGCAAGTCATTCTTTATTATTTTCGGAATGTTCCTCCTCGTCTTCTTCTATGCACTAGCTGGAACCATCTTATTTGGCACAGTAAAGCATGGAGAACAAATTGGACGTAGAGCAAATTTTGGAACTCCAATAACTGGAGTTGCTATGCTTTTCCGAATTGTCACAGGCGAAGATTGGAATAAAATTATGCACGACTGTATGATACAGCCTCCTTACTGCACACCTGGTCCGAATTTCTGGGAGACAGATTGTGGAAATTTTTCAGCAAGTCTTGTCTATTTCTGCACATTCTATGTCATCATCACTTATATCGTACTTAACCTTCTTGTCGGTGAGATTAATTAAGCCAACAATAATTTATGCAGATCCGTCATTAACAATGAATTTTTATATCCACTACAGCTATTATTATGGAGAACTTTTCATTATTTTACTCGAATGAAGAAGACGCACTGCTGTCTTATGCTGACATCAGAAATTTTCAAAACACATGGAATATTGTTGACATTCATCAACGCGGAGTGATTCCAGTGCGACGAATCAAGTTCATTTTAAGATTGTTAAAAGGTCGCTTGGAAGTCGATCCACAAAAGGATAGATTACTATTCAAATACATGTGCTATGAGCTGGATAAGTTACATAATGGCGAAGATGTCACCTTCCATGATGTCATTAAGTAAGTTGTTGTGTGCAATATGAGAAACTTTAAATTTTAAAATTTTTGAGCATTGCTTGCCAAAGAACTTTAGTTTTAATGGTTCAGCATGCCATTGGCTGCTCGAGAAAATTTTCATACAAGCCACAAACCCATATCTACATTCTATAAATTAATTGAGTAATTTCTATGTCTTCCTCATTAGTATGCTCTCATATCGTTCAGTTGACATAAGAAAGTCACTTCAGCTTGAGGAATTATTGGCACGAGAAGAGCTGGAATATATAATAGAGGAGGAAGTGGCGAAACAAACAATTCGGTCGTGGCTTGAGAACTGCATGAAGAAAATTCGTGCTAATAATGCGGTAAATTGCTTTGTTCTGTCTAATTTACCATATTTAACTATTTTTCTTGTCTATTGGAAACAGAAACAACAGCAGTCAAATTCATTGATGGCTGGATTACGTGCAACGAATGAAATAATTCCAAAAAATGAATATATTGAGGAGAAGAAAGATAAAGAAGCCGAAGCTGAAGCAGAAGTTAAGGAAGTTGATAAAAATCGAGGAAAGAAGGCACCACCAACTAGAACAGAACTAAGTCGGTCAGATTCAACGGGAAGTGGTCGAAAATTCTTAGCACCAACATTATCAGATCCACAAGCTCGAGCAAATAAGGATCGATTTCCAGATAGTAAGAAAAAGGCTGTTAAGCCAACAATGAAAGCTCAGCACTTACCACATTTGACCGAAATGTCACATCATCTGTCCTTTCATCATCAGCACCATCCAGTTCATGGAAATATTATGGAACAGCCGCACAATGTTACAAATCATAATGTCAATCTAGCATTTGAAGTTCATGATTGGTGGTCTGAACAGATTATTTTCCAAGAATCTAGCGATGAAGAATCTTAAATTGTACTTACTAAGCCTAGTCGTTCTTGTAGGTATCTAAACTAATAAAATGAAGTTAATTAATATGAAATTTGTAGAGAAAGTTAACAAAAAAAAACAGAGAATTATGATTAAAATTAATTTAATGTCATTAAATGTCGTGAGCCTCAAAAAATTACCAGTATTATCGTAGATTAACCTAATGGAACTAAAAGGTATGAAAATCCGATAAACGATTATCATTTCTAGTCATGTTTACAATGAAACGTTAAATGCCAAAGTATTAAAATTTTATATATTTGATTTTTTAATTACGATAATTTTCTTATATATATTTTATTTTACACAAAGAAAAGAAATGTTAAGCTGTTTAAGATTGTTTTATTAACAAAGAAAAAAGCCCTACGAAAAGTAATGCGAAATTTTATGTGAAAAGAAGTTATTAAAATTATGTATAGATGTTGAACAGTGAAGAAATAACAATAAAATTGCGGTAGATAAAGAAAAATGAAAGCGTTTTAATCACATTTTTTTTCAGACACACAGAAGTACAGATCTAAATCTATTGGCTGTTGTTGTTTTTTTTTTCCTAATGAGAAAAGTAGTTGTTGAAACATTTAGTTTGTCTAATGTCTCTTAGCAGCATTTTAACCGATTAATTAATTTTCATTTGGAGCGAGAAATCATTGTTAAAATTAAAATTGATAGCCACTTACATTTTTGGAATTTTATCTCACACGCTTGTAGATAAGCCTCTAGTTAAGATTTGGTTTTAAGGTTCAAAACTTATACCATGCACGGCCATGACTAGAAATTTCTTCAATTTACTGGATTTTTTTATCAAAAAATTAAAAAAACTTGCTTAAAACTTTTTAATCTTACATCATTTATCAAATTTTTCAGCTATACCTATGTCAAATTAAAGCATACTATATTATCAATTTGAAGAAAATTTAGCATATTCGGCCGACATATCCTAGGATTATCCACATAATTATTCTAAAATGTTAAAACTGAGTCCCACCAAGATTGAAAATTCGGATAATCTTCAGGATTATCCTAGGATAATCTAAGGATAATCCATATACTAAAATTATTTTTTCGCTATATTCACTATAAAAGAAAAATGATTTTTCTCAAACTAGCTTGATTATTATTAACCAATCAATTCTAAATCAGAAAGAAATTATTTGGATTTTCCTTGCATCGAAGAAATAGATAATCCTAAAATTAGGATAATCCACCTTAGTGAAACAGGCCGTATAAGCTAGTTCTGTTCTTGATAATACATGTAATGGCATGTTTACATCTATATATTTGTGTATCACGAGTAGCTATCTTAATCATTTGAATACCATTGCTGCTGTGAATTATTTAACAAGTAACTGAAAGACTTCCTCTTAAAAAACTGTCCGTTCCACGCTTATAAGCTGCTTGTTTTTAAAACATCATACAGAAACTTTAACAGGATACTTTTTTAATTTTTTAATGATATCTGCCTAATTACATCATTTTCAACTTTTCTTCATGAATTAATAAAAATCAAAACTTTTAAATCAAGTATGCAATGATATTCAATACTTATTGCATAACGGTACATAACAAAATGTTAAAATATTGCAGAATCTAGTCTATACTTCCTATCGTTTAAATCACTTTGTAATACTCCTTACAAACCTGAAAAAGCGCTTTTATTCCTCGCAAATAAGATCTTCAATCTTCAAGTCACCACTCGTGTATCTTTTCGATGCTCCCAACTCGTCATTGTCTTGTCTTTCTTTTGTTTCAAGTGTAATCTTGAGTTTTGATTCAATTATATAAAAAATGATAAATTTCATTCACTTTACACGTTATTACTGGAACACATTCATCACCGGTTTAACAACAACGAAATTCTCGCATGCTTTGATGACGTCAAGATCTCTTACAACCGTTTTTTGTTTTGATTGCTTCCTTCTCATCATTATCATCTGTCTGCTATATGGTCTTCTTCTCAGCATTAGTGAGTACTATGGAAGCATGCACGGAGAGAAAGAGCACGTGAGTAATTGAAAGTAAAATACTATAGGCACTAAAACCGGTTTTCTTTCTATTTCTCATATTTTTTTTCGACGTCATTGAGCTCACAACACTCGCTCTGAGTGCTGTTTCAGGTTTTTTAAAGTTTTCTTTAACATTTACTTTCTTGCTGTGTCTTGACGCAATCGGTTGGCTTTAAAAATTGTTAAGTTTCTAGTAATTTTTTGCTGTTTTATAATTGTTGGGTGTGAAATTAAAATTTTTTATTGGAACTTTAAATAGTAAAATTACCAAAATACTTACTTTAAAATAGTTCTGTGGATGTGAATCAGTAAACAAAAGTGAGAAGATGTAAAAGAAATTTCATATGAAAAAAAATGAGATCATATCAAAGTGAAATTGACAGACTTAAGATCTTACCTGAAGCAACTATTTTGCTTATCAACGATTAAAATTTGTGTTTCGTCGTTGCCTAATAATTGCACGAAAGTAGCTGTTCACTCATTAATCATTTAAAGTGTCTTGAAGCAACAAAGAGAAATCTTATTCTTCCTGTAAAGACATAAAATTAATTGTAAGTGACTTAGTTTTTTATTGCATCTCATTAATCCCCTAGCGCAGCACTTGAAAGAGGCAATTTTTTTTTAAACTTTGAATGATTTGTGACCTTCAGCAAATGCTTTGTTCCATTTCAATATAGCATTTTATTCTCTTTCGCATAACTTGTTGTCTCGCTGTGCTGAGCATGAAGTGTAGTGGCACACACCACCAATCAATATGCTTATAAACTAGATTCTTTTCTTTTCTGTTGCTTACTTGCAAGTTTATTGAATCTATCATTAACTTCTTTTTATGCTGTACAAATTTAATAATAAGAAAGAAATTGAAAGAGAAAATTCAAAAGTTTTTCTTTATAAATCAACAATTCATCAAGTAAGGTATTGACTACACACATGTGTATGTAAATGAATCTATTGCGTCTTTGTTTTTTTTTTTCGGTGAAAGTGTCAACATAATTAAGTCTTAATTCAGTACTTTTTCCATGATCATGCTGCACGAAGTCATTTTCAATTATATTTTGATTGTTGGAATTACATCATTGCATTTGAACCTCACAGCTTTTTATTCTTCGACGAAAATCAAACACCAAAAAGTAATAAATGAAAGCGGGAGATGAAAAATTTATGAACAAGTCCATAAATATGCCGAATTATTACGCAATAATTTCTTCTGTTGATTTTTCGGAAACTTTTGGATTAATTAATTACCTGCGGTCGTTACTGGGACGATCTGCATGAGAAGAGTTGCATGACTTGGATAATTTATAACTTTAAGAATGTAAATTTTGTACTTCCTTATTGTGTTCTTTGGAAATTACAAAGAACGGATTCATGCATGCATTGGATTAGAACTAAATTAGTCAAGACAACAATAGTCAAAAACAATTGAAATTAAAGAACTTTGTTCGAGATCTTCTTGGCAAACAGGATCTTGAATTTAGCAAATCTTAATGTTTAGAATTGTGATTTCGATTGGTTTTAGTAAATGGCGTAGTAGGAAGAATAAAGTCGCGATTTAAGAGACACCAATTAGTGCAAAATGAAGGAATAGATTAATTTATAAATCTATAGAAATGTAAAGTTGCAAATTGGACCTAAAATCGGGCCAATGATTTTTCTATCAAGTTATTTTGACTTTACTTTATTTTAATATTCAGCATCAAATGACTCATACTAAAGTATTTTCTTCGTTAATCATCAATAGATGTGATTTCGCATCATATTCAAGGCAATTGTAGGGGTGGGAGCTGATGGCTTGTTATACCTGAAAGCTATATCTGGAATCTGACTAGCAAGAAGACTAAAAGTCTTGAATCTTTATTCTATAATGTATGTCTTCATTGCCCTCTTATAAATATATAGCAGACATATCAAGAGTCTAAGTGTTGTTGCTACACAATCTTCTTTAACAGCAGCATTTAACTAAGTTAAAATATTATTTAAAGCCAACAAAAATTGCATTCTAAATTTTATCACCAATTTTAACATTCAAACGACGCTTTTAGCCACAAAATATACCCATTCAGATGATTATCTCAAAACCACATCAACCTCAAGATTCAAAACCAAAATTCAGGTCACAAAAACACAAAGTACAATGATCCATAAGCTTGCAATTAAAATTATTACCTATTTCCATAAAAAAATAACTTTACAAATTAATGAAACTTTCTCATACACATGCAGTGTGGGAGATAGCGAGAAACTGTATTATTAAATATCAATAGCACCTGCGAATCACATTAATTATGATTTTTATCTTCACACACGCGATTGATCTAATTTAATTATTTGCAGATGATGATGACCTATAAATCTATTGGAACATTTTTACTCGTCGCCAATTTTGTATCGTCTGTTTACATCCCACCGGGACCTAAATATGAATGCCCAGCCAAGTATGTAGAAGATTAAATGTCTAGTCCAGTGATTCTCAACCTTTTTCTGCCAATGATACAGGAAATCAATTATATAATCTAATTTTGGTGTATTGACATACATTCCATGACGATTTTGGTGTATTGACATGCATTCGTTGACCATAGTTTGAGAAGCACTAGCTTAGACATATCCTAGTACATCCATTAAACCTCAAAAACTAATTTTAATTATTCCAGAGAAAGTAAAATTTTCCCATGTAAATGTGATAGAGGAAGTGATATTGGACTGTACATAAAATGTGATGGAGGAAATCTTGCAACATTATCAATTGCATTTCAGAACATAGCCGGTCTTAATGGCTCAAAAGTAGAAGAAGTTGTGATAAGAGACTCAAATTTTGTTAACCTTTATGGAACTATGTTCCATCAATCAAATGCTAGAATATTAAAAATTTATGATGTACCTATAAAGTCCATAAAAGATCATATCTTTTGGGGAATTAATGAGACATTGGAGGAGTTGAGAATAATTAACTCGAGTCTAACGGAATTCCCGAGAGATGCTTTTAAGTCGCTTGGCAATTTGAAATTTTTGGAACTAAATCATCATTCGATAAAAGAACTAAACAACAATGAGTTTGATGATAGTCAATTGCCTGCGAAATTAGAGAAGATGTACATAACAAATGGAAATGTGACGGAGATTGGAGCGAATACATTTCAGCATTTGAAGAAATTAAAGACCATTGACCTCCATGGTAATCACATAGCCGTGTTAAAAAAGAATCAATTTAGAGGTTTACGTGATGTGGAGTTGCTTGACATTAGCTTTAATCACATTGCTAAATTAGACTCAAGTCACATTGCTGACTTAACGAAGCTAGCGTTCTGTAATGTTTCTAATAATAGATTGACGGAGTTGTCGAGAGGAGCATTCACCAGAAATGCCGTATTGAAAATTGTAAATTTAGCATTTAATAATATTAAGAGACTAGATGCAAACAGTCTACGTGGGATGCGATTTTTGAGGTAACTTAAACTTGCCATTTTCTCTTCGAATGTCCAAAAATACAATGATCATTGTCTTTTATTTTTCAGGCGAATTTATTTGAGCGATAATCAAATCACAGACGTTGGTCGTGGAACATTTGGTTCTGTTACACGAATTGGCACAATAGACTTGGCAAGAAATCAATTAAAAAAAGTCGATTACCAAATGTTTGCACAATTGCAATATGCTGAGCTCATCGACCTCGCTGAGAATAATATAACAGAGATACAGAAACAAGCATTTACTGATCTATATCTAGCGACTGTCAACCTCTCGTACAATTCGCTGAGTAAGATTGAACCAAAGTCTTTCATCAATTGTAACAATATCACGGTGCTGGATCTATCTCATAATCTACTTGAAAATATTCCAAAGGCAGCCTTCGATGACAACACGTATGCATCTACATTTGACTTGTCATACAACAGATTCACAAACATGTCACAAATTCCATTACAAAACATGACTGGATTGAGATTACTTAATGTCTCCTATAATTTCATTGCCGACATTCCGAAGAATACATTTCCTAAACTTTATGAGTTGCATACAATTGATGCATCACACAACATGATAAGTGAAATATCCAATGCGGTTCTCATGCCATTGTTTTCATTGAGAAATTTGAATTTGAGTTACAACTCAATGGAAAAAGTGAAACCATCGACATTTGGTACTCTTGCCACATTGTTAGATTTAGATCTAAGTAATAATAAATTAAAGGAAGTATCAAGAGGATCATTAGCAAAATTAGCAAGCTTGAGAACGCTCACTATTGAAAATAATCATCTAGAATCAGTTTTTCAACTTCCAATATCTTTAAATCATCTCAATTTCCGTAATAATTCAATAACTGAAATACCTGAAAAGACATGGCCTGTAATGAATGCCTTGATAAGTCTCGATTTAAGCTACAATCAATTGGAAAATAATTTAAGGGGCTATTCATTCCTTGGATTGCTTACACTTCAAACATTAAATCTCAATGCCAATGGAATCTCAAAAATTCCTCATGAAGCACTCACTGAAGTTAAGACGTTACAGTACTTACTACTTGAGGTGAGTAATGACAATAATATTTATGTCAATATCTTATGGATAATCTCGTGTGTAAATATTTAGAGCAATAACTTAACTGCGTTGCCCAAAGGAGCATTCGGAAAGTTGCCAGGACTCTTTGAAGTTAATCTCTATAACAATCAGATCAATAACATCAGGTAAATATTCTATACACAAATATTTTCAATAAATATCATTCATTCATGTTCTTTGACAATAATAAAAATAAACAGCAAAAAGGCTTTCGAGGGATTACTGCAATTACTCACCCTAAATTTATCGAAAAATGCCATTGAAAATATTCCAACAGATGCATTCTTAGGGCTTGTTTCATTGCGTAAAATGGATCTTTCACATAACTTTATTGAGAAGTTGGACAATAAGACATCGAGTGTTTTTGAAGATTGTTTGAGTTTGCAGGAAGTAAATTGCATATTGAGATTTATTGCCCATGAACAAAAAATAACTCAATTTAATTTTTATTTTGTAGCTTAAACTTCATCACAATAAAATCAGCTTTATATCACGTAAAATGTTTCCATCAAATCCGTGGTTCCCATATAAGCTAGAGAAACTCGATTTAAGCTTCAATATAATCCCCGTACTCACATTCGACATAACATTTGGTACGAAACGAGTGAAATTTCTGAATTTATCAAATAATGGAATTAATGAAGTCCGTAAGTTCGTTCTTGGAAACTTGACACAGCTGGAAATTCTTGATTTGTCAAACAATCGATTAACAAATATGGACGATCCTGACCATCCATTTGAAATGCCTGAAAACATTACCAAACTTTACCTTCAGAATAATAATATTTATCGCCTGAACTACGATAAACTTTTATCAGCAAAAAAGCTTAATGAAATTAATGTGGAAAATAATCAATTAATTCATTTAAATAAGTCATTAATTGATGAAATTAAAAAGGGATTGTCTGTGAAGTTTCAAGGAAATCCATTAACATGCAACTGTGAAATTCGCTCTTTAAAGCACTTTTTGCTCGAAAAACCGAAGCCAATTGAACAATACTCAAATTTAGTGTGCAAACAGCCTAAACATGTTGCAGAATTAACACTCCATGAAGTTAGAGATCAGCAATTGACATGCTCAGAATTAGAATTGTCTAAAATTAAAGAGATTAATCATGAGTATGAAGTTCTGCCAGATATACGATTTAGGGATATTTTCTAGTAAGTATTTTGAGGTTTATAAATGATATTTTAGATTAGGTATCAAGGAGGTTACCATGTAAAGATCCATCATCGATAATATCAAAGCTACTGACTAGAGTAGAAGATAATTAAAATAGCTTAGCTCCTTGGTCACTTCTAATAGCTTAGGAGGATGGTTGTGTTATCGAAAGTCAGATGCTGGATCGATTCCTCCCCCGGGCAAGTCAGTAGGCCGTTAACTGCAAGTTCATTGAGTTTCAAAACCTTTTTTTAACAATATTAGATTTGATAATGTCAGTTCCAATTGGATAGAATAGTGTTTTGACGCACAAGCTTTGATAATGTACGGCCTGTTTCACTAAAGTCGATTATCTTCGATTTCGGATTATCCACTTCAGTTTTTTGGAAATATCTCCAGATTCTTAAGGTTATTAAGAGATCTAATGTGTGATCTATTAAGAGTACTTTACTTTGCTACTTAAATTAACATATACTCAGAATTTTTATATCTTCATTCGTTTGAGAATTATAGCGAAAATCGAAATTAATCTACCAGATTTGGCTAGAAAATTGAATAATTAATACTTCTTAAGAAATACCACACCTCCCATAAAGTTTAAGATATTTACAAAAAACTGATGTGGATAATCCGAAATCGAGGATAATCCACTTTAGTGAAACAGGCCGGTAGCTATCATTGATTCTATATATAAGGCTCGTGGTAATTTTAAAGCTGTAGGTTCTATCAAGTGCTACATAATACACTCCACAACATTAAATCCAGCAATAGAAGAAAACAATCATTTCAAAGAGTACAAAGGGTTCAATTTTCAGAGTTGGAAGGGAAAAACTAGTACGAACTGATTGTCAAAGTTTAGAAAATTGACCAGCAATTGATTAAACGGAATTTTGGAAGTAAATTCACTAAAAATAACTTCATTTTCGTTTACCATTTAAAGTTCAACAAACCCAACTCTTGTCGCTTCTTACTTACAACATCCAAACAAAGGAAAATTGTTCTTTTGCATTTCCATTCTCTCCACTTTCATCAATCCCTTCCAAACAATACGACAAAAGCTAAAATTAATTTTTCACTTCTTTTCTGCTTACTTTATTATGTACATACACATGCATTTTCCCTTTTTTGAATAACTTTTATTTTTATTGTTCTCTTTTATTTCCAAATAGCACTCGTGGATCGTTATTTATTCAATGGTACGTTTCATCCGTATCAAAAGATATTGCTGACTTTTATTTACATTTTCGTGATGGTAAAAATAAAATTTTATTGGAGAAAATTCTTGCTTATGACACGAGAATTGGAAATGTTACGAGTGGCGAATTAGAGGGAATTGATTTTGAACAAAACATTGATATGTGCATTTTGGCCAGAAACAGTGATGAGGTTATTGTCAGCCTTAGTGACAATCAATGCACGAGGATGCCATCGGATTTTAATGGAGTTATGAAGAAGTACAATCGACGACCCACGACAATATTCAAAATTTTCGAAATGGATAAGAAAAATTTGGGACGTAATGCAATAGCACTGAAGAGCGGAGTTGGACGAATTGAAATATTTGGCATTGGAATTCACATAATAATCGGCCTGCTTACATGGAAATTGTTGTGAATTATTATTGCTCATACTCAATAAGTCTGTTTTGTAAATAAAGAACCTTTCTTTTTTTTAAACAATGTAAAAGATTATTTTTCAATAAATCCTCAGCACTTTATGATCCTTAACCTTTCTCCTTTTCTTTTTGTACAATATATGTTCGTCGTTGAAGATGTTTAACGAAAATATTTGTGTTCAATACACAGAAATAATCTCTGAAAGAAGGAAAAATTCTCAAAAAGTTGTTCTTCGTTTGAAGAATTTTCTGTACATTGATGTTATTTATAATCCAAACTCAATTATGCTTAACTTTTTCGTTCATAAAGAGATGGATTTGTCAATAAAGTATATTTAAGAATGGGAAGTTTGAACATATCCTTAAGAAATGAATCTGGATCAATATGAATGAATATTGAGTTCTAGTTATTAAGAATTGATGTTTAAAATAGAACGGAAACACAAAAAATAACAATTAATCTAGATTTTTGACAAATTTGATGAAATACTTTAACATAATTGAAAAGAGAAAAATTGAACAACTCGAGGGCCAAGCATTAAGTTGTATCGGAACAGTTTAAAGTTTACTGTGGTTCGCAAACCTTTAAAACTATTCTGTCTCAAGTTCAAATTTCATTACAAGTTTGTACCCTAATTTCCTCTTTATAAAATTTATGAAACTCTCAAAACATTTACTAATCTGGTCATATTAGCCAGCATACCAACTATTCAGTGAGTCATCAAAACTAAAGCATGACAAAAATCTCAAAATTTAATCAAATAACAAAAGTAGCAAAACAATATGAAGAAAAAATAATTAATTTTCCTGCCCAAGATTTTCCATAAACGTTTTTCTTTACATTTTTCCATCTAAAAGACATCAAAAGAATTTTGCTTTTTAAAAAATGGTTGCCGTTAGGAATGAATACAATATATTTGAGGGTTTATTCTCTCCTTCTATTCCGCATTCTTATTCATTTCAATAACATTATAAAAAGGAAGAAAAGGAAATTGTTGAAGGAAATTTTTTTAATGTCGCTTTTCATTGTAAAATTTGAGAACGTCAGAAGCGAAGAGAAGTGGAATGAAAAGCTTTTGATTTCAAGTTGAAAATATTTACATTTTCCAACTTCCTTCGAGCATTTTTTCAATTTTTTTTTTATTTTATTTTCGACTGACATTTTCCCTCTAACAATAATATCATGTATACACAAAGTTTGCACTAACACAATCAGAGTCCACAGTTTTATAACCTCCACTGTTTTTTGTGCTCTCTCTCACAATGCCACCCCCTTCATGTTATTTTCTTTACACCCCAAAAATTTATTTTATTACGCAAACAATTTTGTTAAATCGAAAGGCTGGAAA
Source organism: Chironomus riparius (assembly GCA_917627325.4). Classification (NCBI taxonomy): domain Eukaryota; kingdom Metazoa; phylum Arthropoda; class Insecta; order Diptera; family Chironomidae; genus Chironomus; species Chironomus riparius. Next base: position 45,637,915 of record OU895877.1, read on the forward strand.
TGTCTCATCCTCTTCGTACCCACTTAACATCCATCTGTGATGCCAAAAATAATTCTCCTTTAGTTTCAGTCTTCATTGTATTGCTGTATTCAGAGCGGGATGAAAGAAATCTACGTCATGCAGCTTCTGTACCATGTTTATGTTGTTTAGAACAAACATCAACTCAGTCTTTCTCTGTTCCTCAGCTAGGAAAATTCTTAAAAGAAAAAACTTAGTCAGAGATTCACCTTCGGCATCCTTCATCATCCGTCATCCCCTCAGCGTACTCTGTTGAATGGAAAGAATAAGCATCAACTGATGAGCCATCTCTCAATTGGCCAATCAGGATCGTTTCAGTGAATGTTACTATGGCGACAATTTGTGTGAGCGAGAAGGCATTAATTTGTCGTACTTGTGACTACACATTTACACTAATACAGACAAACAATTATACATGTATAGGAACAATATATATTTATGCAAGGAAGGTTTTTCTTTCTGCTTATATTTCGAAAAAAAAGAAGGAAATAGAAAGCAATGTGAGAGAGATTGCCAACTGTGTGTGAAAGAAGAAAATAGAATCCTCGATTCAACAATAACAAGCAAAAGTATTTTATCATAATAAAATATTTATTTATTGTACAGTGAGGGGATGAGATAGACATTTTCTAAGTCCTATAAATTTCAATTTTTGTTGATCTTATGATTTTGAGGATCAAATTTTGTTTTGAGGTAATTGGACTAGAAAATCGTAAGTTTGGATGAATATAGCATAATCTTTCGGTTGTTGGAGATTATTAAGTTAATGCTGATGTGAACCAACTATTTATTTGAGGTTTTAGATATGGTTGATCAGAATTAACCTTAAATTTTAAAAATATCTTGTAGGGTAAACCATGTTAAAATTTGTGCAATGTTGAAATTTGTGCGCTCACATAAAAAAGAAATCAGCCCAAATAAGCCATTTAAACCAAAATTTTGTTTGCAGCTCTATGTAAAACGAATGTACAAACATTTCTACATCATTTTGAACAGTCTCGAAGCTTGGAGCAGCTTTAAATTTGAAAAATTTAAAATCCCATACAAAATTGTGATTTTCATATTTATAAATATTTGGACATAACCAGTGCTGCTTGTAATCAAATCACAGTTTTAATATAAAATTTCGTGCTGCTTGTAATCAAATCACAGTTTTAATATAAAATTTGATAATTGCTTTACTGTTTCAAAAGAAATTCAAGTTATAAAAATCATTGGAAGTGCTTTAAAAATTGATTTAAAAATTTTTTGATTGTAAATGTTAAAATTTGTGCGATTTTTTTTTACAAATTTTGAAATTTGTGCGCTTTTTGTCGTAGAAAGCGATGGGAATTTTTGTCAATAACAAATATTATCAGACTACCGCCATTCCGAAAACGACCGTTATTTTTTGAAAAATGGACAAAAAAAATTTGGTATGATTCAAAAAAAATGACCGTTTGAATTCAAAAACAAAATTACAGTTAAAATCAAGGAAAGCTAAATCAGATTATTCATTTAAACTTTGATGCAAACAGCTCCTTTCGATTTAAAAAACGTTTCTGATGAGACAACTTCAATCTAAAATTTAAAAAATCCTTAAAAAAGTCTTCAAATATCAAAATGCAGTGTTTAAAACTAGTTGGAATTTCTTTCACTGCTGCTTTAAAGGATGATTTAATTTGGGATGCGGAGTGGTTTCTATCAACTGAATCACATTGTCTATAATTAAATTCAATTTTGTAGCAAAATGAAAGAAATATTGGAGAAGGTTTTAAAGGCATTCGAAATAATGCTTTTCCATCCTTTCGTTTGTTTTCACAATTAAAGACTGCGCACTTGCTCATTTTTGTATTTATTAATTACTTTTTAAGTGATTTTATTGTTTAAAATGTCTCAAGGAATTTATTTGTTTACATTATGCATAACGGAAAAAAAATATTTGAACTATTTCGAAAACTTCGAAATTAATTTCGAAGTTTTCGAAAATGGAATAGCGGTAGTCTGAATATTATATACGTATGAAATTCATGTTTTTATAGGATTTTACGAAGAATAGCATAAATCGAACTACTGAAAGTCAAAAACTGATAACAGCTGATAAAAATGAAAAACGTGGATCAATTAAAATTTTAGATAAAAAAAAAATGCAAAAGACTTCAAGAATATCCATACATTCAAAAATTATATCCTGTTTAGTGTTTAATTTCAGATCTTTAAATAAAAACATTTTGATTTCGTAATTCTCATCTTTCTATTGTAAAAACTCTATGCTGCATAAAATTTACAAAAAAAATGGAGGATTTGCTGATTTAATGGATGTTTCTTTAAACTCAATCAGCTCATGTTCTTAATTTCATTTAAAGTTTATTCAAAGTACTTCCTTCAGCAAAAATATAAATTTCTGTTCCAAAAATATGTAAATAAAATGTTTGTTTACATTTAATAAGAATTGCAATTATGTCAAAGATTGTTATCAAAAAAACGCGCAAATTTCAACATTTTTTCGCACAAATTTTAAAATTTTCCGCACAAATTTCAACATTTGATCGAAAATGTCAAAAATCTCTTCCCATAAGCAGCATATCCTTCAAAAAACATTATTAACTGAAAATTCCCACAATTATTGATCTTTTGAGTTCAAGTTATTTGCAAATCAAATCTTCATGTGCAAAAACACACAAATTTCAACATGTTTTACCCTAAACTAGGTTTTGGATTTATGAATTTTTGCTTTGATAATGAGGAAGAACAGCTATATAGACCAATAATCTAGGAAGTAATGAATGATTTTCCCTTGAAACCGGTTTGATGATGTTTTATATTCAAAAACTAGTAGTTTCCCTTATTACATACTTTAACAAATGCTTTAACTCTGTGAAAAATGTTAAATGCGAAATTTTTTCTCTTGTTTAAAATGTTAAAAGCGTTCACTGATTCACTACGTCCTATTTTTCATAAGAAGCGAATGAAATAAATCTGATTAACAAAACGACTTGTGCTGTTACATAGATACTCAAGTTTGTAGCAGTTTCCTTTTGTGAGACTTTAAAATATCATGATCAGAATATCGTGAAAAAAGCTGAATAGATCAGCATAGATTCTTCACTTAAAGAGTTTGCGTTGAGGTTGATTGGAGTCACCACATCACTGATTTTCAGTTGCGCTATGTTTAACCTACGAATTATGATTTTTAACTGATTTTCGTTCGATCATATTAACTGTAATCTTCATTATATAATTGCAAGTTGATTTAGGTTTATATTAAAGAACAAAGAAGCTGAAAATGAAAGCAAGAGTTAAATGGGAATCTTTGATTGTAAAAAATTCAATTTAAACAAAAAATTTACCTTATTCTTGAAAATAACTTAATTTGATCATATAACACAAATATTAATTGAACATCACTACTAAAAGATGAAGATTTAAGTTCTTCTTAAATAAATCCACTGCTTTTAACGACTGATTAAAAAAATATCACAAAATCAACTTCAAAATCATTCAATTAAACAACATTTCAATGATCACTGCGATAAAATTCTTTTATCACTTAAAATTCTTCAACTCCTCTTAGCAAGATCTACAGCCAAATCATCATAATGATAATGATCTCTGCTCACCCTAACGAGCCACAAAGATCTAGTAAAACAAAATTGAATTCCATCGGGTAAAATGAAAATGAAAATTGAATAGATTTGAGAAAAGCTTGTTCGTTATGGTATAGTGAATACAATAATGGCTGATACTTGTGATGTTGTTGAAAATGTTTGAAAAATCAAATTAATAGCTCCCAGGCAGTTTTGTGTGTTTCACAAAATTATTTGCTGCCATTTTTCCCCATTTTCGTTTTATTGATTTTTCCGCTTGTTTTCATTCAAATGATTTTCATTTTGTATTTCAGGATTTTAATGAATTCTTTTTTCATCATGAAACAATTATTGTTTTTCTTTTGGCATGAAAATTGCTTTTTTTACAGCATGTAAAAATCTCCATGTTTATGAGAATTCCGATGAAAAATCGTAATATTATAATCATGAGCTAGAACTACTTTACCCACTCTTCCATAAAAATCGTCACAAAATTGCTCAAGCCTGTGTTAAATACAATTTTAATTGTTCATCCCTCGCACGTGTGCATACGGTAGATATCAATTTAATATTGGCATATTCTACCATAAATAAATATTGAAAATTAAATTTCCAGTTTAATCATCATCATCATGATAATAATGTTGTCGGTCGATGATGATGTTGCAAAGCTAAACCAATATAAAAATAAATATTGTATCGTCTCAGTGGAAACAAAGAGCAAGGATTTATTTGTTCAATTGTTGTCACGTAGCAAAAAAAATCTTATTCCTCACAACATTTTATTAAATTATGTCATGGATTCTTGAAATATCAAGGAGGTGTGACATAAAAAGAAGTGAGATTAGGCTTGTACAACTTTTATTGAATGAAATTGATATTACAGTTGGAAGTAGAGGTTCTAATGTGATGTGAAATTTTTTGCTGTATTTCGAGTCTGTTACTAGAACTTACTTCTTAATTTTTAAGATTATTCCAGCAACTCTAGCCACTTTAGCCTCTTTTTATTACTCAAACTGCCTCAAACACTTTTGCATGGTTTAAAAACTTAAACAATTTTCGAAGGCGACTCTAAAATCACGAAACTAAAGCCACAATGGTCGAACAGTTAAGAAATAGGCTTTTTTCTCATTTACTTACTTACTTCTATGACCTTACAGATCAATTGTGATCCATGGACTCGCTCAGATGACACCTAAAACTGGCTCTATCGCTGGCTACCGCTTGCCAATTTTCTATACAAAATGCAATACTATCTCTATCAACAGCCTCTTTCCATGAGTTCTTTTTTTCTCATTTCCAGCCCTATTTCCCACAGAGACCCTGCCATAGACTTAATCATTTCATAGAGCGATCCTCCTTTAACTATGATTTTCGACACTACAATGTCATTGCTAGTTGAAAGGCATAATCCTCAGGAAAACTAGTAGAACTTGAGTTAAATCGTAATGTTTGAGTGTTTAACAAATAGGAAGAATATGATTTAAATAATTTTTCCCACACTCTTATGATTTCTTGTCGCATCTCTCATCACCAAGCTGTCAGGGTAGCTTGAAACTTTATCAGAATAGCAATCAAAACTATGAATCTAACTTGGTATTATCGTTGTGAACCTTTAACAAAATAACACTTCCTAGTCGGCATAATTCGGAATTTCTAAGTCAAATGCAGTCGACAAATCAAGCCCCCTATAAACAGCACAACGTTCGTAAGCGTACATTTGCCCTAATTACATTTTTTATCCTGTTTAACATTTCCTTTATTAAAAAAGTGTTAACGACGACAAAGTCACGTGTCGACACTTTTAATAAAACACCAAACAAACACAGTATCATCCATATACACAAATGGAATCTCAAAGAAGAGATAAGAATCAATTACGAGTGCTAAATAAATATTTTGATTCTCTTTTTTTTGATGTTTCAATTTCACTTTCATGTCTTTACACGTGTTTTCTGAAAAATTTGAAAAATATTAAAAGTAGAAAAAAATCTCAAAAAAAAATTGGAATTTCAACCTGCATGAAAAAATATTTCACGAACAAGTGTTCGAGTGGCACTCAGCAATCATCATAATCGTAAAGGAAAGGCAATAACTTGTTTGCAGCTAGAAAAGGGAATAATAAAAAATCATTTATGTATTCACATTTCAAGTGCGGAATGAATTGATCAAATGTTCTGCCGCCACTTTGTCAATTTTGATGAATCAATCGAAATAAAAAGCAGAATGTAGGAAGACTGAGTAATTTGATTTATTTTAGATTTTTCAATTTAAAGAAAAACTTTATTGCTCTGTTGGATATTCACAATCCAATATTGAATTAGAGCTAGGCATGAATTTCAAAATTTAAAATTCAATTAGAAGTGGAAATTCTTCAGCATGTTTAAATTTATTCCTTTTTAGCTAACCAATCGACCCCTTAAAAATCAAATCATCTCAATAACATTTTCATTCAACTGCTGCTGTTTGTCTCATGTGCGCAGTTTGATTGCGAAATAATTGAAAGTGTGGAATTTCAAATCATGCTGAGCAATTACGGATTGTGTCATATGATATGAATTTACTGTGATCAACTTCAAATAGAATAATTTTCAAGTGATTTTGTGCTGTTCAGATTTTTCGATAAAATTTTTAATATTTAAATTCAATTTTTTTATAAATGTTTTGAGTGATTTTGAAGTAAATTGAGGACTTACTGTATTTTTGGGAACTAGGCTGCTTTTAATAACTCAAAACCTACATTAAAGTTAGAACTGTTCATTTATAGGTTATTTTAAAATTATTGAATGCTTAAAATCATCATTTTTAGCTTTTGATGTTCTCTAATGTGCAAAAGACATTAATTTAAGTTCCTCATAGCTCACATTCGATAATATCAAAGCTCGAGATGATTAGCAAAGTCTCAAGATTTGACTCAACTTAGTCAACTTTAAGCTAAGTACAAAACTTATCTTGATGATAAACTCCAAATGACCCAATTTAAATTACATGACGTTAACAATTGCAGTTGCTTCTACTTGCTTCTTTCGCTACTTATTAACTGCATTTTTCACAATTTGAAATCAAAAAAGTCTATAAAAGCCAAGCTAGTTTGCCATTTCAAATCACTTAACCAAATTTTGATGCTTTTGCAACTTCTGCAAAACTTGCAGTTCAATGAACTTATCTGATAATTGATAACATAAGGCCATAAACAATTCCGACTATCCAGCGTGCTTGTTCACAAATTTTGAGTATTTAAGCATTAACAAAAATCTTTAAACTCCATAATCAGTCAATAAATCACTTAAAAAGTGAGCATAATAAAATTAAATATCACCATAAATTCATAAAACCTTAAAATTTATACATCCCCGATAATCTGCTACAAAAATAAGGGTTGACATTACACAAAGTAACTTTGTTTTGCTTTAAAATCTTCTTTCCTATCCTGTAATAATGTTTTAAAAACTTTCAGCAAACAAAAATCTTTTCAATTCCATTCCTTTTATGTCTCTTCGATGTTGACAAATGAAATTTTTTTTACAAATTTTCCCTGTAGTTTAAAGGGATTGCAGTGATGATTCCATTTGTGCCTGAAGATGAGAAGACGACCATATGATATTGATCATGAGGATTATGCAACTTATTTTCTCGCTGTTGTTTGCTGTTGCTATCTATTAAGCGAAAGGTACATGAGATTTCAATTTATATCCATTTTTCTATAAATATTTACAGATGGCATTATTATCCAAACGAAAATGAGCAATTTAGGTTATTTGAATGGTTGACAAATCGCGTAAATGTGAGAAGAGGTGAGAAGGTTTTGTAGATGATGAGATTTCATGATTATAGACTTTTTTGGATGGAATATTTATTTTTAAAAATGTTTTGCTCGTTGTTGAGGTGAGATGCTGATAAACTGGATGTATAGGCATGATCTTTCGGGATGTTTAAAAAGAATTTAACAGAGTTAACATTTTTCCTGATTTGTTGGTTTTGAAGATGTCTGAATCTTTCTGGATGTTGATAAAAAGAATTGAAAGAACCTTAAAACCATTCAAAACAATCCAATTATTATTACAACGACCGAAACTCATCTGTAAAGCCATGCTAAATTAAATCTTATTGTTCAAAGAATTTAGATCCAGCAAGTAAATTTCACAGCAATCTAAACATTCATCATAAACATCTCCCGTCCACAGAGAGGATTAAAATCCGGAGAAATAAAATCGCATTTTAATTGTTTGCTATTCGTACAAAATGAATAAAAATACATCAGGAATTGTGAAGGGGTGATTAAAATATACAAAAATAAAAAGTAAAATTTGCCTGTAAGCCTGACTAAATTTTATTTGTATACATTATTTTTATATCCATATTTGAAGAGTGTATTTAATGTTCGCATGTGAATGAATAAATTAAACACTCGAGTTCATTGATGAAATGAACAATAAGGAAAAGGAAGAAAAAATCTTACAAACAATAATAATTTTTATTTCATTCAACGAAATACTCTGTTTTTGAGCAGCACACAAGAGTACCATTATCATCCATTAAATAACAATTTTCAATATGAGCAACTTTTATTTACACAGAATGAGGATTTTCAGCAGTTACATAAAAAGTTTTTCATCGAAAGAAAAATATTTGCATGAACAGGAAAAAAGAAGAAGCAGAAAAAATTCATATTTAGTTCCACCAAAAAAAATAGCAAGAGATGAAAAGACAACAGAAGGAGTTAAAATGGAAAAACTTTTTCATTCCTTCATCATTTTCAGTTTTTTTCTTCATTAAAAAATTATTGCAAAGAATGAAAAGAGTAAAAATACAAATAGAACAGCACAAAAAAAAAGGATTTCAAGTGTAGCAGCAGCAGAAGAAACTCTTTCGTACTGAAAGTTTATAAGTTAAATAAAGAATTTATTTTTTACATCATGAGACTGAGAGAATCTAGTAAGAAGTAAGGAAAATTCAAGCAAATTGCTTGGTTTTTCGGTGCATTTAAGGCAGTGTTGTTCAAACTGTGTGCCGCGGTACACCAGTGTGTTGGAAATTTTTTTGGAAATGATACGAGCTGCATGCTGTTTGCGACTTGGGTAATGGCTTACCCCTAAGCTGTACCGTGGTTTAAAAAGTTTGGACAACACTGATTTAATTTCTTAATAATCCATGATTTCTTAGGCGATGTTCATACTGGACTTCTTCCTTCACTGTCACAAATTCTCTCATTTTTGAGCTGAAAATTAAAATTCGTATTTCAAAGGATTTATTACAACCAAAAAACGCGATCGTAGGTTTAGTTTTTTACTGGACATTAGAATCAAGTGTCGGCTTGGATTCAACTCGTTTACCATTTCCTTAATAACAAACATAAGATCTACAAACTGACAAAACCTATTCACTCAATTTCTCAAAAACTAAGCACTTTAAAATAAATGATGAAAAAAGGTATCATGTACGAGAGAAGAAATTGTTTAAGGATCTCTCTGCTGGAAATATGTCAGTGTTGAATAGCTACCACTTACTTAATCCTAAGCCATTTGTGAGCGTGCATTCGTGCAATAAAAATATCATTGAAATCATAATATTTTTAAATTTATTGGGTGTCTTTTCAGCTCTGCGACAACAGAAAGGAAGAAAAAAAATAATTATCCAAGTCATTAAGAAGGATTATCTCGTTTTTATATGAGTGCTGTTGCTATATCGAAATAACAAACAAACAATAAAGTATAAATGCTCATGAATGATTAATTTACCAAACGTTTAAATTCCTTTTTTTTTTCGTACAGGAGCATCAGATAATCGTTATCCGTAACATATGGAAACAAACACAGAAAAAAATTCATCACAGCGAGTACCTTTCGGGTAGTAAATGCATGAATATACGGGAATCAAGCTACAAAATTAAATCATGCAGAAATAAAATTAAATCATTTGTCACATGAATTTAATGTCACCCCTCCTTACTGCTGCTCGAGCAATACATTACAAACATTATCGTTCCCTCACCGGATAAGCATAGAACTGTGCTATGCTGTAGAATTGTCTCACTCGAAACCATCATAACAATAAACGAGCGATATAAGTTAATAATGAAAGGATTAAGAAGGAGTAATAAAAATTTATTGCTTTTTCACATTCAATTGTTTATGAATGGTATTGAGGTGGAATTATAAGTAGTCGATTGCAGGGGTGGATGTGAATATAAGGTGGAATTTTTATTGTGCTTCATAATGCTTAAAAGATGAAGATTTTTAATAATAATAAAAATATTCCACCCTATTTGTTTAAACATAAACTTTTGGAAATTTGCCCATTTGTTTATTATCCTTGGCACATAATGATTGTTGACTTTTTCGAAGTCGGATCAATTTATTTTTTTGGTTGAAAATATTGAATCTGATTGTAAATAAATTTTGAGGTTTATTTGTGAATTTTATGAATTATTGGAATTGATTGCTTTAACTTACTGACTTAGTCTTCCTTATGTTCATAATTCATTTAAAGGATCTTTCATAAATTACGTTTATCAAATATTGCGTTTAACTGAAATGGCTTGGTTATGTAGAAGTTTTGATCAAATTATATCTTTTTATTGAAAACAAAGCTCCCAGCATATCAATGTAGGATTCAGGAAGAAATGGCACTAAAAGAGTTGTTCAAATTCACTGTAAACCACAGATCTCCGAATTTGAAAGATGTGCTTATCAGATAACTATAAGTAATATTGAAATGCTTTTTTCCATGCTTCTCAATTATTTCAAGTAAACGCAACCTATGCTGTGGTTAAAACTTGATTCAACTAAAGCATTTGATGATTCAACTTTGAGAAAATATGTTTATCTAGCATCAAATTAAAAACTCTGCAGCGTTCGTTCTAATTTTCAGTACATTACAATGTATGTAGTTCCATTTAAACAATTTTTCAGCTTTCTCATTGTAACTTCATAACTCTTAACCCGTTCCTTAATCTTCAATGTATGATTTTTGGTATTAGACCTTAATCTGTAGCTACGAACAGATTGCCAAAGTATCTAAACTTTGCAAAAATCACCAGACCGATGTTAAGATTTGAACTCGGCAGTATAATTCAACAGAAAGCTTATTTCTTGCCAAATGAGCTAACAAGACATATTATCTTGTTGACTTGTTTAGAATTTATACGATACACTTTACCTAGCTTTCGGACTAGGACTTTACATGCTAATGCACACATACCTGACATCGACTTTCGTTCTCAACATTTTCATACTTTAGGTGTCATATCAAACTTGTCTTAATTGAGAATCCTGCAAGTCCAAAAAAAATTTAATAATTCAGTAAAAATGTCCATCAACCAGAAGAAACAATGGCAAAAAAAATTAAATTCATATCCAAACAGAAACCAAAAAGTCATTTTGAAAATGTCAATTATATGCTTGAACATTTCAGTTTTATTTCTCATTTAAATGCATAAAATAACAAGCATGAAAGCATGCAATAATAAAATATCTGGCACAAGTTGTGGATAAATATTTTGATGGTGAAAAATATCATGACAATAAGTGTGCGCACATCCATCTCGAGCAATTTAAATCCCCAATTTTTTTTCATTAGCATCCATTTTCAATTTTCAGCCTTAGCTTCCGATTTTTACGTCCAAATGTATGAGCAAAGAAACATCTTTGGTTGTGGCACTAACGGAAATAAAATAACAAAATAACAGTGCGAGATGTACACATACACACACATAGCTTCACCATAGTCAACCCATCCTATTCATCCCTATGCTCTACATTCTCTATCCATCTCGTTCTAGCTAGTAGAATCAGATCACAAATTTGTAATGTTTTCATTGGCGTGGTTTCTCTTAAAATAAATGTTTTATCAAAATAAAGTATACACACAACAATAACAGAGTGAAGCTCAACTCACTCTACGGCACTATGTACTATGGATATTGTATAAAATTTCAAAAATAGCAATAGCTACAACACAGGAGAAGGATGCAAAGATAGTAAAAAGTCTGTGTGTGTGTGTGCGAAGTATTTTCGTTCTCCCTTCAATCCTCATCACGTCGTACTTCCATGGTGGAAAAATATCGTTTCGTGAATCTGGTTGTGTATCATGATATACAGCAACAACAACAAAGAATGGAATTTGTTGTTTTTGTCATACAAAGGCACAAAATTTTGTGCTATTGCCATTCAGTTACAAGATTTTTGGGAAATTAGACATAATTTTTTTGTATTCCTTTTTTTCCTTCGTTGTAACAAGGACATCGACAAATATTTTTGTAACAAGATAAAATGCTGTCAGTTGAAATCGAGAAGCGATAGAGTTAAGTGTGGAAATAGCGGAAGTGGATAGAAAAAGAAATCTCAAGTGAGATTTAAAAAAAAAAAATATTTAAAAATTGTACAAAAGGAAGTAATAGTGAAAAGATGCATCCATCATTAAGTTCCGTGGAATTTCACAATGCACAATCAGCATCTCCATTGCCATGTAAAAATAACAATAATAATTTGACGAATAATGTGAAAAGTAATGAGCAAACAAAGAGTGATGAGAAACGTTTGGATAAGCAAAGAGATGCTTCACCGACTTCGTCGACAGTCAAGCCACCGTATTCATACATTGCACTAAGTAATTATATCTTCTCCTTTATCTAGTGATCAATTTACTCGTCTCAGTGATTAATTAATTTTTAATATTTTAATTTATGCACATTCAGTAACAATGTCAATCCTCCAATCACCACAGAAAAAGTTAACTTTAAGTGGAATATGTGAATTCATAATGAACCGGTAAGTGGATTTACGGAAGTAGACTTTATCGAGTAAAATTGGATTCATTCAGATTTATTAAAATTTAAATTAAAGCAGAAAAATTGTTTTTATTGGCATTCTGCCAACTTACCTAGCAGCCCTTATAATTCAGTGCTGAGAGTTCAGTACTTTTATGCTGGTTCGATTCTTATTTAAAGCAGGATTGTTAAAAAGTCAATTTTTCTACTTTATCTTTAATTTCTAGTGTCAAGCACTAAGTTTTAAGCAATATTTCTTATGGTTCCACAGGTTTCCATACTATAAAGAAAAATTTCCAGCATGGCAGAATTCAATTAGACACAACTTAAGGTATGCATTTGATTGTGATGTCACTCAAATTTAAGACGAATGAACAAAGGGGAAAACAACATGATAGAAAATTCTTACTAGTTTCTCACTGATTCCTTCAAAAATAATCGAAACTAATTTTTCCCATCATGTTGTTTCCCCCTTGGAACAAACTCAATCAAAATAAATCCTTAATAATTAAATTCTCAAAATAAAAGCCTAAACGACTGCTTCATAAAAGTCCCCCGAGAGCCAGGAAATCCAGGCAAAGGAAACTTTTGGACACTCGATCCCCTCGCTGAAGACATGTTCGACAACGGAAGCTTCCTACGACGAAGAAAGCGCTACAAACGAGTACAACTACACCCAAATCTTCCATTTACAAACATGTTTGGACCATTTCATCCATTTTGGATAAGAAAACCAGTTCCTGTAATTCCCTCACTTCAATTTCCACCCAACATGCATCATCATCCGTCGGCATCACATCCACCAATGGCGCATCATCAAAACTCATTTAATTCAAATTGTGTTCCATTTAGTTTCATAAATTTTCGAGGAACTAATCATTCAGTGATGCAATCGAGTGAAATTGATGATCGAAAGTTATCGAATCATAAAAAAGAATATTTTGATAGTGCAACAATTGAATCAATTAAAAATGAACTGTTTAGTGCTAATAATAATCTTGTGGCTAGTGGGAAGTTTAATAATAATGAAATGCAGCACTCGCAACAAAATAATTTTAATAGTGCAACAACGACAGCGACGGCTATAAATAATTCTTATGAGGATGAAGATTTTAATAATGATAATATTGACGTTGAAACAGATTCCGATAATGATCAGCACATGAGTGATGTAAAACAATTAAATTATCATAATTTAAGTGATTCAACAACAATTAAAAGTGAGGAATGGAATAAAATTATGAAAAATACAATGATGCTCAAGTCCAATCATATCGAGCATTTAATTGCATCTGGAAATGATTCAAACTCTCCATTACCGCCATTCCTACAAAGTGATGCCAACCAAAATAATGTAGATACAAAAATAATATCTAATGACATTAAAATTGATTCCGATACAGATCAAACAATCAGTGGTACAAAAGACAGTAAAGTCAAACGATCCGTGTACGCAACGGATGATGATGACAATGAGTTCTTTCACGATTCCTTTACGGAGCATAATTTGTTAAATTTAAGTGATAAGAAAAAGGGAAAATATGGAAATACGAAAGGATTTAGTATAGAGAATTTAATCGGTAGAATAGTTGAGGATAGATAAATGTAATTGAAGGATGTAACTTTGTGAATAGATTTTTTAAATGTTCTATATCAAAAAAAATTGTTTGACTTTCTTTGTTTTTAAAAAAAATAGATGATTAATCAGCAGAAGATGATTCTATAAATGTATAAATTCACACAAAAAAAGATAATCTCGAAATTGGTTTTAATTAATTTGCATATTTTTTTATGGATTATTCGTGAAGTTTTTCTCACGTCGGGCATGTGAATTATTAAGTGGAAAGTTTTGTTATAAATGGAAGTGATGAAATGTTAATGCTGATCAGTTATTTGTGGTTTTGCTTGTGAAAAAGATCAGTTTAAAAGATGCATCAAGTAAGAATTTTTAAATTTCAATTCTGCAATTCTTTATTAAATTGTCTATTTTAATAGATCAAGCTCCTTGTGCTGTTTCTAGCTATCATGATAATTTTCTGTGTACAAGAGGTGCAAGGAGGTCGAAAAAAGGCTCACAAAGACGATACACCATACTTTTTCGTGTTTCAAAGATACGAGTATCCTTATCAGAGATCAGCTCAGCCATTTTACTTTGCTAAGAATATTGGATACGGTAAGAATTTATAGAGGATTATTGAGATGTTGTTTTAATTGGAAAAGATTATTTTTAATACTTAACTGCTGTAAAAAATCATATTTTGAATTTAAAATTCAAGCTCTACTTCTTATACATTGGCAGAGTTAACGAAGAGATTTAAATTAAGGTAGAAAAACAAAACAAAAAGCTACGCAAACAATTTTCAATCTTAAAACATTCATCAAGTTAGTTTAAAGTTCTTCTGAAGAAACTGGACTTCTTAAACATTAAATAAGTTTGCACAAAGTTTTTAAATATAATTGTCTGATTAATAAACTTTTAAAAAAAGACAGTAAGTGATCAAAACTGCATTAGTCAGATCTCCAGAATGATTCATAACCACAAATGACAGATGAGAAGTCGTGCCTTCAAAATATTATTTTTAAAGGTGTTAATGAAAAATTGATTCCTTTATCCACGAGATCGTTTAAATAAATAATTGCTGTAATATTCGTGTGGCGTCTTTTCTTATTGCAATAACGTTGTGGATTTTCCAAGGATAGTTCAAGGGTCAGACACTCCAACAGAATTGTAAAGATTGTACAATTCTTCACAATTCATATGGAAGGATTGTAAAGATTGTACAATCCTTACAATCCTTACAATCTTTATATGAGAAGGATTGTAGGGATTGTATTCCGCACAATCCTTATATGGAAAGGATTGTAGGGATTGTAATTCTTACAATCCTTTGCATATAAGGATTGCAAGGATGAAATAATTGTATGGAACATTTAAAAATGTTTTTCATGGGTTATTAGAGAAGAAATATTAATTTAATACTAAAAATTTGTTTGTTTGAATTTAAAGAACGAAATAAGCTTGATATATCAATTTTTTCCCTTATAACCAGGGTGATTTAAATCAAAAATCAAAATCAAAATCTTTTTGCAATGATTTTAAAAAAGAATTTTGATTTAAATCATTTTTTCATAGGGTCTTTTTTTTTGGATTTTGATTTAAATCTCTTGTATGAAAGATTTTATTAGGATTTTAAAATTCCTCAATGTAAGATTTTTGTTTTCAATTTCTCAAATTACTTTTCAAATCAACAGTTTTCAGTTGCAGTTCCTAATAAGTAAGAATGCAGTTGATCCTATTTTGGCCTGAATTTTGCAACTGGATCTTGTAAATCCAAATATTTCTTAAATAATGGTTACAGCAATGGTTCCATGCTGTTTGACTTAAACGAAATCCAATTCGTGATTTTTAATCTTCTGTGCCTTGCTGCTTGCATATAAATAACTGGACTTCATCAAGCAAGCCTGGATCTTAATTCATACGAGGATTTACCTGTTTTCAATGCTTTCAAAAACTTAAATATCTCTTATTACAGTACGTAAGTTTAATGAGTCATAAGCAAGAATAGGCACTTGAACTGCCTAGTTCCTTTACAAGGATTCATCAAGGGTTCACCTCTTGAAATCAAAATTTTTTTGTGGAAATGGCCGATTCCTTTCGTACATCAAAGCACAGAAGATTAAAAATCACGAATTGGATTTCGTTTAAGTCAAACAGCATGGAACCATTGGTTGATGTAACCTTTATTTAAGAAATGCTTGGATCTAAAAGATCCAGTTGCAAGATTGGGCCAAAAAATGATCAACTTCATTCTTACTTATTAGGAACTGCAACTGAAAACTGATAATTTGAAAAATAATTTGAGAAATTGAATGCAAAAATTTTACATTGGATTTTAAAATCCCAATTAAATCTTCCATACAATAGATTTAAATCAAAATCCCCAAAAAAATCCCCATACAAAAATGATTTAAATCAAAATCTCTTTTAAAAATTATACTTTTTAAAACTTTTTAATGAGTTGAAATGTATAAAAAATCATTCAAATTGATTCACAGTAAATTATTGCATTTTAAATATAATTGTTTTTAAAGAAATTTCTGACTTTCTTCATTTTTCGTATTTTATTTTATTTTTTAAAAATAAATGGACATTATTTTTTGTTTAGTAAGGATTGTACAATCCTTACAATCCTTATATAGAAAGATTGTAGGAATTGTACAATCCTTACAATCCTTATATGAAAAGGATTGTAGGGATTGTAAGGATTGTACAATCCTCACAATTCGTATGGAAGGATTGTAAGGATTGTACAATCCTTACAATTCTGTTGGAGTGTCTGACCCTTGGGATAGTTATTGATTCTTGTCAAATTTGTTAAAATTTGATTTAAAAAGAAAACAATCTGAAAAGAACGGAAACTGCAAAGTTTTATTTTGAGTATCTTAGCTAAAAACAGTTCCCATACATTTGTAGATTTATATTGAATATTCTATTTATCTTAATTTATTCCAATCTTTTTCTTTTATTGAACACAGCTCATCATACACAACCATATGCCTTCCAGAAACAAATCATTAAGTACAAAAATGTTGGAGGATAAAAATAAAGTTATTTTTTAAGATTAAAAGTAAGAGTAGCTTAAATATTAAGAATAATTAAATTAAATATCACTTGTCACTGTGCTAAACCTTTTGTAAGTTCTATTAATTATCGAATTTTTGTACCAAAGTATTTGAGATGTATGACTAACCGCAAAATCATGCCGTGCTTCCATAATTCTCATGTTCCCATTTTGTTGAAATTATTGATTTTTTCAATCGCTTCCAAAAAAGCTGTTTCTCGTCATTTGAGCCGTTTTCTGGCCATTTAATGTATGTTTTGGTTCTCATTAAGTATCTCAATGTCTTTGGTTGATTTTTTGGTGGAATGTCCTCGAGTAGAACTACAATTAACTTCTCTTTCCTCGTTTCAAGCAGTCGATGTTGTGCTAAATTCATTTCAAATTGACACCATTGACTTTCTAAGAATTTCTCAGATATTAGCAGCAGAAGAACTCTTGATCTATCCATACATGATATAATATTCTCCAATATGCCATATCCAACGGTAAAATCTCGTTCATGTAAACAAACATTAATGGATTCTCGTTTCTCAATATTTGGAATGAACTCGTCTAAAACCCACGGGCGATTATAGTCAGAATAGCTTACAAACACATCATAAAGGAAGAGATCAATGGATGATGTGCTTGTTCTTCTAACAATTGTTTCCTTTCCATCATCATTATCATCAATCATGAAGCTCAAAATTGCCGAGTTTTTGCAAAGGATACAAAAGTACCGGATATACCACCACTTCCAATAAATAATGCACAATAAAATGAAGAATATTATCACCAGACTTAAGGAAGTTGAAAGTGTTATTATGAAGAAATCATCTACGCCACTATACGGTGGATCCTTTTCAGAAAAATTTGCATCATCACAAAAGTCAATTAAGTCAAGCATTGATTGTTTTTGCTTTTCCGTCACATTCATGCACTGATAATCTTCATTATTCTCATCATAATCAAACAGAATCGTATGAAATGGTAAATCATTAAGCCTTTTTACATCCGACAGTGAAAGGAGTCGTGACTTTCTAATATAATTGTGCTTATTAAGTGCCTCAATACTTCTCAATATTTGATCATAAAACTTTTGGTAAGTCCTCGAAATTATATCATATTCTGGCCGCAAATTACTTCTCATACCAATCGAAACAGCATGTGGAGTTGTTCGAGATTCAACATCTGAGTAGTCAAAATTAAATCTGTCTTGCAATTGCGCCATATCGGCATTCTTCGTTGACTCAAATAGAATGAGCATAAAATTATATAAACTACAACTACATTCAAATTTATTCTTTCCAATTGCCAGATGTCGTACGCTGAGTAAATCTTGAATCATGTCTGTTGTAAGCATTTGAATCGCATTTTCTCGTAGATTTAAAGTTTCTAACTCTTGATTTTGTGTAAACAATCTCGAGTACCAGTTTCCCAGTGAATTTTTCTCTAGATTTAAATCCTTTAAGTACAACATGTGAGAAAATGAATTGTTGTCCAAATATCGGATTTTATTGTCGTTTAAATTCAAAACTCTTAAATTTGTCAAAGGATTCGTCCATTCTAATTTTTCAACATTTGCATCACGAACATCAAGTCGCTCAAGTGTTGTTGATATTGTGTGAAACATACTTTTGGATAGATTTAATTGAGTATTTCCAGACACATCCAAAAATTTCAAATTTGTTAAATTTGACAAGAAATTGTCTCCAGTTGTTTGAAGTTCCGTGTAGCATAGACTTATTCCTATTAAGGTATGAGAAAGAGAATCCAATGATGGAATAGCTCGAACTTCAATCTTGGTATGTGAAAAATCCAAAAACTGTAAATTTATCAATTTCTCAAACACTTTAGGTGTCATTTTTAATGGATTTGGCAGCACTCCATCTTGAGTTTTCTCTTGATTAAATGACAAGTCTAAATGGATTAAGGATGGCAAATGGAATGATTCGTCATCAAGACTTGCAATGTTGTTGTTTGACAGATAAAGATATTCCAATTTTTTAAGGTTTTCCAATAAATTTCTTTTGATTAATTTTAATTGGCAGTTCCTTAAATCTAGATCCTTTAAGTTTGGTAGATTTAAAGGTGTTGCTGATGAAAATAAAAATAAAAATTATTTCCAATTTTTTTAAAGGATTAATCAAATCAATTAACTCACATAAATCTTTAAAATCATTTCCAGTCAGTGATAAGTATTGAAGTGAAAAGTATGAATTGTCAATAACATGTGCTGGGATTTGTTTTAAATTGTTGAACGCTAATGAGAGTATACCAACGTTCTGCCAATAAAGATAAGACAATATTTATAAAAAATTTATTACTTATTGATATGAAATTGTTTTTAACTAGATGATGCTTCTACTTTTTGACATATCATGAAGGCTGACCAGCTATTTAAAGCTTGTGGTTTTTGGTATTTTTAATTTTCAGTTTCATAAAAGCAGGTGTGCCGCAACAAAATTTCAGTATAAAAATGTGCTGTAGACCAAAAAAGTTTGAAAAACACTTGGCTATAACTTGGTTTTAAGTATTTAACGGGACAATGAACTCGTTATTTGGTTGTCAAACATAAATTTAACCTTTCTTACCTCTCCAAGATCCAAATATTTTGTATCTGTTGTATTTGACTTATCCAAAAATTCCAAATCCTTCATATCCTCATTACTCAATATAAAATGTTTCAGCAGCACCCCATTCACATCAACCCATTGCAATATTTCACTAACTTTACCCAATAAACAATCAGCGTTATATGACGGATTTGATGGGAACGGATGCGACGTAGTTGTTGTAGATAACGTAAATAATGTACTTTCTGTTGTGTCTTCTTTCATGTTTTGAGTAGTTGATAAGGAAGGTGATAACGTGGTACTTGATACTGAAGTTTTTGAAGGCTTTCCTTCAGATGAGCCATCCGATCTGTGGGCTGCAGTTGTTGGTTTTTTGGTTGTTGTAGTTGCTGGTTTTTTGGTAGTTGACGTTGTGGTTGTTGAAGGTCTTCTGGTTGTAACGGTTCTTTCCCTAGAATCATCATTTCTTTCTATATTTGAATCAGCAGGCTGAATTATTGGCAAACTATTGAACGGCTCAAGTCCTTCCTCTTCATCACTATTTGAATTCATATAATCACTAGCTATTAGCTCACTTGGATCTATATCATATTCACTTAATAATTCTTTTAACATTTCATGTCTTCCAACATCATTATTAGGAATTAAAGCTTTATAATGTTCGCGATTGCGCATCGCGCTGGCATTTGAATATGTCAAAACTATAAGAAACACTATAAAGGCACTGAATTTCATTTTGAACATTATGATAATCATATTAGTCAACAATCGTAAACACATGTGTTAATTGTGCCTTTTTAAAATATATATTTTCAGATGTCTGTACGAGACCATTCGATAAATATTTGCAAATCAATTTCACTTTAATTAGTCAATAGATTGTGATAATAATAAAATGATTCACAGGCGACTGTTCGCGAAGCTCTCAAAAACACTACTGATGTAGCAAAAAAATGTATATTTTTTCTAAAGACCATCAATGTAAAGATACGAGTCTTCAACGGTTAAATGTGTTCGATATCTGTCATTTAATAATTGGAGATATAAAAGAGACATCGAAATATCAGTGAGCAGAATTGTAAATGTATTTAAGAATTGTTCAAAAAAACATGACGTCTTGAATTTTCCGGGATTTATACTTGATAGTTTTTCATTTATTGAAATTTCTTTCTGCACAAAATTTATGCAAAATACAAAAATATCTTATTGCTATGAATTTTTAAAAGAATCTTTTCTAGCTCAATTTTCCAACATACGCACGTTTACTAACTGTGTATGTGGAAAATCAGCTGTTATTCTTCATATTTGATAGCTTAACGGACGACTATTCATACAAGGTAATTAAATTGCAATCTTTTTCACGTAACTTTTAGGTGTAAATAGATGATAGCACTTAATAATTACGTCAATGTTTTCTAGTTAAAACTTTTAAGTTTGGTGTTACTGACTTTCCGTTGGAATCTATCAGCTTTAAATGCAAGAAAGACCTTAAAAGCCATTCAAAAACAAGAAAACAATCTAAACTCCTCGAGAATATGTCCAGCTACATGCTTCTTATCAATATTATTAATTTTTTCTTTATAAAAAACACTAAATTTTCAATCAAACTTTAAAAATAAATTTGAAAAAAGTTTTTATGGCAATCACTCAATAAAGCAATTTTTGGATTAGTCAAAAATCCTTAAAATATAAATCAAAATCGTTTAGCATTAATCGATGTACAAAATCAATTTAGATCATTAGACTCACAAAATGTGTAAAATGGAAATGATAAGCTATAGCCTAAAATAATGTAATTTGAGATCGGTAAAATACTTTTTTGAGATTTTTCTTTGGTTTTTTAAGATTCTTTTGAGTAAAAAAAAAATTAAATTGGGGATTTTGGTGGTCCTTATAATAACAGTCATAGCTATTGTCACTCGTGATATAAAATGAATTAATTCTATTAGTACTGGTATGATATAACTTAACACATAAATGCACAAACGTTTATAAGAAAATCCTTAAATTGTCATTTTCGTAAAAATCGGTAAATATATGACTTTGTTAAAAATAATGATAGATATCGAATTTGGAAGAGATTAGTTCCTTTAAGATCCTCCCCGAGAATCGTAATCGTAGCAAATCTGATGAAGATTCTGCTGTATAAAGTGGAAATTTGGTCGTTGTTCTGGCTTTCGGTTCCAACATTGTCTCATCAAGTTGTAGACACAGTACGGAGAATTTTCTGGACAACCCAACATATTTCCATCTTTGATAAACTTCACGACCTCCTCGTGCGTCATTCCAAAATATGGTTGCATGGCAAATGAGAATATTTCCCATAAACAGACTCCAAAAGCCCATATGTCACTCTCAATTGTATACTTATTGTACAAAATGCTTTCCAAGCACATCCAACGGATCGGAATAGCGTCATCTTCGCCTCCTTTGTAGTAATCTTGTCCGTAAATCTTGCGTGATAATCCAAAATCTGAGGAAAATTGAAATTATTTTTTAAATCCCGAGCTTTAATTTTAATCTTCAGATTTAATTTTTAAACCTACATATTTAACTTAAATCTTTGGAATAAAAAACGTAATCTTACCTGCAATTTTGACAACCATATCCTCATTGATCAAGCAATTTCTCGTAGCTAAATCGCGATGAACGAACTTCCTTTCTGATAAATAAACCATTCCATTGGCAATTTGAAGTGCGGTTCCTAATAAATCACGATGCGTCAATTGCTTAGTATTTCCTCCCGTTTTAACTTGATTTGATGTGTTCATAGCTGGAGAACAAGATCTAAGGAATTCATTGAGATCCCCTCTAGCCATAAATTCAAAAAGCAAACACATCGGACGTCCCATAGCACAGACGCCCAACAATTTTACAATATTTGGATGATCAAATTCAGCAAGTAAGCAAGCTTCGCGTTCAAAGTCAGATTGCATGTCTTCTGTAGCTTCATCTTTCAGCATTTTTACAGCAACTAATGTGAACTCTTCGCCAGGAACTAAACGAGGAGCTTTGCCTTGAAAGACACGTCCAAAAGCGCCTTGTCCTAAATCTTTAATATAAATTATGTCATTTCTTGGATATTCAAGCTTTTCTAATTTTGGATTTAAGTTTGCAGCTGTTTGATGATAATTAGCATTAGCAGGAAGTTTATTCATGTCTACATTTTGAGTAATGACTGTAAAGCCAGCAGATGAATGATCACGTTTATTATAACGAGAAACACGATAAACAAGGAGGATGCATACATGAATTATTAAAATAGTCACTAAACCAATAGATCCTAATATGAATATCATCATTGGTGTAAAGACATTTTCCATTTCTAATTTAGGATTGTTCAAATCTAATGTTGCAATATTTTCAGTGGAATTAGGGCACAATGGGATATCACAAAACTGCCATCGAACTGATTTATCCTCGGTATAGCACCAAGGCTGATTCATTTGTCCACCAACATTTCGACAGTAATTTTCAGCATCGAGAAGTTCTGGAAAGACATGAGGTGGTGTATCGTGACTATGGGGCGTTTGAGATGTCCATTTTTGACATGAAGCACCAGTTTCTGTATAATTTTGTGTTCCTAAATAATGCTTGCCATTTCCAATGCGGCAATCGTCTACAAATAAAATTTATAGCTATTAAAATATTCACGAAATAAAGTACAGACATAAATATTACATGTAACTTCAGCTTGATTCATTTCCACAAGTCCCATGTACGAGCAATTTGGTACTTTGGATGTTTTATTATACCGAGGTAAGTCATTGCATTTGGGTAGTCGAAAATGTCCTTTACTCTTTAGCTGTATCTCTCCTCGTTGCTTCTTTTCTTCTAACAAGACCCAAATATCATAGCAAAAGACTTTCTCAACAGCAATACAGTCTTCATAGCATAGTGGCAATGGAGTATTTGTGCCATCAATTAATTTGCATCTGGGAAAGGCATAGGCACACAAAAGTTTTGCTGCTGGTTTTTGACACAAAGGATCTAAATCCTCAATTAATTCCTTAAATAATCCAGTAGCTATCTTCTCATTCTCCCATCCACCGTTCGAGGGATACCACACTTGGAAGTTCTTAATATATGATTTACAAATCTTTCCAGCATAAGGAGCACAATAGCCATCTTCTAATTTAGAGCACTTTATTAAGCCATAAAACATGAGAAAAATTATCGCCTTTTTCATTTTTCACGTTTTATTGAATGAAATGTATGAAACTAATATGTGTCGTCAATTCATTGGCATTTTAAACGTAGGTTTATGCTGTTTTCAGGAGTTTATGAGATGGATATAAGCACTTAATTAAGAAATTTACTTCCTTCAGATTAAATGTTTTTGAAATTTTCACATATATACATTTTTACAAAATCCATTTGAATTTTACAAAACAGTTATCTTTGCAGGAGATTATTTTTCATTAATTTTAAATTATTGACATTTGCAAGTGTCTCAACTGATAGATTATTGTAATTAATAGTGTTCCTGCATGAAAAAGTTTGATGACATTGAGTATAGGAAGGAAAAACTGTAAAGAAATAAAATGTGTCAACAGTTTCTTAGATTCAAATTTGAAACCTACAAAACCCTGCAAAATTATTGTAAAATCTTCATCTCTTCACAGCATTAATTTTTATTGAAAAAAAGTTTAGTAATAATAGCTCAAAATCATGGATTCGCGCAAGATTGTGGAAGTTTTGCGTGCAACACTGGATGCAAATCAGCAACAGCAAGCACACGATCAGTTACAACAGGTATGAAATGCTGTAAAACAAAATATTAAATGTGAACGCATGTTTTTCATTTGCGCTCAAATATTCGATTTCGCAATGATTCACGGACATTATTCCTTCATTATAATGTCATCTCGAAAAGATACAGTCATAGAACTAGATAGGAAATTGACTGACCTTGAAAAAAATCATTGTCCTTTTTTTCGCGTTAAGTGATGCAATTTTGTATGTCCAACAACACAAAAAAAAAGCTTTTTCGTTAAATTCTGATTCGTGGAAATTCGCAAGCTGTAATAGCTTATACGTATGGCAAAAGTTGAAGATATTTACACTAAAATGAGTGTTTGATTGATACAACACATGTTACTTTTAAACATTTCATGATATTCATATCCAAAAATAACACATATTCGGCTTAGTTACTCATTTCCCATATCATAACCTCATTCCTTTATACTGTATACAATGTATATCTATCGCGGAGAAGGTACAGTCGTCCGTAATAATATTTAATCAATTTTTCGTATCACGTTCGTACAAAAAATTCCGGCTCGGTACGAAGTAATGATTCATGACAAAATGCAATTTATTGACTTGATTTATGCCTTTATTCTTCATTTGTTATTTAAGGTGCACAAAATTATTGGATTTGTGCCTAGCTTATTACAAGTTGTAATGCAAAATGATGTTGACATGCCAGTGCGTCAAGCAGGTGCTGTCTATTTAAAGAATACGATAACAAATAGTTGGGAAGATCGAGAAATTGAGGCAGGACAACAGCTTGTATTCTCAATACATGAACAGGATAGAGCCATGATTAGAGATAGTATTGTTGATGCCATTGTTTTAGCTCCCGAACCAATTCGTGTACAATTATGTGTATGCATAAATAACATCATAAAGCACGACTTTCCACATCGATGGACACAAGTTGTTGATAAAATTAGCATTTATCTACAAAATACCGACGTTAATGGATGGAATGGTGCACTTTTATGTCTTTATCAGCTCGTTAAAAATTATGAATATAAAAAGTCAACAGAACGTGCACCGCTTACGGAAGCAATGAATCTTTTGTTGCCAATGGTTTATAGTCTTATGATAAATCTTCTTGGACATGATCCATTAAATGACAATGATCAATTTGTGTTGCTACAAAAGTTGATTCTGAAAATTTATTATGCATTGACACAATATGCATTGCCACTTGACGTTATAACAAGAGAAATGTTTGCACAATGGATGGAAGTTTGTCGTCAAATACTCGATCGTCCAACAAATGCACAACGACTTGATGAGAATCCCGATGATAATTTGGAACTACCGGAATGGAAAGTCAAAAAATGGGCAGCACATATTGTTGCACGTATGTTTGAGCGTTATGGAAGTCCAGGAAATGTCGTGTCCAAAGAATATGAAGAGTTTTCAAAGTGGTATTTAGAAACATTCTCAACTGGCATTCTGCAAGTCCAATTTAAAGTTCTAGATGAATACAGAAAGAAGCAATGGGTTTCGCCACGCGTTCTTACTGACATTTTGAATTATATGAAGAATTCGTAAGTATTCAATTAGCACATCACTTCCTTCTATTTGTTTGCATGTTGTTCCTGTTTTTTGCTTGAAATTTACAATTTTACCGTTATTTTACAATTTACAAAAATTTGAATTTTTACTGCTCAATATTTCAAATATTTTATGACAGTTATTTTTCAAATATTTAATGACGGTTATTTTTCGAATAATTTCATGCCGTTATTTATTTCACGTAAATAATTTCAGAGTATCACATGCACATTCATGGAAGATTATAAAGCCTCACGCCATAGCGTTGATTCAAGACGTGATTTTCCCACTAATGTCATTCTCGGAAGCTGATCAAGAAATGTGGGAAATGGATCCAGTTGAATACATTCGTCAGAAATTCGATGTCTTTGATGACATTTCATCGCCAGTTCCAGCAGCGGAATCTCTTCTCCATAGTTTGTGTAAAACGAGAAAAGGAATCTTGAATTCAGTCATGACTGCATTTTTCCAAATCATTAACAATCCAAGCATCACACCACGAGAAAAAGACGGAGCTTTACACATGATTGGAAGCTTGGCTGACGTTTTACCAAAGAAGAAAGTGTTTAAAGATCAAGTTGAGACGTTGCTTGTCACATATGTATTTCCAGGCTTTCAAAGTCCACACGGTCATTTAAGGGCACGATCTTGTTGGGTTCTTCACAGTTTTAGTGAAATTCGAATCAAAAATCCAGAAAATTTAGCAAAAATTATGCAATTATCATCAAATGCTCTCCTCACAGATCCCGATTTACCAGTAAAAGTTGAAGCTGCCGTTTGTATACAAATGTTCTTAGTTTCACAGCCCGAATCTAGTAAGTTCGTTGAGACACAAGTTAAGCCAATAACTGTTGAATTATTAAAGATTATTCGGGAAACTGAAAATGAGGATTTAACAAATGTCTTACAAAAGATTGTATGCCAATTTACTGATCAGCTAGTTCCAATAGCTGTAGAAATTTGTCAACATTTAGCCGCAACATTCAGTCAAGTTCTTGAAGGCGATGATTCTAATGATGATCGTGCAATTACAGCTATGGGATTATTAAATACAATGGAGACTTTATTGTCCGTTATGGAAGAGAAACCAGACGTTATTGCTAGCTTACATCCAATTGTTTTACAAGTTATTGGTCACATCCTTCAAAATAATATTAATGAATTTTATGAAGAGGCCTTTTCGCTCATCTACGATCTTACATCCAAGAATGTATCACAAGATTTATGGAAATTATTCGAATTAGTTTACGCAATGTTTGAGAAAGATGGAATCGATTATTTCCTTGATATGATGCCAACTTTATACAATTATGTTACTGTCGATACGAATGCCTTCTTACAAAATCAAAACTACGTTCTGGCACTCTTTAATATGTGCAAAACGGTTTTAACAAGCACTGATGTCACAGAAGAATCTGAATGTAATGCCGCAAAATTATTAGAAGTTATGATCCTTCAATGTCGCGGACGAATTAATGAATGTATTCCAACGTTTGTAGAATTAGCATTAGGACGATTAATTCGTGAGGTAAAGACATCAGAACTGAGAACGATGTGCTTACAAGTTGTCATTGCTGCTTTGTATACGAACACGTCACCATTATTGGATATGCTGTCTAAACAACCAATGCCGAATACAAATGACTCAATATTATCACATTTTGTTAAGCAATGGATTCATGATACGGACTGCTTTTTAGGTATTCACGATAGGAAATTATGGGTCGTTGGAATGTGCACATTAATATCTTTAGGAAATGCAAAGCCACAAGTTTTAAGTGAAGTGTCAAATGATATTATTCCATCATTAATTCTTATATTTGATGGACTTAAACGAGCTTATGAAGCTCGGGCTGAAGCTGAGGAAGAAGAAGAAAGTGACGGGGACGAGGACATAGAGGATGACTGTGAGGAAGGAATATCAAGCGACGAAGATGAAATGAATGAATTAGACAACTCTTATATGGAACGTGTTGCTGAATTGGCAAGACAAAAGGGAGTTGAACAAGGCCTAGAAATTACTACTGTCGTTAAGGTAAATTTAAATCTTACAAAACCGTTGACATTTTTAAATTTTGCAAAACCATTACTATTTTTGAATCCTTCAAACCCGTTAATATTTTTAAATTCTACAAAACCACTATTTTTTGAATTCTACAAAACCGCTAATATTTTTGAATTCTACAAAGCCGTTAAATTTTATTTGTCCTATAAAACTCTTTTCAACTTAACAAAATCGATGACATTTTTAAATTTTACAAAACCGTTACTATTTTTGAATCCTACAAAACCGTTAATATTTTCGAATCCTACAAAACCGTTAATATTTTTGAATTTTACAAAACCGCTAATATTTTTGAATTCTACAAAACGGATATTTTTGAATTCTACAAAGCCGTTAAATTGTATTTATTCTACAAAACTATTTTTCAACTTTACAAAAATCGTTGAATTTTAATTTTCGTAGGATGGAGATTCAGACGAGGATGATTCGGACGACGACGATTTCGATGAAGGTGAGGAGACTGCTTTAGAAGGTAAATAATTGTTTAGAAAACTATTTGATTCTAAAAAATTATATTCTTCGTAACGGTAAAAATAAATTTGAAATTTACAAGAGAATTTTCTAAAGCAGTAAAATTTGAATTTTACAAAACCGTTAAAGTTTAAAAGTTTGTTAAATTTATATTCTTGATAATCAAATTTAAATTATGTTTTGTAGGCTTCACAACCCCATTAGATGATGAAGATTGTCCCGAATATATAGACGAATACATCGTATTTCAAGATGTTATGCAAAGTAAGAAACTGACAAGTTAATTCTATTAAAAGGAGATTAATTGACAATTTAATTCACAGAATTGCAGCTTCAAGATCCTACTTGGTATACAATGCTTAGTGTAAATTTAACTGAGGAGCAGAGGAAATCATTACATCAAATTTTAACAACAGCCGAACAGAAAAGGAACCAGAAACGATCAGATGCTATAGAGAAAAGTGGCGGTAAGTTCCTGCTTAAAACAACATGTTGAACATAAGTACTTTATATTGAGAATTTTATTCAACAGGTTTTCAATTTACACAACAAGCTATTCCAACATCATTCAATTTTAGCAGTCCACCATCAAATTAAACACACAAACAATATATCAACTTATTTTGAGTAGATTAATAGGTTTGGATATAAAATAATTATTTTTTTAATATGAAAGAAAAGAAAATAATCAACGTTTACGAATGTAAAAAGGAAAAAGTTACATGATGTGAACCACAAGAATATTTTTCATTTCCATCTCTTGTTTTTGCATAAACAATGAAATAGCGACCTCATTTATAAATATTAGATATCTTTTTCTTTCATGAATTTTCTTTTTGTTAATTAAAATATTTTACTTCAATTTTTATAATAGGATTTATCGATTGTATGATTAAGTTGATGATATTATGAAATAATAATATGCTTTTATCCATAAAACAAACTTTTTCTATGATGCTTCATATTATTTCCAAAAAGAAAGAGTTGCAAATTTGACATTTATTTCGGGTTTGTTATGAGATTAGCATTAACAATGTTATTGGCATATTTTCCTGAAAGTTATAAGCTATAAAAAATTGACCATTATTTTCAAAAATTTGAATTTAGTCTGCAAATTCTACTATTATTTTTCAAATGTTTTTTTTACCGTAAATTCTAGTTCCGGGAAAATATGAAAACAATGCGCTTAATTTAATGAAATTATTGAATCAAAAATGACGTTTTGTGAAGGAGATATAAGGAAATGTTAGCTAGGATGTTAAAAAATGAGTTTCAGTTTCACGTTCGTTTTTTACTTTAATTTATTTATTTTATTTCTCGTCTAATTTAAAAACAAAAGAATGAAATCAAGCAACTATTTTTCTCTGCGTGTGCCACGAATGAGCTTCAAGTAATGTTCACAAATCACCTCATCATAAATGAAAAAGAATGATAAAATAATAATTAAAATATATAGAAAAAACTATATTTGCAGTAAATGAATGTAATTCTTAAAGTTCATTGACTCTATCACAATTTTAATTAACAATAATATCCGATACGATATATAAACGAACCAATAAAGTGATGAACATGATGCTTGTAAAAGAAAAGAAACAAAAACAGCGAAAGTGAATTTTGTTTTATTGAATTTATTTTATTATTATTTTGGTTTATTTCAGTTATTTTTTATCACATTTTCAGAAGGTGTTAGTAAAGTGATGACAAAAGTGACTTAACCCCAATGTCTCCAGCCATGCCCTCCAAAACCACCATGTCCTAAGCCTGTTAAAAATTGAAAAGCATGAAATAACCGTTAAATTCAAATTTAAAACAATTCAAATGTTTAAGAATGTTCTAAAACCTTACAAATTCAGAATTTTTAAATGTTCAAAATTCAAATCATTACAAATTCTTTTTAAAATCAAAACCGTACAAATGTTTTTAAATCTAAAAGAATTTGAAGGGTTTTTACAATTTGAACACAATCTTTATTTAAAAATTCACTTATGGGGCCATTCACTTATTACGTAACGCTTTTAGGGGGAGGGGGGGTCTAAGATTTTGTTACGATTCAAACAAGGAAATTTTTTTTTCATACAAATTTTGTTACAAGGGGGGGGGGGGGGTCTAAGAAGTCATTTTTTCGCGTTACGTAATAAGTGAACAGCCCCTATATATCATCAATTCCTTACCGAATCCTCTACCAAAGCCTAAGCCCCCTAAACCTCCAAGATGACCTAAACCACCGAATCCTATGGCAAAAGTAAGTTCAAGAATAAATTAAATTCCTCAAAATATCCATCCACAGCATTCTCAACAACTTACCATGACCAAAACCTCCGAATCCACCATATCTAGATTCAGCTCCACTCAAATCTTGTTCCTCACTTTCAGCTGATTCACTCCTTTCAACTGACACTGACTGATCGTTTTTCACAACATCCTCGCTCGGATATGCAGCAACAACGGCTAACATCAAGCACAAGACTACGAAAACTACCTGAAATTTCAACATTTTCAATGAAATTCAGACTTTACATGCACAGATATGAATTTCCAAACCTTTAACATATTTTTATCAAGTCACAACTTTTAAATTATTTATGTCGTCTGGTAAGCAATGCTACTGCTGCTCGTTCAGAGATTGAATTTAAAATGTTTCTTAACTTTCCAAGTATGTTCTTTTTATAAGCAATGCAGTTGCAATAAATGTAATGAACACACACGTGTGTTGTTGATATTTCTAAGTCTGTGACTCTTCATTACATTCAGAGACTGAATCAGTAGTGCGTTGATAACTTAAGTTGCAAATAATGAATGAGATATAAAATGTATTCACATTTGAAAGGGTCTACTGGATGTTATTGGTTGAAATATTAAAGATCTAGGATAGCATCTACTGGATGTTCAAAGTTTGTGTTGCAGATCCATTGAATTAACTTTTATGGAGCAAAATTTGCGCAAATAAATAATATTAATCAAAAGAGCTTTAAATATGATTGAGAAACAGCAAAATTGCATCATTTATTGTACTTGACTGGATGTTAAACATTTTGAACTTAAAAAATCACAAAACAAAGAATTTTCCTCTAAATCGGCATTTTTTTACAGGAAGATCTTAATTAATTAACTTATGCGTCAAACTATCAATAACATCATGTTTATTGTAGAGAACACGTGAAAATAAAGAATTTCCCTCAATTGACAACTTTAATAGCTTATATCTAATGATTCCATTCCTGATAAATTAACATAATTAAACAGAATTTTACAACAATGCTTTATTAATGCTCTTAGTTTTGTGTGTTTTATATTTTAAATCTGTCGATTTCTTCTCGTATTTTGAAATTATGTCTTCCTCATTGAGATTTCGGTCTCTTCTGTATGTATTGCGTCTTCTTAAAGCATCTCGAACTACACTCAATAATATTGCCTGAAGATTGTGTCGTCTACGGTAGTTATTCAGATCCATTATCCACGATTTTAATTGATTTTCAAAGTAATTTTAAGGATTTTTCGAGAAAATTAATGCACAACTTGTCTAGGGACGAACACTTTATGTTTGATTTGGTTTTACTTTGAATTTTGCTCAAAAATGAATTTAATGAGTGCTAGATATCTTCAAAAGGAGTCATAATAGTCTTTATACTCTACTAGCTTGTAATAAAAGCAGAAATAAGCAAATTAATTTGAATAAAATACCCATAAAAAATTGTGAGGTCTTGGAAAAATTCAAATTCAAAAATTCAAAAGCCGTTGAATATTTAACGGTTTTAATTAAAAAAGGGAAATAAAATTTAATTCATGCTACTTTAATGCCTTCATTTCTTGAAATCTCAACAAGTATATCCAGTTCAGTGAACCAAAACAATTACAAGTTATCATTACTCAATCTCATCATTTTATTCTCCTTTCTTTATTCCTACAAACAAAATATGAACTTGAAAAATTGTATGACTTAGGGGCCATTCACTCATTACGTAACGCTTTAAGGGGGGGAGGGGGGTCTAAGATTTTGTTACGGTTCAAACAAGGAAATTTTTTTTTCATACAAATTTTGTTACGAGGGGGGGGGGTCTAAAAAGTCATTTTTTCGCGGTACGTAATAAGTGAACAGCCCCTTACTGGAATTAATAAAAGACAAGGTTATTGTGTTACTCAATACTTGTTCACTGCATTTCTGGTTTAAATTTCAGATGCTTAACTAATTTTCCCATTTAAAGGTGTGTATCTCAAATTTCTTCATCGCATGAGCGTTTACGCATTTTTCTTTTGCCTTTATTTTGTTCAATTTAGTTGACATTCCTTACGTATGGGAGCTTACTGCTCTGTAGAAAATAGAAATGACATAGCAAGACATTCCGCATTGCTTCACTTTACACTTTGTGGTTCGATTTTGAGATGAAATTGGAGTTTTTGAATTGTTGAAGAAAATTTGATTAAATTTAGAGTTTGAGATGTTGTTGGACATACTGGATGTTGTACCAGCGATATCTGTGGATGCTTTATGACTCTATGACTGAGAATATTGATATCTGAAGATCAATAAAGTTACAAAAGAGGTGTTAAAGTCTTAATTCTG
This sequence comes from Chironomus riparius, assembly GCA_917627325.4. Classification (NCBI taxonomy): domain Eukaryota; kingdom Metazoa; phylum Arthropoda; class Insecta; order Diptera; family Chironomidae; genus Chironomus; species Chironomus riparius. Next base: position 45,670,840 of record OU895877.1, read on the forward strand.
TAATAATGGACTTAATTAACAGAAAGGACATAAAATCCAAAGAGTGATCAGTTCCAATCGACTATTAAGTAACAATTTAGATCTAAAAATCCAAAACATCCACATTTTTCTCAATCCCAAACCATAGAAACACTTTTGAAATAACTTAAAGTGAGAAATGGTTAAATATGCTTGATAATGGTGCTGCATGTCATTCGAATGCAGTTGATGTTGTAAAGCTATAGTTTTAAGTTCCTTAAGCAGCCCTGATAAGCAGCTTCAACGATCTTTCTTAGTTTCCACAAGATGATGACAAATTAATGAAATTAAAGTATTGGAAGTGATTAAATGAAATTTATTAAGAATCATGGGCACAGAATCATTAATCATACTGGTTAGTGACACCTTGTGACTTCCAGCGAACAATAAATCCAGCCAGAATCAATCCGATTATAAAGGCAGTAGCAGTTAACAAATGATAAGCACCAGTAAATACTGTAAATGTGTTATTGTAAATTGCTGTATATAAAGGCCCGGCACCTAACCCACTTAAAGCTTCAAAACATGTTGTCAGGCTGTAAACTTTTCCAATCTCATGATGAGGCACGGCAACAGACATGACAGACCTGAACATTGGTGTTGATAATAATCTGAAGAGTGTGACACCTGATGACACATACAGCATGTAGCCTTTAGTTGCAAATGCTTTGATAAATGCATCGACAGTAAATGATGCTAGTCCAAGAATGCCAAGCTTCATGTCCGATATTTGAAGACCTTTTTTGAGCACCATAACTCCAATAAATATTCCAGTGACTGATAAGACAGAATTGATGCTTTCGTACGTTGTCCATTGTCTTAAAGACCATTCAAACTGTTCACGGACGAAAAGATAATTTAAAGTTCCATTTCCATGCATTGTGAATACAATCAACGTGGGTATAGCAATTAATGCCCATAAAATTTGTCGACACTTCATTGGACGTATCTTACACAAGCTATTGAATATTTCCTTGATTCTCAGCGGTGAAAATATTTGCTTAAACTGCTCACCGTTGCTGACATGCTCAGAAGGCTCAATAGAATCATCAACCATAAATAATGCCCATAACATAGCAGTAAAGGAACAAGCGAATCCAATGATGAATAAAATTGTAATATTTGTGGCTGCAAGTATGTAGCTACTCGTAAAATATGCAGTAGCACTTCCAAAAAAGTTAAAAAATCCAATTAGGCCAAGTCTAAATGATCGAGTCTTGTCAGTACTTAAATCAGCTACATAGCAGCAAACTGCAATGTCTAAAGTAGGCCAGCCACCCAAAAATGTCATTGGCATCTCAGAAAAGAAGTAAACCCACGGAGATAAAGTTGTGACATTTTCAGATATGAATGAAAATAAGGCAATGAGTCCAAGAGTTGTTGAGTATCCAATAAATGACAGCATTAAGATTTTCTTACGTCCATAAATGTCACTCCAAGATCCAAGAACTAAACTGAATGTTCCTGGAAAGATTGAGTTCAAAAGGAGAATTGACATGTTGATTTTAGCCACGTCTGGTTGTATCAGTTCCTCAACAGCCTTTGTCTCATCATTCGTGTTCAAATTTGTACAGATATCCATGCTGTATCCTTTCTTTAAGCATGTCTGTTTCAGCATTTGATTCTGCAATACAGCGCTGGTCAAATTGAATGCATAATACAGCACAAAATAAGCCGGTTCCAATGCATACTTAAATCTCACAGACTTTCTTTTGCCGTACTTCTTATTGTTCAAAATATTTTCTCTGGCACTTTCCGTCTTTTCCTCCATTGCTACCCGCACGAATGTTTGGCTTAAAATGAGTAAAAAGTTATCAGTACAGCAATGGAAATACTTCAAATTTATCGCTAATTATTGTTTAATTAGCCATAAATCGTTTATTTTATGGAAGTATTCTGTTGAAAACTTATTTTATGGTCTCTGATAACTTCTCATTTATTGATATATTGTGTAACTTGAAGATGTTCACATAAGAAACTAGTTTTATTGCCCCAACTGCACAAATGATATTTGTAAGCAGGAAGTGGATTGATGGAAGTAGAATTATTGGAATTTTGAAGGAATTGGGTTTTCAAGTCGTAAAGTAAATTCCTTTATTTTCGTAATTTAATAGGCATTAAAGCTTAAAAAGCTTCAAAAGAAACAACTTGAATCATATGCAGCTCGGGGTAGTTAACTTTCTGTTTTTGTGCACACAAAATTTACATACGAACTAGTTTTGAGCGAAGCTTTCTTCTTATCAAGTTCCTTAAATGTTTTTAAGAGCTTTGTCAAGCTTGAAACTTGTTAACTGCTGTCTTAAATTCAAATCTAAAGCTCTCTCATCTTCAAAAATTTCAAACTAGACTCTCTTACAAATTTTCAAGAGAACGGCTTTTAAAATTGACACAAACTGTTATCAAGGAAGAGGAAATCCATTATCACAACCACTGACAAGTCACAAAAAAAAATTGTTTATCGGAATTTTGCATGCAATTGAATTTTAGTAAACCACGAAATTCTTCAAAAATTTACTCACATTTCTTTTGGATCGTTTGATTCACAACAAGCTACTTCTGTCAAGGCTCTCGAAAGACTAAATTAATTTTGTGACTTTATTCCAAATGAAGTCATTCAACAGTATTGTTTTTAATAATAAACACTAAGTATGCTTTGGAATTTGTAAACAGAATTTATTTTTTTTGGACACAACTTTGTAAATAAATCATTGGAGTAGCAATGCGTTGTTTAGATATTATTGTTGATGACTAAACCTTTATTGCACTGTTGTAATAATTTTGGAAATGAACTGATTAGATTTATTTATCATTTTTGGCAAAATTATTCCGAGAAACAATTAAATAGTGATTAATTCTTATCTTATCGTAAATTTATGGGACAAAAAGAACCGGTATGTAAGGATTTGTTTATCTAACTTCCCAAAAAGCTTCAAATATAATCTGATACTGAGTTTAAAAGATTCTACTAATGGATTTTCATCAGCTTTTCGTTTAAAAGTATCGTTTAGATTGATTGTAATACAAAATCTATTTCAGATGTATAAGCCAGACTTAAATTAACCTAAGCGACTTATGGAAAAAGGATAAACAATCAAATTGCATTATATGACAATCAAAATTTTCAAAACAAATGTTATCGCAGTAATCATTGAAATGGTTTAAAATTGTTTAAATTTCAGTTGTGATTGTCACTTTATATGAAAGAGTCTTAAAATACCAGAAGAACCTAAAGCTTCATTTCAATTTGGACTTAATAACTACGAAGAATCCACAACAGCATCTCATAAGAATCAACAAATAATCTTAAAAAATCATCAATTTAATTTTCATTTATTTCATTTTAGATATTTGCTGAAATTCATGATTCAACGATATATCCTTCCTGTTTCTGTCACAATTATCAATTATGCTTGTCACATAAAAGATGTCAAACATTTTCAATCTTCTGCAAGCATGCAGCAAATGACTCAAATGAAAAGAATGTCGAAGCTTCATCTCCAATTTGCTCCAGTTTGAAACGTAAACAATTCCAATGAATGTAAATTGAAGATATTTAAGGAATTTTATAAAGGAATCTTACAGGAGTCATTCACAATTGACGTCTATTATATTTGAGATTCTGTTAAACTTGATGAAACAATATTAAGAGAAAAACTGTTGTTTCGAAACTTTTATCATATAACAGAGTTGTTTATTTCTAGTGAATCCTCTATATGGAAGAATTTAAATTGAGCTTGATAATATATAACCCTACAAATAAGCAAGATGTTTCATGATTTGACTGTTTATATTCAAAAATTTAAGGAAAGGAAACACAAAGAAGTACTCATATTTCCCGTGAGCATTCATCATGTCAAGTTTATCACACATGATAGACAAAAAATAATAAGAACCAACACAATACAGTTTCAGAATAACTCCCCCAGAATCCCCAAAAAATAACAAAAGAATGTTAACAGACATCAACAAAAAAAAAATGTGTAAGCTTTTAATCAATGCATAGACATGCTACAAGAATGAATTTACATAACACACAAAATATTCATGTTGCGGAGAGATAGGCACACAACGAGATCGAGAGAGTAAGCATAGAAAAAATGACATCGCAAATTTGGAGCACGCAATAAGGACATCAATCTGTTTATGAAGATGATGATGATTTGAGGGAAACTGAATGAAAATAATCACATTCTAGTGTTTCATACTCGACTCTATACATGCTCAGAGAGAAAGCTAGCATTAGCGAGTAAACATCCTTACAATGCGCAGCATCCCTCTCACGCTTACGCTCATTCTCCAACATCCAGTAGCACGTGAAAAAAAGAATTTCTTTATGAGAGTCTCGGTCTGTATACATTCACCACCAATATGAACATTCAAGAGCGAATATAATTGCGAAGGAGATTTCAGATTTTTCTCCAGTCTTTCATTTTTCTTCAAACTGTTCATTTTCAGAAAGGAGAGAAACAAGAAGTGAAAAAAAAGGAACAGAACAGAAAAAAAAAGTCAAATGAAAACTATATTTTTTCGGGGCGTAGTCATATATAGATTTAATTTTCCACATCCGTGCTTGTAGTTCGTTACTGTTTTTCAATCTATAATAATTAATTTAAGCCTTATTAAAAAAAAATACATATTTTTTGTACCTTAATGGATGTCTCACAAAAAATAATTTGACTCAGTGATGGAAACATTTTGTTGATTAGTTGTACGAGTTGTGTAGTGTGCTGTGAAAAAAGAATATATAAGAAAGTGAAAAATTATTTGTGAACATCCACATCATATTTATATTTTTTTTTGTGTTTGTTTGAGGAATAAGAAGACATTCCCCACATCGTTCGCTCTCATGAATTCAAAAAGATTTTCTTAATTACTCAATTTATCATAAAATGCTTTCCTGTTAGCATAAAAAAAAAGTATTAATCACGGATAGCTACACACAAAGAGAGAAAAAATGGAATAAAAAAGATATGAAGCTACCACTAGAAATTTGTTGTTAAGTTCTGTATAGGAAGGAGGATGTCCATGAGAAAAAATTTGTAGTTGAAAGGAGAAAAGAGTTTTCATTGCAGAAGCGTAAAGTAAAAAAAAGAAAACTCTGCATTGAAAAAGAGAAAAGAAATATGTCATGGAATAATGTCTCTAGTGAATTATACAGACTTGATTCAAACACTTTAAGGGAAAATGCTGGGTAAGTTGGTTGGGAGTCGTTCACTTATGACGTCTAGAACAATTTTGAGGGGTGCAATTGCCTTAAGTTGAGTGTCAATTGTACCCAATCCTATTTCAAAATTTGAGACGTCACTGGCGAACAAACCCCACATATTCGAGAATTTCGAAAAATATGTGCAACAACACATCCACAAGGAAGGAAATGAAAATTTATTTCCCACTCATTTTTCCCTTTTCATTTTCATCACTTGTATGACAAATGTGTTATTATGTAATATTGCCAGGCACACAACAAGGTTATCTGCTACTCATTTGCTTCTCTCGCCTGATGGTTCGCGTAACCTTTTAGCCAATTCAACAGGTACTGAAAAAATTATTTTATGAAAATTAATAGATCTATGCCTTACGCTCTGTATTTTTATTTAAATGTCAATGATAAATGTTTTTCCCATCCCTTAATTTTGTGCTTTTCCTTTTTTTTTTCATCATTAATCTTTTATGATGCTGTCATGTTAATGCAGATAACGATTTTAGTACGGATGGCGTTTCTCTCTTTAATCGTATACCACGCCCGCGAAATTCCATGTTTTCCGTATTTGGCTGTTGTTTCTCATGTCAACGATCCGTATGTGTTCCGATAAAAGAATATTTAGCGAGAAAAAAGGTGAGATGCATGCTTCTCTGAGGGGGATAACAACGTGATGGGGAAAATTTGTTCATAAAAAATTTTCAGATATGTTCAATTGATTTTCTTTAAAAATATTGAAAAATTGTTTTTGAATAAAAAGTTTCTCATCAAGTTGTTACCCCCCTGTGCTACCCCCATCCAAAAAACTACACAAAAGTTCATCTACATTGTTTTTGACACATTAGACTGGAGATAGATAACATAACAAACAACAAATAGAGGTTCCAAATTGTCTGCTTGTTATTCATGTTTCTTTTCTTTTCGGAGACATACAAGAACTAAATTGCCAAATAGCTCGAAGGGTCTAGGTTATCAATATATAAAAGGTTAATTACGTTGGTCTCATTCGACACACGATTTTCAAAAATTTATGCTGAATCTTTAATACCAATCATGTTCACGACAGCAATTTCCTAAACGTTTTCTATAAAACTTTCATGTTTGAGCATGTACGCTTGAAATTATTCAGCAGATAAGAGTTTGCATTTATATTATTTTTTTTTTGGTAGGGGCCGTTCACTTATGACGTCAAGGGTGGGGGGGGGGGGGGGGTCAGCAAAAAAAAAACAATAGAAATTCCTGGAAATCAATTGTTCTTTTTTGAAAAATGACCGTTAATTTCGAACGTCATAAATGAACGACCCCAAGATGGATATAAATATTGTAGTGTTCAAAATCTCACCAAATTTTTCACGAGCAAAAATTTTTGTGAGCAAATTTTTTTAAAAATCTCACGAGCAAATTTTTCGTGAGCGGCTCACGAAAATTTTGCTCGTGAGATTTTCAGCTCGCGAGCCGAATTTTGCTCACGAAATTGCTCACGTGAGCCTACGTGAGCAAATTGTGACGTAATTTTTCAAAAAATTTCTATGAAATTTCTTGTTATGGGATGGTTCTTCAGAATGGATGAAGCTTTTGCCAGTGACTTTTCATGACTTTGCTGGATAATTTTGAGTATGCAGGACCTTCTTGTTCCTGAATCTTGACTTGTTGCTTGGATTTTTCCTTAATTTTGCTTAGAATCATTTCCAAAATCATAGGAGCCAATGATGGAAATAGATGTCAAAACATTCTTACAATACTTTTGAGACATCTCATATGGAACTGGTCATGTCCAACTGGGTGGAACTGCCGAAATTTTTTTTTATTTTTCTATGCTTTATAGACACTTTTGGGCAGGGGTTGGAACCAAGCACTTCCGTTACTTCCAGGTCCAATTTTCAGTGCTTACTATGTCAAGGAGGTTTGAGCAGGAAATCACAAAACTTTCAAAATATTCAACAGTTCCTTCGAATACTCTTCAATAAACCGCAAGATTTTGTGAAAATGTATGGAAATTTTATACAAATGCAATATTTCACAAAGGAACTGCTTTCTAATTTGAAAGTTTTGTGTTTTCCTGATGTTTCGAAACCTTCTTGACATAGTAAGCACTGAAAATTGGGCCTGGAAGTAAAGGAAGTGCTTGGTTCCAACCCCTGCCCAAAAGTGTCTATAAAGCATAGAAAAATAAAAAAAAAAATTTCGGCAGTTCTACCCAGTTGGACATGACCAGTTCCATATGAGATGTCTCAAAAGTATTGTAAGAATGTTTTGACATCTATTTCCATCATTGGCTCCTATGATTTTGGAAATGATTCTAAGCAAAATTAAGGAAAAATCCAAGCAACAAGTCAAGATTCAGGAACAAGAAGGTCCTGCATACTCAAAATTATCCAGCAAAGTCATGAAAAGTCACTGGCAAAAGCTTCATCCATTCTGAAGAACCATCCCATAACAAGAAATTTCATAGAAATTTTTTGAAAAATTACGTCACAATTTGCTCACGTAGGCTCACGTGAGCAATTTCGTGAGCAAAATTCGGCTCGCGAGCTGAAAATCTCACGAGCAAAATTTTCGTGAGCCGCTCACGAAAAATTTGCTCGTGAGATTTTTAAAAAAATTTGCTCACAAAAATTTTTGCTCGTGAAAAATTTGGTGAGATTTTGAACACTAAAATATTGTGACAAATTTCTATGATTAGGCAAAAAATGATTACTAATCATTCTCATCGTTCTTTATTGTAGAAAATTAATGGAAATGAAAAACTTATGGATACAGCAATTTTTATGCTCTATTAAGTAGAGGTTCTCCTATTTCTCTTTGAACTTGAAAATATTGTCGATATTTTGTGGATAAGGAGGTATGGGTGCCTCTAACTTCTATACTTGTCTCAATTTTATCGTTGTTTATTTTGGCCCGTATCTTTTCAAGTAAGGCACAAAGTTTTGAGGATAATGATTAGAAGTGAAGTAATATAGAGGCTGTTTGGGAGCTTCTTTAAGTGAATTGTAAATAATTAAAATTAAATTAAAGTTGAGTAGGTCAGCTGAGTTGATCTAGCGCCAGTTGCTTCTTCTCCTTAAGTTCAGTTCCTTTAAACATTAATAAGTACTTATTTAGACAGATTCAGCGTAGATTACTACTTTAGATAATTGTCTTTTATATTTTTGGCTGGAAGCACACTTAAGGATTAAGAAAAATTGGGACATTCCAAAATTATTCAGGATATAGAATTCCGAAAAAAGTGAGTTTCATGACCTTTTCAACATAAATTGGTCAGTTTTTGAACTCAAAGGAATCTTCATAACACATTTAGATCTCTTTTGAACCGCAAGGAAGTGTTTGGTCTATAGATTCTTACAAAGTTTTATGTCTGAACAGAATAGAATTTGGGTATCTGGCCATTTGTAAGCGAATATGTCTGTAATATATCAAGAATTTTGTGGCCGAAGTGTTTTGCAGCAGAACTCTTTCGTAAGGATAAGAATACGATTCCTAGAAGAGGCTGATCTTTCTTTGAATTTTGTACATATGACAAGGAATTCCATAATGCTCATGACAGTACACATAGCTTCAGACCCAGAGAGTTGTAGACTATATCGTGAAAAACACCAAAAGTATGTTCAAAAGTTTGCAAAATTAATACTTTTTAAATTAATTTTGATTGTTTCAATCTAGGTCTAAGGATTTAGATCAGTGATGGTCAACCTGTATGCCTTGGAACATTCTTACAAATATTTTTCTTCACTTGGATTGTGTCACAACTCGAAAAAGTTGCTTAAGATAAGAAAAGTTTTTGTTGTGCTGTGGCTTGAAATATTCTACGGGATGTAGCATAACACTTGCCAAAAAAAAATTCAATGTAACTTCCTTAAAATTGAGAATCCCATTGAAAGCTTTTAAGTAAAAATTTCGGATATCTGTAAAGTTTTGAAAACTTTTAAGTGTCCACAGTTTTTGAAAGGCTTCCAATAATTCAGTTTCCCCCAAGAAAAAAAAAATCCAATTTAAAATTAAAGAAAAATTATGTAAAGCTTTCTGTCCCATAACAATATTTACCTCTGGCCTTTACAAGACATACTTCATTTCCGTTTTTTATCCCAAGGAAGCCAATATTTCACCAATATTCTCATTTACATGGCCATGCTTCTACATTTTCCATCAGCTTTATTATCTTAAACGCTTACTTGTGTCGAGCATTATTGGTTTAAACACCTGAGCACAGGTTCCAACATATTTCATCCTAATCGAATTTCGTGCTCATAATTCAAAAACTGAAAGTGTCCTTTGACTTGAGATTATTGCCAAACATCCCTTTTTATATCACTTTAATTGTCTATAGATCATCCTACATTTTAGACACCGTCCACAATGGCATAAATATATTTTGGGTATGCAGAGTCAACGATCCTAATGACCAATTTGGGACTGAACTTTTATAGATACTAAAATATTTTTAACCACCAATTTGCGTACAGCTCGTAAAGCTTAGTCCGAAATTAATTTTAACCACATAATATGTTGACCGCGTCGCGTGTGATGTAACATACTTGAAAAAAAAGATGCAGTGCATGAGGATAAAAAAATTAATCCAACAGTTCCAGCGACTTATGGTGAAAAATCTAATTAAACAATGCTGCAACATTTTGTAGTAGCAGTTTGTGTCAAAAGACTTTCCATTTCGTATTTCGAACTGTCTTTAACACGATTTGTGCTAAATAATGGTCTACACTTATCATAACGACTTTAGTGGGGATATTAAGAATCGCATGTGGCTCATTACACAATATTATATCGAATGTATAGCTGCAAAAGATTGTTCATAGAATATCCAAGGGATTTCCAAAGGTCGATTGCTGTAATGATTTGTTGTACATATGTATTATGTTGATTATGTTTTGAGTGATCAATTGTTATCGAACAATGTCTATAATTTAATCATGTGAAACATGACATGTAGGTCAGACGCATACATCCTTGTGGGTGTAGCCAGGGATTGTTAAGGAGGGTCCAGACCCAAACCCATTTTTTAAAAGTTTCTAAAGCATTACTTTAAAGCTTAATCAAATTGAGGGGGATAACAACATGATGAGAAAATTTTCACTTTGATAGAAAATTCTAAATTAATTTTCAACAAATTTTTGATGGAAAATTTTTAAAAATTTGAGATGATTTTTTCCCACCATGTTGTTACCCCCTTGAATCAATCACATACTCTCACAACTGATAAATCTAAATTCAATAGTTTAGGACTTTCTTAAAGTTTCTTCTAGCTACACCCCTGATATACCCTCATTGTTATCGAGTTACTGCTGGCAAATTGGAATCTCTAAAAATAGTCAAGTAAACAGAACATACAAAAATACAAGTAGAAAAAAAAATTAATCCAATCCACAATATTCTATTCCTTTTGATATATTTTTATTATGTATATTACTACATGAATGTCCATATCATCTTTCTTTCTTACTCTCTCGCATCCTAGATCGAACGAGGGTTGAGGCTTTATGAAAAGGTACATAAAGAAAGAAAGAACAACTTTCTGATAATATCATTACATTAAGGAATAGGCAGAATAGATAAAAGAAAAAAAAATTAAATTCGCTTTGCTTTTTCCAGCACCATCCGACTGCGGCTGTTAAAACATGGCAAAGCGCATTACAATCGTGTAGTAAACGGGAGGATAGATTCGTACTTTTGAGCTATCTCTATCAAGGTACATACGAAAAATTTAGTTTTCCACTAAGGGGCAGTTCATAAATGACGTCACAGGTGTAAGAAGAGAAAGAGGTTTATTATAATAGACATTTTCTTTTGAATTTTGTGGTTCCTTTATTTAAAATAACCATTTTTTGACGTCACTTATGAACGACCTCATTTTTCATTTCATCTTTAATTAAAATATTTTGCCGTTCGCTCGTCTGCCTGCTCTCATTTAATTTCCATTTCTGTTCTATTAATGCAAAAAACACAATCAACAACCGCAAAATCGAAAAACAACATAATGATAATAACAGCTCATATGGATTTCGGCAAATTTCGTGATGCACTCGATTATGGTCACCATCAATTGGGCATCTCTGAGGAGCTGGATAATCCACAAATGAGATCAGAAGCTTATTTAAATTTAGCACGAGCTCATGAGAAATTAGGTAGGTGGGGGAGATAAACATCCTAAAAGAAAAGATAAGCAAGCAAGTGTTATGGGAGGGAATCAACGCAGATTGAAATTAATTAGATTTATTTTTATTTATTTACTCAATTACACACATCCTTATAGGTTGCCTAGAACGGAGTCTAATGTATGCACGTCACTCGTTATACAACGAATGTGAAGCTCAGTCAAGAAATGGCGGTCTAGTTCATTTAACCGTTGCTTCCGTATATTTAGAATTAGGCGGATTTCGTAGATGCTTAGAGGTAAAGATGGTGATGATGATGATAACATTTGATGCTGGATGTGTGCCAATAGACTTAATATTTAAAAATAATTTTGTAATAAACTTCAGGAGTATAAGTTGATACAGTTGAGGTCGATTTGAGTCAGCATGGCTTAAGGGGTAATCAACATTATGGGAAAATTTAATCAAAACTTTTTTCCCATAATGTTGAGTTCCCCTTAGTTTTGCTAAATTTAAATAAAGTCCACTAAGAGAACTTTCTAAGTCTGACAAAATTTCAAGGGGAAAACAACACGATGAAAATTCATTTCCCATCACGTTGTACTCCCCTCCGAAAATTCAAAAGAACAAAATTTTATGGTCCATTGGCGCACCCTCTACCATCACATATATAACATTCATGACTTCTAATTTTCAATTTCATTTTTATTTCTTCTTCTTCCATTTCTGTGATAAACACGCACATATAGGGCTTACAAGGTGCCCATAAAATAGCAATGAATATTGGCGATACGACTTTAGAATTGCAAGTTTATGTTTTATTATCCGAGCTCTTCCATCGTTTATGTGATTTTGAAAAGAGTGCTCGTTATGCCTCGAAGGCATACGATTTATCAAGATCTTTACAATTGGGTGACTTAAATTCACGCCATCATCGAGCTGCATTATTGCGTATGGCATCGGCACTTCGGAAACAGGGTGAATTGGGTGATGCAAGGGATTATGTAGAAGAGGCGACACGTCTAGCGCTTATTAGTGGAGATCAAGCTTCTTATACACGAAGTATTAGAATATTGGGAGATATCTATCGTAAAAAACTCGATATTGATGTAAGATAATGTTGATTTTTCTCATTATTATATCCTTTTGTCATAAAAAGAAAGCCCTTCCTATTGTTTTCGTAACAAACAAGATGAAAAAAAAATGATAAAAGTTATCTAATAAAAGCAAAATTTGTTTATAGAGAGCTTTTAGGCAATATGAACAAGCAATGGGAGCTGCTGCTAACATGGCAGATCGAATGTCACAAATGGAGGCAATGGATGGAGCTGCACGATGCTTAGAATCGCTTCGTATTCAGGTTGGTATTGATTTGGTCATGCTGAAATGACTCTACTCGATGGAAGGGTAGCCTGAGAGGTTCTAAAACTGAAAAGTTGTCATTTGTGTAATCTGGTTGGCTCAATGGAAAGTATCATGATGGTCAATAGCTTTGATTGCATTTCCCATCATGTTGTTTTCCCCTTGACTAGCCTCAAGTCTCCAGCCCTTGCATGCAAATGAAAAAGCATTTTCCTAATTTTCCTATTATCATAATTTTCAGAACAAAATCTGTAGCTGTCGTCCATTGGAATTCAATACTCGTCTATTAGAAGTTTGTAATTCAATTGGAGCAAAGGTAAACATTGAATCATGTAAATAGCCTTCGACATTTGGCAATGATTGTTGGTTTGTCTTTTCTTTTGTTTTATTCTACAGATGTTGGTACGGAAAGTTCGTTTACGATTAGCACAGATCTATAGATCGCTTGGCGACGAGGAGAATTATCAAAATCATATAAAATTAGCAACACAAATCGAGCATTCATTAGGATTAAATTGTTGTTTATGTGGCGAAACTTACGGACTTGAGAATGACTCTCTCGAAGCACTTCCATGCGCACACATTTTACATTCACGGTGTGCACAAGAGATTTTAAGAAATCGTGATAAGAATAATCCACGTCAATGTCCTGCATGCAATCATTTATTTAATTCAAATTTGCACTTGTGTGCCAAATTACCACCAGAAAGTGACGAAATAATTAACGATACACTTTTGTCACACGCGAATTCAATTCGTCCAGCATATCGACGCAGTAATTTGTCATTAGCATCTTTGAATCTTCGAGCTTCAAGTTTAACAATTAATAGTGATTGTAATAATGTTACATCATCAGTCTAATTAAATTATTAAAATTATACTACTACCAAAAAAAATGAACAAGACACAACAAGACACAGACATACAAGAATGATAATGCAAATGCTCTAAAATATCCTGCCATATAATAAAAAAAAAAGTATAATACAAAAAAATATGTGAGAATCAAAAAGATAAATATTTAAAATCAAATAGATCGAACTATTTACGAAGTAGTAGAAAAAAAATGTTTTGAGGAACTTGCAGGATAAAGGAATTATGTTGTTATATTTTTCATTATTTAAGGATATATAAAGGATATATATTTAAAAAAAATTCACTCTTCCAAAAAAAAAAAAAACTTTTAAGACAATTTTATGCAGAGTATGAATTAAATGTAGTTACAATACAATACCTGACGAGAGATTTATAGTTAATGTAAATCATTTTAATAGCAAACAATGAAAATTGTTCCTTCTCTTTCTCTTTCCTTCCTTTATCTTTGATTTTTAGAGACATTTGTCTTTATATGACTATAGGCTAGGGTTTCATGCTCTCGGAATTTATGTGAGGATTGTGCATCACACTTGTATTTAGCTAGAAAAACAGAATCGAAACACCAAAAATTTGCACATAAGGCCTCATTCGTAACAACAATTTGGAAATCAAAAAAATAACGAACATTTAAAATTTAAAAATTTAAATTGAAGTTCAAAATTCAAATGACTGAAATTCGTTACAATATATTTTTACATTAATTCATAAAAAATTTTAATCATCATTAAATTGGCAATTCTCATATAAATTTAAACAGGGGTTTGATCAGATCGTAGCCAAAATAGCTGTTCCACTAGCTTCTATTTTCCCTTGGCTTAACCATTGATTTTAAATGTCGATTTAACCGAGCATAGAAACCCCTAAAAAACAAGAATCAAAATACAGTAGAAAATATCAAAATTGTTAAACTTTTTGTTCCTTCGTAGTTTCCAATACTTTCCATGCCAATGAAAGCGAATTAAAAAAATAAAAAAAAATTATAATAGACACTTTCAAAGTTATGCACCATTCTGTCTCTCAATCACCAAAATATCTGCTATTGAAACACAAAAGACACATTTACACACATGGCACTATCAAGTAAATAATAATAAATAAAACAAATATTCTCGATGACAATGGGGTCGTTCACTTGTTAGGTAACAGGAAAATATTATGTTTTAGACCCCCACCCCTGTAGAAGAAGCTAGAAAAAGGTCAAGGAGGTATCAAACCTTCTTGAAGACTAGTTTTTTTTGTGAAAAAATAATTTTTCCCCTCTCAAAAATTGAAGATGTTTGAAAAAAGTTCGGACCCCCCTTTTAAGGAATAGGACCCCTCCTTGGAGAAATTTTTAGAAATACTCCATTCCTTCCTCCATTTTGTCACATCAGAAACAATTATTTTTTCAAAAAACAGTTCCAAAGTTGAAGACGCTCCCACTAAATGTGATACGTAATTAACGAACGACCCCAAGCATCAACCAAAAAAAGAGAGACGTAAAAACTTATTAATAACAAAAAGAAAAAACTTATTGATGGATTCAATCGTACGGCGATAAATAAACTATTAGGATGGACAACATTTTAGTTGAATTATTAAGTTACAAGTAATTAAGTCATGTTGTGGATGATATGAGCATATCTTTATGGTTATTCGTTTAGTGATTCACTCAAGCATTATTATGAGCAATAGTTCACTGCAGATGTCATTGAAATGTGTAAAGACAAGCAATTTAAAGACTTTTATAAAAAAAAAAAAAAAACTCTTCAACGGTTAGTGAAATGCACATCTGTACAGCTTTCTTTTTCAATGCTTTAAGTTATTTTAATTTATAACAAAAAGTTGGAAGCATTATGTTTTGTGACAGTTGAATAATATGAAAGTTTAGGTAAGAAAAATATTTGACGTAAATTAAGAACATCATTAAAAGAATTTTTAATTCTAATGAGGATATTTGGATGTGATATCGTGCATGAGCATGATGAATTAAATCTTTGTTAATTGAGGTTCTTTATGGAGTTCATGCACTTTATGATGTTGTGTTGATGCTTGTTGAGTTTATTAAGTATGGTCTTGGTCTAGCTTTCGTATACTAAGTTCTGTTGGCTTATTCAAGGAAAAGAGATCATTTTGAGTACCATAAGATCACAAAACACGGTATTTGACTCAGTTGGATAGAAACTTAACTTCTTGTGTATATGCCACTAGTTTTCATGCTTAATCAAATAAATTAATCCCTTTTTAATTATTTATAAGGTTTACAGCATATCCTTAAAAGTTATTTTACCTTTAAATTAAATCAGAACCCCAAAAAAAACAAGCATCACTTTCAACCTCTTGTCATGAACCAAAAAGTGTTCCATAAATAGATAACTATTAATTTTAAAAGTCCAAAAGGTTAAATCCATGCCAAGCAATTTGACGTGTCATCCTTCCCCCAAAAATAACAGCAATTACATGTAAAACTTTTTGATAATATGTTACATACATCTTTCACAGCCTCCTGCTCAACTAGTGGTTGGCATTAAAGAGAGATGCTAGTGAAAAGGCACAACAAATCAGGCTTGTAAGCACATAGTAATAAAAGAGACTTCAATCTCATGTAAAATTACAAGATAAACATGAAAAAGTCAAGTTTAACTTTTGTACAAAAATTGATTAATGAACATTCATGAAAGAATTTAAATGACATGGAAACGTGTATTGTCGTGAAATACATAAAGAATCTACAATCTTAACAATGTTTCAACTCAATCAGTTTCGTTTTAAACAATTAATTTTGGCATGTCTAGCTTCTTTCAGTTATTTCATCATTCAACTGTCATTAAATGTATTGTATTCTGATAAAAATGAGAATATTTTGGGGGGTCGTTTGTAAATGACGTTTAGGGACGGGAAGCTGGGGAGTGGTGTAGATTGACAGTTATATTTTTGAGCAGTGTTGTTCAAACTATGTGTCGCGGTACACTGGTATACCGTGGAATTTTTTTGGAAATGACACGAGATGCATGCATAAGGTCATGGCTTACGTCTAAGGTGTGCCGTGGTTCAAAAAGTTTGGGCAACACTGCTTCAGAGTATGTGAATTTATGAATTATGAATTAGATTAACTTATTCTAGAGTTCATGTTGCCAAGATAGTTTAGAGCAGCACTTCTAAAACTTTGTGTCATGTCACACTACTTGGTCATTAAAATCATTCTAGTATGCTGCAAAACGTGTGAAACAACTCAAAATTGGCACTTGATATATAGTTTTACCATGTCACAGTCCAAAAATCAAAAAGCTTAAGAACCACTGGAGTTATTCGCTTTTAAGACGGGAGGGGGGAGGGGGTCTAGTAACAGTTTGTAACAGCTTAAATAAAAGAAAGAAAAATTCCATACAAAATTTGTAAAGGGGGGGGGGGGGTCTAATACGTCAATTTTTCGTAACGAAATGAGTAAACCCCCTTGAAGGTTGTTCATAAATGACGTCTATCAAATGACTGTCCTGGATTTTGTAACCCTTCTCCTTTGTCTCAAACTTTGTGTGAAGAAACATTTTATTTATTTAAACTGTCACAAAATTCTTGAACTTATAATTGACTTCATTTATGAACCACTCCTGTTCTAGAGGAATTTGATGTAGAATGAGCGAAAATGAGAGGAGGGGGGTTGCTATTGTTTAAAAAAAGAAATAATTCATAGACGTTATTTTTGAATTGACTCCTTGATATATTCGAGAAGAAAATGAGTTGACAAGTGAATGAATTCCCTAAAGATATGCTCCAAAAAATTGATACAAAAAGCTTTACAGTAAATGATTAATGAAGAAATCGAAAAAAGAAGAAAGAAAAAATTGAAAACTTCCATTGTAATGGTGAAAAAAAAATTATATTTTTTAGTGGTAAGATTGAAAAGTTTATAATTCTATTTATGCGAAATGTTATATGCTAGTTGCGTCACATGTGTAAAATATGAGCAATTAATTTTTATGTGTTAAATCAATTATAATTACAGAACATCAACAGACATGAGAAACTTTTTGTGCATAAAAAATTGTAAAATTTTCACTTTAGAGATGAAAATGTTCTTTTTTCCCGTTTGCCGCTTGCATTTATGTGATTGAATTTTAAAGTATGTAGCACAGAAGTGCCAAAGCTCTTCGAAACAACACCAAAAACTTTTTTTTTTACTGGCAAATTGTAATATTCAGTCTCAAGTGTGCTTTTACAATTTTTTTAACTCATGCATATTCAAAGTTATCTGGTTGGAAATGCAGCAACAAATTATTTTCTCTCTAAATGTGGTTATTAAAGACAAGAAGAAGTGAATTGAATTAAGAGAAAAAAAAAGTATTAAGAAAACTATAAAAAAAAATTTTGTTACTTGCTAATTAGGAATAAAAGTTAAAAAGAAATAAAAAAAAATTATTAATGATGATGATGACAACACACATATGTAGATAGAGTTCAAAGAAACGGTATTGAACACTAAGATATATTCTATTGAGAAAACTCTATGACGATTATGACTTCTGGGATGAATTCCTTCTCTTTTAATCATTATCTTCTCACTTTAATTAAATTAAGATAAATATCATAAAATTGACATGATGAGGTAAAGCTTGGGTTTGTTATTCATACAACAGCATAGCACAAAGGTCCCTAATTTTTTTTACATTTGGTTCCTCATTCTTCGATATCAGAATAATTGTGTTCGAAAATAATTTGTTTACATTTTAGCGGTGAAGTGGCATCAGTGGCTTAAATGGTAGATCGTTAACCTTCCGTGCCAAAGGTCTTGGGTTCAATCCCAGGTGAAGTCAAGTTTAAGAAGCTCTTTTTCCATTTCACAGTTCTAGTTACGAAGCTCGGTTCTCGCACACGAATTGTGACTGGAGGTAAATTGCAGGGTATATCAGGTCTTATGACGTACTCGTGTCTTTGCAATGTGCAGAGGTTGAGGTCCCACTATAAATTTTATTTCGAGTGTTCTAGCTTTTTAAATAGTTCTGATTTATTATTAAATGACAAAAATTGATCTAAGATTCAACAAGCAGATATCTTACTTGGAACCATACGATAGAAGCTTGCTTACTTAATCTAATTAGATTTCAAATTGTCGTATTTGCCAAGCTGCTTGTTTAACGAGGCCGTTCTCTCAATAATTATATAGAGTATTGTCGAAATGACTAGGATTCACACAATACTCAAGACATTTCAATAATCAATGAAAAAGTTTAAATTCTGAACTTCTCTTAAAATCAAGGTAGAATAGACATCATCATTACAAGTTTAATAATCCACCCCAAGACCTCCTCAAACTCAATAAAAACCCTTCCAATTTTACCAATATCTAAGTTTAAGTGGAGCCTATTAATCACCAGACAAAAAGTTAACTTATCACCTTGTTGCCTGGATGCAAATGATGCTTTAGTCAATCAATTAGAATTTGCTTCAATCACTAGTTTTTGCCAGGTACATAAAATATTTTGGCAATATAAGAATTTAAAGACGAAAAAAAATAAGTTCGAGACATGTCATTCTCGAATTTCTATAGCGCTCTCACTCAAATATTTAACGACTCAGAAGTTTATTGATTTGGAAGAGAAGAAATTCATCCTGAAAAGAAATTCTTCCTATTTCGATCTTATATTTAAAAATAATTAATTACTTCAATGAGATAAAGTTAACACCGTAATGTTAATTTTTAAAAATAATATTTTATTAATATATAAGCCATAATGTGATATATGACTTAAACAATTTATGTTAAAATAAATAAAAAAAACTATTTATGACTATATGAAGAATACTTTGCAGTTTTATTGACAGTATAAATGCTAGGGGTTGTCCACTTATTACGTAACCTGAATATACTTTTTTCAACCCCCTCCCTACACCTTTCTTGATATAAATTTTATTTTGTTTTTATTATTACAACCCCCAACCCCTAAAATGGTGTCACGTAATTAACGAACAGACCCCAACAATAAATGACGATAATCAATGCTTTAATATGGAGACAGGTTTGGTTGTTAAGTGGACTTCTCTTTCAGATTCATCTTTTTGGGCTGTAAATTGTTTAATGGATGAATGAGTTTTGAAGAGTTTGAAGTGAGAAAAAGCTTCAATACATATCAAGAACGGACGTACAGAATTAGCACAAATTTAATATAATTATGATATTTAATTTTTGTTGAAATTCTATATCCTGAAGATAAAGCTGACTAAATTTGATATCATTTAATGGTCAGAAATCTTGGTTGTTATCGCTATTTATGGCTCCTTCTAGAATAATAAATATAACGACTTGAAGTCCATATAAAGAGCTTTGAATGCTTGCTGATTTTATGGTATTAAGTGTCGTAGCTTGATACCACAAATAAATATATATATATTTTGGAAAAATATTTGAAGGTCTTATTTTTTTATGTGAGCATACATGACTGTTTGTATTGTTGTGCATATTTGAGGCTGCATTACTATCGATAGTTTTCTCTTCATCTTCTTTGTATTTGTGCATTATGACGTATGTAGATTTTTTTATGTTCGGGATTTAATACACAGAGCTAGAATTTCAAGGCTATACAATCAGCTAGGGAATACAAGGTCTTAGTCATTAATTACTTCCCACTACATCTAAGATACAGCACGATCAACATGTTGTACATTATAAAAAAAGTTGTTACCAAGTCCATCATTTCTTCTTCTTCTTCTTGATATCCAACAACAATTTTTTTTTTTTTGGAAAGTCTGTAACTTAATATATTCGACTACTGAAGAAATGTAGCTTCATGCTGACTATTACATATGCAAAAGAGACTTTACATCTTCTCATCTGTTAAAATTTTCATTACAATCATCATCACCGGCATTAAAAAATTCAACTTTAAAATTCGCCGGCGGCTTATTTCAATAACTTTTGACCTATCAATTAAAATATTTTAATTCTTACACACAAATCAAGACGTTATCAGCTTAATTTCTCGTGAAACTGCAAAAATCCGAAAATAATCTCGAAAATGAAGCTATTGCTGAATTTTTTGCGACGTACGACAAACAAAAAATCTGTTCTAGAATAAATGAAGATGAAGAAGGATCGTTTTAAAGTCGAGATTTACATAATTTTCATGATTCATGGCTATCCCATTTACGTAAAAATTCTAATCTTGTCTTACATGTTGTCGGAAGAAGAAACTTCGAGAGATAAATTTAAATACTTTTTTGAAAACTGGATTTTATTGTGGAATTTTTGAGTTTTTGATTTCCTGTAACGGTTTTAAATAAATTGAATTTAGAGTTGATGAAAGTCTTGTGTACCCTAGAATTAAAGTTTATGTGCTAAACCAAAAATGTTATGAACTGGGTGGTTGGGAGATGTGCGGAAAATTCATATTTTGATACCTAAACTTTTTGAGAATTTCGAGTGGATTTTGAGATTTTTGAGATGTTTTAGATAAACTTTGTCGATAAAAAGGGATTTTGAGAGAAATTTTAAGATAAGTTTGTGAAAAATCAGGAAAATCATTGAGAATTTCATAAAATCAGCAGTTCTATTTGCATAAAATCCAGTCAAGCTTCATAATTACACAACAGTTGACACAATTAAATTTGAATTAAGCAAAATTTTGTAATTAAAAGTGTGAAACTATTTAACGTAAAATTACGAAAATCTCAAAATGGAGTACTAAAGGAACTTACGTTTCTCAGCTGTCTATACTAAAAGAAAAATTAGTCGATACTTTTTAGTACACTTTGGACTACAAATTTTCTACATCTTAAAAATTAAGTTCTTAAATATAGAAGTGAATTAATATTAAGATTTGTATATTTCTATACTGTATAACGTGATTCAAACAAAGTTTAATAATTTTCTACTACTTTTCTTCTCGGTTTATAGTCATTAAGTAAAGTCTCTGTTCAAATGATTTTTGTGATAGAATTTTGAAGGAAAGAAAAAAAAATCAATAATTATATATCGCGTATAAAAAATTACAAAAAAAAAATTAAGAAATGTGTTTCAAAAACTGATTTTGATAACTTAGGCTTTTCAAATTTTAATAAATTTAGTAGTATTTTACAATTAAACATGGCCCAAGTAAGTAGTAAAATTTTTACAATTTTTTTTTTCAAACTCTCGATTAAAAAAAATTTTTTTTTCCTCCACCATAATTTTTTTTTTCATTCCATCCATCCAATTGAGAAAAAAAGTATAATCTTTATTTTATGACCAAAATGCAAATTAACAATTTAAATTGTTAAAGGAGGCAACAAAAAAAAAAACTAAAAGAAAAATTTATTTTTATAAGAAAAAAAAAGTTTTGCATTTTTATATGAAAGAAGAAGGAAAAAATTGTGCTTAAGTGAATAGTCACACAATATTCAAATTATTTCTTTTCTTCTCTCCATCTCTCTCACACTCGACTTCTTTTTTTTTTCATTTTACTCATAGGAACAAGAAAAAAAGTTGCTTCTAGTTCCGTCCGACTGTCTATTAAATAGTAAATTAGAAATTTTTTCATACAGACTCCATTTCTAGTCATTTACTTTGTTGCTACACATCCAATTGTCAGTGTTCTTTGTGTGTCAGCTGTACTGTAAAATTTAATTGTGAATATGAGGGAAAGTAAATTGAGGAATTGATGAGTTTGAGGGTTTTTCTATAAGCTGCCTAGATGCTCCACTTTTGAGTGAACAAAGTGAACAACCTTCAGTATGACAAGATCCAGTAAAGAAATTTTTTTTTGCACATCTTAATGACTATAAGATTTTTGCCGATTTACTAGCTAAATGCGCTGTCATAAATTCTCTACAAATACGTCTACATGCTTCGTATTTCTTTTTTTTTCTTCAAAAGACAGATAGAGAGAGAAATATGAAAAAAGGTATTCAAGAATAAAGTGAAAAAGAGTCATAGCCACATCTCTAATATATTCTCCTTTTTTTTAAAATTTAAATTTGTTTGACGAATACTGTATATTGTGCATTCGATCAGTATTTGCTATCTTGCATTAGCATTTTATCAGTAGCTCTTCTCTCACTCCCTCCCCATTTTTTTTTGCTCTTCTTTAGTGTGATACCATTTTTTTCTGTTGCCAATATACATGGATATATATTATATTATGTACCTTTTGTGAATTTTAATTTTATATTTCACTTCAACCATGCTTCTTGCTCTCTCTTTTATTTCCATCTTTATTAACTTAAAGTCTATGTATAAAATAATAATAATATAATATAAAAAAAAATTGTATATACACGGACTTAGTTACTGTACATTGTATATAAGAGCGGAGCACATACATCGCTTTTATATAAATGTATTCAAGTGATGTGATGTGACCGGTATTCGGTATTCATTCATTCGACCTCTATAACTCGGTGTGGATTTTTTTTTAAATTTAGTGGAAACAATTCCATACAAAATATATTCTCAATTTGGTGCCTTTTTTTTTGAAACAATAGATGAGGAACAGCGAAAAAAAGAGATTTTTTTTGTTCATCATAAAATAGAAGCAGCAGCAGCAAAAAAAAAATTAGATTAATGACAAAAAATGATTGTCAGCATGCTCGAATTAAACAACTTCACTCTAAATTGTGTATGGTGAGTGACGAAGTGAGAGAGAGAGAAAGAGCAAGATCTATTTACATGTGTGTGCGGCGATCTCTTTTCTATATAAAAAGCTCTTTTTTTGCAGCAATCTTACATGAATTGATGTATATGTACATATATGTATTTTTATACGACGATAACTAGATGAAAGCCTTGAATATATGTATAAATATATACTATATATAATTTTTTTTTCTTTTCTCGCTTCTCATATGCGAGAGTGTGTATATAGCACATCGCAATTCCATACACACATTTTTTTTTATTTTATTAATTTATGAACCATGCTGACTCCTTTTTAGGGACGATTAAAAAGTCAAAATTATTGATTAAGGTTAACTTAATGAAAAGAAATTGCGCAGAATAGTATATTAATATATATGGATGTGCTGTATATAATATACAATATATTAAAAAACCAGAAAAGAAAAGAGTATTTTAGAGGTGTATGAAGAGAGGCCAAAGAAGAACTTTTTTTTTGCCGAAAAAACACATTTCAGACAACAAACTACGCACAATTTTTTTAATAATCTTGCGTGCTAATATATACATACATTTTGCAAATAAAAGTTTGAATTCTTTACATTCTCTCTTCTTAGTTCTTTCATTTAATTTTTTTTTATTTCCTTAATAAAGCGATCGAAGCGATTAAATTTAAGTTGTGTATTTATGATCTATTATATACACCACCAATAAATTAAATGAATGACTTACAGCAACAACAAGAAAATAAAAAATGAGAAAATGAGAGAAAAGGATGTAAAATATATAAGACTTCTCATCAATTTTTAACTTTACCGGTTTTCTACTTTTGCGTTTGCCCCAAAAGTTCAAGTTTCCATTGCGCAATATCTCTTTTTTTTTCTTCTTCATCAACAGTTTTTCTTTTACTTTCTCTTTTTACATTCTTGTAAATCCTTTTTTTAAAAAAAAAATCGTCAGCAGTGAACGAAGAGAAAGAGGAGGCATTACATTGTATGTATATTATATGGAAGAGATGGAAGGAAAATTTTTTGTGGATAAAGAAGAAGAAGATGAAGGAAAATTGGAAAAAGAAATAGCTCTTATGGAGGATGCCTGGGCAAAAAATCCTTCTTACTTTTTAAGGTTCCTTTATGCTTGTCAATTTTATTTTGAGGATTTTTTTTGGATAGCGAAAACTGCACTAATGTTGTCTATTGATAAATTTTTAATTAACTTCCACGCGAAATCATAAAAAAATAACTTATCGGCTGTTATCTTCTTGGAAGTGTGAAATTTGCCTTAATTTTTTTGCTTCATTTTTTTACTTCAATTTTTTTTTTTCATAATCTTATCGGGCAAAAACCTTGGACGGGAAAAAAAGTAAGAGCATTTTGATAAGACTCTCGCTATTAAATTTAGAATGACTCCCTACATTTATTTAATGTGACTAATTATTAGACTTCTTGCCTACTTTTAATTCTTTACGCATGTTGTGATAAAAATTAAATAAGCTGATTAGTATTTCGGTAACAGTTTATCAACAATTACACGGAATTTGTTTCTTTTTCGACATTCTCTTCTCGTTTTTTTCTTACATTTTCATTTTCTTTTCGGAAGCGGATGTTTAAAATCTTTCATAATAAATTTTTTTTCTTCTCTTTTCTTTAACATAAACATAAACTTATGCTGGATTATTTGAATTCTTTTTTTTTTTTGCTTTAAAATATGCTGACTTGATAGATTTACACCGTGCCTTATTTTTTCGGCACTCGTGAAAATTCACGTAGCACAATTAAAAGTCCAAAGATCATCTCCGTGAAAATTTATTCGGATGATCTTCATTCCAGGGTGGTTAATATATATTTTTTCATTAACCAGAACTGGACGGGAATCTTTCAATTCGTCATAATCTCGTTTAGTGCTTCGTTGTCCATTCTGGACCATACAAAAGGATCATTATAATAAGTGGATGGAATTATACTTTCCTTTAGACATCGATACACATTCATTGATATAATTGTCAACATTAAAAAGTGATATAGATCGAAATTAATATAACCAAAATCTTCCCTTTTTAACGTCCTTAAAGAATTCCAATTTAATGTCAGCCTTACTAGCTACCAATGTTTAATATTTGTTTAATCTCTAATCTCTATAGAATTTAATGACTGCTTAGTAACTAGAAGTAAGGTCGATTAATGACATTTTCTTCAAAACATAAGATAAAATTTGTCTTTAATCAATCCTACTTCTATGAATTATGTAGCCCACATCTTTGATATTTCATTCGAGTGACAATTTCAGTTATAACAGATTTGAGGCTGTCTCAGTTCCTTGAATTGGACATTGAGTATTAAAAATGATTATCTAATGTCATTTAAATGACACCTCGGTAAAGAAAAAAATCACGACTAAAATCCATAAACTTCACAAATTTTTTGTGTCAGGGAAATTTCTAGAATGCAACGCTGGTTCCATTCATGAAAAAAAAAATTGTCGATAAGTTCTGGATAAAATCATTTGTAAGGAATAAGAAGAATATTGCAATTTGATTGAATAATTTTAAAGCTCGTGTCAGTAATAAGTCATTAAAATAGTGCATATATCAGCATATTTACCAGACACGATTGATCCCCGCTAAGTATTCCCGATTATTCTCTAAATAAACAATAATGTACACTCTATGTACGTGCGGAACGAGAGAAGGACATCACAATTAAGAAAATTATACTGATAATAAATTACAATACGAGTTGATTAAGTCAGTTATTGCTGCAACTTAAGTCGTCATCCAAGTAATCGAATAGTTTAAATACGTGCTGGTGATCATGGCACTCACTGCAATATCTGTATGAATCGTTCGACTTCCTAAAACATTTTTTCTTCCTCTTTTTCTTTAATCTCAATGAATGAAATGAAAAAAAAAAATTAAAATTGAAATCGAAAAAAATTCTCCTTGCAAGTCGAGAGCGTGTTCCTCAATTTGTTTGCATTACTATATTAAAATTTAAATATGGACATAAGCAATAATAATCAATAACTTATATATTTGATTTCTATTATAGATTCCAACATCTACTGATGCTCCACAACCACAACCACCATCATCATCATCATTATCATCATCATCAATAATTAATAATAGTAGTAACAGCAACAATATCGGAATATTTGGCGTAGATTTGAGTTTATCCTATGATGCAAAATCCGAAGCACCGTTAATAATAGTTTTGCTTACATCGGAAATAGAACGACAAGCTAGAACACAAACAAATCTCGATTTATACAAATTATATCGTACAAAAATTCCTTTGGACAATTTAATCGAATTGAGGGATGTTCTCAACACAACAAATGATCAATTATTGAAAATCGATCTAACAAAATATGAAATTCAATACTTAGTTAGCATCATGAAAAGATTTTTGAGGGAATTACCCGATCCCTTGGTACCCGTCGAGTATTATGATCGATTCATCAATATTCTTAAGCAGTATGCTGATAAGTCAGTAGTTCATTTGATGCATTTAATTAATAATGAATTGCCTGAAAACCATCGCATGACCTTAAAATGGATTATGGCACATCTGTGTCGTATTTGTTGCATGCAATTTGATCGCGGCATTCAAGAATTGCCGCTACCATTAGTACAATGTTTCTGTCATATTTTTCTTCGGCCCATGTGGCCTGACATTGTTAAAATAGTTTATAATACGCCAGAACATATTAGGATTATGGAAATGCTGCTTCTAAATGGCGATTGGCACATCAAATTGCCAGATTTCGTTTGTGCACCGGCGTTGCCACCACGAAAGAACTCATCAAGAATCGGTGTGATAAAACCATCGGCAGTCGTCTCACCACAGCCACACATTTCACAACCGTCACATTACAATTCAATTCCGTATCCAGTTAAGCCGACTCAGCAACAACCATTACAAGAAAATTTCTATACTGTAACGATGATGAATCCACACTCTACACTTGCAAATATTACAAATACTGGACAAATGAAACAGCAAGCTATGCCAGGAAAACAATCATCACAACAAAAGTCGATCGGCTCACTACCACTTACAACTCCATCAAACCAAATGACACCAACGAGTGGCGCAAAGCCTGACAGTATGTGTTTGCATGATGCTGAATGGTATTGGGTACGTATCATAAAATAATAATATAGGTTCAATTCCTGTACATCAAAAAAAAATGACTAGATGTAGCTAGTTCCGCTTATGCATATGCAATAATGAAATTTTCTTTATTCTACCCTCAAGGGCAATATATCGCGTGACGAGGTTAAGGAAAAGTTGATGGATGCTCGTGATGGAACATTTTTAGTACGAGATGCATCGAATGGATGTGGTAAGTTTAAAAACAAAAAGCAGCGCATCATCAATTTTTTGCATAGCAATAAAACAATTTTTTTTTCAATATTGATAATAAGTGCTCTACTTATTACCCTATGAATCGCTATAAAACTGTCTAATAATGAAAATGTGAACAATATAATGAATAATTCGCTAAAAAAAGTGATTCAATCGAAAATAATAAATTGTTTGTTGCTACTTATGACATTTCATTGCATTTGACTAAAACTTTATTATTTATTATGCTTGTAGGTGAATATACGTTAACATTGAAGAAAGATGGAACCGATCGTGTTATCAAGATTTTCCACAATAGCGGTCGATATGGATTTTTGAAGGAGAGCGTGCATTTCACATCTGTTGTAGAGCTCATCGATTTTCATCGTACAAGATCATTAAAAGACTACAATTCAGTTTTAGATGTTAAATTATTATATCCGGTATCGCGATTCTCTCATGATGAAGAATATCGAAATTTATTGGAAAATAAGGACGCATTGGTACAAAAGTTTGTCGATATTACGACTGAAATAAAGAATTTGTATCATAGTTTGGAGCAATTGTCGGATGTTTATAAGCGTACGGAAAGTGATATTGGTTTTAAACGCCAAGCACAAGATGCATTTAAGGAGGCAGAGGATATGTTTAAGGAACAAATGCAAATCCAAGAGCGTTATCGAAAAGAAGCACAGCCTCATGAATTTAAAAGTTTGGACGAGAATAGTGAACTGCTTAGGCATCGTTTGAGTGCATTAGAGGATTGTAAAAGGAATCTGGAATCAGATCTGGACATTCAGCGACGACAGCACCAGAAATTAGAAATGGATATTAACAAATTAAAATTAGAAATTAATGCATTATTACGTCAGGAGAAGCGATTGAAGCAGATGATGTTAACACACAATATTCCCGATCAATTGATAAAGAGAATTATGGAGGAGGGGACAAGTGCATGGATCAATCAGGATAATGTTGAGCATACATTTGCCGAATCATGTTGGTATTTCCCCAAATATTCTCGTTCCGATGCCGAGCGTGTATTAGCCGAAGCACCAACAGGTACATTCTTAATTCGTCCAAGCTCAGCAAGTCGAGCGTATGCATTGTCGATTATGTGTAACGAGCAAGTGAATCACTGCATGATTTATCAAACGGAGAACGGATTATATGGATTCGCTGAACCATTCATCATCTATAAGTCATTAAAAGAACTTGTTCTTCACTATAGAACGAACTCACTAGAAGAGCATAATGAAAGCTTAAAAACAACTTTAAAGCATCCGTTACGAGAGTATTTGTCGACGAGAGAAAGCTCCAGTTCAACAATGTCATAATCAGGTAAAGTGTCAATGGCTGCGATAGTACAACCCAGTTATCATTTCAAGTAAAAAAAAAAGAAATTAGAAAACTATTCAATGTGAATGAAACACAAAAAACAAAAAACAAAAAATCTTTAATATAAACTTTAAATGTCGTCGTAGTAGTGATCAAAAAAAATGTTAGATGAAACAATACAAAAAAAAATCCAATTAAAAAATTTTGTCAAAACATGAAAAACTCTTTTTAAAGCGGCACAGAAGTTCTTCAAATTTGACAATGCGTTCAGGCTAGGCAGAAGCAACAGACATAAAAAAAAAGAAAGAATAATTTTATTGGTGTACGAGACATGAAAAGGATGCAAAGTGAAATTTGAACAGCTTTATGGGCACGCGCTCAAAACAAAAAAAAAATAAGAAATAAAACATTAATATTATTAAACATCAACAAACAAATGAAAACAAAAAATTTATATGAAAGAAAAGAAGAAAAAATTGAATCTTATTTGCATGTACTGTTTTTTAAATTGTTAGGATTTTCAAGTCATTATTTTATATATTTAAAAAGAAGAAGAGATAATATGCGAGAAAAAACTTTTTTTAAGACACCATGACATGCTAGAGTTGAGAGTCGATTAAACTTCTTTATCGAATCATGCAAATATCCGATTGCTACTGATGACATAAATGTGCAGTCAAAAACCATTGACTGCAAAATTATCATTTTATTTTGTAAAAAAACCTTATCAATGTAATCAAAAGTTTATAATTTAGAAAATTGTAGTCCATACTAAAGTGAATTTTTCAATTTTACTTGAATTAAGAATGAAGAGTCTTATTTTGCATTCTTGGATGCTCAGCTTTTTGCTGAATGTACTCTGAAATTGAAGATTAACTGGAACTTTTCCAATTATTTAAAAGATTTCGAATCTACTGGATCTTTTTAAATCCTTGATCATTGAATTATTGAGCCTTTCATTTAAGGATCAGTAAATTTTATATTTTTGACATTAATAAGATCCTATAACATTCAATTTCAACATCCAGAAGGCAAATAATAATCAAAAACTCAATTCAAGTAATTTCCTAGCTATATCTTAGAATATCCAATGAGAGTATCGATTAAAATCATATTAAACTTAATCATAATAATGTGTAGTAGTTCATCATTCATCAGTAGCATGAAAAATGTTTGAAAAATGATGATCAAATTCAACCGGCTGTCAACTCTCAACCATGGAATTAATATTACTTGAGCATAATTGTTTGAATTAATTTTTTTTTTTTATTAAAGAGATATAAGAAATATGAGGAAAGAATGAAGTGTGAAATGAAGAAAACAAAAAAAAATATAAAGTTTTAGTGATCTTATGGTGAACAAAGGGAAGAAACTAATTTTGCCTCAAACCTTTTGAATTTATTTCTTTCCTTTAAAAAAAATAATAATACAAAAAAAAAATAATAAGTCTATATAAATGAAGAAGTTTTATTAAAGTTCGTAAAAGGAGAATTACGACAGCGCATTTTCTCATTTGGGGATTGTCTGTGAATTTCATTAAAAGTCTTATTAAAAATTCAACAAAAAAAAAAGTATCAAGAAGAGAGAAGTTTTTAGCCGGAAAACTCAAGAGATTGCCGGTGCAAAAAAAAGGAATAAATTTATTCCATACCATGCCTATATCTTTTTACTAGAAAGACATTTAAAGGATGAAAAGAAAAGAAAATTTCTATAAAAGCTTATGAAGTGAAATAAATAATGAGAAGCAAAAAATTGCTGTGAAAAATTAAGTCATGAGTGCATTACATCAAGTATGTGAGATTAATCCATTAATCTCTAAGAAACAAACAAAAAAAGTCAATTCAAATTATTTTTAAACAAAAAACAAATCATGTAAATGCTGGTAAAATCATCAAAAAATTTGACCAACAACAAATCCGTACTTTTACGTGCAAATTTTAAAATAAAAATCGTCAGAGTAGTCACGTCCAACTACTTTATACAAGCTACAAAGTGATTGCCATTTTATTCTCAGGTAGTCTTGGAACCATGAGGTTGATGTTTGTTTAATATTCAAAGAAAAAAAATGATAATTAATTGTTGAAAAATCATCAGCCTTTTGTGATGATAAGATATGACTAAATTTAATTAAAGAATTTTTCGGCTGGAGATGTGAAGCTTTTTCATAGTTTTTGAAAATGTCTGTATAGATTTTTTTTTTGGAGATTTTCTAATATGATGAAAAAGTTTCATGTCTTTGGAATTTTGTGAAATTTTTCGGAACATCTATTTGGAATTTGTGGTCAGTTGTTTTGGGACATTACATCCTGTATAGTCATGGCTGTCTGTATTGGTTCTATTAAGTCAGTGGAATGCTGAACTCTTGATCACTGCTAGATCATTTGGTGAGATCAGCATTCTTAATAGCTTTTATGAGATTGCCAGAAAGATAATATTTGATAGACAGCTATGAAATTTGAGGATGTTGATGTCCTCAATAATATAAAATTGACCCAAATATCACCAAAAAATTGGACATTATTTTAAACAATGACAAACAAATTGATAAATAAAAATATTATGGAGTACAAGACAAAGAAAAAATATTTACATGATTGTGACAAGAAGGCATTAATGATAGCCCATAATCCCCTCACAACAAATCGAGAAAATGCGCGAAAAAAAAATCACAAAAAATATAAGCAAACAATGTGATGTTAATGAATATGTTTTGAAGTCGATAATTGCAACTAAAATTAATATTGATGAAAATTTTAATAAGTTTTCGTAATTTTTATATTTTTTATAACTTTGAATGCGAACGGAGGATGATATGAAGATATAATTGTACAAGTGAAAATGTTAAGAATTTTTTAAAAATTCAAATTTAACTTTTTTTAAAAATCTGAAGAAAGATGATGATTTTTTTTCTTACAAATTACTTTTAAAAATATTTTACTTTCTTTTCTTTCTCTTTCATTTTGCGTTTATCAAAGATAAATTCATTTGAATTAACTTTTTTTATTTAATCTAATGAGTCCAGTGAAAACAAAAGAAGAAGAAAATTGTGAAAAATACATACAAAAAAGAGGAAAATCTCATAAAAAATGAAAACAGTAATTCAGTTGCTATATACCCCCCAAAACAAAAAATAAAAATGATAAAAAAAATTTCTTTCATATGTCATGGAAAAATAATGAAATTAAACTTTCTTCAAAACCACAAACATGATTTTTTACTGTTAAAAAAACAAAAAAAAATAAATTATCTGTGAAATGTCTTTATAATATTAAAAAAGAAAATAAAGATAAAAAATAAATTGAAAAAATGAATATTAAAATTTGTTTTAAATAATTGACGTCCTTTTTATTGCTTTTTTCAGATTTTCTAGCTTCATCGATCTAACTTTGACTTACGCTCTATTTAAACGGTATTTAAGCAAATTATCGCGTGTCAGGCTTTTGACATAATTGCAAATATTGCAATTTTAAGAGAAAATAAATAATTAAAGCTATTTAAATGAACTGGAAATGGCATAAATGAATGAAAGTTTTTTAAAACTTTTTCGTAACGGACTTCTGAATTTCAAAATTGTTCTAAAAGTCTTCCCATCTCTCTCGTATAACAACAATTTGATTGCCATATATTGTATGATTAATATTAAATTAGCATTTTTAAAACTATTCGCGTATAGCAACAAACCTGATTTGAATCTTTTGTGTCATCATTTGTTCTAAGAATTTGCACAATTTGTCTTAGCGTTGATTTATTAAATGTCACTTTTTGACTTGCACTTTGTCTGATGTTTGCAATTAATTATTTGATATAAATGACACTATTTGTAATTCGTAGTTTTCTGCGATTGATTTTAAATCAAATCGAAATTTCATTACAAATCCAATATTCAAATTAGATTTTAAGCAATAAATATAATTGGTTTGTCAATCCATTCAGTTTAGATTCACAAAACTGGGGCTGGGTTCTATTGAAGGATACTTGATTTATTTTTTTATATTCACATCGTTTTCACGTGTGAATCTATTGGCTTTGTTCAGATTGAAAATCAAGTTTTCGCATTTTGTGAGAAAACGAATAGATTGGTTATAAAATGTGGAAAGAGAAAAGTTTAAGCCTGAAATTTTACATCATTTGCAAAAAACAGATTTCAAATTGGTTGTGGCATTGCTGAGAAAATCGCAAAATACGCTTTTTGTAAGCAAACAAGCAAGCAAGTTAATCAGCAACAAATGTCAATAACGAGACATCGTAGAGACTTCTAGTTTTTTACATTTTATCCGTGCTGCTCTATAGAAGAGCTGTATTGTTTTTGGGCAAGCTAGGAACAGCCATTGCTTCAGAAAAAGCAAGAAACTTTCCTTTCTTACGAATTTTTCAAAACAAAAGTTCACTGTGATTTTTATAAAATTAAACTTTTGATGAAAAAAAAATTGTAAAAACTTTTATAGAATGTTCGTTAAGCATTAAATCTTCAAACTTATGCTGAGCGAAGCTCAGCTGACTCGCTAGCTTTATACCTTCAAACTTATGCTGGACAAATCTTGGTCTATCCATAAGACTTTTGATGGTACGGTGTGAATATAATTTGCATTGGGTTCTACCCGATCCACTAGTTTAAGAATGCCTTGGATAACCCTAGAAACCCTAGAAACTTTCATCTAGTTTGCAAATGTCTAATCATGGATCAACAAAATCTTTTGGTTTCACTTGTGAACAACAACGGATTAAACCTGCTGTTTTTGAACTAAAGATTGTTAATAATGATAAGTAAACGACTCATTATCAAATTTTAACAGCTCCAAAATTAATCATTTAATATTCAAAAGCCACCGTATCAAAAAATTATAACTTTAATATGAAAATCGTTTCAAAGCACACAGCACAACAGCAGTGACTTCCCAACTCGTGCGGATTTTGCATTTAGTACATGAATTTTGTTATTGAAAATAATGGTGTAATAATAAAAGAAAAAAATTATTTATATTAGTTTAGGAACGTGAATTAAATAAAAATAGTAGTTTGCTCAACTCCACTCATAATTAGAATATGCCCAATCGTAATTGCTTACAACAGCAGCATGATTCAGACGCTGAAAATCTCTTAGAAAGTAGTAAGTACTCTCGAAAGTGCATGAAAAAAAAAGATTATTTTGAAAAATTTGTCTCCAAAACAGAGACGATTTCCTCTTTACTCGTAACTTGTTGCATACAATTGATATCTGTTTACAATCCAAAATGTCAATAACTGATAATGAGTCAGTTGGAAAATCATAAAAAATTAAATACAAAGTATAAAACATATTGTAGATAAATTTCACTCGATAACTTTCCATTTGCAATGAACAATTTTTCATTAAATTTTTTATGGGAACTGTGCTACGTAAAAACCTTTGTTGGAACTATAATTGTATATAGCTAGTGCATGTTGTTCGCAATGATACGCGATTTTACACTTGTATTTGCTCAAATTATAATTATTAATAGTTCATTTTTGCTAGCATATGTTATCAATGACCTTGCTGACTAAGTCGCGCCCTTTTATACCTTACGGTTCCATTATCTCACAATTCTTTTTGATTTTTTTCACAACCCATTAACTTTGTTTCCTTCCCACAACTCACTCTATCTCGTCCGTCCGTCGTTGTCGTCGACATTTATTGAAAAGTCAGACTAAGTATGAGTTAAATCAATTAACAATTTCCTGCGAAACCATTCCTTTTATTTTGTCTCACGCATTTAACTCTAGCAGAAAAAGAAAAGGACACACCTTTGGAAAATCGTTCGTATTCATGCTATAATGTTATTTATCTTTTACATATTAAATCGGATTAAAGGTTTTTAATAGTTGACTATTTTTCTTGACAATCCTGTCATGCAATCATATCAAATTATGTCACTTATAATGATCATCCATCTGACTTTATCGCACAGTATGTGTGGTCAAAAGTTTTTAAAGCTTTTCTTTGATCCTTTAATATGAGTTTGTCGTGTCATGGAATTTTTTTTTTTCGCAAATATAATTTTTCCAAGGGACTGTTTGTTTAACAAAATATAAAAGCTAATCTACTGGAGAAATTCATTGTACTGATGTGTATCTGAATTAACATTTGTAACAGCTAATATGATTTTAATGTCATTAATAAATGTTAATTTAATTGTTGTAATTTAACGATGCAATTATTTTAATTTACTATAGCAGTTCATGATAATATGCTGTGAAAAATAGAAAACATATGCAATTGTAGATATTCTAATAAACCGAATGTCGAGACTGATTAATTTATTTTAAGCAAACTAATTCAATCAGTTTGCTATCGAGTTTTTTTTTCATTGTTTTGGTTTTACTCGTTAGCTGGTTTATTGTAGATTTTACTGTAAAAAAGCTACCGAAAGTGCTATTGATTGCTGACAATTGCTGAGAATTGATTTGAGAATGAGTCGGAAAGTTTGTTTAAAATTTTTGTTGGAATTGAAATTATTTATTTATTGAAGTTTTGAGAACTTATGACTTGATTTAAGAAATTTCAAAGAATAACATAAATTTGGTATCTAAAACTAGGCAATAGTCGCAATAGTCATGAATTACATTTAATAAGACTTAAATGGAGATTTATTTGAAAACAAATGAAGTTTAACTGGATTCTAAGATGGTTTCTTCATTCAAATTAAGGTTACCTACTATCAATTCATATAGAAAATTCGTGTAGATTCTTTACATATTTTGTTAAATCAGCAAGATTTTGATTATGATCTTAGTTAAAATTAAGGTTTTAATTGATTTTTGAAATTAATCCCGAAAAGCACAAGACAGATAATCCAGACGATATCCTAAAAAGTCGGATAGACTTGGGGCCGTTCACTTATTACGTTACGCAAAAAAACGACTTTTTTCACCCCCCCCCCCCTATGTTACATTTGGTTACAATTGTTCAAACCCCCTTGTGCTTTTCGACGATCATCTTTATTAGCTAGGAAATTATAAGATAGCATATCTATTAATGTGATTAATTCAATTGCGTGATATGATGATTCAAATTTATTAGTATTTCCATTTGATAAGATTTTAATTTCAATGACTTATTTTCATCCTAAACAAATTGTATTAAACTTTATTCTCGGACACACATTCACTTCCCTATAACTCAATCATTCTCCGATGGTGAAATTTCAATATTTTGAAAATAATTGAAATTTATCGCTAAGGTTCAGCGTCTCGTCGTTTTCTCAGCAAAGAAAGATTAATATAAAGAAAATCCTATTAACATTTTCCCTCATTTGCGTGGGAAAATATTTCAAAATGATCTGGGACATGTGAGCAATTTTCTTCATTTTATGCGGAATTCTACTGAATTAACTAAAATAAATAACGTGACAGTACGGATCGTCTGACAATTTAAATGTGATATTTTTTAAAAATTATTACTATTATGATGTTTTTGCATCAGATAAGGAGCAAAAGACAAGCTATGAATTAAGAGGTTATTCACATGTGACGACTAGCTTTTACCAAATGTACCGTTGAGCTTTCATTTTAATGCATGATAATAAGGAAGTGTGGTTTTATAAAGATGTTTTCATTGATCATCATTTATGAACGACCCCAACATGTATATATCAAGGTGGGACAATTACATGATTTTTTTTCTATGTATGCTCAACGCAGTAATCTTATCAGTCGAGCGCTATCATAGTTTATGACATCATTGCTTCAAAAAAAAGCACACACATACACAATAATATAAAAATGAAAATGATAAAACCCTCTGTGGGCAAGTTTTTACTTGCTTTTGATGTGATTTCCAAACCGTACTAAATAGTTTTCATTATATCGCCGTGTGGTTAACATCGTAGAGGCAAAAAAAGGGAAGGAATAAAGTTAATTTTTTGGAAACACAATTTTTTGTGCCTTGTGAAAACTTAAAAAATAAGAGTCAAGAGCTTTGCAATGCAATAAAATCAAGAAATAAAAACTTTAAATTGAACAAAGTAATCTTGAAAATGTCATGACAGTAAAAATTTATTGTGTGTGAAAATAGATCAAAACGGAAATGAAGAGCACTTTCTTGCCTTCGTTACGTGTTTAAAGATATTGCATGTGAATGAATCATAGCACTTTTAACTATCAATTGCTGTCACAACTTAGTAAATATTGTAAAAGTTTTGAAAAAATAAAAAAATAAGAAAAATGTCAGACTCGAGGAAATCGCAAAATAAAAAAATATCTATAAGCACTATTAGTGATGAAGTGGATGCACAAACTAGCAATCAATTAAATTCACATGAGCAATCTTCTTCTCATTTTCATTCGACTCAAAATGATGTGTCGTCATCAAGTCATGTAGATTTTAATCAATCATCTTCCTCAAATCATAATAGTAATGATAACAATGGACATAATAGTAATCGACAGTCATTAAAAAGGCAAAGTCAAAGGAGTCGACCGAGTAGTAATGAACAAGAATCGATAACATTGCAAGAAACTGAACGACGACCAGTGACATTAAAAGCTTCATTCTTGCGAAGAAAAATTAAGGAGTATGAAGGTAAAGGAATTTTATTTTGAGATTATTGTCAGCTTTGTGGATGTCCAGTGCGCATTTTTGTGGGATGTGATGATTTATTTCGGGATGTTTAACGGCTGATTGATATTTAATACAAGATGAGAATTTTCTTAAAAGTAATACATTGAGACTTTACTGTCAAGCTAATACATAAGTTTAACAGGATCAGAAGATCAATCTTATGAAATAGAAGTGTCTATTTTGACTGCAATGATAGTCATTTAGTAACTTCAATTTGACAACTTTTAATGCTGACTTCAGTTTAAGTTTGTAAGAGTTTGAGAATGTCAAGCTTTAATTTAGGGTTTAGACACGTTTAATTGATGTAGGCTAAGTACTATTTGAAAGTTTGAATCAGTTTAAACCAGTGTTACGACACCTCGAAAATTACAGTTTCAGAGTTTTTACCGAAATTTTTGAATATTTTAAGTTTATTTTAACCGTTACAAAAACCTTTAATTTTACTTATTTTAAGGGCGATTCTACGAATGATTTTTTCTACAAATTTGTCTCCAAATCTATATTTCTCTTTATCAGTTGCATTACTCTATGTTTCATGTATTTAATAGTAGATTTTACCGATATCTACATATTGTTCTCACCCAAATATATTAAAAATGGTTAATTAAAGAATTATTTAAATTCTACGAAAAAATACTCTGTTTCACATGAATTTTTTCACTCAAATTTTCAAAATATTTTCATTGATATCTTTAAGGTGGTAAAATTTCCAGTAATACTAAATATACAAAGTTATAGCTTAAAGTAAAAGCTTCAAAACGATGTCAAGATCATATTTGTGGAAGCCTTAATTAAGCTGCAATTTGGATTCTACGAAAAATTTCATTAGTGAAACAGAGTAACTTGGAGACAATTCCAAAAAAAAACTACCAAATATTAAAATTAAAAACATGAATTTCTTAAGCCATAGCTAAGTAATTTGAGTGCAGATGTAATCATAATTCACAGTTTAACCAATAGAAAAGGAAATGAGAATTAGATTTTTGAAAAACTATGCACAAGTGAAAATAAAATAATTAAAAAATTCATGCAATTGACACGGAATATTTTCATGAAACCTTTTCGTAGAATTGCCCTTAAAGCTTTAAACTGCTTACTTCATTGAAGTAAATTATCTTTTAGACTTTTCAAATGTTTTTGACCTGAAAATGTTTAGATAAAAGGAAACATTTGTAATTTAAAAAATTTCACGACAAAAATATCAAAAGTAAACAAAACATGTAAATGTGTTAGTAAATGAATTCATAAATTATAATTTCCTTTATAAATTGCTTATTTAAGCTCATTGTTGTGGTGTAAACTATTTAAAAGTGATAAAACATTACAAAGATTATGTTGATTAGGACAAATCATAATTAAAAGTAGCTAAAATCATTGATTTTGAACTCAAATTTTTCCTTTGTTTACATTTTATATAAGCGACAATTAAAATTCATATTTTCGGCTTAAATTTCGAAGTTTTAGACATCAATTTCGAAGTTTTCGAGAATGAATGAGGTGGCGTAACACTGGTTTAAACTTAAAATCACGTCAACAATAGGAAATTAAAGTCAAACAAGTATTCTGCATTAGTAAATCTCAGGTTCTTTAAAATTTCAGCTTTTGAGAAAAGATTAAGCTTTATCAAAATCAAAACCAAACACTGCCAAATACAACAGTATGTATGTGACTCGTATCCATATTAAGGTTGTTAATTAAGATAATTTTCGAAGTACTTTCTGCAGAAACTTAGAGAATCTTTTAGGGCATCCATAATTAGGTGTTGTGATTATAAATTAAATTAGCATATTATTCAGGAGAATGAATCATTGTTTTCGGAATCGATCAAATTTGTTCCGAACTTGAATGAATAAATAAATTAGTCATGCTCTTATCTTTCGTTGCCAAAGTCTACTAAAAACTTAATAAATCTTACTTAAATCTAGTCCAAAAATGCATCTTAAAAATCCATCCAACAAAAATGCGCTACGAAAGAAAATTTGATAAAGGAATTAAGAGCAATAATCAATTTACTTAATATCCACATAAATAATTCATAAACATCTGTCAAACGAATGATTTCTTCCCACTTCAAACATGCTTTTCAATTTATAAATAATAATAATAATTCAAGTGTATTTACACATAATCTGTCTGTATGTCTCTGTATTTATATTTTTTTTATCTCGCATCGACTGATTTGTGCAGCAATTTTTTGATAAGAAAATTCAATTGCCACACAAGAACGCTTTTCACTTCCATTTCACACATATTTGCTAACCAGCTACCTCACATACATTTAAATGAAATTTATTATTACTATAATGAATGTTTCGTAGCTCTCTGGACTTATTCATCTCAGTCTCTCGTACATTTTCATCAATGTGGCAACTCACACTTTTTTTTTATATGTACGTGTATTAAATTATTTTGTAATCTTGTAAACTAAACTCTCTGTGCTGTGGCTATCCACATTTTAAAATCATTAGTGTCGTCATAATTTTTCCTAAATCTTTTTTTTTCGTGTAAATTTGGATTTGAAGGGAATAAATCAAGAGAATAATGTGTGCAATTGTTGGATATGCTAATAAGTCACAATATGTGCGTAAATATTTTTCTTTGCCTTTATATTTTTTGTGTGTTTCATTTCAAAGTTTGTTTGTTTACTCAATTTTGTAAAGAGTAATGGAACTGACATGTGAGGTGTTATGATAAGAACGCATT
This sequence comes from Chironomus riparius, assembly GCA_917627325.4. Lineage (NCBI taxonomy): Eukaryota > Metazoa > Arthropoda > Insecta > Diptera > Chironomidae > Chironomus > Chironomus riparius. The sequence goes on from OU895877.1 coordinate 45,710,930, forward strand.
TGTTTTTGGGGATCAATCACTTGGTGACGTCAATAGAATATGTTGGTTTAAAATCGTCAATGAATTAATTATGACTTTAGAAGATTCCACAAAATTCAAGATTCCCAACTTCTAATGTCAGATAAGTGAATGACCTCATGTCACATTTATTTTCTTTACTATCTATTAAATACTCTCACAATACTTGAGCTTCATGCCATAAAGTGAATTTATCAATTCATTCCACCCAAATCGACGCGAATTTCATCAATAATCAGCTTCATAAAATATTCTGGCAAGGCAAACACGCGATAATCAATTTTTCCGTGAAGTTCCGATAAGAATTTAAAAGACAAATTGGAGTGGATACACTCAATTGATTAACATATAAATATTTCATTAATTTACTGAAAAACATTTTCTTTTCGTTCCTCTTCTGAATGTCTTTCTACCTACAATTTAGAAAATTATGAATCATTCATGAAAATTTTAATTTTAGACAAAATGAAAAAAATATTTTATTTTTCTCCTTGCGCTCTCCAATAGATCTATCTAGCTAAGTGCACATTAAAGAAATGTGTTTGATCTGATCAGATCGGAATAGCAAACGGCATACATCTTTCTTTACTGGGATCCAAGCCAATAAAAATAAATAGCGGAACAGATGCATATACTCAATTTTTTCTTGGAATAGTGTGAAGAAAATATTTGTTTTGGTGTTATGTCACGAAAATATCGTAGCGAATCTTTAGCTTAGTCAAGTATAAAATGTTCTTCAACTGTCGAATTAGATTTGAAATTATTTTGAATTCATGACTAAATTTGAATATTTCTAAACTGTTCTTTTTGGAATTAAGTTATTCCAAACTTTTCAAAAAAATTAAAATGCAAACTTAAAAGTAGAAATTCAAGGTTAAAAGTGACATTCAGTACAACAGCCGTAATTTACTCGTTCAGCTTCCATAAACAAAGCTTAAAATTCGGTATGAAAACATGCTTAATAAGTTACAGTAGAATAAGTTGTTTAAAAAAAAAAGTATAATTTGAGAATATAATGCTTTAATTAAGTGAATAAAACCAGAAACTCAATACAGTTGCCTCGTTAAAGACAAAACGTCTAACTGTATCGTTCAAGATCAAGATTTTCACGAGAAAATGAATAACAAAATTATTTTTATGTCAATTAATGAATGAAATTCTTCTTTCTACGGCTTACAACTTGTAAGTTACAAGATTATTTATTAATACATTTATCTGAGTGAAGACAGAGAAAGCGAGAAAATATATAGTCAGGAATGCAATCAATTTTGTTTTTGTGGAAAGTTTTGAAATGTGAAATCCTGTGTCTCAAACATTCCTTCTGTATATGATCGGAACTAGTCGGCAAAATATAATTAAGTTTTCTCATTTCCTTTCCTTGCAAACGATTTTCCATTCCTAGTCTGATTTTTTATAAGATTCGAGGCGCCTGACAACATCCAGCAATGAATTTAATTGACGATTAAAATTTCTAATAGCCTGACTTGATTATAATAACATCCAGCAATGGAAAACTTGGTGCTTTAAAAAACATCGAGTCAATTGAATTCATCAGCAGATGGTGTCTAAAGTGCGGATAAATATTTTATTATACTTCCCCAAAACACCGTAAACAACAAATTTGACGAAAGAGTGACAACTTTAAATGACATGATATTTACGATTATATACCTACCTACATTATACCTATACATTTTATTATTATTATTTTTTCTCGTTCAGAACTCAGCGCTCCTTTCATCAAATGTCAATGCTGAAAATGTGAAAAGCATTTATCGAGAAAATTAGTTTTTGTATATCCTACAAACCGTAAAATATTTTACGTATATATCCATAACTACAGAGATAGTAAAAGAAAACATAGAAAAGAAAAGAAAAAAAAAATCATTTTAAAAAGTGCAAGAACAGGAATAAAAAAGAACCTGAAGTGAAAAAGAAGAAAAAATTCTGAGTATAGAATAGATTTTTTTCCAAGACTATGCCAACAATAAGAGAAATACAAGAGAGAACGACTCAACAAGTTCGCTCATTTGCATCGCACAGTATAGATTACGTACAAGAGAAAATATCTGCATTTAATGCTTTCATTGTGGGCAAAAATCGACCTAATCGATCTAGTAATTGGTCGACAACGACGTCTGAGCGGAACTTGCGAGGCAGTGAATCAAGTAAGAAGAAATAAGCTTAGCTTTAATCTCTGTCTCTCTCTCTCTCTCTTAACATCCAAATGAGTGAAAATCAGGAATTTTATAATCATTTATGGGTGGCTACTGATTAACCTGCTATTAAACTAATTGCATGCACACCTTGCTCTACTAACAGTGTTTTATGGATATAGGCTTTTTGGGTTTGATTCGTGCTAGTTGCTAATGAATACGCTGCGATTTATTTTTTACTGACAGGATTTAATTTAAATCTTAGGATTAATTGTTTAATCCAGCTGGATTTATTTTAAATCCTTGAACTTTTGACATTTTAATAATGAAAATTAAAAAAATTTCAATAGAGAGATTTGACACAGAAATAGAACTTGATATGAGAATGTCCAACGAGAGTGAGAGTATCTCTTCCATCCCTTTCTAATACAGCACGTTTGTTTTTATTCTATCGCATTCTATTTCCATTGATTTTTCCTCATCACATGCAATCAGGCTGATTTGAGAGAACTTGAGAGCTACAGTTATGCTCAATTTTTTTACTCTCATGCCTTTCTATTTTCATTTTCATTCATGCTCTCTCGACGACCAGAAATGACTTTTTTTTCCAGAAGAGAGACACATTTGATAGTTTTTCATCAGTCCTCAACTTAGAAACGTCAACATTATATTTTATTAGTGAAGAAAAAATACAATTTTTGAGGAATTTCTATATTTTTATCGTGTATTTAATTTAAATCAATAGCTAGAGCCACGATTTTTTGTGTGTGAAAAAACAAAAAAAATTATAATTAAGAAAAAAAATCAATTGAGGATTTTTCTTTTACAACGCACAACGTTCTACTTAGGGCAAAAATAACAATTTTGCGTGCTTAAAAAATATTAAGGAAGTCGGACGAAAATGTTTAAATTTACTCATTTTGTGATCAAGTTGAATAAATTAATGGAATATATTTTATGAGAATATTTACATCCATTCGATGACATCCTTTAATGTGTCGTTTAGTTATAAATATGTGAATTAAAAAGCATTTAATGCGTCATTTAAAATGGCCTTTTTGTCGTCATTATACAAGACATTTAAAATTACCATATTGAGTAAGTTTTATTGTGAAAATTGAGGTCCTTTGGAATCTTTTTGTCAGATTTTGAATGATTTTTTTCTGTTATCCTTGAATGACGTTTGTCAGAGAACAGAGAGCTGGATCTTGTTCTACATATATAATAGACAAATTGTTCCTTAAAAAGCTTAAAAAATTCTTCAAGACTTACAAGTTAAAATTTTCATATAAATTGTTCTTAATTTTGGATAGTTGAGATCATCGATGTGAGTACGTAGATTCCATTAGTAAATGAAATAGTAAAATATCAATTTGTGCTTTTAACAGCTCTTAAATAGAGCTTTCAAAAAATATACTTAAACAACCGTTATTTTTAAATTCAAATATTCTAAAACCCCACAAAAAGTTCACGTTAAGTTTAAACTTCCAAAAACCGTTAAATTCCGATTTTTTTTTCAAAAAAAAAAACATTTTGCTCTCAATTTTTTATCCTCATAACTGTTCATTTAAGAATCACGTGTGTGATGGATGTTCTTAATGAACAGCCCTCAGAGATATTAAAATTCTTTTAAAAGTTCTTCTTTCCTCTTGTGACTGACAAGTGTGGAGGTTTCAAAGTTCTCATTTCCTGACAGACGTCATTAAAGATCGACTCCTACTTTAAACATTGATATGTTCCTCAGCCGTCTAGGACATGAGACGTTGACATACATTTTGTGTGATGACGTATGTACTCTAGTTTATAAATTATTGACACGAAAAAAAATCATTCAAAAAGCTCTGGAAAAATGCTTTTCAAAAGGAACCGATTAATTCGTGTATTTTTAAGTTTTCCAAAAGTCCTCTTTAGTCAATGAATAATACACAAATTTTCTATCAATAAACTTTTTTTTTCTTTTTTTGAGTGAATGAAAATCGAAGGAAAAGCGAAAGAAGGAAAGAAAAGCATTAGGACAATAAAATATAAAGTACACGTATTCATACATATTTTCCATCGATTTTCTCCTGGCAAAAAAAAATAATAATAAAAAATCAAAAAGTTTCTATTTTCCTCTCTTTTGAGGCTCGCTCGTTAAATTGTGTATACACATATAATATCTGTGCTTTTTTTTTTTGTTTGTTCCTTTCTCTCTTTTATACTGTGATTATTATGACATAAAATAAAGATATTGTGATGGAAATGTGTAATTACCAATAAAGAAAATAGATAGTGATGCTCTACGAATACTCAAATTAATAATTCATTCATCAATTTTTAACTATATAACATACATACCTACACACAAAAATCCTCCCTTATGCCCACAACTTATTTTGGATTATGGAACTTGAAACAATATTCTACTGTAATTTATTACAATTTTTATATTAATCATATCCTTACTCTCGCTCTCTAATTTGGTTATGGCTTAATTGCATTACACAAATAATATTAAATTCAAAAATATCCATCAAAAAACGTTTTACGCTTAATTCCATAAACGATTAATTAATTAATACCATTTAATGCATTCGAAAGGTTGGAATTGATTGATTGATTTGCAACTGTCAAAATTTATTTAAATTTATGTTATTCAACAATTTAGAGCCATACAAATGTTTGATAATTTAACGGTTGAAACAAATTTGAATATCAGAACCCTACAAATGTTTGATAATTCAACGGTTAAAACAAATTTGAATATCAGAACCCTACAAATGTTTGATAATTCAACGGTTCTTCTTCTTCTTAATTAATTTTATTATGGTCCATCAGCCTACTGCTATTTAAAGACCGTTCACAATTCCAGGTAGTTCAATTTACAAATTTACACAAAGAAAAATCAAATTTTTGTTATGTCTCGATTGTGATCTGTAATTAATATGTTCTGCTGTATTCCGAGATGATCGATTCCTGTTTGTCAATGTTGATTTATTGAAATCCAGTCAGCACCAATTGATTGTTAGAACTTGCCCGCGATATATGGGGAAACACACAAAACCCATCGCGAGACAAATTCTCCTCACAATTGACGATAATCCGTTTCCAATAAAATTCAATGTCTAAGTTATGGTTATGATGGAACCTTCTTGTCCACGATTGTTGGTAAAACACAAAAAACCTACGTGAAACAATTGATTCTCCTCACAACTGCCGCCGATCGTTATTTGTCAATGTAATTAAATGTTCTTTGGTATTCTGATGATGATCAATTCCGTTTTATATTTTGTATTGGTTATGTGCAAAAATTTGCACCTTTTTTGTTCAATTCCAAAGTTTCTCCAAATTTAACTAAATCGCGACTTTTTTGAGTTTTCTCCTTTGTTAATCTTTTCCTTAGTTATTTGTATGCACTTTAAACTATATTTGCTGTCTGGTTTCTACGCGTAAATAATTAAATTATGGAAAATTGACAATTCCACAACCTCGTTGTTCGGAGGTCGGGAGAAAACTCTAATTCAACGGTTAAAACAATTTGAATTTTAGAACCTTACAAATGAATTCAGTTTGTGCTTTAAAACCTTACAAATGTTTTTAGTTGTGATATTTTCGAGCATTCAATTTTTTACTCAAAACACTGCAACAGTCAATTTTAATGCTCTTAAGAATCTAATCACGAATAAATCATTAAATTATTTCCAAGGTTTGAAAGAAAATTCAACAATAATGAATGTTATTCTATGGAAACACAGAAATCTAATAAAGGAAACTGTGAAGAAAACAAGCTGAATCTTTAATTCAGAAAGACAGATTATAAAGTGAAGCAACCACAAGCAAATAACTACTTTATCCATTCAAATATCAAACAAAATTAATGTCAATTGATCACAATCAATTCCAGTCCTTTAAGGAGTACGAAAAAAATGACTTGTAATGATTTAATTAATTCATAAATTTGCATTGTTCGGATATTAAATTACAGTTATTAAGGTGAAAAGACTGTCATTTAATATTTTGTTTTGACATTTCATATATACTTTTCTATTAATTCTATTCTGCTCATTGGGATTTTTCTGTTTGATTTCATTCAAATTTTGCTTGCAAAATTAATAAGATCATGATTAAGAAAAATGAGGTAAATATAATTATTAATGTGATTCCAGATGAAGATGATGCAACAACATCGGGAGCTACTTTGGAAGATGCTGGGAAGCGTGTTATATTTATTAATCAACAACAGCCACAAAAATATTGTAACAATCACATTTCGACAGCTAAATATAGGTGAGTATTGGAATTTACCATAAATGACATGCTGAATAAGTAATAAATCGTTTCTTGCCTTATTTCAGTGCATTAAGTTTCATTCCGTCATTTTTATTTGAACAATTTCGACGATATTCGAACTGTTTCTTCTTATTTATCGCTCTTCTTCAACAAATTCCTGATGTATCGCCGACTGGACGTTACACAACATTAGTTCCTTTAATATTTATATTATCAGTGAGTGCGATAAAGGAAATAATTGAAGACTTTGTGAGTTTGAAGGCTTTTTGTTAATGAAATTTTAAAATGATTCCGTTTAGTTCAGTGAGGTTTAAGCTGCTTTTACTTGCAATTTATCTGTTGAGGCTCACTTCCTCAAATTTCAATTTACTAACGGCTTTAAAAAATTCAAAAATAAACAGCTTTAATTTAATTTTTTTTGAAAAATAACGGTCGACAACAAACTCGAGCTTTTGTCTCACAGCACGCAATTTGAGCATCCCTGAACCTAGCAGGAAATCAAAAATTAATCCCTTGCACAATGTCCGTTCGTGACAAAATGTCTTTAATGACTATAATTACTTATTCTATCCTTAATGTCCATTGCAGAAACGCCATCGAGCGGATGATGAGACCAATAATCGTGAAATTGAGAAATTACAAAATGGTTTATGGGTGAATGTAAAGTGGAGACATTTGGCTGTCGGTGACATCGTCAAAGTTCAAAATAATAACTTCTTTCCAGCAGATTTAATATTATTATCGTCAAGTGAACCACAAGGCATATCGTTTATAGAGACTTCAAACTTGGATGGAGAGACGAATCTTAAAATTAGACAGGGACTTCCTGATACATCAAAAATCGTTGAGGCGAAAGACTTGAATCAGTTGCAAGGCACGATCGAAAGTGAGCCGCCAAATAGACATTTATACGAGTTTAATGGAAACTTTAAGGAACTTAATCGTCAAGTTCAGGCACTGGGACCCGATCAAGTATTATTACGTGGTGCAATGCTTCGAAATACATCCTGGATCTTTGGCATGGTCATTTATACGGGACATGATACGAAGCTTATGAGAAATTCTACCTCAGCACCACTTAAACGATCGACAGTCGATAAAATGACTAATACACAAATTTTAATGCTCTTCTTTATACTTATCGTCTTATGCTTAACAAGTGCAATCTTTAATGAAATATGGACATTAAACTACTTCACAGATCATTGGTATTTGGGCACAAAGAATTGGACAAAGAACTTTGCATATAATCTTCTGACATTCATAATTCTGTACAATAATTTAATTCCAATATCATTGCAAGTCACACTCGAACTTGTGAGATTTATACAAGCCATTTTCATTAATCTTGATATTGAGATGTATCATGAGGAATCAAATACGCCAGCTATGGCACGGACATCTAATTTAAATGAGGAACTTGGGATGGTCAAGTATGTTTTTAGTGATAAAACAGGAACGCTTACTAGAAATGTTATGGAATTTAAAAAGTGTTCAATTGCTGGTCAAATTTATGCATTAGAAAATGAAGCAGAAGAAACTGGTGAAATATCATCAACATCCTTTACAACCACAGACGGGCCAGGACCGTCAAGGCTTAGTCAACATATTTTGGCTGAAAAAAGTGATTCTGATGTTGCGCGGAACTTTATGACACTTATGGCAATTTGTCATACAGTTATTCCTGAAAATGGATCTTCCACAGCACACGACAATGTTGATAATGCATCATCGATAAATGTGATTAATGAGGACATTATTTATCATGCAGCAAGTCCCGATGAGCGAGCACTCGTTTATGGTGCAAAGAAATTTGGTTTTATTTTTCATACCAGGACCCCAGCTTATGTGGAAATGGATGCACTCGGCGACACAGAACGTTATGATATATTAAATGTCCTTGAATTTACGTCAACACGAAAGCGAATGTCAATCATAGCGAGAAATTCACGCGGTGAAATCAAATTATATTGTAAGGGTGCAGATACTGTCATTTTTGAGCGATTGGCGCCTGATGGACAGGATTATAAAGATATTACGCTTAGACATCTTGAAGAGTTTGCGAGTGAAGGTCTGAGAACTTTATGCTTGGCAGTTGCTGACATAGATCCAGAAGTTTATGAGCATTGGAAGGATACGTATCATAAAGCATCGACAGCTATTCAAAATCGTGAGCGAAAGGTTGAAGACGCTGCTAGTCTAATTGAAATTAATTTGAAGCTTTTGGGAGCGACAGCTATCGAGGATAAATTGCAGGAAGGTTTGTATCAATCTTTATATTAACGGTTATTTTAAATTTAAAAAATAACTGCCAAAACATATTTGAAATTTCCGAGAGGATCAAATTATTTTCAAATCTCAAATATCCGTTAAAATAATTATTCAATTATGATAACTTTTTAGGCGTTCCCGAGACAATAGCTGCACTGCTAGAAGCCAAAATCAAGCTATGGGTTCTCACCGGTGACAAACAAGAGACGGCAATCAATATTGGATATTCGTGTCGTCTCCTTCAACAAGGAATGGATCTGATAATCATGAATGAAGATAGTTTAGACAACACTAGAACCAGTATTAATAGACATAGTCATGATTTTCAAGCAGTTACTTCAAGCTGCAGTTCAGCAAATAATGAGCACTTTAAGAAAGACAACACTGCACTAATTATTGATGGAAAGACATTAAAATATGCATTAAGCTGTGAATTAAGGAGAGAATTTTATGAACTATGTATTAACTGTAAATGCGTTATTTGTTGTCGCGTTTCTCCAATACAAAAAGCTGACTGTATCATGCTGGTCCGAGAGTGTTCAAAATCAAAAGATGTAAGGATGATTCATGTCTTGACTAATTAAACTCATAATTGTGTATTGGGAATTCAAATGTCCAAATTCCGTTAAATGATAAATATTCCCACAAGCAATTAAACAGTCAATTTAACAGACTGTGACTAGCCTCCATATATCATTCTTGAAATATTCATTGCATTATTAATTATATTTTCCAGCTATGGTCGAGAAACGACTGTGTGACGTTGGCAATAGGTGAGAATAAACTAAATTACTTTGTGTGTTTATTTCATTGATAATTTATTTCCATTATAAAACCACAGGTGACGGTGCCAATGATGTGGCGATGATTCAGGTAAATCACACATGATTATTACATATTATATAGCTAGTCTTATGCATTGTTTTTGTTATATAGCGCGCACATGTTGGCGTTGGAATTTCAGGAGTTGAAGGATTACAAGCCGCTTGCGCTTCAGATTATTCGATAGCACAGTTTAAATATTTAAGGAAATTACTGCTCGTACACGGCGCGTGGAATTACTCGAGAATGTGCAAATTAATTTTATATAGCTTCTATAAAAATATTTGTCTTTATGTCATTGAGTTGTGGTTTGCAATTTATTCAGGCAAGTCTAAAAGAATTATTTTATTATCTTTGTCAATTAGACTAATGTCCTGTTTATTATCCTTTAGGTTGGTCTGGACAAATTCTTTTCGAGCGATGGACTATTGGTCTATACAACGTGTTCTTTACTGCTTTACCACCATTCGCTATCGGAATTTTTGATAAAGTTTACTCAGCAGACACACTTTTTAGGTTTGATTTGCAAGATTTATATTAAAGATTGAAGATTGTGACCTGATTGATCACATTGTATCTTTAATGTAAAAATGCACTTTGTTGGTCTTTTCTAATTAGTCAATTTTTATTTCACAGAAATCCAAAGATTTATGAAAACTTTCAAAGTGCCAGATTATTTAACGTAAAAGTATTTTGGTAAGTTGTGACATCTGAATGACTTGAAATTTATGATTTATTGATTTCTTTTCAATAGGATTTGGATCGGAAATGCCTTGATCCATTCAATCATTTTATATTGGATGCCAATGTATTCATATTTTGATGGTATTGTGTGGGATAATGGCCGTGAAGGAGGATACTTAGTGTTGGGAAATATGGTGTATACTGTAAGATCTCAATCTTCCTATAATTCTATCAAAATCACGTCTAATGATGTTTTAATTACAGTATGTTGTCGTAACAGTCTGTTTGAAGGCCGGTTTAATCTCAAATTCGTGGACATGGCTAACTCATTGTGCTATTTGGGGTTCAATTGTATTATGGTTCCTCTTTATGCTAATTTACAGGTAAATTAAGGCTTATTTTATTTGATTATTTTGTGTGTGACTTAATGATTAATTATAATTACAGTAATATTTGGCCAATCATTCGAGTGGGCGCTGTGTTTTCAGGAATGCATCACATGATATTTACCACACCCGCCTTTTGGTTTGGACTATTTTTAATTCCAGTAGCAGCACTGCTTCTTGATGTTGTGATTAAAGTGTAAGTTGAACGATATTTGTTTAAACAATGTAAATAATCTTTTATGCTCGGACATGACTGATATGTAGGATGTCTTTAAACTTAAGAATAAGGCTTTGAAATGTAGACAACTGCATCTGTCTAGCAAAAGCTACTTCAATACTGCATTTTAAATTCATAAGTTTTCATCATACTTTATACATGGAACAATTTTCTAATCACAATTCCTTTATAAAATACAAATCTTCAGCATAATGGTAGCACATCCAGATGAAAATGAAATAAGTTTTGTCAATTCGCATCTCTCATTCACTCCAATTGTCTTAACAAGCAAGAAAATCAAGTTTACTGAGCGTCCATTCAAGATTTAATGCTCAAAACCAAACTTTATTCAAGATTTCTAATCAAATTTATTCAAAATTATTTTACCACGTTTTTCTTATTTTGTGTTTAATGCAGAATTCAAAATCGTCATAAGACTGGTACCACATATACACCAAGATCGTCTCAACCAAGACAGGAATCGAAAGCATCGTAAGTAGAATTTTTGACACATTTTTTGTAAATTTTACTTCTTTCGAAATCTTGATGTCTCTTAATTTTATTTCTATCAACTGAAAAATGGTAATTGTGATAAAATATTGATCGGAAAGACAAGTTTTATGGCTTGTTTATAGATTCTTGACGATATTCACTCGTAAAATTTGTGATTGTAGATTTTTTTTTTATTGTTTTGTGAAAAATCAAAATTTTTTGTACAGTTCTAGCACAAAAACCACAATTACCATTTTTCTGCCGTCAGTTTGTTTTGTCCCTTGTGTTAAAGTCTTTGATAATCACAAATTAAGGAAGTCTCTCTCCTTTTTTGTCTAACACGAAATTTTCTTTGGTTCCAAAAATTTTTATTTCAATTCCTTGACTGCAAAATTTCTCCCTTGAAACTGTTAAGAAGAATATCTATTTTGATAAAATTTGTAATTCCAAAAGAAACTATTTAAAAGACTGAGAATGATGCAAACAGAGTCAATCAAATTTGATGATGTTTGCAGACGATTCCATTTAGAATTGCACCATAAAAAAATAATAATCACTGATTTAAATACTTTTTCAATTTCTTTTTCTTTCTTAATTTTTTTATGAGTTTTATGGCATTTTTTTGCACAGTTTGAAATTTCTGTTAGTTGTAGATTATAGGCTGGGTCGTAATTTGAAATGGATTTGATGGAAGTTTTAAGGAAAAATGGTTTGAAAAGTTATCATTAAATGAACATAAGATAAAGAGTTTCAAGCCAGAAATTCGAAGTTTTTTAAAGAATTTATTTTGCTGCCAGAATTTCAGCGGATTATTTTTCTTGACTGAATATTGACGATTTTTTTTTTCATAATTATATCAGAATTAATTTTCATCAAATTCAAACAAATAAGATGTGCTATGGTGTAGTTCAGAAATTCGACGTTCGTTATAAAATTCCATGTCACAAAACTGTCACAGATCCCATTTCCCCCCCCCTCCCCCCCCCCCCCCCACTAAATTTAGACGTCAAAACTGAACAACCCTTATTCAAATTTTGGCTTAAAAAGTTTTCAATCATTTATCCTAAATTAATTTCAAATAAGATTCCATCAAAAATTACAGCCTAGCTAGTCCTTTCTATAAATAATATTTAAACTAGTAAATTGTGCTTTTTGTCATCCGTCATTGAGATATAAATTAATAATTTAAAAAAAAACTGAATTGATTTATTTCTTTCCTATTCTTCACCATCATCTATTTGTGTGAGATTCATAATATGCAGCATGACGGAGTTCTTTTTTTTCTATGCCCAAAAACGCACGTGTTGCGCAATTCTCAAGACGTGACACCATCTTGTGTGTGTGTTTGTGTGTTTTTTTCCATCTCAACACTAACAAGTTGCAAGAGTTTTGCTGAACAAAAAAAAGTCCTAGAACTTGATGAGTTGGCGACGAATGGTCAAATTTTAATTAAAATTGAATTTTATTCTTCTTTTCCGTTCCATTTTCTTCTTCTTTTTATGTTTATCTTGCAAATTACTAATCAAAAAAAATGTTTCTGAAAAAAAATTGAAAACTAACGAAAATGCTTGAAATTGAAATTCATAAATCATAAAAAAATTAAAAAATAATCGTGTGAATAAAAATGCACAAATAGAATAACAATTGGCAACAATATTGGTAAAATCAAGGAGTTTTTGGGATGGAATCGAGACCAATATCCTGTGAACGGACATCGATCAACTGAAAATATAATTAATGAATATGATGAGACTCCAACGCGACCACCAAGACGAAAACGAGCAACAAATAGAAATTCTGTGGCGCCATCAGAAGATTCGGAAGTAAAAGTTATAAGCTCAACACAAATTCGTGTTAATGATATTGAGACACAAAATGATGATGAATTGGAGAAGCGACATAAAGATGAGAGTCTTCATATGTGACGGAGAAATGCGCCTCCATACATTCATTTCGATTCTGATTATTATTATAGTAATCCATACGCGATTCCATTTGCAAATTAAAAAACAAAAAAAAATTAACACGCACAAAAGAAAAATTTATTTTGATAATAACAAGAAAAATGACGAAAAGCACAAATTATAGACATTCTAAAATACTAGATAGACTATTGTTAAGTTTAGCATGTAGATGTGAAGAAGTTTTGTAACCCAAAATTATTGTTATTAAATAATCTCAATGTATTATGCTATGTTCTTGTTATGGGGCTGTGTATGTATGTTTATTATATTTTATAATTTCTATGTTAATTCTACACTATAGAATCAAGTTTATTCTCAATTATTTTTATGTTTGGGGCTCTTCATAAATGATGTACATCAGAATTGTCGTACTCTTCTAGTCTTGTTACAAAATCTTATCAAGAAATTTCTTTTGTTTGAACTGTCACAAAACTTCAGATGCTGATTGTCATTTATGAACAGCTCCTTTGCTTTATTTTGAAATATATTAATTAATTTAGGGGAAATTACTAGGTGTAGGAAATAGTTTGAAAGATCTTGCAATCAGAATCGCACAAAATTGAAGTATTTCAATAGATTTATAAGAGAAATTTTTTAAGAATCTTGAATTTGAAACCACTAATTTAGAGCTTGAAGTCGACATGAATTTTAGATGATCAAGTCTGATTCAGTCATTTAGACTTTTCCTTACAAATCTATTTAACATTAAACATCGATGTCGGCATTAAGCTTTGCAATTTTGTTAAAAAAACTACAATCCACTAAAATCAAAGACATTTCAACTTTTACAGAGAATTTTAAAGCCATTAATCAAAATCCTCAAAAATTAGGGTTTGTGAATCATTTGACAATCAATAAAACATATCAAGAAACTTTCTATCTTAAATTTAAAAGAGAGCTTCATAAACTTTAGTTTTAAAAATTCATAAAAATCTCATTCTGCAATTTTCATAAATTTATCTATCAAGCAATTAATAAAAATTTAAGCTTTAAAGTAGCCAGGGGCATAGTCATAAATTTTTCAAGAGGGGTTTTTTATTGAAAAATCTTAGCAAATTGAGAAATTTTTTCCAAAAAGTTAAAAAAGAATTGCTTCTGTCTACGCCTCTGAAAAAAAAACTGTTCACTTATTACGTAACGCAAAAACCTAGATTCTTAGAACCCCTTTGTCACAAGTTTTCTGAAGGAAATCTATTATTGGATTTCCTTTGTTTGAAATGTTAGAAAATCTCAGACGTTACTCAAAACATACTAAAGTAAACGGTCTTAAAGTATTGGGAACCAGAAAAATTACGAATTATAAATTTGATATTTTTAAAGGTATTAATTGGAATTGAAATAATTAGGTTGTATTGCAAAATTGGATTCCTTTCAAAATAAAAACGAACGAAATGCTCAAAAAGTTGTCATTTCTTAATTACCAATTAAAGATCAAAAAATTTATTTTAAAACTACCCAGAATTATAGCTTAAAGACTTACATAATAATTTAGAATAGTTGTGCACATAAAATAGAATTGCATGTAAAAATGTTTGTTCATTGAGTCAATTATTAAGCAGTGTCATTCAATATAAATTAATTAAAAGCTTTTATACCTCATTTATCAAAAAAAAATGTTGTCTCGAAAAAAAAAGAATTAAATTAATTTACAAAACCATAACGAAGATGTTAAAAAAGTTAATTAAATAATTGATGTTATACCGAATGTCTGATTATAATTAATTATTTTGTTTTTTAAATCTCATTTATTTTTGAATAATAAACATAAAGTTTATATTGTTTTCGAATTGAATTATTTTTGATACATAACAATTAATAATTAAACTTATACGCTTGAAATTTTTGTTTTTTGTATTTTTTGTAGCGCTTTCTGTGTTTGTTTCTTATTATAATGGTTTAGAGTTGTTATCATGGAGTTTAGGACTTATTTTGATATTTTGGTTAGAAAATCAGTTAAATTGACCTTTAATAAGAAATTTTTGTGGTATTTTTTGCATTTGACTGAGAACAAAAATGTTCAAATTAAATGATATTGATCAATTTTGAACATGTACGTAGCTAGAAGGGTCTGGACCACCCCTAAACGTTTAGAACGCAGCTAGAGCACAGCTCAAAACGTTTAGGGGGGGGGGGTCCAAACCCTCCTGATTTAAAATCTTTAAATTGTCAAAAATGACAATTCTTTAGAAAATTTTCTGATTTAAAATTATATGAACTTATATGAACAATTCAAGAATTTTGGACGTTACAGTATCCAATTAAACTTGTGAAAATGTTTGTTTTAGCTTAATCTTTTGTGAAACTATTTTTTTCAAATATTGATTCCATCCATAACACTTTGGAATAGGCTGAAATCAAAATTAGTAGCAATAATAGATTAAACTAGTCCACGTATCTAGGTTTATATTAAATCATAGCTATTTTATTTAGATATTTAAAAACTAGCATTTATTCAATTATTTTTGAATCGTGATGACAACTCTTCAAAATTCCCCTTTTTATGGTGCTTTTATTATTTTCCCCACCTTTGATCCTTTTTGAATTTTAAACTTTCCTTTTAAAAACCTGAAATTAATTTTTTTTATTGATGTGTCTCTTCTACAATTTTTATATTCTATTGAACCAAATTTGTTAAATGTATTTTTCCTAATTTCTTTCTTTCATATTACTTTCATATTTTCTTTCCTTCTTGTGATGGACTATATATAAAATCTTAAAAACTGATCATAAAACTTTCAATCAAAAAAAAATAATTTAAAAAATCAATGAAAAAAAATGTGCAAAATTCATTCGAATAGAACAATGCATGCCCTGGGGTCAATTATGCGATGTAAGTTTACCATAAAAAAAAATAATTGGGTAAAAAAACACATTCATTTAAAGAACATTTTAACTTGTTTCAATTTTATTTATTTTATCAAAATATGCATCAATCACAAATATTAATTTAAATCACATTAATTCTACTTCTAATAACTTCTACACTATTTTTATTGATTTTATTTTATTTTATAATTTCTGTATAACTTTGTTATTGCATGATTACTAATAATTCATTAACTGTTGTTCTACGTTAGAATTTTCAATCAAATTTATCTACAATCATTGATTTTTTTCTCTTTCATTCTTTCGAGTCATTGGGTCAATATTTGACCTAGAAAATGTTTCTACATTGCTAAATTGGCAAATGTGGAACAAGCGCTTTGTGAATTGCTGAAGCTTATGGATTTTTGTTTTATATGAAGCGCTTTCTATTTTGAAACTTTGTCAGACTTCAATCAAAGTTTTTCAATACTTTCATTTTCAAATCACCATGAATCCTACATAAACTATAAATAACAGCAGCTTGACAATTATTGATTACTCAGAAAATATAATAATTGAACGTTTTGACAATCAAAAGGACGAAAATTAATCATACGATTGATTTGAAAGCCACAATCATATTCAGGAAAGGAAAATAGTAGTTGTCGAATGTAATATGTATGCTGTTTTGTATATGCTGTCTATAATTTGTAAATTGTAGATTATTGATGAATTTAGAATCATTTTCAATGAACTATGAATTAAACTTGAAAACGTTTAAAGTGTTCATAAAATCAATTTGGAAAAATTGATCTTTAACAAAGCCGTGTACACTCAAAATTATTTTCACTTGAAATATTTCTTTCTGTTGATTATTAGAATAGGGATTTCAATCAAGATTCGATATTTCATATCAGCAAGTACCGGGATTGAGTCCGAGTCTATACGCCAGTGGTTCTCAATCTTTAACACAATAATTCGTTTCGAACAGGAATTGAAACTCTCACCTCTCGATTGTCGGTCAAGTGTTTAGACCATTAAGATATTGAACTTAAAAAAATGGCACTATAAATTTATGTTTAGGATTTGTCATTTAAAAACATCAGTAAAATATTAGCAATGTAGGAGTGGATAGAATAAATTTTTATTTTCTCGATCCTTCTTTAGTTCGAATCTTATCTTGTCACCGAAAAAGTATCAACTCTTATTCTTAGAACCTCAAATGATCAAAATCTTTGTTATCAGTTTCGAACGCTTAAGTTCATTGTCAGAACTTGAAGTTAAACACAATCTTTATGTGTAGTTGAACTATATTGACTCTTTAAAAAAAAAAATCAAGTCAATTTAAAATTCTGAATCAAACCTTACATTGTTAAAAATGTCAAAAAACATGATTTGTGGATAAATTTGATCCTGAATTTGATTAAATATTCTCAAAATTGAATCTTTGTAGTGATTTACGTTTTATGTAGTGGTTTTTATTTTAGATTTAAACTATTTTATTTGCTTAGATCCCCCGAAAAAAAAACTCACCCTTAATCCATAATTCTTAAACTTTTATTATTACAAACATAATAATATATTATATGCCAGTGATTCAACATAATAAAACACGTAATGGTAATGGTTGATAATTCACAATTTTTCTAATCTTTTAATAAATCACAAAAAAAAATGGAAATGAACATAAAAATTACATATTTTATCATGAATATTCTCGATTCGATAATTTTTACTATTTTGTTCCTATCGAAGGTATTAAAAATCCTAATTCATAATTTTTATTATATTCACAATTTATTAACAAGTTGGTTGAGTTCCTCAACACCTCCCAGCCTACTTTCTATTGCTAGCCTTAAATCTAGAAAGTTCTCTTCTATTTCTAATTTTTTCGTTACATTCTTTTACTACTTACAATATAGTAATTTCTTATAGTATTAATATTATTGTTGGTGACGGTTTTTAGTACCATAACTCTACCTTTTTGCAGAGATTTAAAAAAAAACAATCAAAGAATTCAATTTTCCTTCTTCCATTTCCCATTTCTTCTGTCTCTAAAAATAATCGCCGATAACCCGCAAAAAAAAATAAATTCCAAAAATTTTATGGCGAAAAAAAATATGAAATTTTTTGACATAGATTAACTGAAACGGCTCGCCTCCTTGTCCGAACAAATGTAAGACGTGTTTTTGGCACTGGCGGTACAAGTCGGTCACACACGACTGAAACTGAAAAGCGAGAAATGGAATTGAAGCGTAAGTACATAAAAATGGTAAAATACTGACAGAACAATAAGTAAATATGGAAATAATGCTTTGTATCCAAAAAAAAAAAATCTAAAGTTTCTAAAATGATGAATAACTAACACGATCGAATTTGTGATTAATTTAATTAAATAACATTAATCAGCTATTTTTTAATCCTGTGAATTTTATTTATAATTTGACTTTCTGTTGAATTTGTTTCTTTCTTTAATTGTATCAGTTCCAATATCATTATTAAAAAAATTACACCAAAAAAAATTATTTCACAAATCAAAAAGTTATTATTATATTCAAAAACAAGTTCTTTATGGGATTTAAATTTATGATGTTATGGATGGACTTTGCTAAGGTTTTTTTGGAATATTTTTAAGGTTCGCTGAATTTTTCAAGAATTCTTTTGAATAATCTTGAAATAAGATATCTCAAATATCCTTAAAACATTAAATAACCATTAAAAATCAAAGTTTATAAGACTGACAAGACATTTCGAATTTATGGCAATTTCAATGGACCATAATGATACTGCTGATACGAACAATTCAAGAGATTCGACCGTTACAGTTTCAAAAAAAAATTGTAAAAATGTTTTATTTGTCAGTCTGTCATACAAAATTCGAAGTTACATACCCTGCAGTTCGAAATTTTCAATAATCACAAAAAAATAAAAACTTAAATTAAACAAGTTTTATTTGAAATTCAGATGAAAATATTATGTAGTCATTTATAATAAGCACAATATAGCTTAGTCTTTTTTAAAACGATCAAAAACTCTAATGAAATCATAAAAATTGTAACGGTTTCTTTCAAATTTAAACTTTTCGAACGTGCATATTATAACTACCCTAGACTTTCGATAAGTCTGTCGAACTGTTCGTATCAGTGATACTGTTTAAAAACTTCATATACAACAGTAAGATCTTTCAAAAGTTAATCTCCTATTTTTTTCACATTTTCAAAAATAATTCATTTCGTCCAGAAAATGAAAAATATGAAAACTAGCCGACTTAAGGATGTCCTTCATATTCGCAAAAAATAACTGGTAATAGTTGATGTAGCTTGAAAGCTGTCTAGATCCTTACCGGTTCTATTTGGGATTAATATTTATATGAAAAAAAAACGAGCTACTCTTAAAATGAACAGCATATCTCGTACATTAAATGCAATTGAAAGCTACAAGCTAAAATTCCTATAAAAACCTTAGCAAATCTATCGATTTTTATTTTCTAAAACTTAATCAAGAACCATGAACTTATGTCTTTATCTCTCTTCCATTTTAACAACTCCTTAAATCAATCAAAAAAAAAATCCTTCAAACAGATGGATTTGCTTTCTCGCAAGAAGAAGGTGGCACGCTATCACAATCAGAGGTCATCAGATGTTACGACACAAACAGGCCAAAACCCGAAGGAAACTAATTTACGAGAGCTTTCAAGAGTTAACAAAAAATCATCATCTGAAAAAAGTCATCGTCACCATAATCCACCTAAAATTAAATTGAATTAAAAAAAGTAAATTTTAAACCAGAGGAATCAAAGGATATATATTCATTCATAAATTATATTTAAAATCTTTAAAGTTTAAATTAAAAAAATCCATTTTAAAAATATTTAAAAGTAAATCTTTCACACAATTTAAAATTCAAATAAAAAAATTATTAAATTAATTATAATACAAATACCAAAAAAATACAAAATGAATGAATTAATCGTTATTTATTGTTTAATGAGAATTAATGTTTAATGTAATTTATATGTTTCATTATAATGTTGAAAATTGAGGATAAAAAACTACTGAAAGTAAAAATAAACAAAACAGAAAAAATTCTTTGGAAATGCTTATGGGAGACTTTTGGGGTTTGACTTTTTATTGTTTGTTGTTTTATTCTGACTTTTCTAGATTCAGTTTTTATAGTTTGTAAATCTGAAGGGATTCGATGAAAGGATACAAGTATTGCTTTACCTGATTGATGTTACTTCAAAATGTTTTTTCTTCTCTACAAATTTTATTCAAATCCAAACTCTTGCTAAAATTAGTTAAGTTGTTTTCATTAAGTTCATAAACATTTGAATCACTAGTTGTTCACAGTAAGATTTCCTGAAATCTCGCTTTTGAAAAATTTTAAGATCAAGATCTTAAAAATGAAAATCTTGTTTGTAAAATAAGATCTCGAATGTTTGGATTGATTAATTTAATAACAAAAAGCACCCTGAATAATGCTGTTGAACGACCAGTAATGTTTATAATAAATAGAATCCAATTTTTTGCGATAAAGTTATCCTACATGTAAGTCATTCAACCAACTTTGAAATAAAAAACTAACCTCAAAAAATCACCTGAAACTATTTCCAAAGAAGAAACAAATAAAAACATTTAAAAATGTGTCAAATCCAAAAAAAAAGATATTCTGACTTTTTGTTGATATCGTACAAGATACTCATTTTATTTAATTAAATTTCATTTCTTTCCACGTCAATTTAAACTTATTTACATTATTTACTTAATTATTTATTTTATATTAAATGAATAAATAGTTTTGTTTTTCATATAAATACTTTTTTTTGTTTGTTTCATCAACATCTTGTTTTTTGACTAGAAGACAAAGAGTTTTACATACATTCAATGAAATATCATCATTTTTTTACTTCTTATAAATGCCACAGAGCATGGGGAAAATTTCTTTTCAATTTTTTTGTAATGAGTATTTTTTTAATTAGACATCGAATAAGAAATTACTTCCATTTTGTTTGGGTTTAATTTTACTTTGGTTTAAAAATTACGTAATCGTAAGAACATTCATTTTTTTAATAATTTTATTTTTTAAGGGTCTTTTTGGATTGGAAATTCTCAAAAGGTTTTGTTTTTTCAACATTGAATTTATCCAGAACTAACCTTTAAACCTCATGAATTAATTTTAGAGATCAAACTTTATTTTTGATGATTTATCAAAACGAGTCAATTTGGGATTGATCTTTATTTGCTTTCTTAAGTGCTAAATGAAACTTGCTCCAATTTAAAAACAAAATTTTAAGGTTATGTATTTCTATTAATCTGACTATGCTTCTTAAAAAATGAAGGAGGGAAAACCTTTCAAATCAATCCAATTTCTTTGTCTTAGCACATAATATAATCTTAAACATGCTTTATCTAAGGCTCCCGCAGATTTTAATCTTTAAGTAATCCCATAAAAAGATTATAATCTTTCTTCAAAGATTATAACCTTCATTTTTATAAGATTATAATCTGCGGGAGCCTTGGCTACATCAAGATTGAATCCAGTATGCTTTGGTCTAAATGAAGAATCGTCATTTTCGACCCTATTAGCTACTCTATTTATAATTAATGCAAAAACGACAGCAACCCACTAACATAACCTTTCTTTATCCAAAGCAAAACATTTGAGAATTTCAAATCCAAAGTAGATTATTTTGGCTTCTAATACACATCTTTTTAAACTTGATTTTATTTTTATACACTCAGACCATTATTTGAATTTTTTTTCTTTCAGAGAATCTTTCGATTGCAACCTAATACACAAATATTGCTAATAAATACACTGATTCAAAAATTTGTCTTTTCAATTTTCATTTTTTTTTGTAAATTTCATCTTATAGTAAATTTTTTTCATCTCAAAGTATTTTTTAGTATTTAAATGGATTATTTTTTATTACACATTTATTGCTCTCGTTAACAGTTTATTTTCTTGGTTATGTCAAGAGAGCTTTTACTGTCCTGGCAATGCTTATCGATTTTTGTTTTGATTGCTTTAAATTTTTTTAACAGAGAAATTAAAGATTTCACATGTGAGCCATTTTGGGGACTTTTTTTTTGTCATTAATATAGGTGGAATCAAGAGTTGGACACTTTTAAGATGGATTTTGAATTTTGTAAGAATTTTTAAAATATTGCAAAAATTTTCACAATTTTTGAATTAATCTTTTAATTTTTTGCAAGAATTTTTGCAATTTTTTTTTCAACTTCATTCTCCAAAATCAACAAAATTTCACTCCAAAGATGTCCATCCCTTGACTATTTTAAATTGGAAACAACGCCTTTAAACTGAAAATTGTGTTCAATCAACTAGGTGACTTTCCATTAATTCTTCTCATATTTACAAAAATCTTTTTCCTCATTTTCAGATTTTAAATTTAAACAAAAAATCCTTCAACAAAAAAATTGCTTTTATTATTTCGTTCATAACTCATCCTTTTATCTGTATTGAGTATATATCTATAAGTGTAGTTCATATTTATATTGGAAACGCCTAATTTTCCATGATGATTTTCAATTTAAAAAATAAAAATAAATAAATAAATTTTTTATCAACTTTTCCATACAAATTTTTACATTCCCGTATATTATTCATACGGCGAGAGCTTTTTGTAGAGTTCAAAATTTTCTACCTGATGATTTGCAGGATTCGTATGTGATTGTCATGCGTAGTGATGTGAATATGAGCTGAGATGCGGAGTCACATGAGATGATGTATGGAGGTTACTCATCGAGTGTGGCGGATATAAATTTGTAGGACTTCCCCAATTGCTGTAACCCAGCGACGATGGAAAAATCGATGCTAAAAATAAATAAACAGAAAAATAAATTTAAAATGGAAGTGGAACTTAAAGTTAGGGATAAAATTATTCATGAATGTCTTAGAATATCCAATGAAAAACTGACTCTGTCTTCCTTATAACGATAGAATATTTATACACTTGACGATAAATTTGGAATGAGATTAACTCCCCCCAAAAAATACATCGAGCAGTGCTTTGTGTGCGTCGGCAGCAAGAACGAAAGGGGGCGAAAATGTAGGCTATTATCTGATTAACATGACGACGTTCTACACACACACAAATACAATCAAATGCTGCTGCCTTAAAATGAAGGAATTAACATAAAATTGTGTCACAGCTTTAAATCTTGGTGCCCAAAAAATGAAAATAAAATAAATAACGACGGAATATTAGAGAACAGGAAAGTGAGGGAAACAAGCTATGGAAGCTTCATATTTCCGAGAAGGACTTCCTAAGTTCCGTTCAAAAATGGTACCCCGAACGGAAACAGTCTAACACAATGACGTACACAATTATCGGCTCATGGTAGTCAGTCACGAGTCAGACGATTGATTGAAATCGATCAATGATAAAATATATATTTTTTTTCTGTAATGGCGAACTTCCATTGTTGGCACCAAGATTGAAAAATTTAAAATGGAAGCAGAGAGAAAAAAAAATTTTCTGACTACCAGAAATTGTCGAATTGGTTTCTTCCCGAAGGAGGAAAAGAAAGATGATTGACGGCAATTTAAAGTGTTGTTTGCCGTCGGAATTGAAATGGAAAGGCGACGAGGAGAAGAAGGAAAAGGAAAGTATCCGGGTGATGTCTTTATTATTATTTTTGTCATTATTAACTTACCAGATGATGATGTCATACTGTGATGCGGAGACATGAAGGAACTGAGTTTTGCTCCATGATATGGCGACATAAGGAAATCACTTTGATACTTATATGAGGCATCTGTTGCTTGTGGTTGTGTTGCCGCTGCAAGTCCCGCAAAATCGAATTTGTACGCATAACGTTTTCCTATAATTTTTGTTTAAGGTAAGGAAGGCAAGCAGAAAGAAGAAAAATCCATAAATTAGTTAATTGAGAAAAAGTTTCCCTTTCAGTTCGACTTACCATGTACTTTGGTCATTATGTTCTTATCGTAATAATATCTGAAATGAAGGAACAAAAAAAAATTATTCTCTAATGTAAAAATAATTTTTCTACTCTACTTTCGGTGCTGTTCATTGTTCCTCAAAGAAAAAAAATAAGAAGGAACGGAAAATTTTTATGCCAATTTATTGTGGAAAATTGGCAAATAAGAAGAAATTACATGAAAGATGATTGAGTTTGATTTATTTCTTTACTATTGTTTGCAGCTTGTGACTTTTGATTTCGGTACTAGAGAGTAGGTCAACTTTAATTGAGTTTCTTATTTTTGGTGTTTCTCTAATTTTTGGTTTGTGCTATACTAGAAGTCATTTGACAATAGATTTAAGCCACACAAATTAGTGTACAAAGTCTAGTGTTGGAGCAGATTAAAATCTGGGGTATTGAACCTTATTTAGTCGAATATGTCAGTGAAAGAGTAAGGCAAATAAAACAGTGGTTAGACAGCATACCGCATATCTATTATTCTCTATTATGAGGATGTGGGTTCGATTCCCACCAGAGACCAATCTCTCACTCTATTAAAATCAAGATAAACAATATGACATCATCTTTGTCTAATTTTGAGCGAATTTCATTCTTTTTAAGGATCGGGGCATAATCGATGGCTTTCAAAGTTATTGATTAATGGATTGATCGTAAGGAATATGTCATAACATTCATTTGAGACTTGAATAACATTTATTGTAATATAGTTGTTTGCCCCTTTTCATACAAATATTCAACCCCTCCCGCTATATACGCACCTGCTTATAGAAATTAATAAGTTGAACAAATTTGAGGATTACACATTGAACAGGCCACTGTCCTTAAATTGCGAAAATCTATTTGCATCCTCTAGCTCAAGGATTTAACATATCACCACATGAGCATACTCATTAAAACTTTAAACAAATCACAACGTGTTCCGTGCCTAGATTTAAAATCCTCATGACCTTACACTCCTTTTCATGTCTACTAGTTCCAATTTTATTATTTTTTAAATTAAACAGCAATCAAATGATATAATAAAATATGTTTCATAAATTGAATTTTTGTTGTGCTAAATTAAAAAATTCAGAATATTTTCACATGAACAGAACATAGCAAGGCTAAAGCTGTCGAGTTTAAACAGCAAAAGCAGAAAATAGGGCGTGTGTAATACGATGAAGAAATTTTTCATTCATTTTTCTATCCTTTCTATTCATCAGATGTCGTAGACGAGATTTTTTTGAGATATATAAATGTTGCTGCATGATTTGATTACATTTCGATAAATGAATGAAATTTCATTACGAATTCAATCTAAAAACAATTTTTTTATGATTGCAAATATCGTCTCTTGCTGTATTTTGTGACTGACAATTTGTACTGACTTTTTTCCATCTTTTCCCCTTCGCTTCAGTGCATTCAAACATTTGTCGTTATCTCGTTAATTTGTTTTTACTGCTGTTCTGTTAAAAAAAAATCTCTCTCCTTTTAGTCTGTTTTATTGCAATTTGATGGCTGAATAGAAGAATTTTGCGAGACTTAAAAAATACATTTCGAAACGAGAAATTAATTATTTGTGAAGAATGAAACTTATTTCTTTTTTTTTTGTTTTATGTAGGAATAGGAATGTATATGCAGACATAATCGTTATGTAGTTATTTTTTTGCAATCTTTTGGCTAGGGGTGGGCACCGATTTTAAAAGAAATTGTTCATTGACTTACTTTTTTGTAAGTTACTGTGGAATAATTATTGAAATTTCATTCATTAGTTTGAGGAGTTTAAGAATCAAAGTTAAGAATGGATGTGGTTTTTAATTCATACAAAGCTAATGAATCTTAATTTTAAGATTAAACTGAAACCATTTTATAATTCATGGATTCCGATTTGTTTTGAAGGGTCTTAATCTAAAACCAAGGGATTCTAGCCTGTTTGAACACTTCTTCCTGACGTTGTTAATGGAACGAACTTAAAAGTATCACGTAATGCATCATTGAAAATTCAAACATGCGTCTTTTAAATCAAAGCAACCTTTGAAAGAAAATATATTTTGTCGAAATTCAACAGAGTTTAATTTTGAAGATTCGCGAGTGAAAAAAATTAAAGTATTAATCAAAAAGTATTCAAGAAAATTAACATACACGGTAAGTCACAACCCCTAGTAAGCTAGAGTAGTGGATAGAATACATAAATCCTTGTAGAACAAAAGCAAGACTTTTTTTATATAAAAACGAGAAGCGAGAAATTAAAATAAAATTTACGCACGAATTAACTTCTAAAATTAAGGAATGAATGAATGAATAGAAATTTCTTCTACAATTCAGTTGTCGTTAAGCTAATGTCGTAATTTGTTCATAAACTAAGGAGGGAGGATGAATGTCGTCTCAAAAGAACACCCTTAACGCATTGTTACATTTCAATAGAAGATATATTCAGGCACAATAATAGAAACAGAAAGATTTTTTTTTCATGATCTACAACGATTGTCGATTATTGTGAGGGTTGAAAAATCTTTATACATTATCAATTTTCTGTGCTGTATATTTATAGGAATCAAATGAAAGTAGCCATGAAATAATGTAAACTTCATTAAAAATTCCTGAATTCTATTTGATGGGCGATGAAAAAAATATTTAAAGAGTCAAGAAAAGTCAAAACATTTTGGTGATTTTAATGTGACGTAATTGTCAATACACAAAGTCGATGAAGATTTTATGGGCGTAATTCAGATTGAATTAAAATCTCATTACTGGTGTTTTATGGTTTCATGTTGAATATTTGTGATAAATTTTGTTTTGGTGATTGAATTGTGAATGAGGAATTCTTTTAATGCATAGAAGCTGTTTATCCTAGTTTTATGAAGATTATTAAATAATTTTGAATTTGCTTATGAGAACTTAGAAGGAGAGATTAATGCTTTCTAAGATTGTGTACGAATTAGCCTGCTAAACGATCAAAATAAGATTCATAAGTTCCATATCCTTGATTTTAAACAGTTCAATATAAAAAGAACACAATGATCAGCTACGATCATCTTGAATAAGAATATGACCTCATTCTTTGTATTATGTGGCATATGAAATAAATCAAACTCAATTCCTTAATTCTATCGATTCACCCTGATTTTTAAAAATCAGTTCTTAAAAATCCTCTAAAAAATTAGGAACCAAAATACAAAAACTTTAACTCACCTTAATGCTCGACTCAGCTTATCATAATTCATATTAGGTTTAGACTTCCTTTCGCCCCATCTTCTAGCGACTTCATCAGGATCAGACAACTTAAATTCACCATTCGTCCCCTCCCAAGTTATGCAGCTGTAAGTTAAATAACATTTAATTAATTATCGCGTACATAAAATGAAGACATTAACTAAATACCCTGAATTTGCTGAATCACTAAGTAGTTCTAGTAGAAATTGCCACAATTGAATTTGTCCTGAACCTAAAGAATGTAAAAAAAAGAATGGAGAAAAATTAGAAGTTGAAAAACTAGTTTTTTTGAGCTATCCAAAGCAAATTGCTTAATAAATCAAAAAGTAATTTTTTTCTCCTTAAAAAATGTTCTTACAAGCTAAAGTGTGAGATAAAAACTTTCATTCATTACGGACGAAAAATGCTGCAAATAGTTTCGGTAAGAAAAAAAAATTCATTTAATTCAAGTATCGCGTGATTAGAACTAATAACACTTTATTTTCTTTGTTACGTTCAAAAAAAAAGAAAAGAAACTAAAATGTACAAAACTTTTTCTCGTTGTTACAGGCGATAAGTTGAAGCAGCTGTTGTCCTGTGTGCAAAAACATGAAAAACTTTTTTTTTAAATTAAACTTCAAATTTTTTGATGAAAGAAAAAGTTTTTAAGTCTTTTGAAGGTTGATTTTGTGCGCATTAGATTGCTAAGCAGTTTATTTTGCTTGGAATTGTCAATAGTTGTTCGATTGGATTTTATAGATTCAATTAATGGGTTGAAGTCCTTGCCTTGTGTTGTTTTTGATAAATTTATAGTTTTATTTCGAATATTAATTGAGTCCGTAGCAGAAATTTACTAGTAATTTCCTAGTAATTTACTGGATAACTTTCCATTCGCTACTTGCTATTTACTAGTCAAAATCCAAGTTCAAATCATCGCCAAAGAACCGCATTTTCACTTGCTAATTGACTAGTCAAATAGGAAGAAAAATAATTAATTGAAAGTTACATACCCTGTTTTTTCGTTATAAGCTACTACTCGTTACTAAGCTACTAGTGATCCAAAAAAAACTGGGTACAAATTTGGATCGAGCTTATTAAGGTGATTTCTGCGCACTCTTGTGAAGTATATTGCAAATGCCAAATTTAGAACAAAATTTTTTATGATGCAAAAAATTCTTTTTTCGATGATTTTTCGTAAGATTCGAACTTAAGCAGACTTGATCAAACATCAATCTTATAATGGTGATTTCTGCGCGCTCTTGTAAAGTATATGGCAAATGCCAAATTTAGAACAAAATTTTTTATGATGCAAAAAATTCTTTTTTTGATGATTTTTCGTAAGATTCGAACTTAAGCAGACTTGATCAAACATCAATCTTATAATGGTGATTTCTACACGCTCTTGTGAAGTATATGGCAAATGCCAAATTTAGAACAAAATTTTTTATGACGCAAAAAATTCTTTTTTCGATGATTTTTCGTAAGATTCGAACTTAAGCAGACTTGATCAAACATCAATCTTATAATGGTGATTTCTGCGCGCTCTTGTAAAGTATATCGCAATTGCCAAATTTAGAACAAAATTTTTTATGACGCAAAAAATTATTTTTTTGATGATTTTTTGTAAGATTCGAACTTAAGCAGACTTGATCAAACATCAATATTATAATGGTGATTTCTCCACGCTCTTGTGAAGTATATGGCAAATGCCAAATTTAGAACAAAATTTTTTATGACGCAAAAAATTCTTTTTTTGATGATTTTTCGTAAGATTCGAACTTAAGCAGACTTGATCAAACATCAATCTTATAATGGTGATTACTGCACGCTCTTGTGAAGTATATGGCAAATGCCAAATTTAGAACAAAATTTTTTATGACGCAAAAAATTCTTTTTTCGATGATTTTTTGTAAGATTCGAACTTAAGCAGACTTGATCAAACATCAATCTTATAATGGTGATTTCTGCGCGCTCTTGTAAAGTATATGGCAAATGCCAAATTTAGAACAAAATTTTTTATGACGCAAAAAATTCTTTTTTTGATGATTTTTCGTAAGATTCGAACTTAAGCAGACTTGATCAAACATCAATCTTATAATGGTGATTTCTACACGCTCTTGTGAAGTATATGGCAAATGCCAAATTTAGAACAAAATTTTTTATGACGCAAAAAATTCTTTTTTCGATTATTTTTCATAAGATTCGAACTTAAGCAGACTTGATCAAACATCAATCTTATAATGGTGATTTCTGCGCGCTCTTGTAAAGTATATCGCAATTGCCAAATTTAGAACAAAATTTTTTATGACGCAAAAAATTATTTTTTTGATGATTTTTCGTAAGATTCGAACTTAAGCAGACTTGATCAAACATCAATATTATAATGATGATTTCTCCACGCTCTTGTGAAGTATATGGCAAATGCCAAATTTAGAACAAAATTTTTTATGACGCAAAAAATTCTTTTTTTGATGATTTTTCGTAAGATTCGAACTTAAGCAGACTTGATCAAACATCAATCTTATAATGGTGATTTCTGGGCGCTCTTGTGAAATATATGGCAAATGCCAAATTTAGAACAAAATTTTTTATGACGCAAAAAATTC
This sequence comes from Chironomus riparius, assembly GCA_917627325.4. NCBI lineage: Eukaryota > Metazoa > Arthropoda > Insecta > Diptera > Chironomidae > Chironomus > Chironomus riparius. The sequence goes on from OU895877.1 coordinate 45,740,755, forward strand.
TTTTTTCGATGATTTTTCGTAAGATTCGAACTTAAGCAGACTTGATCAAACATCAATCTTATAGTGGTGATTTCTGCGCGCTCTTGTAAAGTATATGGCAAATGCCAAATTTAGAACAAAATTTTTTATGACGCAAAAAATTCTTTTTTCGATGATTTTTCGTAAGATTCGAACTTAAGCAGACTTGATCAAACATCAATCTTATAATGGTGATTTCTGCGCGCTCTTGTGAAGTATATGGCAAATGCCAAATTTAGAACAAAATTTTTTATGACGCAAAAAAATTCTTTTTTTGATGATTTTTCGTAGGTTTCGAACCTAATACGTAATAGATTCATATTGTACTCCGCACATTTGCCAATAGCTCTTTCATACTCTACCGATTCATGGACAACACATGCTGTTTTTAAATAATTTCCATCATCAAATAAATCTTTAGTATAGTCGCATTTTTCAATAAGTGGTAATCTATCTGCTTGCAATTGAAAAGTGCAACTTATTAAGAATGCAAGGAATAAGACTAGCTTCATCTTTGATATTCCAAAATATTCAATTTTGTTCTGCGCACTTCTAGCAATTAAAACTAAATGATTATAGCCGAACTTATTTATAGCGATAGAAAAATCTTTTTGTAAGATGTTTACTGGATTGATATAAAGCAGGATGTTTAAGTTTTGATTAAAAATAATACTTTAAGTGTACAGGCAAACAAAGTGGTGAAATATGAAAAGGATAAACAGAGATAAAAATTTTCCATTGAATTTTAAAGATTGCTTGGCAAACAAGCTAATTTACTCTACAGTTTTAAGGTTCAAGTAAGACAAGATATGAAATTCTGTAGGCAAGACTGGTCAGATTGGCAAAAGTAGAATTTGGGTTATCCAGCCATATATAGGCGACCTTGGCAGTGTGAGAGTTAGCCCTCTGTAGCGCGATAGGTTAGGCAACATAATGTGTATCAAAAGAGGCTTCTCTTTTGTGAAGACTTGGGTTCGATTCCCACCAGAGACTGATTTATCAATCATTATATTAATCATTATAAACATCTGTGAATGTAAAACCAAGCTAGAACCATAAGCACAAGTTTTCTTTAAACCCAGCGAAAAAAACCGTCTCATCATGCAATTTCATGTTCTTCCTATTTTCGGAAGCTCATGCCCAATTTTTGTTATTGTTATTTTTAAATGAAAGAATTTTCTGCTCTTGATGTTGATGAGAAAAAGTTTTTCCATTTTATATTTTGTGCAAACTCATACTAAGTCAACAAAAAAGAAGAAGAGTATCGGAGAAAATGGGCCTCGAATAATTTTCTTTTCCGACCGAAACATACACACAGCATGTAAGTCAAAAAACTATCATCAATCATTGATATAAAGCAGATAATCAAAACATATTTTCCCTGTCAGTCGAGTGGAAAAATGTGAAAATTATTACCATAAACATTTCGAAAAGTCGGAGTCAATTTTTGTGATTTCTTCTTCAGCCTTTCACCCTCTTGATATTATTACAATTTTTTTTAATATTTGCTGCGTTACGTTCTATCGTGCATTAAGTCACTATTTTTATTGCATCAAGACTCGTAATTTTTATTGCGTCTAATAATGTTGAAATCACTAACTTCTATTCATGAAAATAAAATTTATTGTTATTCATTGTCGATGTAGGGTTGGATTGCTTCTGCAGCATGATAGTTGTTGGGTGAAGAAAATTAATAAATCATTTAATCATGTGTGAGAGGATTCTCGCTGAGCGTGGAAAAATATTGCAATAATAATAGAAAATAATGGGAAAAAATTGGTTTTTAAAGAGATGATGTAATGGATTGACTGATTTTATGATGTTTTTGAAAATTAGCGGATGGAACTAAGTTTGAAGATTTGGATTTTTTTGAGTTCTTGAAGATTATCTGCGTCTTGGTTGACAATGGGTATTTTGGTGTTTTTTTTTAAAAAAAAATTAAGCTCTAGAACTGGCTTTCTGGGACTGATTAGGTTCGATTTGATCTATATTCTTGAGATTTTTGTTTTTGATAAGTCTTTAAGGTATTTTGTAAATCGAAACTCTTCTTAATATTATGTAATTGTTAATTTATAAGGTTTTTTAAGCCTTTTTAATCAGTTTAAGTACTGAAATCTCTAATTTTATAAAAATTTTTAATGGACACATGGGTTGGACATCACTGCCTTAACATATAATACCTGCCTATTAAAACCAAATTAGACATAATTTTTCCACTCAGAACTGTTAATCTAGTTTACAAAAATAATCATTAACTGAACAAAGAACCAAAAACGACTTCCTAGGAATTTTTTAACCCCTCTCATATTTACCAAAAAGAACTGAGCCTTTTATACACTCAATTTCAATTCAATACACAACAAAGTAATAATTTTTTGATGAATCACACCTATCGCTACCATCATTAACTGTTAATTGATGATCTTTTATTAAAACACTTTATATAAATCATAAACGTCCTCAATTTAACTTTAAAAAAGGAATGAAAAAGCGAATTTCATTCATTACCACTCCTATTTACAAGAACGACTAAATTCCATACGTCGTGTCATAAATTGTTTCTTAATTTATTCATATCGACCCTTTCCATTGTTAGTTCTGAGCGTTTAACATTCTTTTTTTCGGTCAGCTATGACTTTTTTTTTAACTGAAGTTCTTTTTTTCGCCTTCCTGAATTTATTTTTTGTGAATTAAGATTAAGGGCTGCATAGATTGCTTTATAACCCCTCCGGTATGTTTGAAAGAAATAATTGCTGTGTGTTAAGTTAACTTTTAAATAAAAATAGTGCAAGTTAATGGAAGGTGAAAAAATTCATTGTTAGAAGTCAATCGTATATTAAATTTCTTAATGTATTTACAATCATTTCACATTTTTGTTTTGTTTCTTGAGCTGGATTTTTGAGGGTGTTGAGTGGGAATGGATGAAGTTTGACTTGAAGTCTTGTTGAATGTCTTCAGTTTTAACAATAAATGGCAGAGGTTGAAGTAAAGTTTTAAACTCTGACCAGATATCTTAGGTATCCTAGAAATGTAGATTCGTTGTCTTACAATATGAGACACAAACCAAGTTAATTTGAGACTAAGGTACTGGACAGTATGTCGTCAATAAAGTGCAATTAAAATTAAAAAAAGGTAGGGTTCCCCGAGAAGCTCTAGAAGCTGATCCCAAACCTTAGAAGCTATTGTTTAAGCCTCAGACCAGCTTAAATGTTGCTATGTTGCGACTTAGCATTCTAAAAATAAACATTAGGTTTGCAATGAATCAAATCCAGGAAAAACAACAAAATTGAAAAACGAGCTTTGTTGAGTTTCGAACCTTTGGTTGATGTCTCATTGTGGCTACAATAAATTACCGAAGTTCTCGTTGTCGAGTCATTTTATCTTGTGAACTCAAAATAGCCGAATATAACACTGCTTAAATAGCAAAAAAAGTTCTAAACATAACCTCAAAAAATGCGCTCTAACCTCAAAAACTTATTCAACTTTCTCTTTCAAAATATTATTTTTATCAAAATAAATAAATGAGTGAGTAGCATGACAGCCTATGACTTGATATTTGACGTGACAATGCATGATGCTGGTCACGTGGCAATTTTTTTCATTTACTGCCATAAGTAACTTGTCTGCAACTGCTTCATAATTATTATTATTGTTTCTATTTGCCTATTGTCTTTCCATGAATGAATCAATGCCGCTGTACATTTTTTTTAAGGGGAGGGTTAAAAACATTTTTTAATTCTTTTAAAATGAGCAATTTGCAATTCTGATTTGATTAAGTCGCAGCACATGTGAGATATTACGAGAATTATTTTCAAGAATACACCAGGTGCTGTGAATTAATTAACAATATTTAAACTCACCTGAACTTGCTAGTCTACTGCTAGTCGCTCCAAACATTTGATATGGATCTGAAAAAATAAATTTTTAATCCCGGTCAAAAGTTGAATTTTAATTCCACACGGCAATTCAAATAATAAAAAACATTATCTAAGATTTTTTTATGGTTTAGTGATTAATGTTATATTAGGACCGTGTCGCTATAATTATAGTTCTCGCAAGTGCTGCTGCCGTTATTTAATAATTAACAAAAAAAAAAATTCATTTCATTCCCATTGACCACCTTTCTTTTGCGAGATTTACTATTCACCCCACACTTTAAATCCTTTGTTGGCATTAAAGGGAACAATGCTTTCCTTTCAGTTTCACATGATTATATCTCGTAAGGCAGCACCGAAATATTTATGACTATGCAAAACAGTATAAATAATTTTTCTATTTTCTCTATTCATGAAGTCATTTTCATTAATTTATTCATTTGCATAAAACTATATTATTTACATTATATTCCATGTTTTTGTCATGCTTGTTATTTGTATAACTAACTGTGACCATGAAAAAATCGCATAATGTTTACAACTATCTTCTTTCCTTTTCTCAAGTCTTGCTATTTTTATATCGATTTTAAATTCGGAGGGCAATTTGAAAGGATTGTTGATGCTCTAATTTGGGATTCAGAATGATATGGATTACTTTGAGTAGAGATTATAACTTAATTTTTTTTATTAAAAGCTGACTAGTGTCTCACAGCAAATGTAACGTATATTTAAAATTCAAATAAAAGATGCGAAACTAGTGTATGATTTTGAAAATGATGCGAATATTCGCTTGGTTTAAACCAATGCTAGCAAACAGAAATTTTTGAGTTCTTATTATTCGAACTTCGAATTTTCGAGGTTCTTATTTTTCGAAAATCGAATCTTCGAAGTTCTTATTTTTAAAAAAATTCGTTGTGAATTATTATTTTTCGTGTAAGTTGTAATTTTAGTGAACATTCTTACTAGTTTTTATGATTGAGATAATCACTGTGATGAAATTGCATTCCTTAAATGTTTATGCTTTGAAAAATACCTAGTTTAAAAACAAATAAAAAGTAACAGACTTTCTTATTTTGAAATTTTAAAAAAATACCGCGCGAAAATTTTGAATTTGTTTTGTTTGTAACGGACTCTGTTCTCTTTGCTAACATTGGGGTTTAAAATCAATTGTGAATTTTAGAAATTGATTAAAAATGAAATACAAGTGAATATTAGCAAACAAAAGAGCTGATAAGTATTCTGATTCCTTTAATTTTGAAATATGAATCTAAAATTTTAGAATTTCTGCCTTAAAAATTAAGAATTTTTTGATGTTTAAGAAAGTGTCAACTTTGATTGAAAATCCTTATTTTTCAATGCTTTAAGTGTTTGTCTTACTTCTGACTCCCATCAAACCCCCAAAATTAAGAAAACAATCATCCACTTTTCTTTATCCCATAAAATTAGTGTAGAATTAGCTAAGAAAGTTCATACATTAAAACATAAGCCATAAATCAGAATTACAAAGCAACAAAAGCATAAAGAATCTCTTAAATAATTCTAATGATTACTAATTTTATTCTATAAACTGCTAATTACTAAATTTCCTTTGATCGTTCAACATCAAAAAGGAATGTAAGTAGCATTTATATAATAATTCATGAGGCGAGACTTTTGATATTAACAGAAAGAGCTTAATTATAGCCACTCCACAATATAAGACGAATATGCAGCAGCTAATTCCGGCTTTCTAATGAGATCAACTCGTACAAACAATGCCTTTCCTGCTAAAAATCAATTGCATACTTTATGTGGTATTTCATTCATAGACCTAAGCTTTCTTTCCTCCTCTATTACTACTTTTTATATATCGTCCTGCTTTGGTCACGCTATTTGAATTTTAATTTTCCTCCTTTTTCTTATACTTCATTATTTTCTTAAACGCAATACATTCAAAATGTGTCACTAAAAAGGAGAGAGAAGGAATAATAAAAAGTACACCCCACACAGTTTTAATCGTGTTTTTGTTCTTGCAAGTTGCGGTCATAAAACAAATTCATGTTTTCTTTTTCTATGCTTTTCACTCAGTCACGTTTATGATGCAAAGCGTTTTAGTGAATTTTTTAAGGCTTAGGGATTTTGGTTTGAGACGTTTTTGATGAATATGAGGGCATTTTTGGATTTTAATCAAAATTTTGGATCACTTTTCTGACATCTCTTGTTAAAAACTCTTTAAAGTCAAAAGGAGCTAGCTCTAACCAGCTTTAAACATTAGATGCATTAGAAATATTACTAAGTTGTAGAGAATATCACAGAATCTAGTCTAAATAGTGCCACATCAGATTCCATAAACTACACGCATTAATGATGCTTGAACGACCAATTTTCAAGAACCTCTATACGAGCATATAAATAAACCAGACTCGAGTTGAGAACAATGAAAGGAAATTTCTAATGCGAATAAAACATGTCGTGGTAAAATTATTTTGCTGTATTATTGTTATTATTATTGCCATAGCTTTATTGTGATAAAATAACATGCTGCTTGGGTGTCTAATCGGAAAAAGTTACTTATAGAAAAATTATATAGTATTAGTTATGGAAAAATGCGAGATATTTCCTCCATTTTGTTAAAACAATAAATTTAAAATATTCAATGTTTTTCTTCCTGGCGGATACAACAATTTAATTTGTTTTAATTAATTTTGGCATGAAACGCTCTGCTTTTTTATATTCATTTACGGCTGCTGCTGACCGCTATTCGTCGGCTCATGCGAATAGTGTTAATGGGAAAAAATAGTAAAGGCATTCTTTATTTTGCATAAAGTTGTAATTCTTTTCAGGATAATTTTCTATCCATTATAAAAAATTTCGTGTATTATACACACGTACATCAGTTGAAATCATTTCTAAATCATTGAACTCCAACAATTGCGATCCTAATTATTTAATAATTCACAAGGAGTTGCACATGTCACACAAGTTGAGATTCATATTTGATACTATAACAATGAGAATTATATGTTTAGTGACTAGCTTTAAATAATAAAAAATAAAAATCATAGCGGGTGTTTTAAAGACGAAATATTTTTTTAAAATTCAATACAACAACAACAATGAGCAACAACAGCACTAGTCATGAAGAGCTTTCAATCCCTGAAATTCATTTCGAAATAAATAAAAAAAAAGTGAACAACATTTTTTAATGCAGCACTTGAAAATCATCATACTCTCGATGTCTCTTGATGTGTATATTCATCGGGGTGGTTGCTGTCGTTGACAATATCATACTAATGTTATTTTTTTCATACATATGAAACATTTTTCGTGTTCTGTATTTATTTTTAAATCGAAAGTCTCTATCATTGTTACAGTTTCTGCCACATTACTTTAAAGAGTAGAGCCACTCGACGGTATTTTAAATTTTCAATGGAATTTTACTCAAAAAATGGAATTGTGCCATTTAAGTGGAAATGAGATGAATGATTGACATAATGTGACATTTTACGGTGAAATTATGCATGAATTTATAAACATTTTGTTGATAAGGGAATATCAATTATTGAAATTCCATACATCACTAAATGTCTTCATTAGCTTAATAAACTTAATATCCATCAAATGACTATTGTTGTTGTTGACCAGTTGCTGAAACTATTTTCGCATTATTTTCTCTCATTTCTTCACTTTTATTCTTAATGAAGATGTATTTGATGGTCAATAGAGATTTTTTTTGGAATGGAGGAGAGGAAATTGACCAGTGACCTTTCCCTTTGTGTATTTATTGTGCTGTATTGAATTTAGAGATGGGCGCATGTGATGAGGAACTGATGAATATTTTAGAATGGTTTATTTTAAAATTTGCTAGTAATTCAGAATTGTTTTTGGTATCGGAAACAGAATTAAAGGATTTATTAATTTTTTATTACTTCTCGATCAAGTACAAGATCATGAAACCAATGGTTAATTATAGAACTCGGTGGACTATTAATTGAACAATTCATAACTGCTAAAGGTGAAGTCAGGGCATTTATTTAAGAAACCAACCCAATTTATTACAAGATAATCAGAGAATGTTGCACAAAAAAGCAATCAAAAATGGAATTAGATTTGTTACATCTTCAGATTGAACCATACAACTAATGCCTTGGTTGAAATGGCTTAATTTTAACAAATGCAGTCCCTTATCAGGAAACCATAATGTCAAAGAGTTGACTTTAAGCTAGATTCAAGCTAATTTATATAAATTCAACCTTCCTTTAGACTCGTTTTTCAATTTTCTTGTTACTAGGGTAGTCTACAGCTCGTTACAAAGTATCCAAGGAGGGAAATCAGATCGATGAGCTTAACCTTGAAGTTGGACATTATCATGCTCACTTTTAGATCAAGTTATGAAATTCTAAAGAATATCTTTATTCATTGACTCTTCATTGACTCTCATTTTAGAAGAAATTTAGCTAGTTGATTACCAAAGAAAGTCATATGAACTTCCAGCTAAGTTTAATTACACAATTTACACCAAAAATTCTCGATTACGTTTTCATAAGAACTAGGTCAGCACATAAATTATGTCCATAAACATTCCAAATCGCATAAATAATCAGAAAAACGCACAAAATAGCCCAGCCTGACCAGAAAAAAAAAATAAGAAAATTAAGAAAAATTCTCTCTTCATGATTTTCATTATATTCATTCATTAGACATTCTGATATGTGTGTTTGGTAAACAAAGAAGTCAGCAAAAGCATTTTGATGTGTTTGTCAAACAAATTAAAAGGCGATTTCATTATGTGCATTTCAATCATTCCCATCATCATGTTCCTTTTTTCGGATTTTTCCTTTTATTGCCTTCAATCAAGTGATTTTTCTTTCAACAATTTTTATAGATTTTTTTGGGTAGAAAATTTTCAAAGGAAAAAAATTTTTAAGCCAATTTTCGACACAAAAAAAAGGAAAAAAATTTACAACACAAAAAAATCAGCACCTAATTTACAGAGTAAATGGAATTGTAATGGAAAGGATTACCCCTTAGTCATCTTTATTGATGTTTCGTTGGGTGTTGTTGTTTGAGCGATTTTCAAAACTAACAATGATGATGATGTGAAAATATAAAAAAAAAAGTTGATGTAAAAAAAGGCAACAGCATACATAATAATGTGTTACAGTGTTTGCTTAATCAAGCATGAAAGTGACATGTACCGATTTAAAAGGAAAATAAAGCAAATGTAAAAAAAAATCTTTTGAATATGAATGAGTGATTTTTGTGCAGCCCTAATATTGATAGAATATTTGATTTGTAAATAAGACCCAAAAAAATCAGAGAATATTATCGATGTTAAATTGACCATTCCTATGCCAAATATGTCCAAATGTATACATACACCCTCGGTCCCTTCAATTCTATGCTTTATTAGCTCTACATACATCATAGTTCTTATCGTATCAATATTATTCTGTAGATTATTAGTTTCTATTCTGGATTTTTCATCTCTTTTTATCCGTAATTGCATTAGTTTTTGATTGCTATTGGACTTTGTAGATTTTCTATTATTGGTTCTTTTTATCAATCAGAAAAATTATTATCGTTTGTTCTTTATTAATCTTGGATTTTGATGTTATTTTAAGGATTGATTATTTTAGGGATAATAATTGAGAATCTGGATATAGATTATATAATAAAAATTATATAGGATAGTAAAAAAGGAACGGTTGTTGTAAATAAGCTTCAAAAATAATTTATTCTATAACAAATTGCATACATCTGCCAACTCCACACCCATCCCACATAACCAGCACTTAATCCCAACAAAACACAGCCAAACGTCAACACGTTCACAAACATTTACTGGTCATAACTGAATGCTTTGACCCCAAGTCTACCGTGAAACTTGCCATGAATATTTATGACATTGAACCCTATTGTTTTACAACCAAAAGATTTCCAACTCATAAAAACACTTCCCGAATATAAATAAAAAATAGCACTCAAAAAATATTGCATAGGAAATAAAAACACTAAAATTTGTAGTAAATTCATATCTATAATCTCACCAGGTTGTCTGAAGTGTGAATGTGAATCTAATGAAGTCTTTCCGACGCTCACAGTCGTCAAGGCGTTTGCAGTATATCCTGCTAAAATAGCACAAAGAGAAAAAAAGAAAAGAAAATATTGAAATAAAAAATATATCAAAGATTCATTTAACTACAAAAAGAGCAGCAAAGGTTATTGAAAAATCACACTTCGTTAGCAGCACAAAGGGATTTGCTTTTCAACTTGAGATATATTTTTCCAAGTAAACACACAGCAAAATCTGTGCATGAAAAGTTTTTATTGCTAAATTATCGCTCGAAGGCATTTTTGAGATGTTCTCTGTTAACTTTTTTGTTTGCGCCTCAATGTGTCAGCAAAATTACACAAGCAAAGCTATTATTATCAAAGATTCACCCTTTTTTTTCTAAAATTGCCTTAGCTTCGTGTTAGAAGCGAGTGTCATAATGTGTTTTTGAAATCGCAAAGAAATAGATGCTAATATGTTAAAAGGAGAGACATCATAACCATCATCATTGTGTATCTCAAACGCTTAAGGATGTTGAAGCGCTATAGATGTGTGAACGAGAACACACAAAAATAAAAATATAGAAGGAGATATGATGCAAATGAAATTTTGATTATAATGACAGCTACACAAATGTAAAGAATGCCTGCGGTTGCATTCACTTTACCATCGTTTGAGATAACTTTGTGCTTGTCAAAAAAAAAATAAAATAGAACCGAGATGAGAACGAGGAAGATAAAAGACTTTTCACTTTGTGAAGGCATTCGAGTGTGAAAAAAGTTTTTATTGTTAAATGATGACATTAAAGAGACTTGATGGAATAACATTGCTGCTAGTAATTGGGATTTATTTATCAACCCTGCTTTCTCAAACAGAGTTTTTAATGAGGATTTCTATTGGTGCTAAATCTCATTATAGAGATTATGATTGAAAATAATTACCTTGTGCCTGCGATGTGTGAGTCGTCCATGATGTTTTGTATGATGATTCTGGATCAAAAGATAGAAGATTCAATTTTCAAATTAATACTTTTTGTCTGTGATGTTTAATGGTTATTTCAAAAGATGAGAAAAATAAATGGTTCAAGAATATGCAAAGATTTGTTCGATATCAAGTTGGAAATTCAATCAAAAATGATAAATGTAAGAATTGAAGTCAAGTTTTGGTAAAAATGCAAAATTTAGATTGCTTAAAGGTTTGAGAACGCTGTTGCACAATTTAAGATGAATAAGTTGAATTGATAAACAAGCCTATTACATATATAATACATAGATAAAAATTCAATTTTAAGCACTTTAAAAAAAATATTGTCAATTTGTAAGCTTAAATCGGTTTTTAAAAAAAAAATATTCTAGTTTATTTCGATTCTTAGACTGACTTAAGAATTAGGAGACCAAATGGTTTAAACATCTGAACCGTTGTCCACCTAGTAAGATTTTTCAGTTTCCTATATGTTTTATGACCAAGAATGAATTTGAGAAATTGAAGATTTCTTGGATATAGTTTAGGACCTTCTTTGAAATAGTAATGAATATTAAGAATCGAGTATAAAGCATTGGAAATATAAGATTTAAGTAGGATCCTGAATAACCGATACCTGAGGGTTAGTAGACACTTAACATTAGTGTCTAGTTAATAACTTGATCAACGGTCGACTAAAGACAAATTTTACAGAATCTACCAGAGAAAATCACAAGTCAAATAGAATATATTTTGTTTTTTATTAGAATTGCAACCAACACGTCAAGCTTAAGTGTCCACAAACAGATTCAAATAGATTTAACCATATTAAAAGTAATAGCTCTAAATCAATAACTTCAAACCTTTTGGAAGAATAATTGTTATCTTTTTAGGCTAAGTGTATATCAAGAGTGTGGTAGTGATGAAATGATCAAAAATGATCAAAAAATGATCAAAAATGATCCAAAAAGTTATCAAAAATTGAACAAAAATGATCAAAATGTAATTCTTCAGTTCCACACCCTTGGTGTGCACTTAATAGTAAACCATTTAGCTAGAAAGCTCCAAAAATTCCATATACATATGCACGAAGAACCGTTCATCACAATTTTGCACAATACCCAAAACTTGATCAAAATAATTCTTATAATAATCTAAATAAATTCATAGACGAAAGATTTATGTCTGCATGTTTTAATATTTTTTGAGTTTCACAATTCACCTCTTTTTAACAAATAGTCCGTCCAGTTATCCATCGCCTGCATTGTTAACTGCATTTAGCCTTCTAATTTACTCAAACTTAGCAAATTAAGAATGCACGAGAAATGAAATTTGTTTGGAAGCACTTTAGTTTATGTTATTTTTGGCGTTGAATTTTTAATTTTTGTTACACTTTAAGTCGGTTGAGTGTTTTTCAGTTCCGTAAAAAAGTTCGAAGATTCTTATATAAACTGGATCTTATTTAAGATTGTTCAAATATAGATTGATGATCGACTAGGTTTCTATTTCATAATATTAAATCATGCAGACATTTAAACTATAAGTTTAATGATTTTTCAAATTGAAGGCATTGAATGTCATTCAAATTATCACACAAAATAAGTTTGAAACCTCAAAAATTGTTAATCATTGCATATTCTTGAGACATTTGTCACTCATTAATAAGTAAATAAATTAAATAGCTAGTTTATCATTTCAGTATCGATCGTTTAAATACACAGTTCAATTTTAAGTAATTTTATTGATTATTAAAAAAATCAAATTGATGAAATAAAAGGCAGAACAGAAGTCAAAAACAAAAAGAAAATTCAACTCATAAAAATCATACCAAAAATCATGGAAATATTATTCAACGTGCCAGATGATCGTTGTAAATAATCAGTTGAAGAGTTTTTAATATCAATCATTGTTCCTATATATCTTGTTTATCTGCTATTATTTTTAAATTCTTATCCACAAATCCCGGAATCTCTTAATATCCAAAAATATTCTAATTAACAGCAATCTTATTTTTTTTCTTAATATAATTCTAACATTCTTTTACTTTTCATTTTTTCCTCTTCATGCATCCAAACGAGCGTAGGAAATTAATTTTTATTTAATGTGACACAAAATGTTTCAATTTTTTTTTTTGAATTAATAGCGGTCCACTTTGCACGAGGACATTAAATTCATTCTTAATTATTCACAATTATTATCCTCACTATAATTATTATTCTTATTCTTAAGATTTATTATATGACGGGTGGGAAGCAACACACAGAATTTTATTAATGTTAATGCTTATTATACTTTATAGTCAAATAGCACCCAGCCACATTAAATTTCCATTTTCTATTCTATTTAATTTTTCATTGTGCGAATGTCTTTTTTTTGCACTTCTTTATTTTAGTCCACAATGATGGTACTGATGTTTAACGGAAGGAAACGGAACCAGGGTAGGCAAACGGACACCTTTTTTAATGCAGCACTTATAAAATATACTTCCGTATTTATTTGTTGCTCTTTCCTATGTGTCACCCGCAAAAAAATTTTTATTTATTTTTATTTTGCCGTTAAGTTCGCAGTCACTAATCGATAATAATAAAAATTTTATCACAATAAATTTGTTAAAGGAGAGAGAGCAAGTCGTCTTCGTATTGCTAATTTTTCCTCTTCCGTCTATCAGACATTTAATGAATGAAAAAAATGCCAGAAATTGTATAAATTTCCTTTTCAAACACTTTCGGTGAGCGCAAAACCTTTCCTTTTCCCGTTTTGTAATCGAATATATCCTGGAAAAATTTATTAAACTATCCGCTACACGAGTTCAAGCGAGAGTCGAGAACCGGATAATACTTAAACTTTATACATATTGTCCTATTATACACACTCATATTTGAGTAAGAGAGATTTGCTTGAAAATGTTGAGCTTACTAATACATGCATAGCACTCAACCCTTAGCAACGACCAATCATATCGTACGGTGGGTGTGTTTTGATGAGCAGCAAGGGAAAATTTGCTTCTTTTCATTCCCAACATTAGCGTTATGATATTATATTTTCCTCACATCCAATTCAGTTCATTGTTGTTACTTTAAACAATTGCTCACACTCGTCGGGTCGGTGCCTGTACTCACATGAGCAAACTCCGAAGACGGAACTTTTTTTTTGCATACACAGGAAGGCAGGAAAGAGACGGAAGAAGAACCCAAAAGAACCACTTCCTTTTCCCTTTCACGTGAAGGATATTTGTCATTATACCCTACTTTCTTCGTCGTTCCCTCACACTCCATAATTCTCTTCTTGTGTCTCTTTTATCATCCATAAAGTGGAGAAAAGCTCCTCATACACATGAAGTGGAGGAGAGGAAGGACGTATTTGTTGCTTTTTATGCTCCTCAATTTTTCTAGCAAAAAGCTTTAGCTGCTTCGTCTACAAATATTATTATTTGTCTGTATTTGTGCCTGTTTATTGTCAGTATTGAATTACCACCAGTCGTAAGATAGGAAATTTTTCATTCAACATGATTTATAACTTGTGTTTGGGTTTTCTTTGAAAATTTTCCACTTCTTCTTTTCTCCTTTTTTTTTAAATGCTTAAGGATTAATGTTCATTTTGTTATTGTGTTGAAATAAATTTTCTGTTGTTTGTTTAGTTTGCGATTTTATTTTTCTTTTTCTTCTTTCGGAAGTATCGGAAATAGGCTCGTTTACATACTTTTATGATAGGAAGGATTAAAATGTTGAAAAATTTACTTAATTCTTACTTGGAATTTAATCGTGTTTTGGTGTCAAATATTTAGTTGGAACTTGAAATGTTTGAAATGCTTTTGATTTGTTGTGATTTAAGTTTATATGAATGTTGAAGAGTTTCAGTCTTGCTGAAAAATATAAGTCTGTTGAACAGCTTGTCGTATGACCATAAAGAAGGAGGAAGAGCAACAATTGAAGAAGCTGTTTAAGCCATGGACTGAAAAAAACGTGGTAAAAAGGTCAACTACTTAATTAAATCCCTACAATTCATAGTAGACCATTTGAGAACCAAATCATTATGATTATCATAACTACATTAGTATTAAGCGGATAATAAAAAAAACTTTAGCATTCAGACTAGGGTTTTCAATCCCGTGATTAAAATGTACTGAAACCCGGGTTTGATCCCGGTATTACATACGTTTCAATCCCGGGATTGAAAACCCTAATTCAGACTTAAGTTCCATAGCTGCGCGTTTTATGCGTCACAAGGCTAATGATAGTTCAACGAGAGAGAGTTCGCCAGACCTCCCGCTCAAACCAAGTGCTACTGTTTATTGTGGGATCCGAGCCACTCATCTGATGTCATTTCTGCCTGTAGCCTACAAAGAAAGGCTGTGAGCCTCATTTTCAGTACACATGATTCGAAAAAGGACAAGTTAAAATTTTCCCATGCTGAGTCTCAAACTCATGATCGCTTTGTCAGTATTGCAATAATTAGGTACCGAAGCACTAAACCATTCCGCCACCGAGCAACTTTAGCTCACCTAGCTCACCATTCCAGGGAATTTCAAAAATCAGGACTAAATGATAAAAATTCTTTAGAAAAACCCGTGTCTGTTATGCAAAATGTCCCACTAAATTGACAAAAACCTGCCTGATGTCCAATGATGTAAGAAAGCTTGAGAACAATAGTCTAAAGCTCATATAAAATTAAAAAATATTTCTTTCATCAGGTACGCAAAGATGTACGAACATTTAATCATCATTGCGCATAAACCATTTACTACATCCTAGTAAAGTAAAAGGAATATATCATTGTGCACATGACACAAAAATGTTAACTCATCCTTCCTCTGTCGAACATCTTTTCTAAAATTATTTATCCCCTTAAGAATGCTCGTGCTAATTTCCTTTTGTCTCCTTAAAAAATCATCCTTTAGCAAATATCAAAATTGTCAATATTTACTATGTCCCAATTTACCTAAACCGCCCTCATCATCAGCACAACAGAACCCAAAATTAATAAAACACTCGACCAAAAGTAAACAAATAATCATAAAAAATTCATGAAATGAAATCAAACATTACACAAAAGTCAAGTAAACATCAATTAAGGCAATGATAAAAATCTACAAGTCATAAAATGCAATTCTCACAGGACCAGTGTCACTTAATGACTAAATCCCAAATATGACTTTAACAATTATTGTTTACACATTTCGAGGGCTTAATTTCCCACGATTTACTATAGACGGGAATTATCATGAGAGCAATCACATGTATCATTTACTAGTTGTATACAATATGCTATGCTTCATATTACTACGGGAATTGCATAAAAGAGAGCTTAACTTCAAGTGCTTGAGAGAATAATATTCCCTGCACGTCACCCCACTCGAAATGAGATAATTCGATAATAGAAAAAAAATGCGTAAATGACATTCCTAGATAATGAATAGATAAATGTTGTCAGGCTATAGAGTACATTTAAAACATATAAACATTTACTGCACAACAACCCTTCACGTGCCAAAAAAAAAAATAATATTTTTTCTCCCTATTCACAAATTTTTGTTCCTTACTTCTATTTCCTCAGTGGTTTATTACAATGCAACTCATAATTGCTCTCGATTTATTTCTTTTTTTTCACTTCTCTTTTTGAGCCTTTTTAATTGATTTTTTTTTTCATCCTTGTCGGATCTTTTCGGAAGTAAGTGTGTGCATTGTATGGTAAAACTATCTATGATCAATTGCTCAGTTGACTTTTTATGAGGATGATATCGGATTACACGGTTCTATGTTGCTATTTTCATGGGAATGAGTTTGATTTGAAAATGTGAAGCGGTGGAAATTGGCATTTAAAGGACCTTAGACATAAAAGACATAAATCTAAAGCTGTTTATTGATTTTAATTGCATGGGAAGTAGTTTTTGTGAACTATTATTGTTGTTTGTTTGTTATGTCGTGTTGATGTTGATGTTGGGAAGAGTTTTTAATCCGTGACTTTAAAATGTGAAGAGGGTCATTGACAATTTTGCATGTTATGTGATTTTTAAAAATTTAAAGGACATTTTTTGCTTGTCTGCTTTTGTGTTTTTAGACGGAAATTGCATTTTTAACCTGATTGAATCGGAAATGGTTATTATTATGAAAAAGATTGTGGCACAGCTATGCATTACCACAAGGTGCGATGACTTGGAGGCAGTGTGATTCTGATCAACCATAAATTTCATTGATTTTAATCTTTTCACATCGACAACATCAAAGATGAAGTTTTTCTTAAGATCTATTTTTATGACGTAGCGTGGCAAGTTCGAGTCGGGTTTTCAATCCCGGAATTGAAATATATGGAATCCCGGAATCAAACCCGGGATTCAGTACATTTTAAACCCAGGATTGAAAACCCTTTCTTCGACGAAGTGGTAAAGTTTTATTCAAAAAGATGAAAAATAGGGTGAACATATCCTTATAATAAAGATTGCCAGTTTTTTATCTGCTACTAAAACTCATTGCTTTCTTTCTAAATTTTAAACCTATCTACCACTAAAATAGAAATAGGATTTCATGTACACAACATTAGAGACATAACTCATTAGCATTGGCATAGTATTTGAAATTTTGGTGCCAATGAAACCAAAATTGCATAAAATTTCATATAAACAAGTGAACATTTTTTGAAGACTGAGGCATCTTTGCTAGATCGCTGCTAATAACCCACCCCCCCCCCCCTCCCCCTCCTCGCCTTTGTAAGAAAATACTTTATTTGAACTATCACAAAATCCAACACGACCACCCCCATTCCCCTTATGTAAGTAAATGGTCCCTACCAAGAAACACAAAAATACAATCTAAACCATAACGACAGTTGCGCTTAAGTCCCCTTCATAAGAATCTTTTTACTGTGCGCTTTAAAAATTTTATATTCAAAATTTTTTTTATGATTTTTGGTGTAAATTTCACTGATTCTAAACCTTATCATACGAAACATATCTCAAGAACATAAAACATATTTTATGTTCAATAGAAATGAGCAGTCATGAAATCACAGACACTTCAAAATGAACAAAAAAAAAATTAAGCGTGCCAATAATGACATGACACGTGCATAAGCACAACAGAACATTTTTTTGAGGAAGTAATATTTTATTTTTTTACTATCGATCCTTGGAATGGCTTAAGTTAATTAAATTTTTCTTCATACACATTGTTGTGTATCACACAAGCCTCTATAATTAAGGAAGAAAGATCCACACAATAAACATCGATAAAATATTAAATTCTCTTGACTTGTTCCTAGTGCCATCTATTGAAAGTAAATGGAATTAAATTTTTTATGACATCTTTCAATAACTTTTTTGTTTTGATCACGATAATTCTTAATGAAATTTAGTCCGATAATGATGTTAACTGCCTAAAACAACATAAAAATGTGTCGTAAAATTGAACATTTCATCACAATGGAAGTGAATTATTATCAAGATATAAAAAAAATAAGTAAAAAAAAGCTCAAAAAAGAAATTGAATTTTGAAAGGAACGACTTCATGTTTGAATGAGTTGTATGCAAATTTTATGCATGCGCGTGTCTGGTTAATGGTTTTTTGTTTCCATATTTATTACATAATCCAAATGTATGAATTTTAATTCTGTTGTTAAATGAAGAGAGTGAAATGGAGACAGAGCAGATAGAAACAGCAATGATGATAATAAATCTATGGCATGCTAATTTTTTTTTGTGGACTATGAAAATTTCCCCCTTTTTAACTTTTGTGCTGTACGGTCGCAGTAAAATGGCACATTGAATAAAAGTTCAGATAATATTTTTTATAAATAAAATCTTTAGAGGCTCTAAAAACTCGAAATTCAGCTTCGACATTGACTTTTCCATGGTCTTCTTCTGCGTCAAATTTTTAATTCAGTAGCTACAAAAAAGCTATGGAAAATTTTCAAAAATATACTTTTTTATGTCACCTATAAAAATATTTTGAAATTCATATTTTTTTCTCGATTCAGCTAGGTCGTAAAATTAATGCTGAATAAATTCCAAAAAATGCATAATCAATTTTCACGGTCAGCTTAAATATTCGGCACTATTGCAAATGACTGAGAAATATATTAATCAGATTCGATAACGGAGAAAAACTAGTTTATTGGCAAACAACATATCAATTTTAATTTTTTTTCTGGGATTTACATAGGAATGTTCTTGAATAGAGTGTTGAGCAGCATCACGTATTTGAGATTTTTTAAAACTGCATGAATCACAGCTACTGATCCATACTCCACATATTTAAATGAGGTTTGTGCAGTGGTCGATATGAAGAAAAGAACTGCCTTGATTGCTCAGTTGGAACTGGATAGGTCACGAAAGTTGGTATTAAATTTGGACTTCTAGGTTCAAAACTCACCATCAGCATAGTGATTTTTCAAACGATTAGATACTTTTAAGATTTAAATAGTTTTAAAATAAATGCTGAAAATACAAATGCTTTATGAAGATTATATGCTGTAAATTAAGCTAGCTGTGGTGTTTCATCAGAGTTCTGTGGTATTAAGCTATTAATAAGCTAATCTTCCAGCATTAGAGTGAAAAATCTGCAGCGCAAGTGGTTAGACAACAGATCGAATATCTGAAATTCTCTTTTGTAAGGACGCGGGTTTGATTCCCACGAGAGACCGATCTCTTAATTATTGTCTAGAGTGTTGTCGATATGACAAAAATTCACACAATTCTTACAAAGTTACGTTGAAGATGTAACATTGAGGAAGATGATTCTTAGATCCTCACTTACTTCATACCCAAAATTAAGCTATAGACTTATTCTAATAATCTCAATCAATTAAATATACCACAAATTATAATAACCAAATAAACTGTGTTAATTCCAGCAATATACTAAACAGGAAATGATGCTTCAAAGGAACCCCAAAAAAACATTCAACCTCGATTACTCGAAAATCGATACTTTTCCATTTAAAACCACTAAATGAACGAGAAAAATGGGGGGCGAGTGAGATATTTTTTGTGTACTAATAATAAATTTTCTGGTGTCACAGTAAATTTACTGTTTTTGAAGACATAAAAAAAATTTATTCTGACTTTAATCGTAATTCATATTTGCGAGAAAAAAATATATGTGGCATTATTAATTTATAGCCAGTGCACGGATGATACCTACGAATAAAAGCTCTCACTCTCGCTCCATGAAAAAAAATGATAAATGTTCAGTTCCGAACATGAATTTTCCAACTGTGATATCGCGAAAATAAATTTTTTTAAGGCTCAAAGCATTTAACTCACCTGGGAGGAATTTTGAAGACTTTGTGTTGTCACTTTGTGATGTATTTTGAGAAATTAATGCCTTATCACTCACAACTGAAACTGTAAAGAGAAAAAAAACGGAATTAAGGAACAGTTTCTCATACTTATTCATCAATATTCATGATGATGTTGAAAAAAATTGTCTATTTTTGGCATGGACGTAAATGGGAAAAGATTCTCATGCTATTAATGACACGCGTGCACACACAATTCACGCCAATTAAGCAATTTGAAAAGGATACACCCTTCGAATTTACTGACTCTTCTGTACTTACATCATCATGATGATCTGTTTATAGCGAATGGAAAGTAATTTCCTAATAATGCGATATCATCCCTAATGTAAATATTTATTTATTTATATTTATAGTTTCTTTTCGATTCAATGAAGCAGCTTTTTACTGCTCATTTCATTCAGTGACGTGATTCATGGTCTTTTCCCATTTAAATGATTTTTAAAAAAAGTAAAAGTAATGGACAATTATGGAAAAATTCTTATCGCATCGCAAATAAAATCAAAATTATTCATGGTACAAGAAATATCAACAAATAAATGTTCATTAGCTATGCCTGGAAACTCTTTCAAGTAGTCTTCCTGCCATGTATCGAATCAAAAAGTGTGCAGCCTTGAAATATCAATTGTGAACTGTTGGTAATGTCGATATATATCGGAAATAATTAAAAATGTTCTCTTTTTTTGGTTCAGCTATCAAAAAAAAATTATTTTATTTTTCTGTTCTGTCGTTTCTCATAATTGCGATTCCGTTTTGACAATTCTTTGAGACAAAAAAAAAAGATTGAATGGAAATTTTTTAAATTGTTGCATTTTGCGATTGCTTGACGAATCGATGAATATTTTTAACAGGGGATATAGCTGAATGAATAAAGGAAAAGGAGATTTCCTACGAAATGAGATTGACAAACGGCTCGACCTTAAAGTCTGTTGTATGTTAAGACACATCATAAATTTTTTACCAAGGGTGTGGAACTGAAGAATTACATTTTGATAATTTTTGATCATTTTTGATCAATTTTGATCATTTTTGATCATTTTTTTTGATCATTTTTGATCATTTCATCAGGAACCACAACCTTAATAATTTAATTGGTAAGTTGAAATCTTTTAACATGTTACATTAGCTTGAAGATCTACTAAGAACGAGTGATAACTAAACTAGTTAAGGTTTAATGGCAGTAAATGTTGAATGGACAACTACTTAAGTTCTTGCCATATCCAGGCACAGCAAAAAAAAATGAATTTATGTTAAGGCATCAATAAAACTCATACCAATTGACTTAATCCTCCGAATTAAATTTAATCATGATCATAAAGCTAATCACACCGGTTAATTAAAATAGCAAATTCAATAAATTCACAACCATCAATCAAAAAGTATCAAATGTGTTGCAATCACATTATATTTGCGCATTATTGTTATTAACACCTCTCTCCAATTTATTTTAATGATCAGATTCTCTTTCAACTTGATAATAAAGCTTTGCGCATTAAAAAGTAATTTGCACATTACTTACTTTGATGTCTATTTTTATTTGATGTACCTATATTTGATGAATCATTGCTCAATGGTTGTCCAGTAATGTGTGATGTAGCATTAAGTCTATGTGTTGTCAGTCCATCATTTTGAGAGTGATTGTGATTTGCTTGAGACACACTATTTGTGCCATTTGGCGATGTATTGATGGTGTTTGAGTTTAAAGAGTTTGTGCTATTATTGTTGTTGTTATTATTATTGTTATTACTGTTGTTTCCATTGTGAATGACATTATTACTTAATGGTGAAGTAGAAACATTTTCATTGTGGTCATTAATTCGTTGAGATGAATACAAGTCGCTATAGAGACAAAGAGTAATATTAATTGACATTAAAGTTTAATGAACCGATGCAATTCATACCTAAATGCGCTACTCGTGCCCAAGAAACTTCGATCTTGCAGTGCTGCTTTCGCTTTCTCAACACTCTGCTTCAATTGCTCAAATGTTGATTGATGAAAGCGATATGATGACCAATCTGTTGCACATTGACCAAACCCAAAATCTTCGGTTTTTATAATTGAACTTGACGGTGACACTGCTGTTCTCTTTAAGTCCAAAGCAGATTGATATGAACACGAGCTTTCATACATATTAGATTTTCTAATTTACACAATCTAAGGAATAAGTCGGTCATTAAAATTTATTCATAAACATATTTTTAAAAAAGGAATTTTATGAAGCAGCTATGATCAGTCAATATAAATGATTAAGAAATACAATATGGAATATGACACGAATCATTCGCATGATCATTTGATATTTAAAAAAAAAAAAAAATATGCACACATTTTGGATTCAAAGATTTTGCCATGGAGCCATCGATGAGGCTTATTTAAATTTATGACTCTACAGTTAGATAGTCTCGTGCATGTTAAACTGATATAGATTTTAAAGATATCGGATTTAAAATATTCAACTGGGTTTGTTGCTTTTTATGAATTTATTTTTTCTTGATTTATCTTGAGTGTTATTATATGATTGCGATTGTGAGTGATGTAATGTTGATTTGAAGGATTTGGAAGGTGCATTATTAATTTAATTTATTTGCTTAGGATTGAAGTGGCCTAAATAATTGTTATAATATTTTAAATTATGATATTTTATTAGGAGTCTGAATTATCACAAACAAAATATTGAAATGACTCTAGAACGAAATTTAATTTATTCAACTAAATTTACGGTTCAATGATGAGTAGCCTGTCTATTAACATTTAGCTAATCAGCGCGGTATGTCCCAATTTGAGTCTTATAAAAGTAAGAGTTATTAAATAATCGAAAATAATTTAAATTTTTGACAAATTTATAACTTTTAGAAAAGTATTGCGATTGGCACAAGGCGGTTGATCGTATAGAAATCGAAAGTCAAGCTGGCATTACTCTAGCATGGTTGTGGCTTCGATGTAAATACAGCACCATGCCAGAATCACACCAGCTTGGTGCAGAATTAATGATCGATTATACGACATGTGCCATTCGGGTACGGGACAGGACAATATGATTCAAAACAAGATGAATTTTTGTTTTAAAAGTGGAACTGTCCTGTCAAAAAAGTGTGCAACGGGATAATGTAATGTTAAGAAATTATTATGAACACTTATGGAATATTGCAGGCCTTGAACAGTTAGGCTTTAAGAAAATTGTCTTCTTTATTTCATATTTGAAATAGATAAGGTATTTGGTCAACATTTGTATTCTTTAGTAATGTCATAATCCCACTAAAGTACTATTATTTGTGTTACAATTATTGAATTTAGCTAAACGACGCATTTTTGTTCTTAAATTGTCTATTTGTTGTAGCTATGACTAGTATTTGAAGTGAATTGAACTAATGTCATAGAAATTTAATAGAAAACAAAGCTTACAGTCTTCACAAGCAGGAATTTCATCAAAAGAGTATCCCATAATTAATTGAATCTGCATTATTTTAAGATCTGGGTTTGAGTGTGAGGTCCAGCGAACTCAAGATCGCAGATTTAATAATAGCCTGTTCAAAACTGTCTTGCATCGCATATAGTCCAAAATAAAAGCTAAAATAATTGTTTTCTTCAATTTACTCGAAATGAACAATTTATTTAAATCTTGTTGAGGGTCACTAAAGTTTAAAAATCCTTCAATATGTTGTTATCCTCCATTACATCGCAATCTCATTAAAACAATCCTCAATCCATTTCATGTAATTCACAATTTATATTATAAACACATTTTATGTCCATAATTTAAAACCTCCCAATTTAATACTCACCAAAAAATATAAAGTATATAGAATATTTCCTTTTTTGTGTCAGAAACTGCAATTTAAAAACTATTCTGAATATTTTGAACTATTTTCGTTTATAAAATCCTTCCAACTATTATAGCATGTACACTAATAAATCAATCACTTCATGAATTTCATTATAATCACATTACTATAGGTCATGTTTTATATATTTTTTAGGTTATTATCACTTTCCAAGATTGACCGAAATTTTCACTCAAATAAATTTAAACTCGTTTTATTTTTTTGTTACTAAACTGTATGCCGCGCGGGTCTTATTTCACTTTAAGGATGAGAAACGAAAGAGAATGAAATAAAAATAATCAATTTTGCAACAATTTGTGTCTTAAGAAGACCGTGATTCCCGTTGCCATTTTTCACTTTCATATGTTAAAGTCAAGAAAACAGGAAAAAAATTTGTATATTTTTTCTCGGAAATAAGGCAATAGCACTATATGTAAAAGACCTTGGCCGTTGTTTTGAAAAAACTGGATATCCGCTTCGAATGACTGCCAACAATGACACAACAAGATCATCCTCGGAAAGGAATGTGTGTACTTTTTTTTATGAAGACAGGAAAATTGAGTTGAGCGAAGCACAGTAGGGAAAAAAGCTGAATTTTCCTTACACATGACACACGAATGAACCAAATCATTGAATAGAATATGGGATGGTCTTGTAATAATTGCCTGCTAACTGAGTAAGTGTGTGTGCCATGTGAATGGATAATGTGTATATAGTGGATAATATTTTCAGGAGACATTACAAATATGCGATGTGATGATGATACCTTACTGACTATTGCCTGAAAATGAAAATTTTCCGAGGGCGTGGCTTGAAAAAAAAAACATTTTTTTTGCTGCGTTTGAGAGGAAAATTTCCATTTCCATCATGGAAGGGATGTAAAAGATGAAGAACTCTTCTTTATTTCTTATGTGTTGCAAATAAAAGCTTCTTTTCATTCTATTCATAATGAAAAAAAAAGTTATTATTATTTTATAAGTCACACTATTTTCAATTGTATTTTAAGGATATTACGAAGAAGAATTGAAAGCTGACGAACAAGCGGCTTTTCGCACTTCTTTTACTGTGTTTCTGCTAGTGTAGTTTTTTTTTCTAATTGCATCCATGTTTCAGTCTATTGAGGAAAATCGAATTAAATTGCAGTAAAATTTTTGTTTCAAACTGCACATTTTTTATTTAATAAAGCTCAAGTTTTATTGTAGATTGATTGATAAAAGTGTTGACAGTCTGATTTTTAATTCTTAGATCTGTTAAAAATGAGAATTTTAAAGTGTAACTTGGTTTGATTGTGATGGATTGGCGGTTTTAATAACTTTGTTGATATTCATAAGATAAAAAAAAGAAATTTTGAAATACGCATCAGCACAAATTAAACCAAATGAAATCAAAAAGTATATAGGACAATATCAATTGATTTGAAATAACTTTCCAAAAATAGCAATATTGAAATGAAAATATAGCAAAAGATGTTTATTAAGACAGCCAAAGTGTAATAGATCGTTTAAATAATGAAGAATAAAGTGTGAATAGTATCCACTAAATGTCAGTAACACTAGAATATTTTAATACGATTGAATATAGCTTCGATCAAATCATACAGTCTATTTCAAACTGTTTTGATCGACAATAAACTTTTAAGTCGACTTATTTCATTGCCTAAATTGAGTTAAACTATATTTATTCAGTAAATAGATAATGAAGGAAAAGCCATTTGAAAAGTAATTAACCTATATCAACTATTAAAGTGAATTCAATTTCTGTTAAAAATTCTTGAAACTCTTTTGTTACACGATTTAAAGAATCAGCTTTTTTTGACCATTTCGTAAATAATTCGTTACATATAATTTGGGATTCGCTGTAACAATGACTAATGATTGAGCTTTTATCTGATTTTGACTTATTTATGAAATCTTTAAACATGCAATTAAACAATCTTACTTAAATCAATAACATCATGAAGATTAAGATTTTGTGGGAAGTTAGGTTGACTATAATCAGCCAATTCACAAAATCGAGGTTGCTTTCGTCCACTGCTGAAAACTTATTCAATCTTGAAGTATTATTAGGCAACAGAACTGAAATTAAAACAAAGCAATGTTTTTAAATGACAACTTTACTGAACCAAGAGGCGTTCTGAAAAAATAATGCATCATAATGAAAAGATAGCTGAAGACCTCTAGAATAGAACAACTTCTCAGAATTCCATTGTTTGTCTTTCAAAATGAACATTTTTTTCGGACATCATTCATGAGCGATTTTGAATAGCCTAGCTGAGATTAAGCTGCAATTTCATATTAAAAGCGAAATCTTCAAATTTTAAAAATTCTCTAATATTTAAACGAAACCTTTAACATAGATAAATCTGTGAATTTCACAAATTACATCACGAAGTAGTGTCCACAAAAACATTGCGGCGCAACTCTTTAACTTCTACAAGAAGACTGAAAATAAATTTTCGAATTAAATCTCTAAGGATAACAAATAATTGTTAAAAATAGTGAATCATGATGATATCTGAAATTAAAATTTAGGTCTTACCTGAAATACTTAAAATTGTTTAAAAATCTAGAAAAATAATTAAAAAAAATTGTCAAAAAACAAGTAAAACTAATTGCATCCCACACTCAAATGCCCTAAAGTGATTAATTTATACACACAGCTGCACACAGCATAATGTAGTATGTAAAAAATTCAATCAGAATTTCCAGGTGTACAAAATGGCAATAAAAATGTAATTAATGATGTATAATAATATTAACTATGCATACATTTAAAATTCATTCTCATATCGTCCACAGGAAGAAGTGGAAGGAGTGCTATAAATTTATCCTTTTAGCTAGTTAAAAGGAAATATAAATTAACATGTGCGATTATCAGCATTTTATCCATTTAATAAAAAATAACAAATTTTTTAAATGAAAAATAACATTTTTTTAGTTCTTGTTAATTTATTTAATCCAATCAGCCCTTCACGAATAGAAAAGAATAGAATTTTGAAGATTGTAATCTGCAATTAAGGCTGTTATTCTATTCCTTCATACAAACCTCTTCTGGAACATTAAAAATAATTACACATATCAAAACGACCAACAACCGTAAACATAAATCAAAGTGTATTGAGAGAGTTTATCGAATGAGCAACAATAGCTGTGTTGAAGTGAGTTGCATAGATGAGGAAGAGTCGTAAGGTCGCGTGTAGATTTCATTGCACCGGAAATGTCACGTGACATCTTTTATGGATAGAGAAACCCTCTGAATAAAAATGAAATATTTTTTGTTATGCAAAAAAGTTCTCATCTACTGTATAAATAAGCTATTAATTATATTTATTATGTTGAAATTTTTATTAAAGAATTAGACTTTTAATACAATATTTTTTTCGGGCAGTGATGTTCATACTTTTTTGTTTTATATACTTTTTTTCATCATCTTGAAAAACAAAGTTTTCTTTTTGACTATAAATTGATAATATATTTATACCATAATCATAATCATACGTAGCCTTATAAATCAAAAATGGTTTAATTTATACATCTTTTTTTTTGCTATATTTTGTCATTCTTTTTATTTTTTTGTCTTTGTCTTATCTCGAGCAAGTTTTTCCTACCTACGTCAATTGGAAAAATATATAAATATAGAAAAAACTGGAAAGGGAACTAAATTGTGTTAATTGATAATTCATTAATGAAAATTTATGACTTTTTCTTGATGTTTTTTTGACTTTGTCGTTTGAACAAACTTTTCGTATGGACATTCTGACTATGATTATTAATTTTTTAAAGCTTCCTTTTTCTTCAATCGAATATCGGTGATAAATTTTTTTTGTAACGTTTTCTGATGTATTGAGAGTCATTGCCATTATGATTTTTTAAGAGATATTACTCAAAAGATAGAAGATTCAGTTTTTTAACAGTGAGTCTTAAATAAAATAAGTAAAAGTTGAGTGGTTTTGAGGAATTAAACATTATGAATTTTTAGATTAGTTGACAAATCTTCAAACTTTAAATTCTTTCAAAATTAATTTCATCGCTTAATAGCTTGTTTTGTAGTATTAAATCTTAAGATTCGAATGATTAAATTTTGAAATTGTTAAAAACATCGTGTCAAAGAAATTAAAGTCATTTTTCCAGGGGTGGAAAACAACGTTCTTTGCTGTTAAATTTCAAAAAAGTTAAGCTCAATACTATAATACATTTTTCAAAAGTAAACATTGAATTAATTTTAAATTAAAATTCAAGTTATTTCCAACTGGATCTTTGTTAAGCTTAAATAATTAAGCTTCTATCATTTTAATTGAACTAGTCTGTCCGTAACAAATTACGGGCAGCATTTAAAACTTTATATGAAGATTACCGAGATTACAATAAACAAACAAATCGCCATTTTGGATTTGTGTGGTGTTTATATTATTAAATTCTGGATGCAGTTAAGATTGTTAATTTGTTGATACAATGCCAATTTACCAACAAAATTTAACGGGAAAATAAGTGGTCGTTCGTCCAAAATTAACAGTCTTTTTTCCAAAAAGAATAATGAATTCCTAGGTATTTCTTAAATTGCTTAAATGTCGCCATAACTAGGATTTGAACTGTTCAAATCTATCAAAACTTGGTTTATTAGTTCTGCATACTTTTTATTAAACTAAACTTGACACTGAAACATCTATAAAATGAATCATCTTTTGTAGCCAAGAATTAATGTGAAAAATCTCAATGGAAGAATTGTGGAAGAAAGTGAATAGCTAACGCTTTTTTTTCATTCTCTTGACAGGATTATGCATGCATCAACCAAATAGTTTACAAAGATCTCACTCTCAAAAACCCTAGTAAATCGAAGAAATATTTCTAGTAATAGTTCATATTTAAATCCTCAAACTCACTTTCAAATCAAACAAAAAAACTCGTATTTTCATCACAACCACAAAATGTAAAATTAAATTGAAAAACTTTCTTTTTGTTCCTATAGAAGCGATGAACATCAAAAATTGCATATAAAAAATAAACTAATCTTATAATCTAGAACCCAATTTACAAGCAAATCTTTCAATTTTTTTCTTAATTAACCTAATAAAATAATCATCTTACAATTTTTTGATTGAATCATTTTTTTAAAAAATTTCCCAAAGTTTGAAATTAAAGGAAGTAAAATTTTATGATTTCAGCAAAGCTTCTTTATCATTCATTCAAATACTTATTCTGTCATTTATTTTCATCATTCATTAACATTTTTTTTAAACTTTTATTAATGTTTTTTGTGTGTTTTGTAATAAGGGCGGGAATTAATGATGTTGTACCAACATTTGATATGGAGAGATATTTTTTTTCAGCGAGAGATTGGAGCGAGTTTTTATGGTCGCATAAATGAAAGCAAATGTAAGTAGCTGTGGCAAGTATGCTGAAGGAAGAATAAATGACTTTTTTTTTGTTCATATTTTGATAAATTTGTTCATCTCACTGATTCTTATGTTTTTGTCATGTTTTATTGATATATTTTTGCTTTTATATATTTTGTTATGAATTTAAGCTGATTTTATAAATATGTTTTGTTGTTTCTGTGACTTTATATTCTCATCATCATGTTTTTTTTTCGTAAAAGAGTTTGCTTGATTAAAGAAAGTGAAGAACAATATATGGAAATAGATTTTTTTTTATTATTTTATTATTTTTTTCATGCTCGCCATAAACATATATGTTTATTATTGTCGATTTATAGCTTTTTTTCTCGTTAAGAATTAAAAGCTATTACATTTATATACACGTCGAAGGAATTACATGCATTTATATCAACACTCAAAATATAAGATGTATTGGAATCAAATTTATGTTGAATTGGAATCAAATTGGGTTTGAAATTCTTTTGTAAATTAAATTGCAATGTCAAAGTCAGATTGTAAATTATTAGGAATGAATTTTGAACTGTACAGAAATGAATCATTTTGGATTTTGGCAAGTAAAAATCAAATTGATATTTTGCCATAATCGCAGATAAACCACAATTGAATTGATATTTTTTGGGAGTAACCTTATCTAAAATCAGTTCTTTTGGCTTTCCTTACAATCTTAGATCCCCTTTAGTGATGCATAGGATCACCATTTGCTAGTTTTAATGCAATCAAATTTTTTTAAAAAATTTGTCTCGCTATCCTAATGATGTACCATCCGTATTTTGTAAGAGGTTCATAAGCACATCACAAAAAAATGGTCACTGTAGAATGCCATGACCTATGCACATCCTGTATGTGAATTATACATTTTTTTCGTTATTGTGGATTTGATCAATTAACTTTTGATAGTTTTTTTCAATTGGGGTTTGGTTTAGGTCAATCAATGGGCTTCTTCAAAACTTCTGTCTTATGGTTAAGCTGTTCATCGGATTTTGTCAATAAATGCATGAAACCGATTTCTGTTCAAAGAGAGGGACAGACTAAATTTTCAAGCATTTTTAAGAAAAATATGTTCAAGAAAGCGGGACTGTTCCGCTTATGGTTTAAATAAGTGAGAAATGAATAATTTAGAATCGTAAAAGTATGCATTCCTAGTAGTGTGAGCCGTTAATTAAGAACAATCTACTTTTAAATTAATATCAGCTAAATTCTAAGAATGTAGTCTTAATAGTCCCTCAAAACCTTTTTTATCAATTCAAAAACGGCCACAAAAAATTCCAAAATCAAATTCAGACCCAAGCACATAGGGTTCGTTCACTTATTACGTAACGCACTAGGGGGGGAGGGGGGGTCTAAGATTTTGTTACGGTTTGTTACAGGGGGAGGGGGGGGGGGGGTCTAAATTTTGTTACGTAACTTTTCAAAAAATATATTTTTTCTATATTAATTTTAAATTTTTTTATCGTTAAATTTTAACTTAAGAACTTTTTAGAATCACCGAAAAATTATTCACAAACGTATAGTTAATACTAAGAAAAAACCAAGAAAAGTAATATGCAGACGTGAAAAAGAAGTATTAGTACAATTGCAAGAGGATTTGGATTGGGTAGAAGCTGAGAACTTGGATATTGAAGAGGAACGTGCAAATACTGATATTATTGTTGAATATCAAAATGTATTTGCAGTTGAAGATCATTTTCAACCAATTTGGGAAAACGACTAATGACTTATTAAGCAACCCTAACAATAAATTTGATTCCCATATGGAGACAAAGGAAAAGGATATAAATGTTCATCATCCTTTTATTAGATAAACGAAATATCTTGTGTATCTGCGTGTATGTATGTGACTTGTTATCTCTATACGAAAGCATAACAGAGCAAAAATAAAAAATCATAAAAATTATTTTCCAATTTTTTAAATTTTTCAGTTTATTTACTCAAATCCAATAGAAAAAAAATTATAAAAGATTTTTTTTTGTCATAAAGCAATTTTTTTAAGGATAGAATTTATTTTTTTTTCTTCTTTGATTTGATAAGCGCAATAAGCTGATAGATTTCTTCTCATTTAAATATTGATTATAATAAATAAGATTAAATTTAATTATCAAATTTTTTTATTATTTTTCATTTAAAAATAAAGAAAAAACTTTTTCATTCCAATTCCATATTTTATTATTATTTTGTTTTGTCATCATCAAAAATTTTGGGGGAGCTTAGAGGAAGAAAAGTAAAAATAAAAAAAAATTTTGCGAGAGAGTAGAAAAGAACCAGAAAATGAGGCATAAAAGTTGTGCTTCTTAGGATGCCAAAAGCATTTTAATGGATATTCATCGTGGCGTCATTTAGCAATAGAACTCTTAAAGTTGTTTGTCTTTTAGAATATTTTTGGTAAATTTTTTTTTTAAATATAATTTTTTTTTCTTAATTCTGTTCAGCGATGAATACGAACACAGTACTTTCTTCATTTCTTACTTAGTTTAAAGTTACTTGAAATTATTTTAATGTAGGGTTCTTTTGTATGTATATGATATCGACATTTTGCTTATATTTTCATTTATCTTTATCATTATTATTAATTAATTTATAATTAATCGCAAATTGTTGTTATTTATTTTATTTTTTTGTTGTTAAGTAACAAGTCAGAAAGTTCTTAGTCCATTTGTTAATGTTCACAATGTCTAATATCGTTTTTTTTGTGTCTTTTTTTGCATATTCAAATATCTTCATATATATAATTTTGATGACGATATAAAGCAGAACAAAATGAGATGAAAGGAAATTCTGTTACTTCTTCTTCGTTTACATTCTTGTTGTTGTGATTATATCTTTACTAAATCTTATTTTTTTTTTTCGTTCAGATTATAACCAGATTAAATTAATTATAGTAGTTTCAATTTCAGTCACCTTCAGGAGCGCTTGGGTCAGAGAAATGTCCTCTAACGTCTAATTGTGTAGCTAATTGTAAAATTATATGAGCTAATGATGGATGTTCTAAGAGTTCAGGACCTGGCAAGGGCGGTTCACATCTCGGCCTCATATGCCGTCCACGAAAGCTTCTATGTAATCGTAATGCCACATCACAGAAAACAAATCGAAGTATTAATGTTCGTAGAAAGTCATCGCCGAAAAATTGCACATATGATGAATCTGAATTGGGAGACAAAGGAAGTTATGATTAGATTTGCAGTGACTTTTAAAATTTTTTGGAGCCTTAATAGTCTCCATATGTCTATTAGGGGTCTTTCACTTATGACGTCCGAAATTAACGGTCATTTTTCAAAAAAGAACAATAGTTTTCCGGGAATTTCTATTGTTCTTTTCTTGCTGACCCCCCCCCCCCCCCCCCCCCCCCCCCCCCTTGACGTCATAAGTGAATGGCCCCTTAAGAGTTTTCTAAACATTGATAGACTTTTTCTAGCCTTGTTACACTTTTCAGAGCCTTAGGAGATGATTCAGAACTTTGGCAATCATCTTAGAGTCTTAACAGACTCCATTGAGCCTTAACCGGTTCCATTAAGCCTTAAAAAGGATTCTAAAAGTCAATAGAGACTATTTAAACCCAGTACAAAAACTTAATAGACTCATCAATGGCCAGATAGACTTGTCAAAGTTTTTTTAAAGTCTTGCTTGACTCTTTTAAGGCTAAAAAGACTTGTCAAAGACTCTTCAGTGCATTGACATACTTCTCAATGTCAATAAAGACTCTTTAGTACATTGACAGACTCTACAGAAATTTAAAAGTAGTCTCAAAGCCATGACAGATGTCTCAGAGCCTTAACAGACGTCTCAAAGCCTTGATAGACTCCACAAAGTCTCAACAGACTCTTCAAAGCCTAAAACAAGTCCCTGAGCGCATAACTAGACTCTTTAAAGCCTTAATAGACTCCTCGAAGCCTTAACAGAATCAACAGAACATAACCTCCACTTAAAACACTCCAAAAAAGCTCACCTATGAATCCAATTCCTTGCTCGATCTCGTCCATTCGACAGCGTGTCACAAGACGCGATGCTTCAGTGACGAAACGATCAATATAACTTTGACATCGCTCCCAATGGTGAATTGCAACGTCTCCAACATTACAAATATAACAAAGTGCAGTAAGTGGCGAATGCAAAAAAAGTGTAAATATTGAACCATGATGATGAAGATCTGCTGTAAAAATGAGGAATCATTTCATTAATTAAGCTAGACTGAAGGAGGAAAGGGAAATTCTCGAGAACCAACCTTGAAAATTTTGTGGTACATCTTGCGGAGACATAAGAATCACTAATGGTTGTCCGAAGTATTTTGGAATATGAGCAAACACAAAGGAATTATCTGAATCTATAATAATGAACAAAGGGCGACGCGTATAAGGATATAAATCGCCGGGATATAAACAATGAGGTTCTTTATAATGTGCGACAGTTTTTCCACGTGCAGGCACTGCACTATCTGTGCCATCTCTTTTCACACTTGTAGCTAAACCTAAGCCTCCTAACTCATATCCATCTGAAAGTTTTGAAACATTCTTTTGAGATTTTAATTCCGATAATGAGGAAGGTGTCAACTCACAGTCCTGCGGATGTTTCGTAGTCGAGAAACAACCATCAGCAGATATATAAAGCAACAATGCTCCTCCGGGAGGCAATTCTTTAAACCCGCTTGATAAGAATACCATTAACTGACTTAGTGATGGCTTATAAAGTAAATACTTGTGTGGATTATCTCGAATTGATCGGCGATTATCACCATTTTCTATATAACCCTTTGAACCAGGCACATAGGTTGTTGTGGGCATTCGATTTGTTGCAGGACTGGCATCTAAAAATGAAACTTTAATTCATTATTATTGAATTATTTTCGAATATACTGATTGGATGGGTTGTATGGTGTCATAAGCTTAATTCGACAGTCATGGGAAGATACAATAACATTCTTTTGGGTACAACAATTATGACAGGCTCATTAGACTCTACTAATACTTACCATGTGGACCTCCGTGTGTCATTGGATGATGAGGCATCACTCCATGATGAAAAGACTCTTGCGGCTCTCGCTCTAATGTTTGAAGCATTCTGCAATACCAAAAACAAATAAATTACTTCAAAAAATCAAAGCATATGCTTAATAATTTCTTTACCTAAACATATCCATAGTCAATTCACTAAATTTAGCTTGTTCGACAGCTGAACCAACGATAAGAATCTCTTGTAACGACAATGTCATCTGTGGTGAACGCTCACATGGTGGTGTTGTCAATGGAGATAATCTGGAACCAGAACCACTAAATTCAATTAAACAGTGTAGACATATTGATTTGATAATATAATTTAATGGCCCGTGCTTTCGTAATTAATGAATAATTGTTTGGTGAAATGGCAATAAATTAAATGATGTAAAGTTCCAATGAGCTTTTAATGAATGAAAATGAATGATTTTTTTTTAATCTTATGTCAAGAAACTTTCTTTTAAATTTATGAAACAAAGCAATAATCAATTTTCTTAAGCATAAATCATCATTGAGCATAAATAAAGCAGCAGTCATAGTCATATGTAGAAGGAAAAAAATGCAATTAACATTAACATAATGTTAGCATAAAACAAAACTCAATTACAAATTCGAATTTATGTTTACTCGAGACATAAAAAAAAATATACAACTTTTATGTATGTTTGGCAATATGTCAATCAATTAATTTAGAATTAGAGATAAATATACCGGGTAGCACAATA
This sequence comes from Chironomus riparius, assembly GCA_917627325.4. Taxonomy (NCBI): domain Eukaryota; kingdom Metazoa; phylum Arthropoda; class Insecta; order Diptera; family Chironomidae; genus Chironomus; species Chironomus riparius. The sequence continues at coordinate 45,775,857 of OU895877.1, forward strand.
ATGGGATGACATCCATTAGCAAAATACACTTCTTGCGAGGAAGAACATTGAATGTGGGGACATCAAGGATGTTGAAATGTCAAATTCGATATGAAAATTGGGTTTATTGTGACTTAATAATGAGCTATAGATGATTAGTTCCTTGAATTCGCATATTTAATATGTGACATCTCATTTCGTGGCCCTAATCCAGCTATGTCATAGATGATATATCATATATAATTTTAAATGACTTTAAAGTGCCCGATGATTGGAAAAAGATTTTTCTAATATTACGTACAGGTTTAGGATTCCAAAAACTACGTTTTTAATGGAAGTTATAAATGAGCGAATTATTGGGGAATAGATGTTTTCCAGCTTAATTTAAAAAACTGATTCAAAATTATGGAAAATTGAAAGAAGATGACAATTCTATAAAAATCCAAGCTCATGATCAGCCTTAATTTTTGTCACGGGACGTCTGTAAGTCAGGAAACCATTAAATCCCGAAAAAATAATTTAATCAGCTAAATTCTGTTCTAAGCATAGCTCAACATAAGATCCATCTGGAAGCTATCTGAAGTACAATAGAATGAATTTCATATGAAAACCTATGCTTATTTCGTAACACTTTAGAATTGAGATGTCAGAGTAGAGAGGAATCTAAGGTTTCGAGTCACATATATGCGAATCTGTCAGTGCTAAATCTAAGCCTCTATAGCGCGAGTGGTTTGATAACAGACCCAATACCTGGAACTATCTTTTGTGAGGATGTGTGTTCGATTCCCACTGGAGACTGATCTTCTCAATCATTATAAAGAAATATTGTAGATATGACATTGCAAGAATGTCCTAAACTTGTCCTCTTTAATTCTCTTTATTTCACAAAATGATAATATCCTTGAAAAATTCTTAAGAAATAAATCCTGTCACCATTTTCAACATCCAGCAGTGTACATAAGTTATCACGACTCCACATTGGCACAATTTTACTTTTTCAAAAAAAAAAAAGCTAGGACTTTCCAGAATATATAATCCGAAAAGACCCGTATGCTAGCTTCCACTTGCAGCAGAAAAAAAAAGTTTTTTTTTCTGTTCACACAGTCACAAAATATGTCATCATACTAAATTTTTATCACCATATGGCACTGTATCACCATTATTGTGTCACACGGAAAGCCGATTGAATTCAAATAATAAGATACATTAGCATCATTCGTACTCAAGTTGAAAAAGTTAATGGATGCACACATGAGAAAGAAATGAGAGTATTTTTTTTTTTGTAGATATAGAGATTTTCATGTCTATAGGCCTTAAAAAATTTCATAATGCATTGAGGGACAATTGAGTCAAATTTAATAATTTATCAATCTTCTTCACAAATCGGATATCCTAAAATCTCATATCGAATTTATATGTGGTTATATTAGGTATGTATTGATAATAATATCAGTCGATAGATAGATTAAATGAAGACAAGGAGGAGAGACAAATCGATAAACAATTGAATTTTTGAGGCATTGTTTTTTTATTTGGAAAGATTGAAAGTAGGAAAGGGAAAGAAATAATAATTGAAAACACGGGCCTACAAATCATAATATTTTGTAGATTAGTTTGTTTTGTTGTTCAACAAAAAACTGAAAGAATAATGATAGATCTCTACTCTAAAAGATGGAAATTCATAAAACATAATACACATATCAATTCTTTTTCATATTCAAATAGATACTTTTTTTGCAGCATTTAGCAAAAACGTATAATAAAAAAAAGTCTCAAAAAACAAATAAAAGAATTTTCATTTTTTTTTGAATTCACTTTTCAAACTCATAACTAAGAAGTACGAGACAACAAAAATCATCAGAAAAAAGAAAATTTGTGAAAAACTCAAAATGAATGAGTAGAAAGAAGAAGTACAAAACATAATAAAAATGATGACAAAGAGGAATTGTAAAAAATAACAACAAACAACAACACTCACAAAAGAGACAATATGAGAGCATTGTATGGCGGATATAGATGCCACACATCCATTACATACCTGTGTGAGAGTACAATAGGATTTGCATTTTCAGCATGAAGCACCGACACAGCTGCATCAGCTTTAATGAATCCTTTTATTTCATCTAACACTAGTGCCCACTCTAAAGCATCTTCAGGTTCATAGCTAAAAGGTAGAATGAGAATTATGTTGATGTTAAAATTAAATAACAAGCATATATATATCCTGTAAAAACTCACGTTTGAGTATACTCCTGTATTTGTCGTTCCAATTCAATGACAAGCTCTCTCACAAGTTTCATTTTCTTTAATAATAAACATACAACGATAAATCTAGCATAATATCTCAGCTTTTTGACCATTAGATCTGGCCGATCTTCTTTACAAGCACGTGAATAATAAGCACGTCCGCGTATTGCAGCATAAAATGAATATGCTTCATTCAAATAATTTGTTTCGCTTGTACGTAAACTGTAAATAGATTGATTAGTATATTTGGTGGATATTTGAAGTTTATTAAGGATATAGTGATGAGTTTGATGGATTCAGAGCTCTTGGCATGTTTCAAGCATTGGTTTGGTACTTCTAGGTATCTTAAATTGAATGGCAATCAATGGAATTGAATGGAACTTGCACATGACAAGATTAGTCAGGTTCTGAAGGAATCAAACATTGTTATAGATCTTTGATACTAAAAGGACGAGGTATGTGCTTAGTTTCAGCTATCCATAATACAAGTGGTGTAATCAAGGGAAGGGTATTTGGACATTTAACAATAAACCTCAAATTAAGGTTTATCAACTTGTGCCAAGACTATCTTGACAAAGATAAACCAAGAACACAACAGCTTGCATCCTCAAAACCACCATCACAGCTCCTTATCGACTGCTAACGACTTACTAATAGTGATAATACAATTGTCCAATTTTACTAGCAATTTCTCCTATCTGCCATCGCTTTAAACCATATTTTGAATCAAGTACTAGCCGATGTTGCTGTTGGAATTTCCATAGCTTTGTGTACACATCAAAAGTTCGACCAAAATAAGCTTGCCACTGCCTGTGACCTACAAAAAAGTAAGAAGTGGAAAGTAGAAAGGAAGAAAAAGTTATCGTTTTGATCCAAAACTTTGCATAAATGCACAAAAGAAAGAAAAGATGTAAGATAGATCGTCTTACCATATTGTGGCAGGTCTCGTAAGCCATTAAATAGCTGTTTTGATTTCTCCAGCAGATGGCAAAATTCTAAAACAATTCTTCTATCCTGTTCCTCGGTAGAAGCCATAACCATTTTCTAATACAATACAAGTGTCTTCAGCAGAATTATATCATTAACTAATTCATAGTCCTAAGCAGCATAGCCAGGAAAAAAATAAGAAGGAAATTTGATGAATTACATATTGATATTGTTCGATTAATGATGATCAAAGTTAGACATGAATGAGGAACGAGAGAGAGAAAGAGCGAGCGAGGATGTAAAAAAAACTTGAAATATTGATTTAAAAAGTATGTTTTTTTTCGCAACGGCAGCATAATTAATGAGTAAACTGTGACTTGTAAATGACTAAATTGCTTCCTTTTAATTCCTGAATGAATCACACGGTCGCAAAGAGAGAAGAAAAAAAGAATAATTTTGAGGAGGGAGAAAGACAGAAGTTTACTACAGAGAGCCGTGAAATCACATGTGCTGCACCACTACATGCACACAATTTTCCTTCAATAATCCGTGAGATGATGTATATGTGTGTAAAGGCACAACTACTGGAATTATTTGGTAGACGTAAAAATATTGATTTTTTTCCCTTATAAATTGGAAAATATAGAAATATGATGCCTTAATGTTCATTGAATTATTTCACTATTTTTAGATTACTCCATCGCATCAGGCACTTGATCATCTCAACAAGAGATTCAGTCATATGAAAAAATGTTTGATTGATGTGGAAAATTATTTGATAATAAATATTTTCCGAGAAGCTTGCCTAATGGAAGGTAAATTGATGACTTTGATGATATATTATCGACTATATCTTGTCAATGCAGCACTAACAAGCTTCAAGTTATTCCTAAAAACTGCACTAAACTCGCGTTTTAATGAAAAAACGATGGCGTCAAGTGGAAAAAATTTTTCCTCTCCCTCATTCAGCCAACATGTCCGTTCGTTCAATATTTATTTCAAATTACTTTTATCAAATTTGTTAGCTCCTATTTTAAGCGATAGTTTAACACTTAACTTTCACTTTGATTTAATAATCTAAATTGAGAGTATTAAGAATATTACTAAATATCGTTTTTATTCTTAAAAAATAAAAAAAAATATTTTTAAAAAAAATTTCCTAGCGCTTTTATTAGCTCCTACTTACTCACTGAATGGAATATTTACAAATTTTTCCTACACTTTTTTTTTCTTCTCTTTCTTCAACGTATTTGTGCTTGTATTATCGAATGGAAAGAAGAATGTGTATGCACGTTATATTTATTCACCCCTCGCATTCTCACTTGCTTATTTCCAATATGTTTTTGTATTGCACAATGAAAACGTGCTTCTATTCAAGGGTAAGAATTATTCTACCACGCTTTCTATTATCTGGAAATTAAATTGTGGAAGATTGGAAAGTAAAGAATCATAGATAAAGTATAAAACAAGATTGTTTATTTTCCCATGCATCACATTTTCTATTTTTAAACATTTCATTCAACTTTTCTCTTTCCTTGTTGACTGAAGAAGAGGAACACAGACTCAAGTGACGACTGCGTCAATGTGTAGTCATTAATTCCCAATTCTGTTTTCATTTTCGATAATTCACCAAATACTTCGGACCATTTCAAATCTGGCACATCGATGTGGAATGTCAATAAGCCCATGAATCGTTCCTTAAACTGTGCTTGCGGGAATGTCAAAACTACTCGTTGCTGAATGGCTTGGAACAAATTTTCATCATCACGATTTGTCATCATGATCTTGAGGATGAATCCTTTTGAAAATTTATTTTTAATGTGTTGGATGGAACCGATGCATTGGAATTCACCATCGACCATGATTGCTAGTCTTGTGCATAAACTTTCACATTCTTGCATGCTGTGGGATGATATGACTATTGCTTTGCCTGCATTTCTTGCCTTCTTGATGATATTCCATAGTTGTCTTTTTGCACGTGCATCTATTCCGCTTGAACACTGTGAAATATTTACAAGGATTAATATTATTAGGATTTTCTAGAGCCACCAAGGTGCCCTACCCTAGATTCAAAAGTTGATAATACACTGGGATTTAAAAACTATTTGAATGCGACTAGGATAAGTTTCCCTTAAAAAACCAGATCAGCACTTACCTCATCAAGGAACACCAACGACAAATTACCCAACAGCGACAAACAAGTTGACAATTTCCTCATATTTCCACCACTGTAAGCTCCAACAGTTATATCCAAATACTTTGTAAAATCTAACTCATTAGCAAATGCTTCAGTCAGATCATCAATCTCATCGCGTGGAACTCCTCTAAAGAGACAAAAAATCTTGATTGTTTCCCGTCCAGTCAACTCACTCAAAAGTGCATCATATTGTGGACAGTAACCGATTTTTTCATAAACTTTTGGAATTTCATTGATCAAGCTATAACCTCGAATCCAAGCGTTTCCAGATGATATCATTTCGTCACCTGTTAACATCTTAAAGACACTAGTTTTGCCTGTTAAATTAAAAATTTAATTAAAATGACAAAATGACATCCTTAAATCTTGTTAATTACCAGCTCCATTAACTCCCAACAATCCGAAACATTCAGCTGGTTCGACGCCGACATGTAATTGGTTAACAGCAAGATGTTTTCCATAAACTTTTGTTAATCCTCTAAGGACAAGATTACTGTCAATTATTTCAGTCGCTGTCTTGCTACGGACTCTTTCGATTTCAGCTATAACATCGTCATCTGCTGATGAAATCGGAGGCAATGGAAGATTTCTACTTGATAATTTGTATTTAATCCATGCGAATATAAAGTAATCCTTAAGCAGAACGATCGTCATGAATAAAGCACCACCAGCACCCATCATTGCAAGATTAATTCCCATTCCACGTTTTCCAAAGCTCCATATTTCACCTTCATTGTCATTGTACATTATTTGTTGAAGTTTCACAAAGATGTCAATCATCGAGAAAGGTCCGAAGAATATTCCAAACCAGTAAATTACTGATGCGATTCCTTCTGTAACTTCCTTATCGATAAAGTCAAAATATATTTGGTCCAAGATTGAATAACCCACATAGAGAATGGCAACTGTCAAAAAATAATGAAATCGTTTAAATTTCGCACTATTAAGCATAATGAAAGGAATAAAAAGAAGAGAAACAACTTACATGCCAGTGGAAACAATGCGACAATTGTTTCTCCAGTCGTGTGTTTCTTAAACCAAAACGACATTACATAAATGAATGGAATTACATTGATTGTATAGAATGTAAATGCTGTAAGATAAATAACCATATCCTCGGTTGTGTTGAATCCAGGTCGGTTTATTGCAACAACGATTCCCAAAATAATGAATAGGACAATGAGAGTCAATATTGTATCGATAATAAAAGACACGAATGTGAATAAAAATCTGTTAACTCCGCTGATGAATTGAAGAAGTTTTGACGCTGAAACTCGTTCCTTAATTTTTAGAGTAATGTGCAGTGAAGGCCAGTACATAAGCATTAAAAAGAATAGCACGTAAACCATTAGGTCGTCAAATTGATTTCTTGCATCCGGATCAGGTTGATAAGTCCATTCAAATGGATTATAGTGGTTTCTTATATCATATTCATCTCCTAATGATTCTATCAATGCTGCACGATGATAATGATTAAGTGCTACAGGCATTATACCACCTCTGTATGAATGAAAATTGTACCAAATAGTATCTGTGGCTTCTCCAAAAGTAGCTCCAATTTGATATCTTTGGTTTCGTCTTAGAAAGTTGCCGAATATGTAGTCTCGAACTTCTCTGTCAATGACTGTCACTAATGAGCCATTGAAGAGCTTTGTGTAAACTCCAACGATACTTGAATCTATTTTGTTTGTCTGGACTAAACCTGAAAACTCATCATAGAAATCAAATGTTCCAGATGGTCCTGTGGGTCCTGCTAAGAATACAAATAAGAACCAGGCTGATAAAATTGTATAGATAATCAAAATGACATAGTATCGTCGAGTAAAGTGAATCTTCTTCAGGAACATCGCGTACATCTGATTGAGCATCAATGTGACTGTAGATACTTTCGTAAATGACATTATGTTGTTGAATTTGACTGTGACTTCATGATCTAAGTGTGGTTTTATGTGCTCATGATCACCAACTTTAAGGAAGACTTCTTCTAGTGTAGCTAGAGAACATCCAAGACTTTGAATTCCAAGAGTCGTTGCATGTTCTTCTAAGTATCTAAAAATGCTTTCAAACTTGTCGATATATTCATCATTAAGTACGAAGATTACTTCAAGTTGTTCTTCTGATTCAATTGTTACATCCGGAGCATATCGACTTACAGCATCCAAAATTATTGAAGAATCACAGTTTGGAGATTTCACAACAATCAATCGATATCCGGAGCCAAATTTCTTCTTTAAGAAAAATGAAGTTCCAACAGTCTTCAACATTCCGTCACTCATAATTGCAATTCTATCTCCAAGCACTTCCGCTTCATCCATATAATGAGTTGTGAGAAGAATTGTGCGATTTTTCTTTTCGGCTATTAATAAATCCCAAAGACTTCTACGTGCATGTACATCCAATCCACTAGTTGGCTCATCAAGTACGACAAAGTTTGAATTTCCACATAAAGCATTGGCAATTGACAACTTCCTCTTTTGACCACCAGATAAGGTTTTGCTCAATTCATTCTTCTTGTCCATAAATCCCATCTGCTCGAGATATCTTTGAATCTCAAATTTGATTTCTTGATCATTTTGCATTCCTTTTAATTTACAGAAGAAAATTATGTGCTCACTGACAGTCAAGTCATTGAAAAGAATATTATGTTGTGGACATATTCCAAGTGACTTTCTAGCTTCAACTATATTCGTACGAATATCAAAGTCATTGATGTAGGCTGTGCCATTTGTTGGTGGAAGCATTCCTGTCAAGACATTCATAGTTGTCGTTTTTCCTGTAATAAATAGACATAATATTAGTTATCAATAATTAATCTGAGATAGTAAGCACTAGCCTCCTCCATTATGACCCAATAAGACAGTTATCTGATCTTCATAAATGTTCAAACTTAAATTATTGACAGCTGTAAACTTGCCAAACTTCCTTGTCATGTTAACAATCCTTACTTTGGCGTTCAAATGTTTTGGTTCCTCTTCAAAATCGCCGTGTGAGGTAAAATTGTAATCAACATTGTTTGTGTCATGTGTTGTGCTCTTATCACCTGTTTTTCTTATCATTTTGATAATACTTGTTATAGGGAAATGCCATGGCTGTGGAATTCCCACGTCACCAGGGAATACCTTCTCGATATAAAATGTCAATAACACGTGAATTATTGCTGATAAGACCATTGCAATCATAACTTCGCCGAGTGAGAAGTTAAAGCCTTCATAATGGGAAAATAAGTTTGAAAAGTTGATTCCAATTTGGTTTAATTCCATACTGAAAAGCATAGAAATGCCTTGTCCAAATGATGTATTGATTGGAAGCAGGAAGAACCATTTAACAGCATAATTCATATTCTCAAAGTTAACACTGTAGACATAGTAAGGAACGAATGTAGTGAAAAACAGCATGACACCAACATTAGCTGCTGAAGATGCTTTACTGAAGAATGTGCTGACTAAGAAGCAGAATGTGATGACTCCAATGCAATAAAAGAACAGAAATAGCCACACAATAAAAAAATTGCTTAATCCAAAAATTGCAGTGTCTCCAATAATTGGCAAGCACAGGAAGACAGTGACTATTGTGTATGTAATTGTTGTCATGATAAGGCATTTAATGAACCACGACAACCAATGGAGGACACTCGACAATCCCATTATTTTCATCAATTCCTTCATTTTGCTTTGACGTTCAGATGCAATTGCTTTTACAACAGTTGCGACCATTGAAAACATGCTGAATATCAAGAATATTGGCAGTACACTCAGCATAACACCTGTGAATATTTGCGTAACTTGATCATCAAACGGGAATGTGTTCATTGTAGTTTCTTTTAGATTAATATTTGAATTTGATGAAATTTCCAAAAAGCTTCGCTCAACTGCATTTTGCACAATAGTTATGCATGTTAAATCATAAGTTCTTGTGTCAATCCCGTAAATCAAAATTTTTGGTAGCACTGAGGGGGTCTGATAATGAAAGTTATTAAAACTGTTAAATATTATTTTCAAAATTCCAATCTCGCCTACAATAGGCGATAAAATGTGTACTTATGATGCCCAGGGGGGAGGGGGGTCGGCAAGAGAAGAAGAATAGAAATGTCGGAATCTATTGTTCTTTTTTGAAAAATGATCGTTTATTTTGGACATCATAAGTGAACAACCCCTAAGTCAAATGTTGACACACAATAAAAATTCATATCAATGCACTTGAGCTCAAATGTAATTGTTATCAAAAGCCATAAACGGATATTGAAACAAATTAGCAAAATAATAAGTCAATTTGAGTGATTATTAGCACTCGACAATAATTTGGTGGATGGGGAAAATTACCGAATGTGAAATGATTCATTTGAAATTTTTTAGGGGGGTTGGAGAAGAGAGGCTTAAATTTGGTAACGTTTTAACAAACAAACAAAAAAGCTAGGGGGACAAGTGATTTTTTAGTGTGTAATAAGTGAACGAACCTCAAAGGTTCTAAAAAAACCTAAACCTATTCAGATTAATTGTGATCCAGCGTTTTGCAGCTAATAAGAGTTTAACGAGTGAGGATGCGCCAAACCACTGCACTCAAACCTAGACCTACAATTAATAGTGGGATCCGAACCACTCCTTTGCTGACATTTCTGCCTGTAGCCTCCAAAGGAAGGCTGTGAGCCTCATTTCCAGTACATATGATTCTAAAAGGACAAGTGAAAAAATTTTCATGCCCAGTCTCGAACCCATGATCGTTGTGTCGGTATTGCAATAATTAGGTGAACCATTCCGCCACCGAGCCACTTCAGCTCATTTAAAGGTTCTAATCAAGCTCTAATAGCCAATAACAGTCTGTTTATAATTTTATCAAGAATTTATATAATGCTCTTATCAATTTAATAATAGCGATAAATTTGATAGTGCAAAGTGTAAAGGAGCGTAGTTAGGGGGTCCAAAAAACACTTCCCATCCCCATTTTGTGATAAACAAAATTTAAATCCTTGTTTGAAAAAAAAATTGTAAACCCACTCCTATCAAAAATCCTGATTTAGCTCCTACCGGATTTGAACAACTTACCAGTATGTCACCAAAAAATTGTATGGATGCTATTTCAATTGGCTCATTAATCATCCAATATTCATCATCCATTACTGATCTATCATTAAATCCTGTTATATTGACTTGATGATTTCTAAATGCATTTTTTAACAATTTGTCGTATGCTTCGTCTTGCGGATAATAAAAGACTCTTTCTAACGTTTTATTACACATTGAAAAGTTCGACAGACTAAATTCTCCTTCAAAGCGAAAGCCATAAACGTTGAAATTACTTTGAATCGAATTTTTCATCCAAGCTGTAATCACGACAATTATAATCGGAAAGACGATTTGAAAGATTCCTGAAATCGGACGTCTTTTTTGTAGGATCCAGTTCTTCCACAGAAGAATTCTCAATTTTGCGAAAGACATTTCACTTTCCCGGCAGTTTCAAGAGAACTGAAGTACATGCATTATAAGTTCCAGTATAAAAATACGTAGATAAGGGCGTTCTTATCATTATAGATTTGATAGCAAAGCGATAGTTGTCATATGTCTTGCATGAGTCATTTATTGATGTTTTGATAAATTCGATATTTTTATGAATGAAAAGCTCGAATGGTGCATTTTGGTCTGACGTAAGTTGATTTTTAGGAATTTTTGATCATAATCCTAGTTAGGAAAGATAAAAGGAGAATTCATATCAGTCAGAGACTCTATACTTGTTGTGATGACGACGTAAGTTTGATTTTAGGAATCAAAGAAAAAAATGCGTGTTTTGAATTTTAATTCTTATTCAATCGATTTTAACTAGCTAATAAGGTACTTAAGTGCTTTTTTGCTGCTCCTAGTCGATTGCTTACTACCAGGTAATTCATAATCTAGTTTAAAATTAAATCAATTTGGTCATTTATTAATATGTGTCCCATCAAAAACTGAGATTTTTAAGCCCCTCTTTCCTGCTTTGTCACAAAATTTCATACGAAAACTTTTCTTTTATTCACACCGTTTTCATGTGTGAATCTATTGGTTTTGTTCAGATTGAAAAATCAGTTTTTTTAATTTTGTGAGGATATGGAGCAAGATAGCTTAAAATGCTCAGAGATGAAAAGTTTGTGCCTTGAATTTCACATCTTTTGCAAAAAATGCATTTCCTACTTGGTTCTTTGCTCAAGAACATTTTAGGATGTTTTATTTATATTTGATGTAAGCACTTGAATATTTATGCAAAGTTTCAATCCATTTGGATAAACCCTCGAAGAAAAAAGTGACAAAATTGATTTTGACTAGGGTCGCCCCTAGTCCAAAATTGAAAATGTATTTTTTACTTGGTTCTTTGCTCAAAAAAATTTTAGAATGTTTTATTTGTATTTGTTTTAAGCACTAAAATATTTATGCAAAGTTTTAATCCATTAGTATAAACCCTCGAAGAAAAAAGTGACAAAATTGATTTTGACTAGGGTCGCCCCTAGTCCAAAATTGAAAATGTATTTTTTACTTGGTTCTTTGCTCAAAAAAATTTTAGGATGTTTTATTTGTATTTGTTTTAAGCACTAAAATATTTATGCAAAGTTTTAATCCATTTGGATAAACCCTCGAGAAAAAAGTGACAAAATTGATTTTGACTAGGGTCGCCCCTAGTCCAAAATTGAAAATGTATTTTTTACTTGGTTCTTTGCTCAAAAAAATTTTAGAATGTTTTATTTGTATTTGTTTTAAGCATTAAAATATTTATGCAAAGTTTCAATCCATTTGGATAAACCCTCGAAGAAAAAAGTGAGAAAATTGATTTTGACTAGGGTCGCCCCTAGTTCAAAATTGAAAATGTATTTCCTACTTGGTTCTTTGCTAAAAAAAATTTTAAGATGTTTTATATGAATTGACATAATTCTGACATAAATCACATACCAATATTACTTTTTGTAATGCATAGCTTAAAAAAATCGAAATCTAAAATTTTGACTACCCCGTCTGAATTTTGTTCATACTCTTCACTGTGGAAATCAAAAAACAAATTCTTTATCTTAAAACACTTGACAAAATAGCGACATAATTCAGGATTAATTACTTTTTAATAATATTTTAACATTAACGAGAAAATGTAGTTCAAATAAGTGTGAAGTATGGCCGAGATTTGGACCAAAATCAGCTTTACTGGTTCATAGTGTTCCCGAGGGTGACAAAATTCAAACTAAGTGTTTTTGTAGCTGCATAATTATGACATAAATTAGGTATAACTTTTGAACTGTGTCGATATGGGTCTCGGCCGTACTTCACGACCACCCTTCAAACTTATGCTGAGCAAATCTTGGTCTATCCATAAGACTTTTGATGGTACGGTGTGAATATATCCGCATTGGGTTTCTACCCGATAAACTAGTTTTGTTAAGAGTTCAGAGACAGACGGGTCTGAACCTCCCGATTCCTTTCATCAACATTCATCAATGGTTTTTAAGTAATTGTTTTGAGCCATCAGAAAACTAAGAAATCATGTCAGTAAATCAAATCAAGATCCAGTTGTCTAATAAGCAGAGATCGAAGCCGATTTTTTCGGCTTAACTCAATTTTTGATTTTTTTTGATAGAAAAAAGCCATTTAACACCCATTTCAAGTAGCTAAATTGAACTTTACATGCTTTACTATGATTCTGCGAAATATTTTGTCAGCATGTAGCTATAGGAAGCTCAGAATTTCAAGTTAAAGAATGTTAAGCCGAAATTTAAGCCGATCGGCTTAAAATCGGCTAATTTGAAATTCTGAGCTCACTATAGCTACATGCTGACAGAATATTACACAGAATCATAGTGAAGCATGTAAAGTTCAATTTAAATACATGAAATGGGTGTCAAATGGCTTTTTTCTATCAAAAAAAATCAAAAATTGAGTTAAGCCGAAAAAATCGGCTTCGATCTCTGCTAATAAGCTAAAGTTCAATTAATTGTCCCCGAACTCAAACTATAAACTTGTATCAATCAACAATCCATCTATTCATCCAAATATAACCATCAATTTTAAACAATAAAAGCTTTACCTTCTGTCAAACACCAATAAACAATCTTGAAATTAAATCCACATCTCTCCTTTGTGATTTATGTATAAAGCACATGCTGTTTATAATCAATTTATTGCAGAAGGTCAATTTTTTGAAGAAAAAAAATTATAATGATAGAAATTACATGATTAGTAAATTGAAAGGCGGGTACTGATAATGAACCATAAGTGTTCAAAATAATAATGATCATATGAAGGTCAATTATCTCTTTCAATTTTCAATTTTCTTGTTTAACAGCATATCTAATAATTATGCAATATGTTTCACCCATTTATCATGTACCATGCGATGTATATACTCAAAAAAATGAACATGAATGATGGTTCAAAAGAGACGATGTTAAGAAATAAGAAGAAGCTTAATGGGATCGTTGGCACATGACGTCAATAAGCTATGAGTTTGAAGAAGAAAAGACGGTTTTGGATAGAATGTTACTCAACTTTGAAGAAGTCATATTGACCTACCAGGCTTTGTAAGCTTTGGACATTACTGACCCCCCCCCCCCCCCCATCACTTCGACCAACTTCAACAGAAAATTTCTCATTTTTCGAATGATTTTTGAGAAAACCTAAAATCCCCATTTCAATTGGGTGACGTCATTGACGAACGATCCCAAATGCGATTCTACACATTTAACAGTTTTGCGGCACAAAGAGAGCTTTTTTGTGCAGAATGAAAGCGAAAGTCATCAATGATGTGCAATTTTATGGGGAATTAGATGTTAAATTTAATATTTTATGATTATTGCAAGACTTTTGTAGGTCATTAATAAATTCCAGTGAGTAATTTATCACTTAAAATGTTAAGGCTATCTAATCGAGCTTCTTCTTTACCTGGAAAATGGAACTACACAATTAAATAATCATTTTTAAATTTAATTTATCAAAAATATTTATTTTTTTCAATCTCTTTACACATTCATGGGATGGAATTTTTTAAGGGATAGAAATTGGAATTTTGGATGGAAGGGAAATTATTTTACAAAAAAAAATAGAAGTCATGGCAAGATGAAAGAAGTTTTATGTCGTAGAAAGTTAAAACATAAATCTCAAATTATTTAGACTCGTGGCAAATGGTTTCCTTCTGGCTGGAATCCATTTTCGTCAGCGATGTAGTTCAAGACAAATTCTTGACCGTCTGGAGCAACCCATCTGATTGTTCCACGAACGACGAGGGCTTCATTTTCTGTTCCTACATTCTTGAGTTCAGCTGTTTCTTGTCTGGATGTTCCATCGCTGGTTTCGTAGGCAAAGTTGTAGTTTCCGAGTCCGGTGTTGTCGTTCTGGATGACAGAAAAATGGGGAAATTGAGGTTAGAATTTTTTTTGAGGTTAGAATTTTTAAACTTTTTTTAAATTTGTGAATTTTTCAACTCTTTTGATTTTTGGTCATTTTATTTGGTAAAGTCTGAAGCTGCGAACTTTATCCTGTACTTTAAGTTTTCACATTTTATTTTTTTTATGAAATTTTTGACAGCTTCTGATAATTTTCACAAAGTCACTTCAGAATCTTCAATCAAAAAAGTTCCAAAACTTTAATTTTTATCACAAATTCACAGCAGTAGCTCAACTTATTCCAAAAAATTTAAATTTATTTACTTCGTATCTCAAGATTTGTGCATTTTTGCTATCATCCAATGGAGCAGCTAAGCTAGCGGCAATAACACAAGCAAATACAGCGAAGAATTTCATTTTGATAATTTTTTTGAGGAAGGATGAGATGTTTACTTTACTGAATGTTTCAAATTGTACTAATGAAGTTAAACCAAAAGATACGCTTATTTATATTAAAAGCAGCAAGGAGAGAAATAAGTAGAGAATCTGAACGCATTTACACACTGGCATTAAACGTTCAATGAATTTCCAACAACAACAATCTCTTCTCTTACTCAATTTCATAAAAAAAAATTGGAAATAATGTATAGTCACCTAGAAGAAGTAAGTATAAAAATATATAAAGTATAAAGCACACGTCAGAGACACTCAGACATGCCATTTGTTCAGTACACTACAATAATAATAATAACTATGCATGTAAATGAGTATGGAAGATGGTCAAAAAAAAGGTGAGTATCTGTGCATGCACATATATTTAATACATCTCATATTTTTGATGTAAATAATAATAAAAAACATGAACATGTAAAGTTGGATGCCGATGAACGATGGATGGATGGCGCATACAATTATGAAATCCATTTTGACTTCTTTATTACATTTCTGATGCTTATTTCTGTGCTCTTTTTGGATATTCATTACTAGAAAGAGAGAGGAACGACAATTAGGTTTCGTATGAAGCATGTCATTTTAACTAGAGATATTCAAAAGGGTGCTGATAAGGTTCTATCCTTCCTTAAACTTTTCTAATATTTTCCTAGAAATGCGAGAGATCAGGCTTCTACCCTTTCAAGTAATGTCAGCTACACATAAAAAAAATCTGTCCAAAATGAGTATGTGGAGCTGATTAAAATGATCAAAATGTAATAAATATAAGTTCAAACTGCTTAAAACAATCCAAATGATAAATCCAAAAACAGATCTATTGTAATCTAAGCTTCACATACGAACATGAGTCTACAGTGAGGAGTAAGAAATCTACCTCCTCCCTCACTGTCTACATCTCTGCATTCCCAGCAACAAAAGATGATTTTTGCACTCTCTTTATTGCGTGCCTTTTAAATGTCGCATTCTTCTAAGTTGATACACCTCTTTCAATTTTTTTTTATAGCTTTATTGAATATTTTGCATTATTTTAGCGCAAGCTCTCGAACAACATCGCCGTAGACACAACAAAAAAGTTATTTTTATGAATATGCCGAAATAATAAAAAAAATTGATGTGCAATTAAAAAATTTTATATGTGATGTGAGGGTTATAGCATAAATGTAGGTTAACTTGGTGAATAATGAGGCTGTCCCTAACCTCTGATAACCTTTCTCTTTTTTTGCTTCTTTTTCATTGCGAATGATGTAAATCAAAAAAAGACATTTGTGTGATGAGCAGTAGGAGGCATTATAATGATGCACCAATTCAACATGCTCGTAACAAAGCAAAAATCATTCAGCTCATGGAAATCTAAGCCGTGAAATTTAATTTATTTGTTTGCTTACCAAGAAAGCCTGAACTTGCCATGCAGAAATTTGCAGAAGCTAACAAAGTGCAGATTTGACTTAAATGCTTCATCTTTAAGTCACGATGTTGAGCGTAATTTTTTCGTGTCTAGCATGAAAAATTGGAGAACTATAACCCATGCAAGCCATTATTTAGCATTCAAAATATTTATGGAATTTTTGCCGATTTTGGCATATTCATTTCCTCAAGCTATTTTATAATCGATTGTAAATTGATACCTTAAGATGGATGATTTAGAGTCATGAGGACTGAGTCTTGAAATTGAGATGAGTAGTAAGTTTAAACGACGATGCAGTGAATTTATTAAGTAGCAAGTTACTTATTTTGAGAATTTGTGGAGCTGGAATGAATTTTATACATCCAAATTGATTTAAAATGGACCAACATAAGACAACTGACCTTAAATAATAACTTTGACTCTTAATTTCTCCATTTCTGTTTGTATAGAGCTTTATACAGCTCCAGACTTATGATCATGTTCTGACAAATCTCCATAGTCAATATTAAGAGACATTACAAATTCAATCATCAAAAATCGTCAATAATGCAATCAAAAATGTCATCAAAATAAAATTTCCTGATCCATAAGCATTCACAAGGTGAGAAGCACAGTAAAAAGTTGTAAAATTTATCTGTTGAGGGAAGTGAGACTTGACAAGAATGCGTCATTAAAAAATCTTCATTTTTAATTCAAAGTGAAAAAAAAAAACATTCTCAGATGCTTATCAAGCTGATGTACACCGTCAAAAAGAAGTGAGGAAAGACATAAATATTAATATTTATGTTGCTTTACATTATTTTAATGAGATGCATCGGACTGTTTGTTGTGATCTTCAGATTTTTTTTAAATTCATTGTCAAGATGGAAGAAGTGAGAGTCATGTGGCACTACATGTTATGAACTTTATATGATGACCAGGTCTGAAGCTTCTTTTTTAACTTAAAATTGACACTGCAACTACATTAGTAGTTAAACTGGTGCAATGTTGTAAACACTGACCTAGACAATATGTGGAAAAGGTTGAAATAAACGCTTTATCAAGACTCAAGATCATCGTCATTTGCAGATCTTAATCGAGTTATTTCAAATGTAATTTTCAATTATATCCAATTCAGATGAAGTAATTATTGCCTTTAGAACTTGACACCTTCATAATGTGAAGCATAAAACTTAATTAATATTATTAAAAAACTTGATATTTGTGGCACAATCATACTTAACATCCAAGTTAATGCACAAGCCTCAAAAATGAAATTTGCATGCAAATCGTCAATAATAAAATTCTAAATTAAATCACATTCAGATTAAACAGTTAAAATATGAGCATTTCACTCATGTTTCATGAATAGCCCGGATTGAAAGAATGAAGAGAATGGAAATAAATCATTATGCACAAAAGTAATCTCCAACGGGAATCGAGGAATTAATAATGTGCCAAAACAGCAATTCATTTCTTTTCAACAACTTTATGAATAATTTTATTATAAATCACAGATTTACTTGCTCAACTGAGTCCAATTATCCTTTAAAAAAAAGTCAAGGTATCAGTGTCTGATTATGAGTTAATTTACATGCATAAATACTATAATGAAAAGGATGAGGCTGTTAAAGATGCTGAAATCTCAATTAAATGAGAGGGCATTACCAACCAAATGATGTGGTGCTTCTAGGTGCCTTTTAAGTAAATTGCACGAGACTAATTTGCTCGAATCATTAAACTCGCGAACTTTAGACAAAACTTCAATAAAATTATCTATTAAAAACATCCATAAAAGTTATTATTGTCATTTCCTTCACATGGAGAGATGTTATAAAAATTAAAAAGGAATTTTTGTAGTTCCTTGCTCAAGAGCTTGACTTTTAATTTAGCGGAATGTTGCTTTTAATTTTAGTTACATTTGGTTTCATTCATTCACTGAATCAATGGAGTGTGCAACTGTTGAGCTGTAATTTTGTATGGCAAGCAACTGTTGAACTGTGATTTAATATGGCAAGCAACTGTTGAGCTGTGATTTTGAATGGCAAGCAACTGTTGAGCTGTGGTTTACGATGGCAAGCAACTGTTGAGCTGTGATTAAATATGGCAAGCAACTGTTGCGTTGTGTTTAAATATGGTGAGCAACTGTTGAGCTGTGATTTTGTATTGCAAGCAACTGTTGAGCTGTGACTTTGGATAGCGCGCAACTGTTGAGCTGTGATTTTGAATGGCAAGCAACTGTTGAGCTGTGGTTTAGGATGGCAAGCAACTATTGAGCTGTGACTTTATATGGCAAGCTTGATTTTATATGGCGCTTATCAGCAATTTGTGTGTTATAATTTTGGAATTATTGTCTAATTGCATTATTAATTATGAATCAGTGATTGATTGACAAATGATTCTCATTCAGCTGTTCCACACTCTTTATGGAACTAAAGATAACCCGACATCTCCAAATAAAAAATTAAATCAAGATAAAAGCTTCAGGCTTCTGGTATCAGATAATATTTCCTTACCATCAGCAATATTTAAAACATTATTACTGAATAAGCTTCTCATGGCATTGTCTTTATGATCTGCTGGCAATAAAATATGAAATGAGTGAATGGATTTTTGTCTTCTTTCCTTTTTCTCCCCAAAAATATTCAAGATGTTAAATTGATTACAAATCTTTTTAATTCAATATTGTACAATTTTTTTTATATTCACACCGTTTTCACGTGTGAATCTATTGGTTTTGTTCAGATTGAAAAATCAGTTTTTTGCATTTTGCGTTGAAATGTAGCAAGATTGCTTAACATGTTCTAAAATGAAAAGTTGTGCCTGAAATTTCACATCTTTTGCAAAAAACAGATTTCAAAGAAGAACAAGCTGAGAAAATCGCAAAATACGCTTTCTGTAAGCAAGCAAAAAAGCAAACAAGCAAACAAGCAAGTTAATCAGCAAGAAATCTCAATAACGAGACATCGTAGAGACTTCTAGTTTTTACATTTGATCCGTGCTGCTCTATAGAAGAGCTGTATTGTTTTTGGGCAAGATAGGAACAGCCGTTGCTTCAGAAAAAGCAAAAAACTTTCCTTTCTCACGAATTTTTCAAAAAAAAAGTTTACTGCGATTTTTATAAAATTCAACTTTTGACGTTAAGCTTTAGACCTTCAAACTTATGCTGAGCAAAGCTCATCTGACTCGCTAGCTTTATATCTCAAAACTTATGCTGAGGGAATCTCAGTTAACTTATCAAGCTTCATACCTTAATACTTATGCTGGG
Source organism: Chironomus riparius (assembly GCA_917627325.4). NCBI lineage: Eukaryota > Metazoa > Arthropoda > Insecta > Diptera > Chironomidae > Chironomus > Chironomus riparius. The sequence continues at coordinate 45,795,634 of OU895877.1, forward strand.
CAAATCTTGGTCTATCCATAAGACTTTTGATGGTACGGTGTGAATATAATCCGCATTGGGTTTCTACCCGATACACTAGTTTGTTTTATTTTTAATTCAAGGAAAAACCTTTAAAGGCACTTCTTCTTTAAATACTTTCGAATTTATCAAAAGTACAAAATTCACCTTAATATTATTGGCATACACATGAAATTGTACGTCAATTATTGAATGAACTTTTTGAAAGGAATTTCTTAACACTTCAAACAATGGATTGTTTTTGTTATGAAAAGTCATCATCATCAACCCATAGTCATGAAACTATTAATTTAATTTTATTTAATAGCATGAAATCAAACGCAATTTATTTAATATTTTACATAAAGCTTAAAGCTTTTTATTCTCATTCCCAATTTTTCTTTGATTTAAAACTTAACAATTAATATTCAACGTTTACTTTGATGGTATATGTGCTCCTTCTGGTCTGTAACCGTCCTTATCAGCAACATAGTTGAGTGTGATGGTCTCTCCTTCAGGTGTGATCCATGAGACTGAGCCTCTAACAACTAATTCTTCTGTTTCGGATCCAAAGTTGTTGACTACTGCTGATTCATCACGCTTGATTCCGTCACTTGTTTCGAATCCAAAGTTGTAGCTGTCTAATCCGATGTTGTCATTCTGAGAAGAAGATTGAGGTTATGTTAGCAATTTTCAAAATTTTAAGGATTTTTAGAACTTTAAAGCTTTTTCAGGATATTAGGGTATTTTTAATTTTTTTTGTAAGTTCTGGAAGTTTTCACTTAAGCATGAAGATCCAGTAATAATTTAATCCACAAAAAACTGCACTTTATCCCTTGCACGTTGCACTTACTTCGTATTTAAGAATTGTTGCATCCTTTGAATCATCAGCTGGACGAGCTAAGGCTGAGACGAGGAGAACTGAGAATACAATAACGAATTTCATGTTGATTGAGTTTTTAAAAAATTTAATAGTTGATTATTTGGTTTGAATAGTTTGATATTTGACACTGCACTGACTGATAAAACCAAAACGCACGCCGTTTTTATATTCGACAGACGTTTCTTCGTTTTGCTTTTTGGAGACAGCATTGAACCTTTTACGACTCATTGACAATCATTTACGAAAATGTCAATTTTGTTGGCTTGAACTAAATTTACAAAATCACGAGCGAAGAAGAAGATGTTATTGGACGTAGAAAATGAATTGAATTTGTGCATGTCTTGGACATGTAGAGTGTGAACTATGGGAAATACTTTTTGGACTTCTCTTTTGTTGTTCACATTCGCAGTTTAAGCTTATTGAGATTATTTTCAGCTGATGCTCAATGAGGCATACTTATTGATTGTTCTAATATCATTGAGCTATTGTTTTTGTTGAATAGTAAGCTAATTTATTATTGTTTGAGTCAATAGCACGATCATATAAATCAATGAACTCTCCTCACAGCTTTAATGCGGAATCAATAAATCACATGTATGCTTTAATTAGCGGTATTTAATAAAAGCTAATTAGGGATTCAAATAATTCTTGTCACTAAAGGAGTTCCATGAAAAATCTACCAAATATTCATAAAATTCATTATTCAACATTTCAGCTGACCAAACCTTGTTCAAGACATTTCGTTTTTTATCTTTTTTTTCAAAAAGCGTATACCATTAGATTGATATGATTCATTTACATATTTTGAGTGTTTCTCTTGATTGGGCAAAGCTCGCAAAGCAGCCGAAAGAAACAAGAAGAAATGCTCATAATTTTACATCGAATTAAGTGTCGCAAACGTTATTGCTAAAAAATGAAGCTGTTGATAATGTCATAAAAGATGTTTCAAGGCACGCAAGATTCTCATACTGGATCTCTTAGAGGAAATTACCTGGAATTATTTTTAATATAAAAATTCAAATTAAAACATTTAATAATCTTTATGAAAAATATGTTCATTTAATTGACTTTATAATTTTTGACACAATCATTTGATGAGTTCCAGTGAAATTGGCAATTACGAACAGTGCTTTGAATAGTACAAGACAATGTCATGACACTATTTGCTGATTTTAAAGATAAATTAATTTTAAAAAATTATTAAAACATGTTTGATTTTGAGCCTGAAAACTTGCCATAAGATTCACTAATTTATTGAATTTTCAAACACATAAAATTAATTAAAAAATTACAGAAGTCCTCGTGTTACTGATCGAAGGACTTAAGCGCATTTTTGTTTTAGCGATCAGTATTTGATTATCTATTTATTTTGAGTTCATTTACAGATCATTAGAAGATTAGAAGATCATTGATTTTAGTGCAAATAGCAAATAATTACAATGAATGCTCATGCTTACGGTCAACAAATAATTTGAACTTTTCCCGTTAAAAGTTGCACTACGAAAACATTAGTAATAATATAATTAAAAAAATTGAAAATTTTGTGTGAATATGATAATTTGAAGAAACGAATTTCCATATAGAAAAATTTTATCATTTAACGATTTTTTGAGATTCAAAATTTTTCAACGGTAGAAATAAATTCGAATTTCTAAACGCTCTCATCACGTGTTTTTTCATATGAAATATAAAAATCATTAATTATAGTACAAAAACACTGTTTCAAGACTTTTAAATGCGTTTCCCGAAAATAAAACAATGGACCTGAGCTAATAAAACAAACTAGAACTCTCTACGATGTCTAGTTAAAAAGTTTTTCTCCGCCCGAACGAACAGACAAAGTGAGATATTAAGCTACCTTTTCGAAACAAGTTTCAAAAATGCGCTAAAAATCCATGCTGAGATTAAATAGCTAATTTTATTCAATTGCTTTATTTTAAATAGAATTTTAAAATGCACAATAATGTATGCAACTAAGTTGCAACAATCTACTAAGAAGTCGTTCATAAATGACATACAACATTCAAGGGAAAAAGAGTGTCTGTGTCAGTTTCGGGACAGTTTTGGGAAGAGATGTCTAGGGATAATTTCAATATTAATATGCTGATTTCAAAGAGAGAAGCCCGAATGGCACATGGTGTAAAAACATCTGTCAATCTGGTGTTCAAGATGGCATGAACGTGGCACCACGTTCCAGCCATTTTTATGCCGTGTGTCTTTCAGGAAGCTTCACGGGTTGAGAGCATTATTCAACATTAATAAAAGGCAGTAACTTTTCATCAATATGTACCAACCCTTTTATTCCTTCATGTATTTAAGGAATATTATCATGCAGACTTAAATTCATATTAGTTTGCATGAAAATCATCGCTAATCATCCATCGATGACCAACTCCGAAATCAAAAGGATGAAACTTTTTATTGAAAGCTTTTAATAAGCTTTGTCTAACACCTGATATAAATATCATCAAAAACAAAGCTTAATATCGCTATTGTCTCATTTTTTTGTGAAGAACTTTTTTATTAAGTTGACAAAAACAGCTTCCAATATCAACAACCTAATTAAGCTAATAAACTTTTTATTGCTTTTCATGAATCCTCGTGCTTTTAAAAGCTTCACACCTTTCTCCTCAAACATAGCTTTGACAATTTTTGATTATGAAGCTCAACGGTAAACAAGAAGAATAAACAAAAGAGAAGATCCATAAATCTACTTGAACTTGAAAATATAAAAACTAGTTTGCTCATTTTTGGATTATGACAACACAGAAATCGTCAATTTTGGACAGATTAAAAATAGACTGACGATAAGTTTAAAAACATCCTTCGATTTTATTAGCGGTAATTTAGCAAGCTATCATCAAATATGTTTTTAATCGTTCGTATGTAAAAATAAATCCAATGACAATTTTTTGTAGGATTTAAGTATGCATCTTTACCATATATGAATTAAATGATAAAATAAAACATGGCTTGAGGTTACAAAGATGTTCTTGCTTGTACGATGGATTGTTAATGAAGTTTGAGCAAGCAAGCTTATAGATTGAAATTGAGTTCTCATATATGGAGATATGAGCCGGTTTCTAAGGGACCGTTCACTTATTACGTTCGCATTTTAGGGGGGAGGGGGGTTTGAAAAATTGTAACAAAAAGGAATTGGGGGGGGGGGGTAAGGGAGGGTGTCAAGAAGTATGTAACGTTCTAACTGTCGTCTGTCTTTTAAAATAAAGTTCACGAAAACAACATTTTTTTAAATTTTCCGGTTCAGGGGGGGGGGGGGGGGGGGTTGTGAGTTGTTACATATTGTAACAAGAGGGGGAAGTGGGGTGAAAAAAGTCGTATTTTTGCGTAACGTAATAAGTGAACGGCGCCTAATGTTATTCGGGATATCAACGATTTTCGATTCTAGAGTAGGACATCCTTTAAAAGCCTAATAGCCGACTCTTTGGTAATAAGTCCAAATTTTTTTTAAAAAGCAAATAAAGCTTTAAATTCTGCAACTAAATCAATTTATCAGCAGAAACAGCTTTAGATTTTTTTCGTTCTTGTTAAAGCCTTCAAGATCCGGTTTACGTTGCCTTCTTACCTGTTTCTTACACTTTGGTAAAATTCTCATTAAAATGTCTACAGCACTATGGCTATTAAAGTTTTAAAAAAACAGCATCTCCATGCAGGATCTATAAATTTAAAAATTGTTAATTGAATCAAAACATCACGAAAAATTTCAATAGTCTCAGTGCTCAGCTTATCTTAATGAACATTCCCTATAAATTATCAATAAAGGTCTATAATTGCCATAACTTCATTAATATGGAAAAACCAGTAGCAATCTGCCAGTTTATGACATTCGAAATGACTAAATAATAAGATAATCCTAGACTAAGAATCCTGTATCATCCACATGATCTTAATGCTTGCAATTTATAACAATTTAATTTCAAAATTGAATCTTTATTAACCAGTGTACGGCTTAAAATGTAAATAAACTTAATCGACTTACTTCAACGCATGTAAAATGTCAACACATTTATATTTCTTTGTAACCTAACGCATCATCAACAGCATCGTCGTCCTCTTCTAAGTTGTGCAAAAAAAAATTTTTATTAATATTTTAAGCACAGCAAAAAAAAACGAGACAAACTTGCTAATGGCAAATAAAAAGCTGTTGAGCTATTCGACCGGTTTTTATTTAATACTGAATTGATTTCTTTTGATGGCACTACTAACCTTGAAGTTACTTTTTATGATACCAAAAAAAAAAATCTCTCGGATAGTCTTGATCCGTAAAATTGCTATTATTAAAAATAGGAGAATCGATAAATAAAACTTGATGACCAAACCTCTGTATGTCCAATTTATAATTAAGTCAAGCTTGGCGATAAGGCAGCAAGAGTGAAACTCATAAAAAATGGAAATTATTAATGAATGAGTAGCATTTTAAAGGTCATTGTCACGAACATTTTTTTGGTGATTTACAAGCTGTGCCGATGCAGAAGCCCTTGACAGTCGAAAGATTTATCGAATAAGAGTAATAATCCATTTATTAATGTGTTTTTTTGTCTATTTTATTAATTAAACATAAACGCAGTTTTGACTAGTCTATAATTTTTGGACGGAAGCCTTTTTCATCTGCCTCATATTCGACCTTAATGGAAAAAGAAGTTAAAAATATATATTCATTTATGATTCTTTAAATGCTTACTTTATGAACCTTCCCATCATCATCAACAAACTCATAAGATCCGCGAACTGTCAAGCCACCAACGTATTTGAATTCTCCAACTTCTGAATGCTTTGAACCGTCCGATGTCTCAACACTTTTGATTTCCACAGAAAAACAAGAAGAAGATATCTTGATTTGACCAAAAATAGATTTTATGTCCAAAAGAGACTCACTCGAAATGATATCCTTTATCTGGTTTGTTATGGACGACTTCTTGTTTAATAATTTCAGGCTTTGGCTTCTCATCGTCAATTGGCAAAGCTATTATCGTTGCGACCACAAAAGTCAACACAATTACCGTCTTCATTACTGTCTTTATGACACTCCAAAATAAACTACAGCTATGGAGATATGTAAAATCGCTTGCGGTTGTGATGCAGTCAAGAGTCAAACTACTTCTTTTTCACGGAGGTTACATTTTGTTGCTTATATCTAAATGAGAAAAAAGTTTTCATTACATAATATACAAAAATTGAGCGGTGTTATTTATAAAACAACTGCTGCGCAGCCACAGAAGATTTCACTTTCGATGGTCTAAGATCGTATGATTATTATGCTAATCGTCTTTCCTGTTCTAACTTAAGTTTCTTTTCGTTTTCGAATAAAATTACCATAATTTGGATCTTTTTCTTAATTCATTATGCATGCGATTGCCAGATGAAAATGATGAGCTTGATCCGCACCTTTTCTGCTCTTAATTGCTTAAATTTATGTTTCTTAATATTTTATGGTGTTGACTTTTCATATTTCGGGGTAGAATTGATAGTCCAGAATAATTAAAGAATTGTGTGTTAAAGTTTTAAGAAATTAAATTGATCTGATTTACATACTTTTCTGTTTTGAGCTTGGACATTGATGATATCTTCAATTTATTTTGAGACTTTCAAATATTATCTTTGGAATTTATTTTGCAAGCGAAATACGAGTTAAAATATGAAGCTGTTTTAAGTAAATTAAAGATAAGGTTGAAAGCATTCATCGAATTCTTCTTGTTGCTTAGAATTTGATGTAAAGTCATGATCTATTAGACTTACAGCAAGCTTAACTTGCAAATCAAATATCTTCGTGAGTCGTCATTTACTAAAAATTCAATTTTAAGGAATTGAACACAAAGTAATAAAATCATGTTGATCTTTATGAATATTCTTACTTCTGATTAATCCTAATTTGTCAATAATAATTAAAGTTCTCAGAATTATTTTAAAAAATGAATTAACTGCGTGTTTTTGATTTTTAATTCACAACAATTTTGTTTATCAATTTTGAGTTCCATTGAACAATAATGAATAATAATTTAAATCTCCTTCTTCCTCCCTTTATAAAGTATTTGGTGTGATCTGTTTCAGATTCTTAAATTGAATCTTAAGCATTAGATCTTCATTTACGTTAACAATAGAGCACACCTTATTTACTTACTTGCGTCAAACAGATTACTGATCACAGAGCTTTATCTTATTCATCAAACTCGATTCAATTTTCCAGACCAAATAGATCAATCTGGTTCTATTGCTGCCTTTTTTGTGGATTCCTAAAATCAAGTACTTACATACTTACTTACTTCACTGGCCGTACAGATCAATTGTGATTTGTGACCTTCCTTAGATGTCGCCTGAAGCTGACTCAATCACGGATATCGTTTGCCAATTACCAACATTCCATGAATTCTTTGTCGCTCACTTTGCAATCTCTTATCACCAACTTTGGCCAATTTAAAGGAGCAACATATTGACACAGTATTGTATTCACATGTGATGACTTATTCTCAGAGTGGAATTATATTAAAGATTGATTAAAAATTAAGATTCCTTATTTTTTTAAAAGAATTAAATCAACAAAATTCTGATAAAATTTAAAAAATTTTCAATCAATAAATTCCAAATCAACCTCAATAAGTGTCGATAATTTCACAATATTGTATTTTGATATCCATCAAGTCTTTGATTTCGAAAAATAATTTAATAAATTTTTATGAGAATTCTGCTTCTATCAAACTTATGCATCAATAATCCATAAAATTATCATAATATATTCTTAATTTATGCTCTATCCACAATTTTTTTCTATAAATAAAGCAAATCATGCTGATAAGAAAATATAATAAAATTTTTAACTAGCAATTTTAAAGAATTTTCCACAGTTTTAGCGAATAAAAAAATCAAAAATTCTTATGGTATATAAAATAATTCTAAAAATAAAAAGATCGCAACTGAATTTTGTTGGAATTCAACCAAAAACATGTCCAAGCGCTGAAAAACGACAACTTTTTTTTTTATTTCTGCCAAAAAGCTAAATGCCAGGGTTTGTGAGATCGAAAAAAGTTGTTTTTTATACACGCACTGCCTTTAAACTCTCCCAACCATATGCAAAAAAAGAAGAAGCGACGTATCAGAGACATTATAGAGTAGTTTCCAAAAAAAAAAAAATAAAAAAAAGGAGAAGAATAAGAATGAAAACATATGCAAATAAGAAGTCTTCAAGAAAGGTATAAAAGAGGCGGTCGGTGCTATTTTCACTCATTGTATAATTTAATTTCTTTCAATAAAGATCTAAACCACAATATAAAAATAAAAATGAAGCATTTCTTGGTATTATGTTTGGTCATCGTTGCCGCTTTAGCCGCACCACAAGAAGAAGTCTCAGTCTTGAGAAGCGACTCATCAGCTGATCAAGCTGGATACTCATTCACATTCGAACAATCAGACGGACAAAAGCGTGACGAAACCGGTGAAGTTAAGAATGCTGGAGAAGAAAACGAATCAATTGCCGTCCGTGGAAGTTTCTCATTCACAGGTAAATTCAGCACAAATATTCCTAGTTTAATTATTTTTACTAATTTAATTATCATTATTCTAAACAGCCCCTGATGGACAAACATACACAGTCAACTACGTAGCTGATGAAGGTGGTTTCCGTCCAGAAGCATCCCACATCCCAGTCTAAATTTATATTGTGTAAATTGTACAACTAAGTGCCAACACCAAAATGCTTGTTACCATGATTAAGCAATCGAATTTGTGAAATAAATATCAAAAGGGTTTTTTTAATTAAAAAGAAAAGACTTTGTGTGATTTAGTGAGTTCCTTTAAATTTTCTAGGTAATCAATGAGCTACAGATAGCTAGATTTCAGTGTTTCTGGCTTGCAATAGCTTTAAAGATTTATAATAAACAGCTATCAGCTTGCAGCAGTAATCTATCCTATCTTTCTGAAATATTAGCAAGACATTAGGTAATTCCAGGATATTGTGCAATCAAAGAAGTCCAAAAGACATCAATTTATTATCAGAATCTGGAATTAACATTAATTAGTAGCTTTGATGGTAATTTCTCGCGAAATATTAACGACCAAGATGAGATTATCAGACTATGCTGAATAAGATCATTTCACATAAAAAATATAAGATTATAGGCCAGTTTATTTGAATTTTTATGGCAAAGCGATAAGATCCTCATGCAAATTTAATGGCTGGATTTCATTCTTGTCACACGTGATGGTGATTCTGCTATTTTTGGAAGAGATAATTAAATGGAAATTTCATTTTTCTAAAGAATGCAGTTTTTTATGGGGCAAATTCAGCTGTGAACTCGAGGAATCCGCGATGAGGTTAATTCAGATCAAATTCTAGTCAAGCTGGTGTCATGCCTGCCTCAAGCTGGTGTTTTTACCAATTTTGCAGTTCATGCAACAGAACTCAGATAAAGTTTGATAATTTGCAATACTTTTAACTCAAAGATCCAGTCAACAGGTTGTAAAAGGTTAGCAGCCTCATATTCTTATTCTTGACTGCATAATTCAGAACTACTTTATCTCAATAAATCAAGCAACAATCTTGCATCCAAGAAAAAAAAATTAAAAATGCCAATAACTGGAACCTTAATATCGTAATCCAAAAGTCAATCTGCATAAATTGCAAATATTGTCATCGACTCTTACAAAAATTCACAAGAAATTCTCAATCACTTGAATTGACATTTGATACTTCTTGTATTTCATAAAACGACAAACAGCTTTGGGTTCGTTCACTTATTACGTAACGCACTAGGGGGGGAGGGGGGGTCTAAGATTTTGTTACGGTTTGTTACAGGGGGAGGGGGGGGGTTTCTAAATTTTGTTACGTAACTTTTCAAAAAATATATTTTTTTATAATTTTTTCTATATTAATTTTAAATTTTAAAGGAAGTATAATAAACATTTGATAAACAATTTAAATGAAAAAAATTATTGTTACGTTATTGGGGGGGGAGGGGGGGTCTAAGATTTTGTTACGCTTTGTTACAGGGGGGGGAGGGGGGGTCTAAAAACTCGTTTTTTTGCGTTACGTAATAAGTGAACGAGCCCTTTGGTCAACTTCTTTTTCTACAATAAATCGAAATATAAATCCAAGGTGGTTCTGTTAAAAGATCAAAGTGTCAAAGAATCTTCTGCCTCTCATACAATGGGCAATAAAATTAATTTTAAGACTTTTTTTTTTTTGATGAAAGGAATGCAAAGCTTCTAGATAATTAAATGACTTCCTCGACTGACAATTTTACACTGATTTTCTCGCATTGTTAATTTTTTATTGATGGCACGTTTCAGAAACATGGTGATGCTCAAAATACTTCGGATGTTATTATTTTAATGATAATTTATGAAAAGGAAGTAGACACAAAAATATCTTAATTTATATTTCAGAAGACCCGTGTTGACGACGTCCATGGATTAGAGACGAGTGTGATAATTTTAGCAATGGAAATAAGGGTTGGATACTGGTTGAGAAAAGCTGCTAAGTTCTTAGAGAATCAGGTCTTGCTTGTCATTTGATCATTGTATACTCGAGCTGCACGATTATGGCATAAGTCTCCAAGATACAGCATAAAGTGACAGAGACGTGTTGTACTCTGACAAGGATTGGCTCATCCTTTGTCTGACAGCAATTAAAAAAGACACTGCAGTGCTGATAATACAAATCTTGAGACTTTCACGAACATCATGATTTCTCCTCTGCCGGATGGCATTCATTTGACATATTCACTACTTGTAAGCTAGTTGCTATGCAAGAATCTACAAAGAGAAACTAAGCTCGAAATAACTTGAGTGTCTTAGCCTTGATATTCACTTTCAGTCTCAATATAAACAGAAATTTCCAGCTTAATGCTCAAATCCAACAAGAGAGCAATCTTCACTCAACAAAATGAAACCGAAAGTAAAAATTAAGCCAAATAAAGCTCAGTGGCAAATTGCATAAATATTAAATTTTTTAACCTACTAATCTTTAATGATCTACATATGTTTGGTGTAAAATTTATGTAGTGATTTAAAGAAGATAAACATGCAAATAAAGGTGCAGAAATTTAATTTATGATAATTTAGTGAAGTATGCAAATTCCTTGATACATTTCAGGCATATTCGGAGATTTAAAAAATATTAAAAGCCTTTTGAAATTTTATGACGTGAAAATTTTAATTTTGGCATTTTATTTTGACTGTCAAGGACATGAGGATTCTTTTTTGCAGCGAATGAAATTTTTTTGCAAGATATTGAGGTCAATTCAGTAACTGCATGGTTGTGAAGTCTTAGCAAATATGTGGTGCCTAGTCATACATTGGCTAATGTGTCACTGCGAGAAGAAGGCCTCTGTGGCTGACTGGCTAGATAATTGACGAAAATTAAAAAAATCTCTCAATGACTCGAGGACGTGGGTTCAATTCCCACCAGAAACTGATATCCTCAATGATTTCTATAAACAATGCTAACGACATTATACTGCAGATTGCCTAAGTTTGGTGACTAGCTGAATCAGCGTGATAGTCTTAATCAGAAACCTAACACAAAATCATCGTCTGAATGCATCAAAATCAGTCCAAAAAATAATCCCAAGTATTCACTCTAATTTGACCCATTTGTTCCATATTTAGATCAAAAAATCAAGCAGATTTAAACTCCATCATATCAATTCTTCATCCAAAGAAAAATAAATTTGAGTGTCTATACTTGAACATCTCACTTAATTGTGTATTCTCAAATGTTATCATTTGAATATCCATTAAAATGTAAAATGACCAAATGAGTATGGTAATTGCCATCCAAAAATATATCCATAAGCGCTTCTCAATAACTCGAATTTTGTGGCTTCTTTTGTTTTAATTTTCACATCTTGATGTGGACCTGTAGACATATTTGATAACAATGCGGCAAACGACAATAAATTTATTCCAATAAAAACTAGTAAGTTCCCCTCTTCTGAGTATGTTACACAAATACTATCGTCATTATTATGTTTATTTTATTGTTATTCCTCAATATGGCATTTTGAGCTTGTTGACCTACAGAAATATATATGAACATCAATATCTGACGATTCATGAGATTATGCACGTTAACGAATCTAATGTCATTGTTAAGCAGCAGCGACAAAAAAAGTCATTCGCAATGCAAACATGCTCTTTACTTTCACAAAACATTTCTTTGCCGATCCTCATCAATGAATTTTTAAATATGACTTTATGAATGGGCTATGGGAACTTGAAGAGTCTTACTTGAAAAATTATTCAATTTCATTAAGCAAATAGCGATTATATCAGAGTGGATATACACATCAGCAGAAACATGATCCAAATTTTATATACCTACAAATCGATGATCATACTCTCAATCTCTCAAGCCATCCGATGTATCGATGTAGTATGTTAATACGACTATAATCCAATAAGAAACCCTGAACAATTAAGCGACGAAGAGACGAAGACGACGACGATGATGATGATAAAAAAGAAGAAGTCATTCAAATACTATCACAAAATCCAGTGCCAATGATAAAATTTTTTATATGTGACGAAGAAGATGCTTGTAGCCTATGCTTATTGTCGCTATTGGGCTCGTTGCTCATTTTTTTTTATTATGTTTTAATATGTATTGTTGTTGTACGATTGTACGAGATATCGAACTTGTCGTTTGAATTTTGGGAGTATTGATATCTGCATATATGGACCACCAGTCAAATAGAGTCAAGCCAATTCTACTATAAAAGCGTCGTACTCTAGTTGCATTATCATCATAGTTCTCTTACAATCCTTCCAAGAAAGACCTGATAAAGCACAAAACAAAAAAATCAAAATGAAATTCCTCGTAGTATTGTCATTCCTCGTCGCTGCAGCCCTCGCTGCTCCAGCTGGAGATGTTGAAATCCTCAAGAGCGACTTCGAAAACTTGGGATTAGACTCATACAACTTTGCGTACGTGGATTAATAGTTCTATTAGTGAAATTTTTTAAAGTGTTTAAAAAATGTTTCTGAGAATCTAGAAAAGGAATCAATTCCTTTAAGAATCTAAGAATTAAAAGAATAATCAAAAACATTCTGTGAAAAATTTCATAACCTTAAAAAAATCTAAAGAGTGTTGCAAAAAAAATTAATAATATTAATTTCTCTCCAATAATTCAGCTATGAACAATCAGACGGACAAAAGCGCGAGGAATCAGCAGTAGTCAACAACTTCGGATCAGAAAATGAATCAATTGCAATCCGTGGATCATTCTCATTCGTTGGTGATGATGGACAAACCTACACAGTCACATACATTGCTGACGAAAATGGTTTCCAAGTAATTATTGACACTAGCTGAACATTATGAACATTGATGATTAATTTGATTTTTTTTTTTCTTTCTATTTTACAGCCATCAGCTGCCCATATCCCAACAGCTTAAATTAATACAAAGAGAAAATGAAATATAACAAAATTCCCAAAGTCCACCTTTCCAAGAATCCTTTGTATCCATCTTTTGTAATATTATTTCCTCAAAAAATTTAGTTGAAGAAATTAAAGAAGACCAAAAAAAAAATTATCAAAGACTTTTTTCATTTTTACATTTGCAGCTCTTTTATTACAGCTTGATCATTATCATAATCATTTGAAATTTCGGTCAGTGGTCCAACGCTTGTTATGTCACATAGCAGCACGAGAGCACAAATATTTTGGAATAATTAAGATGCTCTTTTGAATAACTGGCACCGATGACATTTAACAAAAATTTAAGACATCATTTTTTTGTCGTCGAAGGATTAGTCTGGACAGGAAATTGTTAACATCGTACGATAGACGAGTTTAGAACTTGATTCTTTACGTCGTCTGTAAATTGTACACTTCATCAATTAAGGTTACGTATCTTGTGTCTGAAATATAAGCAAGGAGCTATCATGTTTCAATCATTGGACTTAAAGTAAGATTCTGGGTCAATGCAAAATATTTAATTTTTGCAAAATTGATTGAATCTGATTGACCTTCGTTATTGCTCAATTGTCAAAAGTTCGAGTATCAATGCCTGTTAACACTACCAGATAAGTTACTTCATTTGCATTGATTTGAATCTTTTTTTGCTATAACTTGTTTTGTTGAATTATTCAAGGTATTTTAAAGATGAAAATTTAAATGGAAATTACTAAAGAAGCTTATCATGAATTTAATTGGTTATATAACTATGGATTTGGCATTAGGGGTCGTTATCAAATGATGTTTAATAATTCTAGTGCTTCAAGCTAATATCAAATTTCATAGAAATTTTTATTAAGCATTTTGAGACAGGAACAAATAAAAATGAGGAATAAATTTAACAAAAATTATCAAAATGTGATTTATAAGTTCCGTAATCTTGACTTGAACGATGCAGAACTCCATGTGCTAGCCATTTAGCAGCTCAAGAAGGAAATGCAATAATCGACATCATTTGTGCACGACGCCTCATAATTAAAAATGTTCTGACACAACAGTCTGTATATATTTTAAGGAGCGACTTGATAGCTTGTAAAATATGTTTTCATAAAAATTTCATGATTCTTCTATCCTAAAGCTATCAATAAAGATCTTAATCAATGAAAATAACACAAAAAGTTATGGTTTTGCTATCAGCTAGAAGCTTGTTTAATTTGCATAATCAGACTGGATTGAGCCGGTTTGACTTATTTTATTGTTGCCTTTTTTTGCCAGAATATTTCTGTTGATTATTTTTTTATAGCCTTAATTTCTCGTGAAATAGTCTTTTTGGAAGTAATGCTGACCTAGCACAGCAATATTATGAAATAATTCTGGACTGGATTTCATCATCCAATTTCATGCTGTACGAAAAAGCATTTTAAGTCTAATAATGTTGATACTCGAGATTAGGATCTTGATTTTCAGTTCTGATCCTGAAATTCAGTATGAACAATACTTGCTGACAACTTCATGATCTCTTGGTTTGATGTCTCTCATTTATCGGCAACATCCTTAAAAGAAACATTTAATGATGCAGCTTATTTAAATAAATCCTCAAATTTATCCCATCTGTATGTATGTCTAATTCATAGCTCGTCACATGTCAAAAAGCTTAAAATGACAAATCAAAACGATTAACTTCCTTTCAAATGATTAATGACTTTATTAAGATAACATTATTGTGTGACATGTTCATCATCTATTATTTGATTCTCAAAGTTCAGACAATAGTCAATTATTTGATTTATTGCTGCAGACCATGATTTGTTTCCATATAAAGTAAAGACATTTTTCAACATTTAAGCTTTAAAAGTGCACAAATGTCAGAATGTTAATGTCAAATTTAAGAGTCTTAAATTAGCATTTTTGAACTTTATTTTTAAATGAAAATTTAAAAAGAATCAACTTTGTCGTCAGGTGAGGAATTAAATTGGGGATGATGAAGGAATAAGCTATATTCACACTAAGACTTTGAAGTTATTTAATCTGAATTAATCCTCAAAAAGTAGTTTTTGCTGCAATTTAAAGATCAGTCAAGGATCAATTTTACCTTATCTGTCTTCATTATCATACCAATTCTTGTTGTAGATTTAGAATCACTCAACGATCACGTGACTTAATCTTTTTATAACCGAATTCCAAGAAAACAAGTTTGAAATGACACTTTACATAGGAGCATCAAGCTATAAGATCTGATTAATATGCAAAAATTAAAGAAACATAAAATTTTAAACTAGATAAGTTTCTAATCTTTTCGTTTGGATATCCTCAATTGATTGCTGATTTTAGTGCATTGTCTTTAAAGTAGCAAAATAAACAAAATATTTCGAATAAACTTGAATTGAATCTGGTGAAGCAACTAGTTCCAAAATTAATTCTTTCAAAAATGTTGATAAGCACAATCAAAAATATGATAAGCAGCTAAGGGGTCGTTCACTTATGACGTCCGAATTTAACGGTCATTTTTCATAAAAGAACAATGGATTTCCAGGAATTTCTATTGTTCTTTTCTTGCTGACCCCCCCCCCCCCCCCCTGAACGTCATAAGTGAACGGCCCTTAAATCAGGACATCAAAAAAAGTAGATAACACCTTATTAAGCAATTATACAACGATAATCATTTAAATTTTAATTGAGACTACATTAACATGCCTTCAGGCTATAGTTTTATAAATTGTGAATCATTTTTTAATAATCTGATGAGCAATGAGTGATTTTTTTGATTAATAAGTTTTTAAACTTGCTAATTCCTTAATTACAGAAAATTCAGCGATTAAATCTCAATGTTTAGATCAGTTTAGATAATTCGGTAGAAAACCATGGTTATTTGGAGGGAACGGTACAATAGATTCTATCATCGATCAGGATCGCAGTGCCTTCAGCTCGTCCCAACGTGGAAGAATACCGCTTTGCTGGAACCCTCTCACATTATTTTTATTATGGCTATTTGGAGCTTATGAATCAAACTTAACATAGATGATTATATTTAGAGCTGTATCTTGGATTATATCAATAATTCACATTCCCTAGTAACACAGCTAGTCCAAACTCATATGATGAATCCTAAATTAGGTACAAAACTGGTGCTTATCATGGCCTAAGGATGAATTATTTGCTATACTCCTCAATTTGCTTTCAGGACAAATGTCCAGTATAACAAATCCCAGTGTGAATACAAATACAAACACCTGCATTTTTGGCAGTAAATTCTGAAGAATAACTTGTCAAATTATCAGGTTAAGAATCTCCTAAGCTTTGTTCTTGACATTTTCACTACGATTCATTCACATTTGCAGTGATTTAATAGCTTGATAGAAATGCTAAACGTGATTTCCCGGCATTTAAATTTGTCGTCGGAGATAAATCGAAAAGAATTTTTTACTTCTTCTCGACATCTGCTTAAATTAATAAATTTCTGGTTTAATGTCATTCCTATAAGTTTATTCCTTTTTCAGGCATAAAACAGCAAAAATTAAACTCAATTTTCAAATGTAATCATCAGTACAATTTTATTGGCATTCTTAACAACTAAATTTTCAATTAAATCTATGTGAGAAATGAAATGGGAAATTTTATACACTCGAGTGTAAAAGTCATAGCATTGGAATGATGATAATCAAGTCAGTAATTTCATCATCATTCTACGTCATTTGATAGTTGAGAAAACAAGAAATTGTAGATAGATTAGCCTCGTTCACAAGAAGATAAGATGGATAGAAGACAGAAGATCCTTACGAATAATCAGTTAATTCCTTAACTAGCTTCATTTGATCAAAATAATGTATAATCTCAGCTCTGTCATGGCGATGCTTCCAAGGAAATAATGTTGAGATGTTTATTGTCATGTGTCTTAAACTACTGGTGCTTTTGGCAAGAAGTCGCCTTCAGGATGATATCCAGTTTCGTCAGCGACAAAGGTAAGTGTGAATGTCTAATTAAGGTAATGAGGAAATAATTTAAATTACATTATGTTTATTATCATACAAATGCCTTACTTGTCCCTCGGGTGATGTCCATGTGACTGATCCTGTCACGGACATTGCTTCATCTTCTGTACCAGCATTCTTCAATACACCTTCTTCTTGTCTTGACACGCCGTCGCTTGTTTCGTATGAGAATTTATATCCATCGATTCCGATGTTTTCGTTCTGTGGGAAATAAATTTTGTTAATAATTTGTAGCTTATTGGACATTTAATGTTCACAAAGAAAAAGTTCGTTAAAAATAAATTCGAATTTATTTTGGAATTGAAGCCAACTTCAGGTAAGTCAAATTAATTTTTCTCAATATTTTCACAAATTTCATTAAATCTGTTGTTTTAAACTCCTTTAAGTTGAAATGCCGCACTCATTGACTAATTATAAACGATAATTCATCAAGTAAAAGGCAGACTTTCCTTTAAATTTGTGAAAAAACACGAAAACTGACAAATTTTAAATCCCAATTTAACTCAAATATAAAACACCAAATTATCTTCATACTTCATAACTCAAAATTTCAGCATCACTAGCAGGAGCAGCACTACAGTAAGCAACAAAGGCAATAACGAAAATAGCAACAAATTTCATTTTGAATATGTTTTTTTAAAATAATATTTTATCACTTCACTAATTGTTGTGAACTCTCGAAAGGCTTTAACTAAAATGTTTGATGAACCATTTCACGCCCATCTTTTTATATGATAGCCAAAAACTTTATCCTCATGCATGTTTAATTAGATAGGTGCATAATTTTATAGTTATAAACCACCCAAAACGATGAATTTTGTTAACGCTCTACAAAAAAAAAGCTTAATATTATGAATTTTTTGTGACAAATACTTAAAATATTATTATATAAATCGATAGATTTTTGAATTGGCTGTAGATAATCAACTTATGGCTCTCCTCTTTGTCCCCTTCCTTTATCACATGTCAAACGTGTGTGTAACCTCATCATTATATCATAATATTTCAACTTTAGTAGCATAATGATAGCTTTTGATGACTTTTAATGATAATTGATTTACATAGGAACAGACACAGAAAAAAAAAACTGGGTTCATACAGTACAAAAAATTGCTCTCAATAATGTAAAGTGTTTCCAGACAAATGCATCTTAATCGAGTGATCGATGCATATCTGCTATAAGTTGCTAAAGTGATTTGATAGCTAAATTGACTAAGTTTGTGGCAAACTTTAAAAATTAAGGTTTGAATCCTACAATTAGTCAAGTGATATCTCAGAAATTTTGATTCTTTAATATCAGAAATGCTTGAATTCAGGAAAGAGATTAAGAATTTAAGCATCGAGAAATGTAGAAACAGGTCAAGAATCATACAAGAAATTGTGTATTTAAAATGATAATGAGCATCTCTGTGGAGTTATCTTAGTGTTGGGCAAATATTCGAATATATTCGAATATGAACAAAAAAATATTCGAATATATTCGAATATATATTCGAATATTAGAAATTCAAAAATGAAAAAATACGTTATTTGTTGATTAGCATTTTTCAACTTGCCTGTAATTTGTAAATGATAAACAATTCATATATGAGAATTAAAGATATTAAATTGTTAAATATGCTATAATTAATGATTTTTTGTGTATCCTTTGGCAAAAAGCTTTCTAAAACTTACTGACTGTTAGAAAATTTGAATCTCAAAAGACCGTTAAATGAAAAACTTTTTCTACATGGAAATTCATTGGAACAAATTATGTAATTATACTATAACTAATGTTTTCGTAGTGCAACTTTTAGCGGGAAAATTTTCAAATATTTATTGACCGTTAAAATTTTTTAAAAGGCGACTTCAAATATTCTTTGATATCAAATTTTTTCAATTGAAAAAATCATGTTAAACAATTACTAAAATAGATCTAATTTTAATGGAAAAGCAATGGAAGTACTTTCTTTAGCTAAATACGTCGATATTTTAGTTGTAAGTTATTTAATTAATTGTTAAACATTTATTTAAAAAAAATCACGATTAATAACGGTTATTTTTTGAATTATGTATATTCGAATATATAATAATGTGCGCACATAAATGTGCGCATATATTCGAATATATTTGAATACGATTCTGCCCAACCCTAAGTTATCTGGAAGATGCTTAAATCTAATTTGGAATGTAATTAAAAGGATTTTTGGATCCCAGCAAATTAAAGATTCATCAAAAGTTTAGAAACTTATTTGTACTTTTTAATATAACAAGATCAAGACAAAATTAGAGCTTTAGGGAATATTGGATTAAGGAACTCTTTAAGAACTTGAATTGGAACGTTATAAATCTAAACAAGAGCTACAATACTGCAAAAGATTCATTTATGACTTTATAATGATAAAAAGATTGAGATGAGCTGGGCATGTCTTCAGACGCTCACATGATGCCCCAGTACTAAAAGTGACAGTGGCAGACTTTATAGATGACAATAGATCACGATGTGTTGAAAAGGATGCTAGAGTCCTTAATATCCTGAACTGGCGGAAGGTTTCTAAGGATAGAGCTGTCTTCAGATGATCTCTAAGCGCTGCAATGGGCCCACATGCGCCTCAGCCAAGAAATTAAGTAAGTAAGTAATGATTATTATTATTATTATTGTTTATTATTCTCTTCTTAACTTTTGCAAAGGAAAAGCCATCCTCAACAGTGTTAACTGTTACTGCTGAGATCGGCATAAAAACCTTTGATCTTAATACTATATTAACAATGATAGAAAGAACGTGAAAGAACTGAATGGTGTCTATAGGAAAAGAATACGAGAGTTGTGTGCTTCAATGCTTACAGAGAGTCTTCGATTTGAGTAGATTTGATTTTAAAAGCAAAGCAACTGCTCAAATCAAGAACTCCAAGTATTTATTACCAAAATCATACTTTTTGTGCTCTTCCAATTATCCTACGACTCAACTATTACAAATTTTTCGTGATAAAAAAAATATATTCTTCAAAATCAATGACCTAATAAGTTTCTGGAATGAATCATAAACAATCTCGGCCTGATTTTAATAACTTAATACCAATTTCTTTGACTTATATCCAAAGTAGCTTCATCAAAAACTTCAAAAAAACCCATGAAATATTATAAAATTCCCATAAAAGCAATAGAAATTAAAAGATTGCATGTCTCGCGATTGCTAATTTTACCTTTAAAAAATTCATTAAAAAACACACGAGCAATTCAAAGATTAACACAAAGGTAAATTTACCTATTTATCCCCATTTAAGTCGATTTGATTAAAATAATAATAAAAAAAAAAATCCAAAGAGTCATCGTGCGTGCCCGAAGTTCATTGTGCCTCATGATATGTGCTTAAACGAGATTTTGTAATAATTTTCATCTCTTTTTCATGTTTACACAAAGTTGTGTATTTGACAGTTGACTTTAATAAGACGATCTTGGATCTTTCGATTGTTTTTACAACTTACTAAATATTTACCCGTCTGGGAATCGTTTAATCGTTTAAAATTGTAAGCTACTCTTATCAAGGTCATTCATATCTTTTAATTTATTATTAATGAAGCTTTTTTTTTTCGGGTGAGTGGCAAATAATAGGATTAGCTTAATATTATAGATACAATTATAATTGTTTGTCCATAAAAGACTTAATGAATGTCTGCACATACACAACGGCTGCTGACAATCTTTAAGGATATTTTGAATATTTCACATCGGCTTAATAACTTTCCATAATTGACGATGCAGTCATGAAGAAGACAAGGCGATAAATATCGATTCAAATAAAGTCTTGGGTCTATTTAATAAATTGACTGAATCGGCAAAAATACCAAGTCATCGTCATCTTAGTGCTTAAATATTTGTGCAGTATTTGTGCCATAATCTCTCAATGTTAGTCTCTCACTTGATGACTCTCTTTATGTTTTGCAACATCAAATAGCATTTGAAGAGGTCTTATGACACATTTTTTTGTGTAAAGAGCATTTCTGCTAAGGGGTCGTTCATTTATGACGTCCAAGGGGAGTCAGCAAGAAAAGAACAATAGAAATTCCTGGAAATCCATTGTTCTTTTTTGAAAAATTACCGTTAATTTCGGACGTCATTAGTGAACGACCCCTAAGTAAATGAGCTTTTTGTAGTCATTTTTGTGGCTTGAAAGATTAAATGATTTACAAAACATTGTCATTAAGGTATGGTAAAGCTACGTCAATAATTCCAAACGTTTACAACTCAACCTGCTTTTAATCTACGCAATTTTCCATTTACAGCTCCTTTTATTAATAATAGATTCATATTTAACATCTTAATTGATATCTACAAGAACTTAGCTTTTATAGCTGTCTTTCTAATGTCAACATACATTCCTATCAAGCACAAAGCTTACAACTTCCATTAAAACCTAATCCAAACTCTGCATTCAAATTAAAATCAAAACATTTATAAGCATGCGATAAAAAAAATCAATTAAGGCTAAATCTTGAGAACAGCGATAAAATTATGAATAAAATGCATTAAATGCAAGGCGTGGACACTGGGATTAATCCCAAATAATCCCAAAAATCCCAATAATCCTGAATAATCCCAGCATATTTTTGAGTGTCCACGCCTTGATTAAATGTCAGTCCATAAAATGCGTTTACCACATCATACTCTAATCATGTAGCTTGTCATTAATAATAAATTGCCTCCACGTACCAAAAGATGCATTAAAGAAATTTTCAATTCATTCACTTCTTCTTTCACATGTCAAATTCATCAAAACTTGGCAAAAAGCCACGAAGTTATGTGAAAAATGAAAACATTTTGCGCATTTCTTGTACATGTTTTGTCACTAAACAATCATCATCATCTTCACCTTCAGTAAATGCTTCTTGTGCGTCTTTAAAATAAAAAGAAAATAATATTTACACATCTAGTGAGTAATCCATGCCATAATAAGTTCAATAGCAAGTCTTTATATTGTCTGATCATATTTATGTACGGTACATAACGTAATGAGTTTATTCACATTTAAGTCAAATTCCTACGTTTTGTTTATGCATCGTATCCAATTCACTGTTGAACGTGACCGACTTTTCAATTTTTAATGTAATAACGGTAGGAGATCATTCATTTCCGATTATTTACGATATACTTTGAATTGTAATGTCATTCTCTCGATGTCTGTGTTATTCGTACGTGGATGGATCACCTATTTAACTCATAAATATTGTTTGGTCCATGCTGTTGAATGATGTAAAATAACCGTTAATTACTGATTTTTTTTTTTGAATTTTTCTGACTAAAGCTAACTTCATGTTGTAGAAATTTGGTTTGGTTCAACGTAAAAATCCATCAATTTCTCTTTAATTCTTTTTATTTAAGCAAATTAAAGGTTTAAAACTCGTGTATTGCACATCAATAAATCATATATTTGTAAACAATCCCCCTAAAACCTCTAAATTATCTCAAAAACTAAAGATTTCTATTTCAACAAATTTAACGTCCAGAAAATTTTTTAAATTTCGTCATTCAGTGTTTTTTTAAAATTTCTTTTTAACGGTTTTTTAATCCAACTTAACCACAGCATGACTTGATCATTTAAATGTTTTTCTCCCCGCACTTCTCGATTATGGCTACGGAAACTTTTTACGATACACACAGGAACTGGTTTCAGTCGACCTTCAAAATAAAAGCAAAAGTGCTTGACAACATCTTTTCACCACTCGACTTGGTCGACTTAATTTAATTATTTT
Source organism: Chironomus riparius (assembly GCA_917627325.4). Classification (NCBI taxonomy): domain Eukaryota; kingdom Metazoa; phylum Arthropoda; class Insecta; order Diptera; family Chironomidae; genus Chironomus; species Chironomus riparius. The sequence continues at coordinate 45,818,644 of OU895877.1, forward strand.
AAAAATTTGAGCATTAAGTGCTTTAATAATTTCATGTATCTAGCTGAAAGTCGTCCGTCATTAATATTTACAACAGTTTAAGACAGTGTTAAGTAGCTTAATTAATGAGCTGTTTACGATATACAATGTACAATTTGTGTAGTAATTGTAGACGCTTTAAAATAATTAATGATTATCGAATATCATCTCTTTGGAGGTGAAGGCTGCCTTATAATTTAATTCACTTGTAAACTGCTCATGTAAAATCAAGCTTTTAAATGTCTCTAAAACTATTAAAATAGTAAAGTTGCAGACTAGAATGGAATGAAGATGCAATATATGAAAGATTAACAGCCGATTGTTATTAATTGGACATAATTTTTATATCTAAGATACTATTATGGTCATGGAAATGTTGAAGAAGTGAAAATGTCAATGATTGCTAGCTACTCGTAAGGATTTGAGAGATCCTCGACCCTGAAAATGGTTTGAAGCTTTCAAGCTTTTGTCATATAAAAATTAAGTCATTCTAAAATCATCCTAGGATGTGAACAGCACAAGAAGGTGTAAAATCAGTGGTTCTCAAACGATGTTCCACGACACAAAAGGCTCCAGTGCTTCTCAAACTTTTTCCTAGATTTTAAAATCCTCCTTCATACTAAACATTCAAATCTAATCAGCTATAAAATATTACAAGGATAATCCAAAACCATGTAGATTCACAATTTTAAGTTCAATGCAAAGCATGTAAGACATCTTAGCAATAAAAAATAAGAAAAATAATCAAAATATTTCAAAAATCCCATTATTGAAGCTTTTATTAAGGAAAAGAAGAAGCAAAGAAGTCGACGGGATGTTATAACAACGTGAAATAGAAAACTTGATTATTATTTTAAATTGCCACAAACTTTATAGCCACAAACAAATGTCAATAATGCAGCACAGTGAATAGAAAAAGTTATTAATACCTGATGATCATTCAATCTAATTCATGTATGCTGTACCTTGGACATTTGTAGAACAATTATTATTTTCTGAATTTATTTCCAATATGGATACGTCAGGGGCAGCAAGAAGCTTCTTTTGTCTTATGCCAATAATTATTGTTGATGCAGGCACGAGATCCTCAAAACCTTATAATTACAGCTATTACTCTATTGTGAACGTACAGCATCCAACTTTCATGCAGTCTTAATGCTTCTTTTCACTGCCAACTGAAATATTCATCAAATAAAAATAAATCAAGTCACTGACAATAAAAATTGCTACTTTAAACATTTCATCATTTTTTTTTTTTGGCGATGAATGATTTTAATCTACTGATAATTGCCATATTACAGACGTAAACTATTTGTCGACATCAAACATTAGATGTGAGAATGTGATTAATCATGTTGGACTTGCGAATTATTTTTGTAATTTTTATGAAGTACGATGAAAGGTTTGTGATTAATTAGAGTGGATTGTTTGGGGTGTGCTGAGAGGTTTTTCAGGTTTTTGAATTTTTATTGCATTTTATAACAATTGTTTGAATTTCAATCAAAAAATCGTTTAAAATTCAAACTTGAATTTTAAAATATCGTTAAACTCTGATGCAATCAACTGTAAAAATTCAAATTTGAACTGCATAATGTGCTACAAATTTGAAGTCCCAAAATTCATTAATAGTTAGGGTTACCATCTAGTTTTCATGAAAATACAGGACATTTGGTAATTTTTTTCGAAAAAAACAGGACATAGAGTAAAATTCGAAAATTAACGGAAATTTTCGTGAAAAAAATACAGGACCTGGAACAAAGTTTTCAAATTTATACAGGACATGGTGTTGAAATACAGGACTGTCCGTTGTAAAACTACGCAGATGGTCACCCTATTAATAGTTTGAAATCCAAAAAACCGTAATATTCAAATTTTAAAAAGTCGTTAAAAATTCAAATCTTCAAAAATCGTTAAAAATTCAAATCTTCAAAAGTCGTTGAAATATTTAAAAAATATTAATCCATTCAAAATTTTAATTTTTAATAATCAGTGCCCATTGACACACGACAAATAACTGAAACTAAAAGTCAAATCATTTCATTTATACGATCAACTTTCAAACACATTCTCGTGGGTGTGCTTCATGTTAAATAAACAAAAAAATCTTAATGAGGTTGAGCGCACTTTTGAAAAAATTATAAAAATAAATTATTAAGATATTTTGGTGAAATGCAAATTAATCCTTATTCATTCAAGTTCGGGGATCGGCTATGATATTTTTAGAGATTTGACACGCATGGCATGGCAAGCAAAAATTAAGAGATGAAAGTCAAACGACTGCAATTTAACTGACATAATAGCTTGCGAAATATTAATATATCGTGAATGTCGAGTGAACTCCGGTGATTTTATGGATTTTGGTATGAAGACTAAAGATTAAGAAGTCTATTAATTGTAAATGAAATTATTAATGTTCATAAAAGTTTGTAATTATCGATTAGGATCGTTAAAAATTAAGCTGTAATTGCCTAGTTCATTAAAGTTGAAATTTGATTAATTAAAATGCAGCGAACTTCCAGTCGCAGTCATTTAAAGATTTTAAAGATAAGTTTAAAAATTTGAACTTTTAAGAGCCGTTAAAATTTGAATTTAAAAAATCCGTTAAAAACTTAAGTTTTTAATAAACGTCAAAAATTTGAATCTTAAAAATCCGTTAAAATTTTGAAATTTTTCAAGTTCCAACAAACCAGCTCAAACACCACTAAATTTTTTTAAAGGCTTTGAAATTTTTTAAATCCGCATCAATAAATATTAGAAGTAGAAGCAGTCACAGGCTGATCTTCAGTTCAAGACAAATCAGATAATCATAAAATATAGATGCATAAAAATTAATTAACTCCAATTACATGCGAGTAATGCTCAGCCAGCAGTGCCCATATTAATACAATTTATCAAATTTAATCGATTGCATTTGAACTTTTCGAATGAATTTATTCATCTGAAGATGAGACTAGAAAATATGCATTGAGGTGAGTTATGCTGTACATGGACAAATTGGCGTGATGACCGTAAAAATTATGAAATAATTAAATGATCCGAACCGTGATTTATTGAAAAATAATGAATGCTTTGAATTCTAGCAGCTTAATAAAGCGTGAAAGCATTCAAATCTGCAATAAAGCCGTAAATTTAATTAACCTCAGGCATAAAAGTGATGGTCAATGTCGGATGCTCTAAATAATTGACAAGTTATAATTGATTGTATTTATTTGAGGAGTTCAGGGGTCTAGTCAGGCTTATCAAAAACCCCAACATTTTCAAATACCTATATAGCTTTTAGATTTGCATAAAAATCGCTTTTAAACATGACATGGAACCAAAAAAAAATGCCGATGTTCTTTTAATCAAGCTTTTAAACCTGTTTTGTTGAGAGTAAAAAACTATAAATAAATTGTGTTACTAAGTCTTCATCATCTGGTTTTCAATAGTATTATAACATCAATAACTTTCGCTTTCTATTTGATCAGTTTCAATGGCTTTGAAGCTATTTTTGGCACTAAAATCTTGAAATTTTTCTCAAAATGCATTTTTCATTGGCATTTCTGGTATTTGATTTTGACAGTTTTGATCAGTTTTGCGTTGTTTTTCTTGAAACTTATTCTAAAATTATTTTGATTGGTGTAAGAAAGCAAGAATTGGATATAAAGAACAAAAGAAGGTTCAGAAAATTAACGGTTTTTTAAAATTTAAATTTCAAAGCTATACAAATGTTGCTTTCATTAAACATTTGTAAGGTTTTTTAAAATAAAACAGTTTAAATTGCAAATTTAAAATCTCAACAAATTTTCAAAAATGCGTTAAATTTTCAAGTAAGTCAAGTTAAATTTTAAAACTTCTCAATTAAGAATGAATTTTGTCAAATGGAACCTCATCGCTCCTATAGCATAATGGTATTGCGCTCGGAATAACAAGCTTATAAAAGCCTTCAATGAAAATCTTTATCCGAGAGGTTAGGGGTTCAAGTCCCCTTAGGAGCAGCTTCCTTTTTTGGTACTTTATTTTTCATTTTTAAAACATTTGTACAGTTTTGGAATTTGAATTTTCGAAAGTCGTTGCAATTTTTTAATTTTAATTATTTTTTTAAGTATTCATCGCTCCTTAATTAACACAAAATCAATTTAACACGGCACTTAAATAATTCCTTTTCGTTGATTTTAATTTACTGACATTCCACAAGACTTAATCTCTTATCAATTGCTGCCAATACATTATCATTTGGGTAGTAATGAAAATTGCTTTTTGGATTACAATAAAAATTTATGTCCAATAAAGTACTCAACATTCAATGAATGCATTCAATTATGGCTAAGTATGATCGGAAATATCTTCAGTACTTAATGGGTCATTTTGTTGTGGTTGAAAATGTTAAAGATCCAGTGTTGGATTAGCAACAGCATTTTAAATACTTTGGAACGTGACTTGATGGATGCATAAGCTGTAAGGGGCAAAAAGCTTCAAAAAAGGATTTTAATGAATTGATGTTGCAAAAAAGTGAGAATTACCGATAAAAAAATTGATGCTCCTAAGGGGACTTGAACCCCTAACCTCTCGGATAAAAGCCGAATATTGATAGTTAAGTATACCGAGCGCAATACCATTATGCTATAGGAGCTTATAATCATTATTTGGCAAAATGTTGATCTTAAGGTACAAAAACTTTTAAAAATGAATTAAAATACAATTCTTAAACTTTAACACTATAAAATTAATTAATTAATGGGCAACAATTAAGTTCCAAATCACAATCTTTGAATTCTAAAAAGCGGTTTAATGTTTCTTGAAATTCAAATTTATATTAAGGAGCCGTTCACTTATTACGTTACGCAAAAAGACGACCCCCCCCCCCCTTGTTACAATATGTTACAACTCACACCTCCCTTTTTACAACTCATACCCCCCCCCCCCCTCCCTGAACGTTAAATTTAAAAAAATGTTTTTGGTGTGAATTTGTAAATTAATTTTTTTCGTGAACTTTTTTTTAAGACAGACGACAGTTAGAACTTTACATACTTCTTGACCCCCCCTTCCCTCCTAAAATGCAAACGTAATAAGTGAACGGCCCCTAACCGTTACGAATCTAGTGATTTATGAAAAATAATCATGTTATTGCAATCTAGCAGAGCAATTCTTTATTGGTACCAAAATCTTAAACTTAATTCACATATTTTCATATAATCAAAATTCAGCGTTTAGGTTCACAAAATCATACATGTGCTCCTACGACCTTCATTTGTTTGGTTTGTAACCTTTGCTGGAGCTTTAATTTCATTAACAACTTTAGCCTCATTTTCAACCTTAATTTCATCCTTAATAGGCTCTAAAAGAGCATCTGAGATCAATTCAATAATATCTGGTCCTTGTGGGCATCCTTCAAAATTCAATCCGTCTCCAACACCTTCAACAGAATCTTCCTTAGCTTCAACAGCTTCTACCAAGCTTTCATTAGCTTCAACAGATTCTACTAAGTTTTCTATAGCTTCAATCGCACGATATTCATTGGAATCTTGACTAATTGTCTCATCATCATTTGGAACTTTGTCAGAAACAGCCATGTTGTCATGAACTTCTTTACATAAATCCTGTATGAATTGCTGATCATTACATCGTCCACGTTCAGCTTCATATCTTTGACTCCATAAATGATAATAAACATCTTGAGCATTACAGCAACTTCGATGTGCATCATAATATACACAAAGATTTAGATTATCCAACGTATTGAGATAATCATAAACTTCATTATATCCTAATGCCCAATATGAAGGCTTAGAATTTCCATGTCCACATCTATTCTCCTTTTCACGATAAACATGAACTGGACGTTTCTTAATCATGTCTTCAATTTCATTCCATTCATCGAGACTTGATGTCAACATGAAACGTTTCTTGAACTTCTTAACATTCTTTATGTCGCAGATCTTTCCTTTATTGTAGACAATTTCATTATTCCAATCAACTCCAAGGAATAAAACCTTAATTATTTCAGAACGTAGTGGAATTGACAATTTTGTGTCGATAAGTTTTCGGCATAAAAGCCTAAATCCATTACTAGATTGTGTTGCTATTTTATAAGTAATTCCATTTCTTTCCATTCCATTTTTCCAAACATCAATCATAGCTTGATAATCAGTCTCAGAGATGATCATTTCGACAATAATTCGTGCCATTTCTGTTTCTTCAATTCGACGCTTTGCCTTCAATTCGTAATCATACAGCTTCTCGAATTGATCACGGACGTACTTTTTTACATCATCTAAAGCTTCTTTATGATCCTTTAAATCAATCATCTTCATTTCCTTAGTTTTTTGATCAGCACGTTCAGAATTTCTCGGATATCGAAGAGCTTGAAACACATTTAGGAATATAAAATCTTTATAGCAGTACTTGATGTCTAAAGAATCCAAAAACAATGTTTTAGTCATTTCTGGGACATCCTTAATATCTTCAATTGATCCTTTGGTTGCAGCATGTAGGAATTTTGGAAGTAAAGTCATGTAATTGTGATAATAAAGTGGTTTGGTAAGTTCATTGACATATCCTTGATTTATTGCAAATTCTTCTGGAAATTTAATGTCTTTACGATCTGGTTCTGGCTCAAATAAAGGCTTGACATGAACTTTTTGCTTCTCAACATTAATACAAAGTAATTTATACATCATGTCCTTAACAATGTCATTGAATTTAATCTTACCACGAAATTCTTTGCTGATTCCTTTCCAAATTTCACAGCTATAAATTGATCTCATTATGTCAGGTATGCGCTTAACTGCTTCATGATTTTCCTTGTTATAAATGCGAATTAAAGGAACGATTAAATTGGCAATTCCGTTATTAGCTAAATAATAGCTTTTTTTTGCACAATCTTTGTCTACTAAAAGTTCCTCAATGTGATCATAATATTTGCCAACAAAGGAAGCTGCAGAGCTGACCAATTGCTTAAAAGAATCAAGATAAACAGTTGACTTGTTCTTATTTAAATCATAAATCATGCGACGAATTCCAGCAATAATTGTGTAGCCCAAAGTCATTGGCACATCAGCAATAACTCGACGCATGCCAATTGATGATGAATATTCGAGAATTGACGGTGCATATTTCTTCAAAAAGACTCCGATTTTTGGATCATCAAAGATTGGAATTGAATTTGTTATTTCCTTATCACAGCCAGGTGCTTTAAGCTTAAATTCTGTATCAGCAGATTGATGGATTGAAGTAATAATATCAGCAACACTAATGTGACATCCATAATAGATTTCATTCATTCGCCATGTTGAAGGATCAGGAAAATCACCAACAGAGCCATTACAAGCTATACCAACGATGTTAGTAAGCTGAAGAATGTCATCTGCTGAATAATTCATAAAATCTGGATCATCAGAAAGCTCAATGAGTAGCTTAAGACCTTCAATTGTTGTAGCTTGCGAATAGAATGAGACTGCATGGTCTTTATAGTCGATGTCTTTGATTTCATCGAAATGTTCCTTAATATTTTCAACCTGAAATTGACAGAATTTTTAAAAATTAATCCAATGATTATAATATATCTTAGGATTAAACTAAATCCGAGCTGGATTAAGAATAAATCAAAACTTACCTCTTTTCGGATGATTTCAATAAACGACATTTGTGGAACGTCAAGATTTCCCTTTCTCTTTGCAGCTCTTCTTGCTAGTCCTTTGCCAGTCTTACTTGCTGGCTCGACGCTTCTCAAATATGATGCTTTTTGTGCTGCATTTAGTTCATTGACTTTATCGTCATTTGCAATCGTTTCCAAATAAGTTGTGATTTTTCGGGATCGAATTCTATTGAGTTTGAGCATTCTAGCACGATATATGATTGATTTTTCATCAATTACTTCCTGTACATCTATCAAACTGTTTAAAATGTCTTCCATTTTCTTAAAATACTCAACAATTTGATTAATGACATTCTTAGCTGATTCTGTATCAACAATTTTGAGTATTTTCATACGATCGATTGCATAATCAAGCTTAGCATTAATCAACTTCTGTAAAACATCTAGTTTAAGCATATCTTTGACTGCAACATGAACTGGATCATTGCAAATTGTGATTAAATCACTTTCATTCGGGATTCTCTTCAACCAAAATACATTTAGACGATTTGGCAAGATGAGATATCGATCGAGTTCCTCATTCTTCCATGGATATGCGTAAAAAATTGGATTATTGCATTTCAGAGTCTTTATGTTGCCAAATCCATCATTGATAAACAGATCTGCCATTTTTCCTGCAATTTTATCGTGATGATGAATTGCATCAACATCAATCATTTGAGACTTTATAATGTTGTTAAGCTGTAATAAGCTACATAAAGCAGTTGTGTCTGGCTGCGAACGGGATGTGAAAAAACGAACAGCTTGAGAATTGACTAAAATGTTACAATCTGAAGCAAATGTAGCCAGTTCGTCACCTTAAAATGATTAAAATATTAGTAAGATTATACAATCCATAACAGAATTTTGTAAACTACTTACCTAAAACCTTAGTTTGTTCTTCATCAGCAATCATACCATCAGAAATAGTCACAATGCGCAAAGAATCGATTTTTTCTTTAAATTCCTCAAATAATGTTCGCAATTCGGTTACAGCTGGTGCCATAACAGTTCCTCCAGCACTAAACATTTTATAAGTATGGAAGTCCTTAATTTTGATCTTGTGAACTACAGTTCGACTTTCAAATGCGATTAAGTTAATGACTTGTTCTGGATCATATTTAAGAATTTCAAAAAACTTCGGTAATATCTTGCGAATGATTTTTACTACTGATCCTCCCATCGAGCCTGACCTGTCAAGAATAACGACTGTTTCAACATTCTTCTGTTCCACATTTTGGTTACTGGATGTATCAATTGATGCTAGGAACTCATCATTGACTGGATAAATGTCTAATTTATAGGTTTCTGCTTCTATTTGAGACATTTTGAGCTTCTGTACTGATCTAATATAATTAAGAAAATTTAAAAATTGAAGAAAAAAAATTAATTTTTTCGGTTTAAAATGGCCTTATGAGGAATTTAATGCATTAAAACTATTAGTTTTATATTTATGAATATGCTATATCACTTACCCAATTGTTAATCGATAGTTAATTGCAGTTTTTTAAACTTTTTATGCGGTTATTAAATAACTTTAGCGTGCTTTTAGCAATTTTGCCTTTGTAAATTTACTCGTTGTTTTGAATTCAAAAATGAAAAGTTCATAATTTGAACTTGAAAATTCAAAAATGAAAAGTCGGTTGAAAATTAAATAACTTATTTTACTAGAATGAAATTAGAATTATTTTACGATATAATGCTAGATTTCCATTTAACTGATGCATTTTAATAGTTTATTTAGAAGAAAATTTTACATTAATCGAATTTTCATTAAAAGTGCATTTTGTCATAATAACCTCATCGCTCTTAAAGCATAATGGTATTGTGTTCGGAATATCAAGCTTGAAAAGCCTTCTATGATCATCTTTATCCAGGAGGTTAGGGGTTTAAGTCCCATTAGGAGCATCGTTTTTTACTTTGCTAGGTTTTAGTATTTTTATATTCACACTGTTTTCACGTGTGAATCTATTGGTTTTGTTCAGACTGAACAATCAGTTTTTTGAATTTTGTGAGGATATGGAGCAAGAAAGCTTAAAATGTTCAGAAATGAAAAGTTTGTGCCTTGAATTTCACATCTTTTGAAAAAAACAGATTTCAAATTTGTTGGGGCATTGCTAGGGTGACCATCTGCGTAGTTTTACAACGGACAGTCCTGTATTTCAAAACCCTGTCCTGTATAAATTTGAAAATTTTGTTCCAGGTCCTGTATTTTTTTCACGAAAATTTCCGTTAATTTTCAAGTTTTCCTTTGTGTCCTGTATTTTTTAGGAAATTTTATCAAATGTCCTGTATTTTCATAAAAATTAGATGGTTACCCTAGGCATTGCTGAGAAAATCGCAAAATATGCTTTCTGTAAGCAACAAGCAAGTTAATCAGCAAGAAATCTTTTGTATTAATATTAGTATACTCACACAAAGTTTCACTGTAATTGGATAAACCTTCGAAGAAAAAAGTGACAAAATTTTGTGACAAAGCCCCTAGTCCAAAATTGAAAATGTATTTCCTACTTGGTTCTTTGCTCAAAAAAATTTTAGAATGTTTTATTTGTATTTGTTTTAAGCACTAAAATATTTATACAAAGTTTTAATCCATTTGGATAAACCCTCGAAGAAAAAAGTGACAAAATTTATTTTGACTAGGGTCGCCCCTAGTCCAAAATCGAACATGTATTTCCTTCTTGGTTCTTCGCTCAAAAAAATTTAGAAAATTTTATTTGTATTTGTTTTAAACATTAGAATATTTATGCAAAGTTTCAATCCATTTGGATAAACCCTCGAAGAAAAAAGTGACAAAATTGATTTTTACTAGGGTCGCCCCTAGTCCAAAATTGAAAATGTATTTCCTACTTGGTTCTTTGCTCAAAAAAATTTTAGAATGTTTTATTTGTATTTGTTTTAAGCACTAAAATATTTATACAAAGTTTTAATCCATTTGGATAAACCCTCGAAGAAAAAAGTGACAAAATTTATTTTGACTAGGGTCGCCCCTAGTCCAAAATCGAACATGTATTTCCTTCTTGGTTCTTCGCTCAAAAAAATTTAGAAAATTTTATTTGTATTTGTTTTAAACATTAGAATATTTATGCAAAGTTTCAATCCATTTGAATAAACCCTCATAGAAAAAAGTGACAAAATTTATTTTGACTAGGGTCGCCCCTAGTCCAAAATTGAAAATGTATTTCCTACTTGGATCTTTGCTCAAAAAATTCTTGGATGTTTTATTTGTATTTGTTTTAAGCACTAGAATATTTATGCAAAGTTTCAATCCATTTGGATAAACCCTCATAGAAAAAAGTGACAAAATTCATTTTGACTAGGGTCACCCCTAGTCCAAAATTGAAAATGTATTTCCTACTTGGTTCTTTGCTCAAAAAAATTTTAGAATGTTTTATTTGTATTTGTTTTAAGCACTCAAATATTTATACAAAGTTTTAATCCATTTGGATAAACCCTCGAAGAAAAAAGTGACAAAATTGATTTTGACTAGGGTCGCCCTTAGTCCAAAATTGAAAATGTATTTCCTACTTGGTTCTTTGCTCAAAAAAATTTTGGATGTTTTATTGTATTTGTTTTAAGCATTAGAATATTAATGCAAAGCTTCAATCCATTTGGATAAACCCTCGAAGAAAAAAGTGACAAAATTGATTTTGACTAGGGTCGCCCCTAGTCCAAAATTGAAAATGTATTTCCTACTTGGTTCTTTGTTCAAAAAAATTTTAGGATGTTTTATTTGAATTGACATAATTGTGAAATAAATCACATACGAATATTACTTTTTGTAATGCATAGCTTAAAAAAAATCGAAATCTAAAATTTCGACTACCTCATCTGAATTTTGTTCATACTCTTCACTGTGGAAACCAAAAAACAAATTCTTTTTTTTAAAACACTAGACAAAATAGCGACATAATTCAGGATTAATTACGTTTCAATATTTTTTTAACATTAACGAGAAAATGTGGTTCAAATAAGTGTGAAGTATGGCCGAGATTTGGACCAAAATCAGCTATACTGGTTCATAGTGTTCCCGAGGGTGGCAAAATTCAAACTAAGTGTTTTTTTAGCTGACATAATTATGACATAAATTAGGTATAACTTTTGAGCAAATCTTGGTCTATCCATAAGACTTTTGATGGTACGGTGTGAATATATCCGCATTGGGTTTTTACCTGATACACTAGTTTTTAAAAACATTTATATTAAACTTAGGATGAAAGAATATTAACCAGACAAGGTGGCAACAGCAGCTGAGGAAATTTCCATCGGTTGATTTATTGATATGTCTGCTTCAATATCTTCAGTATCATCATTAGTGACGAATCCTATTAAAAATCATTTTATATGAAACACTAGCTAGACAATTGCTTCACTTTCTTACCATTCTCATCCGCACTATATCTTACTAAATGTTTATTCTGATCCTCATCAATGTAGCTGTAAATCCCAGTCACTCTTAAAATTCCTGCCTTATCATCAAATAATCCAGTTTCATTCCTTATATGTCCGTCACTTAATTGATAAAAGAAGCTGTATCCGAATTTTGAGAGTTGATGAAATTCATATTTTACAATTTGTGGCTTGATGGTTTTGATTGAATTGCATGATATCAACTGAATAATCGAACCTAAACTAATCTAAAGAATTGATAGAAGTTGCAAATGTTCAAAAAAGGAATCAACTTACAAAAAACAGAATTTTATCTTTTATTTTCATTTTTATATCATCATCACCTTCCAGACGTTTATATGCAACTGACTTGACTGAAAAGCAGTCAATTACAAGAGCTCTAGTAACAGTATAATAATTAGTGATCTAGAATTTTTGCATGATTGGTCAATAATCTTAACATACTTAAAGTTTACACACTTGCTTTAAATGCATAACAGAGTTGATGTTTAATAATGCAGCATGTCTAAAACTGTGTAGATCTTGATATCGTTCAATTATTTTTGATTTATTACTTTAACCTTAAAAGCTGACTTAATCATTATAAACCAGCTACTTATTCCTCGTAATTATCACTATCAATATCTCATATCATCTACGAAGTCAGACTTAAAGAACCACTCAGAGTAAAAAGCCATTCGAAGGTTCGATAACCAAAAATTCAATTTTGCCAAATTAACAACTCTGATTCCGAAATTTCTACACATTTTACCACGTTTTTTACACTCCAACAACATGCATGTAATGCTTATAGATGAATTAATTTGCAATAATAATTTTGATCACCGGTGAAACAAGTTTTGAGCTTCTTTAAGATGAGTCATACTTAATGTATTGAATAGTCTTTAAAACAAAATGATTTGAACTTGAAAATGATCACAAACCAAATTTTATTCATGCTAAGCTCTAGATTGTATACAAGTGATGTTGGTTAAAATCAGCTCTTTAGTATTAAGCAATAAAATCAAGTTGGAACCCTTAACATTCAATATTTGTTTTAAAACATTTATCCAACCGATAATGTTGCGATTGCAGCAGCTGAGAGCTGCAAATTTGGTGGAGTTGATATTGGTATCACAATTTCTTCTACTTCACTTTGTGCTTGATAACCTTGAAGCAGAAAAATGGGAATTTCATTAATTCTCTGAACTTCAAGACAACATCAAGGATTCTTCTTACCATTCTCATCTGCTGTATATTGCACTTTATATTTCTTATTATCATCACCATTATAGCTATAAGATCCCTTAATTTTTAAATTCCCATTTTCATCATAAGTACCAGTCTCTTCTCTTGTCTGTCCATCACTTAATGAATATAGGAAATTATAGCCTTGATTTAGAAATTTATTGAATGTCTGTTTAGTGACTTCAACAGCATCTAGTGGTGCACAATTTGCATGATTTAAAACCAAAATCAAAGCGGGCTAGAAAAGTTCAATTATTAATTTTTTACTCTTCTAGTCATCAAGTAACCTTTAACAAGTTAATCGTACCAAAATAAAAATATTAAATTCCAATTTCATTCTCATCCAACGGTCTTGTTCACTTAAAAATCAAAATACAACTGATGCGCTAAGTTGTGAATCAAGATTTAAAAAAATATAAATTCAGACTTGATTTTTTCAAAAACAACAAAAACTCGACTAATTTATACGCGATACACAGACTTTTGACCCATCTAGAATAAAATACGTAATCTTAAGGGAGATGCCGATGATTAAAAAAATGTCTTTTTGGATGTTCTTTAAAATTAATTTTAATATCAATTGACCACAAAGTCATTTGTTTAACATTGTTTAAACATTTATGGATATTCCATGGCAGGTATTAATTTCAAAATATAATAAATTAACACTTAATTACTTAAGCTCTCAATTTTAACCCAGCAGCGACTTGATGATGTTCGGATCAATTCTGTCATCAAACTCTATTGAATTATCTGGTTCTACATGGAAACCTGGAATGTTAAATCAAGTAAGAATTATACTTTTAATTGAATTAAATTTGTGATAAGTTATTTAAGATGATTGGAATTAAGAGTTTAGACTTTGGGGAGGAAGTCAAAACTCCTTTATAATCTTTTATAAAGAAATATCTTGCTACACCCCTGATAAGTGATATATCTGATTTTGGAAGAATTCAAGGTCAATTTTTGTTTACATTGATATGTTCAAGGCGATATCATATCAACAAGAGCTATATAGATATTGATACTTTGCTGATACTTATTTTAACACTTGATTTAAGTTGTGATTGAAGTTATTGTGCGGAATTTGATAAAATTTCTTAATTCTCAATTTCTCTACGGTTTATGACGGCATTGTTATTGTAATTATCTGTATGTAGGAATTGTTTGTAATTATCTGATAAAAGTTCTTGATTAATGCACAAAATTCTTAGATAATCAACAAACTTTAAGCAAATATAAAACTTAAGCAAATTCCACAATAATGTTGTTTAAAAAAATCACCAATTGAGTTAATTTGACATTGAGGATTGTCCAGTCTTCATTGTTAAATCACATCCACAATAATTGAAAACTTTATGTACTCTTGAATGCTTGCTTCAAAAAAATTACCGTAAAAAATTGTTCTTATTTCTTGCAATTGAAGTGATTTTTAAGTCCAACGGACCACCAGTAAGCATTATTGACTATAATATTTATATCCATTTATTCTCACCATTTACGCCTGCTGTATATTTAAATTTACGTTCCACTCCATCATCTGCTGTAAATCGATAGCTTCCCTCAACTGACAGAACTTTATTGCCATTAATTTCTATAAAATTCCCAAATTCTTTTTTTTCTTGTCCATCAGAAGTCTCGTAGGCATAATAGTAGGAGCTATTTGGATGTTGCACAAATTCATATGACACAATTTGTGGTGCTTCATCAATATTTATGGGTTGAAGGTTTAGAACATGACAACAAGTGATCTAAAAATTGGATTTTATTTACAATTTATTTCAAAACTTAACCAGATGAACTTACTATTGTCAAAAAACTAAGATTCAGCTTCATTGTTTAACAAGTCTTAATTCATAGAAGTCTAGCAGTAAACTGTTGATACTTTTTTATATCCACGACAATATCGCTCTCTGTTTATATGGACAAAATCTCTGAAATTTGTTTAGAGCGTGAGAAATATCGACAAGAGCGGATATAAAAATTGTATTCAGCATAAGACAAGACTTATTGAATATGCACGAAATAATGAGTAATTCATTTAAATGTCGATTAAGAACGGTGATTAAAAGAACTTTTTGTAGAATTTACATTGATGATGTCCTGTATATAAAAGGTCCATGACGTTCTTAAATGCTGAAGTCGTGCTGTTGGTATGAACAGCGAGTCATTCTAGAACAGAAGGTTTAAGTTTAAGAATCATTGGTGATTTTTGTTGAAATAAGTAAACTGGGAATTGTCCAATATCGAGGATTCCAACGCATTTTTACAAATGATGAGTAAATTGAGTACCTTTTAATAAAAAGTATTTTGTAATAATTAGCACTTGAAAAAAGTTGTCAATGTTTGTCATTAAAAGAGTTCCTTCAAAAGAAATTAAAATATTGATAAATGTCATTGAGTATCTTAAAAGAAAAAAGATTAGTTCGAATCTTAAGAATCTCTTCTAATGCAGTGCAGGTTTTAAGAACAAGACTTTATCATTTAAAATA
Source organism: Chironomus riparius (assembly GCA_917627325.4). Taxonomy (NCBI): domain Eukaryota; kingdom Metazoa; phylum Arthropoda; class Insecta; order Diptera; family Chironomidae; genus Chironomus; species Chironomus riparius. Next base: position 45,834,406 of record OU895877.1, read on the forward strand.
GCTAATCTCTTAATTTGATTAGGATTTCCTGAAGTCAGTTGTCTACCAAATGGTATTCTCCTCCCCGTAACACCTTCTTAAAGTTGTATGACATAATCAGGGTGGGGGAGTATTTTGCGATTTAAACAGGGGGGGGACAGAGCAAAAATTTCCATAAAAAAAAACCGAAAAAACAAACGAAATTGAAAAAGTCAAATTTAAAGGAACTGAAGCATCGAAGTAAAATTTTTTGGATGTCAAAAGGTCTTAAATCATGATTCTCATCAGCTGCAATCAAAATTTCGGTCCTAAACTGCATCGGAAGGAAGTATTGCGAAAATTTCATTTTTCGACGATTTTTTTTCCAATACAAAGTGGAGTACTTGGAAATTTCATCAGAGTAAACATTTTTGGGTTTTTTTTTATGGAAATTTTTGCTCTGTCCCCCCCCCCCCCTGATTTAAATCAAAATCACAAATCAAATTGTGATTTTTGATTTAAATCTCAATGAAGAATGATTTGAAAAATGATTTCTGATTTAAATCATTTTACCTAAGTGATTTATTTGTGATTTATGATTTAAATCATTTTGTATGAAAGATTTATTTGTGATTTATGATTTAAATCATTTTGTATGAAAGATTTATTTGTGATTTATGATTTAAATCATTTTGTATGAAAGATTTATTTGTGATTTATGATTTAAATCATTTTGTATTAAAGATTTATTTGTGATTTATGATTTAAATCATTTTGTATAAAAGATTTATTTGTGATTTATGATTTAAATCATTTTGTATAAAAGATTTATTTGTGATTTATGATTTAAATCATTTTGTATGAAAGATTTATTTGTGATTTATGATTTAAATCATTTTGTATGAAAGATTTATTTGTGATTTATGATTTAAATCATTTTGTATGAAAGATTTATTTGTGATTTATGATTTAAATCATTTTGTATGAAAGATTTATTTGTGATTTATGATTTAAATCATTTTGTATGAAAGATTTATTTGTGATTTATGATTTAAATCATTTTGTATGAAAGATTTATTTGTGATTTATGATTTAAATCATTTTGTATGAAATATTTATTTGTGATTTATGATTTAAATCATTTTGTATGAAAGATTTATTTGTGATTTATGATTTAAATCATTTTGCATGAAAGATTTATTTGTGATTTATGATTTAAATTATTTTGTATGAAAGATTTATTTGTGATTTATGATTTAAATCATTTTGTATGAAATATTTATTTGTGATTTATGATTTAAATCATTTTGTATGAAAGATTTATTTGTGATTTATGATTTAAATCACATTGTATGGAGATTTTTTTTTTTGGGATTTTAAATCACTTGAAGGTGAACATTTGTTTGGGAATTTTTAGAAATCAAAAATAAATCACTTGGGTAAAATAATTTAAATCAAAAATCATTTTTCAAATAATTGCAAAATTATTTTGATTTTGATTTATGATTTAAATCCCCGCCCTGAACATAATAAATGTTGGGCGGTTGAAGTGAACTGAAATGCTTAGCAGTTAATAAAAATAGACATAGAGTTAAAATTAGATTATATTTCCCCACGACATGCTGCGATCATAAATCGTTTTGACACATAATAATTTATGTATGTTTAATATTTTATAGAGTGCTTCTTAACAGCATAAAAATATTCAAATGACAAAAAATTGTGTAACGGTTTTGTGAAATTCAAATGTAAATTTTACAAAAGTCTTTTTACAAATCACACAGAACTGCTCACCAACAATTCGTTACTCAAAATTTCCATTCGCTCAAAAATTCTCACATTTACGTTTTTGATTTCGTTAAGACCAGACGTGCTTTTCGATCGTGCTCGGAAAAATCTTTTTTAATTATCTTAATTAATTTCTGTGAAAATCCTTTTAATCCGGTACGGGAAGAAGCTTATTGATAAAATCGAACAAACAATTTATTAAATTTTTGAGAATTGTGATTTAAAATTTTCAAATTTCATACCTAAAACGTGGTGATCAGAACTGATCGTGGAAAATTACATCTCGTTGAAAAACAATCTTTATATTTTTTTTTGTGAAAAATCTCGGAAGGAAAATTCTGTGAAAGACTGTGAAAAATAAAATTAATTTAACAAAAAAAAAGAGAGAAAATATTAAATTAAAATTAAAGTTCATATCAAAGAGAATTTAGGAATAAATCCTCAGATAACAAATTCAACCCACAAACAAAAAAAAACAGAATTAAGGTAAATAAAAAGAAATGCAATGAAATGAAAAATGGAAAGAAGAAGAAAATCGAGAAAAAAGATTAAATAGCTACAAAATTATGAAAATCGAAATAGAAACGAAAGAAAGAAAAATTGAAAGTGAATCTGTTTTTCTGCATTTCACGAATCAATTTCGCACATAGTTTTTCACTACGCAATATTTATTTAGAAAATTGCATTTTTGAACGAGAAAAAATTCCAAAAAATAGTTGAAAGTTGGTCTTTTCGGTAGCAATGAGATTAGCGGGAGTCGTTCATTAATGATGTCAATGTGATTTTTGGACCACCGCTGATTTTGGCTATAGTATTGTCATATTATGTACTTAATAGTTTTCAGAAGCTAGTTTCTCGGTTATAGCTATTCTTAGTTCAAGAAAGAGAGTCTGATTCATGATTAAAACAGTTTACGTCATTTTAAAATGATCCCCGCTTAACAGTGGAAGTAACATAATAACACAACATACGAAAAATAAGAAACTGATGAGCACAGACTTAACGAAATATATCGGGATAGCTGTTAAACCGTTTGAATTGAAATTTTTTCTACTTTTTTTTTTATATCTCTATTTATCTCTTGCTTACGACTTACTTAATGACCATTCATAATGCACAGCGAAGATCTAGTCTATAATAATACATCATAAATATTTTTACCTCTGCTACAATTAAACAGAAATTAACGTACAAATATGTTAATTTATTAATTTTTATTTCTCTTCGCATACCCGAAAAAGAGTAACAGCGGTGAACTTTACTTTATGACTATCTACAATCCAAATACATCACAACAGATATGTACATAAAATGCTACGAACCGTTTCAATGATCAGTGGCGAGGGCTAAATTTGTAAATTAGGTTTCCATTACCCAGCACATGCTGCATAATTTAACAATTTTTTCGAATGCCTCAATGTGTCCATTGACCATAACGAACGGAGAACCTCGAAAAAAATAAACTTATTTACTCTTTTTTTAATGCATACACAAAACAACACAGAAAAAAAATAAAATTATTGTTAGCGAAAATTATGGGGCATAAATGTATTAAGTAAAACGCGTGTGTTGATACGTAGAATAATAACAATAATACGGGAAAGAGATGATGATTGTAGCAACAAAAGACCATAAATTTCTGTTTGTGTGCATGTTCTTTGGGGCGACTTTTTTTTCTGTTCTTATAATTTATGCTGCTCCTTACTGTTAATGCTTTATTTTCGTCAAATATTGTACACATTCAGACCAGATGTTTTTTGTTGTGCATATCGTCTTAGTTCTTTCTCTCTTTGTTGTCTCTTTCTTTATCCGTTTTTACTTCCACATATTATTCGTCATTCGAGTGTTACGTAGTGTTTTTTAGACTACAAAGTACATATCCATTTCATTTTTATTAGCTTCCAATGAATTACTTACCGACAAACAGGAAGGAAGGCCTTTTTGTATTGCATCGCATTGAATTATTAATATTATAAGAATCGTTTATTGCCTACAAAAATACAGACCGAAAAAAAAATCAATATAAATAATTAATGGAGAGTTTCAGCTAGTGAACGAAATATTTCGTTTTTAGAAATCTGCTCAATTCTAGCGTGAAATTTGAAGGATGATCTGCTTTCAATGGCATCAGAATCCATTAATTTAAATAGATGTTCTTTTCAATGAGAATTATCCTATAATTAAGTTAATCGAAAAGCTTCATTAATGTTGAAGTCGATGAACCTTTACAGGGTTAGTTGTGGAATTGTAAGGTTGCTTCTAGATGTGGTTAAGTGATAGTTTATTAAAATTAGAGTATTAGGTAGTTCAGATGTAAAATGTTTGGGTTTTGTGGTTTAATCCTTTTGAAATATTACCAAATTACTGAGATTCAGGATTTAAAGAGTTTTTTATGGTTTCTTTAGCCAATTGTGCCTTTACTTTTAAGGCATCCTCTAACATTTGACTATAAAATTAATATAGATCCAAATAATATAAAAAAAGTTAAAAATTTGCAGATCCAGTGAAGGTTTTTGTTAAAAAACAACTCTATTATATCTTCTCTTATACTGCATGTAGCATCAACCTTATGAATCATAACAAACAAAGAACTTCAATAGCTTCATATCTCTACATTCAAATACAATCAATAAATTTCAAAATGAATAATTCAAGATCTTTAATCCAATCAATTTTAAAACATTCCTCTTGACACTCTTTTGTATAATTTTAAGCATAAGATTCCTCAAATTACATCTAATTTCTAGCACCAAAAATAATCCTAATTAGATTTATAAAAAAATTCGATCCAATTCAAACTAAAAGTGAACATTTCAGTGCTGAAAAACTTGTCATCTTTGTTTTTAGTCAGTCACAGTGAATTATTACGCATTTTAATACGAACATGTACCTTTTTTGTGCTGTGTATGTCTCGTTTCAATGTAGAATTTAATTAAAGATGAATGGAAATTGCTCTCTGTGCTCTTTCTTTTCGCATTCATCATTGACATCCCTTACTGTAAAATACAAGAATTGAGAAGAAGGAAATATAAGCGTTACATCAAAAAAAGCTGTTTGATACATAAACAATAACAACAGCCAAAGCAAAAGCAGCAAAAAAAGAAAGAAGTAGAAGCAGAAGGAAAGAGAATTTCCCGAATGAATCAGAGAACAAGTAAAATTTTTATAAATGGAAGGGAGAGAAAATGAGTGAATCAGAGAAGGGTGGTGTGCATTGTGTATAGCTTGGGTTCGAATGTTCATCGTTCATACCATTCACTGACTATACATATAGTGAATAGATTCTATACTACACAAATACAATGAAAATGCGAATATTGCAGAAGGAAAAACAAAAAAAAATTCACCCTCGTATAAAAAGTTTTTTTGTGTGTGCCTCGAAACGATGGATAAATTCACAACGCAATAATGCTGAACTGTGGACCACATATTTTTTTATTGTATTGTTGCGCTTCTCTCCCTCTTTTTTTTTCAATATAATACACACATATTATTTTATGAAAAACTGAACTCATCTGCATCTAAATTGTTGAAGTGCTTTTTTCCATCTTCTTCTTATTTTTTGTGCATTAAAACCCACATTCGTTTCATTTCATTACATTTAATCGAACGCAGCACCTTGTGTTTAGTAGGCAGAGGGTCCACTTCTGGATGTAATGAGGAAAAAAAGTTTTTATTTTCTTTTTTTCTAATTTTTGCTAATAAAGAAGTGTATTTTTAGCAAGTTAGGCAGATTTTCTTTGTATTCTACTTGTGTAGATTGAAATATAATAGTTTAGAGGTTCCAAATGCTCGATTGATTTGGTTTCAAAACTCTAAAGTTGTTCAATTTCTGACTCTGTCCTCATAAATAAGAATAATGTCAATATCCACGCAAATAGCTCGGTGTCTGAATGGTTGTGTTAATTGGTCAGGTTCTTAGAATTTATGGGTTCGAATCCTCACGTTGCTAGTAATACTAATTGAAATTTTGAATCAAAACCTACTTTAAAACAGATTTTTCTATTCTTAATCTTTCCGATTCAACAAAATCATCAAAACTTAAAATTCACAAGTTGCACTACCCACTCCATGACTCATCAAAAGATCCCCCAAAAATCTGTAAACCAAAAAACCTTAAGCATCCACAATAAGATTCCTATCAATATAAACCCCCAAACAGCAAAATCATTAGATTAATTTTCCAAAGGAAAAGTACGGACATTAGTATGCATGCGTAGATTTTTAGGTTTTCCTTTCAAAAATAGAAAAGTTTATGCAGCAGCAACAACAACATCACTGGCATGGCTATTATCATCAGTACGTATGTGCTGTTGATTAATGACCATGTTCATAAAATGGGTACTTGCCACAAGCTCGTTTAATGCGAGGGAGTAGAAATGAAATTACATCAAGTGATCCTTGAAAATGCTTCATTCCTCCCACCCACCTTATGTCCTGGCTTTTAAAATTTTTGCTGAATATGTTGAAATTGTGTAAATTCTTCTCATGATTTGAAGTCACATGTTTTTTGGATATCCGTACCATAAATTAAGGTTATGTTGAGTTGTCATGTCACGCAGACAATTTTCAGTCCCTTTTTGTCAGCATCCAAATATTCTAAAGCCTCACAACAAAATATTTAATGCTCAAAACACTTGTCATAAAAACCATTATGCACTTGATGAAGTAAAATGCAGTGATACTTTATATTATAAATTAAATGTTATTTATTTCCATCCACCACCATAAGTGCTGTTACCTCTAGCATCATCATCATCATTGAAAATTAAATGTAACTACCCATACCAGCATTTTTGTCAATCATGCGAGAGAGATTCTTTTTTTTTTCGGCAAATTGTTGCAACTATAAATCACATAAATGAAGCACATGGTATTGTCTGTCTGTGATTTGTTGTCAGATGGAGAAATTGTCCTCATCATCATCATCCATGAGTAATTTTTTCTTCTTTCTTATGACTTGCTGAGTATGTGACAAAATTGCATTAATCATATTCTCCTTAGTTTTATTGTGCTTCATTCGTAATACGCAATTTACGATTCTCTCCGTAGCGCATATTTCTCTCTGTTTTGCAGTTCCTACCAAGAATATTAAAAATACGTCGTCGTTTAGTGTTGTCATCTTTATCTTGTGATTTTCGCTCACTTCTTCTTTCCATCCCCCATACAGAGATTTTCTTATTTCTCTCCCTCTGCGTTGTGTTACTTTTTAAAATATTTTATTCTAACAAAGGAACGACTTATTACGACTGTATTTATGATGGTAAAAAGTTGAACAAAGAGACTTTTTAAGGATTTTCCACTTTGTTACTTCTTTTAAGTTGTTATTCTGTGGATATTGAATTAAATCAATAGAAATCGGGGAATTTTACGGTCTGATCTTGAAGAATCGATTGATATTGATGCATTACAGGAGATGGAGAGTCCACTAGCAATAATTTTCAAAGATCATCCAAGTTAGATTCAAAATTTCGTCCCAATATCTCTTGTCTTATCTGAATAAGCCGTTTATCCACAAAAACAAAGTTTCTCTTGATAACAAAGTCACTAAAACATTTCAGTTAATTAAAAATGCTACACATACTTCTTCTTCTTCTTCTTCTTGTAAACAAAAAGTCAACAACATCAAAAAAATTACAAAACAAACAAATGCTTTAAAAATGTTCAACAGAAATGCAAAAATGCTTTATTTTACCTTGAGTGCTACTTGAGAGGGAGGCCTTAACATTTGACTTTGTTTTGCTCTCTTTGTGGTGATGTAAATGGAGTATTTTTGATTGGGTTGGAGATTAATGGTTTAGTGTTTTGTGGATTATGTTTATTTATCTCATATGTAGCTTAATTTGGAATGTTTGTGATTAAGATCTGATTTTTAAGTATAAAATTTAAGAAATAATTAAAATTAAATTTTTATCTTTCCTGGATGTTGAAAAAACATTCTGAATTAGAACTTTAGACTTAGAAACTTCTAAATGCTGATGAGAATTTGATCCAAGAAAACAAAAAGGTTAACAAACTGTATTCAAAGCAAGATCCAGCAGTGAACAATCCTTAAAAACCATAAAATTTTCATATCAATGCTCGTCTTTGTTCCATTATCTATTTCTTTTGGAATAATAATAAAAATAGTGCGAATGTAAGTGAAATGATAACAAAGAAGAAGAATAAGAGCTGCACTGACTATCTGCCGCACTATTTTAGATAAATTGCAATTCGATATGTCACCCTACACATTTACCACCATAGCTTTGAGCTGATAATATTTTATTGTTTATTACGTACGTCCAAACAATCTTACATCTTCCACTTCCTCTCTTTTATTTTTCGTCACTTTGTATTGTCATGTACATCGATATGGGAAAGAGGAAAAAGGAATTTTTTTTTATTCGATCAGGAAAAAATGACATGATTGCTCGGTGTGCTTTACTGCTTATGCATGGTATGCATGATAACATTTGTGTAGATCAAAATCCATTCTATGCATAATGCTTGAAAAAACCCTAATCAGGAAATATTCTCTTAGCTTTACTTCTTCCCTCATGCATGTATATCTGTTGTAATATTTTTATGGGGTTAACGAATGATGATATTTTGTTCTTCTTCCTTCTCTTACGCTCTTTATTTACATACATCCTTTTATAATGTTCTTTATTTTCAATGAATATTAGAGAGAATAAAGGAACTGGTGATGATGCAATAAGACACAAAAGAGAAAATATTCTCATGCAAAACATTTCTTATTATCAGGGGGAACATAACTTGGTAGGACATATTTTTTTGTGACTTTGAATCAAGGAGGTGATTTCTAGGACTATTCGGAGTACCCCAATTTACAATATAAGGTATAAATATATTTTATCTGAGACTAAGATAGAACCTGCCTCAGGGGGAAAACAACTTTTTTAAACAAAGCTGTTACCCCCTTGTATTGAATATAAAATTTTAACCCGTAAACAACAACATGATAGATACAAAGTTAAGGATTTTTATACCAAGCAGCTTTCCCCTTAAATATTGTAAAATATTTAATTTTAAGTCTGCCTTAAAAACCCTTTTGGGTAGAAGAAGCGCATGAAATATTATTAGTACATAATAGTAGGGAAGCGAAACATATAATCGCACTTAATTCGATCATAGGGTGGAATAAAATTAACATTCTGATAAAGTTTCTTTTTTCTTGTGTGCTTCAGTACACACGCTGGAAAGAAGAAAGAATCATAAAAAAAAGTTGAGATATATCTCGTCGTCGATGATAGTAATGGTGATGGGAAGTTTATGGCATGAAAACACAGAAAAAATGTATTTTTGACATTGTGTGGTGTAATGAAGCATGAAAGATTGTAAATTTTGGATAAGTAGTAAACAATAGCTCTATTTTAAGACAGGCTCAAATGAGGGATGGAAATTTTGTTTTTCAATTACAAACTTTTTTTCATGTCATAATTGCAAAATTCATTTTTTCAACATTAATCATTTTTCTTAACGCTTCTGTTTTGTTGTTGTTGCCAAGCATTTTTGATGCATTGTTGAAACCCAAATGTGTCATATTCCAATCATTATCATCCCTTCCTCGCTTCATCGTCCGACGATACTTTAAATCCTCTTCTAATTACCGTTTACTTCATGCCATATCTACTATCCAGGGAATAAATAACATTTATATGTATAGCTCCTGTCATCTCACTCTCACTTTCATTCAACTACTAAAAAAAATCAGAATGAATGATGCGGTTCCCCTCGGAGAGATTCGATTTGTAAGCAAATGCTTCATATTGTGAATCATTAATAGAGGAACTTCACAATACACAATTTATAATAATATACATACATGGTTGAAAAAATGAATATTACGCAACCCCTAAGGCTAGCTTGATATGCGAGTATGTTCAATGACTGCAGTAGTAATACAGTAAAGATTGTGCCCACTTATAGCATTACCTGAAAGGGAAATCAAATTAGTTACGCGCCAAACCCCAGGCTACTGCTGCTAATATTTTTATTGGGAAAATATTTGGAATTTTTGCAGCTTCCAAAAATTCTTTGTTGTCAACCTGAAACATTTTCAATTTTTCATCCTCTCATTCATTGTTTATTGGGGCGACTGTAATGTTATTAATATTTTGTAAATATTAAATTTCAAGTGGTGGCAGGGACTCTAATTCTGATTAAATTTCTCAATGTTTACATAAACAAAGAAAGTCACATCTGACGAAGACACAAAAAAAAGCACTGAAAGAGAGAATTCAATCCCTTTTATTGCGTGCGATTTGACAGACCTGAGAATGAACAAAGAAAAAGAAAAAAATTTGAATTTTCTTTTTCTCCTTGCTGATTTTTTGTAATTTTTCATTTCGATTTCGGTTCCTCTTGTTCCTTTTTGAATTACGATAGTAATATATCATTCTATACATTGCATGCATACTTATTGTGTATATATACGCAGATTCTCTTTTTGGATGTGGGGGACTTGCTTTTCACCCAAATTGAAACATTTCATGCTCGTTCTTATAGACATTTTTATTTTCATTTCCCTTCCTGTTTTTCTTCTCGATAAAATTCTTCGATCGTAATATTATAGAGTAGTTCAATAATAAGTATGTAGTCTTACTAACATGACCATAAACTTTTTCTCTTCTGTTGATTTTTCCATTTACTTTATTTATTTCTATAACCAACCTTCCTTCATTTCTTGAAGTAGAATGGAAAGAAATTGAGGAAGGAAGGACAGAAGTATGAGAATGATTAATAAATGACCGAAAAAAGTCTGTTTGGATGTGGGCAATAGTGAGAATGTAATTAAAATCAGTTGCTGCACTGCAATTACATTCAGTTTCCTTCTTATGCTGCTAATTTCTTTATTATAATCTTAAAAACTAAAGGGAGCTGTTTATAAATGACGTTTACAAATATTTTGAAATGCTTATGTCCATATTATTCCTTTGTTATTATTGTGCCGAGGAAAATGGAATTGAAGTTGGTTTTAAAGCAGTTTCTCCTCGAGTTATCCTACCTGTAAGGTACCTCAATCTTATTATATTTTTATCCTACCTCAATATTGTCCTATCATCCCGTGGAATAGTCCTAAAGAGCTCTGAGACACAGGAATCAAGAACCAGGCTAATAATTAGCAACTCTATCATTATTAAAGACGAGAATTCAATTTCAATTATGCTACCTAAAGTATAGCATAGTCTTAGTGTCTTACCACACATAAATGAAAGACGTAATTAGAGAATAACCCCCAAAGAAAGTGCTCTTGATTCCCTCTGATTTTGTTCATGCAATATTGTGACAACAAGAATCGAAAATAATAAAATAGACAGCGAGAATTAATAATCTACTATATAATAGATTAACAGTCGGAAGAGGATGGATTTAGCAGGATTGTTAATATGAATTTTACATAAATTGCATGCGGAGATGAAAATTAATGTTATTTCGAGTGTCCTTTGTTCCTGTCATTCCATTTATTTCTTCCTTCTCGATAAATTTATTGTTCATACGCACATACAACTACACTCATATGCTCTTAAAATTTCAAATAATAAGCTTGAATTTTCCATGATCTTCCCCCCCAAAAAAAAAGCATTACGACTCACCCGAATTTGTACAATTTTATTATTTTTTAAAAAACATAAAGGCATAGTCGAAACATATTCTGTAAATTTTAATGTTCACAATGTACATGTAGTAGTGTTCATTTGTCTTTGTGACTATATATCTCTATGATACTCTCTATACTACTATGGATGGTTGAAAAAAATCACCCCTTACTGAATTTCACCGCGACAGGATGAATGAATTTATTCAATTTTCATGATTTCGTGTTCTGCCGCATATTGTGACTGATATTTTTTTCGTGAGCAAACTACTACTGGATACATACTTGCTCGCTCTTTTGTTATTATTATTATTATTGCTATTGCTATTATTGCTTTTATTCTGAAATATCTCTATTGTTCTCATGTACTTTAAAATTTTGTACTCTTTGTGAGAAAATTACATTGCGCGATATTTTTTTTTTTGTACAGTCGTTGAACATTTCAACTAGATATTAAAAGTAGAATAATTGTTATGTCGGAAGTAAGATTTATTTGATATGAAACATTCTATGGCTAGGCATTTAAATTGAAATAGTTCTGGAAGGAAATTTTTGAAATTGTTAAGTTTCCCGTTTTTTTTTCGTGAGGCGAGGAATTTTCTTGTTGAAAGTTTTATGTAATTGTTGTTTAAGCGTTAAATTCTGCTTTTAATGGATGATTTTATCGCAGGAAATTGCTTTGACAATGAACTGATTGCTCCTTTTAATTAACGGAAGTTTTTGACACTATACTTTTTGAGGGAGTTTGTGCAATTGAAGGATTCTTAGTTTGGATTTGCTAACACGAAGGTTTGTTGTGATTTAAATGACTTAATGAGGAGCGATTACTAACTTTAAATTATATCAAGATTTTAGATTTTATAAAGTCTTTTGAAATCAATTTTAAAACGTTCATTTGAGACATAAAATATATTGATGCTCATAGTTGTAAGCCCCGTTTTATATTTATTCAGTTAGCCACTAGATTTCGAACAGTAAAAATCACATTGCATTATGTATGACGAACTCAGTATTTTATTAATCCGTAAGAAACTTATTAAGTTCTTGAGCATACAAAGAAACCATCACAAAAGTCATAAATCTCATAAGTAAATAATTCTTTCCTTTTTTAAGAATTTCGAAGCTCAAACATCAAACCCTAATTAAATGTCTTTCGAATTTGTAAAAGAATATCTTATTAAAAGTAAATAGCTCCTGCAAATACTTTTCCTTTCACAACATCCAGTAAAATCCAGCTATATTAAAATATTCATATTGATTGATTGAAACATGATAGGATAATGGACAATATCTTTGATCAGTATGGTATGTGACTAAAAATTCTGATAGCTTCTCTTTACTCTCTATATATCCTTACATGTACACGTCCGTAAAGACAAAGAGAAGCACACACAAAGAGCAAAAATACCAAACCTTCCCAAAAAAAAGTATCATCATTAAAATCATCTTGATACTCTTACTCGTATTCTGTGTAAATTCAAAAGGTTACAATCATATTGATTATTTTTGTGTGCCCTTCATATTTTCATACTATGGATGCCTAGAAGGCTTCGTATTCTCTGATATAGAAATGACAGTAATAATAATAAAATGAATGAAAAAAAGTTAAATGAGAAAATATTTTTTTTAAATAAAGGAAGATAAATTCACGTATTTTGGAAAGTTCCCTCCAATGCACTTTAATAGAACAATTCTTCCGTGCGATGTCGTTGTGCCTAATCTTTCGAAACATGCTGAGTTATGCTGAAGGGGATAGTTTTTCCATTCGATTTCGTTCCACCCTGCCTGCCATTCCTCCTTATTTTCTTCTCTCATTTCTCTCGATTTTTATGATTTAACAGTGAATAAATAGATGGTGATGTGTGTTATGCTGTATTTTTTTTTTTGGGAAGGATATGCGTGTGCTTTATCGCTTACTGCTGTTGCCTGCCGTATTTCTGTGAATGGTGTAGTAGTAAAATTATTCTTTGAGCTGCTGCAAATGATTCATAAATAATAATAATTTACACACATATACAAATATTTTACCAATGATCTGGAAACGATTAAAGTTTCATGCAGCGGTGGTTGACAATAATTTTTTTTTCTCGTGTGTATTTTTTGGGGAAAGTAAATGTGTCACAAACAGATACTAAACGCGTACTTACATTTATTTCCCTTAAAAGATTTTTATGAGCGTAAATTATTGCGTCATTATCATTAAATGTTCTGTGTGATGTCGTGAGATGTGGAGGTGGCACATGAAAATTTTTTTTTATCATTTTAATTAAAAACCTCATTGAATTGTCAAAAAAAATATAATGCAAGGTAAAATTCCTTTAATTGTTGCTCACCCACACCCCAACTGCGTCCACAATCTTTTTCAAGTGTCACAATTTCAACCATAAATTTCACTTTTAGTAGAATCAAGGAAGGAATGAAACAAAATATCAAAAGAATGCTAAAAGTGTCATAAAAAATGTAAATTTATTTTGCATCTGCCACTTACGAATGGTGTTTTTCGAACAGAAATAAAAGTAAAATCATCGGGTGGTGTAGCTGCTTTCTGGTATTAATTATTTTCCGGTTGTGCAACACAACTATAATGTACTCTTATGGGGGCTGGAAAAAAGTGCATTCCACATTTTATTGCTTACGTGAAGCAAGTAAAGTTTTTCACTCTACTAAAAAGAATTCATTAATTATCATTTCCACGCCGTAAATTGTTTCCAACAATTGCTATTTACATTTTACATAAACACAAAAATTGAATGAATCGTAACTGAGCAAGGGGGAGATTGATGGTAATTGTATACATGCAGGGAAAAAAAATTGTAGAATAGCAACAAAAAATTAAATTTCTCCTGTGTCTATTTTATTCCTTTTGTCATGAGTTCGTAGCTTTCTTCAACCCCTTCTATACGACATATTGTAGTGTATTTAATAAAGTTGAGTGTTGAATGAGCAAGTAAAATATGCACTTACTTTTCAAAAATTATCAGGCAAGTTGTGAAGTTGATAAGTTGTCTGATTATTGTTGTTTTAAGCGCATTCTGTCGATTGTATGTGCTGTTTATGTTGTAGAAGCTTAGCTAGGCATTTATATGGAGTTTTACAACTTTATTAATCAGATTTGTACCGCTTCTCTCAAATGAGCACCTATTTCTAGTGCCACAGTCATCCACTCTTCTCTAATGTCACTTGCAATATAATGACTTAAAAGATTTAACCATAAAAAACGACTGCTTCCAGAAAAGACTTAAAAAATACAAAAAAACCCAAAATTTGATATCATGCCAACATATCCCACTCCAACCCAAAAAAATCTCATGTCCAGACTCTAAATCACCTCAACCTTCAAAACCTTAAACCACAAAAAAAAACAGAGACATGCTCATGCACAAAAATGATCTCATTAAATAATTTACATCATGCCAAAAATTAATTAAGACAAAACGATCCACATGACAGCACATTCAAGTATTTCATGCACACTCAAAAAAAATTTAAGCATTCCTTGTTTAAAATCATAAGTTTTATGAGAAAGTAATTTTCATGAAAGCTACATAATAGTATATGAATTGTACGTAGTTCAACAAATTCAGTAATTTGCGTAATCGCCTACATTTTAAAATAATGTATATGTATGTAGATGTGGGGGAGCAGCCGTCTCTAGCACTCTTTGTATGAGGAGGGGTCAAAATTCATTTTAATATTCAGGAAATGTTTATCATTTAAATTCTTTCCCATTACTCATAATTTTTTTTCCTCATTATTTTAATTAATAGTAATACTGGAAAGGTTGGCGCGGAGAAACAGCTGATGCATCGGTTTCTTTCCTCTTCCATATGATCCATTTGGAGCCATTTATATATAATAATAATTTTTTGTCGTTCTTTCATTCTCCACGTCATCCATATATCCCTTTTATTCCTTTGTTTTCATTACATTCGGGTGTATGTAGAACAAATTTAATGCTGTGCAGCTGTTCATGTTCATTTATGAAAGGAGCATGAATGCATGATGTCTATGTGTAAGTGCATGCACATATGAGTTTATGTCTATTGTACCGCTGTTCAGCCAAAAACTATAATTGACTGACTCTCTGACTGATGCAAGTTTTTATTTTTTGACAATACTCGATTGTTCATTGAGTATGGCGCAAAAAACTAGTTTTCATGACTGCTAGAAAAAGGTCTTTTTAGTCCTTCCATTGTTGTGAATTTTCTCTCTTTTAACAATAACAAGAATAACACTAATAATATTGCACGGTATGCCTGATTTTTTTGGGATCTCCGTTTTGTGTTTACCTTTTTTATATATTTAAAGAACTTAAAAATTTGGAGATCCCTCACATGCCAACTGCTTACAACTTCTATTCATGCTTAATTTAAAAGGATCTCATACCAGGTGATGAAGATCTTTAAGAATTCTTCACATGCTGTAAATTATTGATGTTTTTTGAGAGGAGGATGTCATTGTCCTCTCTTTTTTAAATCCCCTTTTGTTGCTTTATGCTTCTCTTTCTGCACTGCAATAAATTAATTTATATATTTTTAATCGTGTGTTGCTCAAAACTGTTCATTCAGCGAATCATGATTTCTACAATCAATGCTTCAACTGATGCATAAAATCAAAAAATATCCGAGAGCCCCTAAAGCTCAAAGTCACTGTACGAACGCATGTAATTGAGACAGATGCAATGCATGTCCTAAATATCACACAATAGACACAATTCACTTACACAACTTTAATGAATATAATATAAAATTAAAAATGGAAATGGTGAAATGGAAGTTGATGGTTGGCAGGGGAAGGGATGAAAGTTGAATTAAAATTTAATAATGAAATTTTTTGATCCTCCTTATGCTTTGCTAAAAAATTCAAGCATTACATATTAAAAATAATTTTTTTTTTTTTAACAGCGACGCTCGTTTTTTAGCGGAAGAAATTCCTTGGGGGTGTTCGCTTATTACGTAACGTTTTAAAGAGAGGAAATTCTAAAAATCAGTTTTTTGTGTAACATAATAGATGAACGGTCCCTTGAATTTCCATCCTTTTTTTCATGCACAGGAAGAAAAAAGAAAGGCAACAAAAATATTTTTATGTTGTAAGGGAGTCGTTTTTTACTATTCCAAATGCAGTTGAAAGCCTGTCATAAATAATAGATTTAGCAACGAATATTGAATGAACAACTAAGAGCACTTCTTTCTGTTCTTTAGTTCCTCTGCTTTGTATTGACGGGGAAAGGAAATAAAGAAACATTTTCAATTTCTTATCGGATTTACTTTGACATGTTGAATTTATCTCATTTTTGGCACTCAATGTGCAACTTTTGTGTTTTGTGCTGGATCTCAAGTCTCTTTTGGGGTTATTTATCAATGACGTCAATAAAAAAAATGGGATTAAAGACACGATTTGTTTTTGATGTCATTGAACATTCCCATCAAAATTGGTACTGTAAATCTGATTAAACGGCATTTATTAACGACCCCATAAGAAATATTCAAGTATTGCAGCATGTCCCTCGAGTAACCCAAAAGAAATTCGTTATTCAGACCCACACTTTAATATCATTAATGTCAGCTAGTTTTCAATCGCCATTCTGGTCGAGCAGCATTTTTAGTAACCACATCAAATATCGTACAAAAAATGCAGAATTGATGAATTTTCATGATTCAGACATAAAACGGAACCCCTTTTAAGAACCAGATATATTATTTTTTTCTCGTTTTTCTTCTTGCATCCATTAGTGTTTGCACATCAAGCACATACAGTAGAAAAATACTCAAATGTAGATGAAAAGTCACTTGATTACAATTCAAATATTGTAGGAAATGACAAGAACAAGTAAAGCAAATTCATCTGATTAAATTCCATCCCCTATTCTTACTCTCTTTACAGATATATATTGTTTTTTATATATTCACATTTTGAGTATTACGTAAATATTAAAAATAAATAAATAGAAAATGTTGATGCAAGTTGGACCAGAAGCAGAAGCAGCTGCATTAGTTGCCGGACTCGTAGCATGCAATTCTCCTGTTGCGGGAACAACACCATCAATGAATGGAACACAGGCTCAAGTTGCGGCCGCACAACAACAACAAAAAGACACAACGTGGACGAAACTTTTTGTTGGTGGATTACCATATCATACGACTGACAAAAGTCTACGTGAGCATTTTTCAGTTTACGGTGATATTGAGGAAGCTGTTGTCATAACTGATCGTCAGACAAATAAAAGTCGCGGTTATGGCTTTGTAAGTATTATTTTTTTTATGGACTTATGGACATCCAGAAAGGTGATAATTGCCTTTCTGGTCTTGTTCTTAGCGAATTAATTAATTAAGTGTCAAAATCAGGTTAATGATTTACTTTATTTCTATTTATACAGGTTATTATGGGTGATAGACTTAGCGCTGAGCGTGCATGCAAAGATCCAAATCCAATTATTGACGGGCGAAAAGCAAATGTAAATTTAGCCATCTTAGGTGCAAAGCCACGTGGAAATCTCGCAACAGGTAAATTAATTGCATATTAAAAATAATCTTTATCTTTGCTCAATCAACAATCTCGCATATTATGGAATAATAAGAACCTCCAAAGAAAAAGAAACTCGTGCCAATGACTAACTTCTTGCAAGTCATGCAAGGAGATATAAATAACAAAGAGATTATAGTGCTTGTGCTGTTGTTATTTATCCATAGAAAAAATCCAGACTGATCATTCAATAATTTTATGTTATTTTATTGCCATGAAGGAACCTTTACTTTTTATGGTGGCGCACATTCGTGTAACATATGTTTCTTAAGTCACACGATGATCATATTCGTCGTTTATGACTCTAACATAGCTTCATGTGTCTGTGTATGCAGTTCTATGTGTAGACTAAAAACCCCAAAAAATAAACACACATTTAATGTACACAAAAAAATGTAGCAAGCATGCAGAAAAAAGAAACTGAACATAACATTATTGGAGATGAAGAGAAACTGGAAAAAGAACGAACAATTAAAAGTTTAGTTTGTAATGAAATCAAATTAGCACAAAAAGTCTTTTTGGATGTTGGTTTTCTAATTTCCTGCTTAAGATATAAACTGCTGTGAATTTTTTATGAAGTTTATGAAGTATATGGAGTTGATTTTTGGGAATATTTATGAGCTTCTGAGAAGAAATGTTTAGTGATGATAAGTTGAAACGTAATATTAAGAATTGAGAGGTAGAACTCCAGTTTTGAGTGATAACACAGCCATTGAAGACAATTATTGTAGTTGGCTGTTGCCTGTAAATGAGACTTACAGCTTAATTTTTGGGTTTTATGGCTCCTGAATCTCCAGCACAGTCTCAAAGCACCAAATCACTATGCTAACTAGCCAATTCAGCCTAGAATTTCCTTTAAGCATGTTACTTTTTGAATATCGGAACCAATTCCCAAATTAAAATCAAAATCAGCTAAAATAATCGAATATATTCATTAAATTCAGAAGGCACTAAACTTAAACTTTCTAAAGTCAAATTGATCTGAATTTGTTATAGAAACTCAACGTAAATTGTCTCCTATTGATGCATGATTAAACCATAAAATTGTTGCTACGCTCATCAATTTCATACAAGTCAAATAATCAACATTATCTTGAATCTAAATTAAACTTCTGTTTGATCAAATTGAGTGCTTAATGCTGTCCAAAAATGATAAATTATTTCTATTTTTATGAAATCGATTTCAAGCCTTTGTTCCATTAAATTTAGAGCATCCAAATTTACTCATCCATTTGCCATTAAATTTATTTGCACTTTACGACTCTTGTGCATCTGAGATTTATTGCCCTCCAGAGACAACACACTGTTATGCAGATGTTATATGTGAAAATGAATTTAAACCGCACACATATGCATAAGAAGCTCCTATGTAAAGAAAGAGAACTCGATAATTACAATGTATGAAGTAAAACATAACAAATGATCAAGTAATTTACAAATTTATCGGTACTTTTATGATCAATTGAACATTGTTCTGTGTGTCGTTTGAAAATTTACATTTTTGTTCTTTCATTTCCCTTAATATTGTCTTATCGACATGAATGCATCAACAGTGCCACTCCTTCCTTCCTCCACCGCAAGCCTTCTTATTCTTTTCAACTTTTTTTCCCAACATTACTGACGAGGAAAAAGAAGAAAATAATTTTTTTTGTTGTTCATGACGTCGAGTCGTCTGCTTATATCCATCGATGCGTAAACGAATAGTAATCATCTTTACTTTATATCATTTTGCTTTTTTACAAATGTCATGAAAATTGTTAACGTTCATTGTTTAATAAAAAAGCTGGTAAAAAGATCGATAGTTCTTTGAATCTGGGCGACTCTAGCGTATTTTTGCCATAAAAATCAATAAACAGGACAAAGATCCAGTAATCCTGACACTAAAGATTTAAATAAATAACGGTTTTTTATAATTTAAAAATTTATTGAGTCAAAGTCATGTTATGCAAAAATGCGCTGTCCCAATTAATTAAGCACAATGGCAACGAGCTGCAAAAAACAGCCGCTATGTGCTTTCATTGTCTAAATTTACCTGTCCCTACATGCCAGTCAGCCAAAGTGATCAAAAAAGCTTAGAAAATATGCTATAAAAAATGACTGAAGCACATAAATATTGAAGCAAGTCACCACTCGCATACATCCACGTAAACTATCATGAAACTGTCATGAATAGAGTTACAAATATTTCCGCATGTTGAAACGCTCTTTAAACACTCTGATATCCGGTCGACGGTCTTTCCACATTGTCTTCGGTCTCGATTACATTCATACGTATGTATAGATGTAGAGCTTCAACCCTTTATCACACGTACATTTGTAAGACTAATGAACATGATATGACGATGACGATCATTATGATCAGTGTATGACATTTGCATGAACAAAAATTGTCGAACCACAACCCAGTAAATATGAATAAAAGAAGTGCAACAATGAAATGTGCCGGCAATTGTGAATAATTGAATGTATTGTATATAGCAATATGGGCACAAGCTACAAATTTTCTCACTTTTTTATTCATTAAGTTTTCTTGTTCTTCTTTAATTTCTCTTTCTCTCTCTTTGGACTGACTGTAAATGATATGAAGACATTAATTTGTTACAATTATTTCAATTTTTTATGGCTTCGCTATGCCCAATACAATTAAATTTCCATTAATTAATGAATTTTTTGTTTTCTTATAAGACTGGGCTATTATGGAAAGGCCCTATAAACATCTTTATCATTCCAATGATGATAATGATGATGTTGATGATGATTGTTGGAATTGAAAAAAATTGAACGTAATGTTTCTTAATGTTTTTATGTTTCTGCTTAATGAAAAAGAAAGGAATGTAAAGAATAAAATGTAAAAATATAAATTTTGAGAATTTTTTGGAAATGATGTAAGCTAGGTTTAAGGCGCTTTTCGGCTAAGAAATTGATATTTAAATTTTAAAGCAAATTAAACGAAGTTTTAAGTTAAGTATAGTTTTAAACACCATGCTGTCTTGATGAATATGACACTTACTGCAACATACTTAATTAATTAACATTCAATCCTCAAATAATTGTCATATTTGACTCTGTTAATGTCCCCAAGAGCACAAATCTCAACTTTTATCATCAGACAACCGTTAAGGTGCCATCAATGTCAGATTTTGTCGATAGCAAGGCAATGCATTGATACTCTATTCAGAAACTCGGATATCAATGAACCAGATTAGATGTATAACTTCTTTAAAAATATCAGAAATCATAAACCTTGCCTTTTACATTTCATTAAAATATTTAAAAGCAACGATTCATTCATTTTATGTACATGTGGACTATGTTTATTTACTGTATGCAGAGAAAATTCTGCCTGAAAATGTTTCGTGAAGATGGATTAATGATTTATTGTAATCATGCAATAATGTTTGAATCAGAAAAAAAGTTTGATGAGCCAGTTGATTTATTGTTTGGAGCTACTTTATCTTGCATATATGTATTAAGAAGAATGTCTTTAAATGTTGAAGGAAATTAATTGCTAAAGACTCCCGAAAGTAGGGCTCGCTTGCTACGCAACTGATGTCTAGATCACAGAGTTTGGCTCTCTTTTTGATGCAAACCTAGTTCAAACTTACTCCAAAACCTTCTATCAACTTAAAGTAGCTCAAATTCATTATTTTCTACAAAGATCTGCTCAAGATCTTGATTAGCAACTTAATCTCCAAATCATCATGACCTCATGCATATCAGATAAGTCCCAAGCTAGGTGCTGCATGAATTATTCTAATCTTGAATCAAACTTCCATTTAAAGGCATTTCATACTGATTATAATTTCATACATCATCCACCTATCCAGTCAAACTGAATACATTATAATATAAATTTGGAAGAAATGAATGTTATACAAAAAAAAATAAACTAGTAAATGAGGCAGTAAAATTTCAGCTCCGTAACATGTGTTTGCCGAAGCTACAAAAAAAAATTTGTGTCTATACGAATGAATCCAAAGTTTTATTTATGTATTTATTCAATAATATTAACTCATGTATGTAAATTTTGAAATGTTTCTTCTCTCGCTCTTTGTGAAGTCATAAAACTGTCATTAAGTCCTTTTTCGGGATTGAAGTAAACATTGAGCAAATTTAGAACTGAATGTCAATGACCACGGAACAATTAATAAATTTCTTTTCATCTCTTTTAAGGATTTCCATTTGCCGCAGCCGCAGCAGCCGGATTAAGAACGGCATATCCCGTTTTACAAAACCAATTTGGGTAAGTGTTACCAAAAAAATTTTAAGTCTTATTTTTTTTTTTTATTTTTTTCTCTCTTCATACATAAAACATTTCTTTCTTTTTCATAATTTTTTATTTGATTTCTGTTGCTCTCCATTAAAATCATTAAGTAGATTTACGTTACAATTAATATCGTTGTAGCATTTTAATTAGCTCAAAAGAAAAGTCTTATTATTATTATTTTTTGAAGATGCGCATTTCTTCAAATCTCTTTCTTTTATTTTATTTAATTCTTTGAGTTGTAAATCTTTTAATTCAATTAATTCAGTTCTTGAAAAGAAATAAGAAGAATGCAGAATAAAAACATATAAATGATGCTCATGCGATTAAATTTAGCTACTTCCAAACTCGATATTTGTAGTTTATGATTGAGAAACGAGAAAACAAACATACATGCTCGTTGATGCTGGATGTGGGGTTTATTTGTTGGGTAAAACATGGTATTCTAGTGATTAATTGATGTTTAGAGCTAGTTTGTTGTTCCTAAGAGTGCTAGAGCAGTGACTCAGTGAAGCATTGATTATAATCATGCTTTCAATTCTCAGTTTGTTGGTGCCTAAGTAGAGTTAACTCTAGCAACTAGCTTAAGAAGTCTATACTCAACTTTTATTTGATATGAATTTAAATTCATCGGATTTTGCAATTGACTGTCATTTTGGCACTGCCAAGAGCCCCTGATTCACATAAATTTAGTGCTAAGGTTGATATTCATTGAACCTTAGCTCGAGGCTGAACCTCAGGCTTTATTTCAGGCTGAACCTAAAGCTGAATTTCAAGTTGAACCTTAGGATGTACTACAAGCTGAACCTCAGGCTGAAGCTTAAGCTGAACTTCAAGCTATACTTCAGGCTGAACCTTTAGCTGAACCTCAGGCTTAAACTTCAGGCTCAGACTGAACTTTCAAGTTAGGATCTAGATCTAAGTTGATTAAGTGACTGTTGATTGTAGGTAGCGTTCAGTTTGGTTTGCCACTGGTTCAGTGCGTCTCACCAACCCTGAAAATCTCACAAAAGTATGTAAAGCACCAGAAAAAACATTCCAGTCTCATATTAACTCCTTTCCAAACATGCCGCACTCTTGTCGGTAGAAAAAATAAGTCTTTTGAGGGAGTAAAATTAATTCTCAAATGTGTGTTTTCATTTACGCTTTCAGTTACTGTAGACGATGACTATGAAAATATACACACATGAATTGAGTGAGAGAAGAAAAATGTGTGAAAATATTTAGGATTTACTTTTTTTTCTCAAACTCAATACGAGACTTGAAACTTTTCTTATTACTTATTTTCCTTCGTTTTTTGCACACAGATTCGATAGGAAAAACTCAAAAGAAAAACAAGAATTTGCTTTGTAATGATTCAATTTATTTTTTTTATTGGCTGCAAATTATACGCAAAATGCCACAAAAGTAAAATAGTCAAAAGGAAAATGATGTGTGGAAATTCTAAACAATAAAAAAAATTTAATTTTATTGAACACACATTTAATGCGGTCGGGTGGAAAAACATGGAATCGCTGCTGTGTTTATTGATATAATTTCTACTATATTTGCACTAGTTTTGAAATTGAATCGTCACACATGACATGAATGGTCAATAAGTCTGAATAAAGACGAGTCAGTTGGCATGTTTGCTATTCGACCCCCCAAACTTTAAAATCTCTTTAAAGGATGTCTTTTAAAAAATCAAATTAAATCAAATGTGTCCCTCACATCCATTCCTCATTCCACACATCGCTAGTTTCTTCATAAAAAAAACCTCGAGACAGGAAATCCAACTATACATGTATTTAATTTTATTTAACTTCACTTACATGCTTATATACAAGCAGTATACTGATGATGATGGGGAACCTTATAATAATGTGACAAAAACAAAAAAGTAGAAAAAAAATATTATATTACACAGACACATCGGGGGGAAAAAAGGTTTAAAAGAACATTTCAAATCCTCTCTTGATTCTTACTCATTCTTTCCTTCTTTTCTCGTTCATCGACTGACGGAAGTGGTATCACATTGAAATTTAATGTAAATATAGCTCGTGAAAGAAGGAGTTGAAAGTAATGTGATTTCTGACTTAGATTTTTTTATGGGATTCGAATAAATTTATAGGAATTGGTAAAATTGCAGAGGTTGGTTTGAGATTTGATTGTGAGTTTGTATTGTTTGCTAGTTTATAATGTCTAGGACTATTTTGGGATAGAAATATGTGGTGTTGGATTAACGTGGGATCTGGGTTATCGACCTATAAGTAAGCAAATCTTCTAGTTCGAATAGAAAGACTTTGTAGTCGCTATGCTACAAACTATAATTCTTGGCTTAAGACTACAGGATCAATTCCCAATAGAGCCTCAAAATCATATCATTACTTGCTGATATTAAAGCCAAAATTTTTATAATGACGTTCAAAAGCAGTTCCATAAATTCACAAAAATTAACAGCTAACCTCAAAGACGTCAGCAGCATGACGCACATCAAATGTAAATTAATTAACTCAATTTTTATTCGCCTGCAAATGTTTTAATCTCTTCAAAAAAATATGACATTTTGCCTGATAAATTGATGATCATGTAGGAAAAATAACATCAACTTAAAGGACGATTTTTTCTAGCACAGCAATTAGTCTTAGTTGATTTGGACATCAAAATCTTCTATAAGCGAACAGTCAATAAAATTTTTCAGTCATGTTTCATTTTATGATGACAAACATAAAAGCATGTTACGAAAAAGTCTCTAGCAGTATTTATTAATAGCTAGTTCTAGCCTTGTTCATAGCTCAACAAAGAAGAAGAAAATGTAAAGAAGAATTTCAAAAGTCTTCTTAATTTATCAAACATTTATAATTACAATAATTGTAAATCTCAAAAAAATGTCTGTTTAACTTTATTAAAAGTGTGCTTATAGAGCTACAAGTGAGAGACATAGAGAAATATTATTCACATGATGACAAAAGAGAGAACATGATGACACAACAGTTGGAGGCAGTTAGAGGTTGTGTATTTGCTTTAAACCCGGGGAGCGTATTGAGTTGTAGTTTAGTTGCCTTGATGGATTCCTTTTGACATGTTTAGGTACTTTGGAGTGCAATCAAACCCGAGTAACACATTGTTAAGAAGTTTTTATTAGTTTCTAGAAGTAAATCCTTTAAAATTGACTTAATTAAGATGACGAACCATAAATTAAACCAGATTGTCATCAAAAACAACAAAAAAAAAAGCCTCTCACAACAATGTGCAGCTCGGGTCGAATTTTTTCTGAGCCAGAAATTGAAAAATGTCTTTTTGAGAACTTAAATCGCGACAGCAAATGTTGTTTAATTTTAGAAGGAAAGAGAAACAAATTCCTTACTCGATGATCATCATGAATGCATCATTACAATTTTTCGCTAAACGCCACATTACTAATTGTCGGGAAATTTATTTTTATATCCCATATTTTTAATATTGACATGCGTTGATATTTTGCGATTAACGGGAAGTCATTTAAAAATTAGAAAAACCAGAAATTGCTTAAATGGATGAGGAATTAAAGGAAAACATTGGTCATAATTTGTTTTCATATTTCTTCTACTTCCCCATACTGACCTCATTAATCCTCCGCCTGCCATTCGACTTCATGTTGATTTACAACACTAGAAATTATTATTATTATTGTCAAGCGACATCTCTGACTGCAAATTAAAAAATGAAACATGTACAAAATATCTTAGCGAGGTTTTTTTAACAGAGATTCCGTCTATGTGACATGTCTGTAGAACATAAGACAGACACTTTTCTAACTCATTTTCTTTGTAAATGTAAAGTAATGTCTCAGCAAGAGATATTAGTCCCACATATTGCTCACAATTTTCATTTTCTATCTCTATTTGTATTAATACCGCCTTAAGTCACTTGCAAGAGAAGCATAGAGAAAATTAAAGGAAGCAAGCGAAAATTGGCATGTTATCAAGAAAAATTTAAGAAAATGATCTAAATAAAAAAAAATCCTAAATGTTTAATAATAAATCTCGACACGAGTTTTTTTTTTTCTTGTGAGAATGAGATGTTTTTAACGACATACGACTAACGGCGAGTGATCGCGCGGTACGAAATGTCTCATTTTCTTCAACAGAAAATAAATTTTGGGTTCTTCTTGTTGTTTCTGTAAGAGATTGAAATTTTTATTCACTCTTCTTGATGAAATGCTTTTCAGAGATGAAAATTCGGATTGTATGACATTCTTAAACTTTATTTTGTTTGCCTCAAATGAGATAAAACCATAAGTCTTATTTATTTGCATGAATCTTTTACATTTAACTTGTAACGTATTTTAGATTTTTAAAATTTGGTTGGGAATTTCAAATTTTTGACACATAAAATTTGAATTTCCAAAAACCGTTAACCAAATCTGCTCATAATTTTGTAAAAAAAATAAATTTTAACTCATTTTAAACTGATATTAAGCACAACAAATCACAAAGTCAAGTAAAAATTCTTAAGTCTTACTGAATAGCACAGTAAACAAGACTCAATATTGGAGGAAAAACAATAAATTTCAACAACTGTCTCTTTTATTTTTCTCTTCACTCTTCAAAATGGCTCAAAAGAAGCCAAGAAGAAGAAACTCTTAACGACAATTGCTTTGCGTGAAGCAAAACCCTCACATTGATAATTCGTGATTTCAATAAATTTCCTCAAGTTATTGTTCATTTTAATAATTCCTACTTAATGATGTTTTTCACTTTCTTATAATATTTTTACAGTCACTCGTCTCGTCACACTTTACCCTCTTTTTTTTAGTCATGATACAAGTCAATCGTTACTGTCAAAAGCATAAACATGAACCAAATGTAAAGAAAATGAGGGAAATTTTATTTTATTGATTGAATATTGAGCGATTAAAGTAATACTTTTGAATTTTGCAAGGACACGCAAATGTAAATTTCATTTTTATTCAGCTGCCACAATTTTTTTTTCCATATCCCACTTCTTCCCATTCTATTTTTGAGTTTACAATGTCTTCAAAATATTATTTTTTTCCCATTCCAAATGCTTTGAGTTTTTATTTGACAATTTTCGTTTCTGTGGCTTCCGTCATAAATTACTTCTTGCTTCAGTTTATGGGAAAAATCACGAGGAAAACTTTTGCTCATTTTTGTGATGACCAGTAAAAGCTGTTGATGGAGATTTGTACACAGTCATGAATTAATAATTCAATGACCTGCATTTATTTGAATTTGTGGTTATTCACTTTTTAGGGCACTTGACAATTGGCGAATTCTTCCCAGGAATATCATACGATTGCGATTAGTGAACCTTTGTTTTTTTTCCTATCGCCAGCTGTCGCGTTCTCGAAACAACAATTCTTGCTTGCTCTGTCGTTGAATAGTGCATTTTTAAAGTTCACACCTGCCAGTTGTTTTCAATTTTCTTATATACTTTAGTTTATTATACATAGTAAGGATATAGCCAGAATAGTTAAGAAATTGAGAAATAATATTGTCAGCCAGAAAAGGGGATACAGTCGGTCTATCCCCTTCAAAAAATCATATATAATTTTTTTACAAAAAATTGAGAATTATTCAACTTACTGGCAATAAAAATGTCACAATAAAATTATACCAGTATTAAAATTAGATTCGTCATAAAAAGTAGGTGTCAATGTCAAATTAGTATTAATTTTGTTTTCGTAGATTTAAAATTGAAATGAAAAATGTTTTTCTAAGTCAGTTATTTAAAGCATAGACGCTCCATAACAAATGTTTATCAAAACACCATCGAAATTAGCGAAAATTATTAATGAATCATCATCACATGACCTTCATATCCATAGAAATTAAAACAACAAGTTCACAGCCTTGTGAATCATAATTTCGACCAGAATGTTTTCGCACAGTTGTACCTACATGCTCTACATTCAATTAATATTCGAATATTTCATACAAACTGTAAAACAAGCTTGCAACATGAAAAACAGAAATTGATGGAAGTGAGAAAAAGCATAAAAAAAAGATTTACGATAATTTCAAGTCTAAACTGTCTCTCGTTTTCGACATTCAAGTCTGTCATTTATTATGTGATCAATTTATGACGAACAAACGGTAGAAAATGTGATGTAATTATCTGTAGATATATTTGACTGAGATTGAGATTTATTTACCTTCTTATTGGATAAAGCAGTTACACTTCCAACTCCAATTTTTATGGTGTTTAATTAATACAATTAACCCAAATATTTCATACATAATAAGCAGCACAAATCTGTTGTTTCTATTTTTAACAAATTATAATTTTTGTACAGAAATTGAGGAAGAGATAGACTCACATTTGATAAGGCGATGTTCATTAATGACGTCCATCAAAATGTATTTGAAGCTCTCCGAATCTATTCAGTATTTTTAACCGAGAGGTAGGCAAATGGAACGTTTAGCAGTCCATACAGAATTCACGTGAACTCTGATTTCATACTGACTCATAGTCAGTGGACTTGAGAGTAATTTGGCAATTAATGGTTGTGATAAAGTTTCAAGGATCAGAAACTTCCCAGAAAATTATAAAAATTCAATTTGTAATAAAATTCTAGAAGCTCTTCTTTAGGGGCTTAAAAATCCTCATTCATGTTGACATCATTAACGACCAAACCTCAAAAATAACATCTTAATTTCCAATTACTTTCCCGGTATAGTTCCAAATCTATTTGATGAAGTTCAACTCGTGTATTGCCTTTGAATAAAACAACAAAAAAATATTGTAATAAATTTCGCGCAAGCATTTCCATAAGTTAACATTTTTTGTGTAGATCTACTTCCGCTTCAAGTTATTTTTTCTTTCGGCATTAAAAAAAAGTTAATTTTTGTTTTGGAAAAATGTTAATTTTAACGAAAAAAAAAGAGTTGAGGCACGATAACAGGAATTATATATATCCACGTATGTACGTAAATTGGAATAATGAAAAACAACAGTAAAGTTGAAATTGTTGGATGGTCTACCGCCACCCAGCACAAATTACAATACAAAAATTCATTCACTCTATTCAATATCCATCTATCGCCCGTTACCATACATAAAAAGACTCAAAAATGAATTATTTGTCACAATAATAGAGCATTAACAAAAATTTTCGTCACAGTCAAAGAGCACTGATTGACAGGAAGAACTTTCCAGTGAATTTTTTTTTCACCCATGTGCATGCTAAAGCTTTTATCATTTTCATTTCCATCTCAAACACTTAATAAGACTTATGAAATTAAAATGATCGTCGGCCGCTTCAGATGATGTGGAGGAGAAATTTATTTTTTTTGTTGCTATTTTATGAAGCATGTGTGAAACTACTGAAAAGTTGTTTTCTACTCAAAACGATTTAATTTCCACTTAAGACATGAGTAGCCTTCCATTACTTTTCAGCTTTTGGATATCATCAATTCTAATCTTAATTGCTGAGTTTAAGTAGCAACAGTTAAAAAAGTTTATCGAATGATGAAAAATTACAAGTCCATAAAAATGATTTCAGGCATAATATCTATGTCTTGTTATGCTTTTTGTGTGTTTATAGACTCTTTCTTTGCTATTTTTGTTCTGGAATGTGAAAAGTGTACTATGAGGTTTATTAAAGGCACACTGATGGCTGGTGTAAGCAATAACCAGTCAAATTAGATGGGATCGAACATGCTTGCTCTATCGTACATCCATTACATATTTCACGACTATAAATCTATCGAACATCCTATAAACCAGAGATCGAAGCCGATTTTTTCAGCCGATCGGCTTAAAATCGGCTAAATTGAAATTCTGAGCTTACTATAGCTACATGCTGACAAAATATTACACAGAATCATAGTAAAGCATATAAAGTTCAATTTAAATACTTAAAATGGTAGTTAAATGGCTCTTTTCTATCAAAAAAATCAAAAATTGAGTTAAGCCGAAAAAATCGGCTTCGATCTCTGCTATAAACTAGTAAATCAGGCTAGAAAATTGAGATCCATCACTATTTTTTGCAACAAACTGATTAATTTCTTGACTTAAAGTAAAATTTCTTTATCCCAACTGCACAATGTCAACTATTTCAAATTTTTGGCACCAATCAGAAACAAAAATACAAAAACATGGATCATCTCAAAAACAACATTCCTGCATCGACAAATGCTGACAAAATCACCACAACAGCATTGAAACATGAAGAAGAAGGAAAATATTTTCGTCTCAATTTTCTTCGTCTTCCTGCTCGTCACTCTCTTGCTCTCTCGCACATTAAAGTTGTTCACATTCATATATCAATGTGTGTGGATTAGGTAATACACTCGCGAGTTTATGATGATGCCCTTTGTTCTATTTTTGAATTCAAGCCAAGAAAAATAGATGAAAAAGAGGAAATTTCTTCTATTTTGAACAGCATTTAGAACTTGGGGAGTTTGAAAAACGATACATATGAATTGATAGGAATCTAGTCGGTCTGTGCATGTAAGAATGTGTTGGAAAGAGAAATTGATGAAATGTCACGTTTTAAATGTCTCAATAAAGAATCCTTTTGTTCTAATGTATGTTACTAGACTTCTTATTTAGTCAAAGACCTATGGGAACTTTATTTGATGATGAGATACATCTTATTATCGATTTTCATGATCAATGTGGATGTATCAAGTTTCAACAATTTTATTTTAAAGCTGTTCTTCCATTTTAAAGCCTTTCAAACTTTTGTGTCAGCTACTTTGTTTAATTGTTTGATGTATCTACAAGGATATAGGACAGAACAATAGAGTTTAACCATAATAATATGCTGTATGTCATCCTATCTTCATGTTCTATCTAAATAACAGTCATGACTAGGTCTTTGAACATAATATTAACACAGTTTTGTAATATTATGGCCATAAATCATGCTAGCACTAGAACGATGTCATTTAAAGCTACTTGTAGCAATTCCACTGCAGTTTTTATGAAACTTGTATTAATTAATCATCCAAAAATACATTTAATTTTAACTCATTTGAATGACATTGCACAGACTATTGCCAAAAAGTAACGTAATCAGCACAGAGTAGAAAAAAACTTATTCATCATCAAATACTGGATAACTGCCAATCAACTTTAGTTTCAACAAACTCCTCGTCTAAGATTTACTTTCAAATGAAAAAGTTTAGATTAAGTTGTGAATCTAGCAGAATTAAAATCGGAGAGAATTTCTCAGCATTATTTAATGCTCGTCGGCATGTGGTCAATAGTTAATGAGGGAATTAGAGATTATGATTTAGATCATTAGAAGTAAAAAGTTTTTGGGAAATAAAATTGGATTATTTTTTTAACAGTTCTTGGAGATTTGATGAAATTTTGGGTATTTTTCTGGGTTCTGTGCTTGCTGACCCGAGTAACACACACACAGTTAAAATCTGGCTGACTGTTTTGTGTTAATTTGGTACGTCTAGTCAATTCAAAGAGAAGTTTGATCAATTCATAAATTTCAAGACTTCAACCAGTCAAATGAATTTGAAATCAGCTACTGTACTTAATTCCTATCATGTCAGTCACCCAACACAGTCAGCAAACTTTCCCTTGATTGCAAAATGTTAAAGTCATTCAATCTACTTTACATTTTAATAACAGCAATAATAATAAAGTTTGTGCATTTAAATATCATTTAATTGTTAACAAACACCTGCATCTATACCCCGCCTCCTTAAGCTATTGTTTGTCTTTATATTTACTTTTTTATTTGTTCAAAACAAAATGAGATTCCACCATGCTTTAATAAGATTAGCATGAGAAAAATGAGACTGCATAGTAAAATGAGTAAATCAAAACAAAAGGCATGTCTTAAAAAATGTCGAGAAAAGTTTGTCGCTACTTGAAAAAACAAAAGACTTCATGCTTACTTCACGCTTCTATTTATCACATTTCCAGTCGTCTTTGCTGTTTGTTGTTCAAGTTCTTCAATTGTTCAATTCATGTCATGCGCAAAAAAATACTTTCGTGAGGCGCGATTTGCGATTGGCTGTGATGCCAAATAATGTTTTTTTCCCTTACAATTTGGAGCCGAAGAGGGGAACGAACTTTAAATAAGGGAGATAATAAGACTTATTGCTTATTAATTCTGTTTATGATAAATATAAAATTACAATTTCATTGGAACTAATTATTGCAATATACGTCCATAAACTACGCAGTAAGGTTGAATTGAATTGATAAGGACGAAATAGTAAACAATGCAAGAACGAAACATGCATAAACAATTAAAATGGGGGACATGTTTAAATTGATAAATCGACATGCTTGTTGAATGTTCGTGATCGAGAAATTACAACAAATTTGTTTCCATTCTGTTTGGATTTCTCCCTTCAAATTCGATACATTTGTTAAATAATTTATGGAATTTTTGATGTCTCCAAGTTCCATTACTCTAAATATTGTTGTTAAAACGTTTACTTTAATTTTACGTGTTAGGTTCTACTTCTTATAGCTGTTGGTTTTGTCGAGTCGTATTAATTGAATTAATTATTCATTAAGTTTTGAGAAATTGTTCTTTTGTTGTGTTTTCTATAATTACTTGATATCTTTGATATCAATCAGTTGGAGTTGCTGGAAGTTTATTTTTAAAGCATGTCTATATCATAAGACACTTGAAAATCTTCGGTCAGAGAATTAAAACTGTTCTTTATTACAAGATAATGATTCTTTGCTATGTCCAGCCAATTTCTAGTCCCAAAGTTTTAATGATAAATCGGAAATATGGCTTAAAACATGATTAAACGCCTCCTTAGCTCCAAAATTGCTTAAGCATACTCAATTTTCATGAGTTTCCTCAACAATTGCACCTCAATTACATAATTCAAAAAAATATTCAAATAATCCACATTAAAATATGACAAGTCACAGAACTCTAGTTCCTCTAGCATTCCACATAATCATTATCATGTTCAACTTTTCCGATTCCATTAAAAGTGCTCAACCAAACAGAAATAATAATGAAATGGAAATTAAAAAATTACTATAGCGTGCATTAACTCCACAAATCTCAAATTAAATGTTTATAAGCCTGCTGAAATTGCTATGCGAAAAAGAAGGTGTCTCTTGTGTCAGGCACTGGACAATTGCTTCTTGTGTGAATTATTTTTAATCGATTGTCATTTAATTGCCTAATTTGCATACATTTTCATAAAGATCGTTAAATTGATAAGCAGGCAGGCACTATCTAGTCAAATAATTGCTAAAATTTTCCGACCTTACTGCCAATAGTTTTGCATGAAATCAAAAAAAACCCCTTATCGCACATCCAAACACAAAGTAAAGAATATTCATGTGATGGAGCAAAAAAAAAAGACTGTAATTATCATTAAATGGACTCGACTATGTCCATTATTGTCATTATGATTGAGGTCGCGAGGCAGGCACTATTGCGGTGTAAAAAATAGGAAAACAAAAAAGCAAAAATATAGAATGGATTTATAAATTATTCAAATCAATAAACACATATGAGCAAGCATGCACAGACGAAAAGAATGGACAGAATGAGTTCTAGCTTGCTTATTATCGACGTACCTATTCAATATTTCACATTGTTTACCCCAGTGACCATCGATTTTTATACTCCCTATGTGCTATCTATTCGAAATATTATTTTATATCCACTATGACTATTTCAGCTTGTTCGTTCCATATTTCATGATTCAAAAAAAAAAAAGTTTTGTGGCATTACATGAACGTTGCATTGTCCTTTTTACTTTGTACAACCGCACACAGCAACATCGAAATAAAATTGTGGAAAACTCATTTGTGTATCAGAAAAAAATAAATAGGTTAATGTTGTCATTTTGATGATGATAGAATGTTGTAGACATTTGTTAAACATCAAAATGTCATGGCGAGGACGAAAATGTCATGTGTCGATTCCATTTGGATTCGATGTGATTTGATGGACATAAAAATGACTTTCGTGGATGTAAAATGTTGGTAAAATGAGTGTTTTATGTTTTATTTTCTGATAAAATTGTTTTCTAAAAAGAAAATAATTGATATTTTGTTATTGGGTCTATCATAAAGAGGCTACTAATTAAAGGAGAAATTCGGGAGATGACACTATTATGGATTTTTTTGCATTTAAATTCTGTAACAAAGAAGAAAATGTGATCTTTAAAACCAATTTAGGCTGAACGTCACTCTTAAATGACTTCCAGCTTGATAAATATTTAAGATTAACAATAAGTAATAGCACCGTTAAATTTCGAAAATCAAATAAAATTAATTTTCCAAGATCATGTTCGAAAATTCGAAATAAGTTTGCTTTTCGTAACTAAGTTCTCACTTTGTTGACAGTTTCTGTTCAAAAAGTTTGAATTTCATCTTCAAAAAGTTTGAATTTTATGTTCGAAAGCTTCCGAAATTAAAAGAATTTAAATCGAAAATAACCTTTAAATTTCGAAATATCTCAAAAACATTAAAATTCAATTCAATTCTTAATTGTATAATTCTCCGAAAAAACTCAATAAATATTGTTGGAAGTAGCTGAAAAAAGTCATTTTATAGCATCAAATAAAATGAAATAAAATTCGCATTAAAATGAAAAATATCAAAAGATTCTCAGTTCTCATCACTTATTCTTTTTATAATATACTTATTTTCATTTGTGTTCATTTTTCTTTTCTTTTATTGCATTTTTTGGTTTGTATTTGTAAGCATTTTTTTTTTAATTGAGAGAGCCTTAATCTATTTTTTTTTACTATTGTAATTTTACATTGATGATTTAATTATTTTTTTTTATTTGGAATTTTTTTTGGAAAGATTTTTACTCACTAATTTACTCTTAACTCTCTTTTTATATGTTTCGGTTGGTTGTGTGATCTGAAAAATAAAAAAATAAAAATATATAAAAAAATACTTGAAATTGAATGTTGAAAAACTTAAAGTGTGCCACAATCATACATTTATGGATCACTTGGATCACCTTACTTGGGAGCTGCTGCAGCGACACAAAATCAACAATCGGCAACTGCTGGCTTAACAATGCAAATTCCAGCAGCAACACAATTATCACATGCGGCTGCTCTTGCTGCAGCAACAAGTCAATTTTATGAATACCAGGTGAGTTCTTTTTTTTTCTTTTTTCTTTTTTACACTTTTTTCGGATGGGATTTTCGTGGATTTTTTTTTCTTTTCTTTCTTTGATATTGATTTGATATCGTGATAATAATCTCAAAATACATACTATAATCATACTATATCCAATGAACAACTTCATCTGATCGATTAGCATGACTAATATTTTCAATTCAATTCTTTATTTCTTTCAGAATGCGTTAGCTGCAACTGCTGCTCCATTTCAAGGACAATATAGTGGATTTGAAGCTTATCCTTATGCAGCTGCTGCTACAGGTAATTATTATGGTAAATCAAATGTCACATTTTTTTTTTTGAAGGGATTAAGGCTGATCGAATGCTGCAGAATCTACATTCTATCCAACCTTAAACTCCGTACATAACTTAAGCATTTCCTGAAAAATTCTAATCAATAAAATTTATTCACACAGGTGCAGGTGCTGGTGCTGCCACTTACATGCCTTATGGTGCTTATGCTGCATTACCGCAACAAGGAGCATTTAATGGACTAACAAATCCGTATCAAAATGCTGCTGCCGCTGCCGCCAATGCTAGTTTGCAAGAAGCTCGACTTCAATAATGGTAACTGAATCGCCAAAGATATTTAATGCATCTTATTGATTTGGAGAAATGGGATTCATTCGACAATTTAATTTAAAATCTATTTTCTACAATTATCGATTAATTTTAATCATAAAGGAACCATCACATTACGAATAATTAGTAATTATTTATAATTCATTTATTGCTCTCATTGAAATTTGCCAATTGTCGTGGAAAAATTCAACAAAAAAATCCCATTTTTATATTATCTTTTAAGTAGATAAATTTCATTTAATAATTTATTATTATTGATCTATTTACATTTTATACAATGAAAAAAAATGCGCATATTTAGTTCTCTTTCTCTCTCTCTCTCTCTTTTATAAATTAAATACCGCCTAATTATGATTATAAACTATTTATGATTAATTGTTAAGTAACACGAATTACGATCTTTTTTTTCTTGCTTAGTCTTCACAACATGTGTGTGAGGCGATTTCTATTTCATCTCCAAAAAAAAAATCATTTCTTTCTTTTCCACATTTTTTAATCCGATTTTTGTTTAATTTCTGTTTTTCGTACATTTTTACATGAAATATAAACGCACAAAACAAATTTTTGATAGAAACGCATCGCAGAAATATGTGCGATAATTAAATGATATGAATTATTTTGAGGCTATTTTGGAATCATTTTCAATGCAAGAAATTGAAGAAATTGCTAAATTGGTAATAACTTAGTTTCTTGGAGTGATTAATTAAAAGTATCAATTTAAGTTGCTCAAAAGTTGAACGTCAAACCTATAGAACTGATTTATAGCTGCTTGTTTTATGCTTTTAAAGGCTAGAAAAGTGAGAGTTCGCGTGATCACGGCACTTGTACCTAAAGTTTCAGGTTAAAGTTGGATCTGAACCAATTTTTATATTATATTACAAGCTGTCGTCAGCAATACAAGGTTTTGAGCTTCGTTTATAGTCCGTTATTGTGCAGTAACTAAGATCTGTAGCAATTTTAGCTATGACTGTACTTACATTTCCCAAAAGATTCAAAGCACTTTTTAACAAACATTGGAAGTTCCACTAGACTATTTGAATTTTGTAAAAACTTTTGAAACAAAGTTCTAGAGAGTTCAGAAACTAGTGAGAATCGGACCCAGGTCTCAATAAAAGTCAAGGTTTAAAAACTTACATCTGTGGCTTAACCATTCCATTAAAAAGGTCTAACCCTAGCACAGTAGTTTTGGTTACATGTTGCTTTATATCGCTGATTCTAGTCCGATATACTATCCATAATTGATACTATCCCGAAACAACAAAATATTAGCCATGAACTTCAAGAGAACAAACTTCAGAGAGTCATTTCCTTTATTGACATTTCCAGTCAATATTTTCATTGTACTCAACTAAATGGTTATTGACTAAAAGTTCCATTTCCACCAACTTTATACTTCCTTCAAATAAATTTCTTGTTTACATAAGAAAGAAAGCACATCACACAAAAAAATGACAATCGAAATTTTTTACTTTTTTCCATTCACAAAAAAGAGAGAAAATTATTTCATGACCATTTCTCCTATTTAAAAAAAGTCGTTACCTTCGTGTTTACTTAAGATTATTTTATAAAAAAGAAGAAGAAATCCTCAAACTTATACAAGACGAGGAATAAGAAATCATTTAAATTCTATATATATTTAATAAAGAGAAATATTCTAGTTGTTAGATTATATTGGTATAAAATAAATATTAAAAGCTCAATTATGAGAAGATGAAAACTTAATTTTAATTCCTTAAGAAAGAAAGAAGAAAAAAAAACAAAAGAAAGGAAGATAGAACCCTATTTTGGTAGTACTTAGGAATTCGTTTATTAAAAAAAATTAATTTTTGTACTTTAAATTACTGAATGTAGAGGCATACCAAAGAGTAAATAAGGTCACTTCCAAGCTAAAAAGAAGCGGAAGATGATTAAAAAATAAAAACAAAAATTGAGAAGAAAATGCGAGAAAGAAAATTCTATTTTGGCACTTTGGTTGGGGAAAAATTTTCTTTTTTTTAATATCCGGTCCGAAAACGTCGACCGAGAACCCAGTGCAAATTTTTAATTGATTCTGAT
This sequence comes from Chironomus riparius, assembly GCA_917627325.4. Classification (NCBI taxonomy): domain Eukaryota; kingdom Metazoa; phylum Arthropoda; class Insecta; order Diptera; family Chironomidae; genus Chironomus; species Chironomus riparius. Next base: position 45,872,253 of record OU895877.1, read on the forward strand.
CGCTGCAATTCAACATTTTTTATTATGATTAATTAAATGATAAAAAATAATTTTCTTTTATTATCCAAGAACTTCACAGACTTTCGAGATGTGGTACCTATGAGCGCTGCTAGTCAGTTGCATTTATCACGCCAGATTATAATTCATTTCATGCGTGATAAATTATAATAAAAAAAATACTAAGAAAGGTGTAATAATAATAAAAAAAATAAAAATTATATAGTAATACATATGATGAAGAAAGTCTGTGCGTAATTAATTCTTTTTATTTTATTTCAAAATAATTCATACAATTAAATTAATGTTAGTGATATAATTAAAAATCTTATATAGATATTATTATATAAATTTATTTTTGCCTATCTATCTACCTACGTCCATCGTCGCATGTTAATTTCTATTAGCGAGGGAGAAGATGCACATTTTGATGCGGCTTTGAGCTGACTTCTTTGAACGCTGGAATAGAATTCTATTGGATAATTATTTTGAGGTTAAAACATAGCGTATTCACCTATAGATTTTTTAAATTTCGGAAAAAACAACTTAAACTTAAAAGTAGTTTAACACCCTTTCATAAACAATATTTTTGTTCAGAACAAATTGAAATCAATTTTCGTGATTTCATATATATAGCAAAGAGAACAGAGTCCGTTACAAACAAAAAAATTTCAAAATTTTCGCGCGGTATTTTTTTAAAATTTTAAAATAAGAAAGTCCGTTACTTTTTATTTTTTTTAAACTAGATGTTTTTAAAGCAATAACATTTAAGGAATGCAATTTCATCACAGTGATTATCTTAATTATAAAAACTAGTAGGAATGTTCACTAAAATTACAAATTAATCGAAAAATAATAATTCACAACGAATTTTTTTTTAAAAATAAGTACTTCGAAGATTCGATATTCGAAAAATAAGAACCTCAAAAATTCGAAGTTCGAATAATAAGAACTCATAAGAGTCCTTTTGAATAACATTACTTCATTATTTGGATCTAGGTGTTTTTATTCAATTTTTGGTCACAATTCATTGTAAAACATTAAAAGTTCTGCTTTGGAATTAAGAATAAAAACACCTCATCTGAATCAATGAGAAATATGCAATCAAATGAAAACAAATTGTTAAATAAAGACCTCAAAATCATTGTATCCTCTAAGAAATCAATGGAAGGCGCAAAAATTAGTCAATCAAACAGCCCATCAACATTAAAAGAAGTTAGAAAGAACCAAAAATATGAAACAAAAGATAAAATTACCTTAAAAATATTAATAATACATATATGTATAGAGAAATCCATCTCAGAGACCAAAAAAGCGGCCTGAAAAAAATTAAAATTTTCTTCTCAAAAACTATTTAATTTTTTTGCTTAATTTGTTATAACTCGAATCTCATTTTTAACCTATTATTAAAACAATTGATATTGATGATAGCATTCATTTTTCATTCTCTTTTTGTTCCGTCTAAAAAAAAATTAAAAATCAATCGTTTATTGCGTCACATGAAATATGATAAAAGAAAAGATGCCCCGAGAAAAAGTTCTAGTCAATTTTTTTAAAATAATTATTTTGTTTGTTTTGTTTTATTAAACTAATTTAAATGAAGAATGAATATGATGATCAGGAACGATGGCAAATGAGAAAGAAAATTTGAATTTTTTCGTACATATAGCAAAACAAAAAAAATTGACAATTATTTCATACCTACATTAAATTTTAAGACTTATGCTCAAGAAGAAATTTTTGTTGCCCATATTTTTAATCCTGAACAGCACAAGAAATTCTTCGTGACAATCAATATTTTACAAGTCCAAGACTTCTTGTGCTCCTCAGGTATGCTTATTAATTATGTTGCTTGCCCTCAAAACTCTGTTATAATTCTGAAAAATTAAATGATTCTGTTCAATGCATATCACAAATTTCTTTTAAGGAACTAATGAACAAAACAAAAGTCACAAATTTCACACAAAAGTTTTTTTGATAATACTAATTCAATTATGTTCATATCACGACAAATTTATGATGAAAAAGTTTTGTTTCTATTCAAGTTTCAATTTTCCAATTCTTTTTTGTCTACTTGTGGTAAAACTTTAGCCTCGAAAAAAAATGTTAAAACTACTTTTATAATACTTCTTTACAAAGAATAAAAAAAAATCAACATTGAGGAATCGAAGAAAATAAAAATGATGTTAACATGATGAAGAAAAACTTAAAAATTAAATATAAATCTTTTCAATGAACATTATAAAGTTAAAGATAAAAAAATTAAATTTATAAGACTTTTATACATACACAATGATCTTTAATTAATTAGATGTTTAAGAAACATTTTCAAAGCAGCCACCAATGAAATAAAATTTGGATTTAAAGCTTGTTCTAAAGTGCTTTTGAGGGGATTATTTGTTAAGCAATAATGGGAAGTTATTGGAACTGAATAAAGCTATAAAGACTGCTATTCTTTTGCACTAGGCTTGCATGGCTTTCACATTATGATTTTAACTGTCATTTTAAATTCAAAAATTTCTGCATCTTTTGATGCAAAATTTGAATTTCAAAAAGTCGTTAAATTTTTAAGAATTTCAATAATCAGTTTTTTTAAAAATAATTTGCATCAATTGATGCGAAATCAATAATTAAAATCCGTTAAAATTCCCAAAACTAAATAAATCTCTCAAATTCACTCTAGTTCGAATAAATTTCTAAAATTTCAAACTTCTAAAAATGTCTATGAAATAAATCGCAAATTTGTTTCAATAAATACTCTAAAATGCACACTTTTAATGCACTCGTTCAAAAATAAAACTGATAAATCTGATGGATATGAAGATTTAAAAAAGATGAACTATTTTTTAGATAGCAAAAAAAATTAATCAAATTTTTTAAGAAACGAAAAGGAATAATGGTTTTAAGGACCTAACAAAAGAGAATCAGAATTTTATTGAAAGATGAAGGATCAAAGTGCATAATTAAAATATGAAAATCTATTATACATTATTACGGAAAAAATATCTATTTTATTAATTGCATAAAGATATTTTTATAGGATGTAAGAGGATAATAAGAAAAAAAAAAAATACGAAAAAATGAACAAAAAAACAATACTTGATTATATTCTAAATGGCAGCAAAGAAAAAAGAACATTAATTATCTGTACTTATTAATTCTTATTATACAACATTAAAAACTACAATATTAATTTAATTATTTATAAAAATTATTACAAGGAAAATCATTCACGAAGAAAAAAATAATAAAAAAAATACAAAAAAGGAACAATAAAAAAATTTATAAAAATGAAAATTGGAAAAGTTTTTTACTTTGTTTTGAATTTTTCAGTGATTTCTTTTTTCAGATTATCTATTTGCATATAAACTCTCCAGTTGCTGCTTTATCTTATCTTTGTCGGTTAATTTATAGCGGGAAAATATTTTTTATAATAAAAATTGTCCATCTCAAATGCTTGACTATTAATTTCAGCTTAATTTCGAATTTAAAAACAAACATAATGATTAAAATGTGTTTAAAAAGAAGGAGCAAAACTTTATACATCAAAATTATAAGGCTAATCAACTGAATTGATCCAATAATTACAAAATTTCAATTTTAATGTTTCTAAAGTTTAAAACTTGGATGAAGTAACCAAAAAAAACGCAGGAAAATTCAAATTTTTCAAAAATTATATTATTATTTAATTATTTCATTTATGAACGAATTCCTTTTCAAAAGAACAACAATAATTATTGAAAATTTCGAAAATCTCAATGACAAATATTTGGCATCAATACTTCAATTTTCAACAAAAGAAAAGCCAAATGTTCAATATTTTCTATCACATGTCAAAAACAAATCGATCACTCAAAGATAAGCCATCCAAACGCGCTCATTGCAATCATCAGAAGGCACGGAAATTAGGACAGAAAAATGTTTGTCGTAAAAGTGCTGTAAATTAAAGAAGAAAAATGCGTTTCAGTCATGAAAATTATTATCTTATTTTGAGGAAAAACTGAGAAAAATTGTTTTATTTTTTTTCAGCATCGCGCAACAGCTTAAAATAATAAAAATTAATATTTAATGAATTCTCTTTTCTCTGTGGTAGACTTTTACTCTGATTTTCATCTTTATGATGATCCCACAACGCACATTTAACTCGATAATTTATTGTTGTACGCAATCGTTGGAGAAAAGAAGTGAAAATTCCGATGAAAAAAATTTGTATGAATAAAGACTGTGTCTCACCTTATTTCTGAATATTTTAAATCTGTCAAATTAAAAATTTCCATTGCTATACGGCTCATGCTATTATGCGAAATCCCATCCACTCACAATGATGTTTCATTATTATTGTCGTGATTTACAAGCTCGGGACAGGAAAAGTTGTGCAAATTGAAATCTATTTTTAAAAACTTAAAAACTTGTTTTCATAGAATACAGATAGAATGAGGTGAACTGAGGCTGAGTTATAGTGTCACATAGAAGAAAACATGCAGAGGCGTCATATTTCTATGACTCACAATTTTCCAACTCACAATATTTTTTATAGCTCTGATATTTTTCTCTCTTTTCTCCTTTGATACGCAAAATAAATCTGAAAAAAATGTTTATGATGAGGAATTTTTCATGTCAAGTCAGGGTTTAAGTTAAGTTTGAAGGAAATTTTGAGAATTTATTCAAAAAGCTGAGCAACAAAACGTGATCTTTCTTTCTAAAAGGTTGTCAAATATGTTGAATTTTAATTAAGATTTTTTAAGTTCAAATTTGATTTGTAAATTGAATTTTTGAAGAGAAAAAGCATTATTCAAAAAGCTCAATTTGATTCAAAAATCTCAGCTTGATTCAAATAAGCTCAATTGGATTCAAAAATCTCAACTTGATTCAAAAAAGCTCATCTTAATTCAAACGGCTCAACTTGATTCAAAAAGCTCAATTTGATTCGAAAAGCTTAACTTGATTCAAAAAAGCTCAACTTGATTCAAAAAGCTCAATTTGATTCAAAATGCTCAACTTGATTCAAAAAGCTCAACTTGACTTAGCTTGATTTGTATCAAATTTGATCAAAAAGCTTTTTATCAAATTTCAATCATCAATTTTTTACATTTTCGATCAAGTTTAATCAATTTTTAACAGTTTAAATTAGATTATTTGATCTCTTTAATTCAATTTGATAAAAGTTTCAAAATTTTCAAAAAGTTTTATTCAAAAAAGCTCAAAAGTTTCTAAATATGAAAAATTCTAAATGTTTGAAGATTTGTTCTTAAATTAAAGATTTATCTTGATTAGTCCAATTCTTGAGTTAAGTAATATGTAAACAGCTCCTTACCAGTCACAAAAAGCAACGATTGTCAACCCTTGTTATTTTCATCATATCTTTATGTCACCAGAATCTAAGCACACGAAGATCATCCAACTATCTTTACACTTTTTATCCCTCAAATTTATTTTTACATAAACTGCTCTTCTCACTGCCGTTTGTTGGAGTCACCAACATAATTAATGCACTCGTGAAGTTTAATTTTCTATGCTGTTCCAAATCATTCCGAGAATACTTTATTAAAAGAAAGAAAACATCTTGATATTTCTTATTTTGTTCATTCTTTATTTTTACAGCGCATGTTTAAAAGATATATGAGCCACACGTGTTGTCATTTTAAGATGAAAATTAGGTATGGGACGATCACAAAACTTTTATTGAGTTTTGAGTTTTTCTTTTCTTTTTATTATTATTTTGATTTATTTGTTTTGTAGCACAATTAAGTTTGAGGAATTCGGATAGGTTCAGCTAATTTAACGGGATTAAGTGGGTGTCATCAATAATTTACTAGACTTATTGATCAGGAGTGTCACGTGGTATGAATAGTTTTTTTTTTTTCATTTTAATTGCATTTTATTGCATTTATTGACGACATACTGTCCGGTAATAATTCACATTTTACACTTTTGTATTTGTATACATATGAATTAGTATTATATAGGATCAAACTTCTAATCTTCATATCTAGGTTTCAAATAAACTAAGGCTCTCGTTTCGATCTTCTGTGGGCGTGACGTGATACTTTTCAGGTCCGTTCTAACAATATTCCATTCGTGGGTAATCTTGTAGCTCTCGTTCCCATTTCTCCCATTACACTTCAAGTTCCTGACCCGTTCCTTAATCCAACGTTGCCCAAATTCCCAATTATGGCTTGATCTCGTACATTAAGCAGTCGAAGTATCTAAACTTCCGAAAAGGAACAAATTTGGAAATGGCTGGATTCAAACCGACGACCTTCGAGTTATCATCCCAAATTTGAGCCAAGCGCCTTACCTATTGGACCAGCAAGGCACTTAACTGCTTTGAATAACAGAAAATATAACCTTAAAACCAAATTATTTTAGGTTAATTGAATATCAGACATCATTTGTGTAAAAGAATAGAAGGATCAAAGGCTGAAGAAAGAAACAGAATGAAACAATACAATTTTATTTCCAAACAACTTCCTAAACATTCATCAGAGAACGCATTCAAAATTTAGATAAATTCCTTCAGTTTTCAGCCTCATCTCACATTATCAATCCAGCAGCAACAGCACCAGTTAAAAGTGAACAGAAAAATCCAACAATTTGCTTGATTCCAAAAGATGCAGCTCCATTTCTCTTATCATAAAGTCCTGAAGCATCTAGATCGGGATTCAATTCAATTGCAGCTTTAGCTTTATTGTATGCTTTCTCAGCCTGAATTCGTTCATTAATCTTTGCCTCAAAATTTTCTTTCAATTTTATAAGTTTTGACTGTTTTTGCTGTTTTTGAATGAGAGCTTCATCGTAAGCTTCCTGAGAAATTTTAACAGCTGTTTTTATATCATCAAGTTCAGCTCCAAACTTGATTAAGGCTTCTTCAGCTTTCTTCAAAGCCTGTTCACTCAAAAGCTTTTCACGGCTATATGCTGCATATTCCTTTGTGGCTATGTCAATTTTTTCTCGGTCTTCACTTGTCTTTACAGCATCAAGATTCTTTTTCGCTTCCTTGAATTTTTCATCAGCTAATGCTGCAGTTTTGTTTACTTTAGCCTTGTATTGAAAAGCAGCTGAGAAAGCTTCATCAATTTTTATCAGTTCAGCAAGCAACGAATCAAGATGAGTTTTTAGATTATTGATTCCAACAACAAACTCTTCAAACTCATATTGGACTTTGTCAAACAATTCTTTAGCTGATTGTTCTACTTCTTTAGCTACTTTATAGATTTTTTCTGAGAATTCTAAATCGATCTTGAATTTTCTGAGATTTTCTTGTTTTACTTCGTCGCAATTAATTGCTGAGATTAGGATGATGATGACTGTTATAGCTATGATGGTCTTCATCTTCTTTGTTTGTATTGATTTGACAGAATATAGCAAATAAATTTAAAGTTTGGGTTTTTTAAAAATTTTGATTCAATTACAAAGCATGAAAGTTGAAATTTTGTCAATGCTTGCATGTTAAAATAATTAAATTTCAATTTCAAACGTATTTAAGATTTTCAAAAAAAATCAGCTGTTGTAAGGTATTGAGGAAAATATTAAAAATCCGTTAAAATAGGAATTTCGTAACAAGATTTATTTCCCAATTAAAATGACACAAGAAATGCGCATTTCAACACCAATCCGTGATTCGTAGCTACTTTTAAGTCTAAAATTATCACACATGACAAAAAAATTATCTCGATTAAGAAGAACTTTTCCTCAATGCCTGCATTTTTCAGGCTCTTTTTTTTTTGATTTCACTTCTTGCCTTATTTTTTTCATCGTATTTTATAGACGAGTTCATTGTATTTAAGTAATTTTTTTGTCGCTATGAATAAATTGTGAGAGATACGGCTGGGGGAAAAGATTTAAAGGAAAAACGAGAGAGATAGAATGAGATGACTTGAGAATGGAAATGACTTTTGTCTAAAAATAAGATTGCCATAAAATGTGATGAACGACACATGTGTGTGCTGTTGTTGCTGAATGATGTTTTCAAAATGAAATTTGTTATGTTTTTCTATCAGAAAAGTTATCAACGAGAGAGAGACATTTTTCAGGTACGATCAGGCATGAGATTGTAAAACAATATTTTAATTCAAATTATTTATAAAATCTTGTTTTCATTGCATGTACATCATGGACAGTAATAACATATTTATGGCCTGACATTTTTTTTTCTCCCTTCATTTTGATTTAATATTAATTGAGTCAACAACTTTATTTTATTTTTGTAGCGTTTTAATGACTTATTGATTTCAAAACCCTTTAATATTGCTGCGTTTAATAATGTGACACTAATAATAATAATAAAAAAATGGAAATACGTCCATATGATGATGAATTTTTTATTAATTTTTCTTTTTATGACGCCTTTTGGGAAGTAAAAATTGCGTTTTTAATTGATTTTATAGATTTTTAATTTTAAAAGGTTTATTTTTATTTGAATTATAGTTTTATGCCCCTGTTAAACACGTTTTTATCATGACATAGTTTCACACCCTTTTGAGATTTGTGGCACCAAACATCAACTTTAATTTAATTACTAGACACTTTCTGAAGCTTATAAGCTGATCTAAAGCTTCAAAACAACAAATAAAATCATCAAATGGTGTAAAACATGCAAAAACAGCTTAACCAATTGAAAATAATGCAATATATTGCACAATTTTCAATTAAAACAACAATTATAATTTTTGGTATATCCATCTTTATCATTCATTGTAGTTACCAAACAGCACATAAATTTATTCGCATAAAACTCCACGTAATGCGTGCTGACAGCCAATAACAACAAGTATATCGGGTAGAAACCCAATGCGGATATATTCACACCGTACCATCAAAATTCTTATGGATAGACCAAGATTTGCTCAGATGGGGTAGTCGAAATTTTAGATTTCGATTTTTTTTAAGCTATACATTACAAAAAGTAATATTGGTATGTGATTTATGTAAGAATTATGTCAATTCAAATAAAACATCCAAAAATTTTTTTTGACCAAAGTACACCATAAAAAATCAATTTTCAATTTTGGACTAGGGGCGACCCTAGTCAAAATCAATTTTCTCACTTTTTCTTCGATGGTTTATCCAAATGGATTTAAACTTTGCATAAATATTCTAGTGCTTGAAACAAATACAAATAAAACATCTTAAGTTTTTTTGAGCAAAGAATCAAGTAGGAAATACATTTTCAATTATGAACTTGGGACAGGTCTAGTCAAAATCTAGTTTTTCACTTTTTTTTTAGGATGTTTTATTTGTATTTGTTTTAAGCACTAGAATATTTATGCAAAGTTTCAATCAATTTGTATTAACCCTCGAAGAAAAAAGTGACAAAATTGATTTTGACTAGGGTCGCCCCTAGTCTAAAATTGAAAATGTATTTCCTACTTGATTATTTGCTCAAAAAAATTTAGAATATTTTATTTGTATTTGTTTTAAGCACTAGAATATTTATGCAAAGTTTCAATCCATTTGGATAAACCCTCGAAGAAAAAAGTGACAAATTGATTTTGACTAGGGTCGCTCTTAGTCCAAAATTGAAAATGTATTTCCTACTTGGTTCTTTGCTCAAAAAAATTTTGGGATGTTTTATTTGTATTTGTTTCAAGCATTAGAATATTTATACAAAGTTTCAATCCATTTGGATAAACCCTCGAAGAAAAAAGTGAGAAAATTGATTTTGACTAGGGTCGCCCCTAGTCTAAAATTGAAAATGTATTTCCTACTTGATTATTTGCTCAAAAAAATTTTGGGATGTTTTATTTGTATTTGTTTCAAGCATTAGAATATTTATACAAAGTTTCAATCCATTTGGATAAACCCTCGAAGAAAAAAGTGACAAAATTGATTTTGACTAGGGTCGCCCCTAGTCCAAAATTGAAAATGTATTTCCTACTTGATTCTTTGCTCAAAAAAATTTAGAATATTTTATTTGTATTTGTTTTAAGCACTAGAATATTTATGCAAAGTTTCAATCCATTTGGATAAACCCTCGAAGAAAAAAGTGACAAATTGATTTTGACTAGGGTCGCTCTTAGTCCAAAATTGAAAATGTATTTCCTACTTGGTTCTTTGCTCAAAAAAATTTTGGGATGTTTTATTTGTATTTGTTTCAAGCATTAGAATATTTATACAAAGTTTCAATCCATTTGGATAAACCCTCGAAGAAAAAAGTGAGAAAATTGATTTTGACTAGGGTCGCCCCTAGTCCAAAATTGAAAATGTATTTCCTACTTGATTCTTTGCTCAAAAAAATTTAGAATATTTTATTTGTATTTGTTTTAAGCACTAGAATATTTATGCAAAGTTTCAATCAATTTGTATTAACCCTCGAAGAAAAAAGTGACAAAATTGATTTTGACTAGGGTCGCCCCTAGTCTAAAATTGAAAATGTATTTCCTACTTGATTATTTGCTCAAAAAAATTTTGGGATGTTTTATTTGTATTTGTTTCAAGCATTAGAATATTTATACAAAGTTTCAATCCATTTGGATAAACCCTCGAAGAAAAAAGTGAGAAAATTGATTTTGACTAGGGTCGCCCCTAGTCCAAAATTGAAAATGTATTTCCTACTTGATTCTTTGCTCAAAAAAATTTAGAATATTTTATTTGTATTTGTTTTAAGCACTAGAATATTTATGCAAAGTTTCAATCCATTTGGATAAACCCTCGAAGAAAAAAGTGACAAATTGATTTTGACTAGGGTCGCTCTTAGTCCAAAATTGAAAATGTATTTCCTACTTGGTTCTTTGCTCAAAAAAACTATAAAATGTTTTATTTGTATTTGTTTTAAGCATTAGAATATTTATGCAAAGTTTCAATCCATTTGGATAAACCCTCGAAGAAAAAAGTGACAAATTGATTTTGACTAGGGTCGCCCCTAGTCCAAAATTGAAAATGTATTTCCTCCTTGATTCTTTGCTCAAAAAAAATTTTAGGATGTTTTATTTGTATTTGTTTTAAACACTAGAATATTTGTGCAAAGTTTCAATCCATTTGGATAAACCCTCGAAGAAAAAAGTGACAAATTGATTTTGACTAGGGTCGCTCCTAGTCCAAAATTGAAAATGTATTTCCTACTTGGTTCTTTGCTCAAAAAAACTATAGAATGTTTTATTTGTATTTGTTTTAAGCACTTAAATATTTATACAAAGTTTCAATCCATTTGGATAAACCCTCGAAGAAAAAAGTGACAAAATTGATTTTGACTAGGGTCGCTCCCTAGTCCAAAATTGAAAATGTATTTCCTACTTGGTTCTTTGCTCAAAAAAACTATAAAATGTTTTATTTGTATTTGTTTTAAGCATTAGAATATTTATGCAAAGTTTCAATCCATTTGGATAAACCCTCGAAGAAAAAAGTGACAAAATTGATTTTGACTAGGGTCGCCCCTAGTCCAAAATTGAAAATGTATTTCCTACTTGGTTTTTTGCTCAAAAAAACTATAAAATGTTTTACTTGTATTTGTTCTAAGCACTAAAATATTTATGCAAAGTTTCAATCCATTTGGATAAACCCTCGAAGAAAAAAGTGACAAATTGATTTTGACTAGGGTCGCCCCTAGTCCAAAATTGAAAATGTATTTCCTTTTTGATCCTTTGCTCAAAAAAATTTTAGAATGTTTTATTTGTATTTGTTTTAAGCACTTGAATATTTATGCGAAATTTCAATCCATTTGGATAAACCCTCGAAGAAAAAAGTGAGAAAATTGATTTTGACTAGGGTCGCTTCTAATCCAAAATTGAAAATGTATTTCCTACTTGGTTGTTTTCAAAAAAAAAATTATAAAATGTTTTATTTGTATTTGTTTTAAGCACTTAAATATTTATGCAAAGTTTCAATCCATTTGGATAAACCCTCGAAGAAAAAAGTGACAAATTGATTTTGACTAGGGTCGCCCCTAGTCCAAAATTGAAAATGTATTTCCTACTTGATTCTTTGCTCAAAAAAAATTTTGGATAATTTTTTGTATTTGTTTTAAGCATTAAAATATTTATGCAAAGTTTCAATCCATTTGGATAAACCCTCGAAGAAAAAAGTGACAAAATTGATTTTGACTAGGGTCGCCCCTAGTCCAAAATTGAAAATGTATTTCCTACTTGGTTCTTTGCTCAAAAAAATTTTAGGATGTTTTATTTGTATTTGTTTTAAGCACTAGAATATTTATGCAAAGTTTCAATCCATTTGTATAAATTCTCGAAGAAAAAAGTGACAAAATTTATTTTGACTAGAGTCGCCCCTAGTCCCAAATTGAAAATGTATTTCCTACTTGGTTCTTTGCTCAAAAAAATTTTGGGATGTTTTATTTGTATTTGTTTTAAGCACTAGAATATTTAAAGTTTCAATCCATTTGGATAAACCCTCGAAGAAAAAAGTGACAAATTGATTTTGACTAGGGTCGCCCCTAGTCCAAAATTGAAAATGTATTTCCTTTTTGATCCTTTGCTCAAAAAAATTTTAGAATGTTTTATTTGTATTTGTTTTAAGCACTAGAATATTTATGCAAAGTTTGAATCCATTTGGATAAACCCTCGAAGAAAAAAGTGACAAAATTGATTTTGACTAGGGTCGCCCCTAGTCCAAAATTGAAAATGTATTTCCTACTTGATTCTTTGCTCAAAAAAACTATAAAATAATTTATTTGTATTTGTTTTAAGCATTAGAATATTTGTGCAAAGTTTCAATCCATTTGGATAAACCCTCGAAGAAAAAAGTGACAAAATTGATTTTGACTAGGGTCGCTCCCTAGTCCAAAATTGAAAATGTATTTCCTACTTGGTTCTTTGCTCAAAAAAACTATAAAATGTTTTATTTGTATTTGTTTTAAGCATTAGAGTATTTATGCAAAGTTTCAATCCATTTGGATAAACCCTCGAAGAAAAAAGTGACAAAATTGATTTTGACTAGGGTCGCCCCTAGTCCAAAATTGAAAATGTATTTCCTACTTGGTTTTTTGCTCAAAAAAACTATAAAATGTTTTACTTGTATTTGTTCTAAGCACTAAAATATTTATGCAAAGTTTCAATCCATTTGGATAAACCCTCGAAGAAAAAAGTGACAAATTGATTTTGACTAGGGTCGCCCCTAGTCCAAAATTGAAAATGTATTTCCTTTTTGATCCTTTGCTCAAAAAAATTTTAGAATGTTTTATTTGTATTTGTTTTAAGCACTAGAATATTTATGCGAAATTTCAATCCATTTGGATAAACCCTCGAAGAAAAAAGTGAGAAAATTGATTTTGACTAGGGTCGCTCCTAGTCCAAAATTGAAAATGTATTTCCTACTTGATTCTTTGCTCAAAAAAATTTAGAATGTTTTATTTGTATTTGTTTTAAGCACTAGAATATTTAAAGTTTCAATCCATTTGGATAAACCCTCGAAGAAAAAAGTGACAAATTGATTTTGACTAGGGTCGCCCCTAGTCCAAAATTGAAAATGTATTTCCTTTTTGATCCTTTGCTCAAAAAAATTTTAGAATGTTTTATTTGTATTTGTTTTAAGCACTAGAATATTTATGCAAAGTTTGAATCCATTTGGATAAACCCTCGAAGAAAAAAGTGACAAAATTGATTTTGACTAGGGTCGCCCCTAGTCCAAAATTGAAAATGTATTTCCTACTTGATTCTTTGCTCAAAAAAATTTAGAATGTTTTATTTGTATTTGTTTTAAGCACTAGAATATTTAAAGTTTCAATCCATTTGGATAAACCCTCGAAGAAAAAAGTGACAAAATTGATTTTGACTAGGGTCGCTTCTAATCCAAAATTGAAAATGTATTTCCTACTTGGTTGTTTTCAAAAAAAAAAATTATAAAATGTTTTATTTGTATTTGTTTTAAGCACTTAAATATTTATGCAAAGTTTCAATCCATTTGGATAAACCCTCGAAGAAAAAAGTGACAAATTGATTTTGACTAGGGTCGCCCCTAGTCCAAAATTGAAAATGTATTTCCTACTTGATTCTTTGCTCAAAAAAAATTTTGGATAATTTTTTGTATTTGTTTTAAGCATTAAAATATTTATGCAAAGTTTCAATCCATTTGGATAAACCCTCGAAGAAAAAAGTGACAAAATTGATTTTGACTAGGGTCGCCCCAAGTCCAAAATTGAAAATGTATTTCCTACTTGGTTCTTTGCTCAAAAAAATTTTAGGATGTTTTATTTGTATTTGTTTTAAGCACTAAAATATTTATGCAAAGTTTCAATCCATTTGTATAAATTCTCGAAGAAAAAAGCGACAAAATTGATTTTGACTAGGGTCGCCCCTAGTCCAAAATTGAAAATGTATTTCCTCCTTGATTCTTTGCTCAAAAAAATTTTAGGATGTTTTATTTGTATTTGTTTTAAGCACTTAAATATTTATGCAAAGTTTCAATCCATTTGGATAAACCCTCGAAGAAAAAAGTGAGAAAATTGATTTTGACTAGGGTCGCCCCTAGTCCAAAATTGAAAATGTATTTCCTACTTGGTTCTTTGCTCAAAAAAAAATATTTGTATTTGTTTTAAGCACTAAAATATTTATGCAAAGTTTCAATCCATTTGGATAAACCATCGAAGAAAAAAGTGACAAAATTGATTTCGACTAGGGTCGCCCCTAGTCCAAAATTGAAAATGTATTTCCTACTTGATTATTTGCTCAAAAAAATTTTAGGATGTTTTATTTGTATTTGTTTTAAGCATTAGAATATTTATACAAAGTTTCAATCCATTTGGATAAACCCTCGAAGAAAAAAGTGAGAAAATTGATTTTGACTAGGGTCGCCCTTGTCCAAAATTGAAAATGTATTTCCTACTTGATTCTTTGCTCAAAAAAAATTAGAATGTTTTATTTGTATTTTTTTTAAGCACTAGAATATTTATGCAAAGTTTCAATCCATTTGGATAAAATCTCGAAGAAAAAAGTGAGAAAATTGATTTCGACTAGGGTCGCCCCAAGTCCAAAATTGAAAATGTATTTCCTACTTGATTCTTTGCTCAAAAAAATTTTAGGATAATTTTTTGTATTTAATTTAAACACTAGAATATTTATGCAAAGTTTCAATCCATTTGGATAAACCCTCGAAGAAAAAAGTGACAAAATTGATTTCGACTAGGGTCGCCCCTAGTCCAAAATTGAAAATGTATTTCCCCCTTGATTACTTGCTCAAAAACATTTTAAGATGTTTTATTTGTATTTGTTTTAAGCACTAGAATATTTATGCAAAGTTTGAATCCATTTGGATAAACCCTCGAAGAAAAAAGTGACAAAATTGATTTTGACTAGGGTCGCCCCTAGTCCAAAATTGAAAATGTATTTCCTACTTGATTCTTTGCTCAAAAAAATTTAGAATGTTTTATTTGTATTTGTTTTAAGCACCAGAATATTTAAAGTTTCAATCCATTTGGATAAACCCTCGAAGAAAAAAGTGACAAAATTGATTTTGACTAGGGTCGCTTCTAGTCCAAAATTGAAAATGTATTTCCTACTTGGTTGTTTTCAAAAAAAAAAATTATAAAATGTTTTATTTGTATTTGTTTTAAGCACTAGAATATTAATGCAAAGTTTCAATCCATTTGTATAAATTCTCGAAGAAAAAAGTGACAAAATTTATTTTGACTAGGGTCGCCCCTAGTCCAAAATTGAAAATGTATTTCCTTCTTGGTTCTTTGCTCAAAAAAAATTTTGGATAATTTTTTGTATTTGTTTTAAGCATTAGAATATTTATGCAAAGTTTCAATCCATTTGGATAAACCTTCGAAGAAAAAAGTGACAAAATTGATTTCGACTAGGGTCGCCCCTAGTCCAAAATTGAAAATGTATTTCCTACTTGATTACTTGCTCAAAAACATTTTAGTATGTTTTATTTGTATTTGTTTTAAGCACTAGAATATTTATGCAAAGTTTGAATCCATTTGGATAAACCCTCGAAGAAAAAAGTGACAAAATTGATTTTGACTAGGGTCGCCCCTAGTCCAAAATTGAAAATGTATTTCCTACTTGATTCTTTGCTCAAAAAAATTTAGAATGTTTTATTTGTATTTGTTTTAAGCACTAGAATATTTAAAGTTTCAATCCATTTGGATAAACCCTCGAAGAAAAAAGTGACAAAATTGATTTTGACTAGGGTCGCCCCTAGTCCCAAATTGAAAATGTATTTCCTACTTGGTTCTTTGCTCAAAAAAATTTTAGGATGTTTTATTTGTATTTGTTTTAAGCAGTAAAATTTTTATGCAAAGTTTCAATCCATTTGGATAAACCCTCGAAGAAAAAAGTGACAAAATTGATTTTGACTAGGGTCGCCCCTAGTCCAAAATTGAAAATGTATTTCCTCCTTGATTCTTTGCTCAAAAAAATTTTAGGATGTTTTATTTGTATTTGTTTTAAGCACTTAAATATTTATGCAAAGTTTCAATCCATTTGGATAAACCCTCGAAGAAAAAAGTGAGAAAATTGATTTTGACTAGGGTCGCCCCTAGTCCAAAATTGAAAATGTATTTCCTACTTGGTTCTTTGCTCAAAAAAAAAAATTTGTATTTGTTTTAAGCACTAAAATATTTATGCAAAGTTTCAATCCATTTGGATAAACCATCGAAGAAAAAAGTGACAAAATTGATTTCGACTAGGGTCGCCCCTAGTCCAAAATTGAAAATGTATTTCCTATTTGATTATTTGATCAAAAAAATTTTAGGATGTTTTATTTGTATTTGTTTTAAGCATTAGAATATTTATACAAAGTTTCAATCCATTTGGATAAACCCTCGAAGAAAAAAGTGAGAAAATTGATTTTGACTAGGGTCGCCCTTGTCCAAAATTGAAAATGTATTTCCTACTTGATTCTTTGCTCAAAAAAAATTAGAATGTTTTATTTGTATTTTTTTTAAGCACTAGAATATTTATGCAAAGTTTCAATCCATTTGGATAAAATCTCGAAGAAAAAAGTGAGAAAATTGATTTCGACTAGGGTCGCCCCTAGTCCAAAATTGAAAATGTATTTCCTACTTGATTCTTTGCTCAAAAAAATTTTAGGATAATTTTTTGTATTTAATTTAAACACTAGAATATTTATGCAAAGTTTCAATCCATTTGGATAAACCCTCGAAGAAAAAAGTGACAAAATTGATTTCGACTAGGGTCGCCCCTAGTCCAAAATTGAAAATGTATTTCCTCCTTGATTACTTGCTCAAAAACATTTTAAGATGTTTTATTTGTATTTGTTTTAAGCATTAGAATATTTATGCAAAGTTTCAATCCATTTGGATAAACCCTCGAAGAAAAAAGTGACAAAATTGATTTTGACTAGGGTCGCCCCTAGTCCAAAATTGAAAATGTATTTCCTACTTGATTCTTTGCTCAAAAAAATTTAGAATGTTTTATTTGTATTTGTTTTATGCACTAGAATATTTAAAGTTTCAATCCATTTGGATAAACCCTCGAAGAAAAAAGTGACAAAATTGATTTTGACTAGGGTCGCTTCTAGTCCAAAATTGAAAATGTATTTCCTACTTGGTTGTTTTCAAAAAAAAAAAATTATAAAATGTTTTATTTGTATTTGTTTTAAGCACTAGAATATTTATGCAAAGTTTCAATCCATTTGTATAAATTCTCGAAGAAAAAAGTGACAAAATTTATTTTGACTAGGGTCGCCCCTAGTCCAAAATTGAAAATGTATTTCCTTCTTGGTTCTTTGCTCAAAAAAAATTTTGGATAATTTTTTGTATTTGTTTTAAGCATTAGAATATTTATGCAAAGTTTCAATCCATTTGGATAAACCTTCGAAGAAAAAAGTGACAAAATTGATTTTGACTAGGGTCGCTTCTAATCCAAAATTGAAAATGTATTTCCTACTTGGTTGTTTTCAAAAAAAAAAATTATAAAATTTTTTATTTGTATTTGTTTTAAGCACTTAAATATTTATGCAAAGTTTCAATCCATTTGGATAAACCCTCGAAGAAAAAAGTGAGAAAATTGATTTTGACTAGGGTCGCCCCTAGTCCAAAATTGAAAATGTATTTCCTACTTGGTTCTTTGCTCAAAAAAAAAAAATTTGTATTTGTTTTATGCACTCAAATATTTATGCAAAGTTTCAATCCATTTGGATAAACCATCGAAGAAAAAAGTGACAAAATTGATTTCGACTAAGGTCGCCCCTAGTCCAAAATTGAAAATGTATTTCCTACTTGATTATTTGCTCAAAAAAATTTTAGGATGTTTTATTTGTATTTGTTTTAAGCATTAGAATATTTATACAAAGTTTCAATCCATTTGGATAAACCCTCGAAGAAAAAAGTGAGAAAATTGATTTTGACTAGGGTCGCCCTTGTCCAAAATTGAAAATGTATTTCCTACTTGATTCTTTGCTCAAAAAAAATTTTGGATAATTTTTTGTATTTGTTTTAAGCATTAAAATATTTATGCAAAGTTTCAATCCATTTGGATAAACCCTCGAAGAAAAAAGTGACAAAATTGATTTTGACTAGGGTCGCCCCAAGTCCAAAATTGAAAATGTATTTCCTACTTGGTTCTTTGCTCAAAAAAATTTTAGGATGTTTTATTTGTATTTGTTTTAAGCACTAAAATATTTGTGCAAAGTTTCAATCCATTTGTATAAATTCTCGAAGAAAAAAGTGACAAAATTGATTTTGACTAGGGTCGCCCCTAGTCCAAAATTGAAAATGTATTTCCTACTTGATTCTTTGCTCAAAAAAATTTTAGGATGTTTTATTTGTATTTGTTTTAAGCACTTAAATATTTATGCAAAGTTTCAATCCATTTGGATAAACCCTCGAAGAAAAAAGTGAGAAAATTGATTTTGACTAGGGTCGCCCCTAGTCCAAAATTGAAAATGTATTTCCTACTTGGTTCTTTGCTCAAAAAAAAATATTTGTATTTGTTTTAAGCACTAAAATATTTATGCAAAGTTTCAATCCATTTGGATAAACCCTCGAAGAAAAAAGTGACAAAATTGATTTTGACTAGGGTCGCCCCTAGTCCCAAATTGAAAATGTATTTCCTACTTGGTTCTTTGCTCAAAAAAATTTTGGGATGTTTTATTTGTATTTGTTTTAAGCAGTAAAATTTTTATGCAAAGTTTCAATCCATTTGGATAAACCCTCGAAGAAAAAAGTGACAAAATTGATTTTGACTAGGGTCGCCCCTAGTCCAAAATTGAAAATGTATTTCCTCCTTGATTCTTTGCTCAAAAAAATTTTAGGATGTTTTATTTGTATTTGTTTTAAGCACTAGAATATTTATGCAAAGTTTCAATCCATTTGTATAAATTCTCGAAGAAAAAAGTGACAAAATTTATTTTGACTAGGGTCGCCCCTAGTCCCAAATTGAAAATGTATTTCCTACTTGGTTCTTTGCTCAAAAAAATTTTGGGATGTTTTATTTGTATTTGTTTTAAGCAGTAAAATTTTTATGCAAAGTTTCAATCCATTTGGATAAACCCTCGAAGAAAAAAGTGACAAAATTGATTTTGACTAGGGTCGCCCCTAGTCCAAAATTGAAAATGTATTTCCTCCTTGATTCTTTGCTCAAAAAAATTTTAGGATGTTTTATTTGTATTTGTTTTAAGCACTTAAATATTTATGCAAAGTTTCAATCCATTTGGACAAACCCTCGAAGAAAAAAGTGAGAAAATTGATTTTGACTAGGGTCGCCCCTAGTCCAAAATTGAAAATGTATTTCCTACTTGGTTCTTTGCTCAAAAAAAAATATTTGTATTTGTTTTAAGCACTAAAATATTTATGCAAAGTTTCAATCCATTTGGATAAACCATCGAAGAAAAAAGTGACAAAATTGATTTTGACTAGGGTCGCCCCTAGTCCAAAATTGAAAATGTATTTCCTACTTGATTATTTGCTCAAAAAAATTTTAGGATGTTTTATTTGTATTTGTTTTAAGCATTAGAATATTTATACAAAGTTTCAATCCATTTGGATAAACCCTCGAAGAAAAAAGTGAGAAAATTGATTTTGACTAGGGTCGCCCTTGTCCAAAATTGAAAATGTATTTCCTACTTGATTCTTTGCTCAAAAAAAATTAGAATGTTTTATTTGTATTTTTTTTAAGCACTAGAATATTTATGCAAAGTTTCAATCCATTTGGATAAAATCTCGAAGAAAAAAGTGAGAAAATTGATTTCGACTAGGGTCGCCCCTAGTCCAAAATTGAAAATGTATTTCCTACTTGATTCTTTGCTCAAAAAAATTTTAGGATAATTTTTTGTATTTAATTTAAACACTAGAATATTTATGCAAAGTTTCAATCCATTTGGATAAACCCTCGAAGAAAAAAGTGACAAAATTGATTTCGACTAGGGTCGCCCCTAGTCCAAAATTGAAAATGTATTTCCTCCTTGATTACTTGCTCAAAAACATTTTAAGATGTTTTATTTGTATTTGTTTTAAGCACTAGAATATTTATGCAAAGTGTTAATCCATTTGGATAAACCCTCGAAGAAAAAAGTGAGAAAATTGATTTTGACTAGGGTCGCCCCTAGTCCAAAATTGAAAATGTATTTCCTACTTGGTTCTTTGCTCAAAAAAAAATATTTGTATTTGTTTTAAGCACTAAAATATTTATGCAAAGTTTCAATCCATTTGGATAAACCATCGAAGAAAAAAGTGACAAAATTGATTTCGACTAGGGTCGCCCCTAGTCCAAAATTGAAAATGTATTTCCTACTTGATTCTTTGCTCAAAAAAATTTTAGAATGTTTTATTTGTATTTGTTTTAAGCATTAGAATATTTATGCAAAGTTTCAATCCATTTGGATAAACCCTCGAAGAAAAAAGTGACAAAATTGATTTTGACTAGGGTCGCCCCTAGTCCAAAATTGAAAATGTATTTCCTACTTGATTCTTTGCTCAAAAAAATTTAGAATGTTTTATTTGTATTTGTTTTAAGCACTAGAATATTTAAAGTTTCAATCCATTTGGATAAACCCTCGAAGAAAAAAGTGACAAAATTGATTTTGACTAGGGTCGCCCCTAGGAAAGTTTTTTGCTATTTCTGAAGCAACGGCTGTTTCTATCTTGCCCAAAAACAATACAGCTCTTCTATAGAGCAGCACGGATCAAATGTAAAAATTTAGAAGTCTCTACAATGTCTCGTTATTGAGATTTCTTGCTGATTAACTTGCTTGTTTGCTTGTTTGCTTGCTTACAGAAAGCATATTTTGCGATTTTCTCAACAATGCCGCAACCAATTTGAAATCTGTTTTTTGCAAAAGATGTGAAATTTAAGGCACAAACTTTTCATCTCTGAACATTTTAAGCTATCTTGCTCCATATTCTCACAAAATTCAAAAAACTGATTTTTCAATCTGAACAAAACCAATAGATTCACTCGTGAAAACGATGTGAATATAAAAAGCGATGATAACAGAAATCTAAAAGAAGAGTTGCGCAAGTCGTGAAAATGCGAAGGCGTGGAAATGTTTTGAAAAACAAAATAAAACAAGTGAAAATTAAAAAATATTTTTTTATTCCAGCATTTATCGACAGAACAGTAAATAATATTTCTTTTCTTTTTTCATGTTAATTAATTCAATAAACAAGCGAGTGAGAAAGGAAAAAAATAGTTTTTTACGGATCATAATCGTAAATCGATCAACGCACACGATCAATTTATACATGTGAGGAAAACGTTTGCTTTCCTCCAATAACGCTCTTATAGATTCACTTTTCCTGCTTTTCTTGGATACTGGGGGTCCTCGATTTGAGTAGATTCTATTTGAGTAGATTCGATTTGAACAGAAAATTTATTACCCACCAAAATATTCGATTTGAGTAGATTTCTTCCTGTTTTCTTCGATTTGAATTGTTTACAAAACAAATATTTTTGATAAAAACATTTCAGAAAATAATTTTAAAACATAAATTTTACTGCGATAAGCGTGAACTTATCATATTGATAGAAAAATCAATACTAAAGTTACAAAATTAAAGTAAAAATTTAAAAAATCGATATAAAATTAACGGGTTTAAAAAGTTCAAATTCAAAAACCTTACAAATTGTTCAGTGAAATAACATTTGCAAGGTTCTCATATTTTTGTTTTGTTTCAAAAACATTTTTTTTTGTGAATTTCCGTTTAAAAACAATATGAATATGCGTTGAAATAAATTAAGTTATCTAAAACACAAAGGAAAAGTTAAGAAACGAGGTAAAATGTGCAAAAAATGATCAAAATTTTCATTGTTTTGATTCATTTTTTGGACTCTGGAACAAAACATGTAATTTTGTATGGATTCTTTGCCTCGATTTGAATAGATTCGATTTGAGTAGAAATTTTTTGGAACAAAACAACTACTCAAATCGAGGACCCCCAGTATTTATTTACACACATATGTGTATTAAATTGATTTTTCTTCCCTCTTCCTCGTTTTCTATCTCTTTTAGACACATAATAAAAATTGAAAACATAAAAAGTTATTAAAAAAAAAAAAAAAAAAAAAAAAAAAAAAAAAAAAAAAAAAAAAACCTTTACCTATTCAGATCAATTGTGATCCAGAGGTGCGCTAGGGCGATTCGCAGCTAATGAGAGTTTAACGAGTGAGGATGCGCCAAACCACTGCACTCAAACCTAGACCTACAATTTATAGTGGGATCCGAACCACTCCTTTGATAACATTTCTGTCTGTAGCCTACAAAGGAAGGCTGTGAGCCTCATTTCCAGTACATATGATTCGAAAAAGGACAAGTGAAAAATTTCCCATACCCAGTCTCGAACCCATGATCGCTGTGTCGGTATTGCAATAATTAGGTACCGAAGTACTAAACCATTCCGCCACCGAGCCACTTCAGCTCATGAAAAAGTTATTAAAACTATTTATTATTATTGGAATTGGATTTTTTAAGGTCAGGAAATATTAAAAAATAATTTCGACTATTTGGAATCAGGAGGTTCTTTACAAGTGACGTTAAAGGTGTTGGAATTTTCACTCAAGATAAAACGTGTGAGAGAAGTACAAATGGATAATATCGAATGGACATCTGAAACTTTGCAAGTTTTCCGAGAGAAACTGAGATGAAGTTAGAATTTTTCGAGACCTCATAGTTTCTAAGATCTGGAGATGCCTCAACTCGTCTAATATCCATTTGTACTGCTGACAGGACTTTTTCAAAAATCATCCAAATTTTATAAATTATATATTAAAACTTATCTACTTTTTACGAGAGAAATGGAGAGCAAAAAAATTTTGCAATCAGACTTAGATTTTGAGATATGGCACTTTCATTTTTTTTATACGAATTTCAATTGGATCTTTCATATCAACTTTCCGAGAATAATTTTTAATAATACAAATTATACATTAAATTACATCTACATTTTCCGAGAGAAAACGAGATACAAAAATTATTTTGATTTGATCATTCTCTCTTCAGATATGGGCTTTTAAACATTTCGACGAGTTTAGATTTTGGACACAAATGGTCAACTTTTTGATACATAAAGGAATCAAACATATTATATATCAAAATACATGTACTTTTTCCGAGAAGATACGAGAAGTAAAAATATTTTCATTTCGACTTCTAATATATTAGAGTTATCAGCTAAAGCCAGGAATTTATAGAAAAAAATGCAGATTAGAAATATATTCACAAAAATTGAAAATTTTGTGTGAATATGAAAATCTTGAAAATTTAATGATAAATTCTGAAACTTTATCAGTTTATTGTTTTTTACATAAGTAATACGTAATAAGTGTCGCAATGTTTAAATTTAAAAATAAAGTGAGTGGACACACAATTAGAAATTTTTATATTTTCCAAATTTCTCCCTTATTTTTTCATAAAACCTATTAAAGTTGTATATTTTTGAAAAACATATCAAATTTCCAATAAAATGAAAAGAAAAGTTTTGGAAAATTTGCAAGTAATATAGTCACTTTGGGTAAAAAACGCATTTCATATATGCAAGTTTTTAATGTTTTTCATTTTTCTCAGCAACGACTTTATGAAAAGTTTTCAAATTTTTCACACTCATTGCTTATGTAAATGTTAATAATTCGTATAAGTTTCAGAATTTTCCATTGAGATTTTCACGAGTTTTCCTAGCCTGAATTTTTCACTATTAAAATTGATTTTTCTCGATAACTGCTCATTGTTAATAGATATTGTTCATCTTATTTTCTTTCATTTTTTAATAGCTTTCTATTGATATATACATTGAGCTGTTTTTTTTTTACCAACTTCAAGCTTCTGTAATTTTACTTGTGCTTATTGTAGACTCATGCGGTTTCTAGTGAATGAAAGTACTAAGCTAGACCTTTCCATAAATGTATAACATTTTTATGAAATTTAATTAGTTTAACTGAGTTTAACCAGAAAAAGCAAAATAAATTCAAGATGGCGGAGAATTTTGAAATTTTTCATACATTTTTCACACTTTTTTATTGATTTCTCTCTTGTCTCATACTTTTTCCTAGATTGTTATATATCAATAGAAAGCTATTAAAAAATGAAAGAAAATAAGATGAACAACATCTAATAACAATGAGCAGTTATCGAGAAAAATCAATTTTAATAGTGAAAAATTCAGGCTAGGAAAACTCGTGAAAAACTGAATGGAAAATTCTGAAACTTATACGAGTTATTAACATTTACATAAGCAATGAGTGTGAAAAATTTGAAAGCTTTTCATAAAGTCGTTGCTGAGAAAAATGAAAAACATTAAAAACTTGCATATATGAAATGCGTTTTTTACCCAAAGTGACTATATTACTTGCAAATTTTCCAAAACTTTTATTTTCATTTTATTGGAAATTTGATATGCTTTTCAAAAATATACAACTTTAATAGGTTTTATGAAAAAATAAGAGAGAAATTTGGAAAATATAAAAATTTCTATTTGTGTGTCCACTCACTTTATTTTTAAATTTAAACATTGCGTGACTTATTACGTATTACTTATGTAAAAAACAATAAACTGATAAAGTTTCAGAATTTATCATTAAATTTTCAAGATTTTTTCTAATCTGCATTTTTTTCTATAAGTTCCTGGCTTTAGATAGAAGTCGAAATGAAAATATTTTTACTTCTCGTATCTTCTCGGAAAAAGTACATGTATTTTGATATATAATATGTTTGATTCCTTTATGTATCAAAAAGTTGACCATTTGTGTTCAAAATCTAAACTCGTCGAAATGTTTAAAAGCCCATATCTCAAGAGAGAATGATCAAATCAAAATAATTTTTGTATCTCGTTTTCTTTTGGAAAATGTAGATGTAATTTAATGTATAATTTGTATTATTAAAATTATTCTCGGAAAGTTGATATGAAAGATCCAATTGAAATTCGTATAAAAAAAATTGAAAGTGCCATATCTCAAAATCTAAGTCTGATTGCAAAATTTTTTTGCTCTCCATTTCTCTCGTAAAAGGAGATAAGTTTTAATATATAATTTATAAAATTTGGATGATTTTTGAAAAAGTCCTGTCAGCAGTACAAATGGATATTAGACGAGTTTGGGCATCTCCAGATCTCAGAAACTATGAGGTCTCGAAAAATTCTAACTTCATCTCGGTTTCTCTCGGAAAACTTGCAAAGTTTCAGATGTCCATTCGATATTATCCATTTGTACTTCTCTCACACGATAAAACTTTTAATTCAATTTTAGATCTTCAACATTTTATTTTTAAACTACGGATTAGAATTACATCCAAGATTAATAATTTTAATCCACTGATTTAATCTGAAATTCAATTTTGCTTCTTCAACAAAAATTCAGGATGGTGTTTTTTCTGATGCTTCCACAAAGCTCCTTTCCGTGCATAAACATTGTTGCAAACCTCGCATGCAATGTTCAAAGGCTGATGTGAAAATCGATGGACATTCAGTAATTTTAATTTTTTAAAGAAATTTCCACAAACATTGCATTCGTAAATTTTCGATTGACTATGATTAATGTATTCATGCTGCCTTAGTTCCTGGCGTCTACTAAAGAAATTGCCACAATCTTTGCATGTATAAACTTTTAAATTAATCTTATTGCTATCACTTTGGTATTGTTTTTCGTGAACTGCCTTAATATGACGAATCAGTTGATACTTTCCAATCATTTTATCACACATTGGGCACTTGACTATTGTGTTGTTGGATTTTGATGCATGATGTCTTAAATGGACTTTAATGTTTGATACCATTTTGCCACATAACTTGCATTCAGTTGCTGTTATTGGAAGGAAATTTAATTTAATAAAATTTATACTTTATTGAGTTAAGGAACTTACGTTCGTCATGATTATGGACGTGAACTTCAAGCTGATATTTTTCCTTAAACATTGCTCCACACTTTTCACATCCAAACTGCTTCTGCTCTAAATGAACAGCTCTTAGATGACGAATTAAATTTCCATGAGATTTAAACTTTCTGCAGCATTTGTCACACTTAAAATCAGCAATAGTTTTATGAGTCACAAGCAAGTGAGTAACAATTGAGCTTCTTGCCAAATACTTTTTTCCGCAATAATCACATATAAATGGATCTGATTTTCTCCTTTCAATGGTTTTTATGCGGTGAAATCCTCGTTTATGTTGAGACAAAAGTGACTTGTTGCTGAATGCTGTGGATCCACAAAAAATAAACATTAATCCTCACTGGATCTTTGAATTTGTCAATTTTCCTTACCTTCTGTGCAGTTTGACTCCTCACATGGATATAAAACAGACTTTCTACGAACAATTTCCTTTCTATGGGTTAACAAGTGCTTCTGAAGATCATTCTTAGTCTTTAAATTTGACAATCCGCAAAAATCGCAGATAAAATCATTTTGCCTTCTTAATTTAACATAATTAATACTTTTAATAACAGTCTTTGGCTCTTTAAGTTTAGCAGATTCAGTTTTCAAGTCCGTTTCTTTACATTCTGGATCTTGTTTTGGACTTAATCTTTCAGCAAAAATATGATCGGATTCTTCAATTTTAGTCAGTTCCAGCATTGCTTCGTCAAGGAATTCATACTGCCAATCTTCTGGTGTCATGTCAATCCTCTCATTCTTAATATTAACGGCTTCCAGCTCATTACTGGATGTTTTAAGAATTTGATTAATTTTGTCATGATTTGAAGTCTTTGCTATTCTACCTTTAAGCTTAATAAATTGTTCTTTTGCCACAGTGGCTAATTTTTCGAGATCTTCATTAGTTTGTGGTTCCACAACCTTCTTCATTGGACATCTTCCTTTTTGGTGCTTATGAAGTCCAGCCTTTTGAACAAAGAGTGATCCACAGTCAAGGCACTTAAATTGAGGCTCATAATGACATCGTTTATGAACCGTGACTAGCTTGCCTTTTTTAAAATATCTGTTACATCCAGGAAAGTCACAGAAGTGAATTTTCTTTGAAAAGTGAATAAAGCTGTGATCTCTTAGTTCCTCCTTCGTCCTAAATACTGAAGAACAATCATTACACTTGAAATTTTCTAATCCAAAATCTGATTTACTTTTGTGGATTCGCTTTTCATGACTAGTTCTATTGTTAATTTTATTAAAAAGCAATCCACAGAATCTGCATGAATAAGTCATATTCTGATCAGTTTTAGAAGCTCGACTGTTGGGATCATGTCTTTCGATGTGTCTCTTAAGCTTGTACTTATTTACAGACCGTCCACAGATATCACAAATGATAAAATAGTTCTTATCAAAGTGTAACTTTAGGTGATGTTTTAAATTGTTCGAGGAAAGATAATTACGTCCACAAACGTTGCATTTAAGATTCCTATGCTTGTCAATATGCTTCCTTAGCTTGCTCTTGTCCTTAAAAACACTTCCACATATATCACACTGTACATTATTATCCATTTCATTGATAAATTTATTAAATAGTGAATATTTACACAAATTTTTTTGGATGTAAACAAATCGGATTAAGGTTTATATTCGGATTAAAAATTCAAATAAAATTTAACCGTTAAATTTCATGCAGATTAATAAATCATTAATTTTACTTTTCAAATTGTTTTATATACTTTTATGCCAAAATTCTTCATGAGTAAGTGAACATTCGTAAATTTTTGCAACTAATTTGTATGATCTAAGTCTAATGCATCTCATTTTCCTTAGATTTCTATTTTGCTGGCTTTTCATTCTCTTTTGTATTTGTTTCAGGTTTCTCACGTTCCTTATTCCAACTTTCGAGACCCGATGGAAGTGTTGTATCCTCCTCAAAGCTTCCAGTTCCTTCAACGAATTCCTCATATGTTGATTTCTCAATAAATGGTCGTTTTCCTAAAATTTCAATCATATCATCGCGACTTAAAGTCTCATTTTTTAAAAGTCTTTCTGCCACTTTTTCGACTTCAACTTTCTTAGCTGTCAGGAGCTCTGTTGTTCTCTTATGAGCTTCTGTGATCATCGCTCTTGCTTCTTCATCAATTATTTGTGCTGTTTGTTCAGAATATGGTTTACTAAACATTGGATCGCCAGGCTGTGACATATCAAAACTGACATTTCCAACCTTATCATTCATTCCATATCGGACGATTTGTGCATAAGCACTTTCTGTAATTTTCTTAAGATCATCTTGAGCACCAGTTGTGATACGTCCGAAAAATAATTCTTCTGCAACACGTCCACCAAGTGTCATACACATTCGATCATAAAGTTGTTCCTTAGACAATAAATATTGATCTTTTGGAAGATATTGAGCATAGCCCAAACCTTTACCTCTTGGAATAATTGAAACTTTCAATAATGGATCTGCATATTCCAAGTACCATCCACAAACAGCATGTCCAGCTTCATGATAAGCAACTGTTTTCTTTTCATCTGGTGACAAAACATTTGTTTTCTTTTCCATTCCAGCAATAACTCTTTCAATAGCTTGTTCAAAATGTTTCAATACAATTGATGTGTTGAGGTCTCGTGCAGCAATTAAAGCAGCTTCATTACAAACATTAGCAATATCAGCCCCAGAAAATCCAGGGGTTAAAGCTGCCATTTTTCTTGATAATTCAATTTTATCTAAATCTGTTTTTAAATTTGACAAATGGACCTTAAAGATTGATGCTCTTCCTTTAATGTCAGGCACTGGAACAAAGATTTGACGATCAAAACGTCCAGGTCTCAAAAGTGCTTTGTCAAGAATATCAACACGATTTGTAGCAGCTAAAACAACAACATTTGTACTGGTATTGAAGCCATCCATTTCGACTAGCAACTGATTTAATGTATTTTCCTGCTCAGAATGTCCACCGAAGGATTTTCCTGGAAGATTTATTAATTAAAAACCGTTAGACAAAACTCAAATTAAGTTCAAGATTCAAAAAAGGTTCAAAATTAAAATTTGAAAAATTAAAACCGTTAAATTACCTCCACGTTTTCTGCCAACAGCATCGATTTCATCAATGAATAAAATGCATGGAGCTTGCTTTCTAGCCATTGCAAACATGTCACGAACACGAGATGGACCAACACCAACAAACATTTCCAAGAATTCGGAACCAGAAACAGTAATAAAAGGAACATTTGCTTCTCCAGCCGTTGCTTTAGCCAAAAGAGTTTTACCTGTACAAATAAATCATGAATAAGTGACAAATAAATGGAATATTGAGCATATTAAGGCATTACCAGTTCCAGGTGGTCCAGTCAACAGTGCTCCTTTCGGAATTTTTGCTCCTAAATCAATATATTGCTGTGGATTCTTTAAAAAGTTTACAAACTCCATAATTTCAATTTTAGCCTCCTCACATCCAGCCACATCACTAAAATACATAAAAATAATCAGTTTACAGCATATAAGATGACAGTTAAAGATGAGCTTACGAAAACTTCACTCCAATTTCGCTTGGATTGATGAATTTAGCAGTTGACTGCATTACACCACCAAATAATCCACCTCCTTTCTTTCCTCGTCCACCGCCCATCATATCGGCAGATCTTCTCATCATATAAATTAAGAATCCTATGATTAAAATTGTTGGCAACAAACCAGTCAAACTTGATGCTTCAATTTCGGTTTTATAAATTACTGGAATATAATTAACAGGCTCAACATTAAGATCAGCCTGTGCATTCTCTAGATTTCTTTCGAACGAATCGACACTGCCAATATTAAACCATAGAACACCATCAGTCGAGTTTCCAGGCGCAAGCTTCACTCGGACCCACTTTTTGTTTACAACTTCTAGTCTTTCAACTATTCCACGGCCAAGATAACTACAAACAATTTCATATTTATTAATATTAAGGCATAGAAAGCACCAGAACTTACTTGTTTATAAAATCTTTCCATGAAATCTCTTTATAGCCTAACTCAAAGTACATGAGAGCGCCAATTAAAGCAACAAAACCCATAGCAGCATAGAAAATCATTTTGTTCTGATCAGGATTCTGCTCATTACCAGGAGGAATTGGACGTCCTTGTCCTTGATTTTGACTACCTTTTGAAGGTGTTGGACTGAACATTCCAAGATTCCAATCTGGTGTTGATTTATTGCTACTGCTAGCTGATGACGATGGTTTTGATGTTGGTGGCTTACTGGACGAATCAGCTGGCTTTTCACTGGATTTTTCATTGGTCTGTTGATCACTTGATGCCGATTGAGTCGATTTTGGTGGTTTGAAAAATTTATCAAAACCTTTCGGACCATCACTTGACATCAGAATTCTTACTTCATTTAAAAATGCTTCAAATAAGGACGTTTTATTTCCATTTCTTACGAGAAATGCTAAATCATGTTTAAGCTGGATAAGAAAAAATTTTGTGTTGGACATGATGAAATAAATAGAGGAAAATGAGAAATCACAAGTTGTAAATTTTGCCTTAAACTCACCTTTAAATCTATTGATGATTGATTTTTCTTATAACATGTCAAAAGTGCCTTCTCTATCCGCCTATTACACGTTGTTGACAATAATCTATATGCCATATTTTCCTTAAATTAATTAATTTTTAATTTGTGTTATTCAATTTTGGTTCTCAACTTTAGCTTAATTTTTTGACTGTTTTTATATCATGCTCATAGTTCTTGTTTGACTGAATGTCCAGAATTTAAATTCAATTCGACAGTTTTTGCATGATTTTATTAAAATTTTGAATATTTCATACCCGTTAATTCCGTTGACTTTAGAATTTGTTTTAGTACTAATATTTTCACATCCATTGGCTGAGTATCTGCTTAGTTTTCTGTGGACTGATCTGTTTATTTGAAATCAAACATATAACTTTTAAAAATTTAACAGGTTTTTCAAACTTAAATTGCTAATGCTATTTAAAGTTTTGGAATTTGCAGACACAAGTTGTTATTTAAAAATTCATTATCGTATGAATCCATTTCCTTGAGCTTTCAAATGCTGTGTCAAACTTCATCTCGTAAAAAATCTAGTCATCCTACAACCCGAGAACTTGCAGTCAACAAAAAAAGTAAACACAAATTTTCACGAAAATTCAACAGTCTAAAATCGCAAGAAAACGAAGGTTTATTAAGTTATTTCTAGTGAAATTCGATTAAAACTCCTATCATATAGTATAATAGCATGAAAAGCACGCAAATATGTCGGCAATAAGTGAATACGAAGGAAATAAAATTTTAGAATTTTTTAAGAGCAATCCTGATAATGAGAAGAAGTTAATTTCTATCGCTAAAACCATAACAAAAAACACCTTAACTCATTTATCAACAAATGGTGAGAATATCTGGAAATTAATTAATTTACAATGTTTAATTAAGATATAAAAAATGTATTTTTAGATGCTTACAAAATCGTCATCCTTCATAGCGAGTCAGTTTCAAGTATATTGAATAGGAAAACTGTATCAAAGGAAATGCTGCTAAAATACCTCACTGATAGTAATATTCCAGTAACGAACAATTTTACGAAATCAACACTAGTCGAACAGGTCATTGAGTATTGGAAGAACCTAGAGAATGGCGTTAAATATTCTCCAGTATCCAGCATACAGCAACCAGAACCGCTTTCTCAACAACAACCACAGCAAATTTATCCACAACATCACATAACATACTCAACAGATCATCTTGCCAGACCAACAGAGAACTTTCCTATTAATGTCATGTCAAGGAACTTTTGTAGCTGGTTTTATAAGAACTTTAATGAATTTACAATACAGCCGAATGATTTTTGGAGTGACTGTACTATCCACGTCCAAATGATTGACAGGAACGGCGATCTCAAAGAGGATTCAACTATAACTGCTCGTCTCGTACTTAACTTACTGTATTCTATTAAAAGTCAATTTAATTTCTATTTTAATCCTAACTTATCGTACGAAGGAACTCGCGGGAAGTATGTCATACTTAACTTAAAGTTATCATCTTCATTATTAACATTTTTGATTTATTTAAGAATGGATTTGCATGGATTGGTCTTAATACTCTGTTGTGGAACACTTCATTCTCACGAATCAGTTGCTGACGGCGTCTTTGAATCTGTTTTTGGACTAATGAGAGATCCTTTCAGCGAGAATAACTGGAAAATTAAAAATATAAAGTTGAAACTACAAAGCTCAATTGGCATTAGCCATAAAGCTCCTGAACTCCAAAACTGTCCATCTTTGCAACAATTTCTAGCCCTACCAGAATGTGAAGAGACTTTATGATTCTATTAAATCGTTGATCTTGTACATAGATTTGAGGTGTAATTGCCATCAAAATAAAACATGTTATTGAGAATTATGCTTCATAATTTCTATTTTAATAAATAAATTAACTATTCTGTTTATTTATCGCAGTAAAACACGGCTTTTTCTTCTTTTTTGAATCAGCACATTTTTCTGTACACTGTTTGCGCACATGGCTAATATATTTTAAACTGATTTTCGTTAAATTTAATATAAAATCTTTTTAACGAATTTCGTTCAGTAATCCAAGTTTGTTTCTATTCAGTTCAGTTTAACGAAACATTTTAAATTTCAGAAAGTCGTTAAAAGTTTAAATTACGAAATGTTGTATAAAACAAAAATTGAATTTAATTTCTTGTTAAAATTTTAACGATGGTGAAAAATGTGCTGATTACTTAACAGTTGATATTTGATTTTACTTACAAACGTTTCCTGAACGGACTTTACCTTATATCACAGAAAATTTTCAGATTGTACTCTTCAGATGGATGTGCATGCCCTGAAAATATAATGAAAAATTTCATTTATTCTTGTTTCTTTTAAGGAATGTTAAAAAGATATTTAAATAATCATTGTGTCAAAGTCACTACCTAATAAACATAATTATCAGATATTTAATGGGCTTTAACACACACATTAAATGGATCATCATCTGGAATTGTATAATAAAATAGAATGAATTAAGTAAATGGCTTAAAAGGATCTGTAATATTACAATTTAATTAATTAATGAACTACACATAATTTATTACTTATTTTTCCTCAAATATTGACCTTTTCTGAACTTCTTTTACTATTTTTAAAAAACTTTTCATACAAGAATAAACAAAAAAAAAAAGGAAGATGTCCCTAATTTATGGGCCAATAATTTTCCACTAATCAAATACAAATTTAAAATGTTTTATTAATATTACTTATTTTTTTCACTGAGGTTTACCTCTTAATATGTTTGTGATCCATTAAAAGTGCATTGAGACACACAACACAAAACTGACTTAAATTTTGTCTTGAATAAATGGATGTGATAATGCATGATTGAGAGATATACGCTTTGAAGGATCTAATGAAAATATCTTATCGAGTAAATCCTTCAATTGTGACACTTTGCGAACTTGCTCTTCTGGAAGATTTTGAGATACCAGCTCTTGCTGCAGATCCCGAATTGGCTTGATCACGGACACAACGACAACTTTATCCTGCACAAATAAATACAATTAAATTAATGTTGATAAATCTAAGGATCAGAACTTACCCTTTCAGTAATCTTGTCAACCTCGTGAGACAAGAAGTTTCCGTTACCATCAAAGTGGTGATCCTTAAACTGTCCTTTTCTTATGACTTTGTTCGGAATCTTTCCCTTTAAATCCATGAAGCATTTAAGCATTTGATTGTTCGACTTGCCATTAAACAAAATTTTTCCGGTATACACTAGATTAAAGGATGAATAGAAATTAGTAAATGGAAGTAAGCTTGAAAAAAAAAATTGGATTAAATTAAATCGCAGGATTAAAACAAAAAGTATTACTTACATTCGTAAATAGTGCATCCGCAAGACCACATATCGATTCCAAAATCATATGAAAGTCCCAATATGATTTCAGGTGCCCTATAGAACCGACTAACTAAATACGGCGTAATTTCATTATCAGTTATCAGACTTGCAGAACCAAAATCACAAAGTTTCAAAACTAAATTACTATCATTTACCAAAATGTTATCAGGCTTAATATCTGCATGCAGAATATTACACTTCTTTAGTAGCTTCAGAGCAAGCAAAAGTTGTTGGGTGTAGCTTCTCACCGCCTTTATGTGAAGTCCAACATTTTTGCCATATTTCTTCAGCACTTCTCGAAGATTCATACTTAGCGGTTCCATTACCATACACAAATGTTGTCTGTGATAAAAGTGCCTGTACATTCGCATGCAATGATATCTGTCTTCTGGATCTGCGTCGTTTAATTTCTTCAAAAATTCTAATTCCCGAAGTCCCGTCTTGTGCCTGTTAAATAATGAATTTCAACGGATTTTAGAATTTTAAAAAATGAAGTTCAAAAAATTTAAATATCAAAAATTCGTTAAGAACTTACATCAACTCGCGATTTCTGATGATTTTGATGGCGACATTAACATTTCCTCTAGCCTGATCTTTTGCGCGAACGACGTTGCTGAAAACTCCTTGACCAGTAAATCCACTTACAATATAACGATTATCGAGATTTTCTGAAATTCTAACTCGATAATATCCTTCAGCATCATCCCAATTATCAGTTAAAGCTGGATTGTCACTAGCACTCTGCTTATTAGCCACAATTGTGCTTGGAGAATCGAAATTAGAGTCTAAATCTTGCTCAGCAAACATATCCCAATCTCCTCTTTTCGTCTCCTTTTCTTTAGTTTTTGCTGCTTTTTCCTTAATCGAATCATCCTGTTCCTTTAACTTATTATTTAAATCCTCAATTGGTGGTGTTAGTGATATTTCTGGTGTGTCTGCCTTCGATTCTACTTCCTTCATTTTCGGAGAAACAAGGAAAATCTGTTCATCTTCCTCAATTTCTGTCTTTAAAACTGGCGTTGATCCAACAGACTGAATTGTATTACTGTCCTCACTTGCTGCTCCAAATTTCTTAAGTAATTCCTCGCGTTGCTTCCTTCTTTTCTCAATAATAGCTTCCTCATCCTCTTCATCGTCGTCTAATTTTATATCGGGAATTTCACTGTCACTGCTACTTGAATTCTTATCATGTTTTAATCCTTCACTTAATGAATCTTTAAATTTGTCGCAATCATTTTTGCCTCGACGTCTTTCCTTATCTCTGGCCTCAAAGTAACGTCTCGTGTCTCTATCTCTTTCAAAATCTCTGCCTCTATCTCTGTCACGTGAAAATCGTCTATCACGTCTGTCTCTATTGTTGTACATGTCACGTCTATCTGGAGATCTACGATTTCTATCATATTCATTATACCTTTTTGATCCATCCATTTCTCTACTTCTGGATCTTCTTCGTTGACGTCTTTGGACATCGTTTCTTTTATCTTTACGTTCCATATCCTTTTCACGATCAATTTCTCGGCGTAAATCCTCTTTATAACGATTATCGTTGTCACGTCTACGTCTGTCATCATTTCTCTTTCTGTCATCTAAGCGTGATGGTGACGATTCTCGTTTTTGAGACTCTTTAATTGTTATCTTTTCAACTGAACTTTTTCGTTGATATTTAGTCGGTTCCTTTTTATTGTTATCTGGCGATGAATCCAACAATATAACGTCATCATTACGCTCAATTTTTTTAGTTTTATTAAACTGAATTTGTCCTTTAAAGACCAATTTTGGTGTTGTTGATTCCTCCTTATTATTTGTGTCTTCATTCTCTGAAACTGTATTTTCTAATGCCATCTGTAAAAGTGCTTTTTGGCGCATCAACTCGTCCAAATTCATATCATCGTCATCATTCTCAATTACAGCAACATCAGGACTCTCGCAGTCTTCCTCAATCACTCTGTTAATTAAATTAAATAATTAGTTTGTGGAGGGGCTAGACAATTGCACCGAAAAATAATAAAAGTCCTCAACACTAGAGGATAATAAACCCGAAAAATAAAAAAATCACGATGGGACAATAAGGTAAAATTTTAATTTTTCAAGTGGTCTTAATATTTTCACTGCAAGAGAATAAGTTCCCTCATTTTTCGATATTTGGTTCTTCATTCTTCGAAGTCGGAAAAATAATTTGTTTACATTTTGAATTAAAATCTATTACACTAATTTAAACTTTATTTCGTGTGTTTTAGTTTTTTAAATGGTTTTAAAATTACTAGACATCTAATAATGGTATTAGAGCAATTTTGACAAACTCATTAAAAAGTGCGTGAAATTTAAAATTTCTGAAAGAATACCGGAAAAATTTTCATTTTCTTGTACTATAAGTCCTAGATTTGAGTAGATTTGAATAGTATTTTTTGGAACAAAACACCTACTCAAATCAAGGACCCCAGTATTGAAAAATATGTTTTCTTTCTGTCATTTCATTCTAAGCTTCAATCCTTTTTGTAAAATTTCAATATGGTGTAATACAAAATGGTGATTTCTTTGTTTATTCAAACAATTCAAACCAAAGTATGAGTTTTAAATTCAAATTGAAACTTTTTAAGATTGTCAGTTAAAATTAAACTGAGAAAACGACAAAATCTACGATTAAACAAAATCTTCCATTAAAGAATTAAAAATTTTATAAAAATATCAAATTTTTCATTGTGTCCGTTCACTTATTACGTTCGCATTTTAAGGGGGAGGTGGGTTTGAAAAATTGTAACCAAATGTAACATAGGGGGGGGGGGGGGGGGGGTGTCAAGAAGTATGTAACGTTCTAACTGTTGTCTGTCTTTTAAAAAAAAGTTCACGAAAAAATTTACACCAAAAACATTTTTTTAAATTTTCAACCTTTTTAATGATTTATGAATGTCCAAATCACTTTTGATAGCTTATCAATACATAGTTTTTGCTATATAAAGTAACAAATCAATAGAAAACTGGTTTACAAGACTTTAAAATACAATCATAATCTGTCGAAATTTTAAGTTTAACAGTAAATCTCTCTAAATCTGTCATTCATATGATGATTAATATGATCCCATCATTGTGATATTTACATTCAAAGTTGATTGAATTTTCCAAAATTCGATCGGGCATAATATTTTTCATGACATTTTTGAATTTTCTTCAAAAAAAAAAACAAATTTTTGCTTTATATCTCAATTCAATAATTCATGAGAATACTATTAGTATCAATCAAAACATGACCTATTTAGCTGTACAGTATTTTGATGTTTAAGAAAAAAAAAATACAAAAGAAATTTAAGTCTTTTTAGATTTAAAAGAAATATTGAATTTTTTTGATATTTGTGTTTTGGCGCCAAAATTTTTCTATAAATTGATAATAACTTAAAACAAATTTGGGAAATATGAATAAAGGAAAAACGGTCAGGGGGGGGGGGGAGGGGGGGGGGGGGGGGTTGTGAGTTGTAACATATTGTAACATGGGGGGAGGGGGGTGAAAAAAGTTGTTTTTTTGCGTAACGTAATAAGTGAACGGCCCTATTCAGATTTCAAAAGATTTTCATAGAGGCAATGTCAAAATAGCCAGTTGAAAAATTGATGATTGATTTCACTTAAATTACTTTATTATTCAAAATACTATTGTGATTTTCAAAAAAATAAGAGAAAAAGGAATCTAATAAGCTCAAAAGATAGCATAAAATCAATAATTAATGATCATTAAAATTTTTGAGTTTGTACACATTCAAAATGTGAATGTGATTTTAATTAAAATGCTTATGCTGTTAGAATCTTAAACGTTGCTTTTAAAGCGATAAATTCCATCAAATTAGTAAAAATATTTTTTTTTTCATCAAAATTATCTATTTTAATATCAAGATATATAGATGGGCTCATACAGAGTATACTTGACCATACTCGACCATACTATTTTTTGTGTACTTATACAAAAAAAATTTTTTAAAATTTTCTATTTTCAAGTTTTCATTTAAATATCGACAGATGCAACAACATTTGTCTTAAGTCAGTTTCTTTAAATTATAGCAAAGCATTTCCAATACTCCTGTATCAACAAAACTTAACAGAAAGTTGAAAATTTTGCAAAACAAAAATTAAAAATTTTCTTTTATAGTGTTAGTGTTTTTAGAAAATTCAAATTTTTGACGTTTAAAAACTGCGATATTTTTGTATGAGCACATCTATATATCTTGTTTAATATGTATCTTCGAACATGTTTATATTCTTCAACAATTAAATGTCAAAGAATTGGATTTTGACATTGCACTATAGGCAAAATTGAAAAAAAGGGACTTTCACTTCGAAAAGGCAATGTTTCGAATTGCGATCTCAAGTGGATTTTTTTCTTGTAGAGGACATAAAAACAGACTTCTATGCAAAATTTCAGGACATTTGGTGCTATTTTTGCGAATCTGTGGCTGTTTGAAGTTGAAAATGGGTGAAAAATCTGGTTTTTTCATGTCACATTAGAACTGGTAAATCTCCGCAATGGTTAGAGATATTGAAAAAAGTTTTCAGTTCCCAGATTTATAATATAAATATTTCTTAAACACACTCAAAATTAAGTAAAATGAAAAACTTTTTATGGTCGATTTTTTTTCTTTTTCATTACCTTTAATTTAAGATATCACACGGAAATAAGAAAGCAAGTTAAGAAAAACGTGGTAAAAATGGATTTGAAAATTAGGAGATATGGCTGATTTAATTTTTAATCAATTGGATTTATTTTCAATCCACCAGATTAAACACTATTTTCAATATATCTCGAAAACTAAGAAGATTTACGCAAATCGCATAAATTTCCGCCCTACTAGACCTTTGTAGCTTTCTATTGATATACATATCAATATGATTGATTTTGAGTTGCGAGCTGTAGGTTGAATGACAAAATTTAAATCATTTTTGATTTTGTAATGAATATAGGGAGGATTAAAATAAATTAGGGTTCGCCAAATTGACATGCAGATGCATGCACATGCAAAAACATGCGCATGTATATCTGAGAAAAAAATTTAAACTTCTAATTTTTGCTGGATTCGTTTCAATATGTCTCAATAATGACCATTTGGACACTTTTGATCGATTTGACACCAAATCTTGTGAGTAGAAGGTCAAATTAGAGGTGTGCTGATGTAGGAACCTGTCTTTTTAAGCAGTTTTAAAGCGAATTTCAACTTTTTTATCATATTTTTTATGAAATTTATGATAAACATGATAAAAGAAATAAAATTAAATAAAAAAAATTATTTTTGTAAAATTTGTTTAAAAAATTTACATGCAGTACATGCGCATGCATGCGAATGGGAAATTTGCATGAATGCGCATGTAGGCGAACCCTAAAATAAATCCATCGGATTAATATTTTAAATCGTTATATCTACGCAAATGTTGATGGAAGTGAGGCATGTTTAGTTTCGTTGGATAGGTCTTTTCAGGCCCTACATTACAAAAAATGTTTCATTCAATAATTTCTCAAAACAAGTGCAGCAAAACAATGTTAATTTAAGCCTACAAAAAAGCTAGTTTTTTCGCTCTACTGGATCAGGACTAGCACCAAAAATTATGATTTTGGTGTCAATTGATTTTTAAGAAGATTTTAAACATTTAAACATCATGCGAAGCGCCATAATTTCGCCCTACTAGACGACATGGGCTAAATTTTGACATATAAATCATTACTTTTGGATAAAACGGTGGACCTGTAGGTTGGGTGACAACATTTGACCGACATAAAGAAACACCTTCCGGGTTCCACAAGGAAGTTAATTTTATCCTCTAATGTTGTGGACTTATTATTTATCGGTGCAATTGACTACCATCGTTTGTGGATATAAGTTTATAATTATTTATTTACCCTTCACTGTCACTCGATACGACTGTTGTTGATTGTATTTTTGATGTCTCTATGGTTTTCTTAATAATATTTACAAGTTCGTCAGGATCTGTGGATATTAACTTTTGTCTCTTGCTTCTTGAATCGCCATTCTCATTGTTTTCGCGCTTTCCAACTAGTTTTGAGAAGATTTCTTTAGACTTTTTAATTTCACTGTCTGAAATATCATCGTCCAAATTGATTGTGGACACGACAGGGATTTTTGGAGGAGTTTGATGTTCACTGGATTCTGATGTATGACGATGCTTCTTTTTACGTTTTTCCTTCTTTGATTTTGATGATTTCTTGTGTTTTTCCTTCTTCTGTTTCTTTTTGTGCTTCTTTTCGGATCTGCTGGATTCTATGGCTTTTACTCCTTCCTCTGACCTAGATAAATATACAGTAAAGTTTATGATTTATTCAAAAAATGAACTTTTCATGTTCTGCACTAATCAAATGTAACTTAATCAACATCAATATCTCATTTATAATACAGATTGAATCACTAATGAATAATGTAATACGTAATTTTGCAAATCAAGCACATATCAATAAACGTTTATAAAGTTCCTGTAAATTTTTCTTTATTTTCACTATTTCACACTTAAAATTCTCATAGATACCTTCGATTCATTTTGTGGGCCTGTTATATTAGCTGCAATGTTATAAATTTACTATGAACAGCACTTAATTATAGTTTAAAAGAATTTGATGAATATTTAGAAAATTTTATGTTGTTAAACTGGATCACTCAGGGTATGCAGCTATGGATTTACCGTGTAACTCAGGAGTTCTCAAACTTTGTGTTGCGATGCACCTAAAATTATAGTTTTTGAATATAGTGACACTTTAAATCAATTCTACAACCTTATTGAAGGAAGTCATAAAACCCAAAAATAATTGCCAATCTTGACACTTAGTAATGCACAGCTTGAGAATCACTGAGTGCAACCTGTTCGAAAAATCATGACAAACTCTTTAATTCAAAACATCGGTGTTTTCGAAGAAACTTTTGAAAAGATAAAAATAATTAAATAATTCAGTAAATAGACAAGATGCCGCAAGATATTAAAGCTTTCTTTCACGAGTGGTGCTCAAAGAACAAAACTGATCCACAATTTGAGTGTAGACCAACCGGTAATTATCATTTTAAAGACATTGAAAATTTTTATTGATTTTTTTCCTCAAAATAAAAACATCCAGTAATAAAAAATATTTCTTATAGGACCTAAATTCCGTCAACGATTTCTTTGTGAAGTGCGTGTTGCTGGATTTCCATATGTTGGTGCTGGCAATTCTACGAGTAAAAAAGACGCTGAAAAGAATGCATCTCGAGATTTTGTCAATTTCTTAGTAAGATCAGGCAAAGTTAGTGAACATGAAGTACCTACAGACGAAGCGAATCCAGTTCCAGCTGCTACAAATGAACCATCACCATCTTTTGGAGCATCACAAAGTGGAAATCTATCAAATTTTCAACCGACTCAACTTGGTCAAGCTTACAGACCATACAATCAGTTTAATGATAATCAAGACAATTTCGGTCCACAGTCTTACATGGACAGAGCCAAGGAACAAGCTCGTATGGAAGAAGCTGAAAGCTTAGATGTTAATGCTGGGTAATATCAATGATTTTCATGATATTTCTGTTTGTTAACAATTTTATGTCCAATATTTTAGCATTCACGGAAACTGGACGATTGAAAATGCCAAATCTAAGCTCAATCAATTCATGCAAGCAAACAAAATCCAAGGAGAATTCAAATATAGCGCAATCGGACCTGATCATAACAGGTGACTAGTCATTAATAATTAACTAGCATGTTTCTAGATATTTTCAATATTTTCCAAGAATTTTATTTGGAATGTG
Source organism: Chironomus riparius (assembly GCA_917627325.4). NCBI lineage: Eukaryota > Metazoa > Arthropoda > Insecta > Diptera > Chironomidae > Chironomus > Chironomus riparius. Next base: position 45,914,110 of record OU895877.1, read on the forward strand.
TGAGAAAGTATTAATTAAAGTTTAAAGTGATGAAACTGGGATATCTCAATTTTTGTTATATTATGAGTTGGACATTCCTTACTGTATTTGTAAAGCTGTTTAAGATATATTTGTTGGACATACGATTCTTAAGACAACTTTGCTGGATCAAAAGTTTTCTTGTGAATTACTTTAGAATAATATAAAAATTTAAATAAATGGCAAATACAGATAGGAATAATCGTTTTTATTTGATGATTAACAGAGATATCCAACGTTTCATCCTTTGATGGTTGACAGAGTCTGTAAGTAAATGATTGATAAATTGATGAATGTCAACGAATTTCAAGAATTTGAAACTAGCAGTTTTTAAAATTTTTCCTCATATCTTATTCAAATTTTCAAAACCCGTTAAGCTTCAAATTTTCAAAATTCGTTTTTAAAATAGGCAATCGATTATTGATTTTAAGATAAAGTTTAACTTTTATTTGAATGCCAATTTTTAGGAGCTTCATGGCTGAAATGGTGATTTTCGTGAAACAACTAAGACGTAACGTTACAGGCAGAGAAAGTGGAAGTAACAAACAATCGGCAAGTAAATCTTGTGCTCTGTCAATTGTGAGACAATTGTTCCATTTGGGAGTAATTGAGGCTTTTAGTGGTACTTTGAAGAAACCAAAAAGTGAAGATAAACTTCCAAATTATCCTGTTAAAGTTGATCCACAACTAATTGATCGAGCACGAAATGTCATTATGGATTTGGGAATTAATCCAATTTGTGTTGATTCTAATTCCAATTCTGAGAATCCAGTCAGTTTAGTCATTCAGACACAAGAACCTGAAAGAAAACCTAAACTATTCATGTCTACAGCTTCTGTCATTACTTGGTCACCTCCAATTCAAAATTGGAACGCATGGAATTCCTCTAATATTGATGAAGGATATTTAGCAACAGCTAGTTTGGATCAATTAAGTGAAGATTTACTAGAAAATGCTCGAAATAAAAAGATTAATGATCGTGATTTAAGTGATCGTACAAAAGCTAGAGAAACATTGCCGATTCATGCAATGCGTCGACAAATTATGGAAGCTGTAAATGACAATTCTGTGGTTCTAATTCGTGGAAATACAGGTTGTGGTAAAACGACTCAAATTGCTCAATTTATTTTAGAAGATTTTGTCGCTGGAGGTGCTGGAGCTTACTGTAATATCGCAGTTACACAGCCAAGAAGAATCTCTGCTACATCTGTGGCTGAACGTATAGCTTTTGAGAGAAATGAAACACTCGGCGAATCTGTTGGATATTCCGTACGTTTTGAATCTATTCTCCCACGTCCTTACGGTTCTATTCTGTTCTGTACGATTGGAGTTTTATTAAGAAAATTGGAACAAGGTTTAAGAGGAGTTTCTCATGTCATTGTTGATGAAATTCACGAACGAGACGTAAATAGTGACTTTATTATGGTCGTTTTAAGAGATATGGTCTCAACATATCCAGATTTAAGAGTCATTCTTATGTCTGCAACAATTGATACAACCATGTTTGGTGACTATTTTGGAAATTGCCCAGTCATTGAAGTTCCAGGACGTGCTTTTCCTGTTAAACAATATTTCCTTGAAGATGCTGTAGAATTAGTCAAGTTTGTGCCACCTCCAGATAATCGCAGAAAGCGTAAAGGTGGTGATGATGATGGATCAGAAGAAGTAATTAATGCTGAAGATCAGGACGAGACAAATTGCAATAAAATAGTTCCTGACAACTATTCTCAACAAACTAAATCTACTTTAGCTGCATTGTCTGAATCTGAAGTCAGCTTTGAGCTTGTTGAAGCTATTTTAATTTATATTAAGAACATGCGATTGGACGGTGCTGTTCTAATCTTTCTTCCAGGATGGAACTTAATTTTTGCTTTAATGAAGTTCTTGCAAAATAATCCTAAATTTTCAAGCTCTGAATACACAATTTTGCCATTACATTCTCAATTACCCCGTGAAGATCAACGACGAGTCTTTGAAAGAGTTCCTCAAGGAAACACTAAAATCATTTTGAGTACGAATATTGCTGAAACATCTATTACAATCGATGACATCGTCTTTGTCATTGACATTTGTAAGGCACGAATGAAATTATTCACAAGTCACAACAATTTAACGTCTTATGCCACAGTTTGGGCTAGTAGAACTAATTTGGAACAGAGAAAAGGTCGTGCTGGACGTGTTCGTCCTGGAGTATGTTTCACTTTATGCTCACGATCTCGATTTGAGCGATTGGATGAATGTCAGACTCCTGAAATGTTTAGGTACGATTTAGCATATATTTCTTATTTAAAATTTCCAGAAATTCTAAACTCGACATAATTTGAATTTGAAAATGATCGTTAAATTCTTAATATTTATTTTTTAGAACTCCACTGCATGAAATCGCCTTGAGTATCAAGTTGTTAAGACTTGGCGCTATTGGACAGTTCTTGTCAAAAGCTATTGAACCTCCACCTCTTGATGCTGTCATTGAAGCTGAAGTTTTATTAAGAGAAATGAAATGTTTAGATGAACATGATGAATTGACACCTTTAGGACGTATTCTTGCTCGTTTACCTATTGAGCCTCGTTTAGGCAGAATGATGATTATTGCCAATATATTCTTGGTAGGTGACACTGTCGGTTTAATGGCTGCATATTCTGGAACATTCAGTGAAATATTCGCATTAGATATGGGTCAAAGAAGATTGGCGAATCACCAAAAGAATTTAGCAGGAAATAAATGCTCTGATTATGTAGCCATGACAAATGCAACTCAACAATGGCTTGCAGCGAGAAATCGTGGTGAAGATGAAGAAAAGAGATTTTGTGAATGGAAAGGCGTTCAATTGCCAACAATGCGTGTAATTTGGGAAGCAAAGCGTCAATTACTTGACTTGTTGAATCAGGCTGGATTTCCAGAAGAAACAATGTTGACAATGAAAATCGACCCAAATGTACAGGATCCAAATCTCGATCTGATTCTTGGACTTTTATGTATTGGACTCTATCCAAATGTCTGCTATCATAAGGAAAAGAGAAAGGTTTTGACAACAGAGTCTAAAGCTGCATTAATCCATAAAACATCAGTAAATTGCTCAAATCTTAAAGTTACATTCCAATATCCATTCTTTGTATTTGGTGAAAAGATTCGTACACGAGCAGTTTCATGCAAGCAAATGAGCATGGTCTCTCCTATTCATTTAATCCTTTTTGGATCAAAGAAAGTTGATTTTGTCGAAGGAGTTGTTCGTCTTGATAATTGGCTTAATTTTGAAATGGATCCTAACGATGCGGCTATAATTTGTGCATTAAAGAATGTCCTTGACGAAATTTTATTAATAGCTGTTCAGCAGCCTGATGAAGTCTTGAATCTTGACGAGAAACATATGAAAGCAATTGGTGTTATTAAAAGTCTGTCAGAGATGAATGCTGGAGATTATCAAATAACTCGTGAGACTGGATTGTCAACAGATCGTGAAAGTAACTTTGGAAGATCATATGGTAGTGGACCTTCTGGATTTGGAGGTGGAAAATTCCAAAAAACTGAAGGATTTGGTGGCAGTGGATTTAATAGAGGTTCAGGAGGATATAATCGAGGTGGGGGATTTAATAATAGAGGGGGTGGATTTAATAATCGAGGGGGTGGGTTTAATAATCGTCGTGGATTTGGATTTAATTAAGTAATTGACAACAAGAATTTTATTTGTAACATTTTTAAAACTATCAAAAAATGAAGAACTTGAAAAAATAACGGCAAAAAAGTATTCAAATCTTTTGTTTTTAAATTTCCAGCTGATTTGTGTGAATACACAGTGTTTAATTGTGTTGGTGTTAGACACAAATACATTCACAAATGACGGTTATTTTAACGTGAAAAAATAATAATAACATTAAGTTTAATATTTATTAAACAGGATATTAAGGAAGTAAAAAGGTGAATAAGTGAAAAAGAGACAAAATGGAACAAAGAGTTGTTGAAGAACAGGTTGATAAACTTAAATTAGTGGAGAATATTGCAGAAAAGCTACCACCAAGTCTGTTGATATGTCCATTCTGCGCTGAAGAGTATTTATTTGATTTTACGATTAAAACACATTTAATAAAAGAGCATATTGAGGAAATTATGGAGCTTGATAAATGGCCTGTTCAGCATTATTTTTGTCCTTTCTGTGATGCTATGGTTTATTATAAGTCAATTCTTCCTAAGCACATTGCATTTAGTCATTCAAAAAAGGCACTGGATGAATGGTTCTCAATTAATGACAACTTACAGAAATTTCAAATTGACAAGGAAAATCAACTGGAACCAAGTATTAAGTTTGCAGACTGTTCACCTGGATTATCAACATTCTTTAATGAATTAGACACTTGCGAGAGTATTAAGAAGTTTAAGAGAAATGACAATAGTGTTGTTAACACACCAAAATCGATACTTAAGAAGACACCACATTCTGGTAAAATAGTAATTTTATCGCCCGAATCTGTAGCTTTAAGACGTACTATTAATAACTTAAAAAGAACGGCAAGTGCTCGAAGAGAACTTCGATTCGATTTACCACCAATTTCGCCTGAATTTAAGCCACAAGAGACGCTTCCAATGCTTGACATTAATTCTACACCGACGAAAAAGAATTCTGGATTCTGGAGCTTCCTTAAAAATAGATCTAAAAGTCCTCCACCGATTAATGGAAAAATTAAGAAGAAAATCCGAAAAAAGTCTTGCAAATTATCAAATCGTTCAGCAAATTCCATAATAACCAGTACACCAATGTCTCTAGACTTTGATGGATATGAATCTGACGGATGTGATGAGCTAGAAAACTCAATTGGAGGAAACTGGAAGTCAGCAATGAAGACGAGTGATTTTAAACCACTATTCCTATCTGCTGAACGTTATCAATGCAATTTATGTAAAAACAAGTTTGATTCCAATTGCGAGCTACTTACTCATCAAAAAGAGAAGCACAAATGGATAAATCTCAAGCCTAATTTTCGTTGTGGATCTTGCGGAGCGAAATTCTTTCGGAACAGTCTACTTGTTAAGCATTGTCATCATCACCAACAAAACACACCCATTAAGCATTAATTTTTTCATATACTATATATCAGGTAATGTGACACTTGACGTAACTAGAAGAATAATTAAGTCTGATAATATAAATCATTTCAGGCTATTAAAGACATTCATTTTGGAAATGAAAACACTCTGACAACAGTCGATTAAAGGTCTTGATCGATCAAGCTTTGAACTACAGAAGATGCACAAAATTTTATTCTTTTCATCATCCTTATTTAAATTCATTTAATTTATACACACACTCATGAAAATTAGATTATTGTCCCTTTTATTTACATATATATAATATTGATGGCATAAAAACAATAAAAGCTTAATTAAGGACATGGCTATCACAAAAATTTTACAAAAAATCGGTAAAAATTCACAAACGCGTTATTTCTGTTTTAGTTGGAATGTAACGAGTTGGATTATTACGAGTAAGATTTGAGTAGTATCCTTGATATGATTGATTTACATTATTAAAATTATTGGCCGCATTATTACAGGCAGCACAATTTGATGAGATCACGGGCTTTGGTGATCGCTGTGTTGTAGTTGTTGATGCTGTACGAGGCTGTGCAAGGCATTCACAGCTTTCGTCATATTGAGCGTTATTAATGAGATTCTCTGTTGATTTTGTCGTAATTATTGTAGTTTTTGTGATCGTCTCTTCCTGTAAAAATGCTTGAGGAGCTGGCACATAATTTTCAATTTCTGTGTACGCAGAATAACGACCGTAAGGTGCTTGATTGGATTTTCTCGAAATTATGACATGACCTTGTGGGATTTGTTGCTGCTGTTGCTGTCCCTTATTATTCGTCGATGCTTGATAATTCATATATGCATTATTATTTATGCCACTTGCATAATTTCCAGTGCCGCCAGTTTTACCTAAATTATCCCACGATTTAGGCTTTGAATTATTGTATTGAGGTGGAATATACGCATGAGTTGTGGTAATAGAATTTTGAATTGGCTGCACTTGACTAGGGTGAACGTAACGATGATGAATGTATGAATGATTTGGTGCTGTAGACGTAGTTTGATATACCGAAGTCGGACGTGGCTTAAAAGCACTTTGTCGATTACATGTTGTTCCTGTGTCACTCTTTGGATCCCACAATGTATCATTGCTTAATGAACTCGTATAGCCTGGATTTTCTACAGCATTTCTATGACAATGATCACTTGAATTACATGAATGAAGACTGCATTGGCTAGCAAGTTGTGAACTTATGTCATAATTGTTTGCGTGATGCTCCTATACAGGAATAATTACAAATAAATAAAGATAATTTGAGAATGTCCAAAAAACTAGCTACTTACATGCTTCACATTATCAAAATGCATTGGGTTCTCAACTTGTGTTGAAGCATGAGATTGAGAACGAGGTCTAGGCGGTCGTTCCTTATCACGATGCTTATGTTTATGATGATGTTCCTTATGATGCCTTGAGCGACGTTTGACTGGCACACAGTTTGCCTCACAACAAGGACTAGCCAGGTCGTAAGCATCTAGACTAGTATTGTCTTTATCATTGCCTTTGTCATTTGCTTTATCATTCCCACGTCTTATCAGATGGCCCATGCATGGATTACAGCTATGAATTGCATGGCAATGCCGTCGACTTTTCGAAGACTTTTGTTGTGGCTGATGATCAGAAGCGTTATGCATATTTGTATATTCTAAGGATGATGAATCTTGTACATGATGGTGATGATGATGCTGTGGCTGATTGGTAGTTCGCTGCAAGGGACTCTGTTGATTTGATAAGCTTGAATAAGAATTATTTTCATTTGATGATATGAAATAGTTGTTATGCGAACGTGGTAGCGAGGATGATGACGTATTTGATACAAGATATTCACCACTACTATTTGGTGTTGATGATTTTATGATGTGCTTATGATAAGGATCTAAATACTAAATTGAAAAATATTAAGTAGCCTTTAGCATACATTATACTCAATTTACTCTGTCCACACACCCTAATCAACTATATGACAATCTCTGTGACTAAATTAAAATTAATGTATGGCTTGATGAACATACCTGATAAGCTAAAATGAATTGTGCAGGTGGCGGAATAATTTGATGCTGTTGCTTTGAAAGTTTAGCGACATCTTCAGTCGACAGAGGTCGTGTGTATGGCAGTGTAGTTGATTCATGATCAGAAGGCGATATTTGAGTATCGTTGACATTATCAGTAGCTTTCTTTCGAGCAGGCAGCGAATGTGTCTTCCATTTTCCATCAACAATTTCCTTTTCTTTCATCACAATACCCTCAAGCTCAGCCATCTTATTTTGTAAAATTTCTTGTAGCTGAATATATCTCATATGAAGCTCAACCTTTCTTACACAATTCTCAAACAGAACAACCATTCGCATACGACTATCACAGTGTTTAATGAAATTGACTAGTGTTTTATGATCAGCATTTTCCATATCAGTTCCATTTATTGACAATATAACATCACCCTCACGCATTCCAGACTTATAAGCTGGCCCATCATACTCTACATGATCAACATACGTAATCATTTCCACTTCTCTCTCCTTTTGATAATGAATTCCATAACTTTGAAGTGTAAATCCATAACTACCTTTCTTCTTCTCAACAATTATCGTACGACGCCTTCTATCCTCATCAATCGAGGTCGATGCTATCATTCGATCCGATTTAACGCGCTCCAATATTTGCGTTTGTGGCTGTAAAATAAAGGAGTAAACTAATTAAAATTTATATCGATTGGATTTTCTTCATTGAGGATTATTTGAATGTGTAGTCTATTGGAAATTTTGGATTCGTAGACTTCTTCTTTGCTAGAGTCGTTAGAGTTTCTGTAATAGTTGTTCATTTATGATGTGAATCGTGAGCGGGATTTCTTAACAGTTTTTGACTATTCCATCTAAAGTGTTAAACATCAAAACCTCTTGACTACGTCTTTCTAGTATAGTAGACGGTATCTAAGGCTACACAAAGCACCTAACCCAGTCCCCAGTAAATATTCACTAATACTCTAATAGTGATTTCTTTAATTTTCTATTCTAAGGCAATTTTGTCCTATGGAGCATCAGAAACCTAGTATTTGGTAAGAGGCTCCTCACCCGTAATTATTGGACTGCATAACTGAACAACAACCTTCAATTTAAAATTGGAAAAAGAAAAGTATAATCAGTAGCCAATTTTCAACCCTCATTTTTAATTCAATAAAATCCACTCCATCCCCCATTTTTGTATTCAGTCACCCCCTTTTTTTTTGAACATGCTCTTCTAATACCTGACAACATTTTTATAACAACTCCATCCATTAAATATAAAGAAGGAGTTGGAGTAAGAAGTACTAATTGTGAAAAGGAAATTTTAATACCATTAAATTGAGATGAAAAGACCTTGAACCAAAGAATGGATATGAAGTGACGCATTTAAGCCTTTCCGAAAACTCATTAAAAATTTATTAGAAAATCTGAAAAGAGAATTTTTTTTTCAAATTCAATCCTATAGCTAACGAAATGTGGCATTAATTATGAATTACTTCCACACAGATGTGAATTTTGAATAAAACAATTGGTTCATAGAGAAAGACAAACAGTTGTGGGGATTATTAATAGGAAAATGTAGCTAGAAATATTAAATTTTTACCCTAATTTGCCTTCTCATTTTTTTCCATTAAGTATTTTGCTTTAAGACGAATGAAAATAGAAATGAAAGTACATAAATTATAATGAACATGATGATTACAGTGATGTGCTGCCTAGGGAAATGTTCTTTATGCTGCATATAGAATAAAGCTCTCTTGGCCTTTTGTATGCTATAATCCAGTATAAACAAGCAAATGGGGATCACTTAGCTTAACAGCCTGACATGAAAAGCTTTAAAAGCTTTTAATTATGAAACATTTTTTGAAAAGATACAGGTGCACATATGGATATGAGGTAAGCATTTCAATGGGACAAAAGATTTCTTTACAATTAAGTTTTTCATTAAATCAAAAGCTTTTAAAATTCTTTGATATGTTCTAGAAGTTCCACAAACCTAAATTTACACCACAAAGAAACATTTTAAAAAAATCATAAGACTTCCCCCACCCATCCATCCATTATTCTGCTCTACTTCCCCAGCATAAATTCTTATTTATTGTGGGAAATTTTTCTCTTTTTATGTTCCTTCATGTAAAACGTGATGCGTAATCAACTACATATCCTTTCTGAACAGCCTTTGCAAGCACATATACACACATTGTGTAAGTCAATGAAATTGAGAAATTAAGTTTTTGCTTCGGGATTAAATGAAACCTCTATCCATATTAAGAGGGTAAAAGTTCTCATATGAGAACCAGACACATGTACATTGTCTGTTAATCTTAATTGATTTCCTTTTTTTCTTCGTACAGTTTTTATTCTATTTTATTTTAATCTAGGTAAGCAATTGTAGTGCAATAATTTCAACAGTTTATCTCAGTTTGTGTGTTGTGCATTAGGTTACATAGTTTTGAGTCAAAGGTTATGTTATTGCTGAATTTAGAGTTTTGTAGTGGTTTGAAACAGTTTAAAATTAAAATTGTAGGATTTTTTTCTTCAATTTTAAAATGTTCAGCAAAAATTTCATTTTCAATCAAATAATGGAAAAACAAGACGTTTTTGGGTAAGTAGAACCAAATCAAATACTTAAATTATTAAATTACAATACATTAAGTTCTCACACCAGAAACAAATCGTTTAAAATTAAGGAAACCTTTTAATTCCATTCGAAAAATAGACAAAGTTGTAAATTTCTCAAAATCACACCTTTAAAAGATTTTATTAAACACTAAAAGCGCTATAAAGCCAATCATAGAATTATAATCAAATTGAATCGTAAAGAAATCTCCTAATATATTCATGTCTGCAAGACATCTAGTAACAAATTTGAATGTTTACACTTTGTATTACATCCTTGCCTTGTATGGATGATGGAAGAGAAAATCCTATCATCATTTTTGTTGATTGTAATTTAATTCAACCTGCTCTTCGCAACGGAAATAGACATAAATATGTTTACTGGATGATTTATGCGCAACCCTTATTTATATCATAATAACGCTATAAAAATTTTTTTTATGTCATTCGATATGACTCTTATTAAAGGAAGAACATTTTCTTTAAAGTCATATTATTCACAGATGATTGAATTGCTCAGAAATCATATCCTCATACATAAAAATTCAAGTGCGTCCCATTCTTTCGTTTTCATTTATCCCAATGATTTATGTCAAAAAAGAAGCGAAAATGAGTGATGAAAAGGGAAGTTGAGGGAAAAAAATCAATAATCAAAAAAGTGCACTTTTTTACTCTGCCATAAAATCATTCACTCGTTATACTTCACATCCTTGATGATACACATTCCTCCTTCCACTGCTGTGTGAAAAAAAAAATACAGAGAAAGGAAATTTTTACGATTCTGCGGATATTATTATGTACAATACATGCTCGTTTATCTCTGTTCACTTTTTTGATATGAAAATCATATGAGGGGAGAGCATATGGCTAGATTGGAAAACGAATATATTTTATTTTAATGTACCTTTAATATCTCAAACCTCTCGAAATGTCATTGCCATGTATATTCACAACCCAGCAATGAAATGCGCTTTATTATGCTGTTACTGTGGTAATGAAATCATTTTCCTCTGAGAATTCTCCCTTTTCTCGTTATGATTAATCACTTGATTTAGTTATTCTCTCTTTTTGTATTGTTTTACGTTAATGAAGGACTTTTTTGTGTCATGGATATACAAAATGAAAAGGAAAAGAAATTAGGACAGAGTATTTTATTCGCCTACATTAATAAAAGATTCCGTCTTTATTTATGGAATAATAAAACTTCTTCTTTCGGCATTAACACAGACATGGTAGCATTATTAATTAACATAGTTTTCTCATTCTAACATTGTAATCAGTTTTTCTGGTATATGAACTTATGATTTATGAAGATGTAAAAACGGGAAAAATGATGACTTAATAATACGTCATAAACGGGATACGTCAAAAAATACACAATGCGTAGTTGAGGCACACAAAAAAAACCATGACGCTTTTGGGAATATGATAAAAGAACCGGAATAACTTCTATAAAGAATTTAACGTCATAAATACCAACATCTGAAACCGAACGCAAGCTAATAATAGGTAACTCACTCCAAACAAAGTCAAAATGAGAATACCTTTTGAAGGAATAGCAGACAGGTGCAAGATACATTCATAGCCCATAACGTCGAAAAGGCACTTGTTTCGAAAATGTATATGCAAATTGAGGCTTCTGCTTTTACTCAGAAGTTCCTTTTTAGCAAATTTAACCTCCAACCCACTTATTAAATTGACTATTGATTTTTAAATTTCTTACACAAAAAGGCATTCCCAACCCTCTCGAAGGCTATTTTTTTCACATGACATGACAAATTAATTCACTTGACACAGGCCTTTTTTTTACAGTCAGGCATGTGCTAGAGTGAAGCCATTTAAATATTTTGTATGGGAATGCCTTTTTTTCAGCAACACTGCTGTGTAAAAGGATATTGATGTAATTTCCGGTATGTCTACGAATTAATATTTGATTTTATAAATCCTCCCCTAAATTCTTATTTGAGGAAACATGTTCGGATCTGCATATTAATTTTTTCCGTAGTTACATTACTTATTTATGACTAGATTATATAATAATAACAATATATTATCACTCCATAAGAGCTACTCACGAAGAGAGAAACTTGTTTCGAATTTCCACTCAGTAAAAGCCTTGAACTATAAAAAAAAACTTAACAGCAGTCTTTTGACAAGTTTTTGTATACAGAAATGCAAAACACAACAAACAAATTAGAAAATATTGACCATTGAGGAATTAACAGTCTTTAAGTGAGGATTGTCCTGATAAAAAATATTTAGTGTGTAGTTTAGAATAAGAAGAAATGACCTCTGTCAAGTGCAAGCTTAGTCGGAATCGTAAAATATCATCAATTTTGATGATAAGTAGGTTGAATAATTAAAAATATAATACAATTCAGTGCTAAAAGTATGCATAAAATAAACCTAATTATATTCTCATTACCAGTTTTTCTGTTTGTGGTCGTTGTTGCGAATTCAAAGGCGATTAATTATAACAATAAAGTACATTTATTGTGCAGTTATGACAAGCCAATTAGTGGATGTAGATTTAGTGTACCTGGTGATCTAAATGATATTCATTTATTTGACGATGTGCGAAATTTAGAAAGATATAAGTATGAATACTTTGGAAAAGGATTCAAAATTGGTGATTGTGGCATCACAATAAACAACGCTACAAGTGAGAATGAGGGACGCGCAATTTGTACACTGACAGTTAATAATAGCTTTGAGGTAGACGAAACGGTAGAAGTCAAAGTATTTGATTTCAATAATTTGCATATGGGCTTGCCAAAATTGAAAATACTAAATAGCGGTCCTCTGAAAGTAAGCCAAACGTTGGCGGCAGAATGTGTTATGAAGAGCACCGATCAATATTCAAAAATTTCATGGTTGCTAAATGATAAGCTTTTAAACAATTCAAATTCTTTAACAATCAAACGATTCGAGCGTGATAAAGGAACAGTTTTTGAATTAAAATCAATTTTGAAGCATCAACTTGACACACTTGATAACGGAAGCACTTTGAAGTGTCGAACAAGAGTTTCTAATTACTCTCAAGAGTTTGTGGATACAACACTAGATCTAGTGGTATTAAATGAGACAAGATTAATGGAGCCTAAAATTGGCTTACCATTTGACATTTCCATAAATGTTTTTGCCTTTCCACGCGTCCTCTCTTCAAGATGGAAAGTTAATAATCGTGTCATTTATTATGGAAAGTCAACGAATGAATTCATTTCGAGAGAACTTAAATATCTTGGCAAAAACGAATGGAATGCTGTTTTACATATTATAAATATCACAGATCTAAATATTCAATATAACTACACACTTCAAGTCAATGATTCGGATGGCACTAAATACTATAATGTACGTCTCGATCAATCAATTAATGAAGCAAATTATCCGAATGATGAAAGTAATAATGAAAGCACACAACCGCAGGAGGAGGAAACAACAATTTCATTAAAGTCTCTGAATATAAGTGAAAATTCTATAACATCATCACCAAAATTGAATTTTACAAAGCAGCAACAACTTCAGCAACAAAAAGAAGAAAAATCAAACACGTTTAGACGAACAACGACCAGATATTACCATTATAATAACAATACTATATCACAACCATTTACCACAGAAAGAAGAACAAAAAATACTCGAAAGCAACAGAAAAATACATCTATATCGATAACAGATATGACAAGTGTCTCTTCTACTACTACCTCCACCACTATGACAACAACTGAATCGAGTATTATTGTTGTTATGACAAAGGCATATACAAATGAGACTGAGGGAAAAATGACAACAGAAACTGCTGTCGATGAAAATTCATTTAAATATGAAGAAACAACTGTACAATTCAATAATAATGATGAGGAGATTGAAACAAAGGAATTCAATACGACAACAAGTAAAAATTTAATTGAAATTATCGCAATAGATAACTCAAATGACCTAAAACGATTTGAGACAACGATTGAAAGATTCTTCATTAGAGTAAGTTTCGTGACAATGGTTCTAATTATTGTAATATTTCTCTTACTGCTGTGTCATTATCGACATCAAGTGACTTTGTTAAAAACTGAAATTATTCAAATGAACTTGGAAAATTATTACAATCAATCTTGCCTGTATCCATTGACATTTAACGACTATTCATCAACAAATTTTCAACAGAATGATGGCGTGCCATTTTATATTAAAAGGCCGCTAAATGTTAATCATAACACTCCTAATAGCAGTAGCGGAGATTCTGACATAAGCAGTAGTCAATTCTTGTGTACATATAATACGAACAGTCATCTATATCAAAGTATAGACGCAGATGATATCGATAATCATGTCTATGACGAGATCATTCAGACGAAAGAAAATGATGTGGGAAAACCGAATAATTATGAGAATAATGAATCATTTAATAGTAAGTGAAGCGACACAATATCATCTGTGACTGATTATCATTCATTAATAATTATTATTATATTATATAATTTTAGATATTAATGAAATGTTAATTCCATCACATTGTCATACTCTCATGACCATTCATGAGGAGGAGGAAGAGCTTGAAGCTAGTCATATCCAAATATTATCAAAGTTGGAGTCAACTTACATTTAAGGAATTGTTGTATATTTTTTATTCTTTATTTGATTTTAAAGAATGAGAAAATTGTTGTAAGCAAAAACTTATCTGAGCTGTGAGATTAGGGAAAAATCATGAAGCTATCAAACATGAAATATTGACACAAGAGACGAATTGCTATAATTGATTTTTTTTTGTTGTATATGAGTCTAAAATAGACGCAATTTGAGAATGTATATGCGTATGTATACGTCTGAGCCTTAAGGCGACAGACTGAATGACTTTTCAATTGATTTTTTTTTATTCTACAGAATCTTCTTTCTCTTCCATCTCGATTATTCTCATTTCAAGCAAATAAATACAAGTACAATTGTGGATTTCCATGAGATATATTATATTTATCCACATTTTAAATATTTTTCAATTCCATCTTCGTCTTCGTTTTTTGTGTCTGTACCAAGAAGGATCGCATTATTTCGTTAAATCTGAACTTGAAATTAGCATTATTCAGAGGGTAGAAATTTAAATTGAGACGGCTAAATGAGAATTTCGCCTGTGTTTTCGAGAAAACGCACTGCCGTGTAAATGAATTATAGATTTACATTTCTTAATAAAAAAAAAAAACTTTTGTAGATGAAGAAGAAAAATTATTTAATTCAATTTAATCTAAATTGGGGGTTTATTATCGGATAAGATTGCTTCTCAATGAAACTTTTTGTTTATGATACCAGGAAATTTTACTTAAGTGCTTAAAGCATGCGATGACAGCAAAGCTTTTGAATATAAGCACTTGAATAAAGCTTTAGGAACAGTCGAGTGTATTTACAGATCAGTAAGTAAGCTTGAAGTGAGGGATAAATCTAAGCATCTCTGTTAGAAGCTCAGAAGTAAAGCTGTTTTAGTGATAAAAAAAAGTTATGGTTCAGAGTAGATTAAGGCTTCTCCTGATAGCCTCTCGATTGGAACATTAGTCATAATATCATAAATTAATAACTAGATGTATAGTCGACTGATAACGAATTTTACAAAACGTTCAAAATTGTCTATCCAGGTTATTAACTTGACTTCAATTTGTATCATAGTTGGAATAGAAAGATAAGTTTGTTACACCATTCTTGGTTAGAATTCGCAATAAATAATGCTTCCAAGAGCTCTAAAAGCTTCTTGGTGCAGAACAGTGATGAAAGAATGTCAGTTTAATATGCAGACAGAGAATTTGTACAAACTAAGTTCTAGAGCTAGCAACTGAGTTACATGGAGAGCTTTTTGTTGTAGCAGAAGAAGAATCAGGTCCTTTAAAGAATCAGGACATTAAACCCCTAAATTTATAGAATAGATTTCAATGTAAATATACTTACAGGAGGTGCCTCCAGTTCATCATCGCTGAATACGTGACGGTTCGGAAATTTCTTCTTTCGTTCAGCCATATTTTTAGACCGTAAATTAATCTGATACACTTAAAAATTTTCTCATAGATTTCTTACACAAAATTTAATAGGATCATTTTTTACTTTTCGTTATTTCCTTTTGCTACACTTCAATTTTTTTTTTCTTCGCTTTTTATACTTCCTTTAGACACGATGTACAATGGATAGAAGAAATTACAAAAAGGAAGGAAAAAATTTCCATTTTCATCTTTTGCTCTCTTTTTTCTTTTAACTTTAACGAAACAGAAGCAAGTAAAGTTTATGTATATATGTGATGTAGACAAGAGATTACTTTAAAAAGTTCATTGAAAGTTTGTATAAACTTTTTGTTGGATTATTTTAAGCAAGTTTTCTCATTTTCACTGCGTGTATCATTCATATTATGTTTTAGATTCCTTGTTAGAAGTTGTTCTTGTGGAAATGTAGTCGACCTGCAAAATAGAGAAAAGAAAAAAAAAGGGAACTTTAGTTTATCAAATAAAAAAATAAGAAGAAAAGAGCTTGCGTACACTTTCCACTAATATGATCAATAAAAGCTTTTTCAAAATATTCACAATGACAAAGTTAACTTTAAAGCTCAACTCAGGCTTTTGAAGAAGTTCTTTAGTTTTGAAAGTTTTTTAAAAAGTTAAATTTTGAAGATTTTTCTTCATATTATTAGAAGTTCTTTTAACCGACAGCACTGCCGTTCTGTACGAGTCGAGAGTTAAAGAGAAACTGAATTTTCACAGACAAAGGGAAAATGATTTTTTTTTTGTTGAGGAAAATCCAAACGCAGTCGAGAGAAAAGTTTTATGCTCCTCTCTTCTTCTTTCTCTCTGTTATGCGCACAAAAGCTCTCCAACAGCTGATATGTATCTTTTGTTCTCAATTTATATTTTGAACGTGCCAAATAAGTAGGTAGGATGTAGATGCAGGTATAATAAGAAACATTTCGTTCAATGCCACAGACAAAGAGTAAAACGGGAGAAATGTAAATCAGGAACGGAAAGAAAAGCAACAAAGGCTCCTTTTTTTTGCTTTTAAATCACAAGAAATGTTTTATTCATCGTGAACTACTCAAGAATTAATGTGTGTGACACAAAAAAAATATATATCGGCAATGGTACAACTTTTTCGCTTATTTTTCTTGCTCCGTATGAATTTCCTTTATATTAAATTTTTCATTTTATTTATGCTTCAAAATCATGAAAGAAACATTCATTTTAAAAGCATTTCAAGACATCGAGAAATTATGACATAAAGACAAAAGAAAGGAAGACTGTAAAGCAGAGTTGTAAACTAGAGTATCTGTAATTGATTAGCTATGGAACTGCTAACAGTGATGTTGCCTAGTTAAAAGCACACTTTTATTCTATGTTGATGATATAGGATCGCATCTTCCTTGTTCTGAATATTTGGTATGTTCAAATTACATTAGTAATTTCATCTAATCATAGTCACAATTTAATAAGTATCTTGAGCATGAATGATTTACACCACAAATATGTCAACTCTGCGTCAAAACACATATAATAAAAAAATATAAAATTTCTCTCACTTGAGATTATTGGAAAACTTTTGCTGTTGTTTCTAAATAAATTTTGTAGCGGCTGCAGAAATCACAAAAAGAAAACTTTTGGTACCATAAAATATTGAAACTAAAGCTATTATTGAGACTGAGATAGATGTATAGATAAATGATATGAGTTTTATTCGATTTCTTGTTGAATACGGGAAAAAGGAAGTAAGAAACTTTCAGATCATCGATTCACAATGTCATTCATAACCAATCAAGAAATGTATGAGATATAAATACATATTCTTCTCGCAAATTTATGGATTGGAATAATGATGGATTATTATGGTGTTAAATTTCACACGTATTGTCTTCTAAATCGATTGTTCCGAGCTGCATATGATCAGTTGTGACATGTCGAATTATCAATGACTTAAAACCATGGGACGGATCAAGTATAAAGGTTAAATAATGTCCTAAGATAACATTCGATTGTTAGAGAAATTATGGGAGGGCTAATTTGGCATGACTAATGTGGGAACTAATAAGAAAGATTAGCTCTCAAGTACGGAATTCGGTAATTAATAAACCTTTAAGGGTCAGAGGGCAGCTGTCGTAATTTTTAATACCAATTAACTGCTAAAGCGCGACAAATCGTTTTTAGAAAATAATTCCAATGTTAAAGCTATTCGTGTGATTCATTCAATATTTAAACATAAACACTCACTGCGGTGGAACTTGAAGATTTTTTTTATGTTTTGCATTAATTTGTCTCGAAAAGTTGACAAGGAAGCAAGTCTTAAATGTTAAAATAAGGTCGCTGGAAATTCCTTTGACATTTTAAACGCGTGATTTAAAGAAAATGTTTTGAATTTCTTAAAGTTTAAAGAACTAAGATAATTAATCGATATAAAGTTAAATAAGGATCGTCTAATTATGATGACCAAAGGCGAAAGGAGATAGGAGAAGAAACTTCTAAGAATTATATTATTTATCTCGAACCTTTTAAAGCTTTGCTTAATCTTGAATAAGTATTTCATTTTAGTGCAAAAGAAGTTGATATCATTGACAAATACACTTGGTTTGTCTTAATATCATAAAGATACAATGTCATTAGATCTGAAAGATCTCAAAATTAGCACTCTTTTGTCCCATAATCCTTCAGAATCAGAATAATAAAAACAATCGGAAGTTTCTGAAAAATCTGACAAATTATATAAAACTGAGTGTTCTCAAGACTTAATGCCACTTTATTCAGACTATTCAAAAGTCTCAATTAGAATTTTTCTTCGATTTTGTTTGCTTTGAAGTTTTAATTCAAAAATTCGTGAGCCAGTTTTCAAACTTTGAACCAACAAAGTTTGATTTGAAGTTGATTAGATTAATTCAATTCTGAAGGAATTATTGGTGTTAAACATCTAGACAGGGGTGTAGCTAGGAATTTGAAGAGGGGGGGACAATTTTCTTTTGTATGAAAAACTTTTAGGGGAGGGGGGGAGTTTTTCGAGTTTTTCAAAAAAACTCTAGCAAAATGAAGAAATTTCTCAAGACGAAGGGGGATTTGTCCCCCAAATGAACTACCAAATTATATCCAATATTTTATTATCTCTATTAAAAGTTATCATATCTTATTTCATAAATGTAATTACATTAGTTTTGAGTGCACTCTCTAGAAACAATAAGAATACGACTTTATACTTGACATGTATGAAGTTTCCATGTAACTTAATTTTTTCTAGTGCCATTCCACAATCGAATTTGTAAATTTTCTAAGAATTATTCATCCAAACAACGAAATTCTAACAATTTGTCACCTTGTTTTATCTCAATTCCACTTAAAAGAATCAAACGAATGACAAAATCACACTCCGTGTAAAACTAAAGGGAACTTTTTATCTTGTGATTCATAGCATGTGATAATTCATTTCGGAAGAAGAATTCTGCACAAAATTTGCCTTTATCAATCACAACATTTTTCTCCATACTTCCTCGCATTTCTCGTTTTTTTGGCATTGAAACGAGGAAGGAAGCTGCGAAAGAAATTTTTTTTCCATCTTTTTTGTCTTAACGACAAAAAAATGTTCGTTTGACGTGCTTACAAGATCGAAATGTTTAAGCATTTTGAAGATTATGTCAAACAGCAAGAAAAGAAATATGGAAATGAGATGGAAGTAATACCTGTTTGTCAATGTGATCAGCACTCACAGATTAATTTAGGCGTAAGCGTTTTAGTGTATTCTTACCCAAACAAGTGTGGATTCTGTGTTTATCATATTTTATATATTTTGTTTTTATTTTACGTTTCATCCATTATAATATCCACATTCATAAACTCGTTAGACGACCTTCAACGCATACAGTTAAAGTAAAAGAAAATCTTTCAGTCAAAATATTTTGCATTTTTTTCCGTTTTTAGTCGTATTCGATCAAGATGATGCTACAGACGTATTTTGTTTATATTAAGCTATTTTTTGTGTTGTTTGGTAAGCATTTGCATAAATTCTTTCTCGTTGAGTCGTTAAGAATTTTGAGTGTTATTTTTGTTGTTTAATCGCAGTCCATGTAAAGGCGCAATCAAATCAAAGCGTGAATTTAGTGGTTGCTAATCCGTATTTTGTTGCTATTGAAGAAGGACAGAATGTGACAATCGTGTGTAGGGCTATTAGTCCAATTACATCATGTGTATTTACATTAGCTGGAGTAGAAAATCCAATAATACTCCGTGAAAATGATACAGAGGTGCGTAGTAATAATTACGAGTACGCTGGCGATGGATTTGAAAGTGGACAGTGTGGAATTACAATACATGGAATTAAGAAAGAAAATAATGGAAAAGCATTTTGTATTGTTGATTTAAATCAACACTTGAGAGATATTAAGGCAGACATACCAATAACAATTACGAAAGAGCTTCCAATCGGTAATAACAGCTTTTAATTAAAATTCATTTTATTTTTCGTTTCTCAATCCTTTATTATTGTTTCTTTTAATTTTAAGACAATAAAACGAGAACGATCTGGGGTATTATATTGTTTACAGTACTCACAGTCATATTCAATATAGTGCTATTGTATTGCTACATAAGAGGACAGAAATCAGCAAAAAAGACTAAGAGAGCATTATCACAAAGCCACATAAATCCTGCCGCAGCAAACATAACAGCATCAGAACAAAATGATGTAGAAAAGCAACAATCAGTAGCTTCGAGTTCGTCAGCGAATCAGCCAGTAGAGAATAAGTGAAATTTTCGTTAACTATCATATTATTTGCCATGTTCTATAAATAATATCTGCTTTAATCGAAAACAAACATTTGTACATTATTAATATTAATCTACTGTTATTAAAGTCATGGTACTCTAAAATGTAAACGTCAATTGTGTCTTCAAATAATAATAATTTGTGTCATTGAAATGTGCACAGTTGTAATATTTTCATAGCTCAAACGAGCGAGTATCTCTTAATGCTTATTGCTGCTGTTTGTGGGAAACGTGAAATATTTTTTATTGAAAATTATCATATTTAGTTTGTTTTAAAAATAAACTGACAATTTCAATAGTTTTTAAGATGATATTGAGGAAAGAAGCATTAAAGTCTTACATAATAAAATACTCAGTTGAAATGCTATCCATTCATTAACATATGTGTACATTACGATTTACTACCCATAGAGATGAAGATTCTTTATCATTCATCCATTTCATTTATGTTGACCTAAATTATATTTTCATTTTATGCTTTCATCATCCAGAAATAGAACATCTCATTTCGAAAAAAAAGCCTTTAAGGCAATATTAAATTCTACTCATATCCGAACCAGAACATGCCAATGGTTATTTTTCTAACCCTCGCTTGCTGCTACTTGGATCTATATCAACCACAACATGTCTAATTTAGATAACGTCAATAAAATGCTTTCTACTCTTCATTTAAAAAACGATTTATAATTTCCAAGAGTTCTTTAAAATCCAATTATGAGAAGCCCGGTTCCATGATTAAATTTTAATTTATGAAATTTTCCGTAATCTATCGAAAGCAACGCAGACAATAAACGATAAAAATAGCAACATTTTCATTCTCAATTTTCCCTCATAATTTTTTTTTTTTTCGTTTTTATGCTCACACTGTGTGGTAAATGAAATTTTATGCGCTTGCATCACTTGAGACATCATCTTGTTATGAAAGAAAATTTCTCTCCAACTCTCATTAAGGGCCATATCTCAAAATTATTCATTAGGTGTGTATATCTACAACAAGTTTTATAACTTTATCTAAATGCATGCACACTTGTCTTTGTTGTACCGAACAGCTATCTCTTTGATATATGTCGGTAAGTCTTGTGGCAATTTGACATGCTGATAATTAAAATTTTAAAAGATTAATCCTTTAACGATTGACTAAAATTTAAAATTAATTAAACCTTACAACAGCTAATTTTTGAATGCAAAAAAGCCGTTAAATTTCTCAATTTTAATATTAATTCAACTTAAAAATTTATAAACACAGAACAACATCCAAATACATCTTCAGTCTACAAAATTCTCTTTCAAAATATTAATTCTCTCTTTAATTTCTTCACTTCTTGCAATAAAAATAGCTTTAAGTATGTCCTATATAAAGCGGTGAAATTATGTCAATGAAAATGCGTGCTTAACACAGATGCAAAGTTATTCTGTCACTTGCATTATACACCTTATTTCTCTCAATGTCGCTAGCTAAATGCTTATGATGTATTATGATATATACAAAGTTCAACGGCCGTGTGACAAACTTTTCAAGTGTACTCTGTAACTTAGTAATAAATTAAATTTAAACTTTTTGTGCTGTTTTAGGCTTTTATTTTGTTTATAGAAACGGAGTGTAGTAAATAAGAAGCTATAAAAAGAGAGCACTTGTACACGTGACTGTAAGAAATTGAATACTAATATAAGGAACAAGGCTTTAAATTGTAGAATATCACGAACAGTAGTTTTTTATGTCTGTAGGGAAAACAGTGAGTAATCAATAAGCAGTTTTCATGTGAAAATGGAATTGAAAGTGAAGAAAAAGTTTCATTCATTAATGTTAAAAAGTAGCTAATTGATATTTTCATCCACGCAGTTACTATGCAGCATAGTTTCATTCATAAGGTTGAGTTCTTAAATGACGCTTGGTAAGAGGCGAGTTTCTCGGTTATGCTCCTACTCCTACTGCTAGTGTTTACAATAGGGTCTAGGTAGATGAGAAGGAAGATGTTGGTGCATTCTGAGAAACTAGCTCTTAATTAGAATCTTTTTTAATTTGCTCGGGAAATAACTTCCAAAAAGTTTTCCATTCATTCAAAGAAAAGTCGAATCTTTTTAAATAAATTCTGAACACACTCGTGACGTCATTCGAAATTTAAATATTTTAGACACCCCCCCCCCCCCCCCCTACTCCTTTTTTGCTTAATAATTTCCAGACAAAAATCAATGTTTTTAATAAAGCTTCAGACCCCCTTTAACAGGGTCATATCTTGCGCTATCCCTTACAAAAATTAGTCATGATTTACGAACGACTCCCAAACCAATAACGCCAATATTTATTCAGTTGGTTTGATTTTATTTAATAATATGTGAATACCTGTATTAAGAAATGAGACCAGACAAAAAATATCATTTCAGAGGGCACGTACGGCAGTCAATTCATTCATAGGCTTAACATACAAACCCAAGCCAAAACGGTAGTTGACAAACGGAAGTGAAAATGCATATAACAAAATCAATAAATATAAATTTTTTGTTGCGAATATGTATGCAATGACATAGCTATAAATTTTTTATGCAAAAAAAAAGAAAGATATTTTCTCATACACATCTGATGCATCTCTAATTTCGTGTATATATCAGATTACCTCAGACTTCGTGGGAAATGCTTTGAATTTATTTTCAAATATAATATCGTAATTTGTTCTCTTACATTAGACATTAATATGTGTACGGAAACAGCACATATCGTAAATACTTGTGTGATGAAATTGAGAGTTAAATGAAAAAGGCAAGAGCAAGAGATGTGACACGATAATTGTTCAATGTTAATTTAAAAACGTGTTTATCTAACTTACCACAAAAGATTATTCCTCTTTCTTTACCGGCTCTCGTTTTCTGTTGCTTTTGGTAGTAAATTCCTTTATCTGACTCTCTCTCGTCCGTAATCTTCTTTTTATACAAAACTTTTATTAATGCTGATAATGTTATGGTCAGCTTAAAAAAACTATATGCACATGTATCGATCGATTATTTGCCTGCTTTTCGTTTCTTTTCGGTTCTTTTTTCGTTCCTTTACAAATGTGTAAAGTGCTAATTAAATATAACTGCTTGAATCAATTGATATTTCCCAAAGTTACTAGTGTGTTGAAAATTTAACAACAGATAGCAATTAGTGAATATATTAATGCTTTGATCAGCGATCTATAGCCAGCCAATTCAATGTCAAACACTTTTCGCACAACTTGCAATTAACTTTTAATTACTGTAACAGATTTTTATGAATGATTCATACATTGTTGCACTTTGCACTTTCGTTAGATTTATTCGATAAAGGCTTGTCAAATTAATATTAATATTAATTCGTCAACAGTTGTCGAACTTTTACTTATTGACTTATTATGACAACGAACGGAAAAAAATCAACCACACTGCTCGCCAATTCTCTTTAAACTAAATCATGTGTAATGTATACAACCTCGACTTCTATTTAAATGAGTTTTCTTTTCTCTCTTTTTTAGCATTTTCATTCTCGCGACTTGCGCAAAAATCCGTGCTTATTGCATGAACTTTTTTTTTCGAGTTATTTCGTATCCTTTATGTTATCCTTCTTTAGCAAATTCTGTGTGGATTTATTGCCTTTTAAAATTTAAAAGAATAAAATTTTGAATGAAAAGTTTTTAAATTTTAAAATGTCACATGGTCATCAAACTTCAATTACCTTCCTATTTTTGAAAAGGAAGATGCTGGGTTATAAGTCCAGAGGTTATAAGTCCAGAGATTATAAGTCCAGGTACAAAAATCGTGCACAGAAAATTATAAGTCCAGAAAATCAAAGTCAATAAAGGTTTATAAGTCCAGATACAAATTGCACCTGGACTTAAAAACCTCACGTGCAGTTTATAAGTCCTGGTACAGATACAGCTGGAATTATAAACTGCACGTAAGGTTTTTAAGTCCAGGTGCAATTTGTATCTGGACTTATAAACCTTTATTGACTTTGATTTTCTGGACTTATAATCTCTGGACTTATAGTTTCTGGACTTATAACCCAGCATCGAAAAGGAAATTGATGCTGCAAAGTTTATGGATTACAGAATTTAAAACTTTATCAAAAACATAATTTTTAAAAAACACCTCTTACTTTAATAGCTTGTGGGAACTTCATTCAGGAAATCTTTGATCCTTAATGCTTTTCTCATTTGAATCAGTCGCAAAATCTTTGAATCCAATTTGTGATTCTTCAACCCATTTAAGTTTCTCACCCTTGTTCATACAAAAGTCTTTTAACATGTTATATAAAAATCAGGTTGTGCCGCTAATAGAAATTATTAAGAAACATTGATGTTCAATGAAATCTTTACTTATTGTAACCTCTGAAAATGCACCGTCTGGAATGAACAGTTTTTTTTTCTACTTTGCTCTATATCCAGTATAGAGGATTTATTATCATCAAAAAAAATGATTGAAAACTCAACTAGAACATTTCATTTTAAAGAAAACTTAGTCTTTATTTGGGTTACAATGATAATTAATTAATGCAAAAGAATAAGGAGGAGATGAAATGAAAGATGTTACGAGAGACACAAGTTATCATTTAATTAATTATTATTTACACTCAACATTCATTAGCATCAATGGATGTTAGACATTTCTTTATCTTTGCAATCATTTCCGTTTTTATTTCGTCTGGAATCTTTTGACGAGCTTTTGGTGTCACTTTATCAACGAGACTATCTACTGATATTAATCCATTTGCCTTATTTATTTCCTCTCTACACATAAGTCGTACTAAATCTGTCCAGCCGCTTTCATGTAATGATTTAATTAAGTAATCCTTCAAAACTGGACGTTCTCCTTTCAAAACTGTCATTTGATCCACTACTCGCTTTGTATCTGATGAGTTTCTTGGAAGCCTGTACAGTTATTAATTTATTAGTAATTGTTTTAATTAATTAAAGCTCTTTGTTCCTTACATTTTTAATTATTTTTTAATTTTATAAGTTTTGAAGAACCTTCTTTATTTTTTTTCACGATGTAAACAAAAGTACGGTGTAGCTTCATGCCCCGAAAAAAAAGGTTGTCAACAAAAAAAACCGCAAAACATTCACAAGCTTTAAAGTATTTAATTTATTCTTGTTAATTCGAATATTATGGCTCAATCAAATCCACCAACTAATCCATCAACCTTACTTCCATTAGGTAAGCATTAAAAACTATTGAAAATCTGTGAATTTAAGTGTTTTTAAACGTTTTCTGTATCTTTTAGAATTGGTTGATAAATGTATTGGATCCAGAATTCATATATTAATGAAAAATGATAAGGAAATGACTGGAACACTGCTTGGATTTGACGATTTCGTGAATATGTTACTCGAGGATGTCACAGAAATTGAGAATACTGCAGAAGGAAAGCGAGTAACAAAATTAGATCAAATTCTACTTAATGGAAATAACATCACAATGCTTGTTCCTGGCGGTTGTGAGATTCCTGAATAAACAGTTTATATCCAAAATTTAACGTATGTGTTATAATCTGATTTTTCTAATATTAAAAGCCGCAAAAATAAAGATTAATAATAAAGCCAGTTCCTTTCCAATATCCATGGCAAATAATTTAATCAGGAGAATGAATTGAACCTTATGAAATTACTTTTTTAACGACTTTCTAAAATTCAAACGTTAAACTGAAATGAAATGAAGTTAAAAACGATTACTGAACGAATTTTAAATTTCAAAAAATCATATAATTTTTTAATCCGATGGATTTAATGATTAATCTGCTGGATTAACTTTCGTTCAATTTCAAATCTTCAGCAAAGTAGGAAACAAAAAGCACAACAGCGAGCTTTCAGAGCAAAGAAGTGCTTCATGATAATTATACTGATAACAAAACAGATGATTAGAATCAAAAAAATGGGTTTGGCTTTATTTTATTTTATCAATTTGATTAGCCAATGAAATTGTGGATACAAAAGCGAATTTTCTACAACCAAAATTGGTTTAATTTTTAATAATTTTTGAACATTGAGATTATGTGATAAATCCTTAACTTTAAGACTTATTAAATAGGCATTAGCTGGTAATATGATAAGAATCTTATTTGTAAATTGCAAATGTGAATGTGGTTATTTTAGAAACTTCCCTGAAACACAATCTGTACAGAGTATTTATCATTCAGATGTTCTTAATCTATTTTTAGAAACCACATAAAAAAAATCTTCACACGTTTTATAATTAAAAGTTCAAGATAAGAAGTATGTATTTATCAGTTCCTTTGAAAAATACAAGAAAATTTAAATATTATTATCCAAAAACATATTTAATGCGCCAAATGATTATCAATATTAATGTAATGAAGATGGCTGCTTTCAAAACATAAATTAAAGTCAGTCATGCATTCAAGTCAGTTAGAGGAACATAGACTACAGACATAAGCGTCTTCTTCTTAATCTCTCCATCCATTGACTTGTCATATTGCTCCATTTGTTGCGTATCTCCAGCAGGTCCAACGGGAACTATCATTCTTCCGCCAGGTTTTAATTGTTCCAATAATTTATCAGGAACTTCTGCAGCAGCAGCACCGACATGAATAGCATCATATTGAGCATATTCAGGACATCCTAATCGTCCATCGCCTTGAATAATTTTAATTTTACCTGTTGATAGGAACTTTGGGTCATCAGAGTTTAAGTTTCCAATAGAAAATTCTACAAGCTTTGGATGATGCTCTATGCCAACTACAAAACCAGTTCCTTCGGGTGATGATGCTTGAAGATAACGTGCAAAACACATTGTTAAAAATCCTGAGCCAGATCCAACATCTAAAATTCTACAATCGGGTCTTTCCAAGTACTTTGATAGATTGTCGAGTGCAAAGCAATGCATATGAGGTGCTGAAATAGTGGCTGAATAGCCGATTGAGTGAGGTCTATCAACATAAGGGTACGCTACACGGCAATATAGCTTCCGATCCGTCTGTTTCATTACATTTGCAATGATTTCTGTCTTAATAATGCCATGTTCTGAAATATAGAAATTAAGCATGAAGTAAATCAATGACTTTTTGACATTTTATCGATTACTTTAACGATTTTACTGGATGTTATTAGAAGAAAAATTAGACTTGTTTATATTTTCATTAAAAATAGAAATGAAATATACCTTGTAACTGCTCGATTAAGCCTTCGTTAGTGCCAGCGGTCATTGATCGCCAAGCCATTAAACTGAGTCTAGATGCTTTTAAGAATACCCTGATATTTTTGCGTGTTAAATCAATTTTGAAAGAATTTAAAGACCGAAGATTATATTTATTATGATTTTTGATGGCAGGGCTTGTTCCTTCCAGTATTGTTTTGTGCCAATAACAGGGTTAAGTATTGATAGGGCTGTGCATGAAGTAGAAAAGTTGAAAAAAATTTTAGTGTCTTTAAAAAATAAATTTATTAAAGGAAAATTGGCAATAGCTTAGTTAAATTATGTCGAATCTCAGTTTTATTGATCTTTTTCATCTACTATGCTGCCCACCATGTAAGTTACTTGCGAATTATTAAGCTAATTATGTTTTTATGACTCATTGTTTATTTTTCCACATAATTTTTCATCAATTTAGGTCCATCCCAAATTACTCAGGTACATCCAGTACATCAATTTCTTATTATTATTGTGTTATTAATGAATGTTTATTCAATTTACAGAAAATGGCATTTTTGCCTCCAAAAGTCACGTACGATTTAAAAGAAGTGGAAGAAAATGGTGAATCAGGAACGACAAGCAAGGACAAATCAGATAAAGAGAAAAAATATGAGTTTGTATTCATGCCCGAGTATGCTGAGAATGGTTTGGATGAGAAATTCATTAAGGAATACTTTGATGGATTTTATACGAAAACAAAGAAAGGGAACAAAATTGCTTGCCTTCATATACGATCTCCAAAAGTAGCAAAGTTTACATTCTTGTTTTCTCATGGCAATGCTGCAGACCTCGGAATGTTAACCGCATTTTATTGTCGATTGGTGCATCAATTGAATATTAATATATTTAGTTATGACTATTCTGGATATGGGAGATCGAGTGGTACGGCATCTGAAAAGAATCTTTATTCTGATATTGAGGCTGCTTGGCACGTTCTATTAAAGCGCTATGATTTAAAACGTGAAAGTGTCATATTGTATGGACAGAGTATTGGAACTGCCTGTGCTGTCGATTTGGCAACAAAATACGAAACTGCTGGCGTGATTTTACACAGTCCTTTAATGTCTGGTATAAGACTTTTATTTCCTGTCAAGAGGACATGGATTTGTGATGCATTTCCCATTATTGATAAGGTTTCAAAAATTAAAAGCCCAACTCTTGTGATTCATGGCACGCACGATGAGATCATCAATTTTTCGCACGGTCTGCAGATTTACGATCAACTTCAAAATGCCGTTGAACCATTATGGATTAAAGGCGTAAGTTATGACACACATTATGAGTATTACTGCGAGTATGACTATAAATTAAATTACTAATAATTTTGTAGGCACATCACAATGACATTGAGCAGTATAAGGCATACTTTGAGAGACTCCTGAACTTCATGAATAGTGACTTAAGTAGTAATAAATGACATGAGGAGAAAGGGAGCGAACGAATAAAGCTCCGCACCAAAGATCTTCAAGATGATTTTGATGAAATAAAGTCAAGTGACGATATCGATATATCCTTAACAGTCAGCAAGTCATCAATAACATCCGAAGATAATAATGTAAAGTTAGAGACAAATGAGCCTCCAAATCAAACCTAGCAGAAAATTAATAATGATGTACCTAAAAAGACTAAGCCAACGACGACGACAACAACATACTGTATTTGTAATTCCGCCCATAAAACTCGATTCTCTGGTGGTTATCTCGCGACTCCTTACACTGATGTGATTGAAATTAGTTTAAAATTTGAGAAAATTTTTGATGAATCTTTTTCTGTTAATAATATTAAGCATAAGAGTAATAATGATGATCCAGCATTTGAGAGATGTAATTTAAATTTCGTAGAATTAAGTGACAAGACACTTAAAGATTTATACAACAATGAACTTGTGCATGATTGTGTACGAGAGCTACTGAGTAGTATGATAATGAAGAAAAGGTTAGAGACTTACAATACCTCACAAGATGCTAACGAAACACCATTAATAATGACAACAGATGTAACCATTCACCAATCAGCAATACTTAATAATAATAATAATACAAATGATGACACAATGGATAATAATAATGAGTTGAAAGTCATGCAAAGGAACTCATCGAAAAGATCATCAATGAAATCATGTAAATCGATGGAAACGGTACTTGAAAAAATAACAAGTCGTCCTAAAGATAAGAGTCCTGACGAAACAAAAGCAAAGTCTGTTGGAAATATCAATGACGATGACGAGGATGGTGTGGAGGATTTAGAGAATGGAGAATCCATTGAATTAATATTCATTTCGGACGAGTTTGTAAATCGAGTTCAAAAACAAGAACAAGAAGTCATTATTGTCGACGAAAAGGACGGCAAGAGACGTAACAGTTTGACAAATAAAAAGAAGATTGTCATCATTACGGATCAATATAAAGAAAAAGTATTAAGAAATAATTCCATTGTTCTTACGAACGAAAATAAGAAAAAGATGCTCAAAAGAAGAAGCTCCAAAAAAGCTAAAACTTATAATACAAATTCAAACTGCTTTTTGCCCTACGACGAGGATGAAAGGTATGAGCATTTTGAAATTAAAAAGCTAGATAATGTAGACGTTGAGAGGAGGGATCGATCACCAAATTAAATGTGAATTCTCAGCACTGATTAAGAATTTTTCAAATATTTACTTAAACATTTATTAATTTAAAGAATTATTAATGTATTTATTCTATGTACTTTTTTCGATTAACACGGCAACAGCAACAACAATATATT
The DNA here is from genome assembly GCA_917627325.4 of Chironomus riparius. Taxonomy (NCBI): domain Eukaryota; kingdom Metazoa; phylum Arthropoda; class Insecta; order Diptera; family Chironomidae; genus Chironomus; species Chironomus riparius. The sequence continues at coordinate 45,944,485 of OU895877.1, forward strand.
ATATTAATAAAAATTTCATTGTATGTATAAAGAACAAAGACTTACTTTTAACTTTGAAAATCTGAGGAATAACTGTCAAATGAGATTTGAATTGACGAAAATATTCAGCACAAAAGTAACGGTAACAAAACATTCAAAATACAACGAGGATTTTTCGAGAAAAATTAATCTCTAAAAGTTTCACTGCATTTAAGAAATTTATTTTACTCCTTCAATTCACTTTAATACTTTATACAATCAATCTAAAATGGTAAGTAACATCGATATCTACTAGAAACACATGAAGTCATTGCTGGATTTAATGAATTTACACGATAAATTTCATAATCATATAACTCCATTTCACGGCAAAGGTTATATTACACAAATACCCTCTTATCTCTTCCAGTCTGGTGCAATTAAGAGATTAGTTCCATTAATGGATAGAATCCTCGTCCAAAGAGCTGAGGCATTGACAAAGACTGCTGGAGGAATTGTAATTCCAGAGAAGGCACAATCAAAGGTCTTAAGAGCCACAGTTATTGCTTGCGGTCCAGGAGCCAGAAATCAGGTAAGTTCCTCTTTAATTTACTCATTGTCATGCATTATAAGGTGTTAAAAACTTTTATTTTTAAATCATCCAGAAAGGAGAATACATCAAGATGGGAGTCTCTGTAGGAGATCAAGTCCTCTTGCCTGAATATGGTGGTACCAAAGTCGAGCTTGAAGATCAAAAGGAATATCATTTATTCAAAGAAGGCGATATCCTCGCGAAAATAGAATAAACAGCATAGAAAGCTCTAGAATAATCACGTACATTTTAAAGTTAAGAAATAAAATTAATAATGGATTGAGAGAAATACAGATTGCTAGAATCAATGCCAATTCCTGCCTGTAACAGACCATTGCAAAGCATCTCTCATGAATACTTTTTTACTAATTAAAATCATGTTGGAGAAATATCCTTTGTAATGGTCCATAATGGCATAGATTTGTACCAATCATGATTGTAATCTTAAGTATGTCTTGACTGACAAAAATTCCTTTAATAAAAAGAAGAAAAGCCAAAAAAACAGTCTTATTTGTCATCTAAATATGACCTCTAAAGTGTTGTCGATAAAAAATTACTGTAAACAACTCTGCTTGTGAAAATGTGTAACAATTTTGCTTCATTTCAGCCCAACATGTTCCTGTCAACCATATTCAAACCTTGAGATTTATTTTAATTCGCCATTTTAATCTCAAGATTAATTTTAATCCAGCATTTAATTAAATCTTAAGACTTAAACGCAACTTGCATAAATCCACTCGATACCCAAAATGTGAATCATGTCATGCAACTATTCGTTCAAAAAGGCATCGAAAGAGCTGAAGTACATATCTACATAAACGATATCTTTTTATGATAGTCTGTTCAATCAGGCATGCAAATGAAATATGTAAACGGATAGCCAATTGTATGCTGACTGACGAACGTCATGTTATGTTCCATTTCGTGATGAAAAATTGCCTTGAAGCCTACAAAGTCAATTCACATACATCAATTGGAATCGAGATAATCGATAAAGAATTATTGCCAGAAATTTAGGCAGTAGGAAAGGTTGAAGGATATTAATGGGAGGCTCTTAGAAAAAGGGAAAGTTCAATGCACTATTTCAGCATTTTCTATTTCTATGTATTATCGAACTGTAGAGAAAGAAAGAGTTTGATTGATATGTGACTTTTTTAAGGCATTCTATCCACAAAAAAAGCAGAGCTTCAAGATTAAGATAAAATGAACATCCATGCAAATTTATTTAACATTTAAAACAATAATAAAATAAAATTAGTAGTTAATCGATGCCTGCAGCCTTAATCTTTGCCATCTGATTCTTAAATTCCTTCACAGCATAAGTCATCTTTTCAATACACTTTAATGAAACCTTTTGTTTGTGGACTTCCTTGAAGATCTCATCAATTATTAATCCGTAGTGAGTCATTTGTGAAATTGGATCGAAGCTGTATGGGAATTGGTATTTTTGTTCAGCATAAGTCATTAAATGAGTATAGAAGTTATTGCGCTTTAATATTGACTCCTTTTCGATAGTAGAATGCAGTATGTATGGATAGAAAGTGCCATTTTTGCAAAGACTAGCTAATTTCTTAGCAAAGTTTAAGATTTGTATTGTTACATCTGATGTTTTGTCGTTAACACATGCCTCAATGAATGGCTGGAAGTCCTTAATATGCATTTCGTAGATCGACTTAACATTTCCAAAAACTGATGTAATTAAAGCCTTTCTTTCATCCTCAGCCATAAAACGAGCCTCAAATTCCAACTCATAAATGTAAGAATCAATTATCTTTTTCATCCAATCAGTGTATTCCTTATCTTTTGTTAAAATGGTTTGAAAAAGATCCAGAAGATCAGAATTTTGTTGCTCATTATTTTTCTCAAAAGAAGGTATTAATTTCCTCGAACTAAGCGGCGTTTCTACTGTTAAACGATTACGCAATGCTTTATCAGTACACTTTGCTATGTTTTCCTCATATTTTGACGATAATATCTTTACTTTTGGATTATCGCCACACTGTAATTGAAACAGAGTCGGTGAATTGAATTTATCAATGGTTTTCGATGGAGTTAACAGCATATTTTGGGTCCTTTTGATGCCTTCCTGCTTCTTCTTTTTCGGTAAGTTCACCCTTGTATAAAACCACGACAACATTCTTAATTAAATTAAACTTTGATTTTAACCACAAATTTATAAACACAAAAATAATTTTCCCGTTATGTTTATTCATGAATTCAAAAAAGATTTAACCGTTAATTTTTCAAATTTAATTTAAACGTTACAAAACCCAAAAAAAAGATTCTCTCACGTTCCATACACCTATTAATTTTAATAAACATTCATCGACTCGTAGAGCACTATAACATCAACACATTTGCGCATGTAAAGCGTTGAGTTTAAAAGAAAATGTTTTTGAGCTTTAGTATTGTCAGTATAGCTTCAACTGTTGAATAATCTAAAGGTAAAAAAAGTTAATTCGCATTTTATTTTATTTCATTTCTGTTTTTGTGAATTTACAATTCGGAATAAATCATTCGAATGTGGTGCATAAATACACACGTGAACGAAAAGTGTAAAAAAAATAATAAAAAAATTTATGAAAAGTGACGTAGTAAGAAGTCATTGAGACTAAAGAATTTATCATTGACATAGGGAATATACGATTTCTGTAATTGCCCTCATTTTTCAACCTTACACCTGTCATAAACAAACCCGATAGTGCTTATCGATAAGTTTCAAGTTCATTGTGTACTCAAGTCATTAAATTTGATGCATTTTTGGAGATTTCTTAAACCAAACAATTAAGGTTTTTTGCAATGCTTGTAATTTCCGTATATTTTAAAGTTGTTTAAATATTAATTTTTGCTTCGTTTGCCAAAACAGAATTAATAAAATAAATAAAATTAATTATTACGCTCACATCAGAGGCATTACCATGAAAAGTCAATAAAAAAAATCCCGTCCAAAAAATGCAAATCTTGTAAAATAAAAAAAGTTCGGATTCATTCCAAAACGTGTATATGACATCAACATTATTTCCCTGAACACGACGTCGATTTCACAGAAGAAATAATTGAAAATATTTTCTTGATATCACATCCTCAAGTGATTACTAATCAATTAACAAATTCTTTTTAGTACCTTCGATGTGAATAAATTTACAATAAAAAGTAGCAAAAATGAAAAGACTAATAAGGAATAAGAGAAACATTTATGTGCCGTCATGGAACCGAATAGCACTTGTGTGTCTATTCTCATTACAAATCATTAAAACTGTATCAACACAAAGTACAAAAGAAAATATAATTCTTGAAGAAGATGTAAGACAAATAAGAGCTTTAGAGACGCAGGAAGCTCAGACGGATTCTGCCTTCGATTCATGTCCGATGTGCAATCTTAGTGAGGTGAGTAAAACTATTTTTCTTAGTAAATTGCAATGATTTCTCATCTCACAGTAATTTCCATTCATGAATGTTAATGAAGAACCGATTTATATGGTGTTGCGACAATTTTTCATGCATAACTCAGAGCTTTCAGACTTTTTATAAAAATTAACGGAAAAATTTGAACTTTTAAACATTTAAGGGGTTTTTGAAGGGAATTTGTAGGTTTTTCAGTTGGAATTGTAGGGTTTTTGCTGGGAAATGTGAGGTTTTGTAACACTTTTAAACAAATTCTTTTAAATTTTAAAAACATTTGTAAGGTTTTAAAAAACTCGTTTGATAATTTGTAAGGTTCTGAAACACTTTCTCAAGTTTTTATCGCGAATTTCAAGCTAAATATCAATAAATTGAGGTCAATTTTGATTGCAAAAGTGCTGCATAAATTAAAGCTCGAAAGCCTTGTCTCACTGAATTATCAGCAATAATCATCAAAATTTAATGATTAGAATTTTCTATCATTGTATTAGTGAAAAACGTTTAAAGATTAAAAAATTCCATTTATCCGTTATTTATGAAGTTCTCAATTTTCACATAATCACGACTGTTGAATCAAAACCAACCTCAATATCAGAATGATGAAACGTTATAATGACAGCTATCAGAACAGTTTATGTGCAAAATGACAATAAAGTCACGCTCATATGAATTTTCACTTGTTTGTTGTTGTTCAACTTGTAACTTGCTGCTATACAAAATTTTCGTGTATTAGTCGTTAAGCAAATAAAATTGTCAAATATAAACATTGCTGCTACTCTTATATCCATATTGCTATGGAAAGCAACCAGAACAATACAAATAATAATGAATGAAAATAAATAGTAAGCATGTAGGTACTACTAAAGGGTCACACAATGGATGAATCATCGCTTAATAATTTTTTAATGTCACACAATTTGTATGTGCCGCCAAAAAATGCTATGAGACAATATTATTTCTTTTTATGGTTCCATTGCTACTTCGTTTCATTATCGTTTTTACGTGCTTGATGTATTAATTTGTTATTTACTAGTCTTTTGTCACAACTCGAGGTGTTTTAAAAAATTTTAAAGGTATACAAAAAGTTATGATAAGCATCTTCAGTGACGAAAACTAGAACCGTACCCAATAAAATTAATTTAATTGAATGAATGAATTAGTCACTCGTCTATTCTTATGTAAAACTTGATAACGTGCGGAAATGGTACAATCATTTCCTACAACATTCAATTAAAAAGGCAAGAGTGGCTGTATTTGTGTCTATGCACTTATTTGATGCTTCATCGACCTTCGCAGAAATTTTATATTCCACATAGTTCTTTTAAACTCGAGAATTTTTATTATTTCGGGTATTTTGGACATTGCATGTGTGAACAAAAATATCCAAAAGAACCGGATTGAGAATATTAATATTCAGTCATCAAGTTAATATGATTGGAATCATGCATTAACTTAATTCGCCTATAACAGAAAGAGATTTGCATGACTGATGAGGTGCCAAACCTATTTATGCCGCATTTCTCAACATTTCTTTTGTTTCTCTTTGGCGTGATTTTGCAGCAATAATAAAAAGTTGTAGGAATGAGGCGTTATGAGGTATTTTATCGTGAAAAATATTTACTATATTAATATTCATTAAGTAAGCTGTGGGTAAATACATGACGAAGCGTCTATATACTTTAATTATCAAGCTACAAATATTTCTTCTTGACTAGAATTCACTAAAATTACGCATGTCAATAATTTTGTGTTTTAACGAAATCTTAAATTTTAAATTCAATAAAAGATCAAAATTTGAACTTTAAAAATTCAAGTAAGATGAAAATATTCAAATTAAATCCGTTTTAGAATTCGAGGAATTTTTCAAGGAATTCATTACTTTTAATTTCATACATAACTAGTCCTATAAATAGCAGCATGAGTAAGAGAGAAATGTAAACGCGACAACAACATATTGATTTTGCATAGTAAATAAATTCCAATCACATGATTCATCTTATTAACGGACCATTAGCATTAAATGTTCTTCTTATAATTATGGCATTTCCAAATCAAAGCAATTTAATATAATTAAATGCTATGCTATGAAAATGATTTTCAATTAATTCCAGACATAACATGCTTAATTAACACAATGAGTCTATTGTTTTTTGGAACATGTCTCTATAGTGATTGAAACATCAACAGAATATAAATATTGTAACTGAAAGTTTTACATTGAGCATGTGATGATTGACTAGTCATTGTAAAGATGATGATGTCTAATTAATTAGGTATACGAAAACTAATCATTCTAGAAAATCCCAATTGTTGACCAAAGTGAATCACAAGAGACACAAAAATTTCTGGGTATTTAAAAATTGCTTACAGATAACTTTTAATTAAAAAGCGTCTCCAACGGGCAAAAATGAATAAACATTGGAGACCATTGTAGATGATAATAAATTAGCGAACATGCTAATGCACACAGTTATCGGAAATTTAATTTTAAAAACAAACAGTCGCAACACACCACGAGTTTTGAGTTTCGCTACTAGCGTCACATGTTTGACAAGATAACATTTTACATAGAATCTCTGAAAATATTTGTAACTTACTACTTGTGTGCTACTATATTCTCACAAATTAATATATTTTATTTACAGATGCCAATGGATCTAGCTGAGAAAATTAATGAAATATCTGATGTAGATATTTTCATTCAAGATTTCGTCGATACAACAAATTCACTCTCAAATGTATCATCAACATTCACACATCCAGCTAATAGAAAAAGTAAGTAAATAAACAAGGTCTTACTTGCATAACGAGGGTAGGGGGTTGGCTAGAAGTCATTCATAAATAACGTCACATGTGAAGCACATTTTTAGAATTCTAATCTGATTTGATTCTTTGTTGATGACTTTCCATTGATTTGTAGACTCTTATTTGATTAGCTTTGTTGATGACTTTCCACTGATTTGTGGCTTAATATTTGATTAGCTTTGTTGATGACTTTCCACTGATTTGTGGCTTAATATTTCATAATCTTTGTTGATGTCTTTCCACTGATTTGTGGCTTAATATTTGATAATCTTTGTTGATGACTTTCTACTGATTTGTAGCTTAACCTTCGAAATTAAAACAAATTTAGGTACATATTAAATAGATTTTTTTATTCTACCATTAAAAATAGTATTTTTTCACAAAAAAATATAATATCATCTATCTATTATTACTGACTGATATCTTCACAATAGAAGATGTTGTACTCAATAACAAATTATTGACAAGGAAATAACGAAAATTGTTCATGATAATGAATATATTCAAAATAAAAATAATGAAGAAAGTTAAAATCGCAAGCGACTTCTCGACATCATTGGTCGTTTTGTACCTTTAATTGGCTTATCTCCCGTTGATGCTGTTGCTATGACTTCAGACATATTGTCTGGATTCTTTGGATGCTCTTTCACAGCTTTTCTAAATCGGCTTAATGAAGGTGTTAAAGAAAAATCAGTTCCAATTCGTTCACCAAATTCGTTTAGTAAATTACGACGAGACTTTTGACTACTACTATTCGATTTATAGATAATTAAAGCTATTTGAATATCATTGTGATTGGCTTTGTTGACTCTATATGATATTAAAATTTTGCATTCGCGTCGTTTATTGTCTTCAATGTGAGAGGAAGACGACGAAACTTGTCTATGCGTTGTTACTGAACCGGTTGATTCTAAATAGTAAAGGTCAGAGTATTTACTCTCTCTTTCGAGTGTTTTCTGTTCGCAAATATTTGCTTGATCGTGAGTATCTTCATCCAAACGTTGTCTCTTAAAGTTCCTTTCTATTGTTTCTTCACTCTTTTTTGGCATTAGACTATCAAGTGATAAATCTAAAGGATATACTCCCAATTCTCCTTCATCGTCAGTATCAGAATTTTCCTCATCACTTGAATCAATAATTAAAATTTTCCTACATGGTGCTGGTGGGCACACTGTTATTGTCGATTTTTGAGGCGGTGTTCGATGAGAATCTTTCAGATCAATAGATGTATTTGCCTCACAGTCATACCATTGGTCATCATTTGATGCTTGTATTGATTTGTCGTAATTCTCTTCGGGTTCTTGTTGACTGGAAGATTAAGAATGGATTAATATTAAATAATAGGATTAAAAGTAAATCTGCTGGATTAAAATTAATCTTTGGAATTTAGACTTCCTTGAACTTTTGAAATAATTAATTAACAGACATGAATTGCAATACTTACGATATCATGTGTGTCAGACGCTCTTCAAAAGCTTGAATTGTCTCTGTATTCGTTAAGTTGTGTTCATAAGCGTTATTGGAGTTTAAATAAAAGTCAACAACTCGCTGCTTCCCCGATAAAGTTCGACCGAACCAATCAAGCACGACATTCGAGGCTAAAACATTTTGCAATTCTTTTTGACGCAATCCAACATTTATAAGTGCATTAATAACTGAATCGTGTGCCATAATCTATAATTACAAAGAAAGAAAGAAAAAAATAAAGAAATTTATTAATTATTTTGTTTGTTTGCAGGAAGAGCAGCTGCAAGTAATCAGTTGCGACAGGCAACATGTCAACCAGTAGATACCGTAATAAGTCTAATTCCAAAGGACGAGAGAGATCCAACAATTTATTACTTTCCTTCATGCGTTATCGTCAAACAATGTGGAGGGTGTTGTGCGCATTCAGGCACAAGTTGTACTCCAACAGATGAGACGGAAAAGCAAATTACAGTTAAAAAGACAAAGTTCGTAAATGAGCCGAAACTGGCAAATTTAGGGGACGTAACGATGACAATTAAGGAGCACAATAAATGTAAATGTCTCTGTAAAAAATCTGCATCAGATTGTAATGGCTTGCAGAGATTTATTAGAAGTCAGTGTCGCTGCGAATGTACTAATTCTAAAGAGGCGGATCAATGTGCACAGGTAAGATAAATTTTTATATTATTAATTAAAATCGCGCCTCTAAATGTGCTTTAAATTGCTTTTTTCCATCTCTTTGTTGACAATATTAAATTTATAGAATCCAAAGAAATTATTTGACAGTAATTCATGCGCTTGTGTCTGCCGTGACACAAAATACTGCGATCATGGATTACGTTTCGATCAAGAGACGTGCTTATGTCAACCGGTATGTATTCTCATGTCTTTATATCGCATAACAATTTATATCCATTCGCATTTCACAAACAACCATTAAGACGATATCGCACATTATTACTCGAAATACAAGTCAGGGATCGTTCGTAAGTGATGTCCATCATTAGGTTATCATAAGATATGTTGTATGTCACTAGTGAACGATCTCAAACATACATCATGAAGAGAATAGAAAGTAGTTGATGGGAAATAGATGTAGACATGCATGGAATCTACTTTTTGTGTATATAAAATTGATTGGACTTTTTTCTTCATTTATAGACGGGCTAATTAATATAAATCTTTTGAAACTTGTATTTATCTTTAACTTGTTAGCAATGTAAGTATTGCGATTCGTGTGTGTGTGTGAGAAAGTGACTAATAGCAAATTTGCAACTAATTCTCATTAAATAATTTATTGTATGATCACAAGGTAGAATGTTAACTAATGTGCATATCCAATACTAACCTAATCGCTTTGCTTAATTTAATGATTTAATTTCTGACTGTAATTAATAATCTATGTAATTCTTTTTAGATAACCGATACTACTGATGAGGACGAATATTCCCTCCAGTTTGGGGAGCACTCATATTCAGTAATTAATGAAACATTTGAAGCAACAGACGATAACAAATATGAAACCGATGAAAGTATAACGACAACATCAGCATAATTAGTCACCAAGAATCGATCATTATATTTAATAATAAATATTTAAATTAAGTAAATGAATAGTTTGAAGTATTAAAGAGCAATATACTTAATTAAGTTTTAAGGCCATCACGTAAAAGTATTTTCTTCTCGCAACAATTGAGTATTTTATGTCGATTGATATTTTATATTGTAAGGAATAAGAATTAATAAGGAATTGTGACTATGAGAAACAATAAAATGTATAATTTGATAATAGAAAGTGCGAATGCCTTACTGGATGATTAATATTCTTTTCAGGCAATTGCGACATTGTAAAAGACATTCATAAAACCTTGTATTTCAGTAGATTGAGCTGTGAATTAGTCACAATTTTGGTTGTAAACAAAAATTTTCAAGCACAAATGTTTTTTTTTTGATTTTTCACTGTTTTTTGATACGTACCTTTGTTTCATCTACTTGCTAATAAAAGCTCCTTAATTAAAATATAATAACACTTGTTTTGCAATTGGAACAACTTAGAATTAGCAATTTATTAAATACAATTCACACATAACAAAGTTTTTAGTATATGATCGATTTCAGGGGCAGAAAGCTATGTCAAATATTAACGACAATCTGAGATTCAAAAAACGGGTGTTTCATACATCTTAAAAATAAAGTTTCACTAATATTAAGGCTGTTGATCAGCATGTTACAAAGCCTAGTTTAATGGGAATAAGGTGATTTATCACACAAATAAAATGTTTCTCATGAATCATGAAAATCACAAATTTCTCAACAGATTTTAAAATTTCAAAAGCAGTTCATCTTCGTTCAGTTCAGCTCAGTTTATTATAGTTCAATTTTTTGTTCTTTTTGTTGATTCAAAGCACTTTGTCTTTCAGTCTTTCAGGGGTGGGTGTCAGGTGGGGGGTGGATGTCAGGTGGGGGGTGGGTGTCAGGTAGGTGTCAATATATTTTGAGAAGCCAATGATTTGAGGGGTGCTGACAAGGTGGGTGTCAGTTGTGGGGGGAGTGACAAAGTGGGTGTCAGGTGAGGGGTGGGTGTCAGGTGGGGATTGGGGCAAGGGGGGTGTCAGGTATATTTTGTGAAGCCAATGATTTGAGGAGTGCTGACAAGGTGGGTGTAAGTTGGGGGGGGGGTCCGAATTTGAGGGGGTTTGTGGGAAAAGTTTGATGTCAGGAATAATTTGTGAAGCCATATAAAATTTTGTGAAGCCATGTGAAGTTTTGTGAAGCCATTCGAAGCTTTGTGAAAAGATTAAGGTAGTCCGAATTTAAGGGAGTTTGTGAAGCCATTTATAAAGTTTTAGTGGGATTAAGGAAATCCGAGTTTGAGGGGGTTGTGAAGCCATGTGAAGTTTTGTGGTAGGATTGACCTTAAAAACATTATGGTTATTTACGTCTTACAGTTATTTACATAATAGCAGGGTTGTTAAAACATATTCTATTTTACAGAATATGTACACATATCCAACACATTTTGCATGTTCACGTGTACAATGTGTGGCAGAATTCATATGTTGGCAGATAATATATGTCACACATTGCATATGTGCACATATTTTATGTGTGATGTGTGCACATATTTGATGTGTGACACATTATTTTGTGTCACATATGAAAATGTGTGATGTGTGACACATATTTATGTGTGTAGATATCATGTGTAAACATGCAAAATCTGCACATATTTATTAATTTGCGGGACTAAAGTGGTATTTTTTTGTAGAATTTATTTAAGAAATTATTGATATATAACCAAAACAGTCAAATACTGAATAAAAGAGTTAATTTTCTCCAAAATATGTTCATCAAACTGTAATTTTAAACTAATTTGATTTTATTTGTTGGAGAAATGAAGATTAAACTAAGAATGATGAGCTTCAGTTATAATCAATACTTTAATAGTAAAACTCGTGTCCCTTAATCACTTGTAAATCAATTTTAAGTCAAGTTTTCCGAAAATAAAGTCAAATTAGTTTAAAATTACAGTTTGATGAACATATTTTCGACAAAATTAACTCTTTTATGCAGTATTTGACTGTTTTGGTTATATATCAATAATTTTTTAAATAAATTCTACAAAAAAATACCACTTTAGTCCCGCAAATTAATAAATATGTGCAGATTTTGCATGTTAACACATGATATCTACACACATAAATATGTGTCACACATCACACATTTTCATATGTGACACAAAATAATGTGTCACACATCAAATATGTGCACACATCACACATAAAATATGTGCACATATGCAATGTGTGACATATATTATCTGCCAACAAATGAATTCTGCCACACATTGTACACGTGAACATAATTTTAAAAAAGGCCAGATTCTATTTTTAACCACCCTGCATAATAGTAATCAAATTTTAACCCTGATAAGAGGCGCCTCCGGATAGCCTAGTTTTTAAAATATTAGACTTTATTTTTCAAATATTTGAGTTCTTTGCTAGAAAAATGCGCTTCTGTCAGTCACGAGTGATCACGTCTTTACTAGTTTTTTTTTTATCGAAAGAGAAAAATCAAAATAGTTCTCATAAAATATAATTTTAAATTAATTTAAAGTAGATAGAGACTCTTGGAAGCAGTGAAAATAGATAGTTAATGATGTGATTGGATGTAGGAGACAGTGGCAATTGATTAAAATTCGATACATAATTCGAAATAGTGATAAGATAAGAAAAAGAAAAAAATATAATTTAATTTCATTATTTTTGAGTGATGTCTCGAAGAAGAAATAGTCGCAAAAATTGTTGTGAAGGAATTTTCTCACATTTATTAAGGATAAGATTTACTCCAGAGGAGCTTGAGCAACGCGATAAGTCGCGTAAAATTGACAAATTTCTGGAGAAAGATAAAAATTCCTTTCGAAGACAGGTAAATTTCTCTACTTACTACTCACTGTGCCTGTATATCATTTTAGTCGCATGATTTCCATGATTCTGATTCATCACTTTTTTTGTTTAACATTTATCGTTTGTCGCTACGATGGACATAACTTCACGAGAGCCAATTGTTTATTGTTTACACATTTTTTTTTGTTCATTATTGTGCCATTTTTCTAGGTGAAATTACTATTGCTGGGCGCTGGAGAGTCTGGAAAATCAACGTTCCTGAAACAAATGCGCATAATTCATGGAATCAAATTCGAGCCGGAATTGATTAGAGAATATCATCATGTTATTTATCAAAACATTGTAAAAGGTACCAAAAACAAGACATGCATTTATTGCCTGCCTGCCTCCTTTCTTCCCTTCATTTCCTTCTCTTTATTCTTTCCATTTTCACTCTCTCTTTTTGTTGTTTATTTAAAGTCCTCATTCCACTACATCAGCATTCTTTTTGCACTTTATTTTTTTATTATTTACTCAAATCATATGTGCCTGTGCATATACAAAGCTACTCATTCTAGACTCGATTCTGTCTTTACTTGTTTTTTTTTTTTTACTTTCATTGTCGCCAAACTGATCTTTCTCTGTTTTAGGGATGCAAGTATTAGTTGACGCACGGGAAAAATTGGACATAGCATGGGAACATCCAATGACAGAGCATGCAGCTAATCAAGCCATATTATTTCATAGCAGTAATGATTTAGATCTAGAAACATTTCGACAATACGCACCATTTATAAATCGTCTGTGGCAAGACAAGGCTATCAGAAAGGCTTATGATCGAAGAAGAGAGTTTCAATTGGTTCGTATTTTATTGCCTTATATTTGCCAATTTGTTGTTTGCTATTTTTGTTTATGCAAACAAATCATGCCCACATATTATATATATTATGAGTACGGACTGACTGATAGAATTTCTCTTTATCTACTCAGTTATTTTTTCCTTTACACAATTTATTTACCAAAGTACTTGATGTTGATTCTACATACAACTCCCATTTATCTTTCTCTGATTTCTCTTTTTAGAGCGACTCTGTTAGTTACTTTTTTGACGAACTCGATCGAATATCACGGATTGATTACGTTCCATCAAACAAAGATATTCTTCATTGTCGTAAGGCGACAAAAGGCGTCTTTGAGTTTACAATTAGAATACAAGTAAGTCACCAAGTATCAATTGCATTAAACTCGACCAGTTTGAGCTTTTATCAATGCAATTTCTATGCTTCTAAGGAACTGAAATTTCAGATGCTGCACTGAAAATTTAACGAACTTTTAAATTCAACAATTTTAGACGCTTCATGCTTCTTTAAATTCTTATTAAGCTGGAAAAGTCTGTGTTGATTGCATGTAATATGTGCTTTCATCAGCCACGAGTGATCACGTCTATTAAACTTATTTTCTAATTAATTGTTTGTGTACATTGCAGAACATTCCTTTCGTTTTTGTCGACGTCGGCGGGCAACGGACTCAACGGCAAAAATGGACCAAATGCTTTGATGGTTCTGTCACATCAATACTATTTCTCGTTTCGACTTCAGAGTTCGATCAGGTGCTTGCTGAAGATAGGTAAGACTTGCCAATAATTTCATGCAATTAATGATCCTTAATTGAGTATTTCTGATTGTTGTAGAAAAACAAATCGATTGGAAGAGTCGAAGAACATTTTCGATACGATAGTTAACAATACAGCGTTTCAAGGAATCTCAATAATCCTTTTTCTAAATAAAACAGATTTGTTGGCGCAAAAAGTAAAGAATCCTGAGACTGATATACGCTGGTATTATCCGCAATTCACAGGCAACCCTCACTCGATAATTGACGTGCAGACATTCATCCTACAAATGTTTTTGCGCGTTCGTAAAATTAACCATAATCACAGTTTGAAACCACCACAACCAATTTATCATCATTTTACAAATGCTGTCGATACACAAAACATTCAGGTTGTATTTAATTCAGTGAAAGACACAATATTACAAAGAAATTTGGCGAGTTTAATGCTACAGTGAACATTTCGTGAGGTGCTGTACATATGGATAGAAAGTAACTGAAACATGATATAGAAAAGTGTATATGATAATAATATCCAGTATTTGTCTAAATTCTTTTTTTTATGTCCAACATCTATCTATTTATTATAACCTTTTGTTTTCTCGTTTTAATTATGCTACATATTACAAGATATGCACAAACACTCAGCGCTCAAGAGATTTTCTTTTCTTTCTTTTTTTCATCAAGTTTAACAATTGAAAAAAAAAGAAGATAGCGAAATATACTTTGTGATGACCAAAAAGGAATGAGGATGATAAGAAAAAAAAGTTATTTCCTTTAAAAAGAAACTGTGTCAATGTATTTCATATTGATCAAAAAGAAAAAATTATTGTTTTTGTGTAAATAGATGAAATTCATTTTAATGTTAAGTATAATGCCACAAAAATATCACAATAATCCTAATTAACTCACACAATGAAAAAAAAAACCAAAAGAAAAGATTAAAAAAAGTGAATCTTTATTTTGAACTATCGAATAATTCGGCAGAAATAGCAAATTAATTAGTTATTTTTTTATTTTCTTGAATAATCATATAAAAAAGCTTTACATTCAGTTCTTATTCTTTAATTGACCATGTATAATTATGTTCAAAACGTAATAATGAATTAATAATATATAAAAACTTGTGAGACTAAAACATATTAATGATGATATCAAATAATGAAACGTGAAAAGAAACGAAAAAAAAGAAATAATTTTTGGTGCCTTTATTGGAAATTTCATAAGACTCAAAATAATAATTTGGAACTTCCTTTTTGATACGAAAATAAACACACAAGAAACTGATGAAAAATAACAAGCATTAAATGTCTTCGTAATGAATTATCACAACGCATTTTCATTTATACTCTATATCGGCTAAATCTGATTATGAATCAGATGAACTTTTAACAGGAACAAGAAGAGCTGATGGGGTTTTACTTCCGTATAGTATTATGTTTCTTATTTATTATCTACCGAGAATTTACGTTTGCGTTTAAAAAAATCAAAAAATTATATTAATAATTATTGTCTAATTCTAATATTACAAATTTTTGGAATTGAACCTTTGAGTTATGTGATTACTTATTAGAATCATTCGATTTCAGTTGTATCTTTGTGATTACTTATTAGAATCATTCGATTTGCAAATTTGTTTGATTAGGCAAGCTGTTAAATGTAAGAATACGAAGTAACAAGTCATAAATGGGCAATTCCACGGATGAGTGGAATTCAAGAAAAATGAATTGCAATTCTTCTTCTACTTGAAAATTTAAATTTTATAAATACGTTAAATTTTTTTAATAAAAATTTCATCTTTCTTTAAAATTTAATCACAATTCGTCGTTATTTACTTATTTTAACAAATTTTGTTGTTTATACAATATTAACTTGATATTTTTGACAAAAAAAATGTCCACTATAAGATCAATTAAATACAGGGAAAGCTTGAAACAACCAGAAAATCGCGAAAAGTATGAACAATATCTACTGAGAAGAAAAAAGAACAACCAGAATTACATCCATAAGCAACTAATGAACAAAAAGACAGCAAAAGTATTCATAAGGAAGCAGCATAAATAAGAAAAATAACTTCTATCAACCTGAATAAATTCTTGATTTAAAATAAAATTTAACGTATTATTGAATTTTGAATTTTTCAAAACTATTGATAAGACGCTTTCTGTTGTACTATTACAAAAAATATTGTCAAATTTTTGATTTTTCTCTTAATTAAGCAATACTAATGTGAATTTAAATATGGAGAATGATTAAATTTGATAAAATGCACAGGATATTAAGATTGAATAGACGTCTAGATGTTTAGAAAGTATAAAAATTCGGCTCACAAAATATAAATTCTACTTTTTGTAATAGTACAACGCTCAGAAAAAGTCGAATATTTCATTAATTTAAGCATTTAGAAGGACGCAAAACAACCATAACGGAAGAATTTACCGTTTTACATAAGTTTATTTAGTCATTGAAACGTCTTTATTGCTGAATATTGAGAAAAATTGATTTAAAGACGAATTTTTTGAAAAAATCAATCCGTGGAATTGCCCAAATCACAGTCTATATAGTTGGATTTAGAATCAATCTGAAAACTTTAAAAATGTCAGAAAAATTACTTCAATTTGATTTCTAGCAAATAATTGTTACAACTTAAGTGTCTTTAACTTATTACGTTCTAAAAACTCATTTTTCCGTGACGTAATGAGTGAAAGAGCCTTTAAATAAATTCTCTGCGGTTAAAAGTTAAGTTCCCGACTCATAAATACCAACTCCTCATTAGCTAGCCAAAACAAACCAATAAAATTCCAGTAAACACAATCCATTAATAATATACAAAACGAAGAATAATCTAAAGTAGGCAGAGATTGATATAATCTTCATCTAGAAAGCAGCACCTAAATTAGTATTTCTTCATGCTCCATTTTTATGACAAATATTTAGATAACAAATTCAAACATCACTTAATCTTTTAAAAATCTAAGTCAAGAAATTCGATTCAGCTTAGAGAAGCTTTGCCTTAACTGCATCAGTACAATACAGACGATCATTTATTTATCTATTCTCAATAGCCATCGCAACATAAGTATCCAATAAATTATAGCTGTTTTCAATGGTATATCTTCACTTTCAATCTTATGGCACTACAATTAACAACAAATATGAATATTTTTATGGTTTTTTGGGAGAGTTAATGATTTGACATACTTTTTGGATGTGATGAGTAATGGAAGTATTTGAAATAAATTTAGAAAAAAAGCTCCGGAATGAACTTAAAACTGTGTTTTATGGTTTTAATGATGAAATCTATATTAAGTCATTAAAAAAATAAAGCAATTAAAACTGAAAAATGGAAATGACATGTTAGCTCTTCTAGTTCCTGAATTTTGATGACAATAATGACTCATAAATCATGTCTTATATGTACCAATTATCTTGTACATCCAATTAATGAGCAATAACTGCCGATGAAAGTAAGGCGTCGTTCATAAATGATGTTTATCTTTTAATGGAGGGTATGCAGCTGTGTGATCATTTTCTGGTAACATTGGAACTGCATCACATACAATTTGGTATCAGTAGCTGAGTTTTTATGATAGGGGGGGGGGGGGTGTAAAAATATTTTACATAGATACATCATTAATGAACTGATCCCTGAAAGGAAAATGTGTTGAAAATGATAAAAATCAAGAAAGTGGTAAAAATGTAAACCGCATTTAATATTTTTGTAATAAATTAATTGCATTTGCATGTAATTTATGATATAATGATTCACTCATAGCAATAGTTAAAATAAAAACAACAAAAAATTACATTTGTATATTAAGTTGAGAGCTTTTTCATTATTTCTGTACTTACAGCAATGTCAAGTGATGTAATTTCGTTTCCATGTCAGCTTGTGGAATGCGTCTTCTGAAATGTTTTCAAAACATGTTTGATCAGATGCTGGAAGAGATGTATTTACATAATAAGACTCAAAAATTCATTTCAATTCTTTATTAATTCTTCACATTTAATTAAAAAAGGTCTACATTAAAAATTGTATGCTTCTTTCATTTACTTATGTCGTGTCACAATTCTTCATTTGATCATAAAAATTTAAGTAGTGGAAGCTGGGAATGTAAGAAGTGAATTTATTGTATCTTGCATCATAAATTGTGGAAGTTATTTTGAATAATTTTATACTTATTAATTGGTAAATACCTAACTACATACTGAGATATTAAAGAATATCTTAATCATCATCCGCATGCTATAAAATTACTCTATGGCTTCGTCTTCTTTTTTTTAAGTTTTTTAAAATTTAAATACATTCATATTTGTCTTTATTTTACATACATTTTATTAGGTAGCTTTAAAATACTTTTTTTTACTTCTTCTTCTTTCTCTTTTGTCTATTTTTATTCCATTTAAAAATTTATCATAATTTAAGCTTTGTGGATTTTTCATTTTAAAAAAAGACTTACAAAAATATTTTTATAGTATTTAATAATGAATTTGCATAAATTTCTTATAACTCGTTCTACAAACATTAGAAAAAGCTCGATGAGAGAGATGACGAGGTAGTGTATAGCATGTTGGAATTTTATTTATTTATTTGTAAAACAAAATGCGCTTCGGTTGATTTTCTGTCTTAGGTGTGGTAGACTTGACAATGGAATGTCATCGGAATGTTACCATAGGTGCTGCATTGCATTAATTAATTTTTGTGCAATTCACACTTCTGTGAGAAATGGTTTTACAACCGTCATTTGATTTTATGCTAGGAGTCAGGGGCGTATTATGGGGGAAATAGGGGTTAGAATCTCCTGATTAAAAAAAAATCATCGATTTGCTAGGGGGTCGTTCACTTATATATGACTAGGGTTGCAATATGTGATGACATGTCAAAAAAATATTTCCTGTGACACATGAAATTACGTCACACATTTTTTCTGCGATATGTCAAACATATTTCCTGTCAAACATATTCATGTGTCCACATATTTTAGCTGTCACATTTTTTATGTGTCACATATTATGTTTTTCTAGCATAAAATATGTTTTTCCCGTTTTTTTTTTGGAATCCAAATTAGATTAAAAAGGTCCAAAAATTAATTTTCTATCAAATTTGACTCTAAGCATATCATTAATGATAAAAAATCAAAAAATTGAAAATATTGAATGACAAGAACATTTTTTACTGCTTATAAATAACATTTTCCAATTATTTCTGCTCATTTTTTACTACCAGGAAAGGTTTCTTAAGGTCCAAAATTAATAAAATTTAAATTTTATCCAACTTAGACCGAAAAATCAAAAATTTATCAAATATTTATAAAAAAATATTTTATGCTTGAAAAACATATTATGTGACAGGAAAAATATGTGACACATGAATATGTTTGACAGGAAATATGTTTGACATATCGCAGAAAAAAATGTGTTAACATGTAAAATGTGTGACATAATTTCATGTGTCACACATAAAATATGTCACATATGTGCGCATATTCTGTAAAACATAATATGTTTTTGCAACCCTGCTTATGACGTCCGAATTTAACGGTCATTTTTCATAAAAGAACAACGGATTTCCAGGAATTTCTATCTTTTCTTCTTTTCTTGCTGACCCCCCCCCCTGGACGTCATAAGTGAACGGCCCCTAGAGTTTATTGAGTAAAAAAATCTCAAAAAGAGAAGCTACGCTAATAGTAGGACCCCCTTCTGAACTTGATTTGTTACTTCAATTTGCTGAGATACAGGGGAGTGGTTCTAGGTTTGAGCTCTGTGGTTTGGCCTCTCTCGTTTAACTCCCATTAGCTGCGAATCGCCCTAGCGCATTTTTGAATCTTGTTTTTTTGAGATACAGATTTCAAAGACCCCCTTCCTTATTCTAAAAACTGTTTATGCCCCCCGATACCCCTCAAAAAAAAATTCAAAATTAAATAAGCCGTTATTTCAAAAAATTCGATGCAAATACACTTCCTCAAATATTGTTTGTATATAATGCTATTGTCCAAAAGCAATACCTAATCTTAACTACTTAGCTAAACTAATAATTTTTTTCGTCATTTCTTTATTACTTGACTACACATATTAAACAAATTTCATAATAATAATAATATTTTTTTGTCTGTATCAAAAGAAATATCGATTAATTAATTATTTTTTTTCGTCATCCTTCAATTCGATTAAATTAAAGTCATTGAATTAAGTATTTTAAAAACATTTTAAAGTCAGAACTTTTAAGTTATCACCCATGTTGAATTAAATAATAAAATCAACATCACTAATCCTCGTCTTATTTGTTATGTGCATTATTAATTACTTGTGTGAATTACTTAGACTGACGTATTTCCGTTTGATTTTCCATTTCCATTAGCTTTATGTTCGGTGTCACCTGATTCGTCGTCAGTAACTTTACTGTCATGCTGCTCGTAATGCTCATGTGTTTTATCTTCTTCAGGTGCTATCTGAGCTTCTGAGTCGGGACTATTGGGATGCATGGAATCGCCTACAATGCAAAGTCTTTTGTAAATTGAAAAAAATCAATGGTGATATTGTTAATCGGGTTAGTCATGTATATGAGATATAATTTTGATATTTTCTCTTCCTCTCATTGTATACTTGAATTTATGTAAAATAATTACATATCTCATAAAGACATATTAGCTGGCCTGAATATTGTATGGTGCATGAATAAATATTGTGAACGTAATAATTTAGTAAAGCTCACCTGCAAAACACCAGCGCTTAGTGACGCGAGCGACCACAAGTAACGCTACTACGAGCAATACGAAAATAGAAATGACAGTTATACCGATAATTGGAACAATACCGAGCCCTGAGTCTATAGCGTGGAAAAAAAGTAAAGATTAATAATAAAAATAGAAAAATAAAATTAATCAAATCAGTTTCATGACAAGATTGTGAAATTAATAATTACCGTCTAATTCTTGTGAGCCGCCGATGCGAACTGAATAATCATTTGCTCCAAACTCGTTGCTTGCACGTAGCATATATGTTCTCAATGTGTCTTCGAGTGATAGATCAATTACTGTTAACTTTGCAATCCATCTACCTTCTTCGTCTTGTTCGGCTGCGTAGACTTGATACTTATTTGTTTGTCTTCCTTCATCGTAGCTATTTCCTTCAATAGTCCATTGAAGACGTGGTTTTGGGTTGGAACGAAGTCTCAAAACAATATCAACTGTACGACCGATTTCTAATCCTGAAATGTACAATTCATCTCGACTAAGAGCCATCGGTTGATAATTGACATTTAATTGCATTGATGTATTTGTGTATCCATTATCGAAGGCTTGATGATCTAGTCGACACACCAATGATTTAAGATTGTCATCGGCTGAGAGTCTATGTGAAACCACTGATATCACTGTGTCTTTTTCATTATTGTAGAATTCTTGATTCTTTGGAATGATTCGTTCACCGCCTAAGAACCATGAAACTTGAGCATGTGGATGACCATCACGGTACTCACATTCTGCTTCCATCTCTTGACCTGCTTCTAATTTTCTGTCATTTTGTACAAAGAGTATTGGCTGCTTTGGAGGTCTTGCAATCTCAATTGGAATAATTCCAATAATATCATCGGAACCATCACCTAAATCTAATCGACAAGTCACATTTCCTTCAAGTTCTCTATTCAACTTTTCGATCGTTACACCACACTGTCCATTCTCAAGTCCTGTTCCAAAATATTTATAATTTGGTCTTGCAGGAAATGAAGGACTCAACTTTGGACGATCTTCATTTGGAAATTCAAAAGAACATCGATCAATAGGCTTTCCAAACGTACACAGTAGATCAACTTTTTCTCCTTCTTGACCAGTGACTTTTTGGGGTGTTGTACTAGCAATTCGTTGGCAATGAACAATTGAAATGATTGCTGCAAAGATATACAATGTTATATATTAAATTACGATAAATTATGGAAAATGATATTGAGTTAGGAACTGATGAAATAAATTTGCAAATAGAAAAGTTTTGTTTTGTTTTTTTTTTCTCGTCCATACACAATAAGAATAAGCTGCCTTATTCATATGTTAAATGGCAAACAATCACGATAAGTCTCTTTTTGCATAATAATAAATACAAGGTATGTTTATAAAAGAGCGTTATACGCTCAATATTGGTGTCAAGTTTTCCACGTGAACTACTGCGATATGGGAACTGCTTTGTTCACTTGTTTGTGGCTACTTCTAGTACGAAAGTCTTTCCAACAATAACAAACCATTTTTGATTAGAATATAAATGCTATCATTGTATGTTTACCATGCCAGTCAACAATTTGCGAAACAACTAGCTTTGCAAATTAAATAGAAAAGTTTTGAGTCATCTTTTTAAGTTTGGCAACTTAAACAGCTTGCGTGTTTGATTCAAGAATGCCCTAAACTTCATGAAAGATTCAAGAACATCAATGTTATTATTCAAATTTGGCAAAGGACAACATCCAAAAATTTAGAGCTTTGTGACACTTTCACTAAAGACAGTTTTTAAAACAGATTAGGATATCCCAATTTGTGGACTACATTCATAAAGTGAAAGACCCCTAAGGGGCTGTTCACTTATTACGTAACGCGAAAAAATGACTTCTTAGACCCCCCCCCCCTCGTAACAAAATTTGTATGGAAAAAAAATTTCCTTGTTTGAACCGTAACAAAATCTTAGACCCCCCCCCCCTAAAAGCGTTACGTAATAAGTGAATGGCCCCTAAGTGAATTAGCAGAAAAAGTAGACATTAAACTTCTGTAAAAACGATCATCATTAATCAATTAAATTTCAAAGGTGTTGCTAAACGCCGTGATTCACTTTACCTTGCTGAGAAATGCTTTGTCTTCAAAAAACTCATAGATGTTTTGAAAAACAGCCACAAAAAAAAAATCATTAATGAGCATTCGCGTAATTTTATTTAAATGTTTGAAGAAATTAAAAGAGTAGAGTCTCTAAATGCACATTCAGATGTTGAGCAATGGCACTATTATGTTTCTAATTGAAGCAGTTGAATTGAGTTGCTCGTACAGCACATAAAAGGGGGACACAATAAAATGTATAAATAAGAAATTACTCATGAATGACTTTCAAAACAATTGAAATCTTTTGTTCATTCTCGTGATAAATATTTTTTTTTGAGGTAGACAAAATTGCTTAATTAAGATTTTCAATATTTTATTGATCAAGTGACAAAAATTTTCACAGTTGTCGACCATACCCGCCGCAAAATCATGGCCGTAATGCAATTTAAATTAAATTCTTCATCAGCAGCTGGATTGCGCAAAGTTTCCGTGCTTACAATACAGCTCATATAGCTTAAGCATTAGTTTGAACTCAACATTATGCGCTTTGATGCCAATTATCTGATTTTTCAGTTGGTGATTACTCAATATTTTGCTTTTTGCATGCTTTTTTTTTCTCATTCTCTGAATCATACTCGATTTATTTTTGGGGTCATTCACTTATGATGTCTTGGAATACGATCAAGGACGTGAGGAGGGGATGTAAATATTTGTTTAAAGTTCTGTCTCGTTATTTAAGGTTATAGAGTCACCAAGCTACTATTTTCATATTTTCTGATTGATCATCATTTAGATGACACCCCTTAGACCAAAAGAAGGGCTTGAAACTTCAAGAGGTTGACCCAAAACGTTATCAAACCATAGACGTTACTTATGAACCATCCCTTATTACTATTTTTGCTGTTCCATTCCGTCTTTCAATCTCAACATTAAAGCAGTTCTTTTGTATGAAGCGAATTACTGTTTTACTGAATATTATGTATGATGAATTTTTTTTATGGCAACGAAATGAGTATATGCGCGCATTTATATATTGCATTATACTGTTAGGCATTTAAGTGATCGCTTATAGCATTGCAAATTTTTTTTTCCTTCTTTTTCTCATCTACTTCGATTCATTCTGGAGAAACAATTAGGGACGGGTGATTAGGAGTTATCGGCATGTTATGTTTTTATAAATATCTTATTAGAGTAACAGAAAAATTAATAATATGAAAAAAAATGGTGCTCGTCAAAAGAGAAATCGAGCCCAACAGCCACATTATACCGTGCTATGGCTTTTTTTTTCTTCCTCTCCCGTAAAACTTCTTTCAAGCAACTTTGATGAATAAAAAAAAAGTACGATTGATTGATCACTGGCTGTCGATAGCTGTGAAAAAAACTTCAAAATGGAAATAATGAAAAGTTTCTTGAGGTAGAAGACTGTACTGGCTACGAAAAAAAAACCATAATCAGTTTTGCACTGGAAATGAAATAATCGAGAGCTTCATTCGACACAAACGTCGAAAACAGCAAGAAGAAGAAATAAAAACGAGAAAAATGTGATCATTAGTGCTCAATGATTATTTCACTTTCTCACTTTTTTTTTAAATTTATTTATATCCAACAGTCCATTCTTGGAAGTCGTCATACGAGATTCAATGGTACAATTGCAGGCCACTAAACCAGATTGCAAATTTTCATTTTCATCGCGCCAATATTAAATTACGGGAGTGCTATATAGTATTTTATCGTATCACAAAATTGTGGCAAGCGGATGAATCTTATGCTTCAGTTTGCCTTGACGAACAATTGATGTATCATAAGTCGTGTGTAAGGTTAGGTTAGATTTCTAAATGATTTTGCAAAAATTAAATTAAATTGAATGAATTCGGATTATCTTTGGAATCTGTAGCCTTCATAAGAGCTGTTGATTGGGGGTCGTTCATAAATTATGTCCAATAGAGACGACGTACTCTAATGACGAGATAGCTGTTCAGATTGATACTCACACTTTGCTAAACTTTCAGAACCACTCTCTTAACCCCAAAGAAGCGAAAAATGTGCAAAGTCCAACATTTAAAAGAACCAGAAAGGTATTTGACACTTATTCCATATCTTATTAACACGTGTGTAAAAGCTTCATGTCAAAGTAAGGACAGAAAGCGTCCAATAAACCTCATTTACACCCGAACATCATTAAAAGACGATCCCAAAAGCATACACAATGTCATAAAATGCACCACAGCCATTCACCTATGATGGTATTTAACTTATTTCATCTGCTTCATCGCAAGATCGTAAAACAACATTAAAAACTGGGTGTGTTGTATGTGTACCACATGGATGAAGCAATTGAATACTACAATCGAGCATGGCTTATTCAATTTTTTTTTCTTCATCTCATTCTCATGTTACCGTGTGCTTTTGCTCTTTTTGATTTCCTCATGCCATTTAACTTTCGTTATTTTTACTTGCTTTACAAAAAAATATATATAATATTATATTTATTAAGCAAAGATCAATAAGCAAGCAAGTAAGTAAGTAAAAGGAGGAAAGAACGATCGCGAATTGAGGGAGTGAAAGGGAGACGAAGAAGTACGAGAGTTAGAGATTATGTTCAAAAAATCGTGGCTTTTCTTTCTTAGAAACGACTGACATATAATAAAGTTTTTTTAAGAGGCTTTAAAGACGGTTAAAAGGTAGTTTAAAGGCAAGAAGAAGAAAAGTTATACTTTTTTGTTTTTTTTTGTAAAAGCCAAACATGTGACGTTGATCCATCATGCTAGTGTGTGTTTTGCTTGTATATTCTCTTCTATTTATTATTATCATCATGGCAGAAAGACAAGCAAGCAATGGAGATGAGAATTGAAAACAGAGAAAACCCGTTCATGCTGTTTCCAAATATCAACAAGCTAGTATTTGTTACCGCGCGTTTCTTCCTCTCATTCTGTGCCGTTCAAATAAGACTTTTTTTTTATTCTCTGGAGTTTCTTCAACCTTCATTTAGCTCATTCTTCTTTATTATTTTTTTAACTATTATAACGAACATAATCTAGGTATATCTTCAAGACGATAGAAATGTTTTACTTTTTAACGTTTTCTTTTCCTTCTTTTATCTTTCTATTCTTCAATTCTTTTCTTTTTTGTAACGAATTATTACTTAGAAATTGTACTACATTCTGTCCACATCTACATCTGTTGATGAAAGTAAAACTCAAAAGTCTCTTGTCTCCATATCCTGAGGAAATTATAACGAACTTTTTTAATGCTCTGTCGTGAGTACTAAGAAAATAAGTAGCTGTTTTTCTAGTCTTTGATGCCATTTCTCCTTTGAGACATTTTCGGTATCATTATTGAAAATTGAGCTTTCTGACTGTCGAATGTTTTATGCTTGTGTAAACAGTCACTCGAGTCGTTGCTTTTTCGCTTTAACCCAATTCTGAGGAAAATGAAATCTCATTCTTATGATGATGCTTTAAATCAATAAACACAATTGTGTCGATATGAATGATGAAAGCTATGACTATATTGCAGTTTCTTAAAATCATGAAATAGATTCTTGGAAGTGAATCAGAAATGACTAATAATTTATAAACTATTGCAAATAAGTTTAATTTAATAAAAAGTTTTACATTAAGGGTCAAAAATTGAACGTGTGATTCAAACTATTCTCAATCTATAAGATCTATCGCTGAGATTGTTGTCGGGAGAGTAGGGAATAGTTTTAACTTCTGGAGTAGCTTTCTAGGTTATTTTCTAGTCATTTATCACGTCTGATTGTCAAAAACTAATTTGAAGTTACAATCTAATTCATGTAATCATTCATTTTCTTTGGATTATCAAGCACAGCTCTAGTCTATTATGGCAAACTTTGATTAGTAAATGAAATTACATTCATCGAAAAAAATTGAATTTTCTGCCCTTCACTTCCTCTATTTTGTAAATTTCATAGATATTATAAAATACAGACATGACTGTTGACTAATCTACGGGTTTTATCTTATTTCATAAACTTGATATTTTGACAAATTATTACAAATCTTTCAATTATCAGAATAAATATTTATTACTTAATATTTTAAAGCTATAAAATGTTTAATGATTTATTTTGGAAGCTTTAAATCTATTATTTGATTTCGTTCACCAACGGTCTCTTTAATAAAGTCAGTCATAAAACTTGTCTTCATCTTCTTACAAAATACTTTGTTTAATTGCTCTAGTAAAATTTTTGATCGCAGTTGACATTAATGAAAATATTAAATTCTCAAAAAATAATTTAAAGGTCTATCCACAAAATGAAATAGTATCAAAGATCAATGGCACGTTTTTTGTGAATTTTAATGCGACATAAATTATTTTTGTACACAAGGGATTTAACTCTTAAGTTCAATTTTATTTCATGACTTTATTTGGGCATTAAAAACTTTAAGACTTAATGTTGAGTGTCTGAGAGATTGCACTAAGGATACTTAAAATGAGGCAATCAGGAGAACAAACTGAATCTTAGGAAATCAAGACTCAATGATTGTAAGTAGTAATGAATAGATTTTTACGAAAGTCGAAAGTTTTTTCAATTAAGATTCTTAATCAAATTTTGAATTAATAACAAATGTGTCTTTATAAATACCTCTTAAGTTTAAGTTCCCAATGTTGTAATCAAAACAAGATTTATTGTAACTTAATACTTTAAGCAATTTCCATTAAGTTTAGAAATTTTCAATATTTTACAAAATCCACAAACTAGCTTACTTTGATGAATCTTAAAAACTCTTAAAATATAAAATTTATGACTTAAGCAGGTTCAGGCATAAAACTTAACCAAAACTCTAAAGTAAATGGCTGTAAATTTCCACAAATTTTTCTACCTGATAACATCAATATTGCTAGAAATTTCTTCAAAGCAGTTCCGACTCAATTTAGACTAAGTAAGTGTTGGAACTGTCTGTTGTTGCAGTAATTTTTCAATCATTAAGTTTTATTGAAAAGTATTCAATAAATTGACACCCATCAGCCGATAGAAATGATGGCTCATTAAGCTTACAAAAATGCGTCAGAAAGACATTAAAAACTACAACATTATTTGTTACTTCCCCATACTTCATCCACACACTTCATAGGGCTTGTGTGATAAAAAAAAAATTGTACGTTGCTTGGTTGCTTTCTTTCGGGCGTTAACAGAAATGTGTTTGTGTCCATAAAAGAGTACAATAGCTTGATGTATAAAAAATAGTCAGATGGAACGAATTTAAAATTTGTTTTTAAAAACTTCATAAATTTTTATTATGCTCAATCTACACAGCATTGCTATATCCCGGGTCAAGTGGATTTCTCTTAAAACCACATTAAAATAAAGTTTCACATTCGCATTCTTAAATATTTTTTTTTATGTCGCTGACTAGTAAGTGAGAGATGTAGGAATGAAAATTAAAAGTGACATGTGATCAATTGTGACTGACTCATTAAAGTAAGTCAGTCATTTTTACATATTCAATTGAACATTCTAAGTCTTATTGCATATTCCGTTGAATCTATCACATACACAGTTTTTTTCATATGACTCATCAATGTTGTTGTTTGTTTCATTTTCGGTACAGTCAGAAAAGATTCAAACTCATCCATGCTTCACATTATTTTCATATTTATTTTATGTCATTTTTTCCCTTCCATTAAAGATTTGTGTCATCATAAAAATTATATTTTTTTGTGCCTTTTTCATGAATCAAGTCATTTATCTATTTATTTTCTCATGGCATAAAGCGTAGCATGCATAATGGCTAAGTATACAGCATGAACGCACATGTTTATTAATGGACAAAAGAAATGATTTAATGTGAAGTCTCGCTTGTATTTATCCATAAAATTTCTCCACATATTTAGTAGCTGCGGAGTCAATCGTTAACTTGTGGTGCAATCTAATCGACACCATTCATTAAAAAGTCGATTGATTATGTGCTTCTTATCGTGCATACAGCTTTCATACTTTCTTTCCATCTACTACTTCTTCTTCTTTACCTTCTTGTTCGTCATGTTCTCCTCTCAAAACCAAAATAGAAATATGAACAAAAGTAGTTTCCAGCAGCGGCAATTGATTACGAAAAAAAAAATATTATGAGGAGAAGAAATTTTGATTCAGTATCTTGGAGATTAGTGAGCTGCTGGGTGATTCTGCTTCGTCTTCTGGAGTACCGTATCTATTTGGTTCACCAGAACAGGAGAAAAAAAGATCGACAACTTCTTCGTACTGGGGAGAAAACAGCAAAACATCAGAGCAACAAAAGACAGTTTCCGTAAACACGGAAAGCAACAACAACAAATCTCAACAAAAATCAAAACCACCTCCAATTGTCATCAGCACAGGAGGAGCTGGTGAAATCAAGAGATTGACGAATGAAATAAACAATCAACCTGGAAGTTTCTTAATTGAGACCAAAAAGGGCAAACAAGGAACAAAAACGGTAACAACGGAGAGTTGGGATTACTACGAGAAATTCATCCAACTACTCAAAGACAAAAAGCATCACTTCCACACATACTCCAGCCAAGAACCACTGAAGAAGTACGTACTCTATGGACTCCCAGATATGGAAATCAGTGAGTTGGAGAAGGAACTTCAAACCGTAAAAATCACACCAGTAAAAATTGTCAAAATGACAATGAAACACAAAAGACACGAACAAGACGACGACCAGAACTACCTCGTGTACTTCAAAAAAGATGTAGAACAAGGTGGAAATTTCCTGGAATTCCTCAGAAAAATCAAAATTGTCAGCAGTTTCAAAATTAAATGGGCTGACTACAAAAATAGACAAGCTGGACCATCTCAATGTTCGAAATGTCTGCAGTTTGGTCATGGACAAAACGGTTGTAACAAACCGTCCGTTTGCTTCAGATGCTCTGAGCAACATGACTCGAAAACGTGCCAGTACATATCGAAAGAGACCAACAAGGTTCCACTCGAAAAACTCAAATGTTTCTTCTGCGGTGAAAAACATACAGCAATTTTCACAGGTTGTAAAACCAGACAAGAAATAATTGAAAAATGGAAATCAAAATCACAGAATGGAAACAACCAAAATCAAAACAAAACAGCAGGCCATTATTCATATGGACAACGGAGAAACAATCCTCCAACACCGCATCGTCCTGAGAGATCAACCAGAAACGTCCAACATGCACCAAAACCTCAATGGAGAAAGGAGTATATGGAACCATCAACATCTGGTACACAAAAGCCTGTTCATCAAAAACAAGTTCCAGTCAACCACAAACCAAGGAACACAAATCCTCCTCCAAATCACAAACCCTCAAATCAGGGAAATAAAAATAACTTGAACAACCAACAAAACAATAAAGAAAGAGGAAAACATTGGAAAAAGAATCAAAGAAAAAAGCAAAACGAGCGCATTAATAACAATCAACATCAAAAACCAAAGCAAGATGTTGAGCTTATGGACTCAGAAGACATCAGTGCAACAAGTCAGACCTCGAATGAAGTCTTCCCAGAACCTTCATTCAGTGTTGAGGTAGTGAATCGAAACATAACAACTAATCAACAAGCTCAAAGCACCAGCACAAGAGATAAAAACATCTCAGAAATAGAGGAATCAAAGTGCAAGTACCTTATCAGCGAGCTTCTCAAATTAATCGCCAAAAATCCAGAGTTCATCGACGAAATACTCCAAGCAATCGGCTCAAGTGCCAAAAACACCGCATACAATAATGGATTGTAGACAACAAAGTATCAACGTCCTCTACTGGAATGCTAACGGCCTCACTGACAAAATGTTAGCATTTCTCGACTACCTAAGCAAGCAAAACGTCGATGTTGCTTGCATCTCAGAAACATTCCTAAAACCAAACTCAAAAATTGACTCACATCCAGACTACGTAATTCATCGATTGGATCGCGTGGATAGACCAAAGGGTGGTGTTGCAATCATCGTCAAAAGAAATCTAAAACATCAGCTTCAACCAAGCTACAACACAAAACTAATGGAATGCATTGGAATCAAAGTCTTCATCAATGACACGGATAGTTGTCACATCCTCTCAGTCTATCTCCCAGGAGGAAGCAAAGGAGGGGAAATAGATCTACATCTGAGAGATGACATCAACAAAATAACAAATCTGAGAGGAAATTACTACATCTGTGGAGACTTCAATGCAAAACATCGAGAATGGAACTGCAACGTTGCAAATAAATCAGGAAATATTCTTCAGGAAATGTCAGGAGAGTTCATGATCTACTTTCCTGACTCGCCAACGTACTACCCAGAAGATCGAAACAAATCAGTGTCAACAATTGACCTGATGCTCTCGAATTCCAACCTCGAAACAACAGAACTTCAATGCACAGAGGCAATGAGTGATCACTGCGCTGTGTATTTCCAAATCAAAACATCAAAAATCGGCAGAACTGAAAATACAGTCTACAGATATGACTACAAAAACGCAAACTGGAAAAAGTTCAAAACACAAATTTCACGCCGCATTGAAGACAACATTGGAGAAAATTCTTGCAATACAACAGATGAGATCGAGAATCACATTAAGATTCTCTCTGAACTCATCATGGAAGCGAGGAACTCAAGTGTAAAAATGAAAAAGATCAAGTTCGAATCAACTAAACTCACACCGGAGATTAAAGATCTAATCAACACAAAAAGGAGTCTTCGTCGAAGATGGCAGAGAAGCAGAGATAATCAACTCAAATCTGAATTGAATTATCTGCAGAGAGTCATCAATGAGAAAATTAAAGAACTCAAAAACAAAAACTGGAATAAGCGTCTCTCAGAGATTCAACCGTCAAACCAAACAGTTTGGAGAATAGTAAAATTTTGCAAAAAAGGTTCAAAAACAATGCCTACATTGACAAATCTGGGTAAAACGTTCATCACCAACAAAGAAAAAGCCAGCGCACTCAGCGAGTATTTTCGTGAAGTTCACGAAAATCCTCTGGAAAAAAACGATCCACAACATACACAGGAAGTAAACAACACAGTCAAAGAAGCATTGGAACAAGACAATGATGAGAATCCAGAACTAACAGATGTAAACGAAATCGTGAGCATCATAAGAAATCTGAAAAATCCAAAAGCTCCGGGACTAGATGAAGTCAACAACATACTCATCAAAAATCTTCCTGAAAAAGGTTTCGAATACTTGAAATTCATCATCAATTCGTGTCTGAAACTCAACCACTTCCCCAAAGTTTGGAAACATGCAAAAGTGATTCCTATTCCAAAACCTGGAAAACCAGCAAATGAGCTAAGCAGCTACAGGCCAATAAGTCTACTCAGCTCAATAAGCAAAATACTGGAGAGAGTATTACTGAATAGAATCAACGATCATCTTGAGGATAACAACATCATCCCAAACCAGCAGTGCGGCTTCCGGACTGGAAGATCAACATCTCACCAGCTCATCAAAGTGATCAAATCAGCAAAAGAAAACTTAAACAACAAAAAGTCAACAGGCATGATCTTCCTGGATGTAGAAAAAGCATTTGACAGAGTCTGGCATAACGGACTCTTGTACAAAATGCTATACCTGAGATTTCCACTGCCACTTATAAAAACTGTAAGATCTTTCCTCAGTGAAAGATCTTTCGCAGTTTTTATTAAAGGTCAGTTCTCAGAAATCAAGGTAATCAAATTCGGAGCGCCACAAGGAGCAGTGCTTTCACCAACTCTCTACAACATCTTCACGTATGATGTTGTTAGAGAGACAACCAACAACATCGGTCTTTTCGCAGATGATACAGCACTGTATCATTCTGCAGAGAACTCGGCCGATATTGTGACACATCTACAGCACACAGGAAGAAAAGTTCAACAATACATGAACAAATGGAAGATCAACCTCAACAAACAGAAGACTCAAGCCTTATTCATCACAAACAGGCACTCCAGGCAACTACCAGGAAATAACATCAAATTTCTCAACGAAAACATCAAATGGGAAACAGAAGCTAAATATCTGGGAATGGTGATCGACAAGAGAGTGACATTAAAGCCGCATGTGGAGTATGTGACCAATAGGGCTCACACCGCATTAAGACAGCTTTATCCGCTCATCAGCAGGAACTCACAACTCGACGTACGAAACAAACTTCTCATCTACAAGCTAGCCATCAGACCAATATTCACATATGGTTGTCCAGCGTTTGGAAGCATGGCAAAAACCCATCTTCAAAAACTTCAAGTACTGCAAAACAAATTCTTGAGAATTGTTCTCAATAAAACAAGATATGAAAGGATCACCGATCTTCATACAGAAGCGAAAATACCGTCCATCGAAGACTACGTCGGAAAGTTGCAAGCGAACTTCAACAGTCGTCTTGCATCTCAAAACACCGAATAAATCAAATGAAATACAAAAGAAAGTAAAATCCGTAAATGAAATCAAAATTAAGAGACAAAAGGCAAATTGAATGCCTGAAACCTTAAAACAAAAAGCAACAAAATGTATAGAAACTTTGTACATACTTAAATTTAAATGTAAATAAATAAAAAGTTTAATTTAAAAAAAAAAAAAAAAATCGACACCATTCATTAAAAAGTCGATTGATTATGTGCTTCTTATCGTGCATACAGCTTTCATACTTTCTTTCCATCTACTACTTCTTCTTCTTTACCTTCTTGTTCGTCATGTTCTCCTCTCAAAACCAAAATAGAAATATGAACAAAAGTAGTTTCCAGCAGCGGCAATTGATTACGAAAAAAAAAATATTATGAGGAGAAGAAATTTTGATTCAGTATCTTGGAGATTAGTGAGCTGCTGGGTGATTCTGCAGATAAGGGGACTTTCAAAGGTGATGCTGAGGGACATCATGATGCGGGAAACAATTGATGACGTTGTTTACCCCTCAAGCTGATTTTAATTAATAACTGGGAAACTTTTGACTTTTATATCCCAACTTCTGTGTATGCAGTATCCCAAAACTCAATAACCCCCCAAATTTGAATAAATGAACGGTTCATAAGATAAATGAACAATCCATTGAGCATAATTTAAAGAACAGTCTTTGAAAAATGAATAATTCATGTCTGATATTTACGATAAAGGCAGTTACTCGACTCCTTTAAACTTTCTTGGCTACAACTATGTGGAATAGCTTACTTCTATGTGACGGATCAGGTAAATTGAAATAGGAGTTTGCGATGACTAATAATCCAAACTTTCTTATTATAAAAAGCCTGCCGTAAATCACACCAAGCATAAAAAGCTAAAAATATCGATTCAGCATAAAAATACATTCACAGAATCACCCAGCAACGTCATCATCATCATAATCATCAACAGAAGTGGTATCAACAACAAACAACAGTAAGAAGAAGAAGACTGAGCAGCATAATTTGATAGAGTGAGACAGCATCATACGCTGGTCATTTCAATATTAACGGTTATCCCATTGTTGTTTCGGTTCTCTAATGTAAAAATGTGAAAGGTGAAACACCAACACAAAACAGCATGAAATGCATGAGTGGATAGACACAAAGCATTTTTATACAAAGTTACTTCTATTAACATAAACTTGATATATTTTTTAACACATAAACTCTTTTTATATAGCTAGTTGAAGAAGTTGTTTAATAGTCGCGGGAAAACGCCCTGTTTGCTGATGCGAAACCCATGAATTCCTTATTCAATTGTCAGGACAAATTCTCCACATCATAAATTTATACTTTTTTTTTTTGCCTGCACTTAAAAATAGGAGCGTCCTAAATATATATTTGCATTTCAACCCATTCTCCCCAAAAAAGAAAGAACGAGATTCGTATTTATGACGGGCCTAACATGTACATGCTAAATAAATTTTCATTTTGGCTAATAGATAACAGTTATGGAACCAAAAAGAGTCACACATACATATTACTTATTCCTTTCATGGAATTTATTCCTTTCTTAGCATTTATTATTATTTTAAAAAATTCAAAGCACATGCTTTTCCATGCCTCACTATTTTTTGT
This sequence comes from Chironomus riparius, assembly GCA_917627325.4. Classification (NCBI taxonomy): domain Eukaryota; kingdom Metazoa; phylum Arthropoda; class Insecta; order Diptera; family Chironomidae; genus Chironomus; species Chironomus riparius. The sequence goes on from OU895877.1 coordinate 45,979,451, forward strand.
TTTTGCAAAATTCTAAAAAAAGGTTAAGGCTGGCAGGTATTGCAGAGAATAATGAGAAGGAGAGAAAGACAAAAGAACGAATTGCAAGTTTATTTACCTGCTTTGAATTTTTAAGGAGAATTGAGATGTGTGTTACCTGTTGAATCTTCTTATTCCTTTTTTTTTACATATTCTTGGGACAATGAGGGAGTCACAAAGAGGAGTGAATGTGTAACTCAGAAGTTATAAAAGTGTCACATGTGCTAATTAATATAGTCACAACTCATATTATGATTGTCTTTGAAGCTATGAGAAACTAGATTTTGGGTGGGTCGCATAGGCTGTGCTGTATAATTTAATAATTGTATGATTACTTTTTTTTCACGCATGGTAATGTCATGTTTTAGTAATGAGAGAAAGAAATTGAATTGCAATGTGCTTTTCCCGGAAAATTGTACCTTTCCTGTTATTTATAGTTACTTCTTTACTCATTTCTGTCTCCCTTGTTCTCAATGCTCATTTTATATGGATGTGATCTTCTTTTTTGTGATTTTAAGACAGGTTTGCGTAGCTTGTGACTGCATTTTGTCTGGCAATTTTAGAGATGATAGATTTAATATTAAGAATTGACACGTATTTTGATCATTCAACTGCCAAATTATGAGAAATGAAGGTTTTTGGGGTCGCTCAAAATCAAAATTTATTTAAAAATTGCATTCCTTGATCTTTCTTTCTTATTGACACGTGTTTTAGCTGTGGACCTTTTATCTGATCATACACTTATGAACTATGTCTCCAAAACTCTTTGTCAGTGTTTCTCAAACTGGGTTACAGTAAATTATCTCTTTGGTGAAAATTTAATGTGAAACATTTTAAGGTTATGAGGATACAGGTGTGTCGTGGAGCATGGGTTGAGAAGCACTGGTATTTTTAAAAGATTAATGTATAGTAGGAATCCTACCTCAAAACCCACCTCAATTCAACTGAAGAGAGAATTTTACTTATTTCTGGTCCATTACCTAATTACTCGGTAACGGTAAGGTCTTAAGTTAATACATAAAAAGCTTGAAAGGCTCAGTCTTTTAAGTTGAAGGCACTAAGATTGTAAAATCTATTGTCTCATACCCTTTAAACCTTTAGATTAAAGTGATATCGGAACCAACAGAAGTGTAAATTTTACATCGGTAGATTTGCCTTTAAATGGCTTGATACTTCATATTCTACTTCCCTAATACCACATGAAGCTTCTTGATGAATAAATTCTAAGAAAATATTGAGAATTAGTGCATTAAACTATAATTTTCAGCAACCTCATTCTTAAATGAACCACAAACTCAAATTTAGACTTTAATATTATCCAGGTAAATGCGCTATAAAGCCACATCCACGCGGTCAGTCATTTTAACTGAAAATAATTCTCTTCTCTACAGAGACGCGTTGTAAATGGCAACAAAGATTGAAAATGATAGATTAGACACCATTTAAACATTTTGCATAAGTCTATTCATGAACATTTAATTTCTCCTTTTTGGAAGTTCTACTTTTTCTATTCTAAAGATGAATACATTATCTTGTCTATTGACAGAAAAATAAAATAATTCTTGGATGGCATCATTCAACGAAGCACGAAAAAAAAAACTGTTGAACTTTTTTTTCACACATTTGCCGTCTCTTTCGTGCGTGTGTATATTCCACAGGTATCAATATTATTGCTTTACTCACCTACGAAAATAGCCGCAACCATCGGAATTGTATCCAGAATAGTTCTTCGTTGTTTCACCATTTTTGTGTGATATTTTTTTATGTAAATTAAACTGGCACTGATAAATATTAATTGACTTGTCTCAATCTTTCTGAATTTCCTTTTTAAATTGTGTCTTTTATGGTCTTATTTTTTTTTAAAGAAAGAAAAAGTTACTTTTTTTCTGTACGTAAAGAGAAACTTCAGTACATTTTCTATTTCGCTCTTCTTATTCTTTATCAGAAATTAGGTGTGGATGTATTTTTTTTATCAAATCATTAAGCTGCGGTCTCCTTCTAGCTGCACTGATTATTTATTGCTAATTTTATGAAATAAATTCTTATTTAAAAATCTCTTTTTTTCTGTCCACTAATCCTCAACAAGCTTGCCGGAATGAATATTTTCACGTCTTTCTTTACTCAATGACAACCTGTTACTGATGAATAAGATTTTATGGTGAAAAGGGTACGCTTTGGAAATTTTGTAGCTGCGGTGAGTGACGAGGGGGTAGGCGTATGGTGAGAATTGTAAGAAACTCACCACAAAAATTATTAAGCATGCTAGTTATCTTTAGAGATTTTAAGGATGCACTCTGATTGCTCACATAAGTTAAAGACTTAAATCATAAATTTCCAGTCATGTCACATGAAATTGTCAGCAACATTTGATAATCAGACAATTCCCAAATGTTCACTCAAAACTCACCACAAAATATTCTTGTTCCACTTTCAAATCCATCACGTTATTTGTTTATATTAAACTTGAAAAATATTTATTCTTTTGTGTTATTTAATATTGTGTAATTCATTTTTCTGTGCCTGTATTTATATTTTTAATAACATGAGTACTTTCAATGGACAAATCGAAGAAATTCGACACATTAGTGTAGACAGTTTTGAGGATATAGCATGCAAATGTTACTTTTTATCTCACTGTCACAGTGATCATATGAGAGGTCTCGAGAATTTATCTCAAATTTCTTCGCCTTTATATACAACAAGTCTATCTGCATTAATTATTCAGAAGAAATATCCGTCGATTAATGTCCAAATTCTTGAATATGGATGTCCAATGAATATTAAGTTCATGGATGATGAAGACAAGGAAGTACAGTTCATCGTGACTGCATTGAATGCAACTGGACATTGCTTAGGTGCTTGCATGCTTTTATTTCAACTTGAAGGACTTGACATCCTGTATACTGGTGATTTTCGGATATCACTCAAACATGCTCAAAACATAAATGTTCTCAAAGAAATCAAGAATTATGGAAGCTTAATCTTATACTTGGACACAACCTTTCTTAGTCAGTCTTACAAACATTTCCCAACTCAACATGAGAGCAGCAATAAAGTCATTGAGATCATAGACAAACATTTATCACAATCATCAAGTCACAGAGGTATCATATCGCAAACATTAACAAATTAGTAACATAATACTAAAAACTTTATGCTTTTCATTCACAGTTTGTTTGCAGCCTTCAGCACGTTATGGCTATGAAAGATTATTGACTGACATAAATAAAAAGTTCAAGGAAAGAGTTTACATCCACGAAGAGGCTGTATATGATCAATATTTAGTGATTTCTGATCTATCTAGTTGTATTACACGGGATGTCCTCAATTCTAGGATATCCTTAAAACCATCATTCGTTAATGACTCAAATGGAAAGGCAATCGACAAAAATACTCTGAACATCAAGCTGTCTGCTATATATTGGAGGAATTGGAATAAAAATTGTCCATTCGAGTGTATTGATGAATCCAAAAAGTCTGTACGTGTCTGTTATGCTACCCACAACAGTGAATCTGAACTTCGTGATTTTGTTACATTCCTTGAGCCAAAAAGTATTGTTCCAACTGTTATGCCTGATAGTTTTCAGGAAAAGGAAATTATGAGAGCAATGATAAGGAGCATGATCAAATCTTTTAAAGGTATTGTTGAAGATCCAAAGCCAAAGAATCGATTTAAGCGTCTGCGAACAATAAATAGTCAAAAATGTGTTGAACAAATATCCAAGAAATTGAAGAAGTGATTTATTTAGATACTTAATGACATATTTTGGTGGTAAATTTAAGCATGATAGGTTTTCATATGTTGTTGTAGATGGCTCATTATCTTGAATTCTTTTGAACAAAGCTTGCAATAAAAGTTCATAGCATCTAAAACTTACCATTATGCATGCGTTGGATATGGATTTTTAAATCGTAATTAGCACCAAACTTCTTAGAACAGAAACCACACTCAAAGAAATTAATCTTTAAATGATGTTGTTCAATATGTTTTCGAATACGATTTTTTTGAAATGATTTGTAGCTACATAAATCACATTTAAAGCTATTAAATACCAATAAAAATTAATTAACTTAACTTAAATAAAGCTGTAATCAACACAGAAGCTTACTTCTTTCTCAATCTATCGAAATAAACTTTGTCGTTCCGTCGTGCTTTCTTTTGCAGCTTAAAGAATGTATCCAGGGATACAGCACATTCAGAGCATAGAAATGTCAAATTCTGGGGAGCTTTATGGATCTGAAATCAGATTATAATAAATGAAAATATTCATAGATATATTTTGTATCTGATCTATTTACAACAACTCGGAAGCACTTCTCAAATTTGATTTTAAGTTCCTTGCAGCTACTATCATTGATACACAAATATTCTTTTCGTCTGTTTTCGCTCAAGCACATTCTGCATGTTTTAACGGTTTTACTTGTTGATGGCTTGTCCATTTTAATTCACGTGAATGCAGCACGATCTTAGTAAAGTATATATAATGTTTTTTTATTAAGAATCTGTCTGTTAGACACAATTTAATTGAAATAATTCTTAAAAGCAATTACCTTTAAAAGAAAACCAATTAAAGAAAACGAAAACTCATTTAACGGATTTTAAATTTTTGAATAATTGTACGTTTTTGTGTTGATTCTCCCCTGAAATTAGTAAATAAACTTTTTTCTGCTTTTAAAATTGAAAAATTATTAATTACACAAATTGAATGTAATATAAATGATTCAAACGTGCTGAATATTAAGATTGTGCATTAAAATCCCCAAGAAATTCGTCGGCAGCAACAGTTACATCAATATCAGCCTTAAAACATATTTTTCACATTGGAAAATTTCGCAAATTGAAAATTTCATTAATATTGCTGGGAAAAGGAATTAAACGATGGCTGAAAGAATTCTTCGGATAGGAACGCGAGTAGAAATCAAGGAAAAAGGTGTCAAAGGAACAGTCCAATACATTGGATTAACATCTTTTGCAGGTGAGTCATCATGTTTGTTTTTTAAGCTATTAAAGTTTTCACTTTTCACAAAATTGATGATACACGATTAAAAATCTATTATTATAGCTGGAAAATGGGTTGGAGTGGTGCTGGATGAACCTAAAGGTAAAAATAATGGCACCATCAAAGGAACTCAATACTTTTCAGTAAGTCCAACACCTTTTTTCATGTCACTAGAAGAAAAAGAAAATTTATTGCTGATATTCTTTAGTGCCAAGACAGTTATGGAATGTTTGTACGTGATACACAATGTATTTTTCTGGACGATGCTGACAATCCAATTCTGGATAGTCCCGATGAAAAGCCTAGATCACGTCTGAGCACGTAAGTTATAATCGACGATAATTCCTGTGCATGATTCATCTTGTTCTATCCCCCCTTTTTTGGTATTTGAATATTTGATGGTTTAACTATATTTATTGTTATTAATTTTAACAGTCCAGCTAAAAAGACGTAAGTTTTAATGCTTAGCACATGCACATCTCATAAATGCATTAAAACTCACTCGAATTCACTAGATTTAATATATATGTAGATCATTTCATTTCATGCTTCACGGTACTCTTTAATGTATATTATATCTATATTCATTTATCTGTATTTGCTTGCATTTATTAAGTTCTGGTTCATCGAGGTCACTTTTATCACTATCCGGTAGCAATCCAGTTGCAAAACCTACAGCGTAAGTGTCACATTCTTAATTGTAGCTAGCATATTAAATTTATTTTTACTAACCAACCAATACAATGTGTACTCATGACAATCATGTTTGTTTTTTCTATCTTTTTCCTTGCCTCCTTTTTGACCATGACTATTTATATATTGGATCATATTTTTGAAACATAATTTTTTTAAAAATTATAACAATTAACATACATTTATTATAATGTAGAGTAAGACGTAAATCACCAGTAAAACAGATTTCATCCAAAAAACCATCTATAACTCCATCAACTTCTAGGTTTATTTTTAATCATTTTTCATTCCTTTAGACTCGTATAAGATTAATTAAATAATTTTTCCCATATTTAGTTCAAGACTATCTTTAACGGGTAGTCGTACTAGTTTGTCTGGTTCGAGATCGCAATTAGCACAGCCAATGGCTATAAGTAGTGAAAAACAAGATTCTATAAAAGCCACTAGACCATCAATGAGTCCTGCTGATAGCGTTTCAACATCAAAACGTGCTTCATTTGTAGAAACTGGATTTTTAGAGACTTTAAAGCCACAATTTACATTGGGACAATCGCTGATATCTCCAACAGTCGTTCCAACAAGCGAAGATAAGCTTCATATATCGCAATTGACACAAGAAAATGAAGATCTAAAGAAGCAAGTTCAAGACTTGAATGAAAAGTTAGAGACATTAAAAATGAGAAGGTCCGAAGATAAGGAACGAATGAGGGAGTTCGATAAAATGAAAAATCAATTTGATCAACTTCAAGAGTTTAAGAGTAAAATTATGGAAGCACAATCAAGTTTACAGCGTGAATTGCAACGTGCCAAACAAGAAGCTAAAGATGCAATTGAAGCTAGGGATAATCATCAAGAAGAAATGGCAGAATTGACTGAAAATGTTGAGCTAATCACTTTAGATAAAGAAATGGCCGAAGAGAAAGCTGATACTCTTCAGTTGGAACTAGAAAATGCAAAAGAAAGAATCGAGGAACTGACTCTTGATCTTGAGATATTAAAAACGGAAATGCAAGAACGAACCACAATTAAATCTGAAGGAAATGTTGGTACTGGGGAGTCTGGAGGCGTTTCTGTGTATGAAATGAAGCAATTGGAACAGCAAAATACTAGATTACGTGAAACGCTGGTTCGAATGCGTGATCTTTCAGCACACGAGAAGCATGAGATCCAAAAGTTGCAAAAAGAATTGGAAATGAAGAAATCTGAAGTTCAGGAATTGCAGAGAACTAAAGAGAAGCTTTCGAGTCGCGTTGATGAGTTGGAGGCTCAAATTGTTGAGTTGCAGGAAGAGGTTTGTGTCTTATTCAATAATAAATCATTGGATAAAAATAAATCTTACGATTAAAAATTTAATTTGGGATTAAAATATATCCCGAGATTTGAAATTAATCCATAGATTAAAAGAAAAATTCAATTTTTTTGACAGTTAATTTTCAAATATTTTTTGACGGTTAAAATGATTATCAATTTTAATTTAAATTTTAAAAAGGTTGATGCTGCTTTGGGTGCTGAAGAGATGGTTGAACAACTGGGCGAGAAGAAAATGGAACTAGAAGAAAGAGTGAAGCAATTAGAAGAGGAAGTTTCTGAATTAGAAGCTTTAGAAGAAGTACACGAACAACTGGTCGAATCTAATCACGAATTAGAGCTTGATTTACGTGAAGAATTGGATATGGCAACATCGGCAAAAAGGGAAGCTTTAAGGGAAAAAGATGCAGCACTAGAAACTGTGCATGATCGTGACACAACAATTCTTAAGTTTAGAGAATTAGTTCAACGATTAAATGATCAAATACAAGAGTTGAGAGATAAAGTTAATCGAGAATCAAGAACTGCCGAGAGTGATCATAAAATTACAGAAACAATTGACTTTAAGCAGATCTTTACGGACGCTAAGGCTCATACTCGTGCAATTGATTTACAATTGAGACAAATTGAATTGACTGAAGTTAATGAGCACATAAAATACTTGTTAAGCTTTATGCCTGAAACATTTATGGCTCGTGGCGGTGATCACGATGCAATTTTGGTCATTCTACTCGTTTCAAGAATAGTCTTTAAAGCTGGAATAATTGTAACACAAGTAAGAGATCGTTACGGACCAGTTTCATTGATTGATAGAAATGCCACCATGCAAGGACATGCTGTACACCAATTTGCATTCCGCTCACGTTTACTCTACTTTATTCATAATCTCCAACAAGTCATGCATCAATTCCTATTTGGATTGAGTTCATGTACACCTGAAGTCTTACTTAAAATCGGTTCGTCTCTGCCTGAAATGTTTGCACAAGAGAAAATAATCGATGCAATTATTGATCTCCTTAAACAGAATCAATTGGATGAAAATTCGTCGACAGATAATTTGGAGAAATGTGTGTCATTCTTTAATGCTATTTATTCGGTGCTACTCGCTAGTGAAGGCTTAACGAATGAAACTCAAACAGTCCGCGACTGCATTGCTGCATTATTTATGGGATGTGATTCAATTGAGACAAATAGTGCAATGATTCGTGCATTAATTCAAGGTGGTGATGAGACAAGCGAAAGTGGCTTGTTGCTTCAATTTGTTATTCAGACATGTGATAACATTAGACAACATTTGAAGCTTATTAAGCGTCGCTTACCACAAGATATTGGAGTTACTAAATGTAACTTATCAATGAATACATTACAGAATCTTAAAACAACAGTTGATAATTATAGTAAGCTTCTTACTTTAATGCATCTTACATCTAAGCATGTAATCGCTTATATCACTTCCGATGCTGTCGATGCCACATCTGTTGTGGCAATTTCGAATGCAAAATTATGGGAATTGCTTTCACAATTATGTGAACGTGTTTATGAGCAAGATGATCGTGGAATATCTCAGAATGTAAAGACTCTTTTGACTAATGCTAATATAGACATGTCTCAATTAGCACAATATTTGTTAGATCATGAATATGAGATTATGTCAGCGGCACAAAATGAAAAGAAACAAGCTCCAATTGCAGTTCGAGCACATACAGTCAAGAAACATTTGGAAGAGACAAAGACATTAACGGCAACATTAGAGAATCGCGATGCTGAGATTAGACAGCTTAAAATGAGCTTGAAGATGAAACAGAATGAATTGTCTGAAATGCAGATTCGTAAGGATTTAGCAGAGAAGAAATTGTCTGTCTTACAGCTCGATCATGAGTCTAATTCGACCAAGTTACAGAAGGAATTGGAAGAGGCGCTAGAAAAGATTGAAAGGTAATTTTATTCTTCTTATTTTAACGGATTCTAAAGATAAAAATTTCAAATCATCAAATTCCGTTAAATTTTTCAAACCATCAAAAATACGTTTAAAACATTTTTTCGATTTACAGACAGGAGAAGGAATACGAAAAGACAATGGATCATTTGCAGAGTGATATTGACTCATTAGAGCACGAACGTGGTGCTTTAAGAGAGAAACTGAAAGTTTATGGCACTAAACGAGGAGATTTGAAGACGACAACTGCATTAGACATAACTGCTAGTTCTCCATATATTGCTCAGGAACTGTCATATCTTCAGATGGCACTCAAGAGTGAACGTCAAGAAAGAATGAAGATTCAAGCACAAGATTATGAAAAGATTCTGAAAAACTTAAAACCTTTGCATGTCCCTAAACTTCGAGATCCTAAACTTGAAGCTTTAGATGATGAATTGAGAAAGGTCAAATACGTAAGTAGCTATAAATACATATTTATTATTGAATGTGAAGACTAATATATTATTCAATCCACATAGGATATGATCATGTCACTCGTTAAAGGCTCAGAAATTCCAGCAACAAATGCAAAATACGGAAACTTTACGAAAATAGTTCAAGACCATAAGAATCGTCAACAGAAGATTATTAATCAAATTAATGCTAAAGTTGAGTATGTAGCAGGCGAAATAGTCCAAGAATATCTCGATAGAAAGCCTTACAATGCAGTAAATTCGACTGGCTTTGCAAAATTCCCAAAAAGTGATGCTATTAAAGAATTCTAAGGACAATGGGACCTTTAAGCATGAATTCTAAATGATTCCTTATTCCATTAATCACACTTTGTACTTTACACAAATATCCCATTAAACTTATTAATTTAATTAAATTATTATATGCTTTGCGCATTATACTCTGCTCCTTTTTTAAATCAACATAATTATTATTAATAAAGGTAATGCCTTGCTCTATAAATTAATGATTTAAGCGTAAATTTTATTTATCTTTTCCATTATGAAAGTGTAGCATTTAACGACTTTCAGGTATATCTTGAATAAATACAACTTTACATGACTGTCTCGTCACTTTTTTTTTGTTCCTCGTTAAAACATTGTATTCTTTTGATTAAACATTTATATTCAAAGATGTCGTGTGTGTTGGTGGTTAATTTAATTAAATTATCATATCTTGTAGTATTATTAAGGGACAGCAGCTTCAGAAAAGGTCGGTTACTCGATGTATGTCAGTTTCCTTGAGAGAATTTCGTTCAGAACCCTACAAATGTATATACTCAAAACTGTTGTATTGTTTTAAGATTTAAATCTTTTTAGACGTTAAAATTTGAACTCTTTTACTGTTGTAGGGTTTTGAGATTCTTTAAAAAATCAACGGTAAAAATTTGAAAATATTTTGACGGTTAATTTTGACATTTTTAATTTGATGCTTGATTTTCAGCTGTTATCCCTTGTATTATTAATCTAAATACTTTTGCTTTTTGATATAATTCGTTTGTCATGTAGGTATATCCACTTTTGATTATAACAATAAATAATGATTGGTGAGTTTTATCATATTTGTAGTATTGAATTTGATTTAGTTATCGGCTAAAGCACATCTTTCGTTTTCCTCGTGTCCTATGCATTCTACAGCAGGATGATGAGCACTATCCCATATCCCTGGGCCACATCGTCTGCATAACTTTAATAAACTGCACGGTATCTTTGGAAATTGTCTAAATTGGTACAGTAAACCGCGAGCTTTTCTTAAGATTAATTGTCCGTCCATGTACATTGCTGTTTACAGGAACAACAAGAAAAAATTATTAATGACTCTAAATTCATTGCATTATTAATCATCATACCTAAGGAACTAAAATGAAGCAGCATCTCGTCCGTTCGTAGATCCTGAGCAATCACGTCATCAGCATAAGCACTAATAATCGCAAGACAAACGAAGAGATGAAAATAATCGGTTAAATAATTTGCCCAGCAAGCTTCCCAAATACCTGCAGACACAAGATTTAAAAAATTATGTTCATTAGTAAAGTATCTGTATGAGAATAAAAAAGTTTTAATGAAGCACTTACGAATAGCAACGGCTTCCGTAAATTCTCGTTTAAAGCATCTGCAAAGATCCAAAATTACCAAATAAAAAAAAACTTAAATTAAATTAAATTTACAGTATAACTCACAACAATATCCATCTATGGCAGAATAAAAGTTCCATGGCATCGTTGTGCTTTTCAAGATGCTCATAGAATTTAGGGACCATTAAGCGAATCAATTCACGTAAGTATTTTAAATGTTTATCTATATCGTTGTCAGTTGGTGTGCAGACGAAAATTGCACGCTGCATGAGACCAACAAAGCACCAGAATGTTTCACTTTCATTTTTCAATTCACATAGGACGGGTGCCATTAAATCACTCATGCCTTGAGTGTAGCTGATTAAATGCGAGAAAGTTTCATTAATTGGAGAAAATCAATAATCATAATCACGGATTTCTAAAATTCCAATTTCAACGGATTTTTAGAATTTGAATACTGGGGGTCCTCGATTTGAGTAGATTCTATTTGAGTAGATTCGATTTGAACAGAAAATTTTTTACCCACCAAAATATTCGATTTCACAATGATTCAGAATCGAAAAAAATGTTCAAAAATTCAAAAATTTCATGTTAATTAAACTTTGCCTTTTAAATGCCAGATAAAAGATCTTTCCTTTGTGCATATCCTTTAAAAATATCTCGTTCCTATTTGCTGTCTAACTCCAGAAATCATTAATTTAATCTCACCCAAAATTTGTTTACAATTTGAGTATGAAAAAAGAAATGTGATTTTTTCTACTTTAAGTTGTTATTTGGATGTCTTGAAAGCAGTTGCTAGCTAATTTAAGCTTAGCTCTACATATTAAAACAACCAACTCAATAGAAATCTGCTTATTAAGCCTTAAAAATGGAATTGAAATCTGAGTATTTTTACAAAACTTAAACTATTCATAAGTTAAAAAGTCTTCCAAAGACCTCTCTGAAACCTATATAAATCAATTAAATAAGCTTTAATCTATCTCCCATATTACTGAGGACATGCCGTTTGATGCCGTTTTCGAGATATTTGCGATCAAAGTTTACATAAAATTTCATACAAAGTTTGATCATGCACAATATTTTTTGATAAACTTTTACAAACTTTTGATAAAAAAACATGTTTATCCTTTATATTAAGGACTGATTTTTTGAGCAATGAACGAAAATATTATGTAGAAGATGCTAAAAGAATCAAATCAAAAGAAATCAACAAAAACTTTCAATTTTCTAATGTGTCAGAAAAATATTGTGCACAAGGAATTTTTGAACATTTTTTCCGAATCTGAATCATTGTGGATTTGAGTAAATTTCTTCCTGTTTTCTTCGATTTGAATTGTTTACAAAACAAATATTTTTGATAAAAACATTTCAGAAAATAATTTTAAAACATAAATTTTACTGCGGTAAGCGTAAACTTATCATATTGATAGAAAAATCAATACTAAAGTTACAAAATTAAAGAAAAAATTTAAAAAATCGATATAAAATCAACGATTTTAAAAAGTTCAAATTCAAAAACCTTACAAATTGTTCAGTGAAATAACATTTGCAAGGTTCTCATATTTTTGTTTTGTTTCAAAAATATATTTTTTGTGAATTTCTGTTTAAAAACAATATGAATATGCGTTGAAATAAATTAATATGTCTAAAACACATAGGAAAAGTTAAGAAACGAGGTAAAATGTGCAAAAAATGATCAAGATTTTCATTGTTTTGATTCATTTTTTGGACTCTGGAACAAAACATGTAATTTTGTATGGATTCTTTGCCTCGATTTGAATAGATTCGATTTGAATAGAAATTTTTTGGAACAAAACAACTACTCAAATCGAGGACCCCCAGTACTAAAGTTCAAAAATTGAACCTAATAATTTCAAATTTCTGATGAGCGTTAAAATTTAAATTTTAAAAAACCGTCGAATAAAAATTATGCACGTGCTCACCCAATTCCAGGATTGTAGAATGCAAAATTAAGCAGTATGTTTTTCATTGTGTCAATATTAACATTTCCTTCGCCAGCAAAATATGGATTTCCTCGATCTGTTCGGACGACATCCTTTTCAACGACACACTGAACATTTCTCCAAAATTTGGCCTGCTCTTCTGGCGACATCGAGTAAAGTCGTCTTCTAGTCAATTCATCATATTCACGTTTTCTTAATTCCGATTGAGCGACTCGGTCGTTGAATGTAGAACTAGTGGAATAACAATGAAGTAGGAATGGCCACACTGTCTTCCTTAAATTCTTCTCAAGTCCACCAAAGAAGACACATTTTCTTAATTGCAAGTCATCCTCAATCTGACCCTTTTCATTTACCAATTGTCCATAGAAATATTCAGTTGTAATTTTTGGAACTTTTCCTTCTTCAGGATGCAATTCACTCTTTCGCACTTCCGGACGACAGACCATAAATTGACGATACGGCAAATTGACTTCATCATGTCCAGGCGAAGCCTTAATATTATGCAATAAACAATGCCATTGATGCAAGACTTGTGCCAAATGATCTAATCCACCGTGATGAAAGTGCAAGATTTTATACTGACTTTCTCGACTGGCAATAACGAGCTGTCCTGACGTGCATTGTTCATCATTAAAGAATAATCTTAAGGAACGCATTTGACTGAGATCCACAGAGAATCGACGACATTTCGATGAAACTTGATTCTGCTTTCTAGTGACAATTGGTGATGCATTAACACTTTCTGGAAACATAAGATTATTTTTATATGCGTACATCTCAGCCGTCATCCAATTTGGATTATTTTCATCCACAGATGAAATTGACATAGATCGTATAATTTGCTTTGTTGTTGAGTCATCATTAATGTCAGACGCAGCAGGTACGTCAATATTCTCAACTTGTGGATTTGCGATTGTAATATTTACTGACGTCATCGATTGATGTTGTTTGAGATTCTTTAATAAATGAGCCGCTGCTGATTTTGAGACAGGAGCTGATGTTTGACGCGTCAGTGTTTTTAGATCCGAAAATTCGTCTTCGTTAAGCAATGGCTCTAATTCAGCCTTTAATTCACGCTCTTCTTCGTCTTCTATTTCATTTTTCTCATTTTTACTTCTTTCATCGTCATTCATTGCCATATTATCATCTTGTGTCGAGTCAATAATTCCTTCATCTTCCTCGATGTATGTCGGTGCTTGACTTGTCGCAACTGTATTTGTATAGCAATTGTTGTAGTCACTTACATGATCGGAACTCGATGAAATGCTGATAGTCTCAGAATAATCGGAAAAGTTCATAGACTTGCTGTCTGACGGTGGCTGAACTGAATTCAGTTGTTCCTGTTGCTTTTGTTGCTGTAATGCCAACTCTTCTGGGTCCACGTAGTTTTCTAGGAAGGGATTTGTTGTATTAATCATCTGAATTTGAATATTGTTGTTATTACTGTTGATGCTCTTGCTGTCACTTCCGTTATTGTTAGCATGATTAAACGTTATGTCTTCATCTTCTTCCTTTAATTGCATTCTCTTTTGTACGGCTATGGCTGTTTTTGGTAAGTGATGTGGCGAACAATTTTCTAATTCCAATGGACATTTCCTTAATGTTGAGTTGGGAATCCATGATAATAATAAGGTTGGACGTTTTGCTAAATTATGTTGATCTATGAATGTCTTTGTACATAGCGTTAAATATCCGGAGAAATGACAAGTGTCACTTTCAGGATCACGTACTAAAAGCGGTGGATGTACGCACACATTATTCTTACAGAATAAAATCTCATTGTCCTCATAATTGAAATCCTCGATAGTCATTTCATCCTCACCACTTCCTAATATGTAGCTTGTGGCTCTCTTGAGAATACTTGTTATAGGCATTGTGGACGACTTTTATTTCTCAATTCGAGATAAGTTTGAAATTTAAATGCTTTGTCTGTCTGTTATTTACCTGCAATCATAAAATGAGGACTCAAAATGTTATTGACATAATAAATCAAATGCGATGTTTGTAGATTTAATTTTTAACTCATTCGTTGTCCTTTATGTCAATATGTCATTGCATGTTAACGACTTTATGATTCTCAAACAGGGCTGACGTTATCGAATTAAGTTCGTTCAACGGAAGACCGAGAAATTGTACGAAGTATGACCAGCAACCTTTAATAGGTCATACCCTAGAAAGGGTCGTTCACTTATTACATCCAACAATTAGGGGGGGGGGGGCATTGTGACAGAGGAGGGAGGAGGGTCAGGAAATTTGTGACATCCATTTTTGTGTCTTTGATTGGATGTCACAAAGGGGGGGGGGGGGGTATTGACATCTATGACAGTTTTGTGACAGAGGGAGGGGGGGTCTGAAAATTATGTTCTTCGATGGACGTCATAAGTGCAACGTCAACCCAAGGTAACAACTCTGCAATCTCAATTATACGATTTATATGCGACCTTCATCAACTTTTTTCACAATCACAAAATAATGTATTGAAAAATTTGTTTTTCCTCCTCAACCGAAAGACAATTTTATCGATTTTTCCACAACTTTTCAATTCGCAATATTTTCCTTTTTGTCGAACTGACATGAAATACTTTATTTATTGCGTTTAATTTTTCGCGAATCTACTTTATAGACGTCAAGCTTAATCAATTTGATTTTGTAATAACTTTTGTGTTGGTGAAAAATAAAATTTTTTTATGGCAATAATCATGGGAAATTCAATTAAGTGTTTTTAATACATTAATAGTTTTGGTATTTCCCCTATCCATACTCACAGAACTTCTTCTTATTCTTGACTGTATTATTATAATTCTGATTTTTAAAATCAACCGAACACGCTTTGAGTAAAAACGTATTTAAACCTTATTTTCCTAAATGTCACTACTATCTTTTTTCACCAAATGATAAAGTATTGAAAATAGAGGAGATAGAGAAATTGGAAGCTTAATCACCGCGCATGACATGAAAAATTTTATCATTTTTTGCTTTTATCACAATTTATTCATATTTGACACTTGAGTAAACAGTCAATTCCAACTTTATTGAGTGCTATTTTTATTAATCTACAAACTTTTGATATTTTTTGGAATCAAAATTAACTTTTTACCTGTAAATAGAATTTACTAAAAGTTTTACATCCTTTGATGCTTTTATGATTCGATTTATGTTGGAATATTCCTTTAGAGCTTTTATGCTTCTTTGATTTTATCAAAACATTCCAATGGAATTGTTTATTTACATCAACAAAAGTCTTATTTTTAAGAATATATCAATCACTGGATCACTTAGAATCAACACTTTGTGCTTTAACTTATTATTTAAAACTTTGACCGTGATGAATCATTCGTTAATTAAGATAATATTCTGTACTGGAAGGTTGAATGTTTTCTACTATTGCATTTGTTCTGTAAAATAACGTTAACCTAATGCATGCATGCTGCCACCGTTGAGGAATTTCGGAACTAACATTATTTTTAACATATTGCAAAACGAAGAAGTGAATCATTCTATATATATTAATTTTAATAATTTCCAAACAATTGTGAGTAGCTTAAAATATCATAAAAATATAATTTAAAGTATTGTTCATCAACTCATCCAATAAGTCAACATAAATTTGTGGATTCTAGTGCCAAAAAGAGAATTTTAAAATGATGAAAAAATATTTTTAACAAGAAAAATTAATAATTGTTCAATTTATGACTCTTAGTTGCTTAATCGCTATTAATTCATAGAAAGGCTGCTTAATTAAGCTTTTTGAAGATTTTTGTGGCAACATTGATAATAAATATAGAGCACTTTCCTATTTCAATTTCATGTATAAAATTTTTGTCAAAGTATTGGTAAAATTTACATGAAAGTCAACATTCCATTCATACATTGTTGTTATTAAGGAATATAAAAAAAAATAGCATGTATGAATGAAAGCGAAAAAAGAAACAGTTGTAGCATATGCGCTAAAAATATTATTGAATGTGAAAATTGTATCGGAATTTTATGAGCATATGCTGATTATAAATATTTCTGCAAATCGCTCACTCATGAATTATGTCTGACATTAAATAGGGATTTAAAACCTGCTTCTACCTATGGATTACTTATGTCTTCGACTCAACAAATTACTGAAATCAAATTGTGATCCTTGGATTTCTTACTTTTGTCGAAGAAAATTTCAATAAAGACACTTATTTTTTTGGAACCATAGAATTCAAGTTAAAGCTTGTCAATGATAAATCTAGCAGTGCAAACGAACCAGAAAAGTGTGCAACCAAGACGGATACACAAAAATCTGCTTAAAATATCCCATTACTTACTGATATGGAATCCTACTTTAAATCACCGCTAATGTTGATGAATGCTGTTTTAACGATTGAAAATATCTTGTCAGGAAGTGTTGTGTATTTTTTAGGAGTGTTTCTGCCCTTTGTGCAACTTATATATGGCATTTGACAATATAGTCAAGAACCTCTGATAGCTCAATGGCAGAAGCATGTGAACGAACTGAAATCATTGAACTTGGGTTCGAATCCCACCCGGGATTCTTTTCATATCGATGACACTTTAACTATCAAGACATCGATCTTAGGAAGTTTACAGCTTTCCTGTCATTTGTATAATCACTCGGCCACAGAAGTCTTGCTTCTCGCAGTAGTCAATTCACTTTTATATGTTTCGATTCCAAAGCGATCTGTTTTGAATTCCTTAATTAAATAGACCCCGTTTTTCACTTAGATGTAACTTATAAATACCTCATACTCACCTCTTTGTCTTATATTGTATCTATTTTAGATGGAAACATAAATGTATTGGAGCAATTATTTATAAATAATAAGAAATTCGCATATTACTCATATATGTATCTTAATGAAGCACGTGCCTTAAATATTTTAACATAATCGAAACAAAGTGCCTAATAATCCAAAAAAGCAACAAAATCGAAACAACATGTCTTCAAATCTAAGATTTTCGCCGTTTGCATCGACCAATAGCAAGAAATCAGTAATTTTGTCAGCTCAACAGCAACCGCAGCAGCAAACGCCGGCTATAACAGCTGTCCGAATGAGAAAATCAGCTACTCCCACAAATATTCCAATGCCAAAGGCACAGATTGTAAGAGAGCAAAAACCTTCACAAGAGATTAAGCCTCCGAATTTCTCAGATACTGACGATGACGAACAGGATTATTTTGAGGATGAGTCTGATGGAAATCTGTCCAAAGAAGAACGTTATGTGCTCTTACAACCAAGAGGTAAAGATAATTTAATTAAATAAAAGGAACTAGATGTAATAAATTGTCTTATTTAACTAGCTGAACCACAAGGACAAGAAAATTTATCGGGAAACGTCACGCCAGTGAACGATAATCAGCGTAAGTTTATTTACCGTTTCCCATAACAAAAATAGACTGTATTCATTCGCTATCTTATCTTATAGAACTAAATATTTACGAAAAAGTTTCATCGAATCAACCACAACCACCACCACCGACAAAGGTTAGATATGCCAGTGCCTCAACGGATGCAACAAATCCACCACAAAGATTTAGTAATCGTAGCGTTTCAGTTGATTTAAGAGATAATAATGGAAGTCAGAGAAATTCTTTAATCATGCAGCAACAACAACAAAGTCAAAATCAGCAACAGCAGTCAAATAGAAATTCCATTGAACATCCACAATCTAATCGCTCGTCACTGGACGTCTCACAATCAAGCTATTCGACATTAATCATTCACGATAATAATGAATCACAGCCATTGTTTTCTGGAACGAGTCCAGGATTTAAGCATGATCTTTATTTCATTAATTCATCCCCATCGCCACCAAATTATAAGAAAGATAAGAGTGCATCACGTTCACTTGGAAATTATGCTGGTCATAATACTGAAGCAAGCACAATGGCGCCAATAACTGAGAATGAACAACAATATTTAAATCAGAGTTATGTCTTGAAGCATTTAGCAAAGGAAGTAAAGATTCCAACAACACTCGACTCATCGACGAGAGATTCAGGCGTATCCGAAAATAATTCATCATCGAATCACCAACAACATTGGCCGGATATGAACAGTAGTCGAAGCAAAAGTAAATCTCAGCCAGATCTTACAAAGTTGAGTGGAGATGTGGAGAATCGTGAAAGTAACAATTCTGCCATAAATACATTAAACTTTAATGATTTCGAACAGTTGGAAATAGAAAATAACAAATTGAGGAGCCAATTGAATGATTGCTTAATGAAAGTTGCAAAATCTCAAAAACTTGAACAGGAAGTATCAAATATTTATCGAGTACATGAGGAATTAGTACAAAGTTGTGAGAGACGTGAGCGACTAGAGAAAACAGCCAGAACAAGATTACAATCAGATTGTCGACGCCTACAAGAATTGAATCGTGCTTTAAGAGAGCAGGTTGAGACATTACAGCAACAATTGATTATAGCTACGACACAGCAACAACAACAGCTTGCTAGTACTGGCCGAACGCAACAAGATCTACTGATAACGCAACTCATTCAACAGAACAAGGAATTGGTTGATGCAAATAAACGACAATATATAGAGATTCAGGCTCAGAGCGCTACCCTTGAGGAACAAAGGATTCACATAAATGTTTTGGATTCAGCCTTAAAGAGGCTTGAAGAAGAGGTATGTATCATATAGGGTTGTTCTCTTACAAAGTCTAAGAAGCGAAAGGTAAAAACAGAAGTGAATGATTCGTAAGAGTTCTTCCATAAATGCAGACTTCATAAGTGAATGAACCCTAATTAACAGAGGTCGAAGTCGATGAAGCAAACTCACTTCACTTCACTAAAATTTCAATCGGTTTCAAGTCAGCTCGAGTGAACTCATTTTTTTCGTGTTCATTCGAGTCGACTTTTAACCGACTTGATTTTTTCGTGTTCACTTTAGTCGACTTGAAACCGACTTGAGTTCACTAAGAAAAAAAAATGTAATATACCAAACTGATTTCTGCTAGTGCTTGTGAAGTATATGTGATTACATACAAAATTGCAGAATTTGTCCTTTTTTACTTTTCATAACCATAAAGCAAACTAAACGAATTAATTTAAAATATTTTAATCTCATATTTATTTGTTTGACAACATTGATATATTGATAAGTGCACTGAATGAATCGTAAATTCTATTTTTGTTCTCACTTGTTTTTAATTTCACCATTAAATATAACACTTCTTTTTTAATTATAGAGTTAAATTTCTTTAAGGTACAAACATAAATAATGAAAAAAATTTAAAACTTGAATTATAATAAACTGGAAGTTTGAAAAATATTTCAAATTAATTCGTTTAGTTTGCTATATGGTTATGAAAAGTAAAAAAGGACAAATTCTGCAATTTTGTATGTAATCACATATACTTCACAAGCACTAGCAGAAATCAGTTTGGTATATTACATTTTTTTTCCTTAGTGAACTCAAGTCGGTTTCAAGTCGACTAAAGTGAACATGAAAAAATCAACTCGGTTAAAAGTCGACTCGAGTGAACACGAAAAAAATGAGTTCACTCGAGCTGACTTGAAACCGATTGAAATTTTAGTGAAGTGAAGTGAAGTGAAACGACTTCACTTCACCAACTTCGACCTCTGCTAATTAATCTCATCCAATTACGAGCATTAATCAAATTTTGATACATTTTCGACATTTTCCCAAATCAGGTTCGACAAAAGCAACTTTATCAGAAACAACTTCAGTCATTAATAAGTGCTAATGAGCGTAGAGATAAATTACGACTTGAACTTGAAAACGAATTATCTAAAGATTTAAACCGTACGCCTACACAGTGGCAGTTACGCGAGAAAGATAATCAAATGATGCGTTTGGAGGCAGAATGCTCGAAATTTGACCAACGTAATATGGATGATGGACGGAATTTAGGTATGGATGGAGCGGGACAAGACACAGATAGAATAATATCTGAAGCACATTCAGCACAAAGGAAAGTTAATGAGCTTCAAACTCGTTTGAAAATGGTAGAAAATCGATTGGCAGAAAAGGAGAAGGAGGATATATTAAGGCAGTTACAAGAGCAACAAAAATGTAAGTTGTTCATGCTTATTATGAGTAAGAATTGTCAATAAATAATGATGCTTTATATTCACAGTATATTCAGCAAACCAAGCGTACAATATTTTGAACAATAACGATTATACGCCATCATCATCTTCAATTGTATCATCAACGCCCACAACCCCTTTAATTTATAATACATCAAATTACGACAATTTAATGCCGTCGTCAAATAGCTCGAAAACTGTTTCTGCTACATCAAATTCATCGTTTGATGCTATTCTAGCCGGTGCATATAGTGGACTTTATCAGCAAAATTACGTACCAAAATTATCATCCGTTCCACCAACATCGGCTGGAATTTCACCAAACACATCATGCTCATCGGCATCAAATACAATGCAGCATAAGCATCAAGAGCCTTCAATCACATCGTCATCGAGTGCTTCAAACTATTTAAATTATGATCAATCGTTAGATGAGCAGAGAAAAACGATTGATGATCAGCTTAAAAAATTAGATAATCAGCTATTAACAAAAGTAAGTGAATTAACATTAATACAGCAACAACATATTCAATTACAGCAGCAACAAAATCGAAATTTAAAATCGAAAAATGCTGCACTAATTCACAATTCACGAGCAAGCTCGTTGAGTTTGAGTTCAGCTGCACCAAGTCGTACGTCTATTTCTAAAAACGTAAATGTTGCTAACAATTTAAATAGTACATATTCCAATTCAATGCAATCGTTACCGATCAATTTTACGCGCGAGGAAGATGACGAAGAACAGGAAGTTTTTTATTGATGTTAAGTCAATTGAATATTTGTGTATATCTATCTATAGAAGACTGATGAGACAAGATATTGGATGCAATGTGGATAAAGTTTGTATATTTTATACAAATCATTTATTTTATTTGAATAATTGTGTGCTATTAACAAAAGAAATACTGAATATTTTATAACCATTAGGGGTCGTTCGTAAATGATGTAAATCAAATATTTAAGATTTCAAGACATATTTTTCATACAAAAAATTATTTTGTGTCGTAGCGTCAGATTCTTACAACAATTTGACATCATTTGTGAACGACCCCATCCGCCAAGATGAGTAGCAACAAAATAATTAATAGAAATGGAAGCTTTTGACAAGCTTTTTCCTAATAATCACTTAACAAAGATATTAACAAGAATGTTCTTTAACTAATTTAATTCTGTTCGTAGCGAGAGAAAGCCTTAATTTTACAAAATTTACGCCTCATGTCCCTTCCACAAAGGGTTTTGTCACATAATTCGTATTTTTTTTCTCTGCTCATACCCTTGAGATTTTTTTTTGTTTGTTCCCAATAATAATAAAAATATATATTTTTTGTGAAATAAAATGATTTTTTTCTGTTTTAAGTTTCTTAGATCATAGACATTTTTTCAGCTTAATGACATTGCGTTCCAAAAACTGCTTTTGCACAAATATCCAAAAAATTTATCCCCAAATGAAATTTTTAATAACCTGACTGCAGAGAGGATTACTTTTTGATTTCCAGTCGATTAACTTTGGACTTTTATTTGATAGTCACTTGGAGTCAAAAACAGAATCTTAGCTTAGTCTTTAATTGAAATTTGTTGGCCTTTCCAAAAAATGTAAACAATAAACATAAACAAAAAAAAAATGCAAAATTTCCTCTTTAAAACTCTTAAACCATTGAATTTAACTGATGTGCTGACTCTTTGCCAACTATTTTAATTTAATGACACCTTTAAAATGAAATTAAGATGTCAACTAATCGTTAAAATTGATTATTAAAATTTGAGGTGAGACGTAGAAAATGACGCGAAAATTCAAAACTTTACAATAAAAAAATTAACGGTTTTGTTTATGATTTTCAATAAGAAAGTTACTTTTCCTTGCTTTTGAAATATAAATCGAGAAAATGCACAATAGACACTCCTTTGAATGATTAGGTACTAAAACTTACTCCGAGTAAGCAAAATTGGCATTTGTCGAACAAAATCCTCGACTAATGCTGCTTTTGTTCATCTTCAGAGGAACTCGCTCCTCAATTTTAATTGGCATATTGACTATTGACTTTTTAAAATACGCAGTGCAATTAATGGCCTATCATATATGCTGAAAGTTTTCCGCTCAACCAACCTTTTGTTCTGTTTTGTTAACTTTTGTGTGTATGAAATCAGAGCAAGTTGTAAGAGGATGAAAAGCCAACAAAATCCAGGTAAATTTTGCATAGAATAAAGAACTTTACTTCTAAATCCAATTCACAAACATGGCATATCAGACGATATTTATTCAATTGCCTTTCAGATATGCTGCTTTCCGAGTAATCTTCTTAGTAAAAAGCCAGTTTTAGCAGAGGAAATGGCTGCATTGACGTCATCCAATAATAATAGCGACGCTTTCCTACAAAACTTAGCAAACTTGAGGAATCACAGAGAAAATACTCCTGCAAACTCAAGCAATTCTGGCAAGAATGAAGAAATTGTGCTGCTAGAGAAGCAAGGTCGTTCATCTCAAAAATTACGAAACAATAATTTGGCACAAATTTCCTCGACAATTGGACATAACATGAATGACATCAGCAACATAAGTAATCAGCCATCGGAGAATTCTAAAGTAATTTTTCATACTGTCATGTACAAGAACCTGATTTGATTCTTATTATTATTATTATTTCTTACAAAATAGCTACCGAAAATGTTACTCGCGCCACGCAAGGATCGTCAATCATCAGCTCCACCCTCAGCATTGCCTCGTCCTCCACGTACAATGAAGCCACCAAGGAAAATAGAATACGGACGATTGAGTGAAACGGAATCGAATAAATCAAATAGCAAAAGCGAATATGAAATGAAAACGTCAAGTTTAAAGCGTCATCAATCACCAGTCACATCAAGCGGCTCTAAAAATTTCGTCGATATCAAGACAGAACTGCAAATGGCCCTGAACTCTACCAAGAATAATCCAAAAAGTTATGGGACAATAAAAACTGACACAACGAATAACATCACGAAAATTTATTACTCAAATAAGCCTGATTACTTGTCTACAAAGAATTATCAGCGCTTACCTGACTCACCGTCTTCGTCTGATTCACAAAAACGATTTGTGAGTAGCGGCAAGAAGATTACATTTATGCGTCAATCGCCTGGTGCGCAGCATCAATCACGCGAGGGATCAATTTCGAGTGGTTCCAACTCTCGTTCAAGCCCAAAGCCAGACGTTGGCTATCAGCAATTGACGCAACGTTCACGGACTAGAACACCGCCAAAGTATTTAAATTTAAATCCGAACAATCCAACAACGAAAATTAATTATTTGACAAACAGCAACAATAGCTCACCAACAAAGCCAACCTTACCAAGCTCGAGTGTCTTGCATCATGCATTTCAAGCACACTCGCCAAATCCTGATTGGAAACAGCACCAACGCGCAAATAGTGGAAGAAGCAATAGTGGTGAAAACAAGTATCGCATACAATTTTAACTTCTTTTTCTTTTGTCCTACTGCATACATAAACGAGAAGGATTAATCTTTGACATCCAAAACTCTCTTTTTTTTATACGCAAGCTTGTAGAATTGTTATTAAAGCAGGACATAAATACCGAAACTTTGAAGGATTTTAATAAAAACTTTTATGTCAATGAGCAATTATATATTTTTTTAATGCCATGGACTGACTTTGAAAATTTTCAAGATTCCTCAGAATAAATTTATGAAGGTTGGAGAAATTCTTTGTGTATGAGAAAAATTCTCGAGTCTAAAGCCTGTTAAACAGCATAAAAAAAATTAAAAAATTTGCAATGGAATGTTTCTGGTTTTTTAAATGACAATTGCTTATTGCTGTTACATGACCAGTTTTATATTTGATTGGTGCTGGAAATATCTACAGATACAGCTATGACGTGATGGCCCAAAAGATAGCATTGACCGAATTCCTTTGTTAAAGAACTCTGACGTAGATTTTTACTCTCGATATATCCATAAATAGCTTTGGTCTAATTTCTTTATCACTTCTGTGAATGAAAAATTTGGATGCGATGTAAAAAATGACAGCTGAGACGTCTTGAAGATGATTATGAAATATTAGACATTGGAAAATTCTGTATAGCGTTGGTGTAAGCACCCAAATTTACTTTTGAGCCCTTCTCAAAATATAACTGCTGAGGTTATAAGAAAAAATTTCAAAGCCACTGTGAGAAAATAAGGATTTTCTAAGTTGCCGCCTATTTATCACGTAAGTATTCTCCATCTTAGCAAACGATTAATCAAGGGTCAGACACTCCAAAAGTATTGTAATGTATTGTACAATACTTTACAACATATGAAAGTATTGTAAGTACTGTACAATACCTACAATACTTACAATACTTGTATGCCAAGTATTGCAGGATTGTTCAATACTTACAATTCTTACAATACTATGTATGGAAAGTATTGTAAGTATTGTAGTTTTTACAAGACAGTTTGAGAAACTTTTGTCATATGAATTTGATTACAATTTACGATTTTTGTGTAGTTTCTCGTGTTTCTTTACATTCTTTGAACCAAAACTTTATAAAAACACATAATTAGCAATTTTGAACTAGATATTTTTAAGTTTTAATTGAAATTTTATAGTTCTCCAAAAATATCAGTCTAAAACATATACAAATATTGTAAAAATATTTGTATACAAAATTTTTGGTAATAAAGTCATTTATCAAAATTGTCAATAGCATAAAAGTATTCTGGCTCGAAACAAAGGCGATATAACGCCAGATGCAGCCAAAAATATCAAACATTATAAACGAAAACATAGAAAAGACATTAGTCACCTCATATTAGAGAAACTTTAACGTTTGCTTCAAATTTATAGAGGTAACACCGAGGTTTAGTTTTTTTATAGCGCTTTAAGTCATATCATAACATTGCTATGCCTCGATTTAAGTTTGTTTCTTTAAAGTTTATTTTGTTTTTAGTAAGGACATTTTTCATCAGAAATTGTCAGTGAATTTTCCTAAAATGATATATCTTTTTGTATTAACTAGGCATTCACGATTTCCCGGACCCAAAAAATTGTCGGGAACTGGACAAAAATTTAAACTCAAATATCAAACATGCTCCTGAAAATTTGGAAGATTTTTTTGTGTTTAAATGATGAAACTTTTCAATTGAGATAATTTGACATTAAAATTTTTTGGATAACTATTTTTATTCATCGAGTTTCTGTCCCAAAAATTTCGGGAACAGGAAATCGTGAAAGTATAGTATCAACTATAAGAAATAAAAAAATAAGAATAGTTTTGGCAAAGAAAGAAGAAAATATATAGTTTTATATTGTCTTAGAGATGCAGTTGTTGACAATATGTATTTTCAAAAAAAAAATGCTATTAAAACCATTTGATAAGTTTGTTAAATTTGATTCCTTCTTAATCGCCTTCTTGTCAGAGGTAAAAAAATTCGAATCGTCAAAGTAATGTTTGAATACACTTAAAACCTTATACTTTGATCAAAAAATTTGTATAAAACGTAATGCAGTTTGCTATAAAGAGTGATATATCTTGTGAAAATGAAACCAATCTATTTAATTTTGATTCCTTATTGACATTTAATAATAGTTTACATAATAAACTTCGTACCTGTATGATTTTATGCATGAGAATTGTATGAAATCTATTCTTGATATGCATCAGTCTAGCTTTACAAAAGAATTTTGAACTTTTTATCATTTTTAAATAATTTTCAATAATAATGTTAATTTATCAAAAAAAAAATTGTTATTTATCAATATTTGTCAAAAAAAGTACTAAATTTGGTTTTACAAAATGTTGAAAACAAAAAAAATATGTAATTTCTTTTAAAATTTGGTTCTTAAATAATTAAATTTCAGTATTGTAAGTATTGTAAAGTATTGTAAATTTATATGAAAAGTTATATTATATTATACTTATATGGCAAGTATTGTAAGTATTGTAGGTATTGTACAATACTACAATACTTGTATGGAAAGTATTGTAAGTATTGTAAGTATTGTACAATACCGTACAATACTTTGGAGTGTCTGACCCTTGCGATTAACTGGATGATTTGAAGGTATTGTAATTTCGCCTAATTTAGAATGTGAGTTTTCAGATGTTTGTTAAGACAGGAGATTCAAAGAACGCTTTAATAGAACAAAATTTCGATCAATCGTAAAGTAATCTTGTAGCTCTAATTTCTACTTCCTAACCTAAAGCTTAAGTCAATACTTCCCAAAAGTCCGATTTCAACTTAATCAGCTTTGTAGTGATAATAAATTAATTAAATCCTTAAGTAATAAAATTATGTTTTGAATTTTAAGACAAAAGTGCGGAACTGAGTAATAAAGTTTTAATCATTTTGATCCACACCCTTGTTTTAAAATTCTCCAAAAAGTCAATTCTTTGACTAAGAATTTAAGACTTTGTCTTGTCTTGACAAAAGCAAAATATCAAAACGAGAAGTTTTTGCTGTGATCAAAACTTTTGTGACTGAACAAAAAAATAATTTCAAGAAGTTTCATTTTGAAGTTCATGTGCTATGAAATTGAAAAGTTCAAAAGAAAGTTTTCAAAAATTCTCAAATATCTTCCCACAACGATTAAAGCTTTAAGCCAATCTCCCAACCTACCCAAACATCATCTTCTCTAATTATCAATTTCATGAAATTGAGAAATTCGCAGTTACATTTTACAAAATGATTCATCATCAGCTCAACAAACTTTCGATTGTGATATTCAGAATTTCAGTTAATTATTCTACCCACTTCTGATCGACAGAAACTAAAACTCTCATCCCCAGGCTGCCACTTTTATCTCATTCACATAATCAAATTACCATGAAAATAGATGGAGGTGTGCTCAAGTATATTCTAGAATGAAAGTGCCGTCAATATTGTTGAGCTTGTGCTCATACGATTACTTAGAACTGTGCCTTTTTTTTATTCAATAAGACTAAATGGGAGAAATGGCACAGCATACCGTTACTTTCTTTGCGAACACACAAAAAAAATCATCATCTTAAAAGGCAACAAGGCAAGATTGATGGTATTGGGTGGATACAACCAAACTTGATGAGAGTGAATGTGTTATTTTGTGACGAAAAATAATAAAAAAAATAATGGCAAACAGCGAAAAGAATTTCGTCATTTTCAGCAGTGCTCAACACACGAAAGCTCAGAGCTTAATATGTGAAGAAAAAGAAATGAATAATGGAAATCTGTGTCAAGGTTTTTTTTTTACTCTTTTCTTTCTTCTCTTGCTATTACTGCCAACATATATTGAAAGAGAAAGATATAATTAAAGTTTTTATTTATATATTATTTCAAATTCGATATGGATAATGTTAAGGTTTCCGTACTTAATGAAAATTTCTATCAACAAAGATTGTATAGCGCGAGTCAGGCACAATAAGAAGAGCAAGAAGAAGTACAAAACAGAATTTATACATAACGGTTCTCATTCCACGAAAGGAAAGAGCAAAGAACATAACATTGACGGCCTACTTAAGCTCCATAGTCTCCTTTAATTTCCTTATTTCTTTTTAGGGTATTTATGCACGTTTGTATCTTCTCGTTTCGATGCATTGCGACTTTACGAGTTTCCCTTAAGTGTATTTCTACGTATACAATTTTATATAATCAACCAGTTTATAGCTTCATAATATTCATTGTCTGGTGTATATTATAAATTTCGTTTTTTGAACACACAAAAAAATGAGAGAAAAATAAGACTTAACTTTCACTCGCGAAGTGAATTTTCGTGACTGTAAGCACATCAACAAAATTGTCTTTTTGGTTGATTTATCAAATTTTTAAGTAACTTTCGAGAGGATTGTTAAAAAACGGACAAAATTTGTGACCGTTAAGATTTAACCTTAAATTGTCTAAAACCTTCAAGCTACTGAAATAAACTTTAAACTTTGCACAAGGAACTGGCACATCCAAATAAAACTTTTTTATCATAAAAATTTGTGGAGAATAAATTCAATGCAAATGAAATATTCAAAAAAATAATTTGCAAATTATTCCTTTGAAAAAAGAATTTGTAAGATTTAAAATTATTTTCATCTCATACTTACACTCACGTGTTTTCCTCTCTTCGCGATATTTGAATACTTTTTCTTCTCTTAAGAGCTCACAATGCCCATACATTACGGACTCTCCCACTCATAATAAAGACTAGAAATCCCCAGAATGATTCTTATAAGAATGTATTTTTTGTTGCTCTTTTCTATGCTGATATGATTTCTGATAAATTGTTTTCTTATTAGATAATTAATTGATGGATGTGACTCATGGGATTGTTTTCAATTTAGGAATTAAAGACTCTTAAATTTACTTTGTTTTGTTTTTAAAGTTTGAATTATTTGATGATAAATCCTCTTTAAATTCTTTTGACAGTTTTGACATTTTCAAATAAAATGCAAGAAGTGGAGATTTTAAAATTGATTGAAATCAACATTGAAATTAAATTGCATACTCTTAATGTTTTTGGGCTCTAGGTTGGTTTGACACCTTCTCCCCCATTTTGAAAAAACTACCTTTAATTTGGACTAGTGTATTTCGGGAACAAAATCTCAAAACACTCACCAATTACAGTTGTTAACCAAGTTGATTGTATTTGATAGATTTCATTTGAAGACTTTGATTATTTTAAATTTCGTTTAAGTCTTAAACTTTAAGATTTTCCTGGAAAAATTAAGTTGAATCAGTCAAAGATGTTGAAAACTGAATTAAAATCTATTACATATAGAACAAGACAAAATACTCATTGAATTGCCTGACGTAAGATTACATTTTCATTCCAATACCGCTCAATTTTCAGGCTTTATTATTATTATTGTTTATTTTTATCTCTTATATATTCTTGCAAAGGAAAAAGCCACCTTAAATAGATCTACTACAAAAATAAATTTTGTATTTGAATATTTGTGAATCGTAATGAAATTTAAAAACCACTCCATTGGACATTTCAAACTAATCAGTTTACTCCTTAATGTCAGGCTCACTCCTTTCTTGAACTGCATCCTACTTCTTTTATCACTTATTAATCTCATTTTCAATTTAAATTAACTCAAATCCTCACTTTGAAAAATTTTCAACACTTTTTTTCTTTTGATGGCAAAAATCATTTAAAGATGAATTGCTGTTTAAAAGCTTGCATTATTTCAATTCAACCACTTTTTCACTACTGACTGATACATTTAAACTTATCGTATTTAAAAACACGTCTTGTCTCTGCAACGTTCAGAAAAAAACTGAAGAAAATTGTAAACAAATGAAAATTCAATGGTAACTGAGAAAATTGAATTTTTTGAACTAGTTTTGATCCAACATTTTCTTTGTGTTTATGGATGCTTTAATCGTTGTCATATTAATGAATGTTCTTAATTCGGCTCCAAAAGATATCTACTTTGTATCAGTTATAATTTTTGTCTGCTGAATATTTACAACGGATATCTTTATTTTGAATTTGAATGGTAAGTGACTGAAGTTTAGTGCATTTTTGACTTCAGTCGCAAGTTGCTACTGTACTGCGTTGTTGCCTCGACATTGAACTCCTTCCTTTCCAAAGAGGTTTTGGAAGTTACTGTGTATATTAAGAAAACAGAGGTTAAAGTCATATTCACTCAAAACATTTCAACCCATTTAATTATTACTCTGCAATGTTTATCTCCAAACAGCTCCAAAGCAGTCGACATCCGAAATCCTTTGATAATTTGAAAAATAAATTTTTTAAGGCCAAAGGAAGAAGCAACAGCAGCAGCAACATAAATTATTAATCACACCTTATATGCAAAAATATAAAAAATTAAGTAGGTGTATTCAATATGAAGCAGTCGATTCCTATGACTTCTGACATTAAAGCATCCAATAGATGAAATGTTCTTCTTCATAAATATGCCACAACAGAATGAAAATTGTGCTCATAAAAAATCGGGTGTT
Source organism: Chironomus riparius (assembly GCA_917627325.4). Lineage (NCBI taxonomy): Eukaryota > Metazoa > Arthropoda > Insecta > Diptera > Chironomidae > Chironomus > Chironomus riparius. The sequence goes on from OU895877.1 coordinate 46,010,407, forward strand.
CATATACATTCAGAGAGAAATTTGGGCGATATGTCTGTAACCCACTGTAAATAATTCTCTCAGAGCATCCACTCAATAATGAGAGATTCTCTCAAAAGTATAAAGTTTCTCATGACTAAGCCACAATAATTCTCATCGAATTGAATTCAGTAGAGAAAGAGCACTCGACTTGTGAAGTCATAAAAAAAAGTTTAACTGCATCTTAATTGCTTCTCTAGAGTCATAACCCTTGACCCTAAAAACGTGCAACATCCATCAGTGATTATTTTTTTTATAATTAGTCGAATGTGTAGTGTTTTTAATAATTTTTTTTTTTTTGTAAAGCAATGAGAGATAAATTTTCTATCTATAGTCGTGAATTAGTGAAATTTTTCATTACTTAGTTGATGGAAAGAGAAGAAAAAAATTTTCTTTGAATAAAAATAACTGAATAAAAAAAAATTATTTTAAAGTTTACCGTTGCAAAAAAAAAAAAAATACAGAGTGGAATAAGAAAAAGAAGTAAAAAAATATTTTTTAAAAAAAGAGAAAAAAAAAAGAAGTAAAGCAAGTAAAGACTGTGAAAAGAATTGGAAATCAGTGACGTGGATTTCGTATAAAAAAAATTATTTAAGTTAAGCTAAAAATAAAAAAAAATAAAGTGTAAAAAATTTAAGTGCATCTTGTACATACATATGCGAGATAAAAAAATTACTTATACACATTTAAGGATAGACTATTGTGGATTTATTAGTTACTGTTCAAGGTATTTACACAACAATATATATTTTAAAAATTCTTTAATTTACGTGGGTGATTAATATTGTATAACCTCTAATCGAAGCTTGAAGCTCGACGACTCATATTGTGCAAAATAAACTCGTGATTGTTCCTGTGAATTTTTTAAATGACCTGTGCAATGATAATTCATAGTAGTATCATATAGTCGAATGACCCCCGATGGCTCATTGGTAGGAGCATGTGACTGTGAAATTGTAGAACATGGGTTCGATTCTTACTCAGTGCTATAGTTTTTTCTGTTCATCTAGTCACTTCTAGATGTTTCCTCAAAACATTGTGACTCAATTTATCTGAGACTAAGAAAAAAAGTGTCAGTTCTCGTTCCTTTGATTGACAATAATTTTCTTTAAAATAAATATATATGCATGTGGTGTGGAAGGAAAAGAAAATGTGAAAGTCCTTGAACTTTTTCATTCGTTCAGATCATTTTTGTGTGTAGACACTGGGATCATTATGGAATGAATTTACTGTGTATTGTAATAAAAATAATACTGACAAGAAGAGGGTTGAATGATCTATGAAACTGTGAGCTATCTGCTGCTGCTTCCACAGGAAATTTTTCCTGCCAGACTGGGGGATGTTATTCCTCACTCCTTCATACCTTTCTACGAATATTGTCAGTAAGGGTTAAATTAAATTAGAAGTCACATGAATGGATCTCTTCATATCCAATTTTCTCAACTTGGACACAGTTTGTCTTTGTGAATTATTATTTGTTCAAAAAATGGACAACTCACGTACATTGCGTAACTAAGCTAGCCTCTAGTAATTGAAACTTGATTTTTTTTTTCTCACAACCACAAAACTCGATAAAGACACGTTTTTGCCCGAATGGAAGTCAAAAAAGAATTCTTAAACGCGTATTTAAAAATTATTGAAGTGTTTTCGTCTGGCAGAAGCCATTCCATCGTCTACCCGACACGTTTTAAGTTTCACTGTGCGAAATGCGCTATCATAAAATAAACTCACGATTACTTTTCAATTCCAACTGCTAATATTGATTTTAAATTGAAATTTTTGGGGAATATTGTGCCTTACTTTCCGTCGCTACTTGATTTTTTTTTTTGTTCCTTTAATAAGCAACTTTTGTTGCTCTTGCTTTTATTGTTTGAGCACTTTGCACGATTTAGCAACGCGTGTGGCCAATGAAGTATTGAATTTTATTTCGTGACTTTCGAGACGCTGTCTAATTTCTGGGTTATGAAGTCACTCATGACATCATGCATCTATATTTCTTTATAAGTTTGTCTAATAAAAAAAAATGGGAGGCCAGAAAATATTATAATTAATTCATTTTACTCTCTTTTTCATCTCTTTCATTCACATCTTCTTCTTGATCATTATTTTTTTCGGAACCCCTGAACCATGTTATGTATGAAAATAAAATAAAAATTCGTTCACATAGCGATGAATCGTTTGTAGTGCTGGGTTTTTTTTCCACTGCACTTTCTCTTCGAAAACAACAAAAATCATTTTGTTGTTGTTGTTGATTTGGAATTGTTGTTTATAGCTATAAACAGCGAAAAACTTTCTATTTTTTTTCTTTCCTTTTCCATGCCTCTGTTACTTGTTTATCGTGAATTCTCCATCGATATGGCTGTAATGGGTCGTCCACTAATAATATCTCAAGGGTCTTGAGCTGCGCAACATTTCATGACATAAATTACATTATCCCAGAACATCCAAAAATCCTTTTTTTTCAACACATCATTTAAAAACAACCCCCAAAGTGTCACGAAAATATTTCTTTCGAATATTTTCGAGCTAGCTTTTTTTTGCAAGAATATTCTGATGTCTTACTTAATTGGACATATGCTAATGGCTGTATTATGTTTAGTATTCAATAGCTGAAATGGAGTTTGTAACTTATTTTCATGTCAAAGGCTCTTCTTTGTGTTGAGGGACATGAGAAAAAAAGATGATTATATGGAAAGGTATTACATCCAATTAAAGGAATGATTTTATACATGATGAGTGATTCAAAGAGGTTCTGAAAACTTTTGATGAGTTGATGAGGACATTAAAAGTTAGTCATAGTGATCAAAAGTGATTTCATGTTGAATCTCAGTGGACACAAGGCTGTATTTGCTAGCAATTTGGAAGTTATTCTTAGTTCGAAGTGAAAGAAAAACAGCAAAAGGGGAAATTCCCATCAATTTCCTATCAAGTTCAAAATTTTAAAACTTTTCTTATCAAGTTGGTTTCCCCTTGATTTTGTGTAGGTTCCGTATAGATTTCATACGGATTCATTTGGCTAATATGTGTCTCTATAGATTATAAATTGAATTTAATGTGCTGGGAGATTATGCTTAAGTTTAGGAAGTTCTTAATGATGATAATGATCCTTTTGTTACAAGTTGAAGTATTTCGCAGCATGTAGGATATCAATGAGTCTATTGAACTTAATCGGGTTCTTAATAAACTTTCAATTTCTTCGATTTCATCATTCTTAATTTGATAAAAGATGTCTACAGCTTGGTTCCAGCTGTAGACTACTTAGTAATGTTCAATCCAGACTAAGTTAAATAATCTTGAAGGGTATAATCCACCTGATCTGACAAAATAAATCCATGGGATCCAAAATACAGTGTCCAAATACATTCATAAATCTTGTTTCTACTTTCTTGCATCAGATATCACATACTGATTATGAAATTGCAGCTGTTTAAAAACTTCACTTAGATACAATAATAATTTAATACCTTATATCCGATATTAAACTTTAAAGTTTGAAACCAGAATATTTAACCATCCATATCTCATAAAAATAACATCGCAACTAGATTATATAATGAAACTAGTAAGAATAAATATCAAGAAATGAATTTATTAACTGCATTCTCGTTATGCACCTGATCAGAAAATAATTATCATATCATGCAGTGTACTGATGTTAAATAATAAATTATTAAATATTAAGGCTATTGCGTATATAATTGACATTATCAAATAGCAATATAAAAGTGCTGATTCGTAAAGTTCAACATTGCGACTTGATACCAAACTCATAAATACTTTAAAAGGTTGAAAAGATAATAAAAATTCTTAGAATGACTGAAGCTTGTTAAATCCACAATAATTTTATAGGATTTCATTGCAAAATTCCATTAAGAAAACTTGTTTACAGCTATAATCTCAGCAAAGATGGAAAAAATCAATCAGATCAGACCATAAACATCAGATTATTTTCGTTGCCATAGAATGCATTCAGGAAAATGCTTCGTGACCTTTCGTATTCTGAAAATGTCCAGCCTTACTTTCTAGAAATAAAAATAAAGATCGTTTCAGGCACAACTCTCATTTTCAATTTTTTTTATACAATTTTATGGCTGTACTTGATTTACAAAAAGGAAATTGTCAATTAAAGTTTCTGCAAAGTGAGCAACTTTAAGTTTTTAATATTCATGATCTTTTGATTCACAGCAGTAAGATGTGTTGGCATGGATGTGGAACACTTCGCTTACATATTAATCCTAATAGCACATGGGTCATCAAGTTCTTGCTTAAGGCAATTTTTTGAGAACTTTTTAAGTTCAATAAAATGCTGTAGTGCCCAATAAAATCACTTGATGTGTCACAAGAATCATAGTGGGTTGGTTTAGACTTAATCTCTTCATTCTCACTAATCGTTTCCCAAACAACCAACTCTGGAAAAAAAGATCCAGATTAAGTTTTCGAATAAAATATGAAATCACTTTAGAAGTTGGTCATTAATGACGTCTATCGAAAATGGGATTGTCTTTACTTTTATTACAAATTTGAAGCTCTTACATAAACTCAGTCCACAAAAATGATAGACGGCATACATGTACAATCCCATTTAAAGCATCTAGAAAAGGCACGAAAATAAATTTCATAGTCATAGAATTTATTTATTTTGGACAATTAACAGCATCAACAGCAGCAGCTCCACCAGAGAAATAATAATAAAAATTACAGTCTTGTGTATATTTTTGAAAGGAGAAAATGATGATTTACGACTGTGATTTGCTCACTCTCTTTTTACTTCATTATTCAACTACTAATTTTATGCTGTTCTGTTTGGCATTTGTTTTTAATTATTGTTCTCTTTCTCTCGTTGCCATACCTCAAAATAATGTTTTTTTTTTGGGTTCCCATACAAATGAAAAATTGGCATAAAAATGAATGTAGCTGTTGTGAATACAGAAGCGCAATTTTTTATGTACGAATTACAGTTTGGATTCAGCCTACCTCAATTCTTGTAAAATTGCTCTAGAGAATGCGCACTTTACTGCTTATTCTTACTTGCTAGACAAGTGCTGCTTCATTTACCTGCTGTATCAGGTTGCTACAATTCCAAATCAATTTTTTTAATAACCATTAAGAACCGCCGTATTTATGAGCAGCATTTTGTATATTCAAAGGTAAAAAAACAAGAAGAAACAAAAAAAATAGACATGTTAAGGCATGCCTTAAAAAATAAATAATAAAACTGGTTTTAAAGGATTATTTAATCCAAATTCAACTAGAAGATTGTTTGCAGAAGATAAATGTGTCTTTGTGGTACGAAAGGCAATAACATTTTGAAGTCATTTGAAAGCTACAGAATGTTTTATTAAGAAAGGGACAAACGGAAGTGAAAATTTCTTGTAAAGTCATTGACTCATGGGAAATCTGTGAGCATTCTGATTCCGTTTATTATATTCGTGCATGCAAAGGTTGCTTGCTGAAAGGTTCTTGACCCATAAACCCCATCAACAAAGCTTAAATTCCTTTTTTCTTCTCTTTTAATTCTTCTTCATTCCTTCCTTTACTATCGTTTAGTCGCCTTAGTAACAACAAGAAGAACTGAAAAAGTTTTTCCAATTGTCTCGCGCGCTTACATTATGTTGATGTTTTTACTTTTGAGACAGAACGAATGGAGGTAAGAACAGGAAAACGAAGAGAAAGAGACGATAACAAAGAATCATGACTTTCATCCACAAATGCTAACGGTACTTTTTTCTGTATTCTGTTTTTTACTCTTTTTTTTTTGGTGCCATGTTGATGATTCGTGAAGTTCCATCGTTCCTTCTACTTTTCGTGTTATGCATTGAAATTGCGGAAATTTTAAATGAAATAACAGCAAAGAGAAACTGAAATCGAATGTGCATTAAAATTTATTCACGTTTCTGAATCGATAGCGTGTTTCATTTTACGTCCAGTGCTGTTTTTTATTTCAAAGCGAGGAGACAATGATAAATCATTGCCAACATGAGCATCCATATCGGGAGAAATATATATATTTTATTTTATTTTTTTTATTTATGTTACCTTCTAGCCATTGTAGTCATTCGTTTTCACTTTAATGTGAGCAGCACACTCATTTGCACAGTGTGAAAAATGTCATGCACGAGGTCGATGGCAATGAAGAAAAACTCTTTTTAAATTGAATAATAAAGAAAATTATTTTTTATGCGTTCAGAAAATTTGATGAAATTTGCATATAAAGCTATTGTGTCTTTTCGTGACATGCTGAAAAAATACTTTTATTTCTAATTGGAATTTTTATTGCGTGTCCATTGTGCCTTTTCGCGAAATCTAGACCTATGTTGAGGAATAATGTATTGACCATGACATTCACAAATCAATATCCATTAGAGAATTGTAATTTCTTAGTCATCATTTGTGTCTGAAAATGTATGGCAATTTTTTGTTCCTTTTTCGTACTTTTGAGGCTATGTCATCCTGGTAGATTAGGTCGTTAACATATCTGAATATTTGGAATTTCATCCGGATGCAATTTGCATATTTATTAAGTTAAAAATTAAGGTTTTTAACATTGATTATGAAACTTATTCAGTTCCTTTATGCAGTACTAGTACATTTTGATATCGGTTCTGAAAACTATGGCTGAACTTATCATTTAGATAAGTCATCGATTTAACAGCATTATGTTTAAATTTGTGAAGTCATGCTCTAGTCTATCCTACGTGTTTTACTCTAGGATCTCGCTTTTATCCATTCCTTCAACCTAAATTCTTTTCTAACCTAACAGCAAGCTTGATCAGGCTTACACATTTCGATAGAATAGCTCAAAAAGCCATTGAAGCTTCAATAATTTCACTTCTGTTTGAGTTAAGATTATTAAGTAACCCGAGCAGCACAACGTGGTCATGATAACAACTTTAAGTCATTGTATTAACACCAAAACATCACAGAGACTTAGGGGTTTCCTAAAAGCTTCTTTGGGATCCTAAAAACTAAATTGACATTACTTGAATGACATAAAGTAGACGAAAGCTACCACATGGAATACAAATGTCCTCTCAACCTCGTGTGGCTTCCAAATTATAGCCAAATAGTGCTTTATATCCACCAAATTAGTATGCCGATCGCTAAAACCAGAATCCACTCACAGTAATTGTACATCAAACCTAAGCCTCCATGCCTTAATATACACAGAAAATTCAAGAGAATTCACGAATCATAACACAAACATTCAAGGTTAGACTGGTAAATTTATCCCACCTTGAAAATGTTAGAATCTCATCATGAGAAAGAAACAAATCCTTAAAATAACTTGAGTAAAGCACAAACACGTGGGTGGATTAGATACGCATTTATGTTTGCATAATTTGTAATATTTCTTCGGAACTGATTGCTATTGAATATAAATCGGAATATTTTATATTCAGAAAATAAAGCTTGCATCCTTTCAATCATAATCATCATTTCATCATCAGATGAAAACATGTTCATATCCATCTCTCTCACTCGTTCTTCCCCTTGAGCATTTAAAGCGATTCAGATTGTGAATAATTTTCATTTCCATATTTTTTTTTTTTTATTCAAATCTTCTTATCCTTCCTACCAACTTATTTCCATTACAATTCATTGTCAATATGCTGTTATATGCTGTATTTTTAATCGCTTTAGTCTATGATGTACTTAAATTAAATTATCCATCTACATTTTGTGTGTGAAAAAGCATTAAAAGGATATTTTTTTCCATTAATACCATCAACATGGATGACAGAAGCTTTATAGTTCGGAAATTCAATGAACTTTATTATTTCATTCACCTTACTTAATGCACGAAAATATGGCACAATGTGAAAAAAGTTAATATCAACTTTTATGAATAAACAAAAATGTAATTCTTGTGTATTCATGTCTGGAATGAAGATGATTATAGTCAGCCAATGATATAATGACTACATAGGCATATTTACGAGCACAATTAAAAATGTTTTGAGATTGTTGAACTGACTGGAAAAAGTATGAATGATTATCATATAGGTGCAAATGGATATGAACGGCGCATTAATAACTTTTTGTGGACATTTTGGATATTTGAGTTGATTTTCTACAGTCATTAGTGCTGAAATTTCGAGTTTTAGATGATATGGCAATGACAGTTGCATAGGAGACATGCAGGTTGATAAAATCAAGGAAAAATCTACTTTAAGACAGTTTGAAACTCTTTATGAATTGGGAATGTCTTATTTTGCAGAGGGTCATGGATGACGTCCAAAAGACCGAATCTTAGTGTCGTATGCTTTAAAATTGACATTCATAGTCTATTTTTGTATAATCCAGCCAACTTCAGCATTAATCATCTTCAAAAAAGTCAATAGCATCCTTATTTGTAATTTAGAAGCACTCTTCTTCGTTCCTGAACATTATTTGTGCATGTATAATATAATTCCCTCGAAATAAAACCTCATGAAAATTCCTACTTCAATTCCAATCAATGCAAAGCTTTAAAAACTTTTTTAATGATCCACAAAACATCATCAATTACTAAATTTACGATGTCTATTTCCATTTTTTTTTTATCCCACTAGCCTTCGTTATCACAATTTTCGAGTTTAAAAAAAGCAGCTTGTTAATTTTGATTTTGAATTTACTTCCGCATACGTATTCTCCGTAGGTTTTTTTAGTTCAGATATTTCCAAGATAGCTCTTATCTCATACCAGAAGTAAATGACTTTTGTAAGTGATTTACAAATGGACAAAGTGTCGATTGAAGATAGTTCAATGAACATCAAGCACATACATGTGTAATTCTCAATGTAAAATCTCCTTTTTAAAAAAATGGTAATTAGCTAATTTGAAGAGAAAATAAAAGTAATAAGTCATTATCATTAACTTGCGTTTGTATTTAAGCAGTTTAAGGCGTTGTCCACAAGTTACGTGCAGCGTGACAAAGGTTAGATGAGGTTTAATAATAATGAATCGACCATTAATTAATAATAATGGATAATGGATCGACCAATGGTGAGAATCGAACCCGTGTCCTCATAAAAGAGATGGTTAAAGTTGTCGGTCTGCTACCACTAAGCCATAAAGTCTTCGCTCTTACTTTGATAGATTCACATACATATGTCTTAGAACCCTCAGACTCTACACTGCTCTGACATTACAAAAAGGTTTAACACTCCAAATTATTAACATACGTCATTAGTGAATGAACCCATTACTTTTTCCGTATTTTTAATTCAAACAATTATTTTATTTTTATTGTTAACACGTAATTTAGTGAATATTTTCTAGTAAATAAGTAAGTTAGTACACAACGATAAGGAATGAATTTCTGTATTATGACGTGATTAACACAAACTTATCCCCATTCTTGGAATAATCATACAAAACAAAAACATTCTATTCACATAACAATCAAGTATCGATTTTTCCCATGTTCCTAACGAATTCAAATGAGAGTAGAATGACCTGTGAATTGGATATACGAAACAAAAAATTGTTTGCCTTGACGTGAGCTTGTTTTTTTGTGTTTTTCTTTTCGTTCCTGAAGTGAATGATTTCTGTAATAAAGATGAGACTTTTGTGATTAATAATGTCAGCTCAGGTTCATGTTGAAGTATAAGAATGCTCAATGGTCATTAATTTTTCAAATTTTTAAGCATTTATCTTGGTTTTGAAGCAGAAATGCCATTAATATTTCAAGCCATTTATTGAGGTTATGAATGAATCACTTGACCTCATTTTTTTTGGATTATTATCCCTCACGTAAAATGGCTCATAACCATCGATAACATTCTTATGTATTTTGAACTAAATCTGATAAAATCGACCGTAAATACTCACAACTCTAATCCCTGGAGTACCACAAACAAACTCTTGAATAAATCTATTAAAAAAAATCCGTATGATATCATCAATTATGTTGCAGCTATTATATGTAGACACACACGAAAACAAACGACGACGTAATTTCCATACACGATTGAGAAATTTATTTGCAATCTTGCGAAAAATTGTGTCATAAATTACATGAGCGACTAAAGTCATTTTCAGCAATTCTGCATTTGTGATCTTTTCCTTCTGATATTTTGTTCTTGAAATTCAGAGAGTGTTAGCAGGAGAGTCTTCTGGGTACCTGATCATCTACTTCTCGAGATCCAGAATCATTTCGGATTTTTAAAAAATCCTAGATACACCCCTACCAAGCTTTAATCTCAATAGTGTGAGAATTTCATGCTTAAAATATGATAAAATTTGCTACTTGAATCACCAAAAAATAAGATTTTTTTCGTAGCGTTGAAAGACTTTACGAAGTTTTTTCTTATTACTTGATATTTTTTCTTATTTCTCTCCCGAGTTGTGAGCTCTAAGTCAATACAGTCACATGAAGCACAGCGGAGTACATAATACACATGCAAAATAAAACTTTTTTTCTTGCTTTTTTACCGCGTTTTGCAATTTTTATTTTTATAATGAAGGTCATGCTTGAGGCTTCCAATATAAAACTTGTATAAAAACTTAATAGTTTTCTCAGTGTGTGTCTGTGGCTGTATGTGACTATATACACACAAAATAGTAAAAGAGAGAAAAATCAAATTAAATGTGAATTTAATAACGTTGAAAAAAATTAGTATTTAATAGTTTGCAGCAAAGTGCTTGTGTATTAGAAGCAGCAATGAGAGAATAAGAGAGATTCTGTCTTGTTGTGAATAAGCATCATTTACGAAATATTTTTGCATTAATGCATTGGGCGTTTTTATTATCACTTTTAATCTTTGAAGCACTCAACACAGTTTTGAATTTTAAAATCCTGAAGAAGTGACTGGAATCGTGACTGGATTATCTAATTAAATTTTGTTTTTCGACTGCTTTACCTAAATAGTTTCGTGAGAATAGCTTACCTGCGAGGTCATTAATGAAGTATGCAACAAAAACAACATAACAAAGGTCCTACACGATGAATTTTCGGGGTCGTCCACAAATAATGTCTGATTTTTAAGGGATTAGGAAGCTTGTTGCTTTAAAAGTATTGTATATGATTCTAGAAATTTCATTTTTAAGAAACATCACTTATGCACAACCCCCACACATTCATTCATTTTTCAAAAGAAAGAGCCTGACTCGAAAAAAAACCACAAAAATAAGCATCAATCGACTTAATGTATAAAACTGAGTATATATCCATAGGAAAGTGAAATCGATTACGTATATGAATATTCAATCAAATGTCCCAATTTTTCAATTTCATCGTCGCTTTTGTAGTCCATCTGTGAGGCATCACGAGAGAAGAGAACCCAAAGAAAGCATAATTACAGGCAATAAACACATTTATTTATTATGTGTATACATGCACACATTGACATGGAAAAATTTAGGTCAAAGTAAATACAAAATAATCAGACCTCAAAAACAGAATGCTAAAAAATTGTTTTATGGTCATAAAAGGTTTGAAAGGAGATGTATACACAAACATTATTTACCATATAATGAGATCATGACATGATGAATGGGAGGCAGAGACTAATGTCTTTATGAGCTTATCTTTGTCTATACATATTACTTTTTTAAGCTTTACTCACCTTCAATGAGTGTAAATGCCGATATAGTCGATTTAATTGCATGATAAGCACACAACAAACATGACCTATATTCAGTCTAGAAGTTCAAGTTAAATTTGCGAATAATTCTTATTTTGAGTTTCTAAAAAGACTTTAATGGTTCTGTATTCAAGCTGCCGCATTATTCAACCATGCAAAATTGCAAAAACAACAATTTTCCATGCATAAAATATTTTGAAATAATAAAACAAACAGAGAGGAAAGAAAAATCAAAACATGAGATTCCAGGCATGGTTAAAATCGGGTCATAATAAATAAGGTGAATTATTTGAGGCATGCAAGTTAAAAATGTCAAAGCAAGGTGAAGGAACTTTTAGGAAATGGTTCTTTTGCGCTATTTTGTCAATTATTGATCTGTGAATTGAAAATATTGAGTTTAAGGAGTTCAGAAGAAGCTTTTGCTACAATTTCAAGAGTTTTCATTTGATTTCCAGTTAGAATCACTGTTAAAACTCAATTACTGGATCTCTTAAGAAAATTGTTTCATTTTAATTGCACTTTATTGCATTTATTGACGACATACTGTGCGGTAATAATTCACATTTTAAACTTTTGTATTTGTATACATATGAATTAATATTATGTAGGATCAAACTTCTAATCTTCATATCTAGGTTTCAAATAAACTAAGGCTCTCGTTTTGATCTTCTTTGAGTGTGACGTGATACTTTTCAGGTCCGTTCTAACAATATTCCATTATAAGGTAATCTTGAGGCTCTCGTTCCTATTTCTCCCACTACACTTCAAGTTCCTGACCCGTTCCTTAATCCAACGTTGCCCAAATGCCCAATTATGGCTTGATCTCGTACATTAAGCAGTCGAAGTATTTAAACTTCCGAAAAAGAACAAATTTGGAGATGGCTGGAATCGAACCGACGACCTTCGAGTTACCATCCCAAATTTGAGTCAAGCGCCTTACCTATTCGACCAGCAGGCACTTAACTGTTAAATCATCTTATTTCACCTGAATCTCAATCCAAATCAGTAATAACCCACTTATAAAGTGTGATAAGCTCTATTTGAACATGTCATTAGAAGGTTTAGATACATCCAGCTATAAATATTCTAAAGCTCACGTTCGTTAATAGATTGTTTATAACTTGAACAGAACAAAATTCATTCATTTGACTTTTTGTTTAGTGGAAATGAAAGAAAAATAGACAAAGCGGATTCAACAGCACATTTCCATATTTCTTTTTTATATAAAACGAGTGAGTGAGTGAGAGACGGAAAATAGAGGAAAAATTTGTATTGAATAAATAAAAACCCTTCCTACTGTCACGAATAATAACATTTTGCACTATGAGTACACAATACTTGGTATATTATTTCACTCACAATTCTTTTTTTGGGGTCAACAAGTGAATAAAAATGAAGCTTTGAATTCGTGTTAATGTCTAAATGCTGCCATTATCACTTTTGAACTCATTTTTCTTCACTTTTTGTTTCTGCCGCGCACATTATATGAACTTTAGTGATTACTTTTCATTAATATTTATTTTCTATACTTTTTGTTTCAATTTCAGATTCAAAAACCCAAACAAAACAAGACAAACTAATTAACAGAGAGTGACTTTACTGTAGGAAGCAAGTGAATTAAATTATTATATGTGAAGTGTATCTTTATGTCTCGAGTGTGTGTATGTTGTGTATTCATGTGTACTGAATGAGAACAAACATAAACCATCAAGTAGAAAAATAATTTTTTTCCTGAGCATTTAACGGATATAAAATATTTTTTTTTTCTTCATCTTCAATGTACGTATACATACTCTGAGCATATAATCAGAGAGAAATAACGCAAAACTCAACATTTGAACTACAGTTAATCGTGTTGAAAGCAGAAAGTGGAAGTGTTGAAGCTTTTCAACATATTATGCTGATTGTTTACTTCCAACATAATTTTGTAAAGTGAAAATTATTTGTTCCATACATAATTGAGGAATAGGAAGCCTTAAAAACAATCAATTGCAATAGAATTAGACATGATATGCTATGATCATCATAACTTATAGAAAAAGAAGAAGAAAATGTTAATTATTAGTTGATAGATTTACAATTATTGTGAGTGAAATCATGAGAACTTGATATATACCCAACATAGTGTACTGTAACATAATTTATAAGTGAATAAACAAAATTATTTGTGAATAAAAAATAAAACAAAGTAAACATACACAAAGTGCAATCAAAAAACGATGGATTACGCAAGAAAGTTCGTCAATATAGAGAGAAACTGGTAGACACTGGAATACAATACAATAAAAGAAGCGGAAATTTCAATTGCAAATAGCTTACAACTATAAAGAAATAAAAACAATTTTTCCACTTCTTCATTTCGAAAGGAAGAGAAGAAATCAAAATTCAAATTTTATTAAAATTCACACAAGGTGAGCCATAAAAACGACATTTTATGTGAACATATTTCACTCTATATGCATGCATAATATTATAAAATTCGATGATGACTTTCACTCATCCATGGGGGAGACCATGTAATTGTTATTGAAAAGGTTAACTCAGCATTGATTAATTACGGCTTTTTTTATTCCTTTTATGTGCTTTACAATTAGATAAATTTGATATGACAAGCTTATGACTAGTTCAGTGGCTTTTATCGATTCTTTTTTGTTGGTATGCGATTAGAGATTGCTAGGATATACGTTTAGTTTTTGGGAGTTTCCTAATAGTTTAAATTTGTATTCTGTCGAGTTTTCAAGCAACCCCCGATAGTTTAGTGACGACTTACGACTGAAATTCATAAGACTATAAGTTCCATTCTCATTAGACACAAGTTTGTTGAGAAGATTTAAAACCAGATTTTATCGTTACATCACATTCAAATAAGCCCAGCTGACAACTTATTAATACTGTTGTTATTCTTCTTGTCACAATATAATGAATGACACTCCATTAAAAATTGAAAGAATATCATTGTGCCATTGTCAGTGCCGCAACAAGAAATCTTCTGGCAGGTTTATTCAATATTTATTATTTCTATAAACTGTCAACACTTACAGCCAGCAAGAACAAAATTAGCTTATCGTTCTCATAATATTGAACCCATAGCAGTAAAACTGCAAGGATGTGAACAGGAGAGACCCTTTCGTGGGTGGTAAAACGTCTATATTTATGCTTACATTACAAGCATGAATGATGAGAATAAAATTGCTATTTTTAGCAACAAACCTTTTTTTTTTACTTTATCATTACATTGAAAAAGGTCATGACAGAAGAGAATATAGTTGCCTCCTGCCATCCTACGATCCATCGCTTCTCTTTTCTTCTTTTATTTTAGAATTAAAGAATAACCAATATCGTAATTATATCATCTTCCTATGTAGGTGAGAAAACCTAGGCAAATTATATTATTTTGTGATGAAAGGTCAAGCTTCTTCCATTCCTAAATGATTACGTAGAGTCTTTACAGATAATTACAGTGGTAATGTTAATTAGGAGTGTCTCGTGGGAAGTTTGGATCAAGAATCTTGACTATTTGTTATGCCAAAATACCAGTTATTTATTGAGAAATAGATACAAATATAAAATTGTTCGCGGTGCTGGAATTCCGATAAAATAATCAATTTATTGTAAATTTGACTGGCAAAAAAGAATTGCGGTTTGTAGGTCGAATTGAGGGCATATGCTGTTTTATTTGGGTCATAAATATTTCGATTCAATTCCTGGAGAAATCAGGTTGAGAAGAATAAGAAGTTCTTCCTTCATTCTTTACATTTCATTGCTAAGGTGTAACTGCTCAGTTCAAAAACAGTAAACACCTTAAAGAAAAGTATTCAGACTTGCTTAAACAGAAAAGGTAGGGCATGCACCCCTACTGAGACACCATCCCCAAAAGCAATAAAGTTACAGCCAACTTACTTATTCTCTTTGACACAGAACATGATTCATGACTACATAATTAACTTCTATTTGCGTTTAAATTTTCTCGCGCATCTACATTATTTTAATTAACTCATTTTACCGAAATGAAAGGAAGAAATAAAATAAAAAAAATGTAGATTGAAGCTTGAAAGTTCAACAAACCCATTTCTGCAATTTTGTTTTCGTTTTTTTTTTGATAAGCTTAATTTATTGAATTTGCTGTTTCACAATATTTCAAAACAGTCGTCGCAACATATTTTTATTTAATTCAAGACATTCCTTATCGCGTTCCACTTCACCTGTTTTTGCCTGATAAAAATACACATAAAGTGTCGCATTTTTAGTATCTCCGAGTTGCATTGTCTCTCTCTCCTCCGTGTGTTATTTTTTTTTGTCGTTCATTATCGAGTGGATGTGAATAAAAAAAAAATATTCAAGTATATTTTAAGCTTCACATAATGCAACGCATACATGTGCAATTGCATTTTAGTTTCACACAAGCCTATCAATCATTACTTAATTTCCTCACATCGTATAGAAGCGACAATTTGAGCTTAAATGTGTGTAAAATAATTTTTATTTTTTTTTGTATGATAGTCGAAATCTGATGTGAGCAATGCCTGTATTAAATTGATTTATATATTATCTTGGACATAATCCAATGAACAAATGTGCATAATTTACGGTCACTCTTTTCGATATCTAGCCAAGCTCTAACAAAAAATATTTGATAATAAAAATTTTACTGATGAATGTGCTCCGCAAACACACACGCGCACGTGTTTCTACTTCTTATTTGTAAGCTGTGCACAGCAGTGAGATTTGAGAGAGGAAAACTCGGCTCATAACTTTCATCTTCTCCAACGTTTATTTTTGTTTTTACGAAATAAAAACACTTCATTTTCATTTGATTGTCTGTTTTTTTTTATAATGCAACTTATTAAGGAAGAAATTGCTTCCAATTTTTTGCTTCGACGCTCGCTTGAGTTCGTCTTTAATAAATGCGGAAGCGTGAAAACTTTTTCTTTCACTCGCTTTTGTTTCATTTCAATTTTCACTTAAAAAAGTAATACTTTTCACTTCCTGCACTGTCTTTTGGATTTCAGACATGTAGGCAACCCTTTAAGAATGCTTCGAAATGAATTTTTAGCAAAAATCACATAAAAATGTATTGCGAACGATAATTGTCAATATTAATATTTATTTAGAATCTTTAAGGTATGGCATAGAACCAACAAAAATGATTTCGATATTCAGCATAAGACTTATTCACGAAAAAAAGAAAACTTGTTTCATTTTCTTTAAATTTAGAATTCTCACATAGAATTACTTTATTCTTTTTTTCTGCTCTTCTAACCATTCTACTCCTCTGGCTTTATGCATTTTTGATTGTGTAAGATGCTACTTTAATTTCATTTAGCTCCAAAAATAATGCAATTTCACTTAAAAATATCGGATGCATTTAAAAATAGATTATGAATTGCCTGGATTTCTTTCCGACCCTTGAAGTTGTTTCTAAAGATTTACTGAGATTTGATTTCTTTCATTAGGAAATAAACTTAAAAATTGATCTTTTTATCATTAACAGTCATTTTAAAATTTGAATTATCTAAGCAATAATCAATAGTTGTTAATCCCCTTTAAAGTTGTTTTTCCCCTTTTCATACAAAAATCTAGTTTTTTACGGAATTTCGATCAGTAAAGTTTGCTGACAGTAAATTTAAAGCCAATGTTAGCAAAGAGAACAGAGTCCGTTACAAAAAAAAGATTTTCAAAATTTTCGCGCGGTATTTTTTTAAAATTTCAAAATAAGAAAGTCCGTTACTTTTTATTTTTTTTAAACTAGCTATTTTTTAAAGCATAAACATTTAAGGAATCCAATTTCATCATAGTGATTATCTTAATCATAAAAACTAGTAGGAATGTTAACTAAAATTACACATTACTCGAAAAATAATAATTCACAACGAATTTTTTTGAAAATAAGAACTTCGAAGATTTGATTTTCGAAAAATAAGAACCTCAAAAATTCGAAGTTCGAATAATAAGAACTCAAAAATGTTTGCTAGCATTGGATTTAAAGTTTTAATTATTTACACTTGAATAGACATTGTTATTATAAACTAAACAGTTTCTAAGAGAATCACCAAAATCATACGATAACGAAATTCTTGAAATTACGTATCAAAATTTTTATCAACAATATTTTTTGCACCTAATGAAAATGCGTCACACAATTGAAATTTTCAAACTTAGTACAAGTTCACTGCTTCAAATACAAATAGCGATAAGAAATCAATGTGATCCTCATATGAAAATAAATCACACTAAATGAGAATAGTAGAAAACGAGATTGTTTAATTTCAAAATTATCATCCAAGTTTCTCAATCTCGTAAACATGACAAAAAGATGACATGACGTCATTTGACTAAAGTTTTATTTTTCTATGCTGTCTGATATGTATGGAAATTGAATTAGACAATTTATGTTGAGACTGATTAATTCAGACAATTTTTCAACCTGTATTTATTGCTTCATATCCACGACGAAACAAAAACACTTCTGCAAATATTTTTTGTGATTCCTAGAAAATCAAATTATCAGCAACATTCGCTAATCTCATTCCCCTCCAATTAGAGGTTGTTATGGAAGCCTTAATGGATGGTAACTCCAAAAAACTTTGTGTAAATTCTGAAGAGCTTAAGGCAATCTAAAAAATTTGGAACTAAACTCATTGCGTACCAAGAAAAAATTTAAAATTTCCAAGAAGAAATTAAACGAAAACAGCACTTTTTGGAAAATAAATTCTGTCTGTTTTCTTATCAGTTCCATCGAATTTGCAATGTGAATGATTGATAAGTCTTGTAGGCGATGGCTATATACGTATTGCTTCTCCGAATTAGATATGATGATAAAGTATAATTTTAATTAAGGTTTGCATCAGATTAAAGTTGGTAAAATTGAGATTCTCTAACTGTTTGATCAAAAAACTCTAATCATCGATTTAAATATATTTTTAATCAAAATAGCAAATTAGTTGTAAGCATAAAATTAGATGTTAAGTCAGGCAAAAAAGTGGGAATTTCAGACAATTTTCTCCAGACCAAGAAAAGATTTAAAACAAGTGACATGCGAGACGAGAATCGACTATGTTTACAATGTTACGTTAGAGTTGGTCGTAAAAATGCTCGGTTGCCAAACTTTCGAGCATGCCTTAAATCGTCTGTATTACCACGAATAGAGTGGTGATGACTTTTTCAATTCTTCTTAGCACTAATAAGAGCTCATTTTTTTCGAGTGAGAGATAGAGAGAGAGAGAGAGAGAAAGAGACGATCTTCAGAGTCAAGGAATTATAAATTTTTTCGAGTATATTTCGGCTATACAATCGCAATTCAATCATCATCATCAACTGTTCATTCATGACACAAAAAAAACAGACAGAGAAGGAAGAAAAATTTTCACATGGTCGCAAAAAAGTCGAAAAATCTTTATTGTTGCCAGTTGGAACTTTTTTTGAAGCATTTTACACCAACAACATCATTTCAATTTAATTCCTTGATATAGCACTTCTGAATTCAAGTCTTCACTGAACGTGAACATGAAATCGAAAACTAGTTTCGACAAAGCGAAAAATATATACGAAAAGAAGAAAAACATTTTTTTTTTGTAAAGCAAGCGAGCGTACAAAAGTCTAAAAGCATCGAATATATAAATTTTTTTTCTTTCTTTTTAAAAATGTGTTTGACCTCGTTTCACATTTCAATGTGTATATTTTCTTTATTATTATATTTTTTTTTTTGGTTAAGTGCGTTGAGAAAGATCGGATGAAATGGAAAGAGCGAAATAAAATAACTTGATTCATTAAAGAAATGCATTTTTCTGATAATTTTGAGTAGGGCGATGAAAATTCCCTTTTGATTTCGTAATTTCTTACAAGCTTAAGTGGCTGACTAATGAGTGAAATTTAAGAATGTCATGCATGTCATTCACACAGTAGAGATATGAAACTTATACTTTGTAGAGGTTTAATTCGATAATTTTGTTTACAATTATCTAAATCTTACACAGTATAAGCAATAAAAATCTCTTCAGTATCTCGTAAAATATTACTGTTTTATTTGTATCGGGAAGTTTATCGAATCTATCTATTCTACTTAAGTTAAACACCGATGACGCTCGTCTAATAATTAAGATCAAAGCAATTGTTTTAATGATCTTTACTGTTTGAATTATGAAACAAGACTAAAATTTTATTGATAGCAACACGAAGGGTGTGAAACTACAATTGATTTACTTTTAAAAAATTCAAATATTTTTATACGTTAGGAATTTATTGGTTGTTTAAATTCAATTAAATATAACTTCTAGTTTAACAAAGAATAGCAGACTATTCTTGTGTTATTTATGTTCATAACAACTTAAACTTATGTATTGCTTAAACAAAATTTAAATATAGAATCATGAAAAAACATGAAGCTTCAAAATATGAAACTAAAATGACTCCATTGATATTCACAAATCAAACAATTACATACCTGACATTGATTGAAATTTTACTCTCTATATCTTTTTTTTTTTGCTTCTGATGTGGGTTGTAAAAATGGCTTCATGCATATTTGTTGTCAAAAAATAAAATAAAAAGTTTGAAGACTTTCGACATCAAACCATACATATACAGATTTCATAACAGAAATGGAACTTAATATAAGGATGACGGTTCGCATTCTTTTCATGAGATAAATTCTTGTCTATAAAAAGATGATATTGATATTGTTTTGTCACTCTGCTTCTTGAGATTCATTTTCTGTTTTATTTGAAACTTGTACTGGAACAAACAAACATTCAACATAAATGTCTGGCATCAAATGCCAAAAGTATTGCGGAAAGGGTCAATGTTATTCAATACTTTGCTATCGTCTTTTTGTGTGCGAAACAAGAAGAAGAGAATGAAGACGATTTTCAAGAGCCACAAAAAAGAGTTCTTCAACTTCATTTTCATGTCGCTCTTTAAATCCGTACACAAGGAAGACATGAGAATTGATAAGGAACTTATTTACTCACATATTGTCCAAACTATTATGTAAAAATGTAATCCTGCCTTTCCAAAAAAAACCATTCATTGCATATTGTTGCCATACTGTTGCTTCTCGCAGGTCACTTTTTCTGGCTTCTTTCTCTTTCGCTTATATTTCTTCATTTAAAAACGAAACAGATGACTTTTTCAGTTCTTTTCATGCTCTTTTCCCTTATTTTTTTCTGTTTCGTAAAAATCATACTGTCGCAAACTTCAGTTCTTTCTATAAATACATAAAAATAAGAAAAAAAGAAAAGAAAATAGAATAGAGAAAAGAACACCAGCATAAAACTGTTATACTGTACACACTTGAAGGAATGCACAGCAAAATAGAGAAGAAGAGAAAGAGAAAAGAAGACAAAAAAAAACATAAAAAGAAACCTCTTGCTGAGTACGGAGCAGAAAAGACTATGATTACTGTCGTCAATATCTTTCTTTTTCTCTCTAGTTGTTTATATTTTTGAACGCCTGGTATTTGTGTGTGACAAATTCACCATGATATGACGTAAAGTTCAAGATTCCCGAGAAATTTTTTAATTAAGACTTTTTTTTGTAAACATTTTGAAGTCATAGAAGAAATTTGTTAATTAAATACTCTCTAGACTGTACTTAAGTTGCCTTAATGTAGGATATTTTTTTAGAGCATCCCGAGTAATATAACAAAATCGTAACAGCAACAGTATGTAGTCTTGTTAACGGCAGAATGTCAAAATAAAATGTTGTGCTTCAATTTCTTATTTTGGTTCATTTTGACAGCGAAAGATGAGATTTGTCGCAGTTTACAGCTCGGGTTTATAAAGAATTTCGGAACAGAACAGCAGTTTGTGATCATAAATTTCGACATGAATGGCTAGCTGTGAAATTATCGCTGAATATTAATATCGTATGATTATTTGTTGTGCTTGTTGTGCGGTTGGAATGAGTAAAATTATTGTGTAATAACAAATTGGGAGTTTTTGGAAGTAGAATAAAGTGGTTAACCTGATTTCTAGGAAGGAAACTTACGATACACTTTACCCTTAAATTGTTCTATTGAGTTGATCCTTAATTTCAGTCACAGATGAATTCAATTAATAAACTTTGTAGCATTTTTCAGCCAAAATACAACCTTTAGAATTATCATTAATTCCTTTTTCACATTTATTGCACCGTAAGCAATTCAATGTTAGAATATTTATTACGCTCGTGCTGCTTCTCATATAGCTTATCAATTTTATCAGTCAAGCAAAAAAAAATGAAAATGTTTGTAAATAAACAAAATGAAATTCGCAAAATGCATTGATCGCAGAATAGAAATAAAAAGAACTTAGCTTCTCGTGTGTCACGCAAAATATCAAGGATAAAAACGAGCAAAGTGATGACAACATCACGTCAAATTTAGAAAAAAAATGCTATACAGATGTGCCTTGCTTAATGACTCATTTCCTTAGTTTGTTCGAACTGTGAATCATTTTTATCTATTCCTTTAACATTCTCATTGCTAATCCTTTCAATTCCTAAATGATAATCATCAAGATCTTTCAATTAAATACAACTGATACTTATACAATTGATCCACGCTATTAAATTGCACAAGGTGATTATCATTGACCTTCAATTTACATTTAGTTACTAGCCGTGTATCCCACAGTATATAAGCAATTGCATTGCAACTTTTTTCATTTCATTTCTATTGCTGTTTAGCTTAAAAATGCTTTTTTTTTGAGTACTCAAAAACAAACGGTTCGGAAATTCCGCGATTCATAAAAAAATGTTCAACAACAATAGAAAGAACGAGGAGAGAGAGAACAGAGCTTGAATAGAATGGAAGCATACAGTTTAATGAGATTTTATGTAGATTTAATTCTCCACTGTGTTGTAATTTATGTTACTATTGTTTTTTTGCTGGTTTGGCATGCTTTTATGTGATTTGATTTGTCTGTGTTTTTCCTTTGGTCTATCTCAGTGCTTCTCAAACTTTTTCAAGTGCTCCACAGCTTATCGAGTGTAAATTCGGTTTGCTGCTTTGCAATTCAGAAAGTCTGAATAGCTCAAGTGTGTCACGAACCATAGTTTGAGTAGTACTGGTCTAGCTAATGTCGAGAAGAAGCAATTTTGCCTTTGAAGTATTTTGTAGGATATAAGAATAAGAATGTAATCTTGATCTTTATGGTTTTTAGGTGATTCCGGTAATTCTTTCTTATGTCTTTCTAGACGTAAAGTTGCTGTATTTTTTAATTCTTTTGACTTGATCTACTGACATTTCTGAGAGCTTTTTGAATTCAAGTTTCAAGTTTCAAGAAATCGAAGAATTTTCAGTCAAGAACTCAATTATTATTCCATAGACATCATATCCTTCAGATTAATTGCCAAAAATAATCGAAATGCATTCCGTCAATTCCTCAATTATCAATAAAACTTAATGACAAGACAAATGTTGACAAAGACATCTTCTTTATAATTCTGGACAGATTCTCTAAAATGGGCTTGATGTTTCACGTTCTTTTAATTCTCTTCCTTTATCGACTATTTCGGACGATTTATGAATCATTTGTATTTGGGTGAAAATGAAATAGAATTTGAACAAAAATTGGCAACATCTCACATGTGTGTGATGTGCTATGGTGCCACATTGAGTCAGTCATTAAAATTCATAAGAAATTGGACGGATATAATCTTATTGTGTGTGTTTCCAAGGCTCATATTATAAACGGCGCATCTACATTTCAGAATCATAGCAATTAAACTAAGAAAAAAACATGAAAATAGACCGCAAAGCCTGAATACATAAAATAAATAAATGAACAAAAAAAAATCTTGCGCGCGGTAAATTTCAACACAATTCATAGTACATAAAATATATTTGAGTCACGACCACAGATAAATGAGTTTGTATTATTTTGTTAAATATTTGCTTAGTATTTTTCGAATACGATTGATTAAAAAAAAGATCTTTAGTTTAAGCATTTTTGGGATAAAAAACAAGGATTGAGTTATAAAATTGTCCAATTTATGTATTCACGAGAAAGAACTGATCATTTTTTTTCAAAAACTCTGTTAATGGGCAATCGAAGGTCATCAGACATCGGTCGCCCAAAGCAAGAAAGAAATTCATTTTCGCATTGCGACGTTGCCAGAAAAAAAGATCGCGCAATTCACTTTTTTTCATATTTTTATTCATTTTTTTCTTAAGCAATAAGAAAAGAAATTTTTAATCATGCAGACAAGAGAGAAAAGAGTGCCTGACTAAAGAAAATATCATTTATTTACACGATCTTATCAATGCGATTCAATAAAACATCAGCAACATGAGACAGAAAAGAATAAGAAGTAGGCAATAATAAATTTGCAGTTTATTTTATTTATCTCTCCCTCTCACTGACTGTACAGACGTACATACCCGCATATACATACATACAAACCAGCTCATCATATAGTCACAAAAGTAAAGAAAAACCACATTGGATTTATATGTTCATTACTTAGCAAAAAAAAACTGGTCATTTGAGTGAGCTGTGACGCTAATTGACAGAGAAACTTCATTTCAAGTAACAAAATGCCCAATTTTTTTCATTTGCAACTTTATAATTGCTCTTGCACAATAAAATTCAAATTAGTGTCGTCAGTGATTGCCTCTTTTTCATGAGTGTGTGTGATGTCATGCATGAAAATTACCTCAATTCAAGCAACCTGAAAATTGGCATGTGCTTTTTCGATTGCTAATGAATATGCTGTTCCGTGGTAATTTATCTGATTAAAAAAAAGTTTTCATTTTTAACAGAATTAAAGTTATTCATTCATATTTTTGAGGAGGGTTTCATCAGTTATGTCTTGTTATAAAATCTTCCTTATACTTCAATTTTGCAAAAGGTTGAACCAGAATCTTGAAATTTTAACATTTGTCTGTAAAGAAGAGAGTCACACTCACCTATATGCTCTACGTCACTAAAGAATATACCCCCACATGTGTGGCATTTTCAGAAAATTGTTTGCATTTCATCATTTTATAGGCTCACGATTTATCGTTGGAAATAGTGCAAGGTTGACCAAATTATCTGTCCATTGAGTGATAATAACACGGCCTGACAAATTGGTTTGAAATTTTAAATGTAAATGTAGTGAAAGTTTGTTGAAAAGTGACAACAACAGAAAAAAACTCTCGAACCTTGAGCACTGTTGTTGATAGACATATAGCATATAGCTATAGACGTAGTGAGTTTCTGACAATCCTTTTTTATTATTTTTGGCAACAATTTCTTCAAAAATATATGCTTTATTATTTTCATTTTTCCGCCAACACATTCATCCTGATTGAAGTTCATCTGCGTAGCAAAAAAATTGGATATCCTCTATACAAATAAATTCACAAATGAATGGATTTAATTGTGTATAAATAAAATTTATTTCTCTCCATTTAAATATCTGCGACACGAGTGCATTCATTGAATATTGAAAAGTTTTGAGTCAGCATATATGTGAGGAGCATGAATGTGCTTATGTAGAATTTGCAATATAGCACTATAGAAGGGTATTACTATTTACTTTATTAGCACTTATTACCATATTCACACTGCATCTTGTTGCCAATTTAATGCCATAAATTCACTTGTAGAAATAATCCTATTGATTCCGTTAAGAGCTTTTGTCTTGTCTGCATAACATGGCCTCAATTTCTTCATTTCTACTACACGTGGTTGCCATCAAGTTTTGACTTTAGACATTTCATAATCCCTTAAAATTTATTTCTAATCAAGCTTAAATTTGACAACATTTGTGACTTTGTGCAGCAACTAAAATAATCCGAGCTTAATTTTTTTTGGTAAATCCTTTAGCTTCTACGTGCAGAAATAACCGTCGCTAGTCTAACTTTCTAGCAAACCATAAAGATTAAATAAGATAATTGCGTACTTTATTTATGCTGCTTTCATTTACAGCGTTACAACTTGGCTGTAGTCATGTCTTTTAAATTGACAACCAAAGCAAAACGTCTAATTAGGCAAAATGCTCGAAATTCGATAAGGTTTATGGATTGTCATTATCGTGAAATTTATTACGTCATAAATTATTCTTTGAATTCTTCTGCATGTCATTTTTTTTTTTAGATGATATGGCTGCCTTAGGGGAATTTTTTGTGGGATTTCCCTGAGATTCGTTCACGAATGAGGTTTACTGCCTTATAGCTAGTTTGATAAAGTACTACTTTAATGATTTTAAAAAATATATGTTATTCAGCTTGTAACTCGGCCCCCAAGAAGTTTTCAAGGCAATTCTTCTTACATTTTTGAAAATTTTCTTAATTTTATGTAAACTAGACACACCTAATTCTCAAAAAAAGCATTTAACCTTATCTATTCTAACATGAATATGTCTAATACGTCCATCTCAAACAGGTGTAAAATTAACTCAATGTTAATTTATTTTGCACTCGTCACGAAACACAAAAATATATTTATCTTGAAATCTGTCTAAAATAAAATTGAATTTTCAACATCACATGAACTTCCGTGTCTTGAATTGTGATTTTCTATGAAATTAAATTTTGGATTAAAACGCAAGTAACTCCTTTTGGAGGTCCATTAAAATAGCGATGCCTCATCTTTTAGTTTGTTCAAGTTAAAAAAAACTATTGAGTGTCAATTCCAAAACGCATTTCACATTAACATCGCATTGACTTCATGACTTAATGATCCAATAAACAATCGAGTCCGGAAAAGCATGAATCAGTCTTCCATCAAACTCCATCACCATGACACGACCGCAACTTTACTATTAAACATAGCTAACAATCCGAGAATATATAAAACTGGCAACTATGGTTTACTCATGTTATAAAGTAATTTATCGACTTAGAGAACTTAGCAGAACAACAGCACAGAGAAACATTGAATACAGTAATTAATGTTTTACTAAATTACAAGCTTTGATGCTGCATTACTTAAGGTCGACAAAAGTTTGAACCTTGTCATTTAAACTTGTTTTGTGATCTTGTTATGATGCTGTCACTTGTGGATTAATCATCTGTAAAAACTTAAAGCTTAACATAAGAAAATGCGAGAAATGAATTTCCTCAAAAAAAAATCAAGCCACATAAAGTTTCAAACAATATTAAGTAATGTATATTGATTTCGGTGGTCGCAATTCAGTTCAAATAACAGAATGTTTACATAAGCCTCGATGAAAAAAAAATGTCAATAAAGTATTGACCTCAATTTACTTTTCCGCAAGTCGTATGAATTATTTTTTGCGCTCATTTAATAATGTATGTAGAAGGAAAAAGAGACAGAGAGAAAAGAATTCATGCTATGCATTTTTTATCTTGACATTTTCTACATCTTTATCATATGGAATATATTTAAGATTAGAAAGAAAATAACTATATATGTCGTGTTCCTTGATGTTTTATGACTGTCTCGTGTTAAAATGTCAAACTGTGAAATCCCATAAAGCTGTCAAAGCTCATTTTCCTTTTAATTCTAAAATTATGACTCAGCTGTCAAAAGATTGTGAAATATTCAAGTCGCAAAAGCTCTACTCTGTCACACTAGTGCAGTGGTTCTCGAACCTTTTTGACTGAAACTCAGTTATCGATTATATTGGTCTTGTGTTGCACAATATAGTCGCTTGTTGACTTTAGAATGTTAAAATGTACCGAGAGTGCCATAACAATCGCGTGACTTCTGTTTTGCGTCTTTCTTTTGGCGATGCAGAAGTGTCACACTAGCGACACAGTAGTATCCAATACCAGCAACAAAGAAGCTTGCTATAGCTTGAGAAGCACTGTTCCAGTACTCACAATCCAACCAAAACCACAGACTTCTTGTACATTATTAAAATCATTGATCCACAGAATTGTTGGACGACGAAATATTTTTAAAGTTGACGATAAAAACAATTGGGAAAAGAGTTTAATCAACTTTATCACGTAGTTTGAAAAAACTTTTTCTATTTATTTCAAAGGCACGTGTTTTCATTTGCCAGCTTATCGATTTTGTGTTTCTGTTAGTCACTTGAAACAAAATATATTAATAGCCAGCTGATTTTTCATATTTTTCTGTAAATCTTACTTGAATTTGATATCCTCGATATTTATCTCTCAAGGCTTCAATTAAAATATTACGCAATTTTACATTTTCTTCATGACTTTGTGTATCTGTAAATTGTCAATGTTTATTTTAATTTTTCTTCTTCTTCTGCTGGCACATTTCTTATGGCAATAATTTTTAGCATTTAGTCTCTTTTTTTGTATGTTCGTCTTAATGGGATTCATTATTGCTTCTTTCTCGTCTCTCACAATTCTTCTTTAATATTCCTCACGCAATCATGTAAGTTATGGCCTTTTTCAATCGAGATTCATTATAAAAATAAATTTATATAATAGCTTTACGATGAATTAATTTTTAATTTTTACGCTGAAGTGTAGGGAGTTAATTATAGGTTTCTGAGCTGCATCCAATAACTCATTATGGAGATTTGGAGTTGATAGCTTCAACGGGTTCTCTACAATGTTGGATAGTTGAGTTTATAGTGTGTTGATATGATTTAAAGGGGAGTTGACTGAAGAAAGATAATCAACGTCTGCTCGTGATCCAGTCCTACCTTGAAATTGCAATTTTCATCAAATGAAAGAAATAATCTAGTTCTTTAGATTGCACAGATCTTTGACTATTCGGTATCAATCGCCATTATGCGCGCTGGTTCAATTCCTGTCAATTAAAGCTAGTTTTACTTAATTTTGTTCAAAAAAGAACTCTACAATGTAGTTTCTAGTACAGAGAAAAGATATAGCAATTAAAAGACAACATCAATCAAAACTCCCAACTGATTTCATTCCTTTACATAGCCTTCATATTCAAACGCCTTGAACTTCAAGGAAGATGTCAATAAAACATAACTTGCATTAGATTAACTTATCTAAAAAGTTGTAAACATTTCATTCAGAAGCATTTGAATGGAGAACCTTGAATGCGACTTTGATTACCATTTAATCGATCTTATAATGAAAATAAAAAAAAAATCAATCAATGAACAAATTCTATTGACATCAAACACGCGAGTTTAAGTGAAACGCCTATGTCTGTATGCAATTGACGAAAGATATTTCTTACCAAAGAGCTTGTGTTTACACCTACATACCATACATACGTTCGATTCTCAAAATTTCTTTAAGCACGTAGAAATTTTTTTTTGTTTTCTTCTGACTATGTTCAACATTTACTAAGTTAACGCAAATGTGTGAGAGTTTTCAGACTTAAAGAGACATATATGAAACTGGTCCAAATCAATGAGTATATCCGCTTTAACTTAATGTATGTTTTTACTTTCGGAATCGAGAGAGCTAATATGAAATGGAAAAAGAAGATGGAGAGGTCAAATAAACACACCTACAGCTGATCCGAACCGATCAATAAAGATTTTTAAAGAAGATTATATGCAATGAATTTTCATTTTCATCAGACTGTACACAAATAATTAAGATACCAAAGCAGAAAAAAAAATGTTTTAAGTGCCCAAAAAAGTGCGCTATGTCAAATAACTCACATTCCGTGGCTTTTGAATGAGGCTTTTTGAATATTTTAAAATCCTCATTTTAATAAAGGGGTTCACTTATTACGTCCAGGGGGGAGGGGGTCAGACAGAAAAGAACAATAGAAATTCCTAGAAATCCATTGTTTGTTTTTGAAAAATGACCGTTAATTTCGGACGTCATTATTGAATGGCCCGAAACTATATCAAACATAATTACAATGATTGTTGGGATCATTTTCATTTGACGTCAAAGAAATGGACTGTCTAGAGAGATAATCAGATGCCCTAATTCACGGTAAATGACTGGCTGAACAGCTTTAAATAAAATCGCTTTATATTATTAAATAAGAAGGTTTTTCTTGAATGATTGAAAACAGACTTAATATTTGTATAAAGGGGACCAACAGCCTAAACTAAACAAGGGGGGAATCAACTAATTATAGTTGCATAGCCATAATAATTTGAATATAAAATAACCGTTGTCATATTTTTTAACAGAAATATTAAAAGATCATCAAAAATTCAATATTAATGAACATCATCCTCTAATTGACCCCGCAAGTAGGAAACAAAAAAAAAATTAATAATTAGCATGCCTCTACGTCTTTGAATCACAACTAGGTATACAATGTATACAAATTTTTTATGTGTGTCACACAATATATAAGGCAGAAAAAAGATGATAAGAATATTAGATTAACCAACACAGACATGAAAGAACTTTTTTTGTGGTCTTGTGTCGGAGATAGTTTATTTACTGACATAAAAAAAATCTTTTTTCGAGTTGGTTAACCTCAATTCTTATTTTGATATGTCATCATTTATTAGAGAGAATGAGGAAAAATGAAATGAATCAATAAATTCATACGTTTTGCTGATTTATGCTTTGAACATTGAATTTCACAGACCATGCCTTAATCTATAGAATCAAAAGCTAGCCAAATAACCTTTAAGAAACTTGTTTTGTGAGTCACTTACTGTTTATTATTCAACTTTTGACTGGATACTATAAAAATTTAAGATTCTGGATATTTAAATGCATCCACGCTAGAATCTTAATAGGTCATAAAATATTTGGCGGGTCAGACAGTTTTACGTAGGTAGATATGCATGCTTAATGATATATCCCAAACTCTAGATAAATCTAGTATTTTCTTATCGAATCTCGAAAAACATAACCTCAAAAACAAAGTTTCATGATGAAAATTAAATAACAAATCTTAACTAGAACCTCATTTCATGAGACGAGGCGCCAAAAAGTTTCTGCGGATAAAAAAAAGAAGCTACATGATAAATAATAAAATAAAGAATTGCATTTTCTTCATGAATTATTGCTCAGCTATCTCTGTATTTGTTTACGCTCCTGACATTAGTAATTTTTCACAATATCGGTTTGGAATGTTGACCTTGCACAAGACTATCGTTATTTGAGCAGAACATTCATCATGCCAGTGTCTTCCTTCCCTTCTATTTAGTTTTTTTTGTGTGTTTACAAGCGAAAATTTATTTTAGTTTTTTTTTTCGTATAAGCAATCAAGTGAGTGAATAAGATTGAAGAAAAAAAAAATACAAGCTTTATGTACATCCACATTACTTTATCAATTTGTGAACTCATCATATATGTATAGTGAGCGTGTATTAGTGTGGGTGGATAGAGAAAAAAAATATATTTTTATTTTGTGTACATTTACACATAGAAATAGCACTTAATTCCCATGCATGTATTCCCCCGTCAAGGTCATTGACACATAAAATATTCTTTTTATTCATTCTTAATTCTGTTCCATGTCAAACGAGTTCTTTTTGGATATTCATGTTTATGCTGTCAATTATTGATGTTGTTCCGTGTCTTACTAAGAATCATACTCAATTATTAGTCTTTTATTAATTTTTTTGTACACAATAATATAGAATATAGAGTAATGACCCTAGGCTACAAATTGCTGAATTCATTTCCCAAAATAGCTCATTAATTCAATCAATTTATTCAAAAAAAGTTTATGACTTTTCCTCGTTCAAAGCAAATATCGAATATTAAAATTTTATTTTCTCAATATTAAAAAAGATTATCAAACAAGAAGGAATTCATTGTATAACATTTCAATTTGTATACCTAACATTTACGCAAAAACTTATTGTGCCCATTTTTAGTTCCAGTACAATTTGAATTTCAATTCATTCGACGATTGGAAATATATAAAAACAAACAATAATAATCTTAATAATAAATTTGTGTATTCGGATGGAATTTGAATTTAAAATTTAAAAAAAAAATATTCAAGTTGAACTAAAGTTACGAAAAAATTTAAATTTGAAATTTATGCCTCAAAAATTCTTAAATGGAATGTTGCAGACAGTGTTACTATCTGATTATTTGCCTAGGTCAATATAGGTTATGTTGGATTGTGATAATGCCAGAGCATTAAGGTAGTTTTTTTTAAGGCTTTTTAGGACATCTCACCCTAGAATCTAAAATCGAGATACTTAATTTTGAGATATTAATTAAATTAGAAATAGAATCTTTTGAGCATCAAAACAACCTAGATCAGTTACTAAATTAGAATTCCGGGTATTTTGATTGAGATTTGTTGAAGCAAATAGTTTTGCATATCTTAAGATTTGCTGTGGACATCGAATGACTCATACTTTACTCGATAATCTTTAATCTTGCGTTAGACTGTTCCACTGTTTGTTTGGGATATGATACCAAGCAATAACTTTGATGTACGCTTGTCTAGACTGATCTGTACGGAATTAAAACATCAGATTGGATATTTGCTCAAAAAACACAAGTAAATTGATGAAAATACATTAAGGAATCTTAAATAACAACTCTGATAGCAGCATATGAATAAATAAAGCAATTTATGTTTATGCAAAGTAGTTCTCATGAGGCATTATTCTCTCTTGCTTTCCACATCATAACTTTTAATTTCATGCAAAAGTTGATGACTAACATTACGCAAAATTAATCTCTGAAGGTCGAATCATACAGCACAGCCATAATCAAGGAAAACACTCGACATCATAATAAATTATGCTACTTAACAACAAACTTACAAAATAAAATATCGAAAAGTAGGTCACATTAGGATTTGAATATTTACATCAATACACGCGCCGACTATAAACAAAACAAAACAAAAATAAAGGAAATTTGATGAATGTACAGCTGAGCAGGAAAAATTGCAAGCAAAAATCTACAGAAAAAATAATAAATAATTCACTAAGTTTGTATGAAACTTTTGTGTGTGCGGAGTTCACATTTCATTTTTTTAATCAAATTATTTCATGCCACATTTACGTATATAGATTTTTTTCACTTCCATATAATTTATTTTGCGATTCTAAAGCACACAAATGAATTGAATTTAGTCGGGAAAAAGCATTGTTGAGATTAAAAGTTTGATGAATACTTGTAGGATTGCAATTGAATATACGAACCTACTAAGGTCATTGAAACTATAAATCTTGTTTTATGCAGCGATTCAAGGTCGCAAGGATCATCAAAAAGACATATTTTCCATATGACTGAATTCTTAAAATGTCCGAGCGTCTGGCTATAAAAATAAATGTATAATGCAATGACAATTGTTGTGCTACACACATCTGATTGTATTTTATTAAGCCTAACATGACAATGTTAGTTCAAGTTGCTGTATATTTATAATCATTGCATGCAAAGAAAACAAAACTTTTTTTTCTCTCCTCAAGTCGTTTGCCATCGTTTAACTTTCGTTCCGTCGGCTTGTAAACAATTGCTACATCTTAGATCTCATCAAAACAAAACAAAATAAAAATTCAGATGTTTTTGTATGTTCACTTAAGTATTGTAGCTGAATCATACTATAAATAATTAATGTCAGAAAAGTAAGTCATGTTGGAGAATATTTCTGTGGCTGTTATGTCACTATAACGACGGGAGGTTAAGCGTTCTTACTTGAAATGTGACACAACATTGTATAATTAAATTTTAATTGACTTGCCAAATAATATTTTGATTTAATTTATTTTTATAAAATTTATAGCATAGCATGCGTAAATTTTTGGAATCTCCTTGAACTTTATATGAGCTCTAGAATTGTATCTTCTTTTCTACGAAACATTCAAATATTCATTTAACTGTCATGGAAAGGAATTGGGGCATAAAGAAGAATATCTCAAGAGAATTCTCATGCTACGGACATTTCAGAGTCGAATATTTTCGACATGTTTGAATTTAGTCGACCTAGTGTTTGAATATTTTAAAAACGTTAAAAATTTGTCAATTTTAAAATTTTGAGCATAAATATTTAATTTCTAGTATTTTTCTTGGATGATTTTAGCTAAACTTAGCTAAACATGAAGCTAAGAATAAGAATCGTTTGCCCAAGCCTTGGTTTTGCCAGTGTTTGCAAGAAATATTCATGGAAATTAAACGGTTTTTTGAAATTCAAAGCAAAAAATAACGGATTTTTCGACGTGTCCGTAGCATGAGAATTCTGATGAAGAATACATTACAATATCTAGAATTGAGGACGTACTTTCGAATATTTATGTTGAAATAAATTCTTTTGTGATATTTTGATGCTGACGAATGAAGGTGAGCTCAAAATTAAAATTTCGGTTACAATACTATTTGAATTTTCACAAACGTGAAGTTAGCTGCAAAAATGATATTTTTTGAATATAAAAAGTCCGTTGCAATTCAAAAATTGCTTTTTGATCAGTTAATTCCTGATACGAACAATTTAAGAGTTTCGACCGTTACAGTTTCCAAGAAAACTAGTGAAAATGTCTTATTTGTCTGTCTGCCATACAAAATTCAAAGTTTCATACCCTGCAGTTCGAAATTTTCGAAAATTACAAAAAAATAAAAACTTAAATTAAACAAGTTTTATATGAAATTTAAATGAAAATATTGTGTAGTCATTGAATGATAAGCATAATATAGCTGAATCTTTTTTAAAACGATCAAGAACTCTAATAAAATCACTAAAATTGTAACGGTTTCTTTCAAATTTAAACTTTTCGAACGTGCATATTATAACTCCCCTAGACTTTCGATAAGTCTGTCGAACATGAATTGTTCGTATCAGGTTAATTCCTTTATTTTGTACCATTTAAGCATGAAAAATATTATTATTTCTATTTTAACTCAATAAATCTCCAAGAAAAGTCTTACTGTGATGAAAAACAAATATATTTATAGATGTTTTTCATAGACTGTATTTTCGTTTAAGAATTTCTAAGAACACTGAATGTTAATTAAGAATCTATAAATAGACCGCACATTCTAAATTGAAAATTTATGAAATTCGCAGTATGATCGATAAGTAATTTCATAAATGTTTCTCTCATTCCCTGCCGCTAAACGTGAATTTAATTTTTTTTCTCCTCATTCTTTTATAGCTGTTCATCATTCTGCCATTAATACTGACACCATTCACATGCGATTTGAATATGTAAAATGAAACCTGTAAAGATCTCGAGTTTACGAAGTTTTTTAAAAAATGCTTATAAGAGCATCCGAATGTGCATACAAGTAATGATCATACAAACATAACATTAGACAGTGTATGGATGTGATAAGGAGGAAAGGGTCGTGACTGATGAGCATGAAATCTCTTTCCTTATATTTTATTTCTGAGATTCGTCTTCTATTGAGCAATAAAAGTGTCAGGTCAGGTTCTGTCAGAGTGGGAAGAAGACAAAAAGCTTTTATTTGGCGCACACACAAAAGAATGGAAAGGAAATGAGACAGATAGTTGTTAAGAGTTCATTGCCATAGATTTTGTTTTCATAACAAGGATAATAAACCAATAGCTATATAGTCAATATCCTCTACTTATTCGAAATAAGGTTCATGGAATTTCCATTGTATATATTCGCTGAGGTCAAACTCAATTCAATTATTTTTCAATTTTCTACGCAATCAAACACTGTTTCTCTCCACCTACATTAGCACTCTCCGCGCCATATATTTCGTTATTGGCTATACAATCTAGGTAAAAGCAACTGGTTTATTTAAAGCAGATAAATTGTTTATATTGAACTCAATTTTTCTCCTATAACTTAAACAACATTTATTGGATCACATTTAAATGGATATAGGGAATGAAATAAATATGAATACACGGAAAAGGTCATTAATTCTTTCGAATCAGCACACAGACCTCCTCCGTCAGAATTTCTTTTTTTCTCCAATTTACATACTCTTTAGGGGTTTTCGTGTGTACAAAAAGTTTGATTTCTCTGTAGGCATTGATGATGTCAACTAACTGCTGATTTGTACATATGGTACCGAAATGTAAGTCAAATGTTATCAGCAATATTTTTGGATGATGAATATTTAGCGTCGTCACGTGACACAAACAAAATAGAACTCATATCAGCTTGTATGTTGAGTTAATCTCAAATACTGGCACGAAATGTATTTTTGGAAACTTTTGATAAGTACTTTGTGATATTTTCTACTCGATTTTTGGTATTTCCGATATATAAATAGATCCAGTATGCAGGCACAGCTCTTAGAACCTCCAATGTTGCGTATCTTCTGACAAATTTATTTACCAAGAAAAATATGTATCACAAATGTGTAAGGAATTTGAAATTAAAATGAGATATTTAGGCGATAAGAGAGAAAAGGAAAGGAAAGAGACGACTGATGAGATATTTATAGACATAAAAAAAATAGAAAAGAGAAAATATTTGCAAAAAAAAATTATATTTTTGTTCCTCTTTGAAAAATTTACATTTTATAGAGGAGATATTTCATCATTGACTGCATTTTCTACTCATTCATTTTCCTTTTCATTTAAAGCAATTCAAAATATTTTCAAATTGAGCACAAAATACAGGGGTCGATTGTAAATGATGTCATTATTTGAGTCTTGAAAAACTTGTTTTCAGAGTAGATTCATAGTTTAAGTTGGTATTCTGTCCAGATTCTAAGTATGCTTATGAATACCTGAGGGAAGAGGATGAGACATGAAACAATAAAAGTATGGGTTTGATTCCCACACAGGTCAATTTGATACGGAAGATCCTCGATTTGAGTAGAATTGATTCAATTTGGATTTATCTTTAACAAATCAACTTGATTAAGAAGTTTGCTTTAGAGTTGACAGGATTCTATTTAGTTTTGGTCCAAATACACATAAGGTTTCTACTTTTCGGAGGGGTTCTAGCAGCACTTTATTGAATTTTGCAGCTAGATATTCTAAAACAAAGTTCTAACAAGGCTTCCTTACCCTTTGTCGATAAATTAGCATTTACAGAGCTTTAACGAGCTTCAAATAACAAGCAACTAGCATGTTTTAAAAGTTTAAAGTAATTTTCAGCAGAACTTGATGTCGACATGAGTTTTGTCCAAAAAAGTTGACTCAGTTAAACTCATCTGCATACAAAGTTCGATAAACAGTGTTTTTGAGCCCTATAAAGCATGTTCATTATATCCACTGGGTACTCTATGGTTGTGGTCCTACTTAATATGCTCATTGGCTGTTAAAGTTTCATGCTTCCCCAAATACTGGTCGTCATATCTAAACGAACTCAAGATCCAGTAATGAGAAAAATTGATCGACCAAAAACATTTCATTTGTATTGTACATAAAAAGGTTCCAAAAATAGAATCCAAAAAATAAATTCTTTACAATCGAATGCCAAACTTTTATTTTATGCGATCCGAGCATTTTTTGTTTCTTTCTTTATTTTGTTCTGACAGAAACGAAATGGGAGAGAAAAACGCAATAATTATGAGGTGTGAGGAGAAAAGAATTAGAGCGATATGGCAGTAGATGCGGGAAAGAGTGGATTGAGTTAGCATGAGGAAATGTCAATGAACTATACAAAGTACTGCCGCTTACATTTCTTTTTTCTCAATTAACTTAATAATTATTTACGATAAAGGAACAACAATGTGTGTGATGATATGCTGACATAAAGTAATTCACAACACGGAATATCATTCAAATAGGGAATAATAAGCACAACTGTTTAATTTTTTATCAGTGTTCAGTGCAAATTATGTCGCATATGGTTATGTGTGATGGTTCATGGCCGCAATTTATAGTATAAAATATTTCGTATGTGGCTGTGCAATCATTTTGCGGTTTATTCTTCTTCCTTTACAACTCCTGCTTTTCTCCTCATTTTTTACGGCTTTATCATAATTGTTTTATCAATTTATACGTACACAAAAACCGTAAAAACAAGGTAGGAGAATTTTGATTGCACTTTTTAAAAACCTTCCGAGGGGAAAACAACTTGTTGAAAAAATTTGTTGACGCAATATTCACTCAAAAGTTTGATCAGAATATTATTTGATAATTAAAAGAATATTTCCTTTCAAAACGTGTTCTCATCAAGTTGTTTCCCCCTCCGATAACTTCTTTTTCTACCAAATTTTATCTCTTCGACGAGCACAAGCGAGAATGAATAAAAAATATTTAAAGAATCCAAAAAGATCAATAAAACCAAACCGCTTTAAATGAGAAGAACAAACATTGATACATACACAAAGACATTCAATCTTCAAGGTCAATCCTTGAACTTTTTTTCTCTCTGTTTGTAATTTAATAATGCTTGCACATTTCGCGTCAGAAAATTCGCTAAAAATAAATATACACAAATATAAAGTGAATGAAGCATGTTCTTGTCATTGACATCCTCCCAGAGTGGTCTTTTGTTTAGAAAATAAATTTTTTAATATGTTTATCTTCTGGGAAAAGTGATATCTCTTTATTTACACTGTAAGACGCTAGAAGGAAGCTGGGATTTATTTATGTACATCCACCCAAACCCCCTTCATTTATGTTTATTAGCATTTTTGTGGTCCTTTCTGGGGAGTTTCGGCTTGTAATCAATAAATTTTAGTTAAGGAAGCCCATGAAATGAGGTCTTTGAAGACAAAGTTGATTAGTGAACAAAGACATGAGAAACGGCTGAAATACTGTTTCATGATGAATTTAGCATGGAATCTTATACACAGATCTTAAACCTCTGTCTTTATGGTTTTATCCTACTAAAGTTAAATTTCAATTGAGGCTGATAGGGCTGGATTAGTGAGAGTCAGATAATTTAGTGCATATGATGTCAAAGCAGAATGGCATCTCTGGTAACGAGCCTTTTAAAAGTGGTTTTGCCTATACAATATATTTTGGTTAATATGACAAGAATTCCAACAATGCTCACGACTTTAAAGTCTTCTGCAATCCCATAAATCCGTCAACCACAATTAAATATTCCATAAAGTCACACATCCCTGCAAATAAATTATCACATGCTTTTTAACAGGTCACTAACGATGACATTCTTACTGACGTCTGTTCCAAAAACTGACCATGAATAAAGAACCAAAAATGACCGAGCAATTAAAGACATTGAATAACTTGGAAAAAGTTTTTTTTCATTCAAGCACACTTTATTTCTGTAAAAGTACTCAACAGAGTGTGAATATTTGGTCGCTTCATTAGGGAAAATGTAAAGGAGAGAAAAGCACATTCAACAAACTTTTTTTTTAAAGCACAAAAGTTTCTGTTTTCCTTGTTTTTGTTTTCAAATATGCATGAAGCAGAGAGAGCAAGTAATGTACATAAGTTTTTCCCGTACATGAGATTGAGAAGGAAGGAAAATTGGTATAATAAAACGTCGGAATGTCTCTCCACTGCTGTTTATATGTGGGGGTGTTTTAAATTGCATTTTACAGTGTGGAACTTTTTATATTGCAATTTAGTTCAAGGATCAAATTACCAATTTCCTCGCTCTCTCCTTCATTAGACTCTTCATCCTTTTTGAATTTCATTTCTTGTCTACAACAATGTCCGCATGCGCTTTCTCAAAAAAAAAATACTCATTCAACAATTTTTTGTTGTGTATCACGATGACTGCTACCCGAGAGCGAGAGAAAGTTTGTCGCTCAGTATTATCATAGCCTTCGTATAGACAACATCGCTTGTGAAAACTGATATATTCATCCGTGCCATTACAGAAATAAAAAAAAAAAGAGAGAAAAAGTATTCATTTCACATACATAATATTTTCTTCCTTTGTTTTCTGTGAAATTCAAATTGTTTTTTATAAACAAAGCAAAAAAAGAAAAGTTTGAAGAAGTGGAAAAATTCAGCAGCTCAGTTCTTCTTCCTCAAATGAATCTTTAATGTGAGAGATTACAATTAATTTAATTAATTATCCAAATTGTCTATTGAAAGTGGAATAATTTTTTTAAGTTTATGTTTGTTGCCGTCGTCTGTTCAGACTCAAAAGAGCTTAATTTAAAGAGTGAAAGAAATTCAAGTCATGGCTAAATTGTTCATTACATAAAATGACCTTTATAATGTGCCATACATACATTCCATGTACTTTTTTTCAACAAATCTTTGTCCATGAACTATTTCTCTTCCATCTCAATCCACTTTTCTTATTGTCGAAGTCATATCATGAGAAACGGTACATCTCTTCCAACTCGTCCTTGTTCTGATTCACGATTCAAAGCTATGTGCTCATCTATGTATCAAAAAGAACCTTCGCTGGTGTTCTTCTTTCCTACTGAGAGGATTCTGTGCTGTCAAGTTTAGGAAAACTTTAAATTCTTTTGTGGACAAGTGGCAATGACGCTTTTTGTGTTTTCCATCAAATTTAAAGGATTCTAAAGGTGTAATTCGATTCGGTGCATTCTCAGCATCAAAGTTTGAATTGTTTTCTTTAAACTATTCCCCACTTCCCTGAATAATGAGCATCACATGTAATAGACCAAAAATATGATCACTCTATGGAAGATCTGATAGACAAAAAGTCTGCAAAATTTCCAAGGAGATCGAATGTGTAGATGATAGACAGACAATGAGTAGTCAGCATCACTTTTTCTTTCAAAGAAGATTTTTTAAAAGTTTTCGAGGTCTTTTATGTTTTGAACATTTGTCCTCTTGACGACTTGATCGATGAAATAATTGGGTAAAGGAATAAGGATTGATATTTATGGGATGCTTGCTGCCTAGTAACGTAGATTATTGAAATTATTCAAAAAAAATATTTAAAAAGCAAATTAATGCGTGCGAGTAGATGTGGGTTCCTATCAAAGTATTTCCTCGTTTTTCTGTTCTCAACTTACTTTATTTCAATTTATTCTAATAGTTCTGCTTGCCACATCTTTTTGTTGTTCCTCTATCACAAACTCTCCTCATTTCTTTTTTTTTTTATAGCTACGTGCATAAAAAACTGTCTGCGAAATTTTTGTCGTCTTCGTAAACTTTTTGTAAGTTGATCAAAGTTTCTCGTCTGAGCCTTAAACCATTTGACAAATTCTTAACAATAATTGTTATCCCTGCTCTTTTAATTGATTGATTTAATGAGTGATGGATGAAATTAATGTGTCAAAATCGTGCCCTCAAGACTCTTATGCTTTGTTTCATCATCCTACAATTGTGAAAATCTACAATGTTGTCACAACTATCTAAATATATACAATTGAGTTTATGTGCTAAGTAAATGAAATTTTTTTGTTTTTGTACAAAGGAACGTTCTCAATATCAAATTGTGGAAGTAAAGTGACTAGTGCTGTGTGCAATTTGATACACATATCCATCCAATAGTTTTGTGTTTATTGAAATATTATGAAAAATAATTAGCGTACATATTTATCGGAAATGATTGATGGAAATTGAATAACACGATTCTCTTTTATCTCGGTTTATATCAATAATTTATAATGAGCTTTTAACATGATTAATTAATCGAGTTCCAACATTTGATTATATAAAAAAGTTGTGAAACTATTTAAAATAATTAAACTATTTAGTACAGTGTATCAAGTAACTGTTTCATTGGGAATCAGACTTCCAATGAGCACTAAAGCATCACTAAGCGATCTTGAAAATCCCAATATCATGATGACTAATGCAAAAATTCTATTGAAGATGCTGAAAAATTCCGAGATAAAATTAAAATAATTCCAGTTTTATGATATGGATATTAAGCATAGCAGGTGCCGATTTAATGTGAAAGAAAAGAACACAAAGAAAGAAATTCAATCAAAAATGATGCTAATTTGCATAAATTTGCTAATTAGTCTGGAAATGAAAGTGCAATCAAATCAACTGTGTGTGGTGACTTTAATACTAATTTATTTGACCTCGTTCGGTGTTAATTCTCGCATTAAAGCCGATTTAAATATGTTCTGTCGTGTTTTAGATTAAACATTAAAAAAGTTTATCATAAGTAATTAATTTGTTTGAGCCAAACTAATGTGCGCGAGCAAAAAAAGTCTCTTCTTGATCGATTAAATTTTATTGGCCACTTTTAATGTCTTTTTTGGTATACAACGAATCTCTTTCCTTCCTATCACTTTACAAGTTTATTTTCGTCGTAATTCACTTCATTTCATAACTGACCTAGAAAGATTTTTCGTATTTTCTTTTGTAGCTCTTTCTATTCTCTCGTCTTTAAAGCATGCGAGTCGAATTAAGTATTCTTTTTGTGTTTGCGAAAAAAAAGGTTCTTAGTTTAAGTTTTATAAATAAAAATAGTTTTTTTTTTGTGGCTGTTTCGTATACACACTGATTGACATTTACATTTTATTGCATGTCTCATGTTGTTTACTAATTGATTATCAAATTATTCAATTTTACATGTTTTTGATAGTTCTCGATTGAGGAAGCGACAAGCACTTTATCGCATATTAAAACAAATACATAATTATTCAAAAGTAAATAAGTTCGTGCATTGGCTGTGTTGAGCACAGTTTTTCATGTGTTGCATATTATTGCTTTTTTGCGCTCATACATTTCATAATAATTACTATTACGGCTTCCACTTTAATCTGCTTTCATAAGAGAAAAGACTGGTGAATAGTGAGTGTAACTTTCACATTTTTTTGTGATTATACTTTTTAAAATTTCTCTTTTTTTCTCTTTTTGTCGCAAAAAAATGATGTCGGGAATTTAAATTCTTTAAATTAGGGTAACTTCATAATATGCTGATCTTGGGAAAATTGTATTTTTTGCTGAGAAGCATTCCATAAATTATATTCTAATGTTTAAAACATTTTACACTTGAAAAATTTCATTGTTCAGAATATTTTTACGGTTTTATATGATTTAAATTTTCACATTTGAAATTAGTTGTAAGCCCCCTTTTTCGGAAATTTTATTTTCGTTCAAGAATTTGAAGTGTAAACATCATATATTTTTATTATTTATTATTATTACACAATCGCTTTTTATTACGTATTAACGTGGAAACATTGACATTCAATAAATTAAATAAATAGTTTTTATAACCAATTTGCAAGTCATTTGCAACTCACAATTTTATTGAATGCAAAAAAAGGCAATTTGAAAAACACGAATCAATGAAATCCCTAACTTTAATGCCTGTGACCGTAGTTTTAAATAAATATTTCTCTTGATATTCAACTTGACCCGAATTTCCAATAAAAAAATTGTTCTCCGTTGCTTTAAAAAGTAAAAAAGGAGAAAAATACTTTTTATCAACAGTCAAAAGTTTGTTAGCACATAGTTTTCATATTTTTTTAATGTAGAATGAAATAGATAAACATATTTGCACAAAGATAAGCCATTTATGTACAGGAAAAGTTTGCATTATGTTGTGTTGATGTTTTTCATTTCCTGACCACCCACAATAATATTCATAATTCAAAGTTATTTATGTTTTCTTTCTTATTCTCTTCTTACAGAAAAAGTGCATCTTAAGATGGAGCCTGATCAGCAGTCTACAGCTGAGAGGGACAATGAAA
Source organism: Chironomus riparius (assembly GCA_917627325.4). NCBI lineage: Eukaryota > Metazoa > Arthropoda > Insecta > Diptera > Chironomidae > Chironomus > Chironomus riparius. Next base: position 46,053,208 of record OU895877.1, read on the forward strand.
CGACACAACAAACAGAAACAGAACAAATAAAATGTGAGGAAAAGTGTGATAAAATTGAAAAACCAGAAGAAACAAAAATCAATGAAAATAGTCAATCAAGAGAGACTAAACCTCAAGAGCAAAATTCAATTAAAAAAGATGATTCTAATGTTGTTGTTCCGCAAAGTATCCAATTAAATTCAACAGATAATAAGTCTGAGTTAGAGACTAAAACTAATGAAACTAATTCAGAGAATAACGAAGCCTCGAATAGCAAGAACGATGTTGATAAAACTAATGAAAATAGTGCAGAACTAAGTGATGAAAAGAAAAGTGTAGAAATAGAAAATAAGAATAATAATGATAGTAAAACAAATAGCAACTATATGTCAGCTTTTCCAGGTATAAAAACTGGAAATCCTGGTGGTAGTGATGATAAAATTGAGATAGATAGAGAGAGTTTGTTCGATAGAGTGATTTTATATTCCCTAAAGAATACCGTTGTCGATAATAGTCGTTTGGATGCTGCAAAGAACAAATACATTAAAAATAATGGCAATGTGAATGCAAGCTTTAATAATAATAATAATAATAATAATAATAATAGTAGTAATATTAATAACAATAGCAACAATAGTAGTAACGGAAGTGATAGCAATTCGACAAGTAAATCCGTAGAAAAACTTATAGAAGAATTTAAAGGTAGCTGTAAATCAAATAATGGAAATACTCCATCAACGACAACGTCAAAAATTAATAACGAACAACACAAAATTGATAATAAGGAAATATTAAATGGTGCTGATAAAAGTATAGATAGTTTAGAGCCAGCGAATAAAAATGTAGAAAATGAGAAATTAGTGGAGGATGTTAAAGTTTCACCGAAGCCATCAGACGATGTCGTTAATAGTTCGTCTGTACATGATGTAATTGATCTTAAAACAAATTCACCAAATATGGTAGTGTCTCAACAACAAATGAACACAGAAAATGAGGGACTTGACTTTAGAGACTCATCGAGTAGTAATACAAAAAATAATGAGGATAAGGCTGGACCTACAATGCTCGACTTGAGTGTGAAACGTGATGACAAATCAGTCCCTCCAATAAAACGTAGTCATGCACTTTACGTTGGTATACCAGATTTCTCTAAGCAAATATTTACTGCACCATCAATTACTCGTCCTACAAATACACAAATGAATCCTCTTCCATCATCGTCATCTAATAATGCGGGTGTAGCGCCAAAAGTAAGAAATCCAGACTTTTCAAGTATGTCGCGTGCACCTGAATTACAAATGAGAAATCCAGACTTTTCAAAAGGTTTTGGTAGTCTGGAAAATCCACCACCATCTAATGTTCCAATTACACCATCAAATTTTCCCGAGATAGCTCGAAAAAACAATTACATCAGTGACTTACAATTGAAACCGCCACCTAGTGCTTCAATGACACCATCAACATCTTATAAAATTGATTATCGTCTACCTTCAATGCCCCCACAAAAAGTTCTCAATGAACAGCAACAAAATATAGACAGTAATGCACATAGCAAATCACCTTATCCGAGTTCAAAGGGAGAAAACGAAAGTATATACAATCAGCAATTAGTGGATGAGCCAATGGCTCACATCATTCACAAAAATCAATTTCTTCCAACTACAAAAGAATCCATTAATTCTAATTGGAATGAAAATAGAGAACGATTACTTGGTGGCTCATCACATTATGAGATGATGCAATTGAATGAAAAGAAAATGCCAGGAACATCACAGCTATTTCCTTCAAATGATGACCTAAGGAAATTACATCCAGCTCATTATCCATATGCGTACAAAGACAGAGAACTACAACATCAAAGCAATGAATTCTCATTAAAACAAAAAGAACAACTATTAAGACAAGAAGGCACAACAATTACGATAAAAAATGAAAGTAACGCAAAAACGCCAACACAAGAGTTTCCTGAGCGGCGTTCTGCTGATCTTTTTCGTGACTATAAACTCAAGCAACCCAAAGAATCACCAGATACAGCAAGACGAGTTAACGAACCTCCACCACTTGCGTATCAACAGCAATATCCAGATTTTCCACCAAATTATCTTCGGAGTCCTAAACCAGAAAATATGAATATCAAAATGAATCCAACCTCACCAGTTCCACAATCAAGTCACTCATCTCTTGAGTACCCTCCACTTATGCCGCATTATAAAACACCATCACCAATTCCACATCGGCAACAGAAAAGTCCGTCCATGCATGGTAATTCACCGATGAATCCACCACAGAATTGGCCTCCAATGCCTTCTCAAAGTTCACGACACTCAATGAGTCCAGCAAATATGTCATCGTCACCATCACATCTATATCCACATGCTGGAACTTCTAAACCAACAATAAGTCAATCTCAGAGTCCTATAACACATTATCCTTATCATACATCGCCGAAACTAAATCACCAAATGTTTAAACATCCAGAAGCTACAAGTTCTCGACCAATTGATCCAAAAAGACCACCAATGCAGAGTCATAGTCCTGTTCAAAATTATTATCACCAAAACTATCCTGACTTTGGACGTAAATTTGGGGCTGAAAGAAACAATGCAATGTTTATGCAAGAACAAGGACTCAGGATTCCTTCTAGCTACTCTCCAATCGACACAAAGCCTTTAACAATTGATCTTCCACAACCAAGTATCCCATTAAGGCAAGATCTTGAGATCCGATCAGTGCGTGAACCTTCTGACAATAGACATTCACAATATAGACATCCATCATCGTCTAATTATGTTATGTCTCAAGAAAGAGAACTTTCACGCCTTCCTCCTACGCAACAGCTACCATTGTCAGAAAATATTAGTATACGAATGCCTGAAATACGTTCACAATATCCAAGACTTGAGAATGAGGCATCAATTATTCTACCTGACTTGAAAATAGAAAAAAGAATAAGTGAGCCATCAAAAATTTACTCGCCAATTCCGACAAGACGACAAGAGAGTATCCCAGAACTCTCAATTATTCCAAAAATTAAAACAGAACCTCCATCCAGTACACCAACACCATCAAATTCAAGTATTATTAAGTCATCGAATACAATTTTTACTGCAGTGAAAAGAGAATCGCCTTTAGACTTGTCTGTAAAAACAATTAAAACTAAAGCAGATTCAACCGGTTGTGATCCAGACTTTCGTTATAAAAAAGAATCAAAATTAGGCTTAAAAGTAGAATTTACTCCCAATTTTGGAAATATTGCAAAAACTGATTGCCGGCAACAAGCCCGATTAGGTCCTCAAGATTACAATTTAGAGAGATCTGCTCATGAAATTCCTGTGCGTTATGTAAAAGACCAGGATATTGAGCGGAACTCCATAGCAAGTAAAATTCTTGAACCACAGGTTGCTACAAATAGTAGAAATCACTTTTATGATTACAAACAGCAGCAACCAACTTCTGATGCTGACAGACCGCATGCGCCAGTTCCTATGCTACCGAATTATTATCCCGATCGACATAAACCAAATAATGTTTATGAAGGGAACAACAATATAACATCAAATGCACAACTTCCTGAAAATGTTCGTCGTTCGTACGAAAACTCAAGACAAGAAAATAATTACCCACCAAAAACTTTTCAACCAATTCCACAACGGACCAACTATCATTCATCTCAATCAATGGCACAAAACAATGTTCCGTATCCTGTGATTAATAAGACCTCACCAGCCATGACATCTCAACCCTCTAATTCAAAAGATCCTCGTTATTTAGAGAAAGAAAGAGACCGAAAATATGTTGAAAATATTCTCTATGGCAGAAATCGTAAGGAATTGGATCAAAAGCCATATCAACAAGATTCAAGACAATTTCAACCAATTACGTCACCGCCAAGAAAAAGACACAATGAAATGTCAAATCAACACATGCATGATCCAACTGCTCCAAAACAAAGTCGTGTTGAGGAACCACCCAGATTATATAGCTCGAATATGCCTCCTCATGCTTATGAAAGACGTGAATCAAATATGAATGCCTGCCCACCAACACACGTCAGACATGAGACTTATCCTAAAGTTGTTTCAGCATCAACTGATACGGCTTATAAGCACTATCCAATACCACGAAAAGACGTGATTAAATCTGCCGAAATAATGGCATATAATAATCAAGGTCCAGCTGCAAATTACTATCCAAATCCAAAAGCTGAAATGATTCACCGTAATGATCCAAGTCGGAGTCAAAAGTATTATTCAAGAGAACCAGATAGAAACTTCTATCATCATCAGCAGCAACCACCACCGAAACAGAATTTTCTTCAACGCCCAGATGATGCCTCGTATCCAGTACATATTCCAAGAATCTCTCACCCAGTTCAGGATATGAGCATCAAAGTTGAACAACTCACCCCTGGGCCAATACCGGAAAATCAAGGTGAACCACAAAAGCTATTAAACAATATTTTAATGCCATCAAGTGTAAGCGGTAGTAATGGAAATATTGCCCGCGGTGCAGAACAAAGTACTATACAGAAATTAAAATCGAATTTGGAGCTTAAAGAAATGCAAAAGCTGAAGAAGAATGAATTGTGTGAAGAAATTGAACATATTAAGCTATTAAATACCCAACCACATCATATTAAGATTGATCTTTCTCCACGACAATTCCGAACAAAAGGAGAACTTAAAGGCTACACACCACTACCATTGAATGCTGAAACAAATAAAGCAAGCCCTGATATTCAGCAAAGTGCCACATCTGGTTTCGATTTACTTGATTGGGGAAGTGCATGTAATGACTTTGTTCAACAACTTCAAACTGGAAATAGGAAGCGCCTTAAGAAGAAACGTCCATTTAGTGCAACAAAGAATTTAATAAAAAATGATGAAAAAATGATGGCAAGACAACCAGGAACCACAGCAAATGATTTGTCCGAGATTCCAAAAGAAATTTTGCAATCAATTAATGATAATAATGAAAAGTACTCGTCGAGTGACGAGGACAAACCTCTAGTCGAGATAAAAAATTCAATAACGCATGACAACATGCCAGAGATACTTACAAGAAACTTTAGAGAGAAACAACGTCAAGTTATTGAACAGAAATATGCTGCACGATTAGGACGACCAAGTAGTTCAGAAAGCGAAACTGATACACGAAAAGCATTAGTGATTGTTAAACGTGTAAGACGCTTACGTAAACGAGAGCACCTTGGAATAAAGAAAACTGATGATGAACATTCAGTTGAAGAAGGAGAAATTGATGATGATGCTCATAATAAGAATAAAAATTCAAAAGTTCCTTCAAAGCTTGACGATTTGACGAGCTCAGATGAGGATAAGAAGAAGTCAGTTAATGATGATAAGAAAACTTCTGAATCTAAAACAGTTGACGGCTGTTCAAAAAGAACGAGAAAGTCCATGTCAGAACTGAAAGAGACACAAAAGAAAACTGCCGAAAGTTCAGAAGACTCGTCAGAATCAACAAGTGAAGTAGAAACAACAGAAGATAAAATAAAGAAATTAGCAACAGAAAGAAATGCAAAAAAATTAAAAGATCTAGGCGATGGATCTAATTTCAAAGTTTTACTTCAGGAAGAGGAGACAATGACAAGGTCAAAACGCAAGCTAGAGATTGAAAAGAAATTATCTAATAGTAAAATCTTACGAAATGATAAAATTGTGCAAAATATTACACCTGACAAGAAAGGAAAAGTCGACACGTATACTAGCACAAACAAAAAGAGTCCATTGAAAAGAAAAGATTCAAATAAATCTGAGGATTCAAAGAGAAAAATGCCTGAAAGCGAAACCGAAAAGGAATCTACAAATAGCACAAAAAAGAAACAGAGAAAAATCTCGCGAGCTGGAGACAAATCGTCCACTGAAGCGTCTGAAGAGGAGGAAGAAGAAGCGAACAAAACGGAAAGGTACGTAATTTCTTTCCACAGAGCTTTTGCTTATTCTTTGTTTTCTAATCATTCTTTCAATACAGATTAAGACCACGCAAAAATAAGACGGAGAGCGAAATAACTGCAAAACCAGCCACAAAAGAGACGGTTAAAAAGAAAGTTGCAAAAGAGGAAATAGAAAGCACTTTAAAAGCTTCAGACTACAAAGAAGGCCGTAGATCTCTGTCGGCACTCTACCCATTTAGAGAAGACAAGGTAAATATACTTGCCGTAATTTATTCAATTGCTTTAGGCTAATTAAAACTTTTATTTACTTTTATAGACGTCGAAGTTCACACCAGGATGGGAAATGGAAGCTTACAACTTTAAGCGATCGCTGAATGTTCCTCCAGGTCTGATAACTATTGGTCGTCCTCCACAACATGGTATTTCACATTCTTTACCTGATTTAGATCCCCAGACGAGTGATACATCTGAAATCTTCTCAGAGTTCATTAAGTCGAAGGATAGAGATGTAGGGAAGGATGTAAGAGGTGAACAGTCCAGAACGAGGAACAAGCTGCCACCACCACCCAAACCAGAAATCAAGAAACCACCGAACTCTATCATTGATTTGCTGCATCAGCGTGTTATTCAATCGTCTAACAAGAAAATCAAGCAAACCAAAAAAGCAACAACTGCAAATAATAAAGACAAGGATAAGAACAAGTACCAGGATAAAGACAAAGTCAAAGAAAAGGAAGTAGCAAAGCCAAGCAAGGAAGCAAATGAATCACAACCGACGTCAGCTTCAGAAAAAGAAGGTGACAACTCTTTCGGGTACAAGAAAAATATTTTCGAACCATTCATCATTACATCTCGAACACGAACCGAGAACAATGCAATTCGAAAGAAAGAAATTCTCAAGGAAGTATTTGGAACCGACGAAGATCGTCCACGATCTGCCCCACCTAGTGCACATGAACAAAATAATACTGAAGTTGAGGGCGAGAAAAGATTGAGTTTTGATCAAAAATATCGTGAATATCTTGAGAAAATGAATGTGGACTTTCCAGAAAGAAAAACTTACTTGCCCGATGTGACTAAGATCAAGCAAGAAATTAAAGAAGAAGAAGATGACTTTGATGATAATGAGACGGTAGTTGCGTCAGAAAGAGATCTTGTTACACCAACACTAAAGAGTAAAACTAAGAAAAACAGGCCACGACGATTGAAAGGAAGTTCTGGTAAATATTAAAATAATTCTTTAAAGAAACTTTGTAGGAATTAACTTGAAAAATTTCTCATTATTTTAAAAAGGTTTCGATTATATCCGTAAGAAGAAAAAGCCAACACCAAATAATAGTGAGAATCCATTAAATGTTAATGCAATCATCAAAAAGCGACTTGCAGCTATGGAGAATCAGGAAACAAAAGATGAAAACGATATAAGTAAAGAAATTAAAGGTTGGGTATTAAATAAAGGTGTTGGAGAAAGTGTTCTACATAAAGCTTCGCGATTGAATTATGTGGTATGTACTATATACTTGCTAACCACAAATTGTAAAATTTTAATAACATGTAATTTACAGGATGTAGTTGCATATTGCTTGGATCGCATTAGCATGAGTCCTGATTCTAAAGACAACGCAGGATACACGCCTCTACATGAAGCATGCTCACGAGGTCATCTCGAAATTGCACGTTTATTGCTTCAGTATGGTGCAAATCATTCAGAAGCTGCCTTATCTGGAATACGTCCGTTGCATGAAGCCATTGAAAATGGACATATTGAAATGGTCCGATTGCTATTGTCGTTCGGTGCTGATCCATGCTTAGCAACATACAGTGGACAGTTGCCAATCACAATGGCTGATGATAAAGAAATGGAAGACTTTTTAAGTGCTTATTTAATCGATACTGATCACAAAGAGGGAAGGAAGACAAGCTGGGCTATGGATGGAGCTTTCAAGATAGAAGGTAAATTTTAAAATAAATTTCAATTGCTTAACAATAGTTTAATGATGATAATGTCTTATAGATCCCGACGAAATAGGCTATGATATATTCTCAAATGTTCCTATTGTGAAAACAGACTTGGGTTCGTCAGTTGCGTCCATATTATCAACATCAATGACTTCATTGGTGACTGCCACAACGCAATTGTCGGATAATGAGACTGTCATTAGTGAAACTGCCACAACCATACCAAGTAAGATTTTATCGACAACGCCCCAAATGAAAGCACCGATACAAGACTTAATAAAATATCAGCATAAAATGAAAAAGTGCGACACTAATTCTAATAACTTAGTTGTTTCCGATGCTAATAATACAGAAAGTAGTAAAGGCATCATAGCAGCATCAAAGAAGACTAAAAGTTGTAGTGTAATATTAAATAACATTGATTCGACAATGAAGAAAATCAAGAAGCTTCCTTCAATCTCTAAACTTGATTCCCACACAATAAAATCTAATGAGGCAATTCACAAGATTGAGGAGATCTCAAATCACAAAGAAGACTACGACGACATGATTATTGATGAAAATCTGGAGTCTGATTGTGAATTTTTCGAGCTAGAGGAATCTGAGGCGCCATTGCCTCCACTTTATTTACTGAGAGGTGAAGGAAGTGACAAGTGGATGTTGCTGGCTGATTTGTGCATTCTCCTGAAAGTTAAATCCAAAGAAGCTGTTCTGAAGCAGGTATGAAATATTTAAAATGTTGAAGCAATGAGCGATGATTTAATATTTGATTTTGAAATTTCCAGATCTGCCCATCAAGTCCACCATCAGCAAACAAGGAACTGATTCGTGAGCTGAAGATGTCTGAATTTTTGGAAAAGGCAATATGCTTACAATTATTTTGCGCTGGAGAGAAAATCAACATACGAGCATCGAAAGTGTCTCTCGTACGTTACACTGAAAATGTTAAGAACCTTCTAGGTGTTCACACGATAAAAATGAATTTGTGATTGTTTTATAGCGGCCCATGAAGCATTTATACAGAAAAAAAAAAATTAATTAATTATGATGAAGAAATGAGAGTTACTTAATTTAACAATTTTATACAGAATTTAATTGTAGAATGTGAAGTAAATTAACTGTGATAGTCAAATCAACTTGAAAGCTTTGTCACGAGAAAAAAAATGGTTGGGAAGATTTTAAAACAAAAAATTGTAGCAAAAAAATTAATGAAAAGGAAAGCCGTTAAAAAATTCATTGGCAGTCAATTTTTCTTATTTTTAAGTGCTAATTGAGAATATTCAAATATATTCAAGGATTTGAAGATGAAATTTATTTGAGAAATGCTCAGGGAACAAAAACACACACACACACACACATAATAATAATAATTAGAATGGAAACGTTTTGAATGTTCTCCTCCTTAGTTATAAACACAAAAATATATATATATCGTAAAATACCTTTAATTATTATTGTTTTATGTTCATTATTATTAACTGTATCACATTATTATTAAACCTTTATGACCAATTTTTTTTTTGTTAAGTGTAAGTATGAATTAGTTGATTTTTGAAATTTAAATCTCGTTTGTATCATAAAACTGTTCTTAGTTAAAATTTTTAAACCTTAATAATTATATTAGCTCATAAGACTCATTGAATTAACAAGATTTGTGAATAAATATTAAATGGTAAATCCAGACTTACGCCACCTTATATTCGAAAAAATTCGAAATGTCTTCGAAATTAATGTCGAAAACTTCGAAATTTGAGACGAAAATTTGAATTTTTATTGACCGTTAAGAAAAATGTAAACAATTCAAAAAATTTAAAATCAAAATCAATGATTTAAGCTTCTTTTAACAATGATTTAACTAAATTAACATAATCTTAATTATGTTTCATCACTATTAAATAGTTCACATTAGAAAAAAGAGCTTCAATTAACAATTAATTAAGAAATTTATAATTCGTGAAAAAATTCACTAACACATTTACAACTTTTGTTTACTTTTGATATTTTTGTTCTGAAAATTTTTAAAATCACCAATTCTTGCATTTACTTAAGCATTTTCAGTTCAAAAACATTAAAAATATGTCAAAGATTATTTATTTTAAAGAACTAAACAGTTAAAAGCTTCGATTTGTGTTGAATAAAGTTTTTTTCCAACGGTTAAAAAAGATTCAAAATATTTAAAAAAAATCGGTAAAACTTCTGTAACTGACAATTTTTAACGTGACGTTAGTCTGGGTAAATCCCTTTTGCACCACTAAAGTGAAATGGCAGTTACAAAGTAAAATTCAAATATTTAACGACTTTCTGAAATTCAAATTCAGACCACGTGAATAATTTGAAACAAAAATATCCGTTAAAAATCCAGCTGTTATTTCATTTCTGAAGTGTTCCTGATCGTCTTCGATATAAAAAAATAAGTATATGAGACTTTGAACGATAAAATGGCCTAAAGTTTTTGACACTCTGATGTTTATGAAAAGAAAGTGCAATGGAACAAAATGTAGACAGAATCTATTGTAGGTAGAAAATATTTCATTGCTATTTGAATGGAAAAATGTGATGAAGTTTAGTAAAGAATATTTTAGAAATTGATTAATCATAAGGAAGTGATTTGGAAAGTATGTTAATTTTGAAGAAAAAAAAAAATAAAAAAGGAATTTGAACAAAAAAAATTTGATGTTTTTGGATTTCACTCATTCATTCCTCCTTTATTCACGTTATTATTTATTCATTCATGAGTTAGTGGTATGTAAAAAGCCGACTTATAACACTAGAATTAAATTAAAAGATTTGATGCGATCCATATAAAAAAAAATCATAACTGTATAATTCAAAGATTTCCGATCCTCAATTTTGTTATCAGTTGGCTTTATAGTTTATTTAACATGTTAAACATATTTATATTCAATCAAATATAAAAAAAAATCCTTATTAATCCTCATCGGAACCGCTCTTGTTGGAATCTTTGTCGCCTGTATTATTCTCACCGGCATCACCATCAAATTTCATGCCTTCCTCATTTTCACTCTCGTCTTCGTCACCTGAAACCTCAGCATTTTCCATTTCAGCGCGTTCCATTCGTCGAGCCAAGTCAGCTTCATCGATTGCAGTAACGACTTTTGGCTGTAAAATGTCAATAGTGACGTCATTAGCATAATTTTTAATAAAGCATACAGCACAGTTGAATACTTACAGCCATTTGAATAGCGAAATGTCCATCAAGTTTTTCGATAGTTGCCTTAATTCTATCTATTGCGATCTCAAGAGCCTTAAGTCCGTCATTCTTTTCAGGAGTGGATGTAGTTATGACTGCAAATAAAGCATAATTAATATTTTTAATGGAAATTCATAAAGTTGTTGTAAAATTACCATAAATTGGCGGTGCAATAAGATTGATTTTGATTGGAATCTCCTCAGTCGATGCCTCAAGCCCTGATCGTAATGCCTGTTTTACTGCATCAATTCCTTCGTAGCCATAACATGCACATTCAATGTCAGCGCGAATTTTCATTGCTTGCGAAGTCAATTTTCTTTTAATATTCGTCAAGAGAACATTCTTTGTGTTTTCATCTAAATTGCATTCATCTAGAAGTGCTGGTTCCGTTACGGCTTGCTTGAAGATGTCATAAGATGCAGTTTTATTTTTATGCTTCTCCTCAAAATACCAGGCTGTTTTCTGGTATAATTCTTCTAGTTGATCATCGTTCTCATATTTCAACAATTCAGCGACGTGTCTCAAAATGGAACTAACAGCTTTTGCTTTACTAAATCGTTCTGTACACTTTTCTACATCCTCGGGTGACACTCGTCGTTTTGACAGATCAATATATCCTAAATACAATTATAATCCTTGTTAGTTCTGGATCATAATACGCGAATCAAGCACAAAACTTACCCTTATCTTTATCAACACGAATAACAACAACTGGTTCCGTTTTTCCCACACGAATGAGCTTATTAATCGATCGAATACGTCTTCTTGACAATTCAGACAGTAATATCATTCCTTCGATATTGTTGTATTCTAGCAGATGGACATAAGCTCCCATTTCAGCTATTGATCTTACATTGACCATAACTACATCTTCGACCTACAATTATTTACATTACTGTATTAATTGTTATCTTAGTAAATGGATGTATATGCTTACCTCGGGATATTTCTGCTTGTAAAAGCGACACGTTAGGACCATCTTTGATTACTTTTCCTTGATATTAACTTTCTCTTTGCGAATAATTCAGGTTAAATTATTTTATAACTGAAATAAACGGGAATCTCATTAAAATCCTTATCTTACAAGTATAGTTCAATTATTTATGTCAAATCATAGCTGATTTCATAATTTAAGTGATTATTTATGTTATAAATATTGTAAACTTTTTAATTGTACTCGAAAATGACACGCTGGTAATAAAAAACTGGTTTTTCACTTAAAATACGTTAAATATTGATTTAACAATATGATTTTATCAGCTATTGATTCCTTCTAAAATGAATAAACTATAGAAAATTACTTTTTATCGACGATTTCCTCGATAATTTCAAGGAAAATAAAAATTTTAATAAAAAACTTTGAATTTTTATCTCCGAATTTTCGAAAACTCAAAAACATTTCGAATATCGAAAATTAATCAATTTGAATTTACTTTTAACGGACTTTTATTAAAATTAAGTTTATTTCCATTTGGATTGAAAGACATTAATTAAGTTCAAACTACTTACTTTATTTCTAAGCTTTTAATGATGCTGTAATATTTGCTGTAATGTTTTAGTATTTCACTGGGATAAAGATCAGTTTTCCTAAAGATCAGTTTCTACTTGTTAATAAGCTTTATGTGATATAATTAATCAGAATGTATTGTCTTAAATAGTGCTATTAACAGGTAGTTTAAGTTATACTTTATGAAATTTTAAAAACATTTTACTTTTTTCGAAAAAATCAAACTGTCATTTAAATTTTGAATTTAAATGTAAATAGAAATTATTTGACGCAAAAAATACTCAAAATAACAAATTATTTCAGTTTTTCTCTAGTTATCACAAATAAAGTTAATTAAATACATAATCAAGACTACAAACTTGACAAGACAAACATCATTGTATTGATTCCTCTTTGATTTTGAAGAAAATCGGAAAATAACAGGTTTGTTGACAAAACATACATTTTTATTGGTTCTATTAATCATCCTTAATTAGTCTAACGAGCTATTTATGCTTGACAAATAGTAAGTCTTTCAATATTCCAATTAATTTTACATCATACTTGATTAGACGAGTTTGTTTTTGAGCACATCCAGTGGATTCTGGTCACCCAATTTTAGTGTGTTTTCAAGATCTTGGGATTCAGTTATCTCGTCAAGCTTTATACTTTCAAACTAATGCTTAGCATAGCTTGGTCTATCCTTAAGACTTTTAGTGGTACGGTGTTAAAAAAGTGTAAATGAAAATGCTAGTGGGGAATTGTCCTAAACCCATTTTTTTATTGCTCGAATTTTGGTTAAACTTGATGTGATTTGAAAGATCCAGTGAGTGTCAAAATAAGACAATAAAGCTAATGCAATCCAAAAGTGACAGTAAATTAATCAAGGTATCTAGTGAATTAAAGAATAAATCAGAAATAACAACAGTTATAAAAGGGAAACAAATTCCATCAACAAAAGTTCCAACAATAATGGCAGTTCCTCAATTCTTATTTATATTGTGTATTCGACGATTTTCGTAAGTCACTAATCAAAATTTTTCAAGCAGCACAGAAGTAAGATCGATGTGAAATTATTTGTAAATCCAGTGACATTAAACGGGACAAAAGCGAGATTAAAAGTGGATAAAAGTCGAGAGTCGTGCAATAAGATCAGACACAAAGTGAAAATTGTGGATTAAATGAAAGTTTTTAAGAGAAAAATCAAGATTTTGTGAAGCTGGGAGAAAAAATAGAGCAAGAAGTACTTGTTAAATGTATTTTAATACATTGATATTTAAATAAATATAGAAGCAAAATAATGTAAGTCTGCGAGAAAGACAAGCTAAGATCACAAAAAGCACTCAAACCTTGAGTATTAAACAGTTTAATTTCTTGTGTAATTTGGAAATGGTTAAATGGGATTTAATGAAAAGGCAAGCACACACAAAACTCAAAAAAAAAATAATAATAGAAAAACATAGATAGACGTGACAAATATGTTCGCGTAAACAACTAATCTAGCTGAGTTTAGAGGACAAGATACGCAAAAATAAAAAGCCTTTCAAAATTATTGATTTCTTATATAGTCGCTAAGAAGTCTAAAAATATTTTTTATTCAGTGAAATTAAGGATCTCTCAATATAAAATAAAAAGTCGCAGAAGAAGAAGGAGAACAAGAGACATTTGATAGCCAAAAAAGTTGCTTGTTTCGTCGTTCTCGTTTTTCTTAAATTATGCGAAAATAAAATAATCGCTGCAAACCTACTTTTTTATGTGTTTATACAGCTACATTATTATTATCAAGTATAATTAACCCATATTCCACGATAGAATTATCGAAAATGAATCCAATCATTCATGATGCAAGTGAATCTTACTTTATTTGTGATTTATTTTTGCCGTTAAGAAGGCTAAGCAACTCGGACTGCTTTTCATTATGGAACACTTTCCTTTCGTCCACAGTTCAAAGACTTTCCCATATTTTTCTTTCTTTCTCGTTCCGTACGAGACTTAGATTGCCATACCGCTAATTTACAAACAAACTGGATGTGCACAAAATAAATATAGTCCATCGCGTACCGTTAATCTCACCCATATACAGTCTTTTGTCGAAAGTTTCTCTCAGTTACTTTACGCTACAATTTTAAATTCTTATTTCCTTGCAGACAGAACGTACCTACATAAAAGAATCATTTAATGGGAACTTTAGATAATTCTACGACCCAAAAATTTATCTAATCATTAGTCCACAATAACAGATTGTGTGTAGAAGTTAAATAACAGTGTATATAGTAAAAAATTGTTTGTGTGAAAAGTGAAATAATAATAATAATATATCCAAAATGCCCATCGCATTAGTCCATTCGATTTCATTGCCAAATTTAAAAATATACACAACAATTAGTCTACTGCTGCTATCTGGCTGTTTCTATTATGCATTTGATGTCGTACGAACGGATCCACACTGGAAGCTTCATCAAAATTTAACAAATAACTTTGCAATCACTCGTCCGAATTTAAAACAGACGTCAAGTGATGCACTTGCTGATAATGAAATCATATCGTCACTTAAATCGTCTTTAGAACAAACAACAAGTGAGGAAGTTGATAAGGGAGAAATTGTTGACGTGATTCAGGACAAAATACAAGAAAGTGTATTTGATGAATCGAGTCTTAATCAGACACAGACATTAGTGGATCAATTAAAGGAAGTTGCACAGTTTATGACACATGAGCCGATATGTATTTGGGTAAGTCTTGTGCTTTATATTTATGTTTGTATACATAATTCATAATAATTTAGATCTTGTTAATAACGCGTGTATTATGCACGACTCTTTGCGATAAGGTAATGACATTTCCAACATTGTATCACGTTTTATAAACTGCTCACTTGTTGACTATTAGGTCTGGAGCTTAATCATGCGATTTATTTTTAATCCTAAAATTTATCTAATCCTTAATTTTAATCCAAGGATTTAATTACAAATTAATTTTAATTTGCTCAAATTTTAATCTCATTAAAAGACACGCAAGCGAAACCGTATAAATAAATACTATGTAGCGTGCCTGATAAATGCGAATAATCCAAATCGAATTGGCATTTTCTAAATTTGTACAAGCATCCTGTTTATTATGAATGCTATAGAACATTATCATCACAGAGAGTTTACGTCTATTTTTAGCACAATCAGTAGGTGTTTATTATATTAAGAAGAAGTATTCGAATATGTAGACACTGAAATGTCTTCAAGTATGGCAATAAGAAGATTTGTCTCATGTTATTTACACTTATTTTATCGTTTAAAAGACAGCAGAATAAAATGTTGCTGTAAAGGCTGAATATTTTGTCTAAAAAGCTATGAAGTGAAACAATACGCTTTCTTGTAAATGCCGTACATAAACAGAATTCAATGCCAATATCTTTTTTTTGTGCAGTTGTGTTTGTGACAATCATCTTTATTTATGAATGCACCATTCAAGCCAGGAACTCGTAAAAAATATATTAATAATTTTTAATTAAATATGTAAGGGCCTGTGAACTTAATAACTTGCACGTTAGTGAGCTTTTTATGCTGCATAAGTAATGCTGAATCACTCGAGTTAATTAACTTGTAAATGGAGGCAAGCCAAAGAGTTCGGGTTTAAAGTCTTCCAAAGAATTCAATGCTAATGTAGCCTTGGCACGCTTTTCTTCAGGAATGTGAGGTCCTGGCACCATTACAACTTGCATGCCGGCTGAAAGTGCTGCTTGAACGCCAGGGAATGAGTCTTCAAAAACAAGGCACTGAAAAAAAGTTGTCATACATTTTTATTAAACATTAAAAATAAAATAAAAGCTTACATTTGAAGGCTCAGGTTTCGGATCAAAGCGACTTGCAGCTAAAAAGAAGACGTCAGGTTCAGGCTTTCCATGCTTAACTTCTGATCCATTGACGATATGATTGAATAGTTTAAAAACTTCTTGATGCCTTAAAACTTTTACTTCAACACTTTCTTTACAACTTCCAGATGCTACACAAATTGGGATATTATTGGAATGTAAATGTCGAACTAATCCCTCAGCTCCAGGCAAGAAGTCAGCACTTGGTAGACGTTCTTGTGATAAGGCATGAAAATCTTTCACAAAAACTTCTAATGAAACATTTAAGTTCAATTCTTTGACACAAATTTCACATGCTGCATGTTCACTTGTGCCTACTAATTTCGTACGAACCTCAGGCGTTACCATTTTCCCGTACTTTGATGTGACGTCTTGAAACACTTTCTCATAAACGACCTCAGTGTCTGTAATAAATTTATAAAATTAAGTCTTTCTGCTTCAGATTGTGCAATCGTAATTTGTTACTTAACAAAAGGCCATCCATATCAAATAGTACGTGTGTTACTGGTTTAATGCTGTTATTGGCCATGATGAATGCTATTCTTGTGTTCGAATTTTGGTTTCTCGTTCTAATGTCAAGATTTTATTCTTTTCCGTATACGTATGCAATATTGCACTGCTATGTGATGAATAAATAAAATTTATAAATATGTAGCAAGCTATAAAAGTCGATAGTTTTATGATTAAGAAGCTTCGACTGATGCAATAAATTTTGCAAAGTTCAAATATTTCCTGAGGAAGTGAATAAAGCGTTTCTGGTCGACATTGACCAGTGAAAAATTTAAGTACCAAAGTGACTATTCTAGCTAGGTAAAATATTCATTTTATGACATAATACCACACTCAAAATGTCAAAGATCCAGTGAATCAGCTGTCTTGCGTATTCTTCATTTTAATAGCACAAACAGTTATTCAAAGCACTTTATGTACTCGAGAGTGTGCTTTAAATACATCAACAACAACAAATTGAACCTTCCAATGACTGATATTTTGCCGAATCATTCGTCAAACGCTACATTAATTAAATTTTAATCCTTACAAGCTTGTTGCTTATCAGTAAAATTCTCTGTTTTGGTCACACAGTGATTCTAACTCATTTCAATAACAAAAGGTCGTGACGATTAATAAATAATTCACTTTCGCAAGAGATAAGAACTTGATTTCAATTTGTGGCTGTATTGTCGCCAAAGTTTAGATTTTCTCGATGTTGTTCCTCAAAATGTTTACTAAGTAGGAGATTTTTGGCAAGATATTTAAAGATAAACAGAATGTGTCGTCAGTCTACTCACATAGAAATAAATCGACGAAAAGAAAATTGTCAGCAGGCAAGCTTGTTATGTACAACAACTGCAACAACAACAACATGATCGGCTAATCCAGCGTAAATCATGTCCAAAATTTAACGATTCTGTGTCAATTATGCTCAAATATTTAAATTTAAAATTACCGTTAAGTTTTTAACATAGAGTTTGAATTTTTATTGAATAATGAACGACACCTGAACATTATAATCGTGAAATGTGAGACATTTCATTATTTAAATAATAATTATTGATTACATTACGAATATAAACATTTATTTTAATTAAGTGTTTGTGCAGAACATTTAGAGCTTTAATAATGCTGATTTGTTTACATGTAAGCGAGCTAGTAAATTAATTTTTGAACGAGGGAAGTCCAAACAATTCAGGCTTAAATTCTTCTAATGACTTAATAGCTATAGTAGCCTTGGATCGATTTTCTTCGGATATTAAAGATCCTGGCACCATTACAACCTGCATGCCTGCTGAAATTGCTCCTTGAACTCCATTTGGCGCATCCTCAACGACCAGGCACTGTAATTTAATGCTTTAATGTGTGATAATAGGAATAATGAGGTTAATAACTTACATTCAATGGCTCAGCTTTTGGCTCGAAAAGACTAGCAGCTAATAGGAAAATTTCCGGTGATGGCTTTCCTTCCTTTACATCAGTTCCTTTAGTAATGTGATGAAACAATTTGAATACTTCTTGATGATTCTGTGTCTTAATTTTAACACTTTCCTCGCCACTTGATGTAGCCACGCAAATCGGAACGTTATTAGCATGTAAATGACGAACTAGCCGTTCAGCACCAGGCATAAAATCAACATTAGGTAGACGCTGTTGTGATAATTCGCGAAAATCTTTAACAAATTCATCGACCGTGCAATTTAATTTGAGATCATTAACACATATTTCACAAGAACGACGTTCCGTTGATCCTAAAAGCTTTATTCGAGCTTCTGGTGTTAGTGCCTTTCCAAACTTCAAACAAACTTCTTGAAATACTTTCTCATAGATGATCTCTGTGTCTGTAAGCACAACAATAAATTAGCTTCGAAGCGGAAAAACTATTTTTTAATAGTTGCATAACCAAAATGAGCTACTCACTTAACAAAAGGCCATCCATATCGAAAAGTACGTGAGTTACAGGCTTAATGTTGCTATTAGCCATGACAAAAACTGAGCTATTTAATAATGACAATGAAAAGTCTGTTAATTACCGAATTAATCTTCTCTCGACTAGCTGACTGACTGACTGAGCTATCTGTGTGCAATATTGCAACTGTTCTGTAATGTACAATATGAAAGAATGATGAAACTACTAAAAGAAAAATCGATGCAATTCAATGACGAAAGTTTGTCGTGTAATGTGAAAACTGTAAATGACGAAAGCAACACGTGATTCACACAGAGCAAAAAAGTTCTATATTTAGATTCAGTACACGTCACTTGAATTGAATTTTTTGAATACAAATATTCTCACTGACTTTGTTAGCGGCTAATTCGCAATGATAGTGAAACGCAATTGATGGAATTGTATCAGTCGGCGTTTGCACTAGATAAGAAACTAAATTGTGCTAGGGCAATATAGATTGTTTATTAAGCTCTGCCTCTATTGTTTGTTTCGTCTAATTTTCATTATAAATAATAATATTCACACCTTTCCAGTTTGTGAACACATCAGTATGGCTAGATTCTAAGATTTGATATGAATTATTTTTTGTGACATTGAATCGCGAAATTAAAATAAAAAATTTAAAGGTGAATGAAGAGCAATTAAATATCAAGAGCACAGTCATGAATATGCTTAATTGCGGTCTTTTATAACTGTTTTACAGTTAATAGAGCTTTTGGATGATTAAAAGGACAGAGCATGTTGTGTTATTGATTTAATTTACTTTTGTTTTATATAAAAAGCTGTAAGAATTTAATGAATTGAAAGTGGGACACGAAACAGGATCGATTTACTATCAATTATTAAGATTATTTTCTTATTGACTTTTTATCGAGTTACTCTTTACTGGATCTTAATGAAAATGTGAAAAATGTTATTGATAAGCCTGAATAGCTCGATTTTAATAGATTTTGAACTATAATTGCAATGAATTTAAAGTTCAAAAATTAAAATTCAACAGTTTAACGAATTTTTTAAATTGAATTTCAAAAATTTAACGAAAGTTTCAAGTTCAAAGTTATAAAAATTATTCAACCGTTATAAATTTTTGAACCTTATAAACTATTAACATCGAAAACTCCCTTTAATTCGTTTCTCTTCCACTTATTAATGCTAGAAATCACTTTGAAAACCACTCAGACAATGCTACGTCTTCTTCTCGTCATAATTTGCAAAACGAATTGTATCTAACTCAGAAATCTTAATTACAGTTTAATAGACATTGTTGATAATTCTTCCCAGAAAAGGTAATTAAATTTTACAACGCTCTTTAGACAATATTCCTTTACCTGAATCATTGAAAGCATTTAATAAGTCAGAAGTCATAAAATTTTAAAGAATTGTGAGTCATTCACAATTGTTTGAATATATTAATAATTAAGGTAATATTACGTGGAACCAGCACAGCCAATGGATTGTTGAAATGATAAGCGTGTTGTTAAAAATTGAACAGCTGCTCGCTTTGCAAGAAAACTTAATTCAAATTGATTTAATAAAATGTATTTAAATCGCACATTGTTGTGCCTTATTTACATCTTCTGAATGAAACTCGTGCAGCGCATGATTGTCATGAGAATTTGTCGTTTTATTTGCTATGATTTTTGGGACAATTGCTTAAAATTTTTATATTGTTTTGACTTTATTAAAAAGTAAATTTGTCTTGCTTCTTATTTAATTATGCTAACAACTTAAAGCCATGTGCTAATAAGTCCACGTCCGAGATTTTATTATGAATTATGATTGAAACTAGTCAAAAAATATGAAGACATGAATTAATAACGTTAATTTTGTTTAATTTCTAGACCCTCATAAACATGGCGTACTGCTGTCTTATTCTGCTTGGCAAATCAATTCAAAAGATTGTTTTTGGCGAGCTGAGAATATCGGAGCAACAGGTAAACAATGAAAGGCTTCAAATTGAATAATTATTAATTAAATTATTTTATTTTTTTCTTTTCATTAATTAGCATATGAAGGATAAATTTTGGAACTTTATATTCTACAAATTCATATTTGTTTTCGGCATTGTTAATGTCCAATACTTGCACGAGATTGTTTTATGGGTTGGATGGTTCACAGCGATTGGATTTTTGCATCTTATGGCACAACTGTGTAAAGATCGTTTTGAATATGTGAGTACAATGTCAACTACATGACTATTTCTATATTTGACAATTCCTGTATAAGCTGTATGAATCAGTTGTCTTAAAAAGACTCACTCGATACTTGTCACTTAATGATAGTGAAAAGTTCATTGAATCGAGAGAAGGTTAAGCACTCGTCAAAAAAAGATGAAGAGAAAGAGATGGTTGCGTAGCTGTTTTGCAGCATAAAAGAAATGAAAACATGTACACAGCACTGATCTAAAAAGGAAACTGGTTTGCAAGACTTTATTTTTAGAAAATCGAAACGTGAAGATTAA
This sequence comes from Chironomus riparius, assembly GCA_917627325.4. Lineage (NCBI taxonomy): Eukaryota > Metazoa > Arthropoda > Insecta > Diptera > Chironomidae > Chironomus > Chironomus riparius. The sequence goes on from OU895877.1 coordinate 46,074,523, forward strand.
ATGTCTCTTTTGTGGCCAGTTTTATATCATTAATTGACGTTCAGCTGAGCCTTGTTTACTCAATCTATTTATGAGGAAGTAATAAGAGTTTTTTTTGTCTATTTTCAGCTCTCCTTTTCACCAACAACTCCAGGATGGTCACATTTTCGTTTAATTGCACTGCTTTCATCTATCTTTACTATTTCTGGAATAATGATTATCGTTTCTATCGTCTTTGGTTTCTTCAATGGAATTAATATGTGCGCTTTTATGGGTGCGGAGGTGAGTTATGCTCTGTTTAAATTTTCTACATACTGGTTCTCTTGAAATGGTTTATTTTATAGAATTAATGACATGCCGTTCTTGTTTTCCAATGAAAATAGTCTGCATAGCTTGCATTAATATGGTTTTTAAACACCTTTAAAAACCGTAAAATTTTTAAAATTTTGAACCTGCTACTTTTAAATAATTACAACCGTTAAATTTTCAAATTTTTTTCAATTTCCAGTGCTTAATTTTGGCGATAAGAACATTGCACGTTTTAATACGTTATGGAATGTTCCTTTATGACATGAGACAAGGTGCCATCAATAATGACTCGATTTCATGGGACAAGCGCGGATCTATTGCATATTATACAGAATTTGGATTCGATTTAGCAGCACTCCTTGTTGATTTAGCTCATCATTTGCATATGTTGCTGTGGTCAAATATATTCTTGTCAATGGCTAGTTTAGTCATCATTATGCAGCTTCGTTATTTAGCAAATGAGATTCAACGGAAATTTAAAAAGCACAGAAATTATTTATGGGTTTTAAAGCATATGGAAAAGAATTATAAATTGGCGACAGCAGATGACTTGCAACAAAATTCTGATAACTGTGCAATCTGTTGGGAGAAGATGCTTACTGCCAGAAAATTGCCATGTTCACATCTCTTCCATGAGTCATGTCTACAAAGTTGGTTGGAACAAGATCAAAGTTGTCCAACATGTAGATTAGCATTAAGTGTACAAAGTAATCGAATGCCATCAAATCGTCAACCGAATGTAGATATTGATGAGATTGAGCAGTGGACTAATGGAACTGGTGGACAAGGAGTTAATGGAAATGCCAGAAATAATCATTTCTTTCACTTTAACGGTCAGCGCTATATTAGTTGGCTTCCAAACTTTAGCGTTGAGGTATCAAACATAAATTCCGTTTTAAGAAATGGACATTTAGCAGCTACGCTAGTTCAGCAGCAACAACAAACATCACAATTACGTAATATGGCACGTCACATACAAGAAATGTTCCCTCACTATACTCTCGATGTGTTAATAAGTGATTTACAAGTAACACACTCAATCGAGCATACAATCGATAATATATTGGAAGGTCGTTTGCCGGCACCAAGAATTGTGGAAGAAGAAAATCAATCATCCCCATCATCACCGTCCACTCCATTTGTTCCTACAAATGATTTTTCAAATTATTCAAATTTGTTAGACGAAAGTCCTTCGTCATCATCAACATCCAGCTCATCAAGTTCGACTGATCAGTATGATATTGAGCAGCATGGCAGTAATAGTATGTTTGGTAATCAATTTGAATTACTGAGAGACACGAGTCCAGAAAATCAAATTGGTGATCCATGGAGCAGTAATCCGTCATCCAGTGAAGGCAATCGGTTTTCGAAAAGCTCTCAGGAACGAGAGAAAATCCTTCTAAAAAGGAAGGAACAAATGCTCTTTGTGGCACGTAAAAGGTATGAACTTTTTACGGACGTTTTTAAAATTTTGAACTTTGTTATTTTTGAATATTAAATTTGCGTTATTTATATTCATAGATATTTGGAAAAGACAAAAAGCGGTCTCAATTTGCCATCATCATCAACAACAGTGTTAAATAGTCAGACAAGTTCGAGCGGAACAGACCTCAGGCATCGTACATCAACCAATAATCAGGAATAAATGTGAAGCAAAATCATGGCATGTAAAGGCTGATAGAAAACAACGTTCATGTGAATTGATTAACAAAGAATAATATTAAAAGAAAGAAAATATATAATTGTTAAGACTGTGCTTTTCTATCATCTCTCAAACACTATGTATGGATTATGTTTCGATAGATTTTTTTTGTGCTGCTCATGGCGAGAGATACATCACAAAAAAAGGAGAAAATGTTTTGTTGATATTTTCTTTAAAAAACGATTTAGTCATGTTTTATTATTTTTTTAACGTATTGATTTATTCCTTGTTGTACTTATTATTCGTCCATCGGAACCGAAATGAAAAAAAAAACAAAAAAAAAATGTTAAAAGGACCGTGTAAAGTGAATTAAAAATGAGTTTTAAATTTTTGTGATCTTACAATAAAAAAATACATTTAATAAAGTATAAAAGTTAATATATTATATTCTTTATACACTGTCTCTAGTCTTTGTTCTTTTAAAATTCCTTAATTATGCTTAATTACAGCAATTTGAATGACAAGATTTCGAATCTATTTTAACAGATTTCGAAAATTTGAAGTTGTATGTCACTGGCGAGCAGTGAGGGGTAAAATCTACGGCAACAATAAGGGGTCTTTCTTTTTTCTGAAGTCTTCATCTTGCTAAACGTGCGTTCTTAACATAATTAACAAAAATCAAAGAGAATACAGCCAAGTGATGATTATAATTACATTAGAAATGTGCCCAACTATCTAATGCATCGAAATAGCATCAAGATTATTAATTATTTACAGTAGATTGAGTGGAAACAAGTGTTAAAACTGCGTCCACAAAATTATTTATCAATATCAAAAAATTGTGGAACAAAAAAATAATTTCTCTAAATTAGCGCATTTAATATGAAACAAAGGCACTTAAGTTAATTGATTTGCCAAGTTGTCAGTTGCTCTAATCATCCCGCTGTATCTCGTTGATCATTGTTGAGACAAAATTCTACATAAACATAATCGAAAATGTTAGGTTAGATACTTATGGACATTTCTCATTTTAGATGATTGGAGCAAAAATTATCAAAAGTCAAGGCGCTGAGCCTGATGAATTCGAGAAATCTATCGGACAAGCCCTTTTGGAGCTTGAAATGAACTCCGATTTGAAGCAACAACTTCGTGAACTCTACATTACTCGCGCTAGAGAAGTCGAGTTCGGAACCAAGAAGGTAAATCTCATCAAAATCAATTGATCCACATCCATTTAACTAATTATGTACTTAACATTCTAGGCAATCGTCATTTACGTTCCAGTTCCAAAACAAAAGGCTTTTCAAAAGGTTCAAACTCGTTTGGTGAGAGAATTAGAGAAGAAGTTTTCAGGACGTCATGTAGTTTTCTGTGCTGAGCGTAAAATCTTACCTAAGCCACAAAGAGGACGTCCAGATCCAAACAAACAAAAGCGTCCAAGATCAAGAACCTTGACTGCTGTATATGATAACATTTTGGAAGACCTTGTTTTCCCAGCTGAGATTGTTGGCAAGCGCATCCGAGTGAAATTAGACGGATCACAGCTCATTAAAGTACATTTGGATAAGAACCAACAAACCACAATTGAACATAAAGTGAGTAGCTTCTTACTTTCATTTCATAAATCATGTCCTCGTGTTACTTGTTGATAATCCTTTTCAATGGTTCAATGAGCGTCAAGCAGGACATACAGTAATAATTTTCTGATTATCGGCATTTTCTAGAGCTTAATCTCTTTAAAATACTTCAAAAACACTTCAGATACATTAAATAACATTGCTCTAATTCTATTAGACATAATGATTCTAATGGGCAAATTCTATATCTTTACAGGTTGATACATTCACAGCAGTGTATAAGAAGTTGACCGGCCGTGATGTCACATTTGAATTCCCAGAACCTTATTTGTAAGAAGCTTCTTTAAACAGTTTGAGCTCCGAGAAACAAGACACCCTGAAAACTAATGTCTTGTTACACTTGATGTGAAATAAATAAAAGAATATTATTAAACATCTTAAATCAAGTCCAACGACTTTTTCATTTTTAAATTTTGCATCTTTCGTGGTCTTATTTTCAGGAAAATGTTCAAACATTCAAGCAGCTCTAGCTATAAGATGGTCTAGCCCAATAAATATATATAGCCTTTTAAACCTGTATGCATCATTTATCAACATTACAATTACAATCAAAAAACCTTAATTAAACTGAATTTCAAGACACAAAGGAGCAATTTGAGTTTGCCGCACCTTTTCAAATTTTTGAACCGATAATCAAATCTTAGACCATGTGCGCTTATAACGTCTATTTTGAAAATAGTAAATAAAAACTTTTGAAAAAGTGAAGACGGAAAAATGAAAGGATTTATTTTCTTGATATTCTACCTCGTTAATTATAGTTTTGCATTAAAATTTAATTACCCGCGAATACTATTGCCAGTTTTTGATAATGTGCGGATTAATTACACGCTAGAAGTTGTGGAAAAAGGCTGTTTTGATTTCCGGTAAAAAAATAACCAAATACAAACAAGCGCGATTTTACAATTTTATGAAATATTTACAAATCATTTAATTAAATCTCATTTCAGAATATCATCTGGTATTGAACTGATTCAGATACAGCCAATATATGACGATATTGATAATGATTGCAGTCATAAAGTTGTGATAACGGCAATTTCTAAGGAAAAGCAGAAGAAAACTGCAATTGTGCTAGCCGAAAGTCGTTTAACTAAGGAAGTCTTGAGATGTGATGTGATATTAGACGTAATTCACTCATTTAATGTTCATACAACCACACGAGAACTTTATCTCGAAGAAGCAGCTGAAACTTTTGAGTTAATTGCACAAGATAATCAAGGCAATGATTTCACAACATTAGAAGGAGTTGAATTTAGCTGGAACATTGGTACGCAGAGCAGGAACACAAAAGATTCAAATGGAAAAGCTCAATATCAAGTGCTACGTTTCTTGACGTTCTCAGAAAGCAAATATCATCAGGTAAGACATAATTTTTATTTGCATAAATTTTTAAGACATTTGATGATCTCATTTTAGGTACCAAAAGATGTAGAGAAGTTTGACATTATGGGATTAAAAGGTCACATGACATTAATTGAAGGAATTAATTCAGGAACAGCAAAAGTCATCATAAAGTTACCATATCCTGAATATAATCATGTTAATGAAATTACTGTAGACATCACAGTCTTAGCTAATCTTATAATTCATCCAAATGACATCCATATCCTCGTTGGAGATAATGTCGAATTTAAAGTACTTCAACTTAAGCAAGGAAAGTTACACGAAGTCGTATTAGGACCTCAATATTATCTGGAGATTGAAAAGAAAGAAACTGCTAAAATAGATAGAGGATTAGCAACTGGATTGAGTTTAGGAACAACTCTCGTTCTATTAAGGGACAAAAATGTGATTGAAAGTTCCATAAATCCTCCACTAATGCCTAAAGCTCGATTGAGGGTTAGTGAAGCCAGTAAAATGAGAATTGAATTACTTCCTTATCGAAATTGGATAACAACAGAAAATCAGGAACACGAAATTGCCATAGACTTATTAACAAAGAACAATGAGAAAATTACTTTAGGTGATCGTTATAAAATCGAATCATCATTCGATCAAAGTTATTTTAATGAATTTGGAAGGAACAGCAATGGAAGTATAATCTCTGGTAAGGCTGTCCAAAGAGGAAGCACATTAGTGTCTGGAAAATTCAATCAACTTTCAGTGAGTGCAGAAATGATAATTTATGGACATATTGACTTGAAGCCAAAGGAAGTTTATGTTCCATATGATGTAAATAAGCCAGTAGACAGTAAGATCCAATTTATAGCTAGTGGAGGTGATGGATCATTCTCATGGTTCAGTTTAAATCCTTCAGTTTTGACAATTGGACAGGATGGACTAGCAGACACACATTTAAGAAGATTAAAAGACTTTCAGAATGACAGAAATGATAATGTCATAGAAACATCAATTCGTGCTGCTATGATGAAGAATTTAAAGCTTTATAAAACAGCAAAAGTCTTTTTCTTGCCTCCAGTTAAACTTGAAATTGTTGCCTATAATTTTGAAACAGCTATAAATGACTACATTGATGTACATATTGGATTATTTGCATACTATAAAGATGCTTACGTTCCATTTACATCTTGTGAAAATCTCAACTATGACATCGACTTTGTCCATCAATTATTTAATATCGCTAATGCTGAAAGTGATCACACAGAAAAGTTAAGAAATGGATGCAGAATTATACGACTTAAAGCTATTCATACTGGATTAACAACATTAACAGTCTCATATAGGCATGGAAATGATGTTTTGACTGATAATGTTCAACTTATGGTCTATGAGAAGTTAATAACATATAATCCAGAAACAAATATTGTTGTACTTCCAATTGGTTCTAGTAGAAATGTCATTTATCAATATGGACCGAAGAAGGTTTATACAGTTGGAAGTGAACTAACAAAGGATATAAATTATGAAAAGAACTTTATAGCTGTCAATGAAATTAAATCAGATTTTCAGGATCAGAGATTTGCTTACAACATTCTGTGCCGTAAAGTTGGAGAGACGAAACTACATATGGAAATTTTCAATGCCTTAAGTTCTGATTCCTTTGTGAAATATGTCTCAATCATTGATACTTTCGTCTATTGCGTTAAACCTAGATTTATTAATCTCATCTCAGTTGACAAATTAAAGACATCATGTCCAATTGACAGTAAGACCTCATTGTTACATGTTAAATCAGCTACAGATGCATTGCACATAGAAATTGAAATTCTGGATGAACAGAAACGTAAACTTGACAACATTACATCATTAATTATTGACTGGAAGTTCCTACAAACGAATGGCATAGTTAATCATAATATCGTCTATAATCGTGAGACAGAAACTGATGAAATTGATGGAGTTTTAATTCCAAAACGTGACTTCCTTAGAACATCCATAACTGAAGTTAGTGTCAATCATAAAATTAAGGCAATCGTTCGTGAATATGATGGAAATGTGCTGAAAGAAAATCAAATTATTCCTGAAATTCCTCATTTTGGAACCAGAAAGACTGGAGAAAGTCAGCAACTTGTCACACCTTTAATAGAAAATGAACTGGATTTCCTTTCATTTGATGCTGCTTTACTGCCAATGTCTTCAGTTTCTGTCTTTTTATCACCTGGATTAGTAAGGAAGCTAAAATTAGGTCGAGGAAGTGGATTTTATGATATTAAAGTGAAGAATCCACATTTACTGGATGTTCAGCATGACAAAAGTACATCAGAACTAGTTCTTAAGCCCAAGCACATTGGTGAAACTGTCGTAGAAATAACAGACAAATGTTTAAAGATTGAACTGTCAAAATTGCATGTTTCTATCGTCGGAATTGGACGAATTGAATTGTCAAGTCCAGATCGTGTTGAGAAGACAAAAAGCATTGAAGGAATCGCAAGGATTTATGACACAAATGAGCATCTTATGGAAATTGACTTTAATAACTTGAATATTTTACAATTGAACGAAAAAGTCTTTAATGAACAAATTTTATCGATTAAGCGTGGACATCAAGATAATTTACAGTCTGGCGAGATTCGATACGTCATTACAGGCAATGAATTGGGAGAAACGAAGATTATTGTATCATCCGGATCAGTTTCTAGTCTTCCAGTCAATATTCAAGTTTTTCCACCATTACAATTGTTCCCTAGAAATGCCACAATCATTGTTGGATCATTGCTACAAATTAGATCACAAGGTATGTGTTACTTAATATTTTGATCCTTTAACTCATCAAACTGTCTTAACTTCATAATCTCGAACTAAAAATCATTGTAAATTTAAATTGAAACCGAAAAGGTTGGTGTTAAAATTAAGCTCCTGTGACATGTAAAATGCATCTAATTTCATAATAAACACACTATTATTTTTTTTTTACTTAATATACCTAAATCCTAGGATTTAAATTAATCTTACGATTAAGATAAATTATGCGAATAAAATAGATTTAAATAATTTTTTACAGTTGCAAATTCAAATTAATTTTGACAGTTAAAAATTCAAATTTATTTTCTCCTTTACTAATTCTTAATTAATATTCTCTTTTATAGGAGGTCCAAAACCAGACACAAATGTCGTTTACACAATTGGAAACAATGAGATATTGGGAATTGAAGGATCTGTCGTAGAAGGATTGAAAGTAGGAAAGACAAAAGTCGTTGGCAAGTCTGTAGGAATTAATCCAACAACTGGAAGTACGACTACATATTCTGAAGACTTTGTGTACATAAATGTTGTGCCATTGAACAAAATAAAGATAAAGGCACCACTACAAAGACTTAAATCAGGTTCTATTATGCCTGTAACACTCTGGGCAGACAATGACATATCGCCAATGATTTTAGGAACATTAAAGAATCTCCGAGTAAAATGGCAAATTGATCAAACAGACATAATTGAATTGAGGGATGTTTTTGAGGATATTGGAATTGTTTATGGTGAATCTGATGCCATTTCAATGCGCGTTCGTGGATTAAAGCAAGGAAAAGCAAGAATAACAGCCACTGTTTATCAATTTAATAACAAATTCCAAGCAAATATTGATGTGACAGTTTTTAAAACATTAGAATTGGAATCACCAAAGAAAATCGTCCATGATCCAATAATAATTCCAACAAGAATGCAAGTTCAGCTAAAGACAAACTTAGAAGACACAACATTCGAGATTAATGATCAAGCAGATAGAAGTGTCATTAATGTCTCTAAAGATGGAACAGTAAAGAGTTTTGACATGCTTGGAACTAGCTTAATAATAGCATCATCAGTTAGTGGCGATCAGAAGCTTGATATCCCGATAGAAGTGAAGAATATTAATTATATCATGGCTTCAGTAATTCCTAGCATTAGAATGAAAGGACTTGAGAGACATTTACCAAAGGATCTTAATTTTGGCATGACAGTCAGCTTGCATGACAATTTAGGAAATAAATTCTCACATAATTTTGAAGAACTGAAATGGCAGCTATCAAATCGTGACTTGGTGGAAGTAAATATTGGAGAAAATTTCACTTTAAATGTTAAGCTGCTTAGACAAGGAACAAATATGCTGGCTGTGTCGTTGAGAGATTCAACTGGAATTAAGCATCATGAAGATTATGTCAAATTGGCAGTTAAGGCTAATAATGGAATATTTAATGAGAAATTAATAGCAACACTTGGTGACATCATTTGCTTTGATTCTCCATTAAATAATGGCTATGACTGGACGACAAGTTCAGAAGCTTTAAGTTTGGAAGGATCCGTTGGACGAATTGTGTCAGTTCCTGGAAGTCAAAAGATTAGTGTTGTTCATGGATTAGGATTAAATTCATTTGTTAATTACGATATTCAGGTACGAAATCCTGATCATATCCAATTCAATCAGAAACTTGACATATTTAATGGTGAAACTTATCGTGGACAATTCGTCGTCAGTCATCATCAACAAAGTGATAAGCTTTCAAATATAATTGCCTCAAATGTCAGTAGCTGCAATGGACTGCACAGCAATTATTCAATAGATTTTGTCACTTGTAAATTAGTCAGTGACGACAGCACAATTTTAAAGAAGTTTGAAGTGTCAGCAATTTTTGATGGACGATATTATGCATGTGAAATTAAGCCATTACAGTCACTTGAAGAAATAACAAGCTATTCACGTGGAAAGGATATACGATTGTTGCTTGAAGCTAGATTAGTTTGGTCTGGAACATTTGATAGAATTGAATTAAGACTCACGCCAGCAATTCAAATTACACCAAAAGTCATCAACATCGATAAGCTTGATCAGAATGAAATTATCATTAGCGGAATCGAGAGCATTTTACAGAAAGTCGAGGTCATTTCATCTCATCCTGAAAATTTACTTATTATTCCAAGTTCACAGAAAACTGTTGGACGATTGCAGTTTAAGCCACGATTGAACAATCAAGGAGCTATCGAATCAGAGTTATTCATCAAAATTGTGTCGCCATTAACTCAGCAAACAATTAGAATTCCAATCTTACCGCCTAGTCAAGATGATGTTGAGAAATCTGATGATAGTTGGGTCTTCTTGTTCCTTTCAAATACTGGAAAGGTCATTGCTTCAACTGTCTTAGCATTAGCAATTATTGGATTGATCTTTATGTGTCTTAAGAGTCGTGATTTAGACACTAGTGGAGGTAAGAAATGTTAATTGTCATTTAACGGACTCTTTAAATTCAAATTAAATTCAATGATTTATTTATTAATCTTTATTTCAACCTTTAATCCTGCTTTATCAATCTTCAGAATTTTAATTGTAATTTTTATTCCAGTTTTCCAAAACAAGAACAACTTTCAAAATCCAAATCAGACGTTAATTAACCAGAATAGTAATAATAGTGGAGTATTTTCAGCTAGTCCATTGCAGTCACAACGTATGCAGTCATCACCTATCAAAATGAACCCTAATCAAGAGAATTTAATTTATGGAGATCCAACATTAGCATCGCCACACAGACGTTACAAGAAGACACTTTAATAATTTATTAGAACAAAATGCCAATCCTTGACATGAATGGCAAATTGAGTCCTTTTTTTTGTTTCAGATATTTTTTTTTATATTAAGTTACTTAAATTAAATCTTCTAATATTTTGTTCATGGATTTTTTTCATAAAATTAAGAGTCAAAAGAGATTAAAAACTTAAATAAAAAAGGTATGGATAAGAAAGATTGTGTTCTGAATAAAGCTGTAATGTTATACGACTAAATTTGATGACTACTTCACCTTTGGTTTACAGAAATGGAAATAAAATAATTAATAATCAACAAATGTCATACTTTTAAGCTAAACAATAGAGCTCACGTTTTCAGTGATAAGGAAAATGAGAGGAAAAATAAAGAGCGGCAGTAAGAAAAATTAAGAGAAAAGTCGGGTGGAAAATGAGTGTCAGGGGTTGTGAGAAAATTCGTAAAGTGATGTAACATAATCACAAATTTAACGTAATTCCCGTAATTCAAAGTTCAAAATTTGAATTTTAACGTATTTTAAAAATTTGAAGTGTAACATAGTTTTTGAAAACTTTAAATTTTGAACTTCAACGTATTTTGTAAAGTCATGAAAAGTCAATCCCAGGCCATGTCTAATTTTCGAAGCTCTTTTTCCATTTCACCGTTCTAGTTACGAAGCTGGGTTCATGTTGGGTGTAGTTTTCAGGTCTTTGGCACAGAATATGCCTCCTTTGCTAGGTATACATCTTGCGCACACGAATTGTGACTAGGTGCATTGCAGGGTACATCAGCTCTTATTACGTACTCGTGTCTTTGCAATGTGTAGAGCTTGCAAGTGGTTCGGATCCCACTATAAACTGTAGGTCTAAAGGGTGTGGTACAATAGATTCTGTTTTAATTTGGATCGCAGTGCCTCCAGCTGAAAGGCTGAGCCCTTCACACATTATTATTATTAAAGTCATGAAAAGATCAAGACATACTCATAGCCAATGCATGTTGCTACATAACTTGTAAATGAAAATTCTGAGAGAAGAGAAAAAGAGAGCGAATAAAGAGTGTTTTTTGACCTCCAATCGTTCTTGAATGAAAAAGTTTAGTCTTATAAAAGTAATCAGCTGGGAAAGAAGTTGATAAGTAGCGATTGTCATTTCAAAAAAATATTTTAATTCAATTTTTATAAGTCAAATAATGACGGTGACAGTCAAGACAGTTCCAACGACTCCATTTGAAGGCCAAAAACCAGGAACTAGCGGTTTACGCAAAAAAGTAAAGGTTTTTGCCGAAAAGAATTATACTGAGAACTTCATCCAGTGTATTTTGGAAGCTGCTGGAGAGTCTGTTATTAATGGATCTTTATTAGTTGTTGGTGGGGATGGACGATTTTTCCTTAAAGAAGCTATTGACATAATCATTAAAATGAGTGCTGCAAACGGCGTGTCAAGATTAATGATTGGTCAAAATGGAATCTTATCAACTCCCGCTGTATCTTCTCTTATTCGTTCTAATAAGGCTAACGGTGGAATCATCTGCACAGCTTCTCATAATCCAGGCAAGTTCCAATGCTTAGTTTCATGTTAAATCCAATTAGCAGTTATAACATCCAGATACTAATTAACAATATCCATTAAGGTGGTCCCGATAATGACTTTGGAATCAAGTTCAATTGCGAGAACGGTGGTCCAGCACCTGATGCTTTCACCAATAAAATGTTTGACATCTCAAAGACTATTAAGGAATACAAAATAGCTGAAGGCATTAATGTTGACTTGAATGTCATCGGAACTAACAAATTCGATGTCAATGGAAAGCCATTTGTTGTTGACGTCATTGATGCTGTAGCTAATTACGTTGAGTTGATGAAAGAAATCTTTGATTTTGGTAAATTGAAGGAATTCGTTAGTGGATCTAAGCCACTTAAGATGAGAATTGATGGATTAAACGGAGTAACTGGACCCTATGTCCGTGAAATCTTTGTCAATCAGCTCGGTGCTAGTGATAGTAATGTCGTCCACACAATTCCATTGCCTGATTTTGGAAATCTTCATCCAGATCCAAACTTGACTGTAAGCATGCTATTAAGTTTTAAATGACTGTAATGAAACTGTTTACAAAAACGTTATTTTTCTAGTACGCAAAAGACCTTGTTGATCAACTTTCTGCTGGAGATTATGACATTGGAGCCGCTTTTGATGGCGACGGAGATAGAAACATGATTTTAGGTCATAAAGCATTCTTTGTTACACCTAATGATTCTCTTGCCATTATTGCTGATTTTGTTGACTGTATTCCTTACTTTAAGAAGAATGGCGTTACTGGATTCGCTAGGTAAATGCTGTGCCTTATTTTATTAATACTTTTGTGACTCACGATTTATTATTACTTTTGTAGGAGTATGCCAACTGCTGCTGCTTTAGATCGGTAAGCTAAAACTCAAGTTAATGTCTATAAAGTCTATAGAAAGTAATTTAAATTATTCATAGTGTTGCCAAAGCTAAGAATCTAGAAGTTTTTGAAACTCCAACTGGCTGGAAATACTTTGGTAACTTGATGGACGCAAATCGTTTATGTTTGTGCGGTGAAGAGTCATTCGGTACTGGATCTAATCATATTCGTGAAAAGGATGGAATTTGGGCAGCACTTGCTTGGTTGTCAATCATGGAACATACGAAGAAGTCAATTGAGGAAATTTCTAAAGATTTCTGGAAGAAATATGGACGTAATTACTTCACACGATACGATTATGAAGAGTGTGAGCTCGCGCCATGCAATCAAATGATGACTGATCTTGAAAATCTCATTACTAAGCCTGAATTTGTTGGAAAGGAATTTTCAAATGGCGGAAAAATCTACAAAGTCAAACTTGGTGATAATTTTAGCTATAAAGATCCAATTGATGGATCTGTGGCCACAAATCAAGGTCTTCGAATTATTTTTGAGGACGGTTCAAGAATTGTCATGAGATTGTCTGGCACTGGAAGTTCTGGTGCTACAGTCAGAATGTATATTGAAGCTTATGAAGCAACTAATGTCTTAGAAGCTGCATCAGAGATGCTTAAGCCACTTATTAATATTGCATTGGAAATTTCACAAATGAAAAAGTATACAGGTCGTGACGCCCCAACTGTTATCACATAAGCTCCTTAATAAAATCATGCTGATACTAGTTCTCACGTTTTTTTAAAATAATTATTATTTAAAGAAATTTTAATTGGCGATATTATTGTGCATTTTTTTGTTATTCAATGAATAAGATTCAAAGTTGATCATTTTCAAATTTATCAAATTTAAAAAAAAAATAAACAAAATTATTGAGAAAGTGTAAATGAATTATTGTGTCTGGACGATGCTTTTTTTTATTTTTCTTTTTCAGAGAGAACAACTCAATAAAAAGCATGTAAAAAGAGAGAAGCAAGCGCAGATAAGGAGTCATGTGAAGAAAATATGCTTGTGAGTAAAATCAACCGGTATTTTAGAGCATGAAATTAACGTTTAATATTTTGAATCTTAACGCATTTTAAAAAACTGAAATTTTAATTGAAAAATCTTCGTCAAGTTTTAACGGGTTTTAAGAATTCAAAAAAAAAATTCGTTAAAATTTTCAACGGGTTTTTAACATTCAAATAAACTGAAATGAAATGAACTACAATATTACTGAACGAAATTTGAAATATTGTTAAAGGATGAATTTTAAAATTAATCAAGTGACAAAAAAATATTAAGTTTTTCTGCAATTCCTGAAGCTACTCCAGAAATGACAATAATTTTTTATTGAAACTTTTTATTCTTTTGTTTGACAAGTAAAAGGTCTTAATTATTCCCATCTGATTTAAGGATTTTAATTCTTTCTTTTGTCCGATACGACCCCTAATTGAATTTCGGTAGGTTGATGTTCATTGGATGTAATTATGTTGGTTGAAAAAACATTTTTGGGTGCAGTCTTTTAGGAGAATCTTAAGTTTACTTAAGGAAAAAAGGCATTTTAAATTCTTCAAAATTGACTTTCAAATATCTTCGAGTCTTTACAAATGATGTTACATATTACTTTTAGGGAGGATTAAGACTAACTTAATTGATATCAAAAGTTCAACCAGAAGAAACAATTTGACGACACACGTTTTTAGTGACTTTTTTTAAATTTTTTTTTTCAAAGATTTTTCAATTTTTTATATGTTTTAAATTGGGTATCGATTAATATCTAGCATTATCTTTTGTAACATTTTTTCGTGTATTTCAGATGTAGGAAATGTAATTAATTATTCTTATTCCTTCTCTTGGATTTTTCATTTTCATTTTTCGATCGAGTTTACCAGCAAAAAATTTTTTAAACTTGTATTTTTAATGTACTATACTTAAAAAGAAGGAGTTACATCCATCTTATGCTGCTTCCTTAGCTAAACGTTCAGCCTTCTCGACGACTTCTTCGATTGGTCCAACCATGTAGAATGCAATTTCTGGCAAGTGATCGAGTTCACCCTTAAGAATTTGGTTGAATCCCTTAATTGTTTCTTCGAGTGGGACAAGTTTTCCAGCATGACCAGTGAAAACTTCAGCGACCTGGAATGGCTGTGACAAGAAACGTTGAATCTTACGTGCACGGGCAACAGTCAATTTATCTTCTTCTGACAATTCATCCATACCCAAGATGGCAATGATATCTTGAAGTGATTTGTAATCTTGCAAAATCTTTTGTACACCACGAGCAATGTTATAATGCTCTTGTCCAATAATATTTGGATCCATAATACGTGATGTTGAATCCAATGGATCGACAGCTGGATAGATACCCAATTCAGCAATAGCACGTGACAATACAGTTGTTGCGTCCAAATGAGCGAATGTTGTGGCTGGAGCTGGATCAGTCAAATCATCAGCTGGTACATAAATAGCTTGTACTGATGTAATTGAACCCTTCTTTGTTGTTGTAATACGTTCCTGCATACTACCCATGTCAGTAGCCAATGTTGGTTGATAACCGACAGCAGATGGAATACGACCCAACAAGGCAGATACTTCGGAACCGGCTTGTGTGAAACGGAAAATGTTGTCAATGAAAAGCAATACATCCTGACCTTCAATATCACGGAAATATTCGGCGACAGTTAAACCAGTCAAAGCAACACGAGCACGAGCGCCTGGTGGTTCATTCATTTGTCCATATACAAGTGCTACCTATACGCAGGAACAAAAAATATTTAGTTTATATAACATAAAAATAAGTATGCATACAATATACCTTGGATGTCTTGTCGGTTAAGGAGATGACGCCACCCTCAATCATTTCATTGTACAAATCGTTACCTTCACGTGTACGTTCTCCCACACCGGCAAAGACTGAATAACCACCATGAGCCTTAGCGACGTTGTTAATAAGTTCCATAATCAATACAGTTTTGCCTACACCAGCACCACCGAAAAGACCAATTTTACCACCCTTTGCGTATGGAGCCAACAAATCAACGACCTTAATACCAGTTACCAAGATTTCTTGTTGTACACTCATCTCAACGAATTCTGGAGCTTCAGCGTGAATTGGAGCTGTCTTGTCTGTTGGAATTGGACCACGTTCATCAATTGGCTCACCAATGACGTTAATAATACGTCCTAATGTTTCAGCACCGACTGGAATTCTGATTGGGAAGCCTGTATCAGCCACACGTTGTCCACGAACCAAACCTTCTGTACCGTCCATAGCAATTGTACGGACTGTATTTTCTCCCAAATGTTGAGCTACTTCCAAGACAAGACGTGTTTGACGTCCTTGAACTTCAAGAGCATTCAAAATTGGTGGCAAGTTGTCATCGAATTGCACATCTACGACGGCACCGATAACGGCAACAACCTATATTGCAGACATAAAGGATTTGAGGGAAAAAAATCAATAACTGAATTTTTTTTTCGCAGACTAATTTATATTATTTTACATACCTTGCCTTGAGCGCCAGCAGCAGCTTGGGCAGCTTTAGCTGCATAGCTTCTAGCTGTAAAGATAAGACAATAATTAGTAAAATATTCAGAATTTAATGATTTGCTTTAATGTTATGCAACAAATTTTTTCTCATACATTTTGAGAACTTAGTCTAGAAGTCATTTTTTGGAGGATACTATTGATATTCGAGACCTTTTCACTTCCAAACATAATGAATTAGTTTAATTAAGCTTCAGATTAGCCCGAACTGATATAAATGATAAGTTTTAACCTTAATTTTTCAATTTTCTTATGTGACGTAATTATCTGTTATTTAATATGTTTGCATACTTCTATTACAAATTTATCCATCGGAAGTGCCAGAAAATGATTCTATTGACTAGAATCTATGGATATTAATTGCTTTTTTGAGAAACCGAAAAAAAATTTTAAATGGCGTGAAGTGAAAATTTTCTTTTTCAAATTTTGACTTAATTTCCAATGAAAATCATCCCGAATCAGATCTAAAATGATTGTCCTTATAAGTATTACAGGAATAATTAGAATTGACATTAAATTAAATGGAATTAATGATAGAAAAGTCGTTTTTTTCAAGTGGGTAAAAATGAGGAGGGGAACATTATGCAACATAAAATATGTAAAAAATCAATTTTTTCCATTAAATCTTAATTAATTATTGCTTTTATGCTACATTTATGTTCTATTAATGTTAATCAAAGTACTTACTCGCTAGATTTTGTATTAATTTCGAAGCTCGTACCGCGGTAAACATGATTTTGGGACTGAGGTTCTACCACGAAATGAAAAAAAATCTATGAAAATCCTATGTCGATGCTCTTTTCGACTACTTTTTTGAATAGAGTCGTCTGGAACGTGCGAAAATGAATTTTTTGAACCTTACAAATTGATTTTTACCTTTTATATTGCTTTATTCTTCTGATCTTGATTAATTCTCTTTTTGAATTTTTAATTTTGTTATTTTATTTTCTGAAATTGCGTTTACTGTGTTAAATTCGCTGTCAAAATTGATCAAAATGTTTATAAAATTCAAAATAATTTTAACTGTCATCAAAAATTTAAATTCAGTTCCAAAGTAAGTTTAAATGATTAATTGGAATATTGGTACGAAAACGCATTTTCTTGAGTATACTAATGCTCATTTCTAGATATCTATCTTTAGTTTTCTCACTTCTTAAGGAATCTAGGTCTAATAGCTGCAATTTAACACGAAATATCAATCAATTTATTGTTCTTATAACAAATGACAGACCGAAAAATTGCAAATATTAACCCACACTTTTATGTGCTAACAAAAATCACAATAAAAATCTCCAAAAAATTGATTTAATTAAATATCTCATTAAAAACAGCTTTTATACAGTCATACAAGCATCAGAAACAAAACCAACATAAATATCATCATATGAAGCGTAAAAAAACACAAGATTTAAGTGATTAAAAGCTGAAGAAAGCAAATTTTGTACTGTAATGTAAAACATAAACAAAAACATAGTCCAAACATGATACTGCCCGAGAATTTATGCAGACTTTGTGCTGGAAACTTGGAAACATTTGTATTTTTCCACAATCTGAAAGACTTTATAGCTATCCAAAAGCTTGAATTGGTGAGTTGTGCAAAAAAGAAAAATTTATGTTGCAATTTATGCTTATGCAAATTAATTATTTTTATGCAGCCAGTCAGCGATGATGCAAGAATCTGTTCATACTGTTATGTTAAAATCAATAAGATCCAAAAGTTTTGGGAACAATCAATTAAGATTCAGGACTTTTTCGCTTACATAAATGACACGAATGTTGACGAGAGTAAGCTTAATGAAATTAAGAGTCAGTTTGACTTATGTCAGCAAAGTGATCAATGCACAGACACTGACGATCTTTGTAAAAGTGAATTTGTGATAGCAGAAAAAGCAGCATGTAAGTAATTATGATTGAATGGCTTCAAATTATGTTATTATGGATTATTTGAACTATTATAGCCATTAATGATTGTGCAGACATGAATAACGAGCATACCTTTACGGAACTAGATGATTTTGCAGAGATTCCAACAATGGCAATATCAGAACAAAACTTTGTCATTGAAAACATCACAGAAAGCTCAGAAGTTGCAGACGAGATTGAAATTTCCTACAATACAATTGAGGATAGAGAGATTAAGGAATGCGAAGATAAAATTGAAGACTTAGAGTAAGATATTGTCACCTCAAAAAGTATTTTAATTAATTATTCAATTATAGTTTTTCATGTCACATTTGTAATGAAGAATTTAAGAGCTTTTTTGGCTTGTATAGTCACGTACGAAAGATCCACGATTCCATTCCACAAGTTCAATGTTCCTGCGGTGAAATTTTACACTCAAGAATGCAGATTAATTCCCACAAAAAGCTTCATTCATTAGATAATAGCTACAAGTTAGTAAATTAATTATTAAATCGTAATTATCTCAATGTTCAACATGATTTATGTTCATTACAGATGTCATATGTGTGACAAAGTATATTCACATCATCAATCTTTACAAAATCACGTAAAGAAAACTCATGCGGAACAAGAATGTAAAGCTTTTATATGCAGTCGTTGTAGTCGAGAATTTGATAGTGAAAGAAAATTGAAACTGCATGAACAAGTGCATTTACCAGATGACAGGAAGCTCATTCATCCGTGTCCATTTATAGAATGTGATAAGAAATTTTCAAAATCTGTTAATGTGCAAGCACATATAAAGTCTGTCCATATAAAAGAACGTCCATTTTTGTGTAGTCATTGTGGTAAGAACTTTAGTACGAAAGGAGCTTTGAAAGAGCATCAAATTATACATAATGACGAGTATCCACATGAATGTAAATTTTGTAAAAAGAAATTCAAGAATTTGCCGAGATTAAAGACACACGAAGACATACACAGCACAACTCAATATATCTGTAATGTTTGTGGAATATCACTCAATACGAAAAGAACGCTCAAGATGCATATGGTTATTCATTCGGATCAAAAGCGATTTAAATGTGAATTCTGTCAAACGAGCTTTAAAAGATCAAAAGCTCTCAAAAATCATTTGATTCTGCACTCGGGTCTTCGTCCTTATAGCTGTCCATTTTGTGATAAAACTTTTTCGAATGGATCAAACTGCCGGAGTCACAAAAAGAAAGCTCATCCATCTGAGCTAGCAGCATTTGAAGCTTCTGGAAAAAAGACATCGTTGCCTAATATTCCTAGACTGGATCAACTGATTAATAAGTAAGTATTTAGTCAAATTAGTTAAAATCAGAACTTTACCGGTTTTCATGATATTAAAACTTTAATTTAAATATTTACAGAACGCAGGATCAATTAGTGATAGTGGATGCGCCCAACATCATACTTCAAGATGTATCGACGAGCAACATAAAATTAGAAACTTCATCAGCAACGATGATAATCCAAACATCTGAAAGCTTTTGAAATTCATTAAAATCACGTATCGTTGTTGTCAAGTTTAAAGCTGGAATTCTCGAGACTGACAATGAAATATGAAAATTTAAATGAAAAAGACGATAAATGTGATTTACAGTAACAATAAAAGCACGATTTTTTCTTTTTTACAAAGTTAATAGCTTCGTAATATTTTATTCGGAAAGCTTTCTACTGCATTTAACACATATTGGGTCAATTGATTCATATTCCAATCATCAACACTTCGTCGTTTTCGCAAATAGTCGTCGGGATTAATCTACAATAAAAAATTATTATTATTATTATTATTATTATTGTTTATTATTCTCTTCTTAACTTTTGCAAAGGAAAAGCCATCCTCAACAGTGTTAACTGTTACTGCTGAGATCGGCATAAAAACCTTTGATCTTAATACTATATTAACAAAAGAGGTAAAATTATGAGATTCAGCGTTCTAGGAACATTAAAGATCTCAATTTGTATCAAATTATCGTAATTGACATTAAACGTTAATTAACAGATTTTCCATTTTTGAAAATAAAAATTCAAAGTGGTGAGAAAGATGAGTAAAAAGTTATGCAAGAATAGGCCAAGCTAATGATTACGATTGGAATAATTTAAAAATAACAGCTTTTGTGAAAAAATCCAAGAACCAGAAACATTGAGATTGTAATATACAACAAGGACACTTCAGCAGTACTTAATAGAGCAGATAGCAGTAGGATATCAGGTAAAGTTGTTCCAATAAAGATAAAAATAAGCAGAGGATGTTTTATCTTGTAATTTTTGTTTTAGGTAAACCTTCGAGCTTCTTCAGGTAATTGGCTGATAGGAAAACTGACATCATATCTTCGTTGCGGATATAGCATCTTAAGGCCCACTTAAAGGCATGCATTTGTGGTAAGTTCTTTAAATCTTGAGGAATTTCATTAAAAATTGAGGCACCAACTGACATTATTCTTTTCTTTCCATAGTTCGATTTAGATAACGGCTTCCTCAATCCACTAGTTCTTCTAGTTCTGCTACTGGCTGCGATCTTGTCAAAAACAATGTTTGAGTGGATTTTTCTTGACAAATTATTATAGACAAAGGTAGCAGAATTCACATAATTAATTGCTCGAACAGGAAGACAATTCTGGACTAAGTGAGTATACATATTTATGCGGTTTTCAAGGAAGTCAATGTTAAAAACACTTCTGAGCGCTCTATTCTGGATTTTTTGAATCGGAATTAATACTTTTTCGCATGCGGTGCCATAGATTACTGACATATAGTTGAGATGAGACTCGAATAAGGATTTGTAGATAAGCTTCTTGGTAGATTGCGGTAACTTGTTTTTGAGCTTCCACAGAATCCCTGAGATTGATGCAAGTTTCGATTCAAGTGCTAGACAGTGCCTATCCCATTTAAGATGTTGATCAATAAATAATCCCAAGTATTTCACACAATCAACCCTCTTTATGTCATTATTTCCAATCGCGATCGTTTCATTATCTTGAATTTTCATGAAGGGAGAGTGGAAGATTATGTAGTTAGTTTTCTCAAAGTTTAAATGCAGATGTTGTTGATTGAAATAATCTAAAATTAAGGTCATATCGTGAATTATTTTGTCATCAATCCTTTCATTCTTTCCGTGACTATTAACAAGAACTGCATCGTCGGCATATAGATAAAGTTTTCCAGTAATGTTGAGCGAAGTAATGTGATTGAAAAAAATAATGAACAGAAGACTTCCCAAAATTCCTCCTTGAACTACTCCATACTCGATACATTTCACGTCACTTGCGGCAGAATTTATTTTGACAATTTGCTTTCTTGATCTTAAGTAGTTTTCTATGAGTTTGAGTGGACTTCCGCGAATACCAGAGAGATCAAGCGTGTGAATAAGACAGTCAATATCTACGAGATCAAATGCTTTCCTAATATCCATACACACCGCACTGACCTTCAATTTATTGTCTAGATTACTTCTGATTTGTTCTACGAGTTCCAAAGCTGCAGTTTCCGTTCCACTCTTAGCTCTAAATCCAAATTGGTATGGTGACATAATCTTTGCTTTATTGAATACAAAGTCATAAATTCTTGAGTATAACGACTTCTCAACAATTTTGTTAAAAATTGTAAGCATTGCAACAGGACGATAATCGTTCATTGATGACTTATTACCAGACTTATTAATTGGAATCACTAGTGCTGTTTTGAAACAGCTAGGATATATTGATGTCATGTAAATCCGGCGAATCATGTGACATAGAAATGGAGTAATTTCCTTTGAAAGATGCTTGATTATTGATGGACAAATTCCATCTATGCCTGGAGATGAGTTTTTAAGACCTTTAATAATCATACTAATTTCCTCTTCATCTATATCATCCAAATACATTGATTGCATAACAGGGTTGAAATTAACTTTTGTGGAGCTTACACGTGATTGACTTACAGTAGAAGTTATGCAAGAAATGAAATTTTCATTGAATAGATTCGCAATTTTTAGGTCGTCAGTAACAATATTATTCTCCTTATCAAAAACTGCCTTAATTTTGTTGTCCTTTGATCTTCCGAGAATTTTATTTATATTTCTCCATAGCTTTTTGGAGTCGGGTTCATTACAAAGCGTTGAAAATGATTTCTTTTCATCAGATTTGAGTGATTTGCGTAATTGCTGAGAAGTGACTTTTAACGTCAGTTTTAGATTTTGCAAAGCTACTTGGTTTAAAAACTTCTTCCTGCTTTTTCTAATCCTTTTAACAAGTCTTTCCTTTTGGTCTAATAATTTCATGCTATTAAAGCTAAGCCAGTCACATATCTTGTTTTCCTGCCGAGTATGAAATTTGAATTGGGTTGAGGAATTGTTGATTGCTTGCAGCGTTATTGATGTTAGGGTTTCCGCTAGTGTATTAGGGTCTTGCATTGCAAAAAACGATTCTTTTGCTAACTTTTGGAATTGCTCTTTGAGTTTTGAATAATTTGTTCTGTTTACAACTTTAAGTACCTTTTTGTTTTTGATAATGACATTCTTAATTACCGACACTACCATATTATGGTCGCTGAACTTAGAATCAATACATATTGTGTGGTTCTGGACTAACTTCTCCATATCACTATTACATGTCAGATGATCAATTATTTTATTACTTGCATTTCTTGTTGGTTGATTATTAGAAATGACCATGTCATAAGAATTGAGAATGTTCATATAAGATTTCGATTCTGTTGAGTCATCATTTGCATTGATATTGAAATCACCGATTAGAATTGTCATATCATCAGAACTTAATTCGTTTTCAATGTCATTCATGAATTCATTAAAATTGCTTCTTTCCGGTGGTCGATACACATTGATGAATTTGAAAGTTTTATTGCCATTTTTCATGAAAAAGACAATTTTCTCGAAAGATGTCGAGGTCGACTGGACATTAAAAGTAGTGATATTTTTGTTGACATAAACTAAAAGTCCTCCGCCCGCATTTTTAGATTCTCTACAGCATATGTGTTGATTATAACCATTAATTTGATAAAGTTTTGAAGGAAACTGTGACATAAGTTTAGTTTCACTCAAAGAAATGATGTCAATTTTGTAAGGAATCTTAGCAATCATTAGTTTTAATTTATTGAATTTTTGGGTTTTGTTAATACCTCTTACATTGAGCTGCAGGACTGTCATTCCTTGAATAAAATTTGATCCTTGCTTGAAAGATGTTAAAGATGGGTGAAACATATTTTTATGCTGATTACTAACTGGAGAGAGTGAAGGACATATTGATTGCTATAATTTGGCTGTTTGAGCTTGGTAATTTTGCTGAATTGCTTTCACATAAGATTCTAGATTATTTAGGTCGCTTTCAGAAGCAATTGTTATAATTCCTTTGTCAGCCTTTTCCACGTTGACTTTTCCTGACTTAAAAAATACCTTAAGACCAACAGCCTTTGTTAATTTTCTCGCACTCATCATAAAATATTTGTTTGTTGGTGTTAAAGTTGCATTAAAGTAGATGTTGCGACCATCATTAATATTTCTTTTTGCACGCAAGATTCTCAGTTTGTCTTCAAATTCTTTGAAATGTACCAAAAGAATGGTTCTCGCTTTCACAGTTTTATTGTTATCATCCTTTCCTATTTCTTATTTTGACACTCTTTCAATTTCATCAGCTTTAATAGTGATATTGAAAGAACTGATTATTTGCACTGCAAGTGATTTTAAGTCGGTAGCATTGTCAACAACTGATTTATCAATGCCGTCGATATCCATACATTTGCTAATATTTTCCTGAAGCATGTTATTGATCATGACTTTATTCATCTGAGCTGCCTTGGCGATATCCATAACCTTTTCATCGACTACTTTAACATTAGATTCGAGTGACTCTACTTTTTCCTCCATCTTATTCATTTTTTCTGATACTGCTTGAATTTTTTGTGACAAATCAGCATTCACGGACGAAATTTCATTACTGTGCTTCTGACTTGTGTTTGCAATTAAATCATATAAACCTTTCATTTGAATTGACAGTTGAAGATTACTTATTTCACTGTCATGTTTTTCCTCATCTAACTCAACAATTAATTTTCCATCATTTAACATCTCATTTTTCCTTTTCTTTGCTAGACGTTCAGAATCAACCATAGGGACATCATTTAAATGTTGATCATCAGATTTCTTGTTTGGTGACCTGATTGTTTTCTGCGTTGTGCCAAAGATGCTTGAAACATGCGACATTACGCTGAATGCAAGATTCAAACGTTCCAGAAATGATTTCAGACAATCAAGTTTCGTCGAACAGTGTAGTGGAAGTAAAAACGCTGAATGCAAGATTCAAACGTTCGAAAAATGATTTCAGACAATCAAGTTCCGTCAAGCAAAGTAGTGGCAGGAAAAACGCTGAATGCAAGATTCAAACGTTTCGGAAATGATACAGACAATCAAGTTATATCAATCAATTATGCGGCAGTAAATACGCTGAATGCAAGATTCAAACGATATGGAATTGATTTCAGACAGTCAAGTCAGTTAATACAATTAAATTTAGATGATTAAATATTTGGATATTTAAACACATGCAAGGCCGTTTTGTGTTGAGATTCCGTCAGATTTCAACACTCTCGGTAAAAAGTCGTTAAATTTTAAATGATTATGGTGAATTTTGTTGACTTTCTGAATTTCACCACTCGAATGATTTGTTCACCACAACATGTGACGTTATGTTTACTTTTACTGGATTCTTTGTTATTTCTTTTGATACAATTTGACTAATTAATGCATATAGTTTCATCTATTTGATTGAAGAACAATGTGGGCTGGAGTCTCGCGTTTAAACTCTGTTAATTCTGTTTGTTACTTTAGACCTTATTTGACATGTAAAAATGAAATTAATATTTCATCTACTGATTCTTCCTTTGTTTTTGCTTCTTGATTTATATTTAATTATCAGCAATCACACATATATTAACTTGACACTTTTCTATAATTTAACACACTAACAGACTGTTTCATCTACTATATAATACTTAATTAGATCACAAAACTTGATAAAAAAGATATAAAATATTTTGGTTGAGTACCTTTTTTGTCTTCGTTCGAATTTTTTTAAATCAAAATTATTAGGAGAAATCTTTAAGGATTGGAAAAAAGGAACTTACCTGATGATTGTAGATAGACCGGACCGTACAGAAGGCAAGATACCACACGAAATAAACCATGAAAAATAGTGGAAAATGCCAGAGTGTACTTGCCACATTGTAATAACTCCATCGTGTCTCACGCGCTTCTGATTTACGTGGAATCACTGATGTGTCGTTAATGGTTTTATTAGATATTTCACTTAATTTTAATAAATCTCTATTGTGCTCATTACTTAATGTCGCAACATTTTTAGAACTAGCACAATTAGTCATTAAAATTATTAACGCAATATTCACAATATAATTTGCTATGCAAGGCATGGCTTTTCACCTTTTTTTTTCTTTCGGCACTAAATTATCTTTTTGAGCACAAACCAAAAGAATTTGTCTCCGAGTGAGAGCAACGCATAGACAATGAATGAAAATAAAGACAAATATCCCCTTCCAAAAAAATTTTTTTAAGGTCTAGTTTTTCATTAATTAATATTTATTTTTGGTGAGACAAAAAAGAACTGGCTCACATTCTCGGTATGAAAAAAGTTTGTTTGATTTATCATTTAGTGCTGTTTCGTTCGATAGAACATGAAAGTTGTTTGGATGGATATGATGAATATAGGGCAGTAATACGTTCCCTTTTTAATCATACGAATTAAACACATCTCTCGCATTTGCGTGACATCCAAACATGTATTCGTTTTGATGGCGTTTGTGGACACTACTTTGTATGTAAGTTCTTCTTGCTGTGATTGTAAAATTCTGATTTAAGCTTTTAATCTAAGAATACAAAGGGGTTTACTTCAAAGATAGAAAGGGATTAGAGACATGCTGCTTGACTTGAAATGTTGAATCATTGATAATGTAAGAAAAAGAAGGAATGAACAAATTTGGTGGCATTATAATGAGCTAGTAATTCAAGAAAAAAACCGTTAAAATTTAAAATCTACAAAACCGATAACCGCAAAAATATTCATTACCGATTCAATTCAAATTCTACAAAACAGTCAAATTATAAAACTTTATAACCGATTCATTTTAAGTTTTACAAAACCGTTGAATTTCAAATCTAAAAAGACCGTTAAATTTAAGAGTGAAGGTTTTCAAAACAAAAAAAATATGATGTTCAACATGCGATTAGTCTAGGAATGTTTATTGATGATATCCGAAAAATAAATTTCTATAAAAATTCTCCGTACAGCCGCAAACAGCAAAACACCTTAATACGAAAATCCAGATAAAGCAAATTAAGTAAATTTTCACGCTCATTTCTCTACATAAAGACCATCATCAGCATCAGCAGCAGAACAGAATCACAGTCTGAAAATCATTGCATGCCCTGCTGTTCTTTTCAATTTAAATTATGTTTATGTGACAATTAATAATAAATTAAAAGGACGCATCACACACTATTATGCGCATAATTATATAGCATTATTCATGAAAGTCATACATGCCTTTTTCCATAACACCGAAAAACAAAAAGAAGTGAGATTTTTAGTTCCGATGGCATTAATAATATAGTCGATTTGTACAAGGATATGTGTGTGCATGTGAATTTAATTGCAATAAATGCGAACCGAATAATGTTGTTCAGATTTTACCTGTTGTGAAACATGAGCCTCTTCAATTAATCTATTGTATATTCCCCCCCCCCCTCCCCAAATTGTAATAGGATGCATGGATAAATAAGGCAAATTATCATGATAAGGCCAAAAATTGCGAATTTTATTACAAACCAATTTGCTGATTACTAAAAACTTCAAATATCACCGCAAAACTATATGATAAATAATCGCAAATATTTAGATATCTGGTTGCCATAAAGGGCATGCATAATATGCATAAAGCTACGGCAGATGAGGGAGTTTAAAAACAACCGAGGGAATAATTAAAATCGATTCATAAAAAGCTCGTCAAAAAAAAAAAACATAAAATTTATTGATCATTGAATTGGATTTTGTGGAATATAAAATATCAGCAAATATAATGGTTTTCACCATAAAATGCCTGATGCTAGTTCATACGTCAAAAATGATTATTATAGTTTGTGTGTGTGTATTTAAGTTTTAATTTTAAATTAATGTATACACTCAATCAAAGTCCATTGAGAGATGGAAAATAGATAAAATTTTGTTTGCACATTTTTTGCTGTTTAGAAATTTAAATAACCTGCTGTATTGCATCCAATATGATTATGAATTATTAATTAAGTTTTGATTCAAAGAGAACTATTAAAAAGCCGTTAAATTTTGTATTTTTCATGGCAATTCCGTGGGAAAATGAATTTTTTTAATTCATATTTTAAAGACATTGAGGCATCTCTTTTTAGCGCATTTTTTTATCAGGTTCAGGATATGCTTCAATTATGTTTGCTACTCAAATTTTAACGATTTTTTGACATTTGAATTTTTCAATCCGTGTCAGATTATGATTTTCAAAAGTTTTTCCAAATGTAAAGTTGTTACTATCCATCAGACTACCGTCATTTCATATAACATCCGTTAAATTTGTATTCAAAAAAATTCAATATTTTTATGACCGTTATAATATTCAAAAATTTTTGACGGTTAAACCAGATTTTAACATGCACTTACTCATTTTGCTCAAATTTTATTGTTAATAAAGTTGAGAATAGATAAAAAAAATATAAAATTAATAATTTATGAAGAACTTTGGGATTTGTGCAGAATTGGTATTAATTAAAATAATTTATTGTTTACATAATGTAACTGTTTTTTGAAATTTGAATTTTCGGCTCTAATATCGAAGAAATCGAAATTAATTTCGAAGAAGTCCGAAACGAAATGGCGGTAGTCTGCTATCCATTTAAATGCTAATGGATAGTAACAACTTAACATTTGGGAAAACTTTTGAAAATCATAATCTGACACGGATTGAAAAATTCAAATCTCAAAAAACCGTTGAAAATTTTGAATTTAAAAAACTGTCGAATTTTTGGACTACCTTAGAACAAATTAAAACACTACTCTATATTTATCTCGAGCTTATTCCTGAGGCATCCAATCTGTTTGTTTTCCAAAAGCTGAAAAAATTTGAAATTTTCATGAGCTTTATAGCGTGACAACAATGTTCATGGATACAAAACTAAGCTCAAACTGTTTATTTATTAAAAATAAAGTTTTCTTCTTTGCAAAAAAAAAAGACTGAAAAATAAAATTGAACTATAGTTCCCATAATGCCTTAAATTGCTTCTATTTTCTCATTTCTTGTGAGAAAAGGAGAATAGCAAGAATAAAGCCCAAGGGAAGAACGAGCCATGCTCACAAAATAAAATTATATTTTCAATTTATTTTCGCTTTATTTTCAATTTTTCATCATTTTATTTCTCGTTCAATAATTTCATAAATATTTATTCTTAAAATCGTCTATTTGTGTCATTGCGAACTCCGTCATCTTATTTATTTTCTCGACTACTTCCTTATGTGACATGTCGTGTAAGCTTCTCGCTACGTAATGATTTGGTAAATCGACCTAATTGAGTGAAATAAATGAGAGAGAAGAAAAAAAGAAGGAACTAATTATGGGTACGATAATTGTATTTTGACATTTAATTAATTAACCTTATGACGTCCAATTGATCGAATAATTAATGCGGCTACATACAAACAGAACCTGAAATTACGTAAAACAAATAAAATAAAAAATAATAACGAGAATTTGTCGTTATTGACTTTGTCCATTTCTGCCTTTATGTTTACGTACCAGAAAGTAAAATAGAGCGGGATGTACCATAATTTTCTGCCCAAGTAATAGTAACTGTACTTCTTAACACGTGGCTCAACTGGAAGTGGTGCAGGCGTGGTCGTTTCCTCCACGTGATGATGATGATGATGATGATCGTGGTCGTCGTAATAAATGTCTGGATATGAATCCCATGGATGGTCGTGATGATGATGATGATCATCATGCTCGTGATCATCCGGTGGTCCACTTGAAGGCATATCCATCAATCCAGAAGGAGGCATCATCATGTCACCACCTGTTGGTTTGTTATAAATATATCCTTGGCTCATTTGCATGCCACCATTTGCAGCTTGCTGATTCATCATAGAGGAAGTAGGAGGGATAGGAATGGAAGAGTCAGGAGGTGGTGGTCTCAAACTGAGATCGTTACCAGATGCTGGTGGTAAATAGCTGTTGACTAATGATAAATCATTCATCATATCCGGCGGCAAATAGTTCGAGTTTATATTGGGCGGAAAATTGTTTAAATCCTTAGGTGGAAGATACATCATATTATTATTTTGTGAAGAGTCATCACCTTGCGTCAGTGCTTGTTGATCAATATTATTATTCGATTCAGTCTCTTGACCAGAAGCAGGTGGAAGGTAGCTGCTATATAAATTCAAAAACTTCATCATTTCTGGCGGTAAATATGCTGCATTTAAGTTGGGTGGAAATTTGTGTAAATCTTCTTGCGTTACATCAGCGTCTGCCGACGATTCTTGTGTTTGAACTGTGCTACTTGAATTCTCAATGTCTTGACCTGAAGCAGGTGGAAGGTAGCTACTGAACAAATTCATGATTCTCATCATCTCAGGTGGAAGATAAGCTGAATCCAAGTTTGGAGGGAATTTCTGCAAATCATTTGGTGCTACTGATGTATCTTCTGACATAATTGGATCACTAATCACTGCATCCTTTGGCTCCCCAGAAGCTGATGGATTATAGCTGTTCCGAAGATTCATAAGAGTCATTACTTCTGGCGGTAAATAATCTGAATCTAAATTCGGTGGGAATTTGTTTAAATCTTCTGGTGCTACAGATGCATCTTTTTGGTTGTTCTTAATTGGAAATCCACTTAAGTCTACAGGATCGAGTGATGGATCTATTGAAGCTTGTCTGACTATTGGTCTGATGTTATTTTCCCGGTCTGATGCTTGCGCAAGATAGTTATTGTATAAATTGACAAAATTCTTTGTTGCCTTTGGCGGATATACAGAATTTATATTTGGGGGAAATTTATTAAGATCTATTGCCGGCACTGATGTCTTTGCTCTATCAACAGTGTTAATGTTATTCCTTTTACTGCCTGAAGGTGATGGTAAACGATTATTTATTATTTCCAGATTTCTCACATCATTTGAAGGTAGTAAGTAGGCACTATCAGCATTAGGAGGAAATTTATGTAAATCTTCATTCGAAATTGTTGTAATCTCTAAGGAGCCTCGTGATTTATAATTTATAGCATTATTACGCTTCATTTCGACGGCGGGTTGATAAATTGAATTTGCGTTTGGAGGGAATCTATGTAAATCAGCAGTAGCAACGGTATCAGCATCAATATTGTTATGAGAATCATCTATAACTACATGATTACTGTCGATAGAATCTTTGATAGCTTGCAATTCTGGTGGCATGTATGAGGTATTAACTTTTTTATTGAAAGATAATAAATCAATTATGGGATTCATGGATGTAGTTTCATCTTCTGTAGGCATGGTAGGAAGGAAATGGGAAGGTTGTGTGGCACGAGGCGCTTTTATTGCCTTTACTTGTGATTCAGTTGTTGTGTCAGCCACAATAATGGGATAAAGGAACTTACTTGGAGGCAAATAATGCTGAGATGGTGGCAAATCTGACATCATTGATGCTGCTGGTGGGTTAAATGTAGGCATTATCATGGGAGGTTGAGGAAGTGGCTGCCTTGGAGGTGCTGAATTCATCATTATCGGTTGCGGCTGAGGTTGTGGGACGGGATCTATACGAAATTTATTTCAATGAAGGGAAAAATTAAATTAAAAAGTTTTAATTGAAATTTTTTTTCCTCCTTTTTTTATTAATTATATTTGCTACATACTTGGCTGTGGATATTTGTAGCCGGGAAACTTTTCCGGATGCTTTAATTTGTAGCCTGTAACGCCATAAGCTTCTCCGGGAGCAAATCGCCTTTGTGCCACTTGCCCTGTTCAAATAGGCATGAAATGCGAAAAAGCAAATAAATATAAATCATTTGAAGTGAAAAATTATTATTTCATTTCTCCGATCCCTATTATTTTTCTTCGATTCCTCTTTCCTCTTTTCATTTCTAACAAATGTGTGTAGCATCATCAACTCTAGACATTAATGCCGAGTGAATCAATATAAATTTCCAATTTGTAATAAATTCAGTTATTTCTTTTTTTTTATTTTACTTATTATTTCTTTCTTTTCCTAATGTCTCGTACATACATTTTCATGTTCAAACACCCTGTGTTTGTACACACGTATGTTGATTTTTTTTTTACCAAGTTATAAAATTTCCCTTTCACTTGCTACGGTTTCTGATAAGCAGAACAAAAGTGAAAATTGGCTAATCGATTTAGTATTCTATGGCAACTAGTGCGCATTTTCAAGACCTGGGGATTGTTTGCTATTAGAAATTTGAGCTGGTAGTCTTGATTTAAGCTGTTTTTGGCTAGAAATCATAATGATTCAGATTCGGAAAAAATGTTCAAAAATTCAAAAATAACATATTAATTAAACTTCATCTTTTAAATGACAGATTAAAGATCTTAACTTAAGGCATACTCAGTGAAAATATCTCGTTTCAATTTGATGTCTAACTCCAGAAATATTCAATTTATTTTCAACAAAAATTTGTTTACAATTTGTATATGAAAAAAAAAAACTTTGATTTTCTCTACTTTAAGTTGTTATTTCCATATCTTGCTAGCTGTTGTTAGCTAAGTTAAGCTTAGATTTGCATATTGAAACTACCAAATCAAAAGAAAACTGCTGATTAAGTCTTAAAAATGCAATTGAAATCTGAGCATTTTTACAAAACTTCAACTATTCATAAGTTAAAAAGTCTTCCAAAGACCTCTCTGAAACCTATATAAATCAATTATTTAAGATTAAATCTATCTCCTATACTAATATGGTCATGCCGTTCAATGCTGTTTTCGAGATATTTGCGTTCAAAGTTTACATAAATTTTCATACAAAATTGGAAAAATGCACAATATTTTTTGATAAAATTTTACATACTTCCGCTTAAAAAAATCATGTTTAATTTTTATTTTATGGACTGAGTTTTTGAGCAATTAATCAAAACATTATGTAGAAGATGCTAAAAGAATCAAATCAGAAGAAATCAACAAAAACTTTCAATTTTCTAATGTGTCAGAAAAATATTGTGCACAAGGAAACACTTTTTTCAAATCTGAATCATTTTCGAAATGCGAAATTTCGATGTTCTAAAGTTTTAAGAAAGTTCTAGAACAATCTGAGAGGGGCAATCAACGACATAAAAATTCGTAACTTTTGAATGAATTCCAACCGTTTAATAATCTAAATTCAGAATGAATTCGCATTGCTGTCAGTAAATCAGCAGACAAGAAGAAAATGGCATGTTAATGTATGTAGGTAGACGATAAAAAGCAGCTACAATAAAAGAAAGAGGATATATGTGAAATATCGAGACGAAAAAGAAATTGTTTGTTCATAAATCATCGAAATTGATTAGGAGCGGCTTGAGAAAATAAAGAAAGGAAAATGTATTTGGGTATGAGAGCTGATCTCTAACGTTTTAAAACCCTCCTGTGTGCGTGTGCTCATGTGAAATATAATGATTTTCAAAACACTTAGTATACACATTTTAAAAAACATTTATCCTCCCTTTCTATTAGATAGAATTAAAGCATTCTGAACCGTAATTTTTTATGAGAAACCACAAGCCACCCAAATGCTTCTCTTGCCTTCTTTATTTTATTCACCCCCCACAAAATACATTAATATCTTTTCCTTTTACTTTCTCAACATTTTCTGTACTAAGCGGTGAAAAATCATGATTAGAAGAGCTTTAATTTCCACATTCACTGACACATAAAAAAGTTATTATTCATATGTGCCAGAAAAGAAAAAAAGAAAATTTACACACATTGTATAGTGAGAATGTCAGATTGATAATAAATCTGCGTATCAAATAACAGTCAGATTGATAAATGAAAAATAAAATTCGATTTTCATAAATCGACGTGGCTTTTTGATACACACCCTTGTATGTTCTGTATGGATGAAGGAAGGTAAGGGGGGGGGGGGGGGTAAGGGGGGGTACATCAGTTTGCTAAGATTACACGGGGCAACCCACTTTGTAGTACGAATAAAATCAAACTATAACTAGGATAGGTGCCTGCCCGTAGCTACACCCCTGATAAATCGTACACCGGAAAATGTAACATTAATAAATTTGTGAAAAAAATAGCAAAAAGGAGTTATTTATGTGCTGATGAACATAAAAATTTCAGTATAAAATTTTTGTTGTAATTGCTTTTATGGAGCACATCGATGATATCTCCTCAAATTAAATACATATGATGATCAAAAAATATAAAATTATTATTTTTAAAGGTTTTTCATCGCTCGAATTTGAATAAATGCTAAGCATAGCTTGAAAGCTTTGAGGGTTTTTGCATTTAAATTTCTGAAATTCAATTTATGCTCGAAATTATTTGTTTACAAACATTCTATAATCTAAAATTCAGATTTTTTGCACACGAAAGGTCGTGCATAGATACTTATTAAGATGTACTAGGATTCAACCGAATGAGAATATGAAAAATTAATGAATCTAAATTGCTAAGCATTGTAGAACTTAATATGACGATAAAAAAAGTTCTGTTTGCCTTTTTATTTTCTCAAACGATTTGGGTAAACTTAAGAACTTACTCTATTAAACTTGGATCGTCAAAATTTTTTATATTTCTCATTTTTTTTATTAAGAAGTCATTTCATGAAAGTCATTGATTTTAATAGCAGAAAGAATAAATTTTACATATTTTTAATGGCTCAATGCTCACAAAAGTATATCATAAAGTATGAATTCTGTGAATAATTCAGTTGATTGTATGTGTTTAAGCTTTTGTTTGCTCAATGAATTGTTAACTTTATTAAATAATTCAGTTCTTAGGTTACGTAGTTGGAAACTTTATAGTTGGACATTCAAGAAACAAAAGGATCTGCTTAGTATGAATAAACAGTTCATTAGTTTTGAGATTATAAAAGTTTTTTGTTTAAATTTATATTTTTGGAACTTTTTTGATTCTGTTTTTCTTTGGAATTTACATTGGATTATCCTTACATATTAAGAACCTTACAAAAATTTGTGTTTAAAATTTCTTAAAATCCAGATCCAGTAAAGAAAATTAAGATCCAGTTTAACAAAACTTCCAAAATAACTCTAAATTACAGACATTAATTTTCATCATAGTTTCATGCTCCCTAATTTGCCATATGTTCTTCAATCCATAACTTCGCAGAAACTAATCTTTAGCCCAAAACAAGTTTGCTTATAAAATTCACAAATCAATTTAATTTTGCTAATTTCCATTCAACATGAACGGAAATGTTCGATCCATATCCCATTCTTTATTCTCCCCCCAATGAGCCTTTAATAATAACTATCAAGAATTTCCGAAGAAAGATAAATAAATTTTTCTTTTTCGCAACAAATTCGAATAAAATTTTTTTGGTTCCGTTAAGAAAGAAATGTTCCTTTTTTTCTCTGGTTCTTAATGCTTAAGTGTGTATTTTTAGTATATCACGCACTAATGGTATTTTTCACATACCTGTTGATGGTGTCATATCATATCTCCGCCTTGTTTGATCAATATTTTGTGTGTAAGATGGATAAACAATGAGTCGACCTTCCTTTTCATTTTTGTAGCTGTTGCTTTGCATTGCTTTTGCTTTTGTTAGGAAGTCTGACAATGGAAAGTAATAATTGCTTTTGATGGCACGTCCCTCTGATTTTTCCTCTACTTCCTTTACATTTTCATTGCCTGATGTGGCTGTTTTTTGTTGCTGTTGCTCTTTTTCTTGTTGTTGTTGTTGTTTTAGAGCCACATTGTTCTGCCTAGAAATTCAATTTTTTTTTCATTCATTAATTTTTCATAACAATCGGAAAAATACATTAGATGTATATCAATCTGTATGTTCGCACGGCATAGACAAAAGTACAGTATGATGACATTTTGAGTGTGGGTATGAAAATTGATTTTTTTTCGTTGCTTTATGAAAACAGGAATGTCCTCTTTCCTCATTTTTCTTTTTTTTTTTGTCGATGGAGAAATGTCGACAGATTAAAATCAATTTTCAGTGCATGTAGTGAATTGAATATAAGATTGACATGCAAATGGAATAAAATGACTTTATCGCTAAGGTTAATTCGTTGAAATACGTGTGGACGTATTAAATTAAATTTCCCACAGTCAAGCGATTGAAATGTATGGGATGAAGGAGGAAAAGTAGAGTTCAGAAATTTATTTAACAAAGAAAAGGCGAAAAAAGTTAAAATTGAAGGATTTATCCAGTGATGTTGATAGAGATGCCTAGAGTGGATGAAATCAAAGATATGACTTTAGACTTATATCTTTATCTTGACTTAGATGCATATGAATCTTACGGTAAATTGATAAATCATCGTTTGGATCATTTCCACAATCTAGGCGAAATTTGGAATAAGCCTAGTTATGTTGGTTGATTTAGACAAGGTTTAGATCAGTGTTTCTCAAACTGCTTTATTAGCGCACATATCTGGTCTAAATTTGGTAGTATGCCATTCTTTATGTGACACATTCAAAGGTTTTGGTACAAACCTAGTACAGTGCTTCACAAACTTTGCTCGAAGATACATTAGGATGTCACCAAAATCGTTGAGTGTGCTGTGAAATGAATGCCATAAAACCAAATTAACATTATATATGTATGCCTAATGAAACAGTTTGAGAAACACTGGGTAGACTTTGTCTAACCCAGTTCTAACACAGGCTTTCCTTATATTTTGGTAATTGAGAAGATTCGATTTTGAAATAGATTAAGAAACACTGCGCTAATGTATCGTGGAGCGTAGTTTGAGTAGCACTGATTTAAGCCCAATTTTTTTTTTAAATTTTAATGCACTTGTCGTTCACCAAAGATCCAATTCAAGGTTACGCAAAACTGCCTTGATAAGGACTGAACTTTGTCGAGATGAAGTCCTTTGACAGATAGCAACACTGTATATTTCAGATAGCTACACAGATAGAGCTTTCAATCAGAGATTCGAAATAGATTTTTGTGTGAATAGGTCATTTTTGAAATGGTAATTCGAACGATGCTGTACAAAGCACGTTTTAACTGAACATAAACCAAATCGAAATAAAAAAAAAACACACACAAAAAGTTTTTCTTTTTCCATCAAAACCGACGGAGTGACCGGAGGTATGAAGAATAGAGCCATAGAGAGGGATTTTAAAACAAAGTAAAACAAAAATAAACTTTTGAATAAAAATGGAAAATTCATTTACTTATCAATTAACGTTGACTCAATGTGTGACATGTAGTTGGATGAAGGGTCATTGGCTGTGTCTGATTTAGCACTAATTGAACCACCATTCTTCGATACTCGAGCATACGAGGTAATTTCATAGCAACTTCCATTCTTGAATAATAATACACTTAAAATTAACACTAAATTAAACATTTTGTTACTTTGAGTCAACATCTCTTTTTTTGCAGGTTCCTTCCTCCTTTTTTCTCGAACAAACTGTTGACTTTTCGGTTGTGTCAATTTAAATTGTTAATGAGCTTTTATGCATAAATTTTTTATATCTCAATTAAATTCAAAGCTCCTCTTTCTTGCCTTTTTGAACACAATGGCTTTTTTCCACTTATGGATGGATATATATGCTCGGTACACACAACATACACACACACACAATAGAAAATAATTTTCTGGCGAGAAAGTTATTCTAAAAAGAATAAATCTCCGTATATTTCCTTTCCTCTTTTACAGACAGCCTCCATTCAACATAGGTTCTCTAAATTAATTTCTTTCTACCGCTGCTGCTGCTGCTGCCTCGTGCTCAGTCTATTTAATATTCTTTACTTCCTTTTTATTATTATGAATTTAACATTACACTTTTTTCTTGTGCCTTGCTTCTTCATCCAAAAAAAAAAAATTGAATGCGAAAAACTTCAACATGAACTTATATGACAACCTTGTGTATTTGCCTTGTGCAGATATGATGAAGAAATATAGCTTTTGACGGATGACGTCTGTCTCACAACTTTTCACCGATTATAATAAAAGAAATGAAAATATTGAAGATAAAAAAAGATGTTTCAGATTTTTTTTTTCTTTATTTTCTTTTCGTCTTCTGTGCCTTTCTCTCTATCGATTTAAACCGGAGGGGCGGTTCGGCTGTTCTATTTGCATACACCGACTTTTTCGATGACTTTTAAATGATAATTTCAATAAAGCTAATATCGCAAACGAGTCAAGTATTTAATGTGAATACGTACAGTAGGGAGAGACCGATAGACATATTCGCAAGGGGGAATTAGCATGAAGGAAAATTGTACAAAACAATGACAAGTTTGAAATTGATTCTCATCGATTTTTCTCTAAAAAAATATGTATGATTTGGAAAACATTTCCTCACCATGTTGTTACCCCCTTGCATATTCGACTTTTCCAATTTTAACTTTTATCACATTCTAGATATTGATTTCAGCCTCCCCACCTTATACATTCGTATAGACACTTTCTAAAGACGAGAAGCAAAAAAAAGTGAATGCTTTAGTGATAAAAAAGAACTCTTCTGTTTGTCCTAAATGTTTTTCTTTCCACAACTATGTTCTAATATCAAATTTAAACAACGAAACGTAAAGAAAAAAAAAATGAAATGAAACGTAATAATAAGCAAAAGATGAAATAGAAACCTTTTAGATTAGGTATTTAAGGCATTGAGGAAGTTTTCATTTAATGATGTTGTAATGTAGCTAAACACACTCACTTGTATTAGAAATTCTTTTGAAAAGAAAAATTAAACTCGACATCACTAAAATGCGGAAAAGTTCTTTCTTTTTGGTAAAAATGCGTATGTGAAAGGTCGGTGAAGGTTTGTTATGGCAATAAGAGGAAAGTCAACTAGTAAAAAAGGTAGCGATAAAGACGCATTCATTTAAACTCCATATAGATTGAGCCAGAGCTGTCTGACGCTGTTTAACGTCATGTTTTCTGAGATCTACCCCAAAACCTGGCCTTTGCCTTGTGTGTATTTATATTTTCTACAAAGAATCTATTTATCTCAGACTTAAAAAATGGTAATGGAACCTTCAAACTCTTCTCCACCCAATAAATTCCTTAAATGTGCTCCCTAATCATATTAATCAACATCACTCCTTAAAATTGTCAACAAGATGATAACATTCGTTATTGAAACACTTCCGTATATTTTTGATGTGTAGGCGCCACTTAATATTATTTCAATAAGCTGCTCTTCAAAAAGTTTTTAAAAGGAATGTCTTAAATAATTTATATAAAGTATCAAAAAGATTTTATTATATCTTCAATTTGAACTTGCCTTACACCTACATTTCGTCAGTATTATGGAACTTACCTTAAGGAATAGGATTATAAGCAATTAAGGGAATTGAAGGCGAAAATAATATAATGTGTGTAGGTTTGGGAAATTATCAACAGCTCATAACATCCTCTAGGGTTTTAATCAATATGAGCAAGATGGAACAGTCAATATTATTAATTTTTAATTTCATTTCCAGGATATTCTCTTAGTTTGTCATGTCAAAAAAGAAACAGAAATGCTCTAAATTCTTTAAACTAAGCTTCCAAAAAAAAAGGTATAATAATCTTGGTTCATTCATGAAATGTAAAATCTAGAATGTTTTGAGGTGCATCTTTGGAGCTTATGTACGAAATTACGCTTAGATACCATTTTTAAATTAGTCCTTATGTTTTTTTCAGAGATCGAAGCCGATTTTTTCGGCTTAACTCAATTTTTGATTTTTTTGATAGAAAAAAGCCATTTGACACCCATTTCAAGTATTCAAACTGAACTTTACATGCTTTACTATGATTCTGTGTAATATTTTGTCAGCATGTAGCTATAGTGAGCTCAGAATTTCAATTTAGCCGATTTTAAGCCGATCGGCTTAAATTTCGGCTTAACATTCTTTAACTTGAAATTCTGAGCTCACTATAGCTACATGCTGACAAAATATTACACAGAATCATAGTAAAGCATGTAAAGTTCAGTTTAAATACTTGAAATGGGTGTCAAATGGCTTTTTTCTATCAAAAAAATCAAAAATTGAGTTAAGCCGAAAAAATCGGCTTCGATCTCTGGTTTTTTTCCTTTTTTAAAGGTAACTTCCATGTGCCAACATTACAGCTCATCTTTTATTTAAGAAAACTTTTCAAACTTTGCCACAAAGAACATCCTATAAACAATCGTTGAGTAAGTTTAAGTCATGCTCTACATTTTGTAAGGAAGCATTAACAGAATATCGAACGATATAATTCCTTTAAATATTTAGAGAAGCATCAGTTCTTATTCCAATAATATATTTCAATGATATCCATTTACATCAATAGAAGTCGAGTTGATCCGATACTTGAAAGCATTCACATATGTAAATGCACAGACATGATACAGGTATATTTTATAATAAATATATCCTCAAAATCCATATAATTCTATCTGAATGACTTCAATTTTCAGTTGACTTTCACTACCTCAAATCCCTTTCATTTGAATGAAAATACTATGTCAGTAAATAATGTTAGAAATATGTCAACGGTAGTTGATACATGCCTGAATAATTTTATCTCCACATTCACATCTTTCATGATTCCAATTGGGATTTGAAAAATCATTGTTGCCGTATCTCATAGATGTGAAAGTGTATTAATCTCTCTCACATATAAATTCTTTTCTCATCACGAGAACGTGTCAACACTTTAGTGCTAATTGAAGGAAAATGAACTATATAGATTTTTGGGTTAGACACAGTTCTGAATTCTTTCAATTCTCGAATACCTTCAAAAATCACATGTCTATACGGAATATTGCAATTTACAGTTATGTATTCATAAACAGTCATTCATGTGTTACTGAATAATGTAGATCAATAGGAAATCAGTTCACAAGCAGAGGGACTTTTACTATATAAGCTGATTACTATAAATGAAAATTGAAGAAATGTGCATTCATTAAATAAATTGAAATTTGAAAAACACGACTTACGTAGAGAGTCAATATCTTCCGCACTCGACTTAATTTAGATTATTATTATATTAATATTATTTATTTGTCGACGTTACCGTCCGGAAGAATTAGTATTTATACATGTTTTACTTTATACATTGATTAGTGATACATTTCATATCACTATGGGTGACGTAGAATCAAGCTTCTAATCTTCAAATCTAGGTTTCGATTAAATTCAGGCTCTCGTTTCAATCTTCTGTGGGCGTGACGTGATACATTTCAGGTCCGTTCTGACAATATTCCATTATAAGGTAATCTTGTAGCTCTCGTTCCTATTTCTCCCGCTACACTTCAAGTTCCTGATCCGTTCCTTAATCCAACGTTGCCCAAAATGCCCAATTATGGCTTGATCTCGTA
The DNA here is from genome assembly GCA_917627325.4 of Chironomus riparius. Classification (NCBI taxonomy): domain Eukaryota; kingdom Metazoa; phylum Arthropoda; class Insecta; order Diptera; family Chironomidae; genus Chironomus; species Chironomus riparius. Next base: position 46,115,387 of record OU895877.1, read on the forward strand.
CATTAAGCAGTCGAAGTATCTAAACTTCTGAAAAAGAACAAATTTGGAAATGGCTGGATTCGAACCGACGACCTTCGAGTTACCATACCAAATTTGAGCCAAGCGCCTTACCTATTCGAACAGCAAGGCACTTAACTGCATACACTTATACACTTATAATATAGAATAAAAATGGAAACACAAGCATATGTTTCAAGATTCAGAGCTTTGCGAGATAGCTACGTCATTCCAGTCTTAGTATTTTTAATCATATTATAAATAGTGAGCTGAAGTGGCTCGGTGGCAGAATGGTTTAGTACTTCGGTACCTAATTATTGTAATACTGACACAGCGATCATGGGTTCGAGACTGGGTATGGGAAATCTTTCACTAGTCTTTTTTTGAATCATATGTATTTCATCGTTCTAAAATCATACAACAAAACTACTTTAGTCATGAAATAAAGCTAGCACATCTGCCACAAATAAATAAGTTTAAGAAATTATTGATTAAATATCAAGAAATTTTTCATTTTTAAAAATCTAATTAGTAAAAAGTTTTGATAAGGTACTTAATTGCTGCTTACCAACACGTCTGTACCTTTATCATAATTAACAGAAAATGGAAGCAGGTTGGCATTTTCCAATTGTATGTTCAACTTTGATCTTTGATGCGACATTAAAATTCCGGTCTTAAACCTCCCCAAATTAATTAATTGCTTTTATGAAGTAAGTCCCCTAGAAATTGTGCTTGAGAGAACATCCATCTAAATGCGCTTAAAGCTCATTGAAACTGAAGGATGAATTAGAATGAATTTTATGTCTCTAAAAGAACACCGCGACAGCATAAAACAACGTTTAAATAGACATTAAAATAATAATAATATTTGAAGTGAAAAAGCAGGTGTAAAACTCTTTGAATTTGATGCAACAGCGTTATTAAGTACGGTAGAAAATGATGTTTATTTCAAGAAACTTTTTCATTTACTTAACATAAGTTTTGTTCCATCGTCTCTAAATTTCCCGCTCCATTTCATTCTTCCTTTATTACCCATTTCCATTATAATGTTGTTGAATATTTTTTTTTTGCTTCCATCCTCTTGCTTCCGTTTTTTTTTTTCAATGAGCTTCTATTAAATATCTCGAGTGAAGGAGCAACATTATGTTAGCATTCATCTTTTATGCATATACATGCACCACATTACCGCACAAATTAAAGTTGTTTTCTATCAGAACAGACATGAAAACTAACTGTTGAGAAATGGATGCATGTAAATTCATGGAAGGGGTTATGCCTGCACAATTACATAAATAATAAATCAGTGCAATTTCATTTTATTGCTTACTCAGGAGCTCAGATGTACGTGAACATGCATTTTTTTCCTATGCCATTCTGTTTATGCTCTCTCTCTCTCGCTTATGTTCCTCGATGTATTGTATTATGTAGGACTGTCGAGACGAACGAGGATGAAAAAAAAAAATTGTGAGGAGTGAAAAACACAACAGAAAAAAAGGAATTGAGTGAAAAATTCAACAGCATTTTATTTCATTTTTAATAATCTCAATAGCAATACAATGGCTTTATATGCTTCACTAAAATTATATGTTATTCTCATTAAAAAAATTGCTTTTTTTTCGGGAGAGCTGCTTGATGAATGTTTCATGATGGCGTGAAACAGTTTGTGGGTTTTTACTGTTTTACGATACAAGCATATATAGATATATGTTTTTTACACTTTACCAGCTTTTTCCTGATAAAAACCACTATCATGTAATTAAAGTGCTCAGCCATTTCCATCCATACATTCTCATCAACTACATTTATATGAATGTTAATCATTATTTTTAAAACATGAATTTTTAATTGAATTTATTACAATTTTTTTTAAATTCGAAAATAAAGGACGTAAATGAGATTTCATTCCATCGAATTGAAATTTTTTAATGAGGTTTGTTCTGGCATGAGAAATGAGTTTTTGAGGTTAATTCAAATGAAAAACTGTAAAATGGATGTTTTGGGTAAATTTCTGTTGAGATTAAAATGTTTTGACTGAATCATTAATTAATTAATTTATTGGATTTAAAGTTTTGATTTAATAGCTTTAATATCATTTTGAAGCTACTTTTTCTTTTGAAGGGATTTTAGGATTTGGCTTAAAGAAGCGACTTTTAATATATTAAGAAATTTGACTTTGACTATTCAGCCATGGATTATTCAACATTTAATAACATTGATGTTGATGAACATTTAATAAAATCCTATGAAACGAATGGGTTAAAAGGGGAACACAAGATGATGCTAAATTGGTGGGAAACTAAAAGTGCAGCTAAATAAGATTTTTGAGGTTAGCAAACTCAATTTGAGAAATTTGAATCAAAACTTTATACATCATGTTGGTTTTCCTTGAAAAATGATTTGAGAAATTGAAATCGTTGCTGTTGAAGCAGAGTTGAGTTAGGATTGTCAAGTGTTATGGTAAATAATCCGCAAGTGCCAGAGCGAGTCTATGGGCTCGATCCCAATAGATTTCATCATTACAAAGACTCTCCCCGGTATATATTTTGACTTCCAACGAAATTCTCAATTGTCTAATTTCCCTTTAACAAAAATATCGATGATTCCTCATCTAAGATAGATCCATCAAAGTACAAACTACATCTATAATGAAAATCTCATTTTTAAACTTCTACGTGGCATGTTCCTTAACAAAAAAGCTTCAATATTCAAACAGCATTCAAGTGAGGTTTGTGATATTGATAAAAAGCAAGCAGATCAACATCAAAATGAACCATGATAGACATAATTAACAACCATTCTGACATTGTTTTATTTCCATGGCAAATATTGATGATTAACTCTTTATATAAAGAGCAGAGAGCCTGCAGGCAAAGTTTTAAAGCTAATTCAGAGAACTTTGCCATTCTTTCTGTATCATTAATGCACTTACCTGGATTAATTTTTCGATAATATAAAAGCTACAGATATCCATAGAGATTCAACATTATAAAGTCCAAACAATGTTGCAACAGTTTCCTTTTCCATCCTCATATTACATTTTAAATTACTTCGGGCAATTCATGCATAAATATTTAAAATCGGGATTCCTGAATGGAGAGCCACCATACTTTGTAGTGCATGGATAACTGTATGAATTTTGATGTTAATGTTGCCGCAAAATTTTATGTAATTTCCATTTCTTCTGCCTTTGTACATTCTATATACTTTAAAGAGTGAGAGCTCACTCGAAAAATGTGGAAGTAGAGCATACACAGAAAGACGAATGAACAGAAATATTAGAAAGTTACAGGATTAAAATGTATTAGGGTATAGAGCGCATTTTAATGAGAAGAATCAATAAATTAATTGATGTGTTTTTCTTGAAGGACGTCCATTGAAAAGTAAAATTTTTATACCCTCTGCATATCTAGGCCCCAGCAAAATTTAATGAAATGATGCTAAATACTCGTGAGCATTAAATATGCCCTAAGTATGTTGTTCCCAAGAGTTCTGATCGTACCTTGAAGTCATAAGTTCGACTGACTATGTTCGACCAGGTTGAGTTTACTATTCTCGACTAAGGTCGACTAGGATCGACTAAAATTACTTTACTATGTTCGATTAAGATCGGCTTAACTGAACTGACTGTGTTCGACTAGGATCAAATAGAACCGAATAGGTTGAGTCGCCTAGGGTTACTAGATTGAGTGAACTAGGATCAATAGGACATTATAGGGTCAACTTGTTTGAGACAACCAGGGACAACTATAATCAACTTTATTTATATCAAATCGACTTCAACCCTGGACCCGATAGCTATCGCAAGACAAAGCATAGACACAAGTGATATTTTCGTCAGAAGCAATGCGAAAAAAAACTTTCAAACATGATATACGTTTTGAATAAAGTTTCTTGTATACAAAAACTCTCTAAGAGCATTTACCGTTCAAAGGAAATGAAAAGTTTTTCACGTTTTCCTTTCACTGCGTGATTGAATGCGGATTTACTCGATAAAGTTTCTATTTATGTGATTTCCTACAAATATTTGTGCTTCTTTTAAAATCAAATTTAAAAACTCTTATTCCTACTGTTCCTTAAATTTTACAAATTCAAAGGATTCTCAAGGATTCCACAAATCTTCTTTTAGTTCATTTAATTAAATTTTCTGCATACATTGTCAATAAAATGTCTCATATGCTCAAACCATAAAATGTTGGGTCAAAAATATTTTAAATGCTTTTTCTCAAAAGCATATTTTCTTAACTTTGATGTCTTGTCGGGTCTTGTTATAGGATAGAACTCAAAACAATGCATCTTTACTTTTCTATTTAAATAAAATCCCATAGAAAATGTTTTGAGTATGATGGCTGCTATGGGATGTAAAAGGAGACGAAAGGTAAAGCATCCAGGAGGGAGAAATATTGAAGCTTTGTTCCTTCTTTTACCTTTCTAATTGCTATTTTGTATTGTACTTAAGTATATAGCATAGGTATGATGCTGTGAATGTGTGATCATTAATATTAGGACGTGCTTATTAAACCTTTCTTCTTTCATTCTCGAGAAGGAATTAATGTAAGTTTATGTTGATGTAAAATGGGGAAAATAAGTGAGTATTTACATAATTAGGATTATAATAAGGAATAATACAATTTACCCACAATGCGTGAAAAACAGCGTAAATGGATATGATAGTTGAAGACATTGAACAAATCTAATAAATTTTCGAAATTTCATCGCGAATTCATGTCAGAACATAAAAATAAATTCTACTCGTAATTTAATTAAGATTAACAAAGCTTTTAACAACAAGGTAGATAATTTTCAAGGAACTGATGAGAGCTTTATGTGTGTGTAAAATCCTTGTAAGATAAATGAGTTAAAGATGCTTTGTTAAAAGACTTTTTTTGGTTTTGAATAAAAAAATCCTTGGTAACATAGCGCGTGGATGGATAAATTATGGAAAGTATAAAGATTTTTTTCTTACACGAGCTGCACGAGTTCGTTCTTTGAAGAGATATTCTGGATTAATGTTATCTAAATTGATTTTAGGATTTAGATGTTTGTGCCATTGTAGCCAACGGATATATTTTCTTAAAATTATATTTCTTGGAAAAATTGTGTAGTTGGACATTCTATTTGATTATTATTTTAAATATATATTGAATTTCTATTAAGTCTTTCACTTTTGTGATGTTTAGAATTGTTCTTTAAACTTAAGTTTCGCGCCATATAAATTTATTCTTGACACAACAGTTGCGTGCCATATATTTTGTTGTACAACAGTGGCGTGCCATATATTTTGTGCACAACAGTTGCGCGCCATATAAAATTGTCAACAATGATGAGAATTCAAATTTTAACTACAGAAATTATCATCAAACTAGGTCAAGGTTAGAAAACATTTGAATATTTAAAAACTCAAGCATACTGCTCAGTAATCCATCAATTTAATAGTCACTATCTCAATTTAATTCAAAAAAATTTCATCATCATTGAATTATCTCAGATTCAAGCATAGCCACTAAAGCAATATTTAAATGACACTTGTAGTAAATTAATGACATTGATGTGGTAAATCCAATTTAAGTATCATTCATTTGATGGGTTCAGTAATTATTTTCAAGACTGAATAAAGTAATTCTTGAAATTTCTCAACCGCTCAAAACCATCAACTTTAATTTTTCCGCCAATTAAGGGCAAAAATCTTATCCTAATTTCAATTACTGTAAGTCTTGAGAATTATCGAAAACAGAGTTCTTCAAAGTAAAACAAACTGAGTTTTGCGATAGCTACGAGGAAATTCTTAGAAGTAACAAAACAAGTTCTGTTCTGTTATTGAACCAAAATTATTATTTATCGCCTCATTATTTTCATCCTATTGAGCAACGTTGTTTAATTTAAGTAGAAAGCTTTACCTTGTTATATAAGATAGATTCTTTATAATTTCCACAGACATTTTGTATAAGTGAGCGTATGGTAAAGGCAGAGCGAAAGTTTGAAAAAGGAAGCATCTGAGGAACGTGATAAAAGGAACAGTTTGAGAAGAAATCTTTCTCACGTTTAATGTAGCCTCAAAACCAAAGCTTTTTAATAATTTATGAATATTCTTCCTTTCGAAATAAAGAAATTAGAAATTAAAGCAGACTGTCATGACGTTATGCTCCCCTTCCTTTCTTATATTATTCAATGAATGAATCAAAAATAAAGGAAAAAAAAACGACTTGTAAAAATGTGTTCTTACTTTTTTAGGATGAAGCGCATTATTTGCTGTGGTTTTTAAAAAGAGTCAATGGTTAATACAGGAAGAGGAAAAGATCAGGGCTACTCGGGGTAGACTAGCTCTAGCAGACTCAAGGAACCTTAAGTAAATGTGAACTAGAATTAGTGTGTGAAATACGATCCAACAGAGTGGAGCAAGAGAGTAGGGAAGCTAATACCTTAGGTGTCCTAACATCAAATGATAGCACTGACAGACAAGTTGATCAAAATAGCACGATTAAAGCTTAAAAATTCAAATAATTGAACAAAAAAAAAAAAGATTGGAAGAAGGAAAAATAATTTTAAGCAATAAAAATGAAAAAGACAAAATATCGCTCGAAGGACATTCAAGCGTATATAAAAAATGATATAAATTGTTCATAATCGGAACAATTACCGAAAACATTTTTTTGCTGCTCATAAGCCAAAACGAGAAAGCTTCGAATAATTTGCAGAATTAAGAGTAGAAGCAAATGAGAGGAGAAAAAAAAAGTTCTGCCAATTAATTTGCGTCTGATAGCGTGAAATTATGGATTAATGGATCGTTAATATTATGAAACTGACTTTTTTTTTGCTTCAATAAAAATTTATTGTGTCATTTTTCCTTTCAGTTAAACATTCGGATTTAATCTTTTTTTACGTCATGTTATGGCATTAATTTCTCAGCTCAGGAATACATACGTAGGAGATAATATGTACATTTAATATCATCAAGGCTCACTCTTTGAGAAATATTATTACAATCATGACTTTTCACGTCGTACGTGTAATGTAATATCATGTGAATGGAATTCTCCTACATTAACGCTTCTTTTTCCTTTTTTTTCATTTTATTTCTTTTCTTTTACTGCATGTCTATCCTTTTTTCATTCGATGAGTATCCTTTTCAAACATAATGTATCATTTTATTGAGAATATATTAGCATTTTCATATCCATTTTGATTCTATCTCATCTCATTTATGTTGACGATTTTGTATGACTTAAAGCTTAAATTACCTCTTTCGAAAATTCCATTTGAACTCATGAATGAATTCCATCTGATGAAAATCAAAACCCTTGCTTTGTTTTCCATTCTTTTGTAATTTTAGGCGCATCGCCAACAGGAATTTTCCATTCAATGAATTTCCGTGAACTCGTTTCAATGTCAACGCTGGAGTGGTTTTAAATTATCTCAGGGGAAATGACTTGATGGAAAGTTTTTGAAGTGATTGGGTGGTTTTGAAAGAAGTTCATTGTTTTTTGGGGAGATCAAAATTTGTTTATTTTCCAAAAAAAAAGAGTTGTTGAATTCTGAACCCCCCCCCCCCAACCCTTAAACCTATTAATCATCCTACTGGTCCATTGTTACTTAAACTTTTCGAGTTTTCGTTTACTAGTGTAAATTTGACTTGTAATCAGAATATCAACGAAGCACCTGGTTTTGGTGATGCTAGTGTGTCAGCACCTTATTTCACTGACCCACATCGAACACGTTGGGCGTCTTATGACTCAATGGCAACTTATCGATAAAATTGTCAGCAATAGTCAGAAATGCATTAATGTAGACAAAGAAGTAGCTTGAAAACTAGGTTTATGTCCAGCGTCTGATGGAAATCTACTAAGTCAAGAAGAAGTTAATTTTCCCCCTGAAACAAAATAAATAGTAGATTATTCTGTTTTCGAGTATCAGATTTCATCCTCCATTAAAACAATATCCTTAGGTGAACATAAATATCATGAATAAATGGACGGAAATCTCGACAAAAATAAACAACTACCAGACCAAGCTAATTATTTTAAAATTTTCCCCATAAATTTACAGTAAAGAACTTTTTGCACTTAATTTTATTAATGAATCTTTAAAATATGGACAGTAAGTACAATAGTCTAAAACTGTCGAGAGGAAGAACAACAGAAAAATAATGAGGAAATTCGATTAATGAGCTTTTACATTATTCCTATTTAAGTATGCATGCATGTGTCTTTTATGGACATCAAAATGTATTTACTAAACAGAAAGAAGAATGGATGTGAAGAATGAAAGGAAACACTTCATGGCTAGTTTCCCAGAGCAAATAAACATGAACTTTGTGCCATGTAAACATAAAGCACAAGAAATTATTTATTTAGATCTATTTTTAAAGGGTACAAAGACTAGCTTTTGTGAATAAGACTTGGAATATTTAGTAAGAAAGAAAGGAAAAGAAGCTTTGATAATTTAAAGATAACAAGAAGGGTGATTAATGAAACAGTAAGGAAGGAAAAAGTTCATTTACATTTTTCACAGTTAATTTATTTTCAAAAGTATGAAATGGGCACGGTAGTCATTTAAGGAACTCTACAATAATGCTTTAAGGGTTGTAATAAAAATATTTATCGGTGCAGAAAGGACTATTTTTTTTGGATTCTTTAATTATTTCAAACGGAATGGTAAAGTAATAAGTTTTTTTTCTGGAGGATAATCTCAAAATGTTCTAAGAATATTTAAGTATTGCTTAAATTTAATTTGTGTGTTGCCGTGGGGAGTTTTGATGAGGAACTTTGTGGAAAATGAAAGATTTAAATTAGTAAAGTTTGTAATTTACAAAGTCATTCAACTCTGTATTATTTAAACTTTACCTCAAAGCTAGAATGAAGGATCAAACTAACCCGAGTAGCACAAGTTGGTTAATCGAATAGAAATCTGGCGGAATGACTCTGGCATGATGCTGGCTTCGATTTAAATCATATTAAATATTTATCTCATTTGTAATAGGGGCCATTCACTTATTACGTAACGCTTTTAGGGGGAGGGGGGGTCTAAGATTTTCTTACGGTTCAAACAAGGAAATTTTTTTTTCATACAAATTTTGTTACGAGGGGGGGGGGGTCTAAGAAGTCATTTTTTCGCGTTACGTAATAAGTGAACAGCCCCATAGCTTTTGAGATTAAAATTTCAACTAAGCTAGAATCACGCACTTCTTTGAAATCTCAGTCGAAATTCTTGAGCTAAGCTAGAACAGGCTTCTTACTATCAGAGGGTAGGCTTTACTTAACGTTACGAAATATGCAAATGATTCCATAGACTGAACTTTACTAAAATCAAAGCTTTAAAGATTCACCTGCGTTTTACATAATTTTTATCCTAAAGCTTTATGTAATTCAATAAAAAAAGATTTTTAAGCTTTAAGACGGATTACTTCCACAGCATTATTTTTAAATTTAAATTCAAAATTATTTATATCTGAGTATTATGTGTCAATCAAGCAGGAAACATCCAAAAAAAATCGATATTTCCTTCCATCAACTTTAAACAAATTTTCTTTACTTTGTCATTTATCTTCATTATAAACCCTTAATTTGCTGCCTCAATTAAAAAACTTTTTTGAACGTTAACAATGTCGTCTAACAATCAAAAGCAATCAAGGAAGAATTTAATGTAAACAATTGGATAAAGTTACAAACAAAAAATTTTTTGAAAATTTTTTAAGAAAGTAATTTTTTTTGCTGTCGATCTGAAGAAAAAGTTGAAATATTTTATGAAATGTATACACGATGGAATTATGTGAGATGTTAGCCGAGAAAATTTGAAAAGTCTACAACGCATTTCTCGCAGAAGTGAAGGTAAATATCAAAGATAAATTACGTAAAATAAATTTATTCACAGCGGGCAGGAAGTGCTCACTTTTTTAAACGAAAACGCAACACTTGATACTTTTAAATCTTTTAAATTTGGAGGAATTAAGCTTAATTGATGTTACGGAGGGATTTAGCAAGAAGGATGTCAAGAAATCAACCTCTCAAGTAACCCTTATTATTGCAGATTTTTTCCTCTGAATCTTCTTGAATATAATTAGATTCTTTTTACTTTCTAAGAGCACTCTTGGTCAGTGTTGTTTTTTAAATGCTTTCTCAAGTTAAATATTGTACTCGAGGACAGTCAAAGAACTCACGGAATTAGGCTGGTAATAGAGACACTACACTAGTAGAAATTGAAAGTTGCCAGCTGATTACCAGCGAAAGATAAAACATTTATACTAGGTCTCATAGAGAAACTCTTTGAAAAGAGCTTTTGACAGAGACAGTATTGCATTGGACATTGGTAATTAGGAAACCTTCGAAGAAAAAAGTGAAAAACTAGATTTTGACTAAGGTCGCCCCCAGTCCAAAATTGAAAATGCATTTCCTTCTTGGTTATTTGCTCAAAAAAATTTTAGGATGTTTTATTTGTATTTGTTTTAAGCACTAGAATATTTATGCAAAGTTTCAATCCATTTGGAAAAACCCTCGAAGAAAAAAGTGACAAAATTGATTTTGACTAAAGTCGCCCCTAGTCCAAAATTGAAAATGTATTTCCTTCTTGGTTCTTTGCTTAAAAAAATTTTAAGATGTTTTATTTGTATTTGTTTTAAGCACTAGAATATTTATGCAAAATTTCAATCCATTTGGAAAAACCCTCGAAGAAAAAAGTGACAAAATTGATTTTGACTAGGGTCGCCCCTAGTCCAAAATTGAAAATGTATTTCCTTCTTGGTTCTTTGCTCAAAAAGATTTTAGGATGTTTTATTTGTATTTGTTTTAAGCACTAGAATATTTATGCAAAGTTTCAATCCATTTGGATAAACCCTCGAAGAAAAAAGTGACAAAATTGATTTTGACTAGCGTCGCCTCTAGTCCAAAATTGAAAATGTATTTCCTTCTTGGTTCTTTGCTTAAAAAAATTTTAGGATGTTTTATTTGTATTTGTTTTAAGCACTAGAATATTAATAAAAAGTTTCAATCCATTTGGATAAACCCTCGAAGAAAAAGTGACAAAATTGATTTTGACTAGCGTCGCCCCTAGTCCAAAATTGAAAATGTATTTCCTTCTTGGTTCTTTGCTCGAAAAAATTTTAGGATGTTTTATTTGTATTTGTTTTAAGCACTAGAATATTAATAAAAAGTTTCAATCCATTTGAATAAACCCTCGAAGAAAAAAGTGACAAAATTGATTTTGACTAGGGTCGCCCCTAGTCCAAAATTGAAAATGTATTGCCTACTTGGTTCTTTGCTCAAAAAAATTTAGGATGTTTTATTTGTATTTGTTTTAAGCACTCAAATATTTATGCAAGGTTTCAATCCATTTGGATAAACCCTCGAAGAAAAAAGTGACAAAATTGATTTTGACTAAAGTCGCAACTAGTCCAAAATTGAAAATGTATTTCCTTCTTGGTTCTTTGCTCGAAAAAATTTTAGGATGTTTTATTTGTATTTGTTTTAAGCACTAGAATATTAATAAAAAGTTTCAATCCATTTGAATAAACCCTCGAAGAAAAAAGTGACAAAATTGATTTTGACTAGGGTCGCCCCTAGTCCAAAATTGAAAATGTATTGCCTACTTGGTTCTTTGCTCAAAAAAATTTAGGATGTTTTATTTGTATTTGTTTTAAGCACTCAAATATTTATGCAAGGTTTCAATCCATTTGGATAAACCCTCGAAGAAAAAAGTGACAAAATTGATTTTGACTAGGGTCGCCCCTAGTCCAAAATTGAAAATGTATTTCCTGCTTGGTTCTTTGCTCAAAAAAATTTTAGGATATTTTATTTGTATTTGTTTTAAGCACTAGAATATTTATGCAAAGTTTCAATCCATTTGGAAAAACCCTCGAAGAAAAAAGTGACAAAATTGATTTTGACTAGCGTCGCCCCTAGTCCAAAATTGAAAATGTATTTCCTTCTTGGTTCTTTGCTTAAAAAAATTTTAGGATGTTTTATTTGTATTTGTTTTTAACATTAGAATATTTATGCAAAGTTTCAATCCATTTGGATAAACCCTCGAAGAAAAAAGTGACAAATTTGATTTTGACTAGGGTCGCCCCTAGTCCAAAATTGAAAATGTATTTCCTTCTTGGTTCTTTGCTTAAAAAAATTTTAAGATATTTTATTTGTATTTGTTTTAAACACTAGAATATTTATGCAAAGTTTCAATCCATTTGGAAAAACCCTCGAAGAAAAAAGTGACAAAATTGATTTTGACTAGCGTCGCCCCTAGTCCAAAATTGAAAATGTATTTCCTTCTTGGTTCTTTGCTCGAAACAATTTTAGGATGTTTTATTTGTATTTGTTTTAAGCACTAGAATATTAATAAAAAGTTTCAATCCATTTGGATAAACCCTCGAAGAAAAAAGTGACAAAATTGATTTTGACTAAAGTCGCCCCTAGTCCAAAATTGAAAATGTATTTCCTTCTTAGTTCTTTGCTCAAAAAATTTTTAAGATGTTTTATTTGTATTTGTTTTAAGCAACCGAATATTTATGCAAAATTTCAATCCATTTGAATAAACCCTCGAAGAAAAAAGTGACAAAATTGATTTTGACTAGGGTCGCCCCTAGTCCAAAATTGAAAATGTATTTCCTACTTGGTTCTTTGCTCAAAAAAATTTTAGGATGTTTTATTTGTATTTGTTTTAAGCACTAGAATATTTATGCAAAGTTTCAATCCATTTGGATAAACCCTCCAAGAAAAAAGTGACAAAGATGATTTTGACTAGGGTCGCCCCTTGTAGGGTTTGGGGAATCTGTTAACAGAAAACAGAAAAACAGCTGTTTTTCGACATTTTAAGCTATCTTGCTCCATATCCTCACAAAATTCTAAAAACTGATTTTTCAATCTGAACAAAACCAATAGATTCACACGTGAAAACGGTGTGAATATAAAAATAAAATTCATTCTAAAATATTCGATCGACACTTTGACAGTTTTGAAAAAGAGAACTTAACAAGATGAAACTTCCTTGCCAGAAACAATTCAAAAGTATGACAAAATATGTCAAAAATATCTTTAGTCTCATTCACCCTCCTTATTTTATTCATCATGAAGTATGTCTTTAAAATTGTTCTAAACATTCTTGCTTCATGTTTTCAATATTTTACGATATCATTTGCATTTCTCAGAATGCATTTTTCAGAAAACATGATAGCAGCAATTTCTTTTTTATTGAAACAATTCAAGACAAGATACACGCATCAAAGATTGTTGTTGTTGCACTTGTAGAAATTGAAAACCCCTTCGGAATATTTTGCCTTAATTGTTTCCTTGACATTTTTTTGTTATAGAAATTCGAACTGACAGCAATTTTAATTTACAAAATGTTGATGTCATTGTGTTAAAAATAGGAAAATTGATTTTGATTTTGATGATGAATTAGCATTGTTTGGGATGTACTTTTGTGTGTGGATGTATTAAATCATGTGGAATACCGCTATTTTGTTTGAATAATGAGAAGTGTAATATAACCAGTGTAGCTGTCATTCCTAGCAACTCACTATTGATGTTTTTATTACTATTGAAGCTAAGGTTTGACTTTGTTGCATTTTTTATTACTACCAGGATATTGTTCTCTCCATGGTCCCTCCTTTACAGTCTTCAAATATTCCATAACTAGTTATAGTTTTGTTCAGTTATATTCAAGAATAATGCGAAAGGATTCCAGCCAATGGATGTGTTTCTACAAGGTGCGACGAGCTGGAGGCACTGCAATCGATAATAGATTCTATTGTACCATCAAATGCAAGAAACTAGTCTAAACATTTGAAAATATTCTGGAGCTTGTTAACGTCTAAATCGCTAAGTAAGAGTTTCATATAATGACGTAAAAAACTGTTAAAATCTTCACAAAAATCATTTAAATCGAAAATCAAGAATCAGCCAAATTCAATCAGCAGGGAAAGAACAAACACAAAAAAAAATGCCATATGTCCAAAATTACTTATGAAACATTTCAAAAAGCATTTCTTGAATACACATTCTACATTGATTTCCAATATCAATTCATGTTGATAAAAATGGATAGTTTAGAGATAAACATTCTGTTTATGTCTGTACATAGATAGCTATAATGATTTTCATGTTTCATTTTATCGAAGAAATTCAATATCGGATGATGAAATGAATTTGTCGAAAACTTTTGAACCAAACAATGATTGTATGCTTGCTGTATAATTAAATGATACTAAAGAAACATCAAAACACATCACTAGTGTCATTTAATCGATTAATTTCAGTTGATAGCTTTCAAATATCAAATATGTACTCATGTATTGCACTCAACATTATTATGCTGATGCCATTGAAAATGTGCACACCACAAAACGAGGTGTTAATTGATGAATAAATTTTAAATGTTGATGACATAAAACCCAATCAATTGTATGTATGCATACACAACTTTTCATACGAATTTAATATTATGTGTGGCAATGTTATCGATTTAGAAAATCTTAATGTTTATCGAGGAAAACTTTTCAAGTGGCAACACCTGCTTAAACAATGTCGTACGCAAAAAAAATTGTTTTCAATATGTCTGAAACAGTAAGTAAGTAAGTATATGCTTAAGATATGGAAAATTACATTTTACACTCGATTTGGTACGAAAACGTGGGTTTAAAACTTACTGTAAAGTTAAAGGATGATATTTTAATATGTTGTATTGTAAACAGGAAGTGGGTAGGCAATCTATGGATGATTTTGGAGTGTGTGTTTATTCATTTGAAAATTGAAAAATCTTTGGGTTTTTTATGTCTGATTTTTTTGAGGTCGTTCATAAATGATGACCAACTTTTATAGTGTCTTACGCTGCTTGTCACTTTTATCAAGTACTGAGAACATTAAATGAGGCAAGAAGAAGTTCTAAAAATCTCAGATTTCATTAAAAGTCAATTGTTAATGATTCTCAATATTGATCCTACTAGTTTCTAAGTCTATTGTCTACAGAAAGTCGTGTACTTAAATCTTTGATTGAATATCAAAAGTTTAAAGCTTCTAAATTTCATTAGACTCTTAACTTTTCAAAACTTTTGAAAATCCAAATCAAATCGATTGACAAACATTCTTAGAACTCAATAAAGATTTCATCAGTAAACATCATGATAGCTTCAAATGATATGAAGCTTTTAATATATAAATATTCATATTTTTGTAGGCACAGATCAAAAATTTAAATCCTTTTTGAATTGAATTGAATTGAATATATTTATTGGCCCTATCGGGCAGATAAAACTTAAATTAAACAAAGTTACATAAATGCTTATTAATAAAAATCAAACGTTATTTTTATGATACGTGACAAAAAAAAATGTGATTTCAATTTAAAGATAATCAATATTTAAGATGATGATATAGGAAAATAATGTACGTACGCGCACATCAGCGTTTACTAAGACAGAAAGAAATATTCAGATAAGTTTATTATAAAATTTTTCGATAAAAGACATAACGGTTTTATCTGTTTTTAAAAAGCAAGATCAAGTTTGCATCACATTTGCATCATTATTAGTTATTGTCGTTCCGAAACAAGTTGTTTACATCCAGTTGATTGCCCCTCAGAAATATTTGTTTACGTTCCATTAGGTAAGATTTTAATTTTCTTTTAAATAAATTATAGTTTCTTATTTCTCTTATTTTTAGTGGTAATTGATTGTAGACTCTTGGTCCAAGACAGGAAAAATCTTTAGACAAGACAGGTTTGCTGTATCTTCCAAATTTGATCTGATGTTTTCTGCGACCTTCCCTAATAACTTCAAATTCATTCTCAAAGAGAAGAATCTTCTTGACTAGCAGCAATAAATTGAAATAGGCGATTCCAGTAACAGGTAATACATTTTTAGCAATTTTCTGATATAAATCTGATGTTGAGTGTCTTAGTTCTAGATTGAATGCAATTTTTAACGATTTATTTTGAATTATCTGAAGTCTGTTGATGTCGTTGCAGCTCATTCTACATAGTAAGAAGCCACTATAAAACAGATGAGAGCCAACAAAAGCATTGTAAAATTGGAACATTGAATAATCTGGTAAGTAGTGTCTGATTATGCTCATTGCATTGACTGATTGTGAAAGCTTATTGACCAGTTTATTGGCGTGATTATTCATTTTGAGTCCACTGTCAAGACAAATGCCTAGATAAGTCATTTGATCAACTTTCTCAATTTGGCTTTCCTTCATAAAATCATCCAAATTCTGGAAAGACTTAAATCCAAAAGTCATGTACTTCGATTTGTTCAGATTAATTTTCAGTCCGTTATCCATGTAGTATTCGTTAATTTTCTTGATGTCTCTCTCAACAGACTCTGCACAATCTTTAAGTTCGTCACATTCAAGAATCAAAACAATATCGTCAGCAAATTTGATAATTGTTGAGAATGTCTGCACAAATTTCAAGTCATATAGCATCATATTGAAGAGTAGAGGACCTAGATTACTACCTTGTGGCACCCCTTTCAGAATTAAACAGGCTAGACTCACTGCATCCGAAATTTTGACAAACTGATAACGATTCATAAGGTACTGTGTGATTAATTGCAATGCGATGCCCCTAATTCCCATATTTTCCAATTTAAAGAGTAGCATGTCATGATTAAGGCTGTCAAAGGCTTTTGATATATCCAGAAAAACAGCGACAACATATTTTTTTTTATCCAAAGCCTTTGATACAATAGTTAATAACTTACACAGCGCATCTTGAGTGCCGTAGTGATTTCTGTAGCCATACTGTAGTTCGTCATACTGCTTGTATCTGGAAGTGAACCCTTCAATCTGCTCGTATAAAATCTTTTCGATTACCTTATTAATTGTTGGTAGTAAGGAAATTGCTCTGTAGTTGTCCACATTAGTTCTACTGCCACTTTTATGTATTGGTTTTATGGAGGCAATCTTCAGGATATCTGGATATATACCATTTTCTAGTATATCATTTATTAGCATAGTTAAAGCAGGCGTAAAAAAAGTGGCATTTTCTTTCCACACTCTTGCAGGAATTCCATCACTTCCGGTTGCTTTTCTTATGGACATATTGTTAAGAAGGCATAAAACATCATTTTCAGTCACTGTTTGTAGAACTATACTGTTGACGAGAGGTTTACCGAGAAATTTCTTCGTTACATCTTTTGATTCATGGCAAACAATTGAGCTGAATTTCGCTTGGAACGCCTCTGCAATTTCTTTTCCATTAAATATCACTTCACTATCTGTTTCAATAACAAAAATTTGATCATTCTTTTTTCTACCCGTAATTTCGTTAATGATGTTCCATGAAAAATACCGACAATTAGAAATCAAATTAGAGTAGTACCGCTGCGCTATTTGAGTGGTGTGTTCCTTTAGTTCATATTCCAGACACACAAGCTTTGCCTCTAGAAGACTAACAGGATGATTTATGTTTTTCATTTTCCTTATTTTGTCATACAGATTATTGATGTGTTTTGAAATTCTAATGTACTTGATATCAACAAATGGTGGTACATCATCAACTAATGTGTGCTTTATTTTATAGGTTTTTTGAGCATCATTAATAATTGCTTGTGTGCCTGCAATTAGTTCACTGAAAGCATCATTGACATTGGAGCCCGGAAGAATGACGACATCAGAATTTATTAAGTGATTGGTAATTTTATCATAATTGATCTTCGTGATATTTTCCTGCTTTCGTTTCTCTTGGTGAGTAAAACCATCCAACATTAGACATATGAAATTGTGATCTGACAGTTTCATTTTCTTTGATGTGTAAATACTTACATTCCTTTTTTTATTTCTTTTAAGCAATACATGATCAATTATAGTGGCTGATGTAGGTCTGGTTACGCCATTGTTTACGACTTCATAATCATACATCAACAGCAAGTCATTATATTGTTTGCATCGATCTGGATTCAGCACATTGATATTCATGTCTCCAGCTATGATAACATCCTCATGGACATCTAGTACATCCTCAATGAAGTTGTAGAATTCAGTCAAATTTCCAGACGGTGGACGATAAATAATCAGGATCTTTTGCTTGATGCCAGATGACAATATTTCAACCAAAATGGCCTCAACGTTACTATTTGAAAATTTACAAATCACATTAAAGGCTAAGCCTTTTCGGACGTAGATTATAATCCCACCGCCAGCAGATAAGCTTCTTGAAAGCATAACTGAGTGATAATTTTTAAGTTCATACAATTTAAAATTATCCATTTCGTTAATCCATGACTCAGTTATTGCTAAAAAATCGATAGTTTTGTCTTTTTTGTTCATCAGTTCAGATAAATTGAATTTAAATTTTGTAAACTTGTTAATAGATTTTATTGATCTTATGTTCCAAAGCAGTAGAGAGAATTTAAGATCATTTTCCTTTTTAATAATTTCCTTCTTTATTTCCTTTGGTTCACAATCATAATGATTACGAATCAGATTTAATGAAACATCTTGATCAATTGAATTTAGCTGAACTGATGATGCTTCACATCAATCTCGTTTTGGTGTGCTGGAAGGTATCCTTCCTTTTTTGGCATTCGATGCATCGTCAACTTCATTTGTATCTCTTTTTCTCTTTTTTTGTGTCGTTTCAGCTTTCTTACTACTCCAAAAATCAGCGTTGTATTTTTCATTAACAGGAATATAAGCATCTTCTACATTCAATGATATTCTCAAATTATCAATATCCTTCTCGGAGGTCACAACAATCGAACGGAAAGTCGTTTTTTTCTTATCCTCATCGGTGACTTTATATGAGACAAGTATACCACGATCACATCCTCGAACGCTATGTAAGATTCCATCATTTTTCAACTCATAACAGATTCTTTTCAATATCCAAACGTTTTTGCTTGTAGGTGTCTCAACATAATATTTCACAAGACCATGCTGACCTGTTTTTGCAAGCTCTTTGTTGTACGTGACAATTTGAGAAAAGATTCGACTAGGTGTAACGGAATCGCAAAAGCGGACTCTTAAGATTTTGATAAGTTTTCTAGTTCCATTAATGAACTTGCGTCCTGTGATTAATTTAGCATCAACTACTTCTTTGGGCGGCATAATTTTCATATCACTCATGATTTTCGTAAATTTTTGCTTAGGTCCGATACTTCCATTTTCAATTTCTTCGGCTTCCTTCTCATCGACAAGAATAATGTTGACGAAAAGACCATCAAAAGCACAATCTTTTGCGACTTCAAGTGATTGGATACGAGTTTTCAAGTCATTATGTGAATCGGTCAAATTTCCAATACCATTAGACAGGTTATCAATTGATTTGCTGCTTGACTGGATAACAGCAGAAGTGTCGTTATGACTGCGCACTAGTTTATTATGACATTGCAAAATTTTATCACTGTCTTCAACACATTTAGTTACATCTGATAAGATATCAAGTAAGACATTTTTTATTTCATGTACTTCTTTAATTTCTGATATTTTAGCCTTCTTTTCCTCTAGTGATTTTCTTCTAGTTTCGAGGACGCTCACCATTTGAGAGAGTTCAGGTATTTCAGCAGGATTCAAGACCGTGGATTCAAATGACATAGTTGAAGAGAAACTTTCATTCTGATTTGATGTACTAGGAGTCAAGAAAAAGTTTTTAATGTTTTTCTGCGTGTTGTTGCCTTTTGATGCATTTTTGCTGTTGCTATTATTTTCCTTTTTCGACTGTGATGTCTTTTGGCTGCTAAGCAATGAATTAAGGAAAGAGCTATTTCCATCCTTTTTTGTCAATTTATCAGGCATTTTCAGTTAAACGTCCTTTTGTGATTTGAATTATTTTTTTTTCCCGTGGATAGTGCGCCTTTTGAATTTATTTTTTTTTAACGTTTTTTTTTTTAACTAACTTCTTAGCGATCACGTGATGAGTATGCCAATGTTTTCACTGGATCTTGCGTTTGATTGTTCTTGGTTAATATTTTAATTAATAAGGTTTTAAGTAATTATTTGTCTGGTAACGAAATCGCATGTATTCAAAGAATACGCATAATTTTGTTCAGTCACAAATAAACTGATAAAACCCTAATTAAATTTGATATTACCAGCAAGACGGTACAAACAAAAAATTGCAGAATTTTTTTTTTTGAGGAAATTTAATTTATCAATTTTTTTCACTTAATGCGCAGTTTAATTAATTCACATTCAACTGAAGATGATCTTTGTGAGCTAGAGCACAGTTTTCGACATAACTTAATTACCAGTACGGAACATAACTATTTAAAAAAACAGAGAATTATTAAGAGCAATTAATCACGTCACGACTTGACTTGAGAAGTTATTTCTTTCAAAAATGACAAATCGATCGTAGAATTAAATCGAAAATTCTATAGGGTAAAAGAAGATTTCGATATGTCAATTCAGTTATGTTGCCAATGTCTTCGTCAATGAACGTATAAACGCGACAGCAGACGTGGAAAGATGTGACACACATCTATCTCATGAAATTGAATCTTATTCACTGATAAGTATTTTGAATTCAAAAATAATGTTCGACTTTTGAATGTTGAAGTTTAACATGTTTTGGGTTATTTTGGATATGCTCATATATACGAATGAGTATAATTCAGATCAGCGTGAGGAGTTATTCAATTATTAATTGCATTTAATTTAAGAGATCATTCCCAAGAGGCTTATTGAAATTTTTGTCGATCCAACACTGAACTGAACTTGAAATGATATTTGACTGACATTCAAGTGTAAGAACTTGTAAGTTTTCAGTAATCTACAACTCATCCCAATTCAATTTCGATTTACGTATTCACCTTGACACTTATTTGAACTGTCTACAACTATTCATAGATCCTTAAATTGATAGAATATCAAATCAATTGCCATAATCCGATCAATAATCTTTAATACTCTAGAGCTCAAAAATTCCAAACAAATTCAAAAGTCGGCAAAAGTAATTTAAAGTTTACGACGTGTAAAGTATGACAAAAAAAATTCTGTGTCAAACTTTGCTTCTTTTATTAAAAAGTTGGTGCACCTTGGGTAAAATCACAGTCGTAGAACAAAGATTTAAATAAGCAGAAAGTGAACTGGAACAATAATTTTATTCTAAGAAGTGATTTTAGGGACGGTCGGTAAACTGTGTTTCTGGCTAAGCTAATCATATTTGGGTTACAAAGAATTCTCGTCAAACCGCAATCCTTCCCCACAGGCAAATTCGGTTAGGAAATTAATAATTGAAATTCATTGCCTTTTTCATGAAAATTATCGATAACGGCAAAAAAGAATGCTGATTTAAAATTTAAATGCTTCATCCCAAAACTCATCATTTAAAATGAGAAAAAAATTTAATTTAAATCGGATATTTATTTTAAAATTTATTTGATTTTTTTAAATCCACAAATTTACAGTTACAGATTTCGAATTACCGATAAAATGAAATTAATTAGGAAGTGCTAAAATGATTATTTTTTCCCAATAATCCAATATAAATTGCTGTGACTAATTAGTGACTATTGAAAATGAAGAATACAAAGAATTGGACCAATGACACACATTCATATCCATAGCTTGTTATCATGAATTGAAAAACAGTTAGGAAGAAATAAACTTCACAGAATTGTGAGAATGTAAGCCAGCCAGAGGATAGAAACATACCACAAAAATATTCTGTCATGCATATGTAAATTAATGAACAAATGATGAAAATGAATGGAAAAATAATTTGGTTAGTAGAACATTTGTAGGAAATTGGAACGAATATATATATAGTCGAGTGCGATGTGTTATAATAATTATGAACTTCAATACAGTTCCCTCTTTGTTGAATGATAATTGGATTAGCATGATTTCATTCTCAAATAGCCGGAATTTTCGTAAATACGGTATATTCATTTAAACTGAATAGAATATAATCATTATGATACTATAGTTCAATTAATAAATTAGTGAATCCACAAATTCTTTCTACCAAGTAGACTGCATAAAATAATTGAAGCCTTTGACTGTGGTTTATGATTGAAATGCACAATTCATTGGATGGTATTAATGTAATGGATTCTTCAAAGGAACTAAAAGAGCTTTAGTGCAGATGAAATTCTCAATCTTGAAAATAGTAACTTGATAAGAGTCTTTTGAAATTAATTGACAACAACAAAACCTAAATGATTTCAAATCTTAAAGGATTTCGATTCTTGTGTTGCTTTACACCAGTGTTACTTAATTCTCGACTTTACTATAGAAAAAATCATAGTTCGCTTAGTTTTTAACTTAATTTTAGATGAAAAATATATCTTAAAATTTTAGAGCTGATTTAACTCAGAAAATCGAACATAAATTCGTCGAAAATCACAAATCTGGCGATGCACTAAGTTTAGGAACCACTGGTCTACATAGATACGAATTATATTAAATTATCAGAAGATAAATATCCTCAAAGACTTCATTCTATCCTCAGGTATTTATTGTAATTTGAGCTTTCATGTAAATCTTTTCATGCTGACCTAAAGATATAGAAAATTTGCAAACATTTAAATATTAAATTCACAAATAATTAAAGCTTAAAGATTTAAATTTTGCAATTCTTAGTAATCATGATCAAATGTGCAAGATAAAGTAAAATTACAATTCATTCAATACTAAGATGAACTGTGAGCTACACAAAAATTTCAAATGAGATAAGGAACTCGGTGTGTGATGAAAGCGATCAGGATATCAATTGCATTTGTAAAAGTGGAACCTTTAAGTAAGCTTGAGTAAGATTTTTTTCAACTATAGGTAAAAAATTTCCATGTGACGTCATTTATGAACAACAAACCACTAGTGAAAATTTGATTTCAATTCCAATTCTATTTCGGTTCTAGAATCAGAATTTAAATTAAACGAATCAATTCTAAAATTGTAATTGAAATTCATCCTTGAAATTTTACGAATAACTTGATGTTTCAACAGGAACTGAACACAAAATGAAGGCAATTACTGCATAATTAAGTTAAATATGAGCATATAATCCAAAATGGACGTAAAGGAACTAACGGAACTGCTTGGTTCCTCATGAAACGTTGAGAAATGCAGAAATTTTTTTTGGACATGTCCAATTGACTGAAACTGCCAAAAAAAGTAATTGCCTTCATTTTGTGTTCAGTTCCTGTCGAAACATCAAGTTATTCGTAAAATTTTAAAGAAAAATTGCAATCACAATTCCAGAATTGATTCGTTTAATTTAAATTCTGATTCTAGTATAGAAATAGAATTGGAATTGAAATCAAATTTTATTTAAATTCTTATTAAAATTCTAGAATTTTTTCAATACAATTTCGATTCTAGAGTTTTAATCAGAATTTTAATTCACTACAAACCACTCATGTTTCTTCAGATTATGAATTGATATCCTAAAAAAAGATCAAACGTTGTCAATGACATTTAGGATTTAAAAGCTTTCTAAAGCAAAAATTCAAAAATTGTTTAAAGTCTACACGTGAACCAATTTTTTCCATTCTGACTTTATCAATTCCACGTGACAGGATATTAAAAAAAATTAAGTTTTAAAATTCTGCTAAAAATATTTTTAATCTATAATAATCCTCAAATAGGACAAAAATGTTGTGTTTTTGAAATCCGCTCACTTTATTGAAATTAATTTTTTTTTTACTTTTCCGTTTCACTTTGACTTCCATGCTTTTTGGTATATATAATAAATATTACGTTCTATAGAAATCAATATAACGGAATCGCGGCTCATGATGTAAAAAAAATTCTCATATTGATGAATTTTCATTTTATTTTTCTAGGTTCTTGTGCATTAAAGCATCCAAAGTGGGGGTAGTAAGCACCGTACACAACCGAAATGTAAAGGTTTGGAGTGGGAAATCAATTGAGAATTTTTTTTCATCTCTTCCCTTGCGTCCAGTTTCAGTTTTGGTGCTTTGAAATTCTGTTCTGTGTGTTGTTCGACACATACTTTTTTCACTTTAACGCTTGTTGTTTATTTTACCGCATTCTCAATCACTTTTAGTCCACAAATGAGAGTTGAGTGAAACAACCTTTGATGAATAACACATTTAAAGGTTTAAAGATTTAGAACGTTTGTTGGTTGTAATAGAAAGTGAGTGGACGACGGTAGAGCATTTTTATTTTTGCCAATTCATTCAGTCGTTCGTTCACAAACAGGAACAATAGGAACGTATAAATTATTTGTGTGAATATTTCTTGGATATTGAAATATCATCAGTTATTAAAATAAGCTGTGGCTGATGGTCATAAACAAAATAGGAATAAAGTGAAAAAGTTCATAGCCCAAAAAAAGCATAGAAAAAGCACAAGAGGGTGTCGAGTAAAGTTTGGTGTTTATTTTACTTCAAACGTAAAGAAGTGCAAACAATTGAAAAACGCGATAAAAAAAAGTAATTTTCAAGAACTTACGATTCCTGAATAAGAAGGAATAAAAACGAAAATATTTTGTTTTCTTTAACATCAAAATTGATAACGGAGGATTTTTAAAAGCTTTCAATTTTCCGCATCATTCTTTTGAAAACTTTCCTTTCGTCGAGCGAGTGAGCGACTGAAAAATATAAAGACAAAAGTTAGACATTTGCATAAAATTATCATTTTTGTGATTTCACCATTCATAAATTCTTTTCTGCTTTTGTTCCTTCTTCTTCATTACATGCTGTGGACATTTGTTGTCTGAAAAGTTCGTTGAATTTTATTTTGAAAATTTTTATGATTTTTCAAGAAATTCAAATATTTTTTGACGGTTATTAAAATAGTTTTTTTATGCTAGGTTCAATAGCATGCGAGAATGAGGAAATGCGCGACTTTAAAACTGAATGTTTATCAATTTGTGAATTTTTTTTTGATCTTTTTATTCAATTTTGAACCTTTTTGATCAGCTTAGATGAATTTTTGATCTTTTTGTTCAATTTTGAACCTTTTTGATCAGTTTTGATGAATTTTGAACATATTTGATCAATTTTGAACTTTTTTCCAACAGTTTTGATAAATTTTGAACCATTTTCATCAGTTTTAATCAATTTTGAACATATTTGATCAATTTTGAACTTTTTTCCAACAGTTTTGATAAATTTTGAACCATTTTCATCAGTTTTGATCAATTTTGAACATTTTTGATTAATTTTGAAAATTTTTGATTAATTTCGAAAATTTTTGATTAATTTTGAACTTTTTTGATTAGTGTCACACCCTTGTTCAGGATTAACGGTCAAAAAATATTTGAAAATTATTGAACAAAACAAACTTTTGAAATTTTTAACGATTAATTCATTTTGACTTGCGAAAACTTTCAAATTTCAATGATTTTTTCCGTCATGTCCCCAGCATGTCTCATCCTACAACTGTTTTTCTTTCCTACTTTTCTCATTTATTATTTGTTCATCCACTTCTTTATTTGTAGAAGGAAAAGTTCTCTTATTTTGTTCCGTATAATAAAATAATTAAAAGCGACAATAAACATAACAACTGGCATCACGCAATATATTTTAACCGAACCAATTATGGATGCTGGAAGGTTTACGATAATTCTTTACTTGCTTTCGACAATGCTCTTAATTAATAGCGCGATGAGTTATGATAAGCAACAAAATGTGAGTCAAATTAACAATGTAAAGGATGTCACAACCGAGTGGATGAATAAAGCATTCGTAGCCACAACACCAAGAGCAATTAAAACGAGGTTTGTAAAGTAATTTTATAATTATTATTATTATTATTATTATCATCAATTATGATCATCAGCACAAAAGACTGTTCGTTGTCGAAAGTATATTTAAAGTTTATTTTTGCTTAATAATCGATATGATTTATTGCACATAAATTATCTCGCCTGACATGAATAATGAGACTCCAATGAGACAAATGAGAGCGTGCAATGAGAGAAACTCACCACTGCTTTGTGGTGAAAATGAGATTTTTCAAACTCAACGGAAGACAATTTTCTGACATTTGTTACAATTCATAAAACCCTCCATACCGACATGGCTTATGAATAGAGGAAGGAAAAAATTAATTTACATTTACATATCTCTGTGCAAACATTCGTTTGTGTGGATGTGGATTATGTTATGAAAGTTTTTTTTAAATGTGAATTACATATGAAGAATTATAAAGGGACTTTTATATCTATAAATAATTTTAGTGATATTTGGTAACATAGAAAAATATAGAAATTAGTTTATAGTCCTAGTCAGTCATGACTAAAAGTATAGCGCATTTTCAAGCAAGTTTCTTCTTTATTTTTTGATTCTACAGATTAAAGCTATTTTTAAGAGTTGTCTGGGGCTTAACCCTCTTTACTTCTTTAGTCCCTCTTTGAGATATCTTAGTATGGCACTTTTATGTCATGTTAAAAACTTGAGAAACTGCTCAAAATGACCAAAAATTATTAAAATCAAGTTTATCTGATTCATATTTTGCTGTAAAGAAGGTTCTGATAATTAAATGTAAAATCTGTTACAATGGTTGTGGGGGGAGGGGGGATTAGACGGTACAATAGATTCTATCATCGATCAGGATCGTAGTGCCTTCAGCTCGTCGCAACGTGTAGTAAAACACCGCCAGGCTAGAACCCTTTCACTTTATTAGGGGGAAGGGGGGGGGGGGTATTTTTTGAAAGAAAGTATTTTTTGTTTGACTCATTAGGGTTTGCTCACTTATTAAATAGCGCGAAAAAAGGATTTTCGTAAAATTCTCTGCTATAATTGATCTTACATTGAATCTGATTAATGATTTTCATTTATAGCTAGATTAAGTACCTTCCTTAACATTTCATGATGCTTAATTATGTAAAATGGAGAAGATAATTAAACTTTTCTTTTACATGGAAAATTTAGACATTTTGAAACTCAAAATTTTCATATTTTCTGACTCATTTTTGATCAGATCTTGATAGATTTATAAAGTAAATCATTTATAATTATAGTTAAAAACTCTTTAATAAAGGTAAAGCATAGTTAAATACATTAACTATGTGACGATAATATATGTAACACATATGTAACGCTAGGAAAATACGATATAAATTGCCCGTTACATATATGTAACGCTAGTTTTTTGCAAATATTTTAGCGTTTCGGATTAAAAATGTAGTTTAATTATTTAAATTAATTTGGCTATGAAGTAAGCCAAATCATTTTGTGCATAGCTTCCTTATGATAAGAATAAAGTATTCAGTGGCAAAATTATTAAAAAGAGTGCTTCAAAGAGGATTTTTTGATGATTGAAAAAATTTACATTAAAAAATTAAGAGAAAATTTTAAAGTGATTTTTTTATGGTTTAGACTGATTTCGGGTGTTTCAAAGTGCATTGGTTAATAAAATAAAATGAAAATAACGAGTTGGTGAGGTCCTAATGCTGAGAAATGTTTCATTAAAAAGATATGACATAAAATAAAAGTGTAAATAGATTAGAGTTTTTTTCGTTTTTCTATACATTAGAGTATTTAAATTAGACTCTAATTATGTTAAATAACATATAATTAATAACAAAGTATTGCATTATGGACATAAGTTTAAAAAAAAGGTAAAATAAAAGAATTAAAATTTTTGGAAGAAAAAAATTTTTGCTTGCAAAATCCTAGCGTAACATATATGATACGGACAAAATTTGTTAATTCTATTAAATCTATGCATTAATTTGAGCCAAACTCTTCGTCAAACTTATTTTTATACTGCAATTCATCAAATAAATGCACTCTAATGTCCCAAAAAAATTCCGTAATTAACGGGTTAATCAGTTTCGCACTCTTGACTTTTCCGATATCTCAGTTCCATCTCTCCTCTAAAAGCGTTACTTAATGGACGATCGGCCCCTAATAATTAAAGGAACAGACAGGACGACGCATTACATTCAGAAAAATTTTTTTATTGAAAAATTGCCCCAAAAAAAGTTTAAATACAACTTCTATGAAGGATCAACTTTGCAAACTTTAATGAAAATTCAAAGAGAAGCTTTAGTACATATGTTAAAGTACCTAAACTAGATATTTACGTTCTTATCTTTTGAAGTTCACGACTTGTAAAATGTTAGTCAAGGGATTTATATAAAAAAAACTTACCGAATCGAGAACTATTTTTTGCTTTTTGCTGCTTTCTTTTATTCGGAAATACCAGCAGAAAAAAAAATATGCTGAAATGAGAGAAAGTATCAGTTTTACGTTTTAAAAAAAGGAATATGTAAAACGATTAGGGAATTTGGTATGGAATCTGGGAATTTGAAGGAAGCAGAAATGCTGAAAAACAGAATCATGGAAAAGTCATGGGATCATCAGATAGATAGAAAGTTAAGAAAATGTGAATGAGTGAGGCTAACCTGACTTAAAAAAAATCTCTGGCATGTGACATTCACCTTGTAGATTTATGTCGCTCTTTGGAAATGAATATTTTGAACATGCTGAATGTTTGAAAGTTATTTGTCAAGTCCTCCCCACGAAACAGAATGTACGACAGTTCTTAATATCACTTTTCTCAATCCCATTCCCATTTCTGTTGTGTTTAATTCCATTGTCGTTGACATAAGAATTCACGAATGGAATTTAGTCAAATTAAAATGATGAAGAAGCACTCTCATGTTAACATTAATGTAATTTAAAACTACACGAGATGGAAAAATCATCAACAATATTTCCTGACCAGGGAGGGACTTAGGAGGGGGCCTTACATCCAACCTACTTACATTTCTTAGGTATTATATTTTTTGGTGAAAACTTAAGTCAAATTGTGCTCTTTAATATCATGCTTCACATCAGTGAAGGAGGAAGGATAGGTTTGACCTGGTTCTTTAACTTAGTTCCAAAAAACTTTAAATCCGTATCAGGGATTGAGGGTAAAACTATATCCACGATGTCACAAACTTTTGATTCAATTTGGCCAACCTCAATTGAAATCTATGTGCATAAAGATATAATAAGAACCTAGACCCAACTACAAACCTGCTCCTGACTTACTTCACAGTGCCTCACATCGGAATAAAAAAATAAATAAACAAGACAAACGTAGCTGCATCCGAAACAATTTCATTTTAATTCTAAAACAGTAAAAGAATTAAATTTTAATTTCATGCTTACCTTCGTGTTGCTGCTACCTTCCTACCTTTAAACTTCACCTAAAAAGTTTCTTTGATGACTCTTCAAAGTTTTTCTTTCTTCTACTTTGGAGTTTTTTTGCTGCTTATTTTCTTCAAGCTACAACTTTTTTAATTTTTTTTTCGTTCGCCATCTGAATGAGTTTGTGTAACCAATTTTGACTCAGTTATTCTCGATCTAAGCTCTTACATGTTATGTAATTAAGCGTTCTTTGTTCTCATGTTAATCTTCTTATTATGGTGACCTACATTAACATGTTATTCTATACAAGCGCATTGTTTAGCGGTAATTAATTTTTTTTTTCAAGAATTTTTTAATGCTCGGATTTTCTGCTTTTTATTTTGTTCTGTGTGCTTTGCTATGGTTAATAATCTAGGGGAGCATATGAATTTCCTTTTTCCTAATTTTCCATAGAAAAGGCTTAAATACAATTTTATGAAATTTCTTAATATTAAGAGGATCCATGAATAGATAGTATTTAAAGAAGCGAATCTTATAGGAGAGAATATATATGTTTCTAGTTCTGATTGTGCTGCTTTAACGATCTTCAATTAACTGTTTACAGAAACATCCTGCAAAGATTTTTCTTGTTTTTTTTTTCCAAGAATCCATAAAAATATTATTTTTAGGGTTTTCAATCCCGGTCCAAATTTTCAATCCCGGGATTACGGGATTGAAAATTCTCGATCCCGGGATCCCGGGGAATCCCGGGATTAAGAGATTATTGAAATTTTCAATAAATAATGCATAAAATCTTCGTTTAAGAGAAAAATTCTTATTTTATATCAAAGTATTGAGTGATATTTTCGTGAATTTTCAAATTACATTTTCATTTGTTTTTGTAAACAAACAAATTGCGTAACAAAAATTCAAAAAAATTAAAACCGTTTGAAAATTTAAAACTCCATTTTGTTCATTTAAGGTTTTTACCACAATAATTTAAAAAAATTTTTTAACTCATATATAACAGAGTAAAATTTCTGATCTTAAAAATACATTTCATGAAACATCAATAAACAATAACGAAAATTTAACAAAATTCCTGAAGATTGGACGTTAGTTACGCTTAATCGCAGTGATTTTTTAGCAACTGCTTTACTTTAGGAAGTGAGTTGTTAAAATATGTGAAATCAGTAATTTTTAAGTGTAAAAATAAAATTAAGAAAAACAAACCGTCACTTACATACATTTTTTTGTTATGAGGCATATTAACAAAATTTCAGTGAGTATTGTGCACGTCAGTGGTATTTTGTAGTTTTTAAAAGCAATAAATCAAAATTTCAATGATTTTGAATTATTTGTATTTCTTGCGAACGAATTTTTTTACAAAATTTAAGAATTTTTTTAAAAAATTTAAGAATTTTTTAAAATTTTTTTAACTATTAACTCAATCCCGTAATCCCGGGATTGAAGCTGGTTTCAATCCCGGGATTGCGGGACCAAAAAAAACGCGGGATCCCGGGATCCCGGGATCCGGGATCCCGGGATTGAAAACCCTAATTATTTTGCTGCAAATTCCGTCGAGATTTGTCAAAAACATTTTTTGACTGTTATGGGCCTTAAGCATTAACTTCTCGAGAAATGCTTTTGAAATTCTAAGAAAATTAATGTCACTGAGAAGAGAGACGTATCAGCTGAGTTCTTCAAGGTTTCAGAAATGCCAGTAAAATTCGGTGTTAGACATCGAATTTCAAAAACACACCTTAAAGAATCTTAAAGATATCAAATTTGAACCTCATTTTGTATCCCATCCATAATTTTAATTCATGCGTCTCAAAATATGCGTTACACAAATTGCCGTGAGGATTCTAATCCTCACAACTTGTTTATGTCTAGTATTTTAAAGCACAAACAGAGAAAATAAAAAAGCATGCGATAGAATACTTTATCAGTGCAATACAATTTTCTTATTTTCCTTTACCAATTTTTTAACTGTGTTAAAGGCACTCAAGCGAAAGGCGAAACCAAATTAAGTTTCATTTCCTATACGAAAAAAAAGCTAAGAAACGGAAAAGGAGATGGAAAGAGAAAAAAACGTGTTCATCTTTAATACTACTAATGCTAGCGGCAATGGTAAAATGTTTCGGTATGTAAAAAAGGAATGAGGAAAGCATTAGTTCGAAGGGAAGAGTGTACGAGGAATTTGCTATGCTTCTTGTCACACTCGCAGCTTTTTTCTGCTACATTCTTTCAATCTAAGTGTCTTCTTCGTTTAAATAAAAAAAGCGCTACTTTTATATTATCACGAGAGCGGTTAAACGTTTAAAATGATAATATTTGCGGAGTAATTTAAATTTTTCATGGAATAAAATGAGACTTTGTTCATTCTTTTTGTACGACTTTTGGTTTGCAACTATGGATTGAAGTGTTTAACGTAATATTGAGATTTGAATTTAAAGATTTTAGATTCTTTGTTTCCAAAAAAATCTAATTGAGATTTTAAAACTTTATTTATTTTTTTATTCAGCAAACGTTGTAATGTCAGCAGTGAAATGGCACCAGTGGCCTAAATGGTAGAGCGTTGGTCTTCTTGGCCAAAGGTCCTGGGTTCAATCCCAGGCCATGCCTAATTTTCGAAGCTCTTTTTCCATTTCTCTTTTTTGGGTGTACTTTTGAGGTCTTTGGCACAGAATCTGCCTCCTTTGCTAGGTATACAAGGATATACTAGCATCTGAATGACTTCCTTACGGCATCTTGCGCACACGAATTGTGACTAGGTACATTGCAGGGTACATCAAGTATTATGATGTACTCGTGTCTTTGCAGTGTGCAGAGCTTGCAAGTGGTTCGGATCCCTCTATAAACTGTAGGTCTAAAGGGTGTGGTACAATAGATTCTGTTCTAATTTGGATCGCATTGCCTCCAGCTGAAAGGCTGGGTCTTCACACATTATTATTATTATTAACGTTGTAATAAGATTGATCAATCAGTGCGTGCAGTAATGAGTAGCTTAAAGTCTGCTAATTTTGCTTAGATAAAGGCTTTTCAGCTTTTAATATTTAATCTTAAATTCATTCTTTGTTGAATTAAATATTAAAATATTATGGACTAAAGATTAAAAGATGGAAAGTCTTAATTTAGATGATGAAAACATTATTTGAAAAATTTGCTAATATAATTTGAATATTAAATGACAGTTTACATATTTTCAACAAATTATAAGATGTTTTTATACTCTAATAAGTTCAAGTTACATCCAAAAACCGAATGTATCTATAGCACTAAGCATTCTGAGTCACAATTGTGCGCATTTAATAGTGTATAGTGATAGCTTTAAAAGTCTCTGAAGAAAAGTTCGCTAAAAGATGAAAAAGGAAAATATTTATATTGAAATTAGCATTTACATGTTTGTTGCGGAAAAATGAGAATCTAAATAAATTGTGTAAACTGCAACATACACATATTTGCTGCCATCTCTCTCTATCGAATGTGTATACGTACTGTAACATTATAATATCACATATCAGATTATATGCTGTTGTACAGAGAAATGAAAGAGCTGTGTATGTACATTATAATAATATTTTTAATTGCTATTATAATTTAGATTAAATGACTATGCTACTCACGCCAGAACCACTCAATGTTATTCGATATTACTTACCTCAAACA
Source organism: Chironomus riparius (assembly GCA_917627325.4). Taxonomy (NCBI): domain Eukaryota; kingdom Metazoa; phylum Arthropoda; class Insecta; order Diptera; family Chironomidae; genus Chironomus; species Chironomus riparius. The sequence goes on from OU895877.1 coordinate 46,148,013, forward strand.
TGCAATATTATTAGCTTTTAACATGCAAAAAAGAGATGGAAAATTATTGCACTACAAACTTTTGGCTTAATGCTATTGTTGTTGCAATTTTCCAAGCTCCTTCCTGCTTCATTTTCCACATTTATATTCTGTGCAAATTGAATTTAAACACAGGTTAATGCCGGCAAAAAAAAAGCATTAATTTTTATTTTTTCTTTTAAAGTGCATGTTACTAGATACTTGCGATAATGTGTTTTTATAGCTAAACACTTTTTTCATCTTTCCTTCCTCTCCTCACACTCGAGCTGTGCATCTCGCCATAAAAAGAAAAATTGTGATATAAGCGAGCTTAGTTAAAGTGAAAGAAAAATTAATTTTTTATGATTTTGGTATGGAAATAATTTCCGACATCCTGATTTCAAGCTTCCTTCTTTCTGCTCATTTTATGGAAACAATTTTCCCTCTTGCTTTTTCACTTTCTCACTTTCTACTCGTTATGTAGATCGTAAAAGGAATTTTTGTCGATAAAAAAAAATATGTATGTATCTTGGCGGAAATTGCAGCTTAATTGAAATCAAATTACAAGAGAATTTTCTACATTAAAGAATTTCTCGATTGCATCTTTGGATTGGCTACACTGTTTTAATGTATAGTATACCTTGGGTAGGAATTTATGGATAAAATGTTGGATGTTCTATTTATAACGCATTTTTAAAAACAAAGTTTCTTTAAGGGGCCGTTCACTTATTACGTTACGCAAATTACGACACCCCCCTCCACCCTTTGTTACAATATGTTACAACTCACCCCCCCCACCCCCCGAACGTTCATAATTTATTTTATTTATTTATTAAAAACATTTAAATTTTCATTAAAAAGGTGGAAAATTTAAAAAAATGTTTTTGGTGTGAATTTGTAAAAAAAAATTTTAAAAGACAGACGACAGTTAGAACGGTACATACTTCTTGACACCCCCCCTCCCCCATAAAATGCTAAGGCCTTAAGGTTAAGGTTTGGAGAATAAAAACTGTAGAATCTCGAACTGAAAATTTCGAATCGACTTCGAGTTCTGATTTAAAGTTCCAAAACCATTCTTTAATCGAAGTTTTAACATGTCCTATGTGTGAAAAACTATTTGACAATTTAAATCTGATGATCAATAAAAAAAGACGTTTTTCATGTTTCACGAAGAATTTTTTAATGAAAATATCAAATATGTCCATAACTCGGATTGCAGAAGTTAAATATTTCATTTCACATTCACAGTCGAAAGATTTTAAAATTAAATTAATGAATTTTATGTTTAAGAATTTTTCTGGATGAAATTTTAATTCTATCCAAAACTAACAAATGTTTTTAAAAAATCTAAAGAATTTTAAAATTAAATTTCAGAAAATTGTTGTAAATTTGCAAACCGTAATTTGTAGGTGTATCTCATTCATGTCGAATGTATTCTTAGGGGTATTTCGAAGAACTGAATGTCTATAGAAATTGTACAACAGAAGTACATTAAGAATTGACATTAAGAAAGACTTGAAAAATTTATTCAATGCTTTAAATAAAATGGACATTGATCTCTTGATATTAAAGGAAAAAATATTTGTTTGGCATCACGAGCAGAAAGATTATCAGATAGATGCATTATGTGAATGAAATTTGATACTTTTTACTCAAATTAGAACTTAATTCGTGAAACTTTTGATTCTCATGCGGTTTGCTTGCAAGTTCTGAAAGTTCATTAATCTGATATCCTTCTTTGGCCTAATAATTCCGAACTGGAAGACTCCCTGCTTCTGAAAACGTCCCCAATCTTTATAAATCGCTTGCAAGTGTTCCTATAAGATTAAGTACAAATATTGCATAGATTTAGGCTAAAAAGTAAAAGACAAGCTTGGCTTTAAAAGACAAGATCAATTTAAAATAAATGGAACTATTTTAAATTATCGACCAAGGCGTGGAAACTATTCCAAATATTATATTTATCCCACATATCCCAAAAATATTCAAAAAATTCCTGAGCATGTATGCACGATAATAAAGATATCCCAACGTATCCTTAGTGTATTGAACGTGTAACTTCAGGATATGATGGGATATCTTAATTCTAATGTATACAGGCTCAAGGATTATTTTGAATATTTTTGGGATATTTGGGATAGTTTCCACGCCTTGTTATCGACCAAATAAATCAGTGGTTCTCAAACTGTGTGCAGCAGCAAACATATTTGTTATGACTTCTAAAAAGGTCACAACAATCAGTTGCTGTGTATCTGTCTCGCGTGATCCTCAAAAATTTTGAGTATAAAAAAAGTTTGAGAAACACTGCGTAAAATAAAAGAGTACACAAAACAGTGCAGAACACACCATTTCCTTCATAAAATTCCACTTAATTCAGTTTTTGCCACATTTTCCTTAATACTTAACAACTTTATCGTTTAAACTTAATCTAATTGACAATATTTACAGCTTATGCACAGCGAGTGCCATTCGAAGTATGCAACACACAATGTTCATGAATTTTAAACAAATTTTCCCTAATGCTCTCAAAAAATATTGTTCCTGCACATAAGCACAACATCCAAAGACAAAATGTGTCAATATTGTGTTTACAGCTAAGCTAAAAATTACATTAAAGTGTAATTCACAAAAGCATTCTGCCTTTTTTCAGTTGAACAGCACATATGCATTGCAAATTCCCTTTTTTTGCTGCTGAAGACAAAAAAGTGGGGAAGAAAATTCCTTTTTTTCTTCTCTTAAGTGTTTATGCATTTCAACACACGATTTTTCAAAGCTCATTTGCACATTTAAGCATTGTCAAGTTGCTTGCTACTTTTATGAGCGAACACAGAGGGTTGGAAAAAAAATGCACGAATATATTCATATGCTTTCTAAAGTGTGAAAGTTTCTTTTTTGCTCCTCCATCCTGTGACAAAAAAAAAAAACACATAAGAAATTCATTTTCATGCATTTTTTTACGTTTTTTTTTTAAAAAAAAGCATATCTGATATAATTGAAGTGTCAGACTTTTAAATGAAAATTACATAATGATAGATACGATAGAGAAAGCAGTAGCAAAAAAAAAGTATACTCATTTGCATACATATGTCGACAATCATAACACATTTAAATTTTTTTTCCTTTTTTTATCCCTCCTCCCTCTACTCTCTCATTGTTGCTCATGCTAAAGGATATAAAGGAGCATGCAAAAAAATAGAATGTATTCACTTTAAGTCGTACAATAGATAAGAAGAAGAAAAGGAATAGAAAGAGAGAACAATCTGCTTAGAGTATTGGGGTTGTTCATAAATTATAGTCGCTTTTAAAAATGGAAGGAGGGGGGATTTTAAAATCAAGAGAGCTAGTTCCAGACAATGTCTGAAGTTAGATCCATATCTTGACCAAGTGTCAGGGCATCGCCTACTTCTCTGTACTCATCTGTACAGTGTTGTAGTAGAGGATTTTGGTATTGTGATTCATGATGAGTTTGGGGATATGACAAGGGGAAAACAGCATGATTGGAAATTTCTACCGTGGTGAACTTATGATGGAAATTTTAGAAAAAAATCCCTTTCTTTTTGTGTTGTCTTCCGTTGGGATATGAAGGTCCACTTTTTTAACAAGCATTAAAGTCCAGTGTTAACCAAACTTTTTGAGCCACGGCACACCTTAGGAGTAAGCTACAACCCTGACGGTACAATAGATTCTATCATCGATCAGGATCGCATTGCCTTCAGCTCATCGCAACGTGTAGTAACACACCGCCAGGCTGAAACCCTCTCACATTATTATAAGCCACAACCCAAGACAATATGTTGTTTTCCCCTTGAGATACGAAGAGGAATTACCCTTCCTTTTAAAAAACGACTGGATCGCCATCTGTTTCATAATAAATCTAGCAATTTTTATAAGTCATATATGTCGAAAACTACATTCATCACACTACACCTAATACACGAACGATCCTCTATATTTTTTGTGGAAAAAGATTTGAAAAGAAGCACTTTTGCAGTTTTATGTTCATTTAAAGCAGAAAGTTAGAAAATTTCTTTTCAGTTTTATTCTTCTCTGTTTGCAGACAACAATCATTGAAGAAAAGATAAGTTCTTAATTAAAAATAATAACAATTTAGAGACTTTACTCTGCGTGGAAAATTTATGGTAGACAATAATTTGTTAGGTATTTGTCTTATAAATATTAGTCTTTTAAAATTATTTTATAAGTGCTTTGGTGCTTCAAGGAGACGACATTTTTTATGTATTTTCTGGAATAATTATGAAGCTATCTAATGAGCACTTTATGTATTTTTTTACTGATTATTCAGGCTTGCTTTTTATGGTGAACAGTGTTATTAAAATGAGAGAGTTATGTCGTACACATTTAAGTCTGTAGAATTGAATGTCCAATCAGGGAAGCTTAAAATTATTTTTTAAAAGAAAAAACATTTTAAGTTGCTTAATCAAGGGGAAAACAACTCAATGGGTAAAAGTTTTGAACAGAAATTCACAATCATGTTGCTTTCAAGTTCAAATTCTTTTGAATTTCTAGTCCATACAAAACAATTCTGACCTCCTTATCCACTGTAATTGAATGTACAGGGGCGTAGCCAGGGGGGGGCCATAGGGGGCCCGGGCCCCCCTACGAAAATCTGATAATTGTTTTATTAAGTATTTATAGAGAAGAACCAGTTAATGTAAAGGAAGTGATGAAAGAAATGTCAAATTCAGCACGAAAAATTAAATTTAATGTATGAATAATGAATTAAATATTTAAACTTATGAAGAATGAATATAGATTTAAGGATACAAAATAACAATTTTTTTAATTTTCGAAAATGGGCCCCCCCCTTAAAAATTTTCTGGCTACGCCCCTGATGTACAGCATCAAGAAAGCTTGAAGAAATTGAAAAAGGCTTACTCCTTTAAGATGTACGAAAGTTTATTCCTCTTACAATTCAACCATTCCTTTCGTCCTACAGGTGCAGTAAAGTATGGTTAAAAAATATGTTTTTCATTCTTTATGTTTGACCTTATGCTGTGACATTTTTAGGGAACATAAATTTAAAAACAAATCGGACACAATTTCAATTAACCTTTTTGGGTTGCTAGGTATATGTCTTAAGGATTTAGAGCTTCTCATAATTTGATGTTTATAATCTTATTTATGGAAGCGATTAGGAAACTGCTAAGCTCTAATTATTAAAGTATGTGTTCATTTTAATTGTAGTCATGACTGTCATTTGTTTAATGATGCTTTGGTTATGCTCAATATTGCTCAAAATCCGATTTCCATGCGAATGGTTTCAGTTTACCATAGACACCATAACTAGTTTTTGTGAACAGGCGTAAGACTCTAGTACTCTCAAATATTATCAACAATCCCAATGCAAGGTTCCAAAATCCCCATTCATTAAAGATTAAGATTAAGCATCAATACTTTATCGCTCGATTATCCAAAACATTTCATTCTAGAATTGCTCCAACATAAAGTTTCAATAGCATTCATTCAAATCAATTCAATTTTAAAGGTTTGAAAAACTTTAAAGTTTTATTGATGAAGAGCTATTAAATTTCAAATCATTATAGTAAAGTTTTCATTCCATCACTCAACACTTAATTCCAATGTAATTATAATGAGTTTGAAATTTATAATCAGCTGAGTAGTTGAAAGCTTTTGAACTAAAATGTTTATACTACCAAAATGATTACAACTTGTTCTTTATGTAGCTACATAGACAGCATTCTGATGTAATCATAATCAACATTTCTCATAACAATAAGCCCACTAATAGACATATTCTAAAATAATCGTGGTTATGAAAATAACAAAGCTGTTCTTTAAGAATATACTGTTGATGCACAAATATAGTATAGAAGTGTATAAAAGACCTCTCATTGGACACTCAAAGTCCTTACCAAAGCAACATTGAAAATGCTCTTGAAAACTTCTTTGTGGTATGACTTGAACATTTTCATCTTCTTGAAGAACTCATTATGAAAATTGAGGAGCAAGAGAAGAAGCAAAAGCGAGAAACTTGAATTATTGATTTTATTTTAAAGTACAAAATTTACATTTCCATCTCATCATCTGTTTTCATCTCATTTTATTTTCAATTATAGAGATGATTCAAGAAGCTCAAGTGAAGAAGAGGACGATGATGACGAAGTCGAACATCCGATAGCTCAAGTTCGTCAAGCAAGCAATAGCAATAGCGGTTTTAATCCAGTTACGATGGTGTTTAATGCTGTCACTAGTGCACTACTCAAATCCGCTCAAAATGTTGCCCGTAAAAGTCCTGCAGAGATATTTAGGAGTTCATCAAGCGAAGATGATGATGAATATTATGAAGATGGCAGCAACGGCACTCAAGGTAAATATATGTGTATGCTCATGGCTTAAAAATTATTTATGATATGCATTTTAATGTTTTTTTGAAGTAATATATACTTTTATTGCTGTTATTATTTTTAAGTGTGGCGAAGAAAAATAATTTTTCATTGTTTGATAAATTATGTAAAAGTTTATGCTTGAAGCCTTTCAAGTACTTCCTTGAACAGCTCCACTGCGGTGTATTCTGAGAAATTATAAAGTTGAAGGTAGAAAGTTCTTGTTCTTGTACAATTTATTTGAAAGTTGTAGTGGATTTCTTAGAGGACATAATTGCTTTAGTTCTTCGAATCTATTAATCTCCTAATTTGTATCGCAATTGTTTTTGAAATGCTTTTCCAGAAATTATAATTATGATTTTTGAGTATTTTTCAGTATCTCCTTAACTAGGATTTTTATTATTGGTTTAATTGCTTTTACATTATCCAAGTATGCGCTAATTGACGCTTAATAATAATTGTACTGATTGTTACTAGCTTTTATATGATGTTAATCTAAATCTTTACTAAATGTCCTAAAATTTTGATTATGTTTAACAAAAGGGGCTTTAAACTACGAATTTTTTCTTCAAAAAAAATCAATATGATGTATAAATTTGAAAAAAACCTTTAAAAATATTAAATTTATTGAATCAAGTTTGGGGCCGTTCACTTATTACGTTACGCAAAAAAACGGACTTTTTTACCACCCCCTCCCCCCTTTACAATATGTTACAACTCACAACCTCCCCCCCCCCCCGAACGTTCATAATTTATTTTATTTTTTTATATTGATAATTTTTCACAAATCATTAAAAATGTGGAAAATTTAAAAAAAAATGTTTTTGGTGTGAATTTGTAAACAAATTTTTTTGTGAACTTTTTTTTAAAAGACAGACGACAATTAGAACGTTACATACTTCTTGACACCCCCCCCCCCCCTGTGTTACATTTTGTTACAATTTTTCAAACCCCCCTCCCCCCTAAAAGGCGAACGTAATAAATGAACGGCCCCTTTAGAATTTCTTAAATCCTTCTCCAGTAAAAAATGAAATACTTCACGTCCCAAAATCACGTGACAAAAAACATAAAAACTCATTAGCATTACGAAACTAAAATTACCTTTTGTCTTGCATAAATCTTCAAAGTAATCTCCAGAGATTTATGAACCGATATTAAAGCAAAGCCTGAAGCAAAGTAAATTATTTTCATTGAAAATATTCTGGCTCAATCCAAACAATAATTTACTATCAAAAGTGATAAATTTTCAGTTCACAAAACAATGTGCTTACTTATTCAATCAATTCCCAGAATGCATCAACAAAATTAAAATCTTTTATCTGTTCATGGAAAAAAGCAATAAGCAAAAATTTTTAATACCAGAACAAAATGTATATTTTTTGGTTATTTATCACTTTTGCATTATTGTTTATACTGGAATTATTTAGATATGACGTCTATTGATTAGGTTAAGAAGGGATTATGTCAAGGGGGAAACAACATCATGGGGAAAAATTGGTAATCATTTCAAACCATTTTGTTACTTCCTCTCGAGGATAGGTCTACAAAAACGAAAACTTAATGATTAAAAGTCAGCGCAATAAATTGCTCCAAAAATTCAAATGGATGTCATTTTTAAACGACCCCCTTCGTATATTGGCAGAAAATTTAATTCCATTCATATTCAGTCAGTCAATTTGTGAATAGGCATCGAATGAGAGCGAAATGATGAAAAAACCACAAAGAAGTGGAAAGGGAATCATTTTTTCACTCCATATCTGCTGCTTGCTGTTAAAGAATGAAAATTGGTAAAAGCCAATTTTTGTTATTGTTTTGAGAGTAGAATTTTTCATAAAAAACATTTTCAGTTTAGCTTACTGTTTTGCCCATTATTCTTGCTTGGGTGCTTATCGAATTATAACAAGGCATCGCTGGTATGGAAAAAAGCAGAAGCAAAAGAGAAACGAGTCGTAATAATGAAGTCAAAGAAAACGTAATTTTTTACGGCTGGTGCGCACGTAAATTTCTAACAAATATTTTGGAAATTCTTATGAAATTAGAAAAGAACAGGCTGTATTAAATTCTGTTTTGGCATGTTGAAAAGATTTTCTAAAAGCAGGACGTAAGCGAGACGTACAACTTGTAAAGGAAGAAGCGGAAAGTTTCTCATTATTTTTATTTTGTATTTTTAATTTTTCTTTTATCGTTCTACTAGGATACAGGAAGTGTAGTTTGGGGGTTAGTGTCATAGTTGTAGCCAGGTTTAACCTCCTCCCCTGAAGCTTAGCTTCAAACCTCTTCAGTGACAAGGTAAAGACTCCTGATTAATTTGAAAGCACGCCAACTGTGAAGGATTTTCAATTCTTTAAATAATTTGAAAGTAGCCTGCCCCCCCCCTCCCCCCCTCCCCCCTCCTCCTCTATTGTACTACACCCCTGCATAATGAATAAAAATTTGTGTTAAGTGTATTTAAATTGAGGAAGGAATCAAGAAAAAATTAAGAGGAGTTCGAGCATCAATTTTCAATTGAATGAAAAAGAAGAGGAAGAATAATCTGGTGTAAAAAAATTTTAAACTCGTTTACATAATTTTTTCTCTGTTCGGTCTCCGTTTGAATAAATTTAAATGCATTGTTACATTCCATTTTATCTATTATGCTTCATTATTAAAGAGCTTTTATCCTCACTCGGTGTGGGTTTTAAGAAACCCTCAAAATAGAAGGGATTTTTGTATTGTATTATCATCATTTCCCATTCTTTCTTCTTATTTCTCACACCGATTCCTACGCTCTTACCGATTAATACTATAAGCTTTGTATTAGATCACATTGTTAGGAAATCTGCTGACACCATTAAAGTCAATTTTGAAGGGCCTTTTTTTTTGTCTCTCTTCCAATTGCTCCGGGCGATGACTCTGTGAATATTTGACATTGTTTTTGTCGTCTTAAAAACTTTTTTAAAAGGGTTTTCTTAAAAATCTTTCCCTTTTTGCTCTGTGTGCGCTTCATTCTGCTTGAATAAGAAGGCGACTAAATGCAATCTATGGTATAGAAGGAAATACAAATAAAGACGCAAAAAGGATTGTCCAATGGGTGCCGATGGTTCTTATTCTTCGAAAATGGTCCTTATTCTTCGAAATCGAAAATTCGAATTTGAATTTTTTTCAAAAAATGAAAATCCGTTAAAAATATTTCATCAAAAAATTATATTTGTTTACATCAGTAAAATTTTGATTAATTTTCATTAATTATGGGTAAAACCTGCAAAATTGCAAGCTGCAACAAAAATAAAACAATTACAAATCTTTTTAAAGTACCTAAGCACTCATTAAACAAAGATAAATGGTTGTTATTTTTAAAATCAAACAACATAAGTGTCGACGGAAGTGAGATTTCTGCTGTAAGTGATTGTAACACATTCAAGACAAAATTTTCAGATATTGTTCTTAGTCAGGTTGAAATTCCATTTGAGCATTGTTCAAAGACTATTGAAAATTTAATATTATTTTTTGTAACTTTTCGATCAAAACTTGAGCTTCATTGTCGATTGTTACATTCAAAAAACAAATTTGCGTCGAGGAATTGATTTTTGTTCATAAATAAATTTAACGGTCTTTAAAATTTCAAAATTTTTTATAAAAAATTATTTTTCGAATTTTTTCGAAACAGGTTTGAATTTTAGAAAAAATAACGGTCTACATTGTTGTATGCACCCATTGGAGGATTGTTAGAAATAGATTAGGAGTTCTTGTTTGACGTGATTTTCAATTTGTGATATGAAAGATTTTTCGCGTCTTTAAAATAAAATGCAAATTTTTTTTTTCGCTTCAAATTTAAAAATGATGCGAAACTTCTGCTCCATTTAAAAAAAAAAGATGCAAAACTTCCGTTTCATTTTAAAAATGATCCAAAATTTTCGTTTCAATCATTAAATGACGCGAAAAGTTTGCTTCATTTTTAAATATGATATAAAATTGTAGCTTTAATTAATAAATGACGCGAGCGTCTGCTTTATTTAGAAAATTGATGCAAAAATTCTGCTTCATTTTTTAAAAAAGAAGCAAAATTTCTGCTTCAATTGAAAAATGACGCGAAAATTTTTCTGCAAATTATTCTTTAATTTGTATCATTTTCAAAACACGATTAACTGTTTGTCGCAGGAAATAAAATTACTTTAGCACCCCTAAAACACGTTCAAAGTGTAAAATGAGGAAAAGTGTCGTAAGAACGCTTGGCTCGTAAGAAAGGATGGAATATAAAGTGAGAAATTGCTTTCAAACTTTCAATTAGACAGCAAAAATGTAATAGAATTCATTAAAGTTAAATTAAGGGATAATTGATGTAGCAAAATAAGCAACAACTCTTCCTGTCGATGATAATGATGTTGTTGTGTTAAATGCGAAATAAACAAGCACAAAACAAAAAGTTTAAAAGTTTTTTAGCTTCGTCAATTACGAAATAAATAAGAGAATTGTCATGGAAATTGTGCAAATAAATTTATAAATTCATTTATAAAAGATAGTTGTCAGTAGTGACGCATGAAAAATTGAAGCTCATCCAACATTTCAATATTTGATATTTATCCCTAAAACTATTCCACTAAAAGTATATCAACAATGATAAATTACATTGAGCCGAGTAAAAGTTTATGACTATGTAGCACAAAAGTTTGCAATATTTCATTCACATTTATCATGCTTCTTCCTATTTTTTCTGTTTTAGCATGTCAGGAAACAATACTCAATGTGTGAATAAACTTTTTCCCCAGTAAATTGAGCACATGTACATATCCAGCCATTTATGCCAAATAAAAACTTTTCTTCAAATCTAATTAAGAGCGATGACAGCGAATAATTTTTTATCAGACACCTAAATAGTCTCTATTGATTGGAATAAAAACGGGGAGAATGAAGAATAAAAGAAAAGTTTTTTTTTCGGTGTCATCACATTCGTGGCAACAGCTCAAAGCCACATGCGATAATTTTCCAATTTCCATCTCAAATTTATATTCAGCCTTGAGTCAATAAGATAGATATCTATCTAAAATCTATAAAACTTTATGATTAGTTTTCTGTTCACAAAACGTTTAATTAGATAGCGTGACAGTTCAGAAAAAAGAAACTTTTTGCGGGTATGAAATTTGTTGAGAGTAAATTTTTATGTTGTTGGTGGGGTTTTTGGACTTGTTTTGTCGGTTGATGAACTGAGAATTTTAAAAGGTTTGGTCTGAGTTTGATTCCTTATTTGGGTTAACTAGATTGGAAGTTTATAATTAGATTTATGTTTAAACTTGGACCTTTTAAAAAACTGTCTTGAATTTCAAAGGGCACAAAGACAGTTTCAAGAGATGCAGAACTATTAGCTTCATAAGATGCAGAGATTTTAGCTTCATAAGATGCAAAACCTTTAGTTTCAAGAGATGCAAAACTTTAAGTTTCAAAAGATGCAGAACTGTAAGCTTCAAAAGATACAGAAACTTGAGCTTCAAGAGATGCAGAACCTTTAGCTTTAATAGATGCAGAACTGTAAGCTTCAAAAGATACAGAATCTTAAGCTTCAAAAGATGCAGAATCTTAAGTTTCAAAAGATGCAGAATCAAAAACTTCAAAAGATGCAGAACCTTTAGCTTTAATAGATGCAGAACTGTAAGCTTCAAAAGATGCAGAACTGTAAGCTTCAAAAGATGCAGAAACTTAAGCTTCAAAATATGCAGAATTTTAAGTTTCAAAAGATGCAGAATCAAAAGCTTCAAAAGATGCAGAACCTTTAGCTTTAATAGATGCAGAACTGTAAGCTTCAAAAGATCCAGAACTGTAAGCTTCAAAAGATGCAGAACTGTAAGCTTCAAAAGATCCAGAACTGTAAGCTTCAAAAGATGCAGAACCTTTAGCTTTAATAGATGCAGAACTGTAAGCTTCAAAAAATGCAGAACTATTACCTTCAATAGATGCCAGAATTTTAATTGAAAAGTGATTCAGACATGCTGCCTCAAATGATGCAAAAGTCCTTACACTAAGAATTCTCTAGGGGAATAAATTATGCCTCACAGTACCGAACCAATAAATCCATTAAAGTTATATCCAATAATTCTAATTGAAATTTCAACATCTAAAACATTCGACATTAACTCAAGATGACTTCCAAACTTGCCCTCCGATAACTTTTCACCTAGGATATGCCTACAAAAGTATATAGAGTTAGTCTATTGTCTCAACTTCTTGTTATTCCATCAAACGGAAACAAAAAAGAGAGATTGGAAAAATGTGTTATGTGATAATTTTCCAATTTTTATAGCCATAGTCGATAAATTTTTACAATTAATTTTGTTTTTTTAAAAAAAAGCAATTCCTGCAGCCCTCAATCTTGACAAAATAGAGCGAGACACGGGGGTAGATAAAAAATAGAAGGGAAACAAAGTTGATTGCAAACTTTATTTCTGTTACATTTGAAAAAAATAATTTTCAAACGATAAAACTTTTTTCTCTTGCTCCACTCCTCCCCGCCGTCGATTCCTTTTACTTCATTTTCTTCTTTTCTACTTTTGGAAACACAAAAGAACGACACAATTTAGTCGGTGAAATTTATTTGGAATGAGCAAAAGAGAGAAAAAAAAGGCAAGAAGCTCAGTTTATGAACTCAATGAACTTACATAATCTACCTAAAACTTCCATCTGCATTGAGGTAGATCGCTTTACCGCAGTTTTAACTCAATTTATGTTTGTATGGCTTGTTGGTATATCAAAGTACATTAAAAGCACTTAAGCTCAACGATATTTCATTTTCACACTAATATTTTACGTTTTGTCGCAATAAAACTTTTCAATGTTTGTTTCCTTTTCTGTTTTCCTGTAAAAGTAGAAGGGAAGAAGGGAATTGTAAGAAAATGGGAGACGAGGAACATAAAGTACATTTTTCTGTGTGTTGCGGATGAAGTAAGGCTTTACATTCAAGTCTTTAAACAAAATCAAATGACTTATATAGGAATAATAAAATTCTTTATGTCTACTTTCATGTGTAATGATTTTGTGGCTGTGTATGACTGTAAATGTATGTAAATCCTAAGAGGATTTAGGAGTAAAATTTGTTAATTAAGGCAAAGCGTTTTGTAAGGAAATTTATGAATATTTTGTTATGCTTGTACAGCATTAAAATCTGTGATTAATTGTTTTATTATTAAATCTCTGCTTCTTATTCAATTACTTGGAACAAATTATTTTTGTCTGTTGTTTCTGATTTTTTGTGGGTGCTTGGTATCCGCAAGATTTTTTTAAAAGAGGAGATGGCATTAATTTTTGGTTTCAAACTGATTAAAATGATGGAAGTTCGATATTTTACGGATTAAATTATCAGTTCAGCAATCTTGATTTTAAATTCTTTTTAAATGGCTTGGTTTCCAAATGAAATCATGATTTGGCTAGTCCTGGCTGCTCTCTATAATTTATTATAGAAATTAGGTTCAAACCTAGAGTTACAATTATAAATGGGATCCTTAGATGACATTTCTGCCTGGAGACTACAAAGGAAGAATGTGAGCCTCATTTCCAATACAAATGATTCGAATAAGGACAAGGGAAAATTTTAACATATCGAGTCTCAAACCTATGATTGCTGTGGTCGATGATCCCTTCACCGAGTCACTTTAGCTCACATGTGTAGCTTATAGCCTTCTTAAATAGACCAGAATCAGAAATGTTATCAAAGGATATGCAGTTCACTATAAATAGAACCTCTAAGTTTATTACGCTCATTCAGAGATTGCCTCCTTATAATTTTAAACATAAAGGAATACAAATCGGAGTCTTAAGCTGCTTGACAGACTAGAAATGCAAATTTATGCCAAACATAAATTATAATTGAACTCTTACAGGCACAACTTCAATTCTGTAATTGGAAAGCAACAAATTTTGATAGTAATTTAAACCTTATTAGGGATCGTTCACTTATGACGTCCGAAAATAACGGTCAGTTTTCAAAAGAGAACAAGGGATTTCCAGGAATTTCTATTATTCTTTTCTTGCTGACCCCCCCCCATGGACGTCATAAGTGAACGGCCCCTTAGACATACAAGCTTCTTGAGAGTGTTCATTAGTAAAATGTATAATCATCCTGAGATGGAAGGTTTTGAGTTTCTCGCATCAATTTCAAAGAAACTTGAAACCAAAGAATCAAGAATCTTATTTGAGGTTTGTTAAAAGAAGCTTCATTTCATCAAAATGTAGTTTTGGTGAAGGTAAAGTTTTGATGATGTGAGCGTATGATTTAAAGATTGTTATGCTTCCATCTTGATATTCTGATATTAAGACAGCCTTGACTCATTAAAATATAAACTTTAACTTCAATTCAGATTGCTTCTTGTTTTGTTGGAACTTTTGAAACAATAATTATAGCTAAAAAAGGTCGAATATACACTCTGGTGGGAATCTTAGGGTACAGAAATATTTTGCTACCTTTAAAAAATTATTTTTAAACTTTTTCCAGATATGAATAATAATTTCCTTCTACGAAAAAAATCAGCAAACTGATTGCCGTGAAGCACAAAACTTTGCTGAAACGAGAAAATTTTCTTAAATTGTAGCTGAAATCGTCGTCGTCAAGAGTAAAGTTTCGACTATAAACTACGATTTTTTTTTTGTGTTGTTGATTCCATTGTTGGAATTCTTTTTTTTTTTGAAGATAATCCTCTCAAGTGGAAATTTCGTTCAGCAGTCAAAAAATTTACTGCGCAAAAATTTTTCTTTGTAAATTCCTTCAATAGCTTCTATTTTTAACAAAAAATGCTGAAGGCTCGAAGAGTAAGAGAATCAGAGAAATAAGACACGATTGCATGTATTTTGCACAATGCAGAAATTGAAAGGCGAAGTAGAAATGGCAACTTGATGATGAATATTTAGAGCGCATTTGTTGTTGTAATAGGAGCTTAATATCAGGAAGCAACTTCCCACTCCCCTGGTTACAATTCTGGATGACAGAAGATCACCAAGATTGTTGTACGGTTGTCTGACGATAGGTTGAAAATTATAATGAGAGGGGGGATTTATTCTCTAATGACGTCAAGCAGGAAAAGGGTTTTAAATGCTGTTATATCTCAATACAAGAATATTTTTTTTAATTCTTTAACATTGTACTAGGAGCGATTAAGCTTAGCATCAAAAATGATACCTAAATAGCACAAGTCTATTAATGTCTATAATGTCAAACATGATGGTTGATCCTTTATAAATAAGACTATATTAAAAACTATAGACACCAATTCAAGGACAGTAAGCGAGTCAAACTAAGAATATCAGCAGCTAGCTGCAATTTTCTGACTAAAGCATGCAAAATACGCCAAAAATACGATTCCAAGGAGGAGGTGAGGGCAGTGAAAGGAAGAACTTTTCCTTGCATTGCTTTATTGTCTGATAAAATAAAATGTAAAAAATATAAAATAATATAAATTTTACTACAATATATAAACACACACAGCGCAGTGAGTGTGGAAAAATTTATCTTTAAGTGAAACTTTTCACTTTATCATGCAACATAAAAATGTTGTACATGACAAAGCACATCTTTTTCATGCTTATGATTTATGCAATCAATTCCTCAAAATCAACGAACGTTCATCAGGTGGCGGTATAGTAATTTCGAAGAGAAATATTTTGCCATAAAATAAAAACTATATGATGCTCCTCATTTCTTTTACCCCATACGTGCATACATATGTAGATGTATTATATTCCGAATGTATTCCATATGATTTATCTCGAAAGGTGTACTATATGGCGAATTTTTTATTGCATTCTAAATGATTCATATCGTAAAATTTATATAAAGAAATTTTTTTTTTCATTCCTTTCCTTTCTTTTTCTTCCTTCCTGAAGTTAAATGAGAGAATGAACATATGAAAATGACATAATTCATGCTCATATTAAGCTACATCATCTGGGTCTTAGCTCTATATAGAAAAATAATATAGAATTTTCGTTCGCTTTTAGCTAGATTTTCAAAATAAATACTTATGTCTAGTTTGTTAAGTCGAATGGCTGATTAACTTCATGTTATATAGAGGCATGTCTATGGGCTGGTCAGGTCAGATGTTTCTGCTAATTATCAGTTCCGCACCCTTGGTCGACATATTTCATTTCAAGTGAGTCCTCGATCTGCATAAATATTTTAGAACATAAAAAAACTTATTCAAGATATTTAAATCGAGGACCCCCTGCATTACATAATGTGTTTTCGATTTAACAAGGATTCGTAAAATTACATCCTATAATTAGTAAACAATTCCAAAATTTGTCTATGCCACAATAACAAATATTTATTAATATGACAAGTTCTTAGAATCATTTAATTAAATTGTTTTGGTTTTACTGCTTCTGCACTTGTGAATTATCTTCATCAAATTTATATGAACTTCTACAATATTCAGCATCCAACTTTGTATGGTTTGTACTTCAAATAAGGATGTCAGTCCTGAATCCTAAAACGCATTCGATATTTTTAAAAATCTTTGAACTAAGGGGTCGTTCACTTATGACGTCCATCAAAAAACCTTATTTTTAGACCCCCTCCCCCTCTGTCACAAAAATTCTGTAGAATAAAAATTTCCATTGTTTGAACTGTCACAAAATCTTAGACCCCCCTCCCCCCTAAATGTCGGACGTCATAAGTGAACGGCCGCTAATCAAATTAGATGTAAATCTAGTGATAGAGAATCAGTTTATAGGACCTGACGCTTTTAATGAATGCTTAACTTAAATATGAAAGTGAATCTATATCAAGTTATAACACAGATAAGCTTTAATTGATAGATATTGACAACACTTTACATAATGATTGAAAGATCGGTCTCTGGTGGGAATCGAACTCACATCCTCACAAAAGAGGATTTCAGATATCCGTTTGTTGTTTAACCACTCGCGCCACAAAATCTTAACTCTCGCACTGGGAGATTCGCTTATTTATCACTCGTTATCTACATGTGGCTCAGTAAGACCAACATTATCTACTTTTTCAAATACATTAAGTGTCTAACCTTTGTATAAACAGAACTAATAATATAAAAATGCCAACCATTGCTTCTCACACCAGAAACTTTTATTGCCACAACAAATTCCAGAATACACCATAAACAATTATCAGTAATGAATTTTTAACTTGCTTATAAGCATCATTCGTTTCTGGATTCACGATTATCAAGCACACGAGGTTGAGGACGAGGCGAATAAAAAAAAATTTAAGAAGAAAAACTTATTTTATTCAATTCTGTTCCTTTCATTCAAATTATTTTATTTTTCTTTCTTTTCTTTTCATATTTTTCATCGCACACAGAAGCAGAGCCTGAAAAGAAAGGAAGTAGTGAAAGCAGTGTAATTACAAGAAACACAACTTCAGATGGAGTGTTTGAAGGAAGACAAGCTGGAGGAAGTTATATTAAGGGAGATCCACTCAACGGTTATTACGATTTCGTAATTACGGAAGGCTCATACAAATTTTGGGTGGTATTTCAGGTAACGAGCATCATAAAATGGAAGATTGTATAATCCACTTGAGTGAACCTTTTCATGAATTGAAAAGCGAAGGCAGGAAGTAAATTTCGTACTGCTGTAGTTTCGTTGTTAAGAGAGAACTTGCCTTTTTTGCATAAATATCGCTAAAGTAAAACAACATTTTGCTCGAATTTTAAAGAACATGAAAATATATGAGCATCGGTATGCGAGTGCTTGTTGGAGCGGCAAAAGAGACAACATAAAAAATATATTTTTTTTTTTTGAGGAAATAAAAAATATTTTCAACCTTAAAGTTTGAGCTTAGCAAACTTCCAAACTAGAAACTGCAGCACGGAAAAAATTTATTTCCATCTAGATGAATTTTGAAACTATTAAAATTTTGTTGATTGCATGAGAAAAGTATTTTCCTGTTCAATAACTCGTTCTGATAGGAAAGTAGGAAAATTATTCGATGCTTTTTGATTTTTAGCGCATTTTTCAAAACCTTAAAGGTGGTTATTTTTCAAAAAAACTTCTGTCGCTATTTTTTTGAATTTATTTTGACTATTATTTTTCAAAAAAATCAAAACCGTTATTTTTCAAAATAATTTTGACCGTTATTTTTCAAAAATTTTTAAATATTTAAAAAGGAATTCAAGACAAAATCCACTTTAATTGGACACACAATTGATAATTAAGCATTTCCTTAAACATCTGTCAGATTACTCTATCATATTGCACTTGACCCCTGTTCACCCTCCTTACTTTCATCTATTAAAAGACTTCAAAAAATCATCTGACATTAATTTAGCACAAAAACTACTGAGCTATTATTAATCTTACTTCTCTTTCATCTCCCATTTTTTGTTCAGCTTTTCACAGCTGGTCTTCTGATTTATTCAACACTAGCCGCAATTTATTATTCAAAAGTTAATCCCCTTACGAGCGATTACGATTATGTTGATTATCTGAGTCGATCATTTCATGGACGATCAATGGACTCTGCAGATGTCGATGATGATGCTGACGATACGTCGACAGCCTCAAGCGGAATAAGAGAATCAGCGAGAACATATTTATCATCACTAGAGCACAACAAATGGGTACGAACCGCAGCTTATGGTTTTCAGTTTGCTATGGATGCAATCGATCGCATTCCAAAATGAATTCATGAGCAGCAATAATAACAATAAAATGATGATGAATACGTAAAATACTTGATGATTTTATCAATTTATGAAATATTGAATAAAAATTTATTAAAATAATAAAAAATTGAAGCTTCAGTTTATTATCATCTTTCATTCTTTCAACTAATAAGCATATATGCTGGATGTAAATACATAAATAAACATCCATTGCATCAGGGAGGTAGTAAGGGGGGTGCTCGACATATTTTCTTAAATAATTTTAATTTTTTTTATTCATATTTTAGTCCAGAGAAGATTTGGAGTCTCTTGAACCACCCTAGCTACGCTCATCCATTGCATTTTACATATCCATTCACATCCAGCATGAAATTTCATCGTGAACAGCGAGTAATAAAAAAATTATTGAATTTCTTCTCAGATTTATGTCATAAAATGCTGAAAATAAAATTATTCGATAAAAAAAAAAATACAGTCATGCATTTCTCGTTCCTTCATTTTCTGATCATCATGAATAAAAATGAGTTTCCAGGGATTGAAATATAAAACATTTCATTCAATGCTATTTGATTTCATTGTGAATTGAGTTCTTGGAAATTTATTGTTTGCTGCATGGAGCGAAGAAGATTAGCATGCTGAAAAGAACTTTATAGAATGACTTCTTTTTTGTGTAAACATTCATGCATGCTTTTAAGCGAATTTCTTTTTTTGAATATTACAAAGAAATGTTTAATGTCTTGAAAGCTTCATAAATGAAACGTTTAGCAAATAATTTTGAATTCTGAAGATACAATGGGAGTTGTTGAAATTCTAAAGATACGAGTCTAGGGTATTGTTGAGAAATAACGAATATGATAAAGCCTTTTTTGAAGCTTTTTAATTTTTAACAGCTTTGTGACATTACATAATTATCAGACTTAATCGTGAATATGGTTTCTTACTTCGGTACCTAATTATTCAAAAAACGTCTGATTTCTCAGTGCTGTTAGTAGACGCTTGGTGCTCAGTTCCATATAACTCAAAATTTAAATCTCAGCTATGTTAATACAATAAAAAAACAGAGAATTTTTCACTTAATACAGCAGCAGTTACAGTCAATTGAAAGATTTTCATAGAAATTCAATTCCACTTAATAGAATTACATTCAAGAAGATAAGCTTTAATTTCACATCATCCCATTTCTGACTGGTTTCACCAAAAATAACAAAAAATTGGGGATAAAAAAAAAACTTTTTTATCCTTGATATTTTGTATCAGAGCTCTGCAGAATTGGTGACTTGATGGTCTATGAATTGATGTCAGAGTTTGATTTTAGAATTTTTTTTGTTTGTGCTTAGCATGGGTGTAGCAAAGATCGCTCCTACTCCTTCCTGACTTCATTCATTTTGATTAGTCAACAAAATTGCTGTTGATTCGCAACTCACCCTAGCTATGACATGCACAAGGAGAGGTGGGATGATTAGAGTTGAAATGCTAGGGTTTGTCATCCCCTCATCCTTCTAGAGTTCTGTCCATACCATTTTGACTTTGACCTTGTCATCGTTAACTGAGCTGCACACAACTGTTTTAAGCAACACTGCTCCCAACAATCCAACCCTGCTGTGCAAAACCTAACTCTCAAAACTTTCCAATCGATTTGCATAAATTTTGAAAAGCGATTTAAGAGAAACAAAAAAAAATAAATAAGTTGATAAGCCATAAAAACAAAATTATTTATCCTGCATATATTTACAATCCTCTGCAATTCATTTACAATCCTATTTAATGGTTTACGTATAAATATAAATAACGAGCAAAAAAAAGTATTGAATAGGAAACGAAAAGAACGAGAGGAACATGCATGCATATATGATTGGAAGCCAATAAAATATCAAATGTAAAAAGTTGTTAAATTGAATTGCTGAAAAGGATTTTCGTATAATAAAAATAAGAGTTCGTAGTAATTTATGCAATTAAGCTGTAGATTAAAATATTTTTCAGGATGAATTGAAATGTTATTTTAATTTTATTACTTTACTTTTTGACAGCATGAACAAAAAATTATTTTTCTTTTGGGGTCGTTCACTTATGACGTCCAAAATTAATGGTCGTTTTTCAAAAAATAACAATGGAATTCCAGGAATTTCTTTTGTTCTTTTCTTGCTGACCCCCCCTCTGGACGTCATAAGCGAACGGCCCCTTTTCATTATATTTTGTATTTTTATTATACATTAAATTGAATACCGAGAAAGCGTCTTAATTTTCCATCATGACAATGTCTCATTCATAATTCATATTTTCTATTAATGATACAACAAAAGTTCATATTGTGTGAGCATGTATATGGTGCGGCGGTTGAATAAAACATCCATATTTTATTTGCGATGATGACGAAAAATGGAAACAATGGAAAAAGGAGAAACTGGCAAGGAAGATGATTGAAATGAAGTATGTTAAGGTGGATAGCGCATTGTTTACTGGAGTTGAAAAGCATCACTTTTGACTGTTTTGTATCCTAAAGTGTCAAGAGTGGCGATCAGAAATCTAGCCATTAAATTTGAATCCCCACTAATACTATCAAAAAACTTTCCAAAAATAAGCATTGAATTTGTTTGTTAAAATTGCCTTAATTATAATATCTCACTTTGTTTAGAATATGATTAAAAGCTTGATCAAGCTTTAGTCATTACAATTTGATTTTCTGGAGCCATTTTAAGCCTGATTGACAGCGTGTGTATCTAATATGTATTTTCGACTTTTTTTATAAATTTTAAATTCTAAAATGTCGTTAATTTCATCACGTGTTCTCTTCAATAATAAATCTGCAAAAAAAAGATTAATAGAACAAATGTTTTTAAATGTATGGAATTAAAACGTCTTTTTTTTTTATTTAATATCACATTTCATGGACTACATGTGTAAATTTGAAGCAGTAACAAACACAATTAAGCTAAAAAATCATTTTTGACTACTGCAATAGCCTTTAATGTTTCTACTCGTGGCACGGATTGTCGACGGTTCAGGATTGATTTAATTGAATTCTCTGTCTTTTCAAAACCTGGCATTTTATGCTTTTGTGGCTTTCCAGCCAAATATTTGTCGATATCCATTTCGATGGACACAAATTCTTTTTTCAAAAAAATCAAGAACTTATAAATTTGGTGTCGTTCGGCATCAAGAATACAATGTAGCTTATGGTGATAAGATTCTGCCCAATTTTGAGTTTTTGGATATCCATTAAAAAATTATCATAAATACTCCAAAACTTGGGATTATATCTAGGTTCAGCTCCTTCAACTCCTTGTTTGTAATTTGTGCAGAACCAAAAAGCTACTTGTTGTGCCTTTTGCGATAAAGTTGTATATAAGTCAGAAAAATACAGCATTATTTCGTCGGATGGTAGATAAGATAATGCCATTAAACAAGAAATTTCGAAATAGAAGGCGTGGTCGCGAAGAAAATCTTTATATAATTTGAGAGCTTTGACTCTTTTAATTATATTTTGATCCAAATGAAACAAACAGCCAGTATATTCACCACTAGGAAATGCTTTTTTAAATGACACTTGAATCGCCTTCTCAAAATCAAAAAGCGCATGTGAAAACCGTAGTTGTCTTCCCCGGTTTCTAGCGATTTCTTTTATCATACCCAAAGCTTTGTCATACAAGGTAATTGATTTTCCAGACATCAAAACAAAAAGCATTGGATATGAAACATAACGATCTTGAGGCAAATTTCCATGAATTATGAGGAGTTGATAGAAAAGCTTAGGACATGTCTTGAACGTTCCGTCAACGAGCCAAATTTCACTGTCACAAAGAAAGTTAAAAAAACGTGATGTAGAAAAAATTGAAATCCTATCGGAACCATCACTTTTGCACCAATCGCCAAGAACCAAATACTCGTTATTTAGGGAACAAAAAACTCGGTCATAGTCAAAATCTAGCGATTCGGGTTCAGTTGGTGTGTTTGCACTATTTTTGACTCTAGCACGTTGCACTCGCTGAATAAGTGCTTGTCTTGAAGGTAAACTTGGATTGATGTAGCGATTTTCGGGATCAGCAAGAAATTCGTTTAAAATTTGGCATGGTCGTGAACTATCTACAATTGCTCTTTCCCGTAGATGACTTAGAGAAATATTTGTTGCATCCTTTATTGGCTTGACGATATGATCATGCGGCACTTTTGGTGGATAGACAGATCGGACTCCATTTTCTGACATAACAACCTTTAATCTTGATTTGGAGCCTATATCCTTATTTGAACATTTGTAGTAGCTCGTTGAGCTCCTGGTTTTGTCGTGATGGAAAATATATTGATCAAATGATAATTTTTCATTTCCACTGGATGTTGTAATAAATTTTACGCTGTGCTGTTGAAATAAGATAAAAAGAATGTAAAAATGAATTTTATAGAACTTAGTGATCAAATTCCTTTAGATACTTACTTCTTCATTATCTTCGTTACCAACATCCTCTGAATTAGATCACTTAATACCTCAAAAAGTTAAATAATTTTGATACTTTCTGGTGTAGATTTTTTTGCAGATTTATTATTGAAGAGAACACGTGATGAAATTAACGACATTTTAGAATTTAAAATTTATAAAAAAAGTCGAAAAAATAATTTACTTAAAAATGATATGGTCGTAAAAATGTGAGTTCGTAAAAATGAAGTTTCGAAATTTTAAAATTCGTTATTCTAATAGGCACTCATTTTTAAGGCGTGCGTTCAGAAATTCAAAATTTTGAAATTTAATGAGAAAATAAGAAACTTTTTAATTTCTGAACACAGAAATAAGTACCATATGCAAACTCTTGCTAAAATTCTTAATTTTTAAGACATAAATGTCCAAAAGACCATTGTATCTAAGGAAAGGAATTATAAAGAGCAGAAATCTGCAACCTTCACCTTTATGACGAAATGTGAGTTCGATTCCCGTCGCAAATCGATTTCTAAGTCATAGCATAGTAATCACATAATGTTTTGTCAATAGCAGTAGGGGCTGTTCATAAATGACGTCCTCAGCCACAAAATTTGTAATAAGAATTTTTTCAAGAATATTGAATATTATTCCCGAAATCCTTGACACCCCCCTCCCCCCGATATGTTGTACGTCATGAATAAACGACTCCTTATTCTTCCCTAACTTTAGTTTCCAAAAACAAAGAACATTGACTTCCTGTCTAATTTCACATCTCAATACTAATAATAATCCTATCAAATAATACAAAAATATTGTCTCAGAACAATAAAATGAGCACTTGTCTTGCCCACAAAGCCACCACTCCCACCCCATCACTATAAAAAAAATGTTAAAATCTCATTAGTAAAGGACAAAGAGCTCCCTTAGCGCAATCATCGCATTATTATTTTTTTTCTACAAGGAAATTTGCTAAACATAAAAATAATAAAAATGATTTTCTTATTCCGTTTTCAACATCGCATAGAAAAAGGAAGATGTGGAAGTACAGTGAGGCAATTTTCCCTTTTTTTTTTCTTCTCTTATCACATGTTAGATAAACACAATGGCAACGTTCCAATTAATTTTAATTATGCTACTGTTTTGATGTCTCTGAATTGGTCTTTGTGGAAGTGTGAAGGAACATTTCGTCGAGTCATGTTGAATGATAGAAACAAACACTTGTTATCACTTGAAAGAAACTTGTACTTGGCAAATGGAAAAAAATGAGGCAAAGGACAAGACAATTTCTTGTAGCTTATTTTATACTTAAGTGATATTTTTATGAGACAGTCGGTTGTGTATGTATTTCAATCGGACTTGTTAATAGCTCAAAAAGTAAGTCATCAGTTTTATAAGTCATAATTAAATCAAATTTTCTAGTTTTTTTTTGCTACCATCATTAACATGATTTGCTCCAAACTTTTTTGTAACAGCAGGGATTCTCCAATTATGATGTACGGTTCTTTTTTAAGTATATCTAATGGATAAAAATTCTAGGTGGGTAGATAACCTTAATTAATGCAATCAGAAATAATTCAAACATATCCAATTTAGCTATTATTGAGTAGATAATCATACATTTATGAACGAAAATTCTGTATTTTTTCTGAACATGCAGCTATAATTGGGTTTGGTATTAATTTACTCAATTTGGAAAAACAAAATTGAAGAATAAGAATCGAGTATGTGTGCTAGAAATATGAATTTTTCATGCGAAAGCTTTGGTTTTTGAAAACCTAACTGAATGATGTGTTATTCACTATTTTGTATTCATGGGTCACTATTGGGATAGTTTGAGAGCTTCATGAGGTTCTACCTTTCTTTAGTGAAACTAGTTGAAACTGCAATAAGTTCTGTTGTCTGTTGGTGAACTTAATCGTTCTCTTGATTTAAGTCACAAATCAAGTGCATAAAGTACAGTAGGAAAGTCATACAAATGCTTGGATATCTGACAAATTACCGAGATCCTCAGAGTTAAACATAGAAATTCTTAAATTGAAACTAGCTTCCTTAGAATATTAGTTTCTCGAAAAGCACAAGGTGGTTAATCGATGGGACTTAAATTGAATCCTGCGCCTCAATCTAGAAATCCCTAAAATGCAGCTACCCTAATATGCCAAGATGCAGATGGTACTGCTAAAGTACAGATGAAATTTATTTTCTCTAAAATCCAGATGAAATGCTGTTGCTTTAAAAAAGGTATATTGCAGATGATTTTTATCGTATAAAGTGCAGATAAGATGCTGCCCAAATGAAGATCGTATAATTTTATTAAAATAAAGATGAAATGCTATTATAATGTAGATAATTTAACGTTGGATATTAGTTTTTTGGGTAAATTCACACCGTTTTTACGTGTGAATCTATTGGCTTTGTTCAGATTGAAAAAACAGTTTTTCGCATTTTGTGAGAAAACGAAGCAAAATTGTTTATAAAAAGTCTGAGAAGTAAAGTTTGTGCCTGAAATTTTACATCATTTTCAAAAAACAGATTTCAAATTGGTTGCGGCATTGCTGAGAAAATCGCAAAATACGCTTTCTATAAGCAAACAAGCAATCAGCAAGAAATCTCAATAACGAGACATCGTAGAGACTTCTAGTTTTTTACATTTGATCCGTGGTGCTCTATTGAATAGCTGTATTGTTTTTGGGCAAGGTAGGAACAGCCGTTGCTTCAGAAAAAGCAAAAAACTTTCCTTTCTCACGAATTTTTCAAAAAAAAGTTTACTGAGATTTTTATAAAATTAAACTTTGGATGAAAAATGTTTTTAAAAAACTTTAAAGAATGCTCGTTAAGCTTTAAACCTCCAAACATATTCTGAGCACAACTCAGCTGGTTTGTCAGGATTTATACTTTCAAATTAATACTGAGCTAAGCTTGGTCTTTCCACAAGACTTTTGATGGTACGGTGCGAATATATCCGCATGAGGTTTCTACCCGATACACTAGTTTTGTTATTAAATGACTTTAAATTCCTTTGTATGACGTACGTATCAAGAAAAAAAGTCATCGAATATGATGTATTTTAATAATATTATACGATCTACATTTGGGCAGCATCTTATCTGCACTTTATACGATAAAAATCATCTGCATTATACCTTTTTTAAAGCAACAGCATTTCATCTGCATTTTAGGGAAAATAAATTTCATCTGTACTTTAGCAGTACCATCTGCATCTTGGCAGTACTATCTGCATATTAGGGTAGCTGCATTTTAGGGATTTTTAGATTGAGGTGAAATATTTTATCCTTTATATACGAAGCTTTCATCCGTTTCAGTCGGACCAATGGAAATTTCATCCGGATGAAATGAGTGTCAACGCCTTGGTGCTATTCAAACTTAATGTTTATTTCATTCTACCATTTAATCATATAGATAGTCTTCTCTGAAGGGATCATTCTCTAATGACGTCCGTCAAAAAAGCATATGATTTTTAAACCCCCTCTCCCTTGCCACCTCTGTCTCACAACTTTTATAGAATTTTTTTTGAACTCTCACAAAAAATTAGACTCCTTAATCTCAAATTTAAGACTTCACAAGTGAAAAGCCCACTAGATATACCTGAGCACTAGCCTTTCATATAGATTTATATTCTGTCCTTTTTGCAGAAACTAAATTATTAAGCAAAACTAATTGCAAATTGAAAAAGTTGAATCAAATTCATGGAATGCTGTTTATAGCACTCGCACTCCAACTGTAAATACTAACTTTGATACTAAAGCCTTTCATCATTTCATCGGAGATTAATCTCAAACACAAAGTTTAGAATTTTCAGAAGCCAAACAGAATCTAGATTAAATCTGAAAGTTTGTACAGCACTGACATACGTGTATATACATATCTCTATAAATTTATGAATGCATCTATCTAAAATAATTACACAACGAAATAACTACCGAGAGAGAAGAAGCGTCACAGAAGTAAAGAGATTGAAATGAAGAGATAGAAAAATAGTTATAAAATAAGCTCTTCAAAGCAGTAAGGACACGTAATATGAGGAGATTTGTATCTTCCATTTTTCCAATGTTTTATTTTACACATAATATTTTAATAGAATCTCCCTTTATATCATTCTTCATGCTACCTTATGATAGATATTCATGAGATAAAGCATACGAAATAGAAACAGAGGGGAAAAAAATTCTAAATAATCTGTGTAAATCTCAGAAGGGATAAAAAAGTTTAAATTGAATTTTTTTTTCTCTCATTCCTTTTTCATTTTTATTCATCGCGGAAAGAAACTATCTTTTAGCATTTGATTAAATCCTTTTTTCACAAGGGTTTGAACTGCAAATGCTTCTCATTTCGGTTTGAGAGTTTAGAAAGAATAAAGGAAAGAGAATTGAGGGATAATTGAAAAAATAATCATTAAGGAATCGTTTGGAAGTTACGTGTGGTATTGTTGGATAGTGGAATCGACAGTATCTAGTCATATGTAGGAGAATTTGTCAGGAATTTGGATTAGGCTTCTATGAATGAGAAGTTTAAGCAGTAGATTGGAAATTCGACACTTTTCTTTGTAAGAAGATTGGTTCGATTCTCATCAGACGTTGGTCTCAAGCCAAGGTCAAAATGACAAAAATTAAGGCTATTTCCGTGACAGTAAACTGCTTTAAGTTGTAGCTCGTAAATGAGGGAACTCTTCCTAAGAAGCTAAAAGCCCAAAGGCGTTACGTAATAAGTGAACGATCCTTAAGATAACTCTCATTTTAAGGGACGCTAGTTTTGCATAAGTGCCGTCAATGGCAACAATCAGCTGATCGTTACATTTACATCTGCTTTATACAAAATTTTTACAAAATGTGTAATTCTACACCCCCCCCCCTTACCCCTCTCCCCAAGTTATCACGTTTAGCATACAGTATACCATAACATCTAATCAGCTCCAATAAAAACTTTACTTGTATCATCATCTGATGACAAAATCTCTTCCAACTTACATCTTACAACTTACTTCTCTCTGCAGAATGAAAACTTGGATATTGAGACAAATTACTTGCAAAGTAAATCAATTTTGAAATTAAATTTATTGCTTCTCAATTAAATGAGAATGGAAATAGAGAACGAGTGAGAATGAGCTTCAGTAAATTAGTAGAAAGACATACTGTTTGGGCTTGTATGTACATACGTCGCATAAATAACATTAGTTATTATATAAATCTCAATATCTACCGATACACACACATATTATATTCATGAGATGAAAATTATTCAAGCATGTTCTTTACGTCATTAATGAAAATTGATGTGTAGCACTGGAATAAATAAGATTAAGTAGTTATCGTGGTAATTTTACTTAAATTGATTATAATTTCACAGTCTAAGACTCAATATGTTCCATGATGATTATAATGTTTGTTGTAGGAAAAAAAAAGCTGTTTAAATTCTTTTGCATTATCTTCTACATCATGAGTTTTAGATCAAGTAGAAAATATAGGAATTGATGGCAGGGAACGCAGTTAGACACTTTTAAAGTATTAAATTAAAATTATATGATTTTTTTTTTCATTTTAATTGCACTTTATTGCATTTATTGACGACATACTGCCCGGTAATAATTCACATTTTACACTTTTGTATTTGTATACATATGAATTAATATTATGTAGGATCAAACTTCTAATCTTCAAATCTAGGTTTCAAGTAAACTAAGGCTCTCGTTTCGATCTTCTGACGTGATGTGATACTTTTCAGGTCCGTTCTGATAATATTCCATTATAAGGTGATCTTGTAGCTCTCGTTCCTATTTCTCCCGCTTCACTTCAAGCTCCTGACCCGTTCCTTAATCCAACGTTGCCCAAATGCCTAATTATGGCTTGATCTCGTACATTAAGCAGTCGAAGTATCTAAACTTCTGAAAAAGAACAAATTTGGAAATGGCTGGATTCGAACCGACGACTTCGAGTTCCCATCCCAAATTTGAGCCAAGCGCCTTACCTATTTGACCAGCAAGGCACTTAACTGCTTTGCTGATTTGTGGAACAATATTGTCACTAGAAGTCTATTGTTTTCTTTCAATTGGGATATGAACGTTGAGGGAAACCCCAAGCACATGATTACACTAAGTAAGTACATTTTCCTTAGTTCTTCTGTGTTCAATGAACTCTTAGAAAAGGCTGCTGATAGAGCACACTGTACAGCACTTGGGATCGATAATCGATAGGTGACTTCAAAGGGAATCAGATGCGTAACAATGAGAGGGGGGGAGGGGGGTTAAAAAAAGACAAAGTTCGAACGATTGGCTCAAGAACGATTGGCTCAATTTTAAGCCCTTAAATTATTGATCCCTGAATTCTGATGTTAAAGAACTCCAGTTTTTTAAAGAATAGTATTTGGCCAATTAGCAACATAACCTATAACTTCATCATTACAATATTATGACTGCATTTACATTGATATTTTGTTACACTAATTAAAATTATCAAATCTACCAAAAACCTGCGTTATGATTTTGTCAGTGCTGAAACATAATATGTGCAAAATTCAACACTCACTTCCAAACATTGACCGCTAGCTGTAACACTACCCACTCATAATTAAATGAAAATAATTCTGACATCACCAAAAACAAACCACGATTTAAACGTTTAACAAAAACAGCCCAGCAAATTCCTAGAATTTACACTCAGTCAATTATTCACGAAACTGCGCTGCAGTAAAACATTCTCTGTACAATCAACTAAAACAAGAAAACAGGAAAGAAATATTTACAAGTTCATTGAAGAAGTCTTAAAGAAGTTAAAGCTTTACCTGTTCTTCTTTCTTTGTGGATCGTCCAACAATGACGTCTGACTTTGTTTTTAACTTTAATTCCGCAGTGCTATCTAATCAACATATGGACAATTTTTTGTGAGACATTCAGACCCACTCCCCTTTATGTTATAAACGAATGACGTCATTTATGTACAAACCCTCTTTCGGAATCTTTTTCTTTACGAAACTCTTCAAACGAAAAAAGGGAACTGATTCATTTGTAAATAATTTGTAACATTTTCTTTTTAGCTGGAAGTTAAATTTCTTTCTAGAAATGGTTTTTTAAAGTTTCTAAATTTGGAAAATCACAAATCCATTTCTATGGAACTTCTACCTTTATAGAATAGCTTTACACTTCAATAATTAAGAAACTTGATAACTTCCATTATCAAATGATTTTAGTCTTACAACATATCAAATGACTCACAACCATCTGTTAAAGACATAATGCAGACATGCCAACATCGCAATATCTACAAATTTATTTTATGAATGCTAAAGTTCGGGTGTCGTGCGATAGGCTTAATTCATTGTACTTGAGACATGATACAATGATAACGTTAACGTCATGAGTGCCTCCTCGACAATTTTTTTCCGTTCCATCCTCACCCTTCGTTCCCAATTCTGTTGTTTGCACGGCAACATCGTCATCGTCTACCGTAATAAAAGAATTCATGCATTTTACGGAATTTAAGTGAGGTGGATGTGCTCTTGAGATGTTTGCATAAATCTTTAGGGAAATGTTTTGAATAGTGATTCCAATTTAAAAGAAGTGGGGATTGTCTGGAGAGCGAACTTTAGTAAATGAGGAGATTGGATTACATGGATACTGTTTTATTGGATTCTGATGGTTTGTTGTTTGCTCATGAATTAATAATTTGAGCTTTAAGGGTGATTTGAATGGATGATTTCAATTTTTAAGGAAGATGAACCAAGATAATGTGCCATAATTGAGGTTTGGAGTCATTTTTAATAGACGCTTGTGTATGATTGAGTCACGGGAATTGAACCTTATCCCAACTCCCATGTTTTAATCCTTATTCACTCCCACAACTGAAATTCTGACTTGAAGAACAAGTTACTTTATATTCCTACAACATCTCATTCCCCTGATCCTCATAAAAAATTGTTAAACACCATAAAAATTAAGCCCTTTCACGAAAAAGGTCAAAATAAATAATTCTTACAAATATTTACCTTAAATTCAGCTCAAAAAATGACCACAGACACAATAATTATCAAAAAATAAACAAAACTTAATAAACCTTCGAAACGATCTAATCCACTCGAAGTTTATGTTTTATATTGCAGAACTTGAACAGTTATTTAGTAGAAAGCGCAACTAATGACAATTTTACATGATAACTACACATTCACTCGCTTTATGTTCAATGACATTATCTTATTCCTTTGAAAGATTTATCGAATCGTAGATCCGGCCATTGAAATGAAGTTCGATGGAATATTTTGTGAGCATTTATAAATATTTGATGAGATTATTGGATTATTTGGAGAAATTTAGCAATTTATGCTGGAAAGGCTTAAAGACTTGGGAATTATCATGCTTTTGTGATGTGTTTCTATGTCCATGTGCTTTAGTTTGTAGAGAAGTCTATATAAATCTACTCTTAAAGACATTCATCTCCCTCGATGTAACTAGCTTTGCCTCTGATGTCTCCTAAGAATTTAGATTAATTACATTCTGAACTTTAAATGCTAAGAAATTCATTCTACAAAAAAAGTTTCGTCCCCATTCTTTAAAATATCTATTTTACGAGTCATCGGAGTCTCTAGTTGCTGATTTGTGTCTACGATAATGCCAGCAAAAATCAGGTATTGTAGAAAATTTACACAAGAAAAGAAGCCAATTCATTTTATTTTCCCGATAAAATATGTCATTTATTGTAGTTTCCAATGAATATATTTACAATAAATATTCTTTACGCATAACATCTAGCATGGGGATTGAAATTTATCTTCAAAGAGAAATGCAATCTAAGTAATAAGATTTTTATTATCTGCCTCTTTTTATTTAATCAGATCATAATATTTCATATGGCTGAGAAAGAAACGGAAAAGTTTTTTTTTTTTTGGTGTATGTTTATGGGCAGAGAATGAAAAGAGTTTCGGCAATTTGTTAAGTGTGAATCATGTAGAAAGAAATTACATAGAATAAAAATGAGAAAGAGAGAAAAGAATGAAAAAAAAAACTTGTTAGAGATGTTTGGAGATAGGCATCATAAAAAATGTTTCTTTTATTTTCTTCATTCTTGTACGGTCGATATGCATACACACACATAAATCATGGTGCGTATAGAGAACTAGCTTACTTACAAACATTCTTATAGCTCTCTTTACTTTTACAATTTTTTTTTTATTTTCAAAAGCATAATCTTAAATGGAAATGATTCAAGTTTTCGTACTTTGTTTGGCTGTCGCTTAATGATTTTAAAAATAAGGAATTATATGAGCTTAATCAATATTGATGTAAAATTATTTAAACAAAGGTACAGACAGTAGAGTATTGTGCAATTAAGATGTGAATTCGAATCTCAATGATGCTTTTCTAATAATTGTCGTGCTTTTTGATTGGGGATTGGATTACAACTTATAAGTTGAAATGATACAAACTGAAACTGAGAGATTTAAAAGAACTTTGCAGGTATTTACGCCATTTAAACTAGGTTTTAAAAATAGTTTTGCATATTTCGTTATTCTTTAATCCCTTTTATTTTATTCGTTTACCACCAATACAAAGGTTTTGAGACCTAGAATAATAGAATTTCATAGAGTTCACTAAATGAACGGATCCAGAGCTAATTTCCAACTACTCTACAGTACGACCCGCTAGTGAGAGTTTAACGAGTGAGGACCAAACCAACCACGCCAAACCACTGCACTCAAATATAGACCTACAATTTATATTAGGATCCGAACCACTCCGTTGATGACATTTTTGCCAGTAGCCTACAAAGAAAGTATGTGCGTCTCATTTCCATTGCATATGATTCAAAAAAGGACAAGCTAACCTTACACCATACACAGTCTCGAACCCATGATCACTGTGTCAGTATTTCAATAATTAGGTACCGAAGTACTAAACCTTTCCACAACAGAGCCACTTTAGCTCACAAGAAACATTTAAAGAAATTTAATTTTACTCATTTTATTCAAAAAATTCTGGCTACGCTACTAGGCTTTGTCTATGAACTTGTTGTCACTTGAATTGGAAATTAGATCATGGATCATCAAGAGGTGTCTTCGTTCGAGTGTTCTAGGATCATTTAGAGAAATTGCGCTTTTGTCACTCACTCAGAATTGACCACATCTTAACTTTGTTCATTCTTCTTATGCTGATTGCGGCCTCGACTACAAGTCAAGAATATTTAATTTTTTTTCACTTTAGTGTCGTGAAATTCTTGTGAGAATTTTTTCTTTTTATTTTTTTCAATCTTTTCTTTCCATTTATGAAATAAAAAAACAAAAGTTTCAATGAGACATAAAAATGGGGGAGAATAAAATTAAAATCTGACATGAAGATTCTTTTTTTATGCTTTGTTAATTATTTTAATTTGTGTTACTTTATAAAACAGAACCGACAAAATTAAAATGAAAATTTTCCTTCACCAACAAACGACCTGAGCGCATTATCACATTATTGCAAAGAAGATTTTTGAAGGTAGTCAAGTCATGGATCTTACAAGAAAAGTTTTTCTGTTGACACTTCACATTTATTGTCAAGCTTCTTACTTTTGCTTTTCCATCACAAAAGCATGAAATTGCTCTGAATTTTTATTTCTACAGAAAAACCTGTTCGGAATGATAATGAGAGTAAAGTAAGATTGACTATTGATGATGTTAATCAATCGGCAGCACCGACACGGCTGCTCTATTCTTCATAAAAACATTTGTGGACGGAGAAAATAGTTTGTTAACTATGTGATTTAATTTGCTAATCAGAGATTTTATTGTGTGAGATAATTGAGACATTTTCACATATTTTTGGGGATTTTTGAATTGATTTCTTTGTGATAGTTTTGGACCCCTTTTGAAATTGAAATCTTTCTTATTTTAATACCCTTTTGTGTAAAATAAACGGTAAGCAATTTTGTCCAACAATTAATCATAATTAAAAACGTTTCTATTTAGAGCATCTACACCTCTTTTGTGTTCACTAATTCACAACAATTCAATAGATGAACTTAGCATATTATCAGATTTTTCTTGCCAAGCCGGACAATTTTATCATCACGTGAACATCTTGACATGAATCCCGCTTAAAAACTGGGAAGATAGACAAAGGAAGATTTTGAAAATAGAATAATAAAAGTTCTATAAGCAGGTAGAATAAAAGCTACGAACAAGACTTTATCAAATTCTTGCAAAATAGTCTTTTGTTCTGACTTGATAGAAAATTTAAATAGCAATAATAATAATGAGAACAACAGAAATAATAAAAATCACTTAATCCGTTCAGGAAGTTCTCGTTGCTGATTAAATGAACGAAAAGTCAAATAAGAAGAAAGAAGCGAAATGAAACAGCTGATCAAATAACATGCTTGATGGAATGTTAATCGTTTCTGACAGATTTTTGATAATGATAATATAACTGTTATTTAGCAGCGCTCAACTATTACAACATAGTAGGAGCTTGTTTAGCATGTTGATGAAACAAAAAATATACAGAACTGGAAATGAAATTTATTTTTTTTTAAAAAAAATCCAAAGAGTTGTTGAATTTAATTGCGACATCAGATATACATGTAAAAGTTCTCGTTACATCAAACCTCGATGAAGATGACATGCAGCTGAATTACAATTCGTACTGGAGTTTTAGAGGAAGTTGATTAAAAGCGCTTTTCAATGATTTTGGAATTGAGTTGAGATTCAGGCAAATAACTGATGACAGATGGTGAACGCTTAATCGAGGGATACAATTATGTTTTGGCAAAGTTGCCCTAAGAAGGAGCAAGGAACTGTTCAACTGACGGTCTGATAAATTTTTGAAATATTTTATTAGTGTCATTCTATTGGATTTAAGTTTATAATAGTTATTTCCACAATAAGCAACTCGAAGCATAAGCTAATTAGGTTTGGTAGCTAAAGAAACCAGGCTTTTACCAATTCAGCTTTTAACCTGATTATTTGGGTCTTATTAGCAGTTTAATCAATACTAATCTTACTACTCGATCATAGCATTTTTGTAAGCAGCACAACATAGTCGCTAGACCATTGCTACATAAACGTAATGATGGCAAGTATCTCCAACTCGGGATCTATCATCAACCGACAGATAAACATTAATAACTCTTCTCGTTAGAAAAATGCTCAGAAAAATAAAATATTTTTCGAATCAGAACGAGGAACAATTTTGTCTAAAAATGTAGTCTTGGCTGAGGACATTTAAAAAAAGGCGACATATTCGTTGACGATAATGGAGCAATGCTAAATGGAAATTGCAATCACATTCCCTTCCTTTTTTTGCATAGAAACTATATATGAAATAAAATTTTTTTCATTTTATATTTCTGACATTTTTTTCATCATCATAAATGCAGATTTCGTTCAGTCTTTCTACAATGACTCATTAAAACTTAATGACAATGCACGTATATTATGTTCTGATGTTTTTTTTTTGCTCAAAATAGAGACAGATATAGATGAATAGATGAGACAGAGAGAAATGGCGAACGAAAAGTTTTTCTTATTGCCGTATGATGCAATTAAATGTTTTATTCACTTTCCCATTCAACCATATTCCTTGATATATTTCATTACATTATGTATATGATTCTGTCATTGCTGAAATGATCATTTTCATTTTTTTACAGAACAAGAAGACAATTGTAGTAAAAAATTGCTGTTTACTTAAAACGTGTCTTATGTTGCACCTGGTTTATTCATTAAGTAAAATTTTTATAATAAACACGTAGAATCTTAGCTCATTTAAAGCATCAACATATTTCTTTTCGTGTATTTGTTACGTTTTTGGTCTTCGCCACTACAACTACTTTAATAAAACTGTTCTTTCTTTAATGTTGAAAAAGAAATTGAGAAAGAGAAGGAGAAAAAGATAGAAGAAATTCAAAAAAGAAGTAAGCAAGAAGTTTATATGGAGATTATTCAAAGTGATGTGACGCGAGATTTCATTAGAGTTGGTTTCGTGGAATTTTTGGATTGAATCGTTGGAATTTAAATACGATTTATTATAAACTTTAGAGCATGTTCTGTAGCGTAAGACTGAGATTGTCATTGAAATTTATCATAATGCTGTAGTTTCCTGATCATCATTAGGTTTGTATGTTTAAAGGTAAAGGTAAAGTTTAATGCTAGCAAACAGAAATTTTTGAGTTCTTATTATTCGAACTTCGAATTTTTGAGGTTCTTATTTTTCGAAAATCGAATCTTCGAAGTTCTTATTTTTAAAAAAATCCGTTGTGAATTATTATTTTTCGAGAAATTTGTAATTTTAGTGAACATTCCTACTAGTTTTTATGGTCAAGATAATCACTGTGATGAAATTGCATTCCTTAAATGTTTATGCTTTAAAAAACAGCTAGTTTAAAAAAAATAAAAAGTATCGGACTTTCTTAATTTGAAATTTTAAAAAAATACCGCGCGAAAATTTTGAAATCTTTTTGTTTGTAACGGACTCTGTTCTCTTTGCTAACATTGGGGTAAAGTATAGAGAGGGCCTAGCCTTTTGAGCTGAAGACACTGCGATTCAAATTAGAACAGAATCTATTGTACCATACTCTTTTAACCTATAGTTTATAGTGGAATTCGAACCTTTTGCAAGCTCTGCACATTGCAAAGACACGAGTACGTCTATAGACCTGATGAACCCTGCAATGTACCTAGTCACAATTCATGTGCGCAAGATGATGTAATAAAATCATCCAGATGCTAGTATATCCTACTATACCTAGCAAATGAGACACGTTACGAGCCAAAGACCTTAAAACTACACCCAACATGAACCCAGCTTCGTAACTAGAACGGTGAAATGAAAAAAGAGCTATTAAAACTTATCTCGCCTGGGATAGAACCCACAACCTTTAGCACGTAAGGCCAACGCTCTATCACTTAGACCACTGATGCCATTTCACTGCTACTGATTTAGTTGCTTCACTAAGTATACTCTGGGTCATCCACGAAACACCACGATGAACCTAGTTATAATCCAATTAAGATAGTAAAAAACTTCTCAGAAGATTTTAATTAAAAATTGAGCAAACAGTTTTGAAATTCATAATTTCAATTAAATAAAAAATTGAATTCTCAGAACTAAAGCAACAGATGAGTTGTTTCCAAAAAGAACCCATAAAAAAAGTCTGTTCCCAATAATCCCAAAACTTTTAAAACAATTCCCAGTTTTACAAAGCGTTTCGCATTACAAACTCAACAAGTTTGTTCAAAAATCCAGCAGACATACTAATTACTTATTAATATCACAGCACTTTTCCTTCAAAATGAGCAATAATGCTTACAATGAGCATTTCTTGGATCATTCAATTAGTATCATGGGATTAAATATCACAAGCACCTTAGCAGTAAGATATCCGCTTACCAACTCAGAATAATAAACACTCAATGAAGCATGTAACGTCATTCAAGAACGAAACCACAGAAGAAAAAAAGTCTTCTTACATGCTGAAGAGTTATTTGCTTTTTTTTTTCTTCTCTTACTTTTATTTTATTCTCATTTTGTGCTTCCTGTAGTTAAGAGGTGAAATCGCGATGTTATAAACTCAAGCTCAAAACTTTTTTTTCGTGTGATATTTTTTTGATAAAAAGTCAAGTGAAAAAGAAAAGTTCTTCAAATAAGGTAGAGGGAAGAATTTAATTTAAATTTAAAGGAAAAGGAAAGATGAAGAAGTGAAATGAAATAAAATAGAGGAATTCCAATTTATGGACGAGAGAAAAAAAAATTAAAAATAAAGTTTTTTAAATGCAAACAAATCTGATAGAAGTGAAGTGAAGTTGTTTTATATGTGATACGAGTGCTACGAAGCGATAACTTTTTCCTTCATCATCATCACAACATAATAGCTACATTTATTGTGCTATATTTAGTTGGACTTTTTTTTCTATAGCCTGAGAAAACATGAAAATGCCATTTGGATAAAACGGACAAAAGTTTTTCATTTTTTTTTGCTACTCGAATTATAACTGGTGATTATCGACATCATAGCAGAACTTTCTGTCTTCCTTTTTCCCTTCTAAACTTTTTTTTATGTGATTTTCTGAACTTGTAAACTATCGGAAAAATACTTGACCGACTCATATCGGAAAGGCATTCATCATAAAAATTAATGGCTATACAATTATTTTCTTTCCGTTAATTAAATACTTTTTTCCTTGTTGTTGTTAAGATAATGACAAATTAGCAAAAGATGGTGAATGCTACTCAGAGTTGGCTAAAGACTGATCTAGTCTAGCTAGCTTCTGTTTTGAACTAAGTTTGTCTAAGTTGTTCTTTTGGGGTTTTGCTGATTTTTTTCTAATTTGAGAATTAAATTCTTCTCTTAATTCCATGACAGTGCTTCTCAAACTATGTTCCGCGGTACCTTCATCTACAGAGGTGTCGGTTAAAGGAAAGCTACACATCAGTTTTATAAAATGTAAATTGGTTTATTTTGCTGAGTTAAAAAAAGGTTGAGCAGCTCTGGTCTAATTTATATCCTAGCAAAAGAAAGAAGCATGACTATGGCACACTAGGACTATACAAGAAAGTATGACTAAGTTCATAAAAGAGAACATGATTAGGATATACGACATATATAGGAAACCATAGCTAGCAAATACTCAAGAAACCGGTTTCAACATGCCAACTCTGACGATGCTTAATGAGCTATCACATATGCGTCATCCATAATCTCTTGAAAAAAATTTCATTTCATCAAAGTAGGACACAGCAAAAAATAAAACTTGCAGAAATAAAAAAGCTTTAAACTCTCTCACATTTACACAAATCTATATCAAGTTCACTGTCAATTAAAGGTCAGGCATGATTGTATTAGTAGCTGCATGTGAAGCAGCAAGAAAAAGAACTCTTTACACATAAGTCTCATACTGTGCTGCGGTAAACATAACTTTCAAAATAGATACACAAGAATGGTAGAGAATGCTGAGGAAAATAATAAACCTTAATTATTCCCTTTTTTTCTTTGAAATTCTTTTCATGCTTTAGTACCTTCAACAATCAATGCGCGTATATCTTTCTATCTCCTTCTTGCTTTATGATTATGGCACTTTAGAAGAACACAAAAAATATAAAATAATATCTTTCATTCACTGTTATGGCAATATATAATCATCGTCGTCATCATCAACATCGCTCGTTGTCGAGCTTGCCATTGTCATCATCTTTCATTTTCATTTATATTTTTTTTGCTTTCTTGTTTTCTTGTTATTTCTCCTTTTCTAGAATCTCTTTTTTTATTATTCACCATTTGAAAGAGTTAAAAGTCTTTATATGTGTAGCATAAATATATGTATACATAGATTCATATATGCGCATAGTTGAAGAAAAACAAGATTTTCAAGTTTCTCAAATTGCATTTTTAATTCTACTAATGCACTTCGGATGGATATGAAATCAACAAGTTTCTCTCCTCTTCATTAAGTGTCTTCATCAGAACTTAGTTTTGCATCTTCAAAAATAAAGCTGTTGTACTGGATGTTGAGGTTATTAACGCAGTTTTTATTACGACAGTTTGCTTACTTTCTGTTAATTATGTTGTTGGGATTTAATGAGTGAAATGTTTGCGGAATTTTTTTGATGTTATTGTTGAGATTTTATGATCGGAAAGTTAAAGAGGAAATTGTTTAATATTTTAGATACTGAAAGTACTTTTGATACAAACCTTTTCTAGACACACGAATTTGATGCGAATTTACTAATTTGCTAAACGCATTTTTCATGCAACCTTTTTCTAAACACACTTTTGATACGAATTTCTAATTTGCTGAACGCAATTTTTATTCAACCTTTTTCTAAACACTTTTTTGATGCCAAGTATTAGTAGCTGAATGCATATTTGCTGCAAAATTTTAGTTGCTGAATGCATTTTTGATGAAAACTTTTTCTGAACACAGTTTTGATGCGAATTTTTAACTGCTGAATGCACTTTTGATGGAAACTTTTTATTTTCTGAACACACTTTTAATGCAAAAATTTTCTAAACGTACTTTTTCTGAACACACTTTTGATGCGAATTTTTTTCCTGAAAGTTGTTGTTTTATACCTTTCATCAGTTTCTTTATTTACAATAAAATTAAAAATAAAACTGTTTTTATGATTCATTTGCCTCATTTCTTAACTTTTTGCTCAAAATATCATGATTAACTATTCGGCAAAAATCAATTTTAACAAGCAATTTATATCAAGAAGATTCTAAACCAGCATCATTACAATCTTCATGTTATGGACCACCAAGCTTAACTCACAGTTTTTTTTCAAACCGTAAATAATGCGCCATAGCGAATGATACAGCATAAAAATTCGTTCCACAAAATTACCCAAAAGTGATTAGACAAATGCATTAAAAATTTCTGACAAAAGTGCAATTAAAAGCTCTTCCTAACTTCTTTCTTGATGATGAAGATATTTTCCATTTATTATCACAAAACTAAAGAATTTATGCAAATAGGAATTTCAGGAGATAAAATCACAGGAAGATTTGCAGCTTTTATCATTTGTACGACTTTATGGCTTAGTGAATATTTAAATCTATGTGCATATACGAGCATCAGAAAAGAAGAGAGACTATAAATTAGTAGAATACACGCGTTATGTTGTGTATCACTTTTTTC
This sequence comes from Chironomus riparius, assembly GCA_917627325.4. Lineage (NCBI taxonomy): Eukaryota > Metazoa > Arthropoda > Insecta > Diptera > Chironomidae > Chironomus > Chironomus riparius. The sequence continues at coordinate 46,188,992 of OU895877.1, forward strand.
ATTCTTTTCGAATAACGATATGAAACAGTACCGGGATTAAAATTGAAAACTATTTTGCGGTTTTCAAAATATGGTGAAAAAAATGTTCATCTTTCTTTCTCATCTCTAAATTGTTCTCAATTCTTTTTTTACTCTGCCATGCCACAGCAACACGATAATAAATATAAAGAGTAACGGACGAGTTGTTACTGTATTTAGTATTCATTGAATAAAAAAGTATTTTGGTCAGAGACGTGTGATAAAACTATGAATTTAATCACATGTGAAACCCTCAATTTTTTCTGGCTTCTCATCAATCAATAAATTCAATTTTGCTCTTTTTTGGGAACGGGTAGCGATTAAATCAAATTTTTTAGGCTAGTTTCCTAAAAAGGTATGAAAATTGATGGATGATTTTGCTCGCGTCTGATTTTGGCATGAGAAAATTTAACGGTTATCATTTTTTGGGTAAATATTTGAGGTTTTGGGAGATTTATTGGGATTTTTTTCGCTTCAGGAGTGAGTTCAGTGAGAAAAATTGAAGCAGAAATTTTGTGGAATTTTATAAAGATGCAAGATTGTTGGAAGAATTTTTTTGCATCCTTTTTACTTCTCAGAAAGTGTTTAGCATCTGTTTTACTCCTCAAACAAGTTTCGCATCAAAAATGTATTCAGTAAAAAAATCCTAAAAATTGAAGCAAAAATATTTCAATACTAATTTTGAATGAAACTAAAGCTATAAATCTGATCATATAATCAAAAATGTTTGCATCAAAAGTGCATTCAATAAAATTAAGTTTGCTTCTTAAGTGTGTTCAGTGAAAAAAAATGACGCGAAAATATCTTTTCAAATAATCTTATTTAAACCTCAGGAATTTAAATAAAACCAGATCAATCCAAACATTATTTTAAAATTGAATATTTTCACTTCAAAACGACATTCACAGAATTATATTAACCTCAAAAATATGATAATCAAAAATTCTTATTGGCACACCCACAGTCGCCCAAATTCAGTCATTAAAAAAACTTCAAGAATATTAATCAACGATAAATTTGGAACAGCAATTGAGATAATATGAAGTTATCAGTGGTAACAATAGGAACGCTAATCATTACAAATGTCTGTTCTACATTAAAACAGTTGAAACACGATTTTCAAAAAATGAAAATTGATAATAAAATTTTTTAAATGTTTTAATTATTCCAGAAAAAAAAACTTTTTCGATTCTTCTTGTTACCAAATTTTACTTGATGCTTCATCAGATAGCAAGTAACAAGCAACACATTGTCTGCTTTTACGATATTTTGAAGTCGAATTGATTTCGAAAAGAATTTCCTTTGTGTTTGATTGACACTATTACGGAGGATTATTGTCATCGCAATAATATTTTTCTTTCTGATCGTAATATTTATTGCATGATAAGATGTTATTGCACTGAATAAAAATATCAATTCTCTGTCCTTTTTTTGTGACCTAGATTGAGTCATATCATTCCGAATTGCACTTAAATTTGATAGCGGCATTTCGAATGTACATTCCAGAGAACATACTACGTAGATTGCTGTTGCTGATAGAATTTATATAAGAATACTAAATTTAATCGTTTCTATAGTAATCGAGATTTAAGGAGAACATTCACTTGAACTGTTTCGTTGCATAGAGATTCTGAATGGATTCTTGAAGAGAAGTTATTCATTTTAATGGAATCTTTCCTCTTTGCTGCATTAACTCGTCAAAAATAGGAGGAGATAATCTTACTTTTTAACCCTAACATTTATCTACTTGAAATTTATGTTTTCTAAAATTCTATTTTGATTTTGATTTCTTTGTTTTTGGAAATTTTAATTGTAGCTTAATGTGGTTTCTGTGGAATAGCACGAATATCCAGAATTCTTTATTCTTTGTGTAAAAAGTTCCTTATAATCTTTGAATTTTAAATTGTTGAATCCAACTTTAAGGCATACAATAAAGCTTGAATTTGGCTTAAAAAACAATAAAGCTTTAAGTTGACTTTAAGCATTTTAAATTTTAATTTGATTGTTTACATCAATTTGAAATCAATTGGAGCTAAATTCTTGAATCAAAGAAATAAAACGTGTTCGAAAGTACATTATATGCATCAATAATTGCTTAAGGAACAAGAAACAAGAAAAACAAGCTTAAGAAACAAGAAAATAAAGCAGAATTTTCTGAGTAATCAAGAACAACTTCTCCACAGACATTCAATAACCTCCAGTACTGATCTAACCCAACTAAACATTGAATTTCACACCAGAAAGTGAAGGTATTTGATAACATTCACTCGTCAAACATTACACAAGACATAATCATTTAAATTTGAAGAAAAAAACATACAATCGACGTGACTAAACAATTAGTGAGCTTTCACTGCTTTAATCTTAGATCTGAAAGTATCAATAACACAGAAAGGCGTCATGCTTAATTACAATGTGATAAATTCTTCTACTTAGTATACATATTTCCACGATGACGGTAGTTTGGAAAATATTCTCTGAATGAGAGTACAAATGAAACCACAAGTAGATTATGATCATGATAATGGTAATGATGAAGTAATTAAACAAGCTTTTTAAATAGTACATTTATATAGAAATTAAAAGAACAATTTTCCTTCTTCCACACTTAATGGGTTTCTTTTTTCGAGCAATATTTTTGTTTCGTCTGTAATGACTGAAATTGAACAAATGTTTTTGCACTTAAAAGTTAATTTAGTGCCTCGCAACAATCTTTTTTTCTGCCCGATATAATTTTTCAAAAAGTCATAAATTATGGCACTTAAAAGTAATAATAAATTCAACAGATGAATGAATCGATGATCAAGTAGTTAATACTTCCAAGTCATTGCTTTATAAGTTGCAATTTTACCTGAAAAACGAGAATAAAACTTTTTCCTCAGATTCATTTTCAATTCATTTCGTCTGCAAAAAGCTCACTTCCTTCTCATATTTATTTTTCAATTTTCTTCAAAAATCATGAGCAAAATACATTCCCTAACAAATGCTCTTAAGTGAAATATAATAAATCAACAGATGCAAACAAGAAAGTGAGAGAGTACGATAGATGGAATGAAAGAAGTCTGAACCGAAGAAGGAAATTTTTTTGTGTAGTTTTTTTCATTCTTCCTTCTTCATATCTTGCTTGCTTGTACAACAAAAGCAAATGCTGAGTGTTGTGATGCAGAAACCATAAATAAGTTAAGGGGTAAAGGGAAAAAAAAGAGTCGAAGAATTTCTTCCGAGCTATGCATGATTTGAATGGTTGATTTTTGGGGATAAAACTCATACGTTTATGATACAGAGGATTTATAGATTTAAAGAATAGTCGTTTGAGCTTAATAAATCGTTTATTTTGATTTATTAACAGTTTATTCTTTAATTTTAAATTGTTTTGAATAAATTTGAACTTACAATTGCTGGTAAAAATTTCAAAAATGTGAAATCTGACACGATTTTTTAAATTTTTCATAGCCGTTAGTAATTGACATGAGTTTGAAAATTCGAATTTCAAAAATCCGGTAAAAAAGTGACCAACCAACAAAACAATCTGCAAATCGAGTTAAAATTCTTCTTCCAAATTCTTTACACTTAGCCAACACTTAACAGCCAAAGCAAATATTTGTTCAGTCCATTTTACGGTGGAAAATTTTTGTATAGCCCAGACCAAAAGCCTTGATAAAAGGAAAAGAAAAGAATATAAAAAAAGATGTAGAAGGGAAAATTTACAATTCTCATCCTTAACCTCCTTTTTTTCTTGTTCTCTTCTTTTCATTCTTTTCAGAATCATAAATCTTATATTACTTTGGATTTTATTATATATCTGCCACATATATTTTATTATATCTATACACGTCTCACTCACAGTGTATATGTGTGTGCCCAGGTCAAGTGATCACTAGAGCTTTGACAAGCACTAATAAGCAATTGAACAAACGGAAGTGGAAATAAACTCTTGAGCAAAAGATAAAGCACAACAAGCTAAAATGGATACAATTTATAGTAATAAAAAATATTTACAAAACCTCAGTGCCGCAGATTATTACAGAACAGGCACGATGCGACCGGTAAGTAATAACTCATTATGTTGTTCCAGATTTATTTTCTCATATATTTTGATAAAACGCAGTAGTTTAACGAGCATTAAATGGCTGATGATTAAGAGTCAATTAGTGTACTAATTTTCATCTAGAAAATTATTCCTTCCATTTTATTCTGGGTGGAAATCGAGGGGGGAAACAACTTGATGGGGAAAGTTTTTGATAGAAAATTTCACTATTTTCTATTAAAACATTAAATTAGAGAAAATTTTGGGAATTTCCCGTCAAAAGATTTCCCCGTCAGGTTGTTTCCCCCCTCGATGGAAGCAAGAAAGCATTACACATTCAAAAAAATTGGGAAACATCCTCCAGCTCACTAATTAAAATAATTGAGTGCTTTTTATTGTTTAAAACCATATTTAGAATCGCTGTTTGGCATGCTTTATGATTCAGCAAAGCTTTCCGCAACTGCAAACTTGTTGCATGGTTAAATCTATTCCATACATTTGCACAAATATAAATATGTACAAAATATATTGTACTACGTACGATTCTTTTTTTGTTGTTGCTGTATATCCAACATATATATCAACACTATAAGGGAGAGAAAAATGCTGTGAGCTGAAAGATGAAAAAAAAAAAAACTAGCGCAATGGTTTTTTAATTAATTTTATTTTATGGTTGCGGCATTGCGATTTGATAAGCTAAAGCGAGAAATTTTTTATTTTATGTTGCATTGTTATTTCATTCCTCCCGCTCATTCGATTCCATTTTTACACATTTGTGTGATAAAATTGTAACCATCTTACTCAGTTTTTCTGTGTTATCTTTTGGCTTAATGGCTTACAGAATTATTCTTGCTATTAAAATAAACAATTTTTTTTTGATGCTGATCCGGCGTGTTAATGAATGTGGAAGTTTATTAATATTTTAAATTTTTTTCTGGTTGGTGGTCTTAAGTTAAATTTAACTTTCAATATTACTTGCATCGCTGAGTCTTAGATTAAGTTAACAATTAGCAGTGGTTTACGAACAGTGAAATAGTATCAGAGGTCTAAATGGTTGAGCGTTCGCGAAACATGCCAAAGCTCCTGGGTTCAATCCTAGGTCAAGTAAAGTTTTAGAAGTACTTTTTGGGATTGTTTACTTATTATGTTGTGCAAAAAGAAATTACTTTTTTGACCCTCCCCCCTCCCCCCCCTCTTCCCTCTTTGTTCCAAAATTTGTATGGACTCTTTTCCTTAGTTTGAAATGTTCAAAAATCATAGACCACCCCTTCCCCCCTAAAACAGCGAACGTAATGAAGCTTGCTAGTGGTTTGACTTCAATTTGTAGTTCTATGGTCTTTGGATTTGCTATAAGATAATAAGATTGTTCAAACGAGAATCAATCTCAAGTTGACAAACTAGCAACAAAGAGTTTAATGTGGATTCTGAGTAGGACTCGAACTCATGTCATATTGCCACTAGTTCTGTCTGCTGAGCAATTGCTACTTCTCGACAATATAATAAAATTCAACTACTAATTGAGAATATCGATCTTATATCAAAATGCATCCTTAACTTCACGCCTACATTGCTCTATCAAAGGAAATAAACTCGAGAGTGCAGTTATTAAATCACAAAACAATTCACATGATTGAATCCTGCAGCCAACAAACAAAACAAACACACAAAATGCTCCCTAGCTTCCACCACCGAGAATTTCATGCTAGTTTTCATTTGTTACATGACATCGTCATCATTTCATTTCACAATGTGCAATGTGTACATACATCACCACTCTCTTATAAATTTATTTTTATTTTCGCATATGCATTGTGTGAAAATTGCATAACAATATAAATGAGTGCAATATGCGGTGATATGAGAGTTCACATTTGATGTGAATGAAAATAAAATCAGGGAAAATAAAACTTTACGGCTACCTACACACGTAGATCTATAATTGATTGTCGATTTATTTTTAATTTAATTTCATACGGTATTTTATCAGAGTAGTGAAATAATAATAATAAAATGAAATTAAATAAACAATCAATAAAGCTTGCGGTTTTTTTTTCACGACCCATATTTTCATACATGCACAGAGTCTAGACTTTTTGAAATTTCCAATTAAAGAAAAATGCCGGTGCTTAATTATTATATCGAGATATCTTCGTATTAATTTACTTACTTAAATAAAGATAGATTAACTGATGATGCCTATTATTATCGCACAATATTATTGTTATTATAAATCGGAATCAAATAAGAAAGTTGGAAATATTGTAACACTTTTTTTAGTTCTTCTCTCTTTCCATCTCCTTCCTATTTCCAGTTCATTTTTGCATCTCATTCTTAGATTAACCTCAATTAGTGTTTTTTTTTCCATTAATAGTGAATAGAAGTAGCACTTACTAGCTTTATTTTAAATTGCAAAGAAATGAGAACAAAATGTCATTGAAAGTGAATTTAGATCGCATTCGTTTTTAATCTTCTTACTCGCTTAATTACAGTCTTGACCAATTTGCTCATATAAAATGTCAGAAAAGAAATGAAGAGTGGACGAGCGACTTTTCATTTTTATTTAAACTTCGTGATTAGGTTAATTGTGGGAAACTTTTAATTTTCTTTTTTTGGCGAAATTGTTGTGGACTTGAAAAATTGAAAGACTATTAGATTCAATGGGCTGATCTCGCTTCCGTTCAGAAAGACTTGTGAATTTTTTTGAGGCGGTGTTTTAAGGCTTTGATGAATGTGTGAAATTGGAAATTAAGTGTTTGATGATTTATTTTGATATTAAGGAATCAAATTTAACTAAGGCCTAAAGGGTCATTTACTTATGATGTCCGTTAAAAACAACTTTTTGAATAATCCCTCTTCTATTCGTACCCTGTTTTATCGTTATAAACTACTACTTGTTACTAAGCTACTAGTGAGCCAAAAAAATCACTTTTTTATTCTTCTAAGCTACTAGCTTATAACGAAAAAACAGGGTGTGTCACAAATTTTGTATGGAAAAAATTCTCTTGTTTGTGCTGTCACAAAATTCTGCCCCCCTCCCCCTAATTCTCGGACGTCATAAGTGAACGACTCCTAATGTGAACAATTCAAGTTCGACAAACTTATCAAAAATCTAAGGGTGTTAAAATATGCATGTTCGAAAAATTTTAAATATCAAAAACCATCACAATTTTTATTCATTTTATTGGTTTTAGCTTTATTAAGTTCAATTATAATTGATTATGTTATATTACCATCTAAACTTTAAACATAACTTGTACATTTTAAATGTTCATTTTTTCCGAATTTTCGAAAGTTTCGAACATGTTTGCAGGGTGTGAAACTTCGAATTTTGTGTGACAGACAGACAAACAAGCACTTTTTACAACTTTTCTAGGCAACTGTAATGGTCACAATGTCTTAAATTGTTCACATCAGATTAGGACTTAGGGGAAGAAACTTCAACTGTGAAGAAAGTTAAATGACCTCTTGGAGCAAATACTAAAATTCGCTCAAATCTGTAGTACTTACAATCCTTATCCCAATTTGAAAATCACATCTCAATGTCAAAATTCTCAAAGCATGAAAAAGATCTCTCGACTCAAAAGTATCATATTCAATAAATCCAACCTTCTTTCATGTGAAAGACAGCGACCCGTACCAAAATGTTCGGGTAAATCCAATATTTAAAGAGCTGTTCATAAATGACGTCCGAGATTTTTAGACTCTCTTGCCCCTTTTTTCACAAAATTTGAATGGATTTTTTTTTCTTCTTTTTTTGAACTGTCGCAAAATCCTAAACCTCCTCCCACCACGCCAGACGTCATTAGTGAACGGAAGCTTCTTTTCAATTATTCATCATTCTATAAAAAGAAGGCATGAATAACGTGTCTAGAAAGCTATTCATTTTCTATTTAATTTGCCAATAATAAGCTTACAATAGTTCCAAGAACTGACCAAATGAAGCATAATCAAAACGAACTTGGAGGCTCAAGTAACATACAAAAGCAACACAAAGTGTATAGAAAAAATGTAATTAAACGTATTCTTAATGCCATTCACATGTTATACCAAGTAAGAAGATTTTCATAAATTGACGTTAAATGGAGAATTTTCGTTAATGAATGAGGTGGCGTCGCTTCACATTACACAAAGTAATTGCCATCAAGATATAATTTACGCATTGATAAATGCCTCGTCTCACTCAATAATGACTTATTGCTCACATTAAACGTGATAATAACGTAATTTTGAAGGATAAATAGCTCATAATATTATTAAGTTTGATACTCCATCTGTTATAGATAGATAACCACATTGTGGCAATAATCATGATTGCCACTCCATTACCTTCGTAATCTCTTCAAGCTATCCAGCTTGTTCTTTCCAATTTTTCATAAATTTCTTTCTTATTTTTTTGAATCACCGCTGAAGATTTTCACCCTACAATCAATAATCTATAAACAAGCAATCAATTATGATAAAAGAAGAGAAACATTAATTTTAAGGATACATGCAGCATGTCGTACACTCTTTTCTTTCATTCACTTTGATTGTTCACATTCTTGAATCCATCAATCTCAATCAAATTACATTTCAATTTGTACCTCGAAGTTCTTAAGCAACATGGCAAGAAAAAAAAAGTAGCTATAACAAATACAATACACTTCAACTTCCTATTTCGCTTTTATTTCATTTATAGTATTTCAAAACATCTTTTTTTCTTTGTTTAGCGTACATATGCGATGTAGCTACTTACTTATTTACCTTATGTTTACATCGTGAATGAATACCGTGATCATGCTGTGGGCTACGGAGATGGAAATTGTGTTTTTTTGGGGGGTTCGTTTAAATTTTTTAACGGGATTGGAAATTACAAATTCTGTAACGGATTTAAAAATTTCAATATTTTGTAACGGTTATAAAAATTTTAAAATTTTCTGGTTGCAAAACTTAAAAGTTTTACGACTGTTTTAAATATTTAGCGAACTTTAAAGCATTTTTGAGTCAAGTTTGGATATTAAAGCCTTGCATTTAAGTTTTTTACACACAGTTAAATTGTATAACAGCTCAAATTGTAAGTTTCAAATTTAACAGTCAAATTATATTCAAAAATAAATTCTGTAAAATTCAAATTTTCTTTTAACGGATTTTTCCGAACTTTCCTAATCCTGCCAGGAAAATAAAGTATTCTTTTATACTTTTTTTTTATTTTGTGAATGAAGAGAGAAAACTTTACTTCAATTTCCCTCGAGAAAAGTCTCTTTTCTTCTTTTTTTATTCATTGCATATCAATCTAGCTCTTTATCACCTCCTTTTGTAGGTATGAATTGATGCTTTCGATACATATATCTTTAGATCAAGTGAAAAGGAAAGTGAATGAGAATAAAAGGCAGGCAGGCAGGAGAGAGAGAGGGAAAACAATTTACATTTTGATATTCATAACACAATTTTTTTTCTTTATTCTTCGACACGTGATAAGAATAAAAGTTCTTCACTGGTTCTTCATATTGTTTTTTTGTGTGTAAAAATATGAGGGAATGATGAATTAGGGGTGGCTGTTGATAAGCAGGAAAATCATCTAACCGATGATTATTTGAAAATTGAGGTTTCCTTTGTCTCACACCCCATCCTTCCTTTTCTTTGTTAATAATATTTATCTCAATCTCAATCTTTCATGTAATAAAATTCATTTACCTTTCATAAATCTCTTAAAAGGCTCTTTTTCCTATTGAGTGTGTTGTGCGTTCGAGCACAGATTTATTTTTTACCGTATATGTATGTCTACCTTCCGATTTTTCTTCTCATTTCATTATTATTATGCATGTTGTTTAATTTTTTCTATGCACACTTTTGGGTTTATTGGAAATATGTTTTGGCTAATTTACTTCTGCCGGTTTGAGCATCTTGCTAGTTGAATGAACTTTTTGTGGAGTGTTCATGCGATTTTAAAAGTTTAATTAACTTTGATTTGATGTGATGTTGCACTTTTTGGTTATAGCCAAGAGTGTGGAACTGATTATTTACATTTTGATCATTTTTGATCAAGGCGTGGAAACTATCCCAAAAATATTCAAAATAATCTCTGAGACTGTATGCATTAGAATTGAGATATCCCATCATATTCTGAAATTACACGTCCAGTACACTAAGGATACGTTGGGATACCTTTATTATCATGCAAACATGCTCAGGAATTTTTTGAATATTTTTGGGATATGTGGGACAAATATGATATTTGGGATAGTTTCCACGCCTTTTTTTTGATTATTTTATCAGTTTTGCACCTTGACTCGAATAGCACAAGTCGGTTAAATAAATAGAAATCCAGCGCCTAGCTAGTATGACTATATCATAGTACTGGCTTCGATTTAAATCCAGAACCATGTCAGAGTCACACCGGCTAGGTACCGAATTTCTATTCGATTAACCGATTTGTGCTATTCGGGATGGTAATAGCTTTATAAACTCAAAAGATCTACTTTTTGGGATTTTGTTAAATTGTTTATTTTTGGCTCTTAAATATACTTAAGAAAATCTTATGATGATAACATTTATTAATTTGCAAATTTTACTTGTGAATCGGAAACAATGAAGGTGGTGCTTAACGCCAACATGTAAACATAAAACTCAATTTTCATAAAGTTTATTCAGATTTGTTGTCTAAGGAGTGATTTATGCTTTAAAATGAAGATTAGATTAAATTTAGTATTATTCAGACTTAGCAGATTTCTTAAAAACCTAAACTGAATTTACAAACTACAATATTGATTTAGAAATTCCTCAATTCTTCTCTAGACTCTATAAATCACAATCAATTCAAAAAGCCCACCAAAAATGATTCCATCCATAACTAGCTCATCAAATTCACCAAAGAATTTGCACGACGCGCAAAAATAGTTCACAAAAGAAAAAATCTCCGAGGCAAGAAAGTTAATGGAACTTGTTCCAAATTCCAGCTAGAGTATGAAAGGTCGTCACGATCTGAATAAATTTTCTGAACGAATTCTTAATCTAATAACTTTTTATTTCAACAATCAAGTGTGTACAGCAAAACTACTTACATTAAACGGTTTTGAATTAATTTAAAGCTACAATTTGAATTGTGAGTTAACAAAAAAGCTTGTTTTTAAGAATTCGAATCAATTTTTCGGTTTGTTAACGTAAAATGCGTCACAATAATATTTTAGTCTTAAACCTTTTTTCGAAGAGATTTTTACCATTCACAAAAGAAAGTGATAAATTTTTTATTGACATAAAGTGCTTGCGTGTAATTTCGCCAAAAGCAATATATTTATCAGCCGCCCAATTTACGCCAAAGCTAAAAGCAGCGCGAAAATAACGAAAGAGTTCTTTTCTTTTTTTTCATGCATCATAAACAAAAAAAAAATAAGTAAATATATGGCCTTATATCTATGTAGATAGCACCATATAATGTTGATAAATTTCACTTAAATAACTTTCTTCGTTTGTGATGTTCTCTCATTTTCTTTTACCCCGGTGTGTCTGGGATACATACAATTTCCCCGTGTGTTTGTGTGGTGGCTGTAATGTGGAATAAATTACCAACATTCAAAGCACTTAAAATGAAAAATAACACTTTTCCTCGTTTGAAGGTAAATGTATCATTCAGCAATTTTTCTTAACACGCATGTTAATGCTCTCTTCGCTAGAGGTAACCTCTCCCGTCATTGAAGATACCTAGCGTATATCCCAAAGTGAAGTTATATCACTTTATCTACTCGAAACTCAACATCTTGTGTCTCACGGAATAATTTTCTTAAAGTAACGAATAAATCACAATAAAGTGAAGAGTGAGAAGAAAAGTCTTTATTGAAAAAATTCTTTGCCTTGCTTCCTTGACGAGACTTTTTTGCTTTCTTTATATTCGCTAGAGCATAGACAACAATCCGTCACATGAAATGGTTGAAGCTTTTGTCAGCCAAGAAGTTCTTATGTTTTAGAAATTCATTTGTAGTCGATTCTTTCGAATTCTTGTTCGAAATTTTATTTTGAATTCTTGTTCGAATGTTATTTAAAATTCATGTTCGAATGTTATTTCAAATTCCTGTTCGATTATTATTTCGAATTCTCATTCGAATGTTATTTCGAATTCTTCTTTGAATTCTCATTCGAATGTTATTTCGAATTCCTGTTCGAATGTTATTTCGAATTTTTGTTCGAATGCTAATTCAAATTCAAAATATAAACAAATAGAAATTTTGTACAAATTCAATCATTTTGAGTAAAAAAGGCATGAATACAATACAAATAGCTATTCAAATGTAATTATTGCTGTTACTTTAAACAGCTAATTCTTATCATTTTATAATAATTATCGCTTCAATCTTGCAATTAATCTTTTTATTCCAACTGATTAAATTGGCGCGAAAACTAGTGAATCCAAAACTAGCGGGAAAACTTTTCATTCCAAATTCAAAATTCACATAGAAATCAACATCCATGACATTCTTGACTGACAGCAGATATCAAGCACACACACAAAAAGTATGTAAAGAATAAAATGCGGAATAAAAAAATTGAGTTGAAATGTGCACATCAAGAAAATTTTGGTGCGTGTAGTTGTGCTTCTCATTTCATTGCATGATATCATCAGTTCTAACTTGATATAAATGAAAAAAAAAATAACATTCTTATGGATTTGACGTTAGGCTGTATAACTGTTTATAATATTACTTGATTGTTGTTCATATTTGGAAGCAACACACAAAAAAACAGAGAATTGAGAATGAATAAAAGAAATGCTTTCCATTTTTATAAGCTTTTTTGTGAATTCAGTTATGCAATATCACAATATACAATCGTTCATATTTAAATATCAATCAAAATAATGTTATATTGTTGAGTTTATTGATTGCAATAAGCTACGAGCAAAAAATTGGACATTTTTGTGTTGTTAAAGTTATAATCGGTTGTTGATTTTTGCAATAGATTCCTTTAGATTTTTTATGAACTTTATTGGATCATTTTCAATAGCTTTTGTAACTCTTTACCAATTTCCTATTTTAATGAATTTAATAGATTCTTTGAAATGTGAACATGCTGTTAAAAATTGTGACTGACATGAGCACAGAAGGTTTTGTAGAGGAAATCATGAAGTATGAAAGGAAGTTAAGGAGAATGGTGAGCAAAATTGTGGCACAACATTCTTGATCCATAAGATTGACGAGATCCAATTCTATCTTAGGATTTAACTTAACATTTAAAGGTCTGTATTGAGTTTTGTAGCTTAGATCAAATTGAAATTAAGGAATTTGAAATCCCATAAAGCATAATAAATGGAATGGGCACTTAAATGTTGCAAAAAATCCTTAAAGGGCATCAAAAATATTTTAGAGGACAAAAACTATTGCTACGTTTTTTTTTAAAAAGACTCAAACGTTAACATTACATTCACACTAAAACAGCTAATTATCAAGCCCAAATCATCCAATACAAAAAGCTAATTTCCACCTAATTGAAAATTCACTCTTTAAAGCTCGTCTTTAAATGCACGATTAAAAAAAATTGAAATTTAAATCATCAGAAATTAAAAATCAGAACCTTTTCGTGAATCAAGTTAAACTAAAACAATGAGGCAAAAAATGTTTTTGTATTTTGAAGTTCACTCAAGAATTAAACAATTGAAGTGAAAATTGAGTGAAATAAATTAAACTGATTCATTTGAAATTTCAATTCTTTCTTTTTATAGCATAAACTCTTCATCTACTGTGTATATTTTTTTTTTCATCAAATTTAGCCTCATCGTCCAAAAAAGGCTTAATTTTTTTTACCCATAAAAATTGCATCAGTTATGCTTGAAAAATGTAGCGGTAAAAAAAAGTTTTGTTTATGAAGTGCAGAACAAAGTCATCGCAGAATTGTATCATTATGAAAATGGAAATAGTTTTTCTCATCACAATCTCGCTCGGCATTGTCTCTCCAGAGAATAAGCGAAGTACATAGCAGAAATATAGGTCGCATAACTCGAAAAATAAAAAAAAATTTTTGTTGCTGATGCAGTTGATGTTTAAATGTATGAAAAAAAGAAGAAGTGAGATGGAGTAAAACGCTTAATAAATAAATACGGAAGTGCAAATTTTTTGCAATGTGAATTTTCTCAGTTAACATTTAAGTTTATTAAAATGTTCTCTATGACTTAACGACTTGTGAATATTTATTTTTTATTCGTGCTCTTTGAGCGGATTTTATTTTGCATTATGCTTTTACTATAAATTAGCTTATTTGCATAGGTAGATTCAGAGGCATTTAAGTGCTATTTTAGTAACTATAGTGCAAATATTAGAAGACATTTTGTTTGGAAAATCGAGATTCTCCATTTTGGAAAATTAGTTTCCACCTGAACATTTTGTTGATCAATTTCAATCTCAATTTTCATTCTTTTACCATTTTGTTAAGTTAAAAGTATTTAAAAAGTGTGAGCAAAGCACTTTAAATCATATTTGAGCTGAAAATCAGCAAAAATGATCCAAATATGTTGTTTTAATACTTTTGACATTCAAAATTCAAAAAATCATTAAAACAAAATCTTTTAGTCAAGAAAGCTTTAAGTCAAAAGAGCTAGATAAATGATTCAATTCGAACATTAAGAATCTATAGAACAGAAATAATGACAGAATGTGACCAACCCTTGTCAAACTCAGGCTAATTGAGAGGATTGTCAAACTATTTCATTCCCAAGCCATTGCGAAAAAATTTCATCAAAGTAAAGTTTAATTTACCAGCTTTATTCTCCAAATATGTGTCCATAAATCATGCCTGTCCACTAGGGATACTCCGAAAACACAATAAACCCCCACCACATCATCAAAAAAGCATGGAAGTTCGTTCATCAGCCTTGATTTTTCCATTTTTTCCCTCGTTATATTCAGCACTACTCGGAATCAAGCTATAAACATCCCTTATTAACAGACGTATAAAGTTGAAATGAAAATAAATAGACTGTAGTTATCTGGGTGTCTACGTATATGAGAAAAAAAAACATCTCAATAACAATGATAACCTGAGACTTAATATAAATTCAATTCCTATCCTCTGTTCTGTCGTGAAACTCAATAACATATCAATTTTCTACTTTTATATTTTAGTGCGATGTGATTTTTCACTCAGGGGAGAATGAAGAAACAAACAGAAATAAAAATGAAATGAGAATAAGAAAAGAAATGAAAAAAGGAAGAAAACGTTCAAGCTTTTATCATCACTTTGCCAGTGACATATCGCATGTAGTTTCATGTGACATTTCACATATTTTGCGTGTTTCATTCAGCTCACCCCCTTTTATATATCAGTTCTAATATACTGCTGTGATAACATTAATAGATGAATGTTAAATAGGTATGGAATGGAATGAGGAGACACAGCAATCACACAAAAAAGAGAGTCTAACAATGATGATAAAAAATAGTGAATAAGAAGAGAAACTGTTTCAAGCGCATTTATCAAACAGGGAACGATAAGATTACATCATAGTCGTTTTCATTTGTTCACATTCCATTTTACAATCAATTTAACTCAAATGGAGGCAAGTGTGATAAGATTGACGATGTTTGCAATTAAAAAGCTACAAGAGCTTAATGACATGAATTGATTTTCGTGTAAATGGTAATTCCGAAAAGCATAAATATGTGGTTCATATCGATAAATTGCTTTAGATAAACTTTTTTACGTGATTCATAGCTTATTATAGTCCATAGAACAAGCAAAAACATTTTCGGGAAACAATTTTGTCGAAGAAAAAAAAAAGTTTTTTTTTTTGATGTGCGTATTTTTATGTTGTTGAGTATAATAAAAGCACGTAACTGAGTCACCCGAGCGGTATATTACATATTTTGGGATTTATGAGGAGTTGAGGTTACAATTATTGGCTTCTCCTCTTAATTTCATTATAATTTTATTTATTTAAAAATTGGTTTGTTTACGTTTCCACCTGAACATTTTGTTGATCAATTTTAACCTCAATATTTGTTGATTTACCTTTAAATTGAGTTTAAAGCACTTAACAAGTGTGAGCAAAGCACTTTAGATCCAATTGTTACTGTAACTCAGTGAAAATAATCCAAATATTCAAAAAAATAATTTTTATGTTTTCGAAATTCAAAAAATTATTAAAAAATCGGCACAATTCTCACAGAATCATAGGAACACAACATATCATGACATTTAATGTTTAAACCCTTAAGTAACTGACGAAGTTTAAATCACTGACATTTAGGAAATAAAGTTCATCTATTTGACTTTAGCACATAAAATTTCCATTAAATTAACCAAAGCAAACTCAATTTGTGGTCGGAATATTGTAAGCAAGTACGTCATACATGTCAAAATCACGTTTCACATGTGACGTAAATAAAGTTTCTAGATTTCCCATAATGAACTGAACTTTTATTCATTCTTGAACTCATTTTAGGTTGAAAATTGATATTTAGATTCCTTTAATAGTAATAAATATGAAGACTTTGGTATTCAGTACTTTAAGTTATTCTTGAAAATTCATTGTTTAAGGAATCTGAATCTATTTTCAAAGATCCTGAGGTTATTTGATGAAACGTCAACAAACATCCACCCTCGACTGTGTTAACTCAGAACTGAAGGATTGTTAATAAGTAACGTGTATTTAATGCTGATTAATGCTACGTGGGACGTGGGAGTCGATACAGGAGTTCTTGGTTGTCTGATAATATTTTAGGAGTATGAAGAACTTAGTTGTTTACTCTTACCTATGCTCTTGGATCTCGAGCTTTGTGATATTCAATTGACATTATTTGTGAACAACCCTTTTAATAATATCAAGTAATTATATTTTTCAACAGTCTGTTAACATTCTCAGCGAAGAATTATAAAATTTTCATAAAATACAAAAAAAAATAGAAAAAAAAAATCTTTCATATTTATAGCTTAAAGATTTTCTTCTTTCGAACCTACACTGATGCCTTTTCATTTATAATATAAATCAGTTAAGAAAGAACAATCCTATTTTCTTCACTCGAACGTCGTCGTGTATTAATTCTTCATATTTTCATGCTTTAAATGTAAGGCATTTCCATTTTATGCTGTTATCACGTGGATATTTGGAATAAACTTTAAAAATATTTCATTCATAAATGTCAAAGAATATTATTAATGACTGGAGCCTACATTTTCCCATTGTTGGTGAAGTTGGAGGGAGGAGGTGGCTTAGTAACATAAAGAAGTGAGAATGTTGACAAATTCAAAGTTAATATATGCAATGTCAGAAAAAGCTCACGAAGAAAATTTAATAATGTTGAAAAATTGATTTTTCAAGAAGAAACTAATTGGATTCTCGACGATATTCAGTTTCATATGAAAATGTTCTATTTGCACATGAATTCTTACTTTTTATTATGTTCTTCGTACCGTCAACACATTAAACATTGTTTTTTCATCAAAATAAAAACATAATTAATTAATGTTAAATGTTTCATTGCTATAGAAAGGCTGTCGTTTGTCGTGACTAATATCCATTGTTCTTTATTTTTTTGCCTAACGGCAACCAACCACTAAAGCATGTTATGTACGAATCTTTGTGTGTATATAAAGTAGCGGCAACAACAAAAAAATACGTAATTGAAAAACAGAAAAGAGTTGAGTTGAGTTTAAGCTAGGGGGAACATAGCTTTGTAAGGAAAAATTGTAACTTTAAAATTCTAATTTTAAAATCTCTTCCTTCTAATATTTCATCTTCCTAATCATTAGAGAAATTCAATCAAGATGAGAACAACATGATGAAGAATTTAACCAAGGGGATAACAACATGATGGATAAAATTTTTGATAAAGGAAATATCAATTCCCGATTTGCATCTAAATAGAAAATCAACACGAAATTTCCCTTCAAATTGTTTTCCCCTCAACCTCTCCCCTTCCAAAATTTCCAAAAAAAAATTTCCTCAAAGCTATTTCCCCCCTATTTTGAGTACAAGTTGTTTTAGATTTAATGAGCTAAGAATCAGTGCACACACATGTATACATATTGCGTAATGTCAAGTTCAATGCTGGGTTATGGGACATGGAGAGGTGGAATGAAAATGATGGGAGTGGAGTGTTGTTCGCTGTTTGACTTTTTCCTTAATAATATTTTCTTTTTGTTGCGTTTTTCTCAACGATTCATCACGTCATCATCGCACACAATGAGCGATAATTTACGTTCCTAAAGCTGCTGGAAACAGATTTTTATAACATTTTAGCCATTGTTTATGACCGAAAAGAGAATGTTTTTTCGTGGCTATAAGAATGGCCACAAATAAACAACTCATTAATTATTCTCGCGGCGTTCTTAATCAGTTTTAATTCTTTCACGATTATCTTTTTATATTATTTTCTCATTCCATGCAGTAAACAATAAATAAAAATGTTCAGTTATATTATTTTTTTTTGCTATGCTTTCGACAATCGGAACTACCTTCATTCTTATTCCATTCTATTATGAAATACCTGACTCTCTTTGTGAGGTATTTGAATATGAAGAGAATTTAAATAATTCACGTATGAATTCAATAATGATGATTATAATTATCTCATATATTTATTCTCTGACCTACCAACCTGAATATTATTCACAATGCATGCATGAATGCATTAATGTTATCATCCGCCTCCTCCCTCCTCCACACACATCATCATCATCATCGTGAATTTTTTTTAAAAAAAATTATTTTCAACAATTTATGAAGAGAATGTACGGGAAAATAAGCATATGAGATGAAGTTGTTCGCAAATGGCGTGCTGCTTAAAATGAGATTCTCTTCTCTTCGGATTCTAGGGCTATTAAGAGCAGCCCAATTGATAGTCATTGAACCACACTTTAAGGTATGACTGTGAATAGCTTGTCACAGTACTATTTGTCATACCCTAGAGACGAACTAACCCCTGGACTCTCAGTCTTCTTGAGGCCCTCAATTTGAGTAGATTCGATCTGAATAGAATTTTGTCTGGATAAATTTGAGGACCCCCAGCATAATCTAACCTTCAGACCCTATCCAAAATAGAAACCATCAAAAACAAACCAACTCCATGCACAGCAGGCAATAAAATAACAACAATCGACAAAAAATAGCAAAAGGAACAAAGCTAAGTTAAGGTTGACTAGATCGGAAAATTTATATAATGAAACCAATCGGAACGAGCATAAATTGTAAAGAAATCTGTTAAAAAAAATACAAAAGCTGTTAAACTTTTATCTATTCTCTCAGTTCCTTTAAAAGTAACATAGAGTAAAAAAAAAATATTTCTGTTCAGTTGCTGATTGTGTTCAATCAACTGTGCTATGTTATATATCTTTCTGGTGTTTTTCATCAGGGAATTTGAGAATTGCTGGATTCATTTTGTCTGGCGGAAGAGCTAGTTCAATAGCTTGATAGTGAATTAATTGGATGATGCGATGTCTTGCTTGCAAACTGTGCAGGGTTGAGGTTTGTGATCTGATAATGGTTTGTTATTGTTATAGACTGTTTATTAAGAACTTTAAAGGGTCTTTGAAGGTATTCGAACCGATGTCTTACAAAATGGAGGCTTACAGCCTTCCAATCTGTTCAGATTTAGACCCCTCTATGCTAAATACAGAGTTTACCTCTTAAAACAAGAGTGAGAGTGTTTCTAGTTCCTCACCAGAACTAAGAAACCCAAATAACAACCCTGAAAATTGTGAATCAGTTAAACCTCTAAGGGTTGTTTTATGACTTTCCTATCGTTACATCAAAAACTTGTTTAAAGAGTTCAAACATTGATCTCTCATATTTTTAGATTTGTTTGTACATGCTTGTCTCCAAAGCTTCAAGACTAGAAATGTTTAAAAAATATTGAATAGAGAATTTTTTGTTACAGCTTCGATTTCCAATCATGCCCCGGGGCTACGTAATAAGAATTTTAACTCAAAATCATAACTTTTGGAATATTTTTAGATCCACAGTCGTCGCCCACAATATGAAACTTAATGTGAATCTACGACAGAGAATCTCAAGCTAAAAATATTATTCCGACAAGAAATGGACCTTGTAATTTCACAAAACGTCATCTGCACTCGCTTCATACCATTCATGATAATCAGCAGTTATTCTAGACAGTAATTTTCTTTTAACTTTATGATAACAATTAAGCATAAGGTTACCGTTATGTCCATAAAAGGTACTATCTTCATGATGATCAAAAATATTGCGTCACATGCATTCGCTTAATTACATTATAGATTTTTTTAATGTTCCACTTTATAGGCTCAACATCTATTTCCATGCATATATGTACATTTTAATGGATACATACTTATGAATTTCGAGCTTATAATTACTCACTAGCCAGCTGTTACTCAGCTGGAAATGCGCAATTCTCACTTAATCGACGAAGATTTTTTCTTCCTCTTCTTTTTCTTATATGTCAATAAATGAAACGGTTCATTTAATAGGTTATATATGAAATCTCTCCTGTCTACTTCTTTTTATAGTTTCCATTGTATTTTATGGTAGTTGTCAGTTCAATTGGTTTTAATTATTCATTGGAACTATGTTTTTAATTTTGTTTAAAAAAAAAAGAAAGTAATTCTTAATCTTATTAACTTTCATTATTTGAGCTCTTTAAGACTCTATTTTAGTGGATATTATGGATAATTATGAGAGAGAATAACAATTGATGATGAGCTACCGAATTTTACAGATATATTAAAATTAATGTTAGATTTATTGCAGATGTTGTTAAGTACTTTTTAGCTGTAATGTAATAACTGCTTCTAGTTTTGGTATATTTGCCTTAGCTTACTTACTTACTTACTTCAATGACCCTACAAAACAATATGATCTATGGCCTTCCTCAGATGGCACATAAGCTGACTCTATCGTTGGCTACCGCTTGCAATTTTACAATACCAAATGCAATACTGTCTCTATCAACAGCCTCTTTCCATGCGTTCTTTGGTCTTATACGTGTTTTTTGCCATCTACCCATGCCCAGCCCATCGGACCTTATTTACTTTCTTCTTCTTTTAATTCTTTTAATGATATCAGCTTCTGTAAAAGGCTGATACAGCTCGGGATTACTCCTGCATTTGCCATAACTGAGAAGTTGAGTCGACTTGACTCTACTTGTCTATGTAAAATCCAAGTCGAGATCAGACTTTGGTGTTTCAAAAACTAAAAAAGCAATCAATGCACAGGCACTCAATTCTTTTTGAGTAAGGCGTACACACTTAAGAAGCTTCCAGAAGTTACGAAAGATAATAAATGATTTAAATTCCTTTGCAAACTCCAAAAGAGTAAATAAAACCAACTTAGCATTAGGGGTTCCAGAATTCCCGTTCCCGTAAGATTTCGGGAATCGGGAACGGGAATATTTTCGGGAATCAACAAAAAAAAAAGGTAAAAGCTACACTTACACCATGTATTTTATTTAAGTTTTTAAATCAAATTTCCGTTTGAAATTCAAATCTTTTTGGTTTTTGAACAATTCTTAAAGTACGATTTCAAGTGGTCTAGCAATCTACTGCGAAAAATTAATTTAATCCAATGTCAATTAAGTTTATTATTTTATAGACATCATACATTTAAAAAATATTTTTAAATATTTTTTCTCTTCGTTTTTCATTAATATATGTTTTTGATTTACAAAACATCAAATTTGAGTTTAATATTTCAACTCTTAAATTCCTTAAGGGCAATTCTACGAGTAAAGGGAACTGCAGAAATTTGCATTGTAAGTTTTCGCTACTTGCAAAAATTTAATTTTTTTTAATCCGTTATATTTCTTGGATAAAAATATTGTGTTTCTTTTTATAAAGTGTATTTCTCCATTATTGTTACGTTATTCGTTCTTAAAGTGTAAACTTTAAGGCAAAAAGAGGCATGAAAAACTAATTAAAATAAGTTTTTCCATATGTAAAGAATATTACAGAATAAAATTTCAACGGTAATAAGAAATCGTCAAGACAATTCTTCTGTAGTTTGTCAGTTAAAAAAGTCTATATAAATCCAATTTGTATCAAATATTCATACTATGTGCTTACTTGTGTGTGAACGATGAGTAATTGTTCAAATGTGAAGAAAATAACACAACATATGAAATGTTTTATGATGGCTATAAGTGCTGATCCTTAAAGAACCTAAAATATATGGCAATTTTAAAAACGAATTAGTAAAATAAAAATAAATTTAATTCTTAATTAAGATTTGCTGTTTAAATTAAAGTTTCATGATATCAAATTCACTTTCTCTGTTGGAAATTAGTCAGAAAAACTTTCAAAAAGGCTCACGTAAAGCCTACGTTACGTAAAATGATTAAGTAAAATCACATAACATTAAGTACTATGTTCCGTTCGCTCTTTCTCGATGTAAGTTAAAGATGGAAGTCGATGGACAGGTAAGAGAGAAGCTGATGCAAGATGAAGGAGGGATTAAACTGAGAAAGCAAATTTTTTGATGGTTCTTCTTTCAAAGTTGATCATATCAAGTTTAATTTCAACCAAGGAAATGAATCAATCGTGTTTTCATTCCATTACTGCTCACATTTCAGGCTTTAAATCAGAACAGTCCGAGATAGAGGCAAAAACGTTCTTTACCACACACCTGAGCATGAAAAAGAACCACAATTTAGGGTTAGGGTTAGACGCTTGTAATTAAGCTTCTATTGATTACAACCCAAATCATCAGAGGCTCATTTTTCACATTAAACTACACGATACGTCATTGGACCTGATGTAAGTCTAATGCTGTGTGTGAGAACAGGCATCTAGACAAAAAATTGCGAGTCTCTTTTACGAGCAAGCAATCAATGTCCTTGATGCCACTCTACATCAAGGATGAACCAATCAATAGCCACGATAGTAAGTCTCACAGGCAGAAACACATGACTCATAGGCTCGATTTACAAAAAAAAACAAGAACAGAAAAACTTTTTAAAAAAAGGGTCAAAAGACTTTGCTCCCTCAAGTTTTACCCCTCCTCATCTTGCATCGACCCCCCTCTGACATATTCAACGACTCCCACTCTTAATTTACATCAACAAAGGCTGACGAAATGTAAAACTCAATGCAATGCGTTTTTAAGTAATCATTTCACGTATTGCAAGCATTACGTACGCAATTGCAGGAAGTCAAATGGCTGATTTCATTAAAGAAAAGGAATTTGAAAATCTGAATGTGTTTCAGATGACGTAGATCAATTAAATTAAAGTCGCCCTTGAATGTCCTATTTATCAGTATACTTAGCTTTTTCTTCGTTGTCACTAGCCTCTTGCTTCTTTAATTGTGTCCTGGTTCCTTCAAGCTTCATCAATCTCACTTTCACTTCAATTTTACAGCTTCTTGAATTTAATTTTCTTAACTTTCAATGTTCACTCAGAAAATTTTTCATTTTTTTCTTCACTTTTAATTTTTTCATCACTTTTGGCTTATTTTCACTGTTGTTTCCATTTTAGCACTTCACTATCACTTTTATCTTGAACTCCACTTCTTTTTAAGCATTATTAATGTCAAGTTCCAATTTATTTGCACCGATTTGCAACAATATTTAAAAACACGTCTTTAAAGAATTAAACTGAAGAAAATTGTGAGAAAATTGAAAGTCAAAGGTTGCTGAGAAATTTGATCTTTTTTGACTGATTGTGATTTCACATTTTCTGTCGTTAATTAAGGGTGTATTCAGCTCCTATTCATGTCAATTTCAATCGTTTGTTTACATTTATTTACAATTGAGCATTTTTAACGGATATTTTGAATTTAATTATCTTGTTTCGGTAAAATTTTGAAAAAAAAAACGGTATTTCTTCATGTTCCAGTAAATAGCGTATGGGCGATTCCATGAAACGATTTATCTACAAATTTTTCTCCAAATTGATTTTTTACATCTTTAGACTATTTTACTGCAAATAAGCTTTTCGTAGGCCATTTAAAACATCATTTTCTACTTAATGAACTGAAATTTTCTTGCTTAAAGTGGTTAATTAAAGAATTATTTCAATCCTTTTGGCGTTACTTAGTAACACAATTGAAGAAAAAATAATTTGGAGACTCACTCAAAGTGATTTTTCTTTCCTTTTCGCAGATTGGTAATAATAAAGACTATCACAACTCAAAGATTGATAATAAAGCAACCAAAATCTAGCGTTATATTAACGCAAAAGTGCTTAATTAAGCTAAAATTTTAATTTCTATTTGACTTTAAAAAATGTTACTAAGTAGTGGAGAGATTTATTCCGTGAAAAAATACAAAATTCAAAATTTTAAAATTCTATTTTTTCAATGTATCTTTCATTAAAGTAATGTTTAACTAATTAGAATTACTCATTTTAGGATGAAAAATAGTTTAAGATGAGTAAAACATTAAGAAAATAAGAGTACAAAGAAATATTTGAATATTACAACATGACAACAAATTTTTTTCTTAAATTTTTTCTCCTTTTCACTTCTAATTTTTCTTTCTAATGCTTATAATTAACTTAAATAAGCTTAATTCTTTATGTTTGAGTGTAGAACCCAAAGCAAAACCTCTTAATTAAGCGAATATTTACGCTTAATTTTTATGAAATTTTGCAAGACTTTAAACAGTCATAAGTTAAATTTGAGTCTCTCCGCTTCTACCAAACCTATTCATCCTGAAATGATTCAATGTCCTGAACAGGATTGTTCTATGGATGTGGAACTGATGGATATGATCGAAAATTATCAAAAATATATAGTATTAATTCAAAATTTTAAAAGCTTTTTATTTAGGTTTTTAAATCAAATTTAAATTCTATTTGATTTGATTGTCAAATTGATTCTTTTGACAATAATTTCCGTTTGAAATTCAAATCTTTTTGGTTTTTGAACAATTCTTAAAGTACGATTTCAAGTGGTCTAGCAATCTACTGCGAAAAATTAATTTAATCCAATGTCAATTAAGTTTATTATTTTATAGACATCATACATTTAAAAAATATTTTTAAATACTTTTTCTCTTCGTTTTTCATTAATATATGTTTTTGGACCTTGAAGGTTGGTGTTAAATATATTTCCAAATGTAGCTAAACATAATTCACTAAATAAAAGCACTATTATTATTATTATATGTTTTTGATTTAAAAAACATCAAATTTGAGTTTAATACCAACATATATCGAATAGTTTTTTTTATATTCGATCATCATACGTTTAACTCATATATATCTTTAAATGAACTTGAAGTTTCAACAGTTTAAATTCTCGCAGCTGCTTTGCAGTGTATTATTATTTTATTTTTCAATTTTTGATTCATGTAATCAGTATAGTGTAATGTATTGTCTCTTCTTTCTCTCCTAAAGGTTTTTTATGCCTCTTCAAACAGTTTAAGTATTGTTTGAGGAGGCTTTTTCCTTTTTTGAGCGGAGGGAAGGGGAAAAAAAAGCATATATAAATAAAATAAAATAAATAAATAAATAATATTTCAACTCTTAAATTCCTTAACGTAGGTTTTCAATATTATAATTTTTTTTCTTTAAATTGGAGTTTTTTTCATTGAAAATACAAAATTAAAAAAAACTAATTTGAATTGTCGGTTTTTTTGGTATGAAAACGGGAATTCCCGGGAATATTCCCGATTTTAGAACCCCTACTTAGCATGAATTTATCAATAACGTATGTCCTCTACATTCAAATGTTAAAAACAAAAACTTTTCAAACTTCGGGAAGTTCCACAAGTGTTTACGCCTTGTTTTAGAGTGTCTGAGCCTTAAGCGAATCTAAAAACCTTTCAAAATGTAAAAACTAGAAGATTAAGAATAGATTCACGTGGTTAAAGATCCATTATTGACTACAAGTTCATTACTTTAAAAAAAAATCTATCGAGCAACTCAACTCAAAATGCTTGAGTCAGCTCCAAAAGGAAATAGACAATAACAAATAACTATTTTATCCAGTAAGTGCACATGCCACTTAACCCATATCGCATATTAATGCTTATAGATTGAGTAAAAAGCTACTGAAAAATACAGATAGAAAAAAAAAATCAAAATTCATAAAACGTAATGTAATCAATAATGATTCAATTTAAAAATAATAACGAATAATGAATGAATGGATAGATTAAAAAATATGTACAACTGGGGAGAACAACAAAAAGAGATTCTACAAAATGTACATAGAGTTATATGACAATTGTACATGAACTCAAAAAGCATTGTCAATTTGAATGTCAAACATGCATCATTGGCATGTTATGTTTTATCAATTTAGAAAATTCAATATTGCACACATTCCTATAAATGTATGAGAAATGCTTAGAGTTGCAACTGGCACAATCGATTTGAAACTAAAAATGTTTGCTATCATATTATCATTCCAATTGCAACTGCTGGAAAATAGCCAATAACTTTTTTTTTTATTATTATTATTTCTATTTTTTCTACTTCAATATAAAGGCATTAGTTATTATCAACAATTTTTTTATATTTATTTTACTAAAAGACTTCAGTTCTCATTTGTTTCAATTTTTTTTTTGTTTCAAATTGAGTGTGAGAGGAACCGAAGCAATATAATTGAGCACATACAAAAAATTTGATAAAATTATTTTTTAAATTGTCAAAATAGAGGAACAATAAAAAGGATTTTTAAAAATTGATTGAAACTATATTTTATTAATGAATGACTAATATTTGCAAGCTTAAATGAGATTTAAATTGAAAGCATTAATAATTTACTGTTAATTTGTCAAATGAATGAGTTCTATGCTAATTTTTAACACTAACAAATTAAATCTATGTGCTTAATTTATTTATTGCATTCAGAATATTTAAAATATTTACATTTAAAATTACAATTTTGTGTCATTATAATGAATCAACGGATGTTTTTGTGATAACACCTGACTTATGGCAAAAGTGGAAGTTGAAAATTGTCAGTTTTGTATCAATATTGATTTCGAAATTGGCAGTAATTTTTAAGTTTTTATTTCTCTTGGTCATAAATAAGCTATTGGAGAGTCACTAAGTAGGCAATGACTCCGTGCAACTTCTAACGGGAACCTTTGTGTCATTCGGTATTTACTCGGAGACAAAAGAAACTGAATTAAAAAGATACAAAGTCCCTTAGTCTTGTGTCAAGCTTCGTCTTAAACCAACCCCTAGCGAGACATACTAGCAAATTGCTAGTCTTTCTATTCTACAACTTGCAAATTTACTAGTTATTATTAAAACAACTTACTATTAGTAAGAAAGCAAATTACCATTTGAAATGTTTGATAAAATCTGCTTAAGTTCGAATGCTACGAAAAATCATCAAAAAAAGAATTTTTTGCGTCATAAAAAATTTTGTTCTAAATTTGGCATTTGCCATATACTTCACAAGAGCGCGCAGAAATCACCTTTATAAGCTCGATCCAAATTTGTATGTGACTTTCAATTTATTAATTATCTTCCTCAGGTTTGCGTGCGAGTCATTGACGTTCATTAGTGTTCGACTCAATTAAATTAAGTCTTTTATTTTTTTTTATAGTGTTAATTAACTTTACTAAGTGCACACTAATACTTTTACAATAATTTACACAAATAAGAAAAATCAAAAGAACACATAGAAATCAACGGTTATATTCATTTAATTTTTTTTCTAAATTTGCTAGTAAATTACTAGTTAAATTGTATGCGAATTGACTAGTCAATTAGCAAGTGAAAATGCTGGTCTTTGGCCAAGATTTGAACTTGGATATTTGCTAGTAAATAGCAAGTAGCAAATGGAAAGTTATCCAGTAAATTACTAGTAAATTTCTGCCGAGTTAACTCGGCCTTTGACAAATTCTTTTTTTTTGATCTTTTGTCATTTGAGTAAGTTTCTCATTTTTATTGAAAAGTATTTTTAATATAAATAGAAATGGATACTCACTTTTTGTTGATACTTATAAGTTTTAATGGGTTTGCGATTTCTGCTGTTTGATCGCTTTGAATGTTGCAGTCTTAATCGTGTAGTTCAGTCAATATTTAATGAATTCAGAAGAAATTCTGTTGAATTTTAGATTTTCCAAACAACTTGAAATTATCTGCAAAACAAAAATTAATGAAAGAAAAATTGAAAACTTTTAAAAACCGTTGAAATTTAATCCTCGATTATAAAACTTTGCATCCAAAACTTTAATTTATTCTAATTACTTACAAACTTTAAACTACGAAATTCCTTTGGCAATTGTTTCTAAATCCATAAATATTTCGCGAGCTCTTTTGCAATTAAATTTATTTTGCAAAATTCAACGCTTACAAAATTATCTAATGAACTTTCGAAAGAAACTTACAAAAGTTTTGTATATAATTGCTTTAGAATATTCACATCCATTTTAATTAGCTTGCGAAATTCAGAAGTTCCTCCACCATCATAGTCAAATGTTCATTATGAACCAAAAAAAAAAAAAAAAAATTTGATTAAATTACTTCATTACATTTTAATAAATCACAAAAGCGTTTCAGAGCTGGAAAATTGCCATAGTAAAAAATTTTTTAACAATAAAAATTTTCTTCTTTCATTGTTGTAAATATTTAAGTTAATTTCATAAAATAGTCATAAACATCATCAGCATCATCATCATCATACATATATCTAATTACACATTACTCGCAACTGAAAACTTTTCTTTAAATATCATTAATTATTAATGATGTAATTTTAATATAAAATGTAGTTCATTTTCATCAGAAAT
Organism: Chironomus riparius; assembly: GCA_917627325.4. Taxonomy (NCBI): domain Eukaryota; kingdom Metazoa; phylum Arthropoda; class Insecta; order Diptera; family Chironomidae; genus Chironomus; species Chironomus riparius. Next base: position 46,217,665 of record OU895877.1, read on the forward strand.
GGTATGCATACAGAAGTAGTTTATTTTTTAGAGCAATGAAGTTTTAAAAATTTATGAGAAATGATGGCAAAAAAGAGTCGTCGTCATTAAAATGGATGGAAGAAGGGATGGAAGTACACTCATAAAAAAAAGCAGCCCAGCGGTACACGGAGCAATATATTTCTGTATTTGCATATTGTTATCACGATATTAAATAATGAGGACCAGGTGCGTAGCTGGAAAGTATTCGAGGGTTTGGGAGGAGGTGAATATACAAAAATATTCAGAAAGTTTTTCCTCTAAAACCCTAAGTTTGTTGTTATATTTTGACTCGAAACCCTCTTACTACACCTCTGATAAGTTCAGAACGCAATGCCGAAAATAACGCATAAAATGCACAACAGAAATAACCGGTAAAATGAAAAAAGTCGGTAACTTATAAACAAATAAATTATTTAAATCATTTAAATCAACAAATTAAATATCCACGACTTGCCACATGAGTATACGAAAGAGCAAAACAAAAAAAAGAAGAGTTTGGGTTGAATACGAAAAGGCTTATGGAATGTAAACACCGTTGTACGTTCGCTCGTTAGCTATATTGATACGTATATTTTAATATAATATAAACCATACGGAGACGAATATACATATACACATTTTTGTAGTTTTAAAACCATAAAATAGAGGAATTTTACTCTATTCCATAAATGTTCATGCAAAACTTCATCGTACATATCCATTGAAGTATTATTCTTGCTCTTTACACAGCCTTTTTTTTGCTGTATGCTGTATTTTGATAAGTTGGTCAAAATATTATTTTTACTGAGCTTTTCTAGAAGAAAATGCAAATTCCTGACAGTTCATTTTGTTCTTAAGTTAATCAAGGAATCTGATTCATTTGATCCAGTCATAAAAAAATCAAAATTTATCACACGCATTCAATGTTTTTGGACAGTACTTACCAGCGAGATGAATGTATGAGTCTCACAACTGGTCGAGTGTCTCTTCCAAATATTCTTCCTTAAGGGTCGTACACTTATGACGTCCGATATTAACGGTCATTTTTCAAAAAAGAACAATGGATTTCTAGGAATTTCTATTGTTCTTTTGTTGCTGACCCCCCCCCCCCCCCCTGGACATCATTCATTTTGTGTGTATCCTTATCGTCGTATGCAAAACTTGTAATGACATCATAGCCATTATTTATAACAGAACTTGAAGTTGACTCGTAATTTTCACCAATTTTGTATGGCGAAGTCGACTCCAAACAAAATTTCATCGTTTTCGGGCTCTGATTTATGAAAAGATTCTCATTAAAATTCTTCTTCAACTCCAAGATGCATTTTCTGCTTTATCGAAGCCTGATTTGCCTTCCATTAAGACGATTCCAATATCAACTAAGTCAAAACTCTCATTTGATGCTTAATTGAATGCTTTTATTGAATTGAGTGGCTTTAGCATGACGGTATCTGTGAATGAGTAAAGATGATGAAATTAGAAATAAACTTAGGTCATGCTGACAAATCTTTTATCCATATCCAAATAAGTACCATCATATTTATACAATGACAGGAACCTCAGTACATCACTAAGATAGTAAATCACATATTTGATCTGAATAACTTATCAGTCTAAATACAAACTTCTAATAGAGTATTTCGTGCATATTTTGTTAAGTTTAAGTGATTCAATACAAAGTGTGATTTCATACAAAATCTGATGTGATCCGGATTCAAAAGCTTTGATCGAAGCTTTCTGCGATTGTTGAAATTACATTTTTTTCGAGCCAAAAAAATTATTTAACAGTTTGAAAAAATAATTTGAATTAAGTCACAATACAAAATTAGTCTCTAAGCCTGGACACATCCTTGCAAATCGGCAACAAAATGAAATGAATGATTTTAAATTCAAATTTTACGAATTTTAAAAATTTGAAATTGTCAGAATGGAATAACCCCTCTCAATTTTTCCAAAAAGTTCTGAAGCAAGTCTCTGTGACTTTAATTTTACCCTCCCCAAGTCACATTACACAATAATTCAGATTTGAAAAAAGTGTTTGAAATTTCCTTGTGTACAATACTTTTCTGACACATTAGAAAATTGAAAGTTTTTGTTTTTGTTGATTTCTTCTGATTTGATTCTTTTAGCATCTTCTACATAATGTTTTCATTAATTGCTCAAAAACTCAGTCCATAATATAAAGGATAACATGATTTTTTTAGCAAAAGTATGTAAAAGTTTATCAAAAAATATTGTGCATGTCCAAATTTTGTATGAAAATTTATGTAAACTTTGAACGCAAATATCTCGAAAACGGCAATAAACGGCATGACCATATTAGTATAGGAGATAGATTTAAGCTTAAATAATTGATTCATATAGGTTTCAGAGAGGTCTTTGGAAGACTTTTTAACTTATGAATAGTTGAAGTTTTGTAAAAATGCTCAGATTTTAATTGCATTTTTAAGACTTAATCAGCAGTTTTCTTTTGATTTGGTAGTTTTAATATGCAAATCTAAGCTTAACTTAGCAAACAACAGCTAGCAAGATATGGAAATAACAACTTAAAGTAGAGAAAATCAAAGTTTTTTTTTCATATACAAATTGTAAACAAATTTTTGTTGAAAATAAATTAAAGATTTCTGGAGTTAGACATCAAATTGAAACGAGATATTTTCACTGAATATACCTTAAGTTAAGATCTTTAATCTGGCATTTAAAATATGAAGTTTAATTAATATGTTATTTTTGAATTTTTGAACATTTTTTCCGAATCTGAATCATTGTGCATTATAAAGAAGTATGCTTGGAGAAGTTCTATCTCTTCATTAGACCTTACAATAGCATTCAAAATGTGATAATTTCATCACATCCATAAAATGCACTTATTCCATCAATTCCAACAAATAGTTTTCCTACCTAGCGATAGGAAAATGAGTTGAGTGAATAAAGCCAGACAAGAATGGTTTCGTACATGTTGTTATGGTAGGCAAAGTATTAAAGTAAACTTTTTTTTCAGTTGACACATTTCTTTTTATGCTGACATCAGCTAATGCCATAAACACTGCGTTATGAAATAATATCCATACTTTAGATGGAAATTGCGCATTTTGTACACAACACTCATGCTTATATCCTCTTTTGTTTATCTATGTCCTTTTTATATACAAACAATTTTTTTTTTGTTTTTCTCATTTCATGTATGTGCCCATAGACGACAAATGAATATGCATCCTATCACAACACAATGAGTCGACGATCACTTTTTGGTAGTCATTATTCACATCAGCCCAATATCTCAAAATACAACAAATATTCATATCCATCGGATGTTAGTTTAAGTAGCCATTACGGATACACATCATGGGGTTTATGGCGCGATACTGGTCATCTATCACCATCAGTTTACTCTAAAAAACGAATAAATATTCGATCGTTTTCGATTCTCATCATGTCAGCTGCTTTCATTGTCCTATTGGCAGTATTATCAGTCGCAGGCTTAGCATTCTATTTCAGTACATTCAAATCGGATTCAACTGAGTGTAAGTAAGACAGTGGACATATGAAAACTGTCGACAGCACATTGAAAAATGAATTTTTCTTCCTTTTTTCACCTTTTGCCAGCACATATGCTCTAAAGACTCGACTCTATTGCTCCAGAAAAAAAATAAGAGGCAGAAGAAATTGAAATAATTATTCATTTCATTTATTTTTTATTGTTCTCATGCCATTGCATATGTATCAGGCTATAGACTGTAATTTATATATAAAGAGTCTTCCTTTCATTTCTCTTCCTATACATACAGCGATGCTCGTTTTCGATTGTGGATTTCGAATCGCAAAGGGCGATATATGGGTATCACAGTTGAAATATAACCAAACACCAATATTTCGACAGAAAGCTGCTTTTTACACCAAATTTATCGAAATGTCATTGGAACATGGAAATTTTAATGTTGCTAAAACCGATATAAATAGTTTTGGAAATGGGCCAGACATCCAATTGAGCTTTCGCATTTATTTGGACATGAGGAAAATACAAATGTGAGTTACAGAAAAATATATAAATAATTTTATTTTGTGAATATTAATTGTGAGTTTTTTTATATGACTCAATTCCGAGTCATGTGCTCTCGAGTGACTATAAAAACCGTTATAATTTTATTTGAATTTTTTTAATACAATTTGTTTTAAGAAATCTTTGTTTACAACAATCAGGAAAAAAATTCAAAAACTTCCACTTTAGATTTTAAAATTTGTCAATTCTAATTAAAATTTTTAAATCTAAAGTAAAATTTTTAAATTTTAAAAATTTTCTTCTGAATTTTAAAATAAAGTTTTGAAATTAACAATACTCATTTTAAAAATCTAAAATGCAAATTTTTAGATTTTCATTCCAAAATAAAGCTTTTGATTTTAAAGTACAATTTTTGATTTCGAAAAATTTTGCAACTTAAAGAAAAAATTTTAGATTTAAAAGTTTTTCTTTTTGATTTTTGAAAACAATAATTTGTAGAAATATTTGAAGGAAAACAAAACTTCGTAGAAATCATGGCATCAAGTCCAACTTAAATTTCCATACAAACTTAAGATATTTGTAATAATATCTTTCTCATGAATGAAATTTCCTCTGCCTCACAAGCATTCGTGCTTTATGTTTTTATGAGTTCTGTCATTTCATCAACTTAATTTGCTTTAAATTGAGAGATTAATTTAAAAAATCAAAAATTATTATTTTAAACTCAAAAATCTTTACTTTAGATTCTAGAATTTTATTTTTAAATTTAAAAAATTAATGTTGAGTTTTAGGTTTAAAAGAAAAATATTTATTTTTGTAAAGTATGAATTCAAAATAAAATTTTTGATTATAAAATTTTCTTTAAGAAAATCAAAAAGTTTTCTTTTAGAAATCTAAAATAATCCTTGGGGTTGCAAAACAAAAATTTTCTATTAGATTTTTTCTTTGGGTTAAACAATCTAAATTGAAATTCCTTACTGAAATAAGATCATTGCTCTTCTCAATATTGATCTTTGCATGCTAAATGACTTAATGCTAAGCATACAACAGATCTAGAGCCGAAAAATTGAGAAAAACAATTAAAATTATAAATTTTAATATTCATTTAATTTGTTCGAAAAAAAGGCTTATTAAATTCAATTTTAAACTTTAGTATGGCTCAACAGAGCAATCTAGAGCACCTGTCACCAATCCATTCAGACGACTGTTCTGGTCTAATAAATTTTCCTAACCTTAAAAAAATCAGAAAAATTAATTTTCATAAAAAAAATGCAAAAAGATTGATTTATGACAAATTTTTAGGCATACAATTAATCGCAGAGCATGCATACAGGCATCAGCAAGCAAATTTTGTATATTTCTCTCTCTCTTCCTTTTCAGGACAATAACGAATGTCGAGGAGCATATTAAAAATGCATTCGTAAGCGAAACAGGAATTTCTGATTCAACATATCGTAATATGAAAATCGATATTGACACAATTGAAATTAAGCGACAACTTGATCCTGAAATTTTGCAGAAAGCTGCATTTATATATGAACAGGTAAAATTAAAATTCTTTTTATACAAGCTTCAATAATTCAATTTTAAGCTCACGACAAATTTTTTTTTCCACTTTCTTTTCATTCGTGTTTTCCCGCTGTACCAATCGAAATTCACAGCAGTCACAAGATATATTGACAACATTAATGCCCACAACGGTAATTCCACTGGATGATTTACAAATGTCAACTAGAAAAGTTAATGGAACGACGGCTGAAAAGTCAAAACTTAAACCATCAACGCAAACACCTCACACGACGAGGGGTGGAAGTAAGCCTAAAATTACCCCCAAGCCGCTACAGGAGAGTGACATTGATACAGAAAATTTGCCAGTTATACAAGGTTCATTTGAAATTACAAAAACGGATGCGGATATAGCACAAAAACGTGCAAACGCGCGTCCTGCATCGACTGCATCGTTAACGCCAAATACACTAAAGCCATTCTATATTAGTCCCGCATCGTCAATCAAAGTAAAGTCTAGTGGACATTCGACTTCAAGTTCAACAACGGCACAAACAACAGTAAAAAAAATAATAATAACGACAACAACTATGGCGAGTACGACAGCATCAAAAGCTGACAATATTGTGGATATGTTTTTGCAGCATCAGAAAAATTTGCAAAAGCAACAAAAAGTAAAGGAATCGCCAGTGACGGCAAAAATTGAAAAAACAAACAAGAGCGGTGAGACAATAAAAGCGACAGCAGGAGAAATTGTGACAGAAAGTATTATGGCAACATCAACAACATTGCAAATGACTACAAATGCACCGCATGAGTATGTTGGAAGTAGTGACATCGAAAGCCAAATCAATAATAAAGATTTGCCGAAATTGGATGTTAGCCTTTTTACAAGCGCACCAATTTTGGATAATGAACCGTGGCGTCCAATCAATCCATCACCGGAACAAGTAAAAACACAACATCTACCTACTGCTGCTCACACATCAGAGTCCACATCATCGTCGTTATCGTCGTTAAGCACTGAAATGCCACCATATCGAAGTCCATTCAATCCAAAACCAAATGAGAATGTCATATATCGTAACAAGTTTGCTGATCCTGATGCTACATATCCAGTCAAAGACAGTGGTGAATCGATTTCATATCAAAGCTTTTATAATCCCGATTTCTCAGCGGGTAGTTTAGAGATAGAAAAGCTTGGCATTGCCGATGTAAAACCATATCCATTGCCTGTAAATAAAATTGATATAAGCGAGGAAGTTACTAATCCAGAACAATCGTCTCAAATGGAAATGCTGAATGATAATAAAAAATTAATGATTGATACGTCAAATGTCAATTACGATGAGAATAAATTCGAGCATTTGGGTGGCGGTGTAATTGCAAAGAAGCAAGACAATAGCAGCAGCAGTAGCACGAGCGCTCCAACAACAATTAGCAGTAATGTTCTCGAAGATGACATCATGCAATCAAATATGAATGCTACAAATGATGCAGCACAATCTGGTGTACAAATGACGAAAAATGTCACAGATACGGACACAAGTCTCGATGACATTTTCCAAGAGCTGCTAGATAATAATAGCGTGACATTAAACAAAACACAAGACGACGTGCTAGAATCAAGAATTGTGTCAGATGATGAAGAAACAGAGAATGATGATGACGACGACGAGAATGCTTATGATGAAGTGTCTGCTGCTGCTGAAGATGAGAAAATTTTGACAACGACTCCAAAATTAAACTTTATGAATATGAAAAATTTCATAATGCAAATGAAGCACAACAAATCGTCATCTGAAAATTCATCGCATTCATTAGAGGATATTTCTGATGAAAGTACTACTTACAAGTCACCATTGTCTACGTTGACATTTGAAATTGCTACAGCAACAAAAGCATTCAACGATATCGGTGCCTTTACAACGCTTAAACCCACAACCACATTTGTCGAGGTGGATACTGTCAAATACACCCCATCGCCATTTGTTAAAACCAGTACGAGTAGTAATAGTGCTAGTATCATCTCAGAACCGCAGCTCTTTCCATCCATTTCGAAATGGGAGTTTGTCAATGGCACTCGTACAAATAATAGCAGTGAAGTGAGTCTCACAAAGAAAGTCTTTAATGAAACTCTACAGGCGGTAGTTGTGGAAAATTCTCAAACAGCATCACATGTTACACATTTAGATGATTTGAAAGCCAATCAGACTGTAGATAAAGGAAATTTGCAGCAATTGTCATCGATTTTTGATACGCTAGCAGCTAAATTGGGTATAAAGCCAGATGTTTCGAGTAAAGTGCCACCATTCTCACAATATACACAGAATAAAATCAAGCAAAATGCTAATAACAATAATCAGTTGAGAACGACAACGATTACGGTGCCGAGAAGGAATTTGGGTAGCACAACTAAACAGTATGTTACACGAACAACCACAAAAACCGCAAAGAAGTCTCCAGCACCTATGTCATCGACAACAATGACGTCAACAGCACGAGCAGTTACAAAAGTTTCAAGTGACCCCACAAGAGGTTATGAATTGTCATCGGAGACAGTGATGGGACAAGCTGAAGTTGAAGCTGTAGATCCGACACAATACGAAGAAATTTTATCGTTGGCATCATCACCAATAACGAGACGATTTATGTCCACAACTCCATCACTTGTCACATTAATGCCTGTGAAATCGAATTCAGGCATTCGTAATTTTAATCCAAGACTTAAAATAGCATCAAATAGTCAAACGTCAAGTGAGACACGGAACTTGGAAACAGTAGTTAAAGCTTCAATGTCATTTGATTCATAGATATTTGTGGGACATTTGGGAATCGCATGAAAAATTGGATTTTTATCTCCAACTAAAGAAATAGAATAAAAAAAAGAACAGATTCAGCCTAAAGGAAAGTTAAAAACTCTTTTGGGAAATAAAATATATAAAAAAAAAGTTGGAACAAAAATATTTCTGCTACCTTTTTGGGACAAGCACTTTATTGCATACCACTAAGCATAACAGCAATAATGATAAATTTAAAAGAATGAAACTTTAAAAATAAAACTGATGAGTTTAAAAAGTTAAATTTAGAATTAAGGGATTTTAGAGCGCATTTCTTGGGATGCTTGATTTTGTAATTGTTTTAACTGCGAATGGGATATAATGATGGCGTGTCTTAAAATTGAGTACCTTTACGAATGCCAGCCATGTTGGGTACGTCATTAAAAACATTACAATAACCATCCTCAAAGCATAAAGCTTATTCCATTACTAACCCCTACACACGCACTTCCAAATATTTTTCTCAATTTTGCTGATCTATTTTTTGCATGAAATAAAGATTAAGCACTCGAGAACGAAACAGGAAAAATCGATAAGATAGAGTCTTAAGATGGTTTGATAGGAATTGATTGAACGAAATTTGATATTAAGTCTCGATGATGAATGAAAAATTACTTCCAACATTTTTGTGTGAATGCTGAAAATGTGACATAATTATAAATTAACAGTAAATGGCTTTTGTGGTTTGACGACTTGACAAACCGCAATGAAATGCAAATTACAAAATCTGAGAAATGCGCTGAAAAAAAAAGTAATCAAAATTAACAGAATTTTAAAGAGAATTGGGTGCTTATTTACTTTAACTTCAGCCTGTCTCGTCTTGTTTACTCACAAAAAGGGGCAGATCGTATGTTTTGTAACTCTAAAGTGTGTTCAAGTTTCGATTTGATCTTAATCTTCTAATTCCATTTGGGGCCGTTCACTTATGACGTCCGGGGGGGGGGGGGGTCAGCAAGAAAAGAACAATAGACATTCCTGGAAATCTAATGTTCTTTTTTGAAAAATGACCGTTAATTTCGGACGTCATAAGTGAACGGCCCCTTTCGGAAAGTGGGGAAAGGGTGTCGAAAATTACCATTTTAGCGTTACAAAACTTGCGAACGACCCCATAATAATGTTGATGATGACTTTAATAAATAAATTACAAGACTAAACTCATAATAAAAGAAAGAAATTCATCTTGCTCTCATAAATATCTAATAAAGGCAAAAGGGCATTTTGGATTAATTTTTAACACACAAGCAATAGCTGGATATGAGACGAGAGGCTCCCCAAAAAAAAAGTTTTGAATTTGGGCACAGAATGAAATTCTCAGGCTGAATTTAAATAACGATGCGGAAGAAAGGAAAAGAGAAAGACATCATAAAGATGATAGAAATTACGAACTTTCCTTTCGTTCCTTTAAACCATAATATTTTTATGTCCCTTTTCGATAATAAGTAAATTCATATTTTAGGAATACGATAATATTTATAATACATAAAAAGACTTTGTACTTGAACTGAGGCTTTCCTTCGTCGTATTTTTTGTGTGTGAGCTTTTCATAGACTTTATTTATTTATGGGATGGAAGCTGGCTGTGGTCATATTGGCTTTAAACATGTTCGTCCTTAAAGTTTTCTTGAATTTTTGAATATTTTGTTAAAAATTCAAATCTTATTTGACAGTTTAAAATTCCAATATTATTTGATAGCTCAAAATTCAAATATTTTTCGACTGTTAAATATGAATTTTAATTTGATGCTTGAAAAAACTTTGAATCTGACCCAAAAGCAGTCAAAATTCACCCCTCAAATGTCCACAGCATGAGCCCAAAATAAGAAAGAAATCTGTCAAAAGAGAAGGAAGCAACAAAAAACTGATTGTCAACCGATTACATGTGGGTAGTTCTCGTTGAATGAGGGATAAAGGGAATAAAAAAAAAATCATTTCAATGAAGTAAGGAGCCAAAAAGAGCCTTAGGATCTCATTCATTTAGAAAATTTCTGTTGATGGATTTTATTGAAAAGCTCATTCATGAAGATTAAGTACCTCAGTGATGGTTACATAAGCAATATAATGTGGATGAATACATGATACTTTTCATGTAACCACCGCATGAGGTTAGTCTAATATCTTGATTGATTATACTGAGGGATTATTCTTTTGAATTATTTTTTTTATTCATCCTCTCCTTCCTTCCTTATATGCTGTTACTGAAGAAAAAGAAATCAATTCCTTTCCCCTTATATTTATTGAATTAAAAGAAAATTTCCTCGTATAACGTAAAATAAAAGAAGATATTCTTAGTATGGACCTGCTGTATATTTTCGTCTGTACTCAAAAAAAATATTCGCATTTTTTATGTCTAATAAGAAACTTTTTTATCATTTTTATTATTATTTTCTTTTATTAATTTTAAACGAACGAGATAGACGATGAGAGAGAAAGTTGTTGTATTAATTTACGAGTGAATGACCAAACAATAAATTTGAAGATATTTGATATAAAAATAAATGAAAATGTGTTTTTCTCTTTAATAATCAGTTGTGGACAAACTTCTCTTGCCAGTGTACATTATGGTTTCTTTTTCATAGACGAGATGCTTTAGAGATTATCGTATTTTGTGGGCGGTTGCCAACCTTTACACACATATTGACATGAACTTTAAGTAGAACATTATTAGGGCATCATGGATTTTTATTAGATTTTGATGCTTTTGTTGAGGAAAATTGAAATTAGGATGTCAATTTTTACTAGTTGAGGTTGTTCGTTTAAGGAACTTCTGGATTTATAGTTTTGGTGACCATTGAAAATTGAAATAAGTTTTAGTTTAACGATTTATTGCACTCAGGTTTGTATGCCTTCCTTTTTGACTCAGATATCCTACCTGCTTCATACGTCGTTGAGAATAAACATGGAATTGTAAGAAAGTTTTGGTTTTTGACCACAAATTTCTTAAGACTTCGTTCCTGAGACCGGTTTCATGATCTCCCACCGAGAATCTAGCCTAGAATCGTAAATTAATCATTCTTCATTCTTAAGCAGCATTAGAACCAATCACACATAAATATTCTTTAAAAAAATTGATAAGGGGCCGTTTACTTATGACGTCCAGGGGGGGGGGGGGGGTCAGAAAAGAACAATAGAAATTCCAGGAAATCCATTATTCTTTTTTGAAAAATGACCGTTAATTTCGGACGTCATAAGTGAACGACCCCTAAGTTTACAATTTTTTCCTGGCGAGTCTCGAACCCATGACCTAATTGTCGATAGAAAGTCATTATATAGCGAACCATGAAACCATTACGCCACTGAACCATTTCAACTTACCAAATGTGAGATTACAGATTGTACTTTACAAACACAACCAGACACAAACATCTCATCTTCATCCAGTTCCACAAAAGTCGACCAATCCTGTTGATAATAAAACCACAAAGCTTGAGCTCAAAGAAATCACGAATAATATAAAAAAATTCCAATTTTTCAGATGCTCCTCACACAACCACCCATTCTCAACCTGCCACATAAAAATCAATCTTTTTTTTCAGCTCCTCCAAAAAAGCATAAAAAGACGAAAAATAAAAAATAAATAAAAAGAAGTAAGAAAAATGTACCCCAAGTGGAATCAAGAATGAATGAATAAATGTGTGACTTATTCAGGAAAGAAAGGATCAGGAAGAAGAATCAGCTAGAATAATAAGCAGAAAGGATTCTTTGACTTGGGTACGGAATCGTAGATCTTTAAGATGAAATTCAATGAATGAGACGTATCAAACAAAGATTGATGTAGTGTAACATCGAACATTGGGCCTTCTTTCTACTTTATTGGCATTAAATTTCTATAAGAATTATACTCAATTTGAGAAAGGTGATGTATCGTTAGATGCTGCTCTCCACATCACAAATAAATACATATATTTTATTTTACAGTATAAAAAAAAAGCACAAAAAAATAAGGATACCAGCATGATGGGGAAAAGAAGGAAGTTCTTCTAATAAATTATGTGATTTCTTCTTTGCTGTGTATATATTAACTTCCACACTTTTCAATTTATTACCTTTCCGTCTGTATGATTTATGTCTACCATTGATGTTTGGTTTTGTGAATCTTTAGGACCCTTTTTTTTTGAAATTCTTTTAAAAACATTTTAAATTTAAATTTAAGGGATTCTTAATTCTTATTGGGAGGATTAAATTATTATGCTTAGTTTAGGTTTCTTATTTTGTCATTCCAGCATGCTGCTTCTTACTTTATTCTTCGAATTTGGGATGGTTTTTAAGGAATGTTGATTTGAGGATAAAATTTATTCTTTCTTTGTTTTTGGATTCTATGTGATCTGATTTACTTTCAGATCATCTATTATTTTTTTCAGTCACATTGAGGAGACCACAATATCTCTAAAACTGCTCTCTGATTTGATATGTATTATCAGTTCAAGATTTTATGAATTCGAGCATTTCTTGTTGACAAACCCTCCTGATCGATACACAAAAATTTCATTGAAAGGACCAGGCGCGTTGCCAGGAGGGTCTTGTCCCCTCTTAAACGTTTTGAACCGCAACAAAAGCAGGGCCTAAAACGCTTAAGAGGGGGACAAGAACCTCTTAGCTACGCGCCTGGAAAGGACTAAAAGATTCAATACTTTGTGAGGGGGTTCACCACATGTACGCTTTTTTAAGGAGTGGGTGGGGGGGGGGGGGGGGGGTTCTTTAAAATCGAATTTATGTATAAGGAAAAATATAAAGAGCCAATAGAAATGTCATCAAACTGGTGTTTATCACATGTCAATACACGCTGCAGGTCTGTGTTTAAATGCTGAGTTCTTTCCAATTTCATAGCCAAATGTGTTTTGTTAAAATGATTTAAACTACTGATGATGATGTAGGTGTAGCAACAAGCACCAGGAACCAGGAACTGACATAATGATCACTGGATAGAGCCATCTTTAGACGATCTATGCGATCCATGAATCACAATTAGACTGTCCAATCAGCAAAGTAAGTGCCAGATCAAAGCAAATTTCGAATTAAAATTGCGATTTGATGTCATCTCTTGAAAATCATCTTTTTATATCCCTAAATCTGTTAAAATTGTGTATTTTTGTCAACGCATAAGGGGCGTAGCCAGGAATTTGAAGAAAGGGGACAAACATTTTTTTTGAATGGAAAATTTAAGGGGGGGGGGGGTTGTGATTTTTTCATAAAAACCCTAGCAAAATAAAGAAATTTCTGTCTACAATGGGAGATTTGTCCCCCAAATCCCCCCCCACTCTGGCTACGCTCCTGCAACGCATTAAATTTTCATTTCTTCAAACCAGCATCAAACCCCACCATTCATTTCTAATTAAATATCAAAGATTAAATTGAATTATTTCCAGTTATTTCTGGTTAATTGTATAAAATTCATTCAAGCTTCAATATCCGAAAGGTCACACAGATCCCACCAAGAGTTAACAACAAAAAAAAAAGCATAAAGAACAAAAGAGTGGGATGAAAATGTTTTTTCCATCAAAGAATTTTTCATTCAACTGATTTTCTGTTGTCTTGTTTATTTTTCAAATTCAAAATAAATCACAGTAGGCGTGAGAATTTTCCTAAATTCAGTGTTTCATTTCAGAATAATTTCAAGGAAAAAACCTCATCAAAAGCTCTCAGAGAAAATTCATCCAATCGACTAATAAAAAGTAAGTACTAATGCAATGGCTGTCATCAATTCATTGACAAGAGTGGATTTTTTTTAAAACCCATCACGAGCATAAAATAAAATCTTCATAAAATTCATAATACAGCATAAAATCAAATATTCTATTCTATCAAGCATCAAGCAGTTGCTATTGTGTTCACATCCACTTGAAAAAAAAACTTGGAATGTTCCATATTTCCATTATACTCAATATGACTTTGTCAAAAGTCCTTTATTGATTTCATAAACTCAAAACTACTTCCATAAACATAAAAATAAATCCTATTAAATGGAAAAGTTGAACTCATAAAATGACTCTTGACCTTTTTTTTATATACGCATATTTACTCTGTAAATTGTCGCATGGTAGTCCATAATTGTATTCAAACATTCTTTATCCTATACAGAAACATCAATTTTGAATTGAGACGAATATGAATGGACGTATATACCCTATAAATTTATCGGAAACTAATCACTAATCAGAACCAATCATTCAAAATGTTGATTTGTTGTGAATAGAGCGATCGAGGGGCCAAGTTTAGATGAAGATGGAAGAGAATAAAAAATGGAAATTGTCATGGCTATGGAAAAACAAAATTATGTAGCCTATTCATACACTCACATACGAATTTCGTACAATGTAGCTCTGGATCTATTGAATAGGAATAGAAGGCAAATTTTCACTTCACGCTACATCACTATAACTCAATCTTTATTGAACGCAATCCTAGCAAACATATTTCTTATCTTCATGTCTTCCTTCTTCTTCTTTTTAGTGATTTTTCCTGGAGAACAATGCTCTTAGAGGTCCTTATTTGACTGGATGTTTGGCTGGCTGGCTGAATCACTAGATGTAAGCACTTAAATATTTTTATATATTAGAGCCTTGTTTTAGGTTCCAGAGATTACTTTAACATTACTGAATATTGCTTAAATTGTCTAGTTCCACTAAATCTTTAATTTTAGTCTGAGTCAATCATGATACGCTAGAAAAATGCACTTTATTCGTCTTTTCACATCTGTAACGGTGACTTCCATACTAGTTTTTTTTTTTGCTTTCTGTTTGTGTCCTTTTTTGCTTCATTTCAAGGGTAATTTGTTGATAATGAAATTTTCTCTCCTCATTCTGCTATTTTCATATCCTATTCCGCAACTTTCAGCGCAAAAAATTAGTTTATTTCTCCTTCTCTTATCTTGCTTTTCCCTCATTTTCTATCGTGTCATTTTTCCTCTCCACCGCTATTTAAATAGGAAGGGAATTTGCAAGTTAAAAAGTCATCACCTACAGCATGTTGACAATTTCTCGTTTTGTTTGTTCTCCTGAAGATAAATAGAGATGAGGGATTGTTGGGAATTTTTAATTTATTTGAAAGTTTTAGGATTGAAATGTTTTTAACGGATGAATATTTTTTGAATTCTATTGATCAAAGTAGCATGCCCCGCTGAAATATTTACAAAGTTTTAGTCTGAAACTTTTTTTCAAAGCGTTAACATCGAAACATAACTTTAACTTAATTATTAGACAAACAGCTTCAAAATTGATTTCCAAGAACCGAAATCTTTAGAAAAACCTTAGCAAGCATAGACAAAACGAATAAGTTCTAAGGAAATTTGTATACTCAAAAAAATATGTTGAACAGGAAAAAACTTAAATTATTTTATTGTGTCTATACGTGTAGATAAATTTACTACATGTTTAATTCCAATCATGGTAAAAATTACTTTTTTCTAGCATTTCGTGATAGAATTTTTAGGGAATCGAAATAAGAGTGTCTTTTAAACGACGGGATAGAATAAAAGGCCCTGCTGAAGTGTTTACAAAGTTTTAGCCTGAAACTTTTCTTCAAAGCGTAAACATCGAAACATAACTTTAACTTAATTATTAGACAAATAACAGATAAGAAGCTAAACAAACAGCTTCAAAATTGATTTCCAAGAACTGAAATCTTTAGAAAAACCTTAGCAAACATAGACAAAACGAATAAGTTCTAAGGAAATCTGTATACTCAAAAAAATATGTTGAACAGGAAAAAACTTAAATTATTTTATTGTGTCTATACGTGTAGATAAATTTACTACATATTTGATTCAAATCATAGTAAAAATTACTTTTTCTAGCAATTCGTGATAGAATTTTTAGGGAATCGAAATAAGAGTGTCTTTTAAACGACGGGAAAGAATAACATGCCCCGCTGAAGTGTTTACAAAGTTTTAGCCTGAAACTTTTCTTCAAAGCGTAAACATCGAAACAAAACTTTAACTTAATTATTAGACAAATAACAGATAAGAAGCTAAACAAACAGCTTCAAAATTGATTTCCAAGAACTGAAATCTTTAGAAAAACCTTAGCAAACATAGACAAAACGAATAAGTTCTAAGGAAATCTGTATACTCAAAAAATATGTTGAACAGGAAAAAACTTAAATTATTTTATTGTGTCTATACGTGTAGATAAATTTACTACATGTTTGATTCAAATCGTGGTAAAAATTACTTTTTCTAGCAATTCGTGATAGAATTTTTTGGGAATCGAAATGAGAATGTCTTTTTTTGTGCAACCACAAATTTTTATGATATTTAAATAGCAAAACGCTTCCTTTTCTTGTTCATTTCCTGTATTTATATTAAGATTTCGATATTTTTGACATGTAAAATAATCATCGTCAGATTCGATTGCTTTTTCATTTTTAAATCCTTTTTCGATGCTCTTTCCTTCATTCTTCTTGATCCTTTTATGTTCGTGAAAAGAATTATGCCTTCTAGGAAGTGAAAGGAAGAAGAAAACGTAGTTATTGAAGGCAATTTACTTGATAAGCCTTAATTTCCATTGAAAGGCAACATGAAGCGTGGGAAAATTTGCGTATGTGTTACAAATCGTCTATTGACACGCACAACAGTAACATTTTTTTTTTGAAACTAAATCAAAAGAAGCTTTCATCCATTCGCAACATATGGCTTATAGCAATAGCTAATTCTCGTGCGCTGTTCCATTTGTAATTAATCATAAATTCCAATGAAAATAAACTTGAATTTTAGTTTATTTATGTAAATATTCATGGAAATTTGGCTTTGTGATATTAATTGTTTGATTTACTTCATAGATGAATCTTTTGTATGAATAATTTTGTGTATTTTCCTACAGAATTTTCAATCTTTTGTTAGCTTTAATGATTGATTTCAAGCTAGCATTTATTTGATTTGTCGAAAGTCATCCTCGAGTGCCTTTTAAATGGAAAACCTCATAAGTTCATTCAAATTATTCAGAATATTGGATTTGAATTCGAATCTAAGTAAATGCGTCAAGAATGTTAAGTTTAAAAGGTTCTGTGGAAATTCAGAATATCCACTTAACATGCCTCTTTGATAAGTATTTTCTCATAGGGGTTATTAAAGAATGACGTCTGATGTTTGGAGTCAATGAGCTAGTGATGTCAGAGTTAGGTCTTTCTTCAATCTATCGCGTTATCTTAAAGGTTCGTAAACGAATAATTGAACGAGTTCTTGAAAAAGGAAAGTAATGCATTGGTTGAGAGGTTGGACTCTTGTAGAAATCGAACCCACTTTACAACAAAAAGTAATAGTATGTGGTTTGACTATACTCAAAGACCTCTATCGCTTCTTATTACTGCCAGCTTCACCTATAACTGTCTGGATACCCCAGATCCCACTCTACTACAACATCACACAGAAGTAATAGACTAGATTTTGCTCAACATCATTAATACACATTCCCACACCAACAAAACTTTAAGGAATGACAATGCAAGAAAAAGGCGTTAAAAATTCATCAAGTTTGGAAAGAGAACATCTTTAAACCGTAAAAAGTTTCCTCCAACTACATATCGAATCAGTTATAGTGAATTTTACAATTTTTTAATTAATATTAATGAGATTTAGAAAATTTTCGCCAACATTCTATGGGGCTGTTCACTTATTACGTAACGCGAAAAAATGACTTCTTAGACCCCCCCCCCCCCCCCTCGTAACAAAATTTGTATGAAAAAAAAATTTCCTTGTTTGAATCGTAACAAAATCTTAGACCCCCCCTCCCCCTAAAAGCGTTACGTAATAAGTGAATGGCCCCTATTTTTACTGTGCTTTTCTGGTTAATTAAAAGTACTTACGAATTTCATGGGAGCACTAAAACTTGGTTAATTAAACTAGAGAACTAAAATTGTATTCTAATTCCGTCATATCAAGATATCAACTTGTATGCTTTTAGCAGAGGTCGAAGCCGACATGAGTTCGCTCCGGTTCGCTAAAAAACCGATTCGATAACCGGTAAATTTGTATAAAATGTTGTACTTCACAAGTGGCAGCAGAAAAAAATCTATTCAAATTTGAATCGGTTTTTTAGCGAACCGGAGCGAACTCATGTCGGCTTCGACCTCTGGCTTTTAGTCTTCTTCTTCACATAACCACACGTGAAGTTCAAGAGGAGCGTGTGTGCACGCTTTCAATTTTAAAATGTCATAATTCATAAAAATGAAAATTTATTTGCTTCCTCATTTTTGTTTTTTCGGGGCGTAAAAACTATATCAGCCATAAATCATGTACAATTTTACTTAAGTAAACATTTAATAGAATTCAATTATTTACGTGTCCATAAAAATTTCATTTAGCACAATAATGTAATTGTATAAGAAAAACTTTTAATAATAACTTTTTATTCAGGTATGAAGAAAGATTTTTTTTTTGAAGTAATAAGAACAGAAAGAACAGTGTTGTGAAAACAGGCTTCATTTAATAAAGCGAAAATGAAAATTTTGAGCTGTTAGTGAAATTATGTCTACTTTTACACACACCGTAGCAAAAAAAAAAGGAAATTTCTTATAACACGCAAACTGCTAAAGCCTCCGTGAAACTAGTAGAAAATTTGCCTCATTAAGATGGTTTAAGAGCATTCTTCATAAGTATTGGGGGGATTTGGTTATTTTTTTATATATTAAAGGAATCTCGCGTGATTAAATTTGAGGGTGTTAAATACAAATTCTAACCTAGATAAGTTTAGCCTCAAATTGAATTTTGAATGTTGTTTTTATAGACATCTCCCACCCCAAGTATTGTTTGTTCATTTGACACCTGATATTTGTTTTGAAGGCCATTGTTGGTTTTCCTTTTGTGGTTTGGATATTGTTGAATTATTATATTGGGGTTGTGTTGAAATGATGTGTTTTTTTAAAGAGGCATCTGATAACTTTTCAGTATTATTTATGACTTTTGAAGTATATATTACCTTTAAACTCATCTTAACCATTTTAAGACAGTGGTTCTCAGTTTAAAAATTTGAGGTTAGACTTTTTATTCTGGCTATTAAGCCTCAAGGATTGATCTTAAGAGTTGAAAACTTGGTAGTAATGGTCTATGCATTATGGAAATAACAATCCAAATGCTATTTTTCACTTTTAAAAATGTGAGGTTAGAATTTTTATTTTCAACTGTTAAGGCTCAAAGATTGATCATTACGACCTGATCGAAGGTTTTTAATGACACAGTAGTGAGTCGTTGAACATTGTTTGACAAACTCTACTTTAAGATGTTAGGAAAGGGTATTATAGCAGTTTAGATCTTGTTATTGAAAGTAAAGGGTTTTACAAATTTGTTTGATTCCTGCGAAGAGCTGCAAGCTGACAAATGTGATATTAATAATTGACTGCTAGCCTATTAAAGTCTTTTCTACACAAGATTTTACAAGAATTCACTAAGAGTTGTGTACAAAAATTTAACGATTTTGTAAAGTTTAAATTAAGTCAAAGAAAAAAAATGCTTCATAAAAGTTTGTTTGTAAAGTGCGATAAACGTAGCTTTGTTCCCTTTCATTGTTTACATTTTATTTAAATGTTAAAATCTTTGAAAATTATTTCAAAGAACCGTAATTGATACTTGAGACTGCAACAAAGTAAAATCAATTTAACAGCATCCATACAAACATAACAAATACCTAGAAATACCTAAAATATCAAAATTAGAAATTTAATTGTTATTTTGAATCCTTCAAAATATTTTTACAGCTTCAACAACAATCTTGCCACCAAAATTCACTTTTAATGCTCTTCCACCGAAAAACATACGCACAGAAAATATCCAGAACTGATTTGCAAATTCCAGAAATCCATAAAATATCACATCAGTAATCCATTGCTGAAAGAAATAAAACCGTGCCATAAATCATCCTCATTTCCATCTCATGAATTTATTAAGCACCCAAGCAGACAAAATAAACACATCAGAATATGTTTCGCACAAAAGTATATCCTAAAAATAACAGAAGTATTAAGAATTGTAGTATAAGTTTCAGACTTTACACAAAGTTGTTAAAATGAGAATGAATGAGAGCAGGAATTTTTCATAAAAATGTTTGCACGCAATGCTTGGCAGGCAGGCAAGTTTAAAATAAAAGAAGAAAGAAAAAAAATTTCCACCGAATACGAATATTATGATTACGCACAGTAAAAGCACGTGTTGAAGAACAGAAGGAGAATTTTTTTTATGGATATAGAATTTTCAGAAAACGAGAACATATTGCGACGAAATTGAGGGGGGAACAGCATGATGGGTAAAGTGTTTGATTGGAACTTTTAAGTTTTCAATGAAAAATTCAGTTTTTGATTCAAGAACTAAAACTACCCATCAAGTTGTTTCCCCCTATGACTAAATTCAAATATTATAAAACCGTTAATTTTTTTAATTGTATCTTATAATAAATTTGGGTATTGGTGTGTGTATTAAAGACGTTTATAGCCTAATAGTCAAGCAGAAAAATCAGATCAAGCTACATGGAGTACTGGCTTTAAAAATAATAATAATTTCTCATCAAACTTTTTTCCCATCATGTTGTTTCCCCCTCAGAAAAAATAAAACCCGTCACATTTTAAAGTATTTAACAAAATTATCAAGGAAATTTTCTAGAGTGTAAACTTTCAACAGAAAAAAAAATCAAATTGACAATAATTAACTATGAACGCCTTGCGAATAAATAATGAAGTGAGCGAGAAGAAAGGTAGGAAAATTATATGGAATTTTTATATGAATATTTTAAGAATTTCTGAGGGTTTTTTTTTTTGGCATTCAACAAACGACAATGTAGGGAGAAATTCACATCATAATCTCACCTCCGTGCTTGAGCTGGAAAATTTCGTACATAATATGTATAATCTCTACATATGGCTTCACATAGCTGGGAGAGTTATAAAAAGAAGATAATGGTTTTGAAAATCAAACAATAAATGCAAATTCTACAGAATAAAGGGATAAAAAATCGTAAAACGTTTCTTTCATAAATTTTTCACAAACTGCCATAATTTCAGCACCGAATAAACGTGGAAAAAGGTCTAAGTACTACCACGTTGTATCATTCCTTCTTATTCTTCTGCTCTCTTGTATCCTTCCCTATAAATAAAATCTCATTATTATCATGTCGAAGTAAGTAAGAATTCTCAAAGGTACATTCAATTTCAATCCATTGTAATATTGTTCTCTCATACTTGAGTGCAAAAAGTATGTGAAATTTTCAAAAAAAAAATGATGTTGATGTTTCTCTTTTTCTCAGTGTATTTGTGGATGACTATAAATTTTATGTTGTTCTGTCAGGGATTTAAGGTACTGGGCTAGGGATCAATCACTTATGATGTATGAAATAATGGTTATCGCAACAAAAAGGCAGTAGTGGCTAAGTATTGAGTATCATCTCTAATGACTCTAGTTTGATTACTGTTCGGATTAGGGTTGGTTTTCACTGTTCTAGCCATATCAATGAGGTTTGTGTATTCGCGACACACAATCATAGATTAAGTTAAATAGGTTAACAGAACAAGTAGGTTAATCATATAGAAATTCAGCACCAACCTGGCATGACTAGCTTCGATTTAAATCCAGCATTATTCCAGAATCACACCGGCTTGATGACAGATTTCAATCAAGCATCCAATCTTTAAAACTAGTTTTCAAATAAATCAATGCTCTCGTTTTGATCATCTGTGGGCGTGACGTGATACTTTTCAGGTCCGTTATAACAATATTTCATTCGTGGGTAATCTTGTAGCTCTCGTTCCTATTTTTTCCGCTACACTTTAAGTTCCTAACCCGTTCCATTATCCAACGTTGTCCAAATGCCCAATAATGACTTCAGTTATGAAACTGTGAAGAGTTGAGAAAGATTTCGAAATTATAATTTTTGTTCATTGTTCAGCTCCACAGTCGCTCCTATTATTGGCATATCTAGTTGTAGCTATCTATCGTAGCCAGAGGGTGACAAATCCTCTTCCGTCAACAGAAATTCCTTCATTTTGCTAGGATTTTTATCAAAACATCCAAAAAATAACCCCCCCCCCCCTTTTCAAATTGATTGGGCATATGAATCATTTCCTGATTTTAAATTAGTTTTAATTCTTCATCTTCATCTCTAAAAATTCACGCGATCATTAAAAACATTGAAGTAATAAATTATAAAAACAATCTTCCTGCCAAAATCTTCCCATTTAGATACCCAACCTTATGAAATTTTCACATTGAGATATAAAATGCTTGATGAAAGTACACAACACCATCCAAAATTTATTCAATTCTGAAGAAGAAAAAAAAATTAACATTTTTCCATCCTATGCACAACCCATTGTATTCTGAAAGCAAAACAACAATCAAATTAAATTCAACTTATTTTATTTTCAAAATCTTCATCTTTTTTTTTTATTTTTCCTTTTTCTTCATTTTTCATTTTTCTTTATTATGGTGCCTTTAAAAAAATTCCCTAAAGTGAACATTCTTAACTTTAATAATTTTTTTTTATTATTATTATTTGATTTCATTTCCATCAATTTGATTATCTATTTACAAAAGTTACAATAGATTCCTTTATTATATCACAAAAATTAACTTATTCCTTTCAAAAGTGCATGATTACTTAATTGATATGAATGTCTTGAACAGAAATTGGACTTTTTTTTGAGTTCATGTCAGTATCATGAACAGCAAGCATCTACCTTATGCTGCAAAATAAACAGAAAATGAGATTTTTGCTATCGACACACACTCAATGATTTTTTTTTTTTTTTTGAAATGAAGTCAGATAAGGAGGTTTCTCGATGAAATTCTACAGAAAAGTTATCCCAACGGTAATGGTTAGAGTACCGAACAGAAAAATACCCTTATTAGCTTCAAATGTGGAGATGCTGATTGAGGGTTTTGAAATATTTTAAAAACAATTCTAGTATTGATTTTCTTTAAAGCTGATGTTGGGTGAAAACAATGGAAGGATTAAAGGGGTTTTGTCTATTGTTGAATTTTGAATTTTCATTCTTGAATGTTAAATTTTATTGCTATGGAAAGCATTTGAAATTGTTTGAATTTTAACAATTTATTTTTTTTTAAATACTTTAAAATAAAAAAAAAATTTTAAAAGTTTTTAATCACAAAATAATAAATTTTCAAACTTTACATAAAATATAATTTTCAACTTTTTAAAAAATGCTCAATAATTAATAATCATCAACATATTCAATGGGGGGGGGGGGGGGGGAAGTTCAGCGAGAAAAGAACAATAGAAATTCCTGGAAATCCATTGTTCTTTTTTTAAAAATGGCCGTTAATTTCGGATGTCCCCAAAACTATAATTCATTAAGTTTCATTAAAGAGAGTTTGGGGTTAACCAACCCCCTCTATTTGAAAAAAAATTCTTTTTTGCTCTACACCCCCCCCCCCCCCCCCTTAAATTTTTGCTTCCACACACAAACTCAACGGCCCTGATTATCTTAAATAAACTTTTATTAATTAAGTTCTCACAATGGATATCCATAGAAACCTTAACAAATACGATTAATTGAACACTCTCAACTCAGATTGTTAAATCTCAGAAATAATTTGTCACATTTAATTTTTTTAAAATTAAAGTCATACCATTTAAGTTATCAATAGGTTGTCATTAGTACAGCATTTTCATTAGACAAGAATAAATTTAATCATTTATAGAGCAAACGTGAAATTGTCCGTATCCTAGGATAAATGATTTAAAATTTCCTTTATTTTCAACTCAATTACGCTCATTTGTTTGATGTTGTTGTTATTTTATTAAAGTTTTACCTATTTGCCAACATTTCATGTTGGTATGGGTGAAGCTAGTGAAAGAGGGGGAGGGGTGCGGGGGGTCTAATGAAGGACTCACTTCCTCAAGATTTAAATTCCAGAAAATTCAGAAAAAAATGAAAAGCATTGAAATTTAAAAAACAAATGTCGGACCCCCCCCCCCTCCCTCCACCTCCTTTGAGAATATCTAACTGTTCATAGCAAGGAGAAAAAGGGAGCAATTGTGTCCAAAATTAAGACGGCGTTTTTGAGAGAAAAATACAAATCCAGCCTCCTCCCCCCCTTAAATTTATTTTTCAAATAAAATAAAATTATTGAAAATTTTCTAGCTACACAGCTGATCTGACTACACCCCTGCTTGTCGGTTTTCATTTTTTTCTCAATTCTTGTTTTTATTATTGTAGATTTTTTCAACACAATCGGGGAATAGCAAACATATTTTTCATCCTGAAGGTAAGTTAACAAGAGACCAATTTATTAGGTATTAGTAGGAATTACTTTAAATAATACCTACGCCTAACATCAACTTAATTTTTTTTTACATTTTTAATTGACCGAAATTTATTTTTGTCTTCTGAGGAATGAAGGTAATAAAAGTCATTGAAATTAATTGCGCATGAAAGCAGCGGATTATATTTTTTTAAAGATGATGCCTTGGGTATGGAATTTTTTAAAAGCATCAGAGAATTGCTCGTTTAAATTATTTTATAAAATAAAAGTCGAGGTTAAAATAAAGCTCATTTTTAATTAAGAGGGTTGGAGTTGAGATTCTGAGAAATTTTGAATTCAAATTGAAATTAATTTTGTCAATTTATTAATCGAGCACGTGTTTTAGTTGAAAAATTGAATATTATTAAAGTCAAATTAAGTTTCAATTCCAATTATTTTAATAATACCAATCAAGTGGTTAATAATAACTCAATTGTCACACAAAAATAAATATTGATGTTAATTAGTTCCAATTAAAAATTGAAATTTCAATTGAATATAATTAAAGTTTTCAGAAATTTCACTTTTGTTGTTTTAAAAAAATTCATAAATGTTGAAAAATCAAGTTTAGTTCAAAAACTTTAGTATTTATTGTTAAAAATTTTAAAATTTCTGCCTGTAGAAAATTTAAATAATTGTTAAACATTAAAGATTTAAACATTTTTTAACCGTTAAAAATTCAAATATTTTTAACAGTTTAAAAAATTCAAATCTTAACTTATAAAATTTTTCAAATTGATATTGAATTTTCGAAAAACTTTTCAAAGAAAATTATATTTAAACTTTGCTGAAATTTAAATAATTTATTCAATCCATTTCCTAGACCTTTAGTTTGAAAACTCCAAATAACAAGCATAAAAATTTTCAATAAATTTTTAACATTGAAAAATGAAAAAATTTGAGTTCATCGTTAATTTTTCTATTTTCTTTGCTTTCATATCCTTCAAGTTCGTCTTCCTTTGTGTCTCTAATGAATAAAATTTTTATTTTTTTATGCTACAAATTCAAATTTTTTTTGCTATATTAAACCTTCTTTTTTTTGGATGCTAAAAGGACTTAATAACACTATCAACAATTAGTAATTTTTTTACTATCATTATCTTACAGAAATGAATTATTTATGATGCCTGCCTGCTGGAATTTATGATAATTTACTCTTCATTCGTTTTTTTTTTGTTTGGTTTGCTGGTATTTTAATATGATAAATGTGAATACATTATGTTATGTGCAATGAACCAAGCTTAATTTGAATAACTTCTTCGAGAGTGAATTAAAAGGAGAGAGAGATTATCAATTCACTAAAGAGTAATTTACCAATTCGTTATCAAGGGGTGTCTTTTGTGGGAAATTTTTGTCGACAGAAGTGTTTTTATCAACATAATGAACTCGTGAATGAAAACTCTTAATTTAATTTGTTTTTTGGAAATTTTGCTAGATTTTTGATTTAACAATTTAACTAGATTTAAGCTAAGAAATTCGGGAAGTAGTGTCTGCAATGGTAGGAGAGGTATGAAAGTTTATATAACCTTCTTTCCAATGATGTTGCCACATTAAACCATGCTTCGGGCATTTCAGTGTCAAAAAAAGTCGACATGTTCGAAAACCGTTAAAAATGTGTCGGCTTTAGGATTTTTAACATTAAAATTTGACTTCTATTAATTTTCTTGGATGATTTTTATATAAATAAGAAATAAAGAATAAGAATCGTTTGCCCAAACCTTGTCTTTGCCATAAAGATTCATTGAAATTTTTAAAATTTAAGTTTTTTTGAAATTCAAATCAAAATTAACGGTTTTTCGACGTGTCCTTAGCAAAGTTTGAACCAAATTCAACCTAAATCATCATAAAATTAAAGTCCAGAAGTATCCTGTTGAGAAGCTCACTACAGGAATAACCAATAAAATAATCAAAAAATTTCAGCTTCTAACCTTAATAGTGGCATAAAATAAAAACAATTTAAAAACACCAGTGTCAGCAGGACAACAATTCATTTTCACATCCAAATTATCAAATATCCGCAATTCAGTAAAAATAAAAGCTTCCATCGATAAAATTTCCCATAAATCAATTTGAGAATATTTTCAATTTTAGATTGTACATATTTTACACATTTTTGTCAGCATATTTTATTCAATTTTTTTTTTGCATAGTTGACGCCCCTTGTTGATTGTAATTTATATTTTTTTTTGCAACAGGAAGGAAAAAAAAGTAAAATATTTCATTTTTTATCACAGAGAAATTATCATAATTATTATTTCGTTTTTATTATTATTTACTATGTCCCTTGCCTAAAAATGTTACACTAATAATTCACTAGAAATAACCAAAAAAAAAAGGTTGTCATCATAAATTTCCATTTTCATATTTTACATGTGCACAAAAAAGGTTTTACAAATCAATATTGTGATTGCACTGAAATGCAAAATGAAATATTTTAATCTTAATGTTATAGCTAAACTACTTAGTGCTGATGCATGACATAGGAGATCTTCCGGAAAAACTTCTAAAAATGGCATTCGTTTTCCGCTCGTTGCTTCTATACACGTACTCTCTCTAGCTCGCTGTGGATGTTGATTTTATTTTTATAACAATTTTTTTTTTGTTGTGTAAACATATAATCCAGCCGACAGAGGAGGAAGCATAATAAATACATACGGTGAGGAAAAAAGAGAGTAAAAAAGAGGATTTGGTTAGTTTTATATTTTTTTGGTTTTTGTTTGGTACTCAAGGGTGGTGTACTGGCTTTACATTTAGATTTTTTAAGGGGTCGTTCGTGCATGATGTCAATCTTCGTTGTGAATGTGATTTTTTGGCAACAAATCTAATCAAAAATTAGGTCTGGTTTTCATTTTGATGTTAAATAATGATTAATATCACATCTAGATCCAAAACAGTGATCTACTTGCTCTCATCATGATAAGCTCTTAAGGTTAGGTTCTCAAATATAACCTAGATGCATTCTAGCATTTATCTTAGTCCATATTTAAACTTGTCCATGGTACACTCAAAATTTAATCGATTTAGGAAATAGGTACACATATTTTGTTTGTAAGGCTATCTGAGGTAGCTTTAGACCAGTGATTTTTCAATTGGTGCCGCGGCAAACTAGTGCCACGAAAAATTCTAATTCAAAAAATGTGCCGTGGACCAAAAAAGTTTAAGAAACATTGCTTTAGACTCCCATAGAATCAAAAACCGATAGGATTCTCTTTTTGGGATATTTTAAAAAATTCCTGCGACTAGGAACTGGCTCAGCAGACCAGATTCATCTAAGTAAATAACCCATTTATCAAAATATTGTCATCTAATGGCAATGGCAGTCATGTGAATGTATAATATGCTTAATCAAAGCTTTTTTGACTGCCATCAACATAATAAATGCCGCAGTACTAAGCTCGGTTCACCACCCTTGTCTCGAGACATAAAAAATTAAAGTAAAAAAAAAAACAGAGTGAATTAGCCATGGCTTTCGTATATCTCTGGCTATATCTCTAACAACAAACAAGAAACAGTAAAACACAATAATAAAAAAAAAGTTTTTTCATACCTTCAACATCTTTTTTGCTTCATCCTTTGATACGACATTGACCTGTGCTGATTCTCGAAGCCATCGTCGTAGCCAATGACCATACCAAACATGATCACAATCACAAATGAGCGCATTTCTATTGCCAGTATTTATGCCACCAATAATACTCTTTGTACCCACAGCATCCCATGCACTTGCATTCGGATAGAACACATCGCCCATGAACCGCGACAATTTATTATCAATTAGATCAATTGACAATTTCGGTATGTGGCGTAGAGCATAGAATAAATTTGCTGGCAAATCACTAATCATCGTTTTGTGTATGCGAATTTTTAAATTGACATTGCGCACGAGGCCATGAAATGCATTAGGTGATATCGATTTCAGTTTGTGTCCACTAATTTCGATCACATTAAGTTTGGTATTTGGCAACAATTTGCCGAAATATTTATCATCAAATCGATGCTCGTAAATTGTCAAATAAATTTCACGCAATCCCCTCAATTTTGATATAATTTCACTAAAATTATGTTGCGAGCTGATCCTTAATGTCTTAAGATTGTGTAATTTGATGAAAGCATCTGAATTTGAGATTTTTATATCCTCGATTACTAAATGCTCGAGACGTCTAATTGATGTGAAGTCGTGAGATGATATTTTCCTAATTGGATTTCTCGAGATGTCGAGGAAGCGAATCGTTGGTGGCAAGTTTCTTGTGAGGGTTGTGATGTTGTAAATTTTATTATCCGATATGATTAATTTACTTAAATATTTCATATCCACTAATGAATCAATGTCATGTATTTGATTTTTACTTATATCTAGTTCTATCAAATGATTTAAATACAGCATTGGAATGGTAAACAATCCCGTGGATTTAAGATTGAGGAATCTTAGTTGTGGGATGTTTAGCAGTAATTCCTTAAAGTTTGTTGTAATGAGTGGATTATAACTTAAATCTAATGACGTTAAATTATGTAGAATTGAGAATGTGTTATCAGGTAGCACCTTGAGCTGATTATTAGATAAGTGCAGTTCAGTCATATATTGTGTATTCATGTACATTGTCGAGTCGAGATATTCTATTAAATTAAAATTAATGTGCACACAGCGTAGAGTAAATCCAATGTCAGAGAAAGACAGGACTGGCCATACAGAGAGGAAATTGTGCGACAAATCAAGAAATTCAATTCGAGTATTTTGAAATACATCACGTGGCAATCCTTTAAGGCGATTACCATTCAGTCTCAAGTATCTTAAGCGTAAAAGATTGGAAAATTGTTCTACTTGTAGCAATTCAATATGATTATAACTTAAATCAAGCTCCTGTAGATTCGATAATCCTTGAAAACTTCGACGTCTTAGCGTTGTTATATTATTATGTGCCACATTAAGCACTTCCAATAATGGTAAATCTCCAAAAGCGTGATTGCCCAATGTACTCAAATTATTACCATTAAGATAGAGGATGCGCAAGGAATATCCAATATTTTTAAACGCCTGCGAGTCTGATAATTGATTGTTACTCGCATCAAGCGTATAAATGTAAAGATATGTACTTAATTCGCCATCAAAATGATTGATGCCATTGTTACTGATGTTGATAGACATCGGTGTTGTGGAATTTGAAACATGTTTAAAGCATCTTAATGAGAACGTGACGAGATTATTAAACATAAGATCGATGCTTAGTAAATTTGGCAAAAATTCGAAAATACTTTCACTCAAATTCCTCAATTGATTGTGTGTCAAGTCGATGTATGTAAGATATGGGAGATTATGGAAAGAAAAGCGCTCAATACATTTGATCTTGTTTGACGATAAATTGATTAATTGTAGCAGTTCCAAGCCACTAAATGTATGTGATGTTATTTTCTCAATCGCATTGTACGATAAGTCGATTTCCAATAAATTTCGATGAATGTCGGCCATAAAAAGACGTACGGGGATCAATGTTAGTCGATTAAAGGATAGGTTGATGTATGTCAGCTCGTATAGAGTGGATAATGAATTGTCGGGTATTATTTTTAGATTGTTGTTGTCCAAACCCAACCACATAAGTTCAGTACATAAACTTATGGCTTCCTGTGGATAATCCTCACTGTAAATACTAAATGATAGCTCCAGTATCTTCAATGTCCTTGATACATTCTCAAAAACTAGTGGATGAACATAATGAATGTCGTTAAAGCTCATACTTATTTCCTTTATCGAATCCAAACCCGAAAATGCTCCATATTTCAAATCTCCTATTTTATTATTTCGTAATAAAAGCGTCTGTACCTCACCACCCCATCCATCGAATGTTGAGGGCTTTATGGACGTTATACGATTATATCCCATATTTAAATATGATAATTCTGTACAATTAATAAGAACTTCATTTGGTATGTGATAAAAATTATTACTACTTAATGATAAAACTTTTAATGATGCTGGCAATGACTCAATTGAACTTATCATATTGGAAGTAAGATACAGGTAACGTAATTTATTCAGACTATAAATAGCCGTTGGGATGGTCTTGAGGAAATTTCTCTCTAGATCAAGATACTCGAGACTATTTTCGAGTGTCATGAATGCATTTGCATGAATTTCAGCAATATAGTTGAACGATAATACTAGATGCAATATGTTCATGTCACTAAATGCATTATCTGGCACAAATGTTATGATGTTACGATCAAAATTTATCGCTTTAACATGTGTCGACCGATTGAATAAATGACGGGGAAGTTCATCTATACAGTTTTGACTCAAATCCACTTTTTCGAGATGCGACCGCAATCCTTGAAATCTCACGTCATTGATTTTTTGGAGTAAATTATCACGTAAATATAATATCCTTAAATCATGAAGATGCTCTTGAAGAGCTGTCGATATTGATGTTATTAAGTTTTTTGATAAATCTAATGTCACAATACTCTTTGGAAGTGTACTCGGACCAATATGCTGAATACGATTTGAACTTAGATCTAACCACACAAGTTTTCGTAATTTTGAGAAAGTCTTAATTGATTGCTGTTTATTTAATGCCTGCTCATTTATTGAATGATGTGCTTGTATTAGTAATGGTGTTGATGATAAAGCTGATGTTGATATATTATGTCGTCTGTCATCGTGATTGAAGCTTATATCACTTATTGAATTCTCTGCGAGGTGTAAACTTCTTAAGGAATCTGCTAAATTGCCCCAATTCGCGTCAAGATGCTGTATATGGTTTCTGTTTGGAATGACACGAGAAATATGAAAAGAAGAGAAAAATGTGATAAGTTTTGCGGATATATTAAAAAGTTATAAGAGATGAGACTTCCTTCATATGGTTGAATTTGCATAGTTGTCGATAAATATTATGCAGTTAATGCAACATAACCTTAAAATAATGATTTTTTAAAAAAATAACCTCAAACTTTCAAACTGCAACAAAATCATTCCATTGTTGTGTTTTTAATGATTTTGACCGAGTTTTGAGTTTTAAATAAATAAAGTTAAAAATTTAACCTCAAAAATGAAAAATGATAACCTCAAAAAATTCTTGGTTATGTTCCTATATTTCACAAGAATTGTATCAGTGCTTACAAGAAAAATCATATTCCATAAATAAAGTTTTACACAAAAGCAACCACCATAAAACAACCCCAAAAATTACATAACCTCAAAAAAATTTACTTCATTCATCACAAAAATATTCTTCCATTATTTCCGGGTCATCCAATAATGGAGCACAAACATGTAAATAAGTGTCTAAACATTGCTAATAAAGAATTTTTTATGCGAAAAATGTGTGACTGCACAAGTAATGGAAAGGAAAAGAGAAATGCATGACACATCTTTGACACGTAATGATGGTAAATATTGTTATGCATTCATCTTATGTTGTGATAAAATGTTTACTTGATATAAACAGAACATGACGTAGAAATTACAAAGTTTTCTACAGTTTTGTAGGCATGGATGCTTTCACCTACACTCTTGCTTCATCCGCCTTTAATTTATTTATGTTAATAATAAAACAAAGTTTCTTTCTTTATTGTGTGATAATTAGCTGCTGTTTGGAATGAATTTAAAAACCGTTAACTTTTGAACATGAAATGTTTCGCGCCATTTTTGAATTTTTCACTAGAAAATTTGTTTTAGAGATTTTAATCTTAATTTAAGTGTAAAGTTTGATTCAATGACAACAATTTATCGAAAAACTTAGCAGAATTCAGTTGAATTAATTGAAATCTGAGATTCGCAAGCTTTAAATGAAGAATTTTTGAAAAACTTCATCAAAAACTTTTGTGTTTACATTTCGAAAGCTAGAACAACAGATTTTCGAAAACAAAAACTAAACAGCACGCAGCAGAAATTTATTAAATTATTTAAAATTTTCAAAGATTTTTATCATACAAACTCGATTGTAAAAAGATTCAAGGCGAGAGTAAGAAAAATTTATACTAATAAATTACTTTTTTCCTCATAGTTTATTCGAATATATAATTAATGTGAATCATAAACAATGAGAAAATTGCAAAACTATAACACAAACTCATGAATAAGGAAAAAAAGTTCATTGAAAATTTCATTTTTTTGCACTTCGAACTTTCTTCTCTTCTTCTTTTCAGGCACAACTTTCACAATGAAAAATTAATTAAAAGATGAAGAAGTAAACAAATTTTTATCACTAATTCCATTCTTTATATGTATAAGCTTTATGGGAATAAATAAGGAAACTTTCTATTCTGGAATCTATGCCCTAAAGTATTGTAGAAAAAAAATTATGAAGAATGAGACGTAACTTATTATTTATCTTGATTGTTGATTTATCATTTCTTTCTATTTTATATAAAAACATACATTTAAAGCAGTAAAGAGCTCTGATCTCATTTCCCATCCCCAACCTTTTTCTCCATTTTCGAGAAAAGTATGTTCAATTATCTACACTTTAGCTCTGTTTTTGTTGACTGCCTGTTTGTCTTATAAATTAGGCACAAATTTATTTTGGAATGAGGAATATTTTAAACAAAAATCGATGAATCGATTCATAACAGGCATTAAGGTAAAGGGGAATTTAGATAGCATGGAATAATAAAGCTTATTTTAGCTGGCATGTCTCATGAATATTATGAGCGTACGTTCATTAATATTTTAATTAGAGGATTGAAGCCTAATGAAAATCTAAAATTTTATATTTATTCCGCGAAAAAATTTGAAATTTTCATGAGCTTGAAGCTTAGGACGATGAACTTTTCAGCAAATGATTTTTTTAAACGCGATTTATGGCCATGAACTCGATTTGAATGAAAAGGCTGAGGATGGCTTTTGGTATTAAGAGATCTGCTGCACTGTCGTAGTCAGTTAAAGGCAAAGGCTAACATTTTTGAGTAACTTTTGACATCAGTAAATGCAAAAATGTTGGCATTTTGAGATTGTCGTCCGACATTTTTCATATTCAGGTATGATGAATGACTGCAAGCTTACGAACTACGTGATTTTTGAATTGGAATTATTGTTGGAATCAAGAAACATTCAGATTTTAAAGGAAAAAAAAATCCTGCGATTTTTGAAGATTTCTACCAGCTAAAGTTTTATTTTTCATTTTTCTAGCTTAATTTATGTTTAAAATTTATAAAAACTATTCAAACTAATTGAAAAACATGGCAAAAAAGCTTTAATTGCATTATAAGATGCCATTTCATAGCCAAAAATCATTGTTTACATTTTCCGGATAAAATTTTGAACGCAAAACAAGCAAAATAACAAAAATTGTTATTTTGAATGTTTAACATCCATCAACAACCCATAAATTAAAGCATCACTATCTGTCTCATGCTACACGTATCATTTAGTTGTAAATCATCTCCATTTCTGTCCAATATTTGCTAAACAACAGTTTTTGACCGTAATTTTGGTCAACCATTTAGTGTGAGTAATAGTAAATAATTGTACATCTTGTTCTTCGGATCAACAATGATTCTACACTTTCATTACATAGCTTTTGTGTGAGAATTTATAGAATCATTTACAAATGGACAATTTCTTATTCGTATAAGCATCAAATAACAAAAAGAGCAAATAAATACCAGAAGAACCTCTTTCCCTTACAAAACTTCTTTTTAGATTATTCTCTTTGTTAAATCAGAAGTTCAATATCTGTTATTTAGTCAAGTACCTATCAAAAGAAGATGCGCCATCGAAACTTAATTCAAGAGCACTTCACGCTAGTTTCTCTTGATAGTTTCTTTTTACAAGAAGATTCTCTTTTACAGAAAAAAAAGATAGATAGATAAATAGAATGTAAAGGGAAACTTTTCCTTCTTTCTTACAAAAACTTTTCATATCCACATATACATATAATAAGTATAGAGCATAAGTAGAAAGAAGAAAAAAATTACTTTACTTATCATTTCAGTTTCAATCAAAAATGTTTTCATTGATGCGTCAAAAAAGCGCACTTTATATAAAAATATCACTGTTTTGTTCTAGAATATTCATGTTAAAAAGTTTTGGCGTAGTTTAATACCCCTTTGAATTTAAAACTGCATAGGTTCCATGTTTATCCCCTAGCCATACTGCAGCAAGGTTGAAAATCTATATCTGAGCTATATTGAGAATAATACTACTTATTTAAATACATTATTGCGTAGTTTCAAACCCCCTTAGTAATAAAAATTCCCTTGTTATTCTCCAATAAGCTTTATCTTCGACAACTGAGCTAGTTTGAAAACATTACTGTTTATTTAAATTCATTATTGCGTAGTTTCACACCCCTTTTATTATAAAACTACATTTATTCAATTGACTAGTTAAACCGAGGGTGTGAAACTGATCAATATTATCAAAAATTACCAAAAACATGATTTATCAGTTCCACACTATTGACTAGATACAAGATCAGACAGACAGAATAACTCTCACTTCATCCTTTAAACTTAATCTCAAAAGCTGTGTTAAAAGAAGAAGTAGAAAGAAATTTTTGAAGTAAAAGTTGAAAATAAACTTAATTAAATTACGATAAGTACATATATGAAGGAAGTTATGACTTACTTGTAGTATAGATTGTTTGCAAACTTACCTTTGTGCTATCAGTCTACTTAGAGTGTGAATTGATTTTATTGATTCTAATGGAACTGATTGAAAAAGATTTCCTGATATATCTAATGATATTAGTGAATGAGCCATAAAGCTGCAAATGAGAATGTCAAAAAAGAAATGTTAATTAATTAATTAATTTAATTCATATGCTTTTGATGTGTTATACATTTTTTTTTGAATGTGATAGAGGCAAGGGGAAGGAAGGGATTAAGGCTAACGAGCGAGCATCTTCTTGGAATGTATATGTGTGTTCATAGATTTATCAAGACTTAGCATCTAGCAATCAAAATATTTCTATCGAAAAGTCAATATAGAATGAGAGAAATTCTCCTAAATCAGCAGAAATATTTTTTTCGAATCCTTTTTTTTTTGATTCTCTATGTGCCTTTTACTTTTTCTAGTCTCGTACGTGTTTTTATCTTCAACACATATTTCTACATGCGACAATGCGACTGAATGTGACTATTGGGCTACACAGGATTGCTTAAGTAAATATTTAAACGTATTTCTACGGAGATTGTCAGCAAGATAACTCAGCTAAACAGATTGTATGTGATGATGTTTAATGTTTAAACACTCATCTCGGTTTTTTTTCTCTTCTCATTCTTGCTTTCTTTTGCCTCTTTCATACCTAACTAGCTATTTTCTCGAGAATCACATATTGTGCTCGACAAATGAAAGATATACAATTGTACATCTACGTTCGAGTTAACGAAATGCTGTTATCAATGAAATATTTTAACAGGGGAGAGGCTTTAATAAAAATCAGGCAGGCACACATTCACAGGTAGTTTCTTCTTTTTTGGCACAAAAACGAAGTTTTTCACATAGATCATGAATGGAGAAAGATTTGTAATAGCTGAAGCGTGATAATGTAGAAATTCTTTTTTATGACATGTACTCGTCCTTCCTCATGGAAATTCTTATTTTATTAATTTTACACAGGTATCATCATAAAGTTATGGAAACTGGGAATTGAATTCGTTGACATGATAAGCAGAAATTTCATACAATTTACTCTTTTTAGGTGAACATAAAGTTTTTGCTGTTTATGAGGAAGTTTGTTCTATACTGACAGTTTTAAATTTTTTCTATTTAAATGTAAACTTTTCACTTATTACAATCAGTTTGTCTTTATTCTTGCGTGTAAAATAAGTAAATGCTGTAGTTGAAGTGGTTGTGAAAGAGACTTTAAGGTTTTGTTAAAGTTTAAGATCTCACTTTTTGGATGGAGTGTATCTTGATTTCTGATTTTATTGAAGATATACAACGTTACAGAATCGATATGAATTTAATATAGCTGTTGTAAATTGACATCCTTTTGTGTCAATTGAGAACTGATGTTGTCGAAGAAAAATGGATTGATGACACGTTATCCGAATTGACAAAGATTCGATATGAACTAGCTCACTGAAGTGAGTATACTCTTTGTTGGATCGGATTTGCAGATCTAATCACAGTTCTATATCCTACTTCAGCATGAAACTCAGAAGGTGGAAATAGTCAAAATAAACAAAACTTAGTAAAATTCTGCACCCTTGCATGAATCCTGATTTCGTGAAGATTCTACATGAAGCTAATATCAAGCCAAGATCATTTAAGACTCTCTTGGGAATACCTTTTGCAAGACACTAAACACCTCCGCATTCTTAGAAGGAAAAAAAACCGCAACCTACTCAAGAAATTCATGTGTAAAGCATTATCAAATATTTATAGCAAGCACATTAGAACATAATGCACTTTAAGAATATTTATGTGACACACTTTCAATCCAGATGGTTTGAAATCTTTTTAATTCTGTTGTTTCATGACTTAGTCGTTCATCAATGTTGAAACCAAAGGATATGACTTTTAAGCTTGAGTAGCTTTTACTTCAATTAGAAACTTCTTTGGTAATTTACTTTTGACGTTTGTTATTTCGATGGACTGAAAGTTTTGAAACTTAATCAAAGGAAGAAGGATGAAGGAGGAATAGATTAAACTCCAAAAGTAGCTACACCTGTTCACTTTCAACCAAAAAGTTCAAATAACCACAACATTAGCAACAATATTCAACAATCCCTACTCCAACAAAAGAGGAAGAAAAAAAAAATCAATTTTCACTACTGCTGGAAAAAACAGTCTTCAAGTCAAGTCTTCACGAACACTTGGTATGATTGATGGCGAGACTCTGACTTCTAGAGGTTCATCATGACTTATATTTTCTCCACAGGTTCTAATTACGATTTGAATGGTCGATAAGAACCTGTGTGATTTGTGTCCTTGAGTCAATCCAACACTTTTGCTCGCTAGGCCATTGGAAGTGGAAACATTCGGCATTTAAAGGAACTTCCGATAACATAAAAATATTCATAATTACCTTAAACTTCTTTCTGACAAATCGAATAATTTGTTATTAACTAATTTAAGTGACTCTAATCGCAGTCCTTGAAAAGTTTCATCATCCACATTTTGAATGAATGTGTAGGTCATATCTATGTGCTTTATGCTACCAAGTAAGTATTCTGTAAAGAGAAACAAAAGAGAATTTGTGATAAGATTAATGGTGATGAGTTTTCTTGAATGAAAATAAATGATTTGCTTTGCTAATAGAAAATTGTTAAAAAGAGTGGTTATTCCATGCCATTAAAATTTCCATCCTCTCAGCTCTGCACATAAACATTAACCAGAGAAAAAAAAATCCATAAAATTAAATTATGTTCAAATATTTTCCGATAAAAAATCTTTTGGTTTGGCTTTTGGAGTGAAATTCTCACCACAACTATTAGAATATTCACCACTGACTGCTGTATGTTTCAAGATCATAATTGATTTTTTGGGGATTTAGAAATTTTTGCTGCTACGAATGAGGAAACATTCAATAAGGCATGGGGGTTAGTACGTGATCCAAGAGAAAGCCATATCCAATTTTTTGATCGTAGCTCTCAAATGACGACATTAAACATTTTGTATTCTTTCAAATGTAAATTTTTATATATTTCGTTGGAAACGTTCTTGTAGATTATGCTTATGCTGGTGGCTATGTTTTGAATTGTTCGAACTTTAGTTTCAAAAACCGTTAAGCTTTAAATTTGAATTTTCGAAACACATAAATTTTTGAACTTTTGTCTTCAATTTTTGTATTTAATGACATAATTAAAGATTTAAAGGATGAAACAATGATTTGTTTTTCAAGTTTAAAGACGTATAAAGCACGTAATCATATCCTGGACTTGAAATTAATTGTAATTAAGTCTATTTTCAAGAAAAACTTTCAATGTTTTCATTCAAAAAATGTTTGATTGTGTCTTGACTGTGTCTTGGCTATATTCAAAATTCAACGATAAAATCAATTCCTTCGAATCCTACGTCAGCACACAAAATCTATGTCATGCTGAATAATAATGAAATTTATTATTAGAAAAAGGAAATTTATTCTATGGAAATTTTTAACTTTAATTACTTTATTTTCAAGCATCGAATATTCAACTAATTCCTTCTAAGAACGACCTCAAGTTCGTATTTGACTTTTTAAGCTTTTTCACATTCAAATCGCGTTCTTGTTGATTTACATAATTCTAGCTTTATCGTTCTATATATGAGCACATTTATGTTCTGCATAAAATGTCTCTAAAGTGTCGTTTATCCTTTATTATGATTCGCAATTGCTGTTTTTAACCTTAAATTCTTTTATTAAATTTCAATTACAAATTTTTTTATCATTTACAAAAAATTTATAATTTGATGAGTCCACAAATATCTCATTAAATGGCAATCAATAACCCTCGAATATAAAGTTTAATTACCCGCGACTTGGTCAATTAACCAAAAACCACATTTTTAATTATTTATTATTTTCTCGAGCGTTCGTTAACCAACATTTCGAAAATTATTCACTATAGTGCTGTTAAAGATGTTTAGTAAATGAATTAAAATAATTTAAAAAAAATCGTGAAAGTTTGTCTTTTAGCAATTATGGAAAGCAAAAAATGAAGAAAAATTGATAAAGTTTTTAAAACTTTTCAATTAACTTTTATTTTATTCATAAAATTTAAAATGAAAAATTTACTTGTGGAGACACACACTCACACTTTGAAGATAATTTTTTTGGGTCAAAATTTTTTTTAAAGATATGAAAAATTTATTGAACAAAAGTTTCTTCAAACCAAATTTTCAAAGATGTTGAAAAGTTTTAAATCATGTCGAGGAGTGGGGTTATTATTTACATTATTTTGAAAATATTGGTAGCAACATGATAGAATAAAATTTAAGCATCAACAGATTTAAGGGGCCGTTCACTTATTACGTTCGTATTTTAGGGGGGAGGGGGGTTTGAAAAATTGTAACAATATGTAACATTTGGGGGGGGGGGTGTCAAGAAGTATGTAACGTTTTAAGTGTCGTCTGATAAAATAAATTATGAACGTTCAGGAGGGGGGGTTGTGAGTTGTAACATATTGTATCAAGGGGGGGGGGGTGTGAAAAAAGTCGGTTTTTGGCGTAACGTAATAAGTGAACGGGCCCTTACTTAAGATTCGATTTTAGTTTGTTAAAAAGCAGGCTTAAAATTTACGTTTAAGAATACTTTTCCTAGCCACATATTTTTTAGAACAAGGAAACGTGTGGAGCTGAATAATTGAATTTTGATAGTTTTTGGTCGTTTCCTGAAGCCGAAATTTTAGTAACCAACCCCTACCCTTTCCCTCAATGTCCTCTCCGAAATAATGCACTTTGTTTGGTTGGCTGGTTGAGACTGAGATCTCCTTAACCAGACATGAAAGAGAATTCCTTTTCTGTTAAGGGCCATTCGCTTAATTTTCAACTCGAAAAAACTACTTTTAGCCTCAAAACAAAATGAGTACGTTCAGAAATTCGAATTATTTTTTCCTTTAAAAAATTTAAACTCAATAAACCGTTAAACGTCAATAGCTCTTAAGGAATACGATTTTTAAAACACAGCAGTAAGTTTTCTAAAAGTAAGTTGCAAAACTGCCTCTTAAATACCAATGTAGTCAAAAAATGCAAATATGAAGTTTCCTATAAAAAATCCTTACTGCAGTCCTAAAAGCTCCTTTAAACAAAATAGTTCAACAAATTTCAATTTACTGCAAAAATTTATTTTATAAAATAAAATCTCCTCATAGCTTATATAAAGAATAATGCATTGCTCAAAAATATTTCCAAACTCTAAAGCTATTGAATGCTTGCTTTACAGAAAATATATAAAATTTAAAAAATGTTGTTGGATCAAAATAATTTTTTTCAATTAACAATTCAAAAAAAGAATTTTATAAAATATTTTAGTCAAGCATACAAATGAAGGATATTATGTTAACAGCCATACTCTTTCAGGAAATGTTGATGAGGACCCATTTAATTAAAACAAACTTTTTCTTTCTGAAATGGGGTAATATATATTTTCAATAATGGCAGTGGAAATGATCTTGATGGTTTTCAAATATTTTCTGTCAACAGCAGCAGAAGCAGTTAAAAGAACTATTTTTGAAGCTTAGAGTCATGAATTTTTATGACATCCATTATGTGTCACTATCGTGTGGTCTGAAGTCAAAAAATTGTTTTTAATTAAAATGTTTATGAATTTACATTCACAGAAGGAAAAACATATTAAACAATAGCCAAGCCCAAGTAATTTTGGAACTGAGCAAATTGCACCCTTGATATTTTTGGGTAAAGTTGAAATTTTTTTTTATAACAGCAAATAACAACTTCTTATCATCCCATGGTATTTAAACATACTATATACCTATAAAGAAGATATATATAAACATATAAATTTTTATGTACAATTAATGAACATTTTTCATTCCCTATTCCCACTGCCCACTCGTTCCTCCTAAAAAATACGTAATCGAAATCGGAACAAAAAAATCAATAAAATAACAATGGTTAAATCTGTCAACAAATCCACAAAGCCATAAATTGGATTCAATCGGACATAAATTTAATGTACAATAAAAGATAATTTTGTGTTATTTGTCTTGTGTAGCTCCAGTAATAAATGGTCAATAACATGGTTTAATGAACGAAAGAATGCAATTAATAAAAAATTTCATTTCGGAAATATTTTTATTGTGTAAACAATTTGGGCACAAACAATTGGTAAAGATGGTGGTTATTAAAGGCTCAATTGGGCGCACTTTACTACAATTAAGTTCAGTTTGAAAAATAACGGTTACAAAGTATTTAAAATATAACTGTCAAATAATATTTGAAAACAACTGTCAAATAATGTATGAATAATAACTGTCAAATAATATTTCAAAATATAACGGTAAAATATAAGTTGAATTTTTGTTCCAGCAAACACCCTCTTTTCAAACTACAACCTTAATTATTCAACTCATATGTCCTCTGTCACCTCCCAAATATAAGTAAATCACATGACAAGTATTTATAAAGCTTTAGGTTGACTTTCAACAGTTAAGTGACAAACTAATGAGCAAGCAGACAAACTGTTGACATTTGTGTCCTTTGTCTTATGGATTATGCTTTAAAAAGGGTAAATAGATAATAATTTTCATGAATGGGTCAGTTATTGTGTGTGTATATCATGAAAAAGTACTAATTGATCTCGTAAAGTTACTATTATAATTAAATATATAGCACTGCTGTTTAGTTCGCTTTTCTGTTGCCTTTAATTCCTCATTATGCAATTATACGATGTATAATAAACTTTCCTTCTATTCTACTTTAGTATACATTCGCATTTTTGTCGGTTTAAGGGTTGCCTCGGATCCCTGAAAATGTTTGTTTTCATAAAAGGAAATTCGCTATTACCAACAATTTGTGTGTTTCGCTTATTTTATGAACAATTTTTCAACCCCTCCAAAAAATCACTAGCTTTGAACTGGCTGCTGCGGTTCGACTAATACATACAACAGTCATGGCACCTAAGTTGTGGAAAAATAAATGTTCGGATTCGATCAAAATTGTTGTCCTGATTTGAACAGCTATAGCTTGTAGAGATTTCAAATTGGCCAATTTCAATTCAATCGGAAAGGGTTTTTGTTCATTCAACAGCTTTGGAATTTGATACGATTTATCCTGAAATAATCTGAGGTAGATTTTGGATCAGATTTTTAGATGATATTGATGATGCCTTTATGGGTAATTCCATGCTATAATTTTGCTATAAAATTTTCTTTAAATTGATTTTTTTCATACTTAGGCTTTGCTAAAGTTAATACAATTTCCACAGGACGTGTAAAAAAAACTTTTTAAAAAACTACGTTTTTCGCGTAGACTAAAAAGTAGAAAATAACTTTTATTCTTGGTTGTAAAGAATTTGGTTTTAAATTTTCAGATTATATTTAATAAATTTTTATATCCTAGTCAATATTGTTCACAAAGTTTCGAATAAGTGCACTTTGATCTTATCGTATAACTCAACAACTTAAAAACGTGGGCGCATTAATTTAAGTTTATCAAAAAGTATTGATTTCACATAAACTTATTTCTCCTCTTATAATGCGCCCACGTTTTTAAGTTGTTGAGTTATACGATAAGATCAAAGTGCACTTATTC
This sequence comes from Chironomus riparius, assembly GCA_917627325.4. Classification (NCBI taxonomy): domain Eukaryota; kingdom Metazoa; phylum Arthropoda; class Insecta; order Diptera; family Chironomidae; genus Chironomus; species Chironomus riparius. The sequence continues at coordinate 46,260,380 of OU895877.1, forward strand.
GAAACTTTGTGAACAATATTGACTAGGATATAAAAATTTATTAAATATAATCTGAAAATTTAAAACCAAATTCTTTACAACCAAGAATAAAAGTTATTTTCTACTTTTTAGTCTACGCGAAAAACGTAGTTTTTTAAAAAGTTTTTTTTTATAAAGTATTTTATTTTCTACTTTTTAGTCTTATTCTAATGAAATAGAGAAATAAAGATTATAGGGGGTTTATAGGTTACAGGTGTGTTGAACTCCACTTCGTTGCACTTCGTTACGTTCAACTGTTTATAGATCACAGTAGGTTTATAGGTTACAGGTGTGTTGAACTTCACTTCGTTGCACTTCGTTACGTTCAACTGTTTATAGATCACAGTAGGTTTATAGGTTACAGGTGTGTTGAACTTCACTTCGTTGCACTTCGTTACGCTCAACTGTTTATAGATTACAGTAGGTTCATAGGTTACAGGTGTGTTGAACTCCACTTCGTTGCACTTCGTTACGTTCAACTGTTTATAGATTAGAGTAGGTTTATAGGTTACAGGTGTGTTGAACTTCACTTCGTTGCACTTCGTTACGTTCAACTGTTTATAGATCACAGTAGGTTTATAGGTTACAGGTGTGTTGAACTTCACTTCGTTGCACTTCGTTACGTTCAACTGTTTATAGATCACAGTAGGTTTATAGGTTACAGGTGTGTTGAACTTCACTTCGTTGCACTTCGTTACGCTCAACTGTTTATAGATTACAGTAGGTTCATAGGTTACAGGTGTGTTGAACTCCACTTCGTTGCACTTCGTTACGTTCAACTGTTTATAGATTAGAGTAGGTTTATAGGTTACAGGTGTGTTGAACTTCACTTCGTTGCACTTCGTTACGTTCAACTGTTTATAGATCACAGTAGGTTTATAGGTTACAGGTGTGTTGAACTTCACTTCGTTGCACTTCGTTACGTTCAACTGTTTATAGATTACATTAGGTTTATAGGTTACAGGTGTGTTGAACTTCACTTCGCTGCACTTCGTTACGTTCAACTGTTTATAGATTACAGTAGGTTTATAGGTTACAGGTGTGTTGAACTTCACTTCGTTGCACTTCGTTACGTTCAACTGTTTATAGATTACAGTAGGTTTATAGATTACAGGTGTGTTGAACTTCACTTCGTTGCACTTCGTTACGTTCAACTGTTTATAGATTACAGTAGGTTCATAGGTTACAGGTGTGTTGAACTCCACTTCGTTGCACTTCGTTACGTTCAACTGTTTATAGATTAGAGTAGGTTTATAGGTTACAGGTGTGTTGAACTTCACTTCGTTGCACTTCGTTACGTTCAACTGTTTATAGATCACAGTAGGTTTATAGGTTACAGGTGTGTTGAACTTCACTTCGTTGCGTTCAACTGTTTATAAATTACCAGTTTTCAATGGGAAATTAGTAACGACTTTCAAAATTTTTCATTCGTTTTATAAAATTTAATTTTTTTAAAGCATTCATTAGTAAAGTACATTAAAAATCACTCGTAAAGATTTTGTGTTTATCTGTACCATTTCTACTTCATAACGTGTGGATTCTTAACATAAAGATGCAAATCACATATGTAACGTATTTATAACGGATTTTCAAATTTAAATTCAATGAATATCATTTATATGTTATGCAAAAATACGTCAAACCGTTAATAAAAAGAAAAGTCAATTTAATTAAGTTGGTGAAGTGTTATAAATAATGCAATACATTTAAAACAGCATAAATTTATGCTCAAACTATGTGTGCTAAATGCACATCGTATATTAATAGTTATTTTGCATTAATTCGTAACGGACTTGTGCTTAACGGTTTTTTTGAAAATTCAAATTTTAACTTACGAATATTCATGAAAAAATTACATGTCAATTTTTTTGTCTTACCAGAATATCTTTAGCTGCTCAAATTTATGGTATAATTAATAATTAGTAATATTAATTAAACTATAATGAATCATATAAATGACTTTAGAGCATCACAAGTATAATATTTAATACAAATCAAAATTTTTTATCATTGACATTGGATTTTTTCCCATATAAAAAAGTTTTACATAAATTGTTTGATAATTAAGCATTTTTGTGTTTCCAAAGTGTTAAAATATTGTATTGTCACCGGGAATACATGTGCATTAAAAATTTGAGCTCGATTGGAGCAGTAGAAGTGGTCGAAAAATTGATAGCAAGATTTGAAATTTTTTGCAAACAAACAAACAAACAAACAAACAAACAAACAAACAAACAAACAAACAAGAAAGCAAGTTAAGAAAAACGTAGTAATAATAATAATAAAAAGCTATAAAGTATGTTATTTGACATTAAAATACCATCTAAAGTGATCAATAATTCCAAAAAATTGATTCCATGAGCGTTACTTGGTAACATTTATAGCGTTACCAAGTAACGCTCATGGAATCAATTTTTTGGACTAATTAACCACTTTAGATAGAAAATTAATGTCAAATCATATACCTTATGACTTTTTACATGTGCTGTAGAAGTCTTAATATCTATTGAAAAGCATAAATATGCAAAAAATCAATTTTAAGTAAATTTTTTACAAAAATTTCTCATGGAATTACCCTTATACATTTATTTGAAAATTCAATTGTTTTGCTGAATTTAATTTATTATTTTAGTCTGATTCTTTTTGAATTTGGGAAGCAATGAGTTGATTAAGGTTTAATGTTTACACCTGAAGAATATCATTAATAGTGGTAATATCATAGTTATGGATGAAGAAATTTAATTTCAATAATTTATTATTTTTTATGTTCACACCGTTTTCACGTGTGAATCTATTAGTTTTGTTCAGATTGAAAAATCAGTTTTTCGCATTTTGTGAGAAAACGAAGCAAAATTGGTTATAAAAGTTCATATAAGAAAAGTTTGTGGCTGAAATTTTACATCATTTTCAAAAAACAGATTTTAAATTGGTTGTGGCATTGCTGAGAAAATCGCAAAATACGCTTTCTGTAAGCAAGCAAGTTAATCAGCAAGAAATCTCAATAACGAGACATCGTAGAGACTTCTAGTTTTTTACATTTGATCCGTGCTGCTCTATAGAAGAGCTGTATTGTTTTTGGGCAAGGTAGGAACAGCCGTTGCTTCAGAAAAAGCAAAAAACTTTCCTTTCTTACGAATTTTTCAAATTAAAAGTTTACTGTGATTTTTATAAAAAACTTTTAAAGAATGTTTGGCATATTCGTCAAGCTTTATACCTTCAAACTATGCTGAGCGAAGCTCAGCTGACTCGATAGCTTTTTATCTTCAAACATATTCTGAGCGAAGCACAGTTGACTTATCAAGCTTCATACCTTCATACTTATGATGGGCATATCTTGGTGTATCCATAAGACTTTTGATAGTACGGTGTGAATATAATCCGCATTGGGTTTCTACCCGATACACTAGTTAAAATTTTAGAATTTCAACAGACATTGTTTGAAAAATTATTCAACTTCAACTGACTTTTTTGTAAGGTTTTGAACTCCAACTGACATTGTTTTGAAAATATATTCAACTTCAACTGAATTTTTTGTAAATTCTTAAACGTGAACTGACCTTTTTTGTAAGGTTTTGAACTTCAAATGTAAATAAGTTTAGTAACAAGCTCTAAAACCACTAAAGTTCTAAGTTCATCATTCACCAAAAAATCTTAACATTTCAACTGCCTTAAAACTCCATAAACATTTGTTGAATAGACTCAACTTGACAAATTTAATGGTACAGTTCAATAACTTCTCTTCAATGTTCCGAAAATTGTATTCAAATATCCTCAACCGAAATGCAAAAAAGCAATGTCATGAAAGCCCATTAAATTTATCACTTCTTTCCGTTTTAATCTAAACGACTTTTTTTTTCATTTAAAGAGATTTTTTTTAAATTCCAATAAAGTCATTGCATCCGGCAATAACAAAGAAACTTATAAACCAAGTCCGGGATATTCATGGTTTTTAATTTAATGTTGGATAGACGAAGTGTTGCATAAATTTTTTATTCACATAATTTTCTCTTTTCTTCTCTTCACTTCCTTTCTTGTGTCCTCAAATTCTTTTTATTTTCTGTTTTTGATAGGGACAAGTGCCATAAACACTATAAGCCAAAAGACGTTTTCCCATAGCACACAGCACATAACGAGATAAAAGGTCTTCGTTTCTTTTCGAACAAAAATAATACTTTTTTTTTCGGGTCATGTTGATGCTCAGTAGTAGAACATTTTCTCACAATAAACATATCATTTTATCAAAGTCTTTATTGATTTAAATTTGTTTTTCTTGCCAAAAGCAGAAATCCTTTGAACAAACATACAAAATATGAATGTCGGAGAAAGAATACAATGGAAATAAAATGAAATAAAAACAGAATAAAAAATTACAGAAGTCCTCGTGTTATTGATCGAGGGACTTAAGCGCATTTTTGTGTTAGCGATCAGTATTTGATTATGTAATTATTTTGCGTTCATTTACAGATCATGAGAAGATTAGAAGATCATTAATTTTAGTGTAATTAACAAAAAGTTACAATGAATGCTTATATAGAAAGGATTATTATTTAACGGTCAATAAATAATTTGAAATTTTGCCGTTAAAAGTTGCACTAAAAAAACATTAATTATAGTATAATTAGATAATTTGTTGCAATGAATTTCCATACAGAAAGAGTTTATCATTTAACGGTTTCTTGTAATTCAAATTTTCTAACGGTCAATATAATAATAATTTGAAATTTTCCCGCTATAAGTTGCACTACGAAAAAATTAATTATAGTATAATTAAATAATTTGTTGCAATGAATTTTCATACAGAAAGGGTTTATCATTTAACATTTTTTTGTAATTCAAATTTTCTAACGGTCAATAAATAGTTTGAAATTTTCCCGCTATAAGTTGCACTACGAAAAAATTAATTATAGTATAATTAAATAATTTGTTCCAATGAATTTCCATACAAAAAAAGTTTATCATTTAACGGTTTTTTGAAATTCAAATTTTACAACGGCTAGAAATTTTTTGAAATTATAGAGGTAATATTGAAATTATAGAGGTAAAATAAAATTTGAGCAGGTTACACTGAAAACAAAACAAAAATTCATTAATTATAGCATAAATACACTGTTTTAAGGGTAATTCCATGAGAAATTTTTGTAAAAAATTTACTTAAAATTGATTTTTTGCATATTTATGCTTTTCAATAGATATTAAGACTTCTACAGCACATGTAAAAAGTCATAAGGTATATGATTTGACATTAATTTTCTATCTAAAGTGGTTAATTAGTCCAAAAAATTGATTCCATGAGCGTTACTTGGTAACGCTATAAATGTTACCAAGTAACGCTCATGGAATCAATTTTTTGGAATTATTGATCACTTTAGATGGTATTTTAATGTCAAATAACATACTTTATAGCTTTTTACACGTCCTGTGGAAATTGTATTAACTTTAGCAAAGCCTAAGTATGAAAAAAATCAATTTAAAGAAAATTTTATAGCAAAATTATAGCATGGAATTACCCTTAAGATTTTTAAATGTCCGGCGGGCCAATAACTCGATATAACGGAACTAATGCAAAAAACTAGAACTCTCTACGATGAAAACAAGTTTCAAAAATGCGCTAAAAAAAGGAGCAACAACAAAACAAAAACTACGAGAGGAATTGAATGAAATGTCAGTTGGAATTGAGAGAAATAAAAAAATTTAAAAAATTTAAATAAAAGGACTGGGTACAATCCACTTTTGCATACGCAATTATTCGCCGGGAGGTCGTGCAAATGAAATGAACGAGAGGTCAGTCAGCACTGCTGTACCATAGAATAAGCTTTTAATAATCTAGAAGAATTTTACAAGCAATTTGCATGTTCAACAACTGTACTCTATGACTCGACAAAAAGCTTTTAATAAAGTTAAAATTGAGAGAATTAGTAACTACACATTATGCACTTCCAACCCTCTTAACAACATCAAAAATTGCGAGCGAACAGGAAAGTTTTTTTGTAATGCACTGTCTTTAGCAGGCTAACTTGGAAGCAGGTTTTTTGTCGAAGACATTTCAACATGTAAATAAAATGGATCTGACATGCTGTGTTATGTGGCATATGCATATGTAGCTACAACTTTTGAACTTACAAATATGTGCCACTTACTATGATATGCAACAATGTAAATGTTTTGCGAAACTTTCTCATGGTGTGCAGTGGTTTTTGGAATTCAAGAACTTTTTATCGGGAGTTGATTGTGTCACTGCCTGCATGTTGAGTGATTGGATAAATATCAAGCGGGTTGAGTGAAAAGTTTGAATTTTATTAAATGAGAAGATTTTTTAAAATTTCGCAAAATTATTGAAATTTAAATTTTCAGTTAAAAATAGTAAAAAAAAAAATAAAAAAGTAAAATCTCAATTACTCTTAAATTCAAGTTTGTTTTACAATACCATTAAAATATTTAAAATTTGCAATTCCGGTAATATTTTTAAATTTTACAAAACCGTTCATAAGTCAAAATTCACAAACCCGTTTAAATTATCGAATTTTACAATACCGTTAATATTTTTAAATTTTACAAACCCGTTAAAATATTCAAATTTTACAAAACTGTTTAAATTATCAAATCATCCAGAATCAATAAAGATCCAAATTACAAAAAAAAAATATCTCAAAAGAGCATTAGATAAAGAAAATTCCCTAAAATCCTACTAGACTTAATATTGAGGCATTGAAGTAAATTGTATAGGTTTGAAGATAACATAAAGAGACAGGTAGATTATTAAATGAAATGAGAAGAACGCAAAACTTTGTAAACGTCTTACGCCAGCCTCATAAATTATTTTTCCCGCCTTCATCTCAGCCTACTCTCATGTAAAATCTCAAAAATTGGAGGCAAGAGAATTTTTTTCTTCTTTTCATAAATCTAATTTCATAACTCATCCCCATTGCCGTCATTTCAGTCTCTTCCTCTATTCCTTCCCATCGTCTCAGACTTTATTTGTAGGTAAAATTTTTGGACCTTTTTAAAGTTATGATAATGTGAGAAAAAAGATGAGAAAGGAGGAAGTATTTACCAGCAACAAATTTAATGTAAAGCCTACGCATAACTTTCCTTTATGTAATCGTATTTTATTTAATCTTGCATACATTACTTATTATACAAATTTGTTAGATGTGAGGATGAGAAGGACGAGACAGTAGAAAACTTTCTCACAAGAAATTACCATTGCTATAAAAAGTATTATGCTTACTTAAATCAAGAACATGTTACAAAACAATTTTCTACTTTACTTATCCTTGTCTTTCTATCGTATCCAAACTCATTTTTAAATTATATTCGGTTTTAGAACTACAAAAAAAATAAACTTTTTTTTATAAGGAAAATCATAAATTGGGCTTTTATCGAGCTTTCATAAATGAATATATGAATGGATTAAATTTAACTTTATAGCACGAATAAAATGAGAATATCTTTTTTTTTGTTGAAAAATGGCATCTTGATGAGTATGAAAATGAAGTAAAAAAATTTCTGTCATTACTTTTTATGGACATAAATTTACCCCATAACTTTTAAACTGAATTAACGATGGAATTGACAATATTTGAGCAGTAAAGTCACCTATCAATTTTTTGAATCATGATATCAGAGTTGGGTAACTTGTTTATCTTCTAGAAGTTTGTAAAAAGGAGTCGTTCACTTATGATGTCAGAAATTAACGGTCATTTTTCAAAAAAGAACAATGGATTTCCAGGAATTTCTATTGATCTTTTATTGCTAACCCCCACCCCCCCCCCCCCCACCCCCCCCCCTTGGACGTCATAAGTGAACGGCCCAAAATCAGGAATTGTGTCTTATACTTGAAGAAACATTTTAAAATTATTAAAGCTATGGTTTTTGCATCGACAAAATGAACTTTAATAAGTTCAGATTGTCTTTATCTTCAGGACCCTCATCTATCTTGAATGCATGATATTAAGACAAATAATGGGGCCAGAAATGGGAAAGAAGGCTTGACACCAACCATATGTACCCGATTGGCCCACATTAGCCAATTGGCAATGACAGCCACGTTGTAAAAACCAATGAACTCGAAATTGACTTAAAGACATGTTAATAAGCATATCGGTAAGCACTTAGAACCGACAACTTTAAATGGGATCTAGAATCAACTTATTTAATTACTTTAATGCTTCTAGCTTCCCACTAACCTCTCAAATAAAACTGTGAACATCATCAAACGCAACCTCAACCAGTTATCAAATGTATATTGACTTCAGAAGAATAAGCAACTATTTCCCGGATTTATTGCTTAAAAAAGCAACAGTTATGGGCTGAGACTCGAACTCATGATCGCTATGTTAGTTTCTTGGTGTTGCAAAATTCGAAACCATTCATCCACCGAGTCTCCTAAATCTTTAAATGTAAGTCAAATGTAAGCCTTTATAAGGTCAGATCAATGTTGACTATTACATTCTCAGATCACCAAATGGCATAGCAGAAACTGGAACTTCTTTGATTACAACTCTGTCTTGAAATGCCAAACATTATTTTGATAAATATGCCTGAACAAGTTTTCTCGGTATGTAGGTGTACATTGTATATGCTCTATCGCCTTCTAGTGCTTTTTAACTTTCATACATTTGAAATGTTAGGTGTGTTAAGACAAGCTTTATACCAATTCCACAGTCACTAACCCATGTAACAACTGTCAAAATTCTCTCAATTTTTTTTTTGCTGCTGTGTCTCCTTTTCCATTTGTTAAGGGTGCTGAAGCATGAAAAATTCAAACAATTTTCTTTTCTAAATGTTAATAAGTTTTGGGAGGAGGCAACAACATCACTGCGAATATCTTTGGTTGTAAATGAACCCAAAAATTATTACATGGAATAAATTGCACCATTTAACGAGAATTGCTGATAATTTTTGGAATGTCTGAACATGGAAAATGCGTGGGAATTGACTTTTAAATTTCTTTCTGCTTTTTCATTTTATCTTGACTTGTGGGAAGTAAATGCTCTGGCTTGCTTGCTTGTTTATTTACACAATATTGAATATTTTTCTGTATAATTGAAGGACTTCTTCTAAAACATTATCATTGGCATTAATTCTGTAAGTTCTTTTTCGAAACAAATAAAAAAATATTTCGTGTGCTGTTCCAAAGTGCTTTCTAAATTCCTTGAATAAGTTCTAAGAATTCTTAATAAACTCAATTATTTTGATGAGTTCGCAGTGGAATCTAAATTGAGGTAGCCGACCATTTCAAGTAACTCAATAAAAAATATGTTGTAAAGGTCGCAGTTCTCGAAATGATTAATGTTTGAAATTTATGGATGCTGCATTAAAGTAATGAGAAGAGAGATTCGCGATTTGAGCATGACAGAAGGTCTAGAAGTATAAAATAAAATACATAATTTATTGAATTTGAATGAATGTCTCACAAACCCAAGTCGGTTAATCGAGTAGTAAATCCGGCATGAATCTTGCATGGTCCTTGCTTCGATTTAAATCCATCACCATACCAAAGTTACACCAGCTTGATACCGGATTTGTGTTCGATTAATCGACTTGTGCCATTCGGGAAAACAAGATGTTATCCAGTCGAATTTAAAGCCAAAATCTTATTTATTTATTAATTTCAGCTTCTAAAGCAAAAATCTTCTTGTTGACTTCTTCAACCCAGACTTTCCAAAAACAATAAGTTTCACAACGTTCCATAAAGCAATTTTCCAGCCAGTCATGTTTTTCATAAAACAAAAACTACAGCATGTCGAAGAATAATCAACTTACTGTTGTGTCAATGAATTATAAAATTTATTTGTATGTTGAAACTATTCCCCAGACACAAAATGGCCATTGGAATTGGAATTAATTTACAAAACACACAGCAAGCAAAAAAACTTTTAACGATCATTCCTCTCACCAAGGGATTAAAGAATTACTTTTCATAAGAACCATTCACAATTTTTATAAAGTGAATAAAACTATATGCAGTATGCTGAGAGCTGCTAACATATAAAGTCTTAATGTATGGCCAAATATACTTAAATCGCATGGAATATCATTCCCATTACTATTATTTACATATTAATAACCATTTAAATTTCATTTAATATTCGTGATGAAAGTTTTCTTTCACTCTTGCTGATTCCTTTCCACAAAAATTTATTTTATTTCGTTCATTGAAATTGAGGATAATGGAATGTAAACACAGAATCATAATAATAATTTCAATGTTTGTGAGCAGATGATAACAAAAAATTACAAAATTTCTCGTGCTATTGATCGAGGGACTTCAGCGCATTTTTGACGCAGCGATCAGTTTTTGATTATCTCATTATTTTGCGTTCGTTTACAGATCATTAGAAGTTTAGAAAATTATTCATTTGAGTGTAATGAGCAAATAATTATATTGAGTGCTTATATAGAAAGGCTTTATTATTTAACGGTCAATAAATAATTTGAAATATTTCCTTTAAAAGTTGCACTACAAAAACATCAATTATAGTATAATTAATAATTTGTTACAATGAATTTCCATACATTAAAAGTTTATCATTTAACGGTTTTTTGAAATTCAAATTTGACAATGGCTAGAAAAGATTTGAAATTAAAGAGGTAATGTTGAATTTTTTAAACGTACTCATCACGTGGTTTTGTTTATGAAATAAAAAAATCATTAATTATAGTATAAATACACTGTTTTAAGACTTTTAACTGTTCGATCGGACAATACACAATAGTAACGGAGCTAATAAAACAAACCTGAGCTCTCTACAATGTCTGCTTAAAAAGTTTTTCTTCAGACGTACGAGCAGCCGAACGAACGAACATTTCGCATTATTAAGCTCCCTTTTTGTATAAAAATATACAAAAATGCGCTAAAAATTCCTGAGCATGGATGCGCGATAATAAAGATATCCCAACGTATCCTTAGTGTTATTTTCTTTGCATTTAAAAACATATCTAGGTATTATAAATGATAAAGAATGCTAATAAAGATATAAAATCGATATTTTTTTGAAAATAGCCTACTATGATCAAAACAAAAAATGCTTTATTTTGGAGTTTAAAACATGGCTGCGTATTATAAATGATAAAGAATGCTAATATAATTATTAAATCGATATTTTTTTGAAAATAGCCTACTATGATCAAAACCAAAAATGCTTTATTTTGCATTTTAAAACATATCTAGGTATTATAAATGATAAAGAATGCTAATAAAGATATAAAATCGATATTTTTTTGAAAATAGCCTACTATGATCAAAACAAAAAATGCTTTATTTTGGAGTTTAAAACATGGCTGCGTATTATAAATGATAAAAAATGCTAATATAATTATAAAATCGATATTTTTTTGAAAATAGCCTACTATGATCAAAACAAAAAATGCTTTATTTTGGAGTTTAAAACATGGCTGCGTATTATAAATGATAAAGAATGCTAATATAATTATAAAATCGATATTTATTTGAAAATAGCCTACTATGATCAAAACCAAAAATGCTTTATTTTGCATTTTTAAACATAGCTGTGTATTATAAATGATAAAAAATGCTAATATAGATATAAAATCGATATTTTTTTGAAAATAGCCTACTATGATCAAAACCAAAAATGCTTTATTTTGCATTTAAAAATATAGCTGTGTATTATAAATGATAAAAAATGCTAATATAGATATAAAATCGATATTTTTTTGAAAATAGCCTACTATGATCAAAACCAAAAATGCTTTATTTTGCATTTTTAAACATAGCTGTGTATTATAAATGATAAAGAATGCTAATATAGATATAAAATCGATATTTTTTTGAAAATAGCCTACTATGATCAAAACCAAAAATGCTTTATTTTGCATTTTAAAACATAGCTGTGTATTATAAATGATAAAGAATGCTAATATACATATAAAATCGATATTTTTTTGAAAATAGTCTACTATGATCAAAACCAAAAATGCTTTATTTTGCATTTAAAAATATAGCTGTGTATTATAAATGATAAAAAATGCTAATATAGATATAAAATCGATATTTTTTTGAAAATAGCCTACTATGATCAAAACCAAAAATGCTTTATTTTGCATTTTAAAACAAAGCTGTGTATTATAAATGATAAAAAATGCTAATGTAAATATAAAATCGATATTTATTTGAAAAAAACCTACTATGATCAAAACCAAAAATTCTTTATTTTGCATTTTAAAACATAGCTGTGTATTATAAATGATAAAGAATGCTAATATAGATATAAAATCGATATTTTTTTGAAGTAGCCTACTATGATCAAAACCAAAAATGCTTTATTTTGCATTTTAAAACATAGCTGGGTATTATAAATTATTAAGAATGCTAATTTAGATATAAAATCGATATTTTTTTGAAAAAAGCCTACTATGATCAAAACCAAAAATGCTTTATTTTGCATTTTAAAACATAGCTGGGTATTATAAATTATTAAGAATGCTAATTTAGATATAAAATCGATATTTTTTTGAAAATAGCCTACTATGATCAAAACCAAAAATGCTTTATTTTGCATTTTAAAACATCTAGGTATTATAAATGATGAAGAATGCTAATTTAGATATAAAATCGATATTTTTTTGAAAATAGCCTACTATGATCAAAACCAAAAATGCTTTAAATTGCATTTTAAAACATATCTAGGTTTTATAAATGCGAACGCGAAAAAAATTTTCAAAATCCAAAAAACACGTTTTTTGGCGTTTTGAAGGCATAGATGTATCCAATTGTAAAAGTATATGTACAGAAAAATCCGGCCTCCTAATACACACATTTTGGTAACCTTTGAGATTTTTGAAAATGAGTCCTTCAGGCTGCTTAAAAAAAATTACAAAAGTTCTCGTGTTATTGATCGAGGGACTTCATCGCATTTTTGACGCAGCGATCAGTTTTTGATTATCTAATTATTTTGCATTCGTTTACAGATCATTAGAAGTTTAGAAAATCATTCATTTGAGTGTAATGAGCAAATAATTATAATGAGTGCTTATATAGAAAGGCTTTATTATTTAACGGTCAATAAATAATTTGAAATATTTCCTTTAAAAGTTGCACTACAAAAACATCAATTATAGTATAATTAATAATTTGTTGCAATGAATTTCCATACAGAAAAAGTCTATCATTCAACGGTTTTTTGAAATTGAAATTTTACAACGGCTAGAAAAAATTTGAATTTATAGAGGTAATGTTGAATTTTTTAAACGTACTCATCACGTGGTTTTGTTTATGAAATAAAAAATCATTAATCATAGTATAAATACACTATTTTAAGACTTTCGACTGTTCGATCGGACAATAAACAATAGTAACGGAGCTAATAAAACAAACCTGAGCTCTCTACGATGTCTGCTTAAAAAGTTTTTCTTGAGACGAACGAGCAGTCGAACGAACGAACATTTCGCACCCACTAATTCATTATAACACACCTCGACAGACAAAACCTCTAAATAATTATTTAAAACAGCACGAAGAATTATTGAACAAGTTTTTATATTATGTCTGCAGTTAAAAGTGCTTCTACAGCAGGATTGAAAATATCAATAAGATTTTAAATTTTTTATCAACTTATATCGAATATGAAGTTAGACTTCCTCATGAATTATAAATACTGTACAGGTGTTTATGCTTATTTATAAAGTAATGACATTTCCGAAAGGATGTAATGTACAGACAGTCGTCATGGAATACACACATAATAATAAATATTAACGATTCTTATTATGGCCACGTTTGGTCACATAAATATAGTAATCATGTGGCATTGCTTATGATGACTAAGGAGTAACAAAAAATTAGTACTTACCAGGGAACTTAAATAAAGACACTTCATTACAACTAATCTCCAGTAATTTGGTCTCATTTGGAAAGCATCGACACATTGTGTTCAGTGGACAGTTATACAAAATATCCTGATTCATATACATAACGTTGTCATTATCCAATTTCCAACAAATGGATAACTTCAGCCAATATATCATTATTAGGAGGAGAACGACGTTAATTTTGTGAAAATGTAAATTACATTTATCCATTATTGATGACACTTTTAATGTGCTTTAAAAAAATTTGTTGCTGCTGTCTCTATTTTATGCGAACCTGAATGTTTAGAAAGGGGATGAAAAATGAGAAAGAAAATTAGTAAAAAATCATGAATGAACGGTTGCTAACTAGCAACAAAGGTATGCAAATATGATGATGATGATGATAAAGGCTTCGGGTATGCAATGTACAACAAAACATTATAAATAACATGTTTCTACTCAGCATATAACATATCGCAAATTATGCACATTTTAGACCGTACATGAGAAAATCAATACCACGAGAACTATGCGCTTTATTGATTTTTCCTTTATCATCATTATAAGTTGGGAAGCTATGGCAACAAAAATACACATTTGTTTCCTCTTCTCTTTCTTTTTACCACGAAACATAATCAATCCCGAGCGGTAGAGTCAAATTTGATTAGTAGCTTGTTGCAACTTGATGACAAGTTCATGGTGAAACATTAAATTCATATTATGGATACGGTTAGTCATGCTGAGACTTAACATCTATTACTAAGGTGAGCATAGACTGTGTTTTAGTTAAATGGGTCAATAATGAACTTTTTGGAGCTTCTAGGTTTATTCTTCTGCGCCATGTTTTATTTTTGATTTTTCAATGAAAAACGTCTTTATGTTTTTGTTCGAGATATTCAACTGATTTATTGTTTTTCTCGGATTACTGAGATCATTATTTTACAGCTTCTTAGTGTTCCCGAGATATGCTACTAGATGTAGCACATCGATGTTAAAAAATAAGGAATAAAGACCACAAGGAGCTCTTTATCTAGACCCTTTACTGCAATCAATGTATCTTAATCATAAGTGCATCATTAGAATTGATATAAAGTACAGTGATAGAAGTATAAGATTGAGGTGTCATTAGAGACTTTCTGAATCTTATGTTTCAAATCATATGAGGCCAAGGGGACGTTCATAAATGACGTCACAATGGGGAAGGGATTTATAAAACTCAAAAAAAATAGAATTCCAAGAAATTTTATTGTTTGTTTTCGAAAAATAACCGTTATTTTCGGACGTCATTTATGAACAATCCTCAGCTTGAATCTGATCGATTCTTCAACAGAGCCCCCCCCCCCCGATATCTAAAATATAACATCGAATTAAGATGTGATCTCAAATCCCAAAATTCTATGCTTCATAATTGCATTTAACATAACCAAAATTCACCATAACTGCTCGGGGTTTATTTTTGTCTCACGAATCAAATCAGCTTTTTAAATCTCTCGAAAAAAAAGGGTCAGCAGAAGGAAAATCATACAAATGGAACGGATTTATAAAAGGATATGCTATCAAATGCGGCTTTAAAAGCTTTGTCATAAGATCCGTCATGTTTTTTCATCATTAGACGAAAAAGAAATAAACTTAAGTGGTCGTTGGAGATTTTTGAGAAACACAGCATGTTGTTTTTGGGAAATTTCATAAGCATGACGAAGAAGAATGGCAAAACTATGAGAAAATTGCATTTAAAACTTCAGAATAAATAATTTAAAGACTTTGAAAGTTGAACGAACTGACTCAATTCAGCAAAAAATGCTCGCAAAAGATAGCCGTATTTTATCAATACAGACGTCATTAATAATTCAATTTTATTATTCTCTCCTGAATTTGATTGCGTTTATAGAATGAATGAAAATAAACAAAAATTACTACTTTTTTAATTGACCATAATAGAATTTTCTTGTGAATGACTTCTCATTAAAATGAGTAATTGCACTCATTAATTTCTACGAGACTTAATTTGTTTATTTGATTTCTAGCCTTTATTTTCTATATTTTGAAATGATTAAGTATTGACCGAAAAAAATCTATATTTCATTTGAATGAGCAGCAAGCGCATGTAGGTGACGTAGACATGAACAGAATGTCCATATGTTCTTCTTTTTTAAACGAATCATTGACTGAAGGCAATCATTCATAAAAAACAGAATTTTTCATTTTATACACCACATGTGCACATTTTTTGACATTGCGAGCAATTTAATGTAATGCGGTATGTGGGCATTAAAATTTTACAAATCATGTCCTTCATTGTGATGTGTTTAGAGGACTGTCAGAATTTTGAGATTAGCTCAGTCAGGTTTATACGTAATGCTTTTGAAAAATTGGTTTTAAAAGGAGGGGATGTGACATGTTTGCAAATTTATGACAAAAGAGGTCAAGTGTTGCTTTTTTGGGCTATCGAGATGGATTTTCATAGGCGATACAAATTCCTCCTCCGAACATTCCACCCCTCTTTTATAAGTTTTGACATTAGAGCTTAGCCGGGGTAGAAATGTACGAGTTTAAGTAGCAATTATTCTTCCTCGACCTTTAGATATGTATCCTCAACAAACCTGATTTTAATATAAGAAGCAGCGAGCATCGTGCGAATGATTCAGAAATTAGCTTCTGTTGGGAATCAAACCAACATCTCCACAAAATACGGTTTCAAATTTCAACCTGTTTCCAAGAAGTTCAGTCAACGATGCATTATGCCGCACTTGCAGATTCGTCTACATTTGTTTTGATATTCCTGACTCAACTCTGATCAGATTTAAACACCCAAAATTCAATGTAAATTCCACATCAGCCGCAATCGTCAAAATTCTAATCCTAGCAAGTTTTGTCCAAAAGCTAGTCTTATCACATACACACTCACAATTGTGTCAAAATGAATGACATCTAATAAGAATCAAAACTCAGTCCAGCACACATTTAATGACTCTTAGATAATTGAATATGATAAATGAAAATTCCAGCAACATTGGTTTTCATTATAGAACTAATGGAAGCAAGTATCAGCATAATAAATTGGCATTTGAAAAGCTTAGATCCTAGATATAATTGTGACAAAATTTATGGCTCATGTATTGAGCAACAAGAGCAATTTTTCACCCTGACAAAAATTTTATCGGAGACAAATAATTCAAGTTATTGACCGAAAGTATTGGAAATAAGGTTATCGGACTGAACGATCTTAATAATGAAAAATTAACCTTACACATCATCAACAGACACTCTTGTCGAAGTTGGAACTTTTGTCATTATCGAAGCTTGACGTGATTTGTGAAAATTCCAAAGAATTTCTTTGTTTTTGTTTGAAAACTTTGATGACTTCATCGACTCATTGTGCTGCTGCTGCTTCCATTAAAGGAATGAAATTCCACTTAATAATAATCTCGCTGAGTAAATTAACTTCTTTTGTTCTGTTTACGCAAACAAGAAATATTTCAAATAAACAAGCAAGTAAACAACAAAAAGTGTTTAAGCATAGGAAATTTTTTAATATTTTCTCTCCAAATGCTCCATAATAATTGATATCATCATATTTGAAAGAAAATGAAAGGCATGGCAGGCAGAATGGAATGAAAATTGTTGAAGAAGAAGAATATTGAATGCCTTTGGCAGTAAAATCTTCTCAATATACACAACCATGTATATGAACTTCGCATTCACTTTCTCATATTCATTCACCCTCATGAAGTGTTTGTAAATCTATGTGCTGTTATTAAGGACACAAGGCGCAGTTTTGCAGCAGAAAAATTTATTATTTTTACACAAAGCAAATTTTAACGGATTTTCAGAATTCAAATTTTAAGTACTTAGCATCTATAGCTGATTAAGGTATCCTACACTACTATTCAAGTATATCTTAGACCTCAGGCAGCTACAGAAACTGTTAAAAGTTCCAAACTCTTGTCTCTGCCATGAAGTTAACTCCTGGTCGTATCTATCTTACATTATATTGTGCCAAACAAAACTGTATCATCAAATCACCTCCTTACCCCAGAAATTTGCTAAAAAATTATATTGTGTATGAGGAAAATTTAATCTTTATACAAATAGCATTATGTTGGATGAAAAGCTTTTACGAAAAAGAAAATAAGAAGGAAAATAATTTCAAGCTCTTATTTATGAGAACATGAAAATTTTCTGAAATAAACATAATGTGATTAGACATAACATTAAATTCCTTAGCGCTTTTTTATTCCACACACAATGCCTACCCATTTGACTCGCTTTGTCTTTATTGTTAAGGCATAAAATCAGCATTACATGACAATGAGGAACATTTTACTTTCCCATGAGCAATAAATGTTTCGTCTAAGGATGATTATCGCTGTGACAAGTTTGTGAGAAATCATTAAGGAATATATCTCATTATAGTGTGGTGACTGCTATTCTCAGTCACACAAAAGACGACCTTTTTTACTAAGGCATGAACGCTTACTAAGAAGTTGTGTGATTCATTCTTGTTGCTATAGCTTGTGACATTTGAAGAACCTTCAATTTTAATGCATTCAGTTATTTGGTTCAGATGCCTTTACACAAGTGTCATTTGGTTCAGGTGACTTCACATTACTCATATTTGTCATGTGCCTTCACACTAGTTTCATTTGGTTCAGGTGCTTCACACTAGTCACCTTTATATTTCAGATGCCTTCACACTATGATCATTTTATTCAGACTTCTTCACACTCAAGTCATGTGGTTTAAGTGCCTTCACACTAGAATAATTCGTCTTTAAAGCAAATTTATTTAAAGATTTGAACTTTAAAACATCCCATAGTGCCCACACCTAGTTCCATCCGCCCATTAAATACTCAATCATAAGACTTTAATACACACAACATTCCACTCAATTGATCGGAAATGCCTTATAGGCGCATTTTAGATTATATTAATATAATACACCCCACAGTAACTGGCAATGAAAGATGCTTTGAAGTCTCGTGATTGGAACATTATATCGACTTTAATTTCTTTTAATATGATTACGTGCCAATGCAAAGAACATTTTATTGCTTTTCATAAACATCAATGTTGGCAAATGTTTGTTTAATGTCAAGGAAATCAGGCAGTTATTAGCAGCAATTTTATGTATTGTTGTATATCTATTGATTGGTATTAATAAGTATATTAGTTCCCATGTCGATAACTAAAGTTCCATGTCAATCATGAGTTCAAGACATTTAGACTGTTGATGGTTATTTACCCAGTGGGAGGCATAAAAAAGGCAAGCATTTCCAATAAAAAATAATATACATAATCGGAATAGAGTGCAGACTAAAGTATCGTCTGATTGGTAGATTAAATGCAGTATTATGGAATGTTTGGATGGGTAGTTTGCGGCAAATTATATTGATTTTTATTGCATTTGAAAACGGAGTGGAATGTGATGGTTTTTGAGGGATATTCGTTTAT
This sequence comes from Chironomus riparius, assembly GCA_917627325.4. NCBI lineage: Eukaryota > Metazoa > Arthropoda > Insecta > Diptera > Chironomidae > Chironomus > Chironomus riparius. Next base: position 46,279,661 of record OU895877.1, read on the forward strand.
TAAGGTTTCATATTTGTTAATGTAGAATTTTCGATTGAAGTTCAAAGTATTTTGATGCAGAAAATTTCGCGTCAATTGAAGTTCAGAATATTTTGATGCAAAAATTTCGAGTCAGTTGAAATTCAGAATATTGTGATGCAAAAAAATTTTGCGTCAAAGTTCAAAATATTTTGATGCTGGAAATTTCGCGTCAATTTTAAGTTCAAAATATTTGATGCAAAAATTTAGTGTCAATTTTAAGTTCAAAATATTTTATGCAAAAATTTCGAGTCAAATAAAGTTCAAATTTTTTGATTCAGAAAATTTTGCGTCAATAAAAGTTCAAAATATTTTAATTCAAAAATTTCACGTTAATTAAAGTTTTAAAATATTTTGAAGCAGAAATTTTCGGGTCAATCGAGGTTCAAAATATGACAATTGATTCACGTGACAACAGAAAAAATTTAGCCAAAAAATTCTTTAACAATACCTTTAGCTTTAAATTCCGAGAAAATTTCATTCATGTACATACGTTGTACATTACGAAAAAAATGGTAAACATTCTTTCGACATACATCCAAAACAAATTAAGGAAATTCTTCATCAAACAAATGAAAATTCTTTCATAAAAATGCGCCCAAATCTTTCGAACAATGAAATCCTTCACCTTTTACATTCTACATGCATGCATTGTTTCACTTCTCATTATTGTTGCTGTGCTTGTAATAATTTGATTTTAATTATATTTTTCAGCCTTTCCTTTTTGGCTTTTCAAGAGAAAGAAATTAAAAATGAGAACATTTAATATGCACATGTGAAGGCATAATAAAGAGAGGATTTAGAAAATACAACATTAAATTTAATGAGCAGAATTAGTTTAATCATGCATAAATCCAAAAGCTCTCCTCACTTCCTATTAATACAAGGCATTAAAGGCCTGTTGCTTTCTCATAATAAGTAATCTTTTCCTTTTCATTTTATTCTTATATTTCAATATTAGAAATGAATACTTCATATTGAGTGCTGTGCCGTTCTCAAGTATTGGCAAACAGTCCCGATCAGTGCATGCTAAAATAACGTGCACATGAAGATCAAGTGAACTTGCCAATGTCACTTAATTGGATCTGCTTCCAACACAAATTCACTTTGTTGGATCTGCTTCTGACCGAACCCCCCTATTTTACGCCTTTAGATCCTTAAAGCACCATCTTCCCAACCAGCAAGTGGACAAAATAAAATCATATGCAGTTGAGGAATCGCATGGAAAGCAGACATAAAGGAAGGAAGATAAAAAAAATGATAATAAATTATTTTAATTATACATTAAGATTAATATGCCGTCTCTGTCTCGCATTGGGTCTTGCTCAAATAAAAGCATCATACAAAGCGCAGACATTGTCCCTCTAAATAAATATTCATACGTTATGATGGGAAACGAAATCATATTAACATCCAGTTCTTTGTTGTTCTTGTAGTTGTGGCAATATTTGCTTTATACTTTTATTTTGTTTTGTTTTGCTTTTTCGGGAAAGAAAAAGCCTTTCCATTGTAATACATGATCATGAATAATTAAGAGTCAGCAATAAAAACAAAATTTAGAAAATGATTTTCACAAGCGAGCATGGTAAGCATAAAAAAAGCTTGAACATTCTCATTCCGCACTCAAAGTTAAAAAATATCGATTTGTTCACGAAAAAAAAATGTGTTTATGACGAACTTTTTCCTCTTTTTGTTACTTACTGTTGCATACTGTGCTGTGTATATGTTCACAGTATTACGCTTTTTAACATGGTTCCATTTATACACATTGGATTCAAATAATATTTGCTTCGATCAAAAAAAGAAGAACAATTTTTTATGAAATTTTAATTACATGCTCAATCACTGCCACATTCTCGCACACACGTACTGTCAAAAAATGTGTGTGGCTATCGAAAAAGGCAGTCATTAGAAAGAAATTTATTTAGTTCATCGTAATTGACACAGAAATTTGTACTTGTTAAGTTAATAATTAGCATTGATAATGGGTTCAGTCATTGAGAAAATAGGTTGTGGACTATGTTGTGTTGTTCTGTTTACCATAATATTACGGTCAGTGTATTTTCAAGTAAAAATGCAATCTAGTAGCTTTGTGTAGTCGAGTATATTGCAGCATTCACCTATAGAGAGCATTATGTTGATGCTGTGCTTCTGTGTTTGACTTTGTGATATTGGATGTTTTCTAATTCCTTAGAATTTTATTTCTATCAACTGTACATGATTCCAAGTTCATGTGAATTATAATAAAAGCATCAACTGATTAAAAATTGTTGTTTCTTCAGACTTTTTAGAATTTTTATTACTCATGAGTGTTTTAAAATATTCAACAAGAGAGGCTAGTCTCAAGCCAGAATATTTTGAAGACAGATGGGGTAGAAAAGTGGTAAAATCTAAGATAAGTTTGATATTTTTCAATTCATTTACAAAATTGAACACATAAAGGAATCGAAACCAAAGTTTTTAAATACGAAGAATCTTTATCGTGAATTAAAGTTTTAAAGTAGATAAGCAACTGACAGAGCATATATATTTATATCTGCAATGTCGTGAGCATTGTGCGAATCCTTGTCATATCAACTTAATGATTGAGAGATTGGACTCTGGTAGGAATCGAACTTACGTCCTTCCAAAAGAGGCTTATAGAAATCCGGTTTATTGCTAACCTTTCGCACCACAGAGGCCATACTCTCTCACTGACAGATTCGTCTATATACATATAGCTCGTAACCGTAGATTCCACTCGGCTCTCACACCACAATATCGAACCTTTGAGCAGTATATTCTAAAATATTTAAGCTCGAAAATTTGATTGACTCAAAAGTGCATCATCAACCTTTTAATACTCAAATTTCGTTTAGTACTAAAATGCGCAGTCATTCCTACTAATATCATAAACTTTTGCAACCACATTTTTAACACATTTGATATCATCATTAGTGTAGGGTTCCCATCTAATTTTCATGAAATTACAGGACATTTGGTAAATTTTTTCGAAAAATACAGGACATAGAGTAAAATTTGAAAATTAACGGAAATTTTCATGGAAAAAATACAGGACCAAGAACAAAATTTAAAAATTTATACAGGACAGTCTTGAAAAATACAGGACTGTCCGTTGAAAAACTACGCAGATGGTCACCCTACATCAGTGTTAACATCAAACAACAATCTTTTTGAACCATCAAAGCAGTATCAACTTATGAGCGTATCTATTACATCCTCTAGAAATTTTCGTCATAAACGAGCAACTTTGATGGTATGTTTGTAAATTAAACATTAAATGTTGATAGCATTGACTAGTGCTGCAGAACTACAATGTATGGGAAAAAGGGAGTTTAACGGGAAATAAAATTTTGCATTTTATGTTCAGATATCCAAAAAAACCCGAATAAAACCCTTGAACAAATAAATTGAACAATAGAGATGAAAATATCGAAAGCTGAATTTCTTGATTGTTAAATAAATAAATCGATACTAAAAATATAAGGCAACAGCAGAAGCAGCAAATTCACATAGAGAACGAGTGGTTACTGAGATTATTCAATTGTTTGTGAGAAAAGCAGCAGCAGAAAAGCATCAAAAGCAGAAATAGAAATTCATTTTATTATGCTCGAAAAACTTTACAAACATTTCCATTATAATCGAATTTGGATTCACAAAGATCCTCATGACTTCATGACAATTAGGATTGTTTTAGACAAAAGCAAGTGGCATTTAGTCTAGTTCTATTGGATTATTGTTTTTCTGTAAAGTTAATTTGCAATTATTTGATACTCGAACTTCTGGATCTTTAAACGGCATTTGCAGTAAGCTAAATGTTATTCCCCAATATCCCGAAAAGCTTCCAATGTTACTTTTGATGTCGTTCGTGCCATGTTTGCTTTTGGATATCTATCTTTACTGCAGACAAATGAATAAATAAAAGCGAACAGCACATAGGAACAAAAGTGTCTGTACAAACAATTGTTTTCATTCAATTTCGGAAAATCCCAATGCCTAGCTTATGATATAAAGTCTATCGTTCTCTACTCCCAGCTTCTTCTTTTTAAACAAAAGACAGCCACATATATAAAAAAAAGCATGATGTAAAACAATTATGAGTAGCAGTACAGTAAACACAAACTTCTCCAAAGTTTATGAATGTATAAAATGTACATATATGACAAATAAAATGTTAGACAGACTTGACAGGAAAAGATGTCGAGGGAGTTGATAAAAGTGTCATTGTATGTAGAAACTTGTTTATTTTTCTTGTTTTATTTATATTTATTATTGCAATATTGATTTTACGTTTTCATTATATAATTTATTTAATTGACTCTTCATCACAAGAGTCCGGAGTACGGAATGAAGTCAGTGAGGATTTGTTTTTCTGTATTAATTATTTAAATTGTATGTCCATTTTTTATGTGTCTACAAACAGAGATTTTCATAAATTTTAATAAATGTTAAACAAGACAAGAGGATGAGAGGCATCAAAAAATGTTTTATAAGGAAGGTTTTGGGATGTTGGAATTGTTTTTAGCGCATTTTATTTACGAATGATTTTTGTGTTGAATTTCTTCAAGTTGACTCTAGTCTTTTTGATTAAAACTAGTAACAATCTGTGGTGTCAGAGCAGAGTGGAATCTTTGGTATCGAGATATATATAGGCGAATCTGCCAGTGCGAGAGTTAAATCTCTGTGGCGCGAGTGGTCAAGCAACAGACCAGATATCTGTAACCCTCTTTTATAAAGTCGTGGGCTCGATTCCCACACCAAAAACTTAATCATAATTTTAAGACAAACCATGGAACACAATTGATCTGTCAGAACATTAAAATACAAGAAGTTTGTGGAGATATTTAAATTTGTTGTTAAATTAATAATAATTAAATTGAATATATTTTGTTGCCATTTTACTGATGCCAAAAGTCTTTACTCAAATTTTATATACTTTAATCACTAAAATAAGAAAGATATTTAAATTGCTTCCATTAAAAATAATCACTTGAGAAGGTTTCAATTTCAATAAATTCAAAAAGATTGCTGGTTGTCCATAAATGACGTCTAGTAAGGATCAGAGCCCTTTCTTGAATATTGAACATTGCCCTCTAAAAGTAGGCATGAATTTATGAACAAACCTAGTTGCGGATTTAAGGAGAAGGGTCCTCTCCCCCTGAATGGAAAGAAAATTTGACTTCACCGCTAAACAACCCCAAAAGATATTTTGCAAATTTTAACAAGGAGCACAAAAATTTGATCTGGTCAAAGGTCAGGCAAATAATTTGATTTCTCTTGATACGAACAAAAAATAATTGACCTTTACAAAAGGCAACCAGCAACAAAAAAGACTTCAATAAAAAAAAAAAAACACCGTACAAAATGAAAATTAATCGAATTGTATTGAAAAATAAAGTAAGTTAAAAAGGAAAGCTGAAAATAATTTTCTATATGCATGAAGATTGTTGATGATAATGTCAAAAGTAATGTCAGTGTGAACGAGAGCGAGACAAGGCAAAAAAGTATGAATAATTTTGTGCTCGAATCTAAAAGAAATATTGTGAATACCTTTGCACGAAATCATATTTCATATAGTTTTTCATGTCTGTCGGTAAAAATGAGGCAAGAATAATACATGACATAAAAAAAGAAGAAGTAAAGAAGGAATAGAATAGAGACGAGGTAGCTACAAAAAGGAGGAAAACTGAGACACAGAAAAGATGATAAATAACAGCGGAACAATGAAGCTACAACAAAAGACACCTTTCGAGCAATATACTTACTATACATACTTTACAGATGATAAAAATTAAAAATTAATTTAAATGTTCTTGGGGAGAAAGGAAAGTTTTTCCTTTCACAGTATGTACAATGAGAAGATAAAGGAAAATAAATAAAAGTAAGAGACATGCAGCAAACGAATAGAATAAAGAAGTAAAGGAAAAAAAAAGTTCATAATATTATTCTCAGAGTTTCTCTCTTCCTTTTTTTTTTAGTCCTAAAAGAGTGTAAATTATGATGTCTTGAACACAATATGATACACACATTAGCAAGAATATTATTCAAGATACTTTCTTTTTTAATGTGTGTAATAACTTTTGTCGATGGCGCAACACGTTTTTCGCCTGCCATTTGCTGACATAAACATCATCATTTTAAAAAGATTAAGCTTCTCCTTTTTCCTTTTTATTCTTTTCTCTGCTCGCACATTTAGATTTTTTTTTTCTTCTCGACAGAAAATTACGCTCGCTATAGCACTTAAGAACACAAAATGAGCAAGGCTATTAGCTCCTCTATATTGCACATTACTTATAAACATTTACATTTTTGCCATATTTACTTATAATTGCTTTATATCTCTCTTGGAGCTTTTTTGTATTTTCGATGGCGGTTCACAACAGATGAGACTCAACTGGAACTTTCTTGAGGCAGATTGAGGTAGCTTCTGGAAGTTAAGCTATGTTTCTTTTACACTAATGAACTTTCTTAGTATTGATCGAAGCTAGGAATTGAACTTGCTCACCCTCAGCATTAAACTTCTAGAGCATTAGCCCCCTTTCTTTCTTAGAAGAATAAGACATCATTTACGAAAACATCCCCAAAAGTTTTCTCTTAAAACATATTTTTTTCTGAGTTACCTTGAATCTCATCTGATAATCCAACAATCACATTCATGTTTAATATTGATTATTAACAATTCAACAACACAAAACATCATAATATGTAGGATGTATTTTTGTATTCAGCATCAATTCTAAGAAAAGTCATAAGTCGATGCGCCCACACTGATCTGTTTGATTGATTTTTTTTTCGTAAAGCTCGTTGAGATTTGTGTATATTTAGTCAGTAAGGAGGAACAGTAATGGAGAGAAAAAAAATCTGAGCTTTAAGTCCCATTGGATAATGGAATAAGGTACGTCTTTGCGGCATGGGCATAAAATTAAATTAAGATTTATGATCTTATCACGGTTTGTCTGAAAAGGTATAGAATATTTATCAATATTGATGTTGAATTTAGGCAGCATTAGGAACTTCATTTTGTATATTTAACAAAATCTCTTGTAGAGATCCAGCTCGTAGCTTATGTCGTTGTATTAACACTATGATATAAAGATTACAAGCCATAACACGAGAGGACTGTATTCAATACAATTGAGTTGAGATTGGTTTAAGAACAATTTCTTAAAATTTTTAAAACCCAACAGATTTTTTTAACTTTAAAATTTTAATAAAAAATCAATTTAAAACCCCTTTAAAATTGTAAATGATAGAAAAATTAAAATTGTTATAAAATGCCCCCACCTGCGGGGCTACCTAATATTTGGTGAATGACAGGGGTCAGTCACTATTTGAGGGGTCTTAAATTCCCATTTTTGTTCGACTTAATTTATTAATGAACTATTTAATTTCAAAATCCAATTTTCTAATTCCTTTCACCTCAAAACTCGTTCTTAATTTAATTTCCATTTAAAGCAACGTTAAGAAATGACAAAACAAAAAAAAAGAAGAAAAAGAAAAGGAAGGAAAATAAAATAAAATCGATAAAAATCAATTACATTTTTCAAGTGGCACTCAAAGCATTGTCTTTAGTAATTTGATGAAAATATCTCAGCTGAATTAATTTTTACTCGTACTTATTGTTTATAAGAATTGAGTCTCAATTTATCTTTATAATTGCCTCAACATAAAACAGATCCGAAAGACAGCAGAAATAAAAGATGTTGAAATCTTTTTGAGATGGATCTCGTCACCGAGCAAAATTGACAGTCCAAGAATCATGTGATAGATATCCTTTGGAATCTAATTTCATATTCTATTAAATTGATGAAATGTGCTTTCAGTCAAACGATAATTTGAGACTTTCATTATTATTTTTATTATGGTCGGTCGCCATTATCATTGCTATCATCATTATTGTTATTGTTATTGGCTATGACGCAATGGGTGAGAAAGAAGAATGAACAGCATATTGAACTATGTTCTGATCTGATTTATGTTCGGTCACAATCCAATTTCTCCATCCACATGAAAATGTGTCAAATCAAATTTGTGTCATTGCTATTGTCATAAATATTACATTCTGTATTGATATTTTATAAGGGAATATGGCAAAATTGATTAGGTTATTATTGATCTCATAGAAAATTTCCTTCATTTCCGGAATTATGTGAGAATGAGGCAAGCATATCTAAAGTATATTCATTTAAAATTCCAAACAAGACATGCAGAAATCTAATTTTATGCTACACCAGCCAATTGTTTACAAAACTATCATTCTTCTAATTGGATTACAAATGAATTGACTTAGCATAACTTAATTACATTGCTCGAAACTCTTATTTTAATCCTTTTTGGAATTGAGCAACTGAAAACGAGGTGGAATTTGTCTCACTTTTATGTCTTCAAAAAGGCTATTCATTTAATTTTAATTAATTTATTTTATTTTTTTTCCCATTCGCACACAATTCAATGAACGACATTAAATGCATTTGCAAATAATTGACTATTATTAATGAAAATTCATTAGTTTTTATTAATATTTTTTATTTGACAATCGACAATGAACGATAAAATAAATTTGTGCTTGTGTAAAATAATTAAAATGCATAATTTTTTATTCCGACGTTGCTCTGCATGCAGTATGATAAAGTTTGGGAGAATCATTGTTTTGGTTGGAGATTAAAGCGCATTTTTTGATTTTTTTATAGTTCGGTTGTCTGATTTATAAGTTTCCCTATTCATTAAGACATTTATTATTAAAAAGCAGGGCGTAGCAGATAGAAAACTACTTTGCTTTGAGCACAAGTAATTTCATTCCTAAGCTGCCTGAGTAGCTTTAAAAACCAACCACAAAGTTCAAATGAGTTAACTCTTTTTCATACGAAATTCGCCTTTACTTCATGCTATATTTGAGCCTAACACAAACAAGACAATGGACAAACATTCATTCAAACAATTCACAATAATTTCAATGCTCCACCAAAGCACGCTAAAAAGAGGGAGGACTGAGCGTTGTCAGAGCAGTGACAATTTTAAATAATCAGAAAGTTTTTTGTATGCTCACATTATGTATTAAGGTACAGCAGCAAGTGAGTTTTTAGTTTGAAGCGACAATGAAGTTTTATCCTCTAAAAAATTTTTCTTTTTTTTTTCATTTTAATTTTATTGTATAAATCTCACTTGTAGTTTTTAATTGAAGATAATTTTTATGAGCATATTTCTACCGTATATACACGTTCCGTTGGAAAAAAAAGTTTTGAATTTTTATGAATAAATTTTTTTTCCTCATAATTTTCATTTTTGTCCTCCCATTTAAGAGAAAAGAATTTTATTTATTTTCCCTGTAGCTAAATCTTGCTCAAATGCCTGATTGTTTCGAATTTTAATGAAAAAAAAATATTTTTCTGAATTATTATTGAAATTTTGTTTTGAACATAATTCGACAAGATAAATTCAATCTCGAAGCAATTCCAATCAATACAAGATAAATATATTGAATTCTTGAATGTTTTAATTAAGTTAATCTATTCTTTCTTTCCTGTTGGAGTCAGTAGCTAGTGATGTTCATGAACAACAAAGCTTATTTTGGTGCATAGTTAATTAATTTTTGTAGAGTGCTGTATGGAAAAATTTAGAAGGCTCTGTGTAGTAAAAGGTAAAGTGCTTGGCGTCTGATGAAACTAGGTTCGATTCCTAATCGAATAACGATTATCAAAGCTGTGATTTTACAGAAATTAACAAACGCAGACTGTTTGATATAAAAGATTAAGACTTAATTGACTTATCTTGATTCACCTAGCTTTGGGCAACGTCGAACATCGAAAAGAATCAGTTACTATAGATGTAAAATTATATCCTACATTGTTGGTTAACAACCCTGATTGATGCCATTACTGAATGATTCATACACTTGTCCTTAATAAATGCCAATCTTTTGGGTATAAAGCAACCGAGAACATTGTTAAATTTTCTGTCTGTGGATCTACAGCAAATACCACAAACATATTAACATTAAAAAGCATAAAAAGTTTTAATTTTCAATGTTCTAGAATTAAAAGCACATTTCCATAACAATAGATGTAGAATCAACACTCAATTTAAACTGTTTCTGTATTTACAGAATTTTGGTTGCTGCAAAGTACTTCAAACAAGTTTTACGCTACAAGAGCTGTTTTTTGTAAAAATTAAGTGCTCGTGAAACTCAAAAAAAATCTCACATTCCATTTAACATTCAAAAATAAAAAAATATGTTTTGAATTTGTTTTTTCAAACAATTTTCTCAATTGAGTTCAATTATTTTGCTCGTATTGAAATTCAATTGATGCACATATAAATGTTGTTTTTAACATACTCGACTTCTGTACTGATTGTTTACTAGAGGATTTATTTACGACTCAATAAGAATTAATTTTACGATACATGAAATAATAAAATGAAGAACGTGGGAGTGCAATTAGCTCATTCTTAATGATTACCTTTATGCTGTTTTAATGAATGGGATTTTTTCAATTAATGAGAGGGCTTATTTTTGGCTAAATAATGTTCATTTGGTTTTTTTCCAAGAGGATTATAAGATAAATTGAACGAATAACATGAAGATTGAACAAATTTGATTTTTAAAATGTTAAACTGGATAATTATTTTTTAATAATTTGAGAATTTATTCGATCAGGATGTAAAATTTTTCTGATGCCTTGAAGAAAACCAACCTTTTTTCAATAAGACGATACTCATGAAAATCATGTCAAGTTTGGGATAATTGGGATAATAGCTCTTGGCGATACGATTTAAGGTTGCAATATTAAAATAAAGTCAGTCATAATAATCAAAGAATATTAGGTTAAGTTCTTAGCTATATTATGAAAGCTTTTAGGTTTGGCTTGGTAAAATTTCGAAATAGATTGGTGCTTTGAGGGATATATTATAAATTTAAAGGTTTTTAGCAAGTTTAAGTCACTTTTTCTGTTATTTTTGCATTAAATAGCAGCCTTTATTCTCTAAAAAAAATTTTAATTTATCTCAAAATGACGACAAAACAATATGTTATAAAAACATTAAAAGCATGAAGCATAATTTAGCAAAATTCAACAAAATTAATAAACTTTTTTCAAAGAAATTTCTTGCTCGGATAAAATTTTCAAATTAAAAAAAAGGAGCTTTTATGGAATATCAACATTAATCAAAAATTTATTAAAAAATTTAAAAACGAAAATTAGAATTTTTTTCCGATACTAAATGTCGTCAATGCTTTGATGTTAAACAAATATGAAATGTGAACTGTTGCATGATTGACGTTCATTCTTTTTTAAGGTCTCTCAATGAAATTTTTAACATTTTTCCGAGAAATTTGATGAAACCCTATTTAGTAGACATAGATACTGATCCTTTTTGTATTTTCATGGTTGTTTAAACAAATATATAAGTTCATTTAAAGATATTCTAAATTTACAACAGATTTTTTAAATAGATTTTTTTATTTCTTGGTAGTTCTGATGGATGATTAGAATTATTTCCTTCTGTATTTTTCTAAGTCAGGATCAAATTTCATACAAAAGGTCGTAACTTTAGCAACATGAACGATTTCCACGAACCTAAATCGAAATATTTTGATTCCAAGAAAGATTCAGTTATCAAAGTTTGAGTTGAACTGAATTAAATTAATATCACAATTATCAACCCTAGTCGATGCCATTTATAACACATTTTAATCTCTATTTATAAATCAATTTTGTACGAATCTCGGTGTTAATTAAAATTTCAACTGTTAATTAAATAAGGATTAAAATATTATTTTGGTATTGAAAAATCACAGGATTTAAAACAGGAAATAACACATTAAATCCAAAAAAAGATTTAAAATTTTAAAATAATTTTGAAGAGATTGTGTGGACATTATTCATAAAAAAAGTATAATTTCCACTTAATTAAATTGCCATTCCATTAAAAAAAAAGAAATTACACTTGAAATTGATCAAGTTTTTAACCACGTAAAGCAGTGAATAATTTTAAAAACATAATTATTTATAATATGTTTATTTAATTACATATTAAATGGCAACTGAAACACGATGCTGCATGTAGAATAAAGTCAACACAATGGGGAGGAAAAAAAATATTTCCCTGAGCATTTCCACAAGTATCATAACCAGTTGGTAGTGGAAAATAATGAGAATAAAACTTTCGCTAAATTTACAAATTCAAAACTTTTTCTTCGTTCATTCCATTTTATTGAATTCAGCTCCTTTCATCCTTTTTAAGCACCAATGAAAAATTTCTTTAGTCGATAATAATTCAATTAACGTCACTGAAACTTAATTCATTTCATTGAAAATCAAAACATTCTTCAAAAAGAAATTTAAAACTTTTTCATCAGCTCGTGAGCAATCAATTGATTTTGAATTTTAAATTAATCATGAAAATGAAGAGGAAAATTTTTCTTTCCTTTTTTTGGCTCTTGGAAAACTAAAACTAAAAGTTTTGTAACAAGTTTTTGGGGAGCAAATGAATCTGTCAGTTTTTTTTTGTCTTGCTGTCATAAGCAGATGGATGATTATCGGTTGAAAATGCTCATAAAATAAGCTTAAGGTTATACAGTTTTAATGTTGAAATTAATAGCTTTTGGATCTATTGATGCTAGCAAGATTAAAAGATTTCTTTAACTAAGGCTAGTCACAAGTCTTTAGGAACTTGATTCACTCGCAACCCCTCAAAAAATTCAGAGGTTGCCACTGAATCTTACCAAAATAAACTAATTTTATTTCATTGAAAGTTTTTTGAAACTTTATACTTGAAATAACTAAAGGAAATAATTTAAAATCCTTAAAAAATTTACAAAAGTGAAAAATTATTGATTTAAAAAGTTTGAGTTTTTTTTAAATGACTTTAAAAAATAATTGGTGAAAGTTTAAATATTTAAAAACATCAATCGATTTCAAAATAGGCCTTTCCTGTTTTTCAAATTTCTAAAGATTTTTAAAAACTTTTCAGTAATTTGGTAAGTTTTGATTTAAAAAACATCGAAAGGTATCCCAAAACTTTAATTTTTTTTTGATTCAAATATTTTGAAAATGAAAAACTTAAATTTCAAAAATTTCCAATTGAAACTTGATTTTATAGAAAAATTTTACAACTGTTCACATTTTTTATTTGAATAATGAAAAGTTCGAATCCAGACTTAAATTGACATAAATAAATTTTTTAAAAAATTTCAAAAAAAACAATTTAAAAAATTTATAATTTCACTTGCATCTTTCACATCGGAACCACAAGCACTCAATAATGAAATCAAACCGAATTAAAAATTCAATTCTGCACAGATTTATGCGACAAAAATGACCTTAAATCTTCCACTTCCGAAAGCTTTTCCAACTAGTCTCAAACTATGCAAAAAAAAAGTCAAATGAATATTGCATAAAAAATTCAAAAAGGAAATCGATTTTCCCTTTTTTTTTTTGCTGCCTCCAACATCAAAGGTTCAAACTTTCTTTCTTTTGCTTTCTTAGTTGACAAGAGAATAATCCTTGTTGCCATAGCTTACACAAAAAAAAAAAAAAGAATCTTTTTTTTCGTTTCTATTTCTCACTTTAATTTTATCCATTTTATTTCGCGTGATTGCATCGTCAGTAAATTTGGTATTCACAGTTTGCCTTCCACATTTTTTGTGCTGCTGTTTTTACCTTTTTCTAATATTGGCACTCTTCTTCTATTGTCTTGCTTTAGGTCTGACACTTATAAATGTATTGCAATTCTCTTCAATTTTCTCAAGTGAATTGTTTTTCTACTTTTAAATTTCGAGTGCCTAAAATCACCACCACGAAGGCCATAATTTGAATATTCTTGATTTATATTCAGCTTAATTTACACAACAGAACTTTTTCCTTCATCATTCTTTCGCTAAACAGAGCACACAACACGATGTCGTTAAATTTAACATCCTCTTTTTACCACAAACATTATATTTATAAATATATATTTTTTTTTATTTTTTTGTGTTACTTTCTATTCCTATTGTAGCTTTAGTTATGATTTCTTTCATTTCACATACACACAAAAGGAACGAAAAAAATTATATTTTTTTGTACCCCCTTTTAGTGCCTTTTTTTCAAAAAAGCTTGTCGTGCATAAATTTCTGTATATATTCGTTTTTAGTATTAAATACACTACTTATGAATATTTCACATTTTTCGTCTACATATATAACAAATTTAACATAATTCCAACTTTTTTTTTCCTTTTTTTCTGGGGTCTGAATTATTATTTATTTATTTTTATTCCTCATATGCATAAATTGTATATCCAATAGTCATATATCATACATACACAGAAATATTATTTTATCAATTTAATATAATTACATTGGACACACTCGCACTCAAATTCATATCCCACACATTGCGATGTGCTGTGCTTTTTAATAGATTGTATCTATAATCTTATTATTATTTAAAGCAAATAATTGTGTTCCTGTATGTGTCCGGATCGACACACGTAATTGTGATTCCCTTTCAATAAAAATTATTATTATTGTTCCTTTTATTATTATTTTCAACAAATAATGTAAGCTTTGATCACGCCGGAGCTTTTCATCGTTTGCGACTATACCGAAGCGATTTACAACAGAAACTGAAAGCATTTCGATAATTTCAATTGCTTCCTTCAAAGACAAACTTTTATTTTGTGAATGGTAAAATTGCAATACATTTGGTGAGCATGCGCTGTGAATTTTTGAGAGAATTGCAATATGAGAATGAGAAAAAGTTTCCCGGCATAATACAACGTGAAAACGTAAACAATAGATGTACAGAACTTTTTTTTATTTTTCTTTAAATGTCTTGTGCCGAATATAGAGTTGTCAAAAAAAAATACACAATTTCAGGGCCAATATTCAAATAAAAAAATTGATTTTTCTTCTTCATGATTCGTGATAAAAAAAAAGTTGTGTGTGTGTGCTGTTTGTTTTTCTCAAAAAAGCTATTTCGCATTCTTTGTCTGTTTATCGACCACACTTTTGTGTATCGTCTGTTGACTGGCAATTTTCCTGTTATTTTCACTTCAAAAACGTGGATTTATTCAACGGTGAAAAATTGAAACTTTTTGTTATGTTGATTTTCTTTTTCATTTTTTTAAAAAAAAATATTTGACGAAGTTTGTTTGTAAAATGAAAATATTATTTTTGTTAGGAATGAAGGAGGAGATTAGAAATTCACAGTAAATTCTGGCTAGATGAAAAGGCACGATGGCGTATTGGGTTAATAGATTGATATTTTATTATTTTTACACTAAGACAGTGAAGTTAAGAGTAAATTTGAGAAATTTTAAAATCCCCTTTTAAAGACGAATCTTAATTCACTGATTTTTGGTCTGCAGATAATAAGGGGTCGTTAACTTATGACATCCATCAAAACACATGAGTTTTGAGACCCTTTTTCACAAAACTTCTATGAAAAACATTATTTTGGTTTGACTGTCACAAAATACTAGCCCCCCCCCCCCCGTTTGATTTTGGACCTCATAAGTGAATGGCCCCTAATAATGTCCTAGAAAGTTTAGATACTACTGTAACATAAGGTAGCGTTTGAATGCGACTCTGTAGTGAAATTTTATTTTTTTAACTTCCTAGCTTACCACTCAAATTAAGCTAGGAGCAAGAAATAAGGGTTTGCTGAAGGTAACCTATGAGATGACTCTTTGTGACAGTGCAGACTGAAGAATTTCTTACTTTTAAAAACGTTTTGTAACAGCAAGTAAGAAGTTTAAGTAGCGTAATAAGTGAACAGCTCCATGTCTAAAGTTCAAGAGGCTCAACTCGTGGGAAGGTCTGAATATTCAAAACATCCACTTTTTCTTCAAAAATTACCATACAGAACATAATATCAAAAAAAAACTTCTACCTACACTCCTGATCCTTAAAAGTCTTTAAATTTCAATTCAGCAAGTCAAGCAACTTTTCATTGTCAAAGCCATACCAGGAAATGTTCCGGATTTAGAAGTAAAATTGGCAACAAGAGAACACGCCAGACGACGAAAAATTTCGTTCAAATTTGAAAAATGTCAACAATGTGAGTCGCATTAGAAATAAGAGTTGAGTATATCCCAGAGCAACAGTGGATTTTTTTTTCTTTCTTAAACAAATGCAACTCCTACTCAACAGCATTAACGAAAATTGATTGACAAATTGTGCCATTTAAATTTCTTAAAGCACAAGAAATCGCCTTTGAGAAAAAGTTTTTGCTTCCTTTTTTTCTTTTAATATTTTTCTTATCAGTGATTTCTTTTAAAAAAAATTTGCCGGCCTTGATTGTGCAGACGTTAAGTTTATTCCGTAGACCCTTTTCCTCGTATAAAATTGTCATTCTGAAATCATGAAAATTATTTGACCGATATCATAGCTGATATCCTCTTTATACATTATTCATGACTCAATCAAAAAAAAAAACTTAATAGTTACTTCAAAAAAAGGATAGGATAGGATGTATAATAGAATAATAAAATGAATTCACTTACTGTGAAATAAATAAAACTTTCCTTCCTTTTTACCAACTCCGGTAGAGCACAGAAAAGAAAAATTAAAGTGCATAGAATATAAATTGAAGAAAGTGAGGTAATAAAGGCAAATAAAGTGCACAGCGAATTTGAATAGGTTTAAATAAATCACACAATTGCTACACACACTAAAAAAATTCTTCCCTTTTTTGCTCATTTAAACCATAAAGTCTGCAAGCCTTTACATATGTTTTTATGCTTTTTCCTTCCCAGTGGTTTTTCTACCTATCATCAATTTTGTGTGCTTTATGAAACTTCCGAACATACAAAAAAGGATAAATAAAAAAAAAACTGGTAAAAAGATCAGTACTGCTTCGGATCTGGGCGACTTTAGCGAATTTACTATGCATGGATTAGTAAACTAAGTTTAAAGTTTAAAGGATTAGTAATCTAAGCCTAAGTCATGTCTGATTCCAAAAACTAAGATCCAGTAAGATTTTAGTCATCGATAAAACCAAATACACAGTATCACAATACAAAGATCTAGTAGTACAAAGCTATGTTCGTAATTGCAACATCAAGACATCAGTCATTTTCATTTGTTACGCAAAAATCAGTTAAGCCGAAATAAATAAGTAGTAACAGTAATTTAATTAAGTTCTGGTAAGTAGTTATGAAATTAAAAGTAAACTAGGTTTGCCTACAACACGGCAGCCTTTGAATACAAGTAACCCTAAGTCTTTATGTGATTCTATTGCAAAATTCTCAATAAACCAGCCAACCACCCATCTAGCTAGCTACATAAAATCGTATTGTTTAAAAAGAAAATACGCTAAAAATTCTTTCTTCGACCTGAAGGAGAATGGAAAAAATAATTTATGATGTATATTGTTATAAAATTAAAGTATGAACTGTATACGGTGCCTGAATGTATGGTAAGGAAAATTAATGAAACTATTGACATTTTTGACAACTTTTCTGAATCAATTGAGTCGATGTAAACTCGAAAGTAGCAAATGAATTTTTCTGAAAGAAGATTAAGAACAAGAAAATGGCTCTAAGAATTGAAAGTCATTCATATGAGAAAGCAAAAAAAAGAAAAGAATGAAAACATATTACTGTGCATAAACCACTGCATTTGAACGGAATGAATGAACTAATCTGTAGACTACACATGTATAGCTGAAGAACACATTGAGATTTTCCATTTAACTTTCATGAAATCCAAATCTCACTCTTTTCATATCCGTACTATATATCTATTATAAAGGATTAAGGTGTTTTCTCATTCTCTACTCCACAAAAAAAAAGAAAGCTTGATCAAGACATAAATCGAAGATGAGTTTCAAAAAGTATATATATGAGGGAAATAAAAAAAAAGTAAAATATTTGCGAGATTCGGTTGGTATATTAGCTCCCTATACGGTATCTAGGGATTTCAATACCGGCCCAAAATTTCAATCCCGGGATTAAGATATTTTTTTATGGTATAAAATTGCGTTTAACATGTTCAAAATAAGAGATTTCAATTCCAATCAGGTGCATTAGTCATTGAAAAAATTATTTTTCTTTGAATTGAAAACTAAGCCAGAAAGTTAAAGGGCTCGGTCGAATAAAAAGTTCCATTGAATTTCAACGGTTTTTTTGAAATTCAATTTTTCTTACTTTATCCTTCAATAAAATGAAAAATTATTTTGGAAAATATCATTTAAATTAATATCAATGTTTTCTTTTGAGCATTGTAATGCATCCAATAATTTTTTCTTGATCTGTTCCTAATTTTTCAGCTTTCAAATATGTGTAATTAATGAGCTTCAAACGATTTTTTTAATTCACATATTTTTTTGTGTTGTAAACAAACGAATGAAATAATTCAAATTTTGACCGTTATGAAAAAAGTGTTTCAGAAAAATCATTAATTTAACTAATTTAAACAAGCTTTTTGAAGATTTTAAAAGCAAAGGATTAGAAAGAATTGAAAACAGAGTTTGAAAATAAAATGAAAATTGCTCTATTTTGAAAATAAATCAAAATGAAAATTATGAAAATTGCCAATTTTGATCAAAGCAATTTTGCAATTTTGTCAATTTCAGAAAATTGCAATTTTGGAAATTGTTTATTTTCCAAAATTGCAATTTTGGAAATTATCAATTTTTATTTTTGTGACGTCATAAATATTTGATGAATAATTTTGTATGAAAATTTTCTTCTTTTTAAATGAATTTTTTCTTCAGAAAAACAAAAGATACAGTTTATTTCCTGGATGTTGATATTCGTTTTTAACTTAATACTTGCTAATTCCTGCGTGTTTGATGCATTGTTCCTTTAAGTTTATTTTAAATTAAAGGTACTCATAATGCTCATAATCATAATTTTTGAATGTCAAAACATTATTACATTAATATCTATGATATTTCACATGCATTGTATCGTATCCAACTGGTTGGAACTGCAAAAAAATTTTTTAAAATGTTTAACAGTTTTAATGAAGGTTTACACACTTTTAAGGCATGGAGTTGAACTAAGCACTTCCGTTACTTCTAGACTTAATTTTCAAAACTATTTATGTCACTATTATTCAAGAAAACTGGAAATTAACTTAATTTACTAATATCAACATCCAGGAAATAAACTGTATCTTTTGTTTTTCTGAAGAAAAAATTCATTTAAAAAGAAGAAAATTTTCATACAAAATTATTCATCAAATATTTATGACGTCACAAAAATAAAAATTGATAATTTCCAAAATTGCAATTTTGGAAAATAAACAATTTCCAAAATTGCAATTTTCTGAAATTAACAAAATTGCAAAATTGCTTTGATCAAAATTGGCAATTTTCATAATTTTCATTTTGATTTATTTTCAAAATAGAGCAATTTTCATTTTATTTTCAAACTCTGATTGAAAATCCTACAATTTGATATAATTTTTGTATCTTTTAATGAAGTTTTCGCAAAGTTATTAGTATTTTTTGTGAAAATTTAAAATAATGGAACTTTTTTTCAATTAATTAAAAGACTTTGTGATATGTTATGCACATGAAAACGCTCGTTTTCAAAACCTTTATAACACTACATATTGAGATAATTACGGAGATATCCAGGAAAAGAGAAAAACGTTAACATTTTTTGATTTCTGACACTTATTTAATAAACGACCTTTAAAGTTTTTCCAAATGTATAAATATTTCCTTTTCTTGTCTTTTCTGAACTTTTTAAACTTTACAATTAAAGCTTTGATTTTTACTAAGATTATCTTTTAACTTTACATATCAAAAATTATTTAAAATTTTAAAAATTGTAAAAATTTGATTTTTTTTTGTCAAGTTATTATGATTTTTTGTCATGACTTTCAAAACTTTTGCTTTAAAAAAATCAATAGCTTTAATTTTTAATTCAAATAATAGATTTTATCACAGCCTTATTAGAGATGTATTCGAATGATCATAAAATCTATTTAAAATTCTAATTTTTTTAAACATTTGGAAATTTCAATGGGCATTTGACAACACTTATTTCTAACATTTTAAAAAAATTTTGAAAAGAAAACTGTAAATTAAAAAGAATTCTTAAATTATTTGGTAAAAACTTACTGCTTATTATTATTTTACTCTTTAAAATTGACAAGATTTGTGAGAAATTCTAAGAATATCTTGATCTCGTAATCTCGGGATTACGGTATTGGAAAATTATTCCGGACTCCTAGATTCCGGGATTGAAACCCTTAACGGTATCATTTCAATGTACGGGAGGAAGAAAATCTTGATATGAGTAGGCATGTAAGTATAAACACATATAAATGTGAATATGTTGAGTGATAAAAAGGTAGAAAGGAGCGGAAAATGTGAACAAGTTTAAAAAGTCCTTGTAAGCAAAATGAAAATATCTTGGACAGATAAGTGAAGTTAACTTCCGCAAAAAAAAATTGTGAGACACGTGGGGAGTTGTTGTTAACGATTCAATGAATACTTTAAAGTTTGAAATCAGAGCGGTTTTTACTGCTTTAAATGGAAGATTGAGAATTGAACAATTGAAAAGTGTGGGAATTGAGATTTGAAACTGAATTCTAGAGACTTTTTCAATTATTTATTACATCAAGCCTTTAACAATTTACTTTTCTTTTAAAATAAGAACAAACCTAAAAACACCTTTAAGTCAACAACCAAAAAAAACTGCGTGGAGATTCCCAGTAGTAATTTAAAGCAAACCTCACGTGATTTTTTTCTGTTCAGATTCATTCAGAAAAGAAAGAAAATCAAGTGCTGTGGGTGTAATTTCTTGAATGAAGCATAAAATGGTTTGAAAAGTGATAAAATATGTAGCTTACTTCAGACATTTATAATAGAATTTAAATTTAATGGAAAATTTTAACTTGTTTAAGGAAATTTCCAAAAGAACTTGAATATTTTACTGCATATTACTGATATTCAGTTAATAAAGTTGTTTTGGCAACAATTGGCACCTTAATATTAGTAAAAAGCTTTAGAATATCAATACTTACCGAATAAAAAAACTAATTTGACAATTAAACGATGTTTACTCTTTGAAATCAAGTTGCATACTGGAAAAACAAATAAATCAAAAATTCAAAAGTGGTTACTACGTTCCAAACTCTAATGAGAATTTATAAGAATCAACATAATTTCCATCATTATTTTGGTTCTACTGCAAACTTCTCATGTTATGCAAGCCATATTAAACCATCTATCCCAACACTAAGCATACTTTTCATACGAACATGCTTCCTCAATGGTCAGATAGCTAACTTAATCAACATGATAAGCCAAAAGTAATTTCTTTTAAAGTGAATGAACCATTTATTGTTATTACCACTAACCCGAATGACACCAGAAAATGTATCTAATCATGATGTGAGAGAGATAAGTAGCACAAATTGCTTCTATGTAGCATTGCAAGTACAATTAAATCAAGTTGGGATTTTCAATTTATTTTCATATCATTTCGGTCAATAACACACGGAATAAATGAATGACAGTATCAAGGCAACAATGAAATCGCATATTTCCGTCATACTATCGCCTTGAATTGCTAAAAGCACCATTTGTGTATGAAATTATCTGAAAAACCTTTCGTTTGTTATATTCTGTAGGACGTAATAGACAGCAAAAACAACAAATGACATTTAGCTGTTAAGAATATTAGGAGGAAAATGTTAAAGAATTGATTATGTGTGCCAGAAGCATTTAGTTCAAGTCTAGATTAGTTTGGAAAATTTTCATAATTGAACACTCTGCTTCTGCTTCCAATCCTGATGATTTATTGCTACTAATTTAATAAATTATCGAGCGAGGGGGAAAACAACGTGATTGAAAAAATTAATTAAGTTTGTTCGAGTTTGTTCCATTAAAATTTTGTCAGGAAATTGTTTTTTAATGTTTTTCCTCATCATGTTGTGTTCCCCTCGTTATCGACTTAATCAATCAGTCAATTAAAAAGTTTAATTGAAATTTTAAAGCTTGAATTACATAAAAATGAAAACGTTAACATTGAAATGTAAATCCAGCAGGAAACATGAGCAGCAACATCAATTGATAAACATTTCATTACATTTAACCCAGGTATAAGCCTGCAAGCCTGTCTAACATCATAGCCTTTCCTCTTCTCGAGCTTGTGCAAGAAAAGAGGAACAAAAAAATTCCTACAAGCAAAAAACAATATTTATTCTATATCCACTCACTGATACATACATTGTTCATATATGAAATTTTTCCTCATGAGTGAATATTTTTACGGCTACAGAGAGATGAAAAATAATAATAATATAAATGTGAAAAGGAGAGAAAAAGTATTTAAAAACAATTTTTCATCCTATTTATTCACTTATGTTCTTTCCACAATAAAAAGCACAAAAAACAAAACTGAACCACTTGCAAATTTTTTAAGGGGTTATATAGGGATGAGATGGAAAAGAAGATGAAAAACTTTATTGAAAAGCTTCAAATAATCAACATGAGCAAAACCCTTAAAGCTGTTAAAAATATTCGTTTGGAAGCCTTTCAAGCCGTTGAAGAGGGGAGATGACGTAGAAAAAAATATGTAGCAACAAATAAGCGCGAAACAACATATGAATAAAGGAGGGTTGGAATATAAATATTTGAACAAGAATATATGTATGTACTTATAATATGTAATCTTGGCGGGAACCTTATCTGTTATTATTGTTCGAGATTAAATTGATCTCGAATTTCCTAAAACTTCAGGATGCTTTAATTTGCACGTCTCTATAATCGTGCTGTAATGATGTTGTAAAACTTTTTATATTCACACCGTTTTCACGTGTGAATATATTAGTTTTGTTCAGATTGAAAAATCAGTTTTTTGAATTTTGTGAGGATATGGAGCAAGATAGCTTCAAATGTTTGGAGATGAAAAGTTTGTGCCTGAAATTTTACATCATTTTCAAAAAACAGATTTCAAATTGGTTATGGCATTGCTGAGAAAATCGCAAAATACGCTTTCTGTAAGCAAACAAGCAAGCAAGTTAATCAGCAAGAAATCTCAATAACGAGACATTGTTGAGACTTCTAGTTTTTTACATTTGATCCGTGCTGCTCTATAGAAGAGCTGTATTGTTTTTAGGCAAGGTAGGAGCAGCCGTTGCTTCAGAAAAAGCAAAAAACTTTCCTTTCTTACGAATTATTCAAATTAAAAGTTCACTGTGATTTTTATAAAATTAAACTTTGGATGAAAAAAATTTTTTTGAGCAAAGAACCAAGTAGGAAATACATTTTCAATTATGAACTTGGGACAGGTCCAGTCAAAATCTAGTTTTTCGCTTTTTTCTTCTTCGAGGATAAATTTAAATACAGTTAAACTTTGTATGAGCATTCTAATCCTCAGGCCACACATTT
Organism: Chironomus riparius; assembly: GCA_917627325.4. Classification (NCBI taxonomy): domain Eukaryota; kingdom Metazoa; phylum Arthropoda; class Insecta; order Diptera; family Chironomidae; genus Chironomus; species Chironomus riparius. The sequence continues at coordinate 46,303,015 of OU895877.1, forward strand.
CTGAATTAATAAAAATCATTTTTTTGGACAAAATTTTAAGTCACGTTGTTTTTGAATGTACAACCAAATTTATAAAATTTGGGTCTGACGACATATAGAATACATTTCTTGCTTTAGATATTTAAAACTGTTTTGTATAAATATTAGTATATTCGCACAAAGTTTCACTGTAATTGGATAAACTTTCGAAGAAAAAAGTGAAAAACTAAATTTTGACTAGGGTCGCCCCTAGTCCAAAATTAAAAATGTATTTCCTACTTGGTTATTTGCTCAAAAAAATTTTAGGATGTTTTATTTCTATTTGTTTTAAGCATTAGAATATTTATAAAAAGTTTTAATCCATTTGGATAAACCCTCGAAGAAAAAAGTGACAAAATTGATTTTGACTAGGGTCGCCCCTAGTCCAAAATTGAAAATGTATTTCCTTCTTGGTTCTCTGCTTAAAAAATTTTTGGGAATGTTTTATTTGTATTTGTTTTAAGCACTAGAATATTTATAAAAAGTTTCAATCCATTTGGATAAACCTTCGAAGAAAAAAGTGACAAAATTGATTTTGACTAGGGTCGCCCCTAGTCCAAAATTGAAAATGTATTTCCTTCTTGGTTCTTTGCTCAAAAAAATTCTAAGATGTTTTATTTGTATTTGTTTTAAGCACTAGAATATTTATGCAAAGTTTCAATCCATTTAAATAAACCCTCGAAGAAAAAAGTGACAAAATTGATTTTGACTAGGGTCGCCCCTAGTCCAAAATTGAAAATGTATTTCCTACTTGGTTCTTTGCTCAAAAAAATTTAGGATGTTTTATCATATTCACACAAAATTTTCAATTTTTGTGAATATATTGTTTTTTTGTATTTGTTTTAAGCACAAGAATATTTATGCAAAGTTTCAATCCATTTGGATAAACCCTCGAAGAAAAAAGTGACAAAATTGATTTTGACTAGGGTCGCCCCTAGTCCAAAATTGAAAATGTATTTCCAACTTGGTTCTTTGCTCAAAAAGAATTTTAGGATGTTTTATTTGTATTTTTTTTAAGCATTAGAATATTTATGCAAAGTTTCAATCCATTTGGATAAACTCTCGAAGAAAAAAGTGAGAAAATTGATTTTGACTAGGGTCGCCCCTAGTCCAAAATTGAAAATGTATTTCCTACTTGGTTCTTTGCTCAAAAAAATTTTAGGATGTTTTATTTGTATTTGTTTTAAGCATTAGAATATTTATGCAAAGTTTCAATCCATTTGGATAAACCCTCGAAGAAAAAAGTGAGAAAATTGATTTTGACTAGGGTCGCCCCTAGTCCAAAATTGAAAATGTATTTCCTACTTGGTTCTTTGCTCAAAAAGAATTTTAGGATGTTTTATTTGTATTTTTTTTAAGCATTAGAATATTTATGCAAAGTTTCAATCCATTTGGATAAACTCTCGAAGAAAAAAGTGAGAAAATTGATTTTGACTAGGGTCGCCCCTAGTCCAAAATTGAAAATGTATTTCCTACTTGGTTCTTTGCTCAAAAAGATTTTAGGATGTTTTATTTGTATTTGTTTTAAGCATTTAAATATTTATGCAAAGTTTCAATCCATTTGGATAAACCCTCGAAGAAAAAAGTGAGAAAATTGATTTTGACTAGGGTCGCCCCTAGTCCAAAATTGAAAATGTATTTCCTTTTTGGTTCTTTGCTCAAAAAGAATTTTAGGATGTTTTATTTGTATTTTTTTTAAGCATTAGAATATTTATGCAAAGTTTTAATCCATTTGGATAAACTCTCGAAGAAAAAAGTGAGAAAATTGATTTTGACTGGGGTCGCCCCTAGTCCAAAATTGAAAATGTATTTCCTTCTTGGTTCTTTGCTCAAAAAAAATTTAAGATGTTTTATTTGTATTTGTTTTAAGCATTAAAATATTTATGCAAAGTTTCAATCCATTTGGATAAACCCTCGAATAAAAAAGTGACAAAATTGATTTTGACTAGGGTCGCCCCTAGTCCAAAATTGAAAATGTATTTCCTACTTGGTTCTTTGCTCAAAAAAATTTTAAGATGTTTTATTTGTATTTGTTTTAAGCATTAGAATATTTATGCAAAGTTTCAATCCATTTGGATAAACTCTCGAAGAAAAAAGTGAGAAAATTGATTTTGACTAGGGTCGCCCCTAGTCCAAAATTGAAAATGTATTTCCTACTTGGTTCTTTGCTCAAAAAAATTTTAGAATGTTTTATTTGTATTTGTTTTAAGCATTAGAATATTTATGCAAAGTTTCAATCCATTTGGATAAACCCTCGAAGAAAAAAGTGAGAAAATTGATTTTGACTAGGGTCGCCCCTAGTCCAAAATTGAAAATGTATTTCCTACTTGGTTCTTTGCTCAAAAAAATTTTAGGATGTTTTATTTGTATTTGTTTTAAGCATTAAAATATTTATGCAAAGTTTCAATCCATTTGGATAAACCCTCGAAGAAAAAAGTGACAAAATTGATTTTGACTAGGGTCGCCCCTAGTCCAAAATTGAAAATGTATTTTCTACTTGGTTCTTTGCTCAAAAAAATTTTAAGATGTTTAATTTGTATTTGTTTTAAGCATTAAAATATTTATGCAAAGTTTCAATCCATTTGGATAAACTCTCGAAGGAAAAAAGTGAGAAAATTGATTTTGACTAGGGGCGCCCCTAGTCCAAAATTGAAAATGTATTTCCTACTTGGTTCTTTGCTCAAAAAAATTTTAGGTTGTTTTATTTGTATTTGTTTTAAGCATTAAAATATTTATGCAAAGTTTTAATCCATTTGGATAAACTCTCGAAGAAAAAAAGTGACAAACTGATTTTGACTAGGGTCGCCCCTAATCCAAAATTGAAAATGTATTTCCTACTTGGTTGTTTGCTCAAAAAAAAATTAAGATGTTTTATTTGTATTTGTTTTAAGCATTAAAATATTTATGCAAAGTTTCAATCCATTTGGATAAACCCTCGAAGAAAAAAGTGAGAAAATTGATTTTGACTAGGGTCGCCCTTAGTCCAAAATTGAAAATGTATTTCCTACTTGGTTCTTTGCTCAAAAAAATTTTAGGATGTTTAATTTGTATTTGTTTTAAGCACAAGAATATTTATGCAAAGTTTCAATCCATTTGGATAAACCCTCGAAGAAAAAAGTGACAAAATTGATTTTGACTAGGGTCGCCCCTAGTCCAAAATTGAAAATTGATTTTCTATGTTGTACTTTGGTCAAAAAAATTTTTTGTATGTTTTATTTGAATTGACATATTTCTGACATAAATCATATACCAATATTACTTTTTGTAATGCATAGCTTAAAAAAAATTACAAAAGTCCTCGTGTTATTGATCGAGGGACTTCAGCGCATTTTTGACGAAGCGATCAGTATTTGATTATAATTAATAATTTGCTGCAATGAATTTCCATATAGAAAAAGTTTATCATTTAACGGTTTTTTAAAATTTGAAATTTTACAACGGCTAGAAAAAATTTGAAATTATAGAGGTAAATTTGAATTTATAGAGGTAAAACAAAATTTGAGCAGGTTACACTGAAAACAAAACAAAAACTCATTAATTATAGCATAAATACACTGCTTGAAGACTTTTAACTGTTCGATCGGACAATAAACAATAGTAACGGAGCTAATAAAACAAATCCGAGCTCTCTACGATGTCTGGTTGCAAAGTTTTTATGCTTGCCCGAACGAACGAACGAACGAACAAAGTGTATTATTGAGCTCCCTTTTCGAAAACAAGTTTTCAAAAATGCGCTAAAAACCGAAATCTAAAATTTCGACTACCCCATCTGATTTTTGTTCATACTCTTTACTGTGGAAACCAAAAAGCAAATTCTTTATCTTAAAACACTTGACAAAATAGCGACATAATTCTGGATTAATTACTTTTTAATAATATTTTAACATTAACGAGAAAATGTGGTTCAAAAAAGTGTGAGCTATACTGGTTCATAGTGTTCCCAAGGGTGACGAAATTCAAACTAAGTGTTTTTGTAGCTTACATAATTATGACAAAAATTAGGTATAACTTTTAACTGTGTCGATATGGGTCTCGGCCGTACTTCACGCCCACCCTTCAAATTTATGCTGAGAAAATCTTGCTCTATCCATAAGACTTTTGATGGTACGGTGTGAATATATCCGCATTGGGTTTCTACCCGATATACTAGTTCAGCGTATGATTTTGTTAGCTTTTACTTCTTGGATGCAATTGTAGAGGAGGTATGTTATTGATGACTTAATCGATCGGATGCTGTGATGTCAAAAAAAAAATATCGAATCTGGGATATTGAGCTACCTGCATATGTATAGATGTGAATCTGTCACGGTATCCAGCAGTTTATTCAGAAAAAGTGAGTCAGGAGTTTTCGTCATAAAATTTATTTTAATTTTCCTTAGTTTACCTTTCCCATTTCTGAACTCATATTTCCAATGAATAAATTAACAGTTTTAAATTCTTCATCTATGAACAACAGTGCACAATATACTTTATAAGAGCCTATGTAGGAGCTTAAATGAGAATATTTTTCATTTGTTAACGATAAGAAAGAAATGAAAGCAATTTAAAGTTTCGAGTTGATGAGTGAAAAGCTTTGAAAAATCATTCCTGAAAAGGTCAAACTTCTTCCTTCATGACCTTTACGAAAACATAGAGCACATAATCTTCGGAAGTAGATTTGTAGCATTAAGGAAGTTTTAGTGTTTTAAGTCCTTATCAGTCCTTATCCAAACAAATGTTCATATTTGGAAATTTTTGTGTAGCTTTATGTGAACTCAACTCTACCTTGATTCTAAATTTATCTGTTGCTCTGCATGCTGCATTTTAATCTCAATGTCAGATGTCAATTTTCAACATTTTTCACCATTAAGAACAGTCTGCATCTAAAAAAATCAATTGTTTTTACATTTGATACTGAAAAGACGCCTGAAGAGTTTTATTTTGAACACTTGGATTTCTCGTCTAGTCTGGGGATATGCTGGCACGGGATGTTCACTAATCATGTCTGGTATTAAAAAAATTAACTGTTGTCTCGGTAGCTTTATGAAATAATTAAAATCTTTAAAAAGTTACAGACATTTGGTGCTGAGATGGGGGAGTAGTAAGTTAAAAAGTCTCTCATTTTTGTTTGACGTTACTTATGAATGAACCCTCTAGACTGTTATCAATAGCTTCATTTCAATGCATCAAAACAGACATTTTCCACAAATCTCTCATCTGCATCCAGTTACAAAACTTCCAGCTTAATAAATAAAATTTTCGGAATCTGAAATGAATATCCAGGTATAATTGCCTACTGTGGCTTTACCTCAACATTCATTTCATTCCCAAACATTGTATAAGCAACCAACACAAACACAATCAATGTAAATATGAGATTTGGTCTATTCGAAAAGTTATTGGATCTGTTATTCCTTTCTAGTGCTTGAACATGACAGAAATTTTCTCGCTCCAGCAAACGAATGTGTATATTAAATACCATTTAGCAACCATAAATCTTAATATTTCATTTCAATTAATCCTCTTCACATGACTTGCTGTTAATTGATCTAAATATTTCCTTCATTTCATAATATGACGTTTACTCTCCGTTTCTCGCTTGTCCTTCCGATAATTTTCTCTTTCGAAGGATATATGGATGTGAAAGAGAGTGATTTTAGATTGATATATTATATGAATGCTATATGCTACACATATTTTTTTGGCAAATTGAAAACGAAAACCCACTTTAGTCATGTTCATTGAGAAACATCTAACGAGAAGCGATGCGAAAAAGGTTCATAGTGTTCTGCTTCAGATAGATGTTAAGCAATAAAAAAGAAACTGAAACACCTGTCTGAAATTGGAACAAGCCTTGTTAGATTTATGAGTATTGTCGAGTGGCTCAATATTGTTGGACATGGGTGATGAATTTCTTAAATGCTACAACATGAAACACATAATGTATAATTTCGCATTTTCTTCGTAGAGATCAAATTTCATGAAGGAGGCATTGATAAGGAAACAAAATGGTGCTGGTGAGGAGTTGGATATTCGTTTGCTGACAACAACGCATCTTTCTACTCAAAGGATTAACATGTTTGGTAAATATGGAGGTTATGTCTTCAATCTCGTGTTAAATTTTTATCACAATTGCCTCACTTTGATCTTTCTTCTTCGTCTATAATTTTGACACTGCCACAGTAAGGTTTTTTTTGGACCTGGGCTAATTTAGAAAATGCTCTAACCTTGTAATGACATTAATATCGATATATTTAATATACTGCCAGAACTTACAGCAGCAAAACATTAAATTGACTGTTTAAATTGGTTTTTAGACCCCCTGTCTATGCTACTGGGTAAGGAACCTAATCGACAGGTACTCAGACTAACGTTTTGTAATCGAGACAATTTGTAAACGAAAGCATCATTTTCCCAACAGAATAATGTGTTAAAAAGCTTAATAATAAATTGTATATGAGACATGGGTGAGAAATTAGTCTTCCTTCCTTCACTCATGTTGCCATTAAATTTTATCTTAACAACCTTTCGATTCCGATAAGATATTAAATTATCTCGTTTCATTTATTAATTAAATATTTGAAAAATTATACATCTACATTGTATAAAGATGGGTTTTAAAATGGATGTATCATTTTCCTCTTCCTTGTCTAAAACTCAAAACAGAAGTTAATTTGAAAACTTTTCAATGATTTCTCGTTGCTTAATAAATAAAGTTCAAAAGCTCATTGGGATTGAAATAATAAACATAATGCTATAGACAAAGTTTTTTTGCAATCAAATGTAGGTATTATGGAGTATTCATATTCACAGAACTAATAAACCTTATGAAAAGTTTTTCAAACCAACAGATACTGCAAGTTTTCGATAAATATAGTGATGATTAAAATTATCATGAATTTCAAACTATAAATCGGTGAATTCATTTGAATTTGCTGTAAAATGAAGCGTCTCTACATTATTTAGAGTGCAATTGTTGGAAATGGATTTGCTTTTCATTATTTTAATGCCAAATAGATTTTATAATGGATTTTAGAGAACAATTAACTTTTTATTGATTTGTTTACTGAATGTTCATTTTATGGCGCGAAAATTCATCAATTTAATGCTTTTCCAATTAAAAGGGGGAGAGAATTTAGGAATGGGAAACAATCACATAATAAAAAGATAATGTAATAGTTTTACCGTCTCTGCTACAAATCTTACTGTCCTAATTGGACACTAGATTTCTAGTAAAAGAACATGAGTTCTTCGATTTTTGTAAATAAAATAAAAGAAAAATTGTCTAAAGATGTCCAAAAATAGCAAAGAAGACATAAAACGTCCATGAAATCGTTAACAATTATCAGGTGATCATCAGGTCGAAGTAAGTAACCCAATACATTTTACCTTTTTATTCAATCTACAGAAAATTAAATTTTTTAAAAGGGAATTTATATAATCCTTCTCACATATATGCAAATTGCTTAGCAAGAAGGAAAACAACATTTCTTTTTTAGAAAAGACCCTTTCGATATTTTTCTTTCTGTTATCCTCATAAGTATACACAAGTTTATCTGCATAAATTCATATATGAATACACACAAAAAAGATAATTTGCAATTTTTTATTCTGGATTGGTACACTTTATACAATCTTCCATTTCCTTCTCATACACTTCAATTTGCAAAGTTGTTTCAAAGAAATCATATTTTGCATGAATTTTCATCGTGGCCTCTCGTAGAACCGTCTCGGTATTTGTTCCTTCATCTGAAATGAAATGTTTTTAGGATGCTTTTTTCTTGTTTTTGCTTCTCGTTCTTTCTCTATCTAACTCTACCCCCTCCCTTAAAGCCCATAATCATGATGAGTCTGAATATGTTTATGTAAGAATGAATGAATAGAAATCCTTTTTTTATGGCAACATATCTAGTATCAATCAATGATATATAAGTTAGCGTATATGCCAAAGTTCTTGCCACTCATCCACCCTATTTCATTCTATTTTACTTCTTCTTCTTTTCTGCTTACATTTTATGGATTACAGTTCTCGTTTTCAATTTGCAGCAGGATTGGAGTAAGCGTTATTACTGGGGGGTTCTCGAATTAAGTAGGTGTTTTGTTTCATAAAAATTAAAATCGAATCTATTGAAATCGAGGATCCCCTAGTAAAGAAGTATGATAGTTTGGAAGGTTGCAGTCTCATGAACGTAAAATAGGCTTATTTTAAGCAACTTTTTAAGAATTTTTCAGTAACATGAGCATAACTTAGGGGAGGGCTGTCAAATCGCTGGAAACAGAAAATCTTACAAAAAAGTTTAATTCCCCCACGCTCAATAGAATTTGACTAAATCGCTGATTAAGAAGCTTTTAACCTAGTTTTAATTTAGACCCTAAATTCACCCTCTTTGTCAAAAGTTAATCAAAGGCATAAAAAACGAGATGATTACCATATAACAGTGTTGGTTAACCTGTGTGCCGCGACACACCTTTGTATTGTTGAAGATGCGAACGTGTGATTTTTTTTATTTTTACAGCCTTAAAATATTATTGTCTAAAATTGACAAATATTTCTTGCCGAGGCACAAAAAAAGTTGTACACCACTACCAGACAGTAATTAACGAAAGAAAGATCAAAAAATCCTGAATGGTTACAAAATGATACAAAATTCAACTGCTACAAGTTTCAGTTTCTTGCAGCCCCTCATTACATCCCTATTCTCACTCTATTCCTTTCCATTCTTTTCTTTTTTCCCACTTATAAGTTTCAACAAAATTTACATAAAGATTTGGCCAAGACAGAAAGCGAAGAGAAAAAAAATTCCTCTTGTGAGTCGAAAGGAGTGGAAATAGTTTTTTTTACTCGATTCTATCTCCACTGAAAAGAAATGTATAGCACCCTCCCTTCTTTGCCGAAAGCACTTATGTCTTTTGTGTATGAAAAATAGACGAGATAATTTTTTTTTAAAAAAAAAATTCACGAAATCAAATTCAAAGTATGATAACAATATTAGCATGAAATCCCAAAACGCTTTGAATGAGATGAGAAATAGCAAGCACATGACATACAAGTATTGCGATAAAAGGAGATGTCAAAACAATGCTGAGAATGAATTGTGAATGTTAAAAAGAACGAAACTATTCTGTGTATGCACGTTCTATTGTTCGATTTAAGATTATAGTCAAACTATAGGATTATCTGACTGCATTTCTCTTCTTTGAATTCTCTTTTTTTCCTCTAAGGCTGATGCACTTATGCACAATTATTTGAACTTTTCAATGTAATTAACCCAGAAAAAAATCAACTTCATTAGAAATTTAAACTTTTGTTTTCAGACTCAAACATGTCAAGCAGCTTGTTTTGTATGTTTTACAAATTTTTTAAACATTTGACCAAGTCTCACACTTCAAAGTTGGTTATAACCAGTGTTACGCCACCTTATTCTCGAAAAACTTCGAAATTAATGTCGAAAACTTCGAAATTTAATTGTCGGTTATATAAAATGTAAACAAAGGAAAAATTTGAAATCAAAATCAATGATTTTAGCAGAGGTCGAAGCGAGTTTTTAGCGAGTTCGCTTCGCTAAAAATTCAACTTGCTAAAGTCGACCTGTAGCGAGAAATTTTTTTTTTTCTTTTCGCCTTAGCGACCTATAGCGAACTCAATTTTATTTTTTTCGCTTTAGCGAACTATTAGCGAACTTAATTTTTCAAAGTTCGCTATAGCGAACTATTGGCGAACTAGAAAAAATTTTTTGGCTTCATGTAAAGAGATGTCTGATTGCGTTTGTGAAGTATGTAATTTCATACAAAATTGCAAAAAATTATAGTTCGCCAATAGTTCGCTATAGCGAACTTTGAAAAATTAAGTTCGCTAATAGTTCGCTATAGCGAAAAAAATAAAATTGAGTTCGCTATGGTTCGCTAAGGCGAATAGAAAAAAATTTTTCTCGCTACAGTTCGACTTTGGCAAGTTGAATTTTTAGCGAAGCGAACTTGGCGAACCAACTTGGCGAACCAACTTGGCGAACCAAGTTCGCTTCGACCTCTGGATTTTAGCTACTATTAATCATGTTTTGTCCTAATCAACATAATCTTTTTAATGTTTTATCACTTTTAAATAGTTTACACCACAACAATGAGCTTAAATAAGCAATTTATATAGGAAATTATAATTTATGAATTCATTTACTAACACATTTACATGTTTTGTTTACTTTTGATATTTTTGTCGTGAAATTGTTTAAATTACAAATTTTTTCTTTTATCTAAACATTTTCAGCTCAAAAACATTTGAAAAATCTAAAAGATAATTAACTTCAATGAACCAAATAGTTTAAAGCTTTGAAATAAGTAAAATTAAAGCCAAAAACCATTTCTACGTCGCATCTTAAATTTTACCAAATCAAGCCCTTCAGCGATTTCATTATCTGAGAAATTTTATTTATAGTCCAGATAAGAATAAAATTGAAAGTTATTATGACGCTATTAAGTATGAATCAGATAATTAAGTAATTACAAAACCCAGACATTTTATCAAAATGTCTAGAAAAATAAAATTTTAGCCTTGATAACCTTCTCTTCTAGTTCAATACCGAGAATAGTAGAATTTTTAAGTGAAACCCTTTTTGAGAAACACTTTCATATCCAAAGTGAATTTAAATGTATTTGAAATCAACTGATTCTTATCGCTGACCCCCCATCTGGTTTTATTATTCTTAAAAAATTATTTTACAAAAGCTGACTAGTGCATCAGCCTTGATATTTTGCATAATAATTTTCTTTTCGACTCTTCTTTTTTAAACAATACGAGATTGGCTTCTTTTATATTATTAGCGTAAGATAAACTTTTTGAGAGAGTAAGAAAGAAAGAAGAAGAAAAAAAAGCAAAAGTCATGAATGAAAATGAAATACTTACCAACTGCAAGATGAGCTGCGAGAGCAACCTTATTAACACTTAATGCCTTGAGATATCAGGAGAAAGATTAAATTTTAAAGAAAATTGTTAATCAGTAATAATTGCATTATTTCTCACCCAAATTCTGAGGTTATGTACACGTACAACGCCATTAATATTCAAGAATGTTCTCATTATTTCTGTATAATCCAAATATTCGGGTATGCCTTCCATTAAAACCTAATTGAGGAAAGAAATGTTTAGAATTAAGAATACATTATTATTATGTTTCCTTTTTTTCTTTTGGTATTTCTGAGCTTCATCCCTTCCATGAAAAATCACTTTAGAAAACGTTAAGGCAAGACCGAGAGCAAAACAAAATTCAAGCACTGAACTGCGTTTTCCTCCAAATCAGAGGGAAAAATACTTAATGGAAAATGCTTTTCAAATTATATCAATTGAAAACTTTTGGGAGCTCCTCTTTTCGAAATGAAGCAGCAATAGCAAGCACGAAAAGAAAAGAGAGAAAATGTACATATTTTTTCCAAGGTAAAGGAAGAAGAGTTCAGTGGATGAAAAATTGAGGGTAGTGATATGAATCTGCTTCGCTACTTACCAATAAGGCATCCTTCATGATATTCAATGTTGTAAAGAGAACAAGAACCGAAAACAAAAATGTACAAATTGGATCAATAATGCTCCATTCTGGCTTAAAGAATATAACCAAGGATGCTATGAAAACGCCACACGATTGAACAAAGTCACTAACAACATGTATAAATGCTGCTCGAACATTGAGATTTTCTGGTAAGTGACCCATTTCGGCATCCAAATCATCAGATTTATCATGACTATGACTGTGACTATGATTGTGATTTCCATGGCTATGTCCGTGATCATGTAATGTACATCCCATACTGGAAGAGGAAGAAAAAGAAGAAATAATGTTAATCTTTTCAATTTTCAGTGTATTAATGGACTAAGGGGGATAACAATTCTTGGGGCAATTCGATAAATTGTTCAAAAATTACCTAATTGTTACACACATTTTTCGAAAGATTTCCCAAAACATATTGTGTCCCCCCTCAGTGTTGATTCCCCCCTTTTCCAAAATTATGTAGCTAGTTTTGAATGGAGAGGGGGAGAAAGGGGGTGTCAAAGTAAGAGAGTTTTAAAAACTAAAGAGGTTTATTGTAATCCTCTCTTTTTACGAACTCAGGCTTCGTTTATAAATGATATCTAATGAATGACACCGTAGAACTTATAGATTAACAATTTTGTTAAAGCCCCCCCCCCCCTTTGTCCCACCTAAACTATGAAAACATCCGTCTGTACACAGCAAAAAAAAGAACAAAAAACAGAACAGACAGAGAAAGGAAAATACTTTAATTTTAATTTGATATGGGAATAAGGGAATAAGACTGAACTTAATTCAAGTTAAATGTTGATATAACTTCATTTGTATACTTACATAATATTGACTAAAATGCCAAAGCCAGAGCTGATTAACATTATTACACTATTTATCTCAAAGTCGTGATGAATTGTCCTTAAAACAGCCATATACACAAGTACAGCTGTAACTATCCATATCATTAGTACAGATGTAAGCGCTCCAATTACTTCCGCTCGATGAAAGCCAAAGGACATTCTATATCCATGTATAAATTGTGTACATATGTAACGAGATTCGATGGGTAGAAGCGGAAGCAGCAAAACGAAGATACGCGTGTCCAATGTAAGCATAAACGAGAAGAATAAAGAGAAAAAAAGCTAGGATTAATTTCTTTTATCATTATTATTTTATTCCTTGTTAGCGTTATTCATAGAATGAAAATAATCCAAATGGAGATAAAGCATTTGTTAACAAGATGTCTACAAATCTACAAAGCGTGCCCTCAAAATATATAAACAGGATATGCATCAACTCATTTCTTAAATTGTGAAACAAACAGAATTACTGACGAATTAAAAGAAAAATGCTTTACGGAATTTCCTTATTATATTAAACTTTATGTACGGGAGGTCTAGTAAGTAACTTAGGGCAACAATATAAAGAGCTTTAAATTAAATGATGATGAAAGCAATTATGTAATATGGAATATGGAAGTAGAAGATAGAAAGAAATTAAGGAAATTTATGAAATGTAGACATGATTCGTACTCAAAAAAATATATATAATTGGAATCATCTGAAGCTACCATCCCTCCTTTTTTTTCATAATATGATTATGGCCCCTTGTTTTGTTTCATGAATAAAACTTTTGCATTATCATTCCTTACAACAAGATATTAAAAATATGATGAAGAAATGATGACAAATCTATTAAATTATAATAGGATCGGTCAGGAACTTGTTGGAATTCAGCATCAACTTGATATTTCTGGAAAGTTCTCTAGAAAAGGCTTATAGTTTTAAAAAGTATTATGGCTAATACAACTGAATGGCAAGAAAATGTAGAAAATATATTCATAAAAAAATTGAATAAGGATCAGCCATTAACAGCCAAACTTGTCATTAAGTAAGAAATTGATGTGAATTCCACTGACTTAATGATTTTTTCCAAAGATACTCAATAATCCTAAGATTAATTCTAATTCCTCCAAATTAATCTCATATAAATTAATCATGTAATCCTAGAAAGCATACAAAGGACCAAAACTATATAATTTATCTATCATTCCACGCCGTTTCACTTACAAAACTCAAATTGCTCTGTCCATCAATCTCAAAATGAATGATACGTGCGTACGAGATCAAAAAGTCTACCAAAAATTCTCAAAAGTACATTTCTCATTAATTTAATTTTCTTCTTTTGTTTAAGTCAGCAAAATGAAAAGTTGGAATATGAAGCTTTAAAATATCTATGCTATGTTGTATAGAGCCTGTGTTGCTCTTTAATACAATAAACAATCCCATTAAGGATGTTCTCTCGGTAATACAAAATGATAATAATAATAATAATGATCCAAGAATGTGAAAATTTTAAAATATTCCAACTAGTGCGCTTCGCAAAAAAAGCCACAACATATATTTTGCAAATTACATTCCAATCTGTAACAGCATACTCGAAATATGTACATACACGATACACTAATGTTTTTAATGCATGCAAAAAGTACGGAACCTCGATATGATATTTTGTACCCACCTCTTTGTAGACTTTCTATTTGCTATGTAAAGTGCCAGCAGAGATATCATAAAGCTTGCTAAATCGGCTAATAAGTGCGCTGCATCCGTGGCTATTTTTCCCCATCCGAACATATGGCAGGTTGGTAGTAATAAACGATTTATAATCATGATGCAGAGAAAATGGAAACAACAAAAATGAGAAAATTCAAATGTTAATTTTCACACACGTTTTCTGACCAGCAAACAAATTATTTCACATTGGTACGGATGGATTAAGTGAAGGTGAGGCCTTTTTCACAATACACTAATTTTTATTGCGATTATGTTACGCTCATTTTCATAATATTCGTGACAGATTTCATTTTCAACGTTTAAGTCTGATTGAACTTGTTTTTTCTTTGAGAGCTGGGGTAGATGGACTATTTTTAACTATAGCATGGTGACTAGAAGCTTTGTTAATATTAAGAAATTTAATAATCCTTGCAGTTGAAAAGGTTCTTTTTAATCTTAAGTATAAGGATAGCTGATTTTTAAGTAAGGCATTCATAAAACATGACTATGCAGTGCTTATACAGTGCGTATGATTCGCTTAGCCGCACACAGTTTTTTGCTTTTTTCTTTCTAATATGCAACTTATAAAAATTCAATTATACTGTCAAATATTCTTCATTTAATACGTAATCAAGTAAGTTTAAAATAATATTTTTTAAAAAAAAAAGTAGAAAAGAGAAAAATGAAAAAATAACGAAAGTTTGGATTTTGAAAGTATGATTCGTTTAGCCGCACTAAGGAAAAAAAATTTTTATCTGCCCAAAAACGATGAATTAGTATTTTGTTTCGTGTCCATTCTTACGTATAAGTTCAATTGGACGATTTTGCATGGAATTGACTAAAGTTTCTAATATCTGTGTTGATAAATTTCGCTAGTAATTACAGACTTCAACTTCAAGCTCTTGAATGGATGAAAATTTACGACCTCGACTATATACTCGACGGGCAAGTATTCCTCATAGATTCTCTGTTGGGTTTATGTCAGTTGATCTGCTTGGCCAGTCGAGAACAACGATATTTTTGTTACTAAACCATTCCATAGTCTTTTTACTTTTATGAATTGAAGCATTATCTTGGACAAAAATGAAGTCCGTAAATGGAATCAAAACATCGTCCATGAGCTGAATATAGTTGTCTGAGTTCATCCGAGTAGTAACTTTTGCAATCGGGGTCTTACCATGCATTGAGAATGCTGCCCAAACTATTAAAGTGCCACCACCAAAATTTCTAGAGTAGTTAAATTGCTTTTCGTTTCTTAAATCGTGCTAGTAGTAATGAAATCCATCAGGTCCATCAAGATTAAATTTTTTCTCATCTAAAAAGACCACATTTGTCGTATGAACGTATATTTTTGCACAATTAAATCGTTCTACATATGCTCAGGATTCCACATAGGTTTTTTCATCTTCTTGACATATTTAAAGCGGCCAGAGTCTCGCAATATTTTACAAACTTGAGTTTTCTTAATAGGCAGATCTAATTCACGTATGATATCGCTAGAAAAGTAGTTTTCCGTAGAAGCAATTTGAATTGCACGATTTTTGTCACGATTTGTAATTTTTGTATTGCCCTTTGTCTTCTTCTCCTTGCCATAATCTTTGCCTTTTGCTAAATAATTTCTTACTACTTTTTCGTCTCTATTAATTCGTTTCGCAATATCCCGATTGGACAGCTCAATCGATTTTAATTGATCAATTACAGCCTTTTCAGTCTCATTTAAGTATTTTCCTTTTGGCATGATTAAATTTTTGTTTTTTAATCAGTAATCTAATGAATTAATAGCGTTACTTTATAGATAATAATCTATTTAATTAAAATTACTTACAAATTAAATTTATTTGTTTACAATATCAACTGAAAATATTTTTTTTTCCTTAGTGCGGCTAAACGAATCATACTTTCAAAATCCAAATTTTTGTTATTTTTTCATTTTTTTTCTTTTCTACTTTTTTTTAAAAATATTATTTAAAGTTTACTTGATTACGTAATAAATGAAGAATATTTGACAGTATAATTGAATTTTTATAAGTTGCATATTACAAAGAAAAAAGTAAAAAACTGTATGCGGCTAAACGAATCATACGAACTGTAGGAGTAGCTAAAGCAGTCTACAGTATCTGAAACCTCTTCGAAGTGAAAGTTTTTAAGGGATATAGATTAGATCCTCTTTAAAAGTGAACTCCCTTAATAACAAACATCAAAAAACTAGATCTGTTGTTGATAATACAAGACTCATGAAACATAGAACTAGCAACGACATGACAGCTCTACTGATACCGATTTCTAAAGCTACCTAAGGCACCCTACTCTAGTATCAGATTATTTTTATATACAGCCGGATAGCATAAGTCGGCTAATGGATTTAAGTCCAGGATCTCTGATCGATTAACCGACTTGTGCTTTTTAGGATAGGGCATAGACTTTCTAAAAATAAAGGTAAATTCGGAACATCCCGAGCTTTTCCTAATAAAACCCTGAAGCGTTTTATAATATGCAATTAACTGCCATACTTCCTGTGAATAAACAACTTGTTTGCTGGGATTATAATTTCATAAAAATTAGATCTCCATTGAGAATGCTCTCGTTCTCGTATTGAATATGAATGTATACATACCAATTGCTAAACTATTTGATAATAAACCACCTGAAATTGCATACAGAAAATATAAAGCATGTAATTAAGATAGATAAAATTTATAATTAGAGCTAAACAAAACAAAACAAAGACCAAAACTCACCAACTATTTCAACAATCATGAATACTACACACAGGATGCTTGCTATAATTAATTTCTTCCTACATATCAGGCAAGAAAAAAAATATATGAAAAGTATGAAAAATGGATTAGGGGATGATAAAGGCATGGTGGAGAAAAATATGATTGCATTTACAAAAAAAAAAAAAAAATAATACAAAGCAAAGTCTTACCGAGCTTTTTTATCAATTCCTTCCACTCGTTGGTTTCTACGATGAGCACGATGGCAATGAGCTGAAAATTACACAACACAAGTAAAATTTTTCATTTTCCCTTCCTCATTTCAATCTCTTTTTTCCCTTCTTCCTTGTCTAATGATCCCCTGTCATTTATAAACTGTTGTGCTGCTCATCGCAACAATGAGCTTATTGCGTATATGAGAATGAAAGTTATTATGTTGATGAAAGAAAAATTTAACTATGAAACAAAACCTATTTAGCTGGGAAGAACAGCGCACATGATACACACAGAAAATAAGACTTATCGCCACATAAACATATTAACTTTTTCCCCGCAATTCAGCTTTTCCCTTCTCGTACTTTTTTCGTGTGTTTATTTATACATTTCTTTTTTTAAGGCACAACTTTATTTTTTGTAGCTATTGCTATTGTAAGACACACGAAAAAAAATAATGAGAGGGAAAGTGCCATAGACCTTTCTTATGAGGAAACAAAAAAATTAATAAAAATTTTTTGAGGTTTTTCTCACTCTAGATTTGTGAGTGCTTGAAGCGCTTCCGTTTGTTTTATTGAGTTTTGGATTTGAAAAGGTTCTTGGAAAGATTTAAAATTGCACGGTTATTCAAAATTTAAAAATCTTATATCTTCAGTGGATTCAAAAGATTAGAATTTGATAAAAATAACAAAATTTAAATTTACCGAGATTGAATTATAAATTTCAAAAATTACAAAATTTAACGAACTTGCAATTTCAAAATAATCTGAAATGAACAAACTTTTGAGTTGAAATGAACAAACTTTTGAGTTGAAATGAATCAAACTGAACTGAAATGAACGAACTTTCAATCTCAAGTGAATCAAATTGAACTGAAATGAACGAACTTTCAATTTCAAATGAATCAAATTGAACTGAAACAAACGAGCTTTTGAGTTAAAATTGAAATAGATTGAGTTCAAATGAACTGACATGAGTTCAACTTTCAAACTGAACTGAAGCTTTTTCTGAACAAATAAATTAATTCTAATTAATCAAAATTAAAATCTTACAAAATTGAAATAAGCTTTTAATATCCATATATTAAATATTTTAACCTTTCATGACATTTTTTCCTTTTAAAAAAGGAAATAAAATTCTTGAAATTCATTGCTGACAATTCACCCTGCCATAACATCTGGAACATCACATGCTTATCTCAAATCCCAGTTAAAAGCTGTGTATATCACATAATGTGCAGGCAGGAAAGAAGAAAATAATTTTTCATCAAAAAAGGAAATTCTAAATTTTATTTTATTCCTTCTCATCCGTGATATTTAGGCATTTCGAATGTAATAAATTTATTTCAGATATTAACCCACAAATAATAAATGTTCAAGTGAATTGTTTGATGCTACATCGAGCAAGTAGAAAGAGCTTTTTTGCCTCTCTCATTATATTTCTCATTTTTTTTTTTTTCTCGAAGCTTAAAGGCATAAAAGTCATCAAAAGAGAAATGAAGCGATAGAAGAAAGACTAAGACTTTAAATTGAAAAATAAAGCTTCAAGAGGCAATGTGAAATCAATTTTTCGAAACAATGGCAAGGAAATACTATAAAAATAAATAAAGTTAATAATAAATTGGTGAATTTGTTTTCAGTATTTTTTCTTCATTTTCCCAGACTACCGCCATTTCGTTTCGGACTTCTTCGAAATTAATTTCGATTTCTTCGATATTAGAGCCGAAAATTCAAATTTCAAAAACCAGTTACATTATGTAAACAATAAATTATTTTAATTAATACCAATTCTGCACAAATCCCAAAGTTCTTCATAAATTATTAATTTCATATTTTTTTTTTATCTATTCTCAACTTTATTAACAATAAAATTTGAGCAAAATGAGTAAGTGCATGTTGAAATCTGGTTTAACCGTCAAAAATTTTTGAATATTATAACGGTCATAAAAATATTGAATTTTTTTGAATACAAATTTAACGGATGTTATATGAAATGACGGTAGTCTGCATTTTCCATCCGATGAAAATTGCTATTTTCTTTATATTTTTTTATTGCCTGAAAAGCATTTTTACGGACTTGCTAGCTTGTTTGCCTCACTTTATTATGAAACTTATTTTATTTCATTGCTCTGAGGGACGTGTAAAAGGGGAGGGGGGGCTTAAAATTATAAACTTGCTTGAACTCGCTTTTTGGGATGTCTACAATTTTGTAACAGTTTAAGCCACAATGGACTCGTGTCACATGGGGAGGGGGTTAAAAATCTAGTTACGTAAATAATAAGCAATCCCTAAGTATTATTCTCATTTTGGCAAGCTTTTTAAAAATGGATATTATTGTAGGTCAAAGGCAAGAATTTTTCAAGCATTTTCCTTCAAGATTTTCTTAATTTTCTTATTTTTTAAGCAGAAAGCTTTGTCGAATTCAAATTTTAAAGTATTTCTTACTTCTTATTTCTTGTTTGTGCTTGTTCGGAATACATCAACATAAATTAAATTGACTGAGGAGCATCATTTTGATCAAGAGAAGAATTTGGAATGTCTATAAATAGTATGTACTCACCGTCTTTGATTGTTTTGAATTTCAATGAATCTGATTCACAACAATCACTCGCGAGTTTTCCGTGTAAGCAATATGTAACAGATGCTGTCTTCCTTTCTTTATTACTGCTTGACCCGGCTGTTGTTGAGCCATAATTCCTATCCATAAATTCATTGTCTTCCATTATATTTTCTCTGTTAAAATGAATTAATTTTTCAGTTTTCAGAAACAAGGTTCACTATGGTTTATTTTATAATCAGCTTCAAATTGATTTTCATGAATTAAAGAACTGAAAACAATAACGCCTTTTCAAGATTTAAATCTTTTGAATCGGTTCTACAAAACAGTTGAAATTCAAATCTTACAAAACCGTTAAATTTCCTTACAACAACTTTTCTAGGTTATGTTGACAGTAACATAAGCATAAATTAATTAAATTTATAGTAAATAAGACCTCAATTAACAAGAAAACACTTTGAAAGTAAAGATTAACAATGTATGCATCAGAAGAAGATGAAAATTATTGCGCTACTTGCAGCAATCCATCGAAATTATGCTGTTCTCGATGTAACATAGAATCATATTGTTCACAAAAATGTCAAATCAAAGATTTTCCCAATCATCGCTACATCTGCTTCCCGTTGCCGTAAGTACTTACTTATTATGAACACAAATGTTAGAAAAAAAAATCTATCAATCTTGTATGTTTACACAAATTATTAGTGATTTAATACCAATCGCAAAAGAACAAGCAACATCAACTAGTTCCACTGACAATGAAAAATTGGATGAACAGAATGAGATTCAATTGGAAGGCGAAGGGACGAAGAATCAATTGGAAACAACTGAACCCGAGAAGGAAAATGATGTATTAGAACAACAAAGTGACATGATTAAATATGACAGCAATTTTAGACGTGATGATACAATCATCGGAACTATATCCCGTACAAGTTCAGTCTATGAGGATGACATTTCTGATGATGGAGTGGCTGATACTATTAAGCAAATACAGCATTCATTCGAGTCCATTGAAAACTTGAAGAATTTACGAATTACAGATAAATTGGCAGAAATCGACGAAGTTCCGAAGATAAAACAGGTAGTTCCTTTAAAGAAGGCATGCCATGAAATAATAGCATCTAAATCTGACAAATTCTTCACGATGAATGATTTAAAGATCCACGAATGGCCGAAATCAAAGAATATTAAAGTCAAATTACAGACTATTGTTCAGCACCCGAACGTTATGGCATTTGTTGAGGATAAGAAAGTAATTGAGCACTTCTATGAGTTCATGGATAGCGAGATTAAGAAGTATAGACCATGTATATCTGAAGATTATCATAAATACTTGCCAAAGTAAGTGCCAATACGAATAATTTTGATAAGATTAAGGCAGAGCTCGAAGATAGTCAATTGAAGTTGGCTTGACTTAAAACACAACTAGCTATGAGCCGACTTCAAATGACTACCTTCGAGCTCTGAAACGATTAAGGTTAAAAAAGAATTATTTACAGAACAAACGAAATCGTATTGGGTCATTTCAATGGATTTTGGTATCGAGCTGTTGTCCTAGATTCAGATCCGAAGGGAATCATTGTTTTGTTCATCGACTACGGAAATATGGATCTTTTATTAACGGATGAGATTCTTCCAATATCCAATGAATATTTTATCGATAAACTATCATTTGAAGTCTGTTCCCGACAATTTATTGTTGACAGTAAGCCTGAACAGTATTCATATTAATTATTCAAGCAATAAAATGACAAAAAATTCTCTCTAGATATTCCGGCTGAACTCGACGAGAAGCAACAAGAAATATTAGACTCAAAATCAATGATGATAACTAATATTCGGGTCGATGACAAAGGCTTGACGCACTGCGAAATCTTTGGATTCTGAATCATCATTTAGATTACTTTAAGCATTAATAGTTTTCGTAGAAATCTCCATAAAGAAGATGTGAGAGAGTTCAAGAGAAGAACACGAGATAACAAAAAAATTACCAAATTATCACCAAACAATTGATTTTCACGTAAAGTATATCCATTAAAATTTATCACCGTTAGTTTATTCCATTAATTAGTACTTACAATAGCAAATCTGTATCCATTCTGCTTAATTTCTCTCTATTTTGATCCAAAAAAAATACTAGAGAGAGTAAATAAATATACACAACTGATTCACAAATTTAACTCATATAAACTGATGAGTTGTACTGTAAAATAGTATTGCTTCTATCTGTAATGTTCCGTTAATACAGTAACAACTTGAGTGATAAGAAAAATCAGAAATGAATAAGAATTTTTGATTCGAATACGTCAAAACAATGTTACTTTAGAAACTTATCTTACTGTTAGACAGGTCATGATTGTTATGGAATCTTCTTAAGAGTACTAGATTGACAACTTCCAGGTACTTTTTAATTAATGTTGTTTTTGGATTTCATTCACAAAACTTTATTGAATTAATTTATTAATTGCACATTATCTAGATTATTTTTAGTCAATTTTCACATTTGAATAGATTTTCCTTACAAAATAAGTAGTACCAATATATCCTACAGTTCCACATATCATGCCTAGCGCTCCACTAAACATTGCCATATATCCGAAATAAAAGACAGTTTGAAACAGCCCGTACATTCTGTGGATTAAAAGAAGGCACACATCATTAGTGACTTATCTCAAGACATTAACTCATGAACTTACTTGGTTTTGAAAAAGAAATAATAGAAGGCATAAATATATACATAAATGGACGTAGAAGCTCCTGACAGAAATGCAGTCCATTGCCACCTATAATCTTCGGCATTAAGAAGGAAATATGTACACACGATTGTTACACAAACAGTAACGATGATTAGAATGAGGAACACGAGAAGCATGAATCCATAGACGTAGTAGATTTTGTAAGCCCAAAATGATGTGAAAATGAAGTACCTAGAATTATAGATTGGATTAGATTAAAAACAAACAAATCCAAGGATTAAAATTTAAATCCATTAGATTAAGAATTTCTTACATTTCAATGAAAATTGAGCCAAAAGGTAGAATTCCACCTAATAATGTGATGACAACTGGTTCCATATACCATTTCTTCTCAGGAATTGGTCGTGGAACAGCATTAACTCGACATGGATGATCAGGCTGTCCACTTAAGTTTCGTCCAACAATCGTTCCAACCATTGTTAATGGTAAAATCACAAAAAGACAAATGCATGTTACAGCTAGCATAGTTCCAAAAGGAATTGCACGTGTTGCATGATAATAGATTGCAATGAAATTTATAAGGAATGCAGTGCCACAGATGCACATTGGTATAAGGAATGCTGATAAAAGCATTTGACGAATCCAAACTTTTCCACTCATTCTTGAATAAAGAGATCCACCAAAATATCCATTAATTGGTGATGTTGCAGCATATACAAATATCGCAGTCGATAACAACGATCCACGTCTATAAAATTGATAACATTTAATTAATTAATAGATAACTGTTTTAAGCTTGTATGACTTACTCAGTATACAGTTCGCCCATAATAGCGAAACAAATAACACAAAGTACGACACTAGTCAGTTGATATCCACAACCAATTAATGATGTGAATAATATTGGATATGATGAGGAACGAAAGACATCACCGTGAATATTTTTCCATCCATATTCATCGCCCAAGTCTCTTTCCATATCGTCCATTTCTTCATCCTTACTATATCGTGCATAATCTTTCCTTAATGTCCTTACTAAAATCATTGAAACAAGTCCTACAAGGAAAATGACCATCATAAAGCTATTAAAGATGCTAAACCAATGGATGCGATGTTGAAAGAAATTTGGATCAAGATATTTATCAAAGCGATCCTTAAACTCGACAGTAGATGGTCTCCAATTGACTTCATATGTAAATGAGATTTTAGCTCCAACATGAAGAAGCTGTTCATGCTCATTTGTTAAATTAACATCAATAATTTGTTTGCCATTATATCCAATATCAATTCGTTTGTGTGTATGTATGTAATATTTCTTTTCATGCTCTTTACCAACTGCTCCCCATATTGGCAGATCATCAATATACATCTGGAACCAATAATGATTCTTTACAGCATATACAAATGCCTTATATTTCTCTTCATCCAATTCAACCATACATGTGACAGTTCCTTTAGGTACACTATCTTTAAAATCAATTGAATATCCACTAAACTCTAATTCTACACCTAGCAGTGCTTCTGACATCGTCTCATGATAATGTGAGATACTTTGTTTACTGCCAACGCAAAAAGGCAATGAAAAATATCCATAAGTCTCTTGTCTATTATGAAATGGACCAACTGTATTCATCCACAGAACTACTTCTTCATGATCTTCATACTGTAAGATAATACATCAATTGATATAATTAATAATATTAAGTACAGCTCAGTGCTTTACATGCTTAATCATTACTTACAATATGATTATGCTCGTCGGCTCGAATTATATTTAAAATTGAAAGGATTACAGAGCAGAAAATGAATAGTTTATTGTGCATGATTATCTGTTGCTATCTTATCTTGACGTGTCCTTAATTAAAGTCGTCGGATATATCCGGATTATGCCTTAATTTCTTATTAATTTACTCTATTTGTTGACATGTCACTTTTATTATTTTCTTCTCGTTGCTCACTTTTAAGCAAATTTTTTTGAATTCTAAAGTGTCGTTAATTTTTGATTTAATTTCTACACGTTTCTCATGTTTTGCTTAATTAAAAGTCTACCATTTAAGTAAATTCTTTCTAATGATGCCTTAAAATTGATGACTTATTCTCCGACTAGATTACAGCTTTAAATAAAAAATTGGTCAACAGTCAAAAGTTATTTGAAATTTTACTCATTTTTTGCGATTCGCTGAAATTTAAATTCAAATTTTTGTGTAACGTATAAAAAAATCTGCTTTAATTAACTTCAATGCAGTACATGCAAAAAAAGCAAGAAGTCAAGGTTCATTGAAAATAAAATAATTTGTTTATTTCTCATAATTCACAATGTCTTCATTATACATAAACTTCACCATTCTTGCCATTGACTTTAGCAGGTCGCCTAGAAAGTGTAGAATTTGATGAATTGCTATTATTATCTACATTTGTGGTCGTATTCTCAGAATCTAATGACTGTTGTCTCTCGATTTTATTCTTTAGACCTGGTGAGGCAGTGACATCACCAAATAAATTCTCTAATCTTGGAGTAGTACCCCTCGATCTGATGGAATCTGTTTGATCAACAGGCAATTCTGTAATTACTGCAGTCGTTTGACTTGCTGTCGTTGTAATTGCTAGCGGAACATTATGGATGGGAATTAATTCATTTTCATTTTGTGTTATTGTTGTGGTTGTTGGAATCATCACAAAATTCTCAAGATCTTGATTAGAGTTTGTCGTCATGACAAGTGATCCAAATTGTGCATTTGTAGATGTTGTATTAAGTGGTAAAATTGATTTATTAGATGTCATTGCGGCTAAAGAGCCAGACGATAATGTGTTATTGACAGAATCAGATTCTTTAATAGGTGAAAGAAGTAAAGTTCCTAATATTGGAACTGAATTGTTTGATGATGGAAACATTGTGGGATTTGTTGCAAGTTGTGATGTTGCCATAGCAACACTAGATGAAATTGATGGTAATGTAAACGGATTATTATTAGATGTGCTATTAATGTTTATTCGACTGTCATTTTCTGGCGTTGGAACACGTTCTCGAACTCTTGGAACCATTTGCCCATTTAGTATATTTCCCTTAGAATCTATTATTAATTAAAATAGAAAGAAAATATCCAATAAAACATTGTCAGTAAGTTTAGGTATTAAAACTGTGTCAATCAGTGACCTTAAAAGTTATACTTAATTACGTTGTATATCTTTTAAAATATAAAAAGATACTTACTTTGTTTGAACAAATGTTTGTTTCTACCAGACTTTCGGCTCATCTTACTTGTTGGATGATGCATATGATGCGGCGTTAAGCCTGCTTCAGGACTTGAGTAGACTTCTCAATTGAGGAAAAAGTATTCAATAATTAAAGTAATTGTTAAGGAACAAAGGACAGTGAGAGTGATTCAAAAATGCCGCCAATTAGGAAACAATTGAATGACCTCTAAATCGGGATATGAGCCCTAAAATTCCCCCTTCCAATCACTCTTTCACTTAATCCAAAACGTCATAAATGGACAATATCCTTTTTAAAAGAATAAGAATACAACAACAAATTAAGCAACTTACCGGAGTTCAACCTGTTTCGATTGAAAATTCCACCAGATGAATAAGCAGTTGATGAGCTTCTCATTGATCCCATCCTCAGCATTTGTCGACTAAACCAATTCTTTCGTCGCTCAACCATTGGTGTATCTACACTCTCATAATCAGCATATACATCGTCATTGAGACTTCTCTTGTGTGGCATAATATTTGCATAAACAGCATCAGCTTCCTTGACCTTGTACGTCTCTGCTGAACCTTTTGGCTCGTGTCTTCGATAATGCTCTGATGCAACTGTATATGGAAGCTCTTTCGGTACAACTTCTTCCCAATATTGATCCTTTAACAACTCTGGATGTTCTTCATGCATCTCATCAACAATCATATATGAAGCCTTTCGAACGATAATAACAAAAATAAGTTTAAGACCTTGAATTTTTTTCATTACTTATTTACGAATTATTGTTTTCTTCACCTTTATATGACGATCAATCAGCCAATTCAATTCAATATCATCATCGTCTTCACCGAATGGATTTATAAGTACCTCAGCAACTTTAAGCCATCCGACGTAAAAACAAAACTTTATGAATAAAACATTATCTTAATTTAAAGAACTCGTTCGTATCATGTGACTGTGAATTTCATACAAACCTGAAGTGCTGTGAATAGTGGAAAATACAAGTCAGGGTCCTCGTATTTTTTACCGGCTGTTGTATCTGATGAAGGAACCATTTGTCGTCCCATTAAAGCAGCAATAAAATATGTATAAAGAACTAACGTTACGACTTGTGTATAAACAAGAGGAACCGACACTGTGTCATATCCTAAATATTGAAAAAGAAATCTTATTGTTAACAAGATGAATCAGTAAATTGACACCAATCATCATTATTACCTATAAGTGCACCCAGTCTTCTTCTTATATCAGATAATTCCATCTGACGATGAGATCAATTGTCATGTAGATTTAATCATTTAACAAAATATTATTCATCATCAATAACTCACCAATATCGTCTGTACAATATGATCTGACGTTATAAGCCCATCTTTTCTGGCACGATTAATAATATTTGTTGACCAGACTAATGGCATCCAATATCTATTAAAAGAGTCAATGTCAATATTTAGCAATTATCAATGGCTATTAGAATGTGTACGTGTTATTCTTACTTGGACATTGGACTTTTGGAATCCATAATTTCAAAAATTTTCTTCTCACTCTCGAGCATGAGACCGGAATCAACGAGATGCTGAAGTCCAGGAAAGCGTCGTTTTACACGCAATGAAATTCGCTGTAGGGTTATCACATATGCTAAGACCATATATCTCATTATATTTCGTCTCATTAATCTACCAAGCTCCTGCTACAATATTTTTGTTTGTTGAGTTAATGGAGTGTCCAATAGAGTGTTTCTAATCTTTCCATACAAATCTTTTGTCCATTACGGATCCTCTTGAATTTAATCATTTGAAGATAACTTCAGTTTCTTTAGATTTTGGACCAACTTGAGGTCATAACAAGTTTTATTTGTATGCATTCCAATTCAGTATTGAATTTCTTTGTATTAAAAGGCAATCAGTACTTAAAAACTAAGGAAATAACCATTAACCATAGAAATATAGCTTAGGATACTAAAACTTGCATAATTAAATCAAAACTCAATGAATTATTTCAATTCTTCGTAAATTTAACAAACATTTGTATGGAAAGATGTGTTGGTTCAATAGTTAAGCTTACATTCCCAGGAATAGCAGCACTGATAAATAAAGCTAGAGTATCAGGCCATGGTAATAATTTGTACTGCTCCCACCATCGTTTAACGACTAAGCTTACATAAAAGCCTAGTACAAAGGACATCGGAATAGATTCACTCTGTGCTCCAAAGTAAAGCCGCACTTTTTCGAAAACGCTATAATTTTTTTTTTGGTCGTATAATAATTAAATATTTAGAATTCAAGGAAAGAAAAATAGGTCAGTCATATATGAGTAAGAAAATGTGTAAAATTTTAACTGTTGATAGAAGCTGAAAATAGCATTGAATGATTTCTGTGCGATGAGAGAACCCAATAGATAAAAATGATAAAAGGTGGAAAAATAGAATTTTGATTTATCAAGTGACCCAAATTCATAAACTTAATTAAATTTTAGCATAATTTCGTGCAATTAAGTCTCATTATCCAATTTAGAACAATTAAAACTTGAAAATTATGATGAATTATGCAGAATGCTGATAAATGAAATTGCCTTACATAATAAAATAAAAGCATGATGGTATAATTTTAAAAGCATCAGAAATCGCTCAATTTATGGTATTTATGATATCACACACATAAACCACATTCACCCAAATCAATTTTATTGAAAAAAATTTATACAAGAAACAAACACAAGGTGGAAAGGCATTACCCACAGAATTATTTCTGGTTTTGTATTTTTTTTTCACATTTATTTTATTGAGAAAAAAAATTCTCTTGACAAAATTAAACACTTAAACTAACATTTATCCATGAGTAGCTCACGTCACATATAAAACACATCACAATAGTATGATCTCCATCACAAGCTATCGGATAGACATGTACATTTTAATAATTTTTCATGCAAACATGAAACAAATCTCTAAAAAATAATAATAATAATGAAAAGTTATGAACTATCGCCATTCTCGTAAATTAACTTGCGACACACATTTAGATGCTATTATTACTCGGGGAATTTCGCAAGTAAACTAAGAAGAAAAATTTCTTTTATTTTGGAAATTTCCTTTTCAATTTCGCAGAAGCGAGACATTTGTCAGAGTATGAAGCTTGCTTGAAAGCCTCTTGAGTTGCTTTTGTCGGAATCTTAATTTAAATAATTGTTAAGTATTGTTCCTTGAGATGAATTCTTTGGATGAATGACAAATTTAAAATGACATAAGAATGATGTGAATATAGCATAGTTTTGGATGTCAACGGTTAGTTCATGTTAAATTCTATGTCTTTAAATGTTTGATGTTTTGAATGTTTTTAAAACAAATAAAAAATCTGAAAGATTTACTTAAAAAAATCTTTCAAATTCTTTAAGATGTTGTCTATGTGATACTAAAAGGATAGATGAAGAAATGTCCATAATGTTAGAGTTTTTTTTAATGAGGAATTATGATGTTATCATTTAGAGTTGCAATTACTTGATTGGAATCTTGAAATCTTTGACAATGGCAACCCAAAGTGAAAAACTAAGGAATTTGAACTTGATCACGGAATTGATGTTTACTAATGAATAGATACTTAAGCAGTTCTTAGTTGGCTATGTTAAATCACTTTGATCTGCAAATGCTCAACTAAGAATCAATGATCTAGATCTGTGAACTACTGATTAATTTACTACGGTATTCAAAGCTATAAAAATAAAGGTTCATTAAGACAATATCTTAAAGATGTATCCTAGATATTCTTAAGAAAACTTCTCTTTCAAAAGTTTGATTGCATCATTTAAACTAAACATCAAACTAAAGGTCCCTCTGATATCAATTCAGTTTGCAAAAACTTATTCATTCAATGTTTGTCTCTAATCTGAAAACTGATACATCATTAGATTATAGCATATAAATTCATTATTAGTTTGTATGTTACTCAAGCAACTTTTAACTCTGACAGCTATTCTCTTATTCTTTGGAAATTCCAATAGCTAGTTTTTTGTTTTGTTTTGAAATCTTTTCAAGAAATTCTTCTTCTTTTATTAAACCAGAAATTTTTTATTGATCGCAAAGGCGCTACTCAGCTTTAATAAATTAATAAGATGATTCACTTCAAGATTACAGGCGCGTGTTTAGCCTTAAAACAATCCTTAAAGAAATATGAAAGAAAAAATAATGTTTTATGAAAATGATAAAAATGTGTTTATAAAAACTTAATAAACTTCCGATAAATTTTTTTTGAAACGCAAAAACTATAAAAAATGTTCAATACGTAAATATATCTGTTTTTTTTTTATAAATTCGAGTGCGACCCACAAAAAAATAGTAAACAGAGTTTGTTGCGCTATGTGCTTAAAACTTTTCATGCACATTTCACACATGAATACACTTGGTGGACATAAAGTAAATGACTTTGCATGTGAATTTGTGTTTAACATTTTTTTTGTGAACTATTATATAATGATAAGTTTGATGTCCAGAAGCAATAATTAAAATATTTTTTCGTCGGTCTCATTCTGTTTAAGTAGTCAAGTCATGTCGAAATTTATTGAAATAGAATTTTTTCGGGTATGAAATAGATTGAAAGAGATACGATCCGATTTTGAGGTTAAATTAGTCATAGCTATGAACTGGATGTAATCAGGGTTCTAATGGGGTACACCCCAAGCTAGATGAGTGATGGCTATGTCCCTGATCGAAGTCAAGAACAAATTATTACTTTGTCATGTGATTCACCAAATTATAGATGTTTTGGGTTTTTTATAAGAAGAATTTATGGAAGCGCAAAATCTGTTCTATAAATAGAAAATATAATTTGGAGGTTTGACTGTTAAGTAATGAATAGTTTTGAGTTCAAAATTAGTGAACCGAGAACCTTGCGAAATTTGTTTTAGTGGAATCACCTCAAATCATGTAATTTAGATTGGGAAAATTACTATTTTAAAAGTCAAATTCACTTCTGGATGATTGAAATTTCAATTCTCGTGAGCTTAGTCTAGAAAATCAGTCACAGTTTTTCAAGGTTCGAATTTTTATAAAAGTGACGTGTTCGACAGAACTTTGCCTTTCCATTTCAATTTGAATTATCTTTCCGGTTTGATTTACACTCGAAAGATAAATGATCGTATAAAACTTGCAAGGTATGCAGCTGGCAGAAGCTTATTTTGCAACAGTTATTCGTAGAACGAGTATATTGACAGTCATTAATTACAAAAACATCAATAAACAACAACTTCTTTTACCTACGAACTCATGTTGACATTTTAATGCATACAATACATATTCTGTCCTCTTCTTACTTCTTCATGTGACTCATTTTTTTTACTTTATATAAACATATTCAAAATGTTATAAATATAATAAAAAGTAGAAACATACACACATTTTTTTTTATTCATTATAATGTAAAACAAGTAAGCAGACATAGTTTGTGCAAGCACAATAGTATGATGAAGCATGAGTTAAACGAGCATGCTTATAAATAAAGTTGAGCAATTGAAAAGAGACCCCCTTAAAATACTAAAATTATTCGTGCAATACAATTAAAAAATTAATTTTAATAGGTAATGTGTAATTGTAAGTTCCAAAAGCTGATAATTTGTTTGCATGCAATTTTGAAGAAATATCTTTACCTAAAATTATCATAGACATAACCCGATACTTTTTGAAAATAGCTGTAATTAAACAATACTTTGTGAGTTGGATGAAATAAAAATCGAAAAAGAGAGAGCAAATTTTTGTAGGGTTTCAAATCTGTGGATTAGATATTGATGTTCAAATGGTTTTTAAGAAATATTCGATTATATCAACTTAATGAATAACAGATTTTAAAGATATAACAAATTTATAAATTTTGAACAATTTTTGCGGGAAAGTTTGTTTACATTTCTATTTCATTCAAAACTTTGCAGAGCAAAGACGTATTTTTGGCAAGTAAATCAATTATTTTAATTAGGGGTCGTTCACTTATTACATTCGCATTTTAGGGGGGAGGGGGGGTTTGAAAAATTATAACATAATGTAACATAGGGGGGGGGGGGGTGTCAAGAAGTATGTAACTTGTCGTCTGTCTTTTAAAAAGTCTTTTTAAAAAAAGTTCACGAAAAAAATTTGTTTACAAATTCAGACCAAAAACCTTTTTTTTAAATTTTCCACCTTTTTATCAAAATAAAGTAAATTATGAACGTTCAGGGGGGGGGGGGTTGTGAGTTGTAACATATTGTAACAAGGGGGGAGGGGGGGGGGAAAGTCGTTTTTTTGCGTAACGTAATAAGTGAACGGCCCCTTAACAAACATTTAAAACCCACTGTATGTTCTAAAATCAAAACAGAAGAACAAAAGATCAAATAAAATTGTCAAACATAATAATCACAAATTATTTGCGAAATTCAACAACTACTTGAACATCATTAGTCATAATAAATATAAATTAGGATTATCTAGCTAATTAACTGGATAAACTTCATCTGTAAGATCTTCAACAGATTTTCAACCCTAAATATATGTGAATAAAGTTTTATACTGGCCACATCACTGTCTTTGTTTCTTGTAAATTAAATTTTTTTCTTCGTCCATGCTTTTCTTTTTTTATTTTGCCATTCAGAATGTTTCTTTCGCCTTCTCTTTTATTCGAGCTTTTAAATCACTCGCTATATACATATAAAATAGATAAGACTTACTGATAATACGAAGTATAAAACCTACCGTTTTTGATCTTGATCGAGAGCATATCGATATATAAAATTAATTGAATAATATAATCCCAAATAAGCAAGAAGTTCACGCCAAACTAATTTGTATACACTACCACGCCACCTGTATTGGACATTAAAAAATGAAAGTTACTTGATTAGTTTTATTGGCACTCATCCTATTTTTTGTGTGTTACGGTTTATTTTTGTTAATGAATTGGCTTAAAATATATTAAATTTCTTTTCTGTTGTCATTAGCTTATATTCAATACTAATGCAACAGGTGTTATCAGCGAATTTCTATCCATAGAGAAATAAATTCAATTAGTTTCGGGTACATGCAATCGATGAATACATTTTTGAGTACAAAGCTATGAGATGACGCAAACTAGCACTGAATATAATTGTCGTGGGAAAAAAGATTGAAACTTAAGAATTAGCTTCATGTGAATTAAGTCGAGTCTCTCACATTCGCATTGGTATTATCGCATAATCACTGCTTGTTTCATCAATTCAGCATGTGTATTAAAAACAAACAAAACTTTTCAATGACATTGAAATTTTGTACCGAGATTTATGAATAATTAAAAATTATTTCTGTTGTTAAACAATTTTCATGAGCATTTAAAAATAAGTTTTGTGTCAAAAAAAAAAAGCTCGCAATTTACTGTCATTAAGTTCTTATCAGATCAACAATCTCGTTTGATTTATAATTTCTACATTTTTCTAACTGTACTTATTTATTTTTTAAGTGTGAAGGTAATTACGAATTTTATATTGTTTTTAAATGCATGCAATATTGTGCTGTATGGCATGCTTTCCAAAAGAGTCATTTGTTTAATTTTTTAAATCCGGACTTCAGTAGCGGAAATGTGAGTAAAACAAAGGCATTTTTACTCTCATTTTGTTCCTTTTACTGTGATTTCTTGAGCTTAAAATTTATAAATGTTTATAAATAACGTCACAGTGGGATAAATGGGTCTAAAACAAGAGATGCTTCCCTAAAGTATAAATGAGGTTTTACTATGTAGACACAATGATTCAGATTCGGAAAAAATGTTCAAAAATTCAAAAATAACATATTAATTAAACTTCATCTTTTAAATGCCAGATTAAAGATCTAAACTTAAGGCATATTCACTGAAAATATCTCGTTTCAATTTGATGTCTAACTCCAGAAATCTTTAATTTATTTTCAACAAAAAAAACTTGCTAAGTTAAGTTTAGATTTGCATATTAAAACCACCAAATCAAAAGAAAACTGCTTATTAAGTCTTAAAAATGCAATTGAAATCTGATCATTTTTGCAAAACTTAAACTATTCATAAGTTAAAAAGTCTTCCAAAGACCTCTCTGAAACCTATATAAATCAATTATTTAAGCTTAAATCTATCTTCCATACTAATATGGTCATGCCGTTCAATGCCGTTTTCGAGATATTTGCGTTCAAAGTTTACATAAATTTTCATACAAAATTTGGACATGCACAATATTTTTTGATAAACTTTTACATACTTTTGCTGAAAAAATCATGTTTATCCTTTATATTATGACTGAGTTTTTGAGCAATTAATAAAAATTATGGAGAAGATGCTAAAAGAATCAAATCAAAAGAAATCAACAAAAACTTTCAGTTTTCTAATGTGTCAGAAAAGTATTGTGCACAAGGAAATTTTAAACACTTTTTTCAAATCTGAATCATTGTGGTAGAGACCAATAATAATTCTTGGATTGCATTCCCAAATAGTACAAGTCGGTTAATCGAATAGAAATCCGGCATAGCTAGCGCAACTCTGGAATAGTGCTGAATTCGATTTAAGACTTGTGCTATTCTGGATTTGTTGACAATAGAGTCCTTAATATCCTGAACTAGCAGATAGTTTCAAAATATAGCTAAAGAAGTGGTTAAGTGACTAGTATAGACTTCCTCTCCCACCTCTAGAAACTAGCCTCTGGCATTTAAACATGATTGACCCTCCTTTAAAAGACAGTCTTGAATATTTTCACACATTTTTAAATTGACAAGAGATTAAGCCTCAAATCATTTGCAATATCATTGATAAAAGAATTCAAGTTCATAAATTTTAAACTTTAAATGAGTCGGTAAATTATTCATATCTCAAGCTGTTCTTCAGATCTGTTAACCTTTCCCACAAAACTTACTTAAATTCAACACACAAAAATGCGCATTTATTATCAACTTTTCGCAAAACCTTCCAACTCAAATATTATAATAATTATTATTCTAATAATGAGACGTGCTGATCGAAGATCGTGAATAACAGCAAGCTTGACTGATTAATGGTCTCAGATATCGGAATTTCCTTCTCATTGAATCGTCTTCCGATTATTATTATTGTGCAATTTGAACTTGTATACAAAAAAAAGAAGCTTTTTAATCGTCGGTTGAACAACAATGATTTTAAAATTAGAAATCCATTAGACATTGAATTGAAGCGCAAATCTTTGCGTTATACAATCCAGAGATTAAGAAGAGATATTATTTTGCACTTTTATTGTTTTCCTCTCTCACTCATGCTGTGCGTGTAGTTTCTTTCCGAAAAAAGTTATTAAACGTATTTATACGGCAAAATATAAATTGCATCATTATGTAAAAAAACATTATAAGTATTTAAAATACATGAGATGGTGGCATTATACACTTGCAGTTTTTGCCATATATATTAATAGTGTAACATTCACTTGTGCATCGAGTAATTAACAAGGCCTGTATAATGTTTTTTGATCTTTTTTTTTATATGTTGATGTTGTCATCTGATTCATTGGATTTATCATTGTATTCTTTGTTGATTTATAGCTCTTTCAAGCTCAACAGAACTCTCAATTTGTATCAAGTTTCATTATTCTTTTAGCTATGCATACGATTCATCTGATCAGCTTAGTGTTGTTGATTCATAAAATTCTTTCATTTCTCAACTGGGGTCGTTCACTTATGACGTTCTTTAAATATGAGATTTTAAGAAACTACTTTACTCAAATTTGTTACGAAATTTCAGAACTTCTCAACCCCCTTCCCCCATCAACTTTAATTATGAATATGGGAAAAGGATCTGAAATGACAATCAAGGGTGCGGAACTGGTGAAATGATCAAAATTGATTAAAAAATTTTATCAAAATTGATCAAGATGTAATTTATCAGTTCTGCACCCTTGGTGACAGTTCAGAACAAAAGAAAATTTAAATAGGCTTTGAAAAATTATTATCGCGCTACGTAAATCATTGACACCCCCCCCCCCCCCCCCCCAATATGTTTATAATTCTCAGAATTTCTAAGTGAAAAGCTTGACAGGAAAATAAGTAAGCTCGTTGAAGAAAATTAAGCGAAAAAGTTGCATTTTAATTATAAAAAGTTAATTCTGACGAGTCACGTGCCTTGTATTGCAGTTTTTTGATAACAATAAATTTGTTTTAAATTACAACTTTTGTTTAAATAAATCTGAGTGTTATTAGTAGCTTTAATAACTCAATTAAATGCACATTTTTAATATTATATTGTAAAAAAATTTATTGAGTACTGTCGAGTTGTGAAATCTCAATATTAAAGAATGTTCTGAGACACAGTGGAGGAGGGGTGTAAAATTTATATTTTTTGAATAAATCATTTATGAACGACCACAAAAATAAAGAATTTTTGGTCAGTTTCGGCAAAAAAAGCTTAGTTTTGAAAAGTTATTAAATTTTATTCTTTTTTTTTGTTTTTTTGTTAAGTTTTGAAATTTGGAAGAATTTATTTGAGTAAGTTTCGGCAAAGTTAAGTTTTTGAAATTTATTGAATCTTTATTTTTGGTTTTTTATTCAGTTTTAAAATTTATCAAATTTAAAATTTTAAAAATTGAAAAAATCAAGTTTTTTAATAAGGGGCCATTCACTTATTACGTAACGCTTTTAGGGGGAGGGGGGGGAGTCTAAGATTTTGTTACGGTTCAAACAAGGAAATTTTTTTTTCATACAAATTTTGTTACGATGAGGGGGGGGGGGTCTAAGAAGTCATTTTTTCGCGTTACGTAATAAGTGAACAGCCCCTAAGTTGAAGTTCGAAAAAAAATCAAAAACATATTTCATTAGAAGAGTCGAACAAATGATAATCACGGAAAACATTTTAATTGGTTCGAATCTAACTTAGAAGATATTAATTTCCATAATGATGAAACAAAGTTTGGCGACAATTTTTAATTTGAAAAGGAAGGTATGCAAAAAAAAAATGATAGAAAATATGTAGATTAACCAGTGTGCGAGAGATCAATAACTCATTAGCATTCGACTAAGCTTTTTTAACTGATTCAATTAATTTTATTTCTCGTTGCAATCGTTGAGTGGATTTAAAAACTTACAAAACAGCACAAAAAAAATATTAGAAATTTAGTCATTTAAATGCAATTATAACTCACTTCCATAAAATTTTCCAAAAGCACCCAAATGCACTGCCATTTGGGACTTCTGCTGAATATGAGATGGTCATTTATTTACAAAGGATAGGAAACTTCGCACATAAAAAAATAATAATAGCGATTTGCTGATTTTTTTGTTATCCAATTATTGTGGCACAGACTTTAATTCATTTCAAAGAGAAATTTCACTTTTTTTTTGTCATATGTTAGGTACGAAATTTAATATAAAGGGAATGGCGACAATTTATTTAATTTTCACAGCCACCGAGTTAACTTTAGACGCATTTGGTTCCACTTTCTAAGGCACTTATTCAATCACTAAACGTTTTCAAAACAAGAAATAAACATTTTTGCATGAACTACAAAATTCCATTGAATTATTTGGCACACTTGAATGGAACTCTTTTATTTCTTCTATTTCCTTCTTTTCAAACTTTTTTTTCCTTTCATTTATTTTTTTTATATCTTCACTTAGCTCCTTAACAACTATAAATTTTTTTAACTTTCTTAACAGCGACTTTTTTACTTAAAAATTAAAAATGACTAAAATAATTCCAAAAGATGTAAGATTTTATTCTTGCTGCCACGAATGCTGAACTGGTAGTGAACGATCGATTCTCAATATTCTCACTCTATACCTTAATGCTTGTTCACATTCTCAATTTTTCTCAGAGAATCACCTCTTTTTTCTCTGATTGTCGTTGGATATAGTTTTTTTTTTCAACACACAGCACAGCACAGCACTAGTGCAGTGTCACTTACATTGATAATAATTTGTTTACTTTGCTGTAATTGCAATTATCGAGTAATAAGGTAATATTGAGATTAATTATTAGATTCAATGACAATTATTAACTGTCATGTTACTTAATTGTGAATTTAATTAAGTGACATTTTACTTATGCGGGATCTGTGCCTACATATATACTCAAACTGCAGGCGGTACATAGAAGAAGAAGAAGTCAAGTTGAATTGAGAGAAGTTTGTGATTTTCGGGAGAGTCGCTCAAAAATGACAAAAAAATCACCTGTATGATTATTGAGATGATTGTTGAATTAAAAAAAATTGTAATGAGATTTGCAAATTATGTCAATCAACATGTATTTCCAACATAATGGTTGTTAATCTTTCTCTTATTATTCCTTTAATATTCTTATTATTAGCCATAAATGTTAAATAAATAAACTTTATAAACAAAAAAAAATTATAAATTGAGTTGAGAAAGGTTTTTGTGGTTTTTTTTCGCTAACCGGTTTATATTGTCTGGTAACAAAGGAATTTTTCATGATTATACTGGGAGGATCCAATCACAAAAGTTTACGAACGTTTGAACTTGTCAAACGTTAAATTATTGAATAATCTTTTCTGTGGCTTAAAAAGAGGATTTTATATGAATTGATGTGAAGTTTTGTGGGGTGCGCCAATGATTAACTTGGCAACTATATCTGAACGCGCTTTTTTAACAGGATTTTTTTTCTGAACACAATATTGAAGCAAAAACTTTTTACTGAACGCATTTTTGAAACAAAAAGTTTTTAAACGCAATTTTGACGCGGTTTTTTCTGGACGCAATTTTGAAGCAGAATTATTTTTATTACTGAACGCACTTTTGAATCACAAATGTTTTCTGCACGTACTTTTGAAGCAAAAATGTCTTCTTAACGTCCTTTTGGAGCAAATATTTTTTCACGGATTTTTGGCGCTGTTTTTTCTGAACGCAGTTTTGAAGCAGAATTATTTTTATACTGAACGCATACTTTTTACTAGAAGTTTTATCTGAACGGAATTTTGAAGCAGAAAACTTTTTCTGAACGCAGTTTTGAAGCAGAAAACTTTTACTGAACGCACTTTTGAAGCAAAAATGTTTTCGAAACGCGACTTTGAAGCCAAAATTTTTACTGAACGTAAATGACTTTTCTCTGAATACAAAATTTATTTTGAAATCTTCAATAACAAATTTACAGATGTTGCGAGATGAACCTTCATTAACACAATTAAATCTTCCTTAATATACTTTAAACATTCTAATAATTATCAGACTTCTCTTCTGACATGCAAGTCTACCAGAAAACTTTACCGAAAATAAAAACCATTAGCACGTCTCATAAGCTTCATAGGAATAACTGCGATTAAGACTCAAATTAATTTCTGAACTTATAATTAAGTGAATGACATTTATTCCTAGAAAAATTCATGATTAATGAATGAAAAAAACCAAAATGACTAAGTTAAAGCCTCTTTTACCTCACCAGCATGCTAACAAATCTTGAATTTCAAAAAATTCCAGAGTGTAGACGAAACATCTGACGTAGAGGACCTGCTTATGTATGCATATTGCATATTTATCTCATCTTGACCTTCATTATCATGTGTTTGTTTCTCTCTCTC
The DNA here is from genome assembly GCA_917627325.4 of Chironomus riparius. Classification (NCBI taxonomy): domain Eukaryota; kingdom Metazoa; phylum Arthropoda; class Insecta; order Diptera; family Chironomidae; genus Chironomus; species Chironomus riparius. Next base: position 46,341,952 of record OU895877.1, read on the forward strand.
TATGGTATGAAGTGTGGTATGTGCTGCTTCTACATGGCAGAAAATTGAGTATTATTCAATCAATACCTGTTGCTTAATTATCGTTATTCGTATAGAGTATGAAATATGAAGACAAGAATAAAGAAATATGAAAAACTTTTTCTTGAACAAGGCGATAATTGATATATATTCTACATTCAATTTAACAGTAAATTATGGAAGTAAATAAATATACAGCAGTGTAAAATTTTATTGGGTACCTAAGGCATAGATGCCTAACTTAATGCGATTTTTTTTATTGGGGAAATTAATATTTATAATGAATAATTTCGCATTCTTTGGAATAATGAAGTTAATCTGAAAATTAAGTAAGTGTTATGAAATTGATTCGGTTAGAGGTTCATTCGCTTATTACGTAGCGCTTAAAAGTGAACGGTTGTATGCTACATTGCTGCTTAAATACATCTATAGATCATTTAAATAATTTAAATTTTTGAAAATTGCTATTAAAATCTTTTAACGTATTTTAGAATTTTGAATTCTTCTAAAGTTCAAATTTTGAACTCAAAAATCAAAACATTTGTAAGGTTTTAAAGCAAATTTTATTAAATTTCTTCTTTGTTCCATATAAAATCTATTTTATTTAAGAATGTTAAAGAACTAATGAAATGATACGACCTCATATAAACCCAAGGCCGTAGTTTAATGTGCCAAAAAGTCTCAATTATTTATAAAGTTTTATAACTCTTTAAAATTTCCCCAAACAACACGTGAGAACAATTCAGAACTGAGATTCAGAACTTATTACTAAGCAGTTATTCATTAAAAAATTTATGACCTGTATATTTTTACTCTACAGTCACTTCCAATTTGATTCTCGTGCCAGGAAATGTGTGGATATAGTTGACTTGCTATCGTCAAGAAGCTTGCCAAGTTCAAAGCGTGACATTTTGCATACAGATCAGTTTATTGACATTTTCGCGTGTCTATTTTTGGATCAGGTTCCAGTTTATGATTCTTTAAACTTGCTGCTTTTTTTGGCATCAAATAATATGAATGAGACAATAAATAATCCTTACATCCACTAAAATACAAAATCTAGTCATAATAATTTAAAATTGCAATCCTTTCTGCACTTCATCCATTAATTTAGCAGATGCATGCAATTTAGCCATCTCATCCTCACTCAACTTCTGTTTAACAACGGAAACGACACCATTTGCATTTAAGACACATGGCAATGACAAGAAGACTTCCTTATCAATTCCATGAATTCCTTGGACGAAAGTCGAGACAGCCTTAACTGCATTAGTGTTTTCAAATATTGATGATGCAATATCTGCACAGCTCAGACCAATAGCCCATGAAGTGTATCCCTTCAACTTGATAATTTCGTATGCAGCATCGACAACTTCTTTGTGACAGTCATTCCAATTCTCAGCATCTTTCTCTTCATGACCAGCATGTGGATTGATTTCACGCAAACGGATGCCAGCAATATTGACACCAGACCAGACTGGGACACTTGAATCACCGTGTTCTCCAATGATCCATCCTGTAATGGGTTAGAATTAAATATTATGAAAAGCAACGATTAAAAAATATTTGAATTCTAATATTGAAAACCATACAAATTCAAAATAATTTATAGGGTTTTGATGGGTTTTTGTAAGGTTCTTAAACACAACATTTGAAGGTTTTGATATCATTGAAGGTTAAAATTGATCATGAGACTTAAATATTTTGCATATTTACCGTGCATTGATGTCGGAGCAACATTCAGTCTTTGTGCGAGCAAAAAGCTAAAGCGCGAAGAATCCAAATTAGTACCAGATCCAATGACTCTGTTTTTCGGTAGACCAGATAATTTCCATGCAACATCTATTCAATTTAATTTATATTATTTTTCAGCACTGCTACGGACTTTAATTCTAATAAAAATCTTACAGGTCATAATGTCAACAGGATTTGAGACAATCAGCAATGTTGTTTCCGGACTGTACTCAACAAGTTTCGGAATTAATCCCTTGTAAATCTCAACATTTCTCTGCACTAAATCTAAACGTGATTCTCCTTCTTTTTGACGAGCGCCGGCTGTAATTTTTCAAATTGTTACTTTATACTGCTTTTCATGGTGACATTTTCAATTTGTTTTTCTTACCAGTGACGATAATCAGACGTGATCCGGCTGAAACTGACAAATCTGTGTCTGCTGTAATTTTAGCATTTTTAAGGAACCTTGAACCATGCTGAAGATCCATCATTTCACCTTTTAGTTTATTTTCAAAGACATCGACTAAGGCTATGTCACTTGAGACATTCTAGAATGATTCATGATTGGGATTTTAATACTTTGGTAATGTTTTGGGGTTTTTGGTGTTTCCCAAAATTAAAATTATGAAATTTCAATGGAAATTGTGAGTACAAGACAGGCAGGGTATTTGGGTTATTAGAATGTGAGACTATTCATCTCACCAGATCAAATAGAATCCACGAGGGGAAAACAACATGAGGAGAAAAGTTTTCGAAGAGAAATGTTGAGTTCCCCTCGAAATTTTAAAGAATGTGGAGATAGGACGAGAAATTGTCACAAATTCTAAAACATACCTGAGCTAAAACACTAAATGCAGCGGCCATGCCAACCGCTCCAATCCCTACAACTGTCACTTTTTGATGAGATTTTTGCTCCTCAGTTTTAGGAACTTCATGAAACATTTCGTTCTTGAGATGCATTTTTGGTTTTATAAATTATTTAATATCCTCAAACTTATTTAATTAACTTTCACTAGATTTAAATTTATTTCAAAATTTCACGAGCACGTTTCTTCAATAAAAAATTGTGCTATTGATTTTCTTTCGATGATTCAATGTCTGAATCGTCTGCAATACTGGCGTTATGTGAGAATTATTGCTGCTTATATATAAATTAACTTTCTTATCTGCCGTCAATAGTCGATTGACTTCAAATGCGAATTTGTAAATGAAGAAATGTTTTTGATTCTCATTGCTGTGTATAAGATTCTTAAGAACATGAAAATTCTAAGAAAATAACTGGATACATGGAGATAAATTTTCTGTGTAAATTTTCGTCATTCTTTTGAAAGTCGATTGCCGCATGCAGCATGACGTCATTTAATTTTTAGGAAATGCTCAAATAATACAGTGAAAAAAAATGTTTGGAATCAAGTTCGTCATTTTATTCTCATAATTGTGTGCTATCAAATTGTCGTTAATTTTGATTCACTGGAAGCGAATTTTTCAAAACTGAAATTTTTAATTTTCAACGGATTTTCGAACATTCAAACTTGCAGAAAATGAAACCGTACAATTTTTCGATAAACTGTTGAATGGTTTTTGATTGATTTTCTAGATCAAAACTGTTCAAAACCTTTTAACAGTTTTAGATCTTGTAATTGTAAGGTTTTGAAGCATTTTTTCAACTTTAACCTCTCAATCTTCCTAGATGCATGCTAAAACTATTGAATATAATACATTAATTCCAGGCTTGTCAAATAAGCTTGATAAGAAACTATATTCCTTATAAACATTCAATTTTAATCTCCACAGTATTACTTTTGTTTACACAATAATTTTTCATATTCTACATATTTACACTTAGTGCTCACATGTAGACCATACATACAGACATATGACGCGTTTTTAGCTGTAAATTTATGACTCAATAATTTTTCTCTTTAAAACTTTGCTAAAAACTAAAACGTGAGTTGGCACATGATACACATTTTTTCTTTGTCTTATACGATTCTGATGTCAGTTGATCATATGTTTGTGAAATCTTTACATTTTTTACATGAGGCTGTAATGGGGAATTATCTATTAATATCAGAAGAAAAACAATTTTATAGACAGTTAATCGTCTCAACAATATTACTTTTTATTCAGTTTTGAGTATTTCTTAAGTTTGATTGCCAATTTTCAGCAAATAGTTTTGAGGTAGTCAATGCAAAACCAAAGGACATTCTTCATTAAAATTTTGTTTAAAACATTTATTCATCTTTTTTTTGTCATTTTTTCATTTAATCAGATATCATTAACTACTTAAACTTAAAGCAAGAGATAATTTTGAAAAGGTCTAGCTTTTTTTTGTTAATAAATAAATTAAAAGATTCTCAAATTCACTTCTGTCTTCCACAAACTAGTTTTAGAAATAATATAAAGTTCCTTATTGGACCATCCTGTATGTACTTAAATGATGAATTTACATGTAAATGCAAACATTCATGTTTGGGGTGCAGTGCAATAAATTATTTTCGTGCGCTTAATAATGTATAGCTTCATCTTGTCATCACATTTTTAAAGTACTCGAAGATTTGCTTAGTTAATTTAGAAGATAATTCCACGTTGAACTTCATCCATCAAGTTTGCTGATGCTTGCAACTTGGCAACTTCATCGTCGCTCAACTTCTGCTTAACAATAGAAACAACACCGTGCGAGTTCAAGACACATGGCAATGATAAGAAGACATCCTTGTCAATTCCATGAATACCCTTAACCAATGTTGAGACAGCCTTAACTGAATTTGTATTACGAAGGAGTGATGATGCAATATCAGCACAACTAAGACCAATAGCCCATGATGTATATCCCTTTAATTTAATAACCTCATACGCAGCACTAACTACATCTTTATGGCACTGATTCCAATTCTCTTGATCTGCTTCATCAAATCCAGCATTTGGATTGATTTCACGAAGACGAATGCCAGCAATATTGACACCAGACCAGACTGGAACACTAGAGTCACCATGTTCACCGATGATCCATCCTGTGTTGGACGAGAGTTAATTATATATTAGATGTAAATAGGCAAATTTTGAACTCGTAAGGACTTGAACACAAAAATGATCAAATCGGTCACGTGTCTTAGACATTCAACAGGTAAGCATATATTTACCGTGCATAGATGTTGGAGCGACTTTCAAACGTTGAGCTAAATTGAAACGGAATCGTGACGAATCTAAATTTGTTCCAGAGCCAATGACCTTATTTTTTGGCAAGCCAGACAATTTCCATGCCACGTCTGTATAGATAGAAATATTCAATCATTAAATGCATCACATCAATCAATAAAAGAACTTACAGGTCAAGATATCGCAAGGATTTGAGACAATCAACAATGTTGTATCGGGACTGTATTCAACAAGTTTTGGGATCATTCCCTTGAAAATGTCAACATTACGTTGGACTAAATTTAAACGTGATTCTCCTTCCTTCTGACGTACACCAGCTGAAAATATATTATCAAACAAGTGGCGATTAAATGTGAGTTTTGGTACGAAAATTAAGAAGCCTTATAACCCACCTGTTACGATAATCAATTGTGATCCAGCTGATACGGACAAATCAGTGCTTGCGGAGATTTTTGCGTTTCTCAAAAAGTTAGATCCATGCTGCAAATCCATCATTTCACCCTTCAACTTATCTGCAAAGCAATCAATAAGAGCGACATCGCTAGATACATGCTGTCACGTAGCACAAAAATGTTTCTTATTATTCATTATTTTACGTAATTTCCATCACACAAATTACCTGAGTTAAAATACTGAATGCAGCAGCCATGCCAACAGCTCCGATTCCAACGATTGTAACTTTATGGTGAGTTTTTGGCTCACTGTCGTCAGTGACTTCGTGGAACAATTCTTCATGGACATTAGCCATTTTTATTTCAATATCGTCTGTTTAAATGAAAAATGATAATTTTATTAGTGCCTGTAATTGCTCATTATCACTCCTATGCTGTTTTTTACATCAATTGCTTCTTATTTGCGAGATATCTTTGAACTTTCACTGTGTTGACGTCGATACTTTTTTGACTGTACGACTTTGTGAGAACCGGCAAGGTCAATTGGAAAATGTGAAAATCTATTTTTATCGATACTCGCACAATTTTTATATCCTTAGCTAAAGTTCTGTCTAATTCAAATGGTCTAAGTCAACTGATTGCGAATATGTTTCAATTCTGCTTATATATTGAACTTATCTATGATAAAAACACATCATCAAAAAAATGGAAAAAAGGAAAACGTGCAGTATAAAAATATCACAGTATGGAGACGACTATAAGCTATAATTCAGAAGATGAGCGACTGTTATGACATAAATTAAGGCGTGTAGTGGGCCAACACAAATAGAATTGATATAAGGAAAGGTTCTCAATTGACAGTGATTGAAGTTCAAGTTCAAATTACTTTCCTAGCACAATACGCAATATTTTTTGGCACACAAAATGTACACACTAATGGAATTTCTACTGATAACAATGTTTTCCTTACATTTATCTAATCAGTTCAATAAAATAACACACAATAAATGCTAGCGACTCAACAAATTCACAGTTCGGTCTGCACTTTTGCGGCAGTGGTGACTTAATGGATATATACTTGTACACGCAAAATTTCCTTGCCTTTCTTTGAAGGTGACCTTTTTTCCCCAGTCAGTTTTGTTAGAGATATATACAAAATATAGTAAAAACATGTGGATGGAATGGGCTCTAAGACTGTGTGTGAATATTGTGGGGAATTAGAACGCAAAATTCGTATGCTCTATCTCTGTCTGTAACAGAGGAGATTTAGGAAATCATCTAATGAACAAAAGAAGTAAATGCGGAACCGAATACGTTCCATTCCATACTTTTTTCCCAAACTAACACAACTGTGAATTTTATGCGCATGACTATAACTCTTTTTAAAAATCTAATGTGTAATTACTGATCAATTTTAAGAAACAAATTTCATGAACATATCCATTTCTTGCAGTTCAGTTATTGCTAAAGTCTTCAACAGACAAGATAAAATTTCAACTGGATCTTCAAGAAATAAAAAGATCAGTTTCTTCTTTTTAATCCTTTGAAATTTTATTTGACATTGAAATGACCTACAAATAATGCCGACGAAATAATAAGTAACAGTAAATTATACAAAAATATGGGAATTTCGCTAATAAGAAGCAATTCTACGTCATATTGATGTAAATCTAATTCTAATGCTTTGTACAACTGCTATCGCTTACCCATGATTGCACAATAATTAGGAGTATTATCGAGCAGCAAGAATAGTACAGATCAGTTACAGTCCAAAACACAGGAGAGACTGAATGAAAGAACTGACGTTTGGAGAAAATGTTAAATTGTTTGATAGTGTAATAGAGAGCATAAAGATCAATGAATGCGCATGCGAAATTTACATGCTTTCTCTTCTCTCTTCTAGGAACTTACAAGTACTTACGATAGCCGGCAATATATAACTTTAATTATGTAGAGTTTGATTTATTAAACTAGTTTAATGTGACTCACAAAATGCTGACTTTAATCAACAAAACATGAAAAACGTGTAGAAATTAAATCAAAAATTAACGACACTTTAAAATTCAAAAAAATTTGCTTAAAAGTGAGCAACGAGAAGAAAATAATAAAAGTGACATGTCAACAAATAGAGTAAATTAATAACGAATTAGGGCATAATCCGGATATATCCGACGACTTTAATTAAGGACACGTCAAGATAAGATAACAACAGATAATCATGCACAATAAACTATTCATTTTCTGCTCTGTAATCCTTTCAATTTTAAATACAATTCGAGCCGACGAGCATAATCATATTGTAAGTAATGATTTAGCATGTAAAGTACTGAGCTGTACTTAATATTATTAATCATATCAATTGATGTATTATCTTACAGTATGAAGATCATGAAGAAGTAGTTCTGTGGATGAATACAGTTGGTCCATTTCATAATAGACAAGAGACTTATGGATATTTTTCATTGCCTTTTTGCGTTGGCAGTAAACAAAGTATCTCACATTATCATGAGACGATGTCAGAAGCACTGCTAGGTGTAGAATTAGAGTTTAGTGGATATTCAATTGATTTTAAAGATAGTGTACCTAAAGGAACTGTCACATGTATGGTTGAATTGGATGAAGAGAAATATAAGGCATTTGTATATGCTGTAAAGAATCATTATTGGTTCCAGATGTATATTGATGATCTGCCAATATGGGGAGCAGTTGGTAAAGAGCATGAAAAGAAATATTACATACATACACACAAACGAATTGATATTGGATATAATGGCAAACAAATTATTGATGTTAATTTAACAAATGAGCATGAACAGCTTCTTCATGTTGGAGCTAAAATCTCATTCACATATGAAGTCAATTGGAGACCATCTACTGTCGAGTTTAAGGATCGCTTTGATAAATATCTTGATCCAAATTTCTTTCAACATCGCATCCATTGGTTTAGCATCTTTAATAGCTTTATGATGGTCATTTTCCTTGTAGGACTTGTTTCAATGATTTTAGTAAGGACATTAAGGAAAGATTATGCACGATATAGTAAGGATGAAGAAATGGACGATATGGAAAGAGACTTGGGCGATGAATATGGATGGAAAAATATTCACGGTGATGTCTTTCGTTCCTCATCATATCCAATATTATTCACATCATTAATTGGTTGTGGATATCAACTGACTAGTGTCGTACTTTGTGTTATTTGTTTCGCTATTATGGGCGAACTGTATACTGAGTAAGTCATACAACAAATCTTTCTTTATTTCAAATTTGGAATTATTGTAGTTTAAGTTTCATTACTTTGAGTCTTATTTTGACACCAGCCTGAATATGGCTTTAATTCAACTATATCTTGATTAATTATTAATTTTGATGAATGAGATTTACATATATCATGAAAATGTGGCATAAAAAGTTTAAAAAAAGTTGCCGAGCGAGAAAAAAAAAAAAAAAAAAAAAAAGCTTTTTTTTTTTAAGCTTATGAACTACGTTAATAAATTATTTTTGAACTGGCTTGTTCGGTGCTGGAGGGCAGCCAATGAAGCCATAGTTCACCATGATTTTAAATGCAGTTCCTTGAGGTGCATCCTTTGGGATCTTTCCGACTTCGTCTACGAAACTGCAGAACTGATTTATTGCTTCTTCAATGTTGGGGATTCTCTTTAGACGTTCTTGAGCTTCTGTGAATTTCTTGAAAAGGCTTTCATTCTTTACTGCTTCGTTGAGTTTCTCTGCATAACTGATATTATTGATCAGTTGTTGCTGATTAATCTCTTCTTTAAATGTTGCTGATGAGTTACTTGCAGCATTCACTGGATGTGAATGAGCAGAAACTTGATGTCGTTTGCTTAACGATGGAAAATTGTTACTGTCCAAAAGACTTGATATCTGTGGCAGCATTTTGAGTTGTGGTTTGGCTCTTGACTTTTCGATTCTTTTGGAATACGAAATGAACGATGGGCACAGTCTATAACTGGCAGCATGATCGCCATTGCAATTAATGCACTTGGCATTTCCATCACGAGTGGATCGTTGACATTGATTTGGTCCGTGAACTTCCGTGCACTTGACGCATCGGAATTTATATCCACAATTTTGAGATGAGTGACCCCAACGTTGGCAGTTGAAGCACTGCGTTGGGCTTTTGTTGCCCTTCTTGATGTTCTCCCACTTGACGATGATGTTGTCGATGTTACGGTGGTTATGATTGAGCACGTTGATGTTCACACTTTCATCTTGAAAATGCACAAGATAAAAGGTGAACTCGGGCTTCTTGACGAGAATTGTCACTTTGACAGCTGAAACCTTGGCTTCTTGAAGTAATCTTAGTACTTCATTCGTTGGTGTTTCGTAAAATCCTTTCAGAACGAATGACTTTGTTTTCTCCGATTTCTCGGAGAAGGTGTGGAATTGAATAGTTTGAGACCGCAGAAGGTTTATTATTGAGGCCTTATCCTCAATAGACTTGACAATTACTTGAGTTGTATTTGATGATGAAATTTTATATGCAGGCATAACCTGCAATTTCAATAGTGAAATTAATTTTCTCACATCCTTGAGACTGCATTGCACAAATATTGGCTTGACTGAAGTTGTTGTTGTGACTGGAACCGATGATTCCTCTTTCTGAGGCGTTTGCTTCCTCTTCTTGGAATTTTCATTAGATTTGATTGAACTTTCGTCCAAATCAATTTTTGGCGACAAATCTTGCTTTCTTTTGGCTTTCCTCATTGTCCTTGAGGAAAACACAACCCTTGGCACTAAGTAAGAAGGTTTTTTCCAACTAATAACGACTTGAACACTTTAATTAATTTAATAAAAATTTTTCAAAAAAAAAAAAAAAAAAAAAAAAAAAAAAAAAAGTCATACAAGCTTAAAACAGTTATCTGTTAATTAATTAAATGTTATCAATTTTATAGACGTGGATCGTTGTTATCGACTGCGATATTTGTATATGCTGCAACATCACCAATTAATGGATATTTTGGTGGATCTCTTTATTCAAGAATGAGTGGAAAAGTATGGATTCGTCAAATGCTTTTATCAGCATTCCTTATACCAATGTGCATCTGTGGCACTGCATTCCTTATCAATTTCATTGCAATCTATTATCATGCAACACGTGCAATTCCTTTCGGAACTATGCTAGCTGTAACATGCATTTGTCTTTTTGTGATTTTACCATTAACAATGGTTGGAACGATTGTTGGACGAAACTTAAGTGGACAGCCTGATCATCCATGTCGAGTTAATGCTGTTCCACGACCAATTCCTGAGAAGAAATGGTATATGGAACCAGTTGTCATCACATTATTAGGTGGAATTCTACCTTTTGGCTCAATTTTCATTGAAATGTAAGAAATTCTTAATCTAATGGATTTAAATTTTAATCCTTGGATTTGTTTGTTTTTAATCTAATCCAATCTATAATTCTAGGTACTTCATTTTCACATCATTTTGGGCTTATAAAATCTACTACGTCTATGGATTCATGCTTCTCGTGTTCCTCATTCTAATCATCGTTACTGTTTGTGTAACAATCGTGTGTACATATTTCCTTCTTAATGCTGAAGATTATAGGTGGCAATGGACTGCATTTCTGTCAGGAGCTTCTACGTCCATTTATGTATATATTTATGCCTTCTATTATTTCTTTTTCAAAACAAAGTAAGTTCATGAGTTAATGTCTTGAGATATGTTACTAATAGTGTGCCTTCTTTTAATCCACAGAATGTACGGGCTGTTTCAAACTGTCTTTTATTTCGGATATATGGCAATGTTTAGTGGAGCGTTAGGCATGATATGTGGAACTGTAGGATATATTGGTACTACTTATTTTGTAAGGAAAATCTATTCAAATGTGAAAATTGACTAATTATTGATTGTTTTACACGCTGTTTTATATTATTTAATAAATCGAGTCCTTAAAATTATACAATTTATTTAACGGATTTACCAAATTTGAAAAACTTGAGTTTTTTTTCTAAACGCATAACTTCAAAAAAGTAAATAATCGCACGTGTTTGATTGAAAATTGAAATTAAATTAAATCAAAGGAATTAGATAATTAATCATAAATTAGAAGCAATTGTAAGTATCAACAACACATTCTTAATTGATGGAAGTCAAAGAATCTTTATTTGCATGTAGAATTGAACAATAAAATGTCAACATCACTTCGTGAGCAATTATTGAAACTTCAAACGCCACAATCTTCTCAGTTTGTGGATACTAGACGTCGTGACTCGATTCTATTTACACAAAAGGATGCAGCAACAAAGAGCCGTGAGACGATCTATGAAATTGGATTGAGTGGATTAAGAGAACTGATTGATATTGACGATTCCTTTTCTGAATTTGAGAATACATTGTTTGATTTTACAGTAAAGGATGTCCAACGTGCTGTTGAAACTGATGAGGTCAATAAGCTACTTAATAAGAACATTAAACGATTCATGTTCCATTTATCGCCTTATTTCCTCATTCCTTCATCACATAAATGCCTGGAATGGCTTATTCGTCGGTTCAACATTAATCTATACAATAAAGAGGAAATGCTTATGCTGATTCTTCCTTATCATCATACAAACATGTTTGTTCGATGTATTCAAATTATGAATTTTGACAATTCATCAGACAAGTGGAACTTCCTAAGTGAAGTTAAAAAGACATCAACACCGTTGTCTAAGCTTACTCTATGGAATCACGGTGCTTCTCAAACTGATTTCCTCGATTTTGTTGGAAAATTTACTTACGATGCTGTAAAGGAACTTGATAGAAGTGCAGGAAAATTACAGACAATGATTTCATTCTATTTTACATCTATGGTCGGATCTTTAGAACATGCCTCAAAAATTAATGATAATCACATCGTAACTGTGTCTAGATTTTTATTAAAAACATACAAGTCTAACATAACTGATTATAATGCTGCCGGATTTATGATTACTGCACAGCTTTTAGCTAAAAGTAGTTTGAAGGAAAAGCTTCTTTATGAATTTATGGATCGCATCACTAAGTCAACAAACATTAAGCTAGCAAGAGACTGCATTTTGTTACTTGCTCTTATGTTTCAAACACAAACTGATGAGCTCAAAGTCAGCGATGTAACTCTTCACAATTTGATGCAAATGAAAGGATTTTTGATGATTTTAAAGCAAGCAATGAGAGAAGGAAAGATGATCACTGATTTCTATAAAGCACTTATCTACAAGTTGTTGATCAAAATCCAGGAAAAGGATGGGAATTTCCTACAATACAAGGAATTTTGTGAAAACCTATTGAACGAAATTGACATGGATGATGATCTTGCCTGCATAATTATCAGGTAGAATAACGGACCTTTTTGGTTTAAATCTATAACGGAAATTTTATCTTTGAATTTTTAACGAAACTTATAAAATTCAAATCTTAATAATTCGTTATTTTTGAATTTTTAATAACCGTTTTATTTTTTATATTTGCAGAACAATCTTAGACAGTTACGTTCAAGAAGATACTAAAAGTCCACAAACTCAATCTGATGATGAAATAGTTCTATTAGACTCTGATGATGAGAATATTCCATTAAAGTCTCAAGATGTGACTATTTGGTTCTCAAACCTGCTAAAAACACTTGAAAGACAATATCCCATGTCATTTGATATTGTTGTTAAGAATGTAATGACTAGAATTCCTGGACGTAAACGTAATGGACTAAAGAATGTATTAGGTGAGGTATTTTTAAGTGTTTTTAAATTATTAAACATTAATTGAAATCACATTATACAGGATTTCTGTTGAATGTTTCATGCTCGACGAATGATACCAACATATTCGAGAACCTGTATCATCATAATCCACATATCCGTTCTGAAGCTGTCTCATATCTCGTCAAAAACCTGAAATCGATTGAAAGAACGCCAGAAAATATCGATATATTAAAAATGACATTAACTGAGAGACTTAATGATGATAATCAGCTTGTTGTGCTTGAAATGTTCAAAATGGATTTTGTTTTTCTAAACGAAACTGTCGGAAGTGATGAATTAGTTGCAAGATTATCAAAGATTTTAATGAAATATTGGGCCAAGCCTGAAAAGTGGAATGAAATTGCAAAATTGGCATTAAACAAGATGACTTCAGAAGTGTATAAAGGCTGTACAGACACAAATATTGTCCTTTTTGCTTTAATGCCATTTTTATTTCCAAAAGACTCGAAATCTTTAGAATTCGCTCAAATTATTAAGAATTCAAATTATGCAGCAACACAAGATGCTCTCAAGAACTTACCTGCTATTCCAAAAGATCATGTTAAGTGCTGTGAAGTCATGAACGGATATTTTACAAGCCACAAGAATTTGCCACCAAGTTATTCAATTCTACAGACTATAACTCACATTGTTATCGATAATCACCAACTTGGCAGCATTAAGGAGAATTTTGCATTTTATTTATTTGCTTGTTCCTTAAAATCACCAATTGAACATGAATTTGCATTGAAAGTGCTTCAGAATGTCAAAAAAGTTTACAACTTCCCGAATTCGACATTTAATAATTTAAAGATCATCAACGTGCATCTTAAGAACCACGAATTATCGACTGACTTAATGTCAACAGTTCTGATTAAGCTTATTAATTGCATAAAATTTACAAGCTTTGAAATCAACTTTGCAAGCCCAAACTTAGAAATGAGGCTGATCCTTGAAATTTTCCATTTTATCGTCGACTTTTACTTTAAAGTTCAGCAAGTATACCGCAGAGATGTCAATGAAGTCATGATTGAGTTTTTGGACAAAATTTGCAACTCAAATGAATTAAAGAAGCTTGAATTTTTATCGCAATTTTGTGTCCTTCACGCTGCTCAGTATGAATCATGTGTGGATATCCTTGAGTTTCAAATTAGAGTTATGAACTTGTTCCATCATGTCCTGAAGAGTAATCTTGTTAATGTTCAACATTACTCAAATATTATGCATCAAAATGTCGTCTTATCTTTATGCTCAAAGTCTAATAAAATCCGAGAACTTGGAATTAACATAATTGGTGATTTAGAGAACCAGAACATTGCTGATAACTGGAAGTTCTTTTATGGGAAGATACTGGCAAGAAAAAGTGAAATTTTGATGGATAATGAGCAGATTAAAATGATAACCTACTTACTGGCTAATAAAAAGTCATCAAAGTACATCCAGGAGATAAGAGACAATATGTTAAAGACTATAAGCAATGAAGCTACATTTGATTATATAAAATCGGAACTATTGATGCTGTTGAAGCATTTTACAGACAGAAAAGTTTTGGATGTTTCAGCTCAAATTGCCACAAAGATTATCGACGAGTTTAATGACAAGGAAAATTACTTTTTCAATGAGAATCATGCAGCAATTATCAAGCTTGTTCTTATGAAATTCAATCATATTACAGTTAGTGGATTATGGAATCTGGCATTAAAGTCACTAAAATGTCATTTCATTATGAACGATGAGGAAGGAAAGATTTTAACACCGTCGATTCTACTCCTGCAAGCAATTGATAATGAACTTTATGCTAAATTACATCCAGATCATAAAATGGAAATTTTTAATGCAATAATTGAGTGCTCAATGAATGAACAGCCAAGGATTATTCAGAATGCACAGAAAGTCTTTTATAGCATCGATCCTGACTGTAAAATAATCAAGAATTGTCTTTTAAAGTTGACTAAATCCACACACGCTAAAAACGCTAAATCCAGTGAACTTTTTGCATCTAAAGATTGGAAATTTGGAATTGCACTATTGGAACTGCTACAAAATAAGACAAAAGATATTGAGGGCGAGCATGAATTGCTTGCACTTCTCTTTGACATTCTTCAAAATTGTTTACGCTCGTCAGAATCGGATATAGAGTACATTAAGCAAATTATTTTATCACTTCTGTTGACAATTTGTAAGCAAATTTCATTAAATGGTAAAAATCATCGTGCTTTGGGTATCAATGATTCAGTCTTTAAGACAGAATTGATTATAAGATGTATTAAGGAAACACAAAATCCGCAAACTCATCATCATTCATTATTATTATTGGCACAACTCGCACTAATGATTCCTGATCAAGTTCTACGTGATATAATGACAATATTCACATTTGTTGGAACCACCTTAGTTCGTCATGATGATTCATATAGTTTTCAAATCATTACAAAAATTATTGAAAATATAATTCCTAATTTCTTGAAAGGAGCACAAAAGCAGGAAGTAATTCCGATTTTAAAGACATTTGCGGCTATTGCTTTGGATGTTCCTGTTCATCGTCGTATGATGCTTTATGTCAAATTGATGAATACATTTGGTGCTGAGAACTTTTTGTGGATGTTTATTGGTGCACTTTTGGAGATTCAAGTCTCACAACATCAAAAAGGAGGCAGTCAGGAAGAACTTCCAGTTCGTCTGCAAATTGCATTGTCAATTGCTAAGGAGTTTGATATAAAAACTATAGTTGCTACTGCTACATCGTTAATTGTCTATTTGAAGGAACTGCCAATGATTATTGATCACACGAAGTCCGAATTTGATTCTGGTAAGATTTTAAATCCAGATTTATTTTTAATCGCTGGATTTACTTAATTCAATTAGATTCTGTTTGAACATTTCATATTCACACAAAATTTTCAATTTTTGTGAATATTTTTAACCGTTATTATTCAATTTTTTTCCAAACAGACAACGAGAACAAAATATTCTGCTTAAAGACTCACACAAGTGGACAAGTAAGGCATTTCAAGTACCTCGTGTCATTATTTTTGAAATACATCCTTGAGTCACCAGAAGTTTCGAACATGGCACATCAAATGAGTCAGGAGAAGGTTATAGAAATGAGAACTCAATTCCAAGACTTGATTTTAAATACACTCATATTGATTCCGGACATTACTAAGTTTATTGAGCTTAAGCAGCATGAAAAGTCATGGCAAATTATTCTGCAAACATCATTTGATATTTTGGAAGCATCAATTGCATTATTGGCACCAGATATGCTACTCGTAGTCGTCGAGAAGTTAATTTGTCATGACTTTTTGGTCGTACGTAAGAAAGTGCTTGAATTGCTGAACAGAAAACTCGAAGATGATTACTTTAAGAACTGCGAGAATCAAAAATTATTAAAATTAATGATTCCACTCAAGAATGTCTACGAAATGATTGGAGAACAGAATGTGAAGCTAGCCGAAGAAGTCGTCCAACAAATGACGTTAATAACAATAAAACTACTGGCACGAAAATTGTGTGAGGAAACGCCTGATCCATTTATTGATTGTCTGAATCATTTAACGAACGTTATGGACGATAAAAATATTCGAGTTCCAGTCATGATTAATTTAGTTGATTGCGTCGCTGAACTTGTTGGAGAATTAAAAGTTCATTCGATTTCATTGCTCGGTAAAATTATGCCTAATTTGGTCAAGCTATTGACAGTTCAAGATGATAATCCATCAACGCTATTGCTACTCCATTCAGCCACATCGTCTTTATTGAAAATCATTGAAACTGTTCCTCTATTTTTGAGTCCATATCTTGTACAAATTATTTTACAATTAATTCGAGTATATCCAGTCTTGAAACTTATTAATGACTCAAAGATTACGTTGACAATTGGAAAGATTCGTAAGATTTGGGAGACATTTGCAGAATCAGTTCCATCAAGAATTTTAATTCCAACAATTCACGACATTTATGAGAAAATTAATCAAAAGTGCCAATATACATCAATTGAACCATTAATGGAACTAATGAATGAAATCTTCCAAAAGACAGACATAAAGGACATAAAGAGTTATCAAGGAGAACTAACTGAATTCTTCATGAAGGCTCTTCAGTTCCGTTGCAATGTAAAAGATGATGACGAAATTAGTTTCAATGAAATAAATGACATCGAGCTATTCATCATTCGAGCATTAATTGCATTAATTTTAAAACAATCCGAAGGCAG
This sequence comes from Chironomus riparius, assembly GCA_917627325.4. NCBI lineage: Eukaryota > Metazoa > Arthropoda > Insecta > Diptera > Chironomidae > Chironomus > Chironomus riparius. The sequence goes on from OU895877.1 coordinate 46,359,198, forward strand.
TTTCCGACCACTTTTTGAGAATATCTCTAATTGGGCAATTAAAGATACAGAAGAGAATGACAATAATCGTTTAATTACATTCTTTAGATTGACAACTGAAATTTCGATCGCATTAAAGTCACTGTTCTTACTATTCGCGTCAGATCTTGTCGATTGTGCTGGTTCCATTCTTGACAAATGTAATGCATCGAAAGTTGATGAATTATTCTTTGTTGGTGACACAGACAAGACTTTATATCTTATTGAATTCATATTGAGGACATTAAACAACATGTTCCTTAATGATCATCAAAATTTCATCAATTCACAACGTTTTGAGGTCATCATGCAGCCAATTGTGGATCAAATGGAAAATGTCGATGCATTAAAGAATGAAAACTTTCTTCAATTATTAAGAATGACTATTGGACAATTGGCTGTTGCTGCTTCTGATGATATTCTATGGAAACAATTAAATCATCAAGTTCTGCTCAAGACACGCTCAGAAAATCCAGAAATAAGAATTTTGGGCGTCAAGACATGCGTTGACATAGCGAGAAAATTAACTGAGGATTATGAGACACTTATACCTGAGACGATTCCATTCTTATCGGAATTATTGGCAGATGAAGATTATCATGTTGTTCAGGCATGCGAAAGTTCCGTACGTGAATTGGAAACGATTGTTGGAGAATCTTTACAGAAATATTTTTAAATTAATTTCAACAAAATTGAGTTATGTAAAGGCAAGGAACACGAAATAAATAGGATTTAAACAAATTTTGCACTTTTTATTGAGTTTGGTTCGGTGTTTAGTGCTGTTAAGTACTGTTGTTGCTGGTATGTCTCTAAGTTTGTCTAGTCTGAGCAGTAAAGCTCATTCTTGCTTGACAGAGCTAGACATAAGCGTGCAAGGAAACACTACTTTGTTAAGTAAGTCAGATCATCCATATGTTACAGGTACTGGACCTTTAGACATTCTGTCTCCAAATAATGCGCCTACTGTCCAACAAGCACCAATTCAGTCACAAACTTCCTCAATATGCCAGCACCAAAACTAATTTTTCATTCTTTTAACTTTCCTGAAGTGACTGCTTTCTATTATTACGTATTCAAATTGCGAAATCCTTTCGTCTTTGTTCATCCAGCAAGCTTCAATGGATATATGATGTGGAAAAAAAAGAGTGTAAATTTAATATATATCGTATTGACGCAGAAAAAAAATTCAATTTGTCAACGAAACCAAAGAGATGCTTTGCATAATTTTGCATAATTTAAGAGATGGATAGAATTCGAACGTTTTCAATGATAAATTTTATTCCTGCAAATATTGTTTTTGCTGTTTCTCGTCTCATGCTTGAATTTTTGTGTGTTGGAACTGGATATTTGATGATTTTTCATGCCTTTTAGATGTTTTTTAATGGAAATTTAATAATCAAAGGCACATCATGAATGTTAACATATCAAATGCCGAGTCAAATTTCTGTTTTTTGTGAATTGCTTATTTTGCAGCATAAAAGGATTTTTATTTTAAAAATTTAACGGCTTTTGATAATTCAAAAATTATGTTGAAAATCCATTGTCACTCAAGAAATCTTACAAAAACCTTATTTAAGCTATTAGACTTTATCGTTGCAGCATAATCTACCTTAAAAGATGCTCTTTTTAATTATTTCAATCAGAAGAGTTCAATTTGAAGCCTTTTTTGACAATTTTCAAATCACAACAAAACATAACCTTAAAATTCACAACAAAAACAACTCTTGATGAAATATTAAATTAATTAAATTTTAAGGTAAATTAAGCATTTTAAATATTAAATTTACTGTAAAAACCTATCAAAAACCTCTTGTTATCTGTAGGATATGGCAGAAATCAACATAATTGATTTACATGAAGAAATTCTCGAAAAAATAATTTTTCACGCATCAAATAGGAAAATTAAGGAACTGACAGAAGTTTGCACAAAGTTTAATGGTGTAATCGGCTCAAGTGCCAAATTAATGGATAAATTCGTAATCGTATGGAAGGAAGTAAAGTTTAAGGATGTCAAGCCACTCCTTTTGAGCAAGCGAAAGTACAGAAACATTGAAATCGAAGAGATTGGACTAAATCAAGATCTAGTGCATTTTCTCAACTCGCACAGCTCTACATTAACTGAGTTATCAATAAACAACTCCTCATTATCAATATTTGACTGCGAATTGATATTCAAAATTGTTGGAGATAACATTTTGGATTTAAAGCTTTATGGCGTCAACATTTGGGGCGAAAAGGAAACAGTTCCAGTTAATTTTCCAAAAATGGAATCGCTCTATTTAAATGCTACTAGGCATGATAAAATGTCATTAATCTTCAATTTCTTTATTGGTGCAAATACTGATGTAAGCGAGACAAAAAAAAAAGTTTTAATTAAACTATTATTAATTATAGTTTATTTATAGATACTAATTTACCGAGAATCTCGAAGTTTAGATGAACAAGAAATCACCGCACTTTCTCAAATGATTGCAAGTTTCCACAAATTGGCTGTACTGGATGTTGGTATTTTTGAGCTGCAGTTATTTGAAAATGATTTCCTGACTAAGAACGCCAATTTTAAGCTGGAAATATGCAATCTGCTGGTTTTTAACGTTCTTTATGGCAGATCAGAAGAGTTTATCAACAGAAGATACGTTCATTTGCTAAGTTTCTTGAAAAGTCAGCGAAGCAATTTAAATGAACTTAATATAACTAATCTTCCGATAACATCCGACGTCATTGAATGCATTCATGATTTGGAAAATCTACAGGATCTTACTATTCACAGCTATTCATCACATTTTATTCAAAAACCATCCAAGACAAATACATCCATTAAAAATCTTACGATTATTCTAGATTGTACTCGTGTTAATCCTATTTGTGAAATCATTTCAAGTTGTGCTGATATTCAACATCTAACTGTCGTGTACAGTAGCTTCACATTTGACTTGGCACTATCGATTGTCAATCATTTAAAAAACTTACAAAAAATTGTATTTAATAAGTTAATTCATATCTTTCCAATGACAATTCCAACAGTCACATCAATGGATTTCATTGATATTATGAACATTGATAGCATAATTAGAGTACTTCAGGTCAATCGTCAACTTAAATTCATTAAAATTCCACGAATTCTTGAGACTCATCCTAAATATGAAATTGCTATGGACGGATTGGATCTGGAAACATTAGAGTTCAATTAAGATTAAGAAACATTTAAATCAAAATATGTTTTTGGAAAGATTAATAAAATTGTAACGACAAATATTTAAAATCTGTTCAGTTGTTAAAGATCTCATTTCAGTTCAGTTCAAAACGGTTGCGATACAGGCACCTGTGCACAAGTAAAAACCGTACAGTTCCTTGATAACTTAAAAGGTTTTTTTTAAACAAAATTATACAATTTTCCTTCAAAGTTATCCCATTCTTAAACATCCTACAAACCCTTGAATTCTCAGAAAATACTCAGCACATACATTGCTTGAGTCAGTGTCTCGTAATCCTTTAGTGTGATTGAAAGGGATGCTCAAGTTAATATTTTTAAAAGGTTTCATATCACCATAAACCACCAACCGTATGCAATATAAGTCAAATTTGTTTTATTTCAAAAAAATGTGAAGCATGTATGTCGCACATCAAAAGTCCATAAAGCATTCATAAATTATTTCTTATTTATGATTGTGCTACCCCTTTGAAATTGATGAAGTAAAGCGTTTTGACAAAAATATTTTTTATGCATCTATGTCTATTTAACATCGGGTCGTGTTTCTTCATCATATTTACCGTTTTCAAATCATCTTACTTAACAGAAGAAACATTACGGTTCACCACTAAAGCTGCTTCTACTATTTAGCATGATTTTTGATGAAGTTGTCTGGTGCTATGTCAATAGTACTGTTTGATGTATGTCTCTTGAAATGTCATGATGAATTTTGATCAATTTTAACGGTTTCATAAAATTTAAACGGGTTTTAATTTTAAAAAAGTGTCTTTGCTAAAATTGTTTCTTGACTAAATTCAAATTTCAAAAGTGCGTTAAAAATTTCAAATTGAATTTTTCAAAATTATCAATGAAAAATTCGCTTTAAATCAACATTCCAGTCCAACAGAAGTGATCTGTTACTAGCTTTAAAAAAAGAAGGAAGATAAAAATTATTATTTTCTCAGAATATTTCAACGGATTAACATACGTGTGAGACGAAGAAAACTTTTTTCCATTTTTATGACTCCCTCTTGACCTTTTTTTTACACCGAGCATCATCCATACGATATTGGAAGAAATTGTCTAAAATTGAAAATTGGTTTTATTATTATTATAATTTGAAGGCTGTCATAAAAGTAGCAAACATTCTCTTGGATATAGACATATGCCAGTGGAAATATTCAATATATTTGCAATATCATTTCAATATTCAGCACCAAAGATATTTTCTTGAATTTTCATATTTTTATAATGCTCCACAACACGACGTGACGTTTTATGTCATTTATTTTCATGACTGCTATCAAATATTGATTGTTTTCAATACTTTTATTTTATTGTGGGATGATCAATATTGAAGGAAAGGTTTTTGTGCCATAAAATTTAAATTTTCATTTTATGGACGAAAAGCTAAATTGTCATCAAATTAAACTCGATTACCTTTTTTTGTTCCATGACTTAAATCTTCTTTATTTTGAACCAGCTTACACTTGGTAATGTATTTTGTGACTGTTAAAATTTTAAATTGATCATTTTTGAATTTTTATATTCACACCGTTTTCACGTGTGAATCTATTGGTTTTATTCAGATTGAAAAATCAGTTTTTTGAATTTTGTGAGGATATGGAGCAAGATAGCTTAAAATGTTCAGAGATGAAAAGTTTGTGCCCGGAATTTCACATCTTTGCAAAAAAAAGATTTCAAACTGGTTGCGGCATTGCTGAGAAAATCGCAAAATACGCTTTCTGTAAGCAAGCAAGTTAATCAGCAAGAAATCTCAATAACGAGACATCGTAGTTTGAATGTGTTTTCACCGTTATTTTTAAATTTTACATCACTGTTATTTTTTAAACTTTATATTTTTGATTATTAACTTTAAACGTTTAAAAAGGGAAAAGGAACATTAATTTCTCAAGATTCAGCATTCTCATCGTTGGCAAATAGTTTGGATGTTTCTTAACTTCACTTGGTAAGTTTAAGACTTTCAACTGTTGATTAACCTGAAGAAGCTTTAACACGTCATTGTAATCCATAAAGCGAATAACTGAAAAGTCCATAGTTTTAACACTTGCGAATGTCATCGGAAATATAGAACCATTTTCAACAAATGTAATGCTTTCCAAACTTTTCATGTAAAGAGCAATGCACATCGATATTCCGGAAGTAACTTCAAGATTGAATAGACTCAAGTCTTCAACATTTAAGCAGTTTGATAGAATAGCTGTATATCCTATTTCTGTGTCACGATCTAATTGACCTTCTCGATATTCTTCATCATACTCATGGAAATGTCCTATCTTAAGCATTTTAATTGACTTATTTTTTACAGTTATTGGTTTTGACGTACGATAAACGCATTTGAATAAAGCTAAGAATGATAATTTGTCCATAGCCAGAATACTGTCAACAATTTCGGACGAAATTGGAAATCGGTTAATTCGCATTGATTCCAAACTAGCTCGTTGACGATTCAAGAAATTCTTCAAGTGGACACAACCATTTGCAAATTGTTCTTCATAATCCATTGGCTCAAAATCCAATTCACCATATTCTCCGTCAGTACTTTCATGGCTGTACTTTTGCAATTGAAATGTGGCATTTTTAGCAAAATAGTCATCGTTAAAGAAGTATGGCTCAAATGTGTGAAGCTGTAAGTTCTTTAATCCATCAAAACATGCCACCATTCTTGAAAATTGATAAGCCTCATAAACTTCAAGTCTGCGCTGGTCATTGTAATCAAATTTCTACAAAAAAGTTTAATTAATACTAAGTTCTCTAAATTGTTGCTCTACTTACAATCACATTAGTAGCACCTCTGAATAACTTAAATATTTGTGACATCTGTTTGCATTCTATACCTGTAATACGTATTTTTTCCAATTTTGGAAAGTCAACTAGATCTTTATAATGTTCAGCTTCACTTGATAGTTCCAACTCATCGAGGTTTAATTTTTCGATATTCTTAGCCACAGCTTTGATTATATCCCTCAATTCTTGTACATTTAATGAAGAGTTTTGAATTGAAACATCAGCAAAGGGATTTTTGTTAAGGAAAGTCAACAAGCTCTCATCAACACATTCGACTTTCTTTATTGAAATGTTTTGATACTTTCGCTTGCTTGCTAGCATAAAACCAATATCATTATCCTTCTTTGGGCTCCAATAAACAGTCAGCAACTTCATCAAATCAGTACTTCCGCTTATTATGTCATTAAATCGACTGAACACTTCAGTCAAACTTTTGATTGTTTTCTTTCCATAATAATCATCTAATTGTTTGAATATATTTTCCAAGATTTCGTCAGGCAAATCACTCAACTTTGGTCCAGACATGCTTGTTGCTTTAATATCTGAAATGAATGATAAGAATAAGTTGAAAGTGGTTGAAAGTCAAATTTAAAGTTTACTCGGTCTAAGAGATCTTTGATAAAAAACTGCAATATATTCAAATTACATTTCTTTATCAACCAGCCAAGAGACTTCCTAAAATGGCTTGGGTAAGTTATTGTTACGTTTAATATATTAATAACTTTAAAATAGGTTTTACGAGTTGTAGTTCGAAAATTCAAACACAATAAGGGGCCGTTCACTTGTTGAAAAATTGTAACAAAATGTAACATAGTGGGAGGGGGGGGGGGGGGTGTCAAGAAAAAAAAATTTCACACCAAAAACATTTTTTTAAATTTTCCACCTTTTTAATGATAAAATAAATTATGAACGTTCAGGGGGGGGGGGTGAGTTGTAACATATTGTAACAAGGGGGGGGGGGGGGAAGGGTGAAAAAAGTCGTTTTTTTGCGTAACGTTATAAGTGAACGGCAAATAAAAAGTTTCGAGCACTATTTATTCGGCTTTAACCTGTTGAAATATTAATTTCCTGTATTATGTTTATTTTTACGTGAGAATTTAATACGTATGCCCTACAGCAAAGATATCATTACGGGCTATAAGTTGTGTATGGATTTATCACAGAATGGAATTGAAAAAAGTTAAAACACAATATAGAGTGACTCGACAAATAGAATTTTGTGTACATCCAAAATAATAAAATATAAAACAAGGAAGAAGTAAAAGGAACTAAGTTTGAATGAATGGAAATCCCACAAAAGTGTAGAAAAATATGTCATCATTACTATCAAAAAGCTATTGTTACCATAAATCCCACTATTATTCTATTCAACATCTCATCTCGTTCCTTAACTAAGGCCGTAGAAACCAAAAATTAATTATAGAACAAAATAGTACAGAAGAAGGAAAATTGTGGGAAATTTTGAGTATGGTTTTTAGAAAATTCATACTGTGCCACATATTTCATCTATTATTTTCCCATTTTATAAAAATGCCTCTGCCATTTATACAGAGAGACACTTGTACGTAGAGAGTCTCTTGCTATTTTGTGTGTATATCATAGCAAACCTTCGTCATTGTCACAAAACTCCCTTCTTCCAAATATATATAAAGTCTCTCCTACTCACTTATTTCTCGCTTTTTTGTGTATGCTCATCTCTGACGACATTAATGTGCATTTTGCGAAGATTATTTATTTCATTTAATAAAATCCAACATTAAATTTTATTGAGTGTGATGATAAATTATGATTTTATGTGATAATCACCACAAACAATGGGATGGGAATCTACCATACGTACGAATATGGCTCATATCGTGTGCTGCTGCTTTATACATCAATCCAGTGAATATTTGATTTAAATTTAAATTCATTTTTCGACATTCAATGAAATTCTGATACAAGAAGCAGCAACAGCAACCAGCACATAAAGTTAGAAGTTAACTATAAACGATAATAGTAATCATAATAATATTCTTTATTCGCTAGGGAATTTCTAAACTCATTTAACTTCATCTTTCGCATATTTAAATGAAACTTACAAAGCACGAAAATACAGAGCATCGTGTATATATAATAATAAGAATCTTAAAAGGAACATCATCTTCCAACAATTTATAGTTTAAATTTTGACTGAAATTTTTTTCTTTTTTCTTCCGTATCTTCCTCTTTTTTTTTTACCTTGAAGTCTATAACAGAATTTTTTGAACTTACTTGGTTTGGTGAAAGAGATGTTATGGATGAAGCAGTTTGGGTTTGTTGAAGTTGAACATGAAGGATTACTATCCTAATCGGCAAAATTCATTGGTTCTACATCCTGAACTTTTCAAGATGATCAAAAGTCAGTTGATCTGCTGTGCATTCTTGATTTAATGTTGTTCGTAGTTTTGCCTAGCAGACATTATTATTACTTCAGACTTGTAGAATTCGGAAGTATTTTTAAATATGTTTAACAAAAGCCCCACACATTAAATGACACAACAAAGCAAAAAAACAAAGGCTAATTGCTTGTAAATCGAAGAATTTTAGATTCAAAAAATTTAAAATTCAAGTTTTAAACAATTTCAAATATTTCCTTATACCAGTACAGGCAAAGTTTTTTGCGCATTTTTGTAGGATCCTAATGATACTAAGACTAGTTCAAACTAAAGGGGGTTCTCGATTTGGATACCTATTTGATTCCAATTGAGAACCACTTTTAACTTTTCTACCTCTCAAATGCGCTTCTTTCACAACATAACCTCAAAAATATCCAAACCTTAATTTTCTTTTATATCATGTTGTTAAAAAAAAGTTTTCTTATATTGCGCGCGAAGTTAAGAAAAAGGGTTAAAGTAGAAAGAGAATTAATAAAACAGAACCGTTAAATTATCCTGTAATTCATTTTTCACTTTCGCCTCCATTATACGGAAAAGAAAATTTTTTTATTTCTCAATTCTGAGGTACAATTTGAGGAGAAGAGGGAAGTGGAAACAACTTTATCTTTTAATAGGATGGAAATTTTTCCTACTCTATACAACTTTTCTCGTATTTTTTTTTTTTGCTGCTGTTGCTGTATCTATCTCGTTAATAAACTCTTATAGCACAGCACAGAAAAAAAAATCTTCATTTCTTCTAAAGTTGTTCCTTCTTATTGCTCGCTGCTTGTTGAGTATTAAAAATTATGAGATATCTGGGTTTTTTGAATTTTATATTCAAATTATGACAATGCACAGCAACCTTAGCCTGTTTGCATGTCTTATGAGATGGTGCTTGGAGGATTGGGAAGGGGATAATAGATTAATGAGGAAAGTTTTACGTTGAAAATATTATTGAATTTTTTTTTAAAAAAATGTTTTATAAGACCAAGATAGGTAGATGTTCTCACACAAATTATACTTGACCCTACTCGTCCATTTTTATATACTATTCAGGGGCGTAGCCAGAAAATTTTTAAGGGGGCCCATTTTCGAAAATTAAAAAACCGTTATTTTGAATCCTTAAATCTATATTCATTCTTCATAAGTTTAAATATTTAATTCATTATTCATAAATTAAATTTAATTTTTCGTGCTGATTTTGACATTTCTTTCATCACTTCCTCTACATTAACTGGTTCTTCTCTATAAATACTTAATAAAACAATTATCAGATTTTCGTAGGGGGGCCCGGGCCCCCTATGCCCCCCCCCCTGGCTACGCCCCTGATACTATTTAATATAAAAAAATTTAAATTTTCAAGTTTTCATTAAAATACTTATAAATGCATCACTTTTCGACTTTAGTCAGTTACTTTAAAAAATAGTAATGCATTTGCAATACTCCTGTTCCAACAAAACTTAATAGAAAGTTAAAAATTTTGCAAAACAAAAATTGAAAATTTTCTTTCATAGTATTAGTGTTTACAGAAAATTCAAATCTTTGACCGTTGAAATTTGATATATTTTTGTAAGGGCTCATCTATATATCTTGCATGAGACATACAGACAGGTTAAGGCAGGTTAAGGCTTCAATTTCTGACTAAAATTTTGATGATGGTTTTTGGTTCAAAAAGTTCCCCATCATGTTGTTTTCTCCTCTGTGGGTGTGAGGAGAAGTAAAACGTTTCATGTTCTTGTTGCGTACAAGTTTATGGAAAAAGTTTTTCATTTATCGGCTGATGATAGGATGCTAAATGTTTAAATTGTTGCCGACACTGAGTTGTTTTGTGTTATGGAATATAATTGCTGCTTTGGGGAAACTCATCGTGCTTTGTTCGACGGAATTAAAAGATGTTGTTTTATAATTTTTTTTCGCTTAAGTCAGCCATAAAAACTTAAGATTATATTTTTATTAAAAACAGCAACAACAAGAACAACAGCAAATATATAAGTAAGATGTAAGAGTCATTGTATTGTAATATAATTTTTGTTAATAATGTTCCATGACAAATTCCTACTTTGTCAATGAATAAATAGCATGAAATGATAGGGGCTGGCTGCTACCGATACACATTTTTTCATCCTTTCACCCCTCCATACCCTTGATTTAAAAAGCAAATAATATATACGCACTGACTTCAAACACTTTTATGAACATGTGTTTTTATTTCAGTGTATAAATATTGTATTATGTTTTGTACGATAATAGCCATGCAATCAAATGTTATGGACTGCTTTTTTTTTGCTATAATTGAAACACATGATTAATTTTCGACGGACCGAATGACGAATTTTTCAGCATTTTTTTTTTGTTTGACATTATTGCTGTGGAATTAAAGAAAGAAATTAACAGCTAGTCAAAATTTAATTTTGATTTTTTAATTCTTTATGGGATTTTAATTTAGTTTTTTTGTCAGTATTTTAGTGCATTTTTTAAAGGGAGAAGATACCAGCATTTTGTAAGATTAGGTCAAATTTATGTTTCAGAAAAACGATAAGTCCGATGCAATACCACTTGTAGAATAACTCAGAGATCGAAGCCGATTTTTTCGGCTTAACTCAATTTTTGATTTTTTTGATAGAAAAAAGCCATTTAACACCCATTTTAAGTATTTAAATTGAACTTTACATGCTTTACCATGATTCTGTGAAATATTTTTTCAGCATGTAGCTATAGTGAGCTCAGAATTTCAAGTTAAAGAATGTTAAGCCGAAATTTAAGCCGATCGGCTTAAAATTGGCTAAATTGAAATTCAGAGCTTACTATAGCTACATGCTGAAAAAATATTTCACAGAATCATAGTAAAGCATGTAAAGTTCAATTTAAATACTTAAAATCGTAGTTAAATGGCTCTTTTCTATCAAAAAAATCAAAAATTTGTCAAAAATTGAGTTAAGCCGAAAAAATCGGCTTCGATCTCTGGAATAACTCTTAAAGCTTTATTGCATTTTAGAATTGTATTTGATTTTAATCAACTTTGCAACTGAACTTTGCTCAAAATTGATTGTTTACATTTACACCTGAAGAGTTTGCTTATCAATATTTGCATGATTTAATGCTTTCTGAGTGACTGAATGATTTCAAAGTGTTGAAAAATAGTGAGCAAGCCTTCTATATTACATTTCTATGATAAAAGACATAAACATTCATAAAATGACAAATTTTATTTCTTTTCAAACAAAATAACAGACTACCGTCATTTCGTTTCGGACTTCTTCGAAATTAATTTCGATTTCTTCGATATTAGAGCCGAAAATTCAAATTTCAAAAAACAGTTACATTATGTAAACAATAAATTATTTTAATTATTACCAATTCTGCACAAATCCCAAAGTTCTTCATAAATTATTAATTTTATATTTTTTTTTATCCATTCTCAACTTTATTAACAATAAAATTTGAGCAAAATGAATAAGTGCATGGTAAAATCTGGTTCAACCGTCAAAAATTTTTGAATATTATAACGGTCATAAAACATTTGAATTTTTTTGAATATAAATTTAACGGATGTTATATGAATTGGCGGTAGTCTGCAAAATAAATTGAAGTGTTTGCAGACTTGAATTTTAGCTGGAAAATTCAAATATTAAAATAACGTTCGATTAGAATTTCTACCTATAAAAATTCGAATATTTAAAACAAAATTGCAATGCAATATTTGAATAATCATTGACTGCATACATGACCCCCATATAAAATATTTAGTCGACTCATTCTATTCTTGAACTACATCCTACATATTTGAAATTATATTTTCACAACGCATAGTGATTTATATTAATTGTCATATAATGTGATAGGGTATATGTTGATTAATTGCTGGTATCAAAAATCAATTAATGCCAATCACATGAAAGGGATGAGAAGATTAAACCTTAATGATGTCGTTGACAAAAGAGGGGTTGTACAATATGTATTGTTTTATAAAGTTTCCTTAATTTCCGTCAAACTGTCAATGTTAATCATCATGTACACACCAAAAGTTGAGCTGTTTCACACAAAATGACATTAAACATAAATTTCATCTCCTCCACAACACGAAGAAAAATAAAATTTAATTTAGTTTATTGCTTTCAACGGCTCGTATTCATTTTCATCATGATGAAAAAAAAAATTGAATAGCAATTCAAATTATTGATGATGAATTATCGATACGGGTGTCAAAATATTATATATTTCATCATCATCAGTGCCAATATTTTGTATTGTTAAAGTAGCTTAAAAAAAATGTTAAAATCAAACACGTACAGCATGTATCTCTCGTGTGAGACATAAAATATATTATATGCAATGTATATCCAATGAAATTTACAATTATTTTAGCAATGAATAAAATAATTTTTCACTCATTCCATTGACATAAAATCCATTTAATGAAAGATGATACCGTAATTTGAAATCGATATCATTTTATTTAATTTCATCGAGTTCGGCAAAATGAACCATATTATGCTATTAATGTTAATGAAATTTTTATCGATTTGCGGTTGACACTTCATTTTTGGCTCCTCATTTTCCGATTTTTCACATTTTTGTGCAAAAAATTAATTAATTTTAATTTTATTCGAGCTGGAATCTGTTTCGAGGGTTCTGTGAGAGATTTGCAGTTTGTCGTTCATTTTTCCTGAGATTGGCTATGATCATTCGCTAAACAGCTCAAGTATCAGGATTCAAACTGACTTCCTTTGCTAAATTTCACCCAAAAATAATATTGATTCTTTTATATAACCACCCAAATCTTATGATTTATACCGGATCTTATACCGGATCTAGTACAGTGGTGTTCTAAGAAACACTTGATTTTTATGTCTTTTTTTTCGAATTCCAACAATTTTGTGGCAACATAAAATACAAAAACTCCAGTCAAAATAAAACATTGCGCTTTAGCTCCCATCAATCCAAAATTACAAATTCCTACTTACATTTTGTCGTCCTATAACTTTCCATAATGCATAAGTGTAGTGATTATAAAATGCAATAAAAATAAATCCCAAAAAACATAAATCAAACGTTTATTAAATATCGGATTTAATCAGTTGCGGATTATGAATGAATTTAAATTTAATATTTGAAAATTAATAAAAATTAATCATTTTGGACAGCAGATGGGAAATTTTTTGACTCTTTGAGCGAGATGTGAAAAAAAAGCAGAGGAAATTCCTTTCGAAGATTTATGAGAATTTTTGCTCTACTTCCTCCAAATCCCAAAAACGCGTATCTTTAATTGCTTTTTCATTTCTTCTTAATAAATTTAATTGAGCTAGCTTTAAAACCTAATACCTCCCTTCCATTGACTTATTTAAGTTTATCGTTTTATGGTACCATCATTGAAAAATCATTAAATGCATGTACACAAGTAGTTGAGCATGTTAGTGACAAATTGCTTCATATGCTTCAAGAATTTCAATTAACATTACATTTGAGTTATGGAAAGGAGGAAGCAATATAAGAAGATTGACCGTAAATGTGTACATATTAAAATTTATTGCAATCTTGTCAAGACAATATTATAAATGAATTTGATTTATTTCGCAATAATAGTGTGGAAGTATTTTAATTTATGTATAGACATACTCGACTATATGTGGGGTGAATGTTAAAAAAGGAATTTTCTTTCTCTAAAAGACTTAATAAAAATATCAAATGGCTGATTTTAAAATTAAGTGTTGTATTGCGAGGGCTAGAGACCCTTAAAATCTTGTTTTATGGAAAAGGGGTTTAGTAGTTATTCAGTTTGTGAAGATTTTTACTTGTAATTATGCATCGAACTTCAGTTTTTCAAAATTCTAGCTATTATTCTTTCTCATCTTTTGGAAATCGCTTCGAAAAATGTAAACAATGATTTTAAAATGATTGCAAAATTCTACCATTTAACTTTTAAAATTCAAGGTTTTATCTTGATAGGTGGTTGGTGCCACATTTTACGGCTTAGTTAATTCTATTAATCAAGGTTTACGTTTAAATTGAGTTTAAAATTCACAAATGAAAATTTGAGGTGGAGAATAAAAAATGGCGGGAAAACTTTGTAAAATCGAATTCAAAACTTTTTAATTTTAACAGTTTTTTTGTGATTCTAAAAGCAAAAGTCAAAGATACCCAAAGAAAGTCTTACGGAACCAGTATTTTATATCCCCTATACCATCTCAATTCCACAAAATATCATCACTTCCGAATCAACGGTATCAAAAGAAATAAAAGATAATAAGAGCAAAAAAAGGAAAGGTCAATGGATAGCTATAACAAGTACGTAGATATAAAAAGCAAATCCTATTTTCAAGTGGAAAGAAACTCAAATAGAATAAATTACGGATATATAAAGACCGATTCACTACATAGAGCAATAGGAAAGTGAAAAAAATCTCGGGTTGGTTGTTAATTAATGCTGTATGCAACGAGAATAGCAGACAAAAAGAGATTTCTTGCCGCTTTTTCGTACCTTTATTATAATTCAACTGGCATTCGCAAATTTTCTACTCACTTTTCTGCTTCATTCTCAGTTCTTTATTTAATTCGTAATGTAGAGCATTGCATCCTCCAGTTCCGATATGAGAACTCTTCATTAAGTGTGGAAAATGAAATTAAAAAAAAGTTTATTGATGCTTCATGTGGAGTGAGAGGAGAGCAATGGTTCACGTCATAGAAAAGAGAAGCAAAAAAAAAAATCATGGCTGAAATTCCATTAGTTCTTCATCCGTCCATTTCCTCTTTTTATTCTACAAAGCACAGCATAATTTCTGCTTTTTTGTATTTGTTTGATTGATTTTTTTTTTTCCTCATCCGATGGATATCTAGATTGAGAAATCTGTGGCATGAAGAGAAAGAGAATGAGAGGATATAAGAAGATAGTAAAGCTCTCAATAATCTTTCTAGTCACAATTAATGCTTGGAAATAATTAACGAGATTTTACTTATTTTTTTCTTGCGTTTAATGAACTTTTTGGGTTAAGTGCTTGGATGACAAATGAGAATGTTGGTGGAAATGACTTGCTGGGTTACCAAATAGGTGTTGACATGAATTCTTCACATCCTTTTAAATATTGTAGTTGTTTCTAGTAAGTTAAAATCAATAATTCATAACACATGAAGGTTTTAGCGACATTTTACTATGTTGCGGACTGAAAAGTTTAAGAGGAACCATTTTCTCTAACAAAGATCTGAGGCAACAATTTAAAAAGCTATCGATTTCGGTTCTAAATCATATTGGATTCAAGAATGTCTTAGTTTAATACTTGGATCTTTAAGTTGAGGTCCTATTACCCTAGTCCCAGTTAATTTTTGTTTTTAACCTCAAAGTCATCGATTTTTTGATTCTTGATCACCCAAGCTATGGTACGCCAACGAGTCCTTATTTTCGATATTGAATTTTTTTGGGACCTTATTTTCGAGCATAAGTTCAAATTTTTTTCACACGTTAAATTATTAATGTCTAATATCTCTAATTAATAGTTTAAATATTTGTTTTTCATCATCAAAATGTTAAACGAATCCACTCAAATGTAATGAATCATTACTGATTTACTAAACAATTAGTGCAAGTGAATTAATAACATTTTTATTTCCAATGTAAACAACAAAAAAAATTTATAATATTTTTCAAAAAAAAGCATTTTAAACTAATGTTTGCTGCATTTATCACCGATTAGACGATTAAATTAGTGTTAAAAGACATAGTAGAATGATTTAATTCTGTAATCATAAGTAAATTAAGTCAAAAATTGCGAAAAATTGAAATTTTCATAAAAAAAAGTTTTTCGAAATTGCGAAATTTTGTTCGAAAAACATTCGAAACGAGTTTGAATTTATTTCGAATCAACGTTGACAACGTCTCTTGGCACATCATAGCACCCAAGGTATCCTTTCAAACCCCTGGAATCAAAACTCACATCTTACTAAGTGCCAATTTTCAACTAAAAACGAAGAAGCTTATCAAAACAGTAGATCAGCAATTATGATAAGTTCTTGACTCAAATCACATAAAACTGATAACTTGTACCTAATTTGAAAAAACTTGAAAAGAGCTAAAAAAGTGTTCATATCAAGCACAAAAAAATCTTAGCCTGATAACATCAACAAACAAGTTCAATAACCTTAATCCATGACATAAAATTTAATAGGCAAAATAACAATAAAATGACGAAATAAATTAACAAGCAAGCACGGCCAGCACCAATAGAGAATAAATGGAAATAAAATTTTAATTTCAAAAAATTTTCATCCAACACAAAATGATTTTGTGCGATGAAGTTACGTAAAAAATATATATTCTTTTTTTTTGGGTGAGTGGGAAGTCAATCTTAATTGAATAATGGACTGTTACTCGATCTTATATTTATTTACAGTGAATATGAAGTCCATACACAGTCCCATATGAACATATGTATCACTTTTAAATAGCCACGAATAAGCTTAATTAATTTAATTTAGGTTTTTACGATCTCTTGCTGGATTGCTGGATTTTTTTTTGACATAATTTCATTTCATTGTATAAGTTCTGATTTGGACTGTTCCATTATTAAAACAGACTCAAAATTATGCAAGGAATTCGGTAATAAAAATTAAATGCGAGACGGTGAGTTATAAAATATTTACATTAGATTTTCATGCTTGATATAAAAAAAATTGTCGCATGCTATTTCGACGTCAGATTTATTAGCAATCCTCGTACATGTTTACTCTCCGTGATTTTTTGTCATTAAGGCAATAAAAAATTGAAAACTCGAAATTGTATTTCGAAAAATTAATTAGGGGTCGTTCGAAAATGACGTCAAAGCTTATTTTGGAGAGTATGCAGGATTTCATTTTATTGCCACCCTAAATACGCAACTAATATAAAAGTTTGAACTGTTAGGCTAGAAATGGAAGTTTTTAAGACTCAAGCTTAGCCTCAAAATTTATCGACTCACAAAAAATTAAACTTTTGATGGACGTCATTAATGAACAAACCCCAAAAGCGACTAATTAAATAAATCTTGTAGTTCCTTACGTTCTTATTTTCGCATTTCATTCATCTTCAAATCAAAAACATGAGGACATATTGATTGGAGTGTATTTTTGTGACTGCAAGCAGTGAGAATTTACTCAGCATACACAAATACAGCACAAAAATCGGAGTAGACTAATACATGCTTAAAAGAGGCGTGGCTTCAAGCATGTCCATTACAAATCGTAATGCACATATACATTAACAATTTCCTCTCTGTAACAACTGGAATGAAGCATGTAGAATGAGTAAAAAAGTGAATTTAATCTTCTGTCTTTTCTTTCATTCACCACAGAAATCGGTGTTTGATTAGAATATAATGAATTTCATTTTGAATCGTGATCATTAATAATAGCTACAACTACTTACTTTTTCTTCATAGCTTCTTCTACTTACATGAATGATGTTACTGGATGTTTCTGATTTTTGATTTTTCTTTTCTTTTTCATTATAATTTGCGTAATTTAATGCTTCATTTTGATTGACATTCCCTACATTTGCTCATCTACTTAAAAATTAATCTAATTTTGTTTCTTGTTTTTTTCTGTACAGATGTAAATTTTTTGCCACTGCACTAATGTGACATAAAGGTGTTGTATTACAAGCCACAATTGTATTTTGTGTTTTAGTCTTGTTCCGAAATCATGCTCACAGGCACATGCTATTTAGTAACAAATCGAAGTTCCGAGATGGGAAATACATAAGAGAGAGGGACAATTGGATTATTGGTGATTTGTAATGAGATGCCCAATTTATGTTTTTGTATGTTAAATTATTTGATTGTTGATGAACGAGAGAGATGTTGATGGTTTAAAATGTTTTAAGGGCAAGTTTGGAAGGGGTTTGACTTTGAAACTGATTATTTGAGGATTTCAATTTGATGATTTTTTTTTTGATAAATTTGATGCCTTTTATTAAGAATTTAAATTGAATTTTTGAGGCCATTTGTTAGAATTTCTTTAAATTTTTCGATTATATATTGCAAATGAGAATTTACAACGCAGTATTTTTACAACTTTTTATTTCAAAATTTTCCCGTGAAATTCAAAAACTAGTTCAAATTTTTGAAAACCGTTAAGAAATTTTATTAAAAGCTATTCAAGTCATAACAATAATTAGACACCTCATGAGCCAATTAGTGAATAATCCATAAATCCACAAAATCAAGAAAAAAAAAATTCCACAACTTTATTGCTTCTTTAATTGCGCGAAAAATCACACAACAAAAATCAGCAATTAAAATTTTTTTATTTCGTTTCTAATGTGCTTGAGATTGTTTGCTTGTTCATACACATTTTTAAACAAATCCATCTTATCCTCAAAATAATTAATTTTGTAATGATTTTCCACTTGAAATTATATAAAATTAGAGGAGTATAAATAAGAAAGGATTAGATAAGATACCTATGACTCTTCACACCGGCTATAACAGGCCATTATCTTCAGTACTTAAATCAAAATAAAACAATCTTAAGATTGTTGAGTTTTTCACGTATTTTACGTCAATGTTATAAAAAATTTCTTCCACATTAGTTGTTGAGAAATAAAATTTCCTGATATCTCGAATAGCAGTGATTGCAGTCGATGATATATTTATGATATTTAATCAGCCATCGAGTATTAACAAATTGTACAACTTTTTATAAATAAGTAAAACTTTTTTTTCAATCGCGATATCGCTTATCAACAACCTTTTAAAATAACTTGTATTCATTCTTATGGCATTAAAGGGATCGTCCATTAATGACGTTTATTTTTTTCAAAATTTTGGATTTTTAAAAATAATATTCAAGTTGTTTTGAGGCTTAGTGTTTAGAGTACTGAGCTAGTAATCAAAAGGTGTATAAGTTCAAACCTTAGTTGAACTTTTTTATATGCTCAACTTTTTAAAAAATTATTTAATAAACATGTCAATAAGGTTTGAAGGAATGAAATACTATGGGTCCTCGATTTGAGTAGATTCGATTTGAATAGGATTTTTCTGGAACAAAACATACTCAAATCGAGGATTCCCAGTAGACTCAATTGGCTCTTTTAAACTTTACCTAAAATCCAAAAAAAATCTTCCAAATTAAGCACAAAAATAACATCTGATAAAACTGATGGTCATATTGCAGTTAATTCCTCCAAAAAAGTACTATAGAAAGAACAAAGAAATTTTTTGTTAATTTCAACGATTATTTTACCAATTTATCCATCAATAATAAACATTTGACCCGCATACATCCAACTGACTTATTTTTTAAAACATTAAAAAGCAACATGAGCAATAATGAAGAGGAGGAAAAAAACAAAAGATGAGTCAACATGATCGAGACTTTTCATGGAAACAACAAAAGTTGAAATGAAATTATTTAATTAATTGAAATCACACAGTGAGATTGTGTTGTGTTGTGTTGTTTTTTTGGAGAGTGATAGCCTGCGATTGTTAATAGAATAAATGAATGATTTTTTATGCTTTGTCACCGCCAGCTTGTTGCCTTCTCCTAAGATTTTCTTTTTTTGCTTCTTAATTAAGAGCAATTGATTAATTAAAGCAAATATAAAAAGCGGAATTAACGACTAAAAAAATTGAAATTTTATCCACAAATGAGAAAAAGATGGAAATCTTTAACAATGTCGGAACGTAAATGGATAGTAGATTGAGCTGCAAAAGGGAATCAAATGTGTAGAGGGGACGAATTGAAATTAAATTGGAGATTTTTTTTTTCGAAATCATTTGAGGCAACATTTTATTATTTGTTTGAAGTAAAATTAAAAAGTTTAAATTGACTGATAGATGAATCTATAAAATAGAATTCAGATTGTTGGATTAGAACCCATAAACCTTGAAAACCCTAAAATTTGAAAAATGTCAAACAATCATAAAATAGTATGATTAATATTGAAAACAAAATAAACTCAACAAAAAATTTATAGGTTCAAATCCTACAATTGGTGAAATTGTTGCTCTCACATTCTTCAAGAAACTCAAAACCTTTTTTTTATTGAAAAATTTAGCAATTTTCAATCCTAATTCAGTAGTCAAGCACTATTCCACGGTCCATTACGTACTGCAAGCCATAAAACTTTAAGTAAACATTTTTCAGATTAGTACTAAACATTTGAAGGGGATTTTTGCCGCAACTGATAACAATTCAATCGCTAATTAACCCAAAATCATTCCCATTAATTTTAAAAGAGTCACCAAAAATTATAAATACCTGATCATGCATTAGGAGTGCCTTTAGAGCAGAGAATATCTTTCAATTACTTTTAATCTCTTTAAAGTTAATTGCCTAGATATTGTGGCTGGATAAAGGCTTCTTTTATGGATCAAGCTATCATTTATGACACCTAATTCCACTATAATTAGACATCAATTCCATTACTTGTTATCAGTGCCAACTGGAAAAATTTATATTTTTTTTATTGAATGTCGATAGGATAAATCCGTATCTTATCTCTGTTTTTATTTTCCCCAAAAAAAAAAATATTTTTTAACGAACCAAAAAGAATTAATACCAAAAGGAATAATAATGATGATATTGAGTCAATTAGCTTATGTGACATATATATCATTAAGATTATGAACGTTTCACAAATGTGATTTTTTCGCAATAAAATGTCAGTTGAGGGATGAGTAACAAAAGTTTGGTGGTTATGGATAGGACGCATTACTGGTTCTTTTATGAATGGTTTTTAAGATGATTGCTTGGGGGTCGTTCACTTTTTACGTTACCAGAAAAAACTACTTTTTTCACCCCCCTCCCCCCTTGTTACAATATGTTACAACTCACAACCCCCCCCCCCCTTCCCGAAAGTTCATAATTTATTTTATCATTAAAAAGATAGAAAATTTAAAAAAATGTTTTTGGTGTTAATTTGTAAAAAATTGTTTTCCTTAAACTTTTATTTAAAAGACAGACGACAGTAAGAACGTTACATACTTCTTGACCCCCCCCCCCCCCCCTCCCCTATGTTACATTTTGTTACAATTTTTTCAATTTTTCTGTATTCATTAAAGTTGTGAACAAAAGCCTTAAAATTCGACGTCTTATAACGTGTCAAAGCTCACAGCTAGAAGTCATTGCCATCAAACCAAGAAGTGAAGGTTCAAATCCTATTAAAAAATTGTTGCTTGATTCAAGAGGCTATTCACTTATTACTTACTTACTTTACTTCCTTGGCTAAGGCGCACGTGGGCCCATTGCCACATTCAGAGTTTGTGTAAAACTGGCTCTATCCTTAGACACCTTCTACAGATAGAGCCACTTTCACTTATTAATCGTATTAATTAAACGATCCACAACTAAAAAGACCAAAATGCCTCACAAGAAGTTGCAAAAATCCTGTTGAAAAAGTGAATCAGAAAACGGTGCCAATATGTGTACTGACATTGAAACGACTAGAATTTAATGGTAACAATTTTCTCGTGGGTATATTGTTACAATCAAGGATATTTGTTGACATTTTACAATGTTTATTGTAGTGCATCACGCATTCAAAAGTGCACACATAAGGGTCGATCATGAAGAAGCAGCATGTGAGCAATCTTCATTTCTGGTGTCGGAACCTGCGGGGAGGGTATAAATATGATTATTATTTACATTTTCTATTTTCAAATAATAAAAATATTACTTCACATGAGGAGGAATTGGCTGTTCTCAAGGGAAACATAAATTCACAAGGAATTGAATAAATATTGAGAGATGAGTAAAAAAAATTCTGTGCATTATAATAAATGAGATGCCATAAATTTCTCTATTAAGATTCAAGATTATTCAATTAATGAAAAATATTTTTTATGGATTTCTTAATTCTTTTAAATTGAACGCGATATGACGATTTATTGTGCAAAGGAACAACTTTTTTTGTGTGCTTGAGTGTAAGAAGAAGATAAGCATTCGTAACAAATCAAATTGCTATCAAAGCAATTAACAGCTATGATTTAAAAAAAAAATAACGCTATAACGAAAAGGAATTAATTTTTTGGTAATGAAAAATAACTCAAGTGCGATAAGATACGCGAGGCTAAAAAAATTATCTTTTCGAAAAGAAGTTATAATTAGAAATCAAATAATGTGCCTCGTAAAGACTCACACTTATCTCTTTTTCCAGTCAAATATTTATTATAGGTCCCAACAATTAACTTAATTTGCCAAAATAAAGCTTTGCAATGGCTTAATGGCAATAATAATAAAGATTTAATTGAATTTTTGTGATATAGACAATATATTGGAGATATTAATGGGCTTTGTTGATAACAGACTAATATGAGCTTTATTTTATTGGATGTTGTATATTTTCCTTTATTTTGAGCGGGATTTTTGGAGCACTTTAGATTAGAATAGACTCTTTGTGATCTTAAAATGTTTTTTGCACACTAGCTGCTAGTTTATAAATTCTTATTCTCCAATTATTAAATTCTAACCTCAATTATTTAAAAATGATTTGAAATTTATGAAAAAAATTAAAAATTACCTCAAATATTCAATTTTGTCAATTTTCAAATTTTTTTTTAAATTTAACCTCAAATTTTTAAAATCCTTATTTTTTTAACCTCAATTTTTTGAATTATTGCCAAAAAATTCAAAAACGTGTGACTTCAAAATATCTTTAAAATTTCAAAATAAGGTCAATAAAATCACTAAGAACACACTTCATTAATAATCTGGGAGACCTCAAATATTAATCCCAATATTTTGCAGTCAATATGGACCATCTATACCTCACCCACAATTATTTCCTTTGATCAATGCCGAAGAAAATAGAAGAAACAGATTTATGAAGTAAACAAGACGAGAGAATTTTTTTCCTTTAGCGTCGATACCGCAATGTATGAATCCATGCAATGTGTAAAAGATATGTTTTGAAAATGTCATGTATACAGGCAAGAGCGAAGCGCCAAACGCAGAAGGGAAATTATGGAAAAAAATCCTTATGGAAAATCTCACTCACTTTTTCATATCCACCAGAATGAGGAAAATAAGAGGAAGTAGAAAATAAAAAATCTGGAAACAAAACCACGCCTTTGAATCTGAAAACGTCACCAATACAATAAAAGAAAAAAAAGATTGGGTAAAATCTATTGCTGAGAGTGCTTCACCAATACAACAATAAAAATGAACAGTAGACAGAAGTGAATGAATAAATCTAACAACTGTACACAAAGCAATCCATACACGACTCAGTCTCATTCACATACACATCAAATCGAGAAGCAATCTGTTTTGCTGGATTTTCTATAGATTTTCTGGCGATTTTCTCGTTGACTTGACGTTGGAGTACTTTCTCAATATTTTTTGTTTGTGCTTTTTAGAACACAATATACTGTCAATTCGTATAGTTACGGGTTTTTGGACTCTCAGCAGAAAATTCCTATATTTTTTTCGGTATCCTTTTTTTACGTCCAAAATATATAGGCTTCCAGTGCCAAAAAAACAAGTGTACCGAAACATGAGGATTAGCATTTTCATGTGACATTATATTAGCGTAGTATTGTGATTTAATCATCAGAATCAATCGGAATCTCAAATCGTAAAGACGCATTTCCGTGCTACTCTCTGTCTTTGTTTTTCTGTGTGTGACATATGTATCTAGTGATAATATGATTTAAAATAAAATATATTAAATTGTGTAAAGTGCAAAAAAAATAAATAAAATATTAAAAATAATAAAAAGGATAAAGTAATGGAAGCATCAGAAACCTTGACGCACCTTCCATTAGATTTTAGTGTGACAATGATGAATAATATAAAAATTAAGAGTGAATTAACAAAACACGAATTAAACAATAATAATCCAAGTGTCAATATGATTTTTCAACAAAATAGTCAACAATCCTCAAGTGCGTTTAAAGTTGTTACACCGAGGAAATCCGACGGTAAGTTAGAATTTCCATTCTACATCGCATCGAGTGATCATGTTGTGTATGAACAAATTGTGGATATAGAGTTTCATAGCTAATAGAGAAACTTGATATGTGCATCAATTATGGATATGAACGATTACAACAAAATTTTTAATTGATTGGATTAATGAATTCGTTGAAAAATAGATCGAAATTGTATGTTACAAAAAAATTTCTAAGAAACACCTCGTGACAGTGATCATCCCTGACTATCTAATTGACGGAAATTTTTCTTTAAATTTGTTACCCAAATTAAGTTAATCAAAGATGATTTTCTGAAAATAAAGAGCATGTCTTGATTCGCTTAATGAATGAAGAGAGAAGTTTAATTTAAAGCTGTACATACATATATCCAGTTCAGTGATTCTCAGAAGCAAATTTAATGAATAAATCGTTTTTTATAAGGTTACGCGTCAAGTCACGATAAGATTTAGAAGATTTCATAAAGCAAAGACAATGAAAATGAAAGCGCAATGTGCTTTTGAAGACGAGCAAAAAAAAATTAAATCTGCGACTCAAGTTGTTATGTTCACATGGCAATGGAAAGACGCATGAAGCATATGTAGATGTTTCTCAATTGATTTAAATCCGTTTGAATTTTTTGTCGTTTTCATTATATTGCCGATGATGTCATCTTTGTAAGAAAGAGATAGTCATCATGTTGCTAATAAAAACTGATAACTTCAACATTGCCATATTCGATGTTTACTTAATTTAGATTAATATACATTGCCATCAGCATCGCAGATGTCTTTCTCAATTATGCTTTATATCGGTATATAACAATTTTTCTCCTCCTCCTCAACTCACTGTTTGTCGTTGCTTCAAACTTTTTTTTTATGATGATAATATGAACAAATTAAAATACAATATGTGAAACAAACCATGCTGGGCTACAAATAATTAAAAATATCATCATCAAGATTTTTTTTTGTGAATGAAAAATGTTTTCTTTTTTTGTAAAAAAATAAATAAAAATTTAAAAGGAGCTAAAAGTTTAACGAAGAATTTGTTCAAAGGGTGGGTACTCATGGGTGTTTTAAAGAAAATTTTTATAAGATTCAAAATTGATTTTTAAGGGTCTATACCCTAATTATAATTCAATCTTTCTAAGAGTATCTACAGCATAATATTGAGAAAATGATTATATTGGCTTATTTTGGGCTCGTATCTTTAATATAATATGAGGATGTTGCTAAAGTTAAAAAGTAATTAAGCTAGTATTTTAACTGATGTTTACTAGATTGTTAAGTTCCTATTGATTTAAGCTTCTATCAACTAAAAAAATGCTGAAAAAATTTAAAATATTTGTTTAAAAACTTGACATCCTCAAAATTATCCAACAGCCTTTTAAAACCTTTTGTCAACTCTTATTTAAGCTTAATGGACAAAGTTCAGAATTTTTCAATAATAATTAAAACCTTAAAAAGTAAAATTTAATCTTTTCCCCTCTTAGTCCTTTCCCAAGAATTCCCAAGAAAATCCTTGCCAAAAATTAATTCAAAATACTTGAATCAGTTTCCGGAATAACGAACATCCAACTCTCTGATTCATAAGCCTAAATTCGTTATTTTCATCTTCTTTATAATCATCTTTTATCTTCCTTCTTGAGATCAGATAAAATTAAATTTCTTCAAAAATCAGTTTGTTTATTTTGTTGCTCTCAATTGCTTTGGCATTTCATAGCGACAGTTATGACAAGTTACAGACAATAAAAAAATTGATTGACTTCAAATAATTATCTGCGATAATGATAAATAGCATGGCGCCTGGGGATGTGAGGGTTTGTATTTTTGGCATTTGATTAGATGGGTATTTGTGAGATAATAATTATTGTTGGGTTAATAAGTTTAAAGTTCCATTTATTATGGTGTTGTGACTTAACTTTTTCAAATGTTAAATGTAGGAATTTTATTCCATTTTAAACTTACAATGAGTAATTACGAATAAAGATTAGCCTAAGATTGAGTTTTGACAAGACACAACATAAATTTTAAGCTGTTCCGCAATTTTAACAATAATTTTGCAAAGTTGATCTATTAAAACCCAAGCATTTCTCACAATAATACCAACCCTTGAAAAAGGAAAAAGAAAAATATCCAAAAAATAAAATTTAAACATTTTTCATGAATCATAAAAATTAGCAAATATCAAGCTAGTGAGTGAGAAAGATTGAGTGAGTAAGAGAGCAGTGAACAAATTATTTCCGAAACATATTTAACACTTGTTCACAGATCTCGTGGAACATTTAATGATGCTACGACACCATAATGTATGTTTATATACACATCTACTTACATCTATATTGATCAACATCATATTTTAACCGGATGTTCGCCAACTAGCAATGAACTTGTTAATTAATTGAGAAGAACAAAAGTTCAATTTTTTTATCTTTAAATATCAAACAAAATTATTATTATTATTGAGTATGAATCACTCTCATTTTTAGATCTCTGATATATTTTTAGTAGCAATGTATGATTAATCAATTTGATTCTGGCAATTGCTATTGAACTATGAACCTTTTAAATCTGAGCTGTAAACTTTCTTCATTCCGCTCTTTTTTTTCGTGCGTGAGAAAAACGACATCGGATGAAAGCGAAAATTACTTGCTACATCTATCAAAAAAGATAGGCAGAATAAGAGGAAATATTTGTCAAGATACAAAGCATGAATCACTCGAGTAAATTAGAATAATAAATTGCACTCATTTAACATTCAATTTTTCGTACAAATTATAGGCACAGTGAATGGGATTTCACCGCTACTTTTTAATGCTGGCTTAGTTAGTCATTATCGCCGTTATCTTAATCCCGTAGATCCTCGAATGCTCGTAACAAATGGCACATCCACAGAACTCAATAAATCATTTTGTAAAGGTGAGAAAAAAATAACAAAAAATGTAAATAAAAAAAATCATATCGTTTATAAACTCTCTTTATAAGTTTATAAGCAGTGCTCCAAGTAATTCTATTGATTATTTAATATTTTAAAAGTCAAGCCCAATGACCCATAAAATCAATCAAGCTTTAAGTGCAATAAAAATCATTGCTTATCAATATATAAAAAACTCTTTTTTTCGATTTCACACATTAAATTGTGTATTCGATCATTTCTGATTGTAAAGATTGAATTTTTTTTTCGTTTTCTTCTTATTCGTCGTTACTGTTGACATATTAATCATACCACATACGCTTATATGTTTTCTTAGATTACTCACGATTTTAGAGGTTTTTGTTGGAGCAATCCCGATTAGAGCTAATTTATAAGTTCTGAATTAGTTTCAGTTTGTTTTTATGCAATGAATTGTTATTACATTTTGATTTGTTTTTATAGTATTTTAAAAATCTTTTCGTTGTTTCTTATAAATTAGACTTTAATCTAAGTTTCTACTATAATCTTTGAATTCGAATCACTTTAGTGTGTTTGTTGAGATTTTGTTAATTTTTACATGCCGAAACTTTAAAATTTATAAAAAATTGAAAAAATTCCAATTTTGAATTTCAAAATATTTGTACAATTAAAAAATCTTTGAATCTTGTAATTTCATTTTAATAATTTTGAAACGATGAATATTTAGGGTTTCAAGCAACTATTTGAGGAGAATCTACGTTCACGAGAGTTTGATTCTATGCAACACAATTAAATCCCTCACTTTATCGATATCGACTCATTCTTCGAAGAAAAATCTCGAATCACCAAGAACCTCTACAACATCTCGCGCGAACATTCTTTTAACTGATTTTGATCATCATATGTACATTTCCATAAAATAACATTTTCTAGTCAGCATAACACTCCAGCATCTGATTGCAATTATATTTAATTATAAATGTAAACATTTTCCCGTTCATTTCGTCACATTATGAAGTGTAAAAAATTATTATAACTAGTGATTTGTAATGTGCGTTATTGCTTGTTATATATTGAACCATATGTAATTCCATATTTCAATTATTTTTAGAGGAAAGAAAATCTAGTGAAGGAAAATGTATTTTGCTTCATTCATAAAAATCGTTGTTAAAGAGTTCTGTGAGGAAGTAATCAATTGAATCAATATATTGATGATTTCCGATCTCATTCAGTAATTAATATATAATATTTTCATGAGCGATTGGAGGTTTTTGGCACTTTGTAAGTTGTCTAAAAAAGAACTCAAATATTTTATCAGAATAATTTAGATTTTTTTTATGATATATTGGAATTGGAAAGAAATCAGAGCATATGGAAGCCATAAAATTATATAAATAATATGCGCTGTATATCTTATCCAAATATTTTTTACCACTACGATAATGAGCTTACTGATAGATATTCCAGTATTCATTCGAAATTTTCATTTCATAAAAAAATTGTTTGCATACAGAAATCATATCTAAGATGTCATAAATTATCCACAAAAAAAAAATATTGTATGACTTACATAACGGCTTTAATAGTTCTACAAATGTTTTATATTTTTGACAACATTTTTTTCGAGTTATTGCGATTAGTTTAATGCCATTGAATTTCTGGGTGCTTATTTTTGTTGGTTTTGAGTTTATTTTAGTAGATTTTAGGCTTGAAATAAGCAGTGATGTTCTAGAATCGCGATTTTACACAAAGTAAAAAATATTGGAATATTAAAATCTGATTTGCCGCTTTTCACTCATATTTTCTGAGAATAGAAGCTGTAACTTAAGAGGTTACTTAATATTGACTAATATTTGAAGAAAAAAAGTTAATTTGCATCTATTTTAGCTGATCCAGAACTTAAAAAGCTGGAAAAGTGTTCTTACTGGATCTTGAATCAGAAAAATCTCTACATTGGTGATTTAAAATAATAAAAGATGACACAAAAGGTTCATAACTCCCAAAAATGATTGAATTTTCAATTAACTTAATGTTAATGTTTCAAACAGCCCAAAAATCAACACCTTTCAAAATAACTTTTGAAAAACACTCCATTATGCATACAGGTGGTGCACATTTCTCAAAAAATAATCAAAACAAAATGCAACAACCCACTACATTTATAAAAAGAAAAAAAAAATGTCACGGCAGTCAGAATAGTAGGGCAAAAATATTCATCATTATTTCACCCAGTTGATTGAATAAAAATTCCGAAATAAAAGTAAAAGAGAGAATGAAACATAATGAACCATAAGACACCGTAAATAATCAGAATGAACAATGTTTCAACTCTAGGATTATCCCAACTGCAATCAAAAACAACATTCAATATTTATTTTTCATTCCCTTGTACCACTTTGTAAAATGAATATTATCCCTGAAATGAACAAGGAGTAAATGTATGTGTAAGTGCCTTGATAATAAAAAATAATAATTGTTGCAATAATAACAATAACAACATAGGGGTTGGAAAAAATCTCCGTGAATATTATGGATTGTGTGAAAAAACAGAGACTTAATCCACCCGAGGCTTGACAAGTGTAAAAAGTTTTGCTATATTTATATTCTTTTGGTTTTAAAAATGCTACATTACTTGGTTCACCCTTAATTTGTTTTTCCTCTTCTCCTCTTTGTTTGCCATTCTACATGCTAAAATACCCAAAATGAGAAGAAATCCTATTTAAACTTTTTCATTATTCCTACCTTCGACAGATGAAATAAAATTCGGTGTAAATCGTTTGATGGAGAAGCCAGAGTCAGAGGATGAGGATATAGGTGGAATTTATCGAGCAAAATCTCTCATTTCATGTGATTCACCTTCTAATTTAAGTGTTACACGAACAAAATCAAGATCAAGAAGTCGATCGAGGAGTCAGTCACACTCACGGAGCAGATCAAATTCATCATCATCGGAATTAGAAGTCGATTCACCGCCACCACCTAGAATTACGCATTCACCGCTAACCGACATTCCACATGTAAGAGGTTTTAATACAGAATTACAAGTGTTATGATATTTTTGATTGAGAGACTGGGTGGGGAACTGGAAGTTTTTAATCTGTAAAGTTTGACTTTGTTTGGATTTAAGGTTCTTGAGTGCGGCTTGAATCTTAAAGATTCTCTCATACCTTATTGGAAATAAAATAAGCAGAACCTTATTGATTTTTTTTTTTTTCATTTCTCACATCCCCCAAATCTTATCAATAAATGTCATAAAAATCCAATAACAAATGATTACCATCAATAATTCCATGTGTAAAAATCTTTCTCTTGACGCAACAGACGAAAAAATCAGAATCATTTTCTATGTCAGCATTACTACGTGATGATCAACCGAAAATATCAAAATCACCAGCATCTAGTAACAATTCATTCGAAAACATAAGGTTAGTTGTTGTCAATCAAATAATTCTTATATATACAGCAGAATGACTTTATTATCAATCAATTTTCGTATCTCAAAACTTCATATGTAGACCATCATATCCACATATTTATGAACAGAACGTACTATCGAGGCCTTTGTTTCATCCATTTCCATTATTTGCTATGTTGCAACAGCAAGGACAACAGCAACAGCAAAATTCATCATTACCAAGGTAAATAGATGATTGATTTTAATCTGTTCATGGACAAAAGTCATTTCTATCAATATTTCTCTCTTTATAAATGACTCATTAGTTATCATACTCCATCGCCGGAAGACATTTTAAGATTTCGTCACTTAATGCAACAGAATAACAATTCTAATCAACCATCAACGAATGCACATTTGGGTTTTTCACATCCTCACTATCCACATCATCATTTATTTATGAGATCGGGTATCATGGGATCAATAGGAGATGTCTATTCGTGTATAAAATGTGAAAAGATGTTTAGTACACCGCATGGACTTGAGGTGCATGCACGGAGATCACACAATGGAAAACGGTAAATGGGGAAAAAAGAAAATTTTATTTGTAGCATAAATCAAGCTTTCTTCATTCGATGTTTTACTTATTTTGACTTTATTCCTTCTTTCATGCTCTTCATATCATCTGTGCTCCTCGTCAATTCATGTTTGCAGACCGTAAGTAATAAATTGAAATAATTTAAAATTTAAAGCACTGGTCAGAAAATGCTCAACTGCTTATCTGCGTTTTTTTCTGGCTAAAGCTTTAAGCATGTGTGTTGCATGAAACTTAACGATTCCGTTTCTCCTCAGTTATGCTTGTGAGCTCTGCAACAAAACCTTTGGTCATGAAATCAGCTTAAGTCAGCACAGGTGTGTATAACAATTGCAATTTGCAGAGCTACACAGACATAAATTGTTATTTATAAATTCTTAATCCTCTGTGTATGCTGTGCATGTAATTTTTTCTAATACTAAAGATCTTTTAATTATGTTACAGAGCTGTACATAATGTCGAGAAAGTTTTCGAATGTAAGCAATGTGGAAAGGCATTCAAGAGATCTAGCACTTTATCGACACACCTACTAATACATAGTGACACACGACCATATCCCTGCCAATTTTGCGGTAAGTTTGCAGCTTTAGTTGTAGTTGAGAATTTTTTGGTGATTCGGATCGAATTAGGAATTAAAATTAGGTTAAGTCTCTTTATTGGATCTAAACTTATCGAACATGGCCAAGGAAGGTTTAAAAATTTAAACATGATTGAAAGTCTTCCTCTAGATATTGACCTTTATTTGTGACAATAATTTAAATTAGAATCAAAAGTTGTTATTTCCTTGGACTTAGACAAATCACATAAAATATTAAAATTAGTTCTAAACTCCTGCAAAGTTCCTAATCCACCAAACTTTAAACCATTTCATGAGAAAAATCAATTAAATTATTTAATTTCTCATCCTTTTAACCCTTACAGGTAAACGCTTTCATCAAAAATCAGACATGAAGAAACACACATACATCCATACGGGTATGTATCGTCGTAATTAAATTTTATTTACAATTTTAATAAATTGCTATTTAATCTCACTTATATACGATATAAATTTCTTCTGCAAAACTCCATATAAGAGCTTCAATGAGCGCCTTTGTTCGCAATAATCAAGAAACCAATTAAAATCAATCTTGTCGACGTGTAAATATTTATTACGCCCCTATTTTCATTTAAACATTTTCTTTTCCCTCTGCTACTTCTAGCATTATCGTTTTGTTAAAAATTCTTCACTTGCCAGGATTTTTTTTTTATTTTATTTTATTTTAAAGGAAATTTATTCGAGTTTTATAAGCAATGGAATGATGATATAGAGTAAGGAGAGTCAAGAAGAAGGGTTGAGTAGAGAAAATTTTCTAATTTATAATGAGAAGAAATAAATTACATGATTTAAAATTTTTTAACACTAATTTGAAAATTTTCTCCTCTCTTGCTGCTTGTTATCATCATCATCATCCAACATCCAGCACCCCTTTAAAATTCTCCTTCTATATTGAAATTTTCTTTTTTTGAAACTTAGCTTCGGAAAATTAAATGCGAAAATAATGAATTCTTGCTTCCTTTTCACTATCAAGCTACAGCTGACTTTTTTTTTGTGAGATGTGTCGAGAATAAAAACTGATTCACTTGATTTATGACTATTAATTGAGAAAATATTTTCCATTATTTTGTAGAATTAAAATTTTGCTTCTTTAAGAGATTAGATTTCATTTATTGCTAGCTGCTATAGCTAGATGTTGGAAATAGTTTTTATATATAGGAATGTGGGTTTGTCATGGAGTGATTTGGATATGCTGAATTATTTAAAATAAAATTAGAGCTGCTATTTAGTTGCAATTTTCATTCACGTCATGAAAAACTTAAGTTTTTAATATTGTCAGATCTTGAAGAACTAGCAGCAATTAAAAACTTTTATGAACAAGAAAAATTCGTAAAAAATCATCAAGAACGAATTTTTTTGCCAGTAGTTTTAATTGAATTTTGAGCTCTCGTAAGTGGTCTTTTGATGTTAAACTTAAATCCACTTATTAAGTTACTTAGCCTTCAGAATCTTTTATAAAATGGCATTTGCTATAAAACAGAAAGAGTACTTTGATTTGGAATTAAAAGCCTCACTGTACACATAAGTACACATATCTCTGCCTGCCTGAGATTGCAAAGCATACACATGTCAATTTATGTGACTCACATACACATGAATGCTATAACAAAAATATTGTGTATTAATATATCTTGATTATTGTATGATGATAAACATAATAAATAAAATAAATTCTTTTTCTTTTTTTTTTGACTTTATGAAATATGTCGAGGCTATTTTGACTTGAAATGCAAATAACAAAGTTGAATGGAGCATTAAATTTTCGAAAACATATGTGCTTGTTTGATTTAATTATTCAAACTTGAAAAAAAAGAAGCTAAAAATGTGTTTATAAATCCACTCTTAGTTGTGCTGTACATATGAGTTGACATACCTATAAAATATTTTTATGAAAAATTCTGAGTTGGGAAATTTGTTGAGGAAACATTCTTTTGATGAGCATTTTTGGGTTCGAGATGCTCAAACCAGAAATTTATATTTGAGTATTCTCAAAAAACTTTTTGACAATTTTTTGGAATTTTTGAGAGGGGTGTGTGACTTTTTTGATTTGACAAAATTTTAAGAATTAGTAACACTCCCCTATCAAAAATTATAAACATTTGTCAAAATTTTTTTTGAAAACACAGTTCCTTGCTTCTCTTATAACTTAATAAATTAGTCAAAACACCCTTATAAAAAAACGTTACAATTTTTTTTAAAAAAACTGAGAGGGGTAAGTGACTGACTTTGAACAATTGAACATGAATTTTGTTACGAATTTATAATAGTCAAAAAAATCAATTCTCTCAAAATAAATAAATAAATAAAAAAGTCACACACCCCTCTCAAAAATTTTAAAACTTTGTTCATAAATGACGTCCAAAATTAATAAGGGGTTATTGATCATACAAAACTATTAAAAGTTATTAATTCGCGAATATTTTGAATTTCTTAAAAATGTTAAAATCACAAATTAAAAAATTTAACGGAAATAAGTTGCAAACTAGAAGAAAAAATTTCATCAGATTTCTCTTGAAGACTATGAACCTTAAACATCTCATAGATAATAAAGCAAGCAGACGCCATGAAAAACGAATAAAGTGAGAAAATCAAACCATATGTTCCAGTAACTGCTTCTTAAATGTTTGTTCATCATATAATATTAACTCGAATGACATTATGATTTTGTCTCATTCACAATCACGTTTTTATTATATTTTATACATCCAACAGCACACAAAGTTGCGATCGGATTTTATTCGCCTTCTCTCTTTGCCTTAATAATTACGTATACAATTTCATCTATAATTATTATTTTCTATAAGTCATATACAACACATAAATTGTATAATTTGTGCTAAATACTTTCCATTGAAAAGGGAAAGAAAAAAATTTAATTTATAATAATTGAACTTTGACAAATGTTTATCTTCTCGACAATCTGGGTGTAAAAATTTTCTGAATAATGTTTATGCATATTATGGGATATAACTT
This sequence comes from Chironomus riparius, assembly GCA_917627325.4. NCBI lineage: Eukaryota > Metazoa > Arthropoda > Insecta > Diptera > Chironomidae > Chironomus > Chironomus riparius. The sequence goes on from OU895877.1 coordinate 46,393,940, forward strand.
CCCCATGAGAGTTGCATGATTAAATGAAATGCTCAAAGCAATATTGCACGCTATTTAGACGCCGTATGTAATTATAAAAGCGGCATTTCCTTACGGTTATATTCACATTCCAACCTACTCGCCTCTGAGTTTGCACAAAAAATATATATTTATAAATTTGTTTTTTTTAAATCTAAAACTTCCTCAAAATTGATTTTTTTTGGGGGGGTTGAAAGTGAGAGTTGTTGCTATTCTTGAACAATCAATACCGCAACTAATGTAAACATAGAAAATCACATAGAAAATGTGTAAATTTATTCATCCTAAACTAACATGATTCTTACTCTTATTTACAGGTGAGAAACCCCATAAATGCCAGGTCTGTGGAAAGTCATTTAGCCAATCAAGTAATTTGATTACGCACAGCCGTAAACATACAGGTAAATAAAATAATTTTACAAAATTTTGCTATTTTGGAAATTGAAGAATGAGCGAATGATTAATTCCTAGTTGTCCCTTTAACAGGTTTCAAACCATTCAGTTGCGTAAGTATTTTAAAACTATACCTTAAAAATTTATTGCAAATCTAACAGCTATAATGCTTTGTTCCATACAGGATTTATGTCATAAATCATTTCAACGAAAAGTTGATTTACGTCGACACAAGGAAACACAACACACAGAACTTAGGCCACTTGTTAATTGAATGGGAAAATTTTCAATTTATATACAATTCTAATTCCACACTCACTATCTCTCTGCATATACATTTATTCGATGCTGCTGCTGCTGCTTTATGTCATTCCACAATGAACAATCAAAAAACAAAAATGATGACGACTTTTTTTTTAAGTTTCTTAAACAAATTTTATGGAATTCCTTTTACACTATGAACTATAGTAAATATGATACTCAGAAAATATGCATGAAAAATTAGGAATAACATTTTTTGAAATTTTTAATAAGACACACACGTTGATGTAGATAGTAAAAAATTTATGAATCAATTTTTATTTGATATTTTTTTTTTTTTGAAAAAAAAAATTGTGCAATTCCTTTATTATTTTTTAGAGGTAAATATTTTTATTTTTTGTTGAAACTGGGGGTGTTGGGTGTGATGGATTTTGAGTTTTTGGAAAGTTCTGGTTTAAGTTCTCTAGAAAATCGAGCGAATGATTAGTATTAGTGGATGAGATCAGTTCAATGTTCATATGTTTAAATCAAAAATCTCGTCAATGAACGACCTTAAACGCTCCCCTATGAAAGCTAAACTCCTCAACCCTAGTTGATCTATGATTTAATCACAAATCTATAAATTCCAAATTTTTTCAAAATTTTCACACCTAACCTCCCTCAAAAAAATTATATCTTCCTTTTAACTCTTTTAATTACTTTCGCTTAAATGTCGGCTGAGTGCAAAATCAATCATAGAAATTTAAATTCTCTTCAAAAGAATCTTTAAGATTTAATTTTGAAAAATGAAGAAAGAAAAAAAAATTATCGATGTTTTCAATAAAATTGCCAATAAAATGCAAATAAAATTTATTCAGTGACATGTAATGATCAAGTTCTATTCTTAAAATTAGAAGAAATATTAAATTGAAAAGATTTTAATCACATAAATGAAGATTTTATTGCCCATTAATTGTACATAACTAAAGAAATCATTAATGTGTAAAATACAACATGCAAAAAACGCTATTTCTGATAAAGAATTTTTTGATTAATTGTTAACTTTGTTCAATTGAATATCATCAGACACATAAATTTTCATACAGTATAATTAGAATTGGACTCATTGCATGCTACTGAAACAAAAAAAAAGAAATAAATTTAAAATGTTCGATAGCTTCGATGGTTTTCATTTGGGTGGGTTTGTTTAAAGTTTTGGACTGCGGGTAAGGTTGGGTTTTGACGATAAACTTTCAAATTAATAATTGAGATCTGATATGAAATCTTGAGAATCGAATCATGTGTTTACGAGTCTGTCAGGACTAGGAAAAGATCTAAGTGACCAAATGGATTGGCTAAAGATAACAAATGCAAACATATTGCTTCGAATCCCACCAGAGATAAATAACTATCAAGAATATAATCATATCTTTTTAAAAACTAGGTTTTTGGCACTATAAGATCCCGATTTCAAATATCCAAACTATCGACTAAGAATAAAGAGCAAATCAAGAATATTACAGATTTTAGAGGTTTAAAACAACCAGTCAGTTCAGAATTTTAAGTAGAAACATCCAATTGAAAAAAATGCATTAAAAATAAATAAAAGAGATGTTTTAACTTTCATGCATAAAATAAATAGTAAGAAGAAGATTTTTTTTAAAAAAATTGCATATTGGTGTACATAAAATTGCTAGAAAATTATTTACAATTAAAGTAAATACTAAAAGAAAATTCAATATGATCCTACCTATATCTTTAAATATATATATATATATTCTAGAAAATAATTGAATAATTAATTAATATTAAATAGATAACATATCTTGTATGTATATGTATTACAATTTGAACAAAAAACAGAATAAGAGAAAGAAAATTAACAAATAGAATCATTATTACAAAACAACATAAAATGAAATTTCAATTTTCACCTTTCACTATCCACGTTGAAAATGGAAGAGAAAAAAAAAACAAAAACCATTGTAAAGATAATTAAATATTTAAATTTTTTCAGAATAACCAAAAACACACACAAAAAATGCACATTCGTGATCAGAATAATAGTACTCTAGCTAGTATGAAATATCAGAGGAATCATTTTCCATAAAACATAAAAAAATAATTTTGGCTTTACTTTGCGCACTATGTTTAGAGTTGATATATATCCAGACTCATACAAGCTCACACATAAAATTTATATAAATATATATTCAGATAAAATTCTCAATGGATTGTTAAATTAATTATAAATTTTATTTTATATAGCTGTGTGCTTTTTTTTCAATATGGAGTGCTCTATATAAAAAAATATAAAACTGTTATTCTGCAACGTCCGTAGAGCTTCATGGCAAAATAGCAAAATTAAATTATTTTGAGAGTAATTTTACCTATGATGATACGGTATTTTATGGAGATTTTGTTGGGGATTTGTTGAAAATGGAATTGTTTATTCTCTACGCGATGAACGCGAGTCAACATAAAGGTTAATGATATTAAAATTAATTAAAATCATCTGAAATTAGGTTTGATACAGGGCAAACCTTTCTCTATCTCATCGTTGATTATTTATATAGTTTGTATTATTTTTTTATAGCAATTATCGCTAGGTGTCTATTTTTATGTTTATAGATTTCGAAATAGTTTTTGAGCTAATTAGTTTTGAGAGCATTTTATATGGGACTTTTTGGGAATTTTAATTGCAGCTTTTTCATAGTGTGCTTATTTTTGATAATATTGAATAATTTTAATTCATTATACCCCCCCCCCCCCCTCCCCCTCTTATATGGAGGTCCCTCAGTGTTCAAGTCGAGACAATTAAATCCAAAGAGGAATTGAACTTAAACCCCGCCAAAAACATGCTTAACACCATTGCTTGTCAAATAAAATGTCAAATCAGTAATCATGGTCCTTGCTTCACTCTGGATATAACCTTACGACTGTTCAATTAACATTATTGAATCGGGTCAAGCTTAAACAAACCTATTCAAAACTCCATAAAAAAAGCCCCATAACCTTGCTAAGCAACCACAATAAAGTCCACTTTCCAATACCTTCCCCGTTAAAGCTTAAAACTCTACAGGTACTGTATGATTTTATTTTTTATTTGCTTAACAATTTGAGTGCTTGTTATTTGTTTTATGATTTCTTCCTTTCACGATTATCATAAATTTCCGAAAAACAGAAAACAAAACATTAATACTTCCTACTTATCTAAATGGAAGTGAAGGCGCATATAGCAAGAGATTAAAGAGCGACTATATCCACAGCAATTAAAGTATATACTTTGTTTTTAACGGGCACACCCAGATTTTATTTATAATTGAGGGAATCATGAGAGATATTTATATGGAAAATGAACCTTATTAAATGTGACGCTAAAGTCATTAGCAATTCACTCCACGAAATATTACTGCATTTAAATAATGTGCCTCATGTGTCAGTCAACCTCACACTTCATATCACTGTGCTTCAATTTCCACGAGAATTTTTTTTTTATTTTGTTGGATATAAAAATGAAAATAACAACAAGCGAGCAGTTATCAACTTGAATTGACTCGAAAATGAATTTGTAGTGGAAATTAATGCATTAAATTAGATGTTAATTTAGAAAGTTTTCGGTTTAATTTCTCCTTTTTATATCCATTCATACATTGTATTATATTTTATTTCATTTAATGGATACATGCACGCTATTTCAAACGACATATGTGAATACATTCATGAATATAAGAGGACGTAAATTGGTCAAAATAAATCAACTTAATTTGTTCCTCCTGCTAAATATGTGTTGAAAAATTCGATACTGATACCGACTTAGTCATTATTTAATTAAGTACGATGAATTTTTCATTACAGTCTTTAGGAGACTGAGAAGTTATTAGAAAGATTCTTTTTTTGCGAATCTGTGGAGAATTCTTTGAAAATTGCTTTAATTTTAGGGGTTTTAAAGTGAATTTTCTAGAACTTTGCAATGAAGTGACTGTTCTGTGCCTCATGTCGAAAATGCTCTATTTCAGTGGAGTTAGAGATCAATTCTGTTGGGAATCGAACTCAAATCTTTACAAAATTGCTTGCAAATTTCCAGTTGCATTGCATAAGCACAAAGTCACTGAAACCAACTGTAGAATTGGTCGATTTGCCTACATTTGGCTTAAAATCGTAGATTTAGACACAACTTATAAATAGTTCAATATATTTGTAATTCACAGTTAAAAATGCACTAATTTACAGCACAGCATATCAAAAATATTCCGAATATTGAGAATCGCTAGTTTAAAAAAATCCTCACTCTCAAGTGAATTAAATTTATCTTCTTTCATTGCCATTCTATCTTCCTCAACATCATCCCTAAATACACTGCCTGTAATCGGAGAGGCAAAAAAAAGAAGAAGTTCAATTGAATTTCAATTGATTTTTAATTCCCAGTGCAAAGTGTAAGCCCCTATTTATATGTGTAAGTAAATTATTATCCATAACAAGAATAAGATCCTTCCCCTCGCAATGTAACTCACTTTAATTGTTATTATTGCACAAGTGAAGTAAATGGTGCAGAGCGGAAAGAATAAACAAAACATTTTGTCGTTTTGTTATTTTAAGACTTGCAAAGAGTTTGTTTTTTATTCGGTTCCTGAAAAGAAAACACAAAAATCTGTCGTAAAAAAATGCGTCAATTCCGCACCTGTTTTGATCATTCGATAAAATTAATGAGAAACTTTCTTGCTATTTGGGTTTGGAAAAGAATCATCTGCTATGAAATTGAATATAAATAAATAATTAAGTTATAATACGAAAATCATTTTCTTTTTTTTTTTGTTCCAACACATCCTTCAGATTTGTTAATTTTTGTCAAATTCGTCACAAAACATTGCAAAAACATAAAGGAATTGAGTGAAAAATGAATGTAAAGTGAACGCAAGCGTGAAATGATAGGGGTTGTTACAATTCACACTCATATCATCATCGTCATCATTTCGGATCCCTCAAAATCTTAATTTCTACGCAATATGTGTGATTGCTGCTTTTATTTTCGTATTCATGGTGCACACTAAGAGTTTTGTGAAAAAGGGTGATTTTTATTTTATTATCAAATTTTATTCGCTTGCTCTTTCATATGCTGCACTGTGAAATTACGTTTAAATAAATATTCAATTTTTATTTGATTCTTCACGCAATTTGTTTGTCTTACTGGATGTTGATTTAATTTTTTTGGATTATTTTTTTTAATCTTAAAATGTCCAATGCTAATGGATTTAAGAATGAAATCAAGAGAATGATGAATAAAAAGTTTTAAAATCAAAGTTTTGTTTTAAAACCTTGAAAATCGCGCTAAAATCTTAAAAAATCAAAAATTGCGCCAAAATTTTAAAATCCTAAATAACCTCAAAACAAATTTTACAGACCCCTCCAAACTTAAATTGCATTTCATCTCAAAAACTAGGCCATATCTATTCACGAATTAAACAAAATATTTCAATTTCCAAATTAAACATTAAAAACATTTTTGAAGAAGAGCAGATTCAAAATTCTAAATTGCTCATTTCATGCCAGACACATAGGAAAGTTAATAAAAATAGGGGTGCGTCGCACTTATAATAATCATAAGTAAGAGATAATTTCAAAATTGCTCTTCCTTCATCGAGTCTAAATTATATAAACTACCCTCAGCCTCAAATACATTATTTGACTTATAAGTGCTAATGCCATAAAAATTATTTCGAGGGTTTAATCTCAGTAGGTGGCATGATTTTTATTTCTGAACAATAGTCATGAGTTATTATCACAACAGAGATACTTACTTCTATATGCATGCCTTAGAATAAATTTATTGCTCATATTAATTTTTCCGTCACCTTCAACTGACTTTTTTTTGGAATCATCACGAATTTTTCATATTTTGATTTGACTTTATTTACAATTCGGAGATTTAGAATATTATGAGGAAATTATAATGAGTTATGTTTGAGATTGAATAGTTGTGATTAAAGTGTAACATATGCTTGATCCAATTCCTATGAAAATTCAAAATCTAAGACCTTAAAAATTTAATTCCTCAAAAAATTTATATTCAAGTCATCCTATGAATCTCAGTTGGAATTCCAAAAAAAAAAATCAAGATCAACCATTCATAAAAACATCAATGAAAATCAAATTCATCACAAAAGGATTTAACGAGCTTAAGCAACTCTAAATAAAGCAGATCTGGGAAAATTAGTCTCATTGATTTTCAAATCAACTTCTCTCAAATTAGCAATAATGTGAAAGAAATCACAAAATCTCTTTTTTTCATTTCCCTTTAGACTTCCACAAATCCATAAAGACAATTGCTGGCGTATGTGCCCTTTAATCACCGAAATACGTTACGAGACAGGAGCAATGAATTCAATCATTTTTCCTCCTTTTTGATTTGCCAAATTTGCGCCACGTGACTTAAGTTTTTTTTCTCAATTTTTTATATTTACCATGATTTAAACGTGTATGATTTCTGTGATGTTCCATTAAGGCATTGTCTGGTTACTTGAAACAAGCAACACGCACGTGCATCTAAAAATTATTCAAACCTTTTTCTTTCATAAATGATCTGGCAAATGTTTATGTGGCAAATTTAATATGGTTATAAATTATTTATGACTGACTTACTATGTAGCACTAGAATCATTTTGTCAAGTGCATCATTCCTACTCACACACGTTCATGAGATTTTTGTTAATTAAGATATCAATGAAATTATCATAGATTTCATAATTGAATTATTTTGAGATACTTTCCATGTTTTGCTGTACGGCTGCTGCTGTAAACAAGGAACAGAGGAATGGAAAAATCTTGCTGAAATGATTTTTGTTCCATTTCTCATTTTTAAAATCACCGAAAGATGAGAAAATTAAGTTAAAATGATGAATGAGTAGACAGAAAAAGTTTTGGTTTGTTATGCACAACATCTTAATTTCTTATGGTTATTGCCTTCTCATTTTTCTTTGGGTTTTAAAAGATTTTTCTGTTTGCTTATTTTTAAAAGTTTTTGCATAATTGAAGATGATTTTCTTTTTTTTGGCATTAGCATGAAGATGAAGATGTATGTATTCTATAAGGATCGAGAGTTTTTAAAGGAAGAGCAAATTGGTCGATGATGGATGTGATTACGAACCTGAAGAAAAGATTTTCAATATTTCTCTTCTAAATCTTGAGATTATATTTAATTTTTGAGGACATTTGCTGAGTGACATTCTGTTCATTGTGTAAAAAAAATTGTTATTTGTTTTGAATTCGTATTTAGAACTAACTTGATAAGATCTTAATTAATTCTTTGCAAGTTTCGAACAAGATACATAATCTACACAGATCTTGTTCGAAGTATTGAGAATATATCAACGATAATTTAATATTTAAATCAATTACATAATTAGTTGATTTCCCCTTTTAAAGTTGTAAGCCCCCTTCATAGAATCATTTACTTAGTATGATTTGAAATTTAAGAACAAAAATCCTTTTTATTTTTTTACAATACAAACTTATACGGCCTGTTTCACTAAAGTGGAATATCCTCGATTTCGGATTATCCACTTAATTTTTTTGGAAATATCTCCAGACACTTAAGATTTTTAAGAGATCTAATGTGTGATCTAGTTAGCGTACTCTGCTACTTAAATTAACATATACTTAGAATTTTTATATCTTCATTAGTTTGAAAATTATAGCAAAAATTGAAGTTAATCTACTAGATTTGGCTAGAAAATTGAATAATTGATAGTTCTTAACGAAAAGCAAAAGTTTAAAGTGTACAGAAATTTCAGGCATAGTTCACTCTATTATAATCCAAAATTAGAAATACCACACCTCCCATAAAGTTTAAGATATTTGCAAAAAACTGAAGAGAATAATCCGAAATCGAAGATAATCCACAGGCCGATAGCTCTTTGTAGATTAGGCTCAATCATTAAGAGTGTCGCTTACTTGAAAGTTTGAGAATCTTCAAATTCTTGTTGATACATCCTTTGTTGAAGTTGCATTTTAAAAATTCATCCAAAAAGCACTTTAAAAATCATGCAAATTAGAACTGAAAATTGATCTGTTCTACTCAATCTTTTGAACATCCAAAAATAATCCTATAGAACAGTCGAAAATGAAGAACAACAGCAGTAAAAAACAAAACAAAAAATTCTATCATCATCAAAAAAAAAAAAAAAATCACATTCAATTTATGTTACCCATCACTGCTTTTTATCATGAATCGTTTGTGAATCTGTGATGATGTTATCAAATCAAAACTCATATTTCCCCACTACACAACTCGCAAAAGTGTATATTCTGAGAATGTAGATAGAAGTAGAGTGGGAGGACGAAATAAATGCGAGTAGGAAAGAAGATGAAGATGCAAAGTTGCTAATATCCCAAGACAAATAAAGAAAATTTCATGAGATTTTTATTCGATATATTTATCTGTGTGTATGAATCGCTTTCTCCACTAGAATATTATTTCATCAACTTTGATATATGATAAAGCTACGCTTCATGAATGATAAAGTCTTTTATTTCTTCTACTTTTGCCCTCTTTATCTTTTTGAGTTTGAGAGCATCGGGGGTGTAGTCAGACTTGTTTTGAGGGAGTATGTCATCCTAAAAGATCAATTTCTGACCAGGTTCCGTGATGAATGATTTTAAAAGACGCAAGACACAAGCCTAGCCTCATCATATCTCAAATGCATCCCTGGAAATCATGAACATACACTTTTATAGCACCGCACCAACGAATCATTATAACAAACACGTTGAATGGTCTGGCAACATAGCGGAAATGAAGGAATAGAGAATGATGAAAATCTTTATTTCATCAACAGCTCGACAAGAAGATTTTCTTATTTTCCACTTCAGCTTTTCGCCCTGTTATAAATGATAAAACTTTTGCCATATCAAGAAAACTTTATCTTATCATTGCTGCTGTTCCTTTCTTTCTTTCTCTCATCACCACCTCTCACCCTTATCTCATTTCACGTCTTTCTCGTTTTCTTTTTTACTTCTCGTCATCTTTGCTACTCTCATAAATTTTATGTTACTTCATGATGATGATTACATAGTTATAGCTTACCTTTTGATGATGTTACAGACAATCTCAGTGATACGAAAAAGATGGTAAAAAGCAGAGCATATGAGGAGGGCGAAAAAAGAAAGCTGTGTGATGAAAAATTCAATAGGATTTGTTGTGCTCGTCGTCATTTTGCCTTTTGTGTGTATTTTCATCTCCACAATACTTACGACAAACAGTAACTCTACTGGATTTATATGAATCTTTTCCATCGTTTCCGTCTCTGATCATAAAAACAAACTTCGTTCTGGGATTCACATATCACATTATCCATTTGAATTATATATACGTGTGATTCTTATACCGAGAAAAAAAAAGAATGAGTATAAAGCAAGGCTTATGCATTGTGTATATGTAAGAGATAAGGTATAAGATGTATGAAAGAAATGCCGAGTTTTGGTTTTTTTGGAGCCCATAGGGTAAAAGATTTTCATTCTTATTTGCTTCTTTCGTTAAGACGAGATGGAAGCAAGTTATTAAAAGCTTTATATTAAGTGTAAAGGAAGCATTTGAAAATTATTGTAGGAACTTCGAACTGGATGTTGATTTGGTTTTATTTTTGTGATTCTGAATCATGTCTTTTAGATGTGTTTAAACATGATTTGTATGTTTAAGGTTATAAATCATCATTATATCTGTAGATTGCGCTTGTTTAAGCTTAACAATCATCTCATTGCATTGTTTTTAAGAATTAAATATTCTGCATCTTTAAAATTGATGAGATTTGCTAAGTCGATATGAAAATTAATTTTGTAAAGTATAAGGTTAGCTATATAAATTGTTTGGAATTTTAATAAATTCCTATCAGATTGATATTTTATCACTTGATTCGTCTTAAAAATTAAAACGGGATTTATTGTTCGAATTCTAAATGCAGATTAAATATTTGTATGAAAGGGGCAAACAACTATGTTGCAAAAGATATTATTTAAATATAAAATGAACGTTACGACATATAAACTTAAAATCATCAATCTTTTAAACAAGAACCCATAAAAGCTTGATGATTCTGGTCGAAATTCAGTCAATATTAGCTAAAAATGTCTGCTTGTATCCTTCAAGTCAAATTACTCAAATCAGCGTAACAAAAACCCGATCACATTTTCATCCAAAATGTCAATCTGCTCACCAGACAAAGTGAAAATCAAAATTCTTCAATTTGTCGTAAAATTTATGTTAAAAAGAAATCAGACACATGAGAAGTTTATGTACCATGATTTTTTTTTTCTTCATTCCTTTTTCATGATTTCTTCTCCGTGCTCCTTTTTCAATAAATATGTTGGTGGAAAGCATAAAAAAGGAAAATTGTTTAAAAAAAGGCGAAGCAGTAGAATAAAAAAAAATCCTCAAGACAAAAAATTTCAAATTCTCGTTTTATCGATTTTCCACCATCATTGAGCTAGACTCATTTTTATGTTGTCTGCGCCATTCCTACTGTTCGTTCGTCCGCTTTAAAATAGTATGAGAGTTTTTTATTTCCTTCCACGTCCTTTGCTCCAACATAGTTTAAATTCTAATTTAATTGAAAATCGTTTAAAAAATGATTGAATTCAAGTTTTTTTTTTGGTATTTACCAAAGCAGGATTTTAAGCACTGCTAATAAAATAAATATTCATAAAGCTAGCATAGCGTATTACATTAAGAATACATTTTTATAGCAAGTGTCTTTACATGATGATGCATATAAAATATTTACAAAAAAAAAAAATTTGCAGTCATGAGTCATAAATCCTAATTTCCCTCTTCTTCTATTCCTCGTAAACTTCCTCAAAGCGCTGCTCTTAGCTTTTTATAAACTGGAGCGTTAAATACCAAAAAAAAAATTATGTTTAGTACATGTATAAAATATTTCTTGTGCTGAATGATTTTTTATTTCTTTCGAGCGAATCTGTGAACAGAGATTTGGTTTTGCTTCAACATCTGCAAAGCATTTTCCATTTCATATACATGGGATCGTTCATAAGTTAGGTTTAGCATTTAAAAGAGAGATAGGAATGGTTGGGAGTGTTGGAGGAACCTTGTTTTACAGCTATGATGGTGAAATCGAGACAAATTCCAAACTATTATAAATTTGGGAATCAAACAAATAAACGTTTTGAGGATTAGAACTTCATAAACTTTGGGAGTTGAACTCACAAACCTTAAGATTTCTGATCGAATTATCTGAAAATTAAGCAACCCAGCTACTTCAAAGCTTAGCAGAATGCAAACTTAAACCATTGATAGACATCATTTTTAAAAACTCCCACAAAATATTTACGAAAAATGTGAAAAAGGAAAAAAATCTTTTTCCAAAAGTGAAAATTTCATTTCTCCAAACATATATCCGATTCGGATTGTAAATATGAACTTTATGGTTGAATTTTGGTTTACATATTTCCATAATAAACACAATTCAATACAGAATCTGAAATATTTACTTCTTCATAAGAAATTGAACTTTTATTTCAATCTCATCTTTAAAGATCTATACTAAGGATAATATGGATATACTAAACTTATTTTTTTGGGGTGTTTGAAACCAGATTTTTTTTTTCTTCATTTTTATTGCTATCTATTCGAGGATACAGACAGTTAAACATCTGCGTGCTGCTGTAGATGTGAAATTTCATTTGGCATATCGATTTTCGAGATATGGGATTTTTCCTTGCTTGCTGTATAGCATAGCAATATAGAGTAAGTGAATGAATGTGAGAGAGAGACAGAGAGAGCGATGGAGAGGGAAAAAGAAGGAAGTTTTATGGCATAATGGTAATTTTTCACGAGATTTTTATGGCTCTGATTTTGCTTTTGCCTTTTATTCATGCCCTCTCCATATTTGTGATGATGCCTAAATAAATCCGTAATAAAAGCTCAGCTCAAATATGCAAAGGCATATTTATAACAATTGAGTATTCGACTGGATTTTGGGCGTTTACACACATTGGAATGCTAGCATTTTTCTCTGTTCTTTTTTCGCCTGCTTTTTTTGATGGAGCTCTATGAAAAATTATGTAAGCAAAATGAGCGCATTTATATAATGTGTGCTATTACCGTATGATTTTTTTTTCGCATAATGAGCTTTATGTATTTAAATCTCATGCAGAAAATTTTCCATTTTTTTCTATTTACCGAAGAGTTTTGGATGTTAAAAGATTGAAAAAAATTATTTGATGCTTTATTAAAGATGTGAGCTACTGGTGCTCGTTATCACAGTAGTTAAGTACTTTAGCCTTTAATAATTGAAATTATATTGTTTGATCTAATCATAAAGCCTCTCTTGTAAGTTATAGACACTAGTGTGTCATCAAACGATGATTTCTAATCCCATTATGATTTGGAGGTTGGGGAAGTGAAGTTTGAAAATGAAACTTAATTACACAATAAGAAGAGGACAGACATAAACTTAGCAACCGCTTCTAAATGCTTTGATCTTATCAGCAAGGAAACGCCATAAAAAAATATGAAATCAATAAATTAATTTTCCATCCACAATAATGCATTGTAAGAAGAAATGTTTGCACACAGTAAAATGCACAGACAACAGCATGTTCATATGTCTCTGAGAAGCATAATAAAACCTGAGGAAGGAAGGAAAGAAAATCTTTTTATAGAACAAACATTTTCCACAATCTCATTAACAGATATCTGAGTAAGTGAGAATAACCCATAAATGAACAACCCTCGGCAGTGTGTTGAAACGACATTGCTACCATTCCAGAATCACAATTAAAGCAAAGCGCACAAAAAAATCTTTTCCATCTCTCTCATTTTCCTTTTTCCTCTTCTTTCCACACTCAGCATTAATTAAAATCAACCCGAGATTTTTTTCACTTTTTTATTACTTCTTTCGTTCCTTTTTCATTTTTTCCGTTTAGAGCTTCAGCACATGAGTGTATGTATAGACTGATTTGTAAATGTATGTGCGGGGAAACCTATCATAATTTGTCTTTATATACATAAATGTACATAAAACTCGAGATTATGTATTTGAGATTGCAAATATCTTCAATTGATTTTTTTTTCTTCCCATTCTGTGTCTTGTGTCTTGAACATAACGTAGGATGTAGAACGAAGGAAGAAATTTAAGAATGATAATATTTATAAGTTGATCTTTAATATCTCGACATAAATTTTCATTATGGGGTTCAGCTTGAATCCCTTTCACAAGTATACAAACAATCTTTTCCTTCCTTTCCTTTTTTTATGTATAATACACACAAGAAAAAAAAAGCAGAGCATGCACGTTTCTCATGGGCCATTATATAGAAAACATACATTGACGTCTCTCGAAAATCGATTTTTGCCACACCATATAACAAAACATCAACAGCAAGAAATCTTTTTTGTGCGAAGCTGTGCTTTCAGCTTCTGCTTTTTTATTATTTTTTCCTTCTCTCTCACTTACTCTTTTTCTCTCATTCACTTACTCATTCAGTCTTTATCTCTTTTTCATCGCAGATTCATGTTTAGAATAATGGGGATTTATGAGATCGGTTTGGCTGAGGATGGTTGGTGACTGAATAAGTGACTGCTCTTTAGAGAATTGTTGGTTGTGGATTCATTGATTTGTCAGTTTTATGAGTGAAATGGACAATTTAGGGCTAGTTGAATACTGATTCATCAATAAAACCCTTCAAATATTGGAGCCTGTACAAAATAGCTGGCTGATCCTCGATTTTAGATCTTTTTATTGAAATTTATTAAAGAACCGAAAGATCATTTTAATAAACAGCGCCAGCCAAAGTTGAATCACAAAATAAAGTAGCCTTCAACCAAAAAATGTCAATCCCTTGAAAAAAATCAGAAACTGCAAATCAGTTCCGCTTAAAGCCATGTGCGCTCCAAACAATCTTCAGCAATCACAGCAAAATTTTCCTACTTTTGGACCAGAAACTGAAACTGAAACTGAGCCTTCAACCAAAAAATATCAATCCCTTGAAAAAAATCAGAAACTGCAAATCAGTTCCGCTTAAAGCCATGTGCGCTCCAAACAATCTTCAGCAATCACAGCAAAAATTTCCTACTTTTGGAACTGAAACTGAGGGGGTTTATGAGATGATTTTTTTTTCCTCATTTCATCTCGAGCAGCAGAAATGTGTGGAAAGGTTTATTTCTCATTTTCGGTAGGAGCTTTCTACGCTCGGGTGGCTTTGAATGCGGAGTTTATGTGAATAGAATAAATGGCTGAAAACATTAAATGCTATTCCGATTTTATTCTTTTAAGAGGGTTTTTTTTTTGTTGTTGCCTCTCTGCTGTTCTGCTTATTTTATTTATTGTTATTCTATGAAAAAAACTGCTTTTTTCGCCTTGGGTACAATTTTTTGCAATATTTTTATTTAAAGGCTTTTGGTATTGGTGTCGATGAGATTTTTTTTCCCTCCACTCTCACCATGCTATGTACTTATAATTTGCTTTTTTTTTGCTATTTCATTCAACATAAAATAAGGAAATTTCATTGTATGCGTTGTATGCTATGTGCTCTCGTTCCTCTATTCGTAAAATGGCAATTTTCTCTATGATGATGTAAAATATAAAAATATATGAAAATCAGATGCAGATTAAAAATAAATTTCAATTTATCTAGCATCACTGTGAATATTATTCAATTTCGTTCTACATTTTTATTGCTATTGCTGCTGCTATTAATGTTGAGTGAATTGAATGTGAGGGAAAAATGGGGGTGCTGTGAATGCACATAAAAATGAGTGATTTTATAGTGTTAGTAAATTTTCTATATAGAAACAATTCAAAATGAAACAGGATGTGGGTGGAACAGAGAAAAATCACAGTTTTTCCATTGGAAGGAAATTTTAATCAGGCTGGATTGAAAAATTCTCAAGGCAACGACGAAGAAGAAAAGAATCAAAAATTGTCACAAATGTTATTGATTGGACCAATCGAACTGGATGGAAAATTGTGGAAACAATTGCACAGCTGCTGTTTCGACGCAGAGTGGAATCGAGCCTAGTGTACCAATTTCATAGTCTAGTGGATCTTAATTTTTTGTAATGTAAGTGGGTTCGATTCCCAACAGAGTCCAATTTTGTTCAATCAACGATTCGCACAATACTCACAAAATTGCAAGAACCTTAAAAAATTATCAAACAGTTCTACAAAATATTTTAATAATCCCATCAACCTAATGACACAGTAAAGACAACAGCAGACGGCCTCAAAAATATCAAATTATACACATTTAGCCAGGCTGTCAAAGGGTTTTTATCATACTTAATAAATATTTCCATAAATTTATTTTTCAAGCAGTAAGTTACGTCCCACAAGACTTCCAACTGTTATAAAAAACAGGAGAGAAATTTGTTTTGATGAATGTCTGTCAGTTTTGAGGGAAATTAATTAATTAATTACATTTTATTTATATTTTTTGGAGGTTCAATGAGGAAAGGCTTAAATTATTTATTCCGATGATTACATACAGTTAGCGCTAAGCGTGTCATAGGGGTTTAGATAATTAATTACACGAAAGTGGAAAGTGTGCTTTCATTTTGTTACAGCTTTGAAACTCTTTTAGGTAATCACCGTTAATTAAAATATTAAAATCACATTAACGCCTCTCATGGCTGTCTGATAATCATAGCTTTATACTCGGAATTATGTTGTTACGCGAGCTTTCAAAGAGAAAATTAAGTCGGTCGATATTCTAATTTTACTCAGTATTTTCCATTTAAATGGTAATGATGAATTGTTTTTTCATTTAGATAATTATATATGGGATATTTTTTGGTGCGTGTGCTTAAATTTTTATTCTAGTCTATAGTTTTATACATTTATTTGCTTTACTGACCTCATTGGAATTGGAATTATAATTTTTTTGTGACATAATGATTGAGAGCCGACTATTTTTAATTTTCACTAGCTAGAGAAATTACTACTCTACATAGTTGAGTCCTATTTGAGCATCTCATAGAAAAATTAACAAGATCCTGTCAAAAAAATCAATTGAGGTTGACAAAATGTGAGGAATTCAGCATCAACAACACCCTAGCAAGCAGCAATCACCCCATTCACAAGCTAATAATCACATAGAAATTTATTCAACCAAAAAACGAGAGTTGAAAAATAATAATCAGAAATAAATGTGAAAAAGTCAAAAATTTCCATACATGAAACTGTTTGAATCTCATTATTAAGCGGATACAATTGCTTCACACCTGAGGTTTTTGAATATTTCACGATTTTCCTCACTTTTTTCCAGCATTTCGATAGAGTATCATCGCAACTTACACAAGAGCAGCGTATGAAATAATATTAGGCATGCAAATTGTATTTTTATTCAAGTTATGCAGCGAGAAAAAATAGGTAACTTAATTAAATCAACTTTTTTGCTTACATTTTGCACTCTCAATTTCAGATTTAAATGAATCACGTCTAATTTTTTTGCTCCCATTCCTTCCTAAAACAATTTCATAAAATATTCTCTTTTTTTTTTTGGTGCTTCGTGCGAAATGGGAAAAATATTCCCAATTGCATTTCATGAAAATAAAGGAGGAAAGAAACAAAAACATTTAACAGCCGTTGAATTAATGGAAAAAATATTCTGCACCATTATTTAATATTCATCAAGGGTTTTTCAGACGTATTTGATACTTTCATTACCTTTCATTTGTTTCAGAATGAAAAATTGTTCCACTTTGAAAATAAATGATGAATTTTTATTGAAGAATTTTAATAACAGAAAAACGACATTGAACTTGATTGAATTTTCTTTTTTCAAAGGTTTATTCGTTGCTTGATGATGAACAGGTTGAGTTTTTTCAGAAAATTTTACTTTAAAGAATATTTATGCATTTTTTTCAGTTGAAATTTTCAACAGTTAAAATTATTTTCAAATCATTAAATATCAATCTAAGTAGTTAAACTCCCCCCAACAATTTCAGTCTTATTTCATATTTCAAGCAGAAAACATCAAATGAAAACTTTAACTTAATTATTAGACTTACAATTAATGTAATAAACAAAAACAAAATGGAAAGGATCTGATATTCAAAACTGATAACAAAAAGTCTTCAATTTTCTATAGGAAAACTTTGCAAACTCAATAATTCATTTTTCTTAATCATTTATCTTTCCATTTAAGTATTTCAATGATTATCATTTTTTACTAGAAATCAGTTTAATTCTTTTACATTTAAACTAAGCTTAAAATTCACAAAAACAAATTCTTCTTGATCTTCAATCCACACTAGAATCCTTCAATAAACAATTTAATTTACCTACTCTAAGGTAAAATAAAAATTTCTCAATATTGATAAAATTGACTAAAAGAGAGAGAGTGAGAGTAAAGCCAAAATCGAGCACATTCACAACCTGACAGCAGAGATGTTCTAAATATTTTGAGATGATGCTATGGAAGTGCAAAAATAGAATGAAAGCATTTCTGTAACTGTACAGGAAATTTTTCATCATGATTTTCTTTGTATTTGTGTATGTGTAGCACACAAAGGATTTATTCCACGCCTTCGCAGTATATTTTTTCCAATTAGAGATTTTTCCAGTAATTTTTTTCTACTTCCATTCGAATGGAAGTTTTTCATTTTCTTCTTCTTACTCAAGTCAACAAGTGTTTGTTGTGGTTCATAATACGAATATGTTATGACTAAGCCAACCCAAAATTGAAGTCCAAAATAATGAGTAAATACTTATTTCTCTCTAGACAATAGCTGTTGTTGTGTATTTTGGTAATCACGATAAAAAAATGTTAATGCAATAAATAAATAATTAATTATTAAAATTTGTGATTATGTTCTTCATCCTGTTGAATACTCTCTCCGCTTTTCCTTTCTACTCGTATTTCAGTAAAAAATCTTAACGTGGCATAACCCCTTTTATCATATTAAAAATTCATGGAGAGTCATTTTTGGTTTTTTACTCTTTTCTATAAAAAAAAAAATAAGTAAGAAGCATTGTCGAGATAGACACTTTTCCACTTTATTCAATCTGCTTTTATGCTGGAAAAATATTCTTTATAAAATCAGATGGAGATAAAGAGTCGCTAGGGTTGGTAAAGGAATTTATCAATTTTTGTTAATATATTGAAGGTTTATAGCGTATAGAAATTGATGTTGGCAAGCAGATGTGCTCTTTGAATAGGGTATAAATGAAAACTTAATATTAGATATGATAGTTATTTATATTTTTTTAATTAAGTCTAAACGTTTATAAGAACCAAAAAGATATAACCTCCAAAATTATCAAGTATTGTTATATAAAAGATCTTTGTTGATAAAAATTCCTCAAATTCTAAGTATTTAGTAGAACGGAGCAGAATTTTGGGAAAATGATCACTCATGAAAATCGGGCAACCTTAAAAACTTAACCACAAAAACAAGTTCACGACCGCAAACCAAAGTCAACCCTTGCAATTTTTCCACTCAAAAGATCCACTGCCTTCATCATATTTTATCATATAATATTAATAGCAAAGCATGCTCCGTCTATTCATCTATGTAAGTTGCTGACTTCATTTGTTTTCAATTCTGAGGGACACAACGTAACCATTATGATTACTATGACGATGAAAGCCGCATGAAAAATAAATCAACAAACATCATAATAGCATTACAAGTTAATTGATAATCAATTGCTTTTTAATGGCATGTTATCGAATAACCAAAGCATGTAACATTACTGTAAATATAGAGAACGAGTTTGGTACGATTTATGTTTTGGGTAAAAGGTTGTTGTTTTATTTGTCATTCATTTGATATCATAATTAACATATCAAAGTAACATTTTACGTATCTACAGCAGTAGCTATATCAGATCAATATCAATTTCAATTTTTCCAATGAATCTCATTCAAGGTTGACTAAATTTTTATCAAAAGAAATCTGTTTGACGAGGAAAAAAATCAAAATAAAAATAAAAGAGGAGAAAAAAAATTAATCGCAACGAGGAACGGATTGATCGAAAAAAGGGTTTTAAAATCATTTTTTTATGGGAGAAAAAATTATACAGTTTGATGTATTTCCTTGTGGTCATTGATTTTCCTTCTACTTCTTCGTGTTTCTACCCTTTTTGCTAGCATCCTTTGATATAACATATTTTTAGCGCATTATTGAAACTTGTTTCTAAAAGGTAGCTTAATATCTCACTATGTCTGTTCGTTCGGGTGGAGAAAAACTTTTTAACTAGACATCGTAGAGAGTTCTAGTTTGTTTTATTAGCTCAGGTCCATTGTTTCATTTTCGGGAAACGCATTTAAAAGTCTTGAAACAGTGTTTTTGTACTATAATTAATGATTTTTATATTTCATATGAAAAAACACGTGATGAGAGCGTTTAGAAATTCGAATTTATTTCTACCGAAGAAAAAATTTGCATCTCAAAAAACCGTTGAATTACAAAGCCTTTTTATATGAAAATTTTTTGCAACAGACTGTTATTTATACTATAATTAATGCTTTTACTTTAATTTTTGGCAAGATACTTTCAAATGCATACGACCGTTACAAAATTTGAACTTCAGAAATCCGTTAAATGGTAAACAATTTATATAGGAGAATGAAAGATATTAAATTGATAAATATACTATAATTAATGATTTTTTGTATATCTTTTGGCGGGAAGCTTTGAAAAACTTACAGACCGTTAGAAAATTTGAATCTCAATTAATCGTTAAATGATAAACTTTTTATATATGGAAATTCATTGCTACAAATTATTAATTATACTATAGTAATTAGTTTTGAGGTGCAACTTTTAGCGGGAAAATTTCAAATTAGTTTTTGACCGTTAAATAACAAAGCCTTTCTATATAAGCATTCATTGTAATTATTTGCTAATTGCACTAAAATTAATGATCTTCTAATGATCTATAAATGAACGCAAAATAAATAGATAATCAAATAATGATCGCTAACACAAAAATGCGCTTAAGTCCCTCGATCAATAACACGAGGATTTCTGTAATTTTTTTAGAAAATAGATTGATGCTTTCAAAGGAGAAGAAATTGAGCTTCTAGCTAAGTTTTACAATTTACATATCAAAAAGATGGAAGTAAAAATATTTGAAAAATATTGTTTGATCTAAATTTGTATCAAATAAATTTCTCTGTGTTTGTGTGTGCAGAACTAGTCACAATATTCAGTGCCGACTGCAACTTTCTCACATCAATTTAATTTTCAGTTTTTATGTCTTTTTTCGAAATTGTGATAATTACAACATGATCATTTATCTCACATCCACTATGATGTCACTTTTTTATGATAAATTTACGCAATGCACTCGCCAGCGCCAAGTGAGGTCATTTTTTTTGTGGTGGCATCAGTTTCAAAAGCAAATATTTTTTTCAATCAATTTTGTTTGTAATTTATTATATGGCAGATTGTAATTATCATTTATAAAACAAGCAAAAAACATGGACAATGACAACAAACTGCCTTGTGAGAAATATTTGAAATGAATCGACAGAAGAGAGTTCTTTAATTTATGGCTAACTTTTCAATGCTCGGCTTTGCTTAATTTTTGATAATCGATGCCACTATTTTTATAAAGTCAATAGCATTGAACATTTCTAAAAGTCTGTAAAAATTCAAATTTTAAACAGTTTTGTATTATTCAAATGAATTGAGATTCAAATTCTACAAAACCGTTGAAATGTATCGAGATTTGAATTTTACAAAACAGTTTGCGTTTTTAAGTTAAAAATGCGCTTTAATTCCCACCATCAACCACAATCCCATCAATTTTGAACATTTAAGCCGGGAAATTGGTTTAATTAAAATTTATTTGAAATGAATTAAAACGCTTAGTCTGGACGAAATGTGATCTGCTAATTGATGCTCTGTGAATGAAATTTTTCTTCATTATAATGAATCAAGTTCTTGCTTCATGATCAGCTTTTTGTAATTGCCATGAACAAAGTTGATTCTATAAATAACCATAGTTGAAATCTCATGACTTGATGCTCAGACTTGATATACTTTATAATTTTCAAAACAGCAAAATAATTGAATTTTTTTTTTAATTGAAGTAAGTTACTTCCACTTTACATCTGCTAATTTTGCACTCTTTACATTTTGCAAATTGCTTTTCTGATTAAAATTAGAATTATTATGAAAAGGCAATGGAAGTCACCTGATGTGCAATCAATTTTACACTTCAAATAAGACAAGATTGAATTTTGCAAAATTGCGAATATTTTTTGCAAATCAAATTAAATTTAAATCAATCATGTGCTGGCGTTGAACGCTTTCCTTTTTTCCATTTGTGTAATTTTAAATAAAGAATGCAAAATAGCAATTTTCTTAGCGATTCTTTTGTGACATGAGACGATGATCCATTATAGTTTGTTTAAGCAATTAGCGGTTATGTCAAAAGTTATTTGCGATACAGCTGCTTCTAATAGATGCATTTTTAAAATCGGATTATGAGGATCAATGCTTTAAAATAGAGGTTTTAAAAGATCAAGTTTGGTTTTGTTCAGTTTTTAAGTTAATATGCCACAATGATTCAGATTCGGAAAAATGTTCAAAAATTCCTTGTGCACAATATTTTTCCGACACATTAGAAAATTGAAAGTTTTTGTTTTTGTTGATTTCTTCTGATTTGATTCTTTTAGCATCTTCTCCATAATGTTTTCATTATTTGCTCAAAAACTCAGTCCATAATATAAAGGATAAACATGATTTTTTTTAAACAAAAGTATGTAAAAGTTTATCAAAAAATATTGTTCATGTCCAAATTTTGTATGAAAATTTATGTAAACTTTGAACGCAAATATCTCGAAAACAGCATAGAACGGCATGACCATATTAGTATAGGAGATAGATTTAAGCTTAAATAATTGATTTATATAGGTTTCAGAAAGGTCTTTGGAAGACTTTTTAACTTATGAATAGTTTAAGTTTTGTAAAAATGATCAGATTTCAATTGCATTTTTAAGACTTAATAAGCAGTTTTCTTTTGAGTTGGTAGTTTTAATATGCAAATCTAAGCTTAACTTAGCAAACAACAGCTAGCAAGATATCGAAATAACAACTTAAAGTAGAGAAAATCAAAGTTTGTTTTTCGTATAAAAATTGTAAACAAATTTTTGTTGAAAATAAATTAAAGATTTCTGGAGTTAGACATCAAATTGAAACGAGATATTTTTACTGAATATGCCTTAAGTTAAGATCTTTAATCTGGCATTTAAAAGATGAAGATTAATTAATATGTTATTTTTGAATTTTTGAACATTTTTTCCGATTTTGAATCATTGTGTTTGCAGATTATTTTGAGTTTTCAATTTTAGAATCACCAAAGAACTAATCAAGGCATCTTAATTGATTATTTTGAGACTCTTTGTGCTTACAAACTATTCCATAACTTCCAAAATTGCTAATGTTTGTTAAAATCTTTAAATTAAGCTTCAAAACATTCATTTCCAATTTTGGAATTTTAACAAAACTGAACCTTTTTCATTTGCTGGATCTTTACAACATTTAATAAGCATCAATTCACAACAATCATGACATTCTCTAATCCTTCAATCTCATTCAGATTTTTAAAACAATTTTTCATATAGTTATTTTCAAAATTATAGACCTCTAGAACAACTGATAATCATCTGAGCATCAATAGGAAAAATTATTCAATTTTAAATCCCAAAATTACAGGTTCTGCAGTTTGCAGTACAATACAAAAGGGTTGCATTAATCCTTTCAATGAAAATCAATTCAATTGCCTAATAAAACTGAACGTTTGCTTATAAAACAAAATTTTTCGATTATAATCCTTTAATTTTCGCTTAATATTCAGGGCATGCAATGTCTTTTGCGGCATAAAATGTTTCCAAATGTTCCTTCCTTATTTTTGTCAAATGAAAATTTTTTCTTTATAAAAATAAAAAAATAGCAATAATCGTAAAGTAGGAGAAGTAAAGCATGTAATAGATATGTATGTAGATGGATGGATAAATTCGTACAGTAAGTGTGTAGACATTAAAAAAATACTTACTTCTTACGTTGTAATCTTGTGGGACTTTTGTTAAATGTCGAATTAAAAATATGTTACAGTTAAATGTTATTGTACACTGAAAAAACAACATATGTAATGAATAATTAATTAAGTCGAAGAAAATATATCTTACAGGCATAAATTACAAATTTACAAGAAAGATCACAAGTTGTTAATGCATGTGTATGTCTTGTTCGAGTGTAAAATTTGAGCCATGGGAAATCTTGTGAAGCTTAATTCGATTCTGAACATTTTTGGATGAATAAATGCGGGGATGGAGTAGATAATATAAGAGTATTGGAGTTACTCTTGAGAATCTATAACATTTTTATTAAAGACAAATCAAAATTCAAAGATTTTTAAAAATTCAAATTTATTTTGTCTGTTAAATTTTTGAAAATTCAAATTCATTTTGTCTGTTAAATTTTTGAAAATTCAAATTTATTTTGTCTGTTAAATTTTTGAAAATTCAAATTCATTTTGTCTGTTAAATTTTTGAAAATTCAAATTTATTTTGTCTGTTAAATTTTTGAAAATTCAAATTCATTTTGTCTGTTAAAAACTTCATTAGTTTCTTATTAAGTTCATCGACTTTTCTAAAACACGCATCCCAAAATCGACCACCAATCGATGTAACAACATCCCTACAAAAACTATGTAACATTAAAAAGAAATCGAAATAAATCAAGCAGCAGTTTACACACGACACGTGACTATTTTATAGTGGACAAACAAAATTGATGAATTTTCAAAGGCACTAAAAATCCATCATCGTAATTTATAATAATTTTTATGTATCTTCAGTAAATACATGATGTAGATATGCTATATTATGAAAACTAATAATTTAATGAATAAAGGACCCCGCCCGTAGCCCTTATATTTAATTTGTAGAGTTCATAAAATTGTCTCACACTAGTCATTGCTTAATACAATTGCAATGCATCATAATATAACTATTAGTGTGAATGGACTTTTGTATGTAAAATAATATTCATCACATGCACATTGAGTATGATATATAGAATCACACACAAAACTTAGATTAGAAAGTGTGTAGAGTAAAAAACACACAAAAAGGGTTAAATGGAGTGGTTTATAGTGTGTAATTACATCACAATTTATATGCCTCGCGTGCTCACCACAGCGTAGCGAGAAATGAGATTTTAATCAATTGCACATCCTATAGTACACACCACTCCTTCCGATTTCGGTTTCAGTAAATATTTACAAAGCAATGTCTGAGCTTCCTTTGTTGTTTTTGATCCGATGCATGTACAATCCTTAATAAAATTTATTAAATGAGTGGTAATTTTCAAAATTAGGGACAGCTACTTATTAAATGCTCTAGATTTCTTCATTTACATGCAAATTTAATATTTGGAGTCTTTTTTGGGATTGACGATGAATTTTAAGACTTCAATTCAGTAATTTCAAGACTTCATTTCAGTTAATTCTCATTTAAATTAAGAAAAATTGGATTTGAAAAAATATTCTCACTTGGATATTTTGTTCATAAAATTTGGTTTAATATGATTGATGTTCCTTATTTAAACGACTTAATAATACTAAAAAAGAAGGAGCAAAGCATTTTACACTCAATTTGACTGAGACATTAAGATAAATACTTCAAAATAATCAAGTTTTCAATTTAAAGAATTCTCGATAACCAAAAACAAAAACAAACCTCCAAAATAATGTGCGAACTCCACAAAATTTCAATGCAATACAAGTTTTACAGCATTATGTATGTATAATAGGAGTTCCCTAAAGATAAAACTAGCCCACGCAAGATGATAACGTGACCACAGTTTGAATTTTATTCAGGCTGTATTAATCAGCGATGATTCATGTCAAAAACGGTGTGACAAATCAGATATCATGCGAGTTCTAGTGATTAGCTTACCTCAAACTTCTTTATTTATGATCCTGTCAAAATTTTCCACCGTAATTTTAATCAAATTAATTGAAAATACCGAAAAACAACAACAACACGATGACCTTTTGTTGAAAGGGTTAAAAATGGAATCGCCATATGTTGATGTGACTCATTCATAATTCAATAAATTCAGTATGAGCAATCTACATTAAAATTCAATTAAAATTGATACGAAAACGTCTGCAGAATTGATTTATGATTCAAGAAGTAGCTTAAATGTTATTAAGTTCCATGTTGACAATGTGCTATTAAGGTATTTTCAGTGGATTCTTTAAATATTCATTGAAATGTATAACTCTTCTTCTTCTTCATCTTGTTCTTACTTTGATGTCGTTAAAATTGCACAATTTAGTTAAAGACTGTAAATAGTGTTGTGTTTTCGTTCCAAATTATACTTATGAATTTTTCAAGCGCAATACTTTGAAGGAAGGTGGAGCAACACAAAAAAAAATATGTGGAATAAAAATATGCTTGTGAACATCATGTTATGTATGAGGGAAGAAAAGTGTTTCGTGCAAATTTTTAATACATGACATCGTTTTTTCCTCTTCTTTTTCAATTGAATTTCAATAAAAATGAAGAGAGAAAAAAAGTTTGAGCAGCTCAGGGGTCCTTTATGAATGACGTGTATATTAGATTCCTTATTCCTGTTTCAGACCATACCAAATTCATCGTGTTAAACAGCTTTAGACTTTACAAATTGTATGAAATGTCAAACAATGGCTTAGAAAGAGGAGGGGGGGGGGGTCTAGGGCTAATCGGAATACCTAACTTAGTCATTGTTAAAATTTAATTTATAACTTAATAAGTTGTACATTTGAAACTGTAAAAGCTTTAGAAACCGGGTATAGTTCTAATCCCATTCTCAGTCCTCTACAAATGTGACATCACTAACGAACGATCCCTCAAGAAGCCATGCCCTTTGCAATTCAATATATTGAAGTCGAATGACGAAAAGGAGCAAAAAAAAAAGACTGAAGATATTTACGTATTCGAAGTGAATACAAGAAATTATTCATTCCCAAGAGTACAATTTTGCTGTAAATAGCTGAAAATGTCACCGCCTTTCCTGCTCGTCTCACATTAACCTTCTTGTTGTGTAAAATATGTCGATTTGTAACGAAAATGTCTTTATATTCAATATCAAATTGTGTATCAAATTAAATAAACAACAGGAAACATCTTCATTTCAGTTCAATTTCATAAAGTATCGGAAAAGCACTTCATATAAACGACATGATATTTATACTGACTGTAGGTATTGGTGATAAAAATGTTTTATTATGCACCGAGCGAGGCAGGCAATCGAAATTGATCTGACGACAAATATGTTTTATAATCTTTGACTCTTTTCGGCTGCTTTTATGAATAATAAAATTTATAGCTATTGTAAATTACTATAACAAAATTTTAAAATTTTAACGGTTTTCAAAAAATTTAAAAAATTCCACGGTTCTCAAAAATTTGAAAAACTTCAATCAAAAACTTTTGTTTTCAAATTTCAAAAGCCCGTTACTTTTTCGTTGTCAAATTCCATCCACTAAATTAATAAATAAAGATCCAGCACGAAATAGAAGATAAAATGCTATCTCCATAATTAATTTATGATTAGATATTATTAAGAAATCAAAAAGCAAATAATTTTCACAGACAAATGAAGGCAGTCAATTATAATTCAACCACAAATAATGAAATTGACTCAATATCGATATCTGTTCAGTAACTTATTTCGATACTTAGTTCTTTATATAGCGTTTCAATTACTGTCTCACGCCATAAATGTTTTATTCATGTACTTCAATTCCGCTTTATTACATGATGATGAAACTTTATTGAATTCATACTATCAATTACCATTTAGTTATTCTCTTTATCTAAGCATTGTTGACGGAGATGATTGCGAGAAAGGAAGGAAAAAGGTATAGATAGTTCAAATCTCCTTAGGGTATAATTTCAATAAACTTCTTTTCTTCTTCCTTTCCATTGTTCTTATTTCATTTGTTTATGAATTAGTAATGATATGCTCTATAAAACGCAAGCGATGCCGTCCCTATCTTCACCATCGTTATTGGAATTTTTTGGTCAAGGATCTACTTTAATTGCTTTTCGTGCATCATTTTATTGCCGAAAAGCTGATTTATTATTTTTTCATGCAATGATGTAAATCATGATCCGAAATCGAAAATCTGATGGCTATTTATCTTAATAAATATTAAAAATTCATGATATCGTCTCAAAGTCCATCATCACATGCTTCATCACATGCTCCAAATCCTAAATCCCTCGCTTTTTTTTATTGTTAGAGATTGTAATGTAATTAAGAATCCAATGCCTTAAAACTGAGGGTTCGATTTAATGATTATCGAGTAATAAATACTTAACAAGTTTACCAAAAAATTAATTTTGATTGTACTGACTACTGAACATTTAATTACATCGAGGCTTGAAGTCATGTGAAGGAAGAACACCCTCCCATCCAAAATACATAATTTTATGCAACATGAATTGTCATTTTTTCATTTTTAACAAAACGGAGGGTTAAGTGTTGAAATTTCATTAGCATGCAATGAATGACAACGGTTAATTATATTATTTTTCTTCTCGATTTGACAAATTTTGCATCATTAATTTTTTTTTTAATTTGGACACGAAAGAAATGTGCAAAAGATTGCAATGGAATGTTAAAGGGCTATGTAAATTAAAATTTTCATTTTCTTCATTAATTATTCTATTTTGGAGGACCCATTGTTTGTCAAAGTCATCAAAAACATCATTCAGTAGAATTAATTATATCCATTCTCCTTCAACTTCTAGAAATGTGACCACGTGTTAACCACGTGTCTAATTTTCAACGGTTTTATTTGAAAAAGATGCAAAAAAAGTTCAAAGATGCAGAAAAATTGATTTTTTTGAATTTTAATCGTTGTTTTTTCATTATAACGTTCGATTCTTTGAATCAACATCGCTCTGTGAAAAAATAATAAATATAAGTCAATTAACAATCGATCATATTCCAAAATGGATAAAAATCACATAGAATCATTGCCTGAGGAGATTTTAATCGAAATATTTAACTATTTAAGTCCAAAAATGGTCCAAACTTGCTGTGCTGTTACTAAAAGGTTTGTGGGAGAGAACATAGCTCATTTTATGAATTATACTTTGTGTATTTATCTGATATTATTTCTGATTTATTGTTTTAATAAAATTATCTAGATGGAACACAATCATAGACAATTCAAAGCATTTAATGGATAATTTTCTACTAAAACTGGAAGATAAGGAAATTCGAGAGTATCAAGCACTGCCAATGCGACGAAATTATCAAGCAATTGACTTGGAAAGAGCACAAGTTAAATTACTGGATATCATCAATCCAAATATTTTGAAATCACTGGATTTAAAATATTGTGAATTGACTCTGCCTGAATTAGTTCATGTACTTAAGAATCTTCCTGCTTTAGAAGTTTTGTATTTGAGTAGCTTACAACTTGAGGAAGGAGCTGAAAATGAAGATTATGAAGCTGCAAAACTACTAAAGCTTGAATTTCTTCAAATAAGCTCAATGACAAATGTAATCACCGATAAATTGTTGAATAAGTTGGATGTTACTACAATACGGCAGTTAGCAATTGATTCTTATTGGAATGATGACGATGATGAAAAGTATAAAGGATGGATTAATTTTTTAAAACGCCAAGAAGAACTAGAACAGCTTCATTTAGGTTTTTGGGAATCATCGAAATTTTTTGATTATGAAGAAATATTTGAGTTTAAGTTTGAATTGAAATATTTGGAACTAGAAGGAGAGCAAGTTAAGCAAATAAGAGAATTTTGTTTCTTTTTGTCAACTCATTCAGATACTTTGGAAACTTTGTTGCTTGGTGCTTTTGAATACAATCCAGAAATGTCTCAAATGTATAATTTCATCTGGAATAACATGCGCCTAAAGAGAATGGATGCAAATGTTTTAAAATTCGGTGATATAGACGATATCATTGACATTTTAGTTGAATATGCTTATACATATACTCCAAAGTTTCTCCTTGACAGCGTTAGACTTTACAGAGACGTGTATGAAGACGGCTTTTCCAAAAATTACTTTAAAGTTTTTATAAGCTCATTGGCAAGAGTTAAGCAATTGGATATACGTGATGTTCATTTCCATCCTGAAGATAAAGAACTTAGTTGGAAAAAGGTTTTTGAGCACATGTCTTATGAAATGACAAATTTAGAGATTTTATTGTTGCCTAGTGAAGGTTTTGACGTATCCATTCTTGCACCGGAATCAATCTACTTTCCTAAATTGTCAGAGCTATTCATGGCAGTAATAAATGACGAAGAAATGTGCCAATTTATTGAGAGACATTCAAGGTCATTAAGGAAGGTTTCCTTCAAATGGTCAGATGAAGATTTTATGGATAACTTATTTGATGAATTATTTGGATGTGAGAATTTAAAGTTAATTCATTTGCTAGCAGAAAGGCCGACGGAAGCTTTAAGTATATTCAAAATACTTGATAGGCGAATTAAGCAAGACATGACATGGCATTTTGGATTGTACGTCCGTGGTTTCGGTACATTCAATTATAAATTTCCTGATGATGCTGCTTTTTGGGATCATCATTTCAGTATTTGGAAGAATAGAAATGCTGTTAAAAAGGAAGACTTTAAGTGATTGGTGCCTGCATATTACACTTTTACATAGAAACAATCGATTTTATTGAGAATATTCTCAGATTATGATGAAATTTTAGTTCTAATAAATTAATTCTTTATTTTACGAATACCTTTCTGTACATTTACTAATAAAGCTAGATACAATAACTCAAAATTCTTCATATACCACATAATATTGAAATAAAAGTGTGACTCCCAGTTTTTGTCAAGAAATTTCTTATAGAATTCACTCATTTCGTCTGCATTTAGTTCCTTATCTCCTTGCCTTTCTGCTATAAAATTGCTCTTCTCTGTAAAGAACCGCTTATTGTGATTCTTCCAAAATCCAGAAACAAATTGTTCAGCATCGATTCTTTTCAATCGTAATTTTTTCTGTAAATGTGTTTCATCATCTGGAGCATATCTAAGGATTGGCCTGATGTTTGAAGACTCATCTGGTGGGCCTAGAATTGAATGACATTGTGATTTAATTAAGTTATTTTGATATTTACTTACCAATATAGTCAGCTTTGATTTCCGACACATTTGGCTTGTTGTTGAATCCTTTTTCAGGTGCATGTGATGAGTAGCACAAAGCTGGTGATATATTTTTGTTAATTATACATTTTCGGTAGCTATTAAGTAGTTTTAGCATAATTCAAGTCAAAATTTTATGTAAACAAAGAGGGAATAAAACTAAGCTTGTAAAACAGACAGCAAAAACCCAGCAAAAAAGTTTCGAAAAATCGTGCTAATTTCAGGCGTAGTTTTTCTCCCCTTAACAAAAGTTTTTAATATTTTTCTCTATAATTAAGGCTCAAAAGTGAAATGAATAGCTGTTAAATTGATAGCCAAAGCAACAAAAAGACACAACAGAACAAGAAAGAAACATGATTGTTTGGTATAAGAAAGATATCTTGTCAAAAACTCAATTAAAAAAATTAAGGTAAGTTCTAATCATCAAAAATTTACATACTTAACGGATCGGATGATGATAGATATGAGAAATGATTATTACTGATTAGAATGATTGCAGTGTTGTCGTCACATTATATTATATAAAAATATGACTTAAATTAATTAATGGCATCGCATGTGCAACAAAATATAATAATCATTAATTAAGTGAAAAAATAGACGAGTACGCGTAACCTGATTTCGTTCCTAATTTATAGCGAGCACAAATATAATTGCGAATCAAATAGTTTATGCGATAAGTTACTTCAACCGTGGTGGACATGGCTCGTCAATCAAACCCCTCTCTTTATTGCTCCAAATCTCTTGACGATTGTAGGACTTTTTGTTAACATTATCACATCCCTGCTATTGCTGTATCATGCGCCTGATGCGAAGGCTGATGCTCCAAGATGGTGCTATTTATCGTGTGCTGTAGGATTATTTATTTACCAAAGTCTCGACGCTATCGGTCAGTATAGGCTTAATAAATTCCTTATTTCCATAAATCCTGTACTTTAATCAGTCAATTATAAAATGTAGATGGAAAGCAGGCACGACGAACAAACACATCGTCACCTTTAGGTGAGCTCTTTGATCATGGATGTGATTCAATATCGACAGTCTTTGTTAGTATTGCTGCTTGTTGTGCTGGAGGTCTTGGATATCATCCGACTGCAATGCTTTTAAATTGTGCAACAGCTATTATTTTGTTTTATGTAGCACATTGGCAGACATACATGTAAGTCGACTTTGTTACTTGTTACTTATTGTATGACGCATGAAATGAGATAATTATTTTTGATGATTTTACATTATCTGCTTCTTATTCTTCATATACTCTTTTTTAGTACGGGAGTCTTACGATTTGGAAAGTTTGACGTAACAGAAGCACAACTGTGTATTATGGCGATACATTTAGTATCATTTTTCTTCGGACCTGAGGCATGGCATGTGAGAATATTAGGAGGCATTCAGATTTGGTTCTTGATGGCATCATTCTCATTAACAACAGCATTTATCGTGCTTGTAAATTTCGCACAAACAATTAGGAAAGGTGGCATTGGCAAAAATGGCTCAACAGTCGCTGGCACAAGCATAATATCACCAATACTTCCATTTCTACTGGTCGTGATTCCAGCTTTTATAATATCAGAAAAATCACGAAGCCAAATTTATTTGAATCATCCTGTACTATATTTATTAACATTTGGAGTTCTTGCCGCAAAAGTATCATGTAGACTTGTCGTCGCGCACATGAGTAAAAGTGAAATGAATTTACTGGATTCAGGACTTGTTGGTCCACTCATACTCTTCCTTAATCAATACTTTAACGAGTTCTTTAATGAATATTATATTTTATGGATAGCATTTTTATGGTGCTCATATGACCTTGTTGGATATTGTAGCACTGTTTGTCTCGAAATGGTATCCTTTCTCAATATTAAGCTCTTTACAATTCCTTATCCACCACCGCTTAAAGCAAACAAATCAAATTCTAGGAAGTAGACATTTAAAATTGATTTAATTCAGAGAATACTCAAAACGACATTATCAACCGCGTGTTCTCTTCCACATTCATCCCCATCAAATCCTTACTTTACTTTAGTTAAACGCACACAAAAATACATTTAATAACTTTAATTGATTATTCAACTTTACGGTAAATCCCGAGATTTTTAATTAATTATGTTTTTTTTTCTTGAGGCAAGAAACTGATTTTTATTAAGTTTTGTTGGAACCATACGCATAACTATTATAAAGCTCCATTTATAGAACTTCTTTTTGGATGTTGCTAATTGTTACTGATAATTGGTGTAAATGTTATTAATATAATTCTATTATATTGAAAGTGAATAATTCATTTTAAGAAATGAATTTAAAACAGTTAGAAAAGAACAAAAAGTTTAATAAAGACGTACACGAAGCGTAGTTTTGTGAAATAAAATTGCTTTTAATTTATCTCGATCAACGAAAATTTGTTAATTTTGACACGCTTACCTATCTCAACAAATTTACTATTACTCATGGTAATTTCATGGTAATTTAACCATTTCGGTTGGTGAACTCACTTTATAATTTTTAAATATTCAAATCTCAATCAGTAATGTTCACCGTATTTTATAAATTCAAATTTTAATCGGTTACGATCAACGTAGTTTTGAAATTTGAATCTAATCGGTTTTGTTTTGAATCTGAAGACCTGAAAAACTAAAATTAAGTATTAAAATCGGAATTACAGCATAACAAGATTAGTTGTAAGTGTATTATCATCAATATATCACAAAACATCACGAGCATATCAAAGGATAAAAGTTTTAATGGATGGTAAGAGAGTTAATTAAATAAATTTGATTTTCCCGCCAAAAATTGTTCTGATCATGTTCCAGCTTACTCGGATGTCCATAGAGCAACATTGCAAGCCTTAATGAACCATGGAAGTCTCGAAGAAGACGAGCTGAATGATATATTTAAAGAAATTTGGGGAAAATGTAAGTAAAAGTCTTGTAAAGTTTTAAAATATATTAATTAAATTATTATCAACAGTCAATGGAAGTAGACAAATGGATGAGAATGCACTGTCTCGGGCTATTGATCAGATAAATGAAAACATTGGACGATTTGATCAAAAGATCGTCAAATATCAATATGGATTGAATTTACTCGATTATTACATTTTTTGTGCAACAGCAAAGACATCCATATCAAGTATGCAGCACTGCTATTCAGAACATGAAGTAGATTTCTTCAAACAGATTCTCACAAAAATCGTTGAAAACTTAGACCTTAACATTTCACCTCGCGAAGCTCTCAATTTACAATCATCACATGCTGGAAAGTTGAACAAGATGCGATCAGAGAAATTGCTTGAAGGTTGGTGCACAAGTGGGTATTTCGTTCGACATGATAATCTGATATTTTTGGGACCAAAATCATTAACCGAGTTCAAGGAGGATCTAAAAGGCATGAAAGCAGAACACTTGAAAGGTTGTGGTTTATGTGATGATATTGCTGCATGGGTAAGTTAATTAAAGTTAATTCACACAGCATATAATGATTTAAATTTCACTCAGGGAATTTCATGTAATGCCTGCAAAACCGCAAAATCAACATATCACAAAAATTGCATTGAGAAATTTCTGGCACGATCTGATAAATGTCCAAGTTGTAAGACGAAATGGACTGTTCCAATGGAGCAGTAAAATGCAACCGACAAAACCAAACCCAAATCGATAATCGAAATCGTCTTTTTAATACATATATTAAGTTTTTCAATAAGCATAAAAATAAGCCACAGCCAGCCACAAAAGAAAAGAAAATTGCTAATGCTATAAGCACACATTATGTTGTAAGGTCGTAAAACACAGTACACATTTGTCCTACTTTCAAGAAATATACATAAAAAAATTATATTTTATTTTAAAAGAGCCATTTTAAAAAGAAAACGAAAAAAAAATTCACTTTTTCCTAGTCATTATGAAGATTCGATACGGAAGAAAGAAATGCAATGTCTCGAAAGAAAGCGAGAAGTGTACAGGGTAGGAAGAAAAAGAACATGAAATTTCAAGATTTTTATCGTGGAATATCGTGCAAAAAAAAAAGCAAGCAACAGTGATGA
This sequence comes from Chironomus riparius, assembly GCA_917627325.4. NCBI lineage: Eukaryota > Metazoa > Arthropoda > Insecta > Diptera > Chironomidae > Chironomus > Chironomus riparius. The sequence goes on from OU895877.1 coordinate 46,428,783, forward strand.
ATTTAATACAAAACGACACGAAACTCGAGACTGTTTGGTAAGTAAGAAGGAATTAATTGAATTTTTTTGCTTGCTACTATTTGCTTGTTCTTAATCGTCAAAAAAAAAGTCTCTACTTTGTATGTTTCATAGAAATTAATTTAATTTGTTTTTTATTTTTCTGCTTAAAAATGAGTTTTAAAATAAGGCCACTCACGCTTTCAATTGAAGATAAAAGAAGAAGATGAAGAGAAAAGTTTCACTTTTTATTGCATGTTTCTAGTCACACAAAACGACATCAAACAATGTTTTTCTTTCTTCTCTTGCATCCTGAATTACATACATATATATACACATATATTTATTGATATGATGATAAAATCACGATTTACGACCTCCTTGAAGCACGACTAACAACATTTTTACTTGCAATTAAACAATTTGTTAAAATTCCATTAAATTACTTTCTTCACAACATCAACAAGCATCTCTACGGCTGCTGACAAGACAGACGAGATGAAGAGGGGCTTAATGATGCTTGATTGGAATATAAATATATAAAAAGATTTATTTTATTTATCAAGAGACAGCAAAGCACAAAACAAAGATATAAATTTCCTCTGCTCAATTGGCAAATGTTTAATATTATTTATGGAGTGCTTGCAGTACAATAGCTAGCTATTTACCATAACAGGTAATCAATGACATATAAAAATGTTTTAATTGTTGGTTGAGCATTCTTTCTCTTGCATGACATTAATCGTCGATAAGAACAAATGAAAAATTATTAGAAACATTTATAGGTCAAATTGATAATTTCAAATCTGACTGTTCCATTGCCATTGCCAATGAATACATTGCTAACTGCTTATTGAAAGAAAGGAAACTAAGATGGAAACTCTTAACGGTATTAAAATAAAAATAAATATAAAGCCTGTTTTTATTTTGAAAAATCGTGATATTTGAAATGTGGGACATTTTTAATTCAATATAGTGATAATGATTTAAAAGCATTTTTGCTGCACATAAGCTTAAACTTGCTTTTCACTGATTTTAGTGGATATAATGTTGGTTTCAAGCTTCAGTTTGATTTCTAACATTGAATTGAAAGAGGTGATTTTTTTTAAGTTTTTCTGAGTAAGTTTGACTTAGCTAAACTAGTGAAAAGTCTTTAACAAAGTTCTAAAACTCATTTAATTTTCAAGGAAACTCAAAAATATCAGAATTCGCAAATGACTTTAAAAAATGAAATTTTACAAATACAATCCAAAAGAAAACTTAACTAAGAATGTAGGATATCTGTAGTAGCCTTCAAGAGATTGTTTGAGTCATGTAAGATCGAATACTGTTATTCAAATCTAGAGTAAATCTTTAAAATCATCTAAAATGCGTTTCTAAAACTCAAAAAACAAATATTTAAATTCTAAAACTTTTTCATTCAAGAGGAGAAATCTATGTGTCTGTTCATCTATCTCTAAAACCAACTCTCTGTTCCTTTATTGCCTTTAACAAATAAATTAATCGGAGAAAGGTTGCCTTTTGTGATTAGAATAAACAAACCCACTATATATATATGAATAATAATTACAGCTACTAGCTACCTTCTCTCGTTCATATATCTTTTTTTTTTCAATTCCTTTCTACAATAAAAAAATATGATTATTATATTTATTATTCTCAATTTTCTTATTTTTATATGGCGAAAGACTTGTGAAAAGAAAGAAAAGCAATAGAAAGAATGACTAAATTTTCTCTATTTTAAGATAAAAAAAATAAATAAATAATCATTGTGATACGATCGCTTTATGCAAGCACGAATGAGCCGTACTAGTAGTGTATGCCATTACTTTTTATGTCTTCATGTCTGATAATGGGGATATTCACATACTAAAAATCACACGGCATTCATACTTAATTAGATTTGTCAATTTCTTAATCTATGACTTAAAAAAAGATAAAAATTCCGCGATGAAATGCAGAAAATTACTCCAAGCATATTAACTTCCACGCAAAAGCGTGTAAGTTATTAGTTTCACGAAAAACACACTTTTTTTAATACAGCCTGAAGGACTCATTTTCAAAAATCTCAAAGGGTACCAAAATGTGTGTATTAGAAGGCCGGATTTTTCTGTAAATAAACTTTTACATTCGGACATCATCTATGCCTTCAAAACGCCAAAAAACGTGGGTCACAGCCGAGCCATAAGGGTCTCAGAAAATAATTCTTTTGCCATTTGATCACACAACATAAGCAATTAGGAGGATCGAAAGTCATTTTTCAAAATTCTCAAATTTTCAGAAGTTTTGAAGCTGTCAAAGTTGGAAAACCTAGGAAAAATGGTAATTTTCTTAAAATTCTTGCGGCACCAGAATGTTTTTTTAAACTAGATATTATATTGAATTCTATCTTAAAGTTCTCAGCAAGAGCTTTACAAAAATACCCCATATGACTAAATTTTGACTTTACCATGACTTGCTATAGCCTCTTGAAAATCAAAATTTTTTATCTAAATTAGAATACTTTATCATTTATAATACTTAGATATAATTTAAAATGCAATTTAAAGCATTTTTGGTTTCGATCATAGTAGGCTATTTTCAAAAAAATATCGATTTTATATCTATATTAGCATTCTTTATCATTTATAATACCTAGATATGTTTTAAAATTCAATTTAAAACATTTTTGGTTTCGATTATAGTAGGCTATTTTCAAAAAAATATCGATTTTATATCTATATTAGCATTCTTTATCATCTATAATACCTAGATATGATTTAAAATGCAATTTAAAGCATTTTTGGTTTCAATCATAGTAGGCTATTTTCAAAAAATATCGATTTTATATCTATATTAGCATTCTTTATCATTTATAATACCTAGATATGTTTTAAAATGCAATTTAAAGCATTTTTGGTTTCGATCATAGTTGGCTTTTTTCAAAAAAAAAAATTGATTTTATATCTACATTAGCATTCTTTAACATTTATAATACCTAGATATGTTTTAAAATGTAATTTAAAGCATTTTTGGTTTCGATCATAGTAGGCTATTTTAAAAAATATCGATTTTATATCTACATTAGCATTCTTTATCATTTATAATACCTAGATATGTTTTAAAATGCAATTTAAAGCATTTTTGAATTCGATCATAGGAGGCTATTTTCAAAAAAAATATCGATTTTATATCTATATTAGCATTCTTTATCATTTATAATACCTAGATATGTTTTAAAATGCAATTTAAAGCATTTTTGGTTTCAATCATAGTAGGCTATTTTCAAAAAAATATCGATTTTATATCTACATTAGCATTCTTTATCATTTATAATACCTAGATATGTTTTAAAATGCAATTTAAAGCATTTTTGGTTTCAATCATAGTTGGCTATTTTCAAAAAAATATCGATTTTATATCTACATTAGCATTCTTTATCATTTATAATACCTAGATATGTTTTAAAATGCAATTTAAAGCATTTTTGGTTTCGATCATAGTAGGCTATTTTAAAAAAATATCGATTTTATATCTACATTGGCATTCTTTATCATTTATAATACCTAGATATGTTTTAAAATGCAATTTAAAGCATTTTTGAATTCGATCATAGGAGGCTATTTTCAAAAAAAATATCGATTTTATATCTATATTAGCAAACTTTATCATTTATAATACCTAGATATGTTTTAAAATGCAATTTAAAGCATTTTTGGTTTCAATCATAGTAGGCTATTTTCAAAAAATATCGATTTTATATCTATATTAGCATTCTTTATCATTTATAATACCTAGATATGTTTTAAAATGCAATTTAAAGAATTTTTTGTTTCGATCATAGTTGGCTATTTTCAAAAAAATATCGATTTTATATCTACATTAGCATTCTTTATCATTTATAATACCTAGATATGTTTTAAAATGCAATTTAAAGCATTTTTGGTTTCGATCATAGTAGGCTATTTTAAAAAAATATCGATTTTAAATCTATATTAGCATTCTTTATCATTTACAATACCTAGATATGTTTTAAAATGCAATTTAAAGCATTTTTGGTTTCAATCATAGTTGGCTATTTTCAAAAAAATATCGATTTTATATCTATATTAGCATTCTTTATCATTTATAGTACCTAGATATGTTTGAAAATGCAATTTAAAGCATTTTTGGTTTCGATCATAGTTGGCTATTTTCAAAAAAAAAATGTCGATTTTATTTCTATATTAGCATTCTTTATCATTTATAATACCTAGATATGTTTTAAAATGCAATTTAAAGCATTTTTGGTTTCAATCATAGTAGGCTATTTTCAAAAAATATCGATTTTATATCTAAATTAGCATTCTTTATTATTTATAATACCTAGATATGTTTTAAAATGCAATTTAAAGCATTTTTTGTTTCAATCATATTAGGCTATTTTCAAAAAAAAATATCGATTTTATTTCTATATTAGCATTCTTTATTATTTATAATACCTAGATGTTTTAAAATGCAATTTAAAGCATTTTTGGTTTCAATCATAGTAGGCTATTTTCAAAAAAATATCGATTTTATATCTATATTAGCATTCTTTATTATTTATAATACCTAGATATGTTTTAAAATGCAATTTAAAGCATTTTTGGTTTCAATCATAGTAGGCTATTTTCAAAAAAATATCGATTTTATATCTACATTAGCATTCTTTATCATTTATAATACCTAGATATGTTTTAAAATGCAATTTAAAGCATTTTTGGTTTCGATCATAGTAGGCTATTTTAAAAAAATATCGATTTTATATCTATATTAGCATTCTTTATCATTTATAATACCTAGATATGTTTTAAAATGCAATTTAAAGCATTTTTGAATTCGATCATAGGAGGCTATTTTAAAAAAATATCGATTTTAAATCTATATTAGCATTCTTTATCATTTACAATACCTAGATATGTTTTAAAATGCAATTTAAAGCATTTTTGGTTTCAATCATAGTTGGCTATTTTCAAAAAAATATCGATTTTATTTCTATATTAGCATTCTTTATCATTTATAGTACCTAGATATGTTTGAAAATGCAATTTAAAGCATTTTTGGTTTCGATCATAGTTGGCTATTTTCAAAAAAAAAATATCGATTTTATTTCTATATTAGCATTCTTTATCATTTATAATACCTAGATATGTTTTAAAATGCAATTTAAAGCATTTTTGGTTTCAATCATAGTAGGCTATTTTCAAAAAATATCGATTTTATATCTATATTAGCATTCTTTATCATTTATAATACCTAGATATGTTTTAAAATGCAATTTAAAGCATTTTTGGTTTCAATCATAGTAGGCTATTTTCAAAAAAATATCGATTTTATATCTACATTAGCATTCTTTATCATTTATAATACCTAGATATGTTTTAAAATGCAATTTAAAGCATTTTTGAATTCGATCAAAGTAGGCTATTTTCAAAAAAAATATCGATTTTATATCTATATTAGCATTCTTTATCATTTATAATACCTAGATATGTTTTAAAATGCAATTTAAAGCATTTTTGATTTCGATCATAGTAGGCTATTTTTAAAAAAAAAAATATCGATTTTATATCTATATTAGCATTCTTTATCATTTATAATGCCTAGATATGTTTTAAAATGCAATTTAAAGCATTTTTGGTTTCGATCATAGTTGGCTATTTTCAAAAAAATATCGATTTTATATCTATATTAGCATTCTTTATTATTTATAATACCTAGATATGTTTTAAAATGCAATTTAAAGCATTTTTGGTTTCGATCATAGTAGGCTATTTTCAAAAAAATATCGATTTTATATCTATATTAGCATTCTTTATCATTTATAATACCTAGATATGTTTTAAAATGCAATTTAAAGCATTTTTGGTTTCGATCATAGTAGGCTATTTTCAAAAAAAAATATCGATTTTATATCTATATTAGCATTCTTTATCATTTATAATACCGAGATATGTTTTAAAATGCAATTTACAGCATTTTTGGTTTCAATCATAGTACGCTATTTTCAAAAAAAATTTAATTTTATATCTGTATTAGCATTCTTTATTATTTATAATACCTAGATATGTTTTAAAATGCAATTTAAAGCATTTTTGGTTTCGATCATAGTAGGCTATTTTCAAAAAAAATATCGATTTTATTTCTATATTAGCATTCTTTATTATTTATAATACCCAGATATGTTTTAAAATGCAATTTAAAGCATTTTTGGTTTCAATCATAGTAGGCTATTTTCAAAAAAAAATATCGATTTTATTTCTATATTAGCATTCTTTATTATTTATAATACCTAGATGTTTTAAAATGCAATTTAAAGCATTTTTGGTTTCGATCATAGTTGGCTATTTTCAAAAAAAAAATATCGATTTTATATCTATATTAGCATTCTTTATCATTTCTAATACCGAGATATGTTTTAAAATGCAATTTAAAGCATTTTTGGTTTCGATCATAGTTGGCTATTTTCAAAAAAATATCAATGTTATATCTATATTAGCATTCTTTATTATTTATAATACCTAGATATGTTTAAAATGCAATTTAAAGCATTTTTGGTTTCAATCATAGTAGGCTATTTTCAAAAAAATATCGATTTTATATCTACATTAGCATTCTTTATCATTTATAATACCTAGATATGTTTTAAAATGCAATTTAAAGCATTTTTGGTTTCGATCATAGTAGGCTATTTTCAAAAAAAAAAATATCGATTTTATATCTATATTAGCATTCTTTATCATTTATAATACCGAGATATGTTTTAAAATGCAATTTAAAGCATTTTAGGTTTCGATCATAGTAGGCTATTTTCGAAAAATATCGATTTTATATCTATATTAGCATTTTTTGTCATTTATAATACCTAGATATGTTTTAAAATGCAATTTACAGCATTTTTGGTTTCGATCATAGTAGGCTATTTTCAAAAAATATCGATTTTATATCTATATTAGCATTCTTTATCATATATAATACCTAGATATGTTTTAAAATGCAATTTAAAGCATTTTTGGTTTCGATCATAGTAGGCTATTTTCAAAAAATATCGATTTTATATCTATATTAGCATTCTTTATAATTTATAATACCTAGATATGTTTTAAAATGCAATTTAAAGCATTTTTGGTCTCGATCATAATAGGCTATTTTCAAAAAAAATATCGATTTTAAATCTATATTAGCATTCTTTATTATTTATAATACCTAGTTATGTTTTAAAATGCAATTTACAGCATTTTTGGTTTCAATCATAGTAGGCTATTTTCAAAAAAATATCGATTTTATATCTACATTAGCATTCTTTATCATATATAATACCTAGATATGTTTTAAAATGCAATTTAAAGCATTTTTGGTTTCGATCATAGCAGGTTTTTTTCAAAAAAATATCGATTTTATATCTATATTAGCATTCTTTATCAATTATAATACCTAGATATGTTTTAAAATGCAATTTACAGCATTTTTGGTTTCGATCATAGTAGGCTATTTTCAAAAAATATCGATTTTATATCTATATTAGCATTCTTTATCATTTATAATACCTAGATATGTTTTAAAATGCAATTTAAAGCATTTTTGGTTTCAATCATAGTAGGCTATTTTCAAAAAAATATCGATTTTATATCTACATTAGCATTCTTTATCATTTATAATACCTAGATATGTTTTAAAATGCAATTTAAAGCATTTTTGAATTCGATCAAAGTAGGCTATTTTCAAAAAAAATATCGATTTTATATCTATATTAGCATTCTTTATCATTTATAATACCTAGATATGTTTTAAAATGCAATTTAAAGCATTTTTGATTTCGATCATAGTAGGCTATTTTTAAAAAAAAAACATCGATTTTATATCTATATTAGCATTCTTTATCATTTATAATACCTAGATATGTTTTAAAATGCAATTTAAAGCATTTTTGGTTTCGATCATAGTTGGCTATTTTCAAAAAAATATCGATTTTATATCTATATTAGCATTCTTTATAATTTATAATACCTAGATATGTTTTAAAATGCAATTTAAAGCATTTTTGGTTTCGATCATAGTAGGCCATTTTCAAAAAAAAATTTAATTTTATATCTTTATTAGCATTCTTTATTATTTATAATACCTAGATATGTTTTAAAATGCAATTTAAAGCATTTTTGGTTTCGATCATAGTAGGCTATTTTCAAAAAAATATCGATTTTATATCTATATTAGCATTCTTTATCATTTATAATACCTAGATATGTTTTAAAATGCAATTTAAAGCATTTTTGGTTTCGATCATAGTAGGCTATTTTCAAAAAAAAATATCGATTTTATATCTATATTAGCATTCTTTATCATTTATAATACCGAGATATGTTTTAAAATGCAATTTACAGCATTTTTGGTTTCAATCATAGTACGCTATTTTCAAAAAAAATTTAATTTTATATCTTTATTAGCATTCTTTATTATTTATAATACCTAAATATGTTTTAAAATGCAATTTAAAGCATTTTTGGTTTCGATCATAGTAGGCTATTTTCAAAAAAAAATATCGATTTTATTTCTATATTAGCATTCTTTATTATTTATAATACCCAGATATGTTTTAAAATGCCATTTAAAGCATTTTTGGTTTCAATCATAGTAGGCTATTTTCAAAAAAAAATATCGATTTTATTTCTATATTAGCATTCTTTATTATTTATAATACCCAGATATGTTTTAAAATGCAATTTAAAGCATTTTTGGTTTCGATCATAGTAGGCTATTTTCAAAAAAAAAATATCGATTTTATATCTATATTAGCATTCTTTATCATTTATAATACCGAGATATGTTTTAAAATGCAATTTAAAGCATTTTTGGTTTTGATCATAGTTGGCTATTTTCAAAAAAAATTTAATTTTATATCTTTATTAGCATTCTTTATTATTTATAATACCTAAATATGTTTTAAAATGCAATTTAAAGCATTTTTGGTTTCGATCATAGTAGGCTATTTTCAAAAAAAAATATCGATTTTATTTCTATATTAGCATTCTTTATTATTTATAATACCCAGATATGTTTTAAAATGCCATTTAAAGCATTTTTGGTTTCAATCATAGTAGGCTATTTTCAAAAAAAAATATCGATTTTATTTCTATATTAGCATTCTTTATTATTTATAATACCCAGATATGTTTTAAAATGCAATTTAAAGCATTTTTGGTTTCGATCATAGTAGGCTATTTTCAAAAAAAAATATCGATTTTATATCTATATTAGCATTCTTTATCATTTATAATACCGAGATATGTTTTAAAATGCAATTTAAAGCATTTTTGGTTTCGATCATAGTTGGCTATTTTCAAAAAAATATCGATGTTATATCTATATTAGCATTCTTTATTATTTATAATACCTAGATATGTTTAAAATGCAATTTAAAGCATTTTTGGTTTCGACCATAGAAGGCTATTTTCAAAAAAAATATCGATTTTATTTCTATATTAGCATTCTTTATTATTTATAATACCTAGATATGTTTTAAAATGCAATTTAAAGCATTTTTGGTTTCAATCATAGTAGGCTATTTTCAAAAAAATATCGATTTTATATCTACATTAGCATTCTTTATCATTTATAATACCTAGATATGTTTTAAAATGCAATTTAAAGCATTTTTGGTTTCGATCATAGTAGGCTATTTTCAAAAAAAAAAATAATTTTATTTCTATTAGCATTCTTTATCATTTATAATACCTAGATATGTTTTAAAATGCAATTTAAAGCATTTTTGGTTTCGATCATAGTAGGCTATTTTCAAAAAATATCGATTTTATATCTATATTAGCATTTTTTATCATTTATAATACCTAGATATGTTTTAAAATGCAATTTAAAGCATTTTTGGTTTCGATCATAGTAGGCTATTTTCAAAAAAAAAAATTAATTTTATATCTATATTAGCATTCTTCATCATTTATAATACCTAGATATGTTTTAAAATGCAATTTAAAGCATTTTTGGTTTCGATCATAGTAGGCTATTTTCAAAAAATATCGATTTTATATCTATATTAGCATTCTTTATCATTTATAATACCTAGATATGTTTTAAAATGCAATTTAAAGCATTTTTGGTCTCGATCATAATAGGCTATTTTCAAAAAAAAATATCGATTTTATATCTATATTAGCATTCTTTATCATATATAATACCTAGATATGTTTAAAAATGCAATTTAAAGCATTTTTGGTTTCGATCATAGCAGGTTTTTTTCAAAAAAATATCGATTTTAAATCTATATTAGCATTCTATATCAATTATAATACCTAGATATGTTTTAAAATGCAATTTAAAGCATTTTTGGTTTTGATCATAGTAGGCTATTTTCAAAAAATTCGATTTTATATCTATATTAGCATTTTTCATCATTTATAATACCTAGATATGCTTTAAAATGCAATTTAAAGCATTTTTGATTTCGATCATAGTAGGCTATTTTCAAAAAATTCGATTTTATATCTATATTAGCATTTTTCATCATTTATAATACCTAGATATGTTTTAAAATGCAATTTAAAGCATTTTTGGTTTCGATCATAGTAGGCTATTTTCAAAAAAAAATTAATTTTATATCTATATTAGCATTCTTCATCATTTATAATACCTAGATATGTTTTAAAATGCAATTTACAGCATTTTTGGTTTCAATCATAGTAGGCTATTTTCAAAAAAATATCGATTTTATATCTACATTAGCATTCTTTATCATATATAATACCTAGATATGTTTTAAAATGCAATTTAAAGCATTTTTGGTTTCGATCATAGCAGGTTTTTTTCAAAAAAATATCGATTTTATATCTATATTAGCATTCTATATCAATTATAATACATAGATATGTTTTAAAATGCAATTTACAGCATTTTTGGTTTCAATCATAGTAGGCTATTTTCAAAAAAAAATTTAATTTTATATCTTTATTAGCATTCTTTATCATTTATAATACCTAGATATGTTTTAAAATGCAATTTAAAGCATTTTTGGTTTCGATCATAGTAGGCTATTTTCAAAAAAAAATATCGATTTTATATCTATATTAGCATTCTTTATTATTTATAATACCTAGATATGTTTTAAAATGCAATTTAAAGCATTTTTGGTTTCGATCATAGTTGGCTATTTTCAAAAAAATATCGATTTTATATCTATATTAGCATTCTTTATCATTTATAATACCTAGATATGTTTTAAAATGCAATTTAAAGCAATTTTTGGTTTCGATCATAGTTGGCTATTTTCAAAAAAATATCGATTTTATATCTATATTAGCATTCTTTATTATTTATAATACCTAGATATGTTTTAAAATGCAATTTAAAGCATTTTTGGTTTCGATCATAGTAGGCTATTTTCAAAAAAAAATTTAATTTTATATCTTTATTAGCATTCTTTATCATTTATAATACCTAGATATGTTTTAAAATGCAATTTAAAGCATTTTTGGTTTCGATCATAGGCTATTTTCAAAAAAAAATATCGATTTTATATCTATATTAGCATTCTTTATTATTTATAATACCTAGATATGTTTTAAAATGCAATTTAAAGCATTTTTGGTTTCGATCATAGTAGGCTATTTTCAAAAAAAAATTTAATTTTATATCTTTATTAGCATTCTTTATCATTTATAATACCTAGATATGTTTTAAAATGCAATTTAAAGCATTTTTGGTTTCGATCATAGTAGGCTATTTTCAAAAAAAAATATCGATTTTATATCTATATTAGCATTCTTTATTATTTATAATACCTAGATATGTTTTAAAATGCAATTTAAAGCATTTTTGGTTTCGATCATAGTAGGCTATTTTCAAAAAAATAAATATCGATTTTATATCTATATTAGCATTCTTTATCATTTATAATACCGAGATATGTTTTAAAATGCAATTTAAAGCATTTTTGGTTTCGATCATAGTTGGCTCTTTTCAAAAAAATATCGATTTTATATCTATATTAGCATTCTTTATCATTTATAATACCTAGATATGTTTTAAAATGCAATTTAAAGCATTTTTGGTTTCGATCATAGTAGGCTATTTTCAAAAAAATATCGATTTTATATCTATATTAGCATTTTTTATCATTTATAATACCTAGATATGTTTTAAAATGCAATTTAAAGCATTTTTGGTTTCGATCATAGTAGGCTATTTTCAAAAAAAAATTTAATTTTATATCTATATTAGCATTCTATATCATTTATAATACCTAGATATGTTAACTTCCAAAGGGTCCCAAAATATGTGTAATAGGAGGCCGGATTTTTCTGAATATAAACTTTTACAATTGGAATCATCTATGCCTTCAAAACGCCAAAAAACGGTTTTTTTGAATTTTGAAAATTTTTCGCGTGCAAACGAATTTATCTGAAGATTAAATTTTTTAAAGTTCTCGAGATAATAACATAGCTTTTGATGGGAGTCTTAGCTGTAGGAAGGGGAGTGGACGAGCTGTGCTCCACATTGAAAGCATCTTTCAACATCTGTGTTCGATCTTTTCGAGAAATTTGACAACTATTTTGTTATCTAACATAAGTCAAGCGTGGAAGTTCGTGGCTTTCTACGTAAGTCGTGTTTTTTTAAATTCAATTGGAGTCGAAACTCTCGGGAAAATTCCATGAAGAAATTGTTCATTATATTTAATTTTGCAGCATTAATAAGTTAATTTATGGAGTGTGCAGCATAAATGGAATGACAATATTACAAATTATGAAGCGTTCGTTACTCAGCAAATGCTTAAACACAGCAAAGCACATAAAGATAATTCAATGGACACTCCACAATAAACAAAGTTTTCACTCTTGAAAGACGAGTCTCAAATAATTGAAAAATCGCGTCTTATCTCGCATTTTCTCGTCTCTTTATGCATTTGAAATGCACATATTTATAAGACGATGTGTATCAGTTGAAAAGCTATTGATGTACATCCGATAAACTGTCTTTGCACAACTCTAAAATCATATAAATGTTTAATCCTCATAAGATTAACTCCGAATACTAATGAGATCTTTCACTATGTTTGACCATAATAGTGTGTCAGCAAATCTATTATCATTGTGCAGCATTGTGTGAACAAAAATGCTACGAGGCGTGAAATTGTCTAATTTTCTTAAATGCTTTTTTATTGTCCTATCATAAATCTCTCCATCTTAATCATATTCCATTTTCTTTTATTGATCATACAAAGCAGCATTAATAATTTGACAAAGCTTCTCTCTTATTTTAATGAGCATCAATCAGCTTAATGAGCTGCATCTTTCAACTTCCCAACATTGTAATAAAAAGCTTAAATTTGTTTTTGATTATTTTTTTTTTTATTTAACGGCTTTATAAAATTCAAATTAGATTTCGCATCATTTTTATTAATTTTTGCATCTCTTCTGATTGTTTATAAAACACGCGTTTTTCCAAGAATATGGTCATTTGTTCTTTAAATCTCGAAGTGACAAGATCGGTAAGTATTCTTTTTTTTGTGTTACGAATAATTAAAATAAAAAAAAAAACAGTGCTGGGCAGTAACAGAAAGTACAAAGAAAGTTTATTATGCGACGTTCGAATGAAAACTGTTCATTGCAATGCACAAAAGTCCATTCTCTAAATCGTGAATTGACAACCGCAGTGGGAATAAATCAATCTGTACATTTCAAAAAACTTTCGCTGAACTTTAAAGAAGGAAATAATTTGAGTTTGAAATTCATACAAAAGACACAATCAGTTCAGGAATAAAGTCTGAATACATATAATTTATGTGTGACTTGTTGACATGAAGAGATTAAAAACTTTGATGAATTAATTTGATTTAAGAAATTTAATTTTCGATAAAAAAAAATATTATAATAAGGCAGACAAAACATGAGAATAAATATGAAGAAAGGAACGGATCGGCAAATAATGATAATCACATTACCACATATTGCGAGTAGTATCATGTAATATTGCTTAATAATGGTGGAGAAGAAGAAAAAGAAGAACGAAGAAATTTCACTTTCCATTTCAATTTGAATGGTTGTTGGTGGCTACATGAGATCAAAGTCAGAAATCTATCCATAATCTATTAGATCAACAAAAACAAACATATATAATAGATTTTTGCTAGCCGTGCTTCATTCATTCATGACATTATCGTTGATCACGTTTCTTTTCGTTCCTCTTATTTTGGATGTTCGTGTTATGGTTTCATATTATTTGCATGTTTCACGTATGAGACAAACAAAGATGAATAAACCATATTCGCAACTAATGATATACTGCAATTTCTATCTAATTCATCCACTTTCAATTTCACAACTGAGAATGAATATCAAAGAAATTTCAAAGACCATTAAGTCAACATAAATCATCATAGTTCATGGAGCAATTTCTATGCCTTTCTCATTTTATTTCCACCTTTCTGCTCATATATGTGTGTATGATTGAGTTGCAATAAGCATTAAAAACAGAAGAAAACAGAATCGGACAAGTTTTCAATTTTAGAAAAATAAATTAAATTGCATAGTGGCGTAGAAAATTGTGTGCCACACTTAATTCTCATCGATGGATGCATTTATTGACTTTTTTGTTTGATCAAACATGACATTGAAAATGCAATTATACGCAATTTAATTGACTACAGCGGCATTTCTAATCTAATTTTCCTTTAATTTCTTCTTCATCATCGTGCCTCTCAATATTATTATTGTTATTGCACTATTCAGCATTGTATTTGAGCACAAAGAGACTTTAAAGCCACAGAATGAAAATATACAAAGTGAAGGAGCATTAAGGGATTATTAATTAATCAACAATTAAATTGGAAGAAGAAATCAAACTGAATGGAAGATGAAGTATAAGAAATAGGTCAGAAAATCTGTGAGATGTAAGTTTAAAGCTATTAAAATACAATTGTAGTCTTCTTTCCTTTCTTCTCTGCACCATTCATACATTTATGAAGTTGTGAATACTTCATTAATTCTAATCCTCTCAATAAAAACACACATCACTTGCTGTTAGCGGCAATAGTTACCATTTGATAAAGTCATAAAGATACAAATGATGCATTATTGTTATAATTGACAACAGAAGCATGAAGAAATTGCATGTGAATGATCGTGAAGCTGTGATGACGAGAGTTCTTGGTTGTAGGCAACGCGGAAGTAACAGAATGCTGTTACTGTGTTATAATTTTTGATGTCAATAACGAGATCGTTGGAACTGCTTTCTTACGTGTGGGCACATCGAATCTCTCTACTTCATTTTCTTTTATTCCTGTATCATCAACATGTATGTACAGCACTGCAGTGAAATGAGATAACATTCATTAGCTCATGATGTGAATTTCATTATTATAATGATAATACAAAGACTATCCAATAAATCGATGAACATGCTGTAGAAGTAGAAGGTAAAGTCTTTAACATTATAATTAACAAATGGTAATTTAATCGAAAGTAAAAGTACAGCATGTTCTCTATAATTGGACATCAACGCGACTATATCCACAACAGAGAAAAATTTCAATATCATTCTGTGATGCATTGATGCACTTCTCATGGAAAATTCATTGAATATTTATCATAGCAAGACGTCATTGTGAGCATTTTTACGATAAGCTATAACTTTCATTGATCAATAATTTAATAACCATTAAATTGACATAATTGATTCATTATCTATGCTCATTTGCATGTACTTGTATGCAACAATATTGCATATTTGCTGGATATGTACTGAATTTGAAGAAATTTCATAAATCTGATATGCAGGAACAATAAATTAAAGGTCGATATTATTAAACTTTTGCCAACATTGTTGTTTACACGGCATGAAATACATCGTATGAATAAGAGCATGAAGGAATTTGCTGATAAAGTTGTTAAATGCAGTTCTAACAATGCAATGCATACAATACAGAATAGTACATGATCATCTGCAGCTTTAAATATAGAGATTTTTCATATGTTAAAGTTCTTGGCATGCTTTTGTGCTATATTAGAGTATGTACATGCATTCTCAAAGAGTTGGA
This sequence comes from Chironomus riparius, assembly GCA_917627325.4. Classification (NCBI taxonomy): domain Eukaryota; kingdom Metazoa; phylum Arthropoda; class Insecta; order Diptera; family Chironomidae; genus Chironomus; species Chironomus riparius. The sequence continues at coordinate 46,444,822 of OU895877.1, forward strand.
AAGAATTTCTTCAATTCTCTTTGGGCTTGAAGATGAAAATGTTTTCAGGATTGTGTATGAAACGTGCATTTAAAGTTCTTCCTATTTGGAATTTCTACTTGTTGAAAGCAGCAACTTTCTGAGCACAATGAACTAAGAGCGATAAGATCTCAGATATATATGAGCATATAGACACAAAGCTTGAAGAAAAACTTCCAATGCAACATAAATTCTCTCAGTTATTGCTGAAAATTTTGCTCTCAGAGCATCTTAAAGAGCTGCACATTTACTCAAATTTTCATTCCTTTCACTTCACATCTCACAAATCTTCAATATGAATGAATGAAAGAAGAAATGCTGGAAGTTTATAAAATGTATAGGCCTTGGCAATGAAATCTTCACTTCGTTTCAAACCGTCCGATCGTAAAGTTGTAAAATAGTATTTCCATTCTTTTATTTCTGTTTGTTTCTGCACATTTCATTTTTATTATTAATTTTATTATTCGCACGAAAATCTCGCGGTCATTTGATTTTCATCATTCGTTGATTCAACAGCTATTAAGGAGTCATAAAGAACCTCCTCAACAAATTTCTCGTGTGGTTCATTAATTAAAATAAAATCGTGGCAATCAAATTAAGCAGGAAGAAGAAAGAAAAGTTTTTTTAAGTGCAAAAAAGAATTAAAAATCAGCAAAGTGTGGAACAAGCGAGCGTAAAGCTGTATTTTGTGCTCGATATTAACGACTCATGAATTAAAAAAAATCAGCAACTGTGTGGTACGAGAAAAACCTTTGTGCATTACAAAAAAGAATCAATTGAGTTGAAAAATAATAATTTTTTGATAAGTGAACGAACCAGAAAAAAAGAAAAGATTTTTTAATTCTCAAACGGATGCATTTTTAAAAGACTTCTCACGACTCTTTAGACACATTGCATATTGAGGAGTCAACGACAATTGTTATGAATTAAATTCAATTGAATTGGATGCAAAAAAAAAGAAATAAAGAAAGAAAAGTAGGAAGTCAAATATAAAAGGAGAACGAAGTGGAATTAAAAAATATTTTTGCAATACAATAGAATTAGAAAAGAAGAAGGAAAAGAAATAAAATTCTTGCCCTAAGTGATCTCAATAAATTAAAAACCATCACAATAATTTAGTGCACTCAATTCAATAATTCAGTAAAAAGGAAGAAGAGAAAGCAGAACAGAATCATCATGTTAAAATTTATCATCATTTCAACATTTTTATTGCTGCAATTTGTTTATGCTCTTGGTAGGTCTTAAATATGATTATAATTCACCGACAATCGGTTTCAATGGCTAATCGTCTTTAACTTTTTATGAATTTCTCAAAAAGAAACAACAATTTTTGTCTAGTTGTAATTTGTTCGAAAATGCATTTAAAAATTCCTTAAAGCATTTTGAACCAAACAATTACTAACTTTATTCAAATTAGTTCATTAACATTAACTTTAAAAAAAGAATATTTTTTTATGCCTCTTTGCATTTCATAACATTACTTACAAGTACCATAACTGTTGTTCTCTATTTTTATTACCCTTAATTAACAAAAAGAGGTGGCTTGCTTGCTACAAACATACTCGTAATGTTCTTGCAATGTAAAATAAAAAAAGAGCATTAAAAAATATGCAAGCTTAGAAAATAATAAGGAACGAATAGTAAATTGGGACGTTTCCATATTAAATGTTAGCTATAAAGCATCGACCGACCACCTAATACTTTTTTTATGCTTACTTAATAATAGCAATTCTTGCATATGGATATAAAAATGCAGAAATAAGAGAGAAAGCATATCATTGGCTTTAAGTGTTGATGATGCATTTTTATGCTTTGTCAAGATAAAATTAATTCTTACTAACTGTCATAAGAAGTAGTGGAAGTAGAAAGAGAAAGAAATGCAACACAGTCATGTCAATGCATTTTCAATTGATGATGAATAAGAACAATGAATTTTCTTTCTTATATTATTTATAATCATTATAATAATATACAGCAGTGCTGCTCAAACTTTTTTAAATGATGGAATAAAGCCTATAACTGCCTATGATTGTCTAAAGTTTGGAATCTTTTGCTAGGTTTATTTCCCCACGTAACCAGCAATTTTATATTTTAAGCTTAAAACAAGGCTGAATTCATTGAAGACCAGCTTAAAGATGGCTTAAAATTAATTTTTAACGTCTTGATTACTAGATCTAGTGTATGTCAGGTATTTATTTTAGTACTCAAGCCTTTTGAATGTCCAAAGCTTGCAAATGATTTAGATTTATTTCAATCTACTGATCTAAATGTAATATTCAACAGATTCTACACAATATTAATAGCAGTGCCTCTAGTTTAAAAGGTTGGACCGTTCTCACATTATTATAAGCCTCAGCATGTCGCAGCATATCTATAATCCCAGCCTCTGTAAACGAGATTAAGCTGAGATTCTCTGTTTCAAGATTAGACTGCAACACACAGTCTGCTCCCCACTGCAATTCAGTGTTAGTGTTAGACATTATAGCGTGACACTCACAATCTATAATTCAGTCGCTTATTTCCGTCATCTTCTTTTATTCTTTGATGAAAATGAATTTGATAAATAGTGAGCTGTAAAAATGTGAGGAATAAAAAAAAATGAGATAAAGATTTAGATTACATTGTCATGTTTAAAAAAAATGTTCCGTTTTTAGTAACCGCATTGATGTTTCTCAAACAACACTTAAGTGACAAGATTTTTGCTTATTTTCGTATTTCAAAGTGGATTTTTCTTTCTTTTTTCCTCTCGGAACTGCTCGAAACAACAAAATAATGAGCAAAATGCGACTTTTTCTTTCATTATTGGCTTTGTTCACCAGATGCATAAATTAATAGAAAGTTTAGCATCCACATTTAAGACATTTATACAAGCACGTACATCTTGTAAAGTAAACTTGAAAATCTTGAGTGCTCTTGCTTGCCAGCAAAATTCACACCTTATTAAAGCTTCAAAAGATACTCCATTGCTGGTTCAAGAAAGACAAATTTCTTACAACTTTCTTCTCAAGCTAAAGTGAATTATAATGAAAATTTATGATGGAGAAAATAGTGAAGAATTTAATACAAGAAGGCATTAAAAACACTGAGCGATTTATGTTTTTGTCGACAACTTGAAATGAGAAAGATTATAAATTTTATAAATGAGTTTGAGTATTAAGTAACATGCATCAGTTAATCACTTTTTAATTACCTAGATTTTTCGCTGGGAAAGCCTAGAAGGTATTGACACAACCGAAATTTTATACGCTACATTCTTAAGACATTAAATAAAAAAAATTCTTTCAACATTAATATCACTTTAATTGCATTAAGTAACAGAATAAAGCAATTTTTTGTGTCCATATGATGACCATATAGCGGTTGTTATTTACAACCTCGTAACTCGTGTGTGACAGTAAATTCTGTGGAATCATTTGATACTAATTGAAAAGAATTCTTTTTAAATGGCTGATCATGATGAGAAGAGTTTCATTTTTTTTTTGAGGCTGGGATTAAGAGGTTTTAGATTATCTCGAAAAATCTTTTGAGGCTTGACTAGATTCTTAATTTACTAATTTTAAAAGGGGATATTACTTGTGCTTTTCAGTGGGAGAGACCAGTTTTTTAGGAGATGCGAAGAGATCTGGCCCTGGTTTGATGCAAGGTAATGTCTGGTCTGGTTTCTGAGTACCTCTCAGTTTCTCAGTCTCTTTATATAAGATTCAGATAAGGTTTACTGAATAGATAAAGAAAACAGCCCAGGACAAGATTTAGTTCCTTTTTCTCTGTTCTGGCTGCAATAAATTGTCAACAGACGGAAAGATCATTTAAATAATAAGTAAAGAGTCAATTTTGTGAACGCCCATGACTGATCTATGGACGGTATGGGTTCATATTCGCTTATTACATTCGAACTTCCAATTTAAATACCAGAAAAATAAAAACATAAATCAAATTTTAAGTACTCTAAAATATATAGATACTCCAAACTTATTTAAACAAATTTTAATTTTTTCATCTCAGTTAAGCTTAAACCATAAAGATTCTCGGTTTTAAGAATTTGCGGATTTCTTTATACAGTTTTCCACAAACATTCCAAAAAAAAAAAAACATTTTCTTCAATTAAAAACTCTTAACTGCACTTGCGATAATCATGCTTCCGTTGCGTTTAAGAATCACATGAACTTTAAAGTCATTAACATTAGTTCACATGTTAACTCTCCTTGTTGATTTTGCATAAAGATTAAACAAAATCTTGATTATATGTTGAAAATCGCTGTTATTTCTTATTGTGGAGATTAACTTCTTCTTCTTCAACTCGATTATTATTCTCAATATAGCAATTGCTTCATTTTCTCAATACTTATTTTGGTTCAATTTAATGTTAAAGAAAGAAAATATTAAAAAAAAAATTTATAAATGCTCTAGAAAGAAATGTGACATTCAATGGCTCAAATAATTGTTGAAGGTGACACACTTTTCGTGAATCTAACGAGATAAATGAATATAAAGAATCAAATAATTTAATTGGAGTGATTTCAATTGCCATACAATCATATTTGACTTGATTTGACTTCGAAAAAATGCAGAACACGAACGATAATTCAATTTGATATTGTTATGGGTTTCGAGACTCCTTTATCTCAGTCATGCTGTCTTTTATGAAAAAAATACAATATTATTTTCATATTGACTGCACGACTGCCACTTTTCTGAATGAATTATGCGCATTAAATTAATTCTATACTTTCAACAAACTTTTTTGAACAATTTCCAACTTACTGCTCACTAAAGTTACTGGTTTCATAGACAGGGAGGTCCAAGGGGCTACTATCATCCTCCTGATTGACTTTAAAGGGATTTCTAAGAATTGCAGATTTATGATCAACCCATCAGTGGCTACTTAGGATATCCAACCCTATTCTTGCTACATTAGGTCAAAGTTCGTAACCCTCCAAACCGGTTCATGTTAAATCAGATTCCCCTTCCGTCATGATTTCTCGTTCCACCTCTGACTGGCTTAAATAAGTCAAATCACAAAATAATTATAGACATTCTATTTTTGCTCTCTATGCACAACAATCGCTCGATTTAATTTCAATTCGAAACGTCTGTGAAGTGATGCGAGAATGGATGTCTATTATAATGAAAGAAAACTCCCCTTTCATCGCTTGTCAAGTTTTTTGTCATTTTGAAAACTGTAATTGACTCAATTTACAATATAAGACGAAATGTGCAAAAAAAAATAAAGTAATCAATTTTAAGTGATACTTCTTGTGCTTGTCTTGTGCTTTCAATATACTTTTTTCTTAGAGACTTGACTTGACTCTGAAAAAAAGAAAAACAGAATGAATTGTGTGCTCAAGTGGAGAAATTTTCGTGAGTTTACCGTTGATTATTTGAAACTTAATATTCATAAAGAAAACAGTAGTAGCAGCAGCAACAATAACAGAAGCACGGACAGTGTCCGACAATCGGAAGAAGAAGGTGAAAATGAAGAAGAGAATAATAATCGTGTACATTTAATTTCATGATTTCGATCCGTAATCGATACGCAGCTTATGATTCTTTACTTCCACATTGGCCAGCTTCTTTGATGATCGAAGAATCACCTGACACAATTAACTATAAACACTGATCTTTTCAACTTGATATCGGCTAATTAACATCGTTATTTGGGTCAGTGAGTTTTGACGTCCACAAAAACATGTTTTCTAGCCCCCCCCCCCCCCCCTCTGTCACAAAATATCTGTAGAAAAAAATTTCCTTTATTTGAGCTGTCACAAAATCCTAGACCCCCCCCCCCCCCCCCTAAATGTTAAACGTCATAAGTGAACGGTCCCTTACTCGTAAAGACGATTTATGGATTTATGTGGTGCGCAATTTTTCATTTATAACGGCAAATTTAAAATTCTAAATCTTCTGAGAATAAATCACAGCACTTTCACAACTTGAAATTCAACCGGTTTTTTAAAAAAAATTAAATTTTCATTGCTTTAATGAAAGTAAAACACTTTCGAGTGAAAATAATTAATTTATGTGAATATAAAAAGAGACTCTTGAAGCATTGAGAAATAAGAAAAATATTCTACTTGAAACGAGAGGAAAATAAACAATGTCATTGTCATCTGATTTATATTTATTCAGTTTAATGTGATTTCACTTTTATTTCGATTCCGAAAAAATAAATTAAGATTGTTGTCAGCTACTGAATGGACAAAAAAAAAGGAATAAGAAGAAAAGAAATGCGATAAAAAAAGAGATTGGAAAAAATTATGAATTAATTTTAGCTTTTTGACTTCCTTTTTTTGGATGCGTCATTCACCTTTTTGACGATGATTTGCTAATGGACATATTAAGACATCAAAATTATCATTCATTAAATTGATAATCGAGTCAATCAAAATAATAAATCTATTTAATATTATTCCATAATATCAACAGTACATTGATTGGAGTAGCTTCGTTAGAAAGTTAATTAACATATGTAGGCATGAGTAACATAAGAAAAAAAAAACATAATCATCGTTATATGGGAAAAAAATCTATTAGTTATGACCTAAGATATTGACATTGAATGAAAGCGAAAGCATTTTTTTTTTGCTTTCTTTTCCCAGTGTTGTAATTTCATCCAATGTCAATCAAAGTCTACTTATGAAATACCTTACAAACAAGCATATGCTAAACTGATGAGGCAGTAATAGTTAATGTACAATTCTCCAGCGTGTCATCATAATGTCTTTCATTCATCTCTTGAATCCAATTAAATTTATTTTTACAGATTCAAACCCGACAGTCATAGAAGGAAGTCAAAATGCTAATAGGGAAATGAAAGCTATATCATCAAACTGTCCACGATTATGTCCACCAGCAGAGGATCAAGAACCCGTATGTGGTACAGACGGAATTATTTATGCAAATTCTTGTGAATTGAAAAAGAAAACATGTACGAAAGGAAATATAAATGCGATTAAAGAAGATCCAGAGGGCTGTGAGCGTTCAAAAGGATCACAATGCAATCACAAGTATGATCATTCTTCTTTTAATATGAAAATGTTTTACGCAACATGACTAACAATAATGCCTTTCCACTTAAAGATGTCCATCGGAAAAAGATTTAGTGTGCGGTACAGACAGTAGAACTTATTTAAATCGTTGCATGTTGGCTGTTCAAGCATGTAGAGTAGGAAAAGCAGCTGTATCGTTAGCACACATGGGCTCATGCTTAAACGGTTCAGTTATTCGTGAGTCTTGCCCCGTCGATTGTAACAGCGCTCCCCAAGATGGGCCAGTTTGTGCATCAGATGGAAATGTATACAACTCAACATGTCAAATGAAATTGATCACGTGTGGGCAAGGTGTTGTAAGTAGTTATTTAATCACATCATATCTTATCTCCACATAAATATATTATTCACATGTATGTCTTTGAAGTAAGCATTTCCTCGCTGTTATTAATGACTCTCTCTTCTAATCATTTCGTTCTGTGCCTTTTTTTTTGTTCTTCTGTTTTCTTTGTTATTATGTTCGTGTATATGGATAAAAAAAAATCTTAATGAAATTTATGTGTTAGGTAAGAACAAGCAGAAAACATTGTCAAAGTACAAGAAATTGTCGAGAGTCATGTTGGAGAGTTGCTCGTCCAACGTGTGGTTCAGATGGTAGATTATATGCTAGTCCCTGTAAAATGCGATCATCAAATTGCGGCAAGCATGTTTTTGAGGTGCCAATTTCCTTCTGTATGTCACAACAAGAGAGAACTGGAAGCTTCAGTAGTTATTATCAAGGTGATTGTCCTAAAGCATGCGACGGAATTGAAGAAAAGTACGTCTGTGGCAGTGACGGAAGCGTCTACACTTCAGAGTGTGAACTCAAAATGCTTAATTGCGGGTAAATATGTCAAAGAACCACTGATATTCTAGCCATTTATATTTAAATAATTGTTAAAAATACTAAAAATTCACAGAAGTCAAAAGAAAAATATTCAAGTAGTTCCGATCGAGAAATGTCAAAAGAAAATGGACAGGTGTAAGAAGAACACAGAAATCGCATGCAAGAGTCAAAAGAAGCAGAATTCATTCTTTGGAAAAGAAGATACAATTTGCGGAACTGACTCCAAAACATATGCCAATGAATGTGAATTACAAAAGGCTACATGTTTGTAAGTCTTGCCTTTCATTTAAATTAATTAAGTGTAATTTAACTTTTTTAATCGCCCTTTTGTTATTTCTTCCTTAACAACTTCACAATTAAATCTTTATATCCATATGTAAAGGCGAGGTGTTCAGATGGCACATATTGGAAGTTGTTCGAAATTAAGCAACGAGCATGCATGTGAGGCATGTACAGATGATGATTATGAATTGCAACCGATTTGTGCATCGAATGGTCAAGTCTATCAGAATAAATGCGAGATGAAGCAGCAAACTTGTGGGCTTCATGTTGTACCTGTATCATTACAAAACTGCCCAAAGACTCAATTCTGCGATGTCGATTGTGACTCATTGAACGGTCAACAACCAAGTTACATTTGTGGTTCTGACAATAAGCTATACAAGTCTGAGTGTCATATGAGAAAAGAGAATTGTGGAAAGCATGTATTCATTGTGCCAATTAAGAGATGTCTCACAGCATTCACATTCAAAGGTTGTGCAACAATCTGCCCACAAGAATATGATCCTGTATGTGGAACCGATGGTAAAACATATTCAAATGAATGCTTTCTTTCCATTGAGAGATGCCGAACGAAAAATAATATTATGAAAAAATATATGGGACCTTGTGGAAGGCCTGAAAAACAATCAGTAAATTATTTATATTAGGAGTATAATTAGAAATAGGAATATTTATTTTTGTTAAATGACATAAAAACGAACATGTACTTTAAATTAAAAATGGACATTATTTATTTGACAAATTATTTCCAATTGATTTTATTTTCAGTGAAAATTTTATAAAGAAAAAATTAATAAATAAATAAACTACAAAATTAAAAAATGAAATTTTTTTTTTATTTTATAAATAAACTAATCTATTAAGTTTCAGTATTCGAAATGAGAACACCAAGATTTATGATTAATGATTACAGTTTTTATGCAGATAATAAATTAAATAGCAAACAAGCATTTATTTCTTCGATTCATAAAATAATTTTTTCACCTAAACTTGTAAATGACTAGCAAATTACATGCAATAAAACTATAAATAACATAGAATTTCGAATTAATTATCTTTAAGACAGCATGGTGACGAACGCTTCAAGCAACATACGAACTGTTTCTTATTAAGAATTATTTAAACAAGACTTATAAAAATCAAAACTATTTTTTTAAAAATTTAAAAATTTAATTTAATATAAATAATTTGCAGGCGACTGTTCAGGTCTTCCACATGGTCCCAAATATTTTTTCATAATTTTATTCTTCGTTCGGCATCTCTCAATGGAAAGAAAGCATTCATTTGAATATGTTTTACCATCGGTTCCACATACAGGATCATATTCTTGTGGGCAGATTGTTGCACAACCTTTGAATGTGAATGTTGTGAGACATCTCTTAATTGGCACAATGAATACATGCTTTCCACAATTCTCTTTTCTCATATGACACTCAGACTTGTATAGCTTATTGTCAGAACCACAAATGTAACTTGGTTGTTGACCGTTCAATGAGTCACAATCGACATCGCAGAATTGAGTCTTTGGGCAGTTTTGTAATGATACAGGTACAACATGAAGCCCACAAGTTTGCTGCTTCATCTCGCATTTATTCTGATAGACTTGACCATTCGATGCACAAATCGGTTGCAATTCATAATCATCATCTGTACATGCCTCACATGCATGCTCGTTGCTTAATTTCGAACAACTTCCAATATGTGCCATCTGAACACCTCGCCTTTATATATGGATATAAAGATTTAATTGTGAAGTTGTTAAGGAAGAAATAACAAAAGGGCGATTAAAAAAGTTAAATTACACTTAATTAATTTAAATGAAAGGCAAGACTTACAAACATGTAGCCTTTTGTAATTCACATTCATTGGCATATGTTTTGGAGTCAGTTCCGCAAATTGTATCTTCTTTTCCAAAGAATGAATTCTGTTTCTTTTGACTCTTGCATGCGATTTCTGTGTTCTTCTTACACCTGTCCATTTTCTTTTGACATTTCTCGATTGGAACTACTTGGATATTTTTCTTTTGACTTCTGTGAATTTTTAGTATTTTTACCAATTATTTAAATATAAATGGCTAGAATATCAGTGGTTCTTTGACATATTTACCCGCAATTAAGCATTTTGAGTTCACACTCTGAAGTGTAGACGCTTCCGTCACTGCCACAGACGTACTTTTCTTCAATTCCGTCGCATGCTTTAGGACAATCACCTTGATAATAATTACTGAAGCTTCCAGTTCTCTCTTGTTGTGACATACAGAAGGAAATTGGCACCTCAAAAACATGCTTGCCGCAATTTGATGATCGCATTTTACAGGGACTAGCATATAATCTACCATCTGAACCACACGTTGGACGAGCAACTCTCCAACATGACTCTCGACAATTTCTTGTACTTTGACAATGTTTTCTGCTTGTTCTTACCTAACACATAAATTTCATTAAGATTTTTTTTTATCCATATACACGAACATAATAACAAAGAAAAACAGAAGAACAAAAAAAAGGCACAGAACGAAATGATTAGAAGAGAGAGTCATTAATAACAGCGAGGAAATGCTTACTTCAAAGACATACATGTGAATAATATATTTATGTGGAGATAAGATATGATGTGATTAAATAACTACTTACAACACCTTGCCCACACGTGATCAATTTCATTTGACATGTTGAGTTGTATACATTTCCATCTGATGCACAAACTGGCCCATCTTGGGGAGCGCTGTTACAATCGACGGGGCAAGACTCACGAATAACTGAACCGTTTAAGCATGAGCCCATGTGTGCTAACGATACAGCTGCTTTTCCTACTCTACATGCTTGAACAGCCAACATGCAACGATTTAAATAAGTTCTACTGTCTGTACCGCACACTAAATCTTTTTCCGATGGACATCTTTAAGTGGAAAGGCATTATTGTTAGTCATGTTGCGTAAAACATTTTCATATTAAAAGAAGAATGATCATACTTGTGATTGCATTGTGATCCTTTCGAACGCTCACAGCCCTCTGGATCTTCTTTAATCGCATTTATATTTCCTTTCGTACATGTTTTCTTTTTTAATTCACAAGAATTTGCATAAATAATTCCGTCCGTACCTGTTTAAATAAATAACCATGTTTCACATATTATCCAGTGGAGTTTACCGGTTTGCAGGTTTATAACAGATTTGGATCATACAATTTGCAACAAATTTAAAAGTTAATTCAACGTGGAAACAGCAACTTACCACATACTGGCTGTTGATCTTCTGATGGTGGACATGATCGTGGACAGTTTGATGAGATAGCTTTCATTTCTCTGTTCATATTATTCTCAAATTTATTTATTACCACAGGCTGAATTTCTGTTACAAGTATATAAAAAAATTAATTTTTCATGTTCAGTTAAACATCGGATATTTTACTTCAATTAAAAGAAATTGAATTTTTTGATCGCAATCGTGGTTTAATTGAATTTTAAAATTCCGAATATGGTTAAAAAAATTGTTTACTTTAATAGGTTAATCAAAAACTGTTTAAATGAAAATTCATGTTATCCAAAATTATACCTTCAGCATAAATAAATTGCAGTAATAATAATGTTGAAATGATGATAAATTTTAACATTTTGATACACTTTGCTGCTCTCTTTTCAATAATAAATGCACTAATTTCCTGTTATGGTTTTTAATTTACCGAGATCACTTGAGGCAAGAATTTTATTTCTTTTCCTTCTTCTTTTCTAATTTTATTGTATTGCAAAAATATTTTTTAATTCCACTTCGTTCTCCTTTTATATTTGACTTCCTACTTTTCTTTCTTTATTTCTTTTTTTTGCATCCAATTCAATTGAATTTAATTCATAACAATTGTCGTTGACTCCTCAATGTGCAATGTGTCTAAAGAGTCGTGAGAAGTCTTTTAAAAATGCATCCGTTTGAGAATTAAAAAATCTTTTCTTTTTTTCTGGTTCGTTCACTTATCAAAAAATTATTATTTTTTAACTCAATTGATTCTTTTTTGTAATGCACAAAGGTTTTTCTCGTACCACACAGTTGCTGATTTTTTTTAATTCATGAGTCGTTAATATCGAGCACAAAATACAGCTTTACGCTCGCTTGTTCCACACTTTGCTGATTTTTAATTCTTTTTTGCACTTAAAAAAACTTTTCTTTCTTCTTCCTGCTTAATTTGATCGCCACGATTTTATTTTAATTAATGAACCACACGAGAAATTTGTTGAGGAGGTTCTTTATGACTCCTTAATAGCTGTTGAATCAACGAATGATGAAAATCAAATGACCGCGAGATTTTCGTGCGAATAATAAAATTAATAATAAAAATGAGCAGAAACAAACAGAAATAAAAGAATGGAAATACTATTTTACAACTTTACGATCGGACGGTTTGAAACGAAGTGAAGATTTCATTGCCAAGGCCTATACATTTTATAAACTTCCAGCATTTCTTCTTTCATTCATTCATATTGAAGATTTGTGAGATGTGAAGTGAAAGGAATGAAAATTTGAGTAAATGTGCAGCTCTTTAAGATGCTCTGAGAGCAAAATTTTCAGCAATAACTGAGAGAATTTATGTTGCATTGGAAGTTTTTCTTCAAGCTTTGTGTCTATATGCTCATATATATCTGAGATCTTATCGCTCTTAGTTCATTGTGCTCAGAAAGTTGCTGCTTTCAACAAGTAGAAATTCCAAATAGGAAGAACTTTAAATGCACGTTTCATACACAATCCTGAAAACATTTTCATCTTCAAGCCCAAAGAGAATTGAAGAAATTCTTTCCAACTCTTTGAGAATGCATGTACATACTCTAATATAGCACAAAAGCATGCCAAGAACTTTAACATATGAAAAATCTCTATATTTAAAGCTGCAGATGATCATGTACTATTCTGTATTGTATGCATTGCATTGTTAGAACTGCATTTAACAACTTTATCAGCAAATTCCTTCATGCTCTTATTCATACGATGTATTTCATGCCGTGTAAACAACAATGTTGGCAAAAGTTTAATAATATCGACCTTTAATTTATTGTTCCTGCATATCAGATTTATGAAATTTCTTCAAATTCAGTACATATCCAGCAAATATGCAATATTGTTGCATACAAGTACATGCAAATGAGCATAGATAATGAATCAATTATGTCAATTTAATGGTTATTAAATTATTGATCAATGAAAGTTATAGCTTATCGTAAAAATGCTCACAATGACGTCTTGCTATGATAAATATTCAATGAATTTTCCATGAGAAGTGCATCAATGCATCACAGAATGATATTGAAATTTTTCTCTGTTGTGGATATAGTCGCGTTGATGTCCAATTATAGAGAACATGCTGTACTTTTACTTTCGATTAAATTACCATTTGTTAATTATAATGTTAAAGACTTTACCTTCTACTTCTACAGCATGTTCATCGATTTATTGGATAGTCTTTGTATTATCATTATAATAATGAAATTCACATCATGAGCTAATGAATGTTATCTCATTTCACTGCAGTGCTGTACATACATGTTGATGATACAGGAATAAAAGAAAATGAAGTAGAGAGATTCGATGTGCCCACACGTAAGAAAGCAGTTCCAACGATCTCGTTATTGACATCAAAAATTATAACACAGTAACAGCATTCTGTTACTTCCGCGTTGCCTACAACCAAGAACTCTCGTCATCACAGCTTCACGATCATTCACATGCAATTTCTTCATGCTTCTGTTGTCAATTATAACAATAATGCATCATTTGTATCTTTATGACTTTATCAAATGGTAACTATTGCCGCTAACAGCAAGTGATGTGTGTTTTTATTGAGAGGATTAGAATTAATGAAGTATTCACAACTTCATAAATGTATGAATGGTGCAGAGAAGAAAGGAAAGAAGACTACAATTGTATTTTAATAGCTTTAAACTTACATCTCACAGATTTTCTGACCTATTTCTTATACTTCATCTTCCATTCAGTTTGATTTCTTCTTCCAATTTAATTGTTGATTAATTAATAATCCCTTAATGCTCCTTCACTTTGTATATTTTCATTCTGTGGCTTTAAAGTCTCTTTGTGCTCAAATACAATGCTGAATAGTGCAATAACAATAATAATATTGAGAGGCACGATGATGAAGAAGAAATTAAAGGAAAATTAGATTAGAAATGCCGCTGTAGTCAATTAAATTGCGTATAATTGCATTTTCAATGTCATGTTTGATCAAACAAAAAAGTCAATAAATGCATCCATCGATGAGAATTAAGTGTGGCACACAATTTTCTACGCCACTATGCAATTTAATTTATTTTTCTAAAATTGAAAACTTGTCCGATTCTGTTTTCTTCTGTTTTTAATGCTTATTGCAACTCAATCATACACACATATATGAGCAGAAAGGTGGAAATAAAATGAGAAAGGCATAGAAATTGCTCCATGAACTATGATGATTTATGTTGACTTAATGGTCTTTGAAATTTCTTTGATATTCATTCTCAGTTGTGAAATTGAAAGTGGATGAATTAGATAGAAATTGCAGTATATCATTAGTTGCGAATATGGTTTATTCATCTTTGTTTGTCTCATACGTGAAACATGCAAATAATTTGAAACCATAACACGAACATCCAAAATAAGAGGAACGAAAAGAAACGTGATCAACGATAATGTCATGAATGAATGAAGCACGGCTAGCAAAAATCTATTATACATGCTTGTTTTTGTTGATCTAATAGATTATGGATAGATTTCTGACTTTGATCTCGTGTAGCCACCAACAACCATTCAAATTGAAATGGAAAGTGAAATTTCTTCGTTCTTCTTCTCCACCATTATTAAGCAATATTACATGATACTACTCGCAATATGTGGTAATGTGATTATCATTATTTGCCGATCCATTCCTTTCTTAATATTTCTTCTCATGTTTTGTCTGCCTTTTCATAATATTTTTTTTATCGAAAATTAAATTTCTTAAATCAAATTAATTCATCAAACTTTTTAATCTCTTCATGTCAACAAGTCAAATATAAATTATATGTTTTCAGACTTTATTGCTGAACTCAAGTGTCTTTTGTATGAATTTCAAACTCAAATTATTTCCTTCTTTAAAGTTCAGCGAAAGTTTTTTTGGAATGTACACATTGATTTATTCCCACTGCGGTTGAATTTAGAGAATGGACTTTTGTGCATTGCAATGATTTTTGTTGCTGCTCAGTACTTTTTCTTATTTTAATTAATTGTAACACAAATAAAAGAATACTTACCGATCTTGTCACTTCGAGATTTAAAAAACAAATGACCATATTCTTGGAAAAACGCGTGTTTTTTAAACAATCAGAAGAGATGCAAAAATTAATAAAAATGATGCGAAATCTAATTTGAATTTTATAATGCCGTTAAATTAAAAAAAAAATGATCAAAAACAAATTTAAGCTTTTTATTACAATGTTGGGAAGTCGAAAGATGCAGCTCATTAAGCTGATTGATGCTCATTAAAATAAGAGAGAAGCTTTGTCAAATTATTAATGCTGCTTTGTATGATCAATAAAAGAAAATGGAATATGATTAAGATGGAGAGATTTATGATAGGACAATAAAAAAGCATTTAAGAAAATTAGACAATTTCACGCCTCGTAGCATTTTTGTTCACACAATGCTGCACAATGATAATAGATTTGCTGACACACTATTATGGTCAAACATAGTGAAAGATCTCATTAGTATTCGGAGTTAATCTTATGAGGATTAAACATTTATATGATTTTAGAGTTGTGCAAAGACAGTTTATCGGATGTACATCAATAGCTTTTCAACTGGTACACATCGTCATATAAATATGTGCATTTCAAATGCATGAGACTCGTCTTTCAAGAGTGAAAACTTGGTTTATTGTGGAGTGTCCATTGAATTATCTTCATGTGCTTTGCTGTGTTTAAGCATTTGCTGAGTAACGAACGCTTCATAATTTGTAATATTGTCATTCCATTTATGCTGCACACTCCATAAATTAACTTATTAAAGCTGCAAAACTAATTTCTTCACGGAATTTTTTGCCATAAAATTGAATTATAATTAAATAGTTAAGTTTCAAATCTGCAAGCAATTTTCCACACTTTATTGTGGCTTTTTGCACCGCTCATCATTCACAGTTTAATTAAATTAAAAAATAAAATTAACAACATTCACTTTTTTTCTTGAGCATTATGATGCTGCTTTTGATTTTTTTTTATAGAAATGATCAATTTGTTAAAAATTTACATTCAATTTACACTTTCTTGCATAAATTTTTGTTTATTTAATGTGTAACGAAGAAAAAAAAAGGAAAGGAATTAAACGGAAACAGTTATAAATTATTATATCATGCTTGAGTCTTTTTTTTGGGGCCTCGAATGATTTATTTCTTCCCTCCAGCAGCTTTAGACGAAGAAATTTTTTTTGAAAGTGTTGGAAAACTATTTTCCAATGAATGTGACTGAACATGCAACGATAAATCTTTACTTAGCAAGACTTGTTGACATGTGGCACAAACTTCCAAAGTTTTTTGAGACTTTTTATTCTTCTTCTTTGTTATTGTTGGAGTGTCGTCTGTGATATCGACATCGGTGAGTGACTCTTCAAGATGTATGCGATAAAGTTTCTAATTTTTGGAATATATTAAAATATGAAAATATTAATTAACGGCGTTATGCAACATGTTAGACTGATTTTCTGCGAAAAATATTTTACCGGATTTAATTTTAATTTTAGTCGAATTTATCTACTAAGGGGCCGTTCACTTATTAAGTTACGCAAAAAACGACTTTTTTTACCCCCCCCCCTCCCCCTAGTTATAATATGTTACAACTCACAACCCCCCCCCCCCCCCCCCCTGAACGTTCATAATTTATTTTATTTTGATAATTTTTATTCTAAAAAGACGGTTAAAGTTCTTTTGTATTTTTTTTTTCTTAAACATCAAAATACTGTACAGCTAAATAGGTCATGTTTTGATTGATCCTATTAGTATTCTCATGAATTATTGGATTGTGATATAAAGCAAAAATTTGTTTTTTTTTTTTTTCAAAAATGTCATGAAAAATATTATGCCCGATCGAATTTTAGAAAATTCAATCAACTTTGAATGTAAATATCACAATGATGGGATCATATTAATCATCATATGAATGACGGATTTAGAGAGATTTACTTTTAAACTTATGATTGATTTAATTTTGAAAATTTCCACAAATTATGATTGTATTTTAAAGTCTTGTAAACCAGTTTTCTATTGATTTGTTACTTTATATAACAAAAACAATGTATTGCTTACAGTAGCGTCCAAAAGTTTAGAAACAGTGTCAATTTTTTTGAATTTTATCAAATAAACATACTTAAACATAAGCAAATGAGCTCAAATTTTCACCAACTGTGTAGTTTTTGCTATATTTTAATTCAATAAAAACATTTTGTACTATAATTAAGTATTTCAAAAATAACCGTTAAAATTTAAAATGGCTGTCGTCCAAAAGTTTGGAAACGATTTTATGATAATTTTTTTTAAAGCTTTATACTAAATTTAGGTATGATTTATGGCTCAAAACATAAAATTTGGACTTTATTCTTTGTTTTAACACAAAAAAGTATGCTCAAATCGGTTCCTTTCATGCTTTATTTTTGATTTCAAAATGGCTGACATTTTTATATGATATTAACCAAAATTAATACTTTAAGCAAACTTTTTTCTTAAGTTTAAATGCTTATTACATAGTTTTTTACAATATCTTCCAGAAAATATATAGTTTATTATGTTTTGTTAAGTTTAGAAGTCGAAATTTAAAAAAAAATCTTTTTTGGAGAGAAAAATTCGCTGCTTAGAAAAGTTCGAGATAATTTAATTCATTAAATACCAACAAACTATTCGATATTTTGGTACCAATTTATTGCATTTTAATTCTCCTTTAAGTTTTAGTATGATTTCCTTAACATACTTCAAGGATCAAACTTTTATTTAACTATTCTTTAACCTACAACAGACAACCTTGAACGACGCAAAATGTTTTTGCAAAAAATTTCTTATTTCTATAATTAATTGAACATGTTTTGTTTAATTCATCAATAGAATGTTATTTTAATACATTTTAGTCATTTTGCAACAAAATTCATAGTAAATTTCAACAATTTTTTGCAAAAACATTTTGCGTCGTTCAAGGTTGTCTGTTGTAGGTTAAAGAATAGTTAAATAAAAGTTTGATCCTTGAAGTATGTTAAGGAAATCATACAAAAACTTAAAGGAGAATTAAAATGCAATAAATTGGTACCAAAATATCGAATAGTTTGTTGGTATTTAATGAATTAAATTATCTCGAACTTTTCTAAGCAGCGAATTTTTCTCTCCAAAAAAGATTTTTTTTTAAATTTCGACTTCTAAACTTAACAAAACATAATAAACTATATATTTTCTGAAAGATATTGTAAAAAACTATGTAATAAGCATTTAAACTTAAGAAAAAAGTTTGCTTAAAGTATTAATTTTGGTTAATATCATATAAAAATGTCAGCCATTTTGAAATCAAAAATAAAGCATGAAAGGAACCGATTTGAGCATACTTTTTTGTGTTAAAACAAAGAATAAAGTCCAAATTTTATGTTTTGAGCCATAAATCATACCTAAATTTAGTATAAAGCTTTAAAAAAAATTATCATAAAATCGTTTCCAAACTTTTGGACGACAGCCATTTTAAATTTTAACGGTTATTTTTGAAATACTTAATTATAGTACAAAATGTTTTTATTGAATTAAAATATAGCAAAAACTACACAGTTGGTGAAAATTTGAGCTCATTTGCTTATGTTTAAGCATGTTTATTTGATAAAATTCAAAAAAATTGACACTGTTTCTAAACTTTTGGACGCTACTGTAGCTATGAAAAGTGATTTGGACATTCATAAATCATTAAAAAGGTGGAAAATTAAAAAGAATGTTTTTGGTGTGAATTTGTAAATGTTACATTTTACCCCCCCCCCCCCCCCTATGTTACATTTTGTTACAATTTTTCAATCCCCCCCCCCCCCTAAAGTGCGAACGTAATAAGTGAACGGCCCCTAAAGTGGATCACTGAAATCATTCAAGTTTCTGTCATTTTAAATCAATGTAATACTTGATATTTTTGAACTTTTGATATTTTGAACTTAAAAAATCAAAGTTTAAATTTTGAACTTCCGAAACCGTTAAAATACAAATTCATCAATCACAAAAATACCCACCTGTTGTCTATCGATGTCAGGTAAAAGAGCCAACAACTCAGGAAAAATTGTATCAAATTTCTCGCCTAAAACACCTTTGCATGACTCATAATAGCTACGAGCGAAATAGCTTCCATCTCTAAACATTTGCGATAACAATCGAAATTCCTGCATAGATTCATTGGTCTTTAAGACCTTTTGAAATTCATCAACTAAACCTTGATTCCTTTTACTTGCATCAGGCACTGGATGATATCTAGCAGTAATAGGTTGAATCTGTTGAAATCCAGGAGGTGGTGACTTAACAGAAGAACCCAATTTACTTTCAAGCATAGTACGATTCTCCTTATCGGTATTGTCTTTTGCAATTTTCTTGTCATTAGACGTCTTCTTATTTTCATCATTAACTTTTTTTGTTCCATTTGTTTTTTGATTCTTTTGAGGCACTTCATTTTTTTGTTGTTGTTTCTTCGGATTAAAACTATTTTTATTACCTACATTTTGCTGTGGCTGTTGCTTTTGATTATTGTTATTACTTTTACTGTTAACAGTTATCCATTGAATAGGTTTTGAGGCTGAATCGCTTGAGCCGAGAGTAGGAAAATTATTCTCGGAACTTAATGTCGGAACAAATTGCTGATTCTCGACAATTGATTCCTCTTTTTGCTTGACTAAGCTAACTTTAGTCATTTGAGATGCAATTGATACATAATCATTCATTAATCCTTTATGCTTTGCAGCTATCATTCCTTTATCAATGTTATTATTTGATGGCAATATAAGATCTTCCATTAATAAATCTCGTTTTTTCGATGCAGCGGAACTAATCGTTGGATAATCGTTGAACAAATTCTTTTTACTAATAGTGGCTGGAACTGAACTTTTGGAAGCAACTGATGTCGTTGGCTTTCGATCAATACTCTGCGATGATGAATATTTTGGACTTTCAGTGAAAAAAGAATTTTTTGAGGAACTTGGTCCTAGTGATGGGAAGTCAGCAATTGAATCTTTTTTGTAAATGTTTTTAGGGTGAGGATTGGAAGTTGATGATTGAGGTTTTTGTTGATAATTTTGTTGAGGAGCTGACGATGGTTTATTTGCTTTGAATAAACTACTTGCTGAGGGAGCTGATTGTTTACTTGATGAATTTTGCTTATTTCCATTATTTTGCTTAGGTTGACTTGAATTTCTCTCATTGCCTAAACCGCCTAGTGCTGGGAAATTCTCTTTAGTACGAGCAAGTCCCTGCTGTCCATAATAGACATGCCTTACAGAATTAGCTAATTGCACAGGTCCATTAGATGCGTTAGATGCATTAGATGGAACACCAAGAGACGGAAAATGATCTTCATTCTTCGTGTCAATTTGAATTGGAGGCATCTGGACGATTTGCTGTTCAGGATTAATGTCAAATTCTCTCTGCGTGTCATTCGTCCGAATCCTAGGATGTCTATTATTATTATTCTCATTTCCTCCACCTCTACCACGTGGTCCATATGAAATATCAAGGTCTAATGTCCTTGCATGCTTAACTTCCATCCTCGACATATTTTTAGAATGAACAGTTGCTTTGTGAGCACGTAAATCAATTTCTGTTCGATAAACAGCAGTAAATTCCTCTTCAAGACAATCCTCTTCCTCACAGAGGAAATGCTCAGCTTTAAAATGATCCCGCATTTCTCGAACAGTTCCATAAAACAAATTAATTCCATCGGCATCACATAAATGACAGAAATAATGTTCACGTCTTAAATGCCTGAAAAGTTCATCCTTATCCAAATATCGGAGCTCACAATAATCACAACGTGGATGTCCTTTATGGCTCTTATTATCTGGATCTCCAACTCGTCTATGTTGTGCTATTTCCTGTCGTGTATAGCATCTACGTTCTGAAGAAAATACTTTGAGATTTTCTGTACAAATTTCACAATAGAACTGCTCATGGACCTTCCTAACATGCTCTTTGAGCTTATAAAAATCAACAAATAGATTACTATCTTCGCACCTTGGACATCGATGTTCAAGTAAGTGATAAAATGCTTTCTGTATCTCTAAATCAGCAAATACTATACGAAACTTTTTCTCAAATAATCCAGAACGAGTTGTTTTGTCCAAAGTAAGGAATAAGTCGATAGTCTTGGTGAATATTACCTACAATTTTGGATTATTAACTGTTAATTTTGTTTTAATTCATTAATTATTAAAGTTTCAATTAACAAACCCGCGGTAAATCTTGACGACATATAGGACATTCATTTTGAAGGCATAGACAACGCATTCTAGCACTGCATTCATAACATACTGGATGATTGCAGGAACTTGTAAATTAGAAAATGTGAAATTGATAAAAAAAGTTATGACGATTCATTATTTCTATTGCAAATTACCCGATTGAGAAGATGAATGTCTTCTTGAAGCACACGACGCACGTATTTTCGTTCTCAGCCTGCTGCATGTTGTTTTGTTCAACGTTTTCAGACAAATCGCTCATTATTTCTTGTTTAATTTCACGAAATATAAAAAATTTATGTAGATTTTCAATTTTCTTAAAAGGTGTTCTGGTTGTTTTGTCGACAACTGTAGTTCCTCGAAACATCTTCGACCTTATGCTGTAGATTATCGAAAAATCGGAATTATACTGATTGTTTTGGTTTGAAAAAAACTTTTTTATGAAATGCGCTTTAATGTGCGTTTTGGGTGACTTTCTTTAAAACGGTTTCAAAAATTTGTAATTTGTGCTAATGCGCTTTAGTCACTAGCTGATCAGAAGTTTATTTACATCCAAATTTACAGTGTTTTGATTTTAAACTTTAATTAAAATGGAATTAGAAAGTGAATTTGGAAACTTATCGATAAAGTTTTTGTTTGTTTATGAGAATTCTAGTGAATTAAATGCATTGCTTAATGACTTAAACAGCCTGGATTACAAATATCAAAAGATTTCAAATTCCAATGTAATTGTTCAGTTTATTGACTCAATTTCGAAGATTCCAACTACTTCAGAATTAAATATTGTTATTAAATCATGTCATTTGATCAAGCAACTAATAAATAAACAGAAAGTAAATCTTCCAGTGATTGTATCTAACAAAATCATCAACTGGATCATTCAAATTCTATGTTTTTCATCAAAATCAATCATTTGTGAGGCACTGGATGTTCTTACTTTACTTTTCAAGAAAAACTCAAGAGCAGCTCATTCTGTAAGTCCTGGATTAGCTTAAATACAACAATTATAATCTAC
Organism: Chironomus riparius; assembly: GCA_917627325.4. Lineage (NCBI taxonomy): Eukaryota > Metazoa > Arthropoda > Insecta > Diptera > Chironomidae > Chironomus > Chironomus riparius. The sequence continues at coordinate 46,467,459 of OU895877.1, forward strand.
TAATCTCCATAATTTGATTACAGAACATCGATCTGATGATTTCAAATGACGGGATCTTGTTGAGGCTTTTGAAATCGACAGGAAACTTACAAAAGATATTAGTCCAAGACTATACGCCGCAGGAAGTGTACAAATCATCATTGGGATGTATAGAATCGATATTAATGCATTTAGAAGGTGACGATGAGTTTGATGTTGATCATGCTTATTTGGATACATTAGGAAAGACCTTAATTAAGTTTTTATACACATTTAAACAGAATGAGATACAGGATGGAGATTTCATGACTTTAGTCGCAATGGCTTTAAACTCCTTAAAATACATTACACAATCAAATCTAGATTTTGCTACTTATAATGTTGGTGAATTGCTTGGAATTTGTAGGACATTCATGCTGTATGGATTAAGTGATATTTCTTTTCAACAGCCAGTAAAAATATTGTCATCACAACAAGCTGTAATGGAACCGATATCTGTGAATAATAATAAAAGAGGAACTGGTCCAAATAATAATAGAAATAAGAAGCCATCGAAATCAGGTAAGAAAAGACCTGAAAATTCAAAGCAGTCAGAAAATAAAAGATCTTATGGATCTCAAAACTATCAGCATGATAATCCATTCCCAATGTATCGAACTAGCGATTCCGATTTCTCAGACAATGAGCATAGCAGGGAACTTGTGAATAGAAATAAGCAGAGTAAATTGAGATTAACAGCACTGTCCTTAATTCTTGTGCTTACAACGACAGTCGAGAAGAAAATATTATTCGGATATTGGCATAGCCTTTTGTCTACAGATGAATCAATGTGCAACTCATTAGTTAACTGTATAATTAAGGATACGTCACCAAGATGTAAAATAGTTGCTCTACAAACGATTATTCAGTTGGTTAAATATTCAAAACCTTTTTTGGTACAAGCAGAGAATAAGGATAAAGCACCATCTACATTCACGCCATTTTCAGTCACTTTGGGAAACATGATCACATTTACATACGAAAAATTAACACAAGCCATGATAAAGGAAGGAGATTTGACAGTTTTGACTCAAATACTCAAGTGCATTTCAATTTTCATTACTGTAACTCCATTTCATCGATTAAAAACTGGAATCGTCACAGAATTCATTAAATATGTTCGTCTCCTTGCTCGCCATAAAGATCCCACGATTAAAGTTGCAGCATTGATTGTTATGAATAATTTAATATCATTGCATGACATGACATCAGAAATTTATGAAATGGTTGAGATTCCTAAGTCAAAAATTGAGTTTGATCTGAAAAAGATTGACGAGGGCATTAGAAATGCACAGTCAATCGATGAAAATGATTTAATAGATTTAGAATTCGACGAGGAAATCGAGGATGAAGAAGAAATCGAAGAAACAGTCGCTAAATTAAGCGTTACTTCATCAAAAATGTCTTGGCTTTTACAGAATGTCTTGGAAAATTTAGGAATATACAATGGAATTCTCAAAACACCATCAATAGCCATATCTGTACGAATTGAGAGTCTTCAAGTTCTTTCATCCATGTCATCACATTTTCTGCTAGTCAAAGATCATTTATTGGTGATTTCGACTGCATTAACTAAAAGCTTGTCACCAGAATCGCCAGTTGATGAAAAATTGTATGCTAGTCGAACACTCGAATCTCTTGGCAGTTCAATCAACAACTTTTTGTCTCAAGGTAAATTATTTTATTTTTAACGAAGTTCTATCATTCAAATTAGGAAGCGGTGAAATGGCATCAGTGACCTAAATGGTAGAGCGTTGGCCTTACGTGCCAAAGGTCCTGGGTTCAATCCCAGGCCATGTCTAATTTTCGAAGCTCTTTTTCCATTTCACCGTTCCAGTTACGAAGCTCGGTTCGTGTGTTGGGTGTAGTATTGATGTCTTTGGCATAGAATATGCCTCCTTTGCTAGGTATACAAGGATATACTAGCATCTGGATGACTTCCTTACGGCATCTTGCGCACACGGATTGTGACTAGGTACATTGCAGGGTACATCAGGTCTTATGACGTACTCGTGTCTTTGCAATGTACAGAGCTTGCAAGTGGTTCGGATCCCACTATAAACTGTAGGTCTAAAGGGTGTGGTACAATAGATTCTGTTCTAATTTGAATCGCAGTGCCTCCAGCTGAAAGGCTGGGCCCTTCACACATTATATCATTCAAATTAAGTTTAAATTTCGTTCAGTAAAGTTCATTTTCGTTAAGTTTATTTGAATCTGAAAAAGCTGCTAATTTTTAAATCTTATAAAACCGTTTAAAATTTATTATTATTTACAGAAAACAAGACCCAACAAGATGCTGATCTATGCCTGACATTCTGGATTAGAATAATATCAGCAGTGTTTGACAATATTCAAAATGTGACTCAATCGTCAACATTAAGAGCTTATTTAGCCGATAGTCTAGCCAATATTGGAGTATTTATCTTTGAAAAGCTAGACAATATGAAACAAATTCAACTTAAATCAATCCTTACTGGCTGTTGTTATGATGAAGATCCAATTGTGAAATCATCAGCTGTTCGTGCCTTGGCAGTTTACGTATTATTTCCTTCACTAAGAGAAGATTTATGTTTTGTTGAGAATACTACAGAATCAGTTCTGAGAATCATCAAGGATCAAAATATTGTAGCCAGGACTAAAGCTTCGTTTGGATTAGCTAATGTTGTTGATGGATTATTAATCATCAAAAAAACGCAGTCTATAGACGATAAACTGTTTAAGCAGATTATAGAGACATGCTTGCAGTCAGCAACTGATAATGATCGTGTAAAAGTGAATGCTGTAAGAACTTTAGGAAATTTAATAATTTTACTGAAAGAAAGTCATTTTGGAAGTGCCAATTGGTTGGATTTATTCGAAAAATCCATTCAAGTGCTAAACAATCAGCTAGCAACCTGCAATAATGTGAAAGTCAAGTGGAATGTCTGCTACTCATTTTCATCAATGATGAAGAATCCTTTAGTATTTGAAGCTGGAATTAAGGTTTTATGGCAAGAATCAGTATTTAATGCTCTATGCAGTATAATTGAGAATTCGCCAAACTTTAAGGTACGAACGAATGCTTGCTTAGCATTAACGACACCACAAAATAGAAAGGATTATGAAAAATATTTTTCGACTATTTGGAACTGCTTATTAGTTGCACTGGAACAATCAAATAATCTCACAGATTTTAATGAATATAAGCATAGAGATGCACTACAAGATCAACTTTGTACAGCAATTTGTCACTTTTTAAGCCTTGCAACAATCGAGGATGTCATTCAAATGAAAAATTCTCTATTTCCATTGATGGATGTAACAAAACAAAATTGGAATCGAGTCATTAATCGACTACCACCAGAGTATCACAATCAAGTTATTAATGCATGCAATTCTATCAAAAATATGGAATCAAATTGTAAAAATTCAAAACAGAATAATTCAATTGGCATTATTTTGTCATGCTTTCAATCTGTTGACGATTTTGCTATTTAAGGAAGTGAAATTAAAATTTTTAAAAAAAATATTTATTTCTACCACCATGAATAGATTTAGTTCCTATTCGACATTAACAATTACATGCTTAATTTCACCTTTATAACTAAAATCACAGACTGGACATGAAAATTCCGGATCAGCCATAACACTTCCTTTTATACAGTAATAACAAAATACATGAACGCATTGGATATGATGTGGAATGATTGGTCGCTGTGAACATATAGCACATAATGTGCTGACTGTTATTACTGGTTCAATTTTTGATGCTTCCTGATCACTTTTGGACTTTGATGTTATCATTTGACCAACTTTTCTTCTCAGTGAGTTATAATTGATGAAAGGGAGAGTGACGTTCAGCAGTTCCTATAAAAATTTTAAAATATATAAGACTCAGTCACATAAAAGCTAATGAGCTTACCAAAAACCCTGTCCATATCAGTTCACGATTCATGTAAGCATATCCGATATTTCTCATTCTAGCTCCACTTTCAGACACATGATTCCATCGAAGAAAATAATCAAGAACTGTTGGATATTGACCATTTTTAAGGAACCTGAAGAAATTCAGGATTGACAAAAGTTTCACAGTAAATTCGATCCATTCGATGACTTTTTGAAGCTGCAACTTATTTGTGAATCTTAAATGACTAACTTCTTTTGTGTACGGAGCAAGGATAGTGAGGATGTAATGCACAATCAGTCTGTTTCTCGTTAAATTATCATTTTTGTAAGTTATTGCTAATATTTGCTGACCAAATGTTGACTTATTGAAATAAATTGAGTTTAGCCAGATTAAGGATTTGAGCAATGCATCAATTTCTGGCTGGAACCTACTTAACAATCCAGGTGACAATTCCTTATAAGCAGTATTCAACTGATCATGGATTATTTTCAATATTTCTTTATCTAGTAAGTATGCATCAAGTTGATTAACACGAGAGACATAAGATGATTTCTCCATGACTGTTTATTTACTTTTTACTTTCGAACTTTAGACATTCCTGGATCTTTCATCGAATTGCCATTTCACCGAAAAAAATCATAATTCATCGACTATACGGTGAGTACCTGAGCATGCATCCCTTCGTGTTTTAACGGTTGACATTTTTCAAACCGACAACAGCAACAGCAGCAAGTTGCTCCAAAACAAATCCAAAAAAAATAATTTCTACTGCCAATAAATTAAAATTAAGTGAAATAAAGGAACAAAAAATATTTTTTAAGCATAAAGTTAGTGAAAATCATGGAAATAATATGTTCAATATGCTGTTGCAGCTTCATTGATACACAACAGGAAACTGAATTTCCGTTCACACGATCAGGAAGCAATAATAGTTCATCAACAATTTACAGTTCATATTGTGGTCATGTTTATCATAGGAACTGCATCCTCAAATGGATTGAGAAAAGTTCAAATTGTCCGGAGTGTAGACAAGAAATTCGGAGTAAAAGTGATTTTCATAAAATTTATTTTAACGTTAATCCCAAATGTGATGGATTTGAGGCAAGCGAAGACGATCCCGAGAAAATTGTCATGCAGAAGAGAACTGAAAAATTAACAAAGTACATAAAGTGTGTGACCAAAGAGCTTGGTCATGTTGAATTAAAGTTTGAGAAGCTAAAGCAGGAAATATCGAAGAAAGATCAAGAAATAGCTGAGCTTAGAAACCTGTTGAATGTGGAAAGACTCTGTGTTCCGATGCGAAGGCAAACTCTAAAGTGATCCAATCAAAAAATGTATTAAACAGATAATTAAGCTAGTATGAATCACACTTAATGGCGAGCCCATTTTGAAGACCTGTGAAGATGTAAGGCAGGCAAACAAACAAAACATATCTAATACATAACATAAACAAAGGATAGAACATATACCAAAACCGGTTTGCGGCAGAGCATCAAGAATGTTACATGCACAGGAAATAGTGATTCATAGGACAATTTATTTTATAAATATTTTTTTTTGAAATTACAATACTCGAGATGTTGTGGATATAATTGTAAAATTTGTGCCAGAGATTTTTTTTTGCTACCTGTAGATGATGAACAAATGGAACTTAGTAAGGGACTTAAATTTATAAACAAATCCCATATCATCTGTACTTTAAGAGATGGAAAAATGAGAAGGAAAGTTAATTTTCATCTGCTCTGAATTTTTTTTCTCTTTTAACCAGTGAAGTGTGTAATTTTAAGAATGTGGTTTTTCATTAATGACGTCTTTAACTTAAGAAGAGTAGAAAGTATCTGAGGAATTTGAGATAAAATAAATTTAAATTTAAAATATGATTTTGAGACAAACTGAAAGTGGAGGGGGGGGGGGGGGGGTGTTCATTGATGTCATAAGTGAACAAACCCGAACTTATTTCAGGTAGATTGATTCTGTTGATCGTGATATACTTTATGAGTGAACATTGTATTACTTTTTTTTTCAATTGCACTATGCACTTATTTTTGTATGCCTTTACGTTTTCCTCAATTCTATAGGAAGTTTTGTAATTGAGTTCGTAGAATGAGAAAAAAAAACCTGACCGTGAATGTTTTTTAAATTTAAGGGGGCTGCTTATAACTGACGTGAATCTCCCTTTTTTGGAGCAAATATGGATTTATCATGCAGCTATAGTCTATAGACATCCTCCCTTCTCTATAAAAAATTCAACGTCATTTATGAATGACCCCTAATTGAGAATGAATAATTTATTAATTTAAGGAATAGAACTGTATATGAATTTTTATTTTCATAATAGTATAATTCATAATATTTATTTTCATTATTGAATAAAATATTTTAGTCTATAATATTTCATCAATAAATATTGTTTTTCATTATTTCTTTTAAAATGTTACAGATATTGGATACCAAGGCATGTCAGCTGTCGGAAATTTGAATGGTCTTGTTTTGAATAATAATTTCTTCTGGATTTTTAAAGGCAGATCAGGCAGATCTGAATAATTTTACAAATTAGATCCAACATTAAGTTGGTAGTCTAATCCTTAGATTTAAAATAAGTCTTAAGATTAGACATTGGATTTAAATAAATCCCCAGATTAAAGTAATCCAACTTCCTAATCTAAAGATTTAAAAATCGGTAAAAAGATAATTCGGGTTTGAAGACTAAGTTCTAAGATTTAATGCGATCTTGATTTGATTCAATAATTTAAAACTTTTTCAAAGATCAATCCTACATTTAAGGACTCAAAGATTGAATTGAGAACTCGTTTTCCCAACAGCTTGCCATGCCACAGCATTTTTTAAATATATGGAATTTCCATATACTTTATAGGCATATGTATTATGTAATAACCGGAGTCTAAAATAATCAGAACGTTTTTTGTCAAAATAAAATCCACCAAAATTTTGTTGAAAGTAAAAAAACACATGAACCGAGTGCCATATACTATTTATGTATACAGATAAATCAAATTAGAGGTTTTTTTGATGAACACATTAGAATAATTAATAAAAATAAATTCATGTCACGTGTGTGTTCACTAAAAAGCATTATTATGAATTTCACTAGTTTATAATGCTGCTCGTTTCTGACGTTGACCGAGGAAAATGCTATCGATATTCTCAAATACACGAGATGCACTTTGGGATGCATCGACCTTATAGTGTAACCCCCTTAATGCATAATAATTAACGAGTGGACTTGTTTGAGTATGATATGCTTCAAGACGTTTCTTGAGTGCTTCAGCATTATCGTCACTGCGACGAATCAACGGTTCTCCAGTTACATCATCTGTCATTGATACTTTTGGAGGACGGAACTCATCGTGATAGCCTAAGGATATAGTCATTTAGTTCTATTTTCTTTTTCTTGTATTTCATTTATGACTTACTTCGCCCACTAGCTGAGTGGATTAATCGTCCAGTAATTCTCTTCACAAGCAAACTATCGTCGATTGCGAACTCAACAACAGCATCAAGACCCGTTTTCCTTTTTTCAAGCAGTTCATCTAATTTTTGTGCCTGTATGACAGTTCTCGGAAATCCATCAAGCAAGAATCCGTTTTTACATTCTGGCTTGTCAAGATTGGAATCAATCATGTCAACGACCAAATCATCAGATACGAGCTTTCCTTCATCCATGACTTTCTTGAGCTGAGCACCAAGTTTTGATCCTCCAGTGATTTCAGCCCTCAACATGTCACCTAAGATTAATAAAAATATGAGTAAAAACTGGCTTAAAAGTTTCCCTCCATAATATACAGAACAGAGCATCTACGTACCGGTACTCAGATGACACACACAGTACTTTTCTTTAAGAATAGGAGCCTAGAAAAAAAGGAAACAGTTCAAGGTCAATAAGAGTATCATGTAAACAGCAGCGAAGTATCAAGGGTCAATCTGTTGATCCACATAATACGATAAGAGCAATAACCTCTCTGATTTAATTCTGTATGTTGCGCAACGACTGCCAGCTCACACTGAATTAATTAATAATTACCTGAGTTCCTTTTCCAGAGCCTGCAGGTCCTAAAAGGATTGCATTGATTCCTGATCTCCTGACTTCAGGCTCGTATTGTGGTTGTGGTCTTGCCATACTTATTTATTTGTGGATAATCTAATTTAGTAAGAAGATTTGGTGATAAAAAATTAGACTTTATGTAAATTCACAATTTCTCTTTAAAATTATATTAAACTATATTGATCTTCAATGTCAAACGATGGAATCACTATCAATAAATAGAACTAGCTAGTTCCCAATTGATTCAAATGCCCATAAAGATGTTAAATAAATAATTTTATAAAAATTCAAGTATATTACCGAAACTTTCTTCAACAAACACATACGAGATTTCAAATTTTTCACAACCGTTAAACTTGCACGTGGTTGATTTGAATTTTAAATGACTGTTTGTATTTAAAATTAGATTACCTATAAAAAAAAATTAGCTTTAGATACTTTCAAGTCAAATTTGATGTGGAGATGATTTTTTAAAATTTTACAAGGGCTTTAACTCACTGTTTTCATTCTATTGCATGCAAATTTCACAAAAGTATTTCAAGATCAAAAGAAAATTAGCAATTTTCACCGATTTAGAATGATCTCCCTTAATTTTAATGAAAATGACTTTAATGAGAAGGCAAAAGAGTTTAGGGAAATATCAGAGAAATTGAATGACACTTGGGAATTAAACGAGAAAATGGGAAAAATTTATTTGGTCAAAAAACAAAAAATTTCGATACAAAATAAGAAGGAACAAGAAGTTGAATTTGGAGAAATAGTCATAGACGATGCATCAGCAGTTAACAGCATTCCTGAAACAATTTATTCAATCGAGTATCATGTTGTATTTCATCCAAGCTATCAAGTTCCAGTGCTGTATTTCAATGCACACAGCGGTAAGCTGGATCTATCAATTTAGCTTGTTACTGATTAATGTACACTTTTAGATGACGGCAGATTCGTGAATTTTGATGATGTCTCAAAGATTTTTGTTGAAGATTATGAATTGAAGCAGTACAAAGACGAGATTTATCAAATTATATCACAAGCTGATCATCCAATATTATTCAAGCCATTTTACATGATTCATCCGTGTCACAGTAAGCAGATGTGCATTTTAATTAAGTATAATATTAATTATCATTGCTAATTTTAGTTCACGAAGTGCTGTCGAAGTTTCCTGAAAGTAAAAACTTCATCCTCACGTTCCTGACAATTTATGGACCATCGGTAAGGCTGAAAATGTTGGAAGGCTATGAGAAGTTTTATATGGAGAAGGAAGTGATGGCAAACATTTGAAGATCTAGAGAATATCTAGAGAGATCAATGTGATAGAGAAAAGAGGGAGTAATGGGGGGGGGGGGGGGGTCTATATTTAAGAAAAATACAAAAAATTGATTTTTTAATACTTTTTTTTTTATTTATTTATTTATTTTGTTTCTACTTCATATTCAGAATCTAATTTACACGAAAGAGAAAATAATTAGTAACATCCTAAAATATTCAATAAAAAAACTGATAGTTCCACTTATTGATTTTTGCTGAGTTATTAGTGTTCATTCCCTATGTTCTATATAGTATATTAGAATATATATTCAACAATATATTCCTTTGTTGAAATTATATATTAAATTTTGTCCTCATTTTACATCTTAATAGTTTGTTTTTGTCCCAGTATCTTTAATATATTTTATTTCTTCTTCTGTTTTTGATCCGTAGTTATATTAATTATGAATGATATTTGTAATTAACTCAAATACATAATCGTTTAATAATGATAATTTGATGACATATTATTTAGGTTTATGTTATTTTTTTTTTAAAAAAAATCCAAATCACACATTAATAAATTCCTTTTCTCTATTATCTTACTTTTCCGTTTGCAGTTATGCTTAAAATGACAAAATAAAAATCTTTAATCTTTTGCGCTTGTTTTTGCTCAAAGTTAATGTAATGAAGGATTTTTAAAGTTTGAGTATTCAACACGGAGGTTCGTTTTGTTCAGCAACTTTGATTAAGTTATTTCAATTCTGGGTCGTATTACTAATTTTGTTTTTTAAGGTCTTAAAACGCTTAGTTTTGTTCTTATTATTGATTCAAAGAAGAATTGAAATATTAAGTTGTAAAATAGAAATCCAATTTATTTTCGAAATTCGGACCCTTCTCTTCATGAAGACTTTAATTAAGTCCATATCCCCTCCGTGTTAAGCAACAACGATTTAAAGTCATTTCTTTCTTTGATATCCTGTAAACATTATTTTGCTATTTGAATTAAATTTGTTTGTTCTTTTCTTTAAATTATGTGGTAGTCATTAATATTATTCCGAATTTAATGCAGTGCATGAATATTTTTATGTTATTATCCTTTTAGTTCCTTATCTCAAAAATGTCCAGTTCTTGCTTTGCATACAATTTTTTTTTCTACATGTTTTGTTGTGTTTTTCTATTTATGATTTTGATGTCAAATACTAACATCGTCTTTTCATCTCTCTTTTATATTCAATATCGCATTGTAGTCCCTGATGATTTTTGAGGTAATCTAATTTTGTTTTTCTTAAAAAACCTTCTTTAGTTTGTTATTCATTTATTATTTTTTTCTTTCACAGCTTAAATTAGAGAACAAAAAATTATCGAAATAGTCTTAAAGAAAAAAAAATATTATTTAAAGGGGGGTTAACGAATATGTTTGTGTTGTTATGCTGATGTTACTATAAAGATTAAACAAAAAAAATTAATTAAAATTTAAAAAAATTCTTTCATGCTGCAAAGATACTTTGCGATTCTCGATTTTCTTTTTTGTTTTGCTTTCAAAAAAATTTCTCTATCACAGTTACTAAATTATTGATTTTTCTTTTTTACTTTATTCCTCAAAAATTTAGTGATAGTTAATTGCTTTTATCGTTATTATATTCTTTAATGTAAGTGATTTTTTTTTTTATTATTTACTAATATTTTACTTAACATTGCAATAAATTTTATTTTGTCTGCGTTGAGATTCTAAAACAATTTTTAAAGTCAAAAAGAAATATGAATTTAAAATTAGGAAATGTCCGACTTTTCCTTCAGTTTTCTTTTTTTTTTTTGCTACATATGCTCTGAAACCTCTCAATTTTTGTATTGTTTTGAGGATAGTGTGCATTCGTACGGCTTCAAGACACAAAAGATTCATACAAATGTTTAGATAAAAGTAAAACTTGCATGATTCCGACAATTTCAAATGTTTAAAAACCACATAAAAGTTATTTTCAAATTAACATTTGTAAGGTTTTCAAACATTTTGACAGCTCTTTTGGAAACCACACAAATTTTTATTTTGAACCAACATTTGAATGGTTTTAAAAAATTCGAAAACAACTCAAATGTTTTTAAAAATATTTCACATTTGTATGGTTTCAAAAAAGTTGTTAATGATTCAAAAGCACACAAATGTTTTTAAATAATTTACATGGTTTCCATAAGAACATTTCATATTCCGTACAATTTTTTAAAATTCAATATAAGGTTCTAGACTAATTTCAAAACAATACAATTCCAAACATTTTTTCTAACAGGACATAATTTAGGCATTTTGATCGCTTTACAAATAATTTCTAGTTCACTGGGCATTTACCGTACACCGTATAATTTTGCACTTAATTTGATTTAGACTTAATCGAATTTAATATAAAAACAATTGATTGCAATTTTCTTCTTGTTTTTCTCTCTCTTGCTCTAACTTTTTTTATCAACAAACAAAAAACTTGGTTTGATACCGAAAATAAAAAATAATAAAATTATCTTATCATTAAATTAATAAAATATTTCTTTAATCAAATAAAAAATAAAGTTATTTAATTTTTCCTTATCGTGAAAATGATTCAAGCATTTCAACAAATAATTTGTTCATTGTTATGTTGCCTTCTTTGTGCACTTTCATCCAGAAACGTCTAATAATGTGATCGGCCTGACGTAATGATGGTAAAAGCAATAACAGTTTTTGTTGATGAGCAACTGCATTATAATGTCTGTAGATGAATATGATAGTCAATTTTTAATCATTTGCTAATTACGCTTCAATCATATAATTAGATGTAATTCAACTCACCGTAATATTAAAACGCAATCATTTAATGCACTTAAAATTGATTCCCTCAATTTTTTCAATGAATCATAATTGTCTAAGCGAATATCACAATTTGATAAAGTTAAAGCTTTCAACAGATAGTACTCCTCCTTACTTGCTGAGATTTTTTCTAATCGTTGCGTTATTTGAATGCACTGTGAACAATTGACAAGCAATTAAGATAATTAATATGATTTTAATCTCAATTCTCGAGTCGACTATACAGCGGGAATGATCCAGAAATCCTAGATACATCCCCAGCATACGACTCATTAACAATAAAAATAATAATAATTACATGATTATAAAGTTCAGTAGCTCCACATTCTTTTGCCGAACGCTCATCCAGCCAGAAATCCGATGCAAAATATAATCGTCCAGTAAATGGAATCGATCTAAATGCAAGCATTAATGTTAAGATTTCAGCCCAGCTCACTTGCAACAATCGCATTTGATCGTTAAGTGGGAGGTCGGTAAAACCTAATGTAAAGCATAAATTTACAGCATTAACAATAGATAAATTAAGTAAGCAGCAATTGCCTTACCTGGTATTTGCTTAGCCCATCCAATAACACCAACGAGTTCCTTATCATATAAATCACTCAATATATTAAGCATTTCTTGTGCATCCGTTCCAACACATTCATTCTTTTGATCATCATCATTCTTATTCATTAAATCTATTCCACAATGTCCAACACATAACTTCTCGGGCTCAAAAGTCATCAGCACATCGAGCATTTTGATGTCGTCAAGTGATTGAGGCGGCTGTGCTGATGAATGAGGTATTTGAAGCTGATATGGTTGCATGTTTGGATTTCGTCTATATTTCTGCCTTCCTCCTCGAACTCTATCTAGTCTTACGCCCTCTTTAAGCATACCCATCATTAGACATTTCCTAAATCTACACGCTTGACATGCTTTCCTCCTGCGCTTATTTATTTCACAATCATTATTTGCTGGACATGTATACTCAATATTGCCTAATATCGGAAGAGAAATTCAATTAAATGTAGATGGGAAGTCAATAAATATAAATAGTAAGAGGCTTAGTATCGTGAGAGATTTGATAAGGCATCAGGTGACTGTATGATGATATTACTAAATCTTCTTGGAATTCGACATGAGATAACGAAAAGCAGGCCTGACACTAAGCTTCCTGAAAGTCTTTAAATAGAGCTTACCTTGTATTGTTCTCTTAAAGAAAGCTTTGCACGCTTCACAACTGGCTACACCGTAATGAAAACCCGAAGCGACATCACCACACACTAAACATAAACGTCTTGGTAACTCTTCTTTTACTGTATCCTGCACATTAGAATCGTTGCCAAAATCCCCTATTGCTGACGTAGTTGAGCTACAAAATTGTCTATCTGGCGAGCCGGGAGACGTTTGATCCGAATGAAGCATCGACTCCGGGCCACATTTAAAGTCCATCTGTAAAAACATGATGAACAGGTTTTAAAGAAAAGAAGAGAATGTTTTTGTTTATAGTAATTACGTACTGTTGACGTAAAAGATTGTAAAAAAATGGGAATTTAAGTGCTCTCGATTGGGGTTTTTTAAAGGGAAGAACCAAGCTTTTGATTTGGAACTTCAAACATTGTTTACAAACAATCTAAATCGAAATTTTAAGTTCTTGATGAAATTGTTCATTAATGCTAGCTTAAGTTACGCCAAACATTGATTTCTCTATGATTAATTACTCAAAGTTTGATGATAGAAAGATTCAAGATAAGTTAAAGTAATTATCAATTTTGAGTAAGTAATCATATCGAGAGTACCTGATGTGTATAGCAATCTTCAACTTACCGGTTCCTGCCCGTTTGAACCAAAACTTAAAATTGAAACATTATTATTTGATGAGGTTGGTGATGGACTGCAACAAGAGTCAATTTCTTGTTTAATACGAGCTGTAGTGCCATCTTCCATCATAGACACCTATAAATAAATATAAACATATTCCTTTATCAGCATTGAAACATGTTTTTGTGGATTTACTGTACACGAAAAAAAAAAGATGTCAAAATACAAATCGCTGGGAAAATATGTTAGAATATCTGTGATAAATTTATTTAACAAGCTTTAAATGTTTCATGCATGACATTAGCAAATTCTTTATGTGTATGTTATGTCACATATTTTTTCATTTAGATCGATTTTGTTCCCATTTTCATCTTCTTCATTTTCATTTCACTTTTTTTTCTGTTTTCGGTCGTTTCTTCGTGCCTAATATTCATAGTGAGTGATAAACGCGCGATCAATATGAGGAACAAAACAACAAAAATTGCAACGATAAATTACATATATGAAGATTGAAGGCGCAATGTTGCCACTTAGTCTGACACGCCTTACTTCTTTTGCTGTATTTGCATTCTATATTCTTAGTTAAGGGAAAATTCAATTTCCGGTTTTAGAGGCACAAAAAACAAACAATAATGAACTATTTTTCCATACCGTTTGTCGTTGTCTTGTCAAATAAATGCTAAAATATTTAAATCACTCAGCCATTAAGGGAATAAAAGGAACGTGGAAAAATTCACTTATATTTAAAATTATTTAAAATATTTATTTTTTCACATTTCAAACATCTGTTAAGGATTATTCGTCAAAATATTGAACTGAAAATTATATCATTATTTTTGGACACACTGTTACGTCGGCTTGTTTCAATTATTTTTTGGGCGAAAATTGGTTAAAATTAAAGTTTTGTTGAAGGTCTTTAGCTTTTTTTTTGAGTCAATTTTTCATGATTTTATATTTTATCGTGTAAAAATGAAGTGTTCAGAAAAAAGTATTCTCCAAAATTTAAGGATGGAAGATTTTAATAGTCATAATCGCATAAAGTGGGAGAAGTTCGATGTATCGATGATTCTTTTCGAGAAATCGTAAGCTGAGCTGGGCTATGTGGTTGAAAGGTTTTTTTAAAAACAAACTTGCATAAATAGATTTTAAGCAATTTTTAAGGTTGCACAGTGGTTTATCTCAGTATCGTAGCAAGAAGAGAGTGAATTTGGCAACTTGTTATAAAATTTCAAAATTTATCACTTGCAAGAATCATTTATTCTTAAAATCTTTTTCAAAAATTTAAAACCATTTTTGCCATTAACAACTTAATTACGTTAGGAAGAAAGTAATGCAAAAATGTCTATGGATTGTCAATGCCCTGGTCAATGCTAAAGTCCTTATTCGATCAACATTTTTTGGTTTTTCTCGAAATCTTAAATTGAATCTGGTTTGAAAATTTGAGAATGGTTTTGGTTTACCAATAGAAAACCAACCAAAACTCTATAAAGTGAGTGGACACACAATTAGAAATTTTTATTTTTTTCCAAATTTCTCCCTTATTTTTTCATTAAAACTATTAAAGTTATATATTTTTGGATAGCTTATCAAATTTCCAAATGATGATTAGAAAATTTTTGGAAAATTTGCAAGTAATATAGTCACTTTGGGTAAAAAACGCATTTCATATATGCAAGTTTTTAAGGTTTTTCATTTTTCTCAGCAACGGCTTAATGAAAAGCTTTCAAATTTTGCACACTCATTGCTGATATAAATGTTAATAACTTGTATAAGTTTCAGAATTTTCCATTGAGTTTTTCACGAGTCTTCCTAGCCTGAATTTTTCACTATTAAAATTCATTTTTCTCGATAACTGCTTATTGTTATTAGATGTTGTTCATCTTATTTTCTTTCATTTTTCAATAGCTTTATATTGATATATAACAATTTAGGAAAAAGTATGAAACAAAACAGAAATCAATAAAAAAGTGTGAAAATTGTAGGAAAATTTCCAAAATTCTCCCCCATCTTGAATTTGTTTTGCTTTTTCTGGTTAAACTAATTAAATTTTATAAAAGTGTTACACATTTTTGGAAAAGTCTAGCTTAGTACTTTCATTCACTAGAAACCGCATGAGTCTACGATTAGCACAAGTAAAATTATAGAAGCTTGAAGTTAATAACATAAACAAAAATTTCAAATTTTCAAAAATATTAATTTACTGCTTGTTGTTATTATTAGATGCATAAAAATGGTAAATTTTGTTGTTTTATAACATATTCTTCCCAATAAACATTATTTCAAAGCTTAAATATCAAATAAACAAAAAAAATATTTTCTTTACATTGAGCTGTCTTTTCTTACCAACTTCAAGCTTCTATAATTTTACTTGTGCTTATCGTAGACTCATGCGGTTTCTAGTGAATGAAAGTACTAAGCTAGACTTTTCCAAAAATGTGTAACACTTTTATGAAATTTAATTAGTTTAACCAGAAAAAGCAAAACAAATGCAAGATGGGGGAGAATTTTGGAAATTTTCCTACAATTTTCACACTTTTTTATTGATTTCTCTTTTGTTTCATACTTTTTCCTAAATTGTTATATATCAATATAAAGCTATTGAAAAATGAAAGAAAATAAGATGAACAACATCTAATAACAATAAGCAGTTATCGAGAAAAATGAATTTTAATAGTGAAAAATTCAGGCTAGGAAGACTCGTGAAAAACTCAATGGAAAATTCTGAAACTTATACAAGTTATTAACATTTATATAAGCAATGAGTGTGCAAAATTTGAAAGCTTTTCATAAAGCCGTTGTTGAGAAAAATGAAAAACCTTAAAAACTTGCATATATGAAATGCGTTTTTTACCCAAAGTGACTATATTACTTGCAAATTTTCCAACAATTTTCTAATCATCATTTGGAAATTTGATAAGCTTTCCAAAAATATATAATTTTAATAGGTTTCATAAAATAATAAGGGAGAAATTCGGAAAATATAAAAATTTCTAATTGTGTGTCCACTCACTTTATAAGAGTAAGTAAATATGACACAAGAAATTGAATATTCTTGAAATTTTATATCCGTCTTAGAACTTTTTTTTTCGAAATGGCACATAAATTTATTCAAGTCTTAAATGTACCTTGACAATTGAATTTATAGAATTAAAGAAACTGAAATGATAATTCAAGAATTTAAAAGTTTAATACAAGGAAATCTTGTTGCTTTTAGATAAATATTAAATGAGGAATAATTAATTTATCTTATAAGTCGCGAATCATACTCACAGTTTTAGACTACAAACACCTTATATCCCTCATTAATTGATACCACATTTTATCATAAATAATCTCACAAAAGGCTGCTTATTTAATTTCTTTAGTCTCTTACAAAAGTGATAAGCAGACCGAAAAGAGCAGCAGACAATACACGAAAAAGAATTAAGAGTCAAGAGTCAAGAAGAAAAGTTTTAGTAAAAGAAGATTTCAAAAAATTGACAAAGCTTGAAATTCATAAAGAACGAAAAACTACATTTTCCGCCACATGAACATTATATCTACCATCAGAAACTTGAAACAAAAAAAAAAAAATAAGGCCTTAAATGATGGAAACATCATATGTATTATTAAATAAACATTAGCACTTCGCACTCGCCATTTTTTTGACTGAATCATATTCATGTCAAATTTTTTCCTCTTCATCCATCTGTGGGGATATTCATTAATGATGTTTATAAGCTAAGATTAGAGGAGGGAGGATCTTAATCAGGCGACAATCAATGGATATTATGGATAACCTAGTGTGTACAAATTGGACGGATTGGTTTAACATGTATAGGGAAACAAAAGATAGCAGGCATTCTCTCAATAAACTTATGCATTGAAAAATGCTAGAAGGAGTGTCACTACTGGAACAGAACTACAAGTTTTTTACACCGCCCCACAATGATTCAGATTTGAAAAAAGTATTTAAAATTTCCTTGTGCACAATATTTTTTTGACACATTAGAAAATTGAAAGTTGTTTTATTTCTTTCGATTTAATTCATTTAACATCTTCTACTTCTATTTTCATTAATTGCTCAAAAACTCAGTCCATAATATAAAGGATAAACATGATTTTTTTTAGCAAAAGTATGTAAAAGTTTATCAAAAAATATTGTGCATGTCCAAATTTTGTATGAAAATTTATGTAAACTTTGAACGCAAATATCTCGAAAACGGCATTAAACGGCATGACCATATTAGTATGGAAGATAGATTTAAGCTTAAATAATTGATTTATATAGGTTTCAGAAAGGTCTTTGGAAGACTTTTTAACTTATGAATAGTTTAAGTTTTGTAAAAATACTCAGATTTAAATTGCATTTTTAAGACTTAATAAGCAGTTTTCTTTTGATTTGGAAGTTTTAATATGCAAATCTAAACTTAACTTAGCAAACAACAGCTAGCAAGATATGGAAATAACAAATTAAAGTAGAGAAAATCAAAGTTTTTTTTTCATATACAAATTGTAAACAAATTTTTGTTGAAAATAAATTAAAGATTTCTGGAGTTAGACGTTCAATTGAAACGAGATATTTTAACTGAATATGCCTTAAGTTAAGATCTTTAATCTGGCATTTAAAAGATGAAGATTAATTAGCATGTTATTTTTGAATTTTTGAACCATTTTTTTCGAATCTGAATCATTGTGTGCCCTTGGTTTTAATTCGCAAGGGAAGAGACACGGAGGAGCTCTAAAAGCTACTTTGAGCAGAACAGTGATGATAGAATGTCAGCTTAATGTGCGGACAGAGAAATTGTACCACCTAGGTGACAGAGCCAGCAATAGATTTAGATGAAAGGCCTTTTGTTGTAACTTAAGCTCCACATAAGAACATGGTTACATTAAATAAGTAAGCCGGTCCATCACCAACGTTATTCACGAATAATTCCCAATTAAGAATTAGTGGATTTGGTAAAACAAAAAGAAAAGACTGAATGCAAAAATTTCTTATGCGCATTAACTTCATTAAGTATTATAAACACTTTCGTGTGTGAGCAGAATAAGAACAAAAGTATGCAAAGTATCAAGCAGATCGCTTAGTGATTATTCTTCGTCATACAATTTTGATTGACATTGACATTTATTTGGATAATCCTTATAATTGTATTTTGTATGTACGAAAAAAATACACCCGAGTGGAATTAAATTATGTCAAAGATGTGTCATTGGAAGTGAGCTAATCACTTGTAAAACATGTTCAGCACACTTAGGACAAATATCTGTGCATGCTATGCCTTTAATTATGAAAGTTTATTACTTTTTGATGCCTTTTTGCATGCTGAACCTTATTTTGGGTGATGGAACTTGAAAATGCTTTGTAAGGAAAGTCTAATAATTATGAGGATGGAATTTTTGGAACTCGGTACTTCTTTGAGATTAAGCCACTCAAATTGACTGCTGTTTATAATTTTCAAACAAAATTTCACATTTTCTGTTTTAAAATTTTAAGATTTGAACTTAATTTGCTGAAATTAAGCATTTAAATTCCGTTGATGTAGAGCTCATGTATCTTTGCATTTAATCAAGCCACACTTTAGAACATTTATGACCAAAGAAATGCGCTTAAAACTAACATCAATGCTGACATTTTTTTTATTTTTAACATTTTGTATAAATTCGAGGAGATTATTGCATCAAGAAAGGAGTAAGAAGGAATAAAACGTGTTCTGGACTGTAACTCAAATGAGAATTAACGTTTGAATTGAGTTTCGTGGTGCTTATAATGCGTCATTTATCATAAAAATTTAAAGAATACAGATATAAAAATTAATATTGGCAAGCAAAAGAATTATGAACATTTGAAAAGAATAAAATCGAATGTGTATGATCAGCGGTGATCTCGTGATTACATGACACTACATATTTCGATCCTTTGGATTGAATGAGTTAACATAATTATAAATGCTTCATGTAGATATTTCACATGCAAGAATTGACTCTTTATTTTTATTTTTTATTCATTTAATATCTTTTCTGTCGAATGTGTATGATGAAAAAAAAAGGGAAGGAACAAAATTGCCAGCACGAGATCCATCATCAATCATCATTCAGCACAATCCATCCATCACAAAGCAAGAGAGACGAGAGGAAAAAAAGTGAAACTTCCACGTTGGGAATTTTTATTAATTTATAAATATGCAATAAATTAATTATAAGTAACTCATTTCCATTTTTATAGCTATAACTCCTGCTGCATCATTGCGCTTGCCATATAAAATTCCAACAATGAGACTTTTTGCATTTAAGGAATGACATTTCTGAATATTTCTCTGACAATGTATGACTATAATTTATTATAGATCTAGACTGTGAAATGTGGCTACTGAAATGTATACATTTTTCGGATATGGTCAGTAATTTTCGTGATTGAGGTAATTTGAGATTCTGTTATTATAGGAATTTATACAAAAAAATACTCTCATGCTATTTTTTTGCTGCTGATTCTGGATTTGTTTCAAGAATGTTTATGACTTGTTTTGCGGATTTTAAAGCTGGGAATGAGAAAATAAAGGAATTTTCTGTGAGCTAGTGTTCATTTTTCTCTTGAAGGTTAGGGACTACTTACTGTGACAATGGAAGCTTGCATTTAGTAACTATGGATTCCATATCAGAAGAGATTTGAACACTATGAATTTAAAAAATTTAATTTCATGTTACTAGACAAGCATTTTGAATGTTGAGTCCAGTGTTGCAAATGTAGATGTCTACACTAGATGAAGAATGTAGATTCTTCAATAGTTTTTGTCTAGCTAAGAAACTTTCTTCATAAAGATCGATTCTACATGTAGAAAGAAAAAAACCATCTACATGTAGATTGTGTCTACATGTAGATTCGATGTAGATGTCTATAATTCTACATTTTTTCCAGGTCTACATCAGAGAAGAATGTAGAATCGTAGACATCTACATTAAATCTACATGTAGACAGATTCTACATGTAGACACAATCTACATGTAGATGGTTTTTTTCTTTCTACATGTAGAATCGATCTTTATGAAGAAATTTCTGTCTCAGAATTTATCTGATCCAGACAAATAGCCAGAATGCAACACTGGTTGAGTCTCCATTCATATGTTAGTCTGATTTTGTAGCATCAGAATCAAAATTGCTGAGCCAAAATAAAATGAGAATCCAAAAAAAAAAATAATAATTTATAAAAGTAATCCACACAACATCGAAACGAAATAATAAGAAGAATACGCGAATCCACCCATTTCCATAAACAGAATTGATTAAAATCAAGAACCAGCACAGAAGTTCTAAGCATTCAGCACCAGCTTATCTTAAATCTCTTTCATTTCATACTTTTTAAGAACACAATTTTCTCGGCAAGTAAGACTAAATGCTTGTTAATTTTAAACAATTCTTCTTTCATCCACTCAATAAAGAATGTTAAGAGTGACAAGAACGCCTCCACAAATAAATTCATTTGTCTTGACTCTTTTTCTTAGTTCTTTCGTATAGTTCAAAATGTTAAGGATTCTTATAAAGTAGAGGATCCTGTTTTGTGTATAAAGAGATAGTCACTCAATCAGTCAGTCAGCCAGTCGTCAAGAAGAAAGAACGGAGGGAAAGAGAACTGAGAAAACACAACTTATTGAGCAAACACAGGCACTGAAGATGAAGACAAGGAAAAATTATTCAAATGTAAATTTTAAAAAAAATCAATTACAATTGTAGTGATCACTTTCGGGCACATACATATAGCTGACGTCGCTGAGGGAGCTTAGGCCTTGACATTGAAAACAAAGCGAGAGAAAAAATAGCTTAAAGAAAATAAGCAAAAGAATAATTCTCTCTTTCTCTATCCACAGTTCGTACGGCATATACAGGCACACATTAATGAAATGTACGAAAAAAAATTCAAGTTCTCTTTTTTTTATTTACACACAACAACAGTAACACAAGCAAGCGAAAAAAGTTGCCTCATATACATCAAGAAAATTTACATCATTTCTCGTTCAAGTTCAAGGTCTGGTTGTGTTGTATTTGTGGCATCGAGTTGTTTTGTGTATTTTTTTTTTCATATGTTTCATATCATTTTCGCTTTTTATTCCTCGATTCGCTTTTTTTTCCTTCACTCTTTGGCCATACTGCTGTTTGTCATGGTTCCAGTACACAAATAATGACGGTTCACTTTTTATTTATATACTGTACATACTCGTACTTTTTTT
The DNA here is from genome assembly GCA_917627325.4 of Chironomus riparius. Lineage (NCBI taxonomy): Eukaryota > Metazoa > Arthropoda > Insecta > Diptera > Chironomidae > Chironomus > Chironomus riparius. The sequence continues at coordinate 46,489,521 of OU895877.1, forward strand.
AAGTGTATTCTTATTCTGATATTTCTAGCAAGCAATTTTTGATTTGATGTTTGGACTGACTGCTTATTACTTTTTTTTCCTGTTCTTGGAATTCCTCTATCTATTGTCTCTGATTACAATTATTTTCTTATTAATTTTAAATTAATACCTCCTATTTCTATTCCTTCTCATTCTTATTTCTTAAACGAGGAAGAAGAATCAACGAGTTGTTGTTGTTCTACATAAACTGATTCACATGGCAATAAAATTATTACATAATCTTTAAGAATTTTTCTTACTCTTCCTCTCTCTCTCTTTCTTGTTCGTTCGTATGCTTTCAACTTCTTTCGTAATCATCATCATCATAAGGCGAATCGAGAACAATAGCACCCAAAAAAAATATAAAGAATATAAAAACAACATCAAGAAGCAAAGAGTTGAGGCAATTGCTGAGGTGCTATGTTGGATATCATTTAAACATCTACGAATGATCGAGGGGAGTTGATACAGCAACAAGAAAATATTGGTTCTATTAATCAATTTTTAAGCGCATTTTGGGGACTTGTTAAATGTGACTACAATAGATTCGCTACATTTCAGATACAGATTAATTGTGAATTATTATAGCTAGAACTTAATAGCCGTCAATAGAAATCAGTCCTGAATATAAAAGTGAGGGTTTCAGTTGAATCTAGCGTCTGCTTTCAAGAGCTCTAGTAAGTGCCTGCTCTTTTCACAGTCAATTTTTATTTATGACCCAGATAACTTAATGTTTAGTCGATCAAATCTGGCATCTACATCTACAGTTTCTAGAATCAAGGAATAGCTCTAAAAACTGCATTCCAGTATAGCATAAATGAACCTTTTCTGCACAGCCTCATTTTAGAATGACACTTAGTCGGAACAATATAGGGAGCAACATGACAATTTCGAATCTATTAAGCATACAGGATTGATTAAAAAAATTTAAAATCTGATGGGAATTGAACTCCAGTCAGCATAGAAAATTGAAGTAAGCTATCAATCATCCAGTCAGTTTCTTGCCCTACTATACTCTCATCTGCATTTCACTAATATTCAACATATTCCTAAGCTCCATACCCAGACCTGTCTTTTATAATCATACACCCCTGTCAATGAACATAATAAAATTTTCGCATCTAGAAAAGCGTTTGAGATTAAATCAAATTACTCTTAAAAGACATAATTACAATCTTTTTGCATTTCTGATGTGTATGGCTTCGATTCTGTTACCGGGTAGCTTCTTGTAACATTAGTTTGTCTTTTGTTATGTCTTCTCCTTCGATTCTTAATGCTCTTTTGTGTATCAAATGATGATCATTTGCGTAAAAAAGGGAAGGAGAACGAAAAAGGAGTGAAAATCGGCAGCAGTTGAGACCGAAAGTAAATAAATGTAAAAATCCACAAAATAGCATGAGAAATGCTAATGAAATTATAATTCCAAAAATAGAAGCATCTTGTTACCCACCAAAAAAATAAAATAAAAAGAGATTTCTTTTCTTCTTACTTCCTTTGTTTTATCTCTCATTGCTGTCTATTCGTGTGTACATTTATATGTAAGTAAGTAAGTAAGCAAGTAAACGGGATGAACAGGAATTTCATTTATGTATGGAAATTTTCAGGAACAAGAAGAGAGAAGAGAAGTAAGTTTATGCATACACATTCTGACACACATTAATTTAATGCATCTGACATTGAAAAAACCATATGATGAATATCCATCCATCCGTGCATTCCTATTTCGTTCACGATTATGCAAGTAAACTAATTGTACAATTAGGCAACTCACATACTCATTATTTTTTTCGTCTGCAACGTCGTCTCTCCTCAACATAAGAACAGCAGAAATTAACTTAATAAAAGAGTGACTATAATGAACGTCTGGAGAAGGAATAGATGAGTTACACACAATTTTTCAGTGTTTCTAATTTTATAAGAGTCAAAAGGAGAAGAAAACACCGTGGAAATAGACGATTGCAAAGAAGAAAACCTCACAATTACAAACTTCCGATATACCAAACAAGTCTTGTTCTTATTCAGTATTTTTTTCTTTTTTTTCGTTAGTCGGTACGACGATGAAGAAGAAACCGTCGTAGTCTGGCTTTTATGACAAGTAATATAAGTGTAATTAAAATTCTAAAAATTCATGCAATAAATTTTCTTTCCTTATATTATTATATTATTTTGTTTCTTTCCCTTTTTCTGCTTTTGCCATTGTTTCATCATTTCCATAGAAATTCAATGAGTTCGTACGAAATTGCAGAAGAAAACGAAGCAGAAAAATGCAAAAAAAGAATTGAAAAAATATTCTATAGAACATATATTACATAATAATGAAAAATTTGACACAATAAGCTATTCCAGCTAGCTCGTTTATAAATTGGGAGTCGATCTTAAATGACGTCTAGTATTGGTATAGCTTGAAAAAAATTTTTAACAGAGGAGAAGGGTAGTTGATATGCAATAGTAAGGTTATAGACCAGTTGTTCTAAAACTTTGTGTCACGGTCCCTTCAAATCTTTAAGGAAATAGAAATATCCACAATTTTATCAATTTGACACTTTAATTCTAAAATTCTTCAGACACACAGTGGAGTTGCTTTTTGGTAATTTAATCTACCGACAGACGGAACTTAAAAACAACCTCAATTTTCAAGCAGAATATACATTAATGAAATATTCGACATTTATATATCTATCAATGTCTCTTTTCTTACTCCACGCCATTAGTAGTTGTGTTTACGATTTAGTCTAAGGAAATCCCCGAATTGCCAGAAGATAGAAATCGACAATCGTAGCTAAGAAGACTAATTTTACGTTTATTTTGCTTCTCTCGTCAGTATCGCTTCACTTATAGCTTATTTTTTATGAGGCTTCTTATAATGCGCGCAAATTTTCTTTATTTCTCATAATATATACATTCAATTTAAGATCCATTTTCAGTTATATCCATTCAAATGAGATTTTTTATAAGAATGACTAAGTTAACAGTTTATGACTCCTAAAGAACTTGATCAATAAAATAATTTTATTTTCTATAAGAATTTCTTCTTAATTATTCTTTTCACACAATCATAGTTTGCTTTAAAACTTACTATTTTTTCTTCTTAGAAAAGGCATAATTAAAGAATTTTTATAGTAATGACCACGGCTCTTGCCTCATCACGAAACTCTTTGACAATGGCAACAAAATCAAATGCCGATATCAAAATAACAAGCAATGAGGACTTGAATAAATTCATAGAAAGTTTAAAGAATGAGTTTCTTGAAAAATACAATCAAAATAAATTATCAGAGCCGAGTGATCGATTGCATGATTTCAAGTTTATGACAATTTTGGGACAGGGAGCTTTTGGTGTTGTTGTAAGTATAATTAATATGTGATCTTTAGTATTTTTAAACGACTTGCTCGATAATCATAAATGGAATCAGAAAATCCATGATTAATTAAGTCAGATGTTAAAGTTTTTAAAAAATACAGCATGTAAAGTTGGTACCCATCCTATATATTTAAAAAATATCTTTTAAGATTAGTAAACAATCCCCTCGACTCAGTGTCTGTTCATAAACGCAAAGTATGAATATTTCCAAATCATAAACACCTAACGTAACGATTATTAAATTATTTCCAGAAACTAGTAAAACACAAAGAGAACGATAAATTCTACGCAATGAAAATCATCAGCAAGAGGCGAGTTGTTAAGACTAAACAGATTGTTCATTGCTTAAATGAAAAGAAAATTTTGCAATCTTTGAATTTTCCATTCGTTGTTTATCTAGATTTTGCATTCAAGGATAACAGTTATCTCTACTTTTGTATGCCATTTATTAACGGTGGTGAAATGTTTACTCACTTGCGAAAGTAAGTAAGAATATTGTAAATTGAGAATCAATAATCACGTGTAAGAATAATAATAATAATAACAACAAAATTATTTACAGACGAAAAAAGTTTGAGGAAAAATTATCGAAATTTTATGCAGCACAAGTCTTTATGGGTCTAGAATATATTCATAAAATTGGATTGATTTATCGAGATTTGAAGCCAGAAAACATAATGATTGACTATAAAGGTTTTGTAAAGATTACTGATTTTGGGTTTTGTAAGCCAATTAAGGATCGTACATACACTTTGTGTGGAACACCAGAGTACCTTGCACCTGAAGTCATACAGAACAAAGGATATGGAGTTTCAGCTGATTGGTGGTCATATGGTGTATTGATTTTCGAAATGTCATGTGGCTTTTCACCGTTTGCAGTCGGTAATCCAGGACAAATGCAATTAATGGAACGTATATGCATCGGTAAATTCAAAATTCCAATGACTGTAGGCAATGACTTGAGAAATCTCATTGAGAATATTTTGCAAATTGACTTGACACGAAGATTTGGAAACCTTAAGAACGGCACAGACGACATAAAACAACATCCGTGGTTTAATGATATGAATTGGATTCAACTATATAATCAAGAAATTATGGCACCATTCGTACCAAAAGTTTCTGGTCCCGGCGATTATTCACAATTTGATGATTATGATGACGTAGATTTGGACATCTCAAAAACTTGTTTATACGAAAAAGAATTCGCCGACTTTTAAAAATCATTAAAAAGAATATCCGACTACCGAGTATGATTATAAGTTTTTTTTGTTGCTCAAGCAGTTGCTATTGCCATGAAAACTGCACGGTTATTTATTTATGTATGTATGATTTTTGCTTTTCGGTTTGTTGCTAATATTATTACTGTGATCATGAAATGGGAAATTAAAATAAATTACAGATAATCAAAATTATCCACGAGAACAATAGAAGTGAGTTTTATGTTATTTTTTTTCGTACATATTTACTGGTTTTGCTGTTCTGTAATTTTTTTTATTCTGATGTAAATAATGGAAAAAAATGAAAACGAAGCATTTAAAAGCTAATTTACTTTAATTTGATATTTAAGGAACTTCTCATATCGTCATCATAAGGATCATTAGCTAGAAAATCACTAGTTGTGGACGTTCATAGACAAGGGTTGGAAACTGATTAAAACTTTAGACTAAAATTAATCAAGTGCACTTAAAATGAATCAAAATTTGATCAAAAAAGTTTTAAATTTCCAAATTTTAAGTAAACCTGACTGATCAGTTTCGATACCTTGTCCAAAGCAATATTAGAAAATTCAGCAACTTCACTTCCAATGTTTAGAATGAAAAAATAATAAATTTTTACACCACATGAAATAGCATTAATGAGAATGAATGGAAGTGTATGTAAAATAAAAGCGAGAGTGTTTACCAGACATTTAGTTACTCAATATCTTTCTTCTTTTCTCCTACCTTCCCATCTACTTATTTATTTATGTAGTAAAAAAGTATTTTGGAATCTCTTGTTCAGTATACATCGTTGCTGTACTAAGCGAATTAATATGGGAATGAGAAAAAAGAAGAAAAAGAAATTCCATTCCATATAAAACTCAACCGAGCCATATAAATACGAAAAAAAATGGGATGTTAATAAAAATAAATCTCCATAAGATTTACGCAATACATAAGGTAGAGTGGTACATAGAATAGATTGAAAAAGAATTCTTAATAGACATCGCAACATATTGAAATATATTCGCGAAAAAAAAAATTTTTTTTCCATGGCTCTTTGAAGAAATCTTCATGCAGACATGGTGTTGTTCGGAAGTGATGTTTATCCTTGAGTTCAGGAGCATCTTTTCTTTTACGTTGTGATAGCTTTATTACTTTGATTGGTTGATAGAATAAGAGATCGTTTGGATGCAGCATAGCAGCAAAAATGATCAATTTAGATCTAACCTCTCATAATATGTAACTTATCTAGCTTTACAATACAATCAACAAGCTTTAACTAAATCATGTGAGCTATGTTAATTACTCAGCGTTTGTTGGTTCGAGACTCGGTAAGCAAAATTTTTTCACAAATCATAATTTAGATTTAATTGAACTGTATTTAAATGTTTTAGTCTTCCTTTATAAGTACCAGGCAACGATGTGATCAAGTTTGTGGTTCTAATCCCACAATAAACTGTAGAACTAGATTGATCAGGTAGTTTAGCGAACCCGGACTCGTTCAATTAGTAAAAGCTTTGTTAAAAAAGATGCAGAGAATCAATTCCTTTTTTAAAGACATCACTTACTCACAAACCCCAAGGTCCCTATCTTCATCGCTTATATTTTCATTAATTTTATTGGCTTTTACATACAAAAGTAATTGAAATAGATTTTAATCTGATTGAATTTCGACTGTAGATTGCCACCTATTGACTAAGTGATGATTGTGCTCAAAATTAGGTTCTTAAAATCCTCATCGTCATCAAAGCGTCCACTCACAATTTTTTTTTCTCCTGCTTCTTTTAAATTGATTTCTGAAGCAATTTTTTTCGATTAATTTTTGCAGATTTCATTGAGGAATGAAAAAAAAATAAAATATAAGTGAGCAGCAGCAGTTCTAGCGACGTTCATCAAAAGAAGTAACAAATTTGTGTTTAGTCATCAAAGTAAGAAATCAATGGAGTGTAAAAAAGATTCCTATCAATATAGCAATTACAAAAAAAGTGACTGAAAATCCGACTCGGCAATTATATTACATTATTATTTTAAATAATTCCACACGAGCGATGAAGATCTTTTTTTTTTCTCAGTCAGAATTATTATAGACATCGCTCTATTTTTGTCTACCTGGAAGAATATATAAGAGAAAGAAATAAAAAGAGACAGACATGAAACTTTGCTTGTACAATCTCAGAAAAAAATGCCATTGTCGTTGTTAGTTTTCATGTTTCACAATTCGTCTAGCGAATAAAACAGAATGAATATTTTTTTTGTGCTTGAATATCCTAAACATGAGACTGTTTGATTAATGAAATTTTATAGAAGAGATTCAGCGAAACTCGTTCAGAACTTTTGTCGTTTGGTTGTGCATTGTTGCTGGGTTTAGATTTACTATTCACTTTTATTAAGGAATTAGACATGCGATTCTAGGATCTGACATCAAATATTAATAAAACAATGATTGAACGAATGTTTCCGTAAGTCTGGTTTGGTTTAGGAGCAGAGTTGAATCTAAAGTATTGATCATTATATAGGCGAACCTGCATAATCTGTGAATAAGTGGTTAATAAACTGTTTGAGTATTTAATGCCGACTTTGTTGAACTCATGAGTTCAATTCCTACCAAGGACGATCTCTTACAAGTGTTGCACACAATTCTCATGACAAACCATTGCGATATCCGATGATACATCGAAGTTCTAGATACTAGAATTATAGATATAACCAGACATCAGGTTCCGAACACAGAATAAAAAGATACAACACTTAGATTGATCAACCAACAAAAACTCAATCTAACCTAACCTCACTCAGACAAAATGGCAAACGACACTGCGAATCATCTTAGAAGAATTAAGTTAAAGTAATATAGGATGATATATAGCAGATATTGTGTACTCATCAAACCGTGTTAACATTTCATGAATAAATGCATTAATAGAATGAATGAGATGACGTCATGTTATAAGAAACAATAGTTGAGTCAGTTAGTCTACATTACATATATGAAATCCATAAGGTTTCAAGGTCTCAATTCGCAAGAACAAAAATAAAAGTTTCAAGTTATCATGAGCCTTAAAGCGTGAAAAAATATTCGAGAACGTTTCCTATCATTTAAAACAAATTGCTTACAATTGAGTAGACTGGATTACATCGATTTTTTCACACATTATATTAGTTCTTATTTATTTTTTTGTTGTTCATTACTTTTTGGCTGTTTGGCTGATGTTTCACGGTGTGTTGAAATACGTTTTACAAAAAAAAATCGTCTGGATATTATAAATGAGAATTTTTGATTTAATACATTCATGAATAGCTCATTGCATATGACCAAATTCTAATTAATTTGCCTTTAACCAAAACAACGATTATTTTAACGATTATTAATGATTTTTCATAGCTACAAAATCTCATTTTAAGAAATATTCTAATGTCGATTTCTGGCATTATACATTCATTTTATAGGTACGCTAATGTAAAATATTAATGTCGAACACTAAAAAAATACATACAATTAAACAGAGAAATTATTATGATAATCACGGCTTGTTGGGGTCTCACACCTCATGCTTTATGATAGCTAATTCACGTTTAACATACTTATAAATATACCAAAACATTTCGCTATCTAATTTCGATCGTGTGCGATATTAGACAATAAATATGTTCGTGGAAATGAATACTTTAGTGATTTTCGTCTACACTGTCTGTTTATTGGTAATTCCGAAATTTAATCTGGTATTATACAACAATATATTAAGCTTGAAGTCAATAAGTCAAAGAATTTCTTTTAATAACTCTCGTTGAAGGAATTTCTCGACAATTAGTTGTGTATGATCTCATACCTTTTTACATTCAGCAATTAGGCATGTTCTTGAAAATTCAAAACAATTTACGATTTCATTTATCTTTAGGCCTGAATCGTACTAATATTGATTCAAATTAGAAGTCTATGACCACTTTCATTTGAGTCGTAATTACCTAAAAGGTGGTATTCATTAGTAATGTGATAAAAAATGGAAAGACTATGATGAGTTTTTTACTTTTCTAGGAAGTGTGATAGCAGTTCAATTGGTTTTGGCTAGATTTACACTATGTTATTAAAGTCACTTCCATCTTTAAAATTAAAATAATACATTAAGTTTTAAATTCAATAGGAATTATTCCAAACATGAGTGTAGTCAAAAGAATGTAATTTTTGGGGATCAGAACCCTTCTTAAGATTGTAATTCAAATGGAAACTAAGTTTAGAACATGATTTTTTTTTGTTCAAGTCTTGATCCTTAAGAAACGTTTACTTATAATGTCATTCAATTCATGTAGTTTTCAGACTCCTCAGCCCCCAAAGATATTGAACATCATAACTGAATAAATCCCTAAACCTCTTGAGAATTTCTATTTGTATGTTTGTTTATGAGTTGCTGATTGAAAATTTGGTTGTAAAATGGAAAGGAATTAAAATATTGATGTACGAATGATACTCACTGGCTCAAGACAAATTTATACATATGTATACTAATGATGATGATGACGATGGAAAAAGAGAATTATAATTTTTTAATAAATGAATAAAAAAATTATTTGTTATGTATATATGTATACATATAACAATAATGACATGTCATTTCGCCTGTCGCTCATCGCAAAAGTACAAAAAAAAAATTGAAAATTTCATTCTTTTTCCTCTCTCTTGAAAGCAACAAAAACAAAAAAAAAATCAGTCAGTGCCAGCGTATGTATACTCTTTTCATATTTATTGTTAAAGTCGTTCTTTACAAGAAGAAAAGAGTAGAGAGACAGAAGAAATATTTTTTTACACGATTGACTTTTGCTTTCGCGTTTCTTTTTATATATTCTTGCCTTTTTGATATTTTGAATAGCAAGAGAGATCTCTTCTGTCGATTCTTAATTTTTTTTGTGTTCCTTCATGAACACAGAGCAGAAATCATTGAAAAGTAATAAGCAAAATGAATTGAATTGAATGGCATATATAAGAATGTGCTTATGAGTTGCAGATTCAGCACTTGATGAACATCAAAAAAGTGCATACATCTCCATTAGATGAGTAAAAAAACATATTTCATGCTAATAAAAGCTGCAGAAAGCGAAAAACTTCTCTTCAGAAGATCATTAACAGAAAAACGATTAGAAACAAGAGAATTAAAAAATGAATATTTCATTTCTTTATTTTTTTTTTGCTTTTCTTAAGTACACTTGATGATTTGTTTTTTCGCGAAAGAACTAGTATAAAGAGCAAACTCAGGTAAGATCAGTGAGCGCATTTTTACGAAATGTTGAATGTTTTCAAAAAAAATTTTGATTCAAATTTAAGAACTCGAACAAAATGATAAATATGGACAATGATCAGGATTGAATTAGAATTGTTGTGATGTTCTGTCAATATTTAAAAATGGCAATGCATTGAAAATATAATTTTGTGTAATTTTTAAAGTGGCTGGAATTTAATAAGTGTTTTGTTTCATGAAAGTGTCCTGTTCGATTGCTTTTATATAAGGAATTTGACCGTATTGTCAATCTCTGATAGCTCAGTGGTAGGTTCAAGAAACTTCGAATAGACTTCAACTTAATTTGTTCTAAAAGTTTGTCAGCTAGAAGCATTTCAAGTAGTGTCAATGTTTAAAAATTGATTTACTCTAATACATGATTTAATCTAATAATAATAGTTTGAAAAAAAAAATAAAAGCCTTAAAGTATCAAACCTACGAATACACCATTTCAAAAACTTTCTGGCTTTATTTTTATCAAGGTTTTAGAAAAATATTCTACATTATTTTCGATACACTTTATCATAGACTGTCCATGCAAAATAATATTTTTAATTTATTGATTTATTTGCAAAGAGCTGAGCTTGCCTAGAAACAAGAATCAATGTTTTGGTAAAGTGACAAAATTAATTTCCAAAGTTCCTTTAAGAGCCTTAAAATCCAGACAAATAGGACGAAAATCCATAAAATAGTAAGCTTCATACATATCTATTAACAAACATCATAAAAAATGCCAAACAATTTAAATTCAAATTTCCAATAATTCAATTTATCTTGAGGAAGGCATTCTTGTAAGTTAAATGAGCGACTAACGATTGAATTTTTGCGGGGGAAATGAATGATTAACGCAATTTATTTACTTTTCGTAAAAGCTAAGGTATGTTTTGAGAAGATAAATACAAGGTAGAAGAACGAATAATTAGTCAAAAAAAATATGAGAATATTAAACCTAAAACAACAAAATATGCTTAGAACGCTTCACAGTCTAACTTGATTGAGAACTAAGCGAATATTTTTTTTGTCTCAATTGTGTGATGAAAATCAACTGCGTAAAATGATAGATTAACAAGCATGCAATTAATTTACAAAAGAACTGATAATAAAGTTACATTTTCCGTATATGTCGAAAATAAAGACTAGAATCATGGCTGTAGAATAAAATCTAGAATTACACATGCTATGGAAAATTTACAGCTGATTAGAAAATTCCAACTCTGAACTCAAAAATCCAATACAGTTGATAAGGAAATTAGCTTCAAATGAAAAAAAGTATTTCCAAACACAGCATGAAAAATTGCAATTTCACAGAGAAATGCAGTCAATAGAAAAACATGAACTTGAAAATATTTTCTTGCTGCGAAAGAAAGTCCTGATTCGTTCAGGCTGTTAAATACAAATTCGTGAATAATGATGTAATTTGATAACAAAAAATTCATTCCTAAAATTCTCATGACTTATTCATATTAACTCCCTGAAGAATTTGTACTGAAATAGCAAACGAATGACCCTAGTTGAGTTATTCTTAAATGACGTCTGTTAAATATGAAAATTGAATGTCAATTGAAAACATAATTTTTAAATGATCCTCTTAAATAGGACCCCCAATCTTTAATGTTCTACTCAATGTAAGACATCACAAGTGCACAACCCCTATCCAAAAATTGTTATTACCCTCACATTAATTAGAATAAAACTACGAAGAAGTTTTGCATTTGATTATTTCGCAAGTTCCGCTTACATAACGCAATTAAGCTTACAACAGAATAGAAATTGAACAAAAGATGATGCACAAATGCTATTCATACAGATATATTCAAATATTTCACTCGATGTGATCTCATCATTGTTTTTTTCTCCTTTTGCAGTGCATGACTGCTTAAAACTTGATGGATGATTTTTATTTTTTTATTTCAAGCCGACAGAATTGCAATTAACACGATTTTATTGATCAGTAATTATTTTAATGGCTAAAGGATCCATAAAATGAATATAAAAGTAATAAAACGTACCACTTCGTGCATCCAACAGTCCATCATATTTCTTGGGGGCTTATTTCAGCAATAATGCAATTCTTTAGTTAAATTTTTATTGCCTCCACTAATTATAACAATTGTTAAATGATTAAAATCTTTTTTTTTATGATTGTTCCTGTGCTTCTTTCCTTTTTTATAATTATTATTACTTTTTTGTTGTTAATTTCTTGGCAAAAACCCGGAGATTCGTTTTGCCTCAAAGGAAAAAAAATCACATTAAGTTTAAATTAAAACATCATCATCACTTTTTACGAATGCATTTGTCGACATCCAGAAAGTTAAAAATGATCGATTAAAGGATTTTAAGCTACAAAACTCCTTAATTTTTTACAGAAGCTTGCAACACCTTCAACTAATTAATCTTTTATGTTTTATGACTTGATTTAATTTCTCAATTTTAATTTATTGCTCAAGTTTTAAGGTGCGAAGTTGATTTTTATCAATATCCACTAGGAACGAAACACTTTTTGAGGATCACACACACGTTTAAAATTCTAATTTAATCACTAAACATCAGCAGCAGCAGTCTTGCGGTATTTGTAAATATACACAAATTTTTATTATTTATTAAACAAATTTAAAAAATTTCTCCTTTTTGTTCATTAATTCTCTTCTATTTCTTTCTTATTATTTTTAGATCATCAAACAGAAACAAAAAGGAACAAAAATTAAATAAAATTAAAAAAATTTATTTTATTATTCGCGAGTTGCGAATTTTGCGAGCTGTGTTTCGTGCATGAGACTCCAAATCCAACTGACACACAAATTTATGTATTACACAAATATTATATATATTGTATATGACGACGATGATGGTTTGAAATAATATTACTGTAGAATGAAAATGAAAACGAGTGAGAAAACACAAAAAATTATAAAGCGTTCCTAGAGCTTTTTTTATTCGCGTTCGACCGGCTCTGACTGTGTATTTCGATTGTATGTTATACACACTATGTTCTGTACTCGCAAAAATAATTCTCTTATTTCTTGTACATAAACTTTACTGCCACTATATAATAATTGATCGTGCACACACACACACACACACACAATTGTCCACAACTGATCCATTATCATTGAACAGGAATGACGAACGAGTAATGCAGAAAATTAAGCAGAGAAAAACTAATAAAAAGGATTTCAGCGCTTTGATACTCAAACTGATCGTTAATTTGAGTCAGTAGTATAGCCAGCAATTGATTCTACACACCACAACATGTGAATAAAGTGTATAATGTGTAGCAATATTGACTGACGGCATTATATCTCTCTGTGGTGGTGGTGAGAAAGAGAGTGAGACTTATAAGAATACTCGCATGCATAAATACACCGGCAACGTATTCTATGTATATAGTAAAGAAGATAGAACAACCTAAACACACCTGAACGAGCTCTTAATCTCTCTTATTGTTTCTTGTGCTTATTAAATAAAATATAATCTGATCATTGTTGTTGTTGGTGCTTAAATGTTTATATTTAATAAGCTTTAAAATGTCTTCAAAAAGTTCCTTCGGTGAGAGAGGAAAGCCTGGATCTTTATATACATACACTCACAGATAATATATTTCAATTTAACAATTTATCGCATTGTGTGCATTCATATTATAAATCAATTTTTATTAATAAAAGAAAAAATAAAAACTAGATGCTGATAATGATGGTAATACATACAATAAATTTACTTGAATTACACTTTTTATATAATCAGGTTTATTGCACAACATTTATGCAATTTTCATTAGATTGTGCACGAATGAAGGAGAGGAAGCAGCACAAAATATGTGATTCATAAGTAAAACTTTTTTTTTTCTAGAACAAATTGCAAACATTGCACTCTTACTTCCATGAATAATATGTAATATCATAAAGCGAGGTGAAAATCTCTTCGCGTGCGCCAAGTCATATCCAACAAATTGCATTTTTTTTACAGTGATGGAGTTAGGGTTGGAGTAAATCAGATCAATTATTTATAACGTCATAATGGGGGCTCTTTGAATTCTATAGCCTTTTTTTTTGGAAGATGACAGCTACTTTTGTACGTCATTTTTAAACGACTCGAGTGGGGATCGTATCCCATCTCCCCCCTATTCTTAAATTTTTTGTTTTGAATTGATTTTTTTAAACATTTTATCCTAAGCACTTTATACTCACGATACGCCCCTTTCACGAGTTTCTAGCATACAATACTAAAATATTAAGGGGCAGAAGCTCATTGCTCCAGAATCTTGAGTTAGTAGTAAACAAAAAATGAAATGAACGTAAGGGATCAAATTGCAATAAAGCTATTTTTATAACAAAAATATACAAGAATTTTTCGTATTGACATTGCTGATAAGAACATTATCGCTATATTTCCGAGTTTATAGCTTACAGAATGCAATTTGATATTTTATTTTATTATGTTTTTTCGCATGTAGGAAATCTACAGACCTTGAACTTACTTAATTTTCTCTATATTTTGCCTATGCATACAATGTGTACATGAAAATTGGAGGTCTAGTTCAATTAGACTAATGTAAAAATGCTGTAATTACCTTAATTCGAGACATTTTCTTCATCAAATCATTTCCTTTTTCACTCTTCCTTTGAATATTTTCTGTATTTTCAGCAATATATTAACTTTATTTGTTTTACACTCTCGATTCTGTGTAATGACGGCGATTTTCTTATTATTACAAAACTTTTCTTAGAAATAAAAGTGAATCTTTTTTTTTATTCCTCACTATTTTCTCTCTCCTTTTCTTTTTCTTCGATTTATTGTTTTGTAAAAAAAAATAATTATGCAATTTGTAATAATTTGAAAATTATGCTTATAAATTCACAAAAACAATCAATTACACGATGCACATCCAACTTTTATCGACATTATGGACAACTTTAATTAATATTCAACTTGATTTATCCATTCTTAACACTTTAAAAGTGGAAATTTCATTCACAAATTCTTTTCAAAAAATCGAGGGTACGAAGGTTTTATAAATTCAGTTCCTCTTAAATGAGTATTTGACTCTTTATGGAACTGACTGAATTTTCTCAAAAAAATTTCTCAATTCTTATTATTTTTGAATAAACAAGTTAAATAATGTCGATAATCATTGATTATATCACAAAATTCAGCCACAAAAAATATTTTAAGCTATGATGGATATACCAGCAAACATAAGATTTGCAATAGTCAGCCAAACAACAACGAACCCTCAAAATGAGAGAGAAAATTTTTACGATTCTACGTTCATTCATGTTTTCTCCTTCATCGCTCATAGACATTTGCATGCACTCTGTTTTCCCAACAGAATGTCTTTAAAAATAGTTTCGTGAAAAGTGTAATTAACATTTAGATACCTATATGTGAAATTGAGTGATAAGTTGTCATGTGTCGTTGTCTAAAAATCGTTTTAAGAAGTAAGTTCGCTCTATCAATCGCGATTGATTGTGCATTGATGTGTGAGTTTTGTAAGACGACTAATAATGAATTCTTATCACAATCGCAATTTATTTATTGGATGTACTCTAATGCAATTAATAATATTACATTGATGATGTGCGCACCGCTAAATGTGAATAAAGAATTTATTAAACTATAATCGTTGAGTAAGATAATAATCAGCGTAGCTCAAAATTGTATGCCTTATTCTTATGCAAATTTGGGGAACAAACATTAAGAAATTTCCGTAGCAAGCATAATGCACGAGTGTAAAAAGTCAACTAAATAAAGAAAGCTCATTATCTGATGACTCTATCGACTCACATTTATCAAAATACATACTATAATTAGGTTTCGCAAAAGTAACATTAGTGATAACATGCTCGCTATCAATACACCGAATATTGATTCAGTTGTTAGCCTCAATCAGTTGGAATAATGTTAAAGTTGTGAAAGATTGTGTTTTGAGGAAACAAGAGAAGACATAAAAAATCAATAAAATTCGTATGTTTTCAACATTAAACGCAATAGCGTGAAAGAAAGGACATGCACCAAGACTACGCGACGTATATAACATAACAGTTTGAATCACAAAAATTTCCCTCGATTACTTCTGCGTCATAAACCAGTTCAACATAATTTTAATATTCAAAGGGGATGTTATACCTTTTTTTTGCATGGCATGGCATATAAAAGTAAGTGTTTAACACGAGGAAGTGAAAAAGAAGATTGACCGTTTGTTCCTTTTTAACACCGTGCTATAAAACAGCATATAATTTACAATTTAAGATTCTTATCGTTCTTATTCGCAAAAAAATGTAATCAAAAATCAATTAGATTCCAAACATACTTTCTGAAATGACTCATTAATTGCTTTTCGTATGAATGTTTATTTAAGTTTTTTTTTTTTCGTTTTAAAAGTGCCTGCTTGTGCTGTGTGTAGGAAAAGGTGCAATATTTAAAAACCATGGAGAAAACTGGAAAATAAACAATCCATTAATCGAAACATTTTGATTTACTTTCAAATAAATTAAGAATATGTGCTAAAAAGTGTTTTTAAAAATAGAATAATTCAAGATCTTTTTATGCACTTACTGATTGAGTCTTGTAAATAATAGTTTAGAGAATTATTTTGAGTGCTCAATGCCAAAAGCATGCTCATAAATCTTCCTTCCTTTATAACTGGGTCTGATAAACATTTTGGTTCGGTAGTGAACTTTTTAATTATTATTTCAAATTAAATTGTTCATAAATTTGCTATTTTTTGGTAAGAAAGAAACAATTTGATGAAAAGTCATGTTAGTTTGGTTCAAGTTTTTTACAGTGTTGCAAATGTAGATGTCTACACTAGATGAAGAATGTAGATTTTTCAATAGTTTTTGTCTAGCTAAGAAACTTTCTTCATAAAGATCGATTCTATATGAAGATAGAAAATCTAATCTACACAAAGATTATTTCTACATAAAGAATCTGTCTACATAAAGATTCGATGTAGATGTCTACAATTCTACATTTTTTCCAGGTCTACATCAGAGAATAATGTAGAATTGTAGACATCTACATCGAATCTTTATGTAGACAGATTCTTTATGTAGAAATAATCTTTGTGTAGATTAGATTTTCTATCTTCATGTAGAATCGATCTTTATGAAGAAATTTCTGTCTCAGAATTTATCTGATCTAGACAAATGGCCAGAATGCAACACTGGTTTTTAAATTAAAATTTTTGAAAGACACACAGTTCAAGCAAACCTTGCTCATTCATTGTGCACTAATTCGTATTCTTCTCTTATATCATATTCACACAAATTTTCAATTTTTTTTTTCAGTTTCTAAACACTTCAGAAGTGGATAGTAGCTGTTTACCAATCTAACAAGTTTCACCAACTTCATGACCAAAGAAAAAACTTCAAATCTAATCATTAATGCTGAAGAAAATGTGTTATCTGAAAATAGTCACCGGAATATTAGTTTTATTTATTATGTTACTCAGATGTGATCAAGTTTGTGCACTTAGTGCGAGTGCAATAAATTCTCAAAGTGATAAGTCTCAGTCGACCGTTGTTGAATATTATAAAGATCATGAAATAACGGAAAAACAGGCACGCGAGAGTTTAAACAGAATGTCAAATGATGATTTTCAAAGTCCTGCACACTGCAAGCCATGCACAGAAGAACATCATCGATATTGTTACAGTAGTGAACTTCTCAAAGATCATTGTTGCTGTAATCAAAGTCATCAGAAAGGTAAGCATAACGTACAAATCGATAAAAAGCCGCACCCATACTTTACTAAGATCTCTCAAATGTACATCCATTAGAAAGAACACTGAAGCTTGAAATTTTATGCATAATCATTTGCATTATCTGATTGATTTAGCTCTTATTTATTCTACTCTGCCTTCTTCTTCTAAAATAATAAAAAAAATGGAACAGACTTTTCATTCCACAAACTTTCTTTCTTTCAATTGTTCGCAGATTAAATCAAGTCAATTAAAAGAACAATATAAAAGAATTAAAGAATTGTTCACTCAATTTAGTGAATTATTGCCTAAATGCATTTGCGATTGTTAGACAGGCTGGAATATGAAGGTAGGAGCATAAATCTAATTAAAATCAATTTAATGCATGCAAATGCAAATGCACGTTATCAATTCTGAATGATAGTTGCTGTATAAAATGCTTCTTTTGTCTTTAAAACTATTGTAGCTGTAACTGTTGCAAAATTCATTCAAGCTACCTTGAAAATATCTGTAATAAATTCCACTGCTGACCGTGACACTGGCTGTACATTTTCCATAAAATCTCACAAAACTTATATAAATCATTCGACTTTAATTAGGGAAAATTATTCTTTTATGCAGCAATTATTATCGACTTATTGATTTTTGTGGTTTACTTAACCTTCACGGCTGTTAAGCAGCCACAACAGAGATAAATCTGAGAATGTCAAATTGCAATAAGATCAAATATCAATTTCCGATTTAATTCAATTTGACTTCATTTGCTTTCAGAACAACTCTATTTCATTCCACATGAATGCTACATAAATTATGATCGATGTTATCCATCGTTAGGCTCATGCCTGGTAAGTGAAGCTATTACTGCAGTATTACAATTGAAATAATTTTTTTGTGTATCAATTATTCAGCAAGTGATGAATATTAGATCATGCTGCTGTGATGCTCAACTTAAAAAACATTGTGAGTATATTTTCAGGAATGTGTCTGTGTATTTTTATAGCTATGTATTAACAAATGAGAACATGTGATAATATTGTAAACATAATATGAACTTCATATTTGTCATACCTCATTAAATTTCCTTTAACTTCAGCTCAGCCTAATAAAAAATAAATAAAATATTGAAGTAATCAATTTTCATGCCCATATTCAGCAGAAGAAAGACTGAACTTAATATTTTTCAAATTTTTTTCTTGTTAAAATCAATTAACATTGAGTTGATAAAACTTTATTTGCTGCAAAGATTAACAAATCTCATGGGATTAAACATTTCAATCTATTAATATTTACCGATACAGTGAAAATGTAATAAAAATCTATTTGAGGTTGATTCATTGAGGTAGTCATGTGAAATAATTTGTGATCAATTCTGTTTCCTTTCAATTTTCTTTTAAATCAAATAAATGTCATGTGGAGAAATAGGCAGGAGGTGGAAACTTTTGGAAGTAAGAAATTTATACGCATTTACATTCAAATGTTCTTCAGTCTACAAGGGTCTGCAAAGTTACTGTAAGTTTTTAAATATTAGAGACATTTGAGTGTTCTTAAACTAGCTTAAAATTATTCTGGATCTGATTTTTCGGGTAAATGCTAGTTTAAACCCTGATTTGAAAGAGGTTTACTCTAGAAACTAGCTTATGATTACAAAAATTTCGGTTCACAAGATTTATAACAAAGAACGTCCGTTTAACTTTATGAAATCCTATTAATCACTTCTCTCCAATTTGACATTAATTTTTCTTCAGTTTTATAAAGTCACAAACTCTCAGAAGAGAATCGTAGCTATAGATTTTTGAGGTTGGATTGATTTTCAATGGACTGAAAAATCTAGAGAAATGAGGGGGTGGGAGTTCTTTTTTAAAAAAATCAAACATTTTAAGAAAATATCCTGTCGAGAGGGTTAAACCTTCCCAAGGCTATGTTCTTGTCTCAGACCTAAATACCATAAAATTTAATTAAACGTTTTCATATGATTCAAATCTCAAATTCACATGTCTCGAATGTTGATGAACCAACGACCTAAACCAAAGCTTCCTGTTCGACATTGAAACTCTCAAAACATACAATCCCCAGCCCTACCAATAAATCATATCTCATAAAAAATGTATCTTCAAAAAGCGCGTAGAGTGGAAAAATTCGCACCTTTTTAACGATCTATGCTGCTGTGTAAATATTTTTCATGACTGATTTATGTGAGACTTTTCTATCAGCACATCAAGTAAATTAAAGATGTTTCCAATTAGAAAATAAATCACAGTGGGGATTCTAATGCAATTAATAAACCAAATTAAAACTTTTATAGCTTCAATTGCAATTATTTTAATTTGAATCTGTTTGATATGTTTACATAGTCTCTTTGGGAAAATGTAGGCAACCAGAAAGAAAAGTGTGGAAATTCTTTTGATCGTCCGAAAAATAGCGTGTATGTATGATCTTGTCCAAATATTTTCATTTCATCGTGTCGACAAATTTTCATAGCAAAGCAGCTCAACCTTCAACGCTAAATGTAAACTATCCTCAATGTGTAAATTTTTTAATCGGCTGAGCATAATAATTAATAAGACCTTTCTCACTGATCATGAATTTATCATGTATTTAATGTTTGTACATATTTTTTTTAGGGAGATCTGTGTTAGGAAATGCAAATATGACTAAATTAACGTTATACTTATGGATGTTGCCACTAGTCGTACTAATTGCTACATTCAGCAGCTAGAATATGTGCCTACTTTTTCGATACAACACTTGTGCCTGTCAACGTTTGAACATTTTTTTTACTACATTTTTTCACAAAAAAAAAAGTCATGTGGATGAGAGCTTGTTTCAATTCCACATTAAATCTCACGTACTGTATATATAGTTTAAACTATTTTATTTACATTTTAAGCTTATACATTTTAAGATTTACAAAAGAAACATATATTGTAGATATAGCGAACCAAAGCATTGAAAAAATACGGAATAAAAGAGAAAATATATCCAGAAACTTTTAGACAACAGCTGTTTTTTGTGTTTAGAAAATTTTCAGGTATAAAGGCTTTGGGCTTTAAGGATCCTAGTGACTATAATTGTCCATATGTATAACATTGATGTTCCTAAGGAAATGTTCAATGTTACCATATATATGGACGATTTTGGTTACTAGGGGAATTTTAATCTGGGATATAAATAATGAGACTAGTGTAAGATAGTTCGGATAGCCGTTGAAACCAGAGACTCTTATTTCTGACAATTGGACCAAGTGAATCAACCGAATTTTCTAGCTCGTCCAAATTTTGGGGTTTTCCAATCTGCAAGCACAAATACCAAAGCTTTAAACTCATTTCATTTGATAAGAAAGTTCATGCGTAAGCAGACAGACGCAGAAGGCTCGTTACCATTTATAGGAATCAATCACGTGTAAGAATAAAGCTTTTATCTTTAATTTCTCAAATTTCTAGGTACTGATAAATTTTTAAGATATCTTAGAATAAGCTACTGGAATTGATATTGAAGGCATTGACTTGACTTAAGATTGTAAATGCAAGCAACAGTTAAAATTGATATTTCATACCACGTCAATATAAAAACGAAAGAAATATAGCCTCAAATTCTGTAATCTAACCACTCAGCCCCACAGTCTGCATTCTATCATTAGGATCTAAAACATTATGCATTAAACATCTATCAGAACCTTCCATATTTTCACATTCATACAGTTCTTTTTGAAAAACCAACCATCCAGCAATTACACAACAAATGTAAAACTTTAGAAACTGCACGTTGACTTTGGATGGATTATTAAAACCTAAAAATCATTGAGCGATAATCTGGCATGTGCATTATCGTCACATAAGTTTCACTTTCAATGAAAATGTCTTATCTATAAAGTAAATCCTTCCTGAATAAAATAAAAGTGTGTAACGACTTACTGGAGTCGAATATGGACACATGTGGTGCTAAGTAGATCTATTGTTTATGTTATGTAAGTTTGAGAATTTGCAGTAGGAAGAATTGAGAATTTGCAATTTGAGTAAATGAACAGTGAATCTTTCGACGGTCGATAAATAAGCCAAAAAGTTCAACGCAGAAATAATAGAATTAAAAGCTAAGTTTGTGTACAAACATTCATGTGATTTATAGGAAACGATACGATATATAAAATTTATTGATAAGATTACAGACCAAATTTAAATTCATTATCTATCTTCATTTTTTTGAGGAAGAAGAAGAAACATCGACTGAAGTATAAAAGAACCAAAAATATATTTACTCGGCCAGTATAGCTTGCAATTTTGAGTGAAGATTTAAAAGGTTTGTGTGAATAGAAAAAAATTGAAAAAAATCTAGAAATTAATTCAGTTCCTATATTTCCGTAGATTCTTAAAAATTAACAAATTAAAATGGTTGCACAAGAAGCCGAAGTTTTTGCAAAGATTCAAGCTGTATTGGACACAGTTGACCCAAACAAACCAGACAGAAAAGTCGTCCACGTATTCAAAATCAAAATTACACAAAATGGCGAAGTCGTCAAGACAATGATGTTGGACTTGGTCAAGATTAAGTTCTACGAAGGAGATGATGAGGCTGAATGTACAATGACAATTCCTGATGAAATCCTCGCTGATGTTGTTTTAAATAAAGCAGAAACCACAGGACTCATTACATCCGGAAAGGTCACAGTAGATGGAGATGTAGAGCTTGCCAAGCTTTTGGGAGCAACTTTAAGTCAATAAATTATTAAAAATTAAAATTAATTAAAAAATAAAAAAGTTTAAAAAAGTAAATTTTTTATCAATTTTACGAGAGCCTTTCCATAGCCATAAATTAAGTATGATAACAGACACTTGATCAAAGTTTTCGACGATTTTTCTTCTTCTTGAGTTTTATGCAGCATGAGATAATGTTGCTGAATCACTTTATCACAATTGTTTATTAAATAATAATTTCTTATCAAAGGCTTAATTAATTTTTCAGAAGTCATGCGATCAGACTTTCGATTATTCCTGACTGTTGATCCATCCAGGAAGTTTGTGAAGTGATTCAGAATAATTGTTTTGATTATTTGGCAATTATGAAAATAATGAGCATGGATATCACCAAGTCTTCATAATTAGATATAATCTTATCAAATTTACAGCTTTAGATTATGCGAAATGCTGAGCTGAACTATATAGTTTAATTTTTTTCGATTTTTATTTTGTTTTTTTTTTGAAGAGTCAACAAAAAGAGCGATAAGATTATTTGAAGGGGTTTGGCAATATTTCGATAGTTAATTGATTGCCTTAATTACTAATGAAATGGTATAAATAAAGCAAGGAAGCAATTCAATTGAGTCAGTTACGTTTGTGAAATTTATATTGTCAGGTTAGTAATAAGCTTTGTTGTAGTTTTTGAAACAAATTTAGTCTTAAGATTATGTGTTGTGAAAAATATTTAAAGGATTAAAGTCTAAAGACTTTTAATTTTGGGAAGTTGCAGTTTAAACAACTTAATCATGTCCAGTTTAATAGTATAGTTGTTTATATAGATGAAGTATATCTAAATGAAGTACTAGCTCTGAAGCGAGATATTTGATTATATCCTCTAGCTTTATTGAGTGTTGTCACAAATTTTAAAGTGCAATAGAAAATCCCTGAGGTTCAGTATTTAGGCAGTAAACAAAGAATCTATTTTGTATAGTTCTAAGTTCTTTTTACATTGATGTTTGGATTAAGATTTCTATTTTATAGACCTATATGCATTGATAAATAATTCAAAGAAGTGCAAGCTCAATAGAAAACCTTATTTTGTCTTAATAACCAGAATATTACAATTAGTTTGAAACAAGCTTAAAGCAATGCTAAATTTACATCCATCTGCTTAAAAATTGCTTTTTTTTTAAACATTAGTCTAATACTAAGATTAAATTTGGTCATAAAGTGGACTAGTCTCATATAGCTCAGTGGCAGGAGCATGCATTATCTGTTCTTAGACAAAGATTCAAGTCCTAATTGAGATATATTATTCTTTCTGTTAATTTGCCATATAGAAGCACGTAAACTTAGTTTTAACATTCTATTCCTTCACTTGCTTAAGTTTTCTATGTTTTTTTATCGATTTTTCAGGACATAATCATGGGTTTAATCTCAGAAGCTGAAGCATTCCCAAAAATCCAAGCTCGCTTGGACAAAGTCGACCCAAACAACCAAAAAGTCGTTCATGTCTTTAAACTTAAAATTCAACAAAATGGAGCAATTGTCAAGACAATGATGTTGGACTTGGTTAAGATTAAGTTCTACGAAGGAGATGAAGAGGCTGAATGCACATTGGTTCTCGATGATGCTTTACTCAATGATATTGTCTTCAAACGAACTGATGGAATGGAGGAATTGAAGGATGGAAGACTCGTCGTAGAAGGAAACGTAGAATTGTTGATGAAATTAAAGGAAGCCTTGTCAGGACCTCCACCTTCATAAGACTTTTGTATTCATTTAATTTTTCATTAATAAAACTGTTTAAGAATTTTTTTAAAAATTAATGAGCTTTTAAGTTTCAAACATGAGCTTTTACATAATTGCGAGCTTTCAGTCAAGTGCACTTGACTTAGAACTTGTGAATTTTTCTATGACACGTATTTTTTTTAAGAAAAAGAGGAAGTAGGAAGTCATGAACTTAATCCTTCCTTAGTAAATAAATTCAACTTAATCGTGCCACTCGCCAAGTTCCTCATGCCTTATCATAATGTCAGGATTAAAAAGGCATACACATGATATGTGCCAATCTGTTTACCACAGTAATTCTCTAATCTCTTTTATGCCTATAGCTAATTTATATTGATGGGTGTGTAATGTTGATAAAATAGAGACCGTAGGTGTCGTGTTCATGTTTTATTGTGACTAGACGCACGATGATTCCAAAGGTTTCATATCAAAGCGTAAGTTCGTGACTAAATTAAATAAAATGAATGAGCAGTGAACTGTAAAATTTTGTTTCGTGATTGAAATTTGGACTTTAGTTTGAGAGTCATGCAAAGGTTTAGCGTCAGATTTGTCTACTGATTCTAAAATTGTGGTTCACTTTTATTGCCAAATTTAAACATCGTTGTCATGGTTAATTTGCAATAAAATCGATAAAAAACATAGTCAATCATGCCTCATATCCAGTATGTCATGTATTCCGAATTGACTACTGCATTTTATGATTGATTATTTTCCTAAGAAGAAATTAAAGTCAAAGCCAATGATAAAAAAAAATGTATTGGAACTGATAAGATTAAAATACGTGAGATTTTAGACTTTCAACCACGCGATTCGATTACGAAATGGATAAATTGATATGAAAAGTGCAGAAAAGTTTCAGTTCCTTTCGTGATTTTCGCTAAAGAAAAGGTTTGTGTATTTAAACTTTAAATTGATTTAAATCCTTAATTAGTGCCTTAATTACAGCAAAAAAAATGTCTTTGAGATCAGAAGCAGAATCTTTTGAAACCATTCGTGAAAAATTGCAAGCAATTGACACAAGCAACAAAGATCTTGCTCACATTTTCAAGATTAGAATCACAAATGGCGGCGAAGTAGTCAAAATTATGATGCTTGATGCAGTCAACATTAAATTTTATGAAGGAGATGAGGAAGCTGAATGCACAATCACACTTGAAGATGACTTATTAGCCAATATTGTAGCAAAGAAAACCAGTGCAGTTGAGGCATTAAAGGAAGAACTTATCACAGCTGAGGGAAATCTTGAATTACTCATCATTCTTAACGATCAATTATAAAATGTGACATTTCTGACTCGAATAAATAATTTTTGGAAATACTTTCTAATTCTTTAAAATAATTGATTTGAAAGTGTTTGGGAACTGTTGACTTATTACACAACAGGGAAGTCTTGAGGTCTAAAACATAATGTGGAACATAATATAGAAACCCCTTAGATGTTCCCCCGATAGCCCCTCTAGATTTTTAGTACCCAAAGATTGAATTCAATTCAAAGGAAGTAGTTAAAAATTGAATATCACATTGCTAGGTCGATCAGACCAGATCAGACAAGTTTCAAATCTCTTAAGTGTCCAACATGTGAGAATCACGTGACACGAGACTGTCCAATGGTTTACTTCGAAACTTCTTCGAACTTTGCGACTTAGTCATTGTCAAATGTTTCCAAAAAAATATACTTTCTCATGTCTGATAAGGGGATTAGTACAATATGTGCTCATGAGCTGTGATTCACTTGTTCATTCAAAAATGATTCCATGTCAATATTAGTCCAGTCAATAGATGAGCCAAGATGAGCTTAAAAGTTCCGGAAACAATTACGCATTAGATTACTATTTTAACTTGCTTATCGTCAGCATTCCTCATCATTTAAGTGACTGCATCAGATTGCATTAGACACAAAGTTTTTTATTTGAGAAATGGAACCAAAATCGAAGGAAGTTGTTGAACGTTTTAAGGAGAAAATTCCTTTAATTAAGCATGTTGATTACAGACGGTATGGAATTACACAGTTGGATATCATTTGTGAGGATAAGAGTATCAAGCAGTATGGTGAGTTTTGAAAGATGGTGATTAACAGAATTGATCAGTTGATCTTTAATTTGGTATGAAATTAAGTTTTTCAAAGAAGGGGTTTGAGCAAGGACTAGAAAGGTCTTAGGTGCTTAGGTTGTTGAATATTGTCTATAAGCTAGGGTACGGGCGATTTTATGGCTTCTTAATTAAATTTTTAATGGAGTCTAAAACTGATCATTTTGTTGCGATACGTAATAAGTGAACAAACGGGGTCTTACCTTTTAGATAACAGCAATACATTGAATTTATTTTCCTTTACAGTTTTACTCTTCGAGCGTCTCCTATTCATCGAGCCAACAGAGTTTATCACCGCAATCTATGCAGACGTCTATATAAAAATCAGAGATGAAATTTTACTTCAAATTGCCCTCAAAGAAATTTCTCTAGACGAAGCTCTAAGTCAGAAACTGTTTAAAATCTATGGAGACACAGAAATCTGGGATCTTCAATTAAAGGCATTACGAGAAATTCTACCGAATGAACATTTTACGGCGCCAGCTCCTCGTAATGTTGATGAAATACAGATTGTTGAAGAAAATGTTGAGCATGTCATAGAACCACAAGTAGACGATGAGGAAGAAGAGAAGAAAGAATCAGTTCCGCCACTACCAAAACGACCGGCTTCACCGCAATTGAAATTTCTCGCTGATGCATTTGCAAAAATAATGCAGAAAAAGCCATAATTCGTGCCTCACTTTTCAAAGAGAATCTCACCGCATTGCTGTATATGCTCAAAAAACCTGTTGAGATGGAGAAGAAGAAAATTCTTGAATTTACGAATAAGAACATAAGCTTTGAACTTGAAACTAATAAAGAAAAAAAAAAGCCGAATGCTAGTTAAAAACACGAATTATTGTTGTACACGACCATAAACTCTGCTGAATGGTCAAGAACTTTATTTTTTCGCAGTTTTGTTTCTGTTTTCCGATTCACGCTTTAGTCTCTGTTCTCCTCTCTTGCCAATTAAACGTGAAAAAGAAAATATTCTTTGTAGAATTTTAAATAATAATTAAAAATGAGAACGATTGCCGCAATTATTGTAATTATACTTATATCATTATATCAATGTGCTGCTAATGAGAAATTTAATCCAAAGATTGATGGTAAAGAAATTTTTTATTAATACTAAAATTAGCAATCGAAAAAAATAAGATAATATAGAGTTAACGGTTGTTGCTGCAGTGCAAAATTCTACAGGTTATTAAAAAAATCGTAAAAAGTGTTTCAATAATTGACAAGTTCCGCTAAGTTTAATAAGAAATAACAACCTGTAAGCGCTTGAACTCTGATTTGAAACTATTATAGCTGTTCTTCTTCTTACTTATATTTCAAGCAATTGATTCATTAAAATCATCACTACGAAATAATGATCAGAAATTACAGAAGGATTCCGGATATGATAGTGGATGTCCTGCATGTGATAGTAGTGTTTACTCGTATTGTGATCAAAAGATATTCCATGATGCATGCTGTTGTGGACTAAATCAGCCACAATGTAGATATTCTGACTGTTCGTACCTTTATGCAAATACATGTAAAGAACATCAATTGATAACAAATTGTTGCTGCTACAATCCGTACAGAAATTTAAATTAATTTAAATACTTTTTTTTTCATGAATTTGATAGAATAAATTTTTATTAGTTGAAGTAAAAAAAGTGTTTAAAATCAATTACTAATTTATTATCATTTTCTCATTTTAAAAAAATTTTGATTTAGGTACTTAAAAAAATAGGTTTTAAGTGGCAAAAAACTTTGTATTTATCCAATTTAATTTGATTAGAATCGTTTTTTTTCTGTTATTTTATATTGTATTGCAAGCATAAAATTTATTGCCTATGCATAAGAATAAGAAACTCATAAAAACTTAAGATACAATACATTCACTCAGCTCTTTCTTCTGTCAATTTATAGACCATTCATTACATTCATATAAAACTAGCATAAAAGTGGTCGATTGTGACCAAGTTGAGCGCATTTTCCACCTCAAGTTCAGTGAATATTTAATACATTTTTTAAAATTATTTGTTGAAAAATATTTTAAAAAATTAACTGTCAACATTTATTTGAATAATTAACGGGTAATAAATATTTGAAAATAAATGTATTAAAATTCAAATTTTACATAACCGTTAATTTTTTAATGAACCATTTAAGGTTGAAGACAGACAGACAGACAAAACATATTCGCTAGTACTGGAAAATGCGCTAAAATATAATTCTCTACGTTCTTTTTTGTTTCAAAAAAAAAAAAAATTAAAAAGACACAATGCACTTTTATATCAAACTCGTGAATCACAAAACAGAAAAGAAATTGAAATAAATAAAAAAAAGTTAAGTTTCCGTCACCATGATTTGAAGTTCTTTTTCTTTTTCATGATCCCTTCCCTTCTATTAAATTTCCAATTTACATACCATTCTTGAATAATTCCTGACAAAATCTTTACATTTGTTTTTCCTTAAAAATCTTCTCGGTGCCCTTCTTACTTCCACTATTCTCATTCATTTTGAGAATTTCTTTTCATTCAAAACATTAAACTTGATAACTTAAAATGCTAAACATAAAAGTGATTTGAGATAGTTAAAAAGATGAAGTAATTAATTGTCATTGTCATCTTTCCATTTTTCTTTCGCCTCGATGCGAGCGTCTGGAATCAATTGACTTGTAAGTCCACCAAGTACTTGATGTGAGGCTTGTGTCGCTAGAACTAGAGGACGAACGACTGTCGGTGGAATTTGTCTCATTACAGCACCTACAGCTCCTGTATATCCTTTCTGATCGTGCTCTAATGCAGCCATTTGCATTATTGTTTGTGCTGTATCTCCGATTCCGTCTTTGACTATATAGTATGCGTTCGCCATTCCTTCTCGTATGTCCTGTAAAGATTTTCATACTCTTTTATGTCAATTTGAATGTGATAAAATTGATAGAAAGCTTACCTGCGGTGGATTGATTCTTTTTCGTTTCCCTTTCCTCATAATACGTCGACGAACAGAAGGTCCAGGTGAAACCATATCGTAAGCAGTTTCTGCGGTTATCTAAGAAATAAAAATAAATCATGATTAAAGCCAAAAGATATGCAACATTGTAGTTTAACATACTTGTAGCAAATAAATGATTCGTGAAGTAATCTCTAAAGCCGCTAGTGCTGTTCTTGCGGTAAAACTTTGAGCACCACGCTGAATGCCCCTCACAATTCTACCATCTTTCTGGTATTGTTCAAATGGTAAATAAAATAAATCGAATATACCTTGAACTAGAAGTAGAAAAAACATATGATATCCATTAAAATTAATTATTGTGCATTCACGGAATTTCATACATTGTATTGAATTAACATTACTTACATAGTTGCACAAGTGAATACATTGGACCGACTCCACCAAGAATTTTAGGCAGCTGACGTTTTTTGATGTCTTGAAGCCATTCTTGTATCAAAAAGTTAATTAAGCGATCAACACCTAAAATTCCTTGTCGATTGTAGATTTTCTTTAAACGAATTTCGGAGCATTGTAATTGTCCCAAACCCATAAGTAGACCAGCTAATGGACCATGAGATAATTCAACTCTTTTTCCTTGATAATCAAGTCTAATCGGCACATCAGGACTGAATATGACTTGTCTAAAGAATATTGGTGATGAATCAGCTTGTGCTTGTTCACTTGTTGTATCAGATGTCTCTTTTGGACCTTTGTTCTCATCATTTAATAGCAAACTTAAATTTTCCGAAACCATTTTTCGTGCCTGCAATTCTTGTGCAGCATCGGGTATTTCCACCATCATAACGGGAGGTTGATGAACTTTTGCAACAGCTTGTGATTTTGTCTCATTTAAATCACTTCCTCCACTTAATTCATTAAAGAAATTTATCATGAACAGCAATGAATCTTGATCAATGTTAAGTCTAATTGGTAGCAAAGAAATCCTCAAACAGCATTCTTGTGTCTTTAATGCTCTGTCTGGTCTTAAATGTAATGCTTTGATAACAACCATATGATTATTGCCTTGTCGCGTTCGAAAACCGACAGTTGGATGATATAGAAATTTATTGATATTGGATATTGCCAATTTATCACGTATTTCTATTTCTGTTATTAATAAAACTTGTCTCGACGCTTGTTCTGTCGTTGTTGGATATAATTCATGCGAGAATCTTACTTTATTTAGATTAATTTCCATTAAAACATCATGTTTCCTGCAATATCCACCACGCGTCTTCCAAGTTAATTTATTTGAGTGACTACTTCCACCAAGGGTTAGGCTCGGTGAGCCTTTTGTGTAAGAGACTCCCATTTTATACACTTCTGACATTGGGTAGTTTGTGAAAGCTCTTCGGTTCCTGAATAAATTAGAAAATAATACAATAATAATTAATTTTTGACACATTAAATCGTATGATTGAAATTTTAAATCCTGAGATAAAAATATAAATCCTAGGATTTTTGCCATGCTTACAATTCTTCTCTTTCTTCGCGTTCCTTTTTCCGATCGTTTTCATCAAAGTCACGTCCTCCATAAATATGCCATACCAATGACATTTCGCATAAAGTATAACGTTGAACTGCCATTGGAAAGTCTGAAGGAGCTTTTAACAAATCAGGTTTGCCATTTGGAGCACTAAAGTGATTATCGACTATTCTAATTGGATCGTCGGTCTGTAGAACTGGAATTTCATTATATTGTGGCCTTTCTTCGTCCGCAACAAAGCAAAAATCATCATCAGAGTCTGAATATTTCTTCTTATTCTCAGTTTCTGGTGCCTGCTTTGGTAAATCATATTTAGTTATGTCCCCTAAATCCATCTCAACTTGTGGCAAAGGATCAAAATCTTCTTCTGGTTCTTTCATTCCAATCATTACAGACCTCTCGAAATCCAATAATTCTCTCATTTCTGTATTTACACTGCCTGAATCTTCATCTTTCGGTTGATATCGCTTGACAAACACTTCTTCATCTTCACGGTAACTTGACGAGTCGATGCTTATTGAATCTTCACTAGCACAACGACGTTTATAACTGTCTGCTTTACGATAATAACTCGGACCAGCTTGATTACTATTCTTTGCATCTTTCTTACTGTCCTCATCGGGAAAGAAGAAAACTTCAGCACCAAGATCGACAGGCTCGTCTGATTCAATATTTGATTGACTTGGTATATAAATACTTTCTTCCATAGCATCAGCCATTAATGTATTTACATGCTTTTGTTGTGTTTCAGTCACTTCAGGAATTTCATTTTCTGAACCTTTAAGTAACAATTCATCATCATTCGTCTGCATTATACTCGAAGTTTCACTTTGGTCATCATCGTAATGAATTTCTTCATATAAATCTCCTTCCGACGCTAAATAACTTATGAATTCTAATAATGCTTTACCAGAATCTGAACATGTGCGTAAATGAACATCTTTAATGGCAGCACGAAGGTCATATTTTGGTGATAGAGGCGTGACTTTATCACTAAGTTTAAGTGATATTTCAAATAATCCCAATTCCATTACACAAACAAGTTCTGTGTGCGGTAAAGAAGTTATTTTATTACAATCTTGTTGCTTCTCTTCTAGAACTTGTGGGGCTAATGAAAGAGTTCCATCTTCAGCCACAAATCGTAGAGTACAACCGACACTTCCTGTTGCAATATTTGAACTAATCATTAATGTTCCAATATTAGCAATTGCCCTAAATGGATATCTTTTTGGTCTATAATCAATACATGAATTCCATAAATGCAAATGAAGTTCCGTAAGATTTGTATAAGGCGTATATCCTTGAACGATGTCTTCTTTAACATCAAAGAAATCCATTATTTGTGTCAACCATAAATGTTCGGTTAGTGATGAGAAATATCTTAAAGTGGCATTTTGAATTCCTACTGATACTTTTACTCTCTTTAATCCTTGTTCAGGATTTGATTTTATTTGTACCGCTAACGAGAGCATATCACGATCAAATGTAACTTTATTATCATTAGGTATAAGATTTCTAGGTGTTGGATAAATTGTTGCATTAAGCCAAGCGGGAAGCGAACAAGTTAAATCTCTTAATGGGGAATTTTGTATTGGCACTGGAAGTAATCCACAATGATAAACTTCCAAATTTCCTGACTGTATGCAAAAATATCCTAAATTTGAATTTCCATGATAATTGTTGACGCTAAATATTGATGTGGATTTTGTCTTTAAAACAAACTCCCCAAGCTGACCAGGAATAACGTGATTTTGAGTATCTCTAACAGGTGCATACATCGTGACCATTCCTTGTCCAATTTTTAATTCTAAAGCTATTGCATTGCTATAATCTGTTTGATAAATATCCTTCAACATGCTCTTTTGTTTACTACTTCTCTCATAAACCGAATAAAAAACTGGATCATTTTCACTTTCACTCTCGGAATTAGTGGCAGAAGAGCTGGACTCAAAATTTATATGACTTTTACACATTGTAAATGGTGCATAAATCGAATCCATCATTCCAGCAGTCATTAAAGATTCTGGTTGCTTCTTCTGTGGCACTATTACTTCCGGTGGTTTATTTTTTGGGACACTAGATTCCCACATTAGGATATCCGATATTATACGATTGTAAAAGACTTCGTAAAAATGTTTAGACCTGAAACAATAGCGACAAATGAAAATTTGAATTTTAACGGTTTTTGAAAATTTGAATGAACTGAAATGAATTGAACTCAAGATTTACTTAACGAAAAAAAAATGAATTTAAAAACAGAAATGCCGTTAAATTTGAAAACTTACTTTAGCTGCACCACAACGATTGGAAGATCCAATTTAACTTGAATTTTTGAGAATTTGAATGCATTATCACAGAAATGTTTCATTTCTTCTTTATCTCCAGGCATAAGTAATATTTCCGATTCGTCTATAAAAATAGAAACTCAAATAAATATCAAGGCATAAAATTAAATAGGAAAATTTCACCTTCATCGCCTTTATTGTGAGGCGTGTCGCTTTCTCTACAAACTCTCTTTTTACTAAACGGAGTTGAATCTCTTTCGAGATTCATTTTGATTTTGATACTTTCATAGGAAGTAGGATCGCTATTATCCGAGTCATCTTTCTTGTCCTGATGTTCTCGAATAAATTCTTCATTCATGTCCTGTATTTGTGAGTCAGATGGGATTTGAATGATTATGCGTGGATATTCTTTCGTCGGATAATGTTTGTTTGTTGTATTTTCGAAATTGCTAGCTTTACCAAAATAAATTGGATTGTGTTTCTCTGACTCACTGTAATAGAATTTTATTTCTGTTGCAATTATATCATAAATGCTGGATATTGAATTCAGTTTGAATTCCTTGAATTTAATTTGAAGAAAGTCTGATCGAACATTTCTTTTCCAGTATGGACATCGATCTTTATCATGATGAGGCCTCAAATCAACGATTGGAAAGAACTATAAAGGAAATAAATTTATTTTAAGTCATAATAATTTAAAAACTTGCTGAATAGACTTACTAAAATAAGTTTAAGGTTCTCAGCCAGCACTTTTATTTCAGACTTCGATTGCACAATTCGCTGAGAATTAGGTGAAAGTTCACTAAATACATCCTGATCATTATTGGATGAGTTGGCTGAGTAAATAAATGGCGACGAAAACAACGCATGTATGCGATCAAAAATAGAAATGTCGAAAGCAAATTGCGTTTCTGTTTCAATTCCGAGTGAAATTCTGAGGATTAAGCACAAAAAAAGAATATTTGCCATTTATAGAATTTAATTTTCATTTAAAAACGCATCCAACTTACTCCATATTAAATCTAGGAGCAATGTACTGCCTTCCTGACGAACTTTTCATTATGTAGAATGTTTTCTCAATTGCTATTGACATTTCAGGCTGCTTAGATATTTCTGACGTTGAATCTTTACGACTAAAGTCCAATATTGGCAACGTCAATCCATCGAGAATTTCCTTTAATTCAGTTCTTGATATAGATAAATTAAGTTTTGTACGATTGCCTTTTTCAGTTCGTCTGTCTTCACCACTTAAAATTATAGGCGCTAACATGATTCTATAAATAAAATGGAATCCAATGAAATATTTTAATTACTTTCTACTTATTGCTTAGTCTATCAGCATTCCAATTAATGCATTCAATAGATTTTTTTGGGATTTAAAATAATTATTAGATTAAAAGGTGGATTAAAATTAATCTAGAAGATTTATGATGG
The DNA here is from genome assembly GCA_917627325.4 of Chironomus riparius. NCBI lineage: Eukaryota > Metazoa > Arthropoda > Insecta > Diptera > Chironomidae > Chironomus > Chironomus riparius. Next base: position 46,523,793 of record OU895877.1, read on the forward strand.
ATTTAGATTAATCGAGAGATTTAAGAACGTGGTAAGATAAATCTCCGGATTTTAAGGTTTATCTAAGTCTTTATGGGCATACCTCAAATGGTTACTATCACAGGCTTTGTTGAAAATTGCTCCGATCTTGTTTAAATCACTGGTACTACACGTGCTGATGAAATTGGATGTGTAGTTGAAAAAGTGTTCAGATTTACATCTTAATTTATCGACCGTAGGCTCATTGAGTGGAAAGAGATTATTAGGATCAGAATCAGGAATTAAAATGTCATCATGAAGTAAAAGAACATAAATTCCAGCTATTCGTATATTATAATGAGAAATGTCAGCATTCTGGTCCCTTTCGATAGCCCTTCTGTGTCGATTTGATTGGTTTGTCGTTTGACTAGCTGACGATTGCATAGAACTAGACATAGAACTGCTAGAAGATAAAAATGAATCACTGCTGACTGGACGTAAATTATTATATTGGATTCCTTTCAAGTCACAGTCATAATCCTCGCCTGGTTGAAGCCCCGACCATGTCGGATGATTCAATAAATTTCCACCGTACGAAGGTATATGCTTTTTCATCTCTTCTTCCCGCATTCGTAATTTTTCTTTCAAAAACTTCTTATTATCATCATCATTATTTGCTAATGCCTCACCATTGAGCAAAATATCACAGAGTAAAAGCAACATATGAAATTGGCGCGGTGTAAAATATAGTATAAGTGTTCCAAACATTACTTCCAACGATACTTTAGGTCCATCAATATTCTCTGCTAATTTCATATTTATTCTAATTTCCTGACGATTATTCATGACTCCCATTAATATCATTTCTGACCGATAAATTTCCTCGCCTTCCTCATCATCGCTATCATCTAGTTCCCTATTTTGTTTATTATTCGATTCACCATCACTTAATGCACTTTGACTATAAAACATTTCATTGTCGGGTGAAAAACTCGATATAGCACTTGCAAATGGATCTAATGAGCTCGATTCATTCTCTTCATTGCCACTTTCATCATTATTTTCTGACGATTTTGCTGTGGAATTATGTCGACTTTTTGTTTTCGTCGCATCCTTTTTATTTCCTATTCTAAACTCTTCCGAATAAAATGAAATGTCATCTAATGTAAGATAATGTGATGCGTGTGTTGAAAAGACAATTGTTTTTTGGTCACTTTTGTCGCTGTCTTCTTTATCTGGTGCGTCATTTCTCGCTTCATTTTGATAGCCTAAACTGTTGATTCAAATACACACTTATTAATAATTGTCATTGTGGTAGTAAGATGAGTCGACAAACCTTTTAATTTTAATAATTATTGCAACTCCTGAAGTCGAATCAGTCGGAAGATATTCTAATCTTATCGTTGTATCCACAAGTTTCACTTTAACGCGAATCAAAACTACAGAATTGAATTAAAAAAAATTAGCACGTGTAATTTATTTATAGCTACACAATTGTGTCGTCATTAGCGTGAACTTACTGTTATCGATAGTTTGTGCAAATTTCTCCAATCCTTCCAAGTTTGAATTTGGTGGAATCTCAAATTCTACATCCTCATTTTTCTCTAAACATTCTTGGGCTAATTGCATAGAACTACTCATCGAGCTCCACATCGACTCGAGCATTGTTGTGCCTGTAAATTTGTCATATCAAACAAGAATAATTGCTGTCAGAAAAGTAATTACTGATAAAATAAAAAGTCGTCATAAAACATTTACGACATACGAAATAGAGATCGTTGATCTCTAATACAGCACATTTTCTTTTCAGTTTACGTAGTGTATCTCATTTATGTGCTTGTGAAGGTTCTATATATAATAATAACTAGTTAAATCTGTCAAAATATTAACATTCTCTTCTTTCTTTGTTTTAAATTGAACCTTATAAGCTACGTTTTTCATTCTTGACCAATGTTGATTACTAGAGCAGCTATATTAAAGCCCTAGAATCAGGGGCGTAGCCAGAAAATTTTTAAGGGGGGGGCCCATTTTCGAAAATTAAAAAACCGTTATTTTGTATCCTTAAATCTATATTCATTCTTCATAAGTTTAAATATTTAATTCATTATTCATACATTAAATTTAATTTTTCGTGCTGATTTTGACATTTCTTTCATCTCTTCCTCTACATTAACTGGTTCTTCTCTATAAATACTTAATAAAACAATTATCAGATTTTCGTAGGGGGGGCCCGGGCCCCCTATGGCCCCCCCCTGGCTACGCCCCTGCCTAGAATTCACAGATAATCAATTATGGTTTCATCCAACTTTAGACACTTAAATAGACGACATTCTTCTAAGAATCAAACCAGATGTCCAGCATCGCCATTTAAAACTAATATACAAGATTATTCCAACACATTCGCGAATCTATTATGCCAAAGTCCTTGACACATTGAGAATATTTCGTCTACAAAAACTTTTTTGGGGCAAAAATTATTGAATCACAACAAAGAACCCAGACATATATTGAAAGTATTTTTTTTTTCTGTTTACATCTAATTATCGTGTATCGTTTTTCACGAGGAAGAAAAAAGTAAGTGAAGTATTTAGAAGAAGAGTTTAGCCACATGCTTCCACGTAATTTGTCTGTCATTGACGGAATGTTCGTCTTTATACGCAAAAAAAAAAATTGCAAACAAATATTACGTGAGGCGATGAATAGCATGACAAGTAAATTAATTAGCAATTTTAACGAAATAGAAATAAAAAAATTCTAAAAGCTTATTATTTTCCATTCAGATTACTCATTTCCTCTTTTTGACGACGTTATTTCACAAAAATGTGAGCCTATCTCAGCGAAGCTCTTTTTTTTTATTAGAAAAAATAGCAAAAATAAAAATTGTGAAAAACCTTTTTGTAAACAGAATTAAGCATCATCAATGTCTATAAATACATACCATCATCTTTAGTCCGTGAATGTGGTCGGAGACACAAATACAAATCGTTTACTTCAACAACTGAATCTTCCGACATAAGACAATTCCATGGCACGTCGACAGCAAGCGATCCTATTTCTCCATTCTTTATTTCAAAGTCCCATCCTTGTGCTTCAAATAAGCTGTTAATTGTCTATAAAAAAATAAAATAAAATAAAGAATTTCAGTTCCATTGTCATCTGTGGCACATTTTTTTTACTAAGCTCAATTGTTTATTATCATAACTACTTGGAAGTGACGAAATGCGTAATTGTTATAAAGAAGGTAATTGTTGTTGAGACTTTATCGATTATTGCGTAGCTGCAATCTTCCAAGAATTTAAAAACAACAATAAACAAAATTTTTGTGATACTACGGAATTAATCTTTCATTTCCAAATGTAGATTATGTGTAGTCACAAGCTGGCTGAAAAATGCTGTTCCGTAGTAGTTAATTCTCAAGGACGCGTGTAATGTGTAGAATATATTCTTCACGCGCTTTAAATATAGAACCGGCTATGTGTGGAAATATGTAAATTTCGTTAATAAGACTAACTTAATAAAATAAATTTCTACACATTTGATTAATGCATGTAACATTGATTTTATTGACATAATTCATAAGGTTTGCTCATGTTTTGTCTGGCTGTTTGTGCTGTGTTAATTTTGAATTTTGAACGATTTTTGAACTGTTTCATATTTTTCAAATATTTTATGAACGTTATTTTTCAACGAAAGTTTCAATTTGAATTTTTAAAGCCTTTAAATTGTCAAATTTACTTCCATTAACTAAGAAGTCGTGGAATATGCGCTTTGATCATGTCACAACTGGCCACGTCAATAAAGTTTTTATGTATGTCGCTCAAAGTTCAAGAAATCATCACATCAATGAAAGTAATAATAAGAAAATGGGAATAAATTACGTTTTAAATTGTGCTATTTTTGAGCTTAATAAGGCATCAATTCTTTTTGTGCCATTTCGACTTTTATCATTGACTATGTGTGTAATTTAATTTTTCAGATATAAAATTATTGCAGCTCTCTACTATATCAAGTTATAAAATGTTGTGCAAGGTCGCATTTCCATTTTCGTTAAAAATTCGTAGAACATTTTTCAAAAAAAAATCTCAAGCACGTTTTGATTTCCTGATTCCTGATACAACAACATTGAGCTGATTTCACAAGAAACGAAAAAATATAAATAAATAGCTGAGTTATCAGTGTCTGTCACATGTATATAGCACACAATGTAAAATTTGTGCGAAAAGAAAGAGATTAAAAGAAATCAATGTATGATCAGTTGATTGAATCAGCTGGTAATGAAGAAAGAAATCATGACTGTACATGCTTGTGCAGAATCAAAACAGCTTTTTTTGCATTCATAGATGTGAGTATATGCTGATATTGCATACACGACGACGAGGCCATTAAATAGCAATGAACTTGATCGCAAGGAAAACAATATATATGTATGAACAAGCTGGTATCTCTTTTAATGTTGTTATTTTCTTTTTTTTTTCGCAACCAGTAGACATGAATGAGCCAACAAGAAAATAATAATAATAAAATTTAAAGGTGTGAGTATGCAAATATTGCAAAATTAATTTTTTTTTTCTTTGTTCTAATTTTATCTTCGACTGCATATATTCGCTTATAGTTGTGTCATTTCCATCCATCGAATACACATCTCTCTCTCACTCTGTTTCTTTGTTTCGCTCAAGCTATACGGAAAAATATATAGCACATATACACACATATTTTTAGACACTTGATTATTGGTATGAAAAACATATGAAATCGCGAAAGAAAACAAGTTTTTTTATGTGTTGACTTGAGCAGCGTAGAAATGGCAGAATGAGTGATGAGGAAAAAAACTAGATTTAATTCGTACTATAGGAACAGTTCTAAGGTCTTTATAGTCTTTCATATTCACATTATATTTCTGTATGTATGAGTCACAATCTTGTATCTTATGCTTATCTTCATTTAAATCATATATTTACTTTTTCATAAAAGTATATCACACGAACTTAAATTTATATCTACTTCCTCCATCATCTGTTTTTGCTTTGTGTGTAAAAACTTCCAATTTTCAGCTGATATTTTTTTGTTTTGATTCGAGCATAAAACTTATTGATAATTATAACATAATTTATTACCTCACAACATAACTTCACATCACAAACAGAGCCTTTTCCGTTGTATAAATCGAGACATATCTGATCGACTGTTAATTTTTCTTGAAAAAATTGTCCCAAGTAACGATTTAATAAAAATTTACACACTCTCTTCTTAATAAAATCACTAAATCCTAGATTAAACCACAGCATTTTTGTATAGCTATATGTTAACACTAATTTATGTATCGTTCTCGTCCGTTTTCGACATCAAATTAATTTATTTAATAAATTTGCGTTCTAGCAATGAATATTTTTTCTTCTTTTTTTCAAAACTTTCCAATTCAGGTAGCTTTGAAGCTCACTTCTTTGTTTACTTTTCTCTGTTACAATTCAGTGGTATCTACTCAAAGTTTCTCAACTTCTCTCAGTTCTTATTGGATATTTTAAAGCTCTTTTATCTTTTGATTATGCTCATGTGGATGGTAAGTTTATAATTAATGAGTTTTATTTGTAAAATTGCGATAAGTTATTTGCTACAGAGCTTTCTAAGACTAGAAAGTTTCGACAAAACAGCTGACAAAAATGATATGATTATTTACAGGCATATTATATGCCTACATGATTGTGTATGGACCGTACTATAGATAAATGACAACTTTTGATTAAAATATTCAAGATTTATTAAGTATTTTGAGAGAATTTGCAAGTTTTAAACTGATTTTTGACTTTTAAATCTTCCCGCATTAACCGCACTGGAAGACTGGAATGGTTTGTCTACGTGAAACCTACCAAACTGAGAAATTTTTGAAATCTTGATTTTAATCATTAATAAAACGGTTAAACTAGTACCTTTATCTTGTAATCTCAACTCCTTGTGGTCCTGCAATTTTGCAATATATCACATGATTTAATCATTATTAAATAAAAGATTTATGGCTTGAAAAACATATATTGAGTAAATTCATCACTGACATAGATATATACATTCAAATATAAAGGAAACGTTAGCAAATGACGTCCAATTTTAAGAGAATTTTGAGGCTTTTAGGAAGTATTAAGTTGGTCTGTAGCCATTCAACAATTTAAGTGATGATAGCTTTCAGTATGAGAATTTTTTTGAGGGAGGGTTCATGTCAACCCATCTGTTGCTAGCCATCACTATTGAACTAACCCTTATAAAATGTTTTTCTGTTGTTTTGTTACTTAAATTTGTTAATTTCTTAATCTATAAGTTATAACTCAGTTAATCTTAATACTTATTAGACATTCCATTCTTCTGTTGACTATAAAAGACAAAAAAATCAATAAAACCAGAGATCCAAGGTAATGTATCCATAAAAATCAGTTTTTAAGGTCAAAGTAACAAGTTAAGCAAGAAGAAAATGACGAGAATAGAAAAATTATGATCTACTTCAATTAAATCATATGCGGAAAGAATATCAATTGAGCCAATTAACAGTGTAGCTGTTTATTAATTTAATTCTCAAGTTGATGTTGTGACATTTTTAACTTTTTTGTTGTACATAATAACTATTGAGCCTTAATTTATCATCTTCAATAACTGTTTTATGCTGTATAAACAGCAATCGACCATATTCATTGCTCATGTACTGTTATTAACGTTTAATGGCTATAAAGTGAGCTATTAATATTCATACTTAATTATCGTCGTGCAAAAGCCTGTGTATTAATAAATTTAAATCAATTCCTGAGCATTGAGGAATCAAGTTTTTGTACAAATGTGCCCTATAACATTACTTACTTGTTGTTCTTGACTGTAAAGCCGTGAATTTTATAGCCCAAAAAAATTATTATTTCAAGCAGAGTTGCGATCTGTCATAGGCACAGATCTGTCAAATCTGCCAACAGATATAACAGATCTGTGCCTGTGACAGTTAAAAAAAATATTGCCTGTTACAGATCTATCACCTGTACCTGTGACAGGCAACCTGTATCGCAACTCTGATTACAAGTCTTCTTTTCTATTAAAACTGGAAATTGGCAGATATTAAGATTCTCAAATGAGTGAGGAATCAAATAAGAACAGTAAAGATGAAAATAATGTTGGTGACGGTGGTATGTTAACAAAAAGATTCAATATATTACATAAAATCCATAAAAAAATCATTTGTATGCACATAAAACATTCACTTCCATTTCTACCTTGTACATCGGCATTGAATTTTAATAAACTCTATATCTGTTCCTACTACTTGCACAACATTGTATAATTGTTCCTTTAAAAACTAAATTGAGAGCGAAAAAATTTGCATTGTGTTAATTATAATATTGATAAATCCGGTTTTGATTGAGATCTAAGGAAATAGACATAAATTCTCGAAAAGATGAGTCGGTCCGTAATAAAAAAAATGCATTCTTTCTCTGCTGTTAAAATAAACACGCTGGGGAAAAAAGTTCTCTCACAATTAACTTTTTTTCGCTCCCCATAAAAGTGTAGATCAGTTCCTCCAATATAATTAAATATTTGTATATATAATAAATCTCGTTGTCATTTCATATTTCTCAGCTAGATATTTATTTTATATGAATTATAACTTTTCTAATAACAAAAGGTTTCATGAATATAAAATCTTAGTTAAATCATTGTCAGGGATGTAGTGGAAGGAGTTGCTGTCATTTTTGGTTTCGATTTATTAAGCAAGCATTTTTTGGATATTAGTAGTTCCATTAAGGACATAGGAAATCTATCATGATCGACTTGGGGATGGTATGACATATTGTTCATCTTAGTGCCGTTTTGAGATCACTTTAGCTTATTACTGAATGGATCAGGTCATTTATTAAGGAATTGGGGATCACAGCCTTAATAATAATAATTATAATGTGTGAAGGGCCCAGCCTTTCAGCTGGAGGCACTGCGATTCAAATTAGAACAGAATCTATTGTACCACACCCTTTAGACCTACAGTTTATAGTGGGATCAGAACCACTTGCAAGCTCTGCACATTGCAAAGACACGATTACGTCATAAGACCTGATGTACCCTGCAATGTACCTAGTCATAATTCGTGTGCGCAAGATGCCGTAAAGAAGTCATTCAGATGCCAGTATGTTCTTGTATACCTAGCAAAGGAGGCAGATTCTTTGCCAAAGACCTTAAAACTACACCCAACACACGAACCGAGCTTCGTCAGCTTCGATCACAGCCTTAATGCTGAATTATTTTTCTAAAGTTTCGAGGAACCAATTATTGTGACAAGCCAAAAAATCTCACTAGGTACATCCCTGACCCACATAAATCATTCATCCTCAACATAGACACATAGTTGCACAATTAAGCGGGTAAGACAAGCTAGTAATATAATAATCAAACAAAAACTTGTGCTGTTATTTGAGCGAAATATAATATTTTTTTTTTCATTGGAAATTTTTCATTCAAGTTTGTGTGCTCAGTTGTGCGGTCCACCTTCCACACTACTCGTAAAAAATATTTTATTTGTTATTTATTTATTTTATTTTTCCATTCCGTAGTAATAAATAAGTAAGTGTCTCATCGATTGATTCCTGTAAACATCAATTTACAAGCAAATTCTTATCATGCTCATAATAAGTGCAAAAATAAGTTTGTTCCAATAACAAGCCCAAAAAGAAGATCTCAAAGTACATACAGAAAATTTATTGCGCAATGACAATTTTATTTGATACTCTCGCTGTTGATTCTTAATAAGTGATAATATTTCTCAATCAGGGGTGTGCGTAGAAAATGGGGAACTAATGATTCAAATATTACATGAATGATTAAGCTACAAATCAGAGAAAATAAAAAAAATAAATTAAGCGAGAGGTTTTGGAACCCCTTGAACCCCTCTGGCTATTTCCATTTATTACAATTTATTTATGGACTCGAAAAATAAGTGTAAATAACATTTTTCCATGTTGTCATTATCGTGATTATTATTATTATCTGATTATTTTTGTTTGAGCATGTGAATGTCACTCATCATGCATGTCATTATTAGTTTATAGATATATTGACAACAAATTCGAGCTATTGTCATGCTATCCTTTTCAACATGTCTGTAAGTCCCCATTTAATTGTGCAATTAAATCACAATCGCCATAATTGATATTAAAGTCGCGTCTAATAGAATTCCAAATCAAACTTAATACATCTAATTAAATTAAGTCAAATTATTGTTTGTAACGCTCCGCAATAATAAATCAATACTAAAAGGAGTGAAAAATCGTTTTACGACAGCGACTGTACATCTTATAACACACATCTGGTTGTTTGATTATTTATCCATTAGATACTATATTTAGTCTAGTGACGAAAATCTATTCGAGCAATTTTACACATTTACATATTAATTCGCAGTGCATTTTCTGAAAAAGGAAGGAATTTGTTTACATTATGACTGGACGTGTCTGTTCGCTCTTTCATATTTTGAATTTTAGTCATATTTGATGATAAATCATGGTTTAATGTGAGTTTTTTTAAAAACTTGTTGAAAACGCTTGTGGGATTTACGCATGAGAATGTGAATTCAAATTAATAATAAAGCTATGAGAGTTCCAAATTTCTGTTTTGTGTTACTTGAAGACTTTTTGAAAATTGTAACGGATTTTAAAAGTTCGAATTTTCTGGAATTGTATTGGAACTTTTCCAGATTTTGGAAACATAAAATTCAGTTTTTGAAAATTTTAACGGTTTTTTGATATTTGAAAATCATTGTCACTGGAAATTTATTGGAATTATTCCAGGTTCCAGAACTTTTGAATTAAAAAATAACGGTTAATTTCAATCATGACCAGAATTAAGACATAAACCATAAATCACAACACGTGATATGAAAGAACCCTGTAGAAAATGCGCTGATGGAACTAATACGTACAATCAATCGTAACTAGATTTTTCCCATTCATACCTTGTATGAATGTATCTATACGTTGAAGGACATAGCATGAGAATGTAAATTCAAATTATTAATAAAGCTATGTGAGTTCCAAATTTCTGTTTTGAGTGACTTGAAGTTTTTTGAAAATTGTAACGGATTTTAAAAGTTCAAATTTTCTGGAATTCTATTGGAAATTTTCCAGATTTTGGAAACATGAAATTCGGTTTTTGAAAATTTTTACAGTTTTCTGACATTTGAAAAACATTGTCACTGGAAATTTATTGGAATTATTCCAGGCTCCAGAACTTTTGAATTAAAAAATAACGGTTAATTTCAATTATGACCAGAATTAAGACATAAACCAAAAATCACAACACGTGATATGAAAGAACCCTGTAGAAAATGCGCTGATGGAACTAATACGTACAATCAATCGTAACTAGATTTTTCCCATTCATACCTTGTAATACTACGATAACTAATTGTTTCACGCATTTTTCATTAGAAATGTAAATTTCATATTTCAACACTCTTATTAGTGCTATCTAATTGTGAGTTCTCGTCATGAAATAGGAACTAATTCTCTCTTTTACTTATTCTCTATAAAAAAAATAGTTAAATTTCGTGTTCGAAGCTGGATGAGCGGAATTACAAATGAGATGCGAAAGAAGTCACATGTGACAGTGCAAAAATGGATTTCTGTAACAGAAGATGAAAAAAATAATTGTGATAGCAACGAGCTTAATATTAGTGAACCATCGACAAGTGGTGGAAGTGGAGCAAGTGTTAAAGGAAAGATATCAGAGATATGCAATAAATTTAACGTGAATGAAAAGTTAAAGAGTAAAAAGATTGAACTTAAGAATCTCATAACAAAGACAACACAGAAAATCAAGAGAGAATCATCAAAAGAAGACAAAACTCATCACAATATGGATCAAAATCAACAAATGGATGATGCTGAATCGAGAAATAAACAATGTGACAATGAAATAGAGCAAACAAAAGCTGACGTTAATAAAACAGTAAATAGTGAATCTAATAATAATGACAGAGGTGATAATAAAGATTGTCTGGCGAATGAAGAGTCAGAAGAAGTTACAAACGAGGAAAAAATCAAATCGGAACCAAATAAACTCACACCTCAACGATGTCATATCAGCGTTTTAGGTAGAAGTTCCAGTGAAAATCCTAATCCAAGAACTAGAAGACTTAGAGATATTGGTCGAAGTTTTAGTGTTGCTAATGACGGTGAATTGCCAAATGACTCAACAGACAATTTAATTTATGATGATGAGGATATATCCATCGCTAATCCATCGTTTAATACTAGTCCGAGTGTTTTGAGCAATAAAACAAATAGCAATAATCAATTAGATAAAAATTTGGCATCCTTGTTGAGACCATCGTTGGGCCATATGAGACCATTAAGAGAGCATACAGTTTCGGAAGGACATAGCAGTCCTCACGTGGTACCCAAAAATCCATTACTCAGAGACGGCTCTTTTCAGGTGAGTTTTTGAGTGCTTTAGATTAATTTAAATCTTAATCCATGAATGTTCATACTTTTTAGTCTGACTCAAGTCACTGCTCGTCAGTTGAAAGTCTTTTGGAAGCTAGAAAGCCTGATGCCGAAGCGATATTAGTTAATTTAGGTTTTGGACCCGTTCAAGGTTCCGATGATGTTTTATCAAAAATTCCAAAAAGGTTTTTAAAGCCTTCTCAAGTTCGTGGAGTTGACACAGAATCATTTTTGAAGAATCAGCAACTATCAATGAATATACACGAGAATTCAGTTCTGGGATATCGTGGCTTATTAGGTAAGAATGTGAACATGATGAAAATTATAAAAAAATATTTAATTAATAAGGAATAAACTTGTACAAATTGCTATCCGAAAGATTACGATAAATTGGAAATTTTAAGGAGATTCCATCCACACGTCTCTACATCACGATCTGTGAACGAAATATGTAATCATAATGTAGTTCAAAAGAAAGTTTCGAATCCGTAAGAATTGAATGTCTACCCCATAATAATAATAATTGATGTTTAATTCTATTGCTTGCATTGAATTGATTTTTTACGATTCTCTGGTTTTATTTTTCAATTTATTTTGCCGATTGACGCTTCTTTCCTCTATTTTTTTTGTGAATTTCTTAATATACTCACTCTTGCTGTTTTATTTTTATTGTTTTGAATGTTTAAACAATTTTTCATCAGAATATATTTAATTAACTTCATTATCATTTCCTCATTCAATTTAGGTAATCCTCATTTACCGCCTTCAGATATCGTGCGTGCTATAATGAATCGATTCTCACAAAATGAGATACAACGGATGGCATCTATGGAAAATATTAGTCCTCAACGAACATTTAAAGGTGTCGCAAATACAATTTTGGCACATAGACAGTTCATGAAGTAGTTTTTAAGGCATAAAATGCAAAACAAAGTCTTCGAATACATTTTTAGACATATCGAAATGAATTAAAATTTAAAGAAAATCTCAAAAAGAATTATGAATGCTCAATTTCCATGTTACATCTATCTCTACTATCATGTCCAATCTTAAAGTGACCTAATTGAGTACACAAATTGTGACTTAAAAACCTTTTCAATTTCCTACATGTGATACCTCTATCCTTAAAACTTTTCAAGGGAATCAAAATTTGTCTCTTATACAATTTACTCTTATACTGTCCGTAGCTATTAAGGTACTTCCTTTTAAAAAAAAGATACTTAAAAAATGTTAAAATCTTAATAAAAAAAATTTATGGATTTTTATTAAATCAGAAAAGCTTCAAATTGATGGATTTTTCACAAAAAATACACAAGTTGCTTGTTTTTATTTCCTTAATATCCCTTAATACTCAATGCCAAATCCCAATTTTCTTTCACAAGTTGATCAGTAACAGTACATCCTTTATCATTGATGTTTGCTTGAGAATATTTTGGATATCCACGACAATCACGATAATACAAGACTTCCATACATGTCTTGACAAGTTCCAGTGCTTTAGCTTCATCTAATGGACCTTTTTCAGAATATTCTCTCAATAATGGAAGTGCCAAATGCGTTCCATATCCTGTTGAAATGACATCATTTGTATAAGCACGTCCTCTAACATTAATATGTCCTAAGAATGGTTCCGATTCAGTCTGCATGCCACCAACGACCATATCAAGCCACAATGGATTAAAACGAGATCGTCGATTGTAAAGGATTCTTGTGAGCCATGTAAAAAGATCTTTTGGCTTTAATGTAATTTTATCATCCATTGAGAAGTCAGCGAGAATATTCTCATCGATGTATTGTTTGATAAATTGAAAATCAGCATAATCTCCACTCATTCCTAGAGTTATATACTCATTAATTTTAAATACACGATCGACATTATGATATCGGGCTAGATTTCCATACGAAACAAGCTTATCTCCGGCAATTATTACACCTTTATCGTACCTTACAGCAACAATCGAAGTTCCGGTTGTTATTGGTCCACTAGAATTGAGGATATGATCTGATTAGCTTGTTAAATGACTCGACAAATTTAAGGTTAATAAAACTATTAAATATATCTTCTTTCCATCCATTTTCATTAATAAATTTTAACTGACTTTGATATGTTATGATGCTGTTTATTAAACAATGCATTAAATCAGTATTTTAGGCTTAATCTTACCTATTTCTTTGAACACCGAAATCATCAATAGAATTAGATTTCACTTGATTTTGAGGAAAATTGTAGAAATTTCCTGGTACTGGACCATTATTCCATAATGGCGTAAAGTTGATTCCATTATTAGACATTATTTTGAACAGTAACTTATGTATTTATGCTGCAAACTTGATTTTTAATATTTTTTTGTGAAATTTCAATGATTTGACAAATTTTTGTTATGATTTCCAATCTACTTCCAGTATTCCAGTGACTTCCAATGTTTGAAAAATTTGAATCACAAAATGACTGTTAATTTTATGTAAACTTTTATGACGATTTTTGATCAATTTCACTAAGTTGGCATTTCAAGATACATTTTAATGAATAATTATACGATTTCATGGTCATGATTAAGCTGTTGATAAATTTATATTCTGAGTGTTTAAATGAAAAACAGAAAAAGTAGGTTCGTAGGTTCAAATTCGTTGACAGACCGACTGAGCCTAGAAAAAAAACTATTTTTCAGGATAAAAAAACCACGCGTTTCTTTGATTATTGCAAAAACTGTAATTTAGTTTATTTTATAACTATTAGGATTGTAAATATCAACATTTTGAGAAGAAGTGACCTATTTCTTCGAGAAAATAACGTAGTTTGAACGAAAAAGGATTGAAATAATAAGAAACATTCAAAATAACTGGATCTGAAGTATTAACAGACTGAGAGAAGACTTGATGCTAAAAAAGTGTGAAATTAAAGGAGATAGATAACTGGTGAGCTATTTTAAGATTTATACATAAATTAAGGTGAAAACTTGTACATAATATCTAGCAGACAAAAAGGTTATGAATAATAGATGAAAAACGCTTGGGGATATCAGATATAGCACTAGTATTGACTATTGTAACACGTCTTATGTCTCACAGTCAATGATTATGATGTCTAAGCGTAATTAGAGCTTTAAATCGATTTGAAAAGAAAAGACTTGATTTTTCCTGGAATTGTATTCATTTCAATCTTTTGCACTATACCTGACTTATTAGAATCAATAGATTAGTGCAATTAAGCATCAAAAGATTAAACAAACTCCATTAAACGTGTTTACAGCATAAATTCATTCCTGTAGTTTTTCACACAACTTTATCGGGTACGGCACTTCTGAAAAATCTATTTTCATAACTTAATTCCTCTATTCAATTCGTTGAACACATGGATAAAGATTACAGTCAATGAATAGACAGTGTTTTTGCTTCCTTTTTTGTTTTCATATTTTTATTTTTAATGCATCTTATTTTTTTCATAATTCAAATATAATTAAATCTTTATCTAGCCAATATTATTAAGTAAATAGAATATTTCTCCCAATAAAATTTTATGTTTAGTGTCGTCGTCAGTTCCGTAGATAAATTGATTCTTCTGTTTTCTCTCATTTTTCGCACAAATCAAGCATTTTCTTTAAAAATACATGACTTTTATCATTGTTATATATAATAGTATAATTAAAAATATCACATAAATCGAAGATTATAAAACGAAATATCTTAAATTCAATGAACAGGAAAGAAAATTGTAAAAGAAATTTTTTTCATTCATTTTATAAAACATTGTTGTTGCTGTCGTCACATGCTGTTCAGTCAAAAAGCTCCACAATAATTTTCCAGCCATTTCATGGAACTTTAAATGAGTGAATAAGCAATTGTGTTGGATTTTGTTTGATGTTTATAGTTGTTGCATAAAAGATGGAGGATTTTTCTATTATTTAATCATCATTTTGACATCAAATTGATTTCATTCTTATTTCTGTTGATCCTCGACGCTTCTACATTGGATGGGAGAAAAAAATGAATTAAAATTTTACCATAATTAACGGGGGTGTGAGTCGTGGGAGGCAGAAACTTGCTACAAATTTCACTCTAGTACCCATAAGTTAAAATAAAATATCTTCATACTCTACGCATCGAAAGAGATTAGTGATTCCTGTATAAAAGCACGTTATGGGTTGATTATTATCTTCATCGACTCCTTGAATTGGAACTGATCGCTTCCCATATCGTGATCCAAAAAAGAATCTGTCATTTCTTGGAACCATTCGTCCAATTGATGTTTTTGAGTCCATATTTGATATATCGGACTGCGACCTTCCATATCGACTACCCACAAAGAATGGCCTTTTATCTGTTTACATTGGATTGAATAAAATGTCAATAATAATTTTAGAATCTAATAGATTGTATTGTCATCACATGAATCAAGAAGGCATTATTCAATAAAAAGTTGATACCTCCTTTATTCGTTAATTGTTTACCTCCATTTACACTCTTGATACCGCGACTCTCAAATATTTCATTTTCTGCTGACACTGTTAGCACTCCAATAACTAAAATCGTAACAGCGAGTAACAATAGATGAGATGATATCGTTGTCATGATGAATTGAATATTATTTATGATGGAATTGAAAATAATAAATCTTCTTTTGTCTCTCGTTTCCGCCTTTGAGCAATATCAAATAGAATCGATGTTTGATTAAATAATTCTGTTACAGAAACACAAGAAAAGATAAAAAGACTTAAAATATTTTTATTGGTCAAATTTCCTGCGACGGGAACTTCCTCGGGCATAAAATTTTCACGGCTTTACGCCTTTCTTGTATGTTTAATGCTAATAATTCGATGATAGATTGCTGTGTATCATGAATATTATGGTAATTAATGAATATGAAACCCTTTATAAATGCCTTATAATCTTACTTAATCTTTTTTGCAAATATTTTTCTTCAATGAACTGACTGCTCTATTATAAGTTCATGCTATCGATTTAAATTGTATCGTTAAGCGCATTTTCTAGACTCTTCTTAAAAGTTATTGAAACTTACAAATTCACCGGTTTTTGAGTTTTTAAAATTCATCTTGAAATTGAAAAGCTTGCAAATTCTTTAAATATGTCAAAGCATTTGTAAGGTGAGTTTTCTCCCAACCTCCGAATGAGGAGGTTGTGGAATTGTGCAATACTTCAAAATTAATTAATTACGCGTAGGAATAAGTCACAAACCTACGGGAACTGTCTTCAAAGTAACAAAGAACAAAGATACCAAGGAGAAAACTCAGCAAAGTCGCGATTTAATTAAATTTTGGATATAAATTGAAATTGGAAAAAAAAATGTACAAATTTTGCACATAACCTAGATAAAACGGAATTGATCATCATCTGAATACCAACGACCATTTAATTACATTGACAAATCACGATCGGCGGCAATTGTGAAGAGAATCAATTGTTTCACGTGGGTTTTTTGTGTTTTACCAGCAATCGTGGACAAGAAGGTTCTATCATAACCATAACCTAGACATATTGAATATTATTGGAATACAACGGATTTTCGTCAATTGTGAGGAGAATTTGTCTCGCGATGGGTTTTGTGTGTTTCCCCATATATCGCGGGCAATTCTATCAATCAATTGGTGCTGACTGGATTTCAACAAATCAACATTGACAAACAGGAATCGATCATCTTGGAATACAGCAGATCATATTAATTAAATTGACAGATCACAATCGAGCCATAAGAAAAAATTGAATCTATTTGGAATATCACAAGTTAAATTACAAGGACTGTCAAGGGATCTGGATCATCGACAACTGAAGATGGTATTTTTTGTTGTTTTGACTTATCGCGGGCATGTTTTCTGTCAACCATTTGGAGTTGACTGGATTTTATTGATTGTTCTTTGTGTATATTTGTAAATTAAACTACCTGGAATTGTGAACGGTATTTAAATAGCAATAAGCTGATGGACCATAATAAAGTTAATTAAGAAGAAGAAGAAGCATTTGTAAGGTTTCCAAACATTTCGACTGCTTTTGTACTGTTCTAAACTTAATTATCCAAAATTTAAACGGTTCTCAAACACTTAAAACATTTGTAGAGTTCTGATTTTAAAGATTAGAACTTTTGAAGCTTGTGGATCCTGTTAAGATCATGAACAAAAGTGGCGTATACGTGAGAAACCACCCCGTCAAATTAGGCAATTAAGCACATTGTTTTAAGGAAAGTGGTTTGAAAAAGTCTGTTAAAATATTTATACAAATCAACAATTGATTCTTTTGGGTACATCCGGTATTAGATATTTACATATTTTCATAATTTCTCAATTCTTAAAGGATTGATATCCTACGTAAATAATTTATACATAAAGTCTAAAGTTCTCGAGCCACTTAAGCCACGGGAAATTTCTCGCATTTAAATAATTAATTAACACTAAAAGCTTTACATTTTTATTATGTATCGATGATATTCCTCTTGAGGTATAAAGTTATTATACACACATATGTTTTCATTATCAGCAAATAAAGGTGCTGCATATCAATACATATATTGTGTTTCAATTCGAAATGTTACAATCTATTTATTTAATCATATTTCTATTACGATACTAATTTATCGGAAAACATCGTATTGCAAAATTGTCGTGGAATTCCTGCATTTGTTACTGCATATTAATAAAGACAATTATGAGCTAATTAAAGTTGAAAATAATTTCAATTATGCTGTAACAGCTATATTTACACTTTTGTGGTATCAATTCCCATTTCTCATGACTTTTTTCCATCAGTAAATTTCAGATGCAGGAAAAATAGGGACATTTTCCGCTTCCGTTATTTCGTATATATGTCAAACATCCACAAGAAGAAAAATATCCTGAGATTTAATTACGATTATTTTTTTGCGAGCCAAACGCCAATAAGTAAGTCAATCTGTTTAGTTTGCTAGAATTGAGACTGAATGTAATGAAAAGTCACCTCGTTTGGTGTTTGGGACTGTCTTAACGACTCTCGACGGTATTACTTATTCTTATGAAATTTACTTAATGTGTCTGTTATAATTAAACCGTTTGTGGCAACAAAGGAGTTTATCTCGAGAGTCAATGAAGCAATATTTAGTTTACTTTTATTTCTGAACATTAAAACTGTTTTATTAATTTATTCTAATTTTAATTCATTAACAATTTTGATGAAGGGTGTAGAATTTGAATCATAAAGAAACTTGAATTTGATTAATTCGCGCATAAATACTTTTAAGGGTATTTTTGGAAGGTTTATCTTTAAGGTTGGTCAAATTAAAGGTATTTTTAAAATCCGATTAAGCAATGTTTGAAATATATTACATTCCCTAGCAGAAATTTACTAGTAATTTACTGGATAACTTTCCATTTGCTATTTGCTATTTACTAGTAAAAATCCAAGTTCAAATCATCGCCAAAGACCCGCATTTTCACTTGCTATTTGACTAGTCAATTCGCTTACAATTTAACAAGTAATTTACTAGCAAATTTGTAAAAAAATTAAATGAATATAACCGTTGATTTCCATGTGTTCTTTTGATTTTTCTTATTTGTGTAAATTATTGTAAAAGTATTAATGTGCACTTAGTAAAGATAATTAAAGTACAATAACACTATGAAAAATAAATAAAGACTTAATTTAATTAAGTCGAAAACTGATGAACGCCCATGACTCGCACGCAAATCTGAGGAAGATAAATAATTTATTCAAAGTCACATACAAATTTGGATCGACGTTATAAAGGTGATTTCTGCGCGCTCTTGTGAAGTATATGGCAAATGCCAAATTTAGAACAAAATTTTTTATGACGCCAAAAATTCTTTTTTTGATGATTTTTCGTAGATTTCGAACTTAAGCAGATTTGATCAAACATTTCACATGGTAATTTACTTGTAAGTTGCTACTAAATCGCAAGTGTAATTTACTAACAGCAAGTCGTTTTAATAATAACTAGTAAATTGCAAGTAGTAGAATAGAAAGACTAGAAAATTGCTAGTAACTCCCGCTAAGGATTCTTTAGTCGCAGAAGCTTCATTGCAAAAATTTTATAAATGAAAACAATGAAACATTAATTTCAAATTTTATGTAACCGTTATTTATCAAATATTTTTTAACTGTTATTTTATGTTCTAATTTCGTTGAGTCGTCAAGCATTTCATTGAGTTTACTTATTCAGTACTGAAAGATATGCAGTATCGCAAGCTAATCACATTATGTCTATCCTGTTTTATGGGTTACATAAAATATTCTAATTAGAATGTTCTTTTTTCAATTATCACTTAGTCCATTACATTGCCTACTCACAAACACACATTATTATTTTTTGAAGTTATTATTCAACGCGGGTGATTCAAAGCACATATTGGCAATTAAACAACTTTTATGCTGTCACAAATTTTCTTATGAAAGCTTAACATGTTAGAATAAAAATGTCATGTTAGTGATGAAAAGTTTTTTGGTTCGTCCTTAAAAGTTCTTAATGTTCATTTCGATAAATATTCACACAAACTGAGAGATGGGATAGATGGAATGGACTAGAATCACTGATGTCAGGATAAAGTTTTTTAAAACGGAAATTCAATTTGAAGTCTCATTTATGAATATTTATTTATAGTAGACAAGAGAGTAGTTCCTTCTCACTGTGTGCATATATCCTGAATGTTTATGTGACAAATTTTAAAAATTCACTCACTTGTTGATTATTTTTTTTATCACCAAAAATAGAGACTTATTTTACGGAAATTCAAATTAAAAATGTATTTAAACTTTCTTTCCTATATTTTCACTTCTTCAATTCTTCACTGCTACTGATCACATTTTACCATTTCACTTGTGCTTTTATACAGCTTGAGAACTCGGACATTTCTGCCTCCACACACACAGAACGAACATTTTTTTTTCCTTCTATTTTCCAATCTACCGAATCAACAACAAAACAGCAACGAGAAATGACGACGACAACGACGATTTATGTTGTTTGCTTGTTTATGGAGAAAAATCCACACATTTTATCATAAGTTCTTTTGATAATCTTCAATAAGTGTAAATGAATGTAATTGATAAATCAAGAGATTATTGAAGTATCAATGAAAATTTTTTCTTAATGAAAAATAAATTAACATGAATCATTTTATGAGCATATGAAGGGAGATTATGCAGCCTCAAAGGAATCGGGAAGTATTTTTTTGAGAAAAGTATGTTAAAAGAGCAATTTTTTGCCATTTTTATTTCATTTTGGTACTAGTATTGAGATTATGACGTAAATTCTGCAATAATTAAGATTAATCAGCTCAATTTCGATTCAATCATTTTAAAGAATATTTAATTTTTAAGCAAATAGAGTTGATTGCTTTGGGAAGAACTTGATTTTGAGCAAAAATTTTAAATTATTCAATAATCAGTTATGTAAAAGCCATTAAGGAACTCAAATTAATTAATTCCGCTTTCGGTTTTTGTCTGTTTACACTTTTTGAAGTGTTTTTAATTTTATGCTTCCTAATATCGTTCATTCATGTTCTCAACCAGATTGATAAAGAATTTTGAAATTGTTTTATCAAAATCTCCTCGTCGAACTTAAAATAATTTGTCAATTGAAAATTAGAGTAAAACAAAACATTTTCTAAATTATTAAGCTTGCTGCCGAATTATTTAAATAGACAGTAGGATTTAACACTCGTTAAACTATAGGGTAAACCATGTTGAAATTTGTGTGTTTTTGCACTTGAAGTTTTAATTTGCTAATAACTTTTTAATGCCTTACTGTAAAAATTTACTGTTGGTCTTAAATTATCAAAAATTGTTGGAATTTTCATTTTTTTATACTTAGTGATGATTATGCTGCTTATAGGAAGAGAAATTTGACATTTTTGGTCAAATGTTGAAATTTGTGCGGAAAATTTTAAATATTTTTGCAAAAAAATGTTGAAATTTGTGCGTTTTTTTGACAGCAAGCATCAAGGGTCAGACACTCCAAAAGTATTGTAATGTATTGTACAATACTTTACAATACATATGAAAGTATTGTAAGTACTGTACAATACCTACAATACTTACAATACTTGTATGACAAGTATTGTAGGATTGTACAATACTTACAATTCTTACAATACTTGTATGACAAGTATTGTAGAATTGTTCAATACTTACAATTCTTACAATACTTGTATGGAAAGTATTGTAAGTATTGTAGTTTTTACAAGACAGTTTGAGAAACTTTTGTCATATGAATTTGATTATAATTTACGGTTTTTGTGTAGTTTCTCGTGTTTCTTTACATTCTTTGAACCAAAATTTGATAAAAATTCATAATTAGCAATTTTGAACTAGATATTTTTAAGTTTTAATTGAAATTTTATAGTTCTCCAAAAATATTCAGTCTAAAACATATACAAATATTGTAAAAATATTTGTATACAAAATTTTTGGTAATAAAGTCATTTATCAAAATTGTCAATAGCATAAAAGTATTCTGGCTCGAAACAAAGGCGATATAACGCCAGATGCAGCCAAAAATATCAAACATTATAAACGAAAACATAGAAAAGACATTAGTCTCCTCATATTAGAGGAACTTTAACGTTTGCTTCAAATTTATAGAGGTAACACCGAGGTTTAGTTTTTTTATAGCGCTTTAAGTCATATCATAACATTGCTATGCCTCGATTTAAGTTTGTTTCTTTAAAGTTTACTTTGTTTTTAGTAAGGAAATTTTTCATCAGAAATTTTCAGTGAATTTTCCTAAAATGATATATCTTTTTGTATTAACTAGGCATTCACGATTTCCCGGACCCAAAAAATTGTCGGGAACTGGACAAAAATTTAAACTCAAATATCAAACATGCTCCTGAAAATTTGGAAAATTTTTTTGTGTTTAAATGATGAAACTTTTCAATTGAGATAATTTGACATTAAAATTTTTTGGATAACTATTTTTATTCATCGAGTTTCTGTCCCAAAAATTTCGGGAACAGGAAATCGTGAAAGTATAGTATCAACTATAAGAAATAAAAAAATAAGAATAGTTTTGGCAAAGAAAGAAGAAAATATATAGTTTAATATTGTCTTAGAGATGCAGTTGTTGACAATATGTATTTTCAAAAAAAAAAATGCTATTAAAACCATTTGATAAGTTTGTTAAATTTGATTCTTTCTTAATCGCCTTCTTGTCAAAGGTAAAAAAATTCAAATCTTCAAAGTAATGTTTGAATACACTTAAAACCTTATACTTTGATCAAAAAATTTGTATAAAACGTAATAAAGTTTGCTATAAAAAGTGATAAATCTTGTGAAAATGAAACCAATCTATTTAATTTTGATTCCTTATTGACATTAGTTTACATAATAAACTTCGTATCTGTACGGTTTTATGCATGAGAATTGTATGAAATCTATTCTTGATTTGCACCAGTCTAGCTTTACAAAAGAATTTTGAACTTTTTATCATTTTTAAATAATTTTCAATAATAATGTTAATTTATCAAAAAAAAATTGTTATTTATCAATATTTGTCAAAAAAAAAGTACTAAATTTGGTTTTACAAAATGTTGAAAACAAAAAAATATGTAATTTCTTTTAAAATTTGGTTCTTAAATAATTAAATTTCAGTATTGTAAGTATTGTAAAGTATTGTAAATTTATATCAAAAGTATTGTAAGTATTGTACAATACTTACAATACTTATATGGCAAGTATTGTAAGTATTGTAGGTATTGTACAATACTACAATACTTTGGAGTGTCTGACCCTTGGCAAGCATTGACACATTTCAATTTAATATTTCAATATTTTATTCACGATAAAGTTTACAGAATTTTGCAAAATTGTTTTGAGAAATAAAAGAAAGAAGAGTATTTTAACGAAGTTTATTGTGTATCATCTATTTGGGACTGAAAACAGAACGTAGTTCTTGAATGCTTTTTTGTTCTTGTAATATTTTTTGAAGTTGGCTGCATTTTTGAAATTTCTTGATTCTGTATGAATATTTGAGTCGAACGCATTTTTCATTACTCTCAGTTCATGTCTTCTTCGTGTTATTTTTGTCTTAATCTTGATTCATCCTCTAAAAACCCGATTTTGATTGTAAATAATTATTTTTGTTGACAAAATGTGCCATTGCTTTCTACGACAAAAAACACAAATTTCAAAACTTCGCACAAATTTCAACATTTGAAAACAACTCATTTTAAAATCAATTTTTAAAGGACTTCCAATGACTTTTCGAACGCAGAAACTTTTTTAATCGAAAAAGCAATAAATAAAATTTGTTTTTCAACTCTGATGGGGTAAGAAGAATCATTAGTTGAATCCAAATAATTAAAAAGATGAAAACTTTCATTTTGTATAGGATTTTGAATAAATGAAATTTAAAGCTATAAGAACCTTCAACACAACCCAAAATGAAGTAGAAAAGTTTTAATAAATGCTTTACAAAGAACTGCATACAAATTTTTTCTATAAATGGTTTAGTTTAGATGATTTACATTTCATTTAATCGCACAAATTTCAACATGGTTTACCCTATAAGGATACAAATTTACTCTATTTATTTTCCAGAAAGTTTAAAGTGATGTTTTTTTTGGAATTATTGATATTAGGAATATTTTTGCATTATAAGAATTAATTAATTCTAATCTACTATTTGGGTTTGATATCTCTATGATCTAAGAAACAATTAAATTCGGAAATTTGTAAGCTTTGGAATACAAATCAGCAAAGAAAACTCGTAAGTACATCCGCATACCCATAAAAGTATTCGCTCTAGATATACCAACACCACATAGAGAATAAGAAAAAAAATGAAAATAAAAATTCAAACAATAATTAGCAAAACAAATAAGATATGATTTATTTGAAATCATAAATTTTTTTCATAAGACGTTGAATGTGCTTCATCCGTTTGCTAAAATAAGCTAATAAATTTTTACTATATACACCTATTTCTGTTATCAACTTCAACACGAATGTTTTATTTTCTGTCGTACAAATCAAAATGTGTCACTTATTGATAATCAATCAAAATACGTGATTTAATTAAATGTCCTAAACATGCATTAATTAATGCTTGGTTACTGATAAGAAACATTATTTTAGGGCTGTAAGAATTTTCCTCCTCGTTGCTATGTCAAATTAGTAAATGTCGACGTCATATAAGGGAATTTTAGATTGATTTGTGGGTTTAAAAGCAAATTTAATGAGTTTTGTAGTTAAATTGAAGAATCTGTGATTTAAGAGGCATGTCAGGGGTGTATTTAAAAATAACAGGTACACATTTATTTGAGAATTTTCAGTTCTTCACTCTTTAACTGATGATTTAATTAACTTTCAAAGAATCTATTTCACCTCTTAATATGTCTCTAAATCTAATATTCAAAATTAATTTGTGTATGAATGGAACAGCGAAATATTTTCCTAATTATGACTACATACCTCCAACAATTAATGAAAATATGCTTATGTATATAAACTTTACATGTCAAATCTTATAATGCCTGGTATTTTCTCTTTACCAGACAACGACGTTGAATTTGAAATTTTTAAAGAATATCGCGTTGTAATGCAAATGTCCTTTTTAAGGTAATTTAAATGCTTTTGCTTAAAGTTTTTTTTTTCATTTCTTCCCCTTCCATATAAATTTAAATAAACATGAGTTTATTCATGTTATTTTACTCTCTGTGTGTAAAAGAAGGAAGAAAGAGGAAAATGAGACTTAACACAAGATAAAAATTATGCTAAAAGGTTAATCGTGTTGTTGATATGAAAAATATTATGATGGTATTAGGCGAGATTAATAAAAATGGACCCCTAAATTAATTCTTTAGGAATATTTTGTATTAGGGTCGATTGAGTGTGATGTAACCCTAGGAATGACTATTTTTGACTTCAATCTAGCTAAGGGGACGTTCACTTATGACGTCCGAAATTAACGGTCATTTTTCAAAAAAAAAACAATGGATTTCCAGGAATTTCTATTGTTCTTTTCTCGCTGAACCCCCCCCCCCCCCCCTCCCCCACAATATGAGGTCTATCATTTGCGAACGAACTCCATAAAAGAAATGTGTAAATCTGCTTTAGTTATAGAATTTATTCATTTAAAGATAATAAATTTTTATTATGGCACTTTTATACATTTTTTGTGTGTGTGGAAGCATCATGAAATAAATGAAGTCTACGTCAGGCATTCCGACTTCTCATATCTATTTTCAACATTCATATTATTAATTGATATAAATAAAAGTGTGTAAAAATGACCAAAAATTCTTAATAATTTGATATTTCCAATTGTAAGTTCATAGCTGTCAATCACATTTTGTCTTTATTTTCGTGCATCTGGTCACTGAGTCATGTAGAGTTGAAATTTTCATAACGATTTTTTAAATTTCAAAAATAAAATGAAAAACTTTTATGTCCATTGAACTTAACCGAGAACACTTCAACTGTCTAATTGCAGGCAAACGACGCATAAGAGGAGGCTGTAAGGTTTCAAATCAGTCAGTCGTAAGAAAGGTTTAACATCAGCAAGACGTAACATCTTAGACAAAAAGGTTAAAGATCTAGAGTGCTTTACCATCTAATTCGTCACTCATAAAGACCATCATAACAGCAAATATAACAAACAAATAAGACCTTGAAGAAGATCAAGAGACAAATTTACCATCAGTAATTTGTATTTCGTGTTTGAAAAACGGGGGAAAAAATGACAGACACCGAAGGTACGCCAAACTTTTTTATATGTTTATTATTCTTCTTATGCTTCCTATCAGCACAAAGAAAGATTTTTTCCTTATCATCAATCCATACAATCGCTTCATTTGTGCCAAATACACGACAATAACGAAAATTTTCCTATTTCTAGCACCAGCCGTAGAAGCCCAACCACAAAAAACAGCTGTCGTACCAGTGCAAAAGGAAATCATTGGTAAGTCAGATTTATTCTAAAACTATTGTCTACCGGCCATAAGCATAGTGTCATAAAAAATACTTAAAAGGTTGTAGAAAGTGCTCGAAAGTTTCTCGGAAAATTTTTTCCACCCAACCTGAAAAATGAAATGCTTCCGAGAACGAAAAAATGTGCTCGCATATAAAAAATTTAATTTATCCTGAAAATATTCAAATTTAATCAATCGAGGCACTTTGAATGAGTCAATCTGGACAAATGAGACAGAAATACATTAGATAAGATTTAAATTTACTCGATTCTAAGTGATTTTTCACGAAAACAAAATTTTTTTTTCCGGCATTCATCTTTGTGTTTCGATCCGCCATATTTACAATTTTTTTTTCATTCCTTTCTTGCTTTATTCTCTCATACAAGCTAAGTCTTTGAAAACAAAATTTTTTTTCTTTCCATTCCGGCTTTAAAGCCTCAATTCGCACATGAATATCAAAATATTTATGATATAATTCTAATTTACTGCCCAATAGTTTGAAGGCTTTTAATTTTATTTACTTAACCAGAAATTTTTTTTTGTTTTTTTCATCGCCAAGGAATGAAAATGAGAGTTTCTTTGTGTACGCGCGGGGCACACGCTCATCGTTTTTTTATTTTTTTTTTTTTGAATGAACGTAGTGTGGAAATATAATATAGAGCATTTTATACATTTACATTTTGCTCAGCGTTTATTATTAGATTTATGCTACAACTTACTATACAATACTACTCTAAAATTGTATTTTCTTCTTTCTCCGATTTCTTCGTTTTCATCGTGCATTATTAAGAGGACAATAATCTTGTTAATTTTTTTTCTTTCTGTACGTTATAAGCTGCTTCCGTATAAATTTATTTAAATTCAATATTCTCAAAAGAATCAGCTTGCATAGACAATTGTATATGGATGTATGTATGTGCGGAAGAAGAAATGTCATATGATAAAGTGATTAACACAAAGACACAACATGCAAACTATACACATATATAGTAATAATACAAGCTGAAAATACGTTGGACTCTTGTTATTTACTCATTTGATTTGTTTGCGTTCTGTCTCACTCGTTTCGTTATTTTGTTATTTTTCTTCTCTTTCTCATTTTTATTTTATTGTTTTTCTTCTTATCTTCTTTGTGCATCACTAAATGCCAAAACAATAGCAACAAAGGTGACTGGAACTGTTAAATGGTTCAACGTTAAGAGCGGTTATGGTTTTATCAATCGTAATGACAACAAGCAAGATATTTTTGTACATCAAAGTGCTATCATCAAGAATAATCCGAAAAAAGCCGTAAGATCAGTTGGCGATGGAGAAGTTGTTGAATTTGATGTCGTTGCTGGAGAAAAAGGAAGTGAAGCAGCCAATGTAACTGGTCCAGAAGGTGAGCCTGTTAAAGGCAGTCCATATGCAGCTGATAAGAGACGTGGACGTTACTGGTCAAGAAATCGTCGTCGTACATCATCGAATAAGGGAGATACTCGTATTAAGAAAGATGGCAAGGAAAATGGTGAAAATGGAGAGCAAAGCGATGGAGAAAATGGAAAGGATGATAATAAGCCAAGACAAAGACGTTTCAGACGTGGATTTGGTCGACGTGGAGGTAGTGGTGGATATAGAGGAAGTGGAGGGAGTGGATTTAACGATGGATATAGACGTCGTTTACCAAAGCGTGACGGTGCATCCGAAGGAGACGGAACAGCCGGAGAATCTGAAGGAGAACGTACAGGAGGACATGTTCGTAATGGAAGTGGAGATGGACGTCCTCGTAATCCACGTAGAGGAGGTGGAGCATTTAGACGTAGAGGAGGATTCAGAGGTGGTCGTCGATCAGGAGGTCCACCAGGAGGTCCACGTGGTGGTAATTATTCCAACAATGAGTCTTAAATGAAACATATTTGGAAATAATTCTCATTGAAATAAATAAACAACACAAACTACACACATTTATACACTCAACCTTCATTATCTTAGAAAAAAAAACAAAAAATTAAATTTAATTAATTTTTTATCAAACAAAAAAATAAGAAAAAAATTCAAAATTTCATTGACATATTTTTTATTACTTTACTTCTTCATCATAAAATATAAAAATCATCTTCAAAAAATATTAATTTAATACAAGATTAAATGAATAATTTCTAATATACTCTTTTTTCGAAATCATTAAACGAAAAATTTTTGTGTAAAAAAGTTCATTTTTCTTTTAATTCGGCTCAACTTACTGCCCATGTAATCTAATCGAAGATCTTAACACTGCATAAGAAAAACTATTAGGAAAAACCATGCTGTCATAAGAATATAGCAAATGTCAAATTTGGAACTAATTTTTGATGTTCAAAAGTAAAGAAAGAATCGAGCTGAAGACATGCATAGATCTTCCATTTAAGTTACATGGGTATTCATTTATCATTTTTGATATTTTTTTTTGTTCATGTTTAAATTTTCGGTTTTGGTATCATTTTTATTTCTATTGTTTTGTTTCTTATCCACCCTGACTGACTTCATACTTTATGTATACGTATATTTATACTATATGTGAAGATGAGAATTAATTTTTAAGTCACTTATATCGACAAACTTTCTTAAAATCTAGGCAATATGCAAAATGGTGAAATGCATGAAGGAGGCGATGCAGGCTCACAACAAGATCGTGGCCGAAGACGTTTCAGACGTGCTGCACGTCGTCCAGGAAACAGTACAAGCGATAAGCAAGATAGAGGAGAAAAGGTAAATTATTATTAAAAAATCCAACAATTAACTCATTTGTGTATAAAACAGAAGCTAATTTGTGTATATCAACATTGCTTTTTCTTAAAATTTGCCATTTTTTCATCAGTAATTTGAATGCCAACAACAGCTTTTAATATCATAAATATCCTCTATCACATACCACACACCATCACCAAACCACCAAAACCCCCCTTCTTTTAACAATAATTTTTCTCTTAAGATTATAAATATTAAAAATAACTAACATCATCAAAAAAAGAAAAAAGTTTGAAAAAAACCAAGCCGAAAAAAATGAATTTAATAAGAATGCAAAAATGTAAAGAATCTATACAAATTCAGGCAGGATATGAAAATCTGTGTGTTTTAATTCTATCGAGAATTTCCAATGAAGAAAAAAATCTAAAATAATGTTTTAACAAAGAGACGTGCTCCAGTATTCATGAGGATGCACTTGAATTTAAAAACTATAATTGAAGAATATGAAAAAAATGCTTGTAAGGAAGAAATGATGAATTTGCTTAAGTTAAGACTGTAGAAACGTAATAATTGCATTAAATTTTAAGAGCATAAAAAACAATGTATCAAACAAGATTAATTTTGGCATTGAGACATGAAATAGAACTGTGTGTTTTTTAAACAGATATGAACTCTCTTTACAATAGTTTGATGAAAGATACAGCTGAGTTGACATAAGAAAAAATAAGATGTGAATCAATAATACATACTGATACTGATGAAATATACAGTTTTCTATTCTATGATGTGTAAAATAATTACCAAAATCACATGCACCATTATAATACTAACTCAACTAGAGGGAACTTTGTGTTTTTTTTTGTTTGTATCATCATTGACTAACTTTAAAAAATTCTTATTGCACTAGAAACTTTTTTTTTATAATTAATAATGCATCATAATTAATTATATTTTTTGATTTATGTTGGGTTGTCTTGTGTAATTTTTTTTTATCTTAAAATGACAAAAAAAGTAAGCAACAAGCATATGGAAATTGTCAAGCATTAGTTTATCGTCTCTCATTATGGCTTCTTTTCTATAATACCAAAAAAAAAATTTTTATATAAGTATGTGTGCACTCCATTTAACAATATTTTCTTTCATCTACAACAGTAGTTCTCAAAATTTGTCATGCGGTACATGCTAGTCGTGTTTTATTTCAAATGTGTCGATTCTGGGTTTGGTTTCTTGGATATATTCTAAATTTGACCCAAAAGAATGTACCTCTGGAAAATAATCGTACTATTAAATAAGGGTATATCCAAACAGAACTTGCCCAGATGTTAAATTTTTCATTACCGGCTATTTTTGAGATTAAATAAGTGTTGACTTTAACTTGATTTTCTTAAGTATGAAACCTTAGAATTTGTCAAGTTTGGTCACTTGTCTGTCTAGCAAACACTATTGTAGCAACACTGAACAAAATCCAAGTTTACCGCTAAGGCTCTATTAACCTCTACTAGCCCTACAAATTTTGAGAACTGCTGATTCTACACTACCGCAAAAAAAAGTATTGAAGAATCTTAACATAAAATTTCTTCGATTTTCTCCTATATAGAATGATGGTCAACCAGTCCAAAATACAACAACTGAAAGCACTGCATAAATTACGCCAGTTTTTTGGGTGAATTCAGATTTTAATAATGAAAAAAAAAGAATAATATCAGAAAACACAATATAGACAAATTAAAAACCAGAAAGAAAGAATATATCCAAACCTCCCCCAATTTTTAAAAAAGAGATCAGAAAGATCCTCCCTCAAATTTCATAGAATGTCAACAAGTTTAATATCAAGCAAAAAAAAAATTATGAGATGAAAAATTAACATCAAAAAATGGAATAATATGTATTAAAAATAACATAAAAGAAATAAATAAAAAAAAAAAATCAGAAAATCAAACACGAAATGAATAATAAGAAAGAAAATATTAAGAAAGAAATGTGTAACAGTAACATCATTTATACCTTTAAAAATCATAATAACTTAAAAAAAATCAGTTTTCTTTGTAATAATTTTCATTTAATTTGAATTGAGTTAATTTCGGATGATGAATCAACATCAGATAATAATAATTAATATCCTGAAATAATTTTTTTCTTTTTCGTCGCCATGCGAGCATTTAAATCTATTTTATTCTGAAAACTGCATGCAAAATACGCGAAAAAAATAACAATGTGTCTCTTATAACGACTAATTAAAGTTGAAAGAAAAAGAATATTAAAGTCCGTAAATGATGGTAAAAATAATGATAACGGATAAAGTAGATTTTATGTTCAAATTTGTTTTAATTTGACTACTGTAGAGAATATGCTGGCGATGGATATTAGATTTTTTTACAAATAAATGTTTTTCTACACAACACGTTTGGCTTTTGACTTGTTTTTGATTATTTTCTCTCCAATTTCTATCCGAGCAGCTTATCATGGCAATGACTATTACTATAATGTACTGCTCGGGCTATATTAGGCAAAATTTCGAATATGATTTTGGAGTTCTTTACTTTTTCGATGCAGATACTCCCAACATAACTTTTTATTTCATTTCTGTTGCTTTAAATCTTGTCTCCGGCATCTGTTTTAATTAATTTTTTGCTCATTTTTTTATTAAATTTTACACATTAATTTAATTCACAAAGATGAATAAAAAAGTTGCATTGAAATAAGAAAACAATTAAATGTAAGGAAAAAAAAGTAAAGAATCAAGCATAAGAGAAAAACATTTTTGAAAAAGCAGAACCAAAAAGGAAATGACACGAGTTTTTCCAATAAACCAATTAAGCTCGCGTTTAAAGTAAGAAATGACATAAAAACGTTTAAAAAATGACGAAATTAAATCGAGTACGGAACTCAAAACATAAAGTCGCGCGTAAAAATATAATGAGTGATGAATTAAAAATTTTTGAAATAAAAAAATACGATGACGAAAAATGAGTGGAAATGATGTGACTCATAAATGTTCACTTGCTGCGGCACAGAATTTAAATGTGACAAGGATCGTGTGACATGAATTTTGTGAGATCTTCATTTTTTTGCAACGCAACTGTTGCGTATCACATCGATCCTTAAGATAATGTCTTACTACATGTGACATGATTCATTTAACAAATGTAGTGCAACTGTCACATGCCACATTTTAATGTCACAAAATCTCCTTTTTAGGTTGAAATCTTTTTTCTTGTGTCGCTTTAGTAAAAGTTTTCTTCGAATTCGCCAATTAAATAAAAAAAAAAAAAAGATTGAGATTAATAAAAGGCGAGAAGAAAAGGTTCATTATATTTGATATCCATCCTTTCCACCAGAAGTTGCATAATTAACAATTCGATAATGTTTCTCGTTGTCATTTCTTTTTGAATGGTTTCTAATATAACAATAATCTTATATCTTTAAAGAAAAAAAAACAATTGAATTCATTTAATAATTGTATTTGAGTGAAACAGCAAAGATTTGATTGAAAAAATAACATAAAATAACAGCCATTCACAAGCAAAAGAAATGATGTTTGAATGTGCTAAAATATAGAACATTTTCACAATAAACAGAAGTTTGAAAAAGGCAGTAAAACATGTAGCGAATGTTTGAAAAAAATCATACAATAATCAGCCTGGAAAGTAATTAATGGAAAATCATAATAATAAGTGTCTGGTAACATCACGAAACAATAAAAAAAAATCCTTTTTAACTAAAAACAAAAACCAAAATTTGAAATGCTTTTATGGAAAAGAGATCATTCATCAGAAACTAAAACAAAATCAATTACAGGACACTTAATTACAAGTAAAAAAGGAATTAAAAATGTAAATAAAAAAATAAATTCATTCTTCAAAAATTTCCTCACATTCTTCTAGTTCCATCATGTTTTTCATTGCATTTAGAATTTTTTTCACATTACATTTTGAAAATTTTTCATAAGTTTCGTTAGTTTCCAACAATAGAAATTTAATTTTGATCGAAAAACAAAAAAAATATACCAAAAAGATTTAATTTCATTTTTTAATGAGAAATGCTGAATGCGTGGAAATTTTTGGAAATGACACCACTTTTTTATATACAACAAAAAAAAAGAAGTAAGTGTAATACAAAAAATAATACGATCACTTTTGTATGATTTTTTCTTTGAAAATCAATAAAAAATCTAAAAAAAATTTAAAAATCAGCTAGTTTTTATTCCGTCCCTGACCTTTACATTTAGTTTCCAGGATTTTATCGATAAAAAAATATCTAGGACATTTCCTTGCTCCAAATAATTCTCAAGCAATAAATTTTTCAACACAACGAAAGCTCAGACAACAAAGAGAGAACAAAAGCTTTTCACAAGGCAAGTTAATGACATTGAACTTGATGACTCGAAATGTTTGCAAATTTATTTGAGAACGGACTCTAATGAGTAAATACAATACAAAAGTGAATTTGATAAAAAGCAGATTTCGTAAACAATTGAAATTCGTGACTATAACATGAGCTAGTTTTCCTTATCATATGGCGAAACAAGCTGATAGCTTTAATCGAGATTATTTCGGTATAACTTAATGTTATTTAAAAGATGATTCATACAAGATAAGAACTCAAAAAAAAATGTTTTTTGAAAGATTTTGGCGCCAAAATTATCAATTAAAGGAAAAGGTACCAAAAAGAAATTCAAAAACATAAAGAAGAAAGTTCAATAGACTTTATTTCAAGTTAAATCAAGTGCAAACTAAGCGTTCCAAGATAACAACAATACTTGAGATATAATCCAACAGAAATCAAATCAAAATATAAGGGAATCACTTAATTAAATGTTATCAAATAAATAATCAACAATAACTGATAAGAACAGCAAATATCAAAAAATTGAAATTAATTCGATATAATTTTGAATTATTAACATTGTGCTGAAAACCAATCATTATGTTAATATTTAATATATCTAAAATCTTCATCGTTAAAGATCTGGAGATGCAGTCTTCATTTTAGATAACAAAATTTGAGGAATAAAGTTTAAATTTTACCGCTTTTGCTGAAAATGAGCTTTAAGGGCGTGAATGTATACAATAAACAATATAAAAAGTTCAAAGCAGTCCATCGAGAAATTAAAAGAAAAACAATATTGAAGATAAACATAAAGGAATAAGAACATTTAAGAGTCATCATCAGTAACAACATTTTTCAACTTTAGATATTAAATAAAAATGAAAAAAATAAACTTTCAATTCATAAGATTTGAAAAAAAATCAAATTAAAAACCAAATTTGAAAAACGGTTTTTAAAATTTCAAACTCCAAAAGCGCTTCTATCCTCTGAGGTAGCACAAAATTGATTCCAAAACCAGTCACCTCAGTTTACTTACATCTTTCGGATATTATTAGTCAGAAGAAATGGAAAAAAATTTTTTTTTCTGTAAAGTCGTAAAGATATTTTTCTAAAAGATGTGAATTAATATCGGTCCATTCAGTCATTGTGCAATCAATTATTGCAATATAATTAAGCATACACAGTTTTCAAGTGTTAAAAAGTGATGCTGATAAAATAAAACAAGTGAAATTCACAAAAACATCTACAGGTTGAAAGAAAAAATCAATCTGAAGAGAAAAAAATTTTTTTAATCCTTCGATGTCTCTTTTTTTCAAGACTTGAATTCAAGTTGAATTTTTTATGCAATTTTATGTCATTAACTTGATATTATCATTCTATGTAATGACCAATTTATCGATGGAATGTTGAATATTTCCTAAACATTATTACTGTAGTTCCATCCAAAAAAAGAAAACATTAATTAACTGTACTTTTTTGTTGTTGCTACAAATTCTACAATTAAAATGAATTTTTCTTTCTTTCTTTTCTTTCAAAACCCGGATTTAATATAAAATTTCACCTTTATTTTAATTTTTTTTTTATTATTCACTATTGAGGCATGTTGTAGCATAATAAATTTTAGCCTACAATTATATAGTTTGGTGAGAAAAAAATTGTAATGTTCTTCGTTGCAGAAATGGAAGTACAGAAAAGAAGAGACAACGAATATGAAATTTTTTTTCTTCTATTTTTCATAACTTCATGCATAATTTGTTGAATTTATAAAAAGTCAAGTTTTGTTTTTTGTTTTATTGTGTCTTGTGCTTATTTTAATTAATTAAATTTTATATCATGTCCTATGCTATATTTAGAAATCCTTGTTTTGCATGTGTGTCTATGTGTGTGTTGAATATAATTCCATAATAACAAGTGCTCTATGTTTTATGTTTGATGATAAAAGAGAAACGACAAGACAGTGCACAGTACACATAAAATAATAATAAGAAAGACAAACAGCAGAGAAAGACGATTTTGGAGCATTAAAAATTAAAAGAAGAACCAGAAAAGGTTTCAAGTGTGTCGAGTCGACTTATTTTTTGTTTCTAATCTAATGACATGCTCATCAAAAAGTGTTAATTCCATCCTTTTATTGTGATTTGAAGGAACCCGAATTGTCAATAAACATAATAAATAAACAGACATAAAAGAACTACTCGACGAAAAAAAAATGGATAATGACATTTCATCAGAAGGTCTCTTACAGTCGTCAGGTAATGCTTGCTATAGACACATAACCATTAGAAATTAAGTACTTTTGTAAGAGGAGGTGAAAAGACAACTAAAAGTATTTTACCACAACTCGTGCCTTACACTAATCTGATAATAATAGATGATAGGAAGTTATGATTGTGAAAATATTAAGGGCACTTACAAAAATATGTATACATGAGAAAGCACATACCTTGCGACCTTGATACTTAAAAATACATTGCACCGAATGAGAGGAGAGAAAAAAGGGAAGAAAAAATAAGCAACAATTGGCTGCCAATATGGGATGCTTTTATACTTTATTATTGAATTTTCTTATTTCCTTCCACATACGGAGACGAAGAAAGAAAGGAGGAAGGCACAAAATCATTTTTCACTTGACATTGTGCTAATTTTATAAAGAAAAGTGCTCTTTCGTCAACTTCAATTAATGTACTTTCTGCAGCCTCCTTACTTCCTCTTTATCCATTTTATTATTGCATAAATGCTTCCATTAAGGCAATTCTCTGCAATATCTCTTGTTATTTCTGTTCGCACAGGGCCGTATCTGTCAATTTAACTGGGATGGAAGGTAGCAGTTTATAGATGCATATCAGTGACATTACTAAACTGAAGTAAGGCTGTCACATGGCTAGGTCTTTAGTGATACCAAAAGTTGTTTAATTGTGATGTCCATCAAAGTATTAGATTATCAGCTGTTGTGGAAGACTAGTGTGTCACGGCATACAGTTTAAGAACCACTGGTTTAAACTCTTCAAAATTGTTTCAAACTCCACCTTGTCCAAGGATTATTTCTAATTGATAATCGACCTTGTCCCTGGATACGCCCCTGATACACTTTCTTACTACGTCCATCTTACTTATAGCCATGAAAATTTGATGAGAATTCAAGAGCAATTTTGAGAGGATTCTTGAGATAATAAAATGATTCATTAAGTCTACTAGTCGCGTACATGTGAGATGCGGATATGACAAGGACAAACTTTCATCTTCTATGGCTTAAGGAAATGAGCACATACGTCTCGTTTTTTTTTGTCCTTCGACTACAAATCACTCATCCACCACTTTTTTTGACAGTTTTTGACTCTTATCAATAAAGTTTTATGCTTGTGATAAAAAAGGCCAAGCTTGGTAAAATTAATTACTTAATCATATTTCCAGTCATAAATTGTGTGACTTAATTGAAATGGCATGCGGTAAATTGAGTGCAAAAAAAGTAGTATGGCAAAGTTCTCATAATTAATTAATCTAAATTCTCATTCTTACTGCTTATGATTCAATCGTATGATTTATGATTATTAAAATCATAATGTGGCATAGCCATTCTTCATAACAATGATGAACTTTTGAATAATTCAAGAGGTATAAGAGCTAGAAACTTCATAGATGAGCGTAATAAATTTATTAAGATACAAATCAAATTGAAACAATGGGATATACTTGTTCATTGTGTTATGCTTATTTTTATTTTTTTGAAGATTTTTCCATCATTCTCAGCCATTACGACAGGAAAGAAGAGCTGAATGACTTTAAAACTTGAGTACCTTTTGAAAAAAAAATAGAGTAAAGAGTCAAGTCAGTGAGAATTAATAGAGACGAAATATGTTTGTTGTGCTCATGGAAAATAAAATAATAGCAGAAAGTAGCACTTTTACTTGTACTTGCTTGATATTTTAAGTGCTATTGTTTTGTTTAACTCGCTTACTTATTTTATTTCGCCTCTATTGAAACTATAATAAAAGATATCGTGCAAGTTGGGCGTATCTGAGGGCTCATGACAATAGCGCACTTGAAAGGTTAAAGAACTGAGCTTCTTACTGACCCAATTTTGGGAAACGCAACAATTTGAGATCTAAGTGAGGAGAAAATTGGAGTAAAATTTTTGAAGAATTATTTCAGCCAATTTTAACAGCACTTGAAAGTGAACTGCTTTAAGCTATTTCAACACGAATTTGTGATCCATTTTCCTTACTAATTGCTTCATCTTTTCTATGTTGTATTATTTATGGTAGTGTTTTATATTTATTTTTGGAAGTCTGTATTTCCTTAGGTGGACTGAGAAATTGGGCGAAATTGTTTTTAAAAGCTCTTAGTGTCTAAATATATCTCATGCTATGGTTTTTGAGAGTCGAGACGATATTTTGTATAAGCTCGACTCGAATTTTCCATACGAAATTTAAATTGTTTTCAAGCCACAGTCTTTAAAAAGTTATTTTTGGGGGGTTTCATTTATTAAGTTTGATTTTAGGGGGTTCTTGACTTTGATAAAAGTTTAACCAAAGAAATATTCGATTTAAATATGTTTTTTGTTCCTCAAAAATCTAAGTCAAATATAAACTATTCAAATCAGGGATCTCCAATAAATGAGCGGCTAAAATAAAAAAATTTTTGATTTGGAGATGCCTAGATTAGCCTAGTTCTTTGGTTTCTAACGAGATCATATTCAAACTGAGTATTTAAGCATCACACACCAGACCTTAGGTGATCCAAAAAATGTATTTCGGTTCCAAACATGATTTTTGGCCTAACGTGATCTACGTTGAAGTAGGGGTTTTGTCACAGACTCCCGCTGGCTTCGCTTTTCCAGCTCAGAGATACTTTAAACTAAGAGTCATAAGCTGTGACTCCAACTATATTTGCTCCTTTTGAAAAACCTGATAACAATGTTAAAACTCTTCCGCCTTGATTTTTAAAGCTCAATTGAAGTTATTTTAACAGCTTCTCTTCCAAAAAGAAGGCTATTGCCGTCATATAATAGAAAACAGATGGTGAAATGAAAGTCTTAAAAAGACATTTTCTAAAATAATTCTAGCAATATAACAGAACATGCAACATGTTTCAATTTAAGCGTAGCTCAATCCTAGCCAATTCAGCACCACAACAAATAAAAGAAAAATCATCAAGTGCCAAAAAAATATCCATTCATGTCCAAAATTTAAACTTTAAACGATTAATCAAATTAAAGCCCACCCAAAATGATAGCAGTAGCACTTGCTTCACTGAAAATAAACCTGCTAAAAGTTTAAATGACAGAATGTGAGGGAACAACTTACTATGCATTGATAATTTGTTATCTATAGCATATTTATATACCTTCATAAAATGCCACATTTTGTTTATGCCTTTTTTCATACACTCCATCCTACGTAATACGAAATGAATTTATTTATATTTATACAAATTATTTCGTTTTTTTTTGTATTTTGTTGCTGTTCACAATTTTGAAAAGGTCACAATTGCATACTGTATATTTTCATACGAACACACGTATTTACATAGAGCAAAGAAAGAGAAGTAAATTGAGAAGAAAATGGATTAATTTTAGCGTCATCTTCAGCACTAAGAAAGCAAGTCGACAAAGAAATCACATTGGAAAACTAAAAAAGAAGTCATTCGGTTGCGTCATGTCATTTTATTGAGAATGAATATTGTTGTCATGAAGTTGCTGTTTTAATGAAAATAAGCCGTAGTGTTCAAACCTTTATATTTTTTTTTTTCGAAAATAAGAATAACAACAATAGCGAGAGAAGCATACAACACCGTAAATACATACAAATATACATGTGGCGCGCGCTATGAACTCATTGGATTTTGATAGAGAGACACACGAAAATAAATGTAGAATATGATTGTTTTCATTCTTTTATGCTATTTTGTGTTGTCGTTATACGTTGCTATAATAAAATAGTCATTGATGTTGGCTCTCTCTTCTCTTCTCTTTATCGATGATTCAAAAACAAAAATAATATTTTATTGTGCATTTTCCACCGTACGTACAAAAGTCGAAAAAAATAATAATAATAGTGTTTTTTTTATAAGTTTTCATGCTCATGTTATTATGTTGCTTGTTTTTTTTCTCTCATTCAATATTATTTTATTTTATGCTACATATATTTTTTGTGCATGATGTTATGACGAAATATTTTATTTTTTTGATATGGGGTTGTGTGTAAATGATGTCTATATGATGATTTAGAGGGTTGAGGCGTTTAAGGCTCGATTATTGAACATACATACAGTTCTAGACTCTTAAACAGTCTTCTGTAAGTTAGACTTCACTTATTAAGAATCTATTTTAAAGTCATTCATAAATGATGTACAGATTTTAAGGTAAGAAAGTCTGATACATGCTGTATGACATGTCACGACACTTCTAAAGGATAGATAATTTTGTTATAGAGAAGGTAGAGTGAAGAGTGCAAAACTGATCAAAAAATGACTTTGTTCACTTATGACGTCAAGAGGGGGGGGGGGGGGGTCAACAAGAAAATAATAATAGAAATTTAAGTAAGACATCATTTAAGAAGGATTCTTAAAGAGGTTTTTTCGTAAGTGACGTCTAATTTAAAGTGGACTAGAATAGAGTCTGGGGGCTGATTGTTTTCTGATCAGTTCTTATAATTTGGAAAGAATCCTCATTTTTTGACAGACATCACTTAAGAACAACCCTTATGTGTATATTTTTTATTTGATTATAATGTTGCTTTTTGTGTGGTTGATATATGTAAATCCTCTTCATTTCGTTCATCTCTTTTGTGCATCTTTGTTTGAGTGGAACGAGAGCTTTTTTTTGGAAAGCTTAAAACCGTCCATTTTATTGAACTTCTATCAAGATTAATGTTCTATAAAATTGATTTTTGAATGTTCTAATGGCTGCTAGTTGGTCGTGAAATTAAATGAGTTGCCTTAGCAACCAAATTTGTGGTCCGTAGTTTTATAGTTTCAAAATTGACAAAGTTAAGTGAAAAGCTTGATTAGAGCCACCTGTGAAGTTAACCCGAATTTCTGTTGCTCCGGTTTTAACGGAAAATTTACAATACAATTTTTCTCGGGTTAAAAGCTCTTGACCTAAATTTAAAGCAACTTCTCAGATGTGCTTTTTTGGCATCAAAGAGTATTTTTCCGGATTTCATTGAACTGTGCAGACAGACTTTAATAAATCAATGTTCATTTGGTATCGTTTAGTATGTTTACAATATTTCTTGGCTCTAGTTCCAACTATTAAGCGAATACTACGTGCTTTCTTCTTTATTTTAGTCTGTAGTCGAGATCTCATTTCAAGCTTCACACCACAAACTTTTACATTTCATAATGATCCATAAATTCACGTTGCCTTGACCGTAATTCTTCTTTATCTACAACACGACAACTCTGTGACAGTTGCATGGCCCAGGGCAAGTCATACATTCCACCCAGCCAAAAAAGAATCAAATATCAGAGCATATTCTTGTGAAAAATGCACTCAAATCCCAAAACTCAAACTTTATGTGTATGAACATCCATTCCATTAATATCATTAGCTGTACGTTGTTAATTTAATTTGCATTAACGTTATTTTCCATTGTGTTAGACGACGACAGTGATGCTGATCTGGTAACCGACTATTTAGATGCACCAACACTAAATAATAATAATATAAGTAATAATAATACAACAACAGCAAAAGCTGCATCAAAACTTTATACACCTACGCATACACCAACAAATATAAAAAACTATTTTGTATCAACAATTGACATCAAAGATAAAGGAAGCTTAATGTCGAGCAGCGATTTAGGGTACACGAATGGAAGTAGTTCCAATAATTTCAATATTGCTGGAAATAATACAATCACCATAACTACGCCATCTGCTCAGACAAATAATTACAATAATAATAATAATAATATCATCATAAATAATCATCATAACTGCAATATGGTTCCAATAATATCCGTGACACCCCACAGTCCGGGAACGAAATATAACAGCATTTTAGAGGACTCACTAAATCATCTCCAGAGCATACGCGAGAGCGTTGTTCAGATGAAAAATTCATCAGCTCAAAACACCAATTTCGGAAATATTGGAATTATTAATCCAACGGTAAATGTCGATATACAATAATTGAAAGCAGAGGAAATATTAATCATTACTGCTATATAATTACTGTGGCCTATTGAATAATAATTAATTTACAACTCTTTTCTCTTTTTCTCATCCATTCCAAATAAAACAATAGCTCGCATCATCAAAAGTTTTCTATTCATGTCCGTCATTACCAAATCTCAGTGCGACAAATGCAACATATAATGCAATATGGTTGGCAGCGCAAAACGCCTTGACATATACGTTAAATGACAATCGCCGAAAATCGTGGACTGCAATTGAAGATTTAACTGACTGCACGAAGAACTCTCACAAGAGTAGTGTCAGTTTGACAAGCTTAGATAGCGAAGAGCAGGAATCATTGCGTACCAATGAGCGATTACATAATCGAACGAATCGTAATAGCACTGGTGGCATATCCACACATTCTCTAAATGAAGCAGAACTGGCGGTAAATATTTATTAATATAGTTTACAGTCAAAAATCAATCTTTGATTTAATCTTGAAAAGTAAACTCGACAAACTTGCTTACTTCTTTTTTTTTTCTTCTTTATATCCAAAAAAAAAAAAAATCTATTTGTAGAGAGATTTCGAGAAGTTGAATGCCAAAAGAAATTTGGCACCAGCCGTGTGTCGAATACCGCTTCAAAAGTCTGTCTCTACACCATCAATAGCACCCGTTCAAAATGTTAAAGAGGAGAATGCCGTACCGTAAGTTTAATTAACGCAAAAAAAATTCTTTTCTTCACCGTCTGTCTGTTTTCTCATATTTTTCTTTTAAATCTTTCCATCTATCATTACTTTTTCCTTTGATTTATGTTGTGTATACACTAAGTCTGTTCCTTAATTCAATTTTTTACTATAAACTTTTCTAATTTTATTTATATTGTGAATCACTTTTTGCTTACTTTAAGAAATAAGAATGACAGCACACATGATTATAAACATTAAGCTACACACACAAAATATTAATCTTTATTGTTTATATCATAATTATTTTTTAAAAGTCTTTGATATTGTGCCTGAGCAGCATAGCGGTGTAGCTTGAATTGTGTAAAGGTTGAAGTACTTTTTACCTCTTCTAGCTACACTGCTAGGGCTGGTTTTTAAAGCTTTTTTTGGTACCTCCTATCATTACAAGGGGAGATGCCTTTGTCTAGCCCAAGAAACCGACCTCTGGCTACACATCATGAGAATAGCAGTTAAATGACTGCCTCCTCTCATGACATGTCGCTCGGGATAAAGAAAAGATGAAAAGACATCATAAGTGGCAGAGACTTGAGACTTTTCTTCTTATCAAGTCACTCAAGTCGCCGAAAAAAAAAAGAACAAAAATAATCTTGCATGATGTCGTCATATTTTAATTAATTTAATTATCACACCTTTCCGCACGAATAAGGCATTAGCAATGAAATATGAATTAAGTAATAATGTTTTTCTTCTGTAATGACTAACGGACACGAACAACAAGAAAAGAGATTATTATCTCCTTACTCACAATTTTTTTTGTCATACTTTTTGATGTGAATTTTCACTTTTTATAATGTCTTCTTTTCTAAATGTTAAGCAATGACAATTTCTTTTCCACCACTTTTACTTCCATAATGAAAATAATTCAATCTGACTATTTTACTTAATTTTTTTTTCTCTCTCAACATAATGCGGACAGACATTGAAGCTTATTTCGAATCATTGGACTCGATTTTAAAAATGAAAATCATGCAATTATGTTTAACGGTTAATTTGAATTTTTTTGGGAATTTGAA
Source organism: Chironomus riparius (assembly GCA_917627325.4). NCBI lineage: Eukaryota > Metazoa > Arthropoda > Insecta > Diptera > Chironomidae > Chironomus > Chironomus riparius. The sequence continues at coordinate 46,567,036 of OU895877.1, forward strand.
TGGTTTTGTAAAGATAATTTGTAATTTTTTAAGAACCATATGAATTTTTTTGAAATTGAAACACTTAAAGCTTTCAAATTAGAGAACATTTGTATGGTTTTGGTAATGTTCAAGAAGCATTTGCTAGGTTTTGATTAAAAATTTGTAAGGTTTTCAAAAATTTAATGAGTTTTTCTTGTAATTATAAGGTTCAAATCACAAAATAAGTTCAATCGTTAAAAATAAGACTCAAAATTCAAAAAGTAAAATTTCGTTAAAAATTCAAATCAAGAAATTCCGTTCAAAATCGAAAATAGCCTCAATGTCTGTCAATAAAAATAAAAACAACAAAAATTCATCTTTTCTCCTATCGCAAAATTTTTTTGATTGTAAAGCTAATTTGTAAATAATTTTTTTTTTCTTTGTTTTTATGCCTCTGTTTCATTTTTATAATTTCAACAAAATAAATGAAAAAAAATCTATGATTGATAAAAATGATATGAAAAAATTATCTGAAAAATGTTGTGAAAAAATTAGATCACGACATCTATTATCAGATAGTGAGGATGAAAATCAAGATGATAGATCCTTATTATGTGTTAGAGACAGAGACAAAATGTAAGTTGCTAAGTATAAATTAAGAGACCTAGCTTGAAATTGTTAATAATTAGAGACATAATCATTAAGACTTTAACTTTTTATTAATTTTTTTATTTGAATTTATAGTTCATTTAATAACATTTGTGATGCAATCATGGTCAACATTAACATTTGAATATAGCTTTAGTTTAACTTAGTTTGCATGCTTTTTATGATCATTATAATATTAATTTTTAATAAATTTCAGGGGGTCCTCGATTCTTAAATTATTCAAAACGGAGACCCCCTCAAACCCTTCTACATTAATCATATTGTCCTTATAAGTCATTAATTAATATCTTTCATTCATACCTGAATCTACAGCGAAGTGTTTGTTGGACCCGAGAAGCGACGCAAGAGAGGTTCACTATTCTCACGGAAGAAAAAGGATAAAATGAAAACAAAAGGACAATCGACAAACTGTGATGGTAATTGCCGCATTTTTATTTCCAATTCAGAAAACTCAGAGGAAGTTCATGGATAATTTGATGGTGTTAAAGCGTACTCGAATGAAATTTTTCATTTCCTTTCATGACCTATACCAATAACAATTGAACAAATTAAAGGCTGTGGTCGTGTTTGTCATGAATTTTTGAAGGTTGACAGAAGTGAGAAATTTTAATCGAGCTATAAACTTTTCCTCTATGTTTTCCGCATTTCCAAATGAGCTCATAATTAAAATGTGAAATATTTTTATGATTTTATCGTTTTAGCTTGTGGAGCAGCGATAAGTCTCGCTTTGTATAAAGAACATGCAGTAGAGTGTAAAGTGAAATTAGCTAAGGTAAATTATGAATATCTTTCTTGTGATTATTATGGATTTATTTTTTTTTGTGCTATAATTAGATGTCTCTGAGATAGATTACAAGAATGCTCAGATTTTTGGGATGGGACTAGGAAGGTTATAAGACAATAATGACAGTTTATACTCTGTTGTTTAGGCACGGCTACGACCTTAGTGGTGTGCAGTCATAATTCGACAAATAAAGCTTCATATCAATGTTTCTTGATATTAGATTTTAAATTAATACATTTTATAGCATTTAAAGTTAAAAGCTTTTTAAAATATAAAATTTGAATATTTAACGGCTTTTTAAAATTTGAATATTTAACGGCTTTTTAAAATTTGAATATTTAACAACTTTTTAAAATTTGAATATTTATCGGTTTTTGAAATTTGAATATTTAACGACTTTTTAAAATTTGAATGATATTTTCATTTTCTGTCGCATTTTGGGTACGAAAAGAGGGGGTTGGGGTTAAACACGTTTGGTTGTGGAGCGTAATCGACTCTCGAAGCAAACTTCGTGAATTATATTAAAAATGATTATGAAGCTTAACACGATCTAATCGAATTCATTATCTTCTTTCTTCCTTCTCTTTCAACTGCCTATCTACCTCCAAATCCTCAACATTATCATCGATACAGTCGCAGAATTTAAAATCATCAAGTGGAAAGAAGAACTCAACAAGCAGGTAATTTTCATTAATTTACTTATTACATTATTTTTCCTCAACATCTTCTTATGAATATTACGACATAAGCTTTGTTTCAATAATTTTTCACCTTATTTTTTTCATTATGCTACATTTAACAAAAGAATCTCACTTTTTTTTCTCAAAAATAAAAATAATCTTTTAATTTATTTTAAGTCAGTCATTTATGCTTTAATAACATTAAAAAAAATAATAAAATATAAAAATCAAGATCATAAGAATCAAGTTCCCTATCATGAGTAAAGAGAAACAAAAGATTTTTTTTAAATAATGGTTGTAGATTTAAGATGATTATGATATATATCCTCACATAACGAATTAATAAGAATAATGAATCAAGGTAATTCAAAGGAATGCTTTCTTTTTAATACTTTTTTTTACTACTCGATATATATTGAGCACTACTTGTTATGATACGTATTTATTATTTTATTTTTTATTTTCAATTATTGAATTGAGTTATCATGAGCTTTTGCAATGTATAATCATAGAGGAATCTCACTATAGTTATACTTACTCGATAGATAATAGCTCACCATGCATTTTTCTGTATCTAAAGCAATCTAATGCAAATTTTTAAAATTGAGTTGCTTATGTCAATGGGGTTCCAAATTAAAAAATTCGAGATACCTGAAAAATCAATACATAAGAGGGGGGGGTAAGGTCCCTCCCCCCCGTTTTTAGGAAAGTTTCTTAAATTTGCTAAGGTTAAAAAAATCCTTTTTTTTCCTCTTCCATTCAAAAAAATAAACCTTCCCTCCCGTGAAAAATTTCTGGCTACGCTCTTGACTCAATATTAGTTCAGTTACAGCTGGGGGTCACTATACTTAAACTACTAGATTCAATACGTTTATTGTGAACGATTTTGACACTAGCAACGTTAAAGTAGGCAAACACATTCATAAAGAAGGCTCTGAAGTTTAGTTCATAGTTTGAAATTCAAATGATTAAGCCTCAGGTTGACCAGGAACTTACAAAAGTCATTAGACAATAGCTATTATTGGAAATTTTTAACAACTTTAATTATTGAATGACTATTTTCTTCCTTAAAATATTTTATTGCAAAATCATAAAATGCACAATAAAAAGCTGTCTAGAAATATCCATGAATTGCTTTTATGATTGCTTGTTGCACTAAAAAAGCATTAAATATTTTAAAAATTGAATTATGCATGCAAAAATTGACAATAACTCTTCAATGATTAAGATCCTTTAAAAACGTAACCCGAATCCGGAGGATGATTAATTAATTTTCAATTTTTATCAGTTCCTGACCTGGCTTGTCAATATTCTCTAGTATACACTCATAGAAAAAAAGTAACCATAATATTTGTTATATGTTTGTTAAACTAGTTTAACAAATTATTGGTTAAGTTTACATGGGTAAAAAAAATTTCAACCAAACTATTTGTTAAAAATTTTACAATTGAGTTTGTTAAATCAACAAATTTATTTGTTAATAATTGATTTAATTAAATTTTAATTTTTGTATTCAAAACTCTTGTTTGATTAATTTCAAACGATTCCCATTAATTTATTGCGTTATTTTTAATGAGAAAACTGCTTTAAATTGAATTTTGTTGATTTTGTTTAACAAATTAATTTGTTAATTTTAACAAAACATTTGTTACAATGTTTTTATTTGTAATTTGTTTTGGAAAATAATGATTTACAAACCAAATCGTAATTTAAAAATTAAATTTGTTCATTTTTTTAAGTCCTACATTTCTATTTTATTATTCATAAATTAATTTTAAAATTTGGATATATTTTTTAAAGAATTATTTATATTGGTTCTGAATCAAATTTTATAAGTAAAAGTTTACAAGCAGCGGACTAGCGGATCATCAACAGGAATTCAGAAGTTAAGCAACCACGGAAACATTTTAAAATAAGATGGGTGACCAAATTAACAATTTTCTGGTTAATATTAACCGAAAATTTGTTATTTTTTTCTGTAAAAAAAAATTTTAACAAAAAGTTTGTTAAATTAACAATTTTTATAGTTAACAATTCAACCTTACAAATAATTTGGTTAAATTTAACAAATAAGTTCGTAAACACTATTTTAACGAATTGTTTGTTAACATTTTCCATACAAGTTACAAACATTTTGTTACTTTTTTTCTATGAGTGTAGATAATAATAATGTGTGAAGGGCCCAGCCTTTCCAGGAGGCACTGCGATTCAAATTAGAACAGAATCTATTGTACCACACCCTTTAGACCAACAGTTTATTGTGGGATCCGAATCACTTGCTATTATAGATACTAGCCAGCAGTGTTAGACCACTAAAACCTTCAAAATCCATTCCATTTGTAATTGATCAAAATAAAACTTACTGATTAAACAATGTAATGATTATGAACTAATTTTGGAACCCCTTTAAACAAGAGCTATGATAATTCCATAATAAAAAAATTTAAAATATAGATTTTTAAAAAATTAATGCTTATCTGTGATATGTCTGCGAATGCCACTTATTTAATTAAACATAAAATACATCAAAATTAGTTTAAATTGAATGAAATCATGCTGATGGGGAATCGATAACAATTTTTTTTTTACTTTTTTCATAAAACACAAAAATTATAGAATCATGACTTATAAGTTACTTAAATTTTGTCTATCAAACGATATGAAACTTATCTTAAGAAGTTGAATATATTTTCCGATATTTCATTTACTTTCCATCAGTTGCATATATCTTTTATCTAATTCTTTCCTATTCTGTCTGATTTTTAACTGTGAGCGTGTCAATTAAGGTCGTTTTTGAGAACGATGCAAACGCTTTTACATCAAATTTTTAAAGACGCGATGGTTCTGCATCAAATTTTCAAAGATGCGAGAATTTTTGCATCAAATTTTAAAAGACGCGATAACTCTTGCATCAAAATTTTAAAGATGCGAAAGTTTCTTCATCAGATATTCAAAGATGCAAGAGTTTTTGCATCAAATTTTTGAAGAAGCGAAAATTTCTCCATCAAAATTTTAAGATGCGAGAGTTTTTGCATCAAATTTTAAAAAGATGCGAAAACTTTTGCATCAAAATTTGACAAAATTCAAAATACGCAGAAGCTTTTGCATCATTAATCTGATTGACATGCTCGAAATTTTCACTTTAAAATCTCAAACTTTTCCTCTTAATTTTCGTTTTCGAATTACTTTATTGAAACGAACGAAATATACAAAATTTATCGTTTAATTTTAACATTTACAAAAAATTTGATAAATTAGTAAAAAAATAAAGAATAATCAGGAAAGAAATTATTGATATGACAATATATGTATTATGTTTTTCCTATGTTAATTATAAAAGCGGCAAAAAACAATCGTTACAAATCGGATGCTACTCACCTTGGAAGATAGTTGCAAATAAATTAGGCGTGGTGACGCATCACGCTAGGTAACAAAAACAATTTTATACCGACCATCACACAGAACTTTTTGTCGTTTCATTTCTTCTTAAAATGAACAAATTTCTTGTGTTATTTTTGTTATTTTTTCAAAATTTAATTACCTTTCCTCTTAATTGACTTTTGATTTTGATCTGAACAAATGAATCAAGTAGATGCGTTCTTTATAAGTTATTTTTGAGACTTTTGAGTTCATTTATGTCTATAAATCATTATCTGTTTTGAGATGTTTTTGTTTCTTCACCAAATGTTAATTGTTCGGAGTGAAAAACGTTTTTGTTCTTCTTCTATATTTCACAAATTTTGTTCTATCGCATTTTTCTTACGGGAATGAAAACTTTTTGATTTATTTTTGGGATTTTAATCTTGGCTTTAGGAGCTGAAATATTAAGAAAATCTTGTCACATTTTGTCTTGAAGAAGGAACTGTGGGTGTAGTACACTTAACATTAGGTTTGGGGGTTGCTAATTTTTTTTAAATAGATGCAGAACCTTAGTTGGAATTTAAGTTTAAAATATAACCTCAAAAAATGATTTAAACTAGAAAAATAAAGAGGGGGGGGGGTAGGGGTAGGAGGAAATATAAATAAATGTCATAATTGAACGACCCTAAAATTAAAGGTTACAATCCTAATAAATATAGAATCAGTTACATTCCCTTGAATACTTCCCTTACTTTATTTCCTTAGTTTTCTGTTAATCTGACTTTTTGGACTTTCGTGTTGAACCGTTTGTTTTTAAATTTTAATTTATTCTAATTTGTTTTTATTGATTTTCCAAACTACTTTTCCAAATCTTGAGTAGCAGTAAGAAAGGTTCATTTCCTCTGAATGAAAAAACAAAATCTGAATAGAAAAGAATTTAAAAGTTTTATATTTCCTTATAAAAAACTTTTATCTCGCTTTCGTTACTTAAAAATTTCACATTTTGCCATAATTATTATTGTTATTATAAATGTAGTCTGTAGGTTCTATTTTGAGAAACGTCTATTTTCATGAAACAAAAAAAAAGATATAAATATTCATCATAGATCTATTGTGTTTCTCTTAAGCTTTCTTATATTATATATATCTCTATACATTTCTATAATTCATTATATTCGAAGTTATTTGGACAAATACTATCATTCTCATCGACTCTCTGCATTATTCTCATTAAGTAAAATGCTGTTGATTGTTATTACTATTACTATTTTATCTGTGAAATTATACAAACTATTTTACCATTACGTTATCTTCTTAAGTACTTTGACTATTGTATTGAAGCTTGATGAATATTGTAATATATTCTTTAATTATTATGAGGGTATTTGGATTGGTAATCCATTCTATTTATTGATATTTTGTGTAAAAAAATCAATTTGATGTAATTAAATCTTTCGTTAAGTTTAACGAACATTTTGAATTTGAATGTTTTTCGTTAAATTTTTAAATTTAAATTTTGTCAAATTGACAAACTTCTTGGTTAAATCGGTTCAAATTGCTGGTCTTTTTAAGTTCAAATCGGCTTAAAAAATTGAATTTTGACGAAGAATTTTCAAAATAAAATCGACCGTTCAAGTTTAAAAAATAAAATCAAAAACCTATCAAGCACAAATGACAAAATAGAAAGCACTTCCACTCCAAATACCACTGATTAGTAACTGATTCATTTCATATATCGCTAAAGAATATTTTCTCACACTATTAGCATTCTCATTTATGCAATAAAACTCATGAGTTTACTTTGTAGCATCTGCAAATAAAATTACTCTATTATCTATCTCATAAAACATAAAATTTCCTCTTTTAAAACTTACCTAGACATATTTTGTTCGTGTTCAGTTTTTGATTTGTTTTTTCATTTCTTTTTTTTTGTTTCAAATAAAAAATTTTAACTTCTGCTTGCAAAAATAAAAAAAAAAAAACATACAAAAATAATAATTAGCCACAATTCACATCATGATAGTCGAGATTATTACGATGGACATTCCAATGATCATGCCAAGTGAGTATAAACTTAATAAAGATTTGATACAAAAGTCAATTGAAATTGATATTATTAACAGTAATATTAAAATAACATTTTCAATAATTCATAAATTTTTGAATTTGTTGCTTTTTTTTAAATTCATTAACTTTTTGATTTATCATGCACATTTGTTAACAATTCTCACTCAATTCATGTCTTAACTCAATATTTATTCATTCTTTTTCTCATTTGTTAAGCTATTCGGACGACACACCACTGATACGCGATGAATTTCTAAACGAGGCTCAAATTGGACCTCACGATTTAGGAGCAGAGTCAATTTTGGGAGTTGCGATTGACGAGCCTGACTCATGGTCGCCAAGTGTACCAAAAGAAGTTGTCAAGTCATTAAAAGATAAGCAAGTGAAGCGACAAGAGCATATTTATGAATTTATAATGACAGAGAAACATCACTGCCAGACGCTTTTAGTGATGCAGAAAGTATTTGTAGACAGTTTACAGCGTCATTTCAGTCATCTTAATTTAGAGAGAATGTTCCCACGCATTCAAGATTTAACTGAACTTCACATATTGTATGTAGTCATTAATTAATGTCACGAAGGTGCTTAATTTTAATTTATACATAACTTTACAGGTTTCTTAAAAAATTACGTTTAAAACAACGTGAACATTACATTGTTGACAGTATCGCTGATATTCTGCTCGACTTCTTTTCTGCCTTATCAGCGCAAAAATTGAAAAGTGCTTACGGTAAGTTCTGATATATTTTATTATTTTTAAAATCGGACATACACCTCAAATTAATTGATATTCATTAGTTTTGTTGTGGATTTCCGTTCGATAAGACACATAAGTTGACTGCTAATAATGAATTCATTTTTGTGTAAATTTTATGTTTTAAAACCTTTATTCAATATTAATCATTTTAAAATAACGAACTTTCAAGATTTGAATTTTCTTCAAATTGGTTTAAAATAACGAACTTTTGCAATTTAAATCTTTTTTATAAACCAAGAATTTTCAAATCCTAATCCAGCGTTAAGTTTCAAAAGTTAAAAATAAAATCAAAACTTGAATTGATTACTAATCTTGAACTTAATACCGAACTTTTAACAGGTGAATTTTGTTCGAATCATCGCTCAGCACTCGATACATTTAAGTATTACATGACTGAAGATCAGACATTCGCTGAATGGTACAAGCACTGTCTACACAACCCATTGCTAAAGAAGAAAGGAATTCCCGAGTGCATTTTATTTGTTACTCAACGCCTAACGAAATATCCTCTCTTAATTCAGCCCTTACTAAAGAGTTCTGGTGAAGATAAAATCGAACAAGAGAAGCTCATGAAGGCAATGAGATTAGTGAGGGAGATTTTGATTGATGTCGATTCACGTGTTGCTGATAAGGATAAGGAAGATCGGCAGTTGGAAATTTTTAAAAGAATTGATGCCAAGTCGCATGCAATTCTAAAATTGATTGACGAAAGATCTGATTACAAAGAAATAAAAATCAAAGAAATGAAATTTAAGAAGTCAGACATCATGTCGTCAAGTCGTAAATTGAAGTAAGTACTATGCTGTTTATGAATGAATTTATTTTGTGTACTAATCAATTTTTTTTATTTTATTTATAGATTTGAAGGCTTAGCAACTTTAATGCAGGGTCGCTCAAAAATGCTCACAGTATTAGTTGTCGTTCTATCCGACTGCCTGTTCTTTTTGCAAGAGAATTCTCACAAATACACTTTCTTTAATCCAGAAAATAAGGTATGTTAAGCTTTAATTCTGGTTACATTAATATTAAATCAACTGGATTTAAAATAAATCTATCAAGATTACCGAAACCTAATACTCAACCCTTATTCAATTGCAGGCTGGTGTTGTAACCCTACAAAAGCTCTTGATAAGAGAAAAAGCATCAGATTCACGTGGCATTTACATAATATCATCAAACCCCGCAAATCCCGAAATGTATGAGTTGAAAGTACAAAATCCTAAAGATAAGAATGTATGGATTCAATCAATACGTGCTGCTGTACTCGATTGTCCGGCTGACGATACAAGAAATGAGGATACATTGACAGCTGATCAAAAGCAGCGACATATTGATGAGAAGCAAGCTTATATCCGAGAACTCATATGTAAGTCAATTAACTGATGCTATAGAATTATGTAAAAAATGTCATTTATTGCTTTAATTCATTTTTCTCACATAAATTTGTAAATAACTAACAAGAACATCCATTTTCATTTATTCCCTTATCTGCCATTGACTATAAAAATTGTTAATGCTATGATAAATATGCATTGTGATAAAAAAAAGTGGGAAGTGGGCTTGAAGGTAAAAGAAATTTTCCTTTTTTGTTGCAGCACTATGGGGCAAAATGAAAAAAAAAGGGACTTTCACTTTGAAAAATGGACTTTTCCGATTTACACTTTTTGGGTGATTTTTTCTTGTAGAGGACATAAAAGTAGATAGAAATGCCAAATTTCAGGTCATTTGGTGCTGATTTCGCGATTCTAGAGCTGTTTGAAGTTGAAAACTAGTGAAAATTCTGGTTTTTTCATACCATGTTTGAACCGGGAAATATCTTAACTGGTTTAAGATATTGCAAAACGGTTTTCAGTTCCTATTAGTAGTATATAAGAGCTTTATTTTGACATATAACAAAGTTTAGGTTCTGAATGTTTTCGTGCCATTATGGTAGAACATATGTGAAAATTTCAGGAAAATTATCTTCAAACAAGCCGCAACTATCATAAATGAAGAGTTTCCAGGCAAGTAAAAACGCAGTTTTGTAGCCCCATATATCTAGTTTTCAAAACTGTATAAACTTTGAAAAAGTAAGCTAACGTAATTGAGTTATGTTGATTTTAGTAGGTCGTTGAGTATTTGGCCAAAAACTAATAATTCTTTTAAAAATACGAAAACATAGTTTTAAAAATAGTTTTTTGGTGTTTTCTTATGAAAAATAACAATTTAAATGATTTTGTGAAGAAAATTTTTCAAAAACTTCAAAATCTTTCGAGATATAGGGGGTATGTGCTCTCCATCGATTTGGCCATTTGTCACCCTACTTAAACCACTATAACTTTTTTTTGAAAAAATATTTTTTAATTCTGTTTTCGGATTATTGTAGCCTAATGTAATACCTATCCAACGATATATAATACTTGCTAGTTAACTTAGTCCTGGTTATTTATAGGGCTGTTGATTGTGACATACGCAGTTTTTGAAATATTCCCAAAAATTGCATTTTCAAAAATACCACTTTTAAGCAATCTCGAGTATTTTTTTAGAACTTTTTTATGTTTATTTATGACATTTATGAGATTATAAAGCCAAAAAATTAAATTTAGAAACTTTTTACTTCCCTAGTTAACAACTTTGTAAAGTACCCTTGGTAGTCACTATCAGGTGTGAAAATCTCAGTTTTGAAACTATTTTATATATATACTCGTGAAATTCTCTCTACACATCATATCAGTTTTGAACTTCATTGAACAAGTCACTTTCAAAAATGAACCAAAATTCAACACTTACGAAGAAAACACTCTGTGAAATTCTTCGCGACAAAACGTTAAATCTTGCAACACAGCACACGTACTGTTTGGCAGTAATAGAAGAAATTCATGGGAGAGAATTAGCGGAATCACAGAAACCAAGTTTAATTAATAAATTAAACAAGCTGAAGTCAAAGTCAAAAATGTTTTGTAATCAGTCAAATTGGAATAATGCATTAAGAGATCATGCAGATTTCTATGAAGAGGAATTTGAAGTTGACTCACGATACTTCAGCGAATCTAGTGGAGGGATTCTTTTTGAGGAAGAATCTATATATGAAGCAGAAAATGTTACTGACACAGATGAAGATATGGATGAGATTGAATACATCGTCCATGACATAGAGCCTTCATCCAGCAAGGGCATCAAGAGGAAATCATTTGAACAACTAACAAGCGATAAGCATCGACGTAGAAGAGTGGACGAATTAGATATCAGTTTAAAAGAAGCAAAAGGATCATTGTTATCAGTTCTTCACTTGGCACTTCGCCTTTCTAAAGAAGAAGGAAAAGTAGAAGGAGCTAAAATGTTAAAAGAATTTATTAAGGCGTGCCAAAAAGGAGAGGATCTTCCAGAAAAAACTACATCAAAACCTAAACAACTAGATATACATGTAGCTCTAGGTGTAAAAGCCTTTAACAATTTATCTCGAAATCAGTACAACAATATTCGACAAGTCCTGAAACTGGAATGCGAAAACGTTTTACCGACAGCTAAAAAATTGTTGAGGTTAGAGAAACAATGCTATCCTGATGACATAACGGTCACCGATACAAGAGCCGTTATTCCACTAAAAAATTTGACACAACTCACCACAAAAAGAGTTATTGAAGCACACAATTCAGAAATATACGACAAAATCAAAATATTACCTTCAGAATCAACTCCAAAAGTTATTCATGCAGAAATGATCGTCACATGGGGGATGGACGGAACAACAGGACAGTCACAGTATAACCAAGGAAAAACAAATTCAAGAAATCAAGAACGAGATAGAACACAACCGAATCAAACGACTAATAATGAAATTATAGAAGACAAATCACTATTGACAGTTAGTATGAGTGTTCAGCAACTACGACATGAAGACGAAAACGGAAATTATATCTGCTTATGGGACAACGAAAACAGTCAATCTGTATACTCAGTACGACCAATACAACTTGAACATGCCAAAGAAACCAGAGTAAATGTTAGAAGGATATATGAAGATATAAAAAATCAAATATCAAAACTTGAACCACAGAGATTCATATGTGAAGACATGCTTTTGGAAATTACGTACAAATTCTACCCCACAATGTTAGATGGAAAAGTTTACACAGACCTTACAGAAACATCAGGATATTGCAGATGTCAGCTTTGTAGATCTGGACCAAACGAGATGAGTGACATAAATAATCTTGATAATGGAAGATTCGAAAAAACACACAGAAAATTTGTTAAAGAACACTTGTATTTCAACACTCAGCCACTTCATACATCAATGAACGTACTCACGACTCTATATGATTTGTCATATAAACAATATGTTCAAAAACACTGGCTGGAGATAACTGAAGAGGAACAGATTGTTTTAGATGTTGAAAAGGCTAGAATAAAGCAAGCAATGTGGGATGCATTTAATGTTCGTGTACTCGAACCAAGACAAGGGGGAGCTGGATCATCAGATACAGGAAACGTTGCAAGAAAAGTTCTTGAAAATCCAGAGCTTCTAGCTAAAACTCTATATCTTAATGAAGAAATAATTAAACGTATATGCTATGTGCTAAACCAAATTCGAAGTTTAGAACCAGTTGATGATCTAGATGAATTTGATAGGTACTGTAAAGAAACATACAGAATGTTTTTGACAACATATAGTTGGTTCAAAATACCAGTAACACTTCACAGAGCACTTGCTCATGCAAAACACTACATGGAAGCCTTACCATTACCTCTAGGAAGAATGAGTGAAGAAGCCGGGGAGTCACAAAACAAATATCTCAGACAAGATAGAGAACTACGTGCCAGAAAAACTTCAAGAATACACAGTTTTACGGATGTTATACATAGAAGACTCTACAGTTCTGATCCAGTAATAATAAAAAAATATATGGATGTAATAAATAAAAGGTTAATGAGAAAAAATGTCCAAGAAGAAGGTGAAACACCTGAGCAACAAACAGAAAATGAGGAAAAAGATGAGGAAGAAATTGAATTGATTGAGCCAGAAGGAGAAGGTTATGACTTTTCCCAAGCAGAAAACTATGATTATTCCGAAGGACAAGACCATGAATATTCTGAAGAAGCAAACAACGAATGAATAAATAAATTTCATTAAATATGATAAAAAAATGTAAATTAAATTTCTTGACAAATAAACAAAATTTCATTAAACTAAAAATTAAACTTTATTAATTTTACCTATTATAGTTGCGTATCAGAGTATTTTTTTTATTACTCTAATGATAATAGCTTTTTTCAGACTTAACATTTCTTAAAAAAGTCCAAAAAATACTCGAGATTGCTTAAAAGTGGTATTTTTGAAAATGCAATTTTTGGGAATTTTTCAAAAACTGCGTATGTCACAATCAACAGCCCTATAAATAACCAGGACTAAGTTAACTAGCAAGTATTATATATCGTTGGATAGGTATTACATTAGGCTACAATAATCCGAAAACAGAATTAAAAAATATTTTTTCAAAAAAAAGTTATAGTGGTTTAAGTAGGGTGACAAATGGCCAAATCGATGGAGAGCACATACCCCCTATATCTCGAAAGATTTTGAAGTTTTTGAAAAATTTTCTTCACAAAATCATTTAAATTGTTATTTTTCATAAGAAAACACCAAAAAACTATTTTTAAAACTATGTTTTCGTATTTTTAAAAGAATTATTAGTTTTTGGCCAAATACTCAACGACCTACTAAAATCAACATAACTCAATTACGTTAGCTTACTTTTTCAAAGTTTATACAGTTTTGAAAACTAGATATATGGGGCTACAAAACTGCGTTTTTACTTGCCTGGAAACTCTTCATTTATGATAGTTGCGGCTTGTTTGAAGATAATTTTCCTGAAATTTTCACATATGTTCTACCATAATGGCACGAAAACATTCAGAACCTAAACTTTGTTATATGTCAAAATAAAGCTCTTATATACTACTAATAGGAACTGAAAACCGTTTTGCAATATCTTAAACCAGTTAAGATATTTCCCGGTTCAAACATGGTATGAAAAAACCAGAATTTTCACTAGTTTTCAACTTCAAACAGCTCTAGAATCGCGAAATCAGCACCAAATGACCTGAAATTTGGCATTTCTATCTACTTTTATGTCCTCTACAAGAAAAAATCACCCAAAAAGTGTAAATCGGAAAAGTCCATTTTTCAAAGTGAAAGTCCCTTTTTTTTTCATTTTGCCCCATAGTGATGCAGTAAAGTTTGTGACTCTAGAAACTCCTAGTTTACTTGCTAGGCGCATTTTTCTTTCCTTATTTGATAGTAATTAATGATTTATTAAAAAAAGGAAAATGCGCTTTCATGCCATGTCCACGCGGACATTCTATCCTTTATTGTTGTAATCCATAGATTAATAGAGATTGTAGATGTGTAGTTTAGATTTTCATGAAAGCTTTATTTAAAGCACCAATGATGAATAGTCAATTAATATTTTTTCCATCAATTCCATAACAGGTAAAATGCGTCAGAAGGACTTTGAGCAGGCAATGGCTTTAGAAGAAAAAATTGCATTACATTTAGAGCTATTGTTGAATCGTCAAGGAACGTTTGCAGCAAATGCAGCAGAACAATTAAGTCCAGGTGTCAATACATTCATTTCAAGCTTTGGAAGCTATCGTGATTTAGTTGTTGATGATTGTGATCCAATTGAAATATGGAAACGTACTTTAATTGCTGTTCAGGATATTAGTCAATTAGCATCGTCACTCTATACAGCAGCTACGGGTTTGCCTTTATCTCGATCATTTAGTTCAGTCGGTGAACGACAAAGTGATGTTTACATTTCCCCAACACTACCAAAGCGTGCAGAAACATTTGGAGGCTTTGATGAGCGTAGAAGTAATAAGCAGTCATACATACAAATAGCAAGAGATGCTGTCCTCCCAACATTATCTCCTGGCTATTTCTCAAATCGTGATCATGAGAAACGCGAATCAACAACATCTGATTTAGATTCAATGTCCAATATGACAGATAATGAGCATGTGACAACAGAAATGTTGAAGGATAATAACTATGCAGCACTCCAAGTTTCCCATAATTTACATACACTATTGTGTATCATATCCCAACAAATGACAACAATTCAGAGCTTGCAAAGTCAACTTAATAATTATCGTGAGAACCCCAAGACGATGTATCGTCACAATGATCAATTAGAGGAATTAAGAAATCTTCAAGATCGTCTGCAAGAAGAGAAGACAGCATGGTCAAAAACAAAGGAACTACAAGAGCGAGAACTTGATGAAGAAAAGAAGAAACAAAAAGCTCTAAAAGAGCAAATAAAGAAGGAACAACAAGACATTCAAGAGCAACGCGAGCAGTTGTATAGGAAGATGGAAATACTTTCGAGTCAGGGACTATTAATATCGCCAAATGTAGCAATTCCAGTTAATCAGCCTGTTAACATGAATAATGAAGATACTCAATCAATTGCTGGAGCAGATGAGCATCATACAGACGGAGGCGGAATTGTGGCTGCAATCAATGCAAGCATTCGAAAAGACAATAGATGGAATAAGCCAATGCCAGGTGAGGAAAAAAAAAATTAATTAATTGACGTCCTTTTAAAATTTGTGTCTTAATTCCAGCAATTAAACCATCAACTGCTAATTTAGCTAGCGCCACAAATTCACCAAAAGTACCAACAAGTGTCAAGCAACAATTACCGTTGAAATTGTCATCGCTCTCAAAGTGAGTACTTCAATTTAATTTACTTCATCTTAATTATCACCAATTTCCACACAAATATCCATTTTTGCCTGAAATTCACAATTCATAAATTGACACTTAAATTATTTAATTTATCATTCGTGTGATGTTTTACAGCACAAAACCGACAACTAACACTCTCACATCGCCTGCAAGCGTAACTCAAATGTTTCCATTGAAATTGGCCGATAAAAAGGTAAATTCTTAATTGCACTGTTCACTTGTCATTAAATTAACAGAATCGAGATTTTGGGGGTGGGTCAAGTTGATAAAAGCATCATGGCTACACTACTGATCCAAAGATACAATATCAATCTATTATGAACAATCCTTAATATTTGTTCATCTTTCCAATCTAGCCAACAGCAATAGTACCGAATCATTCGAGAACAGGCTCGAGTCCCGCTGTCATACAGCAACCAATTACAGCACAGCAGTATCAGCAAGCACCCCAACAACCCCAGCAAACAGGAAATCCAGCAACAAGGTACAAATCTTACTCAAATTTCAATGGAATTGACTATTGACTTTTCGACCTTTTTCTATTTAGAACTAACACATATCCTAAATCGCAAGCACCAGAACGGTATCGTTTAAGAAGCTCTGACACAGTTCCAGCAGAGCAAACAGTCGAAACACCACAGAAAATACGAAGTGTCTCATTACATGGCTCAGCCACAGCACCATTGCTCACCAAGGTTTCACCAAACAATCATTTATCATCTAATAATAGCAATAGCAATATAAATAATAACAACAAGACTAATTCTAATGGTAATGATTTAAAAGAGCAGAATAAGGAAGAGGAAGTCATTTATTTCTGATATAAACCCAAAGAGGTTGAAATTTAAAATTTTTACTGCTGCTTCTGCTAAAAAATTCGTCTCTTTCTCAATTAATATGAGAAATTCGTATCTTTTTTTGGTCATTCATGTGCCGAAAGAATAAGATGAAAAACAAAATATCGGGTCAAATTTTACTTCATTTAATTATTTTTTTGAGCTATGCTATTTAATTTTTTAAGAACTTAACATTGAACTTAATTTATTTTTTAAGAAATCGACACTTAATTTGTTCTTAATCTCTTATAGAAGAAATGTGAAGTAAATGTTCTTCATATATGTTATTTGTGATTAATTGTATTTAATAATTATTAAAATAACACAAAACAAATAGTAAGATGAATTAATTGAAATGTAGCAGAACCTTATCATACACAAACACATGTGTTTCCCTAAGTTAATAGTTTTAAGCATGATAGACTTGCTCATACTTTTTCCCTCAATTCTTATTAAATTTTTGACAATACACAAATAAGAAAATTAATATTTTTCATGAATAATTTTCATATCGTGATTTATTATACATATATTGAAGATGTTGTATTAAGCAAATGGCTTTTTTTAAATGATTAGGAAGGTTTTGAGGTGATTAATGGATTTGAAGTTTTATTTGGTTTTTATTAAGTTTTATTTTGGGAATCTGAAAGTTCCAAAATTACTATTGAAATTGTTTTCTGGTTGGAATTATTGGAAACTTTCCAGAAAACATTTCCATTGGAATATTTTGAATGATAAAATTCCATTGGAATGATAATGAAAAATATTGGAAGTCATTCGAAATCTTGGAAGGATTGTTAACGGAAACATTCAAAATTTTGAATTTTTCTTCCATTGGAAATTAACTGGAAGTCATTAAATTTGATGGAAACATTCCAATGGAAATTTAATTGAATTCATTAAACTGGAATCAACAGTTTATCAATAAAAGTATTCAAATTTAAAATTTTTACAACAAATCCTGGAAATATTCCAGTTGAAAAAGATCAAAAATCAATTCAAACCTTTAAAAAACTTTCTAGAACCATCAAAATGCATGTCCATCAATCATCAAAAACCCTACCTAATTTTATAAAATCCTTCCTTTTTGGAACTTTAAAAATGTTTTGCCTATAGCAAATTTTCTGACTTTTTAACAATAAAAACTTTACAAAATTTATTTTTCATTAGAAAATATTTAAATGAAAAATCCAAAAATTATTAGAAAATTCCTATTTATTTATTAAAATTTTCTTTAAGCTAGGAACAAAAAGAAGATAAAAAACCCTTTGCAGATATGCAAACAAAAAAGTATTAATGTAAAAGTTTGTTAATGGAAATTCGTTCAATTTTTTTTCACTTAATATTCTTGGGACAATACAATTATTATATAGTAAAAGATCAAACAAATTTAAAGGCAAAGGAATTCTATGATGAGAATAATATATATATATATACATAAAAAGGATGAGAAACATGAAAGCATTACATTATGATGAATAAGAAAGATTAATTAATAATATATGCTGCATTTTGAGGAATATTAGCAGTTAGGATAACATTTCTCTTTGCATTTAACTGAATAATAATTTAAAAAAATTGTTAAAAACTCGTTAGCATGTAAATATCAATGTTGATAAAGTGCATTAAGGAGCTGAGCATCATAAATTATATCAGAAAAAAGTCTAGTATGTAAAAAAAATTGCTCAGTTATTCATTGTACTGAAAAGAACTTATTAATTATTACTTAAAAACCTTTTCGTGAATGAAATAATTACTATAAATTTAAGGATTGACGACAAAAATAAAAATATGAAGAAATTTAAAGAATTTTCAAAATGAAATATTATGGCAATCACTATTATCAAAAAAACTTCTAATTAGCATTTTAAATGTATAAAAGTTTTTTTTTTCTTCTTCTTTTGTATTATCCTCTCTACACGATTATATATCGAGCAGCTAAAATCTCAAATGACAAATATTTTCAATAATATAAATAATTAATCCCTTTTGCTCGACTTAGTAAGAGTCTTAGAAACAGTTTGTAGTTGAATTGATTGAGGACAGATTTATTGTATGTAGTGAAAATGAATGAAACAATTTGTGATCGTAGGATGAAGTAACATAATCTATTATAAATCAGCTTCAAGTTGGATATTAATTGTTTTGACACAAAGTTTTGTTGACTTTTCAATTTAAAATAAAATAGATCCAGTTAGAATTGAAAATGAGTTTTAACAAAATTAATAGATTTGATGCTCAATAGCAATGTGGATTAATGAAATTGTATAGTTAAATGTACAATTATTTGGGAGATTAGTTCAAAATCTTCAAAATTAAACTAAACTCAAACATTTGTTTTAAAAATTCAAAATTTTATCTTCTTTGAACTTTTTAATTCAAAGTTTGAATTATTTCTTTGACTTTTTAAGTTTTCTCAATAATGCTGCTGTTTGACTAGCTTTATTGATGAGTATTCAGTAGCTTTTCAAAGGTTCTATTAACTTAAAATCAACAAATTCTTAAACTTTACTTTTAAAAATTCATGAAAAACTCTAATCCAGTTAACTTCTTAGAGATCTGCAAAAGTTCAACGATCATATAGATCCTGCTTAAACTTTGCAAATTTCGAACAAACTTTATGATAAAGTCTACTTAAATGGATCTCGAAATCAAGAAAAATCTTAAAATCAAGTTTCAAACTTTAAAAATTTCAAAATTAAAAAACTCACCAATTCAATCAGCATATCATCAGTCAGTTACACTCCAAAGTCCATCAAGGTCACCGATAAATAATTGACAACAAAACTTTGTATCATTCTAGTTAAACAAAGCATTTTAAAAATTTATATAAATTTCATTTCAATTTCATCAGTTGAGAGAAGTAGAAACATAAACACTATTCTAAACAAGCACATAGCTCCATAGAACAATAAACAATTTCAGTGAATTCAATGAGAAAAGATATAAAAAACATTTAAATGGTTGTTGTATTGTGAAACTTGAAAAAAAAAATACTTAATAATAATAGAAATAACGATGTTAATATGATGAATTTTTGAGAAATTCTGTTGCTGGTCAAAGAAGAAATAAAAAAAATCATAGAATCAGAAAATATCTACACTATTTTTTATAAACTAAAATGGAGAATAGAAAACTGAAAGTAATTAAAAAATGTGAAAAAAATATCTTAGCTGCTCCCATAAATATTTTTCCTTTCCACACAATAGTTCATGATGTTAGATGAATATAAAAAGTTTATAAAGTAGCCAATATATGATGAAATAGCTAGAGATGATTTCGGATAAGATTTTTGTTGGAATTTTTGGATTTTTAATCTGAATTTAAATGAATTTTGAGGTTGGAGTGGAAAAACTAAGTCAAAGTTGAGGGATGTTAAGAACTATCAAAGACATGATGTGTAGACATAGTAACTAGACGTGGGGTCTACTGATTACACTGTCTTTGAAACATTTCTTAAAATTTGTCATTAGTTGACCCTACGACTAAGAATTAACTTGATATCATGTGCTAGGAATATAATCAGCATAAACAGTGTTAATTTCTTTAGATTATTCGAACAAAATCCTAAACTGATACTTCTGTGACATAATTAAGACTCACTTATACCATCAAAAGATGATCAATTTTAGTTCTTTAAATACAATTGAACAAGATTTTGTTTGAGTTTCTAGAACAAACTAGTCGTTCTCTTATGAAATTCATTAAAGAATTGTTTTTTCTTAAAAGGCTTCATCCCTCATTCTACCCTTCCTAAATATTTGAACTCGTGATTGAAGCTATCCTTAGGTGTCAAGATGTGTTTAATCAGATATAATTTTTAGAAGGAATCACTTTCATAAGCAGATATTTGTTGATCCTGACTTAGGTTTTTAATTTTTAAGTAAACATTGTGTTGTGTATAAGATGTCTAAGATAAACCCTAAATACCAGCTCCCGATGTTAAAAATCTAGCCTTCAGATGAACAAAAACACTGATCTTCCTAATTTAACAACATTTTGACATATCAATTAATAATAATCAAGATCAACTTAATCAAATTAAAAGTTCCAACAAAAGTCAATCCTTAAATCATTTAATCATATCTCTACAAATGTTGTGTTATTGTTTGCTATCATAAATTGATGAGAATGAATTGAAGGATTATGGAAAGAAAGGATAAATCTGACATTTTAGAAAAGAATGAAAATCGCAAAAGAAATAAAAATTAATTAAAAAACAAGGAAATTAATAAGTATTAATGAATTATAAAAATTTAAAAAAGGCCTAATCATTAGTATGACATTAATAAGAGTTTAAATGTTTTAATAAGCAACAAAAAATAATAATAATGAGCTTTTGATTTGAGTGGATTTAAACTTGAAAAACTCTATACATTTTGCGTCAATAAATTGTAAAATAATCGTGGATTAATACTTTCGATAAACTTTCAATTCAAGAAGAACTACAAATAATATTTTTGGGGATCGTTGCTAGATTGCTGTGTTCCTGATTTAGAGTGAGATTGATTTTGAATTAAGACTTGAAATTCAACTTTCTTTAATTAAATTGAAAATCTACTTTTTATAATTTTTTCATAAAAATTAAACTTTAAATCAGAAAGTGTCAAATGAGTTGATGTCAAACTTAATTTTGAATAATTGCCAAAACTTTACATAAATCAAGTATATTGATGAAATGTACAAAATGTTCATCAACATCCAATTTAGTTCCTCATTATTATCGATTTTTAAACTCAACATTTCTTTGCAGCTAGCAACTGATTCCCAAATAATATATTTAACTAATAATATTAAAAAAATAATATGAGAAGATTTTTTGAATATTTAAGGCTGTGTCTCCATCTTCAAAACCTATTCAAAGAAGAAAGTAAAACCTTATAAAAATCTATTTTTGCATTTCATTTCATTAAAACCTTTTAAAAGAATCAAAAATAAATCACATCCAGGTTGTGGGTGGTGTCGTTTTTGGGGAGAATCATGGATTGGACTATAGTTGAATCTAATTAAGTTCTAAGAATAGAGAATATTATTTTGTAAAATTTAAGGTTAAGTCTTTAAAACCTTTAATGTTTATTCTTCAAAATAATTTGAGATTAATGCTCTTTGGTCGCTTTCTTGAATATATCCTCGCCATTTTAGAGAGAATGAAGCTACTGTATAGACAAGAATCGAGTCCCTGGGGATGGTTCGTCTGATAAAGCTTTGCTTTTCAAACTTTTCAGGCCACGACTCACGAAGAGCAAAGTTTGTCAAACACTGTACCCTTGAGAATCTCTTACATTACAATTATAAACATTAAGGAGGATTGAGGAGTTAAGTGTCTTGCTGGTCGAATACGTAAGGCTCTTGGCTCAAATTTTGGGATGGCAACTCAAAGGTCGTTGGTTCGAATTTAGCCATTTCCAAATTTGTTCTTTTTCGGAAGTTTAGATACTTCGACTGCTCAATATACGAGATCAAGCTTTAATTGGGCATTTGGGCAACGTTAGATTAAGGAACGGGCCAGGAACTTGAAGTGTAGGAAATAGGAACGAAAGCTACAAGATTACCCACAAATGGAATATTGTTAGAACGGACCTGAAAAGTATCACGTCACGCACACATAGAAGTTTGATCCTACATAATACTAATTCATATGTATACAAATACAAAAGTGTAAAATGTGAATTATTACCGGACAGTATGTCGTCAATAAATGCAATAAAGTGCAATTAAAATGAAAAAAAGGAGTTAAGAAACCGGCTCCTGTTTCAAGTCATAACCTCAATCTCAATTTGTATTAGAATTGAAGAAAAAACCTTGATTTAGATCAGATTACAATCGATTCTAATGAAAAATTAACACAAACCTAGCTCAACTTCAACTTGCTTCAACTTATTCTCAAAAAACAGTCAACTAAGCTCAAAAACAAGTCATGAAATGGAGCTCCCAAAACGACATCAACCATAAGCATTTCCTTTTCTTGTGATAAATCTCGGATGTGTATTTTTTATTGTTCTGTACTTCAAAAGCAAAAAAAAAGAATATCAAAAAAAATTATATTTAAATATTTAAAAAAGATTTATGAAGATACTTACTAAATTATTATGAAACCTCATAAAATACAACAAAAAACAAGAAAACGGAAGACGAAGATTTCATTTCCATTGCATTTAATTGTTATCATATATTACAAGAAAATATTAAATAAATGTATAATATTATAAAGAAAAGAATTAAAAAAAAAGTATTTTTCCTTCCCTTTTTTTTGTCAAAATAATATTATACACATTCCATTAATCCTTTTCATTCCTCTTACATAATTAATAACAAAAAAAAAGAAAGAGAAGCAGTAATGAGTAGTTAAAAGGCAAAAATCGTGTAAATAATTAAATTGATAAAACGAAAAAGTGGCAAAAAAATTGGAAATAAAAAAATTAAAATTAAAGAGTAGAAAAAATATCAAAATTTTTTTGTTGTTTTATCTTTTTTGATCGTAAGCACGTGTGGTGCTTATTTTAATACACTTTATGGCATTACATTGATGCTCTTATTTCAGTTTCATGTCGAATTTTCATAATCTTGTTTAAAAATTGTTTCAGGTTATCAAGATTTGAGGACCATAAAGGCACAATTGATTCATTTTGACTGTTTTTAAGGTTCATTAAGGATCAAAAGATGCGAAGTTTGAACTTAAACGATGCAATAGTTATGCTTCTGAGATGCAAAAGTATTGAACTATGGAGATGCAAAATTATTGAAATTTGGAGATGCAAAAATTGAACTTTGGAGACGCAAAAATTGAAGTTTGAGATGCAAAAATATTGAGCTTTGGAGATGCGAAAGTATTGAATTTTGAGATGCAAAAATTAAACTTTGGAGACGCAAAAATTGAAGTTGGAGATGCAAAAATATTGAGCTTTGGAGATGCGAAAGTATTGAATTTCGAGATGCAAAAATATTGAGCTTTGGAGATGCGAAAGTATTGAATTTTGAGATGCAAAAATATTGAGCTTTGAAGATGCGAAAGTATTGAATTTTGAGATGCAAAAATTGAACTTTGGAGACGCAAAAATTGAAGCTTGAGATGCAAAATTATTGAAATTTGGAGACGCAAAAATTGAAGTTTGAGATGCAAAAATATTGAGCTTTGGAGATGCGAAAGTATTGAATTTTGAGATGCAAAAATTTAACTTTGGAGACGCAAAAATTGAAGTTTGAGATGCAAAAATATTGAGCTTTGGAGATGCGAAAGTATTGAATTTTGATGAAGCAAAATTGAACTTTTTAGAGGCAAGAAACGGAGCTTTAATGATGCAAAGATTGAACTTCAAAAAGACTCAAAAATTTGGATCTTAAAAAGCCGTTACAAGAATTTTAGCTGTCAATCACGAATATAACAATTTCTTTGAATATTTCACTTCCTCGAATGTCAAAACTAAATGATTCAAAATTGATCGAAGATTTAAAACTCCCAAAAATGCGCCTACAATGCTTCTTTACCTTCAATTAGATTCCCAATAAATTCAAACATCCGCCTAATCTTCATACTCAGTAAAGAACAAAAAAAAAAACAAATTGCTCTCATCGTGATGAGAACAAGAAGCCTACAACTATTATCGGCATTTTCATAGCGAGAATAAAGCTGACTTTTGACTCCCAAAAGATTTTTTTCTTCTTCAAATGATTATTCTCAGTTCTCAAATTTGTAATGCATGATACATTTTATTAGTTGGACGCTAGATAGGAGAACAACAAGCTACTTAGACTTCTTTCAGATATTTAAAAGCAAAAAAATGCATTATTCTTCTTTTATTGATTTAATGGCAATGCTGACAGTTTTTGTGACAATTTTACTGCTTGTGAGGGATCCACAAAAAAAATGTTAAAGTGAGGAAGTGACTAAAGAATTGAATTTTTCAGATGTTTTGCTGTACGTGTTGGCTGAGAGTTGTTAGGACTCCGAATGATATTTATTATAAACCTAAAAATGTTGACTTCAAGAGACGTGAGTAGCTTTATTTATTTTTAAAATTAACATCAGAAATTCAAGAATTATGATCGTAACAGGTTCAATCTTGTCTACAGTAAAATCAATTATTCACTGTTGGATGTACGGAGCATTTAACTTAATTTGCAGACTATAATAATTTTTTTCGACCTTAAAACACAATAGTAGGAAATTCCATGAGTAAATGGCCATAAGTGCTTGAAAAATGCTTTGAGAATTCCAGAGTAATAGTGAAACACATTTTAGAACATGATGTAGCTTCATGAAATAGAAAACGCAGCAATTTTTGTGCCTTGAACTCGTTTACGTGTCAGACCAAATTAGTTTGATTAATATTTCATTTTTAATTAAGTTTTTTACTGACTTTTGATGGGTTCTGATTTACAAAAAGTGCTCAGAAACAGGAATTGTATGGTTCTGCATCACAAAAATATAAAACATTTATACGGTTTTGTATCAAATTTTTAAGCAAATGCATGGTTTTGGTTTAATATTTTAAATCATTTGTATGGTTCAAAAGGTCAATTTCAAAACATTTGAACAGTTTTAAAACATTTAAATTTCAAATTACCGTTGAATTACAATTTGAAACAAAAAATTCAATCAAATTGAATAATTTCTCTTTTAATTTGCTTTAATTCATTTCCAGGAAGAAGAAGTCTCTCGCCAGTGCCTTACAAAGTTTATGTAGTGGAAATTCCATCAGACGGAAGTAAAAAGCAACTTCAAGAAGAGCTGAAATACTTGGAATATGCTATAATTTAAACCAACATGACATATGATTTTGTAAATTTTTTCTGCTTTATTATTCATCCAAAAAGAGAATTTTTCAAAGTTTGACGCTTACATCAATTTATTACTAGATTAATTTTCTTGTTTATTATTTTTTTTCTCACTTACAATTAAATCATTTTTTAAATTGTTATATTAGATCATTAAATTTTTACTTTCTGCCTTAAATTTAATAACATTGGACATTATGTGTTTATTAATTTTTTTAATTTTTTTATTTATCAATTCTGTAACTGTATAACAATCATCATCAAATTGCTACTTTAATGTGGAACTACGAACGTTTGTTACTTAACTCTTTTTTTATATGTTTCTTATTATTGTTATTCTTCTTTTTATTATGTGTGTATGAGTGTGGAAAAATATTTATTTACTTTTTTTTTATTATTTTACTTCTCAAAGTTTCACTTTAGAAAATATTTTTTGATCTGTTTCATGTTTTTCGTCTACAAAAAATAATATATTATTTGGTTCTGAATGAGATAATTGTAAACGCTGGTTTTTATCTGTTTTTTGAGGCAACAGAAGTGACACTAGAAAGATGTTTTTGACAAAAGTTTAATGACATTCGTTTCAGATAACAAAGATAAAGGAGATTATCGTGTTGATTCACACTTTGAGAGGCTTACAGTATAGAACTCTTGGTTAATATAAATGTGATTATTGCTTGATTTTAGTTTGAAGATTTAAAGCTATTTAATTTTTGGAATAAAGTTTTTAAACGGATTTTTGAAATTCAAATTTTATTCGATCTTTACGAGGTTCAAAAATTTAAATTATTTGAAACCGTTATTTTTTGAACTTCACAAATCCGTTAAATTGAGGGTTTAAAATTTAGTAACACTTCTTTTGCTCCAAAAAAGCTCTCGCAACACTCCGAAAATTCTTTCCTTTCAATGTTTATAAACGTGTGTTTGTGTGTCTGTGGTAACATACATAGAGAAAAACATGATTTATTTTTGCGTAAATGGCATGTAATCTTATTAATTAAATTAGGAAATGAAGACATAAGATCAAAAAAAAAGTTAATTGAATAAAGAAAATGTTTTTTCTTAATGGATTTAAAAAAAAATCTTTCACATTGTATCGTGTGTTAATAATTAATAGCTTAAATCTCTCTTACATCAATAGTACTATACTGAATTCTTTTCATCGATATCATCTACTTCTTAGTTCAATTTTTATCCATGTTAACACCATCCAATTCTAATAAACTCCCATAATAAGCATTTTAAAACTTTTCGCACTTCTACTTATCCAAAAAAAGTTATTATTTAATTTGAAATATTTTTTAATTTAAAATATTGATAAAACTTTTGATTAAATGTAGGTCGATTTGAAATGATTGATAGAGATAAATTTTTGATTAAATTTAGTCACAGAACTAGACCGTTAATTTTGATAATAATTTAAGAAAAATAAAAAAAAATTAAAGTTTTTTTCATTTCCATTAAAGAAGTTTTTTTTGGAAAAGAAAAAAATATCGCAATTCGCTTATTTTCTCTTGTGAATTAATTTAAAAAATAAAAATTGTTTATACGCAAACTACATTTGCTGATTTTGAGATCAATCATAGCTCCATATCTTTCGCTTCATCTTCATCACTAAAATCTGATACTTCCGAGTCGGAACTGTCTTCTTTACTCTCGGTCTCACGAAGAGCTTCTTCAGTGGCGAATCGACGTACATAATCTGCATAGTCATGGATGTAAAGAAAAGAAACAACAGAATAATTAAAAATTGAAATTTAATTTTACACCGAAAACGGAGAGAAAGAAGACAAAACATCAAGTTTGGCTTGAAGACTTTATATGGGATGATTAGTAACGCATATTTTAGGTCAAAGTAATTAAATTTTAATGACTGACATAGTTTATAGATTATCAACGAAAAGTTTTGTAACGGATTTATAAAATTTAAAAATTAACGGTTAGATTTTATTTGAAAATTTTGAACTTTCCAGTGTTCAATAATTTTTTAAATTTTAAAAATCCGTTATACTTAATTTTGCATAAATCAAGCATAAAAATCAATCGCAAAGTGCACCAACTAGCCATTAAAAATGCGTTAAAATGCTATTATGCATAAACACGTATAATTTACCTGCTACTTTCTTTTTGTAATCTTCTGGCTTATGCAAATATAATGACGCTGCATCTCCATTAAGTGGATCTTTGGATATCCGCAATGAAAACAAACGAAAAATGAATAAAATTGATTAGCATTAACTTTGCGTCGAATCGTTCGTAAATTAACAGATGAAGTCAAAAACTTTATAATGTCAATTTACATTAAATTCACATCATTTTCGAACAATTCCTAAGATTAAGCAGCACTATACTCACCAACTGGATTTGGGTACGTTAATAATTGTGGTAAAAATGATTCGAAGATATTTGAAAGGTCATATAATGCGGTCCAACTTTGATTAATAACATCAAGACAAACTGTTCCTGACACTTCGTCAATATTCGGATGATAAACCTTATTCATAAATCCAATTGATGGCGATTTAAAAGGATAATGCTCCGGCAAATGAACTCGAATTTTCCATACGCCATTCTCGTATGGCGTATTTTTAGGTCCATAAAATTTGACACAAAATTCGTTGAGGCCACCAAGTATTGTGACCTACATTAATGAAAAATAATAATTGCAATTATTGCGATGATGCCCTTTAGCATGAATAAAATGAATATTTTTATTACCTCATGTTTCGATTCAATGAGCTTTATCAAGTCCGTGTCAATACGTCGTTTTCCCTGAAACGGACTACTCATGTTCTAGGCGGCTTTCAATTGGAATAAGTTCTGTAGATGAAACGAAGCAAAAAAAAAATTATTTTTAAACAGCACAGCACAGCGCAACGATGAATGGGGGAGAATTTCAAGTAAGACGAGGCAAAAAGAAGTAAAGTTTTTCAGCTTTTCTTTGTTTCATTATGAAATGATGATATTTTACAATTATTTCACAACGTAAAATAAAAATAATTGAGTAAATATTAAATGCACATCTGTATGAAGTGTGTACATGTGGACATTGCGAGTCAGCTATTGACACAACAAATCAATACAATTTTGCACACACAAAAATTAAATCAAAATTCATCTGTTCGCCTATCATGTGCAAAGGTCTTCACATATGTTCACTAACACAAACTTGTTAACTTTTAATGTTGAAAACAAAGAGAATCTATGCAGAGTTGCGAAACAGGTCACCTGTGACAGGTGAGAACCTTTCAATTCCTTGATAATTTGTATGGTTTTGTTAGAAAAACCTTATAAATTATCAAGGAATTGTAGGGTTCTCACCTGTCACAGGTGCCTGTTTCGCAGCTCTGAATCTATGTTTATATTTTTTTTTCTTCTTTCTCTTTTTATTTGGTGAATGACGAGCCCTCGCTGATGATCATGTGCAACAACATTAGATTGGAATAATTGCTATCGACTCTTTTTACTCTCAATATCACACTATTTTATGATGAAATGAAACTACTTTTTTTTCTTTTACATGAAAGTAAAATAGAAGATATTACTTAATTTTTTCTGTTTCACTATGGTAGCTTTAAGCTTTAGCGTGTTTTTTGGAATTAATTGCTGTTTATTCTTTTCATTTTGTTCGAGTTTTATTTTTTAACTGACATTTTTGATTTGAATTTATTTTTTGAACCTCACAAATGTTTTTGAAAATTGTTCACTGTTGTGTAGTTTCAAAAAAACTTCTTTGTCAAAACCATATAAATGTATTAAAATTAAACGGTTTTATTCATTTTAAATTTTGGAACCTCACAAATGTTTTTGAAAATTGTTCACTGTTGTGTAGTTTCATAAAAACTTCTTTGTCAAAACCATATAAATGTTTTAAAATTAAACGGTTTTATTCAAAATTCAGAACCTTACAAATGTTTTAAAATTTTGACTGTTGTACATTTTCTATTTTTAATCCCTAAAACCATACAAATTTTTGTTAAATCAATTGTTTCAATATTGACACTTAACGTATTTTTGACATTTAAAACTTGAAAATTTAAATTCAAAAACCCTTCAAATGATTTTTCAAAACTGTTGTACGGTTTTAAAACATTTTCACGCTCACATTATTAAATTTTCATGAAAAACTCACTACTAAGCAATTAAAATGAATTGAAAATTTTTCAAGTTCAACTGTATTGTTTAAGTAGAGATTTATAGCTATTCATGGCTAATATCCAACTTGCCATATTTTTCGCTCACTTGTGTGGATAGAGACAGAGAAAAGTAGTAAGAAACTTGTTTCTTTATTCATCATTTTGAAAGGAAAATTTTCGTTTTCGTTCCACATTAATTTTATTTTCTAAGCATATTTCTTTACTTTGGTTTTCGTACTTCCTCTAGTGCGTAAATACACCAAACACATATGTAGCTATGTATACATAAATAATACTAAAGGTGGTTAATCTACGCACAATAAAATTAAATTCTGTAGTGTCAGCAGCGATTTCAGGTGATTTTCCATAGATGAATGCTCAACAATTTATTTATATGATTAATTATCAATTTATTTGACTTGTAAATCAGTTTTAACTTCAACTTACAATAAATACTTCACAGTAAAATTTATTTTTTTTTTCTTCTTTTTCTGTGCTCAGCTATGTACTTCCAGTATATAGCTTGTATATTGACATATATTTTATATAGTACGTTGAAAGATATTTTACATTGAGCATAACATTAGATAAATACACACACACCACTACATTTAAAGGTTTTTATGCTGAAAACATAATACTTTCAATTTGTGTAAAGGAAAAAGTCCCTAGATCCAGTGAATGAGTTCAAAGCTTTAATGACTTTTGCCTGACTTACAACTCTTCTCTTTATTTGAATCGAGGAAGAGAAGAAAGATTTTTTTTTTTCAGAAAAACTCCTGCTATGAATTCATAATCTACGCAATTTTAGAATGGCTTCTGGATCTTTGTCTATTTTAAGCCATTTCAACTGGTTGTCAATGACACGACTAATGGAAATATATGGCGAATAAATGTCTATTGTTCTCAATCTGTTTTTCTATTTCAAAGCTTATAGTCAGCTAGAGCTTATAAGCCAGAAATTATGCAAAGTAGATTTTGTTATTTTTTTGTTCTTCTTATTTTTCAACTTTTTTCATACACACACATTAATAAATTTCACAATTCCATCATTATTCACTAGATTAAACGTCCTGGATTGCCTTTTTTACTTACATTGTATTTTATACTGAATGATTTTGATAAATTTCAATTAATTTGTTGATTTTTTACTCTTCAAATGATTTTTTTATCGAAGAAACGATGATCAATGAAAAAATTTATTTCCAACACATACACAACTGCTCAGCTTGTCGAAACAGCTGATGTGAGTTTATCTTCTAGTTCCGTCACTTGCTAATTTGATAATTTTTCCAAAAGCTCTCTTTTTATAAACAAGAATAACGGCAAATAAAAATTCAAATTTCAAAACTCTATTTCTGATTAGATTCGTTAATTTACTAAGCTAATCAGCATGCTTGTCATAAATTTTATAATCCTTGACACGTGGATAAGCTTAACAACCAAGCTCGAGCATGAAAATACGAAATTGTACTTTTTACATCAACGAATTCTTTAGTCAATGCAATGTTTACATTCCCACCTTGTTCTATGCATGCTTTATGCTGATTTATCAGTGTCATGTCTTGCAGTTAAGATCTTACAATTATGATTTTATGACTTAAAATTGTTCCAAAATGATTGAAATTATTTAAACACTGGATCATCTTAGTTTTAATCTAATGCAGTTTTCTTCATTTTGTTTATGCCAGGATCCAATTGTTCAAAGAGATCAGGCTATTGAAAACCTATATGTCCATCATTTAGGTACCTATGTGATGTTTTGTGATCTAAATATGATTGATTGTGTTTGAAAAGGTTCCAAGTAAAAATCCCATAAAGAACATTAATAAGCATCAAAAGTTGCACACATTATCCGGTGTGAATATGTCAAAGCCATGCATGCCACCTTCCCATCTTGTTTTGTCACAGAAAAGCGGAAGAAAATTGTGTATTTTTAAAAAATATTCATTTTTGGACATTTAAAGCTTGTTAAAATGACAAATATCACTACTTAAGGACTGTTTTATAGCACATTACTAAGGACACTGTTGTGACTGTCTTGCACACATAATTAAATAGGTGATTTGAAGATATTTCGCATTAACATGAATTTGTTTTGAAACTTTTTTTAGAGCAATAAGAAGAGAGAGAAATTCTTAAATTGATTAAAGTTAATTGAACGCATGCATGCTGATTGATTGGCTTAAAATGATTGTTTTGTCCGATAAAAATAGATTTTGGATACGTCATCAAATTAATATTACACGATTTAATTTATATTATGTGGCAAAAAACCATTTTTTCAATTAAGATAAGGCTGCCGTTTTTTTTGTCGTAGACACGATTCAAGTGCCTTAATGCTCACTCAGCAGTTTAGTTGTAATTGACCTTTTAAATATACAATTTACTCGCGATATCAAATCAAGTTAATTTCTTTCGGTCCAACTCATTCTCAAATTTGCGTAAAAATCACCTTGGATGCTCTACACACTAAGTAATTGGTACTCATTCTCTTGTATTTGTTTAACGCGCGAGCTTAACCATCACATCACGTAGATATAATTTATTGAAATATAATGAAAAAAAATGAAGAGATTCTCTCATAATTTGCCATTCCTCATATCGTCATGAAGAAATGTCGCGCATCCATATATCGTGTCTTTAGATAAAGAAATGAATCTGTCTTAGATCAAATACACGTCTCGGTAGAGTATTTACTCATAGTAGGATTTTTATTGCTCATTATAATTATCATACGCTACATGAGAAATGGTTAAAACTAAGTACATTTTCGCGTATTTAATTCATTCTTAAAGTAACGCTGAGTCAGCTGTTCGATTCTATATTTCTTAAAAAAATTGAAAAATTAACATTTTTCATCAAAAAAAATAATACTTATTTAATTGATGTTGCTAATCATCAATCGTCTCTGTGTTCTCCATTTAAATAAATCAAACAAAAGGAAAATAAGCTTAGACGAGATTTAGACTGCAAAAATGATAGAGGGATATAATGCTGTGACACAGGCTTTGTTAGGTACTCTGATGACATGGGGACTTACGGCTGCTGGTGCTGGACTTGTTGTTTTTCTACGCGGTAATCATGTAAGTACATCTTTCTATTTAAATTATATAGGTCACGTTCAGCCTTGAGCCGAAAAATCATTCTTATCAAATTTTATTCTTTGTAGCGCAAAACGTTGGATGTTTCGTTGGGATTTAGTGCTGGTGTTATGATAGCTGCCAGTTTTTGGAGCTTGCTTGCACCAGCTATTGAATTAGCCGAAAGCAGTGGATATTATGGATCCGACGGTCGCTATGCATTCATTCCAGTTGCTGGTGGATTCCTTTTTGGAGCCGTGTTCGTTTACGTTTGTGATCGTGTATGTTATCTCAACTATATTGTGTCTCTTTGTGCTTATACAATTTTATCTTGCAGATAATTACATATTTAGGAATTGATTCTGCCTCAATGATGATTCAGTTGACACAATCAAATAAAGATAAAGCTGATATACAAATGGATGAATGTGCGTTAGAACATGGAAAGCCTATGATTACAGTCGGGGAACTTAATGAACATTGCACGACAATAGGGATGGACAGCTTTGCTGATTGTCTCAACAATCAACACAGTGGACAGACAAGGAAGCGCCGAAAGAAGGAAAGCCACATGCGTGATCAAGAAACATACGAAACCAATTCACAAACTGATTTACAAAATCGTGTGACTCATTGGAAGAGGATTATTCTTTTGATTACTGCAGTTACTATTCATAATATACCAGGTAAATATTAGACTACTGTTATGTCTGCATCTACAATGGGTTACTTCGCCAATGACGTCTATTAAGGAATTCGATTATTTTAAAGAGTCAAGATCGTGTTCCTTACCAGTTGATGGACGTCATTATTGAATAATCCCAATTGTGTCTAATTGTGCTAATAATTACTGTGCCTTTATGATTAACACAGAGGGACTTGCCGTCGGTGTGTCATTCGGTGCAATTGGATCATCATCAAAAGCGACATTTGAAGCAGCAAGAAATTTGGCAATCGGAATTGGTATACAAAATTTTCCCGAAGGTTTAGCTGTCAGCTTGCCACTACATGCGAGTGGATTTTCAATGCTTAAAAGTTTTTGGTATGGTCAATTAAGTGGAATGGTAGAGCCAATATTTGGCGTTCTAGGTCAGTATTACAGAAGCTACTTGCTTCTTATTCATTAAAATATTCATTATGTGTTATGAAAAGCAATTAATCATAGAATAATAGAAAGAGCTTGACACCTTTTCTGACTTCTTTTTCTTCCTCAACGTACATGCTGTTCTGTTAAACAGGTGCTGTTGCTGTCAGTTTTGCAGCTAAAATTTTGCCAATTGGATTGGCATTTGCAGCAGGCGCTATGATATTCATCGTTGCTGATGATATCTTACCAGAAGCTCACTCGAGGTAATTATTTAATTATCTTTAATTTTATGTAATAAAAGCTATAAAATCTCATATCTTGACTCTATAGTGGTAATGGAATGCTTGCAACTTGGGGATGTATAGTAAGATTATAGTCTCAAATCGCTAATTATCAACAATAATAATTAAATCCTTATCTCACAGGTTGGCTTCATAGTTATGATGTGCTTAGACGTTGGACTTGGCTAAGAGCTTTATGGACGATTAATTAAATACTTTTGATAATTATGACACTCTATTTTTTCGACGATCTACATAGAGACCTCATTGAAAAAATTTGTATGTACTTAGGTATTTACCAGTAACTACTCTAATTTTAAAATTTACTAAAAACAGTGGACTGAAGGCGGTTGACTGGAATCAAATCCCTTAGTATTTTTGTAATCAATAGCTGCTTAATGTTTTTGATAGGACAATACATAGTTTTATCAAAACCTAGTTGATATCCATTTAACCGTCCTCAGTTGACTTTAAAATGCTTCAGAACCGTACAAATCAAATCAGCACTGCTAATAACCATTCAATTTCACACAATAGTATCATGAAAATGTCTGAATGTCTTACATTTGTACGGTTTATTGGGGACAAAGAATTTATGCAGTTTTCATAGAACTTGAGCCCCAAACTGCGCGAAAAGTTAAAGAATTTAAAAAAAAACATTCGAAGTTTATTTTTTATAGAAAAAAAGAAGACAAAATTAAAACAAAAAATTGTTAAGTGATTTTGCCATTTGTTATTGTCTGATGAATTTAATTCGTTTGTTCCTCACAATAATAAGCCATTCGTACATAATCAAAAAAATTAATTGATTTAATCTTTAAAAAAAATCCACTTTAATCTAGACTGGCAACTATATCAAGTCAGTTAAATATCAATTAGTATGTCCTACATTCACACCATTTGTTCTTTTAGTACGTATGTATTTAATGTATTTTTTGTATTTATCTAGATTATATAATTATGTATTTAAATTGATTTTAAATCATAACTTTTATTTACTTAGTTTAATTATTAATAAAAAAATGAAAAATCAATTAAATCAGCTGAAATGTTTCTTCTTTCTTTGCATAACGACAGTCGGTTATCATTTATTAGTCATGCAGAACATCGCAAACAAGCTGTAAAGTTTGACGATCAACAAACAAGCCTCTCAAAATGTTGTTTGTGTCTTCAGACTCTGATTCTCGTGTGGATTTCGGTTGTGAATTTTAATTAAGCATAAGAGGAGTCAATCACTGATTACGAAATGTAAAAATAGCTACATTGCCTCCTTCTTTGTCACAAGTTTCTTGTGTATTTTTCTGAACACTTAGAAGATTGAACCTGATCCTGACTAGAACATATCTTTGAAGAATTGTTTCTTAATCTCTTTAAAAGCTTTGACTCTTTGAGCTCTTTGAGCTTTTCAGTACTTCAAGATTCTCAGCAGATTCTACAACCTACATTTAGATTTTAAAATGATCTAACCCGAATAGCATAAGTCTTCCTGGCGTTGGATTTCGTCTCGATTATCTGACTTGTGCTATTCGGGTAAGCCACTACTTTGATGATATTTCTTAATGAATCACGTAAGAGAAAACTTGCTACAAAGGACATATACTAGCTACAATTTCAAAAAAGGCTAAGGATGAGCGATCATACATTCTTAAAAGACATCATTCGTTAACGACCCCAAAGAAATTGTTTTTGATTTCAATCAAATTTCAAGATTTAACTCTCTTACATGAACTTTATTTGATGACTGATTTTAGACCTTTGATTCTATTTTGATTTTTATATTGTCAAGGTTTATTAAGTTTCAAGGATCAATTGGTTGTTCAAAAACAAAAATATGTTTTTAAAAGAAAGTTCAAAATAGCAACAGAGCCAAAATTCGTTCGGTATACGAACTTCATAAAACATTGTACGTTATCATTCTCAGACTTTTTGGATTGCTGATATAGCTGTTGATATACGTTGCTATGATAAACAATATCTTATAAGTTTACACAATGACTACTAGTTTTAAGAATTTACAATTAATCAACTGCGACTTGCAAAATCT
Organism: Chironomus riparius; assembly: GCA_917627325.4. Taxonomy (NCBI): domain Eukaryota; kingdom Metazoa; phylum Arthropoda; class Insecta; order Diptera; family Chironomidae; genus Chironomus; species Chironomus riparius. Next base: position 46,603,288 of record OU895877.1, read on the forward strand.
AATCGACTTTCTAGAACCAACAAAAAATTTATCCAAAGCTATAAAATTAAACATTTTGACCACATTTATTGCAATAATCTACATCAGTATTTTGTTGTGTCTATGTCACTTTTTATGTTGACAAAAATTCATTGAACTCAAACAACAGAGAAATTTTTTTTTTGTTGCTGATAAAACAAATGAAGTTTCATGAGTAAGGCTAATTTTCCGATTATGCAGCAAAAATTATTTTTATCACTTCTGGGGACGGTTCATGAGGAGTTGATAAAATATTGTTTACATAAAGCACACTTTTGTATTCAATAAGTAAATAAATTTCTGGACTTCATACACAAAATATGCAAAACAAAAGACCTTCCATGCTTAAAAATGGTCAATGAAAGGGATCATGAAGTAAAAACATGAAATTGATGACTCTTGAACTTTTGCTATGACAATGAGAAGAATATTATATTTCATAAATAAGATTATGATGAAGGCAATATAGTCAATGCTACCAGACAGTTCAATTTGATAAGATGAGAAATATTTTTTTTCATATTCTACAATATATGCCCTTTTTGACACGCTTTTATTCAGCACTGCTTATCTTTATGATGCTTGTATCTATATCTTTAGTACAATATCTAAAATGAAATGTTCAGTTTGCTGCGAGAATTGTCATAAAAGTTCTGTTGTGATTTCAAAAAATTTGTTGTCATTTTTCTGTTTGGGAATTGAGATCTTACTGAGGAATTTTATGTTTTTTTTTTTCATTGCTGATTGTTGAAAATTGGATATTTGGAGCGTTTGAGGATGAATGCAAAGGTTAATTTGAAATTTTATCTTTACTAGTTGAAATTGGAAACAAAAGGTTAAATTAAAAGAAAAGATTTGCATTTCTCGTCTCCACTTTTGTAATTGTGGTTTGATTAATATATACGGATATATAGCAAATGGTTTTAACCAGAGGTCGAAGTCGATGAAGCAAACTCACTTCACTTCACTAAAATTTCAATCGGTTTCAAGTCAGCTCGAGTGAACTCATTTTTTTCGTGTTCACTCGAGTCGACTTTTAACCGAGTTGATTTTTTCATGTTCACTTTAGTCGACTTGAAACCGACTTGAGTTCACTAAGGAAAAAAAATGTAATATACCAAACTGATTTCTGCTAGTGCTTGTGAAGTATATGTGATTACATACAAAATTGCAGAATTTGTCCTTTTTTACTTTTCATAACCATATAGCAAACTTAACGAATTAATTTAAAATATTTTTCAAATTTCCAGTTTATTATACTTCAAGTTTTAAATTTTTTTCATTATTTATGTTTGTACCTTAAAGAAATTTAACTCTATAAATAAAAAAAAAGTGTTATATTTAATGGTGAAATTAAAAACAAGTGAGAAAAAAATAGAATTAACGATTCATTCAGTGCACTCATCAATATATCAATGTTGTCAAACAAATAAATCTGAGGTTAAAATTGATTCATCAAAATTGGAAATATGGTGTGAATTAAAATAAATTTCATTCATAATTGTAGCAGTTCGTAATAAATAATTTCAAATCAGAAAAATAATCTATAGTGTAAAACATTTATAAAATATATGAAATTTAAAAAATATTTTAAATTAATTCGTTTAGTTTGCTATATGGTTATGAGAAGTAAAAAAGGACAAATTCTGCAATTTTGAATGTAATCACATATACTTCACAAGCACTAGCAGAAATCAGTTTGGTATATTACATTTTTTTTTCCTTAGTGAACTCAAGTCGGTTTCAAGTCGACTAAAGTGAACATGAAAAAATCAACTCGGTTAAAAGTCGACTCGAGTGAACACGAAAAAAATGAGTTCACTCGAGCTGACTTGAAACCGATTGAAATTTTAGTGAAGTGAAGTGAAGTGAAACGACTTCACTTCACCAACTTCGACCTCTGGTTTTATTGTAATAAAACGATGTTAATTGTTCGGAGTTCATGAACCGAATGAATATGTGCATGAAAAGCAAATGAAAAGGGGAAAATAACTATTTTACAATAAATATTATATAAATCTCAAATGAACGTTATAAAATAATTATTTTTTATCAAAACTTGAGGATTCAACGAATGAGAATAGAACTGATTTGCATGTTATTTTTTTGGAATTAAACAATGCAATCTTTAAGTTTAAACAACAATTAATAAAACTTTAATATTTTTACCAGAATTATAGCACTTGCAAGTTAACTTATTGAAGAAGTTTCAAACAATTCAATGAGTCGGAAGTATTGCAATTTAATTTCTTTGAAGCACCCATTGCAACAATGTACAGACAAGAGGAACAGAAACAAAAAAACTCAATTAAATTTTCCATAAATTAAAAAGATTCAAAATAAAGTTATCAACACGGCATTTCAGTTGTCAACAATTTAATTTTGGATCCAGTTCAAACCAAATCTTCTGACTATCAGCACGCTACACCTTTGATCTTTGTCAAAAATTACCAGTAAAGTAGACACAAAATTGCATCATTCCAGACAATTAACGAAAAGAACAATCTAGGTATTATTAATTCCAGCTCATTATTCTGTTATAAATTACCTAATAGCTTACTGGAAATTAATTCTCAAAAGATTTCACTTTTAACATGACACTAGACTACAATTCACGCGAGCAGTGCATGCAAATGAAGTTTTGTAATAAGTGAAAGAGCAGCTAAATATTGCAAGTCAATCATTTGCTGCCGTGAGTTCAAGGCAAGGGTAATCTCGTGAATATGAAAATTTCATCTAGAATATCCTGCACATTTAAAATTTTCTGTCAAATCATCAAAATATTAATATTTCACGGGAAGATGGAAGCAAATTTCCGAAAAAAAAATTAAATCACGTTTTTAGAGCACGTTCTATTCACGTCTTCTTCTTATGGACTTTAATCATTTAGTGATTAATTTTAATTCTTCTATAAATACTTTATACGTGCGGTTACTAGCCAACACGATGTTTTCATCTTCTCATCACAAACTTTCCACAGCATAAGCATAACTGACTCATTTTCGATAGTTGAGTAATTATGAAATTAATCTTCAACTATTTTTTGAAAGACAGACGAGTAAGAAGTGAGGAATGTCAAGCAATTATCAATTTAGGTGAAGCGACTTTGATCACGGAATTAAATCTAGAAGTACTTCGGACGTCTGCAATTGTACATTGTAGATGAGAAATAACAAACAAGCGATATTTGTCATGCATGCAAGAAATGATCAACAAACTCTTCTTACTTTCTCAAAACCCGAACTTTTTAATCTCATCACTTAATTCTCATTTTATACTCAGTAATGTCTAGAGAATGCTCCATTTATAAATCACTTAAATGTACTGACATTATCTCATTTCATATTCATTCGTTGCACCGTAAATACAAACTTCTGATTTATTCCCTGGATTATACCGGTGGATCAGTTGCTTCTTTTTATATGTGATAATTTTACTTTTGTTTCTGTTCAGTGACTTGAAAGTAATAACAAATTAATTCAATTAAGTGCTAATTTATAAGAAATAAATAGAAAATTATACAAAAATGAGTTCAGTGCATGTAAAAAGTAACAAAATTGCATTCAAGAATATTTTAGTCAGACATGGGTCATTGGACAAGATTAAATGCTGTGCATATTCAACATTAGGTAAGTGAACATGTGGATTGGTTGTCAATTCATCAGAAAAATGGAATCCTGTCTGTTTTGTCACGTTAATAGGTTTAAGCTTTGGTTTGCTAGTATTTGTCTTTACTTTATGAAGGAATAAGTGAACTGAATGAATTAATGGCATTTTAAGTCGCCTTTGTCAAATATCCAACTCAATCAATTTACTTATGCTCATCATTTGAGTTGAATCCTTTCAGTGCTTATCATTAATTATTTACGTAATATTCTGACATTTTCTGTATTATTAATTTGATGCAGGTAAATTTATTGAGATCAGAACATGTTTTAACAGGAACTTACTAATCGGAATTTCCCAAAAAAAAAATCCTGATCATATCACTATTATTTTGTTGACAGTTCGAAAATATGATGCTATCTTAATCTGAACATGCTCAAATGTTGTTCATAAGATGACTTTTAAATCCTTCTTAAGTCAAGAAGTGGGAACTTTAAGAAAATTGGCACTATTCCGAAAATTTCAATATATGTTCTTTATCCTCCAAGCCTTGCTTGAAGCACAACACTTAAGCCAAATCAGGGTTGTCATATAGGTACCTTTGAAAAGGTGCCTCAACGGAGCATGGTAGCTCTTGCCTTTGTCTAGTCAACACCTAGGTATAGGCAAGCCTAGCTAAAGGCAAAAAAGTGTGTCTAGTCAAAGGTACTGCCTAGCCATAGGCACTACCTAGAAATAGGTGTGCCTAGCCAAAGGCAAAAAAGTGTGCCTAGTCAAAGGCAATACCTAGCTAAAGACAATGCCTTTGTAAGATTAAATCTACTATAGAAATTGCCTTTAACCTTTAGTCTTACTCGTTGAGTTTTTGAACAATAATGCAAAATTTCTTTTGTTTGAACCATTGAAAAACTACAGACCCCCTCCAAATGACTGAAACGCCGAATTTTGATTTATCCAAGGCGACAAAATTTTTGATAACGACAAATTGAATTTTTTAAATTTTTGACGTAGCAAATTATTGGTTTAAAAGAAGATATGATTCACTATTATGCTCAAATAAATTCAAATTAAGGAAAAAAGGTGGCTTAAATTTAAAAAAAAAAACTCAACGAGTAAGACTAAAGGTAAAAGGCAATTTCTATAGTAGATTTAATCTTACAAAGGCAGTGCCTTTGGCTAGGTATTGCCTTTGGCTAGGTATTGCCTTTGGCTAGGTATTGCCTTTGACTAGGCACACTTTTTTGCCTTTGACTAGGCACACCTATTTCTAGGTAATGCATTTGGCTAGGTATTGCCTTTGACTAGGCATGTCTAGGCAAAGGCAAAAATTTCTGCCTATACAAAGGTAATGCCTGAGATAGATTTTTGCCTTTGATAGGAATTCGATAGGTGACAACTCTGAGCCAAATTATTTTCCTATAATATTAAAGTTAACAAAATTCTAAGGACAAACGAACCAGATGGAAAGTCATCAACGAAATAGGAATATTGCTTACTTGTATGACCCTTTTCCGGAATTAAAATGCATAAAAGCACATTTTATAAAATAACCGGTTCATCTGGTTCCAAAAAGTTCTTTCCTAAACGGAAAAAAATGTGATTAAACAGCATAAAATATTGCCACGACAAGCTTAAACCTCAGCGTATTAACCCTTTGATTATTTAAGAAGAAAGTCAATATTAATGAAAAATGCAAGTTCATCAACATTACCAGAAAAAAAAATCCGTTGATATAAAAATTTATCACACTTGTACAGATTGATAATCTTCTGGATTATTCTGTGTAATTGAAGTAATCAGTTACAATAATTGAAATTGAAATCGAAATGATAGCCAGTTTAATCTGGATGATGATTGCAATGTCTACATATTTCAGATGCATAATGTTGATAACCGTGACTTGAGAATCAATTTATTTCTTTCAGAATGAATGTACTGACATAACTTTAAGAACTGATAATCAATATAATCTATTTATTTACAGAGTCCATGTTCGCGAAGAAAGTCGTGCTTATAAATATTTTAGAGGACACAATGAACTCATCAAAAGAGCTCATCCAGAAGCCTGTTAATATTATTATAGTACCCTCGATCCAAATATTCTGTGTTGCTATGTCTATTTTAATAAATTTGATAAGGAATCAAAAGTTTGTCGGGGGATTGTCGTTTGAGGTAAACAAACATTTCATTGGATGCGATAATGCTCCATTTTCAAAATGAATAATAACAAAAAGTTCTTCTTCCTTTCTGTTTATTCCACATTCAGAAGTTGGAGAAATTTATCATTGAATTTAATCAATTGAAGGCACTGCGCCAACGTAATTTGTGCAAAGTTGAGAGACAGACAGAGAATAAAGAGACTGATAAGGTTGAATTAACGACAGAGACAATTCCTTCAAAAATTACTAGGAATGATGATGATGAGATATTTTATGACTGCAACGAGGAAGAGATAACAGATAGAAAGACTGATAGATTTTTAAAAACCGCTTCATATGCAAGCATCGTTTACATTTATGCTCAACTCTCATTACTCGTTTATCTCGCTGGCCTATCAACATTAAAATTAGGAATTCTATTCATGTTCGTGTGCGTTGCAGCTATAGCTTATTTTCTAATAAAGGTGAGTCTTGTATAAACGTTGACTTCTAGTCTGATTGGTAGAATGGCACTTTGGAACTATAAGGTTAAGGTTTGAGGAGAAAACGACATTATGGGAACTTGATAAGAATTAGGTTTGATCCCAGGTCAGGTTTAGTTTGAACAAAGTTCGAGTACGATTTACTGATCTAGTCATTAAGCTCAATTTGTGTGTTGGATGTAGTTTAAAATTCTTTGCTTAAGTTCACACTTATTTTGCTGGCTTTGCGTAAACAGAATGTCATGAACAACTAGATTCTTAGAGAATATTGCTCAAAAAAATTTTGATAAGTTCCTGTCAGCCACATTCCGGTGTAATTTAAGTGTTAATGTTACGATTCTACGATAATATAAAGTCCTTAAGGATACAGTACAAAAGGAATCGGAGGTAGAAAGACTAGGTCACTGCGTAGTAGAATAGAAGTTTTAATGGTTAGATTAGTAGCATGCTGTTTAATTATTGCGATTGAATTATAATGAAATGCTAAGCAAACACTCATAAAAACATCAAATGTACATCATGCTTTACTTTTAATCCACACACAAGCCAAAATGTCCTCAATTTTCCTCAAAAAAAAAAAATATTTCTATATGGATTAATAACTTAATTTGGGTTTTAATGAATGAGCATTGAAATTCATTTGGAGGGGCTTGTTAATTTGAATAATGCCTTTATACACAATAATTTTACGTGATCTATGGAACTTCTGTTTTTATATATTTTGTGTATTAAACAAAAAGCTTAACTCAAAAATAAAAGGGAAAAGAAGAAGAATGGACGAGAAATATTAAAAAATGAACGAGCACTACGACAGTATACTGAATAATTATATTTTAATTAATTAAAATATTATTCCATGCTACTATAGATTTTTTTTATGAAAGCTCTTTCGAGTTAACACTCATAAGTTCGTTGAATACAATACAGTAAAGCAAGAAAATTACTATGCAGCAAAAATACAGCAAATATGAATTGTTGTCCCTGTTTCTATCCATTGTGTAAAGAATTAGGAAAGGTGTCGTTTGAAATTGGGTAAAAAACCATAAGAAATGGAAATTTTATTCAATGCCCTAACATTATTTTTTTTGCATGTGGGCCTCGACGATTTTTTTATGATTATTACTCAACGGAAAAATTAAATTTGAAATTCACTAACACTGTCTTACAAAACATCAAAAATTAAATTCTCAAATATCTTAATTATTCAATCATTATTTCCAAATATTAGATGCTGGGTTATAAGTCCAGAAACTATAAGTCCAGAGATTATAAGTCCAGAAAATCAAAGTCAATAAAGGTTTATAAGTCCAGATACAAATTGCACTGGACTTAAAAACCTCACGTGCAGTTTTTAAGTCCAGGGGCAAATGCAGCTGGAATTATAAACTGCACGAGAGGTTTTTAAGTCCAGGTACATATTACATCTGGACTTATAAATAGGGTGACCATCTGCGTAGTTTTACAACGGACAGTCCTGTATTTCAAAACCCTGTCCTGTATAAATTTGAAAACTTTGTTCCAGGTCCTGTATTTTTTTCACGAAAATTTCCGTTAATTTTCGAATTTTACTCTAAGTCCTGTATTTTTCGAAAAAATTTACCAAAAGTCCTGTATTTTTATGAAAATTAGATGGTAACCCTACTTATAAACCTCACGCGTGGTTTATAATTCCAGAAAATTTATAAATTTTACTTATAAACTTCTAGTGCGATTATAAGTCCAGATTCATTTTTCTGGACCTATAATCCTTGAAAATTATTATTGCATTTGACAATAGGCGATTCCAGTAGGGTAAATTGCAAAAATTTTGACATCAAATGAATTTTTTGTCGAAATTTTTCATTAAACCTTACAAGCTTTTCAGTTTATCTGATGTAATTTTTTATTTCCTAATTATTAAGATATTTGAATTCTTCGGCCCGTTGCTTTGTGACAAAATAGAATTTCGTAAAAGTTTCAACAGGGTAATCAAAAATTTCATATAGTTGCATATCAAATCCTCATATTTGCAGCATTAAATGTACACTTAATGATAGATTAAGATCTGTTTAGGAATGTAAATGCTCCAAACTCCAGTAATAAAGCTTAATTATCGAGATAAATCGATTCTCCGAACGTCAATTTTCTGTCAAAAAGGAACGCAAGAGCTTAAATTTTCCTAATCCGTTAAGAAATTACAAAAAAATTTTGATAGAAAATACTGTAATTCTGAACTTTCAAGCTACACTTTTGACAAATTTCATCATTTATAATAAAAGTAAATTATTATTGATGGAAAATATAAAAATTTTGATTCAAGCAGAATTCTGATAATTCTAAAATCTACTTTTTTAAAAAATGTATATCAAGAATGAAATTTTTTAAAGGTTTCATTAAAAAAAACTTTATTTATAGTTTATATTTAAAATGAGTGTGTTGCATAGGATAGACAGAATAATTCTGCAGAATTCTGCTCAACAGTTGTGCAATAATTCTGCAGAATTATTCTGATAAATTCTGCAGAATAATTCTGAAGATTATTTCTGATGAATCTTCAACAGTATAGAATTTTTTTTTCAGAATTTAATTTCCAAATTCTGCATAATCACTCAGTTTTTAATCCATATGTTGCTTTTACAATTACATTTACACGTTGAAGAAAAGTACGATAACGTAATTCATCAAAACTTTTAATTATGCAGAATTTGGAAATTAAATTCTGAAAAAAAAAATTCTATACTGTTGAAGATTCATCAGAAATAATCTTCAGATTTATTCTGCAGAATTTATCAGAATAATTCTGCAGACTTATTGCGCAACTGTTGAGCAGAATTCTGCAGAATTATTCTGTCTATCCTATGTAACACACTCATTTTAAATATAAATTATGAATAAAGTTTTTTTTTAATAAAACCTTTAAAAAATTTCATTCTTGATATACATTATTTTTAAAAAAGGAGATTTTAAAATTATCAGAATTCTGACAAAAAAATTCTGCTTGAATCAGAATTCTTCAAAATTTATTTTGGTAAAAGGAAAAAAATTGTCATCAGAATCATCAGAATAAGCTTTCAGAATTCTGGAGAGTTCTGGAAATTCTGTTTTAATATTCTGCTAGAATAATTGATCAGAATTTTTTACCAGAATTCTGTAGAATTATTTTCCCGGTCTATGCAACACTCCCCAAACGATCTCGCTTTTTCTTATGACACTATCCGTTCATTCTATCATTTTCTATGATTCTGCATACTTAAATTGTCTTGAAAGACACCCAATTAACAGAAAAATGAATAATTTTATTGCAACTAATGTAATATACCAACGCTTAAGGCAAATCCGTGAAAAATGATATTAAAAAATCAAGTTTACTATAATTTCTTTGATTAGAATGTTGTTTATAAAATTAAAATTTGGTTAATAAATTTTTTTTAAAAAAAACATTATAGAATGTTTGTTAAGCTTTAAATCTCAACCATATGCTAAGCGAAGCTTATCTGACTTGCCACGTTATATAAAATAAAATTTTAATTTTAAAAAATAATTTTTTAAAACGTATTAGGAAAATAAAAGCTGAAGTTTTTCAGAGATGTAAATTTACATCAGAAAAATTGATTTATCTTCTAAAACTTCCTTAAAATTCAATTTAAGCAATGATTTGGAAGATAAAACGTTTAATTTATTATAATGATTTTAATGAAATACAACAGCTGAAAAGGATATATAAGGTACTTTAAAGGAAAAAAAAAATCAGAAAAGTTCATTTGTAGAATTGCTTTAAAGGAAAAAATTGAAATAGTTTCAAAAATAATTTTCAAGGATTATAAGTCCAGAAAAATGTATCTGGACTTATAATCGCACTAGAAGTTTATTAGTAAAATTTAAAAAATTTTCTGGAATTATAAACCACACGTGAGGTTTATAAGTCCAGATATAATATGTACCTGGACTTAAAAACCTCTCATGCAGTTTATAATTCCAGCTGTATTTGTACCTGGACTTATTAACTGCACGTGAGGTTTTTAAGTCCAGGTGCAATTTGTATCTGGACTTATAAACCTTTATTAACTTTGATTTTCTGGACTTATAATTTTCTGTGCTCGGTTTTTGTATCTGGACTTCTAATCTCTGGACTTATAACCCAGCATCCAAATATTATGATATGATTACGAAAAGTAGACGATACATTAGCTTTTCTGTCTATTTTAAGAGCTTTACCATTATTATTGGGTGAAATTTTCATGACTTTTGAAATTTCATTTCAATTTTTGTTTGTAAACAAACAACTCACTACAAAAAAAATTCAAAAAATTTAAAACCGTTAAAATTTTTTAAACTTAATTTTGTTCATTTAAGTATGTTTCGGGGACAAGTTTTTACTTTTTTTGAAGCCAATCAAAAGAAAATAAAATTTCGGATCTAAAAAAATACATTTGAAGATATATCAATGAAAACTGACAAAGTTATGGGAAAATTCCCAAAAATTATTCGTGAGTGACGCTTAGTTAAAGTGATTTTCTGACATAACTGCTTAACTTTAGGAAGTGAGTTGTATGTCAAAAGATAGAAATTGTTTCCTACAAGATAAAATAACTTTGAAATTTGTCACTTTTGTGGTTTTGGAGATATTTAAGATTTAAAGCGTCACTCACGAATAATTTTTTTTTTTGTCGGGGCCCATGTAAATTTATAAAATCGCTTTTTCCTCACTCGTCGGTTATCTGAATATATTTTTAACCTTAAACCATAATACGGGCGAGGTAAGAAGATTTTTTGGGGATAATGACTGCTGGAATTAAAATTCATTTATACCACTGAAATGCGTTTAATTGCAAATTTTTGTTTGTTTCTAGAAGTTAATTTAATTTGAATTAATTTACGGTTCCTACAAATTGGGGAACATGAGGTGAGCTCATTACTTGAAAATGATTATTACGTTGCTGATAGTTTTGTTTGTGATAAAATTTTGAATTAAATTTTGGCAAAATTCTATTGAAAATGTTGGAAAATCAATTTATATCAAACATGTTAAGTCAGCATTCAGTATGAATTTCGGAAACGAAACTATGAAAAGACAAATCTGTCACTTCAAGAGACATATCTCTATGATCGGAATTTTTGACAGGAAAAAAAGGTAATTTTTGATGCAGAACGTGTGTTTGATTCTTATCATCGAGTGTCATTGCATAGAATGTAGAAATGGAACTTCGACATTTGAGTCATAATCGATATTAAATCTTGTAATTGAAAATTGTGGGAAGCTTTGTCTTATTGACAACAATATATAATGGTTGAGAGGTTGGTTTTTGGAGGGAGTTGGATCTATGTGGATTTTATTACTTACTTCTTTGGCTGGGGTGAACTTGGGCCCATTGCCGCGATTAGAGATCGTCTGAAGGCATCTTTATCCTTAGAAACCTTCTGTCAGTTCAAGATATTAAGGACTCTAGCATCCTTTTCAACACATCCAATCTACGAGTTCTTCGGTCTTCCTCGTGATTACTTGCCATCCATAAAGTTTGGTACTGCCACTTATAATACTGGAGTATCTTGTGAGCGTCTGAACATATGTCCAGCCGATATCAAGCGATTTACATGGAGAACTGTAGCAATATCAGCTTCCTGAAATAAATATTTTCAACTTAAATAAGTATTTTAATATCAATAATTCACAGCGCCTTACAAAAGAACTAACGTACCCCAAAATGATCAAACTACAAGCTCGAAATCAAGCAGCAGATATTGATAACGAAAAATTCCATACTTTGTATCACCCATTCAACAGCAATATATTCCAAAAGAGCAAAAGTAATCATAAGCTTGCTGCGATTTAAAGTAATGAAAATATTGCGAAAAATTTAATTTTGTACACGACTCACAGATAAATTTAAATAAATACACAGTTTAAAAAGTCAGCAAATGTAAAGCTTAAATAAAATTTATGCAAAAATAATTCTGCAGAGAATAATATTCAACATTATAAAAATTAAAGTTTCCAAGTATTAAACTTGACATCGTGTGTAAATGCCTCATTTTCTATACAAACTTGGAAATATTAATTTAAATTGCTTTCTAGCGAAAATTTTTCATGCATGATTTACATTTTCTACTCTACTCATTATGCAGACAGAGACGAGAAATTAACCTGCAAAGTGCCATTAAGAGATTATTATTATTATTATTGACTAATACGTGATTCTATTAGGTCACCATTTAATCCTCATTATCTTTTCATTACAGATGTCATTTATGAAAAAATCACAATCGTCAAGGAGATGCAGTCGAAGACTAAAGGCAGTGAAGCAGAAATTATTTGGCAAGGCATTAACCTTTAGTCCAATTACATGCGTTCTTCCACAAATAAAGTTCAGCACATGTGCTGGAAAATTCCCAAATGAGAAGCAAAAATCATTGTGAATGTTAATTCCAAATTCTTTTTGTTTTAATGTTCTTCCCTTAATTATAATTTTTACTATGTTATTCATAAGATATGACAAAATATATTTTTTATTACAATAGGAATTAAACATTGAATATTCATGCTCAAATTTATGAATTAATGATATCGACACGATAACTTGACTTAATGAATTTAACGATTGCAGGAGGAAGTTCATTATTTACATAAGCAACATAATTATGAGCACATTATTGATAGTGACTTTTAAGATTAATTTTGTCATCTTTATTTATTATGAACTCAACATGATCCTACTTATTATTATTATTATTTTTATTTTTTAAGGGTTGATTTGATTGAGGTTAATTAGATGGAAATCAAGCTTGTTTCGGACGAGCGTATTACAATTTTTTGAAGCTGTAAACATTTTTTTTTCGCTGAACATGACAAATAGCCTCCTAAATGCTTACCCTATTAGATAAGCTTTCAGAAATATTAAAAAATTTATTGAGCACAGAAAATTTTAATTAATTATGACTAGAATGACCATCAATCTTTTAAATACTGCAGAGTTCTATTTGTAGATTAAAAGTTGTGATTTACTGTCACGATTCAATTTAATTTGATTTTTTTTAAATGTAAATTTTTAAGGAATTAATCATGCAATCAAGGATGGTTAAAAGTGGCTTAGATCTTTCATTGCTTTTGTAAATGTTAAGGTGAATCGTAAGCAAAGAACACCGTTTATTTTCACAAAAGTGCGATTTATTTTCTGAGTCGCACACTGTTTCGAACCTTAATGACTACATTGTATCACTCGGGCTTGAGATTCTCGAAAGTCTTTTTTCTTTGAATTTTTGAACCGTAACAATCAGTAAGGATATAAAATTTCTTCCTTTTTATCTCCAAAGTATTATGGATACATTGTTTTAATGATAAAAAAATTCTAGACTCCAACTTCCTCTAAAGTCAACGATCCTGATTCTGTGCCCTTGTTTGTTCTATGCTCAAAAGAGATCCTTATTAAAAAGTATGTATGCTGTTGGAATCCAGTTGGAACTATCAATACAAGAGTTGGTAAAATTAGCAATAGAATGAAATAAAATTGACATCAAACAATGACGTTTTATAAAACCAGTTTTGAGTAGAATCGACCCCTATTTCTAAAATTGTATAAATCTGTAATCTGCCAATTACGACTGATCCTCATTCTTATTGTTCAATTGATGTTCTACACTTAGGGGTTGTAAACTCTTTATTGTATGTTTTTATCTCAATATAATCAGGATGTGTACCAAATTAGAATGAGAATCAACCTATGATTAAACTTAAATGCATAATATTAAAATTTCACGAGTTATCAGAAAAAAAGAATGCACGACTATGCCTTCAATTACCTAGAACCGGAACAATCTACATACTATAATTTACAACTAATTAATCTCAACATTTGAAAACCTTAAAAATTTTAAATGCAAAAAAGATGAAATCAATGCAATAATAAACAAAATGTAAAGAGATAAAAAACGAAGCTGAAATGTTTTAATTACTTTAATTTTTTCATAACATTTCCATATCTCAAAGTCATTGGTCATGATCATGCAAAAGCAAGCAAAGCCGAACTCATATTCACATGAGTGTACTCAGCACAAAAGAAAAAGAAAATCGACACAAATTAGCTTAATTTAAAGTATTTGTTAGTAAATTGCGTCACTATTTTATATTTATGAGCATTAAGCATCTCAATGAGAATCGGAGATATATCACAGAATTATTTTTAAAGGTGAAATGAGATGAAACAGAGAAAGATTTTTCAATATTTTTCGTTTTGCGGCTAGCTGAGCCAATAAATTTATGAAAATTTTTTTATTCCTTCTTCTCTCCCTATTTTTTTTCTACGTACTCACTCATGTCCCTCCTGTGATGTTATTTATGTACGAAACGTGAAAATAATAACAGCTGAGAGTCGATGAATGGATAGCACTGGGTTGCGTACTATGTTCAGTAATAGTTATTTTTTAGTTTCTGTATGAACTGTAAGACGATCGGATCTTTTTTTTTGCAGATGATACCGTAAATTGTCTGAATTTCAATTATTTTATAGTCGGTAAAAAATAAAAAAATTGTGTAAGAAAGTGAATTCCTAATTTTTGGTGTGAATGACTTGTGCTGTTTTATTTGGTATGAAAAATGTATTTAAGGCATTAGAGTTTTATGGCATTTCATTTGGTTTTAATGACGCTAATGCAGGAGTGACCAACTTCAATCTTAGAAACAGAAGTTTTAAAACATTGTGGACCTCGTGTATTTTACGTTTTGAGTTTTTGGTGACGCAGGAATGCATTACAAACCATAGTTTAAGAGTCATGGCTAGAAAAAGATACTTCTGAAGTATAGCTAATGTAAAGTTGGATTAAAGTGCCAATTCGCGAATGGCACAAGCCGGTTAATGTCTAGCATGGATTTAAATCGAAGCGAGTACTATGCTAGAGTCATGCCGGCATGACATCATGTTTTTTTTGGCTTAACTGACTTATGCAACTCGAATCGATTCCAAATAAGCACTAGACCGATCACATTTCTGGTTATTTGAGCCCGAGGGTTAAGTTTGGTCTAGGGTGATATAAAAATAATTCAGGTGTGCCACAAAATTATCAAAAAGTTTGTCCTCTAAGAATAAGATGTGCAGCATAAGAAAACATTAATACAAAAATATGCCGCGAATAGAATATAAAAGTTTGGCGCTAAAAGAATTAAGTGTCATAAAGTCCTCATTAAAGACTAATGAAAAGTGTGATAATTAATGATCATAGAGACGACATAATATGATAATGATGCACAGTTAGCTACACATAATCATCTAGAATAATAATATTTTCTTTTGAGAAGAAAAAAAATAAAAGATTTGTATCCAAACATACATAAAGTAATCAACAGCAACATAAAAGAAGAAAAAAAAAGAGCAAAGAGAAAGTGTTAGAAAAGCATTAAAGAACTCTCTCCAGAATTGAGCATAAAAAGAGCAAGTGAGAGAGAAATTGAGAATAATACAAGTCGCAATCGATAGTTCCGAATAAACAAGAAATTTTCCATCTTTTCCGTGCACATTTTCACAACTTCGAAGAAATTTTCTTTCAGTCTGCTTTTCGCCATCAAGCGGTTGAGTGTGAAAGAAAAATAGAAAAAAATACACTTAATAGAAAAGAAAAGGAAAAAAAAGAAAATAAGGAAAATATAGACCATGAGAGATAAAGAACTGCAGTAAATCTATTTTACTGCATTATGTTTTTAAAGGACAAAATAAAACTGGAAAAAATGAAATAAATAAACATGCACAAGCAGGATTAAACATTTTATTGGTTAAAGAAATTTTCGTGTGAATTTTATGTGTTATGTTTGTATTCATATAATATTTAAGCTCGTTAAAAAGTGCTATTTTCATTAAAGAAAAAAAAAATTCTAGTCTAAGGAAAAAGAAAAGAAAAATAATAAAATAAAATAAAAAGAAAAGCTTTTAAAAGTTATTATAGTCCTCTCCGATTTTTAAGCATACATATTATAATAATATCGATAAAATGAAATTTATTAGTGATGCCTTAGAATAAAAATTTTTATCAAATAAAATAAAAATTCGGCTTATTTTAGTGAGAATCGCTGTGTATTGATCATCAACCTAATAATTGTTATACATGCAAAAAAATGTAATAATCTATAAATTTTTATGTATTTTGTATTATAATTTCAATTATTTTTGGATTAATTCAACATAGCATGATTTTAAATACACACGTACAAAAAAATAATAATAAAGAACTAAAAATTATTCCGAATGAGACACATAGCATTTATAAACAGGCATAAAAATGCAATAAGCAATTTGTGTGGTAAATTTGTATATATACATTTATTGCATTTCCACCAACTATTAGTTGTGTGTATTTTTTTTTGTTTTGTTCTACCGCGTTGGGCTTTGTAGGCTTTCCGGATCGGAAGAGAAACAATAGTGAGAGAAGGAAAAATCTTTTTATTTTTTTGGCGGTTGTTATTATTGGACTAATAAAACTTAATGTTTACACATAAAATAGCTCCTCGCGTAGCAAAAGAATTAAAGAAACGTTAAGAAGGAAATAATGAAAAATTTATAAGTGCAAAAATTCCTTTGTCACACGTGGATCATTATTGCGCATTTTTATTGGCACCAACGGTAAATTTGTTATGAGGTTTTCTTCGAAATATCTTACGTCTTAGTATTTTTGACCTTTTTTTCTGTTTTGAGAATCCTTTTTTTGTTGTTATGACAATAATTGAAGAGGGGTTCCCAAGATGTGATATGTTTAAGGCATGGACTTCTATCTAGTCTAAAGCAAAACATATAATATTTACCCTAATACCAGAAAATGTGATATTAGCAAAAATGTTAAATAGCTGCACCCCAAAATATCCTTAAATTTGTCTTGATCATAATAATAATGTGCTAGGGTTACAGCCAAGTGATGTGCTACTACACGTTGCGACGAGCTGAAGGCACTGCGATCCTGATCGTTGATAGAATCTATTGTACCTTCTTGATCATTCAAGAACCCTAATTGGTATTTGAATCAGAATGTTAAGTAATACAAATTTCCTCGACAATTATAATTTTTATCGATTTGTCATGTTTTGACTACAATTATTGCGTCAAAAATCATTCATTGCGTCACAATTGATGATCCTTAAAAATCATGTCATTGAAGAATATCAAAAGCTGCAAGTCAAATTTCAAAACTTTTAAAAAATCATATTCAAGATAAACGAATAGCTTCAAACAAGCAATTCCAAAAGTTTTCAAAAAAAGTCCTTCAAAAACTGCAGTTATTTGATAATAGAACCCCTTCTAAACCAAAAGTTCAACCCCCATTAAAACACTTGACATTAAATAAAAATCCCAAAACAATCTGGAACAATTTTCACTATTCACATGCAAATTCTTCTATTCTCCTTTTCCTATTGTTCTAAGAAAATCACAAACTACAATTAATGACAATGCGATACTCTAAAAAC
Organism: Chironomus riparius; assembly: GCA_917627325.4. Taxonomy (NCBI): domain Eukaryota; kingdom Metazoa; phylum Arthropoda; class Insecta; order Diptera; family Chironomidae; genus Chironomus; species Chironomus riparius. Next base: position 46,620,969 of record OU895877.1, read on the forward strand.
GAATTGGACCTCGGAGAACCCATTTTCCATTCAATTTTACGCTCAACTCACCATTTCACATCATAAAGCCAAAAAAAAGAAAACATTACGTGAGTACTTTCATGAAAGCCTTGAATATTCCTTCGGTCTTTTTTTTATATAAAATAAAATAAATAAAAAAATATAAAAAGCTTTCATGTTTTGCAGTCAGACGGGGGCAAAGAATAAAGTGCATTAAACATACCGCATTGTTGTTTAGAAAGTGCGCAAGAAAATATCGCAATAGAAATATAAAATATATGTAAGGACAATGTAAAGTAACAATGATTTCGTGATAAATGACGAGTGCGTGTGTGTGTTACATGGTCCAATAATAAAAACAACAGCAATAATAACAATATTCGCGTATAAAAATAATAATAATGATAATCACATGTGTAATGTACAAACTAAAAGTGTATTTGTGTAGCTGTGTACTTGCGATAATGTGAAAATCGAAAAAATGAGAAGGAATTTTTTTTTTCGCATGTGTCAAGTCAAGAAAATCTATGTGTATCAATAAGCAGAGCTGCAGGGTTGTTATTCTAGTGGTTTGTGATTATTCATAGGTTGAATCAGGGTCTTTTAATATTAAAACGCATGGAACTAGTGACACATTAGTGACAGGTGACAACATATAGACAAGATTTTATTTTAATCCTTTTTAACTGGAACTAATCTAAACTATTCTGTGGGGTTGCTAAGTTTCCAAAAAAAATAAGATTTACATCCCCATAATCCACTTCCAATTTCAACTTAATCATTAAATTACATAATTCTTTTAGTTGAAAGCATAACTGATCTTTTTCTTGTTCTTAAATAAACACCTTTTGCTTTTAATTTTAAAAAACCCAGACGTGAGCTTGTTACACAACAATTGTGATCAATGGCCTTCTAGCACCTGAAGCTGGTTATATCACTAGCAAAATAGCAATATTAAGAGTAGTACTGTCACTGTTTGCAGTTTCTTTCTAAGTGTTCACAAATTATGTCATCTACAAAATCAGACCTAAAGACTGTAATATCCCTATTAGCACACAAATGTCTCCCTTAATGCTGAGAAGCAGGTCAATTCTGATAATTCTGATTTGTTTTGCATACTAGTTCGAACTCTTTGAAGGATAGGAATTAAGTTATCTAAGCCTGTGATTCACCAAAGACGGAGACGATTGAAGCTTTCGATTTATGTTTGCATATGATCAATTACTTCATACAAACTTCTACAGCAGTTCTTATAAAATTTATATGATATTAAACTTTGATTCCACAAAAAATCAACCCTGCAACGTTGCTTCACTCATGAACATTTTTTTTTTATTATTATTCTATCTTCGTTATGACAAAGCCGAAAGGAATGTGTATAAGGAGAACGACTAAGTGACTATGTTAAATCGATTAGCGATACAAAAAAGAAAATCTTTCATTTTTTACTCTCTCTCTCTCTTTCTTTTTCTTCATTCCCCATGATTAAATTGTATATCACATTGCCAAAAAAATTACTAAAACCTCTTCCCCTTCCCCAATCCGTGTCGACATCGCAATTTTTATTTAAAAACGATTTTTATTTCACTACCCAAAGAACGAGTTTATTTCCACATTTAACTTCATAATGCTCAATAAAATTTTCTTTTTTTTTTTGAAAGTGAGAGAGCGCGAGATAGAAATTGAAAAAGAATGGTGCGATATCCGTTCTTCTGTGCCTGTTATTGATCCAGTATATATACACTCTTTTTTGGCCACAAAAATTGCCGAAAAAGAAATGAAATGAAAAAAACTTACCGAATGCTTAAAAATGCGTGCCAACTTATTAAATTAAGTAGAAGCTAAAAACAACATCAAAACGAATATCTTTTTCTGCTGACTGCTTTTTTGGCGGGGAAGTTATGCAGTGGATGAATAAAAAAAAAGTTGAGAGACATAAGAGGGGTGGAGATTTGAGAATGCACGGAAGAAATATTTTTTATTTTCATACAGAAAACATAAATAAATATGAATGTATGAACGATTATAAAACAGAAAGGAACAACAGAAAGCTTTCGTCGTTATGATATATTCACACAACTATCAAGAAATCAATTTTCAAGAATTTTTTTTTGGCAACACTTTTCGTTCTTGCTGTCGCTTCTACTACGGTTCCTTGTACATTATTTATCTTAACACTGCATTAAGCTCAGACATTTGTACGCAATATTCATGACTTGGACTTTTTAGGGCTATAAATTCCTTGCTTCGTGCTTCGTTCTTTGAACTTACTGATTCTTATAATTTGTAGTTGATAAAGTTTCTATTTGCTAGTGCCAAAAATTTTTTTGGGCTCAGTTTGAGACTAGACGTGAGCTCTTCCTTCTTTTCTTTAATTAATGAGATGTGGATGTCCTTTGCCATTGGCTACTTTATTGTTTTCCTGACGCATTACTGTAATTTGTTGTGGACAAAAGAGTTCTTGGCACTGAAATTACACAACCAGGATTCTTGGAATCTCTTTTAACATCCGGTAGTTATTTCAAGTCTAGGATCTAGAATGTTATGCAATTATCCCAAAAATAAACAAATTTTCCCTCCAATTTCCACAACTTCCGAGTTATTTCCTCATATCCTGCTCTTAATTTGAAATGAATACTCGTATGGAAATAAATAAATTTTCAAAAATATGTAGCACCTTATAATCAAATAAATTTATTAAGTTTTGGAATTTAATACAGGCACAGAGTCTCTGGATATCAATGAATCTAAAAAATATTTTCAACTTTCCTTCCATAACCTTACAACCCAATAATTTTAGTTCTGAAAATTCCTTTATGCCATGCTCTGATATAAAGTTTTCATTTTGCACTCAGCAAGTAAAGGAGACAACATAGGAAGTGGATGAAAAAAAATTTGGCATTGACTTTAGAGCAAGCAAAAATATAAAAATGAAAATCTCGAAGGGATATAAAAAATACTTATCCGGCTTGCCTACCACTGCTATACATATGGATGTCCTTTTATTATTCATGATGCTGTCACTTCCTCATTGCCATACTAATGTCCATCGACTGATGATTTTTCCACTTAAATAATAATGCCTTAAAAATAAATGAGGGCTGTTTCCAATCCATTTTTTTTAATAAGGAACATAATTTGATGAGTTATGTTCCGCAAACTGCTGCTTAACATCTGCATACCAATGCATTGGCTATATCCTCATCATAAAAGTTCTCATTTTTGAATACCTTCTACATGCCAATGACGGTCTTATCCAATAAAAAAAAAGTACACACAAAAACCGGTATTTCCATATTTTTTTCCTTTTTCTTCTTCGTCTTCCTCTATTCCGAGATTCACAACATCATGACACACACCGATGGATTTTGTTGTGTATGTATATAGAAAAGAAAAAAACAGCAGTAGCAATATGTAGTTATCAATGAGGACGGAATGGATGGGGTAGAATTTTTTTTGTGCCTTATAACTATGAGGAAAGGAATTTCTCGTCCGTGTTTCTGCTTCTGTTTCTGAACAGTTATTTCACATGAAATTTATGCTTTATTTCGCATAAAACAACATGAGAAGAATAATAAGAAAGAAATATGAAGAAAAATAAATAAGAATTATGAAAATCAGCTGTTCTTCTTGCGGCTTACGTATTTGCATAACGACTCAAACAACGACAATGTTCACAATAAATATTTTCAGATTCGTTTGGTTGTAAAAAAATAATATTACGCAATTAACTACAATTATAGTGTGAATTGGAAGCTAGTAATTTTTATTTTGTATTTCCCCTTTAAAAAAATCTTTATTTTATTTTGCCTGTAATTAATGAAAATATGTAAGACGGAGACACTACAAGTTTATTTTCAAGAACATCATCAATTTTCATTCGGTGATGAAAAAACGTAAAATAAATAGAGAGAGAGCACAACTATTACATATGACCGTGATACGTGGAATAGACATGAATTTTCTCTTACTTACTTATACCAACTTATACAAACGATTTGATATTAAGCACCAGTGACGGAGTCAGATACAAAAATTCATAAGGGGGGGGGGGGGGGGGGTCTAAATCTGATCCTATCCATTTAATTTTGGAATATTAGATTGATAAATAAGTTTGACAAAAATTTAAAATTAGGATTTCGGACCCTCTTGACTTCCTTAGCTCCACCCCAAGCGGATAAATCGAAAACCATGCAAAACATTCGTTTAAATTTTCAAAAATAAATTTTTGTCGCAGTTATTGACATCATCAGTGTTTTTTTTTCAAGCGCAGAAAGGTCGACTCACTCACTTATTCCTGAGTATACAAGCGACGGCTATTAATAATATTCCACTTTCCTGCATTTTCGAGCCATTGAATTGCGAAGACTTTTCACTTTTCACACAGCATTATTTTTTTCGTCATATTTACGCGTGTTATTTCATACAATTTATTTGATTGACTTTATGACGACAGATTAAATGAGTATTTACTTGTGCTTGGCTGATTCATTAAGGACAGTTCTAAAAATATGGCGAGAGAATTGATAATAAATTCTTGGGTATTTTATGATTTGGAAGTAATGCTTTGTGGGGGGTTTATTGACTTGTCTTTATTGTCTATGTAATTTTTACATCTGTGGGAACTGATTCAGTAGATGATGTAATGGCAATGAACTATAATATTTGATTGTAGATCTCAAAGGGTTTGGGACACATGAATGTCGATGGTCTGAAAATAGTCAACAACTTTGTTTGTTTTATGAACTCGCTTGGGACATGTTTAAGTGTTGTTCATACAGTGGCTGAATAATTGGAACCAAAAGATTGTTTTTTTTGTACATTTTAGTCAAGCTGCTTTAGCTTGGTTTTAAGCATGATATCTGCCGTCCATTGAATGACCAACATTTGAATGTATGTCTGTCGGGTAAACTACTTTGTTGTGTAAATAAGTCAGGAACAACACAATTAAAGAGTTTTATATTATTGTTAAGTCTAACACGCATTTAAACTTTTTACATAAATTTTCGTCAATTTATTAACGATTATTTCAGAAACAATGTAGCTGTATCTTTGTTTTGAGTAATAAATTAAAGAGGCAAAATTTATCTCGTAGAGTTTGTATTTATGTACAATTTTATTAGCACTAGGCAGTTCAAGCTTTTGTGATCTCCTAAATAATGAAGTTAAATGCTAAAGTTCGAGCTAGGCGATGTATGTTCAGACTTCATGCAATGAATACAATTGTATATTTTTGGCATTCTACTGTTTTGGTTCTGATAGGATTTTGCAGTAGAGTGTGGTATAGTGTCTTATGCAGTAGAGATGTCAATCAAGGTTGAGTTTTGTTAAAATTATCAGTTTTCTAGCTCAGAGGCAGGTTTATTCCTGTTAGACTTTATTTATTTATTTTATATCTCCGTATATGTCCAGTTCTAGATGTTTTAAATGATTGATGTTTGACTAGCAATCCTTGAGCCTAGTTAGGATCTCACAAATTAAGTTCTAATATCTTTCTAATTTCTACATCTAAATTAAGGAGAATTTCATCAAACCAGCACCACACTGGACCCCTAGATAGATTATTCACCTCTTTGGTTTAATGTGCCTAACGTGATACTTTTTCAGCAAAATATCTTAAAGCCCTTAAAACAATGATTGATGATTCTTGAATTTTTTTTTGCATGAGTTCACAGAACAAGAGATTCGTGACGTGAATTTCAACCACCTAGCAAATAAAAAATTCGTTTAAAGAAAAATTGGCTACAAATTTTAAATGATCTGACATTGAGGCTTTCCCACGGAATAAGGAAAGGTCACTCTACGAGAGAAAAAGAAAATTTATTATAAATGTAATCGACCGAGAGCAGAGGAAATAATAAAGATGTACATGCACTTGTATTCTGCTCAAAATGAAGAAATTTACGTGAAAATCCTTTCTCAGAACAATCAAAGAAAAAATTCTTGCTAAGATTAATTGATAATGACACTAATAATCCCAATGAGTACTGGGGGTCCTCGATTTGAGTAGGTGTTTTGTTCCAGAAAAATCCTATTCAAATCGAATCTACTCAAAGGGGCCGTACACTTATGACGTCACAAAAATTCTATAGAAAAAAATTTCCATTGTTTGAACTGGCATAAAATCCTAGACCCCCTCCCCCCTAAATGTCGAACGTCATAAGTGAACGGCCCCAAATCGAATTATTTACTTTTCGTATGAAAAATGTCCGTTACAAATTTTTTTTTAAATTTTCTATTCATTAATTTTCGTTACACAAATCGAATCTATTCAAATCGAATCTACTCACACCGAGGACCCATAGTATCTAGAAATAAAGTTAATTATGTTTCTAATATTTGAACAGGTTCTTTTTGCCGAAAAATACAGAAATTTGCTGATTAAGCAAGATAAAAATTAGCTTTTTCTATCCGTTTGCGGTGACTTATTTACTCTTCACATTATTTTTTTTTTCAAGGGGAACACAGCATGATGAAAATATTTTTTATTGGAAATTTTTATCATTTCTTAATAAAATACTGCCAAAATTTAAAATGAATTTGATGAAAAGTTGGCAAAAATTTTTTCATCAAGTTGTTATCCCCTTATATTCTCATTTCATATAGGTGAATTTTTCTTTTATTTCTTCTTCTCGTTTGACTAGCCGATGACAACGTACAGAATACGTATCGACTAAAAAGAAAAAAAAAATTCATGTAGTTCCTCTCTCATTCTTGATAAACGACACAAAAATTATTTTACTCAATCTTGTTTGTTTTAAATATCAATCCGTATGAGAACATTCTCTTAAATAAGCAGAAACATAATATTCTGTACGGAATTTTTCACGATCATTTGCAGGCAAAAAAGAAAATAAAAAAAAATTTCCTCTCAAAATTTTTGTGTTTTCACACCAACAACAACAAAGAATGAATTCCTTCCTTTAATTTTCATTTCATTTATTTTCTAGTAACATGCGGTGACCATTTCTCACATTCAATTCAGTTTTTTTTTATTTATTTTGTATGGAAAAATAAGAGGAGACGTGGCACGTTAAGTGTGAAGGAAAGCGAGTATAAAATGCAAATTAATTTTATTTTCGACAATTATGTAGTCAAGTTGTCTGTGTATGGGTGTCATTTTGAAAGCACAAAAACATGTGTCAACTCACCAGACATTTACTTTATGTCCATCGTTTGATGAAAGGAATGAAAAATTGTTCCCATTAACAGAGTCAATTGAGATATTTTCTCTCGTTTTGTTCCTTTATTCTAGACAGAAATGAATAAATATGTAGTCCAAAAAAGCTAACTGAGCTGCTGCTGAGAACGGTCAATGAACTAGGAAAAATTTTATTTGTCATGATGTCGAGTGGAAATTGGAAAAATAATGTTTTATTTTTTTTTCGCTCGTCACTTCTGCTGTGATGATGACGATGATGACAATAGGCAAAAAAACAGCATAAATAGATATAATAATAATTCCTTCTTCCCAATTATACATGAGCATGAATATCAAATTTAATCTAATTTTCATTAAGCAAATTTGAATTGCCTTAAATTGAAGGCATTAAATTGATATTAAGTGACATGCATAAATGTGTGAAAAAAATGTTGATTGTGATTGGGACAAAAATGAATAAATTTGCAAGCTAAAATGATATTGGCGCAGTTTTTTATATATTTAGGTTAATGGATGGGATCCGAGTAATATGGAAAATATTATGGAACCGGATACTCGTTAGATTAATAGAGCTCAATATGAATTTTATGTTTATTTACTAGGATTATTTGTATTTACTGTTGGCAAAAGGTTTTAAATTTTGCATTAATTGAGATTTTAAACTGGAATGGTCAGTCGATGCAAATTGGAATAAAGCTTGCAATAAAAATAACTACCATGATATAGGATAAATATTGATTTATCATGAACTTCCCAATGTACTATAGCAATAGAATTATATGAGTAGGGATTATGTTCGGACCATCAAATAGTAAAATGTGAATAAGTTTAAAGCTCCTCAAGCTATAATGAATTTTGAATTGCTAACGAAGCGCTTTATAATCCACGTATGTATAGAACTGTCATGAGATGATCATCCTATTGCAGTATTGTTCAATCTTTTTGAGCCAAGACATATCTTAAGGGTAAGCCACGACCAACGTTGCACACAACATGCGATTCGTGTTATTTCCAAAAAATTCTACGACAAACCAGTGTGCCGCGGCACACAGTTTGAACAATACTGTCTTTTTGTCACCTTGAAGGTATTCAATGATGGTTATTGTCACTTCAATTAACAAGCTAGGTGCTCAAGAGTCAAGAATTGCTAGTTCTTCTTCCCTTTAAACTACGCCTTTGTGTACCTTTCATGTAGTTGCTACTGCTGCATATGACATGAAACTTTAAAAAAACATTTATAAACTAGTGTATCGGGTAGAAACCCAATTCGGCTAATTCACACCCTACCACCAAAAGTATTATGTATAAACCAAGATTTGCTCAGCATAAGTATGAAGGTATAAAGCCAGCGAGTTAGCTGAGCTTTGCTCAGCATAAGTTTGAAGGTTTAAAGCTAAACGAACATTCTTTAAATGAATGAATTTTATAAAATTCACAGTGAACTTTTTTCTTGAAAAATTCGTAAGAAAGGAAAGTTTTTTGCTTTTTCTGAAGCAACGGCTGTTCCTACCTTGCCCAAAAACAATACAGCTCTTCTATAGAGCAGCACGGATCAAATGTATAAAACTAGAAGTCTCTACGAGGTCTCGTTATTGAGATTTCTTGCTTGCTTGCTTGTTTGCTTACAGAAAGCGTATTTTGCGATTTTCTCAGCAATGCCTCAATCAATTTGAAATTTGTTTTTTTGCAGAAGATGTAAAATTTTAGGCACAAACTTTTCATTTTTCGACATGTTAAGCAAGATTGCTCCATTTCCTCGCAAAATTCGAAAAACTGATTTTTCAATCTGAACAAAACCAATAGATTCACACGTGAATACGGTGTGAATATAAAAAAAAACTAGTCAAATTTTAAACAAACTTATCACCACTCAACTCATAATCTCTCCACATCCCCAAATAACACCTAAATCAAATTTATAAAAAATACCTCCGAACATGAATTTTACGGTCGATATTTTTAGTTTCCTCTGTAGATAGGCTAGGAATCAACTTTATTAATTTGAATTTTGTATTTTTATTTTTTAATTGCTTCCCCATTTTATTTATTGGCTCGCGTTTATTATTAAACATTTCATTTTTTTTTTCTCTCCTTTATGTGCTGAAAAATCAAAAATGAATTTGTCTTTATTTTCAAAATAAAGAAGCACAAAAAGTTGATAAAACTCAATAAAAATCGGAACTGATGAAACAGAGAATTAAATTTATGATTCAATTGTTCATGAAGCTTACGTGTCTCATATATTTACTTTTGGATGTTCATATTTAATTCTGTCAGAAGTATTGTTAGGCAGCAAATTGATTGGATATGTCAAAAGTTGATATCAACTCATTTCTTATTTCAGTCACGAAGATCTTAGACAGAAAATTATTCGAATCTTAAGATTTTGAGCATTTCACTAAAACTTTACAAGCTAATCAAGAACTTTTTCGTGTCAATTTAATTTCATTATCTTGGTTGCGTTCACCGAAATTTTGATTTATTTGGAAAGCACGCATGAAGTCATTGTAACTACTTTCAACTTATTTAATTCATTAAGTGATTCACATGTCTATTAGTTGCACGCTAGGTCATGTAAACAAGATGCTCAATTGGAATTCATAAGTGCTCTCAGGAACTGATAATAGATAAGACACTCGTGACTTTTAAGTTCAAGTAAGCAACAGATTCAAGATTGTTTAACAATTCACTCGTGCCATAAAGGCCACTTGATCCTGGGTTGATTTATTTTTGTTGACAAAACTGTCGTTGTTTTTATTTTCGTTAGAAATAACAAATCGTAGCTGATTCCAACACAATTGCTTTTATGATCTTTTTATTAGCCCACTATAGTCCTTAGTGATGAATGTTTTATTGACTTGTGGCACTAATAAAATTAACCGAGAGCTGTAAAAGTCTACGGCTTTTCTTAGCCACCGATTGAGAGAAAATATTGTATTCAGCATATAAATCAACGAATATTCGATTAAAAATTAAGAGTCGTGCATTTTGTGGTGCTGTCAACACTAGACTTTTTCATTTTCATACCGTTTATTGATGAAATTGAAGTTGATTTTGTTATGAAAAGTTGAATGAACTTTAATGCATGTTGTTAAAGGCTGTTCTGAATGTTTTAAAAGTCTGAATGAAAATTTCCATTTTAATTTAAATTTTATCAAAGGGCAGTCCAATTTTATCCATCAGAAAGCAATTTAGGATGCTTTAAAGCAAATGAATATTTTACCGAGGTAGAAGAATGAGTTTGAATAGATCTGGAGAAGAGATAACCTTTGACGTGTCTGAAATTGCTTGTCGGATTACAAATTGGATAGTCTTTTCAGAAATATGTGCAGAAGTAATGAAGAAATTGAACATTTTGAGATTAAATTCTTTCAAATAAATTTTAAATTTAATTCTACGAAGGTTTAAGTAATGTATAATCCTTTAAAGCTTAAAACAATTACATCTAATTATGGTCAAAGCTCTTATAAGCTTTTAAATTATTGTAAAATTTTAAAAATCAATTAGAATCAATTTGCATAATGAGTTATCTGCAAACCTTATTGATGTGGTTTTTAATGCTGTAAATAATATTTTAATCCTCAGTAATTAGAGAAAAATATTATTGCTAGGCTTTGCGGTTGAATGGCAGGGTTTGTTGAAAAAGGTTCTGAAGTTGAATGAATTTTAACTTCTTGATTGTTAATTTAAATTTAATTAACAACTTTAAAATACCAACTTAATAATTAATGATTCTTTCGTGAAGCTATTGTGTAATTTTTAAAACGGAACTGAAAAAAAATCTTTAAGTTTATCTTTAAATAAAGAACTGACCTTAAAAAATAACTCTTGATTACCGTAAAACTCAAAAATTTACTTTGATTAGAAGATGAAAGTTGAAAACAAGCGAATGCAATTAGTTCAGTCAAACTTTATGACTGCAAATAAAGAACAATCAAAAGATGGAAACTTCAGTTTTATTTTCCATTGAATGTCTGGAGAAATTTATTAATGAAAACTTACAATGTCCATTTTATCATCTGGGAAAATAAAGTTAACTTTAAATGACATAACAAGGATGTCCATATGTTGGGTTTGAACAGGATAGCTGTTGTTTTTGTAATGCAAATCTTAAGCATAACTTTTTAATATCAAATTTGATGATTCAACTTAACTTAAGAAATAATTGGGATAAATTTCGACTTTACAATGATAAGTTCAGCCTTAACATAACTCGCTATAAAGACCTCATGATGAAATGCAGCATATGTCACGTTCTCGTATTTATCAAGTTATTTAATAATATAAAACAGCAATATTTGCAGGTAGACATGTATCCACTTTATTATACCACAAGCCAAATAGAGTCATATGCAGCAGGAAGTTGAAAAAAAAAATCTTTCAAGGAGATTCATAATGTTTTACGAAATTAAAGCAAGAAAAGTTTTTCTGAAGTAATCTCGAAAGTTCCATTGCCATGTGATTCCTTTCCATGAATGGCAAGATAAAAACCATGTACCACACACATTCTGTGATCAAATGGTGAAAATTTTATACCTTAATTTTCCAGACGAAAGAAGAACACAGCAGATTTCATCTTTAAATGCTGATACTGCTGTTGCTGAATGGTATTTCATGTACACTGTTATATGTAAAATCTTACATCGTTGAACGAAAGAGATAAGAGAATGAAAGCACTTACATTTTTACCTTCAAAAATTCTTCGTCTTATTCCCTAACGAGAGAAATTTTCTTCATATTTTTCGTCTTGCTGCACAACATTGATAATAACAAATGAATGTGGAACGTGCTTCCATAAATAAACACGTTTATTATCAGCCTAAAAAGAATTCTTCATTTGGCTATTAAAGTCGCAGAATTTACCTTTTTTTCATGAATTTAAAGTACTTTGAATGAATTGTGCATCTCTAAACTTTATCTCTAGATTTGGGTTGTTTCTGATCTGCTTAACTGTTCTTTTCTTCTTAGCCATCTCTCGTGGCTTAAATGAAAAAGCAATGTATGCCGATAAAAGGCATAAAGAGAGGCATAATCGTGACATAGAGACTTGTTAGCTATTTCGTTCCACTCAAAAAAGTGCACATACAGTGGAAAAAATAAGCTTTGGTGAGCTCGCTTGATTATGATATACATAAACTTCTTTCTGACAAACAGAGGGGTGACCCGAGCAACACAAATTCATGAAGACTTAAACATTCATTTGTTAACTGACACTTTGTGGATTAAGAGTCCATATTTGCTTCCAAAGAGTATGACTATAAAACAATGGAGCCTACGTAAGTATGTTCTACTCAAAAAACAATCAATCCTTGACTGGCTGATCAGTTTTGACAATTATTCTTTTTGTGTTGCTCGGGAGGAGGAAGAAGAATAAAAAAAAGTTTGTTATGCTCTTACGTGCTTTGCAAAATAATAAAAAAAAAGATTCAAGTAAAGAGTAACGAAAAGAAAAGGAAACAAAATTATGAGTAAGTGAGACGAAAATCAGCACTTCATGTTTGTTAATTAGCTAAATGTTTGTGTATGCCTTTCTACTCTATCAGATGCGGATATATGTAGGTTATACATAGGTGTGTTTATTAGGGACTTTTTTTACTTCATTGTGCTTTTTCACTTACTCATTCACTAACTTCATATGCTAAAGCAATTCAATTTTCATTAATATTATTATAATGGTGCATGCATACCTCGTGTTTATGTATCGTACCTCTATACTATAATCATGGTAGCGGTTGTTGTTTGTCTGCGAGACTTAATGATCGAAGAAGAGGGAACAAAAATGAAAATAAAAATAAAAAAAAAGTGACATGTATGCTAATCTTTTACTCTTTTGTTTGTGGTCACAGCTAGCGGTTCCACACTGCGGATGAATTTGAGGATTTTAAACTCTATGGTAGCAGATTCGCTACATTGTTCTTTCCGGATAATGATTTTTGGGATGAAATTGGATAGGATGAAGATTTTGTAGGGAACAAGGTAGATAAATGAGTCTAATTTGTCGCTGACTTAAAAAAAACTAGGGATTTATCTGCCTTTCATGAGCATATCGATCTGTAATGTCATGAGAATTATGTAAAGCTTTACCATCTTGATAAAACTCTTTGTAACCATCAATAGATTGACTGGCTTCTGTTGAGAAATGAACTTATGTCTGATTACAGAATCCTGATCAGCTGCATAACTACTTGTTCACATTGAACTGGTAGATTTGGCTACAAATGATTCAATGTAACATTTTTGGAGTCACCTCCTCACCAAATTAGAATCCACTTCCTAATTTTTTTTCAACATTTTTAAGTTAATAGCACATTCAAATCTCATAAGTAAATTGTCACACAAATCCCAGGTGTCTAAGTAGCTCACCCTGATTAAAATAACGCAAGTAGTCGCCAGTGTCCACACGAAAAAAATAAATAAGAAAGTTTCATTCTTTTCTATTTATAAAAAAGTTTGGGATGAAGATTTTCTGTCGAAAAGTGAAAAATCAGTGCAAAATGATAAATAACCGCAGATAATCACTCACTTACTCTTGAGTAAGGCAGGAAAAGAAAATGTTTTGCGTACTTGACAGATTTTTGTCTCTCCCTCTCACATGATGATACACATTTTTTTTTCATGTAAAATTATGATGAGATCATTGTGAGCTAAAATATGAAGAATGAAGATTAAAGATTATGGTTTGGGATGGAAAGCCACAAATTTAACGTATTAAACCTTTCGCTATGTTTGTGAATGTATATATTAAATAAATAATGCATTTTGTGTCGTTTATACAGTTGTGGTTCTATAGAGCTGTAATATTTTCATTCGATGCTTTTGGAGCTCGCTTCATTTCACATGTAGATGTACAAAATATGCGGTTCTGTGCTGTACTATTGTACTCTATGTTACGAGCTCAATTTGATTGCAAATTAAATTTTTCCTTTCTTTTCTTTTTCGTCGTTTTCATCTCCTTTCATCCGAGACGTCGGTAAAACAGTAAAGTAGAAGAATTTTCATTATTATCGTGAAAATTTTCATATAAGTCATAAAATGTTCAAGTTCGACAAGGTTGGTGTGAAATGAGAAATAAATTCTTCACTTCATTTTATGCTGATTGTTATTGGAGATTCATGGAATTTTATCCTGCAGTTTTGATAAAGTCACTTGTTCGCTTGTCAAGGGGAGAACAGCATGATGAGAAAAAGTTTGAATTAAGAAATTTTCTTTAAAATATTTATCATTGTGATGAAATTTTGATGGAAATATCCCATCAAAAAAATTTTTCATCACATTGTTTTCCCCTTGTGCCTTATACACAGCTACAAATGAAATTATAAGTGAAAAACGAACAATGAAACTTAATTTTTAATGAAGTGAAATTGTTTAAGTTTTGCACGTTTTAGTGGACTAAAGAAGCTATTCATTCGGGAGCTAATAAGGAATAATCAGGATGAAGGGTCGTTCATAGAAGTCATTTTTTTAAATGAGATTTTTTTAGATCCGCGCCTATATGAACATGAATTAACAGTCACATTGAAGATAGAATGTGGTCTATAAATGAAAGGGGAAAACATCTTGGTAGGATAAGTTCAGTTGTTCAAAAAAGACTTTAAATTTTTCATCGACTTCTTGTCATAATTTCAAGAAAAACCGGTGAGAATTTGGTGGTAAATTTTAATCAAGACTTTTTCCCATTATGTTGTGTTCCCCCTTAATTTTAGACATCATTTTATAAACATTATGACATTTTAAAATAATGTTTTCATATACATGTAGTTTAAGGTGTCAAAAAATTCAAACTTTCATATAGACCTTACATGTGAACGACCCTTTCCTGATTTCCCTCTTGGATAACTCGTGATAAGATGAAGAAAACTCATAACAAGAAAATAAACTCTAGAAATTTAATGAATAAAATTTTTTCATCATACTAGGCGCAGTCTCTCTTACAAATGTTCTTAGCATGCATCGCAATATCCTTCTTAGTGAATATAAATTGTAAACATACAAAAAAAAAGTTTCTCTCGTTCTCGTAAAGTGAAAGCGCCCAAAACAAATAACTCAAGACACAAGACTAAGCCAAGCATTTTGCCATAAAATTTTAATGTGATTTACCTCAAGATTTCATAAATAATATGTGAAACTTTATGTTTGCTCTTTTTCTAGAATAATTTTTCGCATCGCCAACAAAAGGAAGTGAATTAAAAATTTAAATTTATGCCATTGATCAAAAAAAAGCAACACAGTATCGACTCGATTTTCGTACGGTTTTTAATTATAAAAAGGAATAAAAATAGCAACAATAATAATTATAATGATTATCAGCATAGCCTATTCATCATTATATACCTACCGCAATAATGATTAATGCGAATTTTCATATAAATGCGCTTTAAATTGATTACGTATAAGCATAGATTAAAGAGAACGAATTAGAGCTGCCTTTACGAAATATATAAAACATATAAAATAAAATAAAAAAAAAAGTTTAAAACCCATACAATTGTGATATTAGGAAAGAAAAAATCGTGAAGAGAATAAAGAAAAGGAGAAAATAAAGGAAAATCAATACACTACATACATATGATCTCAACTTTAACGCTTTTAAGGATTTAACTGAAGGACGTCGTTTTTAAAAACTGCAATAGCAACAAAAAACATCAAGAGAAATCTTCAACATGCCGGTGAGGAGAGGACATGTGGCGCCGAAAACAACTATCATTGAAACCATTATACGCAAGTTTGATACACATAGTAAGTGACATATTTTATATTTTATTTATTATGGGGTTGTTCATCAATGACGTTTAATAATGAATCGAGATTTTAAATCTCTTTTGTCAAACTTTTTGGCTCCAAAACTTAACCATTTAAAGCTTAGAATCAAAATTGAATATTACTGCAACCTTTGCAATAATTAATAAAGATTCATTAAACCACAAAATTTGAGCTTTTTGGTTCCAAAATTTAACCATTTGAAGCAAAAAATCTAAAAAGAAATTCTATGGAACTTATTTTTTGACTGAATTCTTAAGAATATTTTGAATGGAATAAAATTCCGTGGAATAAGGTTTTGCATTAGAAGTTATTTGACATCATTCATGAACAACCCCCCAAAAAACTACTCAACATCAGTCAGTTCCCTATTTTTTGAGCATGCAATAAAGTTCATATTGCAGTGGGAAAATCAAATTAAAAACCTCGCACATTTCATGGTGCTTTACATCCTGTTGAACTCTTTATTTAACCTCTCTTGTTCATCAGTGCTCATTGTATTTTCGAAAAATATCAATTAAGCTGTCAATAAGCTAACAATCAAAAATAATTTTTTCTGGCTATAAAAATTTAATTTGTCGACTGAACTTTCACATTGCATATTATTTATTTATGCTCGTAATAATTCCATTTAGGTTGGAACTGCAACACAAAAAAAAATCTGTTTATATTTTTCCATATTTATTGGCTTTGTATAAACATGAAAAATATTATCATCATATTTGGATCTAGACAATGCAATTCAGGATGAGAGAGAAATTATTTTTTTTTTGATAGACGTCATCAGATTGAATCCCTTGGATAAACTTTATACATTTCTATTTAGAGTGTCAAAAGTTTCTGTTTCCACAATTCCAAACTTGGTCTTTCGTTCTCAAACATTTTCTGGGATGTTTAGGAAATAAAACTCTTTATCTTCACAATAATAAGATGCGGGAAAGAAAATTTTATGCATCGAGAACTTGACAGCATACATGAAGCTTCATGTTAGAATTTTTATAACTGGAAAGAATTTTGAATGATTGGATTAGCTACTGATATTTATTTCACCATTGAGACCAGACTAGAATAAATTAGGAGTAATGTTTGAAGTAAAATTGGGTGTGGTGCAAGTGGCAGAACTAAATGTATTTTTAGCTGCATGAGAAAATGTTTATTATTGCAAAATAATGAAGATTTAAAAGAGCTTTTAATTTTAGAAGGTTTTATAGAATGTAGGTCTCTGGTGGGAATCGAACTCACGTTTATATAAAAAAGTGTTAAAGATATTCGAACCAATTTCATAACCACTCAGCTTACTCTCTTACACTAGTAGATTCACCTCCATATGAGTCGATACATTAGATTTCAAATAATTAAGCTCCAAAAATATATCAACTTGACCCAGTTGCCACAAAAAAAAAATATTCTTAAAAATCTCGCACTTCTAGCCACTTCATTTCCACTGAGAATTTCAAACTTGCGTAAATTCTTATATAAAATTTAGGTCAAGTAATGCAACATTCTGTTCAAGAATAAAAGATTTTACAACTAGAACGAATCTTTCTTCCGTAACGACTTGCGTAGAAAACAATGAGAACCTTCGAATTTATCGTGTTAGATTTAAGAGCTTCTTTAACCTGTTCGCAAGGTAATACGCAATAAGCTAGAGGACATCATCATCATCTCATTGAACCCAATTCTATTTTATATCTACGTAAGTTCTCTTTATTCTCACCTACATTTCGCACGAATTCCTCAAGCACTTAATGCTAAAGGTATAAAGCTCTTTTGCCCATATTAATAACTTCTTCATAGAATTTCATATTTTATTTATAAACCGGCTATTTTCATTGAGTCAGAATGGTCTAAATTTAGCCAAAAGTTTTGTGTATTTATTTCAATATGCATGCTAGTCTCACCGCAGAATATGACGGGGCCATGAAAAATCCTGACAAAATTTTCCGTAAAGAATGCTGCTGCACGTAAAAAAGGATTTTCTATCAGCTCAATAGCACAAATATGTATATTTTGCATTTTATGTTTATTTATGATGTAAACATGTAGGACGGAAAGTTTTTTTCTCTGCTGCTTCTGTTGTTGTTGTTGTTGTGTGCAATTCTAAATTTCTTTTCGTCAGCTAAAAAAGAGAGTCATCAAGACTATGGGACATTATATTATATATAATGCACAACTATATTGTTTATTGGCGAAGTCCTCTTTTCAGCAACTAAACAAAAGAAAAGAAGCACAACTAAATAGTAGAAAAGGAAATGCCAAAAACTCGTCCATGGAGAGAATAAAAATTTTGTGCTATGCTATTGATTATTTTGTCGCAATGTATAAATACACGGCTCTTGAATATATTTTTTTTCCTTCTTCCTTCTACTACTCTCATTCTCTTTCATACAGCGTGTTATTTTCTTTATTTTATTCTATATATTATTATTATTCCTTTGTTATTCATATGCCTCTGTAGTGTGTTTTTCTTTGCTTCTTTCTACTTGCCATGTGACTTTGTAATTCATTCAAAAAAATGCTCCTTTTTTGCGAGGATTTCTTGGAACAATGTTACATACTAGTTTCATATAATTAAGCTTTGTTTCTGACTTTTTTACTTTTCGTTTATGTATTGTATCAAGGGTTGTTGATTTAACGGTTGAATTTGAATTTATTTCCACCAACACTATCAAATGAATTTTTAATGTAAACGTTTTTTTAAATTCTTTTTTTTAAAAAAATCCTCAAATTCAATTAGTTTGATGCATTTAACAAGATTAACTTACTTTTGCCACTCTCTAATCTTCATTTGAACCATTCTTACAATCCAAAAGACTTAATTTAAGATATAATGAGTAAAAAATATCGAAATATGATATTTGTTTGTGTTAGTTGATAAAAAATTTAAAATTCAAAAAAAACTGTTAAAATAACTACAATTTACAATCCCCTGGATGTAAATATTCACCCGCGACTCTCACCCCAAATGTTGTTGCTGATTGCATAAACGCAAGCACGAAAGCAACTTTTTTTCCTATCCAATGCTTTTTATTACATTCCTTTCCCTCTCTGGCTCACTTTGATGATTAGCATTTCGTGTAGAATATTCCTTACCACTGTGAATTTGTTGTGAAAATGCAAAATTGCAATTACAACATGAAAATGGGTAAAATGAGAATTACAAAGTCCATTGAAGTTTAATAATTTCGTGTAATTAAAATAATAGACACGAATGCATCAATCATGTGCATGAATGACTACATGAAACATCATATGTGACAATGAAGTTAAGCAAGGATTTATTATTAATGTCTGGCAGAGAGGTGTCAACTCAATGTGTTCCTTGAGACTAATGAAGTGTAATGTTATAGAAGAATAGATGATGAATTATTGCTGAGCTTTTCAAAGTTCGGTGTTTGAAGAGTGAAGCATAAAGTCACTTTTGTGTGTGTTGGGATATAAGACAAATGTCGTATTAAGCTTTTGATTTATTTTCAACTTTTGTGCATTTCTCATTCATTGCTAATTGCCGTTCTCAACAAGTATTTTAAGGTTGTAGAAATTAATCCCGAAATCTTTGTTTTCTTTGGTCTATTCTGTATTTTTAAACGGATATTCCTAATGTTTTGTCACAAATTATGTCTGATAATCTTTTCTTTGTTCTTGCTTAGTGGTTTTGTATTCAATTTAAGCTTAAATAGAAGTGATTTAACTCTTGATTTATGTGAAGCTCTAAAGCTTAAAGTAGTTTCAACACCAATTCAATTTTGACAATTCCAAGAACCAGAGTCTATCAAAATTCACAAACTATTTGCATGTCAAAACTTTCCCACATCAAAATTCACAAATTAAAAAGTAAAATGTAACCGGAAATTCCAAAGTCTGTTTAATCAATAGACCTAGACTTTCACAAATTCTCCTTCCTTCCATCTGGCAATGGAAAATTTTGTTTAGACCTGTTTTTCTTTCATTGGGCGCTTTATTAATTATCAAAGATTTAAAATCTTGTTGTGAAAGGTCATGTTCCAGAAGTAACGCAATCCAATTACGACACGAATGATTAAATAGCTTAAATATGGAAACCATACTAACCTTGTAAATAAGCTACCTAATTAATTTGTTGATTGATTTTCAAACAAAATGCTCAATTATGAAGGAGAAATGTGTCAATTGAACGGACTATTGATAATGCTATAACGATGTAATGCGATAAGCATCTGTTAATTAGATCTGGATTATGCTACAAAAGTTATATAAACTTTGCTCATTTTTCCAGAAGGCATAAGAGCTTTTGAATGAAAAAATAAGACAAAGGAACTAACTGCTTGAAAGTAATTCGCAGTGATACAATCAAAATACAGAACCATAATTTTTAATGTAGGTCAAAAAGTTGTATTACTTTGGGATTAGTTCATTTATTAAGTAACCCATTTGCAATCTTTTCCATAAACTGTAAAAGCTCCTGCTCCTTTGCCACAGTTCCAAATATATTACGTTAGCTCATAAATGACGTAGTCTTGAGGCAATAATACATCTGTAAACTTAACTTAAGGTTTGTTCCATACTAAAGTCCACGGATAGGAGTGATTAGATCAAAAAGAACCGAACTTAGTGATCCGTTCTATCCAAATGACTCCCTCATAAATTATACAAAATTTCTCTACTTCTTCTATGTCTCCTCTATCCATCCTTAATGTGTCTGTAGAAAAAAAAATTCTTTCAACATCGTCATTCTTCCGTTTCCTTTATAGATTATACCAGTTTGCACATCAGATAGAATATTGAGTGGCGAAATAAAAAAAAAATAGAGAGATATAAATGTCAAGTGTTGTATTTCTATTGATGACAGCATAAAACCTATATAATTCGAATGTAAATAACGTTACGTCAATAAATAAAAAGCACATTTTTACACGAAACAGTCGAAAAAGAGAAAATCATGAAGGCAAAGGATTGATACATAAGGAATACATGTACATATGTGTTGAGGGTCGTGTACGTTGTTGTTGTATTTCTAGTGAACGGAATAAAATAGAAAGCAAATGCTGTCACGGAATGGATAAGACGCATTTTAATGCTGTTCATTAACTAATTCGTCGCATTTCCTTCGAACGGAATTTCCAGTGACTTTATATTTATAAATTTCTTTAAGACGCAAAACTTTTATGACTCTATTACGACGACTTTCCAATCACTTTCTCTTCATAGGGATCTTGATTTTCTTATTGTTCCTGCATACTTTGTTGTTTCTGTGTCATGTCCAACACGTAAAGCTGAGAAACTGGGAGAGTCTATTCCATTTTATCGTTTTTAATGTTTAAAGATCTTATGAGATCAAGAAGAGGATGTCGTAAATTAAAAAGATACAGAGTTGCAGTTCTGTCAAGTTCCTAAAGCTTAGCTAATAAATATTCCAGTCTTTTCAACTGGATGGTAAGGAAAATGAAAACTTTAATGTTTGTTTTGGAAGATTTTAAAATGAATTGTTTAAAAAAAAATTTAAAACTTAAAGAAGAAGAATCAGAATTCCATCCAAAAATCCACTTGTTAATGATCAAAATACACAAATGACATCACCGCCACCTGTGGACAGCTTAAAATCACAGACAAAGTGCTCAAAACTTTTTGTTTACCTTAAAAACATCAAAAAATGAACTTTCCAACTTCTTCAAAGTGAAAGACCCTTTTCCAGCAGTTCCACATCAACTTCTGTATTGATCAACTTTTCCATCGTCGAAAAGTATCGTGTCTTGCATACAAAATTAACTTGCTCCATTGAAAAGTGGCAATTTTCTTTTCTTTTTCCTTTTTTCCTTTCTTTGCTACATTTCAAAGATTTTCTAGATGCATTCCGTGCTCAAAGAACTTTAAAGTTTTTGCTGATATTTTCTTCTTCAATTCAATTTCTTGAGTCAGAAAATGCGGTTCTTTAAATGTTATGTTTTTGATTGAAAGACTGATTTTACTGACTTCTAGGAATGCATTCCTTTTAGAACGAAGTAGAAAAATACATGTGCCAGATTGTGTTCTTGAATTGTACAAAAACAAGGCTTTAAATAACAATTGTTGTTATTGTAGATCCAGTCAGAGAAAAACTCCTTATGTCTCATTGTTTTCCAATTTACTTAAATTTGATTGCAATCCGAAAAAAGCACCTTTTTTCTCCTTAGATTCCTCTTTTTATTGGTAACAGATGTAGGATTTGAATTCATTCTGATGAGAAGGAGCTTTTGCCTTTTGCCTGCTGAATTATCATATTGATAACATTTTCTTTCGTTCTCCTTTATTGATGCAGATTTTTGAGGTTGAGGGAATGTTGTTGACAGTAATTTGTCTATTTGCCATCTTGTGTCCTAATTTAACTCGCTTATGTAAACTTTTGACTGTTTATTTTTTAATGTTATTTACTAAAATGAAGACTGAAACATCAGTTCAAAGGTTACAAGCAGGGGCGAAGACAGGAATTTAAAGAGGGGGGGGGGGTCAAAAAAATTTTTTGTATGGAAAAATTTAAAGGGGGGGGGGGGGGTATTTTTGTAATTTTTTTCATAAAAACCTTGGCAAAATAAAGAACTTTCTGTTTACGTTGGATGATTTGTCCCCTAAATCCCCCCCTAGCTACGCGCCTGGTTACAAGCATTTAAATCTCACTTTAAATTGAATGTGTAGGTTTCAGTGTAGTCTGTCTTGTTCCTTTGTAGATCTTACGAAGTTTGTTTATAATGTAAAATTTGACTGTAATCAGATAGTCATGAATCAAGTTAAGGATCAAGAACCTTAACAACACAATCAATTTTGTCTTATGCGCTTTAGTCAGCTTCATTCTTACCTAAAAGAGAAGAAAATAAGGAAAAGAAAATAAATAAAAAGGAGGATATTCATCATTTTCAATATCAAAGGAAAGAAAGAAATAAAATCTATTGAGTGAATAAATGAATGAATAAAGAGGAGGAAATTTTAGAGGAAATCGCTTTGAATTAATCATAAAAGTAATGAGAGAATTTCCTCAATTCATTTATTGAATGTTTTTCTGATAAGAGATCAGCATAAAGTTTTTCTTTATGAAATTATAAAAATCATTATTGATATCGAATCATACAAATCATATTGCATGTTACCAACAGTTTAGCTAAAATTTCTTCTTTATTACTCGCCCTTGCTGCCTTTTTCAATTAATTTAGAAGTGGAATTGAGTGTAAATCGAGATATGTATATGTTTATACATTAAAAAGGAACAAAAAAATGCTCACTAACCAAATAATAGAGAAATATGTGTATAAAGTAAGGAAATGGCAAATTCCGAATGTTGTTTCCACCTTCTGATTTTTAATGTTTAATTGAATATATTGCGCTCCCACGAAAATTAAATACCACAAGCGTGAAATGCTCTGGTTAGCTGAATTGAACTTTTGGGATGACTTCCATGTATAGTTTGAGTATGGAAAGCACAGTTTGTGTTCTAAGTTTACTAAGTTCGTTGTGAATGAAGTTCATTGAAGCAGTTTCTTAGGAACTTAACCTATAAACCCAGCCTTTCAGCTAGAGGCACTGCGATTCAATTTGTAAAGAATCTATTGTACCATACCCTTTAGACCTACAGTTTATAGTACATTGCACATTGAAAAGACACGAGTACGTCATAAGACCTGATGTACCCTGCAATGTACCTAGTCACAATTCGTGTGCGCAAGATGCCGTAATAAAGTCATCTAGATGCTAGTATATCCTTGTATACCAAGCAAAGGAGGCATATTCTATGCCAAAGAACTTTGACTTAAACACAGCGACTTTTGAAAGAATTATTAAGGCAATTAAATGCTCTATTTTAGACATACAGGTACAGGTTTCTTGAGTAAATCCAAGCCATGCTCTAGGCTAGTGCTTCAGATATAAATATCCTTAATATAGTTGATATGACATGATCCTTGTCTACATATTATCAAGTTAAGTTTGAGTTTAGTCAAAAATTCACTTTAGACTTATTCAGATCTAGAATAAACAGCTTAAAAGCAGACGATTATTTTTTTTAAAAAAAGAACCTTAGCTTAAATCCGAAAATAACCACAACATGATAGTAATTTGTGGAATTCAAGCATTTAACTTCATTAAACCAAAACTTAATATTTCTAATAACAAACTACTGAGCCATAAAAGCCACTGTGTCAAATAGTCCTTGCACTACTCAAATAATCGATCAATCATTTAAAAAAATAACATGTCAGGATTACAACCTCAATTTCAACAATACACAACCCTTATAAACACATGGAATTATTCCTTTATATTCAGTAACTTCCTATCGTCGACCATAAATGACTAGAAACAAAAAAATTCAAAAATGAACATTCTAATCCTTAATAAGCAGTCAGCCAAACTGAAAATAACACCGCCCCATGACTTTCAGTAACTAATTAGAAACAACAACAACAAAAAAAGGCAATGAAAAAGCTCGAAAGAATAGAAAATTTTCTGCTAGCCCACAAAATATTTGCCACTTCTGTTTGCCATTTATGTTGACGATACACACCAATATAAAGCTGAAATATAATTAATTACAATTTTTGTCGCATTGATTTTCCAACTTCCTCGACGTCCTTATATCGCGTGTTTATTGCTCATTCAAGTCAAATTGTTGTTACAAGTCTCCTCTTTTTCACTCCTCTATAGCCACCTTACCATACAATCTATTGACATTTTATCCACCGCCTCAACCCAACCCCTTTTCTGTTTATTTATTTATTTATCATCGAATAAATATGCTTCGAGAATGCACATTTTGCGTAACCGTATGCAGTCACTCTATCTCTCCGATTACTAGCCAATCAATTATTGTCAATTAATTTTCTGTGGATATTTATACGGAAAATTCAACCATGCATGTGACTTCGAGAGAGAGATTATTTGTATCCTGAAAAAATATTTTTATATCGAAATGTCTTTTTTTGTTGCATTGCCTGAGGTTTAATTTGTAAGGTGCTATTGTAGCTACTTTGTCTGGATTACCGTCATGTCTTTTAAATTAAGTTTAATTGTATCCAATTTTCCCATGCTAGGAGACATGATAATTCAGGCTAAAACGAAGGATTGATTTTGAGAAGCAGTCACTTGCTTTCTGAGTTTTGCTTATTAGAATCGTTCACTTCCTACATATTAAAATCATTAAAGATAAGACAACATCTAATGCAGTCATTATGAAGCTGACTTTTTATAAGAATCGAACTCACACTCTCATAGAAAGCTGAGCTACAGTCTTTTTCAGTCTGTTGCATAGCCTTTTGAGCCACTCGACTATATACGCTTTACTCTCGATCTAGCTGATTTGCCTTCTTATGGTTCAAACTTTAATTTACATTTGTATACCAAAAGTGATAAGACTTGATATGAAGGTGTTTTGGATATACCTGAATATTGAAAAATGCGCCTTCATCCCGCATTAAGCCTGACATTCCTCACAAGTTCGATTTATTTTTATATTTCTACAGTTCAACCATTCTCATTTTGTACACGCAGGAGTGCCATTTCATTGAAACATGAATAAACTACATCTGGACATTGCAATTACATGCCGCAAAATTTAAAATTAAAACATTTAATTTTATCACTTGCTGCAGCTACAGCTTTTTTTTTTAACGATTCGATGCGTCTAAAATTAATTGATATAATTATACCTGGCAATCTGTTCCTACATTTTATTGAGACTGTTGCACTGTTTGCGATGCAAGTCGAGCGAAACGAAATGAGCTTTAAATAAAGCTTG
Source organism: Chironomus riparius (assembly GCA_917627325.4). Lineage (NCBI taxonomy): Eukaryota > Metazoa > Arthropoda > Insecta > Diptera > Chironomidae > Chironomus > Chironomus riparius. The sequence goes on from OU895877.1 coordinate 46,646,624, forward strand.
AGCTTTAAACTTGGAACTAAAATTAGTTCGATCTATAATTAATGCTATTTCGAGTGACTAATTGACGATTGATTGATTGTACGTAGCACATAATAATCATCATAATTATTAATATTAATTACCCGAGTCGCATTTAGTCAGAAAGTGTTAAATATTATCAGGCACAATATGAAATATGACAGCGCATTTGAACCATTTAGAGATATTATTTTTGGCTGAGAAGCAACAAAACAAAAAATGGAATTTGGGAGGAAAAGATTAATTGTTTTTTGATGAAAACGATGAACTATTTTGATAAGGCTTTTTTCGGTATTAACTTAGTTTTAATGTGTTAAAATGTCATCCTTTACGTGACTAAAAGTTTAATTTACGCAAATGTTTGGAAAGTGATACACGTGTAGCAGTTTATGATGGAGGGGGTTTAGGGGGAGGGGAAATGAATATAAAGAAGTCAACTGAGTGATTATTGGATGTTGTTATAATTCTGGGTTTTATTGTTTTTGCGGTTCTACAGCTAAGAAACATCTTTCTTTTAATTCTTGACAATCTAAGCATAGTTGTACACCCTTTTTGGTAGTTGGGATCATATTCTTCGGCTACACAGAAACTTGTTGACACATTAAGTGGATTTTGAACCCAAGCTTTGAATATCACTGTTTAAATGCCTTCTTAATAGCCCTTTGTAATAAAATTCCAACTCTAATTCCATGTTATGAACATATCCATAATTAGTCAACTTCCAAGAATCAAAAAATCACTCTAAATTAGAAATTCCAAGTCAATATTTGGTAAACAAATAAAAATGATAAATCGCTAGCTTACATCGTGAGGTTAAGTCCAATGTAAATTCTCAATATGGAAGTACTAAACTCGAATTCCATAAAATTCCAATGTAACTGTAAATAAAACAGGTTATTTGACCTTAAAAATCATAAATCATATTCGTCCAATTGCCATCCCACACCCAATAGACGAATTTCATCGATATTTTAGCATATTCGAAGAAATTTGTGCTAAACAGTGACTATCGTTGTCTAATAATTGCTATATAGAAATAATTGATTATTTGTTGTAAAGGAACGTGTTAAATTTTCGATAAACAAGTTAATTAAAAACTTCCATTTATTGACATTTCATCAATTACAAATTTGTATATCCATTGCATCTCATTGTAATGATTCATGAATAAATCGTGAACACGATACACTAGTGACCTTATTATCACCATAAATGGCAAATAGACATTCGGAAGTTAAATAAAGGCAAACGAGAGCACATTTTTGTGCTATAAAGAGTCGAGAGTATCCATTGATAGGCGAGAAGGGGCTTAGCTAGACTATGTTTAGAATATTTTACCAATATCCATTTAAAGAAATTGCTTATTTACTCATACTTATACTCATGTTCAACTGTAGTAATAAAATGAGATTTCTTTCATTTCCCTTGGATGAACACAACTAGTCTCTTAGTCGCCGTTATTCATGATGACAATTGATGCGCATTTTTAACAGATTTGTTGGAGATGTGATTGATGCAATATTTTTAAAAGTTAAAAATTTAACGGTTTTTTAAAATTTGAAAATATAAAATGTTAAAAAGCCTTTGGGACCGTTCACTTATTTCGTAAAAAACGACTTTTTTCACCCCCTCTCTCCCCCTTGTTACATTATGTTACAACTCACACCCCCCCCCCCCTGAACGTTCATAATTTATTTATTTTGATAATTTTTTTTTAAAGACAGACGACAGTTAGAACGTTACATACTTCTTGACATACTCCCCCCACCCCTATGTTACATTTTGTTACAATTTTTAAACCCCCCTCCCCCCTAAAATGCGAACGTAATAAGTGAACGGCCCCTTTAAAACTTTGATGAATTTTTTTAAATTTTTACCGTTTTTTTTTTAAAATTCCTGATTTTTAAACAATGTTGAAACTTATTCAGTAATCCATTGATCTGGTCAGTCTGTCAATTTTCCTGACATAGCCAATCACATTCATAACTTCTATCAATGCACAAAAAATATAATAATCAGATTCATGAAAATGTTTTGAATGTAAATCCAATAGTATCTTGTTCCATACGCATACATGCGAAATGCGAATAAAAGTCATCACTTTATTACATTACGATGACGAAAACAACAGTCACACAAAGTTAAAACATCAGTTTTATTTCTTTATATTACACAGTATATTATTACTGACTATCGACTAACTCACGCTACAAACAATCGCACGTCAAGTCTCTTTTTTTTCAAGTTTCAATGATTCTTTTATCCATATTTGGTGATAAGTTGAAGCAACAATTTGCTGTGGGTGTAGACGTAGAGAGGACGGAGACAAAATAAAGTTAAATGAATTTACGTTTGAGATTTAGTCGTGATTGAGCTTTTGAAAAAGTTACAAGTGAAAGAGGAAGGAACAAAAAATATAAATAAATAAAAATAAAAGGGTAAAGATTGGGTAAAGAGAAGAAAGTGAGTGTGAGAAAGGCAAAGAAGAAATGTCTCGTGATCAGCAAAATATTAATATACAAATGGATATATCATCGAACCCATCCGAAAGTCAACAAACAGAAGGTTCATCTGATGGAAAAATGATGACACAGGCTGAATATTTAAAATATAAGCAAGAAGATTCAAATGCCAACAATTATTATAGCCACTCGAGAGTTGTTGATTCTAAGCCAGTTGCTTGGGTAAAGGCAGTAAATTATTCTTAGTTTCTTTTTTGTGATTTTCAAGAGAACTTTCTCATACATTCATTGAATTTAGGATGGTCGATTTGCTCCCCCAGATCCAAACAATGTTTTCATCATTCCCAATCGTAATGCATCGAATGTACAGAACTTTTATGGATTTTGTAGTGAGCCTGATATACGACCAGTTGTATGGTTAGTTGAAATTTATTGTGAATCCAGATAAAGTCAATTTACTCTTTTTTTTCTCTATAATCATATTACAGGGATGGAACGTTTAGGAAATCAGGCGAAACTCGCATTAAACCTGAGAGAAATCGATCCACTGACCGCACATACTTTTAAAACTACTCTAACTCATACAATTATCATTATTTTGTTATATTAATGCAGATTTTATGCTGAAAAAGAAAACTTTAGCTAATAAATCTTAAAATATTTTGGCAGTGAAATGATTTTGTGCTTAAAACTTCTTCATTCTTTATTATTATTATTATTATTATTATTATTATGACAGCTTCTCTACGTTACCAAAAAATTCTATGTGTATTAAAATTTAGTTCTATGGAGAGTAAAATTGTGTTTAACAATTTATGCGTTGGCGTAAACCTCTTCATTGCCTTTTTAAAAACTACACATACATGTATGGACATAAATTAAAGTTGATACAGATTCAAAATTCTTAATTTATGAATTGTGTTTGTATACCATAAAGGAATCGACCATTTGTCATAATTTATGTCTATGGATTTCTGCATGAGTTCATGTACCTTCATCATGCTGAATATTGTGACTATTCATTTCCATTATTTTCACCAGAACAAAAGAGAAATTTTTCTTTCTTTCCTGTCGACATGTTCTCACTTTTATCCCCCTCATTGCAGTCATAAATATCGTTGTCAATCAGTTTACATTTCATTCGCATTGCATTTATAAATATTTTCTCTTCTTTCTGCAAAGTGCATTCTTTAAGTGATTCTTGAACTTTTGACATTGTTTTTTTTTGTTGATCAGGCATGCGTAACACCCAATGTGGGTTCTTGGTATGCTGTATTGTTTAATGAAGGAAACTTGAATCCATAAATCGATAAAACTTTAATTTAAAGTCCGTTCAAGGGGCCGTTCACTTATTACGTTCGCATTTTAGGGGGGAGGGGGGGGTTTGAAAAATTGTAACAAAATATATCAAAGGGGGGGGGGGGGGGTGTCAAGAAGTATGTAACGTTCTAACTGTCGTCTGTATTTTAAAAAAAGTTCACGAAAAAAATTTTATTTTTTCTAAATTTTAAGTGAACGGCCCCTAAAGTTCTTTCAATGATTAAGAACTTGAGCAGTCGCTTATCCAAATCCATGAGAAAACTACTCAATTTCGAGTACAATTCAAATATAAAAAATACGTTAAACTTTTCTTATTAATTTCAAGGGTGTTCTTTAAATTCTTAAGAGAATTAAGGTGCAACTTGAAACAAAAAGGAAAATCTAAAAATCCAAAAATAACTCAAAAGTGTCGATTTCCAACAGCATTTAAGGAGAAAAATTAGAAATCGTATTTTATGACCCACACTCTAAAGCAAAAGATAGTCTTGCTGTTTCCATTAAAATATTATTGAATCATCATTTTTTTTTTTGTGAAATTCGATAGAAATCTCCAAAAATAAATTTTCAGTATATTTTTCTATTTTTGTTCTTGTATCTCATTAAGTGTTCTTCATCATATTCTCGTTAATGTGTTTTTATATTCTAGATGAAGGTTAACTGTGCTGTGAGGTTTTCTTGGCGTGTACGATTTTTGGTCTTGAAAGGTGTTTTTAATTTACAATTTTATGGCACTTTTAAGTGGCTTGGATGTTTGACGTTAATTCAATTAGGATCTTTTGAGGCAGTCGACTGCAGTCCTTAGATGGATTAGTATTTCTAGAGACCTAAAGGGTGAACACAAAACCAACCTGGCTTAAACTCTGCTGAACATTCAACAAACATGTGAACTTCTGAATATCAAATTTACGAGATTCGAACCAGTGTTGCAAATGTAGATGTCAACACTAGATAAAGAATGTAGATTCTTCAATAGTTTTTGTCTAGCTAAGAAACTTTCTTCATAAAGATCGATTCTACATGTAGAAAGAAAAAAACCATCTACATGTAGATTGTGTCTACATGTAGAATCTGTCTACATGTAGATTCGATTTTATGAAGAAATTTCTGTCTCAGAATTTATCTGATCCAGACAAATAGCCAGAATGCAACACTGATTCGAACCTACGTCGTTTAATTTCCGGTCGCATACTCCTACTTCTATTCTATCGGAGGCTGTTTGACTCAATGGCTTAGTGCCAATTAAAACGTACACACTTTTATCTTCCCTTTGCAATCATAGACTTTATGTCAGCATATCCTGTAAACATAAAAGAGAAAAATTGTCCAGACAATACCATTAAAGCATCAATACCACAAGCTTGTTAGATCCAAACAACAATAGAAGCACAACCCAGAATCAAATCAATCCAATTTTGACATCCATAAATTATTATCATTGTGCAATCCTCAGCAAGAATAAATCATTTCCATTGTCATTTGTAGTTATGATATTCAGTTATTTGTTGGATATAGAATAATTGAGGTAGAATTGTATCAAGTTTTTAAGAGCTTCATAGTAAATTATTTCCATCATATTCTAGTGGTTTTGTGAAGCATCTGTGTTTCGTTTTATGATGCTGGAATCTGCGAAAATTTATAATGCTTTGCAGCATAAAATTGTTTTAAAAAATTCGATGAATAATGCGGCTGTCTGAGAAGAACGGAGAGTTGTGGCTTCTTTTAACTTCTCAAATCATATCATGAATGTAGCACAGAGCTACAATAAAGTCTTGATCTAGTTAAATTCGCAAAAAACTTTCACATCCATCGATATCTTGAATATATTCTCGGGTGGTCAATAAAATAAACTAATTGAGTTTCCCCAAAAAAAAAAAAAATGTTGTAGACTTTCATTTTTTTAGCAGCAAGTGTCTGTTGATGGGAACGAGAGTGAGAGAGAGGAAAATTGCTACTTTGTGTTAACATTGTTTGTCGAGCACATACAATTCTAGAAAATTGAATTAAGTTTCACAGCTCCGCTGTATAAATTGAATAGCTGTGGTATAAAAATAAAAGGCTGTAGGTAGAGAATTAGCTGATATTGGGGTTCGGATGTGGGAACGGAATCTTGATTGGTGTTTGCTTTTGGGATATAGAATGTCTCATGATTGCTATCAGTAACAACGGTTAGATGAAATTTGTAAAATAACGATATTTTCAGATTTGAATTTCACAAAGTTCAAAAAATGAACTGAAAAAATTTCAAAAAAATTCTTAACAGATTTTACAAAAGTTCACTTTAAAGAAAACAACAAAACTGACTGATGTTGCTCTCCCTGCTTGAATTCATTAGATTCTCTCGATAATTCAGAATTCAAATTAATTAGAAAATATTTTTTTGCACCACACGTAACTCTTTTCTTTTCCATGTGTTTACAGACAGAAGCTTTCTTGTCGCCAACAATCAACCAAACTCATGTCATATAATTTTTTGTTCCGATGGCTTTTGCAAAATGACGGGCTTCACGCGAGCTGAGGTAAATGAATCTCAAAGGAATTACATTGTATTGTGTAGCGAGACAACAGCTGAACTTTATTTTCATTTTTCATTCTTTTTTTAAAAAAAATGTCTAATTTTTCAGATTATGCAACGCAATGCTGTTACAGATTTTCTATATGGGTAAGTAATTCCTTTTTATAGCGAGGCATGAAATAAATAACCCCCGATAAAGATCATTTTCTTTATCGATAATTTTTTATGTGCATGAAGTTTAAATAAGCATGTTTTTGGTGCTGTTCCTATACTCAATCCTTTTTTTTTCTCCTTTCATTTTTGTTTTTGTACAGGGAACTGACGTCAAAAACAGTATGCAACGATATCAATGAAGCTCTCAAGGCAGGTCAGGAGAAACATTTCGAAATATTATATTACAAGAAAAGTGGTGAGTTTAGTTCCAATAAATTATTATTACAAATATTTTGGTCTACGCTGCGATGGTGAAATGCAGGACGTACGATGAGGATAGAATTTTTTTCATTCGCCAATTATGACATCATCACTATAACATCTTTTCCACATTTTCATGTTGCGGAATGTCGCAATGATGTTCTCAAAATGAAAAATAAGCACGTGATAGATGACATCACAACTGATGAATTTATTTTCACATTTTTTTGCAGCTTTATTTATTTTAATTAATTCTGAGAATATCTATATTTGTCTAATTAAATGATTCAGTTTTGTTTGTTGTGAATTTAAAGCACTTAAAAGTTAAAATTAATTAACATTCATTAAGTATTAATTAAGGTGCAAAAATACGACCACAAAAATCCGTTGGAAAAAAATTCGAATTGCACACATTTTTTAACGGTTGTGAGAAATTTAAAATGCTGTCGGATGTCGACAGTGCTCAGAATGTTAGCATTCATTTTAAGCAAATAATGCTTTTGTGAACATTCTGTCTATTTGCTTTCAGGTCAATGAAGTTCAGTATGCTCGTTCAAGGCTGAAGTTTATCAGCTGTTCTAATCCTAATATTTTATTCTTCCTCATTATTCATCAATTATGTTGTCTATAAAAAAATAAAATTTTAAGACATTTCTTTTCCTCCCTTAAAATGATGGGACAGGCTTATAACAGAAAAATTTGTATAAGGGGTAGGCTTATAATAAATAAACCATGTCAAATAAAAGTACACTCACACATACAAACATTTCATTTTCTAAATTCCTTCTTTAATAAAGCGTTTTAGTATAATAAAGTCACTTATTAACCCTCCAATCATCTAATGTTATCAGAATATCAGTTATGTTTCTCCAAAAATAGAGTAATTCCTCCAAATTTTCCAAAAAAAAAAAGTTTCAAATTTCTTTGTTTACATTTTTATAGCTGAATAATCGCTGAATTCGCTGAATTTCTGTAATTGTGTTGGTGTGTACAGTCTTAATTCCTTAAAATTTCTACTTTTCATGAAAAAGTAAATGATACAGCCAGCATGTATAAAGTACAGTAAGTAAAATTGATGCGCTTTTGTCGACCGTACACAACTGTATAGTCAACTTCAAGGTTGATTTCTCAGTTGCTCGAAAAAATTGCTCACAAAAGTTAGTCTTGAAGCTAAAGTCTTTGTGTAATTACGTATTTTAATTTTGATCCTTTGTTTTTAAGTTTCATTAAAGTGTATAGTGATTTGGAAATGAGTGATTTGTCCTCTAAGGTTTTAGTAGAGGAAAATTCATGTTGTGAAAGTGAAAGTGACTCGGAAAGACGTGAAAAAATCAATAAATATAAGAATCGTAAGCGAAAGAAAGAATCAGAAATGAGACAGCAAGAACCACAACAATCCACAGATGATGATGAGACTGAATCACAACAGTTGAATTTTGATGATCCACAAATAAATTCATCAACTCCGTTATCATCTCCTGCCTCAATATATAATCAAGACAAGATGAGGAGACGATTACAATTCTTTTTTATGAATCCCATAGAGAAATGGCAAGCTAAACGCAGGTAATTGCTGATATAGCATGAACAAAGAAACTATTAAGCATGTATAATAATAATCAATTCTAACGCATTGCAGATTTCCATACAAATTTGTCGTTCAAGTCATAAAGATTGTTTTAGTGACAATTCAGTTATGCTTATTTGCACATTCGAGATATATTCATGTGAATTATACATGGGATAATCGAGTGACATTCTCACATCTCTTCCTAGAAAATTGGACACCAGAAATGGAGGTAAATAAACTTTTTTAATTAATTCCGGAAACTTTTTTAATAATAAAGTACATTTATTTGTTTCAGGTAAGCGCATATCCACCAGAAGTTGGTCCGTTATCAGTCTACACAGTCGATGAATATTTCTCAACACTAGATTATGCAATCTATGGATTTGCTAACTTGAGCAGAGCTATCGGACCATACTCGTACGCAACAGATGATAATTCAATGGGCGATATTTCCATATGTTTTATGCAGTACCGAGAAGGCACAGTTTTTGGATTTAATGAAAGTTATATCTTCAATCCATTAATAGACACAATATGCTATACATATACGAAAAATGATACAAATAGTACAGCACAAGAATTCCTTCATGCACACGATATGTACATCCAATTTTCAGCACTCGTTAAGACAACAATCGAATTTGATATAAAGACTGTGAATTTAAAGGCAAGCGGACCAATGTCAGCGCCTGATTGCTATAATTTTAAAGTAACAATAACACTTGATAATACTGATCATGATGGTCAAATGATTTTGCAGCTTGATGCCGTTCCTGAGCGGCTGGTTTGTAAAGGTGATACACAGTTTATTACAAATAGTAAAATTGATCAGGCATTAAGGTCAATATTGAATGTGTTTGTTATTATCATATGTGTAATATCACTTGCATTATGCAGCCGTGCTATTTTTCGTGCACAACAGCTGAGAATGAAAACGGAGTCCTTTTTCCTGAGAGTTTTTGGACATGAATTGAGCAGTAAAGGACGATGGGAATTTGTGAATGTGTGGTACATAACAATCTGTATTAATGACGTTCTATTAATTACGGGATCAGCAATAAAGGAGGAAATTGAGAGGAAGCATTTTGAAGCCGATGAATGGAACAATTGTTCATTATTGTTGGGTATCGGAAATTTACTCGTCTGGTTCGGCGTGCTACGTTATCTCGGATTCTTCCGTACATATAATGTCGTTATTCTTACACTCGAAAAGGCACTGCCACACATCGGACGATTTTTATTATGTGCATTACTCATTTATGCTGGGTTCACATTCTGCGGGTGGCTTATACTCGGTCCATATCATATTAAGTTCCGATCACTCTCGACGACATCTGAATGTCTTTTCGCATTAATTAATGGTGACGATATGTTTGCAACATTCAGCATTATGTCGGATAAATCACTTACTCTATGGTGGTTCTGTCGAATCTACTTGTATGTTTTCATAAGCTTATACATCTACGTAGTTCTATCACTTTTCATATCCGTCATTATGGATTCTTATGACACTATCAAGAAATATTATAACGATGGATTTCCACAAAGTGATTTGCGTGCTTTTATGGGTGAAAAAGACGTTAGTGACTTATCATCTGGTGTGTTTCGCGATGAAGTCGATGACGACGAAGCGATTGGTGAAAGTTTAAAGCGGATGTGCTGTTTTTGGAAGCGACAACATCAGGATGAGTCGGGACCGTCTGGATATACAACATTATCGCCAAAGCCCTAATTTTACACATTACTAGCCAAATATTGTTTAGTACAAGTTCTTATTGTTGTATTTTCTATGAAATTGTATTTTGTTAAATGATGTCATTTTGTGAATATTTGTTTATCACTAGCTTATATTGTATGCTTAAACTTAGTAATTACATTAAGATGTCTACTCACTTACTTATTTGCCTGCCTTCTATAGTTTATTTGATTGATTTGTGATAATATTGAATTGGAGTTTTTAATTTTGATTAGATAAAGAATAATTTTATAATTGAAGCTTGTAATGGGGATCAAGGATGTTATTTAATATTTTTAAAAACTATACAAAAGTCAAAAATTTGAAACATTTGCAATGTTTTGAAACACAAATCTGTTTCAAAACTATACAAATGACTTAAAAATATAACATTTGTATGGTTTTAACTTTTTTAAATATGGAAAAACCATACAAATGTTGCATTTCCAAGTTATTGTAACGTTTTGAAATTGATTTGAGTTTCAGAACATTACAAATTCTGCAAATTTAGAACATTTGTATAGTTTTCGCCTGATCAAAAGTCCACAAGATTAAAGAATGATTAAACAAAGATCGGAATGTGTAAACTAATGAACAAATATTTGAAAGCTATACAAAAACAAACGATAATGTGAACTCAAGATTTTTGCATCGACATGCTAAATAAATCATCATTCGCCGACATTGTGATGATTAAAATTAAATACACAAAATTTTTTTAAAAGAGAAAGACAATAATAATATTTAGAGCAAAAATTCAAAAATAATTTGCATGAGCTGTAAAAGTGTTATTTTTCATTATAATGAGTCACAAGAAAATTGAGATAAGATAAAGAGTTACCAAAATAAGCAAAAAAGTAGCCATTTAAGTATATATAGAAAGAACAATAATAAATCTTATCACTTACTCAACGTCACTTCTTCCATTTAGAAAGTTTCAAGGTTTCCCGCTTTGATGATTGCAAGGCGAGATAATGTCTGAAAAGTCTCGATAAGTTTCTGCATGATAAGAGGTTTTTTTCTGCAATAATCATGTGCATCATAATGTTTATTGAGTTCATGACATGCTTCATCAATGATGAGGATGTGAAGCAGATAAAATATGTAAATGGTGTCATGAATGTGACTTTTGACATATAGATTAGATTTTAATGCTGGATGATGCTGTAGAACACTACAAATGTTGAAAAATTTTGATATTTGTAAGGTTTTTAAAGAATGAAATGTTTGAAAACCATATAAAGGTTTTGATAATGAATTTGTAGGGATTTAGTTAAAATCAACTAAAAACCATACAAATGATTAAACTTTTAAACATTTGTAATGTTTTTAAATAAAAAAATGTTCAAAAACCATACAAATGTTTTCAAACATTTGTACAGTTTTAAGTTCAAATTCACTTTGACAGTTAAAATTTAAAAATTCTTATGGTTTCTTAAATTCAAAAGTACCGTTATTTTTGACATTTATATGGTTTTTACATTTAAATTTATTTCGACCGTTAACAATTTTCTCTCATTTTAGTAACACTTCTTTCAAACAATTGTGATAAATATAAAAATATGATTCTCAAAATTGATATTAAGAGTTCAAAAATATAGCTTCTCGAGACTTTTCAGGTGTAAGATTTTATTTCTTGGCATGTCCATCAAAACTATTTCAAAATGATCAAACTAAAATAAAAAGTATATAATGTGAACCATTGAATATAAAGAGCTTTAAAATAATAAAACGACAAAAATAATTTCAATAACAAAAAAATTCATTAAAATCTTTAAATATGATAAAAAAAAACTTCTTTTACATAATTCATGCAGAATGTCAAACCTCAACTGATATGGAACTACAACAATTTTCAATTTAATTTGCTTACGATATGAAAGGAATCATGTGCAAAATGCAATAGAATTTGTAAGAGCACGATTGAATTAATTTGCATTTTGGATATTTTATTTTTTTCATTTATTTTCTATACTTGCTTCATTTAAGCTCCATACATCACCACTATATACACAGACGAGCTTTCAATGCTTTGCTCCCCCATCTGCATAAATGGAATAAATTTATTTTCAAATAGGGAGTTATAGTATGTCGTCAACTATTATGATTCAGCTATGAGTTTGAGGTGATGGTAAGCGCTTCAAAGTTCAAAGACTGCGAGTTCAAACTTTATTTTTAAATGAAAAAAAACGTTACAAATTTGAATTTGAATTGTTCAGCCAATTCAGCTCAATTCAGCAATTTTTATTAATTATGTTGAATTCATTAATTTCGTGCTTTGTGCATTAAAATGACTAGCTGGATTCATTCCATAACATTCTATGTACTCAAAAGACACCATCGCAGCAGATCCAGTCATGTTTTATCCAAAAAAAAATGACGAAATAAGCTTCAACCATCGATTCTAACCAATCTCATATTTAATGTCTCTTTCCAGGCGAAAAGTTTTTATGTTCAGAAGTCATAGGTAGGCAAATTCCATCGTTAAAACTTTGTCTAAAGGATTAAAATATAAAATTTCCCATAAATTTTTCATTTAGCTCCCATACGTTCCGAAGCAGATGATATTTCATTATTTATAATTAATTTTGAAGATCTATCAGGAGATCCCCCGACGGAAACTCAACCCGATGAAGATGAGCCCACTAAGCTGACTAAATGTAACAAATTTTCATGAATTTTCCATGACAACATTTTTTTATCGCTTTTCTTTTTCTTGCTTCCTTTTCATGATTAACTTAATAACCATCTATGTACATAATAAATGCTTCTTTCATCGTAATCATTATATACATCTATCGTCTTCATGGCATTTCCCAATCTTAAATATACATAACATAACATGATACAGTTGGAAGAGCTCGGGCGAGCTTTCGACAATCATTTCGCTTTGGAAACATGGGTTTAAGAGATAGAGGCACTCGACTTGCTGGCTATTTAACGCCACCGTCGGATGTTACGCAAGAAGAAGAGGAGACTGCTTCGGAGCGAATTGTTGTTGTTCCTTGTGATACAAATAGGTATTGTACATAAATTATAATCAATGAAAGCCATAACAATCTTTAAACATGAGTAGAATTTTCTTGAATTCCAGTGACAAAATTAGTCAGACAACGGTTCTGCGTGTTGAACCGCCCTGGGATAATAATTCGGCACCAGCTTTAATTAAAACTAAGGATTTCATAGAAGTTAAACAAGAACCAATAATTCGAAGAACTGATGAGACCAAAACTAGTACAAATAAGGCATGTCATCATCTCTTTTCTAATTGTATTGAGCATAATGGAATTAACATGCAACAGTTTAATTTGCAGATTTATCCCCAAGTTGATGCAAACAAGCCTGAGTTTCAGCAAACCAAAAGTTTAGATTTCGAAACAAAAGGTAAGAATTTGAAACACTTTTTTTTTTATTTTAGTTCCATAAACTTTTTCTTTCTCGACTGGAATTTATTTTTGTTCTGCTAATTGTTTTTTGTTATACATTATTGTTGTTTTTATCTCCATTGTTGTTCTCAATATTTCATGTTTGTTTGTTTGTTTTTTAATTTAATTTGTGTGCAAAGTGTTAAAATTTATATTTTATCACATGTTTTAATAATCGATGTATATTCATTTTATGATTGTGAAAGCTTTAAGTTTTTAAAAATGAATTTTTTAAAAAGGAAATCATAAATTATGATATTTAGAGGTTCCAAGTCGATGAATTTTTATGCATTTTAAGCATGGTTTCCAACCATTTTAAGCATGGTTTCCAACCATTTTAAGTATGGTTTCCAACCATTTTTAACCATGGTTTCCAACCATTTTAAAACATAGTTCCAAATACACAGCAAAGTTTCAAACCATTTTGAAATCATGGTTTCAAATCATTTTAAGTATAGTTTTCAACCACTTTAAGCATGGTTTTCAACAATTTTTTAAAACCATGGTTTCAAACCATTTGTAAGCGTGGTTTCAAACCATTTAAGCATGGTTTAAAACCATTTAAGCATGGTTTCAAACCATTTAAGCATGGTTTCAAACCATTTAAGCATGGTTTCAAACCATTTAAGCATGGTTTCAAACCATTTTGAAGCAAGGTTTCCAACCATTTAAGCATGGTTTCAAACCATTTTGAAGCAAGGTTTCCAACCATTTTAAACCATGGTTTCAAACCATTATAAAAGCATAGTTTCCAAATACACAGCAAATTTTCAAACCATTTTGAAATCATGATTTCAAATCATTTTAAGCAAAGTTTTCACCACTATAAGCTTGGTTTTCAACAATTTTTTAAAACCATGGTTTCAAACCATTTGTAAGCGTGGTTTCCAATCATTTGAAGCATGGTTTTAAATCATTTTAAAAACATGGTTTCAAACCATTTTAAAAGCAAAGTTTCGAACCACTTTAAGCATGGTTTCAAACCATTTCCAGGATCCTTGAATTTTTGACTTGGAGCCTCTAAAACCCAACAACCCATTATTTTCAAAATTAATGGAATAAGAACGAAACAAAAAAAATCTAATTGTTATGATGTTTGTTGATCAATGTGCGTATATGCTTTTTTAGATCCAGAACAAGCCAAATTATTATTACCAACATACGAACGCATTCTCACCAAACAATTGCGAAGTGTATTCACGGAAACGCGCGCTCACACAATCGATGATTTTATGACAGGTTAGAATTGATGTAAAAAAAATGTGACACACTATTGAAAGACATCCTTCTCAAGTTCTACATAGACTATAAATATATATATAATTTCACGTTCATTTCATTTCACTCTCAAAAGTTTTTTTCGTTACAAAACAACAGAAAAAAAATGCCAAAAAAAATATAATACAAGACTAGAAAAGTTGTGTGTGTATATTATGAAACTAGCGTGTAGAAATATGAAAATAATAAAAAATAACTTTTTCTTCTTTTTTCCGCTTTAATTTTTATTCATTTTCAAAATTGCATGTTCTCTCTTTTCCATGCCAATATAAAGTACTTTAATGATACACATACATACATGTACATAGATTATTACATAAATCTTAATTTAGTGAAGACCAAAAACAAATGGAATGAGAAAGATTTTCATCATTTTTGTGCCATTTCATAATTATTGTAGATATCCATAATAAGTTAAAAGCGCATTTTTGAAGGGAGATAAGGACTCTTTTGGTTAATGTTTTGTCTGTGTGTCTGTCTGTCTGTTCGTAGCAGTTCTTAGTATTACGTAACGCCATTACGAAAATAGAATAATGGAATTCTAGCGAATTTTATTGTTTTAAATCTGTCACCATTCCTTTATCCATTGATGTAAGATTACGAAGTGTGAGAGAAGTACAAATGGATAATGTCGAATGGACATCTGAAACTTTACCGGTTTTCCAAGAGTATTCCGAGAATCAAGGAATTTTGAGTGCTTCGGTTTGACTCAATAGTATTTTCCAAACCCCATTTAACCTAAGGGATTCGAATCAGTAAGGATCACAGAAAAAAGTTAAATACGCCAATGAAGCAATCGACAAGACTTTTGACTCTTAGATTGTATTATTAATCGAAGATCAGTTGGTTCAAATCCTACCAATCCCAAATTTATGTTTAGTAGAAGTTAAGATTGTCTCAGATCAATTTTGACTGTTTAATTTCCAAGATTGGGCAAAAATTAAAGCTCTGGGTAACGTTAAACTAATGAAAAGGTTAGGAGAACTAGACATGACGCATGAGAAATACGATTAAGGACTGTAAGACTACCGTTCCTTAATGTCGTGAGAATTGTTGCAATCCTTGTCATATCGACAATACTCTATAGAATGATTGATATGTAGCTCTCTGGTGGGAATCGAACTCAAAGGAACCACAAAGGCCTAAGTATTGCACTGACAGTTTCGACTTTATTTGCTTCGAAACTCCAGATTCCACTTTGCTCAGACATCACAAGTACGAAGAAGTATTAGGTTTAAGACTATATAAACATAAACAAGAATCTAAATTAAAACTTGGAAAATGCGCTTTTATGAGTCAAGAGACTGACCACATCTACATCCGATTCCTCTTCGTGATTTGTTTTCCCACAAAAACCTCAGCAAAAACTTTTGTTTTTCTTCAGTTCAAGTTGGATAGAAAGAATTATAATATTAATATAAAAATAATGAGAAGAGAACTTTAAAGTGGATTAAAAGCTTAACATTAAGTGCCAACGATGGTTGAGAAATGCAAAAGAATTATTTTTTTTTTCACATGATCTGCATAAACTTCTCGTTCGAGTAATTAAAAATAGATGAGGAAATGTACTTCCTTACAACTTTTTTTGTTTGTTTGCTGTGGTGACCTAACTTAATGCATTTATTTATTAGTTTTTGCTATCCTTTTGATATTGGCAGTGCTGATTTAATAAATAACTGCTCATTTTTGTTGTAGATTTTGTATAATAATTTTTATAATCGCTATGAAAATGTAGCTTGGATGAATGTTTTTTGATTTTTGTTGCCAAAAGATATGACTTGAATGATGTTATGTCTTTTCATTTTTGTCAAGTAGTCTATAGATTTTGAATTTTAAAGACTGTATTTTTTGGAGACTAAAGTCGTTGCTTTTTGAGGCAGTAAATGATTTTTGACAAAAGAACGAAACTGAACGAAGTGGTTTGTGGACGAAACCTTTATGAACAATCAGTTCTCTTCACAGCTCCTGGAACTTAAATTTTTTGAACTTTTCAACTTAATTATTATTATTAATCTTCATCGGCCTGTTTCACTAAAGTGGATTATCCTCGATTTCGGATTATCCACTTCAGTTTTTTGAAAATATCTCCAGACGCTTAAGGTTATTAAGAGATCTAATGTGTGATCTAGCAAGAGTACTTTGCTACTTAAATTAACATATACTTAGAATTTTTATATCTTCATTAGTTTGAGAATTATAGCAAAAATCGAAGTTAATCTACTAGATTTGGCTAGAAAATTAAATAATTAATACTTCTTAACGAAAAGTAAAAGTTTAAAGTATATTGAAATTTCAGGCATACTTCACTCTATTATAATCCAAAATTAGAAATACCGCACCTCTCATAAAGTTTAAGACATTTCCAAAAAACTGAAGTGAATAATCCGAAATCGAGGATAATCCACTTAAGTGAAACAGGCCGCATAAGTTTTACAGAATCAGTAACAAAACTTATTTCTAGCCTTATAACTATGATTTTGAGTCTCTTATCATGAGAAGCTTAAGTTTTCAGTCATCATATCTTTCCTATGGCAAAAGCGTAACAGATAAGTCTGAAATTCTGAAGATCAAAGGGGCCGTTCACAAAAGGGGGGGGGGGGTGTCAAGAAGTATCTACCGTTCTAATTGTCTATTAAAATAAAATAAATTATGAACGTTCAGGGGGGGGGGGGGGTTGTGAGTTGTAACATATTGTAACAAGGGGTGGGGGGGGGGCGAAAAAAGTCGTTTTTTGCGTAACGTAATAAGTGAACGGCCCCAAACATAGACGGCCTGTTTCACTAAAGTGGATTATCCTCGATTTCGGATTATCCACTTCAGTTTTTCGGAAATATCTCCAGACGCTTAAGGTTATTAAGAGATTTAAAGTGTAATTTCATTAAAGTACTTTGCTACTTAAATTAACATATACTAAGAATTTTTATATCTTCATTAGTTTGAGAATTATAGCAAAAATTGAAGTTAATCTTCTAGATTTGGCCAGAAAATTGAATAATTAATACTTCTTAATGAAAAGTAAAAGTTTAAAGTTTCTCTTATGCTGCATATGAGCCTTCCTGCCAACATCTTAACTGCATTAGGCTTTCGATATTAAATGCTATCAATTTTTCAAAAGCAGTCTTAAATGTCCTTAAAAAAATTGCTCACCATCGTCCTTCATAGTAAAACACTGTCGAAAAATACCTAAATGAAGTCTTTAAGTATGTCAAGCATCAAAATGATATGCGCTCGACTCGTTTATTCAGGACGACCTTTACTAATTTCTCTTTTCCTTTTTTTTTCTCTCACAAAATTTCTTGCCTTGTGTTTGTTAATTTCATAACCGTCCACCAAAAAAGCTCAACCATAAGCTCGACTGACTTAATAGAAGTAATTTGTGTGAGGAATAATAAATAAGTATAGAGGGGAACACACAAAGAAAGTCAAGCAAGGAAAAATCGAAAAAAAGGAGCGAAATTCGCAGTCATGACGTTGGTGGTGTGTAAAGCACAACAAACCCCTTTTCTCATGTGCCTTTCCAATTTTTCTACATTTATGAAAATCGTTTGGCTATTTTTTTTTGTGGGTGAAGGGCACATTGGGTTAAGGAAATGAACACGCAATTAATCACTAGATTTTTCGTTCCTTTATATTACTATTAAATACACACAAAAAAGTAAGAAATCGATGACGTCAAAAAAATACACAAATTCCTTCCTTTTACGCTGACTGAAGAGAAAAAAAGAATTGAAATATTTTGGGGAAATTAGAAGCTATTTACTCCGATGGAACATTGTAGATTGCTAAAGCTTATGTAAACATGATAGCTGTAATGTTAAGTATGGCTTTCCTCAATAATCAAAGATTCTTATACGTTATTTAAGATTCACAGCAACAAGAACGTATTCAGGAGGTGTTTTTTTGGTGTTAAAGCCCAATAAATCCTTGTTATGCTCCTGCACAGCCAGGTAGTCAGCATAGAATGGAATTTCTTGTAATTAAATTACCTCAACTATAAAAACTTTAATTACTTTTTAAATGAGGAAGAAAATAAATAAAAAAAATGTAATTTGAGCTTATCGAGTAAGACAGCAGCACACAAGAGACGAGACCAGATGTCATTTCTGATTTAAGTAGCAGAACGAAGCGCATTTTACCTTGAATTTTTGTGACAAACAAGTTCAAGTGCTCAAGCTATTTATATGAGATTACTCATCGTTTGAAATCGGATCATTGCAATCTGTTGTAACATGTTTGTTTTCTTCTCGTTGATGACATTTTTGTTGTTGTTGTTTGGGTGGAGATGCTATTTTTGGAATTGACATAAATCATTTTTAAATCAATGAGTTTAGATGTATTAGGTTTTTATCTTTGGGTCACTGTAATCCTAAGTCTCAAATGTAAACCAAAGCTAGAAGTCGACAGGGTTCGAGTCAACTCGAGTTGACTCGACTCGACTCAAAACCTGAGTCGACTCAACTTTTCTCGAGTCAACTCGAGTCGACTTCAAGCTCTGGTGTAAACCATAGATTATGTATATAGATCATTCTCAGTCATGTTCTAGAGCAGTGTTTCTCCAACTTTTTTGGTCCACGGCACATTTCATTACATGGAAATTTTCACGGCACACTAAATGATCTTCATGGTCTTTTTGAAGTGAAAATATAAGGTCAATTTAAGCAATCAATATTTTTCGCAGCACATAGTTTAAGAACCACTGTCCTAGAGCTTTCCAAGACAAGATGGCCAGATCCATCAAGATGTGAAGTCGTACAAGAGGAGTGAAAATTCTAGAGTACCATCTAGCGATACCCTAATCAAACTACTCTAGAATCAAAATTTGGTTTACTCCAATGGTGTATGAACATAATGTGAATAGGGTAGCTTGCCATTGGTAGTCCTAGAAACAAGTCTGAAGAGATTTTATCCTCCATGGCTATGCCTAAAAATCAATTTATGAATTAGAAAATCGTGCTTTGTTCCAAAGATTTTTACAAATTCTTACAACGTTCATTAGAATTCAGCTTATTGAAGCTAATTTCAACTTCAACTCAAACATTTTCAAAAGCTTCTCCCTCTCAATTCTCTAGTTCTTTAGAAGTAATTAATTACATTTTGTGTAATGTTTATAACTATTTTAAAATAGTAGTTTTAGAGACATTTACCTAATAAGTCGTCTGTAAATAGTTTTGCATACTTCATGTAGCTTAAAAGTTGATTTTTGTAATTTTTGTGTGATTAATTAATTGCTATTTAAGAAGTTGTAGTGATGCACGGTAAAAAATGACAATTAAAAATTAAAAATGTTAAATATATCTTCATATTCACGATTTCCATGATATTTGAGATTAGGGTGCGATCTATAGGTCTACCCAGCCATTAGGCAGAAATTAAATTCAATGTACTACAATAAAACATTAAAAATAAAGTTAATCTGTGACTAGGGGATATATCTAGAAAAATGGAGAACCTACTTATACATAGTCACAGACAAAAAATGTTTCGAGGAAGCAGGCGCCTAGCCAGGGGGACAAATCCCCCTTCGTCTTGAGAAATTTCTTCATTTTGCTAGAGCTTTTATGAAAAAATCGCAAAAATACCCCCCCCCCCCCCTCCTCAAAGTTTTCCATACAAAAAAAAAAAATTTTTGCAACCCCCTCTTTAAAGTCCTGGCTATGCCCCTACGAGGAAGGATTTAAGATTTTTTGTGTAGATTTAAAAGTTTGGCTTTACCCCAGCCCCTTTAAGTTTCTACGATGCATCATCCGAATTTAAACCTTCTCTTGTATTTCACTTTTTATAGATCATCATTACATTCACAAATATTCAATATCAAACTAGCTCCCAAAAAAAATCAATTCCTTTTCCATTCCAAACTATAACCATGACAAAATCGTTTAAAAATCTTTTTTGTACAGCAAAAAAAAGTAGAGTTTTAAAGCAATTCAATTTGCAATGCCACATAATGTGTATATTCACTTTAGCTCGAAGAAAAATGTCATCATAGTATGCAAAAAAAAAGTAAAATAGTTCACTACTTATGGTCAGGGTGGGTGATTTAAATCAAAAATCGAAATCAAAATCTTTTTGCAATGATTTTAAAAAGGGATTTTGATTTAAATCATTTTACCCAAGTGATTTTTTTCTCGATTTTGATTTAAATCATTTTTGCAAAGGGATTTTTTTGGGGATTTTGATTTAAATCATTTTTCAAAAGGAGTTTTTTTTTGGGATTTTGATTTAAATCTCCTGTATGAAAGATTTTTTTTGGGATTTTAAAATCCCTCCATACAAAATTTTTGTATGCAATTTCTCAAATCAACAGTTTTCAGTTGCAGTTCCGCATAAGTAAGAATGTAGTTGATCCTTTTTCGGACAGAATCTTGCAACTGGATCTTTTAGATCCAATCATTTCTTTAATAAAGGTTACAGCAACCAATGTTTCCATGCTGTTTGACTTATACGAAATCGAATTCGTGATTTTTAATCCTCTGTGCCTTACTGCTTACATTTAAATAACTTGACTTCATCAAGCATGCCTGGATCTTGCTCTATATGAGGAACTACCTGCTTTTAAAATCTTAAATGTCTTTTATTACAGTACCAAAGTAGTCTACGTTTGTTTAATGAGTCATAAGCAAGAATAGGCACTTGAACTGCCTAGTTCCTTCACATCCACAAACATTTTTTTTGTTGCTTTTTCATCAAGGAATCACCTCTTGAAGTCAAACATTTTTTGCGGAACTGACCGATTCCTTTCGTACCTGATGACTGCAAAGTATGTTTATCTAATCATATAAGTATAAAGCATGATTTTCAGTCATATTTGATCATCAGGTACGAAAGGAATCGGTCAGTTCCGCAAAAAATGTTTGACTTCAAGAGGTGATTCCTTGATGAAAAAGCAACAAAAAAAAATGTTTGTGGATGTAAAGGAACTAGGCAGTTCAAGTGCCTATTCTTGCTTATGACTCATTAAACAAACGTAGACTACTTTGGTACTGTAATAAAAGACATTTAAGATTTTAAAAGCAGGTAGTTCCTCATATAGAGCAAGATCCAGGCATGCTTGATGAAGTCAAGTTATTTAAATGTAAGCAGTAAGGCACAGAGGATTAAAAATCACGAATTCGATTTCGTATAAGTCAAACAGCATGGAAACATTGGTTGCTGTAACCTTTATTAAAGAAATGATTGGATCTAAAAGATCCAGTTGCAAGATTCTGTCCGAAAAAGGATCAACTACATTCTTACTTATGCGGAACTGCAACTGAAAACTGTTGATTTGAGAAATTGCATACAAAAATTTTGTATGGAGGGATTTTAAAATCCCAAAAAAAATCTTTCATACAGGAGATTTAAATCAAAATCCCAAAAAAAAAACTCCTTTTGAAAAATGATTTAAATCAAAATCCCAAAAAAAATCCCTCTGCAAAAATGATTTAAATCAAAATCCCAAAAAAAATCCCTTTGCAAAAATGATTTAAATCAAAATCGAGAAAAAAATCACTTGGGTAAAATGATTTAAATCAAAATCCCTTTTTAAAATCATTTTTCATTGAGATTTAAATCAAAATCAAAAATAAATTCTGCGATTTTGATTTAAATCGCAAAAAATCTCCCCACCCTGCTTATGGTTTACGACAACTATCAATTTGTCAACACAAAAAATATTCTCGAAACTTTTTTTTCTTCTCTGTAGTCATTATGTGCTTTTTTTTGTTGCTGTTCTGTTTGTTTGTTTGTATGAATCCAGAACAACAAAGAGTTAATTTTTTGCATTCGTACTTAATTATGCTTTTAGTGGATTTTTATTTTTAATCATCTGTATAATTTCGCTTTAATTGTCATGAGGTAGGTTTGTAACCCTTTTCTGGTGCATACATCAGGGGGGAACAGCTTAGTGGGAAAAAATATATTATTTTAATTACAAAAGTTATTTCAAGCTTACTTAGATTTATAAATCAAAAAAGTGAAGACGATTTTTTTCTCACCAAGCAATTATCCCCCTGACATACATACAAGTGCTGTACGATATACTTATACTAATTAAATACAAGAATACATTTTGTGAGTGACTGAAATCTCATACTCAATTTTAATGTCTCTTTTCGACTCTCAAGCAGGTCCAAGTGGTAAAGCTGTTCGACAATATTTTCCATATGTATCGAGTGAGAGTGATTTGCAGCGATATAGAGCGATATCATTTCACAAGCATCCAAGCAATGAGACACGAACGGGCTCATCAATCTCAAATGTGCCTTCCGATTCCACAAAAACGAGGGTGAGTTCCAATATGCTGTTTAGATTTATTGATGTAATCGATGTTGTTGAATGCTTGAATATGTATTAATATTTAATAGAAGACACACTAGCTACACCTATTACACTTCCTTTAATATTATTAATAATACTAAGAATACCGCCACGCAAACACACAATCCAAGACCCTCCACTAAGTGCTATTAAGTCTCCCAATTTTGTTTTATAAACTCTCAAATGCAGAGGTGTAGTCAGCAGTTTTTCGAAGAGAAGCGTTGAAGCTCCTCCATGGCTACACCCCTAGCTGCACAATTTTGAGAAAGAGTCACAATTGGCAATATAATTGTTACATGCATGACCTATTATTTTATTCTATTATCCGCACACACACACACACACTAGACTTCCTCCTATTTTTTGTTCTCTCGTAAAGGCAAGCACCGAGCAAGAGAGTTACTTTAATGCCTAAGAGAATAAAATGGAGAACTTATTATGTGTTATTTGTTGTGTTTTGTAGAAGTTAAGAATGCAAAAAAAAAAAATAAACTAGCGAATTCCCACATCAAAAAGGATACACAAAAACTGTCTGTAGTTTTAGCGAAGCGATTATGAACTTTCAGACATCCACATGTTGCAATCCGCTTAACAATTATTGTACAGAAATGTAGGATGAACATTATTATTCTTTCAAACACACTCACAGAACAAAAGGCTTGAGATTTTAGTAGAATATGCTGCATATTTAGTGAAAATGATACCCAACAATTGTGGATTTCTATCCTCCTTCTAGATCTTCTTGTTCTCCAGTTCTTTTTTACAATGAAAATGTTTGTTTTGTTTTTTTTTCTTCTTTCTCTTCTCTTTTATACTTTTTTTATATGTATTCTTGATCGCGTGTGTCTCTCTGTTATCCACAATACATAAATTTGATGTATATTCACTACTTCTATGTGTATTCTGTGTTAAATGGCGGGTATATCCCCATGATGGTTATTATAGGATAATGGTTCAGCTAAATACTTTCAGGGCACTAGGACAGGCACTAATATGGGTGAAAAAGTAGCGCAGGTAAATAATCTATCCTTCCTTTTTATTATGTAGATTGTTCACATTCTATAGATTAGTGTAATCTCGCCATATTCTTTTGTCTCTCGCCATTCGAACAACAAAATTTTTTTTCTCATTATTCATGTGTATTATACTGTTGATTATTTGCTATAACTACGTTGTGCAGGAAATTCCGGAATAATATGAATAGAACCGCGATGACATTAAGGAAATTAATGATGATATTTGTATTTAAGCAGACAGATGCTCAACTAGCATACTTAAGGATGGATTATATTTTAAAAAAAGTTATTAATTCATATGCGTCAATATGCATAGTTCTTGGATCTATAGGATTAGGATTTATGCAGCGTACAATATTTGCAGCCATATAAATTTATACTGCGCACAATGTTTGCAGCCATATAAATTTATAGTGCGCACAATATTTGCCGCCATATAAATTTATACTGCGCACAATATTTGCAGCCATATAAATTTATACTGCGCACAATGTTTGCAGCCATATAAATTTATACTGCGCACAATATTTGCAGCCATATAAATTTATAGTGCGTACAATATTTGCAGCCATATAAATTTATACTGCGCACAATGTTTGCAACCATTATTCTGCAAATGTATATGTATTTTCTACTCCCATGTTGTCTAACCAAGATACATTAAATATTGATTCAACCCTTATTGTCATCACAACCTTCTCTAGCCTCTGTAAATAAGTGGAACTCTTAAGAAAAGGATTAAATTTAAATGAAGAAAAGTAATGCTGCCCTTAAATTGGGTTAAAGAATTTTCTTTTGTTCTTTTCTGGCCTCCTTAATGACGAACAAAGCATGAAGCCTTAATTCTTCTGTATCTATTTATCGAATATCCTCCGAGCATTGAATGTGGTGTGAGGAAGAAAGGCAGGAGCAACAAAAAAAAAAAAAAATGTTTAATTCGACTAATGTTTAAGGAGGCAAAAAAAATAGACACAGAGGCAGTGGACATTGAAAAATGACTCAATGATACGGGAAAAGAAAGAAAAAACATTCAGCACGAAAGAAGGACAGAATCATAACAAGCGTTGATTAAATTTTGATATCATTTTCATGCTCACATTCATATATGACACAAAATATGAAAGACATCATGAAAAATTTTCTTTTCTTGTGGAAATGACTTTTTGAGAGCAATTTTCTGTCCCTGCATCATGCATGAATGTCTTGAACAGTCCGAGAGAAAGAAATATTGTTTATGTGAAAGTTGGTCACACTCAAGTTAGGCTGTAGATGAACTTTATCTAATTAATGTTCTTACATCATGTCACTGGTGGTATCATGGGATTTTTAGAACATTATCGAAAGGTGTTAGACATCGTTCGTTCACTTTGTATGACTGGTACGATAACTGCTTGTACTGCTCATGACATGAACATGTGGAAATGTTCTCTTTACTTATCATCCCTTCATGTTCTTATGCTGTAGCTATATGATCTTTGATACATCGTTACATTCTGTGTAGATGAAAAATTAGACATGAGAAATTATCAAATTTGTAGGTCATCAAAGCTTGATGTTTTCATTTCTTTTCTTTTTTTTTGTGTGATGTATATGACAATAATCTTTCATCTCCATACATACATGAGCATGTAGGTTGAATTGAATGATTCTTCGCGATATTGTCGTAAGTCCATTAGCAACTTTGAAAATCCGTAGTAAATCAATACTGCTTAATAAGTACTATAATATATATATCGTTGGAAAGGTCTTTCAATATACTTTTTACCGTCGCCATTTTTGGAATTTTTGAAACGGTTTTATCGGTTCTATATCGGTTCAAAGTCACTCAAAAATGAATGTCTAATAACTTTTGAACGAAATTAGCTTTATTAAAAATTCTTTTTGATTTTAATAGCCTACATAAAAGCTCATAGCTTTTTGATAGTTTCAATTTTTTTCCATGGAGGTTACATCATTTTAAACGCCCCCAAAGTTGAAACTTTAAACAATCATAACTCTTAATCTGTAAAAGATTAAAATATGAAACCTTTACCAAAATATTTCTAATTTTATCTAGATTAATCTGCATAATCAAAAAATGGGGTCCATTTATAAATTACGTCACATTTTCGAAAAAACATAATTCTTTAAAACTAATTTATTTTTTTTATGTTAATAAATTCAAAATCAATAAAAATTATTTGAATATTTAAAATCTAAGTGAAAATACCTTTAAAATGATGTATAACATGAGTGGGGTTTGTTCATAAATAAGGTCACTTTTTTTTTTTTTTAAATTTTTCATACTTTTTCAACAGACTTTATTTTAAAAAGCTTCCTCACTGCACTTTTTGACTTGTTATTCACTTTGTTTCTTCGTTTGCCAGACATTTTTATAAATTTATTGAAGAAAAAATTCTTATTTTCTCACCTTTTCTCAAAAACTTGCTTCTCATTTTTTTTTAAAAAATAAAGTTCGTTAAAATTTAAAAAAAAACGTTATGAAAAAACCACAAAATATACTGTTTCTGTTTAAAAAGAACATTTTTAAAATAAAATCTGTTGAAAAAGTATGAAAAATTTAAAAAAAAAAAAAGTGACCTTATTTATGAACAAACCCCACTCATGTTATACATCATTTTAAAGGTTTTTTCACGTAGATTTTAAATATTTAAATAATTTTTATTGATTTTGAATTTATTAACATAAAAAAAATAAATTAGTTTTAAAGAATTATGTTTTTTCGAAAATGTGACGTAATTTATAAATGGACCCCATTTTTTGATTATGCAGATTAATCTAGATAAAATTAGAAATATTTTGGTAAAGGTTTCATATTTTAATCTTTTACAGATTAAGAGTTATGATTGTTTAAAGTTTCAACTTTGGGGGCGTTTAAAATGATGTAACCTCCATGGAAAAAAATTGAAACTATCAAAAAGCTATGAGCTTTTATGTAGGCTATTAAAATCAAAAAGAATTTTTAATAAAGCTAATTTCGTTCAAAAGTTATTAGACATTCATTTTTGAGTGACTTTGAACCGATATAGAACCGATAAAACCGTTTCAAAAATTCCAAAAATGGCGACGGTAAAAAGTATATTGAAAGACCTTTCCAACGATATATATATTATAGTACTTATTAAGCAGTATTGATTTACTACGGATTTTCAAAGTTGCTAATGGACTTACGACAATATCGCGAAGAATCATTCAATTTTTCAATTTTCACTCATTCGAATTATACGGAAATCAAAATTGATGTCTCGTTGTGTTTTATGCTGTCTGTGCAAAATGTAATTACATAGACAATCATAATTACAAATCGAATTTTTCACCCCTCGCGCTTTGCAAAAAATGAATTAGTAACGAACTTATTGTGGGTTGGGAGCAGGAAAGCATTTTTAATGATTGTGATTAAGTTTCGTACTAATTGAGAGTTTTTTTAAAAAGAATTTTTCATGAAAATTTCAGTCAACTTGACAAAATCCCTCTTCCCTGCATCACATCCACACTTTTAATGGAACTTTTAGGCTCTTTTATTGAATAAAGTAACCAGAAAACAGTTAGTAAAAGGCAATACCATACCCAGTCTCTTTTCGTATCTCTAAAACGCCTCTTAACTCAGTGGAAATATTTGAATTAATCCAAAATTACCTAAAGACTGTAACTTAAAAGTTCTTACAAGCGAGTGACCTGTTTTTATGTCTATTTCAATCAAAAGTTCAACTCCCACTTAAATTTCACAGTATTTGAATACAAACTGCGATGATTTCTCTAGATAGTTATAAAAATGGTTGATATTCCATTCTAAGGAGTAAATTCAGCAACAAACAGACAAAACACAGCCACAAGCACCATTTTCAAAATAAAACCATTCTCTAAAAAGCAATGAAAACAATCAAAATTAGCTGATCAGATCGATAACAATTTGTCAATTATTTGCTTATGCCAACAACATCAAATAGCATTTATGTAGCTAATGAAGGAGGGGGTTGGGTGCATGCAAATGTATCCCACAAATTATAGCTACTTAAATAATTGGCATCATCATTATATTATGTGATTATTGATTTATAAAAATTTTTGAAAACAAATTTGTGCCAGAACATAGATGATTGCTAGTTCCATTTCGCGCTCTGACATCGCCCAATCATTCAATAATCATTATAACGCGATTCTTAACATTCATTTAAGCTACCATTGTTTTTCTTTTGCACCTCAAACCTATGCCTGGCTTCATTGTCGTATATTTTCTATAAAGGTAGACCGTCGCATTAGAGCGTTCCTATAAAAAATATCTTAATGCTATTGTAGGGCTTAATATTTACAACATATAACATGTTTTGGTGACTCCTTTTTTGTTTATTATTGAACCTTCACATGCATTCAAACAGTGCAACTATATATGGCATGGATTTATAAAAGAACTCACTTAATATACATAATATGTGTTGTGCATAGCACTTACCATAATGTGTGACCTTATTTTACATTCTATTTCACAAACTTCTTCTTCATTTCTTTTCGGTTTGTAAAGAAATGGAAAGGAAATACAAAAATTTCGTATGTCTAATGACAAATAAAAAATGACAATGACTTGAAGGATCTGATAATTGACTAGAATGACTTGAATTATTGATGTGATAAAACTGTCTTGTTTGTGGACTTTGATCAATCTTTAATAGTTTGTCAATTGTCTGTGAATTTCTTTAATTTTTAATGGTGAGAAATGCTTACAAAGTTATGGAAATAAGGAGAAGCTCACAATTAATCATAAAGTCTGTAATTGTGATGTCATGTGTTGAAACTTTTTTATTGATAGAGTTGTCAAGGATGAGGATGAGTCAATGATTGACAATGAAATTATCAGGGATGGTCTGGATAGGGGTTGGAATTTTTGATGTGCTTAAGGTAATCACAACATTTATGTGAATTTATGGCAATTAAATTCAACTTACATTGACATTAAATTGTTATTAAAAATTGACGATATTATCGATTTCGGTTAATGACTACTAGTTGATCATAGTGAGGAGCGTAGGAAGAAATCTAGTTGTGATCGACTAATGGTAAGTTTTAAGGAACGATTTTGAAAATTTGTCATTAGTCGACTGAAGATCTAGTTACTAAACAGACATTACTGGCTAGTATCCACTCGGGTACCTTAACATGTATTAATTGGAGTCAAGCTATTTCATCTTCCACTTAAGCTTTTAATTTACAATTAAACAAAAATATCTATTCATTCTCAAGAAATGTAGTCTCAGATATCTGGAAGATAGCTAATGGGCCGTTCACTTATGACGTCAACATTTAGGGGGGGGGGGTCTAGGATTTTGTGACAGTTCAAATAATGGAAATTTTTTTCTATAGAATTTTTGTGACAGAGGGGGGGGGGTCTAAAAATCAGGTTTTTTGATGGACGTCATAAGTGAACGACCACTTCAATTATCCTTGGAATGCCATACAAACGAAAGCAAACATTGTTCATAAGCCAGTGCTATTAAATTACATTTTTATACGCAGAAGGAAAACAAACAGGATTTTCTTCAACTAGTTGCCTCAAGTTCATAAATAAGGTTGAAAAGAATTAAAATTTAATTAAGTCATTCCAACGAATAACTCTTTAGAAAATAACTTTATTTTAATATTCAGAACCGACTGGATTTGAAGGCAACTTTATCATTCTTAATCGTCTCAACAATAATTTTCTATAATTGTGCATGAGGAATGTCAGCTGAATAAAACAAAATTTAATATAAACTGTCCACAACGGAACCGAGTGGAAAATTTATTGCACAATCAGAGTAAATCCAATGTTGGAAGGTTATTAAAAATCTAAATAAAAAAAACAAATAAGAAGCATAGAAAGGAATTTAGAAGAGACAGGATGAATAAAAATATGTGGAGCGAGTGAGCAGCACAGCGACGAGAGTGAAAAACAAACGTATAAAAATAAAATTTATGTAAGCCACAGTTGATATTGAAAATTGAATATGTGTCCCATTCCTCTTCTTCACATCCATTTAACTGATTAGAACAAATTGGAAATAATATTTTTTTGGGGTTACTATGTTGTCCATCCATCGTTTAAATCTGAAGTGCTTGTTGTTAACACAATTATGATTGTTGTTTGGTCTAAAAATTACTTCTGACCGTACATGAGCGAAAAATATGTTTCTCACCGAGGCTTTACAATTAAACCATCCGTAAAAAAAGGATGAAAAAGTTTGTTAAAAATGTAAAAACTTCCAAACCGTTTCCTATCGTCATTTAAATATTTTTGCACACATCAAAGAGGAAGAGAACATTTTGTATTCATCCTCATCGTCGTTTTGTGAGTGTGCTTCGGTAAAGTTCGGTTGAAAGCTTCAACTATAAAATTATTTTTTTTTTATATTGTATTGTATGTCGTGCACAGCGGCAAAAAGAGTCGTGAGAGTAAGGAAGTGTTTTTTCAACACATAATCATAAGCACTAGTATTGGTGTAAACATGAAGGAGCTTTCATGCACACCCATACAACATTGAATAAAAAAGCACATTTTTTTTATTCTTCTAAAATGAAAATGTTGAGTGGAAGAGCAAAACAGAGAAAGAAAAGAGTTCGTGCCTTCATATACGGCTATGGAGTAAAAATGTGTCAATGTTTGCGTGTCAGACCATTGTCTGATTGTTGTATACATATCGGTGTCGGTGGAATGAAAAAAAAAGTGTAGAATGAAAAAAGAAATGCAAAAAGCATAGAAGGGAAAATCAGTGCAAATAGAACTATCAATGTGAAAAGTCTGATTTGGAATTTTCATGCGAATCGCGAATCAAATAATAAAAAAAAATATTTTTGTTGTGTTTTTTTTATTTCATATTTTTTTGTGTCCTCTCCGTTCGTGTATGAATGTTAAGTCGGCTCTCGGGCTCAGTTAGTGTGAAAAATTTGAATGCAAAGAAGACGAAAATAAAGAGAAATGTGACTAAGCTCCATGAACAAGAAATTTCTCTATCTTATTTGCTGTCAATTTTATGCTTGAAGCGGCTGAAAAATATATCGTTTTGTGAATAAATACATAAAGTATTGAAAAAAATAAAATAAAATTTTTGAGTGATTGATGAAACATTTTTCCGTATTAGGAAATGAGAAACTAAATGTGACAAGTGACATGATTTGTATAACAAAAATAACAAGTGGATAATTGCAGCATGGTTTAATTAAAAATAAATTTAAAAAAGTCATTGCGAGAGAGAATTGTTGTTGTTATTAAAAGTTTCGCTTAAAATAGTATAACAAGCAATATAATTAAAAAACCTGAAACTATACATAGGAATAATATGGGATTGTGTGTCCGTAGATCATGCAAAATTATTGTAGTTTCCTTTTTACTACTGGTATAATATGTGCATTGTGTAGTGCAACAGCAGCATAATATTTTTGTTTTTTTCGTAAACTTTTGAACCCGAGCAGTACTTAATATTTTTGAGATTTATGGGAATTTAATGTTTTTGGATTGGAATTATTGTGATTTATGAATTCATAAGTTTTGGAATTTAAATCTTCGATTTGCTAGGTTTTGTAAAATAATCTCAATTTAATAAAAATTCTGTTATTTTATTTAATGTCAATGTGCCAATTCAATAGCTTTTCAAGCTGTCCTTCCGGGTATTAATCAGTGATAATGACTCTAAATAAATTTTAAAATTGTGGCTTTATTTATTTGATCATTAATGAATCATTAACCACTTTTAATTAAATCTGTGGTTAAGTTCATGTAATTTATTTTTTTGAAATGTTTATTGTCTTAAAAATATGATGCGATTCAAATTTGGCGAACAACATAATAATATTGAAGAATAATTTTTGGAAAATTTGATTAAGACATTCAGATTATTTGTAAAAAATCAATTCTAAAGTTGATGTTTTAATATTAGTAAATCACAATCTAAATCAGTGAGTTCAAAGATTTAATGTGTCGCAGAAAAAAAATTCAGAAAATTTCACGAATCGTGTGCCATGGACGGTTTTGATAATGGCTTAGCATCAAAATGTGTCGCCCACCAAAAAAGTTTGCAAAACACTGGTTCAAGCTTCGTTAGCTTGTTGACAAATTTCAATAACTGATCAAACTCTAGTTTAATATCACAAATCGTAAACTAAAGACAATTAAGGATATAATAAGTAAATAATCACAAAATAAATTATTCTTGTGCAATGGAAGTGGAATTAATCTCCATAAAAAAGAGACTAAGTGGAAAATTGAAGGATCAGATATCAAAAATCTCATTTTCCATTCAAATGCATCCAAAAATACCCTTTAATAAATGATAATCTGAGTTGATCTGATATCCAATAAATTTTATTTATCTAATTTAAATATTTGAATTTTTACACAAATTTTGAATTCCAGTGCCTCAAAAGGCTGAGCCCTCTCCATGCTTTATTACACAAATTAAATTAAAATTCCAATTTCTAACTGCAAATTAATTTGTCAACCTTAACTACTTCCATTAATTTCTCAAAAATAAAATTTCCCACTGCTCGGGTCAAGAAATCATAGAAAAAAAGTCACACTGTAGTTCTTGAATGTTGAATGCTTATAAATAAAGAAGAATAGTTGGAAAAATTGGCATTAAATGATTCACGTTTTAATATTCCAAATTGAAATCAATAGTAAACTCATATAAGGAATAGAGAGAAAAGAGAGTTGTATATCTATGATATAGTAGATGAAAAGCACTAGCAAACAATAATTATTCATTCACAGGAATAGAAAAATGAAAAGAAAGTAGGAAGTAGTGGCAGTATATCAAAATAGGATCTCATGCTGTGTGCAGTACACGTTCTTATTGAAAGAGAATTGAAGGAATGAAAAGAAAAAAATAAAGTATATAGGGCATGTGTGCATGTATGTTTACGTAAAATTAAATGAAAAATAAAAAAAAAAAAACAAAGACGAAAAGGAATGAAAAAATAGAAGAAATTCCTCCATAGAAATTCACACACAAAGTATGGATTTTTACCACTTAAAAAATGCTAGAAATGGCATTAGAAATAGCATGGCAGAGAATTCACATTAAAATATATATATTCATAGTCGTCGAAAGCTAGCATAAAGACTTCATTTTCATTTTCATAAAAATATAATTTTCGTGTGACAAAATTAAAATTTTCACCACAAAGAATCAATTAAGGAGCTATAGTCAGCGGTTCAAAAGTGAAACAAAAGAGTCATAAATTGATATTAAAAAGTCAGGAGCCTCATCTTTCATATTGCGTCTGTACCCCCTACAAGAAAAGCCTCTTTCAGCCTCATAAATAGATACGAGAACCTTGAGTTATATACACATCGTATAAATGTCATTCTAGTGTCATTGAAATACAAAAAAAATTCTTTAAAGTGGAATTTTCCTCCTTAAATATGTGTGTTAATATTTTATATTGCAAACTAAGTTCCTCTAGCTTCACTGACTACACAAAAACAAATATATTTTTATTCTTTCATTCCTTCCTTTTCTTGTATGATATGTAAAAAAGGTGTTTTATAGTTTCGTTGCGGGCGACTATAAAATACCATAAAAACGCGAGCTTTTTGTAAAATTCTTCATTTTTTTAATACTCGCAACTATTTTGCTGTGTGTACCTTCGCCTACATTTTATTCAGGATAGAAATTGAATACAAAACGCACTCTGTGTGTGACGTAATAAGTGAATTAAAATTTCTGTATATATTTTTTTTTTATTAACGTGCTACATGTTTATGTACTTACTTTGACCGGGTTTCTGGATTATTTATGGATATGAAGTTTGATTCATGAAGTTTTTATTTATGAGACTTTTTTTTTCTGTGTGGAGATTTTTTTTTTTTGCATTTTGTTTTTGTAATTTGCGATAAATATTTTTAAATCAGGTTGTTGTAGTGATGTGGACCTCCTTAACATGAATGATAATCTAGAAATGTTTCCAATAGATTGACTTTGGGATGTATTGGGATGTTCAGAAACATCTTTACCTTCCGGCGATTTAACTTTATTCATAAAATCTTTTATGGTGTTTTAAGGTGTTCGTGCGCAACCCAACCAATTTTCCTGTATTTACCTTGAAGGGACTCATAAAATACAAATGATTAGGACCACTAATTTTTTTTGTAGGCATTTTGATTTTGATACATTTTTAATTTTTTGAACATCTTTAACATTTTCATAGAAACTTTCAAACAGAAAACAGTGTTAATGGGAAAAAACACATGCTTTGAACTAAACGGCAGCCACTTGTCAGCGTTTCTACATAGTTGCTCTGTAGCTTCTTATTAGAATCTTATCTGTTATGTAAACAAACTATCAAACCGTGTTTATCAGAGTTGTGTCTAGTAAAATTCAAAAGCTAATTAATCTTAGACAGACTTTCTTGTTAAAGTCAGATTTAAAAGCTATTTAATAAAAATAAAGACTTCAATCGTTTCAACCCACCAATTAATCCTCAAATTAGGTTTACAGAAATTAATTATACTTCCTTAACAAACATCCAAAATGCATTATTTACCTGAGCTGTTATCAGTTGATGTAGAAAGTGCGCCATGATTACTCACGAAGGAACATTAATTTACTCAATTTTTCTTTTCATTCACTTCTCTTTTTTTTGGTCTATATATTTTTTTTAAATGAACAGCAACTTTACGAGCGTAAATGAGAAGAAAATCGAGGCCATTTGCCATGTAATGTGTTCTCGCAATAATGAAATAGAAAGGAGGGAATGAGTGTAATCCAGAAAAATAGGAACATTAATTAGAATATTTATATTCCTCTTGGTTACGATATTCGTTTACTAGTGCTTTAAGTGCCTTCATATCAAATAATTCATAAGGCTTTATATGCAAGAATGGAAATGGCAATGTATATGAAAATTAAATCATTTATTTTGTAGTCAAACAAAATAAAAGTCCTGTGCAACATCAAGTACAGCATATACATTACAAAATAGAAAATGATATTCCTTCCAAAATAATATAAAGCCCTAAATTACGACATGAATAAAACTAAACTTATGATTATTAAGCATTAACAGAGTGAGAAAGAGGATGAATAATAACAATAATAAGCAGCAGGAAGAAGAATAAAAAAAATAATAATAAAGCATTTTGTGTAACATTTAAAGACGAAATGAAGTAAGAGCCTCGAGTGTGAAGAATGAATATAATATGCTGCTGTTGTCGTGTTATTAAAGTTTGCGTTTGTTATTTCAAGAAAAGAAAAAAATTATGTAAATGAAAAGAAGTAAAAGAAATGAATTAAAATGAAAAGGATTTGTAAATGCCTTAAAAACCCATATAAACCACAAACCTATATACATATTCTTACCTACTTTTCTCTCTCTCTCTCACTTGACAAATAAACAAACAAAATAATAAAGAAAGTCGCTGAATCACGCTGAGAATTAACGTGCAAGAAAAGAATAAAATGAAGATTGTGAGGATATAAACATATAATATATGAAATTATAGTAATGACGATCACACTGTGTACAGTACTGATGATGAAGATGATAAATGTTTTAGTTATGAGTGTGAAATTAAAATCGACTACTTCTTAGAATATATAAATTTCCTGTTTTTACGGATAAATGCTTCCCATGAGCTTTTAAGCCTTCATAAAAAATTAAAAAACTTGTTTTTTTTTCTGTGTGATAAAAAGAATGGAGCTAGTCATCTATAGGATGACCAGACAATTTTAAATTTAAGGAGAATTAAATAGACATTATCGAGTCATAAAATAAAGGACAGTCCTCAAGCAGATGGTCAACCTAGTCATCTGCAAACTTCAGTATACTCATAGTCTCTAATGTTGGAGAGAGTAGGCACTTAAGTTATATAAAAAGCTATAAAGAGAGAAAGAACAGCCGATAGGGACATTACGAGTAAGGATATCCATATATAGAAGAGACTAAGAAAAAAGCAATAAATTTTGTTACCGAAAAAAAAGTCATTATTTGAAACAAAAGGAGACAAGGAAGCAGCAGAAAACAAAAAAAAATATTTTAATTATAATTTCCTTCCGTTATCAAGTTCCTCTCTCACTTTTCTGGATATAAAAATAGTTATTTTTTTTTTATTCTGTGCTCGTGTTGGAATAAGAAAATTATGAATTCGGGTATGAATGGTGATAATGACACTAATCATAAGCTACAATCGTTGGGTAAAAGTGTGTCGTGTGACAATCTAAAAGCAAATTCATGCATTGAACTCGCCGACATACGTAAATTGGACAGCCTCTTAAATCAATGTGAATCAATAAGTTGTGATAATTTATTACTATACGATGACATTTACAATTATGATTTGTGTCAGACAAATAGACGTAAATATGCGTCAACATCGGCCATTAATAAAATCCTACCAAAGAACTCGATACGACGTCGTGCACATAAAAAAGTTCTCGGCATACGAGAAAGTGATACAAAAATTATTAAATTTCTTGACGAGAAACGTGGCAACAATCATGATGATTCTGTCGCATATGGAGAGTTGATAAACTGTTGTGATTCAAATGTCGACATCCATGATGATATAATTGATAAGGATAGCGAAGCAAATGATGTGAATATTGTAACATCATCTCCAAATCGTGTCATTGATGATAAAGTCAATGAGGGTATTGAAAATCTTCATCATTTATCGTCATCAACACCAACGCCTCCACAACTTTTAGCATGTTATGATCCAAATCTTCTTATGCATCGTTCACCGATTAATTGTTGTGATAAAACTATACAAACATCTTATATTGATCTTAATAACCCTCAAGATGATGATTATGTAAAATGTGTATGTAGCAACAATGAGACGTCGATCTCGTCTTCAAGATGTACACCAAACCATTCACCGCATATAAAGCACGTTCAAAATAGTAATAATAATATAAGCAGCGAGAGAAAATATTGTAAAGGAGCAAAAGAGCGAAGGAAACAATGCTCATGTCGAGATTATAAAAGTGTAAATAGCGCAACAATATGTGAAACCTCTTTATCGACAATACCAAGTCATAGTCATAGTCATAAAAATAATATTAATGCATCGAATATAAAATTAACTCCAAAACAACGACCTTCAACAAAATCAACATTAGCAGCAGCATCAGCATTGCTTCAAACTAGTCCAGCTATAAAATTGCCCAAAAAATCGTTACTATCTAAAAAGGATAAAAGCGACGACAAGTCTTCATCATTTAATAATAATAATAAGTACAATAGGTTAATGAAACAAAAGAATACAATTCTTGACGACGATGAGTGTTGTGGTGGCAACGGAACTAATAATAATAATAATGAAAATCGTGTAATTAATATAAATCAATCAGTTGAAATAATCCCAATATCGACAATGAACTCCTTAACATATTCACAGCCTGTAACACCACGTCTCGGTACCAGTACAAGTTTACATCATGATGCTGAAAAATCGGAAACGCAAAGCCAAAAATCACAAAAATCAAAGCGCTCAAAATTCTCACCTTCCTTCATATCGCGAAAATTGACGTCACGTCTCAACAGCAGTGAGCTTGAAGATG
This sequence comes from Chironomus riparius, assembly GCA_917627325.4. Lineage (NCBI taxonomy): Eukaryota > Metazoa > Arthropoda > Insecta > Diptera > Chironomidae > Chironomus > Chironomus riparius. The sequence continues at coordinate 46,684,201 of OU895877.1, forward strand.
GTGCTGGTGGCGCGAAAGAATCGTTGCTTGGTGGAAGTCGTGGAAAATCGATTGAAAAGAAATTACCCGAGCCTGTGGAGACTGTATGTATCAAGTGTTGTTGCTTTTGAAGAAATACACTTTTTTTTTGTTCTCAACTTTTTGTTATTTCTGTTAAGTTTAACTTCCTTCCTTTTGTGTTCCTTTTTATGAAAATATATAGAAACATTTGTTTGTTTGGGGCATATACTTGTATTTATGGATCTAGCGATCTAGCGATGTTATTTAAAGAAAAATTCAAAATTAATTTCTAAATCAAGATGCGGTTGAGCTTGTTTTGATGAGAATGCCTTAAATCCACTTTTGAAGCTGTTTCTCGTCAGCAATTAAGAGGCCGTTCACTTATGACGTCCATCAAAAAATGAGATTTTTAGACCCCCCCCCCCTCTGTCACAAAATTTTCATACAAAAAATCTTTTTTATTGAGGTGTCATACAGCTTCAGACCCCCCTCCCCCACTAAATGTTGGACGTCACAGGTGAACGACCCCTAAACAATATTTAACTAGCAAACTAGAAACAAGATCTGTCAAAAAATGAAATGATATTTTGTCTTGGTTCTTACTGCCATACTTAGGAGCAGCTTAAGTGCTTGATAGTAATTACATCTATTTAACTTTAGCTCTTCATGTAGAAGCTAAAGTCTGATTAGTTCATGTAATGTCGTCAAGCATTGTGCAAGTTCTTGTCAAATCCACAACAATCTGTTAAAAATCAGGAATTGATTTTGATGGGATTCAAACCAACGTCTTACTCGAAAATTAGTTCTTGAGTCTGTTGTTTTTCCGCTCAGACAATATGACTTTAATCTTATAATGACAGATTCGTCTATACATGACTCGATACCCAATGCGATGCTATAGCTTCCTAGGTAACCCTACTCAAGAATGCAGAATTCGATGCTGGGTTATAAGTCCAAAGATTATAAGTCCAGGTACAAAAATCGTGCACAGAAAATTATAAGTCCAGAAAATCAAAGTCAATAAAATTTTATAAGTCCAGATACAAATTGCACCTGGACTTAAAAACCTCACGTGCAGTTTATAATTCCAGGTACAGATACAGCTGGAATTATAAACTGCACGAGAGGTTTTTAAGTCCAGGTACATTTTATATCTGGACTTATAAACTTCACGTGTGGTTTATAATTCCAGAAAATTTAAAAATTTTACTAATTATCTCCCAGTGCGATTATAAGTCCAGATACATTTTTCTGGACTTATAATCCTTGAAAATTATTTGATATTATTTTAAATTTTTTCATTTAAAGTAATTCTTCACATGAATTTTTGAAAACTTCACAAAAAGAATTCACATTTCTCTGATTTTTTTTTTCCTCTAAAGTACCATATAGGGTAAATCATTTTGAAATTTGCGTGTTTTCAGACTTGAATTTTCAAACGCTTGTAACTAATCGACGAATTGACATTGCTCTTGAAATGTTGAGAGTCGTCGATATTTTTATTTTTGATCATGTAAAGGTTTTTGTGATGCATCAATTCAGAGAAAATTGACATTTAAGTTTTCATTTTGAAATATGCGCAGAAATTTTAAAAATTTGAGCAAAAATATTTTGAAATTTGCGCACTTTTTTGATAGTAATCTTTACCCTATACAATTTAGCATCAAATTACAGCTGTACTAAAATTACAGCTGTAGATTACAGATGAACTTACGTCGTTACGTAAAAATCAATTTACAGCTGTAGTTTAATGTGTATAAGTAAAAACAGTTGTAAATACAGATGGTGTTTATAGCTTAGACAAGTGCTTAGCTGTCCTTACAGTTAATGTAATTTTTTATAAATTCTGCTGGTTTTGACTATTATTTTACCTTTTACAAAAAGATTGAATAGAAAACAAGGTACAGTAGCGTGTAAAAATTTATAAAAATCACATTTTTCGCTCTGGATGTTAACATTTAAAATATAAATAATACAAGAATAAAAAGGGGAAACAAAATCCTCTGCTTTGTTTTCTCACAGAATGCAAAAAACTGATTTTTCAATCTGAACAAAACCAATAGATTCACACGTGAATACGGGATGAATATAAAAATTTGAAATTATATCAAATAATTTTCAAGGATTATAAGTCCAGAAAAATGTATCTGGATTTATAATCGCACTGGGAGATTATAAGTAAAATTTGTAAATTTTCTGGAATTATAAACCACACGTGAGGTTTATAAGTCCAGATATAAAATGTACCTGGACTTAAAAACCTCTCGTGCAGTTTAAAATTCCAGCTGTATCTGTACCTGGAATTATAAACTGCACGTGAGGTTTTTAAGTCCAGGTGCAATTTGTATCTGGACTTATAAACCTTTATTGACTTTGATTTTCTGGACTTATAATCTCTGGACTTATAGTTTCTGGACTTATAACCCAGCATCGCAGAATTCATGTACCTTAAAACTGAAGAAAGATAAAATTTATTTAATAAAATTTGATTTGATCTTAAAAACTGGACCCAGATCCAACTCTGTTTAACAGCACACTTTAGTAATATTCCAGCATAGCTTTCTACCAAAGTTAACATATTCACAATAGTAACCCCCTTAAATTCAATTTTTCTTTGATATTCTCTCAAATAAAATTTTTTCTCTCCTCATTCTTTATACATTGTGTATAGTATATGATGTCGATATGTTTATTTGAAATCCCATGTGCGATCAATATAAATATTGAGAGACGAAGCCAAGAAGCAAAATATGAAAGGAATATGAATTGCCTTATATATCTATCTAATAGTTGAGACTTCTTTCTTTTTCTCCTGTCAAAGAACAACATTATTGTCTATTTGACCTCTACTGAGTCATCTCCCTCACCACCTTCCTTCCTATTTTCTGTAGTAGTCATGTTAACGGAAGGAGTGAGAAAATCAAATATCAAGGAAAGAACGAAGTGACCGTAAAAAAATAATCGGGACATTAGAATTTTTTTTTGTTTTCTTCTTGGCATGGACAATATGGCTTACCTTGCGACGTTTTGTATTAACAAAGGTCATTCCCTAAAAAAAAAATTGGTTTCTTCTTTTTAAAATACATTTGAACGGAAGCGGAAATCACTTTATGCTATAAATAAATTCTTGTTTTTAAGCTGCCACTTGAAAGAGGATTTTGCACGTAATTTAGATACGCTATTATATATTTTAGCGAAAACGATCAAATTTCATAATTTCACTCTGTGAGCTCCTCTTCGACCATAAAGCGCGAATAAGCTGTTCCTTCTCCAATTTTATTAATGTTTTTTGCTGTGTGTGCTTTATGGATTATTTTTCGTTGAGGAACATATGATATGACTGAAGGATGTTTAAATTATCTTTTTTTTTCGTATGTCAAGCAGCCAAAAATTTATTTTCAATGTCAATAAGCTTCCAGCCGTGTTGATAGATGAAGAGTTGAAAAACAACTTTTTTGGTTTTGGTTAAGGGGTCGTTCGCAAGTGATGTCGTTATAGACAGTGGATTTTTAGAAACCTCTTTGTCTAAATGCTTTTTCATATGAAGAACACACTTCCTTAAATTTGAGACGTCATAGTAGAACAACCCCATATTCAACCATAGATTATTTCTAATTTACTTTTCTGCTCAGGAAAAAGCAAAAAGGCGCCGATGTTGACATTTCATTTATAATCATTTTAGGGCTCTAGTTACAAACTTTCTTGCGGATAGGTGATAAGCTTTAAAGAAAACTTTCTGAAGAAGAAGACGTTGAAAACTATCAGAAAAGCCCTTGAAGAATTAAAATGATGTAAAAACATTTATCTAAATTGTTCTCTATTTCTATATAGTGCAGATATAAAGCATATTGATCACGTGCGATCATCTTCAATTTATTATTTCATTCAAGTTTCATCCCTTTTTGTTAACCCTTTCTGATTCTATAGAATATAAAGTATATGAAGACGTTGACTGAATTTTATTTTGGTACATCCACACACATGTGATGGAAATACATTCAAAATTCAATTCCATGTTTTGTTATTCTAAATAATAATGATTGATTACAAATTGTTGTGCTGAAAAGAAAATTTCATCCTATTGATCGACATATCGGGGTTGATGTATTCGTGCTGGCCTTTGACTGATGAATTTTTTGAGTTGATACTGTTTTTGAATATGAAGGTTTTGGGTGGGGTTAGAGAATTTATTTTTTTTTAAAAAAAAAAATATGGATCATTGCGTGATCGTAAGCATGAGATACTAGATGTTTTTATTATTAGAGTTCGAGGCTGGTTTCTTGGGTAAGCATAAGATTATATTCTTTAGAATTCAGGTTCGTTCATAATTGACGTCTTTTTAGAAATAATGGAGAAAAAGAAAGGACAGGAAAGATTAGTTCCCATAAATTATATTTGGTTCTTTATATATGCAAATGACACTTGATAATTGCTTTAAGCTAGTGCTATCTGAGCAACAAAGAAGTTCAAAATGACTAGGCAAAGACCCGCCATTGCCATGTCATGAAGTTCCTAGCAAGCGATCGCTCAAGCTGGACATCAAAAGTCACCAATCCATATCCAGTCATTTAAAAATTCAATTTTTAATCCAAAAAAATTCCGACTCACCAACTCTGTGACAGCAAGTATCAGACATACCAAAAAAAATGCAATTTTGTTTCAATCCCAAAAAGCATATTTTTTCATCAATCCATCCTTGAACCAAATTATGTTCCTCTCATGTAAGATATTGCCGAAATATCATCATTATATCAAGCCAATATTATCGTTTACTGAACAACCCGTCGTCGATATGCCTTTTTTTTACCCAATATCTATTTATTCGCCGTCTATATACCAACATTATGTAAGTTGAATGTTTTTCAACGAAAAACAAAAATCCTATCATCCTTACAAAACGATGAGTGAGCAATCAAATTAATTTTTTCAAAGCAATGCTGTTTTTATCGATTATTTCTGCTTCTTTTTTCCCTATGCTCCCTTCACAATATTATTTTAATAATACAATATCTTTCTGTGTATGGTTGGATGAGTAAGTGAATGGGAAAGAGTGCCACAAGACAAGACAAAAAAAAATTATTGTTATGAGCAGTAGAAAAATAAATCTACAATTACTTTCTCTTTGTGATAAAACGAAATTTTCATTCTTTTTCTCATTATAATACTTTTTTTTTTTTACATTTTCTTTTAATGGAACCAAATCCACTGTAATGTCAGTCTTGAATATTAGAATATAATAATATGAATGAAAACAATAAGAATGAGGGTAAAATGCAATGATGGAAAGTTCATGATTAGTAACTTGTGCTTATACATGCAGAGCTTCTTTGGGTTGTGGTTAGTGAAAACTTCTTGAAGCTTCTTTAGCTTCTACAGGTTGATAAAATGAATTTTACTTCAGAAATTAGTGACCACTAAGGGGGAGGGGGGGGGGGGGGGAGGGTAGAGTGAGTGGGTTAAAAAGGAGAACGTAGGTGAATAGTCCTTTTGAAAAAAAAAACAATTTGAAAGAGAGCTCTCATTTAAAATTATTAAATCAAGTCTTAGGATTCGAACCTAGAAAATTGCATAATTTTCTCATTAGATAATTTTTATATATTTTCTTAATTTGCAAAATACGATCTTAAGTGCAACAGATAATTCGCTATTGAAACTGTTGAATTCCATAGTTTCATCTTATCTGAATTAATTGCAAAAGCAACTCCAACTCATAACCTCAAAAAAAATTCTATCCAATTCCAATATTTAAATTTCGGGGAATTTCCAAGCCATAAAAAAATCAACAGAACAAAAAAGAAAAAAATTAATAAAATAACTCATATTAAGTGGAAATTTATGTACGCAACGAGTGAGAGAAATTGAAAACAGAAGTAGCAATGAACGACTACGTTGTTGCTCGTTTAAGTTAATCGATTTGTCTGCAAACATACATCTACATTTTGATGTGTAATAAATAATTAATGACAAGCAATTGGCATTAAGCCTGTGTATGAGTGTATATATGTTGTACAGCGGTTATTAATGACAATGATTTAAATGATACAAATAATGGGATGTATGAAATTCACATGATTTAAGTCATTCGCTCAATAAAACACTTCTACGACATGAAAGCACAAAGCCAAAAAAAATAATGTCTATTTGAATGAACTCAATATAAAATAGAGACTAGAGTCGTAGTCAGTCATCGAAGGATGGAATGAGTGTGATGATAAAAAGAAGGAGAAATAAGGCCAAAGAGCCATAAAATGTTCACGCTTTTCAATTCAATTTAACACAGCATGTATAAAATCATATACATTCATTGTGTATAGCTGAGCTGAGTAAGGAGAGTATAAGGGTGTAGAGTAAAATGACGAGCACCTATTAACACAGCGTGATGCATACTATCTATCTATATATCTATGATTGAATGATGTGTAAAAATAAGACTTAAACATTCCACACCAGGGGGAGAATGACTGTCTGTAAAGTAAAATGCTTATTTTACAACATTTTACATCGATTTTACACCAGTAGATGTAAAATGTTGTAAAACGTTGTAAAATGTTGTAAAACGATGTAAAATGGTGTAAAATCGGTGCAAATTTTACACCAGCATGGAAATTATTGTTATATTAAATGATTTCTTAGGTCACGGGTTCGAGTCTCATCAAAACCAATTTTTTTTCTTGTCCTATTTTGGTTTTGTTTTATATTTTATTGGTTTTTGGATGATGTTTAATGTAAAAATTTACTGTTTTTCATATTTTTTCAACATTTTTTAAAATTCAAAGCTTAACATCTTCTAACCACGTTGTGGTTTCAACTGTACATTGAAAATTCGTTTTCGTGGTGAAAATCGTTATTTAAAAGAATGGAAATTGACGAAAAATAATGAAATTGGAACTGTCCAGATAAGGCTGGATTCGAGTTCAAATCCGGCCTTAAACTAGCATCACACCAGCTCCATAACGGAATATTTATTTTGAACACACTATATATCTTGCATCATATAGTAACAATTTATACATTTTTCTGGAATTTATCAGAATGGTTAGAAAGTGAGAGTGTATGAGATTAAATTGGAAATTAAAATTGTTAAGGAACCGAAATTTATCAACATTTATTTAGCTTTTCACATTTATTAGAATACTTTCTCACTTTTTAAACAAAACGTTGCTGATTTTTTTTTTCATAGATGAAACTAGTTTTCTTCTATTCTTTCTTTACTAGGCTATTCGGAAGCGCCTGTTATCAGGGTTTAAATTTGATTACTATTATGTAAATAACTGGAAGACGCAAATAACCATAAAGCTTCTAAGGTCAATCCTACCACAAAATTTCCAATGGCCTTTACTAACCCCCTCGAACTCGGACCCCCTTAATCCCACTGAAACTTTATAAATGGCTTCACAAACCTCCTCAAACTCGAACCTTAATCTCACTAAAACTTTAATCCCTCGCAACCCACCATATCACCCCTACCCACTATGTCCCCCGTCACCCACCTTGTCAAACCTTCCACCACTCTCCACCTGACATCTACCTTATCAACACCCCCCAAATCATTGGCTTTACACGGCTTCACATGGCCGTCACATAGAGTCAGTGAGTCAGTGAATTGGGCTTTTATAATGTAGATTTTTCTTCAATATTCATCAACTTTTATTAATTTATGGGAATTTTAATTGATTTTTGACAATTTTCAAAGCTTTTAAGTTTGCCAATTTTCAACATTTAAAGAGCCGATGTAAAATAAAACTGTTGTAAAATGCTGTAAAATTATGTAAAATCGTTGTAAAATTGTGTAAAACGATGTAAAACGGTGTAAAACGATGTAAAATTTTATTATTTTACATCGTTTTAGATCATTTTTCACTTTACAGACAGTCATTCTCCCCCTGTTCCACACAGCCCATGATTGTTGTTGTAAAATGTTTAACTGCGGTGGGTATGAGGAAAAAAAAAAGCTTAAAATGAGGAATTTAGTGAATGCTTTCCGATGATTAAGTGAATAAGGCGGAGATGATTGTTATTGCCCTCTTTTTTTACTTCATTCAAAAGAGCTCCGATAGACATTTCACAGCCGGTTTTTGTAATGATACTTTACTAACAAGCTAAAGTGGATGTAAATTGTGGATAAGTAAAATGGCATGAAAAATTCCACTTGATTATATGTACATCCAATGTTGAATGAATCTATTAGAGATAACATCGCAACTTAAATTGAATAAACATTTACACAGATTGTACAAAATAACAATGATTATAGCCCTATTCTATTGGATCCTCCCATATAATTTTCTATCTTATCATGTGTGGGACACAAAATTTTCTACATATCCTCTCCATATGACACATACACATGGAACATCCATAAATTCATTCACTCACTATTATACATTCATGTTTTGAGGACTTTTGTTGATTATTAATAATAATGCAATGCTTTAGGGGTGGGACATCTTGGGGTTATTGGCAAGATGAACAGGAGAAATTTTTAAGTTTTATGAGAGGGTTTTGAGTTTTTAAGGATTTTAGAAGTTGATAATTGAAATAATAAGAATGAATCTTACTGAATAAGCCATTTATAATATTTTTGAAGAACAACCTAGGTTATAGTTCAGTAAATAGCCGAAAAGAATGTTAAGAACCTCCTCAAATAAAGAAGTGTAATTCAAACTATAAGTTAAGATACTCGTCTTAATGCTTAGTTTGTCAACTTTTTTGACATTAAGGTTACATTTAAATTTGAATCTAGTCATCAAAATTGGTGTGGAACTGATTAAAATGATCAATCCACGATTTACCAGTTTCATATCGATCATAAATCGAACTCAGCACCATCCGAAAGTCATGCCGGCATTACCTATCTATTCGATTAACCGACTTGTGCTATTCGGGTAATAGACTCAATCTAAACTGGAACGTTAAAATTTTGATCAAATGAATTTTCCTTAAACAAAACTACTTTTAACGAAAAACGATCACAGTAGACTTATCACAAACCTAATTGTGTCTTCTTAAAAAATTTCGAATTGTTCCAATTCTAATGAGTTAAGTTAAGTGCTGTTTGTTTCTGAATATACTGCCTGTTTAATCGCCTTGAGGACAACGTTTCAGCTTGTAATAATCAGGTTCGTCAACTAGTTTAAAACATTTTACAATTTACATAGAAGATAACAAAATTGAATCTAATCTTAAATAATAATTGCAATTCTCTCATTAAACGATTGACCAAAATGAATATTCATCCTGTAAACAAACAATAAACTGATTTAAGCAAACCTTAATGGATATTTTATCAATATTCATTATGCGATAATTAGAAAATAATCACTTTAAGAAGGATATAGAGTCAAAGATATACGTTTACTGTTGCCATAACGTTAATAAGTACATGTTTAAACAATTTTCATGTAATGTACATAGATAAATTTTCTTATATCTCCACATGTACATACATTTACCATAAAATATAATCAATAAGTTTGCCTTTTTTTTCCTCCACAAACTGACAAAAATACAATGTCATTTCAATAAATTTCTCTAGCTTTTGCTGGGTAGCAGTTAGGAAATCTTTCTTGTTTTTCCATTCCATAACTCTCTTTTCTTCTAAGCAACTATTGAAAATTTATGTTTTTTGAAGGAGCCAAGTATGAAATGGAAATGATTTTTTTTTTGTGTTCCTACTTGTTCGACTCTTCTTATTCATTGGCATGCGGCGTGTGGTATTTTTAATATATATCCATGCGAATATATGTACTTGAAATGTTACTAAAACACCATTTTTCCTTGAAAGTAACAGTATATTCATCTATGAATTACATTTACTTTACATTATTTTAGCTAGGGGTGTAGCTAGGGATAATTAGAAACTGGTAGAATTTGTGTAAGGATAGAGTCAGTTTTGAGGAACTATGAATGCGGCAATGGGTCCTTGTGCACCTTAGCTAAGGAAGTAAATGGGAAGTAAGCAGCTAGGGAATCAGAGTTTAACTTCTTCAATTCGCTAGAGTTTTCAGAAAAAAGAACCACAATATCCATCCCAGCTACACCCCTGACTCTACCCTTCATTACTAATAAGTCCATGTTCTGCTTTATTTGAATATTTTTGTTGGTGTAAACAACTTTTTTTTGACTTAGGAATCTTCATTGGCTTTTGGTTCTACTTAATATGCCGAGAAAAAAAATATTATTAATTTTCCACATGCACACAATATAGTTGGTTGTTGAGGAGGGGGATATACATAAAATGATATAAATTCCTTTCTATTTGACAAGTAGAATACTTTAATAAAAATAAATATGTAAAGTTGAACTGGTTTTGAAGTGTAAAAAAATAGAATAAGAACATGGGGGTCGTTCACTTATGACGTCCAAAATAAACGGTAATTTTTCAAAATAGAACAATTGATTTCTAGGAATTTCTATTGTTGTTTATTTGCTGACCCCCCCCCCCTCCCCACCCCCTTGGACGTCATAAGTCAACGTCCCCATGAACATTTGTACTATTCACAAGACCAAGCACTTTACGTGCTTTTATAGAACTAAACTTAAATGTAAATTTTATTTTTTGTTTTCAACTTTCTTGTAAAGAAGAAGCAAAACAACAATTCAAATGAAATGCAAATCTATGAATGGGTATTTGGATCATCGAGTATAATCCCTTCTTTAACTCACTTACTTACTTACTTATTTCTGTTTTATTATTGTTATATTTTACTTTTTATTTTATTGCTTATTTCTTCTGCTTCTTTATATTGTAGAAGTGAGTTGAAATGGCAATTCCATATAAAATAGTAATGTAGCAAAATATTACACGGACAGAACAGTGAATTAATTTCAGTTTGTCCTTCCGATTTAAATATTCATGTCAAACAGCATGCAACAAAGTTAATTTGAATTTGATTCCATTGACTCTTCCTGTTACTTGCAATAATCTGAATATTTGTGAGCTTTTGGACTTTGAACTTCATTAAATTGAGTGTCTTCTAAATGATATTTTTTATGATCCTCGTGGGAAAATTCTTTCTGAACCTTATTTTATGGGTTGTGTGTATTTTTAGTCTGCATAGTGCTGATGATGTTGGAATTAAGGCTCAAGAGTTGTTTGAATCATCTTTACTAGATGTTAAGGATGTTAATATTTAATTTATTTTGAATTCTTAATTTGTTTAAAATATTAAAAGATGGATTCAGACTGGGAATGGTTTTGAAATAAAGTAGTTCCAGTGTATCTTAGTCATAATACTATGAGTAATTAAAATTCTCCTGACCGGCATCAACAACGATTTATGGCAACCTGATGTTGTGTTAATATCGTTGTTAAATCAGTTAAATTATTGGTGCTGCTCAGCACTGAGCACATTCTTAGAATAGCTCAGTTTTGGTTTATAATCTGGTCAAGATTTGATGTAATATCAAGCTAGTGATCTTATCTTCCAAGTTTTAATCAAAAAGTTATGTTCTCTTGTTGTCAGATTTTGTATCAGACACTCCTGGATGTAGCTCCAGTTGCCTAGTTTTTGATAAATCAAAGGATTCTCAACTGATCATATTAAAAAAGCATAAAAATTCAAAACCTAATCCAAAAGCTCAGCCCTACGCTGCTGAATAAACTCAAAATTTTTGAAAATTAGCCAAACAATTAGCAAAAAGCCAAAAGACAATTAAATAATCAATCATAGCCATATCATGAACAGATAATCTCTCAGATATGCTAATTTATTTTCAACAAAATAAAAATTAATTCAATGAGCGTTGATCAAATAATTAAGTTAACATTTATCGTCATTCAGTGGCTATATCCACAATATTTTTATTTTTAAATTACACCATTTGTTCTGCATCACCTTTGGTTTTGATACGATTTTAAATGGAAAAGCTTTTATTTGATGTTTCTATTTTTAAAACATCGAATTGCTGTGGTGACAGATTTATTACGAAAACATGATGGATTCACTGTCGAAAATGTTAAGTAATTTTTTTAGTACATTATACGTCAAATAGGAATGCATGCAAAATAAAATTTATGAGCTGATTTTTCGTTTAAAGGTTTTGCATTGGAACTATGTTACATATATCATATAAATAATAAAAACAATAGTTCTAAAGCTTATCTAGATCAATCGAATGGTCTGTTGTTGAAATTTTTATGTGAGAGGAAACGAGGAATGAAAAATTCAAATTTAAATGATGCTCTTAAATTTTTAATTGAAATGGATGTACGTGCTGGTAAAATGTTCTCGCTTTGTGGATTATTTTTTTTTGTTATTTTGAAAAGTTCTCAACAGCTTGTTGCGTGAAAAATTTATGAATAATAGTTTTGAATTGTTTTCGAGCAATTAGAGGATAGGCTATGTTTTGTAGATTATTGATTTACCTCAAAAACTTTAAATTTGATTAAATGCTGGCAATTGAAGTTGGTGAATGAGCTTGGTGGATTGAAATGGTTCAATGGCATAGTTAATGTTACATTTGGACGTCCATTCAAAAAAAAGAAATTTTGTTATTTATAATATAAACTTTTCAGCAGTTTTGAACAAGGAGTTGAACCTATGTGTGACTTATGATTTGTGAGTCAAATGCTTTACCACTTTAGCTGTTGATACCTCTTTAAATTTCTTAAAATTTTATCAAATTAAAAATGCCATTGCAGCAATATTAAATTGCAAAAGACAAGTTTAAGACTTTTCTTCTCGATAGGGGTCGTTCACCAACTACGGAATAAAAGGATCTTAAGATTGAGAATTTAAGATGATTTAATGAATCTAATCGTTAAGTACAGAAAATTGAAGAAGTGTCAGTTAAGAAGTTTGAATTAAGATTCAAGTAATTCCTAAAAACCTTAATTTTAATTGCTCATAAATATCTTTATGAGGCACGTGCCATTCAAAACATATTAATTGATCAAAATTTCCCCACCAAAAAATAAATTTTCAAGGTTAAAAAAACAAAACTCTTCACAAAACACATCAAAAATAGCGTTGAAGTCACTCATTCGCCACATAATCGGCTCAACTTTCAATCCTTCCTATCAAGTCAGACAAATAAAGCTCTTAATCGATTTTCTGGTTTCAATACACTAGTCATATATCAATATATAGGATCGTATATATATTTCAATAGGTGGTGAATAAAATAGACGAGTTAGTGGCGCTGAAAAAAAAGCAAAAAGAAGGCAAGAAAGAAAGAAGAACAGTAAAAAAAAACTAAAAACAAAATATTAGGAACGAGAAAAATAAATCTCTAATGGCATTAATGTGAATGTATTCATACATAATAATATTTCTCCTTTTTTGGGATGGGCACACGATTGCCTTTATTCTTCCTTACGTTTTAAGCCGCCACATGTATAAAAATAAAGTTTTTTTTTATAAGCGAATGAGTGAATATAAAAAATAATAATATTTCTGCTCTCTAAGCTCTACATTTATATGCTATTGCTTTACATTTTTTACATATTTCCTGCTTATAGCTTTCTCAGCTCATTTCCATTTTTGAACTATTTGCCTTATTGTTTGCTTAAGTTAAGGCTTGATGTGGTGGACTAAATGAACAACTTTAATTACTTTTCCTTTATGTGGGAAATTTTAGTATCTAAGAATTTCAAGTTGACATTTAATTTCCTAAATTAAGGATTCATTTGAATTTCAAAACATCCCTCAATCAATTTAATGATCGATCAGGTCAAAAGAGCGTTTTAATCAGGCAAACTTAGTTCCAACTTATAAACTAGTTTTTATTACCATTTTTGCCTATCAACAACCACTTTTGCCTCATTCGCAAAGAGGAAAATAAGTTTCACTGGCGCCCGTTGAATCATAGAAAGAAAAAAAATGTCCTATTTGAATTTTTTTATATACAGCTTGTTGTGTATATAAGCGGCACTTACTTTATATATTTTCTTTTATACTTCGTGTATTTGTGAATCATCATCATAGAGATATCATAAACAGAACTTCCAGTCATTTTTCATTTATTTGTTAAAATGAAGCTTTTTTTCTTCATTATCTCGGAACTGGAATTAATGTTGTCGTTATGGAATACAAAAGTTCTTATTTTTTTCATACTTAAACATAACTTTAGGTTAAATTCATTTCATAATTATGAGGAAAATTATAAATCATTATGAGAGACATTTATGACATTAAACATTCATAATTTCATAACGTTTCGTGTGCTAAATTAGTTTTAAAAGCTATGCCACATTCGTATTACCAGAACTATTATAATTCATAATGTATGATGTAGATATACATTGTATACATAAATGAAGCTATTTGCTCTCAAAAAACTAAGTTCACTATGAGAGAGTCTGGAACGAGAGACTTTCCAGCATCCAGTTATTCCAAGAGAGCCGGGAAAGTTCCAAAAATTCGTCCTGTGCTTTAGTCATATAATATTGGAATGAGATTCATTTTGCCGATACATAAAAGAATATCAGATAAGAAGCTTTATACTCGCAGAGAATACAAATCAGGAAAAATAAAAAGAAGAATTCCTTTCCATTGTGAATCGGAAAAATGAGATTTTCCCGTATAGAAAAAAAAAACAATTTTTCTCAGTCGATTTTTAGCTATAGAAGACGAAAATGTAAAAGTATATGAAGTCTAGTGAAAAATTTAGCTTTTTTACTGAAAAATATTTCATTTTGAAATCATTGTTATCAATCAACAACATCATTCATGTGTAGACTTCATACCTGAATAGTTTAAAATCTAAAATTGTGGGAAAAAATATATTTTAATTGTGAAAGTGAAGCTACATCCAAGTGAAGATGAAGAAACAAATTTTTTTGTGTGTGTTCTTTGCAGTTTTCAGCAGTAACACAAAAATGGAGTAGCATGAAGGAAAAGTGAATAAATTTTTTTGACCACAAATTTACTGAGCTTCTCATTGTGACTAATAAATCTAAAAATAGATGTTCCATGAAAAAGGAAGAGCATCTCATTTATAAACGATAAATATACAATAGAAAGGAACCGACGAAAAATCCCTGGTTCAATTACAAAAAAAGGGAAACTTTAACCTAAATTCTTTGCAATTGTGGAAGGATAAAAGCTACAAGGGATTAATGCTTAACCCACTTTTTCTCTTTGTAACATCTTGAAAATAAGGAACAGATTATTTTTGTGGAGTCTTTAAGGAAGTTATTAGGAATAAAGTAAGAAGAATTCCTTTTTCAACACAACCCAGACACAATGGAGACTTGCGATTGTGGTTGGATGTGAATTCTTATTAGAAATAAAAGCGCAATAAGTATAAATTGTGGTAATTGCTAACTGTGAATGTTTAGAACTAAATACAAAGTGAATTATTTTTAAAAAGCTTATTCATTCGTCATCATCATGCTATATATTATTGGAGCTTTGCTAGCAATTTACAAGCTGTTTTTTAAGTGAATGAACATTTGATTATTGGATGTTGATATATCCACCTAAATTGTTAATCCGAAACAATACTTGTTAGTGAATCAATAAAAATATAAACACAGACTAGTGAGAAGGAAGTGTGTACGCACACAATAAGCAGTTTTTGCTGTGTTTAAATCCACCTTGTAGTTCAATATACAGACATATTTATTCAATAAATAATATTCGAAATTGGAAGTAAAGGACATGAAGCAAAAAAGCATAAGCAACATGAAAATATAATAAAAAAATTTCTATTTTCGACTCGTACACAAGAAACTTCTTCTTTGCCTTTCTCGCATGTGAAGGCAAAGTGGCTTCTTTTCATCATCATTTAAGAAGAAAACTTTTGTGGGAAGAAAAAAAAGTGACAGACGTGAAGTTCTTTTATCCCTGCAAATCAATCAATTTCACGATAATCGAAAAGAAATCCGTTTACATTTCTCTGCCATCGACATGATGTAAACGGAACGCGTGCAGGGAATTCAAGTGAATGACTAAGAGCATCTTAAAAAAACATTAATGTACATTTTATTTAAAGTGTGTAAAAAATAAGTAAATCAGGCAAAATTCTCTCGAGCAGTTGCGATAATATAAGCAATAAAACCGGAATATATGCCATACTTAAGTCTCATAAAAATGAGTAGAAATTCTTTGCAAGACCAAACAAACATCCCGTTGATCGTCACCACAAACGAAGGTGGCACAGCGCGCTCATCGACTGGCACCAGTCTTGATTCATATAAAGCTAAATCATGTCGTAGTTTTGTACGTCAACCGAAACTGAACAGTGAAACTCATCGTAATAAATCTGTACCACATAATTTGCAGGTATTGCGTAGCTCACATTGTCTATTTTTTTTCGTGGGAATTAATGATAATAAAGGGAGAAGGAGAGGTTTTCAGTACCTTTTATGACTCTCGGCTAAAGCTACAATTAATTTCAACATTTTGAAAATCTTTCAACTGCAATGTTACATACATACCAAGAACAATTATCATTAATTTGCATAATTTACGCAGACCATGGGAAAAAAAGCAGAACACAACAAAGCATTTATTTCCTTTCCACTGCCACTGCCTCTGTTCAAAGTACATTCACTCTAAATGTTTTGCGCGCTGAGCAATTGTAGAAAGTAAAGGTATTTACCATCATTTTTATGGCACATACGTGTACCTTAAAAAAATGAGTCGAGAATGGAAATGAAGAAGTAGTCAGAATAGCAACAATGGGAGTTGTTCGTATATTTTGTAACATTGAAGTAGTTTCAAGTCTTGTTAAATGTTTCTGAATGTTTTACAAAGTTTGAAACGAGCTGGGAAAGTGGGTACAAAATATGTGATCATCCCTGAAGTAGAAAAGCAAACATGAGCAGATTGCAAGAGTAAACTAATTTCCTTCAGCCATAACCGCAAGTTTATTAAATATTTTAAACCTCCTTTCCTTTGTAATCATTTTCTTTAGTGCTTTCGTAAACAGAAACACGGGTGATTTTGAATAGAAATCAAAAGCATTGTGACTAATCAGTAGCTTTGTTTTTTTCGATTTGAAATGTGTCAAAACAAAGGAAAATGCGATATGTCAGTGTAGCTTATTCATATCGTAGAATCTATCGGAAATTCCCATTTATACACATTTAATAAAAATGTTCAGCTTCTTCCATTTTTTATGTGCAGCCCTTCTTTTTTGGTATTCACATCGATTGCCTAATTATAGAGTCAGAGCAGAGGCTCATTTATGTGCAAAATATGTAACAGAATAAAATATAAATATCGGAGGCAGCTAACCCATAGTGAATGATGTGAAAGAGAGGTACAAAAATCGATTCGTGTAAATTAGATCCTTTTAATGATTAACCTTATGAATAATCTCATAATAAATGTTTATAATCAAGATTTCAATGTTGTTTTGGAAAGGAAACCCCTTAGGATAATTTTCATAAGAAACTCGATAAGGATACATTTTTTTTCCTTTTAACACATCCTCTTTAATCTTCAAAGATATCAAATTTTTGTTTTTTCATCATCATGCCTCTATAACATCAAACATATTACCTCATAATGATACACATGATGTGAAAAAATCATCATCGTTAAATATTGATAAAGAGAAAAAAAGAATAATTAACCATAATCCGTTTGTGTATACAAGTAGCACAGACACATGAGAGTTCATTGAATCCTGACAACTAGTAAATAATTAATATTTAAACTCATTGATTAATAATGATCGGATAGATAAGTTCAAAAATCAATAGATTCATTTGATAAAATATTTACAAAAATAATTAAAATCGCACGATTTAATCCATTTTGTAGGAATCAATAAAAGTTGAAAAATAATTGAGTTCAAAGAGGACTTCATGTTTTCTGGATCATATAGGATTTAAATGAATTTTCAATTTTTGTTCGATTTTTATTGGAGAAAAACTGATTGTTTGAAAAACTCTTGATTCAAGAGTTTACTGATGAATCCATTGAGAATAGAACTTTAAAAAAATCATGTAAACTTCAATTAAAATGAATTTTGTGAAAATCCCTTTTTTTCGAGGGTCTGAAAATCAAATAATTTCAAGTTTGAGCTTGTTAAAGTTTCAAGAACCCGAAAAGTCACTAGTCTTTTCCATTTATAAATAATAGTTACAAGAAGTGTCAATCAAAGAAAACTTGCCTCGAACTATTGCATAACAATAACTCAAAAGGATTGCCAAAAATATATTTTTTTCGATGGATAGACTCTGACTCAAATATAATGTGGAAATTTCACAATTAAATTTACTGCCACACCAGTTTTCATGCATGAATCAAAAAGTAAAGTTAAAGCTTTCGTGACATTATTTATGACATTCATTTGATTTGACAGGAAACCGTGTTTGAAGATGAAAGCGGCGTTTTATGCAAATAGTTTAACTTCCATGCTTTATTTGTGTTGTGGAAAAGTAATGAAAGGAGCCACCACACTAGAGAAAATGGAAGAACAAGTTAGAAAAATATGTGTGTGGTTATTAGAAGTCCTTAACAAGAATGTTGGCAATGATCCAATTATTTTCTTCTACTCAAAAGTGCCGCTGTTGATTTTTAACCAACCTGTAAGCTAACCACTTTTGTATAGGCTGCTTGTTGTTTCAGAATATTGCATACCGCATGATAAAATATGGAAAAATATTTTTCATGAATATTTTCTGCGTTTATAAGCCACTCTGAGCATAAAATGTGAAGGAGACATTCACGTATGAGGCTTTCAGCATATTATCAATCAATTGCTCGCCATCACGTAATGTTGCGTGTCATGTAAAGATTTATAGCTGATAAGACCGCGTAATCAAATTTAAAAAAAATCTGAATATTGACCTCAGATTAAACAATTGTTGGCAATTCCGTTTTGATTCACAGCAATCAGAAAAAATTAAAGATTCATCAAAAGTGCTTTCCTTAAGTGTATTTAGGTATTATCGGAAGTTAATACATTTCGGATATCATTTGCAATAAAAATTCATTAAAAATTTCTTAAAAGGATAAAAAATTCACGCAAAAAAAATTTCATAATGGAATGGAGCAAGGAACATAAATAATCAAGCGCTTGCGCATTTTTTTTTTATTCATTCCGAAAAAGAAGGAAAAATGTTTTTCTTGCTAAGAAGTACACAAAAAAAAATATTGGAATGAAAATTTATTCTGCTCTGCTGTGCGAGAAAGGTAGAAAAGGAAAAGAAAATAAGATTCATATGATTTTACTACGTCGTCAGAAAGTTTTACTATAAAACAACTTGTTTACCGATTTTCCAATTTATGTTCTGTTGGAAAATGAGAGAGCTTTTCTCTGTCGTTCCATTCACGTTTGTTGTGTTCTTCTTTCACTTCACCAAAAGGTCTGGCATATCCGATGAAAAAGAGTCTGGTATTTATGGAAAAAAACGAAAGAAATGAATTATGTGCAAATAAATGGAAAAATTGTGAGAATCTCACGTTTTTGTGTACCTTATTCACATTCAGGGATGTATTTAGAGTTGTTTTCAATGTTGTGGGACTTGAGATGTAGTCAGAAGTATTAAAATGCGAGTATTAATGTTCTAGATGCATAGAATCTTTTTTAAATGAGTTTTAAGAATTTACTTTCAAAAAAGTCATCAAATAGAAAAAAGTTGTGTAACGTCTTGAACTCCTTACTATGCCTACGATTTTGATGAGATTCAAACATTTTTGAATAGAATTGGGCTTGAATTATTTTATTTTAATTTTTTTTTGAAGATTTTTGACTCTCCTAGTCTAAGCATGACATCAGAGTCAACTTAATAATCATTTTTAGGGGTATTGACTCTTAGCAGGGTGGGAATTTAAAACAGAAATCAAAATTAAAATCACTTTGAAATGATTTGAAACCTTAAACAATTTTTTTTTTTGCTGAACCGATCAGTTCCTCTAGTGTATGAATGCTCAAAATGTTAAATATGAAGTCATTTAAGAATGAAGCACTATTTCGAAACTACTTTTTCAAAAAATCGCAGGCATAAATGATAAAAGTACCCGTGAAGATACATCCCTGTCATATTCACAATCATTGAAGTTCAAATTGAAAATTGAGTCTAGAAAAATTTTTCTGAATTGAATACAGGACATACAGTTTAACAATTTTTTTTGCCTTGTTGTCTCGTTCTCTCCTCTCTCCTCTTTTTTATATCTTTCCTTTTATTCCATTAACATCTTGAATATTAACAAACCTTAAATATTTATTTATTATCATGAATTATTGAAGGGTCAAGAAAAATGGTCCAGTGTACGAATAACCGAAAAGAAAAATTCTATAAAAGTTGAAAATCACATTTCGATACATTCGAATTTAAATTTGAATGGATTAGATACCGATGCAGCGCTTAAACTTCATAAAGGAATTGGAAAGGAGGTAAACTTAATCATTCGTACTAACTTGATAATTGTTTGATGATATTTTTTTTAAATGGATTGAAGTGCTCCTAATGTTGAAAATTCTAACTCCATTAATGGTGAATTGTAATCATTTTAACGCATACATTCAAATTAGCCACATTAAAAACCGTATCCATCAATTAATAATAATTATTTCATCATCATTGCACGTTATGATTAGTTATCAAATTTTTTTGTGCATGATACATTATCCGAATATTACATAAAATATATCAGTAGTAGAGTGCATAGTCAAAATTAACATAAATTTAAGTTTTTTTTTAAAAAAAAGTCTTTAAGTTTTAATTTTCGTTGAAACAAAATTTGATGATCTACGAATCATTAATGAGTGAATGAATCTCCCATGTTCTTCCCCCATCCGATGAGAATGTAAATTGATATGTGTAATTGATTAAGCACAGAATCTTAAACATTTTACAGAACAATTCAAAATATAAAGTTCAGCCGATGGAAATTGATGAAAATCATAGAATGGTATTTAACTTTTAATTAATTAATTAATTAATTATTGACGAATTATCAAGCTGATTGTGTTTATAACAATAACGATTGTGAGAAGAGATCGATATCTTATTGAATTTCTGAATTTTCCTAAAATTGAGGCAAAAATGAAGTTGTTTTGGTTTCCTTAAAAAATATTTTCTCATTCGCAAATGATAAAGTTCATGACAAACTCTTGAAATTAATCCATTCACACTTTTACCCTTCTCGTTCTACGTTGTTGAACTTTTCACAATGCATTCAATTTAAAGGATGTCCAGAAGTATGCAGAAAAAGTTTGAAAATTGTTTTGAAATAATTATAAATAAATTAATTCAATTAAATGAAATTGATCAAGGGGTGATAGCAAAAGTGAGGAACTGATCATATTTAGATCAGCTTCAAACTTTTTTTTTCTCATTTTAATTGCACTTTATTGCATTTATTGACGACATACTGTCCGGAAATAATTCACATTTTACACTTTTGTATTTGTATGCATATAAATTAGTATTATGTAGGATCAAACTTCTAATCTTCATATCTAGGTTTCAAATAAACTAAGGCTCTCGTTTCGATCTTCTGTAGGCGTTACGGGATACTTTTCAGGTCCGTTCTATCAATATTCCATTCGTGGGTAATCTTGTAGCTCTCGTTCCTATTTCTCCCGCTACACTTCAAGTTCGTGACCCGTTCCTTAATCCAACGTTGCCCAAATGCCCAATTATGGCTTGATCTCGTACATTAAGCAGTCGAAGTATCTAAACTTCCGAAAAAGAACAAATTTGGAAATGGCTGGATTCGAACCGACGACCTTCGAGTTACCATCCCAAATTTGAGCCAAGCGCCTTACCTATTCGACCAGCAAGGCACTTAACTGCTTAACTCTTGAGTTGTACTGTAAATAGTTTTTAATATTCTTTCAGTTTTGGTTCAGATCAGACTATTTTCTGATATAAGTTTGGGCGTGTAAGGTCCAATTCCACTAATATGTGATTTATTGATTGATTTACATCTGCTCAGATCTCACTCCTTTTTAACAAATTCATTTTAATGACTATTCTACCTTTAAAACAACAACTGATCTCAATAACGTTTAAATCTTGCTCAAAATAAGCTAAATTTACAAACTTTGCATAGCACGCTCTCCCTTATCCTTGTAATTTCCATTTATAACTTGCTTCTTC
Organism: Chironomus riparius; assembly: GCA_917627325.4. Classification (NCBI taxonomy): domain Eukaryota; kingdom Metazoa; phylum Arthropoda; class Insecta; order Diptera; family Chironomidae; genus Chironomus; species Chironomus riparius. The sequence continues at coordinate 46,706,210 of OU895877.1, forward strand.
AGCTTCTGCATCAGAATCTTTTCCTAATTAAGATTTCTATAACTCATTCAACGCCATTAATTGTAAAGCAAACTTTTAATCTGCTTGAAAAGCTTTGACATTTTCTATTGTGTCAAGAGGAATAGAAGGTCAAATCACAATTAAAACCATAACCAAGTTATAATCACATCGAAACGTGTCTTTCTTCAATAATTCACTGGACATCCTGTATTAATTAGAAATTTTATAAAAATTAATTTTTCCGCTTTTCTTTTCTTCTTATCATTTACATAATTTACAACTTCCATTGCATTTTCATTAGTGCTTTCTTATTTATCTTCTTGCCTCTCCCAAGCCCCTCTTTTTTTCATCCAAAATAATTTATCCTCAACTTTATTTTCTTCTACGCCTTAATGCAACTTCAACAAAACTTTTTAATTTTCATCTTTAATTTTCGAACTTGAAAAATTGAAAAAAAAATTCTTCTAACGATTTTTCACGTTTCTCTCATTTTTCTTTCTTTCTCTTTCTCCTGCCATGGATAAATATTCTTCCTATTTTATTCTTATTCTACTCTTTATCATACTTGCAAAATTTTTATTTTCTTTTGATTTTATTCTTACAGAACGATGGGAAATGCTCTGTGAATTCTGATGATGAAAAATACAAAAAGGTTTATTGACAATTTCATATCCTCCTTTCTCCTCCTTCTACTTCTTTTTCATTGGCATTGACTCATATCAATCATCACAATCAAAATATATTTCTATTTTTTTTTTTCTTGACATTTTATGCATCCATTGACAGTAACAATTTATTTTAATAATAATGGTAATGATTTTCCATAATTAAGTTTATGTGAGTTGTTTTGCTCGTCAAACTAGCTTTGGCGCATTTTCAAGGTAGTTACTAAGGTGGAAAAGGGAAATTTAGGATGTTATGGGGACTTTATTCAAAATTTGAAATAAAATTTTGTGTTCAATTGGTCTTTTATAGGCAACAAATCCATAACTCATCTTTAATAGTTTAGGGCTTATTTCTTGCTGATACAAAGTTCAAGTTCGCCAATGTTCTGCAGTTGAGACATCGACACAGAATATCTCAAATGGGACAAAAGAAAATAACAACTGTCCCATTCCGAATAATTCACCTTCCTGGCGCAATGTGCTGTGAACGAGCTGTTTTGATGTCAAATTACTATGAATAAATTGTTAATGGCTTTCATTAACAACTGTTTATGAAAATGACAATAAATAAGCTTATTCGATTTTAGTCCGCACTTTTAGTCAAGATATGACTATGAAATCTGACTAGATGAAGCCTTAAGCATAGTTTTGTAGCTTATCTAAACAATTTTGTTGCCTTATAGATCAAATAACTTCCAAATGTTCTAAGTTTCCCTTCAAATTCGACCAATTCAGTAAATTAAACTGTACACATTGGCTGAACACTCTAAATTGTAATATAAAGTAAGCAAATCGTCAATTATTCCGCCAAATATTCCAAAAACAAACTGAAAGTCAGCAGCTGAATCCACACAACGTTACTGAATGTTCAGCAACAACAGCACAGACATTTTGAAACAATAACAAATACAAAAGTTAAGCACTGCTTTCTTATCTTGATTATCATTTAACATGAATTCAAGTGCATTAAACTTTCAACTCACAAATGACCTGTGCTGTATTTAAAATTCAATAAACTTCCACTTCAAAAGTAGATACATAATGAATCAGTACAGACAAAGCAAGTCTTTTGATCCATAGAAAAAAGTAAAAAAAATAATGCTTCGATAATTTCATGAACAATTACAATCATATCGTCAATAGTAATTAATAGCAGTGAGTTGAATCAATAGAAATGATCATTATATTTAGGTTTTTACATTTCATATTGAATTATACAGGAATAAAAGATATAAATTATTCCAATTGTGCACTACCCATACGCCTTCTCATCGATTAAACAATTTTCTCTTTTTTATTTTTATTTTTATTTTAACTTTTGGCAAAAAATAAAAGTTTGTAAGACAAAAAATAAATCGCAAAAATTATAATGAAAAGCCGCGCATTTTTGTACTCTACTATGTGGTCTATGAATGTACAAATATAAATATTTTTTTTATCATTCATCGATTTTTAATGAAGCTATAAGCAATGGTAGGAGAATATAATAATACATTTCGGTAGACATTGGTGGATAGTGAATTAATATGAGATTGCGGTAAATATGCTTGGCTAAGGCTCAAGGCAAATGTATATTATTTTTCTATGAATAATACGGAAACAATATATACATACCAAAAATGAATCGAAAGGATGTGTATATCTATTCAAGTTTATGTTTTTTATGTTTTATGTCATCATAAAAACATAAATTGCAAACATTTTTTTTTTATGCTTTGCTTTCTTTCTTGATTCAATATAATGTTTCATTTAGAGGTTCCAAAAATGATATTGGGTATAAATATGTGTGTCATTTGAAAGCTGACTAAAGGAAGGGCGTGGAACTGATAAAAAAATAAGCTTATGCAGATCAATTCTGATCCATACGTGCGCTACAGCGATTCGCAGCTAATGGGTGTTTAACAAATAAGGATGTGCCAAACCACTGTACCTAGACCAATAGTTTAATGTGGGATCCGAACCTTGTTTTTCATGCCATTGTTGCCTGTTTCCTACAAAGGACTCTAGCTTCATTTCCAGTACATATGGTACTCGAATCCATGATCGCTGTGTCGGTTTTGCAATAATTTGGTACCAAAGGACGAAACCATTCTACCACCGAGCCACTCCAGCTCACAAACTTGAACTGAACAAAAGACTTTTTAATTGATTCAAAATAAAAAAAAATTGTTTTAAAAAAGATCAAAATGATTAAACAGTTTCGCACACTTGTTCTTTAAAATGTGGTAAACGTTTGTATAATTTAGCTATAAAAAGTTTAAATTAAAGTTTCATAGTTGGAACCTCTAGCTTGAACATTATGCGGAATACAAAGAAGACATAAAACTATAATATAAGAAAATACAATTAAAGACTAGAAGATATTTGCTGATGAAAAAACTTTTCAAGCAAATTTTCATTTTTTATTTCTTACGATTTTATCTCAATTTTGGATATAACATTAAATAATAATGTTTTATTGTATGAATGAAAATCTTGTCTTTTTCCACAAGAATGAATGAGGAAGATGATGATTTTATGTGATTTAATAAAGCCTGAAATCTCATTTTATTGCTCTTCAGCACAAGAAGGCAAGAAAGCAAATAATCAACAAGTGATATGCCATGAGCCATTTTAAAATTTATTGTTTTAAAAAAGTTTCTAACCATCAACTAATTTTTTTATTCCCCTCCACCTAACCTAATAATTAATTTTTTAATTCCTCTTTTTTTGTGATGGTTTTTTATGTCCCTAACATTTTGTTTAACTTTATTTTACTTTTATTCGTTAATTTATTTTTCCAAAAATTTCCAATTCATCAAATTTAAATGATTTATTATGTATGTGTGTCACAGGTGCTATCATTAGGAGCTGATGTATTACCAGAATATAAATTACAAAGTCCTATGGTCCACAAATGGACAATTCTACATTATTCGCCATTCAAGGCTGTATGGGATTGGATCATTCTAATACTTGTGATGTACACTGCAATTTTTACGCCATATGTGGCTGCATTTCTTTTAAATGAGCCCAATCTTGATAGTACTCGTAAACGAAAAGCGTCATATGCTGAAGACCCGATTGTGATAGTGGACTTGATAGGTATGTAGATTTATAATTTTGCATTTTATTGCGTTTTTGAACCATAAATTGATATTTACTCGCGACAAATTGGTTTAATTTTGTGGCGTCCTTGGGGTGCATTCACTTATGACGTCCTTCATTTTGAATATATGTTAATAATGTCTTCATAGTAAATTGACAAAAGAGTTAGAATGACTCTTCTTATTCAGGGGGGTCCAATAGGATCTTATAATTTAATAATTAAGGTACAACACTAAGCGTGAGGCAACTCAAAAAAATTATTGGACCACCTCTAGCAAGTTGTTTTGGCTATGTCCCTGCTTTGATCCTTTTATATGATTTTAATTAATTTTCTCTTTCTCTTCCAATTTCCAGTTGATGTAACGTTTGTGATAGATATTCTTATAAATTTTCGTACAACGTTTGTGAATGGTCAAGACGAAGTAGTTTCACATCCCGGTCGAATAGCAATACATTATCTAACCGGATGGTTTCTCATAGACTTAGTTGCTGCTATTCCATTTGATTTATTACTTGTTGGAAGCGACACTGATGAGGTAAATTTCCTTTTTATAAATTTTTCACCTATTTTCGCTTATGCGATGCCTAATAAATAGAAATTACGAACGAAATGAAAAAGAAATTATCAACCGAATGATTTATGCCATCATGACTTTTTAAGAACAGAAAATTTTTCTAATATTTAATTTCTTTAAATTTTGAGTTATTTTATGTTGTGTTAATTATTTTTAATCTCACGACTAATACAGAGCAAAATATAATATAGTAACAAAATCAGTATACGGTGTTTCCCTGAACATTTTTATATCTGATATGATTTTTAAATTACTTTTTAAGTTGACTATCTTTAGTAAATATTTTAGATGTAGATCTTAAAGTAGCATTATTTTTGGGTAGAATATTTGAATGATTTGGTGATTTATGCTCATAAAAGAGTCAATTACTTGAAAATAAAGCACATGATCAGCCTGAACTTCGCTCAATGCAACCCTGCAAACCAGCCTGGTTATACTAATTCTAACCTTTATCCACGTAGTTTTCCAGACGTGCTGATAAATTGAAATTTTTTTCTTTCGGAGGTACTTACTTACTTACAGTAACCATGTTCCTATGTGGAGCTTTGGTTACAACAAAATGCTTTACATCTGACTCTGTTGCTGGCATTGTCATCTAGTTTATGCAAATCCTCTGTCCGCATATTAAACTGACATTCTTTCATCACTGTTCTTGTGGAGGTATTGAATTTAAAACTCGGACTGTCTTGGTTTGTTCACCCATTAACTTATGCCTTCTCACTTTGGTATTCGCTTTAAGAAAATGTAATTTAATCAAATTTTACTGCAAAACTTGTTTAAGTTTCAATCTTATTAGCTACAATTATTTTTATAAAAAATCCCAAATCTAATTATTTAGTCTTACTGCATGCTCAATCTTATGATATTCAAAAGGGGTTTTCCATAGGTTTCATAACTTCCACACATGCACATATGTTGTGTATTTTATAAATTTTTAATGAAGTTGTTCATGAGCTTACAGTAAAACTTGAAAAGGGTGTATTCAAATGAACATGATGAAATCAAAAAATCATGAATTTTGAGCTGGGTAGACAAATTGTTGACTATAAAGATTTTTTTTCCGTCTTACGACTAATCCTTCAAAATTATTCAGCCAGTAAATAAAGTTTATTAATTACAGACGCATTAAAAAAGCACGAATAAAGTGAAAACTTAAAGTGCAATAAAAAGTTCATGCCCACAACTTTATGTCCTAATAAACTTCATCATTAAGTATCGAAATAAATGAAATGAGCATAAAACAGTCAAAAAAAAAAGGAAATGATCTATCCAAAAATATATTTTTATGATTAATGTGTGTAATTTTATTTGTTGTGTAGTTAAAAATATATGAGATACATACTAATCAAGATATAAATACGGGGGTACATTCATGTTTTTCTCTAGATAAACCTAATAACTCAAAATACTCCTACTAATGTTTTTTAAATACTTAATAATGAAATATTTTCTCACAATAATTTCACCACTCAAAAAATAATATTTAATATGTGTATTTACCCATTTACTCATTCTCCATATCTGTTTGAAATGTGTGTCTTTATTTTTTATTATTATTATTATTTTTGTAAATTTATTGTAATTATGTTTGAGTTATTTTTGAAACAGAAAAATTAATAATTATGATTATTAAATAAACAAACAGGCGTAAATTTATGTAACAATTTAGATCAGATTTAATACGACAGTTAATAATTATAATCAGTATGACAGAATCAAATGGCTGTGACAACACAAAAATCCTGTATATTTAAGAAATTTGATGCAAATTTAATTAAATGTCGGCACTATGCAATTTACACTGACTTAATGATGAAAGTTTAAACTAAATTTTGTAATTGCAAACCAGCAATTTATTGATTTGTATCCAATTATGTTGCAAATTTGAGATTAAAAATACAGAAATTATTATCAAAATTTCCCAGCTTTTTACAATAATAATTATTTTATGACAAACCAACAAAAAAAAGCTCACGTTAGACTTAAAAAACTGTTATTAAATCTCCGTTTATTTAATTACAGCTAGGCCTGAGCAAGGACGAGGTATTTCATGATTTTAAATTTATTTTTAAATGAAATAAAATACGAACAAGCAAAAATTATTATAAAAAATTTTCAAAGTGCCTATTTTATATTTATAAATAACACCATTTTACATAAAAAAATATATCACTCACTATTTTTAAAAGATTTTCGTTAAACTTATTTTATTTGATTTTGTATTTCCTTTTTGCTAAAATATTCAATATCGTATGAAATAAAATGTACATTTACATCAAAATCATATTGTAAAGACTCTACACACGAGAGCTTATAGCTTTTTTACGCATTTATTGCTGTACAATGTTTGATGAATTGTATTATTGATGAACAAGGACTTTTTAGTTGTTAAGCTAGTACTTTATATTCGTGTTCACACAATTTGAGTTTGTGTTGTAATGCAAATCCTTTGGCTATCTTCTTAAGGAAAATAGATGAAAAGCTAGAAATTCTCTTTTGTAAATAAAGCTACAAAAGAAAAATATAAGTGTGTTTTAAAAAACAGAGCACAGCATACAATTTTGAAGGCTATTTCATGTCAATTTTAGTCTAGAGCAGGCTTTAAATATAAAATCAAAAGTTCTTTATTCCCTTCGTACAATTTTCATTAAGTACGAGTAACTTTTTCTTTTTATTTTCATTTCATTATTTTTTTGTTTGTTTAATTTAATTTGTTTTACATTTCCTTTTTGTTATTTGTTGTCGTTCTCTGTTCTGTCTTTTTCCTCTTCTTAACTATCATTTCCTTGTTTACTTCTTGACCCACTGTATCTATCTCTTTTGATCATCATTATCATTCTTCTATCTTATATCCATTCAAGTGGGGAGAATTTTACCAGAATTTTGTGTGAAAGTTCAAATTAAGAAGCATTGTGGAGGTTAAATTTCAAAAATCTTTTAAAAAATGTTATTTTGTTTTATAAAAAATTAGATTAATTTAATAATCAAAAGTTCAAGACCGAACGTTTTCAAATTCAATAATTCAGTTTGATCTCTTTTGACTTTTAGAAACATATTCAAAGTCAATTCTCGCATTGATTTTTTAAACACTTTCAAATCTAAATCTTTGTAAATCTAAATCAAACAATTTAGAACTTATTAAATTGTAATTCCTCCTTAAGTTTCTAATCCGAATTATAATTCTAAGAGAATTTTTAACCAAAAGATTCCAAACAAAATCTCATAAGCTGGTAAAGTTTTCCCCATGAGTGTAAAAAAAATCAAACATCACATTTCTTAGTCCATAAAAAGCCTCCATGAATACTTTATCAAAAATAAGGTGTGGGCTATCATCATTAACGCTGTAAATATAAATCCTTTTTCCATATTGATGTTCATTTTATTTTTGTGATATAATCTCATAAAAAGTATTAAAAATAGCGACTCATAAAATAAATGACTAAAGTTAAGCTAAACAATTGTGGCAAATTAACAACAAGCAAAATGTAGCAGACTTTAATATTAAAAAACACTAAACTTAAAATTCAAATTAAATCTGCAATTATAATGAATAGCATTTGTAAATAATCTCCTCAGAAAGTTCAATTTGTTACCAAGAATAGTTCAATACAATAATTCAGCACAAACATATGACTGTTGATGTTGATGATTGTTAATGAAATTGGCTATCGAAAAGCATACTAATTGGAATTTCCGAATGAACATTTGTAATTGATGGACGATTTTTCAGTTATGCAATTTCAATCCCTTTGTTTATTTTTGATACAATCAAAAAGTTTTGTTTGAGTACTTTTAGATTTAAATTGGATCATAGAGCTTAACTATATCAATAATCGTTAAACCTTCTCAATCAAGTTTAAATTCTTTGTTAATATAAAATGTCTTTAAATCCATTTTAAACAGTTTTAAGTGATCCACTCACCATCAATATTTCTTTGACATGGCTAAAATCTTTTCTTTCGTATGCTTTTCAACGTTTCATCCTTTTTCAATTTACTTCGATTCTTGACAATACTCAACAATTTGTAGTTCACTTTAGTATGACAAATATGATCATTATTATTGAGTTGTAGAGATAAATAAAGAAAGCTTTTTTATGCGATGCTTTATTGCTATTTTATTGGCTTATTATATTCTTATGATGGTCTATCTGGCCCAAGGGGAAAACAACATGATTAGAAAAAATTTTGATTAGAATTTGACTAAAAATTTTCAGCTCTGTTGGGAAATTTGAATTCAAATTATGACTTAACATTATTTCGCATTGTCATGTTGTTTTCCCCTTGCTCTGGCCGCTTTAACATTTGTATTCAAATGTATGCAAAGAAGATATTCAATATACATTATAAATCTGCTGAATCTCAGTTGCTTTGTATCTGATGATTCTTTTTGTTGACATAACGAAAGTTGAGGAAATGGAAGCAGAAAAATAATCAACAAATTATCAAAAAAAGTTCCATTCTTTTGTACATATATGTGGATTATATCGCATAAGTAAGCTTTTATGTCTGAATATTATACATATTTGTAAACTGTATTGTAGTAGGTTTATTGTAAAGATATTGAGCTTTTATGAAACATCCAGAGAAAAACATTTTTTCGCGAGCTATAGTTTTTACTTCTACTTCTTTCTGTTTTTATTCAAATGAAATGGAAATAGAAACTTTTTTTTTGTTGTTTCTTCTTTTTGTGTATTTTTTCGATTATTTTTTATATGAAATGACTTTTTTTGTATTCTTTGTTTTTGTATAAGACTGATGAACACCGAGGACAGACACATCTCTTGTTAAGATCTAAATTTTCGACCCTATTATGATGATAATAATTGTCATTTCTCTGTCTTCGGGATAAAATTGATAATTGGCAAAATAAATAAATCGACCCACGCGGAGTCATTCGCTCAAAATTATCTAACCTTAAAATAATGTTTTGTGCGACTTTAATTTTTCAAGTAGAAATAAAATTTTGTTTTTGCATTTTTTCTTTTTCTTCTTCAACCTGAAAATATCAAAAAAAAAAATTAAAAATTTGAAATTTCGAAACTTTTTTTTGAAATAAAAAACTAAATGAATGAAGGAAATGGAAGAGGTAAGTTCTTAGAAATCCTCTAATGTAAAAACAAAACAAAAATATGACAAAAATGTTTTTTTAAAAAATAAAAATAAAATTAAATCCTGGTTTTTTGATGTAACTCCTCCCCCCTTAATATGTTAGATTTCTATTTCCTTCTCCTCCCCCTTAACACATTTTATGAAACGATCTGTAAACTTTTATGTTATTTGTAGTACGATTATCCTGTCCTCCATAGACTTTATTTCTTATTTGTTTTTCTCTTACATCCTCTTTATAATTAAATATTGCACTATTTGATATAATTGTTGAACTTACTGTCTTGTTGAAGTATATCTATAAATCTCATTTTATTTATTATACAAATATGAACGTTTATGCATCTATCTATAGCGGTAGCAAGAATATTTTTGTTTATTGTTACACAAAATTTTGTTTGAGATCAAAAAAATAACCGGAACTGCAAATATAAAAAATTTAATTAATTTGCCACAAGCGAACAAATGGAAAAAAAAATTGCTCGCATAAAAAGTGATAAACGGAAGGAATGCGGAAAAATACAGCAGAAAAAGATTCATTAAATAGTGAAAAAATTAATTTACATTATTTAATTCACAAGGACTGGATATTGAGCGAGATAATAAAGAATTCAATTAAAGAAATAATGAGGAAAATTCTTTTGGTCGTGTATCATGCAATATGGAATGATTCATGTCTGAAAATGGTAAATTTCCAAATGGGAATTACTAATGAGATTGAACTTAGCTTTAGTTAAAGACTTACAATAGAATCCAGAATTGCTTTTTGTCTTCAATTTAATGTTTTAAAAAATAAATTCTGATATTGATTCGCTTTGTTGTGTAGTTTAGCAATAAAACCAGAGATCGAAGCCGATTTTTTCGGCTTAACTCAATTTTTGATTTTTTTTGATAGAAAAAAGCCATTTAACACCCATTTTAAGTATTTGAATTGAACTTTACATGCTTTACTATGATTCTGTGAAATATTTTTTCAGCATGTAGCTATAGTGAGCTCAGAATTTCAAGTTAAAGAATGTTAAGCCGAAATTTAAGCCGATCGGCTTAAAATCGGCTAAATTGAAATTCAGAGCTTACTATAGCTACATGCTGAAAAAATATTTCACAGAATCATAGTAAAGCATGTAAAGTTCAATTTAAATACTTAAAATGGGTGTTAAATGGCTTTTTTCTATCAAAAAAATCAAAAATTGAGTTAAGCCGAAAAAATCGGCTTCGATCTCTGAATAAAACCAAATTTTAAACAACAAACGCTTACAAAAGTGTTTAGGACTTTTTTAAAAACAAAATTCAAACCTTTTAATAAAAATATTAAAAATCCCTTCATTTGTAAATGTTAATACAAAACCTTTTTGACATAGTTTGTTGGTTATTTTTGTAAGGTATAGTGTGCAATTGAAATGGTTCCTGAAAATTGCGAAATATGGGAATTTTACACATTTCAACAAAACTGAAAACAGCAAAGTTCCACTCAGCAAAATTGATGTTTTCTGATTTTAACGAACAACATTTACGTATTTATAATTAAAAGCTTGAACTATCGTCAAACTACGATTGAAAATTGCTATGCCAACGTCAAAAATTTCCAAAGCGTAAATTTGAGTGCAATTGTTTATTCATCAAAGCTCAATGTTCAGTTCTTGGTAAAATATTTATTTATTCTATTAGAACTAGACTAGGTAGTTAAACTAGATTGAAACTTCTAATTTTTTTGAATGTAATGTATATTGAATGAAACTCGGCTTCTTTATTAATTCCTAATTCTCACTTCATGGTTCATAAGGTTTCATGAAATTAACTTTTCCTGCAACATTTTGCTTCCGACTCGCTGCATCCTGCTAACAAGCTAATGAATAAAATGAAAAAGCTATTGCATTTAATTTGACAAGCGTCTCAAAATTTGCTATGGAAATAATGAGGACAATTTCATTTTTTTTTAAAGATAAACAAAAGAGAACATTGATATAGAAACGACTGAGGCACCGCTACAAACTTATTCTCCCATTTATCATCTCATTTTTCATTATTTTCTTACTTCTTCTTCTTCTACTTCTTTTTTTGTCAACTTTTTTCCTTCTTCTTATTCTTTCTTAAACTCATAGTTTATTGCACTTTTTACTTAATTTTCAATGTGACTAAAAATAATGAATTAATAATAAAAATATTATAAAACAATTTATAACTCACACACATACCTACACACATAAAGTGTTGGACAACTTTTTATTTTTTGGATATTCTCCATAAAAAGAATTTTCTTTCATTTTTCGTTTAATTCGTGTCTTGAAGTTTGATTGAAAAGCGTGAAAATGTCCAAATTACATTGTTTATGGTCATAAAAAGCAAATGGCTTGACAAGCTTTGAAAAATTGCTTTGATTTTAATAGGAACTTTTGGATTTTTAACACATTTTTTTCTCCGTGAGTTGAATTGACTAGAATTAACTGTGAAAAATGAATCCATCCAGTCAAAGATGATTGATGATTAAGCAAAAAAATTCCAATTAAGAAGTATTTACATGCATAAGTCTAAGAGATGTCAAATGTGGAACTTTGGAAGAGGTTCAGCTGTAGCTTAAAAGCTTTTGCATTTGCTTATGTAAACCTAGCTGTGATTTGAGCATATACCTAACATTACGATCCTATTAAAACCTTTGTTTGGCATAGACCAAAATTGTTTTAGTTGGAATCACCGTCCTTTAAGATGTCTTCTGTCAAAAATATGGATTTTTGTGGAAATGAAATACGATCTAATCATAATCTACATACTATGAAGCAATTATTTTATCGGCTAAAAAGTCAAAGGCTTACAGGTTACTTGCAAAGCCAAAAGGGAAAGCCTCCTAACATTTTCGCTGATGAAAATATTATGGATGTGCCATAATCAATGCCTGTTATAGGATATTGACTGCAGACTCAAGTTTGACTTTCTAAAATCTGAAAGCATGAAGCAAAATAATTGCTAGCAGACTAGATTCTTATCAGATGCTTTTTTAAATCCACAAACATCCAATGATACACATCATTAGCATTCCAACAGCCTTAGTCGAGATGAGTTTACACAAAAAAAAAATTCATGATTCGCTAATAATTTACTGCCTTATCATCTTAACAATTTCTTAGTGTATTCCTAGATTGCTTTACAAATTTATTTAAGTGTTATTTTGGCTCATATCCAGCTGAAATTTTCTTCACTTAACATAATTCACTCAGACAAAAAGTCGTATTTCAAGAAAAATGTGTTAAAATTCAATTTTAGTGATGCCTCGTAGTAATAAAATAAAATTGGAATAAATCTGCTTACAACATTAACTTCTGAACCTGCCTGAACATTTCATCAACATTTTCATATTTCCATGTAGACTTCTCGACCTTTTCATCCCTTTCCCTTTATGTCCTTTATAAATAATTATGTTTAAGAATTAAAATAAACATGATCCGTACATTGACACGGATGTTCATTGATGTTGACTTTTGAAGAAAAAAATAAGAGAAACTTAAAATTCAAAGTTGACCAGCAACGGCACTAATAAATAACAAGAAAAAAAAATGATGAATCACACAAAAGATCACAAACAAAATTTTTTATATAAACTTTTACAAAGAAAAACAAATTTGGCTATAAACATTGAGACATTAACAATTCTAATATCTAAATAAATTTTAGACTACAACTCTGATCGGATTGTTGAAAACGGCACGTTTACTTCGACTCGTAAGAGTTGCTAGGAAAATTGACAGATATTCAGAATATGGAGCTGCCGTACTGGTGCTTTTGATGGCAACATTTGCCCTTATTGCTCATTGGCTCGCTTGTATTTGGTACGTAACTGGAAACAACAGAAGAATGTGACGAAAAGTGAAGAATAAAAGAACAAAATAATATGGATATGCTTCTTCCCTTTTCAAATAAATCATAATTTATTATCATCATCATAAAAATCATTATCGTCAGCACTTCCTTTTCCCAACAAGAGTCGTGCTTGAGTTCTTTCATATTCATCTGTATATACATCACATATGTTGCTCATTTATATTTTTTCTTTCTGTCTCTCTTCCCCTTCCCTGTTCTTTTTCTTTTTCCTAATTATTATTAATGAAGGTATGCAATCGGCAATGCAGAACGTCCAATGATGGAGCCAAAATATGGTTGGCTTGATGCATTAGCTGAGGCTACACATCAACCATATTATCCAAATAATACAGGCGGTGGACCGAGTATAAAGGTGAGATTTATCGATTTACTTATTCATTTGTGAATTATAAAACTCTTTTTCTTTGTCGTCATCATAAAGTTTTGTTCTTATTATTCAGCAACCTTTTTTTTCGTCGTTGGGTGTGCTGACATTGAAGGAATGAAAATTTATTCAATGGTTGTGCTACTTAACTTTTTCGAAATGTGAGTCTCTTTTGTCACGAGAGATGGTGTTCATGACTTGAAAGTGCGATGGATTTTAATTTAATACTACCGTAAACAGAATATCTGTGGAATATTGTAATTTATTATGATAGCTTTATGAGGTATTGAATTTAATTCTGGAAATTAAAGGAGATTTTTTTACTTGATATGAAGTTTATAAAGATTATGACGTAAAGTTATTTAAGAGGGATAGCTTTATATCTTTTAATGCAGAGCTACATTCAGTTGCAGAAAAGAATATCTTTTCCTAAGTTATTCACAGATTGGGCGTCGTTTAGATATTATGTAGCACTTTTTCATGCAAATAATGCTATAAGGTGTTAATAAATGGTACTTTTAAACTGATACGAACAATTCAAGGGTTTCGGCCGTTAACTTGTGAAAATGTCGAAGAAAACTTGTGAAAATGTCTTATTTGTCTGTCTGCCATACAAAATTCGATGTTTCATATCCTGCGAGTTCGAAATTTTTGAAAATTAGAATTAAAATAATGACAAGTTTAGATTAAGTTTTTTATGATTTAAATATAAGTTCCTATCAACCCTTAGAAGTTATGTAAACCAATCCTTCTAGAATATAAGCTTTTATTCTTTCCTTCTTCATTGCAAAGTTTTTTAATTCACAGTGACAAACTTATATCATCTCAGTGACTTAAATGCAAATAGTTAAGTTTGTTTTTTCATCTTACAAACGTTTCTAAGAGAAGTGGTAAAGCATAACAATAAGCACTATGGAAATTTCTTGAACAGTCTAAGCGTTGAGTAAAAAAATTTATCCAACAACTCGTGAACTCAAACACATTTTTCTTGTGTAAAACATGTCTTCTTAGCTACGATACTGAACTTAGATGTGATTTACTCAACGTCAAGGGAATGATCTGAGTCAGTCATCTTAGTGCTAACCTTGTTAGAATTGTTGTTGTACTGAATATTAAAGAAATTTCTCGATTTTTTCCAAACATATATGGTAGAATATGTAGAAATGTAAAGCTATTCGAGCAAAAGAATTCCTCTAAAGTTGGTCAGAAGAAATAAAATTTTTTTTTAACATTTTAGAAAACTAATTAAGTTTGAGTTTTAATAGATTGAAAAAATATTTTGTGATACCGGAAACTATTGATCAAAGCCAAGTTCTACATTCTCATATCAAAATGTCATAACTTTTTTTTTCATTTTAAAGAATCGTTTGAAAACTTATGTCATCAAAAAATGTTCGAAAACTTTCAAATTTTAAAATTTCCAAAAAATAATTTTCTGAAAGTTTCATCTTGAGCACTTCAAAGTGATGTTAATTAAACTTTGTTCATTAAAAAAATTTGCTTCGTTAATGGACAGATTATGTCTAAAATCTTATAAGATCTGAAATGATTTAAATTAATATTTATGAGAGTCTATCATATCTTCTTGAATAAGGAACATTCTAAAGTAGATGCAATTTATCAAATTACAAAATATGAGAAGTTATGTGCTTTATGAGTTTGACTTTACAATGAATATATATGATATGAATTTATTAAACTTACAGAAGAGAACTTTCCCATTTTACTTCAATAAATGACATCTTTTTGCCCTTGGCAAACTATGGATCATATAAACTAGCAATAAGCTTTATATTTCATTTCGCATTCTTTCTAGAATATCAAGTTACTCAATAAATAATACAAGAACATTTTGTTAAGAATTTTTCATCATATTTATCATGTGAAAGTAGCAAAAGTAGCTAAAGAACATAAAAATGCATTTCATTAGTGTCATATGTCTCGAATGGAACAATAACTCCTTTTTTCTCACATATAAAGCACAACATAATATTATCAACCTAAAAACATTACTTCCTCGTTTTCCTTTTTATTCCTTTTCAACCCGTACATATCTCATCTATGGGATTATTTCATTTCGTTACAGTCACGTTATGTAACAGCCCTTTATTTCACATTTACGTCGTTAACGTCTGTCGGATTTGGTAATGTTGCACCAAATACAGATGCTGAGAAAATTTTCACCATTTGTGTTATGTTAGTCGGATGTGAGTATAAACAACATACAAATTTAATAAGCAAATAAAACCTAAAGCAACTTTTTTTCTCTTTTACATAAAAGCTCTCATGTATGCCAGTATCTTCGGTAATGTATCGGCGATTATTCAACGACTATACTCTGGCACAGCACGATATCATACACAAATGCTAAGAGTTCGCGAGTTCATTAGATTTCACCAGGTATGTAGACGACGTGGATAATAAACTATCTTTAGTCAGACAATGGCATTCAGTTACATTCATTAGTGGTTTTCACAGGCAGTGTTGTTGTCTATGGCTATGAAGGCAAATTGCTACAGTCTAATCACATGCATTGAATATCATTGACTCTTGATCAAAATGTTCATTGTCAATTGACGGACAGATCAATAATTGAAATTGAAGATTTATCTTGAATCCAAAAAATCCAGCCTGGATCTTCAGAAACCACAGACAAAGACACCTGCCAACCTTAAACAATTGTTATCCACACAAGATATCTAAATGGAATTAAACTTACTATCTCTTTTCCTTCTATCTAATCTAGATACCAAATCCATTACGACAACGATTAGAGGAATATTTTCAACATGCATGGACGTACACGAATGGCATTGATATGAATTCCGTGCTGAAGGGATTTCCTGAATGTCTGCAAGCTGACATATGTCTACATTTAAATCGTAATCTACTAAGTAACTGTTCAGCATTTGATGGCGCCTCACCCGGTTGTTTACGAGCGCTTTCGTTAAAATTTAAAACTACACACGCACCGCCAGGAGACACTTTAGTTCATAAAGGAGACGTTCTTACTCATTTATATTTTATAGCACGTGGATCGATAGAGATACTTAAGGATGATGTTGTGATGGCAATTCTAGGTAGCTATACATATATAAAAGGTGTTAAAAGAACAATTCTAAGAAAAATCTTCTTTGAAACAGGAAAAGACGATATCTTCGGTGAAAATCCGTGCATTTATCCAACACTCGGAAAATCAAATAGCAATGTTAGAGCTCTTACGTATTGTGATCTACATAAAATATCTAGGGACGATCTTTTAGACGTTTTAGATTTATTTCCCGAATTCTATGATAGCTTTTGCAATAGTTTGGAAATTACATTTAATATGCGTGATGTAAGTTCCTATTTTTCTTGTCGATTGATATATTTCGATGAGAATTTTATATGTGTGTGCGTTCCTATATTAGAATATATATCCTATATCAGTGTTTAGTTTAAAAAATTTTAGATTTAGATAATTTAAAAAGAACATTTCAATATTATAATTTTTAAAGGATGAGCAAGCCGGTGTAGAAATAAGACATAGATTTTTCAATATGATGAGATCAAATTCACAAGATCGAAATAGTGATACTAGGTCCATCAAAGGTCCAACGTGAGTATTATTTGCTTTCTATTGTTATTCATATTTTTGAGATTGAATTTAATTGAATTAAAAGTTTTTTGTTCAAAATTATGATAATTTCATAGATAATTATTTACATTAGAATTGATTCATAGCTTAGGCTAGAAAAAAGTTTTTAATTATAGAACAAAAGAGCTTACAAAATTTAGGCAAAAATATGAAAAGAGTTTCTATTATTAGGAATGTTTTTGGGGTTTAATATTAAATGGTATTTAAAAGTTTATGCTTAATGAGATTTTTCGAGATTCTTTCGGTACGATGTTGGAATTTATGTTAAGCACATCAAGTGTTTGATGAGATTCCATACAATTTTAGCTGCTTATTGGCTGATATCATAAAATGATTGTTATGTCTACAAACATTTAATACTAAACTGCCATGAACATTATTGGCTGAAAAGCTCAAAATTCCAGGGGTGACAAGCAATTTATTGCTTAAATTATGTGTTGCTAACAAAAGCAAGTGTTCGAACTTGACGATTCAAGGAAATGTGATTAAACTAGGTTTTCTCAAAAACTAGTTTCTATTACAGTCAGATCTTAATAAGGAAGTGCTAGGAACAATTTTTAGATCGCTTCCAAATTTTATGCCATTTTTCCAAAGGATTAATCCCAAACTATTGAAGAAAAGAATCGCAGCACTTCCTCTTATGATTAGGGTGACCATCTAATTTTTATGAAAATACAGGACATTTGATTAATTTCCTAAAAAATACAGGACACAAAGGAAAATTTGAAAATTAACGTGAAAAAAATACAGGACCTGGAACAAAATTTTCAAATTTATACAGGACAGGGGTTTGAAATACAGGACTGTCCGTTGTAAAACTACGCAGATGGTCACCCTACTTATGATCTTTCAAATTCCTGTGCTGGAATTTTTTTGAGGGAATTTTGGGATCAATCTTAAGTCTTTTGTACCTGATTAAAGTTTTTAAAATATAAATCATACCGTCCATCTCAGCGAGAAACAATTTTAATTTAAATTGCCACCCCTGGTCTCACCCCAATCCAACCAATTAATAATCAAAAATAACTTTTTCAGAACCAGCTTTCATCCTCCACCCGTACATCATTATCATCGGCCACATTCACATCATTCGCAAAGTGTGAATAAGCACGATGCCACCCATGATCGACACTCAGTGGGGCAAATAAGTGAGAATATGGAATATGATAACGATAGGAAATATTCAATATCCGGTATGTAGTACTAAAGATTTTCTCCATCTTTCATCTCGTTGAGCTATAATGTATAACTCTTACTACTTTGCACTTTAACACAAAACTTTTATTTCTTTCCGTAACACTTTGACTTTTTCCTTTACACTTCCTTTCTTCTTGTTCTTCCTGAGAGCTTTTTGAGATTTTTTTTTAAAGCTATGACAAATATCTTGTTTTGTCGTGCGTTTAAACGAGGCTTTTTAAGAACAAGAGGAAGAGAAATGTGAAGCTGAAGGTTCGATGTGATGAGGGCTTTATTTATATAAGAAGATAATATTTTTATTCTATTAATAGTGCTTAGAAAAGAAAGTAAAGAATCTATTTTGAATTTTTCACGTTTTCTTTTTTCTTTCTTTTTCCTCCTACTTTCGTTCTTCTTTCTTTTGTAATCTACTGTCTTTCTTTTCTCATTCAAATTTTTATCACTTAAACTGAATAAATTGTAATTTTCTATAACAACACGACTCACATTGCCTAATAAAAAATACACTTCACATAACACCTTCATTTTCACTGTTGGTATTGATAATAATCAACATTTATCACGATTGTTACTCCCACAAAAATCCCACAATTTGATTATTATTGGCAACAAAAATGAAATTTTCTATTTGATGGAATTTTTCTTTATTCTGTTAAATGGGAAAAAAAATTGTATAAAAAAAAATACACAATACACACTTATATAAGGATTTGTATCAAGTATCAAGAGAAGCATACCAGATTTGAGATCAATAAAGCATCAGCCACTTGAGAATTGCAATGGTAAGGATGGAAAATGATTTCGATTTGGCTTCCCTTCCTTGCTTTTCCTTTTAAGTACACAAAAAAAATCTTTACTCAATTTACACTTATTCTGCCGTACTGCTGTTGCCTTGTCGCTGTTATTTCTTTTGTTCAGTTGGTGGTTTTGGAGGTTCCAAAATGTTTTATCCAAATTCATTAAAGCATTGGTGTAAATCAGTGTTGTCCAAACTTTTTGAGCCATTACACATCTTAAGGTATGCCATGACCGAAGTCGCACACATCATGCGGCTCGTATCATTTTTATAGGACACAGTTTAGACAACACTGCTGTAGATAAACCTTATAAAATTTAAGGTTATACAAGTCAGATCGTGCTTTGTTAAAGCATAAAGAAGTTGAAAGTTTATGAAAACTTTAGTCCATTGCAGCTATTGAGTTTAATCAAACGTTTCTGTCTAAAGTGTCAAATACAAATTTTCATAAGAAAATCACAAAAGCTGTCATGTTTGGAACCTCTAACTTCTCTGTAGACGAACATAATGGATAAAAATAAGGCAAAAATCTTGTAGCGATAACAATGTGAATGCTGCAAGCAATTTATTGAATGTTTTGTTTCCTTTATAATAGATTTAACTACTCAGAAATTGTACATATAAAATAGAAGCAGTATAAAGTCTGTCGATGTGTTTTTGTAATTGTCATGCTGATTTGTTTTTCTTGATTACATCCAACATAAAAATCTCAATTTTCAACGCTTTTATGTTTATTTATTGCACAATTTACTTCTATCTTTCTATCTATCCTTCCTCTTGTTTTCTTTTTCTTTATTTACTAACTGAACTGTAAAGATTTTATGTTTCCTAGCATTTCAAAGAAGCTACAAACGTCACAAGACGTTAAAAAAAAGTTTAGAGACATAATTATCATTGGAAACTGTTTTTTTCTTCTTCCCTTTTTTTGTCTTGTCTCATTTCATTCATTTAGTCACGCCAACGGGAAGTCCAAAGGGCTCATATAAACGAAGTATCTCAGAAGACCAGCAACCGCGTGATACGGTAACATTAAGTGCTGTGAATAATCAAATATGTAGTTGTAGTGCTAAAGGAAAACTCAAAGAAGGAAGTATAAAGAGCACAAGTAGTCCTGAGGATGATGGATTTCAACATGCTCCGACATCATGCTGTAAATCTAGCGATAAAGAGTAAATTAAATATGATGTTAAAATTGTTTTAAATTGTTTACAATGCCTTTTCCTCCCTTCCAGTCTAATAAAAAATCAACTTGCTGAAATGACATCACGAATAGATAATTTAGAAACAACTCTTCGCAAGGACATCCATTCGATTCTAGATCTGTTGCATCAACAACAACAAATTCAATTACAAATGCATCATCAGCAAATGCAGCAGCAAGCTCAATCGCAGACTCATATTTCTGGAAGGTAAATGATTTGGAAAATGAAATTGTCATCAAATTTCCGATTATTAATAATGGCTTCACTTAAATTAATTTAACATTGATTATCTATGGATTATAAACTTCGGAGCACTTCTGATTGTTCAATCGAATTGAATAACATTTCCTGGTTTGGTTTTCTGAAATTGTATTTATGTCAATTAAAAAAGATTGTACTTGAAAATTATATGAAAGATCTGTGTCGCATTTAATCAAGAGTGATTGTTATTGGTTATTTGCTTTAACAATTGATTTTAGAGTATTGATGATAAATAATTAAGTTTGAGGAATTAATTAAATTCTCATTAAAGTCATTGAAGTTAATTTAAATATTAAGGATTGATACTAGATTTATCTTTAGTAATAAGATTTCACTTGATGTCTAAGATGTTCTTTTTCAATGTCTTTATATGTAAGAATGCACTAAAGCACTAATTTAGGGGTGTATGTAGATACATCTTTGTCACTAGCAAATTCAAATTTCAAGAGAATTTCATAGCATAATCCATGGATCAAACATAAACATCTAGAAACATTTAAACAGAAAAAAAATTCCTATCTTCTAAAACCTTCAAGAATCTCCATTAGACTCACAGTTTTTAATTCGAGAATTTTCATTTTATCTTCTCATTCATGCATCATCTTTTTTTTCTGTTTTCCGTGTGTGTTGTTGTTGCCTTTTTTTTCTTTCTCTCTGAACATTCGTAACTTTTGTTAGCACTAACGAATCTTACAGACCAGCAGCATCATATCAGCCGTCCGAACGAAGCGATTTTTCTTTTGATAATTTAAGTACAACAACAGACAACAATGTACAGTCAAAACAGCCTCAATCTTTACCGCCTCCACAACAACCACACCAATCCCAAGCGTCAAGGAATGTGCAAAGATCTGTTTCACAGCCGGAATGCGCCAATGAAAAGAGCTTATTCAAGTGAGTTTTGAACGGAGAACATTATTGAGTGGATGGAATGTTTCCACTTCTGAATGCGAATGCTTTGATATCAAATATTGATTGCTATTCTTTGTTTTAGATGTTCGAAGTTCTCATCATTCAACCAGCCAATGGATGATACGAATGAGAATTGGAATATTTTCGCACCCATCGCCAAACTTGAATCACTCGACGAAATTGATCAAGTATGATAAATTTAAAATTATAACAAAACTCAAATGAAGTCCTCTCTTTTTTTTAAATTTAATAATATTTCAACTTAACTTAAATTTAATACTAATGAGCACTTCCTAGATGTTCATAAATACTAAGAACAACCTTATTGAAAGTTATGCATTAAACTGTAAAGAATGACTCAACATAACTTTTATTTCTAGATTTTTTTATGTTTGACATCTTTTTTTTCACTAGTATTAGAACTTTTTAAAATTAAAAAAATAGTTCGATGTGATGAAAACCTTTTTGCCGTACACGCGTTTGATGTCAAAATCGCGCTGCATTGACAAAGTTTTAATTAATTTCTCTCTATGTGGCTGAAAAGTTTTTATCACAACAAAAAAATTATCATCAATTTTTATCAATCACGTATTTATTTCTATGACGAAACATTTAAGTGCTATGTAAAGAATCTTGTCATTTTATAAAACATTTTTTAATATCAATAAGTGTAGCTAGCATTAAAAATGATAAACTTTTGCTCAACATTTTTGAACCTTAATCCAAAAAGCTTTCATTAAAGGAAAACCAATAATTATGACATTTTTATTGAATAAAGGGAGAAGCGGATGAGTTCTGATTCTGATTTACTGAGCTCTTGATGCTTTTTAATCGAAATATTCAAATAAATTTATTTGCATATAGTTTGAAGAAATAAACTTGATTGATTGAATTAATTTAAACTTTAAAACTCAACGCTTTCCAATATATTGAAGTTAAACCTGGTGATTTAATGTAGACATGACGTTTTAGACACTCAATACCCGCCTCAGATAAAGTTGCATACTTTTAATTCTGTGCAATCTAATCTGAACCTTAATTTCAACTCAAAAAAGCAAATCCTCCATCAATCAAGAAAGTTTCCACCACATTCTCAGATTGTAAACTGTAAATACTCGAAAAAAGTTTTTAAAGTTTTCCTTTTAATTCATTTTATATTTAAGCTTTCGCTTGAATTTTTTTTTTCTGATCTCTAACGTTTTGATTTTTGATATATTTTGCCAAATTAAACTCTAAGTTAAGTAAAACGGGAACATTCCTAGACTTTTGTTGGATCTTTAGGAACAAATCTGTAAGATAAAACTAATGACTCAATTGAAGATGCTGTAAATAAGTTTTTAATTGGTTTACAAACTCAATTCAAAGTAAATAATTAGATAAAATTAAGGTTGACTTGTTTTTCTTATCATGCGTGATTTCTAATAACTGAATAGTTTGAAAAGTTCAAGTCAAACATTAGAATGAAATTAAATGAACTTCAATTTGTTTTCCAAGGAAACAACATCTCTGGAGTAATTTTGACTGAACATCTAGGTTATTAAAATTCATCAGAATCAGGGGGAAAATAACTTGGTGTGAAACGTGTACGCCAAAAATTTCACAAAAATGACGTGAAATTTCACGCCATTTCACGCCAGTTTCACGCCAGTGGTGTGAAATTTCACTCCATTTCACGCCAGTGGTGTGAAATTTCACAACTCTGGTGTGAAATGGCGTACACGTTTCACACCAAGTTATTTTCCCCCTGATCAGAATGCATCACTAGATTGATTCAAAAGTTTATGAAATTTTTCTCCTTTACTGCTTCTTATTTATCTAATTTAAGTCGTTAACGACAACGACATAATAATTTATTTTGTAAATATTTTTTCATTCCTTTAACAAATTTACAACTTTATTTTACTCATTAGCAACTAATTTAGTTCAACTTAGTTAAGCGCACCTTAATTTTTAATTGACTTCTTACCTCCTTTAACTTATAAGTTCAAATTTATTTTTCCTTCCTTTTAAATGCAAAACAATCTTTTTTCTTTTATTCTTTGTTCTTTCTTTTCAACAGGAAAACAAACATTCCGAAACAGAAACTCCTGAGCAAGAATAAGTTGAATTTCCTTTATTGAGAGTTTGTTTTATTATCCCCAAATTTATGTTCCTGATGTAGCACAAAAAAAAGAGAGATAAATGAATTAAAATAATGAGAATTTTTATGAAAAAAGACGTCCGTTATTATTCCTTGTTGTTATTAACTTATTTATTGATTTAATTACATTAATAATATTTAAATAATAGAATTATTGATGATATTCAATCATTGAGTATTGTTAAACGATGAAAAATACATTTTATTGCGATAATATCAAAAAAGAAAGCAAATATCCTGAATAAACGATTTGCTATAACAATTTTTCTATTAAGGAAAAACTACATTGCCAAATATGAGAAAAGAATCTTAATTAAAGTGAAATAAATTTCATTTTTAAGTTTAACTTTCTTAAGTTTGCTTTATTGTATATTACTAGAAATTGATTACGAATCTTTAAATGATTAAAACTTTTGTTGGTAAAAGTTTTTGGGTGCTTTTGAATTTTTCGAATTCAAATTGAGGATCAACTTACGAAGTTGGTTTGTAAACTTTAGTGAAATATAATTTTTCCCAAAATGATCTAGTCAAAGTTGATTTTAAAATAAATTTCAAATAATTTCAAACAATTTGATCATTTTTGAACAATTTTGAACAATTTGGAATAATTTTGTTCAATTTTGAACAATTTTGATTAATTTTGAACAATTTTGATTGATTTTGAACAATTTTGACCACTTTTTTGTTATTGTTGATCAGTTCCATACTCTAGTTCTAGTGTAACTTTGCATTAGATCATATTTGATCCGAGCATCTAAAGCTTTTGATCCATATGAAATTATTTGAACAACAATTCGAAAATCTTTAAGAAGATTTCAAAATCAAAATCAATCAAATCATAAAAAAAATAAAAATTTCAATTCTGCAAATTCAAACCTTTACTAAGCAACCCTCAACACTCACCAACAAAAAGTCATAGTCAAGCTTATTTAAAAACAGCAAAAAAAGTTAAATTTTAAATCAATTGTAAGTGAATATCAATTTTTTGGGGGCCACTCAATTTATAAATTGTAAATCTTAGTTATTAAAAAATTATTCATGCGCAAATTAATTATAATCATCGTTTCCACGACAATATTTAAGAGATTTAAAGTTTAATTAAAAAAATGCAAAAAAAAAAGTAATAAATTACAGTAGATGATGCAATAATTAAAAGATGAGTTCAATTAAATAAATTTCTTTTTCAACAACAAAAATGCAAATTCGGAAGATTTAAAAAAAACCAAAAAAATATAATTAAAAAATAAGTTTATACGTGAGTAGATAAAGAAAAATCAAAAATCAAAGCATTCATTTAATAAAAGAATCTAATAAATTATGATAATGTAAACTTAGATATTATATTGCATATATAAAGTAAGCAATGCATGCTTTTTGCGTTAAAAAAGAAACTGACATGACATGAACTGGCATTTATAGCTACAGCGCGTTAAGCATTAAAAATGTTTTTTTTTAAAGTAATGAATGAAAAAAATGAAAAATCAAATAATATTTAACTATTAAGTCATAAAGCCGCGAAAAAATCTCAAAACAATACAAAAAGATTGAGGAATCATCCGACTATACACACAATGGTGACAAAAAAAAATAAGGTGAAAAAAATATTCAGTAAGAGGCCTTTTAGAGAATAAATCACTCGTTTAAAAAAGAAATTTTTTGATAAAAAGAAGTTGAAACAAAAAAAAATGTCATTAAAAAATTATTGAATGAAAAAATGCCCTTAAGAAATCATGATGCTTTACTTTCTTCCTAACGAATAAAGCTTTGCTATTACAATAAACTTTTTGCTGTAAGAAGAAGATATTAATGAATTGTGGATGAATGACTTGAATTTCTCACTGAGACATGACGAAAGTTTGTTGAATATTAAAGTAGAAGTCTTCTTAATGATTCATCACTTTTGAAGGGTATTAAGATCTCTAACTACTTAAAAAAGGTTCATGATGAAATCGATTTGCCAATCTTCCTAGAAGTACTCAAAATTTCAAGAAATGCTTAATAATTCTTAACACTTAAGAATTGACCATCTTGAATTCTTAGATTTGAATTTTGGGTTGAAAAATCGAGGTTAACTTTACAATTAGATATTGAAGGTTTAATATTTATTAGCACTCAAGATTAGTACCTCAACAGCTGAATTAGTTGAAAAACAAGGCATGAACACTGGATGAAAAAGTTATCGTGTTGAAGACAAACTTTTATGTCAAAGTGAGATTTTCAAGCCATTTATCCATTAATTGATGATGATAACGATTGACTTGAAGTTTAAGACATCACTAGGATATTAAAAACCAGAGCTGAAATGTAAGCAGCATTGAAAATTCAGTACTGAGTTCATTTTAGTGTTGAAGTCCTGATAATTATTCACATTATACATCCACAACATACAATCATACTCTCACAACATGCTTTAAAGTTTAAATAAGGGAATCGAAGCAAAAAGTTGTCTTTACTTCACCAAAAATGGGAAAACAAAATTAAGTTAAGAAAAAATTCAAATTTTAAGCAACAAAAAAAATTGCCTAGCTAGAGAAAATGAGAAATCTGCATTGAAACTATTCCATATCAATTTGAAATGAGAGAAAAAAATTAAAATAATGAATGAAATAAGCAACAAAAAATTCCTTTTCAATGATTTTTTCTTTTTTCATCTTTTGTAAGAACTTTACACGAGAATTAGCTCTATTAGGAACGATTGGATCATGACAATGAGGAGATTAGGATTAGGATTATGAACTTTCAATATACAATTAATTAAAGTAGAAATTTCCCATTTTCTGTTTATTTCAAAATAAATTTTGGTGATGTCAAGGAAGTGGGGTCGAAGATGGAGTAAGGATGCTTTTCATTCTTCAAAATGATAAAAATTAGATTCGCTAAGTAGATTTTGTTTAACTAGGTCTTCAAATTTTCATAGAAAATGAATCATTTAATGATTGAATTTCTTTTCGCACATATTTGACACGAAAATTTGATTTTCAACTTCAACGGTTAATTTATTTTTAAATTATTCCAAGTTAATTTCACATTTTTGTATGCAATTAAATTTTAAATTAAGCAGTAAGTTGTTGTAAATTGAATTTTTTTCAATCCTTTTGACAATATTATGGTGACAATGAGATAGTTTTGATAGCTAACTGCTGATCACCATAATAGGTTGTCTTAAATAAACGAAATTAAATCAAAAGACAACTTAATGTTTAAGATTGTTCAAGGAATCTTGTTAAAAACTTAATCAGGAAAACTTGAGTATTTATCAGCTTAAGGCGACATTTCAAAAGCTTTAAAAATATCAACTTTGTATTTAAAATTAATTTAATTCTTTCGCGATCTTCAAAATTTCACAAAGTTTTCACCATTTTTTTCAATTTTTCGTAGAATTTCTTTCATAAATTTAGACTCAACAAGTTATGCTAAATATCCCAATTGGTTGATATTAAAAAATGCTTTAATTATCATTCAACAAATATGCTTTAACTAGCTAAACTATATCAATTAAAAATCACCTTTACGATTCTTTGCGTCTATCAAGGAAAGCAAATGAAGATTAATCAATGAATTTTGTTATGTTTGATTTATAATAAATGAACTTTAAAATATTCATTAAGCTCACGTTGCTTGAATAAGTCAACAAAAATCACGAATATTTTTATGTGGATGGTGGTTCTTTTTTGTGGATTTGATGACTGTTGTAAACTGATTGTCATGGTTAGAGTTTAGCAATTCTCTAGATTTATTGAAAGAGATTCTTCAGGATTGTCTGTTAAATAATTCCAAAATTAAATATCATTCTTCATAGTTCTTAAAGACAATCCTAAGTTGTAAATCTTCATTAAGTTTGCTAGCTTCATTGATTCAGTCAAATGTTGATCTTATCTAGAATCTCGACAAGATATCTTCCTAGAAAGTGCATTGAAGTTTAGTAAAATCCTCAAAATTTTCTAAACTCTTGAACTTTTGTTTACAAAACATAAAATAATCAGGAAATAACATTAAAGAAACTAAGTTCAAATAGTTAAATTCCTTCTTTTGTTAATAAAGCGGTTAAAAGATTTCTGACCCAAGCTAAACAGCTCTGGAACAAAAATTTACTCAACTTAAAAAAAGATTCCACAGACAATCAGCAGAAGTCAGACCCTTGAATCTCTACCATTAATCCACAAACTCACTCATCAAAAAGACAAGTAATAAAGTTGTATTAAATCGACACGAAAAGAATGAAGAAATACTGAATTAAAAAACTTTAGAATCTAGAAACTCTCGTTAAGTACTTGTTATTAATTTATTGCATCCATGCCTGAACAGATGAAGCATAACTCTAAGATTTTTAACTAAGTAAATCTTATACATAAAAAAATAGTTAAACTGAATGATGAATCTACACATTATCTCTAAGATGTTTCCATAAATGAATAAAAACTTTTTTTCTATATAAAAATACTTCTGCTATAAGACACAAACATACACAGACACAAAAGAATAAAAAAATGGCGAAAATAAATAATGTAAAAAATGCTTAAAAAAGTTTTCGAATAAAAAAAAATTGCTTCAATGACAAAAACTATAATGAGAATGAGTTAATACATAAATATACACATAAGTACACAATTACACAGACACAAACTGACACATGATGATACAAGCATACGTTTTCAAGTCTTGTAATGTTAATTATTGAGATAATATCAAAGAGAATAATGAATATTAAAAATGAAGAATCATATGCTCATTGTTGATGATGAAAATTCACCTGTGGAGTGTTTGTTGAGGTTATGTCTCTAAACTTTTCTGTTAAGAGGAGCCTTTTTCTTAATAGACAGAGTTGAGGCTACACCTCATCACATTCCACAGTCCAAATTCTACTAAAGTGAAATAAAAGACGTTGTTATAATTATTATAATTTTAAAAAATGGTTCGAAAAAAGAAAATATTTAAGAGAAATACAATAATTAATTCAATTAAAAAACACTTTTTCTCTCTCTGTTTAAAAAAATTGAACTTTAAAAAAATGAAGGAAATAAAAAAAAGTTTAAAATTGATGCTTATAAGTTAGATTTGAACAAAACGGATGAGAAGAATTAAAAAATCAATGCAACAAGTATAAGGAACTTAAAACTTAATAAATATATCAAGTTTTTTGACAAAACAAAAAGCACACGAAATTTTTTTGTGAACATTAAAAAGCCAAGCTTAAAAAAAATTGAAAAAATCGTAAAAATCTTTTTTGTTTTCATCCAAAAAAAAGAGTAAATTTGTGAAAGAGAAACGATAAAAACAAATAAAAGACTTTTTAATATGAAAAAAGAAACGTTATAAAATTGTTTTATTTTTTTCTTAATTTTTAACAAGGCTCATACAATCGTGATTAACTTCCAAAATCCCCAAAAATCAAGCTGGTTTCTGACATGATATTATGAATTTCAATAGAATTCCCATCGACTAATTGAGGGATTTCCAATGGGATTCATGATATTATTACAGGAATCGCTATTTTTTAGACATTAATCTCAAGTGTATGTGCCTCACTTTTCAAACAATTTCAGAGCCTCTACGTCTTTTCCTCAAATACTATTCCTCATCGGAATTGGTTGCCTTCACATATGTTGTCTTTTTCTTTCCCGCCATTTTCTTCAATATCATCATTTTATTAAATCGAATGCACAAATCATTACCAGATGATGGATCCAAAAGAACTCTCACAGCTTTCGTTGCCATGTTTGACTTGTCTTTATCTGGTATAATAGTCGGAATTTGTCTCAACAAAGAATCTTCAATGTTTTTCGCAAATGGATCCAGCAATTGTGTAAAGATTGGAAAAATCTAAAGAAAAGGAAATAAATTAGATAATTTAACTGTATAGTTGTGTTTTGTGAACATGGCTGTCACACTCTTTAGGTCTGAATCCCTTGCTTCCATAGGAAGAGAAGAAAAGTATAAGTTATATTAAGTTTTATATCTTACAACTATTTTGGTTGTTGTTTTGCAATGATCATCAATCAATTTTAATACGGTTTCAATTCCATCACCCTGTGACAAGCAATTCTGAGTCTAAAAAAACAATTTTATGAATTTTATCACAACACTGGAACTTTTGAAAACCTAATCAAACATTCTTACAAAAATAATCAAAACTAGCACCGTAAAAATTTTCAGCATTTTTTTGGAGTTAAATTAAAGTTAACGATATTACGAGTAGGAAGTCAAGGAATGAAATGAAATATGAAATCGTCTGTGTCGTTTTTATATGAAAAAAATGCTGTCAATATATTTAAATTGACATGATTTTGCACTTTGACCCATATGATCATTATTAATACATTTTGTTTTTATCCGTTTTTATGACATTTATAAGCATTCTTAATTTTTTTCTACAAAAAGATTAAGAACCTACAAAATAATCCTGATGCATGGAATATTTACTTACTGATAAATCCTTTTAATTTCCACTAGAAATTTATAAGGTGTTTATTTTAACATTAAAGACATTTAAAGACAAAGCGTCCAAGGAAAAATTTCTAAAGATAAACTCGAATGGATTTAATGGTTAAAACGGACAAAACTTACTTCTTTAAGTAATTCGCTGGTGGTACAGATCATTTGTAATCCATGAAAATCTAGAAAACGCTTCATCGCTGGTTTCTGCTTGACAATTATCATTATCAAGCAACTCTATCAACAGTTTCCTTCCAAAAATAGTTTTTAGAACATCTGCTTGATCTTTTGCAATCTACAAAATCAGATT
The DNA here is from genome assembly GCA_917627325.4 of Chironomus riparius. Taxonomy (NCBI): domain Eukaryota; kingdom Metazoa; phylum Arthropoda; class Insecta; order Diptera; family Chironomidae; genus Chironomus; species Chironomus riparius. The sequence continues at coordinate 46,736,769 of OU895877.1, forward strand.
TAAAGACTGAATTAATTTAAGCTTCAACATGTTTCCTAACAGCATATCCAGTCCAAAGGAGCTTATTAACTTTGTATGAAGTGCAATATCAACTTTAGTAATAATCAAATCAAGTGATTAAATGCTAAAGGAAACTAGTGTATCGGGTAGAAACTCAATTTGGATATATTCACACCGTACCATCAAAACTCTTATGGATAGACCAAGATTTGCTCAGCATAAGTTTGAAGGTATAAACCTAGCGAGTCAGCTGAGCTTCGCTCAGTATAAGTTTGAAGGTTTAAAGCTTAACGAACATTGCTTAAATGAATGAATTTTATAAAAATCACAGTGAACTTTTGTTTTTAAAAATTCGTAAGAAAGGAAAGTTTTTTGCTTTTTCTGAAGCAACGGCTGTTCCTACCTTGCCCAAAAACAATACAGCTCTTCTATAGAGCAGCACCGATCAAATGTAAAAAACTAGAAGTCTCTACGATGTCTCGTTATTGAGATTTCTTGCTGATTAACTTGCATGCTTGTTTGCTTGCTTACAGAAAGCGTATTTTGCTATTTTCTCAGCAATGCCGCAACCAGTTTAAAATCTTTTTATTGCATATGATGTAAAATCTCAGGCACAAACTTTTCTTCCTGGACCTTTTGATACTAATTTTGCTTCGTTTTCTCCAAAAATGCGAAAAACTGATTTTTCAATCTGAACAAAACCAATAGATTCACACGTGAATACGGTGTGAATATAATTAAATGGCTTTATTAAAATTTGTGTCTTTGGATATCATATTCATGTCCAAAAGACTGTCAATAATTGTTTTCATCCTTATCTTTTTTTCAACCTTGAATTTTTTACGAATCCTGAATCACTTTCTAAAATACTGCTAAAATACGTTATCACTAATGATGATAAACTGAATATAATAGACATTTTATTTGCATTGTGAATATAATACAAATTTAAGAGCATTCTCAAAATCAAGTCTTATGTTCGGGTTTTTCCATCTTTTAATAATTTTGTGTGTACGTGAATTTGGATGAATTGTATTCAATTATTTAAGATTCGTTTTTGGTATATAAACGATGAGAAATTCAATAAAATTATTCAGTCTACAAAGTTATTTAATCAAACTAAGTTCATCTTAAAAATTATTTTGAAATGAATTTTTTCACAAAATTTTCAGTCATTTTTATGACTTTAACAATAGTCAAATCAGATCCGATTCGTAAGTTGGCACTGAAATTTCCTGAGCAACGAAAAGGTTTAAAACGATAATGTGTTATTTAGAAGCATTGCCAAAAGGATATCAAGTCGTTTTGACCGTTTTTGTCGCTCGGGTATGTTCTCGATACGAATTTTTATTAATTAAATTTGTGTGTTTTTTTAAGCATCTTCCTTAAAAGTTTGTCATAAAAGTGATTATGACTTTAATAATTGTATAGAAAGAACCTTGAAAGGTCTTCAAAATTCTTTACGCAGTGGGAATTTGGGCAATGGCATTACATTTACACCATTAAATGTTATTAATATGAAAGAGTAAGTAGTGCAATTTTTACTAAGTTGACAAATATTTAATAAATTTATATAAATTAGGAATATTCGTTATGATTACGATGATGTTTCCGTTGAAGTTACTAAAATTAAAATTTTTGGTGCCGACAAATTTACTATTGAGCAGGTTGAATCTTCACAAAATCCATTTGAAGTTAAAGTTGTAGTAAAATACAATAGCTTGAGTACATCAAGTGAATACGAAATCAGTGCACCAACTGAACATTTTAATGGACGTGGAGAAATTAAACAAACTATTGCTCAGCTAAGACAAAAATTCATTTTTAAATTTGGAAAAACAAATGATGGCAAAATGAAAGTCGACAAACTTGTTGTAAAAATTTTAGAAGCGCGCATTGGAGAAACAAAATTCTCACCACGTGGAAATGCAAATAAAGTTTTTATGGAAATTGTTGCTGAACATGTTGATCAAAATGGTGATGATATATTTAATGAAATCAAACCAGTTTCTGAAAGAAGCTCAGAGAAGTTTTACTTAAGACTTGCTAATGAGATTTTGAATAATTTTTCTTACGACGATCTCTTGCCTTTGTAATCTTGTAAGATTATTCCAATCTATTGCATTGAAAAATTTCATACATAATGAACTGTAATGGTTATTAAATTGAATAAAATTAAAAATTCAATTTTTAAAAACTCAAAACAATTTTAAAATGTAAAATTATTGCTTTCTTTTGAGACTCTTGAGACTCCGAGGGAAGTTAAAAATTCATCGACCGAGAAATCGAGAACACGAATTTATTGTGTCCTTCCATTTTTAAGCTCTAGTAAACCAGTCATTTAACCTAAGTTTCCATTAAAGTGCATTAATAAGTGTATCATCAATATAAACACAAACACATGTTTTAAAAAAAGCTCTTCAAAAGCTTCACTATAAATTTTCAGATAGTGCGCTCTGGAAGCTTATTAATTTTCGTGAACATAGTGCGCACTCACCCCATATTATTACAACATCGCATGTTGACTTCTGTTGAACATTTCTCCCTCTTTATTTCTCAATAACAGATTTTTTTTTCTTCACCATTGTATACACAATAAGGAACGATTATGAAAAAATGTCGCATAACATGTCGAATAAGCAAAACTTAAAATCTAAAATTTTATTATTCAAAGGTGATAACCGAACTTAAAGGTAAGTGAGCGAGTAAAATAAGAGAGAGAAAAAAATTATGAAAAATAATAACGTGCTTCTGGGAAATGAACGATATGCATGAATCATACAAGAGAAAAGGAAAGCCCAACAACAAATTTAAGTTTCATTCTTCTCGCAACAGTAAAAAAAAGGAAACTCGCGTAGCTCACGAAAATTCGCTCATTCAGCTTTCCTTTTTTTCAGTTCATTGTCAGCGTTCGAGTCAATTGGATGGACTAGAAAAAAAGGAGCGCGAATAACATGAGACATGAGATAAAATATTGTGATATTAAGGATTAAAAAGTGCTTTCAAAATTGCCTTTAATTTACATAATTTAGTTTAATAAAAAAAAAATATGAAAAAATTAAATTGTGGAATGGATTTGAATAAGGAAGCAAGCTTAAATGGCGAAAATAATTGAAAACGGTTGAGAAATGCTGGTTTGAAAGAGCTTAAAAAACCTTCAAAAATCATCGAAAAGTTTGTAAATATTCAACAAAAATTGCTTGATCAATTAAGCTAATTAAGGAGTTAAAAAAATGAATAAAAGCTTTGCAAAAGCTACACTGTGATACCCCCCAAAAATAAAATATGAAATTTTAAAGGTGAAATAAAATTGAGTAATTAAAGGAAATAGTCACGATAAAAATAATAATTTTGGATATTATGAAATCAATCACATTAATTTGGTAAGACATACATTTGCTCATTTTACCTCCGAAAAAAGAAAGTCAATTTTACTTCTGATTTGTTTTCATTGATAAAGGAAATGAAATTCATAATCAGTCAGTCTGTTTTATTTTTTTTTTCTCTTTTTTCGCTTTTTATTTTCTCCACGGAATCGATCAAACAAGACAAGGAATGTGCTTGAAAATTGTAATGAGCTTTTTGCGGTTTTAACTTTTTTTTTTGTTCAGTTTGCATTCATCGTCATGCTTTTGAGGCTCATTCACTCTTTGAATTTATTGAAAATTCACTGATTTCTCCTCAAAAACAATGACGTCATGAATTGTAGGAATGGCATAAAAACATTGAAAGGATTGCAAAGAAAAATGAAAATGAAAAGTTTTATTTTTTCATTAAAATTGGGAAAAGTTTGAATAAAATAATTAATTTTTGAAAAATTGAAGCAATTATTTAATTTATTAAAGATTTGATCATGATTTTAAGTGCTTTTTTAAAGAAAATATCCATCCGAAGATCAAAACTTTGAATCAATCTTAATCTTTATCAATTTATAAAGAATTTGTCAATAAACTTCATACACAAAAACTTCTGTTTGTGTAAATAAAGTCCAAAAAAGCTTCCTTATCAAAAGGAGCAAAAACTAAAGAATGAATGCTATAAAAAAAATAATGTAAAGTCACGATATGCATAAAGTTTATTATACAAATCGGAAGGGTCAGTCGTGAGTTTATTCTATTTTCATATCTAAGTTTTCGTGATTATATAATTGTAGATTGTGAAATGTGAATTTTTAGATTATATCTTCACTATTTTCAGTTTAGTTGTTGAATAAAATGTAAAAACAAAGAGCAAATTATGACTAATATTTTAATAGGTTTTTTAACCTTGAACAATTGTTAAATCTATGTTTTATGTGAATTGTTCTGCAACTGCTAAGGATCTTAATTTAATTTTTTTGATGATTTAAAGTAATTCATAAGTTTTTAATAACTTAGTCTAAGTTTAGGAAAATTTCTTGACAAGCTGTAAAGTTTCAACTCATTTTATGATTACAGAAGTTTTTAACTTAATGAGTCAATTTATAATCTAAAGCTGATCTTCGAACTAGTAAGACTTTATCCTTGTACTAAGAAAACAAATAATCAAAAATTGACAACTTGCCACCAAAATCGAGCTCCTCTGTCGAAATTTTATTTGAATAAGTTCCTTTAAAACTCTCTTCTGGCTTGATTGAGCTGATTACTGAATTTTAAAATTTGTAAAAGCTAGTCATCCAGATAGCACTATGCTTTTTCGCTATCGGGATTGGAATCGGGATATCCCGGTGAATTTTTCGGAACCGAGATTTCGGGAAAGCATAGACAGCAGCGTTAATTCGAAACATTTACTTGATTCGTCAAGAATTTTCAACTACTCTTGACTTGTAATCACACAATTTAATGTCCCAAATCTAAATCTTCAATTCAGATTTTCCTTCTTTTTTTGGCTCCTGCTGTTCCTATTATTTACTTCTTTCCATCCATTTCCTGATAAAAATATGAATACCAAAATAATCTTTCACAAAACTTAATGTTGAAGGAAAAAATAGACATCTATTAATAGTCAAAGAAGTTATTAAAGAAAAGTAGCTGCAACCTTTCATTATAATTTATCAGTTTGGCATTTCCATATTCTCCATTTGTGTATCCTTCTATAATAATTACAATTTGATTAATTAATTTTCGCTATTCAAGTGTTTTGTTCAGTTTTTTTTATCCATTGAATAAATTTATTCAATTTAGACCTTTATTGAGGTAGTCGCTTTCATACTCCATCAAGCAGCTATATCTCATAACACTATATTCACTTAGAGAGCGCCATAACTTAAAGAAGAAGATTTTTGATATGAAATTCATTCAAATTTCACACAAATGAATTGAGGCAATACACGACAAATTGGAATAATGAATGCATGCTGATGAATGTGCGTTTTACTACTTTTACCTTCATTAATTCAACATTTTTTTTTGCTCTTGGTAGTTTTGTGGACTTGTTTTTATGTCTGGTCACTAAACAAATATAAAATTGATTCATTCTCGTTGTTTTGAATGTCATGAGAGACTTGGCCACACTCATAGAAAAAAAGTAACAAAATGTTTGTAACTTGTATGGAAAATGTTAACAAACAATTCGTTAAAATAGTGTTTACGAACTTATTTGTTAAATTTAACCAAATTATTTGTAAGGTTGAATTGTTAACTATAAAAATTGTTAATTTAACAAACTTTTTGTTAAAATTTTTTTTTACAGAAAAAAATAACAAATTTTCGGTTAATATTAACCAGAAAATTGTTAATTTGGTCACCCATCTTATTTTAAAATGTTTCCGTGGTTGCTTAACTTCTGAATTCCTGTTGATGATCCGCTAGTCCGCTGCTTGTAAACTTTTACTTATAAAATTTGATTCAGAACCAATATAAATAATTCTTTAAAAAATATATCCAAATTTTAAAATTAATTTATGAATAATAAAATAGAAATGTAGGACTTAAAAAAATGAACAAATTTAATTTTTAAATTACGATTTGGTTTGTAAATCATTATTTTCCAAAACAAATTACAAATAAAAACATTGTAACAAATGTTTTGTTAAAATTAACAAATTAATTTGTTAAACAAAATCAACAAAATTCAATTTAAAGCAGTTTTCTCATTAAAAATAACGCAATAAATTAATGGGAATCGTTTGAAATTAATCAAACAAGAGTTTTGAATACAAAAATTAAAATTTAATTAAATCAATTATTAACAAATAAATTTGTTGATTTAACAAACTCAATTGTAAAATTTTTAACAAATAGTTTGGTTGAAATTTTTTTTACCCATGTAAACTTAACCAATAATTTGTTAAACTAGTTTAACAAACATATAACAAATATTATGGTTACTTTTTTTCTATGAGTGCATAAAGTGTGATTTTCTGTTGTCGGAATATCACATAAATCATTGGATTCTTTCTATTCAGTTGCTTTTGTTAGACTGAATCTGATTTTCTGATCCTTTATGTCCTTTTTTGGATGAACATAGAGTTTTGTCAAAGACAGAATTATGAATCGTTGAATTTTGAAGCTTATCTAATCAGAATGATGGTTTGAATTGATTTATTCATTTTGGGATCTGCCTGAAAGTTTGATATGGCTTGGTTATTTAACAGTCTTCTTTTTATACACTTGTAGTCTGTTAACACTGTATTCAAGTGTCAGCTTTCAAGTATCGAAAGAAAGTTTTGCTGATGTTTTTATGTTTTGACCCAAAAGACCTCCCCTAGCTCCTCCCTTGACTGTATTTACTCAAAAAAGTTCCATATCAATTTCTTCAAATCTTAAATCACTTTGATAAAATCCTTTAATTACCACGAAAGTTCAGCCTTCAATCTCAACCTTCAACAAACAAAAAATATTTCATACAATTCCTTGTAAATTCAGATGACCCATTTCGTTTCTTGGAAGGAAATATTCTATAATTTAAATATAAAGTAACACATTTTAGCTTTTATTGCCTCTCATTTCCTCTCTACATTTTATTTTATTGTGTCCGTCATGTTTTGCCATTAAAGTATTTTTGTTAAATCAGCAAAGGCAAAGGTCAGAGATAGTAGAATCAATGTTGTTAAAATTTATCAAGTTTGAAGTTGGGATTGGCACTTTTGAAGGGTCATTATGTACTTTTTATCTTAGTCCCTATGAGCATGTTACATTAACTTAGATGTGTGTAATGAGATTTTATCTTAGCTAAGTCAGGAACTTAGGACTTGCTAGATATTACGTTCTTACTTTGTTGACTGTATAGATTAATTCTGATCATAGCCTTCCTAAGTTGATGTCTGAAGCTAGCTAATTCCCATTTTCCAAAACAATATTATATCTGTTAACAGCTTCCTTTAATGAATTTTTTGGCCAACCGATGATTTCTCTTTAGGATTTTTATAGAACCCATTTACTTATGAAGTACAAAATTTTAATACAAGTTAACTTTGCGGCTGTAAGATTCTTCATCGTAAACGATTCAAATCTTAATTGATATTTTCATTATGATTCATGTAAGGGGCCGTTTACTTATGACGTCCAGGGGAGGGGGTCAGATAGAAAAGAACAATAGCATTTCCTGGAAATAAATTGTTCTTTTATGAAAATTGACCGTTAATTTCGGACGTCATAAGTGAACGACCCCTAATTGATGGACATCAAAAAATAACTTCTGAATAACCAAAAAGAATCGATAATCAATTAAGTCTGTTATAATATATAGAGAATAGGAACTAATGTCTATCCAGAAAATTTACTTCATTCACAAAATTAAAAGTTTTCCCGCCATTTCCACAATTTAAATAACTCTCATTAATTTAAGTGTTCGCATTTTAGGGGGGAGGGAGGTTTGAAAATTGTAACATAATGTAACATAGGGGGGGGGGGGGGGGTGTTAAGAAGTAGTTTTTTTGCGAAACGTAATAAGTGAACGGCCCCTTATATGCTGTCAATTTGGTGCGTTGAAATACAATTCACTCATTTGCAGTGTGTCACGAAGTATAGTTTGAGAAGCACTGCTTGAAACATAAATCGCTGCCTTATTGTGAATGAAAATTATCAACATCGTAAGAAATAGTAATCATACCTGTGCAAATAATTTATTATGACTGACCAAGGTTATGAAAGGCCCAATGTTAAAGCTCAGCTACTTATTGGGTCATTTGCGTTACAAATTTTCTTTTGTGTATCAAGCGAATAAACTTTAATAGCAATTGTAAATCCTCAACTAGTGTATCGAGTAGAAACCCAATGCGGATATATTCACACCGTACCATCAAAAGTCTAAAGGATAGACAGAGATTTGCTCGGCATAAGTTTGAAGGGTGGGCATGAAGTAAGGCCGAGACCCATATCGAAACAGTTCAAAAGTTATACCTAATTTATGTTATAATTATGTCAGCAACAAAAACACTTAGTTTGAAGTTTGTCACCCTCGGGAACACTATGAACCAGTAAAGCTGATTTTGGTCCAAATCTCGGCGATACTTCACACTTATTTGAACCACATTTTCTCGTAAATGTTAAAATATTATTAAAAAGTAATTTATCCTGAATTATGTCGCTATTTTGTCAAAAAGTTTTAAGATAAAGAATTTGTTTTTTGGTTTCCACAGTGAAGAGTATGTAGAAAATTCAGATGGGGTAGTCGAAATTTTAGATTTCGATTTTTTTTAAGCTATGCATTGCAAAAAGTAATATTGGTATGTGATTTATGTCAGAATTATGTCAATTCATATGAAACATCTTAAAATTTTTTTGAGCAAAGAACCAAGTAGGAAATACATTTTCAATTATGAACTTGGGACAGGTCTAGTCAAAATCTAGTTTTTCACTTTTTTTTCTTCGAGGATAAATCCAAATACAGTAAAACTTTGTATGAGCATTCTAATCCTCAGGTCACACATTTCTGAATTAATAAAAATCATTTTTGTGGACAAAATTTTAAGTCACGTTGTTTTTGAATGTACAACCAAATTTATAAAATTTGGGTCTGACGACATAAAGAATACATTTCTTGCTTTAGATATTTAAAACTGTTTTGTATAAATATTAGTATACTCACTCAAAGTTTCACTGTAATTGGATAAACCCTCGAAGAAAAAAGTGACAAAATTGATTTTGACTAGGGTCGCCCCTAGTCCAAAATTGAAAATGTATTTCCTTCTTGGTTCTTTGCTCAAAAAAGTCTTTGGATGTTTTATTTGTATTTGTTTTAAGCACTAGAATATTTATGCAAAGTTTCAATTCATTTGGATAAACCCTCGAAGAAAAAAGTGACAAAATTGATTTTGACTAGGGTCGCCCCTAGTCCAAAATTGAAAATGTATTTTCTTCTTGGTGCTTTGCACAAAAAAGTTTTAGGATGTTTTATTTGTATTTGTTTTAAGCACTAGAATATTTATGCAAAGTTTTAATCCATTTGGATAAACCCTCGAAGAAAAAAGTGACAAAATTGATTTTGACTAGGGTCGCCCCTAGTCCAAAATTGAAAATGTATTTCCTTCTTGGTTTTTTGCTCAAAAAAGTCTTTGGATGTTTTATTTGTATTTGTTTTAAGCACTAGAATATTTATGCAAAGTTTCAATCCATTTGGATAAACCCTCGAAGAAAAAAGTGACAAAATTTATTTTGACTAGGGTCGCCCCTAGTCCAAAATTGAAAATGTATTTCCTTCTTGGTTTTTTGCTCAAAAAAGTCTTTGGATGTTTTATTTGTATTTGTTTTAAGCACTAGAATATTTATGCAAAGTTTCAATCCATTTGGATAAACCCTCGAAGAAAAAAGTGACAAAATTGATTTTGACTAGGGTCGCCCCTAGTCCAAAATTGAAAATGTATTTCCTTCTTGGTGCTTTGCTCAAAAAAGTTTTAGGATGTTTTATTTGTATTTGTTTTAAGCACTAGAATATTTATGCAAAGTTTCAATCCATTTGGATAAACCCTCGACGAAAAAAGTGACAAAATTTATTTTGACTAGGGTCGCCCCTAGTCCAAAATTGAAAATGTATTTCCTTCTTGATGCTTTACTCAAAAAAGTTTTAGGATATTTTATTTGTATTTGTTTTAAGCACTAGAATATTTATGCAAAGTTTTAATCCATTTGGATAAACCCTCGAAGAAAAAAGTGACAAAATTGATTTTGACTAGGGTCGCCCCTAGTCCAAAATTGAAAATGTATTTCCTTCTTGGTGCTTTGCTCAAAAAAGTTTTAGGATGTTTTATTTGTATTTGTTTTAAGCACTAGAATATTTATGCAATGTTTCAATCCATTTGTATAAACCCTCGAAGAAAAAAGTGACAAAATTGATTTTGACTAGGGTCGCCCCTAGTCCAAAATTGAAAATGTATTTCCTTCTTGATGCTTTACTCAAAAAAGTTTTAGGATATTTTATTTGTATTTGTTTTAAGCACTAGAATATTTATGCAAAGTTTTAATCCATTTGGATAAACCCTCGAAGAAAAAAGTGACAAAATTGATTTTGACTAGGGTCGCCCCTAGTCCAAAATTGAAAATGTATTTCCTTCTTGATGCTTTACTCAAAAAAGTTTTAGGATATTTTATTTGTATTTGTTTTAAGCACTAGAATATTTATGCAAAGTTTTAATCCATTTGGATAAACCCTCGAAGAAAAAAGTGACAAAATTGATTTTGACTAGGGTCGCCCCTAGTCCAAAATTGAAAATGTATTTCCTTCTTGGTTTTTTGCTCAAAAAAGTCTTTGGATGTTTTATTTGTATTTGTTTTAAGCACTAGAATATTTATGCAAAGTTTCAATCCATTTGGATAAACCTTCGAAGAAAAAAGTGACAAAATTGATTTTGACTAGGGTCGCCCCTAGTCCAAAATTGAAAATGTATTTTCTTCTTGATGCTTTACTCAAAAAAGTTTTAGGATATTTTATTTGTATTTGTTTTAAGCACTAGAATATTTATGCAAAGTTTTAATCCATTTGGATAAACCCTCGAAGAAAAAAGTGACAAAATTGATTTTGACTAGGGTCGCCCCTAGTCCAAAATTGAAAATGTATTTCCTTCTTGGTGCTTTGCTCAAAAAAGTTTTAGGATGTTTTATTTGTATTTGTTTTAAGCACTAGAATATTTATGCAAAGTTTCAATCCATTTGTATAAACCCTCGAAGAAAAAAGTGACAAAATTGATTTTGACTAGGGTCGCCCCTAGTCCAAAATTGAAAATGTATTTCCTACTTGGGTCTTTGCTCAAAAAAATTTTTTTCATCCAAAGCAGAGTTGCGAAACAGGCACCTGTGACAGGTGAGAACCCTACAATTCCTCGATAATTTATAAGGTTTTTCTAACAAAGCCATACAAATTATCAAGGAATTGAACGGTTCTCACCTGTCACAGGTGGCCTGTTTCGCAACTCTGATCCAAAGTTTAATTTAAAAAAAAAATCACAGTGAACTTTTAATTTGAAAAATTCGTAAGAAAGGAAAGTTTTTTGCTTTTTCTGAAGCAACGGCTGTTCCTACCTTGCTTAAAAACAATACAGCTCTTCTATAGAGTAGCACGGATCAAATGTAAAAAACTAGAAGTCTCTACAATGTCTCGTTATTGAGATTTCTTGCTGATTAACTTTCTTGTTTGCTTGCTTACAGAAAGCATATTTTACGGTTTTCTCAGCAATGCCCCAACCAATTTGAAATCTGTTTTTTGCAAAAGATGTGAAATTCAAGGCACAAACTTTTTATTTCTGAATATTTTAAGCCATCTTGCTCCCTATCCTCACAAAATTCAAAAAATTGATTTTTCAATCTGAACAAAACCAAAACATTCACACGTGAAAACGGTGTGAATATAAAAAATACTTTCACAACTTATCTTAATCTGTTTCATTTATTACTGATTTAATTGCCTGGTAAATGAAAATTCAGCACACAAAAAAATGTAGCGAATGGATTTAAATGCCTATAAAATCGTAAACATATTCCATGCTGTATTTCCACAAGTTGTATAGAATTAAAATTCAAAATAAAAATAACAAAAAGTTTGCTACTTTTTTCTGCCATAACTTTCTCTCATTTAACGATAAAAAAAAAGCTTCGTGACAGCAACTATAGCTATGCTTCAGAGAAAAAAAAGTTCTTTCGTGTAAATCAATATTTAAAATATAATAATAAAGAAAATTTGCATACTTAAAGAAAAAAAAGTTTCGCTTTATTATTTTGTTCTTACTAATACTTTAGATTATTAAAGTATTGTATTGTGGGTATTATTGCTGAAAAAAATAAGAGAATTGGAGCCACATAATGAAACGTTCGTTTTTCCATAAACTTTTCATTTTCATTGTAATATTTCATTATTTTGCTGGGAGTATTCACAAATAATGTTTATTTGAATTTGAGTTTTTTTTGACTTCTTTGGTTTTATTGATATCAACCCCCCCCCCCCCCCCCCCCCCCCCTTTCGTAATACACACTAAGACTCTAAGACATCTCTAGTGATCTGGGATAACAATCGGTATGAAGTCAAAGTAACCAGTGCGGGACTAAAGTCTCTTTGGTACAGTAACCAAGCAGCAGAGCGAATTTCACAATTATTCTCTTTTGGTAGGACGTAGGTTCGATTCCCTTTATAGGATGGTTCTTATTGTTTTAACGACTTTACATTTTTAATTAATCCTTGAAAGTAGTGCTAGAAGCTTATCCCGTAATCCCGGCATTGAAAGCCATAGCCATCCAGAAATTGAGAGTTTTGGGTATCTAAAGCATCCCCCACGTTGACTGAAAAATTTAATAAATCTTCTGGGATTTTATAAGAAAAATCACAAATCCAACCTTAATCTGATCACATAAAAATTGACCCCCACCCCCTCTCCCTTCCGTTTAAAACTTGTCAACCACGCATCACGTTAATATCTTTAGAAAGTATCCAAATTGGACATTACTTAGAAATTAAGCCCCTTATTGCTGTATGAAACATGAAAATGCATCGACAGGTATATTAAGCTAGAAAATCTATTGCTATTATGCATTCAATTTTCCCACTTGTTCGTGCGTTAAGTCATATAGAAATACAGAGGAACTAAAACTATGTCAATTACATATATTGATTTAGAACAAACAAAAATCGCGAATGGTGAATGAACCATTTGATTTTTGTCATTCAAAATAAAGCCTCAATCACAAAAATAAACAAACTTATTCCTGTAGAATGTCACTTGCGTGTCTTCAATTTGTCATCGAATGAAAAATATTTCATGATCATCCTTAAAAAAATATTTTTGAGCTCAAAGTCTCGAGTGAATTGTGTACACAAATAAGTTCTTGTTTACATGGCTTTATGTCAAATGTTTTGATAAATTTTGGATATTGAGCAAGTGTTGTGGGATGAGTCATGTTTAAATAGCTTTGTGAAGTGTTTTAGGTTTCAAATTCCTAAGATTATTGAAGTAGAATCAAGTTAAGGATCAAGTAAAGCCAATGAACTTTGAAAGATTATGTTTATACATCCATTGACGTTTACACAATACTTAGAAAGTTGCTTTGAATACAATGTGAAAGTCATTATTTTGATACTTAAGGAGGATAATATTGAATGTTTAGGAATCAAACTCACATTCTTACAAAGTTTAAAAGCAAACTCTTACCTATAAGCTATCTAAACTCGCTAAAAAGCTTGACAGAATGTCAATTTAAACTATTTTCTGTTCTGAACTGTAGCTTTGGGATTATTGATTATGAAGCTTTACTAGAGAATTTGGGATTAAACAGCAACATGTTACTCCCACAAAAAATGATCAAAAGTCAATAAATTCAGTCCATATCGATGTTTATAACCAGAGTTGCGATACAGTCGCCTGTGCACGGGTGAAAACCGTACAATTCCTTGATAATTTGTGAGGTTTTCTTATAATTTATATGGCGTTCTTAAAAAACCTTATAAATTATCAAGGAATTGTACGGTTCTCACGTGTGCACAGGTCCCTGTTTCGCAACCCTGTTTACAACCATTAAATAATTTCTTACAAACCCTGCAGAAATCATAATTACATATATTGCGTCGAATGCAAACCTGTTGTAAAACGCACAAAAGCATAAAATGCAATCACATTCATTTTCGCGACTCGCGTTTATTTCGAATTTCCATAAAAAAAAAAGTTTAATGCTTTTTGCGTGCAAATCACGAACAACTAGTTATAAGCATAAAATTTGCTTTTCCTTTATCAAAATTAGGTCATCGAATTAATGCGTCTTATGAGTCATTGAATAGAAAGGGAAATTTTTTCCCGCGGTTGAGTCTTGTTAACATCCGAGCATGAAGGTTACGATTAAAGTACTTGTTTACAATTTTCATGTAAATGAACGGAAAAGTCCTCATGCGGTACAAATGAATTATTTCCTACGTATTTCTTTGAGTATTGCGTCGTCCGTTTAAACAATTTTATTAAAGTAGCTTGGGGATCGTTCACTAATTAGGTATGCTTTTTAGATGGGGGAAGAGGCAGAAAGCTAAGGTGTTGTACCAAGTCAAACAAAAGAAAATCGTATCAATGGGAGAAGGGGGAGTTGTAAAAAGGTGACGTAATTTGTGAACGACCCCTCTTGAGGCACTCCATTTTTATTTTATTACTTGATATTAATATAATTTTATGCTGTCGTAGATTATGAATTTTCATTTCCAAAAATAAAAGGCTGTTAGAGCATCAGAAATAATTGTGCGAATTAATATTCATGAAATACAATTACACAGTAATAAATTGAGTGACTTACCTTCCCGAAAATTCAAATATTCATTACAGTGCAATAATACTGGTGAGAATGAAATTTGTTTTACTTGCATCAAACATATCAAATAATCATTACAACATGAGCGAAAGTTACGACAAAAATAATCGACCTAGTAAGTAAATCCAATTTTCTTTCCTTTATTTCAATTCATAGAATTAATTCCCATTTCTCATCTATTTTTATTCTCTCGTTGCTTTTATTTGATTATTATTAGCTGAATATGATTTCATTTTATTGCAAGAATATTTTATGACATTTAATAAACGTATAAGTTCCATGTGTCAGTCGCTTTATTTGTCATGTTTGATATTCAGGTATGAAGAATATTTCTTCCTTATTTCCGTTTGTTAAAAATAGACTTTGTAATATTTTATTGTCATTTTATTGATATTATGGCTGTAAAGTGTTATGGATTAATGGGAATCCTTTTATGACAGTTAGTTGATAGTGAGCTGACCATCTGTTTGGATTAATAAGGAACTGCCTTCAGTTTTTATGCAATTTTAGCAAATTATCTTAGGAGCCGTTCACTTATGACGTCTAAAGGGGGGGGGGGGGGGGGGTCAGCAACAAAAGAACAATAGAAATTCCTAAAAATCCATTGTTCTTTTTTGAAAAATGACCGTTAATATCAGACGTCGTAAGTAAACGACCCCTTAAGCTGTTGTCCAAAATTTTTAAGATTCTTGTAAAAAAATGTAATTCAAGATTATGGTATCTTAGGACATGTCGTAGCTAGGGTTGGGGGTTTGGTAACATTACTTGACTTCATTTCTGTCCTATCCTACCATAAGAGTTCCTATCTTCAAACAAAATCAGTATAGAATCCTAAAGAGATGGCCAGTAAGCTTGAAATCTTAAACAAATCAAATGAAATTAATTGAAGTGATTTGACATTTTTAATATGTTAACAGGCTCCCGTAGGACAGATAAATGAGTATTACGAAAATATTCCCATTAAAATTCAATATTTCTCAATCAACTTCAATTCCATAAACTTCAATTTCAGGAGTAAATCATTTATGAATTAATTTACCAAAACCACTTTCACATTTCAAGCCTTTTCAATGTCAATATCACCGGAATCATTCAAACAAGTTTCTCGGAAATAGATAATTAATGATTGAGAACTTCGTTAAAAGCTATAAATGTAATTGAATATTTTCAGAAAGTCTGTAAGCAATTTCGAGCATTTAATTACTATTTATAAAGCTGATTGAGCCTTTTAGATTTGGAATTACATTTTGGAGGTGTCTTAATTGCTTAAGACAATATTGACATCAGAAACACATTTTTTGATGAATGTGTAAGTTCCTCTTAGGAATAAGGCACAAGAGCGTTGAGTGGCTTTTTGAAAGGAGTGAAATTAACTCACTCCAGCTGTTACTCAAGCAGTACAAAACAGTGTCCGTGTTAATGACAAAAAATGACACCGTGACGGTTGCTCACTGCAAACAATATTTGTTGTTGTTAAGTGCCATTTGTTTAGGGACAAACAAAAGCTTAGCAAAATTGGGGTTTTCTATTTCTTGAGCTTCTTATCCAAAAACTAAGTTTCCATCCTTAAAAACACTTCTGGATATGATTCTAAGCATTAATGTCTGTTTACTAATGAGATTCATAGCTAGTAGGTTACAGTCATGAATGGTGAATTTATATAATCAACAGGAAATAACGTCATATCCAAATAAAGTCAAATTCGTCGTATTTATAGCAATCAACTTACCCGAATGGCACAAGTCGGTTAATTGAATAGAAATCCGGTGCCCAGTCGGCATAACTCTGGCATGGTGCTGGCTTCGATTTAAATCCAGCACTACTCCAGATTCACACTAGATTGGTGCCGGGTTTCTGATTGATTAATCGACTTGTGCCATTCGGGTTATTTCTAAAGCCAGCATATACAACCTATCGAATCCATCGAAAAAAAACCAATTACTTAATTTCTCTTAAAACTTTTCAAAATCAAGTTCCGATTTCATCAATTAATGATCAAGTCTCAAGATCCATAAAAATTTCAAACCATCAACATTTGCTTTGTTCCACACGTGAAAAATTCATGAAAAATCATTTTAATATCCTTAACTGCCTTAATGCCATAGGAAAATTCTTTTAATTTCCTTTAAAAGCTATTTGAATTTCCTCTCATGGCTATAAAGAAAACAATGAATTTTTTTGAGGGTTCTTTTTAGCCACAACATAAAAAAAGAATCAAAATCGTCCATTTAAAAATGAGTCAACAAGAGAGAAAATTACGACGCCCCAAAAACTGCTCTATTTTTACAATCATCTACACGATTAAGCACTGCTGAACAGGCAGTTAATCAAGGGAATGTAGAAATGACTGAAAGGTACAACGTAGGTCATTAATAAAATTCATTCTCGTCTTCGCACTCATTTTGCACAATGACATATCAATTTTAAGTGTTTATGGCTCCTTCCATATATACATTCTCGATAATAAGCGGTTATGATCGTTTACCTTTTCAACAGGAAAGTCTACATAATACTTACATTAATTTAAAATATATTTTTAACCATAACATTGAAAATCTGGACTCCTTATGAGCCACAACATTCTTTTCGTCAACATCATTTCCAGTATAATTTACATTATTAGCTGACATTCGCCATAATGGATGAAATGAAGTGGCATTTCCTTTTCTTTTCATAAGCTATACACTTATAATTAGCGCTACATTTTCAGCAAGTATGAATGAAGGAAATACCAGTCCTTTTTAATTATGGTTAAGAATGCTGTTAAATTGAGTTCAAGGTCCCATTAATTTCATACATAAATACATGAAAAGGAACGAATGAATTATTTGCTATTGGTTAATAAATTCATACCGCATGTGAGGCTGAATTTATTTGATTTATAAATGAAGCAATGGGTGGCTAAAAGGCATTGGTTTAAACTCATCGCACACAGTTTGAGAACTTAAAAGTAAGACTGTTCTTAACCAAGTGGTCAGCTTCTAGACTGCCCTAACCTAGAATTCTTTTTCAAGCAATTCTGGTGGTTTTAATGATGTGATTATTATCGTAGCCAGATAGTAGATGCAAGAGTATGTAGAGAGAGTAGCGAAGCTTTGAAAGTGAAGCGTAGCTTTAAAGAGTCTCATATCAAGTCGATAAACACACAGGACATGGATACATGTATGTCTTGTATGCTTATCGACTTGATATGAGACTCCTTAAAGCTCCGCTTCACTTTCAAAGCTCCGCTTCACTTTCAAAGCTTCGCTACTCTCTCTACAAGTGTCCAGACCCTCTTCTTAATTGAAATATGAATGATAGAAGCTTGGAATTACGTTTCATTGTCATTAATACAAAGTTTGGGCTGTTGAGGAAGTGAAGCTTCTACCAAAGAATTTTTGTTAAGTTCTGTGAAAATTTTAAAAGCTTGATCAGTTCAATGTTATTCTCAAAAGTTAAGATTTCACTTTCTTTCTAAAAATAAAATGCTTTCATAAAACTTTTCCCTCCATTTTTTCTTCTTGACATCCTTCGTGCAATAACTATGACTTATACTTTCACTATAACTACTCGAAACCAAATACAGCGGCACATTAAAATCGGAACAAAAACTAGCGCTTATTTATGTATAAAGTTGATGTACCTTAGGGGTAATATAACTACAATAGCGATCATCCACAAATTGTGCTATTAATAGAACTTATTTCCATGCTTTTTTTTCACCATCATAAATAAGTATAAGTGCTTTATAATCAGCTCAGCTATAGAATTTTATACGCTATTTTTATAATAGATTTTTTTTTTCACCAATACTCATAAATGGCAGAAGTAACATATTCACATGGGAGCCATAGTCTGTCGCACCTAACAATCAATTAGCTGTCATACATGTCTGTCTATTCTTGTATGTGCGCATACAAACAGCACATGCAATATGTTTGGTTTATCTCGATCAATGCGATTTTCACAGGAAATACCTTTCAAAGCGAAAAAGGCTTTTTTCACTTAGCTATGCCATGCTTCTTACTTTATGTCTAATTTACATTACGTTACGTGCCAATCCATTCATCTTACTATACATTTCAAAAAAATGGGCGATAAAAATAGATCAGAAAACTTTTTTCGCTCGGGGATCATTCAGTAATGACGTCAATCATTTAGGGGGGTGTCGGGGGTTATAAGATTTTATGATACCTGATCACGAAATAATTTTGAGGCAATGAAAAAGGAGAATATAAAAATCCAACTATCAATTGACGTCATTAATGAACACCCCCCTTCTCTTCCAGTCACATTATAAAGCAGTGGCAAAAAAGTGAAATATTCACGGTCAAATCAATTGTGATATGACAAATCATGTGAATATATATAGTGTAAGTATGGCAGTGTCGGTAGCATAAAAAAAGGCACACGAGGTCAAAAGAATGCCGACTTGTAAATGACATTCAAGTTCTTCTTTGCCTTCATGAAAAGTCGTGTTTATATTTGCGATTTCTGCTTTTTCCGTAACGTCATTACAGTAATATGCTACGTCACTAGAAGTTCTTGGTAGATAATAACGCAAATAATGATGATGATATGAACAAAAAATAAATGAAAGGAACTAAGTCAGACAGAAAAAGTAGAAGAAAATTGTGAAAAGTAAGTTTGTGAGTCAAAGTTGCTGCAAATTATTCTAATTGGAGCTGTAAAAATGGTTCAAGGTACTGAAAGTAAAGCTAAGTTTGAATGTAAATATCAAAAATTGAGCCTGAGTGACACAAATATTGAAGGTTATAATACCTAATCGGGACATTAAGGATTTTTGGCAGGACAAAAAAAAAGTGCGATTGTCCCGCTCAAAAGTGCGCAGTTTAACAACCTATACATGAAGTAGTATAAAGTCTTGCAAGTGCTCACGATCATATTCAAAGCACAGTCTGTACCTTGAAGCAGCTAAAAGCATGCTCTTTGTCTGAAAGGGATATTCAAGAAACCATAACCTGATGATGTTAAATCAGATATTGTCCTTAAGATCAAAAATGAAAGAATCCATGTCTTTATTCTTAATTTGGTAATTGTTCATCGATTATAACTTGACTCTTTGATTAAGCTTATGATCGGTGAAATGGCATCAGTGGCCTAAATGGTAGAGCGTTGGCCTTACGTGCCAAAGGTCCTGTGTTCAATCCCAGGCCATGTCTAATTTTCGAAGCTCTTTTTCCATTTCACCGTTCTAGTTACGAAGCTCGGTTCGTGTGTTGGGTGTAGTTTTGAGGTCTTTGGCACAGAATATGCCTCCTTTGCCAGGTATACATCTTGCGCACACGAATTGTGACTAGGTACATTGCAGGGTACATCAGGTCTTATGACGTACTCGTGTCTTTGCAATGTGCAGAGCTTGCAAGTGGTTCGGATCCCACTTTAAACTGTAGGTCTAAAAGGGTGTGGCACAAGAGATTCTGTTCTAATTTGAATCGCAGTGCCTCCAGCTGAAAGGCTGGGTCCTTCACACATTATTATTAAGATAATGATTCAAGCAATGATCTAAGTTATAATTTACTGATATACTGATCAAGGTATTTAGAATCATATTATAAGCTCCATAGTTAATCCATTCAATACAACAGCATCGCAGCTTAATTCCATTAAAATGATTGTTTTAGCTAAATGCGCAAAAAGGAGGAAAATGAAATGTGCTGACTAGTTATAAGCAATAAAAAGAAGTTGAAGTTTATTTCCTTTAAAGTGAATGATGTGTGATAACTTATAAAATTATACAGCTTGTTATTTAATTACGCCATCCAGCAGTAAAGGCAATAAATTATGATTTTAGTCAGTAAATGTCATGGACTACACAAAATTGTGACATGACTGTCTACAAAAAAGTATATTAGGTCCTCAATGTAAATACAAATTACATGTCTGAGGTAATAGTTTGGCAAGAGGACAATATTCGTCATAGCTTCAACATGCTGAGTAGTTATTGATTACAGAATATTCATCAATATTCATACATGACAGTTCTCATTAGCCATAAATCGTCAGCACATGTGTGTGAATAATGCGATATCTAAAAATAAATTCATGTCAAGCCGTAGCTTGATAATGAGAAGGAACAAGTTCCAAGAAAATAAAATTTTCACAACAAAGCTTCTATTTCGGAAAAAGCTTAATTTTAGTATTTTGCCTTTGATTACTGTAATACACGATTGTGAGGCTTGATGAATTAACTTCTGTTCTTTAATGCCATTACCAAAAAATCTTAAAGACGAAAACCTTGCGATCATATTTTAACACAGGCATAAACTTACACGTGCCATATTATCGATAAATAAGCGACTTGTAGCATGTTAATTCCTTTAGTTTTTTTTTCGGATGCATGAGCAGCTTTGAAAAATTATTCAGCATTAGTTTATAAATCTGTTTCATGTTATGACTCATGGGAGCTATTATGAAGCATTTGTCATGTGACTTTGTTGTGCTGATGACTATTTGAACAATTTTTGAGGTTAGTTTATGGATTGAAAGGATTTGTTTAAAGCCCAACTTGGGATTATTAAATTGAAACTTTGTGAATCTTTTTCCAATCATTGATTGTGGACGATGTCATTGCCTCTAAGTCTTGCTTTATTGATATTTGATCTTAGGGGTTTAGGGGGTCCCCGGATTATAAAATCCTTATCGGATTAACCAAACTACATTTATTCAAAAATCAACAATAAATTTCCTCATTTCTTGATTAGATCATTAGACTAGATACACAAATTCATTCCAAACTTCATGCAAATTCTATTAAACTTCCTCAGTCTTTAGTCAGCACGATTAAAACAAGAAATTTCATTCATCGCTCCTTCATTTTCATTTCCATTGATTCTATTACGTTGTTTATCGCAAAACTTTTCACCTTAATGTACAATTTATGTAGTACAATGCCATGAAACTTGAAATCATCCAAAAAAAAAACAGGCTAAGAAAATGTTTAAAGAACTTTTTATAAAACAAAAAAAAAGGAAAATAAAATGTTTTTTATTTTTATACAGCACAAAGAAGCATGAATGAAGTCTCTTATGTACTTGCTTATACTTATATATTGTAAAATAGAAGCACGCACATTTTATGGGAATGAGAGGCACAACTATCATAATAGTTTCAAAAGTTAAATGAGGACGCAAGTCTTTCTCAATATTATAATCATTTCTTTTTCTGTGGGAAAGCCACAATGTGTTACAAACAAACTAAAACTATCTTCTTAATTGCTATTATCAATGTTTCATAGTTTTGCCATTACTTACTTTCGTACATAAAACGTAACTTTCGAATTGGGCGTTGAATTACACGTGACTTTAATTTATTCATTGAATATATAATGTCAATTTCTTGTATATAGTGCGCGCATACCAGTTTGTTTTATTTTCGTATAATGCGCATGCCAGATATCATTTGTGTGTCAATACTCATTTCATTCACATAATACGCACCATTCATGTTAAACTTCAACTATGTAATGCAAAATATTTCATTCTCTTCCCTCCTTTTATTCTTCCAATCCAAACAAATGATAAGCTGTCTAATTAAAGCCATGCAAAGCACTATCACGTTTTTAAACTATACATTCATTGTCTTTAGCCCTTATATTTTATTTTTCGCTATATTTTTAATGACTAAAAATATTGTTTGAATTAAAAAGAAATGCATATCAATTATAAATGTTTATACCATTGCAGGTGACTTAACAAACGTTTCCATATCATTATATATAAATAGGATATCAGCTGTGGATGAGAATAAAGAGGTTAATTAAAAAAGAAATTGTGGAGGTGATCATTAATTAAAGATAAAAACTACTTTGTGTGACATTTTTAGGAAATTTCATTTGATGTTTTCCTTCAAGTCGTGTGGGTGGAACCGAGAATAAAGCCGAACACAGAACTGGGTGAGAAGAAATACATAGAGTTAACGATAGAACAAAGAAACCAAATATGGACACCAGATGTAAGTTCATGGACCTTTTTCATTTTATAATATTATCGCTATTTCAAGATCAAAAGTCATGCAATAAAGTTAGATAGCTTGTCTGTTGGGGAATTAAGTCTAGTTCATTATTGATTATTCTTAATTAAATAATTGCATCACATTAAAGTTAATTGCCTTGCTGCTTTCAATTATCAAAGCGAAAAAGCTATTCATTTATTATGAAGTAATCTCAGGGTTAAATGGACTAATGTCTTGTTCTGGAACCAATTGCTTGGTTGAACTTCATTTGTTAATAATTCTTTAATATTTCATTCTGTTATTTACAACTTCATCCTTATTACAAACACTAAGCATCAACATTCTAATTTACTTTTATTTCTTGTCTACTTTAACCAGCTCTACATACGGCAGCTACGTGAAATGAAGATTTTAAAGCTCTTTGAGGAAATCTCTAGTCTTCGAATATATGAAAATAGTACAATAAGTTTGAGTATAGGAGCAACAATTATCATAAAATGTGATATGGATTTTGTTTTGTAAGTTCTGTGTCTTGTTGTTCCTTAAAAGATGTTGTAGGCTTTCGTCAAGGGTGCGGAACTTTGATCAATCAGTTACGCACTCTTGGCTCCAGCCCTTGAATTACTGATCTAGAAAACTTGAATGTTGTTCACTTAAAACGTGTAAAGGACCATACAAATTCTTGCCATGTGACGTCATTTATGAGTGAATTTTTTTTCGTCTCTTTTTCGTCATTTTGCTCCTTAAAAAGTGAACATCCTCTTGACACATAAAATAAATGATAATGTTTTCAATGAATTTCTATATTTAGATATCCATTAGACGTCCAAAAGTGTCCTGTCGATTTCAGTAGTTGTAAGTATAGCCAGAATAACTTATCTCTAAAATTAAATTCATTTTTCTACATTCAGATAAATATTCAGTTAATGAAATGGCTTTCCATTGGCGTAAGGATAATCCCCTAACATTCCCAAATGATTTCGGTGAAAATGGCTTTCGACTTCCTAAATATGTGGTAAAATTATTACGTGATAAGCTTCATTCCATGTTTTTTTTAATACTAATGAAAGATTAATTTATTGAAATAGGTATCTTTCGACCCAAGGGAAGAACCGTATCCAGTCAACTTTGATGGTGACGGTAATAATGATAACACAGCACTATTTTATGGTTGTTAGTAGTCAATGGGAGTATTTTAATTAGACATTTAGGCTTTTTATTGTTTGAGCTTTTTAGTAACGGAATTCAAAATTTTGAATATTTTTCTAAACTGTTGAAAGGTTTTAACAACTTTTGTTTAAGCTGTTGTAAAGTTTTGATTTTTAAATGTGAAAAGTTCGTTAAATTTAAGCACAAAATATGCTTAAACAATTAAATTTTTGTTCAGAAAAGCTCATTTATGTTTCCTATTGCCTTTATCGATACGTCAAATTCCATTAGCACGAGCTTTTCCTTCTTACGCTATCGCAACACGCCAAATTGATTAAATGTGCTGCTTTATACGCATAATTTTTGTTCTTTTACAACTTAGCAAATATTTTCAAGTCATTGAATGTAAATAACGTCAATAATCAGATAACGGATACATGCTATAGTATAAACATATTCTTCTTGCCTTCTTTCCAACATTTAAGCTGATCGGATTTCGGCGCGTCTTGAAATAACATTGTCACGGGAAGTGAAAAGCTACTTGCTTGAAAATTATCTACCATCTACACTCTTCACGGTAATATCATGGGGTTCATTTCTTATTATACCAACAATCGTTCCAGGTATGTTACATTTTAACGTTCATTTCCTGATTCATTTCATGACAATTCTCAATGTCTAACCTGCTTAATCTTAATGCAGGTAGAATGGTATTACTGGTAACAACACTGTTGTCACTTGTCACCATGTTTGATACGGTGAGAAATAATTCACCAGACGCCTTGGAATTGAAATCGATTGAAGTGAGTAGAGCTTTTGTTTGACTCAGGGGATTGGCAACTTGAAAAGCTTTTCAAAATTTTAAAAAATTCTTTGAAGTTCAATTTTTGAACTTCTTTTAAGTTCAGTTTTTGAACTTTTAAATTTTGAATTGTCGTTATAGTTCAAAATTGGATACAGTTGAAATTTGAATTTTTAATTTCAGTTAAAGTTCAAATTTTGAACTTCTTTTAAGTTTAGATTTCAAAATTTCGTTAAAGTTTAAATTTTGAATTTCTGTTAAATGTTGAAAATGTT
Organism: Chironomus riparius; assembly: GCA_917627325.4. NCBI lineage: Eukaryota > Metazoa > Arthropoda > Insecta > Diptera > Chironomidae > Chironomus > Chironomus riparius. The sequence continues at coordinate 46,761,641 of OU895877.1, forward strand.
TTTTTATAATGTCATAAGTTGTTCACCCCCTGATTTTCGCTTATTCAGCCAATAGAGCTAATTTCTTTACAATCATCACTTCCTTTCTATTACCATTCAAGGTCTGGCTGTTATGTTGTACATTCTTCGTGTTTCTTGCGCTAATGGAGTATTTTATTGTGCTATTTGGCATTCGATATGATTCACACTGGCGAAGAACGCAGTTTGTCGCTCAAGCTCATGCCGCGTCCGGGTTACATCCACAACCATCACCGGCTAGAATTAATATACCTAATCAAAATCTACAAATTCCAAATCAATCGAGCATCCCGAATCTTCCGAACGTTGAAACGCCGGTAAAAATTGAAATTTGCTAAATTTAAAAAAAAAACTTTATAAAAAAATTGGGAAATTAATTTTGAATTAATTATGATTTTTTACAATTTTTATTATAATTTTAGAAATTTTGTTTTCTTATTAGAACTCATAATTTTGTTATCAGACAACCTTTTTCTCTATCTATATACTTTCAGTTATTAACGGATACAAAAAATGAGGATGTTATTATTGAGGTTAATTTAAATAATATTTTAAAAAAGTGAAATTGCCTCCTTTCACAAATATTTTGTTTATGAACTGAAATTCACTGTTTTGTGATTGACCGAAAAAATAAGCTTGCAATTAACTTTGAAAAAAAGTTTTTCCTCATCTTATGCTCATTATAAATAACATTTTTACATACACAAGCATATAAAAACTACATGCTGTACACTAAGTTTTTGAGTGGATATGCAACTGTCAGGAATTGATGATGATTATGGTTTGTTGACAAAAGGATGGTGTTGATGTTTGTTTCGAATGCTTTAACCTTAAAAATCTACAGATTTAAAGTTGAAATTTCTTATATTATCAATTCTTTGTTAATTTTCTGACTGTTCTTAATTTTAAATCAGTGTTGCATTCTGGCTATTTGTCTGGATCAGATAAATTCTGAGACAGAAATTTCTTCATAAAATCGATTCTACATGTAGAAAGAAATAAACCATCTACATGTAGATTGTGTCTATATGTAGAATCTGTCTACATGTAGATTTAATGTAGATGTCTACGATTCTACATTCTTCTCTGATGTAGACCTGGAAAAAATGTAGAATTATAGACATCTACATCGAATCTACATGTAGACAGATTCTACATGTAGATGGTTTTTTTCTTTCTACATGTAGAATCGATCTTTATGAAGAAAGTTTCTTAGCTAGACAAAAACTATTGAAGAATCTACATTCTTCATCTAGTGTAGACATCTACATTTGCAACACTGTTTTAAATCTATGAAAATCTAGCTCTTAACTGAGTCTGCACATCAATCTTATTGGTCTAAACAATCCTTATGAATTTGCTTACTATCTTCAAAATTCTTAACAAAATTGAACTGCGAATCTCCAAATCTTAATCCAACAAATCAAATATAAAATGTAATCACGAAACTCCCTTTTGTCAACGAAATCTAATTCCAAAACTCAATTTCTGGCAAACCTTACACAACATACGTACACACAAAGTACAATGATTTGAAATTCAATTTTGTTTTTATATTTTTTTTTTGTGAATATTCCACAATTATTGTGTCAAAATTCAATTATTATTTAGTTTTCATGCAAAACAAATGGTTTTTGATTGAAGTCTTGAAAAGACTATGTTCATGCAACAAGTACCTTTTTTTATTATTCAAATTTCTCTTTGTTCAATTTTTTTTCTATTTTTTTTCCTGTGTATTTTTATCAAGATTTTTCATTGCAATTTGCGTTTCCTGCTTAGCTGAATATTTTATTCCTTAGAAATGTAAATTATTCAATGTAATCTGAAATTGCTCACACAAGCTCCGGATCAGATGTTGGATAATTTACATTTCACTTCCGTTTCGTTCGTAATTTTATTTCTTACTTCCTTCTTATTCACACGTGTTCATTTGGGTTAGATGACGTCTTTGCAGCAACAAAGAAAAAATGGATTGGAAAATGCATCGAGAATGTTTCAGGCTAATCGAATTAATCCTGAAGAGAATCGAAGTAGACGAGATCTAGCTGCATCGACATCTGAAAGTCTTCATACGGCTGAGAAAGTCTCTTCGATTATGGGAAGAAAACGGTGAGGAACTTGACAAGATCCAGTAGAATTTTACGTTACTTATTTACATCATTACAGCTTTCGAAATGTTGCCGATGTGGCACTTCTGTATGCAGGATCACAACGAGGCAAATTGGACCAAATCTCTCTCGTATTCTTTCCATTAAGTTTCCTTTTATTCACAATAATCTACTGGGTTCTTTACCTTAATGAATCGCGAAAAAAGTTGAGTAGTTGAGTAATTAAACAAGCTATTTTTAAAACGAATCTAGTCATTAATTATATTTACCTTTTAACATGAAAAAAACATAAGCAGAGGAAGTATATTATATACATAAAATAATGATATTAGATATATTCCAAATTTGCCTTCTAATTTCAAGAACAACAAAAAATTTAAATTAATTATACTAAGTGCAACTTTAATAATGAATAAAAATGAGAATCAAGTTCATGCCTTATGAGAAAAAGTTAATTAAAGATTTTAAAATTTATAAATATTGTTAAATTCATTGAAATAAAGTTTTAAAGCTGCGCATTGAAATTGAATTATTGGAAGGATAATCGAAGATTGCGATGGAATGAAGCTTTACAAATTCTCAAAAGTTAAGCAGTACTTATTGTTCACTTATTACGTTACGCAAAAAAACGACTTTTTTTTTCACCCCACCTACCCCCCCCCCCCCTCCCCCCCTTGTTACAATATGTTACAACTCACAACCCCCCCCCCCCCCCCCCCCCCGAACGTTCACAATTTATTTTATTTTGATAAAAAGTTATTGACCCCCCCCCCCCCCCCTATGTTACATTTTTTATAATTTTTCAACCTTATATGCTTATGTTGTAGACATTGGTCCCTAGTTTATGGGAAAAATAATTTTTTCCCCCGGAAGTGCCTGGTTCACGAGAAAAGAGGGTTTGAATTTTTGTACTTCACGTAATTTTTAAAATGCTATTGTGCTTCACCTACTTATCCGTTTGTCTTCAAATTTTTTTTATTTGATAGATACAAGTGAGAACTTTCTTATAAATATCCACATGATATACTTTTTGTGCATATTGGTTCCTAAAAGTTGAAAAAAAGTTTGAAAAAACTAGGTTTTTTGTCATTTTTTGGACCTCATGACTATATCAGGCTTTCTAAATATTTTTAGATTGCAGTATTTTGTAGATCTCATTTATATCTACAAACATCACATGCATAATCTACAGATTTTATGTTGTTTGAGTAGTGAAAATTAACTTTGAAGTCAAAAATTTGCATATTTTTTGCTATATTCTCAATTGTGATCCACTGTCCATGTCCGGCTCCCAAATTTTATTTCATTAATTTGTAGACCCTAGTTTGCTCTATCAATTAAAGCAATAAAAAAAAGAATCACTTGCCGGAAAGCTTCAAAATATGAGCCTGAAGTTGGTCTTGTGAGGTATCTCAAAATTCAAAATGAATTTTCTCATACCAGTCTTAATGAAAGGAACTGAAATTTTCAGGTTTTATTCAAAAAGCAATGTACTTAACATCCACAACAAAAGTTTTTAATTATAAACACAATTTTGTTGAAAATTTAGGCAAAAAGTGATATATGATGTTGTGAAACCATTAAATGCTCAATAAAGCTACTATAACTAGTTTAAATCAAAACATATCTACAATTTTCATATAGTTCATTTAAAAAGCTTTCCAATGGTATATAATAAGTCATATAAAGATGTGATTTCTAGTAAATATCATCAAAGTTATAAAAAATGTATCAAATTTTAACGAATCTGGAAACCTATGCTTGACATTTTTGCTTAGAACTATTGTAAATCTTAAGCATATGCAATAATTTTAGTATTGTTAGAAAGCTTAAAGTAGTGTTGATGCATTTAAAAAGAAATTAAACCTCATTAGCAGCTAAGAGAACAGATATGCTAGGTTCAATATGTCATACTTTGACTGCCATTACTGGGCACAAAGGTCATTCCACTTTTAATTTTTGGACTTTTTTCTATAGATCTATGCTAGAACTATAAGATAAATGTCATAAAAGTAGTTTTTCATGGTTGACTGAAACAAAATTGTCTAAATAAAAACCTTAAAATTTGAGATTTTTTGATTAAATGCATTTGCTGGCATTTACTATTTTACTGAAATTAACATCGGAAATCTACTTTAATGGAATTTATATTTGATTTTTTTGATGATATTTACTAGAAATCACATCTTTATATGACTTATTTTATACCATTGGAAAGCTTTTCAAATGAACTTTATGAAAATTGCAGAAATGTTTTGATTTTAACTAGTTAAAGTAGCTTTATTGAGCATTTAATGGTTTCATAACATCATATATCACTTTTTGCCTAAATTTTCAACAAAATTGTATTTTTAATTAAAAACTTTTGTTGTGGATGTTAAGTACATTGCTTTTTGAATAAAACCTGAAAATTTCAGTTCCTTTCATTAAGACTGGTATGTGAAAATTCATTTTGAATTTTGAGATACCTTGCTAGACCAACTTCAGGCTCATATTTTGAAGCTTTCCGGCAAGTGATTCTTTTTTCTTATTGCTTTAATTGATGGAGCAAACTAGGGTCTACAAATTAATGAAATAAAATTTGGGAGCCGGACATGGACAGTGGATCACAATTGAGAATATAGCAAAAAATATGCAAATTTTTGACTTCAAAGTTAATTTTCACTACTCAAACAACATAAAATCTGTAGATTATGCATGTGATGTTTGTAGATATAAATGAGATCTACAAAATACTGCAATCTAAAAATATTTAGAAAGCCTGATATAGTCATGAGGTCCAAAAAATGACAAAAAACCTAGTTTTTTCAAACTTTTTTTCAACTTTTAGGAACCAATATGCACAAAAAGTATATCATGTGGATATTTATAAGAAAGTTCTCACTTGTATCTATCAAATAAAAAAAGTTTGAAGACAAACGGATAAGTAGGTGAAGCACAATAGCATTTTAAAAATTACGTGAAGTACAAAAATTCAAACCCTCTTTTCTCGTGGACCAAGCACTTCCGGGGGAAAAAATTATTTTTCCCATAAACCAGGGACTAATGCCTACAACATAAGCATATAAGCTGAATTTTTGACAAACTTTTCACTTTTTCGATCAACGTGTATTACTTTAGATTTAAATTTTTAATTGCAAAACATTAAAGTCGAGTACCTGGTTATTAGAAAAGTGCTTTATATTCCACATAATTTTGGAAATTTTTTTTAAAATAAAACAGATTAGATTTCAAAAAATAACTCCTAATTTGAGAATTTGTAGGGTTTTGAAACATTCAAATAAAAAGTCGTTATGAAAAGCAATTGATTTTTATAATAAACAGATGAATTTAAATTCATAAATTCTGAAACGAAAAATTTAAAGCAACAAAAAATTAAATTGTAACTGAACCATTGAGCTTTGCTTCTAACACCTGAACAAAAAGAAAAAGACATTATGTGATATTATAAATGAAAATGTAAAGGAATTCCCTTCAAAAATCCCATTTTACGAGCTTTCATTTAATACCTATCTTAAATTTCTAACATTGCATTACAAATTCTATAAAAAAGTTCTATAAAACAAATCTTAATGATAAATTTAATTAAATTCAATTTACCATCTGTTTATATACATAAATATATATTTTATGAGTTTCAAAGTTGATTATATATAAATACAGTTCTATATTATTATACGGCATGAGCTTTATGTTGATTTTTGAAAGCTTTTAATGTTTATTTAACGAACTTTTGAAATTTCAACTAAAAACTGTCCAAATTCAAATTGAATTCAACCATTTGTAGGGTTCTATTATTTGAAACTTCCGTTAAAAAGTTAAATCTGAAACCATACAATTTCCAAAAACATTCATAAGGTTTTAAGAAATCCGTTAAATTTAAATCGAAAACTGTTCAATTCCAAAACAATTATCAAACATTTGTAGGGTTCTGAAATTTGAATTTGAAAAATTCGTTACAAAATCATCAAAAGCTTACAAAACCCAACCACCAAGTTCCTGAAAACCAAAGAAAAACTTTAAATAAATAAATTTTAAGATCTTTTTTTCTCAAATGCTAATTTTTGTATTTTTTAAATTTCATGATTTTTATTCATTGATCTTTTTCATCAACTCATCCTTATCATATGTGTTAAGTATATTAATTACATGATTTTTTAAGGGCATCAATCTTCTAAAAAGTATATTTATTTTTTTCTGTTATATTTAACATAAATCATAATTAATAGTTTTTAATGACTACACAAAAAGTTAATAGAAACAAAGTAAAAACTCCTTTATGCTCGCCGAGTCATCATCGTGAAGAAATTTATTTTCCATTCCAGTAAACAATTTTTCCGTTCTCAAATGCCAAATTAATTCTTGGTGCCGGAATTAATTTACTAATTCTTATATTTCGCACATTCTCATCGTCAAAGTACTATATGCATAGAAACAAGAATGAAAAACCATAAATTAAGGAACAATATGAATATTAATTGCTAATTACCATGCATTGAGTGATGAATTTCATAAATTTATCATTCATATCAGCATTAATATGTTGAACTTTTGAAAGACTAGAGATTTAAAAATAGAAGCATATAAATTAATTTTAATAATCAACTAATGTTCTAGGTCACACTTACTTATCGTTTGTTGCCAGATGTTTTACAAAATATTGGCAAATGTTCGTGTTGACATCCACATCGAACAACGGAATACCAAAGTTAATATCAAGAACTGTCCATTCCTGAAAATTGAAAAAACTGTCATTCAGTATTCAAAAATTAACGATCATTTAAAATTCAAAAATCAACAAAGTTCAAAATTTGAACAATAAATTCAAATGTGAAAAATAAGTTAAAATTCGAATTCAAAAAGATCGTTGAAAATTCATACCTCTCCCAAATATTCACTCGTCTCTTCCTTCACATCGTCCAACTTCTCACGACTATCGTCATCAACTAGTTCAATTTCAATAGAGCTCTGTGACACCATATGTCTTGGAATGAATTTTTCGTCGTCATCTAATTTTTTATTATCACTCTTATTTAATTCCGCTAATTCACTCTTTAACACATCATTACAGTCAGCACTTCGATAAACATTTGATGGCGATGTATTTTTAGGTGTCGAGGCAAAATGATTCTCATCTGGTGACTTGAGCATCGACAAAGATCCATCAATAATTGTCTTACTGCTTAATTGCATAATAATGTCTGTACTGTCTAATGGCGATTGGAAATCTTGTAATGAGATATCTTTAGAAATTGTTGGTAATGTATTGGGTCGCGTTGATTCAACGGCTACAACTTTTCCTGGCTTTTTAGCTTTTGGCCTTTGCAGGCACACGTCAATGTCGAATTCCTCACATCCAAGATCTGGTACGCCTGTCTTTAAGAATGTTATATATCCACAAACGTCTTTAAGATTAAGTACATCCATTAATTTATCAATAGACTTTTGATTCTTCGATTTCTCCTTTTGTCCTCGACTTGGTGATGTCTTATCAACTGGAAACGCTTCATAACAAACTTCACCAGGCTGTCTAATTCCATAGCCTTGTACAAGCACATGATTCTGCCTTAATTGATCATTTAAGGATTTAAAACTCTCCGAATTAATAACATAAGAATCAGATTGAACAATTGTAATGAGCAGCTTGCCATAGCCCAAAAATAAACGTGGCAAATTTTTTAGGACGGTTCCTTTGACAAGGAGCAATGTTGGTGGTCCGAATCCTGAGATATGATAGTAGAATAGTCTTGACCAGAAATGAGAATGTTCAGAACTTCTATAAAATTGACCATAAAATGGAATTGAAAACATTTCGTTTAATGAATTTGTTATCGTCAGTGGTGCAGCAGCTATAATGAACTTGTACTTCTTTTCCAGCATCCTATCGCGTGTTTTTTGGTCTAAATTTTCAAGACATTCAACTCTAATTAAGTCCATCGTTGAGAATCGCCTTCGAAGTGCAATTATAGTCGATCTAAGGATAACAGCATGTGCAAAATATCTTGATACTTCGCCTTCACCTTCTGCATCCAATAATGACACTTTTTCGAGTTCTGTTAAGAATGTATCCATACTTTCCTCACACAACTTTCCAACTTCAAACATCGTGACTGCATGATTCTTCAAACCTGGACTTAAATTGCCCATCATCAAAAAGGCTGTTAAAGTCGAGTCAAAAAGAAATCCAATTCGTTTTTCATGTATTTGTGGCGATTTTTCAGCTGGTTTCTCACTCAAATCCTCAATTTCGGAACTGATTTCATTTGAACTGTCTGGGGAACTCTTTCGATTGTTTAGGAATGAAAAGTCACTTGTATTTCCATCAGACGATGTTCCACCGTCACTGTTTGGTGCCTTATTTGAACTTTGTGGATTATTAATACTTGCGGTAAAGTCTGGATTAATGAAACCTTCATTATCTTTATCCAACAATAGTGCATGATAATTCAGTGGCGTGATTTGAAGTCTTTCAACATCCTCCAGTGTCCTATTTCGCCACGATTCGTGCACATTTTGAACTTCTTTAGTATTTTTCACTCGAGCAAATCCCAAACGTACAAATAGTGAAATTACATGCTTTACCGTGTCTAAATCAATTTGATTGAGGTGAGCTAATTCAGATATTTTCATGTGTTCATCTGCAGTCATGAAAATTTTGTAGCAAAGACTCTCAAAGTAATCGCCAGTCACACGATTCATGATGAAATTTTTTAGTGGTGGAATGCTGATAAAATCTTCACCTAAATGTTCGTAATTGAAATTTGCACACAATTGTTCTTTTTTGTGGAGCACTAGAGTGTGCCAATGGATGATTTGAATGTCATTTAATTACTTTAAAAATCTTGTGTTTTATAACGTATTTTTGTATTTAAAATTTTTGAACTTCATTGATCCGGTTCAAATAATTTGAAATTTATGTGACAGTTATTATTCAAATATTTTTTTAAACGTTACATCTTTATCTTTAACATCACATCCATTGACACACAATACACTCTCAAAAAATAATGAAAATGAATATTAATTGACAAATTTACTACTTACCGCTAATCGGAACATCTAAGTAAATAAGACCTTTTCTATACAAGCTATGCACGACATTGTAGTCAATCGTGCCAGCCGTTTGCGATCCAAAGTCTATTAAATCGTCAATCACAGCTCGTTCCTTGTCATTCACATATTTGATATCAATCTCTAAAACAAGTCCAACTTCAACGCGCCACCACTCGTCAATGGTGATTTTGGATGGAAACTTAGGCAGGAATTGATAAGGATTTGGCTTTCTAAACAACTTGGACGTATTCTTCGTCTTCATCTCACTCAATATGAACAAATATTCATTACGGCCAATTCCAAGTACTCTTAAAATGTCAGCAGCAGTAAAATTTGGTAAGGTATCGTAGCTTTTATCTAGCTTTAAAAGATGTGCCAATACTTCAATGTAGAAGTTAAATGGTGTTATTCGTAAACCTTTTGTAACAACATCCGACAAGTGATAAGGAAACAAATTGTAGGTTCCGATACTTTTATCGATGAGAAGCTCATAGTACTTCATTTCATTGCGAAATATTTTGTGAACTACAAAAGTAGAAATGAAATGAAAGTTTATTATCATTTTTTTAGTCATCATTCTTATCAGTTTTATATAACGCCTATGAAGATAGATGTATTATATGCACGATTAATGTAATGCCTTACCAAGATTTCCACGATAACGCAATTGATTTTTCAGCGAGTAATTGAATACATATTTTTCGTAATCTTTCTGTGAATTGTTGAGAATCTAGAAAGATAAAAATATAATGTTAATTAAATTCACAGCTATAGCATTGAGTAAATAGAGGAACTAAGTTCTGTATCTTAATAAAATTACAACAACAAAAACATTTCACGTCATAAAAAATTTGTTTTCTTAAATAATTCAAAGATTTGCACTTATCGATACATAGAATCAATAAATCCATGTTTATAACACGTTCATTAATTTTATCAGGCACTAATCAATGATTCATACCTATAAAATCTACTGGATTTATTGAATAAAGTGAAATTTTCAACAACATTTTTACCTGTTTTAGATGAATTGGCAGCAACTGCCACAATACCTTATTCCTAACTGATAAATCGAGTTCAGTTGACAATTTACTTGCCATTTTTGCCTTATTTTAATGCCATAATTATTGGATATTCAATTAAAATCAAAATTCACTAAAATTTTTATTTACATCAATTTTTCCTCACTGACCTGGATTTGTTGATGATCCAGTAGCAAATTACACAATGATTACTCGATTGTAGACAGCTTTGTACGAATAAAAACACTGAAAAATACAGCACAAGAGAATGTTTCGGAAAATTTTATTGAATTATAGAAGTATTAACAATTTTCATAAAACAATCAAGTTTGATATTAAATATTTAACACAAAAGAGAGACTTTCACGTATCATTAAGTAAGGATCAATCAATAACTTACTCTATATACTCAATTCATTGTCAAACCACTTGAAATTTTTCAGGTAAATTGTCTGGAGAATATGAAATGCAAGATCCAAAGAGTGAGGAGGAAGTGTAAGTTTATTATGCAATCAATTTAATTAATTACAATGCATTGACTCATTTAATTGCAGTGTGAATGTGACTTTCATTGATAAAGCAGGAAGATCAATAGACGTTCGAGGTAAAGTAGGTGATAATGTACTGTATTTAGCTCATCGATTTGATATCGAGATGGAAGGAGCATGTGAGGCTTCTCTAGCATGTACAACATGTCATTGCTATGTGCTGGATGATTATTATGATAAACTTCCGTTTGCTGAAGAGAAGGAAGATGATCTCTTAGACATGGCACCGTTCTTAAAGGAAAATTCTCGCTTAGGTTGTCAAATTATTCTAACAAAGGAACTGGAAGGACTGAAAGTTGAATTGCCGAAGGCTACGAGGAACTTTTATGTTGATGGTCATAAACCAAAGCCTCACTAATGTTCAAATTATTGCTATACGACTCCTTTACCACCTACATACACATATTATAAATGAATCTTAGCTTTCATCTCATCCTTTAGAAAAATATAAACAAATTGCTGGGGATTCTCGATTTACATAGCTCAAAACATTTGTAGGAACTGGAATTTTGTGTTCAATGTGTTTAGAATTTAATCTGCAAATTCCAATTCTTATAGATTCAAGCAGTTATGCAGATCGAAGACCCCCTGTAAATCACTATAGTTAGTCAAATTATTAAAATTGGATTTTAAAGTTATTCAGTATTTGAATAAGAAAAAGTCTTGAGCACGTTCAAGGGTATATTTTTGGAAGGAGTCAGAAGACGCTAATTCAATAAGAAAACACATTTAAACGATATTCCTCAATTGACTCAGAAGTTGCATTGACTCTATGTTAGAATCATGTAATTTAACGAAGAATAGCTAAGTATGAAGTTTCAAAGCTTTAAAATCAACAGAGCAAAAAACTCCTTAGGTACAAAATTATAAGAAAACAAATGTCACCAGGAAATTAAAAGGATAGTTGTAAGCAAGCTCATGGAAAGGCTGAACTCACCAGAACTTGGGAACACGCTTACAGGATTAGACATATCCTAGAAAAATATTTAAAAAAGCTGAAAATAGTAAAAAATAAAATTTCATTACTCAACAAGTAGCTCTGACTGCTTCCAATAACTGCTGCTCAGAAACTGAAATACAAAAAGGAATTAATAGAATATCAAATTGGCCTCTGAAAGACTATAAAAAACTATTAGAAATAATAAATTGTAGATAAAGACAATAAAATACAAGCAAAAATGTTTTATGTTCAATTTTTTTACTTTATTTCTTCATTGATGTTTAAATTTAATATTTAAGCATTTTTCACTTCCATTAGATTTTTTTTTCTGTGTGTAAATTAATATTACGTCTATAAAGTAATATATTACTAACAGCTTATCCTCTTTTTTTGCATAAATTTTTTCGGAAATGATTGTTTTCTTCTTCATAGTTTTTTATATTTTCATTTAAAAAAGAATTTTTATTCTATTAAAAGTTTCATATTAACCAATTTTTCATGTCTTCTAAAAAGTTTTTTTTTGCAAATTGCTTTAAATTTCATTTTTATTTATTTCTCTGGAACATCGAAAAAAATCTTTTCCTACATTTTTTGGCATCATTTCTTTCTTTATTTTTCTTCATTTATTGTTTAAAATGCTTAATAATGCGTTTACAGTAATCTTTTTACAAAAAACTATGTTTTAGTCCAGCTCAGGCAGGCGTTGATGTTGCATGAAAACCGTTGATTTTTGAATTTTTCGTTCAAAACCTTACAAATTATTTTGAATTTGAATGGTTTTCGAAATAACGTGCTTCAAAACCATACAAATTTTTAATGAATGAAGTTCTTGAGAACCATACAAATGTTTTCAAAAACCTCACAAATATCAAGAATTTGAAGGGTTTTCAATTCAAAAATTTCAAAAAAATCAGTCAAATTTTCTTAATATAATTTCAAGCAACATCAACGCCTGAATTAAGATGAATGAAAATGAAAAATGAATGAATGGATGCAATATATAGAGATGAAAATAATGAAGGGATATAATTTTCTTCTTATATCTGAAACAGGTCATTATCATTATTAATATTTATTAGATATTATGTTTTTTTAATTATTATGGCAATATTCTTCAATAATTTTTTTCATATTTTTTTTTTGATTATCCAATCATTATTTCCCTTATCATATAATACGTTACGTAGTTCTTATTGAAACTATAATTAAATAAATAGAAGGAGCAATAATATTCAGGCTCCTTAATTAAGAATAAAATGTTCACTAATCTTTAAAATGACTATAAACTTCATCAATTATTTCCATTTCATCGTTCGGAATCTCTTCATCATCCAAAACCTTACGTTTTCATCCTTTTCAAAAAATATATATATCATCATTTTTTTACGTCATAGTTTCAATAATTATTATTAATTAAAATTGTATGTTTAACTTGTATATAGTTTTTTGTGTGTGTATGTGTGTGAAAAAATCTGTCTTTTGTGTGTGTATTTGTGAGAAAAATCTTCACATTTTTTCCTCAATTCTAATAAAAAAAAACATGTTTGACTATTTCTAATCATTTTTTTATGTATAATATATGTGACAATCTCATCATCTTTATGTCCTCATTTCCTTCAAAAATGCAGCATTTAAGGAAGTTTTTTTTTTTTTGGAGCAGAAAAGCAAACTTTTCATTACAGCACACACATGTGTGTCTGTCACTTATAATTTATCATTAATTCATCCTTCCTTCCTTTCTTTGTCTTAAATAGTTAAAAATGTTTCTTTTCCTTCTTTTTTTATTCATCATATCACTCACATTGGGGAGAGAAGACAAAAAATCTTTAATGAAAAAAGTTTATGGCTGGAATATTAAGGCTGAGAATGCATTTATATAAAACTTTTTTTAAGCAAAAATCATGGCATGTATGTGAACATTACTTTAATGTTATGTAATGATGGAATTTTTTAATATCAGAAATGGGAGAATGAGAAACTTGAGACAGTTTGCAATTTGAGGGAGCATAAAGAAAAAAAATTTCAATCAAAATTTATTGAAAAAATATTTTTTTACTCTCCAGAGTTTTTGTGCTGCTTGTTATTTTTTTGAGATGTTTTTATAGAGAATTTTCTGAAAGTCAATTTTGCTATTTTGGGAATTTTCAATTACTGTCTTGATTGGATTTCAACTGAATGAATTTAAATTGTTGCATTTTGTGCTATTTTTGGATGCAATGATTCTTAATTTTTTACTAACGGATTTATAAAATTTGATATTTTGCTTCACTTTTCAGTTAAATTTGAATTCTTTTGCTTCAAATATTGAATCTTTTTTGAGTGAATTCAAATTTTTAACTTCTGTTTATTTTCTGCATCTTTTAAATTAAAAATCCATTGACTTTTGCTTCATTTTGAACTCGCAGCATTGATGCAGTTCGACAGTATTCAAATTTTAAAAAGCAGTTTGAGTTTCTGCATCATTTTTGCATCTTTGTCATTGTTTGAAATCAATAAAATTTTTATATTTCAGTTCCCAATCAGATCTGTACATCTTGAAATTGACTGTCAAACGATTGCCAATCCAAATATCATTGCCATGAGTTGATCAAGAACATCAACTATTGAACTTCAAAATTGCAGTATCGATCGAATTAAAAATTCCCAGCACAGCTTCCTACAAGTTATTTTTGACAGTAAACTATTCTCATGACCCAGATGAAAACTTTATTTTTCTCTATTTTATTTAAAAATTTTTGAAAATCAAGAACATGCATAACTGCAAAAAGTTGTGCAAATATAATTCCCTGCTCAAAGCTTCCATCCTCCATGATTATTTTTTCAAAAAAAATGTCCCTCGATATGGTTCTCGGATTATAAAATACTTTATTCTTATACTCTTCTTAAAAATGACGACGACCAAAAAAAAAGAAAAAAAAAGAGGAAATTATTCTTAATATTTTATTCACATTGTTATAATAACGTCAGTCTTGAGAAATGGAATTTTGAGTACAAGTTTACTAAAATATTATTAAAAGGAGGCAACAACAAGAAAAACATAAAATGCAGAACATTGGCTGGAATGTTAAAAAATTTAATCCTTTTTTTGCGGAGAATGCATTTGATTGAACTTTTGTGTGTGGATTTCTCGAATGTCTTTTTAGCAAGGAATGTTACATTAGCCTTCTTTCATTAAAGATTTTCGACTTTTTTTCTCTCGTTTTTATTTTCTCTTCGCAATCGATGATGAAATCAGCAGATTATTTACATGAAATGCATACTTCATTCTGTGCCGCATGCATTTTTCCTCATTTCATATGTTGAGTATTAAAAATTTTCAATTCTGATTTATAGCATTGTTACAAATACTTCTTTATTTATTTTATTTATGGCCAAAGCAATTTTTTTTACTTCCATGAAAACAAAAATAATAATAAAAAAATTTCTCTTTCTTCTTCTTTTTTCATCTTTTTTTTTAAATACTTGTAATAAATTATCATAAATAATAGTAAATAATACAGGATGGAAATTGTAGATTGTTGAGGATAATTGCCTGGAATAATCTTTGCAATTGTTGCTGATTTAATTGAGATTTTTTTTGTTTCTTTTGCCAACTTTGGAGGACTTAACTTGTTAACTGATTTTTAATTGCTTATGTTTTTTTAAACTTTAGATTTTTGTATGAAACGTGGAAAATTAACTGTCAAAATTTGAATTTTTACATATGAAAAAGTACGTTTGTATTTTTTACATATCAACTTTAGGCTCACGTCAATTTTACACATGAATCTAATTTTTACATATCAGATTTGACTTTTGTAAGTTTTTACTCATCAATTTTGACGTACTTAATTTACATATCAATTTTAATGTATTCTAATTTTACACATCAATGTGAGTAATAAAATGAATTTCACAATTAAAAATGCATTTTAAAACCAAAAATATAAGAAAAGTTACTTAAATTTACAGTGACCGATGTAAAGATGAGTAAGAAATACACAAAAGTGTATTTGTATTCAAAAATTTTGGCTTTTTTGGATGCAAAATAAGTTTACACATCAGAAATGTCAATTAGCAAAAGAAACGTAAAATGTACACACACTCATAGAAAAAAAGTAACCATAATATTTGTTATTTGTTTGTTAAACTAGTTTAACAAATTATTGGTTAAGTTTGCATGGGTAAAAAAAATTTCAACCAAACTATTGGTTAAAAATTTTACAATTGAGTTTGTTAAATCAACAAATTTATTTGTTGATAATTGATTTAATTAAATTTTAATTCTTGTATTCAAAACTCTTGTTTGATTAATTTCAAATGATTCCCATTAATTTATTGTGTTATTTTTAACAAGAAAACTGTTTTAAATTGAATTTTGTTGATTTTGTTTAACAAATTAATTTGTTAATTTTAACAAAACATTTGTTACAATGTTTTTATTTGTAATTTGTTTTGGAAAATAATGATTTACAAACCAAATCGTAATTTAAAAATTAAATTTGTTCATTTTTTTAATTCCTACATTTCTATTTTATTATTCATTAATTAATTTTAAAATTTGGATATATTTTTTAAAGAATTATTTATATTGGTTCTGAATCATCTTTTTATTATTAAAAGTTTACAAGCAGCGGACTAGCGGATCATCAACAGGAATTTAGAAGTTAAGCAACCACGAAAACATTTTAAAATAAGATGGGTGACCAAATTAACAATTTTCTGGTTAATATTAACCGAAAATTTGTTTTTTTTTTCTGTAAAAAAAAATTTAACAAAAAGTTTGTTAAATTAACAATTTTTATAGTTAACAATTCAACCTTACAAATAATTTGGTTAAATTTAACAAATAAGTTCGTAAACACTATTTTAACGAATTGTTTGTTAACATTTTCCATACAAGTTACAAACATTTTGTTACTTTTTTTCTATGAGTGCATGAATTTACTGTGACCTTTGTAAAATAATGTACATCATAGCTTTAATCTCAATAAATCAGCAAAAATGTAAATTTATCGAAGCTTAAAATTCCAAACAACCTCAATTCCAGTGTTAATAAAGAAAAAAATCGTGTCAAAAAATAATTTAAATTAATGAATCCGAACGAAATAATAATAATAATGTTAATAATTTATAGATACGGATCATTTTTTCTCCAAAACGTGTTCAAAAAAATGAGTTTCTCTCTGCGGTTATTTTTTTTCGAGCATGAAAAAAGAATTTTGTTCAAACAATTATCATGATAGTGAATAAATTATGCAACAATGTCTTATTAATTCTGTGTTATATACTTGCATGTACAGCAATAACGAACTACGACGACGACGACGCAAAGAAAAATCAATAAGACATTTTTGCATTTTTCATTCTTTTTTTTTATAATATTATTTATATAATTCGTTAAAAAAATAATGTTGAAAAATATTTATATACAAATGAGATAGAGAGAGAGAAGCTTAAGAAGATAAAGTAGGGAAAGAGAAAAATGTTACTTAAACTTTAAAGTTTTTTTTTTAAAAGTAATGAAAATCTCATTAAACAATTTTTAAATATAGAATTTTTTTCACTTTCAATTTTTAAATCCTTAAAAAATGTAAAAATAATTTTTTTTTGGTATTTCTTTCAACCAATATCTAAAGAGCATAGAGCATTAAATACTTTTGTAGATGTCATTTATAAAATTCTTTCAGACTTAAGCAGCAGATTAATTGAAAAAATTAGAGGTATCGATTCGCTTTCTTTTACAATAATTTTTTTGTGTTTCGCAGAGCTTTAAAAGAAGAAAGCTTAAAAAAGAGTTTTTAAAGCAATTTTTGAGCTTGTTTTTTTTTACATATTGAGTACCATCCATCATCTGTGTGTGCGTTTGTACTGTCATCCCATCATAATTTTTAATAGACTTTTAATGATAAAAATCAAGTACTAGGATTGTGATGCTCAGGCGGACTAGTAGACAATGCTAATGGATCTTGTATGGCATCACAGCTCGGCGACGATGGATTTGTTGTCGATGGACTTTTGAGTTGCTGTGTAGGCGAATTCTCATGATATGGACCAGTAACGACACTGTGAAAGAATCTTTTTATAGAATTAAATAGAAGACGAGATGAATGCTTAAAATTTATGTCTATTCTTACCATGGATGCATTGGGAATAATGTTGTCCAACTTGTTGTTGTCAATGTATTCGCTTTATTATGTTGATGTGATTTGCCTCTGTTTGATTCCGCTTTTGTTTTTGGCGAAAATGTACTGGAAATTATTTTATCCTCACTATTATGTGGGGGATGCTTGTCTTTTCTCGATCGTGACCTTTTGGCTGGCTTTGCTGGCATAACTGGTGGCAAATCTTCATCTTCGTCCATAAATTCTTGCTTCATATCATCTTCTTCTAACAGTTCTCTCAAATCAGGATCATTTTCAGGCGTTGTAATTCCTAATTTCTTTAATCTCATTTTCTCAGCCCATTCACATGTTCCGTGCTTCGGTCGATTGAGATTCCTATGCTGATAGAAAATCAATGAAATCCTATTTGGATTCAATCGATTTGGCTTCTTTAATGCAGTCGTTGAATGCATTTCTAATTTAGCACACTCAATGACGACACTGCCATGAGGTAGTGCAACTGCCACACCTCCCATTTGTTTGTCTTGAAAGCACTCGACATTATCATTGACTTCTGTTACTTCGCCAATTACTTCCGTTATTTTTTGTGGCGGTGGATTCATCGCTGTTGGTGGACCAAGTACTGATTGAGGTGGAAAATGAGCTGGAATTACGGGCGTTGCTGTCGGTCCCATTGGTGATGTTTGTGGATATAATCCCCAATTTGATTGAGCTGTTGGCTGACCATATCCCATATTATAGGAGGGATAATTTGATGAGTAATTACTATAACTATTGTATGCATACGGATCGTAGGGATATGCTGAATATCCAATATAATTATTTGGATGTTGAGGTACAGGCTGATGAGGTGTATAATTTCCATAACCTTGTGGATTATATTCAGGCGCCTTTGGCTTTACAAATGCCGTCTCTAATTGATGATATTGCTGACCTTTGCTATATTCATCTTTAATTAAACCATTCGTAAGACTATTATTGTTCGACTCGTATAATCCTTGACTCTGCTGTTGTATATTTGGACTAAATGCTGAACTACTATTTGTGCTACTATTACTGCTACCGGGCCTCGTTGTTGTATCTGGCGATATCTCCTCACCACGTAATTTATTATAGTCTTGTTGCCATTGATAATGATATTGTCGATTATCAATATATTGACCGGTTTGATAATCATAAGAATATGGTGAATCTAAAACAGTACTAGATATTTGATTCGATTGAAGCTGTGCATCAGTGAAATTATCAATCATTGATGCCATATCCAATAACGTACTTGTATTACTGCCATTTCCAGGTATTTGTGTTTGTTGCTGCGGCTGCTGCTGCTGTGGTTGTTGTTGTTGTTGTTGATTATTAGCAGCCTGCTGTGGATGAGTGGGAGTTGAAAATGCGCTCTGGCCTTGATTGTTCTGTGACGGTATTGTTGGCGTTTGTGGAGTCAATTGGGTTTGATTGACAGGTGTTTGTGAACGAGACGTGCTTGATTTTCGACTTCGTGATTTAGATTTTGAATCTTTTGATATTGTTGGCTGTGGAGGTGGGGTTTGAATGATTGGTTGTGGTACTGGAACGGGTGTAAGTGGCTGAGAAATCTGTGGTGTTTCACTACCCTCTGGGTCCTTTTCATTACCACGTTTTTTGCCATGACGTCGACATGGCTGTAATGGTGTCGAACGGACACGAACTTCTGTTGGAAATCTATTTACATTAATTATAATAAGAAATGAGATTAGTCAAATATTCTTAAAGCATACACCATCAGTAGCAAAAATAAGTATAACAATATAAAATGGATCGAAAATTTTACAGGACTCACTTCTCAAGTATTTGAACTGCTCCGGTTTCATGTTTCTTCTTTTGTCCTTCCTCACTATCAAACTCATCAGTACCATCCATTGTGTATAACGGAAGTACATGAAGCTGTTCATCCTCTGGTGCCATTCCATAAGGTCTTGGTTTTAATAATGTCGCTTGCACTGTACATCCATCTTGCATATTATGTAAATCACGATGTGTATGAGCACAAAAATCGACACAACACGTAACACCAGAAAATGGCTTGCCTGTCTTTAATCCTAATCGACAATCAGGTGCTTCCACTTCATATTGCACTTGATTATCATATGCTTTCGGTGCTATCGTCTTATATAATGGACTTAAGATGGTTGCTATAATATTCATACGTTCTTCAATCTCCGCTTCCTCACTCTTTACCGATAATCGAAATTTTCGTACTGTCTTTGAACGTGCGTATTTACAGCCATTATAATACATCGACCACGAACAACCAAATGAATATGAAGCACCACATGTTTCCGGATCAAGTCCTATTGACGAAATGGAATATTTTATGTTATTCGAGATGGATTTTTGTGGTTATAATTTGGAGGGTGTGCAACTGTTTTAGATTTTTTGTAGTTTTACACCCTTTGAATTTCATGTAGTTTCACACCCTCTTTAAAACTTAATGTAGTTTCACACCCTTCGAATTTTATGTAGTTTCACACCCTTTGAAATTCATGTAGTTTCACATCCCTTTGAAACATAATGTAGTTTTACACCCCTTTGAAACTTAATGTAGCTAAACACCCTTTTTATTTAAAAATTGCCAGTAGAAACCTTACCTTGGCAAGCACATGTTCTATTCTCGTTAGTAGCACAACGTCTCGTTGTTGGTAAGCCAAACTTATTTAACTGTAATTGCACAAATTTAAAAATTAATAAGCCTTAAAAAGCAACAATATTACTTCCAAAATTTACCTTATGAACCAAAAGCTTATACATGTTATCAGCTTCAATTAATGGCATAGCATCCCAAACCACAATGGATATCACGATAAATGCAGCCCTACATCTACACGAGAGAAAAAACAAAACAGACAAAAAAAATGCGTTAAGAAAATGAAGAAATGGAAACTTTTTTTGTGAATGTAAGAGACAAATGTCTGTACACAGCTTAAGCTTCTCATTAACGAGAATTAAAAAGTGACAGAATTTATTATTGTGGATAAATGAAAAAGGAAGCAAGAAAAAAAGGTAGGCAAAAAATAATTACCAGAAAAAGGATTTTTTTGTGTGTTAATAAAAATGCCAACATAAAAGAGCCTCAACCAAGCATATGAATAAAGCATAAATATTTAATAAGCGCGAAGAAATAAAATGTGATGTTGATGACAAAAATCATAAGTGATGCTCGTCTTGTAGTGTTGTGTATATATGTGTGTGTGTGTTGTGTCTTATTAAATCATGATTTAAGTCAATTAAATTAAGTAATAATAGACAACAGAAAAGACTAAGAATAGACAGAGAGAAAGATTTTTTTTTTTGATGACAGCCGACCATCAGTTGCTTACCGGTGGCCTTGGCGTCTCTTAACAATGAATAAAGCTTTTTCCTCTGGATCGACTCGTCGAATGACCCATTTAGCTGTGGGACATCCTTGAGTTGATTTTCCTTCCTTGCCAGTGTAGAGAACCTTTTCGATTCTCAACTGCTTGCCAGTCAATCCAGCACGTTGCTCAATTTCTTTACGAAGCTCAGCAACTGTTGATGCACAACCTGAGTAAATTAAAAGATAAGAAAAAGTCAGGATTAAAGTTCATGTCACATTAAAATCCGTTCTACATACCTAAATGTGTATAATAGCTTCCCGGTTCTGGTGGTTTCTTATCCGAAGAAAAGCAATCACATTCAGGTACTTCGGGCTTATTATTTCTCTCATTATACATATCCCTTACAGCTTGCTTCTTACTACGACTTGATGTGGAGGATGACGTTGATCTTTGTGTTGTTACAATCTTCACTTCAGACACTGGTGTTGTCTCTTCTTCCGTAACTTCCTCTTTTATGCTCTGTTGGTTTAAAATTGAAAACTTTCTATAAGTAACTTTCATTCTTTCTTTCTTTCTCAATCAGAGACAGTAGAACATAATAACACAAGAATAAGACGAAGAATTGTGGAAAGTCGTTGACCAACTTTCTTGTGTTCCGATTTTCTAAACAGAGTTGGTAATTGCAATTGATGGAATTAATAATTTTATCTACTATTTTTTGCATCTTTTTCGGATCTTCAAATTTATTTTTGCTTCATTTTTCGCATCTTTAATTTATACATTAATTTTGAATCTTTTGATATTAAAAAACCGTTAAAAATATTCGCATCTCTGCATCAAAAGATGCAAAAGGATTCGCGAGTTTTAGAAATACCAACTCTGCCTTTTAAAAGATAATAAAAGTAGAAAGAAAGATAAACTTACTTGTTCTTTGGTCGGTGTTGTGTTACAAGAGTTCTCAATAGGTACTTCATTAATTGGATTAATTGGTCGTGAAGATGAATAATGCTGTCCAATACCGACATTATCCTTATTAATACCAGATGATATTGCAGCTGCTGCTGCCATATTCTCACTCAAAAACGGATACGGATGTAGAGAATTAGATTGTTCGGTTTTAATGATGGGAGGTGTCGCCGATGGATGAATTGATTCACCATGCTTAGATGATGAGATAGATGGCGACGAGGAAATGGACGTTGGAGCTGATGATGAGTGTTTTGGTATTGGATATGTATGCAGTGGTATTTGTTGTTCAAAATTAGTCAAACTTGTCGAATGATGCGGGTGATGTCCATGTTGTTGATATGCAGCTTGTTGACTCATAAACGGTTGGTATGCATTTTGTGCATGCGGTTGTGGATAATTTTGTGACGGATGATGTGGATAATTTTGATATGGATAATTATATGCACTATATCCTTGAGATTGATGTTGTATATAATCTTGCTGGTATTGTGATTGCTGCTTTTGATGATCCTGATATTGACCTGGCTGTTGTGCATCACAAAAATCCGCATAGCGTATAAAATTCTGATAGTTTTTCTCATAACCATCGTACTTGATATTTGGCGTTGTCTCATCGCCAATTTCCTTCTTAATATTATTCACCATATTCTGATGCTGCTGATACTCATGTGCCGAATTATATGCATAACTGTGCTTTTCATGCTCATTATTATTCTCATGTGAGGATATTTTTTCGATTTTTGGCAACGTGGCTGAGAATTCCTCACTACTACTGCCGCCGCCTGATGGATATGTATGTTGATTGTTATCATTATTATTACCATTGTTATTACTCGAATAATTGTCAATGGCTTTGGGTTCTTTTGAGCTGCTCTCTTCTTGTATATCTCTACTACTATTATTGCTACTACTTCCTCCACCTCCACCCGGATCAATACCAATATTTTTTTCATTTAACTGCTGCTTATGCTCAAAAAAATCCTGCTGCTGTTGCTGTTGCTTACTACTATGCTCTTGCTCTTGCTTAATTATCGATGATTTCCATGAATCATTCATTTTGAAGCCACCATCATCTCCTGCGTCAGTAATCTTACTCTCAATACTATTATTATTATTGTTATTACTGCTTAATGGTAAATTATTATTATTGCTGCTGTTATTACTCAAATTATCACTACTGAGTTGAGCCTGTTGTTGCTGTTGTTGTGCTGATTCAGTAGATGATTGGAGATGCTGGTGGCTATACGATAAAAAATGACCGGTCGAGGATGTTGATGCTGTTGATTGTTGCTGCTGCTGCTGATCCTTGTCATTCTTATTCAATATCATCGTTTTTAACCGCGTATTCAAATTTATTCGATCAGATTGATTAAACATTTCGCCATGCTGACTTCCATTCCAGGCATTTTGATTCCAATCTTGTGAGCCATCTTGCATCTGTTGATGATGTGATGTAGGCGTTATCATGCCACTCGTTGGATAATGTTGATTATTATTTGGCGTTGTGGATCCACCATGATGATGACTTGATGGCGATTGTGCCTGTGATGTTGGACTCATATGAATGCCATTATTATTATTATTATTATTGAAATGACTTGGCGATTGCTGTTGATATAAATGATTTGATGATGAATTTGGCCGTGATGGTTGTTGACGACTAGGCGATTGTGTATTCGAGGACGCAGGTGGTTGCATCTGATTTGATGATGCAGTCGATGTGTTTGTTGTTGATTGATTATTTGCTGTTGTATTAATGGAATTTCCGCCATATTCTCCCAAGCCTGGGTATCCATTACAGTTGAGTGAGCGCGGCGGAACGCTGTTCACTCGTGGATAGCCAGGCATTTCGTTTCCCGATGACGTTGTCAATGACATTGTCATTTGCTTATTATTCAATTGATCTAAATGTGACGGTTGCTGATGTGCTGCATAATGTGAATGATGTTGTTGATGATTCAACAGCACTGTCGGACTTGCGATTTGACTATATGCTGTAACATTTGGCGCAAAACTAACACTCTGTAATGACACTTGATTTATTGGTGTGATTTGTTGTGCTTGAAACTCATAACGTTGAATGGCTGGTGAACTATAGGCTGTTGTTGCGGTACGACTGTACGGGCTGTTTGGATCGAACTGAAGACCGGTTGTCTGTACATAACCGTTTGGATATGCATAGCCCTATATTGTATATTGTGTGTGTTGGTTTATGTAAAATAGAAGAAAATAATAAATTGATTAAAAATACAGGTATTGGACATGATAAACTTCGTCTTCAAATACCTGAGGCTGAAAGTCGAGTGAGTTTAATGGCGCAATTGCAGTAGCAACAGACGCTGTTGTACCGCCATTCTGTGATGGTATTTGTTGAATAAATTGATTTTGCCACGTCTGTGATGGATCTGTTGTGGCTGTTGCGGCAGTTGCTGTTTGCCATGTTGGATAGAATGCCATTGGTGCCTAGAAAATACAAAATTTGAGATAGAGAATATAAATAAATTATGACAGGAACAAAATAAGTTTTAGTGAAAATATGGAAATTACAATTAAAGACAGTCAAAAGTCGTAAATTAAAAATAAATTGAATCCTGCAGCTTTTGTACTTTTCGATGAATAATTCCAGTCTCTTGACTTGACTCGACTTGAAACTTGTCTTGTCTTGTCTTTAGAGATAATAACACGAGAGGGATTTCTTAATTAAAATAAAAACTTTCTTTTCTCGTGCATGAAAATTGAAAATTTTTTTGTGCTTGATATTTTGAGTCTTGTTCTGATAAGAATGAAAATAAGGAACAGAGTTTTTTTTACTGTCAAAGTGATAAAAACTTAGTGAAAGATGAATAGATATAATATAGATGTAAAGCTTTATGAATGTTCCTCATACATTTTCTAATGCTTTACATGTTCAGGGGTGTAATTGGGTATATTTACGAGATGAGGGGGGTCTGGACAATTTTTCTGAAGGGGGTAACAACATGATGGATAAAATTGATTCAACTTTTCGATAAAAAATTTTATTTTTGATTTTTCATCGAATCTTTTCCATTATGTTGTTACCATCTCGATTTTTATACAAAATACTAGTTAAATTTACAGTATCTAATTTAAAGTATTCTCATGCAAAATTTAATCTCAAGCAACGTCCAAACCCCCTCACTCCATCCCTACCAATGATTCATCTCTCAGCCTCAGAAATGAACAGAAAAAAATGTAATAAAAATCTCAAAAAATTTATTTTTGTGAGTATGTTACAGAAAAATCTCATAACCATAAAAAATTATGGAAGGAAAAAAAAGGCAGCATAGTGAATGTGTGAGGAGATGGGAGTGAAGAATAAAGCCATATTAATAAGAATTGAAACATAAAAAAATGGGAAAAAATTGTCGAAGAGAAAAACAAGCGAAAATTTATTATTAATCATAAACATAATCACTTTTTTTTATTCTTGAAATTTTGCCAAAAAGTTCCCAGTTTTTTCATAAATTTGATTTTCTTTCAACTTTCTCGCAAAAAAAAATATTGTAAAATTTTCGCTATTCTTTGGCTGTTTCTGCTGCTGTTCTCTCCCTTCGCGGCATAATTTATTTTACTTTATTTGCATCACTCCCTAGTGTGAGCGAGCTCACTCGCGCGTCCTCTAGCGCAACATCTTTTTAACATGCATTAAATGAATAAATAATTTTGCAATATCCCAGGTTGATTAAAGTTTTAGTATGCATAAAAACACGGGTGGTGTCATTTTCGGCAATGTTGCCATATTTCTTTATGTTTTTATTTTCTTGTAGATGGAAAAACTAGCAAAAAGAGACCGCGTGCTGACTTTTTGATTGGATTTTCTGAAGCGCATTTTTTCGTTTTCTTTTTGGAGTGAGGCAATGTTTTTGGATACTTTTGATTAAATCATTTTTTATTTATAGACTGAATTCCAAAGGGGAATATTGAGCTCTGATTAATATTATTACTGAAGGTCTACGTCTACTAAAAACAAAATTGAAGGAAATGTCCTACCTTAACGTAATTGACCATCAGATAATTATTCTACAAATTTAAAAGAAATTAAGGTTAGGTGCATGAAATTAAAATAAAATTATATTTTTAATGGAACTAGGTTTTAAGAACTTAAAATTTTTTGAATTGTGGCAACAAAAATTTAAAATTTTTAAAACCAAAAAAGGGACATTCGTAAGTGATGTCTCTAAAAAATAAGCGTTTTTAAACTTTCAAGAATTAGTGGAGCTTTAAAAGTCTTAAATATTAGTTTGTAATTTTGAGCTTTTCAATCCATGACAGATTATTACTGATATATTATTGTTGTGTCATTATTTATATCCTTGGAACTTAATCCTATTAATTCTTTTCATTGTACCAAAATTTGGATTTCGATTCAAATCCAGCACGGTCGCACCAGCTTGGTGCCGGATTTCTGATAGATTAATCGACTTGTGCCATTCGGGTCAGTCATTCAATTTAACCCAACCCAAACTGAACCTCATATAGCCTGCCAATAACTTTGTAAATATTATGCTAAAAAAATAATAGAATAAAATAAAAATTCATTCTATAGAATCTAAAATATGTATATACTGCTTATGTATTCGTGTATATGTATTTATATCCACCTTTATATTCATTTTCTTCTCCTTCTTCTTCCTTTATTTCATATGGATGATGTGGAAGGAGGAATAAAAGAGCAGAGCGAGGTGAGGGAGTGAGAGACGATGGCACACACCAACTTTAATTGAATATTTTATGAAAAGCAATTTTTGCTACTGTATTTTTTTTTCACGTTATTAGAATTTTATGGAAATTGCAAAATAAGGAAAATTAATGAGCTCATGAGATTCTTTTCATGCGATAAATTTTCCATTTCTTTATTATTAATTTTTGCCTCAGACTTTAAGACATTCGCGAAATGAAATATTGAATGGAGATTATATCACGATAGTTTTTATTTTCATCACATAAATCGGGGCGATAAAAATGAGAGACTCCACAAAAAAAGGCAGCCAGAATGAATGAATGAATTGCACGAAAAGATATAAATCGAATTTTTTACGAGCAGCGGAGAATGTTTTTTTTCTCGCTCTGTTGTTTCATAAATAAGCACGTGGAAATGTGCAGCGAACATAAAAAAACATAAAAATAAATTTACAAATGTATATAATATGGAAAAGAAATGCTCGTTTATTATTTTCGTGGGAGCAATTTTCATATTCAATTCTCATATTCATCTCTCTCGGATGCTCTCTTTGATGTCAGTGTAAATTTGTGTTTGCTATTCTTTCAGATTTTTATAGCAGATTGAAAATATAGTTTTTTGAAGATATCAAATCAATAAGCAAAAGGCCAAGACGATGAAGAAAAAGCTTGAAAATTGTTAATTAAAAGATAAAAATCTTAATTAAAATCCGATTAATAATTCCCCATTCAGTTCATATACATAAATGTGTTTAATTTTAATTAAGTTTCAGATAACAAGTTTTCCTTCCTTTGTCTCCTCTGTCTCTATCTCTGACTCTTCCTTTCCATTCCTTATCACTTTTCTGTCACCTCCCCCATCAACCTCAATGTCTGCATGCACGACATATAGTTTCGTTCATGCGTTTGTCTCGGAGGTGCTTTTTATGGTTTTGTGATTGAAAAATTCATAATGCAACTTCCATTGAGGATTAACAAGAAATAAAAGTTATTTGCTCAATTTGAAAAATTTATTTAAATTTTATTTTAAATTGAACACGTGCTTATATCAGAAATTTCTCAGAGTTTGAAAATAAATGCATAAATTTTTCATCAACTTTGTGGTAGTTTGAGAATTTTCAAAACCATTTTTAAAAATGTTTTGGATATGACCAGGAAAAGTTTGAAATTTTATGTAACTGGGTTTTAATGTCATGTAGTTTGTTTTAAAACTTATGTAATTAATTGTTTAGAATCTTGTCATTCTTGTTTTATTATAATTAACAGTAACTAGAGGCTTAGCTCAGGAAAAGTCACATCTAAGCTATGATTAGGCAAATCAAGTAATTCTAAACTTTCTAGAATCTTTATGCTGATCTAAGTGGCTAGTTTCTATGGCTATTCAAATTATCCTGACCTAGAATCGAAGATTGATGCTTTCAATTCTAGATACTACTCTGGATAGTCCATTTGAGAAAAAGTTTCACATTTTTAGATGAAATACTTTACAACTCAACAATACAGCAAGTCCTGGACTATCAAATCTACATAATGTAAAGCAACTGAAGCCTAGCTTAAAACGTAGAATTTATACAAATCAGTTAATTGTGTCCAGGGATATCCGGTGTTCCCAACCTAGTCTTAGTAAATTTTTATTTAAATCCCTGAATTTCTTCGATTGAGATTCAATTTTAAGGGCTGAGTAGCTTAATACTCACCTCATATGACAACAATGTCAGTTAATAAACTCTTTATTGCAGCTTAAGCTTTACATAGGAAAATAGATAATAGTGAATGTAATCAAGCATGAAACCCATCCAAACCCCATTAACATCCAACTACGAGCCAATCCTCTAGTTTGTAAATTAATTTTTCCTCAAACTAATAAACTTTTATATTTGTGACGAGGATGGAGAAGATGATGAATCATGTACACAAACTGCCACCCAAATAAGATTGCAATCATATTCAAGATTGATGGTGACACGAAGATGCAAGAAAATTGCATTAAATATGCATAGAAAAATGGAAGAAGAGGAACTCTTATCAATGATCGGCATCGCTCAGAGCAATTATTAATCTCTTACTTCAATCGATATTGAGGCAAAGAAAAAAAAATTGTTTGCATTTAATTAATTTTTCTTTTCATCTTAAAGCATCGTTATTACTCGAAGAGGCTGCACATATCAGTGACTGGATATGAAGAACAAATTTACACAAAAAAATGCAAGAAAAAAATCCAATTTGTGTGAATTTTTGTGAGTAATGAAACTATACGACATACATACGTATATGTATAGAGTATGACTGGATGTTAGTTATGTTTTATGAATAACTCATTCCCTCGTCTTCCTCGACAAAGTATAAGTTTTTCGTCGCTCACCAGCACACCAGCATCAGAGCCAGAAGAGAGTGAGCAGAAGGAGTGAAGGCAAAACACACAAAAAAAGATCGAAAATGCGCAATTGATATGCGCATGAAATGCACGAGAAGTGAGAAAGAGAGAGGGAAAAAAGGAAAATTTATGCACGCCAACGAAGTTGATAAAGAAGAAGAAAAAAAAATTTAATTTAAACATTCAACAAAAGTGCAGGGTTTTCGGCACAAAAATTTATACATTCACTTCTATCCGCTCCGAAAGTTTCTTATTGTTTAGTTATCGATAAAATATAAAGTTTTGGTGCACATTAAATTTTTTTTATCTCATTCCTTAAAAGTTTTCTTCTTTTTATTTTCTTAAAGCTTCATTCATTCATTAAAAAATACGACAATTTACTTTAAATATAAATTCTCTCGTGCTTATTCGGAAGTTTTTCCTTCTTTTTTTTCTTTTTATCAACTTTTCTTATTGCTGTTGCTTTCTTTTTGGATGTGAAAAAAAATAAATTTTATATAAATTTTCCTCCACGACATGGGGAAGTGCAAGGAACAAAGAAGTTTTCGAACATTTTAGGTTGAATTGGGACGCATTTCTGTTGCTGGATTATTTGGGGAAGTAATCAATATGCTTAGCTTGTGCATACATTCAGAGCAGAGATTACATTAGCACTTGACTAGGAGCTTCTAATACATTAGCACTTGACCAACCAACTCCATTCCTGTGAATACACTAGCTCATACAAAAATGTTGCAGGTCTTTATCTTTTAGACATAAAGTTCAACTTTTCAATGAAAATTGCAACAAGATCAGATTAAGGATCTCATTAAGCATCAGCTTTAAGGATCGCTCTTAAATCAAAGCCGTTATTGAAGGTATTTTTTAATATCTCAAAACATCCTCAAAACAGCATCAGCCCATCATATGCACACGACAAAACACCCCAAAACCCAAAGTGCAACCGAAATGCAGCACTTCCTCCCCAAATTCATGCACTAAAAACTTCAGTTTATTTTATTTTATTTTCTCCTTCATTTTCTTCCTTTTTTTCGTAACTTATGTAAAGTACATAGCAAAAAAAAGTGCACATAAGGTATGTACACAAGAGGAAAATAAGAAAGCATACATGCATCAACATACATGTTGTAAGTTTTCATTATACATACAGCACAAGCAGAAGAAAAATTGGATGATTTTTTAATGAAAAAAGAAGAAAAAAAAAATTCAACTCAAGTTTTCTTGAAAGTTAAAAAAAATTCAATTTTGTGCTTTTGAAAAAAAAAATAAGAAAAATTTCCTCATCTTCCATCCAAGCATATACACACAACATAACAAAAAAAAAAGGAAAGAAAATGAATTTTTAGGGGGCAGAGAGGGGAAAATTAATTTAAATTTGAAAAAGTGGAATGAAAAACTTTAAAGCTCTAAAGCTTTAAAAAGCTTTATAGTGAATGAAGGCAAAACAACATGAAAGAATGAGGAAAAAATAATAAAATAAAAAAAAATATTAGAGAAGGGAAAAAAACGAGCGGAAAATTAGATTTTTATGTTTTTACGCTTTACAGCATTTTTCCTTTCAAATTAATGATCCATCACCATCAATGTTGTAAGAGGAACAAGAAAGGAAGAAAATACTGAACTGAGAGCAATCGAGAATATATGAAAGAATTAATTCGATTTGTGCCCTCCACCCCATTAGACTTTTTTTTCTGCTTTCATGTATAAGACAGAGAAAATAATGTTTTTTAATGTAACTAATATGTTACAGCGTTTTACAAACTTCCGGCAATTTTTTAAGTTTTTTTCCTGGTGTTTCGCAAGTATTTATTAATGGTTGAATATTGGATTTGGGTTTTGTGGTGCTGCATATGTTGATTTCGATAGTTTTTCGATGATCAACTGGATGTTGAGTCTTGGTTTGAAAGATTTTATTGAAGCTGGACATTAGGGATGTAAGTGAACTATGTGTGTCAATTTAGATAGTATTGAAGATGACCCAATAGATTTTGAGCCTGACTATAATACTTTTTGCTCTTAAGAAGCTACATATGTCACTTTAAGTAGTTCTGCTTAAATAGATGATTCATTATGATTATGTCCGCTATGACCCCTAAGACCCCCCATTAAAAGAACTTTATAAGTATTTTTTAAACAAATCTCAAAAATTTGACCAACTTTCAATCTTAATTAACCTCAAAAATTCCACAAAATCCTCAATAAGGAAATCAGATCATGGCAATCAGCCAATGATGACCTTAACAATCATTCAGATAGTTTTCATTTCTAGTAAAGCTGACTCAACTGTTTCAATACTTCAAGGAACTTTTTCCTTGCCATTTACGTGTGTAGACTTAACATATACACATATACAAGAAAAGAAATAATATTGATAGCTCAGTGACTTGCACAAAAAAAATTCAATTATTTAAATTTATGTTTTAGAGACTTCACATTTGCGCAATTTCAATTTATTTTCATGCATTTTTCATTCTTTTTCTTAGAGCAAGTAATCTGAACATGTTCAATTTTTTTTTTTGTCTATCTTGTCTAAAAATACTTTATGCTGCTACTACTACTGTTGCTGACTGAATTCAGTGTACAAACAGAAGAAGATGAAAAAAAAAATCTATTTCTGAAAGTGAATAACAATAGAAGCACTTACCATTGGTTGCTGTGGTTGTTCCTTCATGGTTTGAGCAGTTGATGACGGAATTTGTTGAATATTTGCTTGATGTTGCTGATGATGTGGTTGTTGTGCGGTTATTTGTGTCGCTGCAACGCCAATCAAATTTGTTTGGTGCTGATTTGTCGGTGTATGTTGACTGGCACTTGCTTGATTAGGTGAGGGTTGTGGTACAGCTGCCGGTGCTGGACTTGACGATGCTTGTTGTTGATTTTTTACAGAATTACGCGGTGATACAACACCGCCTAAATTCAATGCCTTACGACCTCGACCACTTGTCTGTAATGAGTCAGAAAAATTGTGAAGAAAAAAAATGATTAAAAAAAATGTTGAAAAATGGTAAAATTACATGAAATTAAAATTAATTGATACTGCCAAAGTAATTAAAAAGAATGTGTATGAAATATTTTATACTGTAAAAAATGAGAATTAATGTCGCCTAATGCATAATTATAGTCAATGCGAGCGAATGTACAAGGAGAGAGGAGACAGAGCAGAAGGAGAGCAGCAAAAATATTGCCAAGCCATGTTGGACAGGTAGAAAGCAAAGTAGCAGCCTGATAATTAATCATAATCACTGTAGGTAGAATAGGAAGGAGATACACATATATATAAAATACAGTCAGGGTCGAAAAATCCTCAACTAATATGTAATTAATCATCTTT
Organism: Chironomus riparius; assembly: GCA_917627325.4. Lineage (NCBI taxonomy): Eukaryota > Metazoa > Arthropoda > Insecta > Diptera > Chironomidae > Chironomus > Chironomus riparius. The sequence continues at coordinate 46,794,144 of OU895877.1, forward strand.
TTTCAACCATAAATTTATTCAGTTTTTTTTAATGAAAAAAAAAATCGTCCATAAGAGAATGGGAAATTTTCTTGCTTGTCGTCGCCATCGTCAAACATGTTTTTGCGCTTCTATTTATATTTTTTTTTTCGTGTATGTAAATATCAACTTTTTATTTTTCTACATACTGAGTACTAAGAAAGTACACAAAGGGTGTGCCAATGGATGGATTGTCAACTGAATGTTGGAAGTTGGGCTTAATCTTACTGTTTTCAGTTTCTCCTATCAAGGAGACTGTGTTGAAAGACGAGAGAAGAAAAGACACTGGGATCTAGATTTATGGATGTTTTGAAATAGAATGGATTCAGAGATGTCAAACCACATGTAGGGGAATCTGTCTGCTACAGCAAGGTTCCTTTAGCTGAGATGCTGAGAAAAAGCTGTTTAATCAGAACTCTTTCATAAAAACGTCGGTTCAAATCCTACTAATGGCCATGCTCTCAATCATTCAATAGGATGGATTGGTGTTGCAGTCCTCACGTCATTGCAAAGCCCTAGCATTTTTATAATATTCATAGACCATGTGAATCCTAACCCTTTGAATTCCCAACAATAAGCAGCCACCAGAAAAAATCATAAAGTTGAAAATGAGATGAAATTAAATTTCAAAATCAGAAAACTTTTCATTGTTAAGATTTTCACAATTTGCTTCCTCTCACAAAACTTATGTTCATGATATGTATTGTATTATATTCCCATAATTCTTCTCGCACTTCCAACCTTTCTTAAAGCTCTCAATACATGTACACGCCAGAAAAGGTGAAAGAAGCGGAAGAAAAAAAATATAAAAATCATTTTTCTCCGTAAACATGGAACAGAAATCTAATTGCTCCATTTTAAGTTACCGGGCGAGGATGTTATGGACATTATAGAGGGTGTCAAAGGTGAGAACAACAAAAAGTGCTAGTTAAAGAAGGAGGAAGGAAGAAAAAAATATATAAAAAATAAAAGAAGTAGAAAATGAAAATTTATGGTTGGACATAAATTATAATTTATGTGTGTATGTGTTCTCATTTTTATTATTTTAGAGCGCAAAATTTATTATGCTGTGTAGATGTGTTGTGTAGCTCACATTTGTAACCTTGCATGCTTCTTTTTCACTATTTCCAATCCAGTTTTTTTCCTTAGTTTTTCAATTTTCTTTTTCTTCGACTTAATCAAATTGAATTTTCCTGACATTTAGATTTAAAATTATGTTCAAGTTTAAGTAAATAAAGTTCAGATTTCTTTTAAGTCATGTTCCGAACAGCAATGCCATTGCATTCGAGCTGAAACTCACGTAAACTTTCTTATGTAATGTATTTATACTTTCTCGAGTAATGTCTTTAAGATATTTGTGTATCGTGAAATAGAAATTTAATGGTTCTGTGGAAATAAATTTATGGCTTTACTTTCTGATACTTTTTTGGTGATAAGGAATTGGATTCTTGGGGTTCAAGGAGTACGAAAGTATTTAAAATTGGCTGAAAGTTTGTGTTTTTTGAAAAGGTTAACATTAAGAATCTGAGTATTTGAGAGTTTGATCAGGTTTGATGGTCTTGACTAACCTGAAAATGTTCTGATCACAATTCTAACTCAGAAGCTTCATTTTTGATTAAGTTTCTAATCATAAGTTGCGATTTTCACTCAAATCCAGGTTTTCATTAAAAAACTATGTCTTCAGAAGGTTTGGATCCAGTTATTTCACAATCTAGGACACACATTACTCTAAACCACTTATGTAGCATAAATTCTGTGTGCTACTATAGTCTAGTGTGGCAATAAACTAGCATGTCGCATAGCAAACATATGCTTGAGTAACATAGAAATAAAGCCTTAAAATCAATATAAATCCATCATCAACATCCACAATCCCTGAACACCAAGAATATATCGATTAAAATATTTATCAAGAGCCAAACCCCGTTCCAATTCCTTTTCGTCTCGACGAACACCTCCAATTTAAAAAATAGCTATTTGTCAATACATATCCAATAATAATTATGGCTCTCAACCTGACAATTTGAAATTTAATAAGCAACCAACAATATTTTTTATATAAATCCTTTTACATAGCAATTTGGAAAGGAACATAAACATCGAACGTAATGATTATCCTACGTGATAATTAACGAACGGAATGTAAACGATTCCTTTTAGTCATAAAAATTCTAAAATATGAGGATCATAAAAATTTAATTTTCAGATTCTCGAATAAGAAGACAATTTAAAGGAATGAATCAAAAACATAAGAATAAGAATGATTGAGGAAAGTAAAGGATATTAAGATATTTATAATTTGAATAATGGCTTCATGGTTTTCATAAACGAAATTAATGCTGTGCAATTTCTTTGATTAATTTTCTTAGAATCTCCCATTTTGTTCATGCTTGCTGTTGCTTAAAAATGCCTTTATGGAGATTTTTTTTTCGGCATTAAAGGAAAAATATTGCTCAACATACATAACTCACACAGCACAGCTCCCAAAAAAAATATGAGAAGGAATAAAGAAAAATTTATGCAATTAATGCAAATTGCAAAAATAACAGCGACGCTCAAGGCACTCAAAAATTTCAATTACACTCTCGGGGTGTTTTGCAATAAATCACGGAGATGAAGGAACGAGAATGAGGAAAATTGGAGAGAAAGGAGCAGAAAAAAAACTAAAATTTCCATAATTTCCTTTTTACAACCCACACAGGGCTGGAGCTGCTTGCTTGATGATGATGATGATGATGGTGATGTGTATGAATGTACATGCTGACTCAAAAAAAAATATATTAAGAGGAGTCAAAGTAGAGAGTTGAAAAATTCCAGCTCAACTCCTCCCATGAGCCGTCATAAAAGTTCTTAATTGCATGAAAAGCCATCAACGCCATAAAATTTATCGCCGATGCAGAGAAATGTTAAAATTTATAAATAAACGTACACATAAACTACTACAACAAGCTATCATTATTATTCCTATTATTATTGTTTAATTTGAGTATGAATAATATCACTGATGCTGATACCACACTGCTGGTGTTTAGTGCCATTATTATTCAAATATTTTTGAACATGTTGTTTAAGGCTCTTTATGTGCAAATTAAGACTATATTTCTGGACCTAAAGTTTCTTTCAAGAAGCTGCAGTACCATGATGTGATGAGATTGCGACAGACACTATGACTTGATAGGAATGAGGAGTAATGGAAGGGAAAATGTTTTGGAAATTTATGCAAATTGAATTTTCACCAGCAAAATATAATTTTAGCAATATAAATTGAAAATGGCAACACGTATGCAGGGATGAAGTTTTGAGAAAATAATGCGATTGTCATTGAAAAGGAGTAGAGGATGATGTTGATGATGGAAAAAAAAGGTTATTTAGTGCTTTCTATTGTTTATGACAATGTTATTATTGTTTAATTACAATACGCTTATTGATGAATTTTCATTATTATTAAAATATTGTCTATCCACTTTGTTTATTTTATGCTGTATGCGTGGCATCTAAATTTATGTACTTTCGGGTTAGCGGTAAAGTATTTTAATGAAAAATTCAGGCACTAAATTATATTATTTCTCTCCCAAATAGCAATGTACGAAAAAAATGCGCTTCCTCTTGGGAGAATTCCCTTTTATATATGAACACATGTATATACATGAAATGAACAACAAGAAGTGCAAAAAAAAAAATAAGAAACATAAAACATAGTGAAGGAAAATAAAGTCTGGGAAAAGCATAAAAATAAATTGCCACCATCAACTCTCTTGTGAGCTGGGAAAAGGTATTGGGAGGTGGTAGAATTTTTTGTCGAGTTGCTGTAGCTTTGGTGTGGGGTGAAGAAAATAAAAGAAAAAAAAGAATCTATCGACGAAGGGGGAAAGAGAATGGAAATAGAAATAGATATGAAAGAAGCAGGCGGCGTAAGAAAGGAAGGCGAAAAAAGTGGCAATAGTGGAATTTCTGTTACAGGCATGAGAAGATATCTAATAGCATACATACATAAAAAATGGGAGCGAAATGAAATATTGTGTTGTGATAGTCTGAAGTGAAGTCATATGGGAATTCCACAATATTTCTTTTATTTCATTTCCATTCCATTCCGCCGACATTCACTTGAGGTTATCGCCTTTATGCAGGTTCACTCTCTCTCACTCATTGCTTATCAACTTTATAATTTTTATTAAGAAAAAAAAGTGCACTTTGAGGCCAGTCTTATGGAAATAAAACTTTCTAATCTAGACAAGGTTGTAAATTTTAACGTGGCATACATAAATGCAGATTGGGAAGGAGAAGGAAGAAAGCTTTGAAACTATAAATTTTCACGATAATCGTAGCATGTGCATATACATAGACATGAACATATATACTGAAAATATTGATTCACATTAAATTTCACATACACGATAGATAATAAGCTTCTTTTGCTTCCTTTATTTCCACGTATGAATTTATCCAACACTAAGCTCCTGTGAGCATTCTAAAGGAACGAAAAAAAAGTATATTTTTTCTTATCTGATAGATTTATTTCGTCCATCGAGAGTCATAAAGTTTAAGACTCACACGAATTTTAATCTCTTTGACTCATACATTGTCTGCCTTGACGCTCTTTTCTCCCCTTAAAGTTTTCAGCATGAAAATATATTTTTTATGGTATTATAAAAAATTTATTAATACTCTTCTTTTTGTGTGTGCCAAAAAACATCCATAAATTAGAATTTCTTTCTTAATTAAGTTATGCAAATTTCCTTGCCTTTAATTTTTTGTGAATGGATTTCTCATTAAATATTCTAGATTTAACGGATTTTCTGAGAAATTTGTAGAATTTTTTGGGTGGGATCTACGGGGTCGTTCACTTGTGACGTAGTCGGTTATTTAAATAGAAATCTGGCACTAAGCTAGTAAAGCTCGGTTTGAGTCTTTTCGAAAACAGGATTTTTATACCTTGCCTCGACCTAACCTGAATTTATTGAAATGTCATAAATCCAGTCAGACTTAAAATTATTTACGTCATAAGTGAATGACCCCGAATCAATAAAATTATCTCACTGGGGGTCTGACTATAAATTCCAACAAGAAGAAATGATCCAGTTTTGAGCTATAAAACAGTAGACACAAAGTCGTTATGAAAGGCATTTAGTATGCAAATTATCAAGTTTTTAATTGACCTGCGAAATCCTGAATGTGTTGCGTGATAAAAAGTTTCAAAAAAAAAATCAAGCATTCCATAAATTTCCTCATACATAAAGTCACTCAATTCCCAAGTGGACATCAAGATTCAAGAGAAATAAAATTCTCAAGCGATGAGAAAAAAAAGAATCAATTTTCACAAGAAACCTTAAATAATTCATAATGTTCAAGTCACTGTCGCAACAACAAGAAATTGTTGTTTTCATGAAAGACACAATAAAAACATTTCAGCATAACATCAATATGTGAATTCATAAAAATCATATGTTTTTTTTTGCCGGATTGAAATTGCACAATAAAACATTCCGTTCATTCCAATCGATACAGATGCTCTTACAATAATACACCACATAAGTAAAGTATATATACATATGATGATGTGTAAGATGTATAAAAGGAATAATAAAAAAAGAACCAGCATTCCTTTGTATGAATCAATCACGTTCTTGGCAGCCGTTGAAGAGTAAAAATATTTTTTTTCTTCCTTTCCTCAACTTCCATTCAATGAAAATAAGAAGAAATGAGACTACGGAAATAAGGAATGAAAACAAGTTGATGTTCGAATTGTAATTGAACGATAACACAGATTCATATTGGAAGAGAAAGAAATGTAAAAAATGCACTTTTTTTCAGTCTGCAAAGAGCTTACAGGGATTTTTTTTACAGTTGCTCGAGACACAATTTTCGCATTCATCGATCTCACAACTCAATCTCGTCGGTAAACAATTGCTCTTGCTTGCTTTTTTCTTCTTTAGGGTCATTCACGGTTTGGGGATCAACATTCAGGAGGTATGGAATACTATATAAAATATTACTGGACGAGCAGAGGCAGCAGTTGGTTCATAAGATACAATTTTAAAGTATCCATCACTAATGAACGACCCCCTTAACTCCCAATTTAAAAAAATGCTTTTATAAGTGATGCAAATGCTTTCAAAAAGATTTAGTTTCATAAAGAATAGATAGAGACGGTAGAGTGAGTGAAAAAGAGAGATATTAAAAAAAATCGCAACGACCCTGAACCACGTTTGTTCTTCCCAACACACAAAAAAAAGCAGCACAAAATTGTGAAGCGAAACAAAGAAGAAGTTTATATAAAAGAAGGAACAACCATTATTGTTGTTGTATCTGAATCTTTAAGAGTCTCAGTTCATTTTTTTTTCTTTCTTGTGGCTGTTGTCTGCCGCGCGCTTTTTTGCTGCTCGAAAAAAGACTTGATAAACCAGTTTTCTGTTTTGTTACTCATTATTTGTGCTATTGTTATTTTATTATTGTGGATATATCTCTTTCTTGCTGGTCTCAATGTATTTATTTATTTTTTTTTTTCTTCCTTCTTTAAAATAATTTCTGCACAATTGCTCTTGGTTGCTCCATCTCACTTCCACTTATCAATACAGCTACAGTGAACGAATGAAAAACATTCTCAATTGTGCAATTACATTTGCCTTATCATCATCATTAATGTGAGATTAAAATAACATCAACAATCAATTAGCGTTGATTTGCATAAATGAATGAAAATAAATTTCTTTTTCACTCCCCTCGTTATGGCTTTCCATCTTACTAGCTGTGCTTATTTATACTGGAAGTTCTTTTTCGTCAACTTTGATGGGTCAGTTGAGAATTGAACTCACGACTTTAGTGAAAAAGGGTTGCAATTATCAGGTCCACTTGACCACTTAAATCTGGCAGTGACAGATTCCCCGATTCGATCCCTTAGATTCAGTTGAATTCCTTCTACAGTCGGATATCGATTAGATAAATTCATAACGGGAATTTTGGATGTTTTACATAAATTTTCAGTTGGATAAAAACTGGAATTTTTTTCTATAAATTATGTGGGATCTTTACGTCTCTTGCGATTTTAAGAATTATATCCACAACAGCTGTGTTTGATATGAAAAAATTCAGATCCATTAAGGAATTGTTGTTGCTACATTTAAATTTAATGGTATTTTTGTGGGTAATTTAGGGAGAATGTAGCTTAAAGATTAAATGTTTTTTAGAAATTTGCTTTTTTGAAAATTTATTGATTTTTTGGAATGTTTTGGGATGAAGTTTGGAGATGTAGAGTTAGGTATTCTATCCATTCTATCAACAATTCTAAAATTGTACTTAAAGTTCGCTTATAATTTTAAATATCCAATATTACTCTAAAATGTTAAGCTGGATTTGATCTTTTTCGATTGTTTCACATACTATTCATGATCTTGGGACAGAAAAATCGACAAAAGCTTCTCTAGGTGACATAAAAGCTAAGCTAAAGCAACCTTGGTTAGCGACCCATGTTACCATAACTGTCATGATTGTACAACATTGACGTTACTCCCCTAAAGAACTTAATATCTATATGGATTAACAATGGAGTTACTTCAAACTTTTAGTTCAGTATGGCAACCAAATGACTATCAAATAAAATCAACATAGTCATGAATATAAGCACAATGGGTCTTTGATTTCAACAGAATTCAAATCAAAGATCCTGTGGAGAAAACTTAAGTAAGGACAATTGTGACTATTAGGGGATGCAGTTAAAAATCAATAAAAATTAAAACATCTCAGAGCAACTGACTCTTAAACTGCTCAATCAATTGACTGTTCTCTAACCTGATTGGTTGACTGCATATCAGCCAGATTATATTACAATCAGTCTTCGTTAACTTAAAACATTCTCAGAAAAAATTGGCAACATCTCCAAAAAAAAAAAATTAATCCTCAAACTTCTTTCCAATAGAACCACCACAATTCACCCAACTATGCATCAATAATTCCAGCGAGTAGCTTCAACCATGAATATTGAAAATTATAAGTATGAAATAATTTGCAAGTCTCATAAAACCTTTTTTTTATTTTCTCCTTCACAGCTGCTTAGATATAAGATACGAAGCAATATTAAGCAAGAAGCTATTGTGTCTAGTTTAATATTATGCCATAAGCATATTTTAATAACCATAATGCACTTTCATTACACACGAAAAATGATTAAAATTGATAATAATAATGGGAAATGCATGGAGAATCAGAGGAAGAGAGAAAATGCCATAAAAAAGAGAAGAGAATTTATTATGATCACGATTTAATTAAAATCCCATTTAATTAAAATGTCTGGACATTCTTTAAACTTTATTTTATGTTCTTTTCCTTCTCTCGTGTTCTTTGTTTTCTTCATTACTTAAATAACTTTTATACATCAACATAAAGAATCGAACGTGGTTCTTAAAAAAAAATGATTTTTTTTTGTGTGGCATGAAAAAAAAAATAAATGAAATTTTTGCACAGCACAAGAAAGCAAAAAAAGGAGGTGGAGATGAGATAAATTAAAGGAGAATATGAGAATAAGAGAGATAAAGAATTCCGTTGTTGTTGCTTGGTTGAATTAAAGGAGAGGGATTTAAAGGTGAAAACGTGGGAAACGCTTTTATGCATAATAAGTTTGCGTTCGTTTCTTTATTTTTGGGCACCAAACAATGAAAATTTCACTTGGGCACGGAGAGTGTATTACAAATTTTCATGTACAGAGATTGTACAACAATTTTTTTTATGATAATTATATTCAATTGTTTTTAATTGCGATTTTTTTGATGCACACGAAATAAAAAATTGTACAGCATCAGCACGTTGAGAATGATAATTTTTAGCTCCATGTGGATTTTTTTTCGTAAGTTTCTTTGTTATGAATTTTTGCTTATCAGCATCAAATTTTTGGTTTAATTGAAACTTTTTGTAATATTTTTAAAACTTTTTTGTTCATTTGATTTTTTTTTTGGTCAGCAATTTACATTTTTTAGAGTTTCTTTGGAGGATTTTTTCCTACCTCAATATAATTTTTTTGCAACTCAAAATTGAAATTTTTGAAAACTTTAGTTTTGACTTTTAATTTTAATTTTATTTGAATTTTCATCAATTTCAAAATTTTAAAGATTCAAAAAAAATAAATAAAAATCTAAATCATTTTTTGAAGATTTTAAAAATTCAAAAACTTTGAGTCAGTAAATTCTTAAAAAGCATGTGGATGAATGTTTAATTTTTTGAAAATTTAAAATTTGAATTATTGAAATCTTAATTTTTTCAATAATTCAAAAATAAATTTGACTCTTAAATTTTTTTTTAACTTTCAAACTAGATTTTTGATCATAATAAAGCTTTTAATAATTTCTCAATTTTGTCCATAATTTTCTCAAAAACCTCCTTAGTTCCAGTATTAAAATCCATTCCTAGTACCAAGCATGCACCAAAAAATATCTTTTATCATAAAACTGCAGCATAAAAGAGGAACATATAAAGAAGAAGACAAGAAGGGAGGACGGCAAGATCATACTCAAACAACAGTTTATGGTTCTCTCATTCTGTCTTCATTCTACTCGTTTTTTTAATTTAAATTAATGATTTATTGCCTTGGCAGTTAATTTCTTATATATAGATGGATATACAAGTATAAATATTTTTTTCAGCCGCAATTTAACAAAATTGAAGGAATTTCTTAATTACTTTTTTCTTGTCTCTCTCTTTTTCACTCACTTCTGGCTGTCGAATATCTAACAAAATTTAATTCTTCAAGTTTTTGTTGTTTTTCTTGAAACTAAAGTTCAGGCATTATTTAATTAAAGAACTACACTTGGATGGAATTTTATTGAGAATCGATATTTTTTAAGGGATTGGTTTTGTGGAATTTAAGATTGGGTTGGGATTTATGAATTTACTGAATGGAATTTTTTTGAATCAAATTTTTGTGGAATTTCAAGAAAATTAATTTTTTGGGGTGACTCAAATTTGAAATCTTAACAAAAAATCGATGGAAAAGTCATTCAAGAATCCACAGCAACAGCAGCACCAGCTAGATTGTCTTGTAGAATATTAAAAAGTAATTAATTAAAATTAAAGAATGAATGTGAGGTTCCTCTCTCAACGAATGAAGCTCAACTTGAAGTGTAAAAAATTACAATTTAATTGTATATTGTCAATCATTATCAAAGCATGAGAAATGATAAAATTTACCTTGACAAAAGATAATCTTCAAAACTATGGGGAAACTGTTCCTTTTCCTTTTGTGTTTTTCACGCGGATTTTTCTTTTTTCTATTTTTGTTTTCAAAACAAAGCTTTTTTTTTCTTTCTCGCCAAGCACAAAACTTTTTATTTTTATTATTGTATGTTTTTATATATTTTTTTTTATTCGTGAATGAGTAAAAACCACAATCAAAACAAATAAAAATATTTATTTCCTCGCCGTATGTATGTATGTACTCTACTGCTGTGACTGTTTATCTGATTCACATTTTCATTTCATTTACTCGCCTCAGAATGAAAATAACACAAAAATATATATTTTTTTTTGTATTGTGTATATCATTCAACTGAGAATTGTGTAAAGCACGGAAAGCTTCTCACGCGGCACAATTAAAGGATTTGTCTTCACTTGATCCTTGTTCAAAACTCGATGACTCCTTCTTTCTAGCTACTTGGATAATTTTTCAATTAATTTTTCACATCAATGCCTTGGCAAATTGATTTTCTCATCCACAAGTGACTTGCACACACTAAAAAATGATTTTCATCACACAATACTTTATTATGGTAGAACGGAACTGAGGATTTTTTTTAAATTTTTTTTTTTTGACTCAAAAAACTGAAAAACTTTGTGTGTATTTCCTGATAAGATTTATCCCGCTTATCGAAATTTTGCGCGACCGAATCGTTCAAACTTTCTTACAAGACTGAAGCGGCTATAAGAATGGAAAGGAAAAATATTATTTTACAGACCGAATGTCGGGATTTTTTTTCTTCTCTCTCTTATGTGCTGTGTGGCGCTTTTCGTAGTATTGGAGAACGGCAACGACGTTCACAAAAAAAAAGAATAATTCTTCTCCGAAAAAGTACATTCAGCAGCAGCACCTCTTTCCTTTCCTTTCCATGCATCGTCTACAGACGATGATAACTTTTTGTATTGTTGTTGTTATTGTTGTTTCGCTCCGACACTCTCCAACACATGCTCATCGTCGCGCTATTTTCTGTACTCAGGCAACAACAGCAAAAAAAAATATACTTTTCCGTATGCACGACTCTCGAGGATGACGCTTTTCCCATTATATTTTAAATATGTATATATATAGAAAATTTTGTGTATACAGAAAATTTATTTTCATTTTTATCGAGTAACAAAAATAACAGAGAGGAAGAGAGGATTAAATTTGGTCGAGAGAGAATGAGTAACGAAGCAGCGTGTGAGAGCAGAAAGAGAGTTTGGCGGTAATAACAATAGGCTCACTTGCATCATGTACATAAGTCTACATAAGTCGTGTGGAGAATAAGGGAAGGAATTTTTTTTACGTTCATTAAAGGGAAAGTTTTTCCATCCTGACAATATGTGAGTGTGTATGTGTGTGTGTATTCGTGAGACGACCGACGAGAAGGCAAGCAAGCTAGCAAGCAAGCACCACAAGAAAGAAAAAAAAACTATACATCGACATCAGCATGATGAAGAGAAAAACTTACAAATTTCCATTGCGTGTGCATGTATATGTAAAAATATATTCTTATGTGTGTATGAGTGAGTGAGTGAAGAAAAACCAACAACGGAAAATTTTCGTCGAGGAAAATTTTCTATTTATTTTTAATTTCCATTATTTGCATCTCATCTCGTCATGTATGTGTACACACATTTTCAAGAGAAAATTGGGAAAATGAGAAAAAATTGAGTTTGGGATGATGCTTGGTGGGGTGACAGATCACAGCAGTGGGGTGAATTGTGGTATGCGGATTTTGTCTCATCTGCTCTGGTCTCTTTTTTGCTATGTCTACCTACTCAACCCATAGTCCATTAGATCTCTTACCTTAGCTTTCTTTCCCTCCCGCATTGTTGGTGGTAAATTTTTCATCACCTAAAAAAAGTGGAGATTAGAATGAGAAAGGAATAGATGAGTAAGTGAATAAGAGAGATGTAAAAAAAATAAAAATAGAAGAAAAAAAATTGAAAATATTGAGAAAAGGCAGCTGAGCGTGAGACACTTCATTTTACCACACACACTACCATTCCACCCCACCCATGAAGCTGCTCCTCTTATTATTGTTGTTGTATCGCCATACACAAAAAATAAAATAAAATTGTAAGAAGAAGAAAGAAATGAGATTTTTCTCATGGGGCACCCTTCATCATATCGGGATGGTAGTACAACATCATGAGATTGCTGTATATAAAAAATGTGTGTATACATACATGTAATTTGAACACAAAAAAATTCCTTCACTCTTCTTCGCCCATGAACTTTTACATTTTATTATGTTGCTGCTCTTTTTTCATCAATAATACAACCAATGTGATTTTCGTGCGTTTCAATATTTAAACTGCATCATGTCTCGAAGTTTACTTTTCATCATCATCATCATCTGCTTGCTTCTTACTGGTTCTTGTTTGTACAAGCAAAACAGAAATTTCTTCACGTTTTTCTCATTTTCCACCTTTTTTTTTGTGCCATAGTTTCAATTTTTCCACTTGCTATGCTTGCACAGAGCATACCTCGTGTATGCATTTTTTTAAACCAGTTTTATTTTTGTCTTCTTCTTCTTTACGTGGTGCTAGTCATGACTCCTTCCTTAACTCTCTCGTAAAAGAGTCAAAAATCTATATTTGTGTTATATTATGTGAAACAACAATGAAGTACTTCTATGTATGTACATAGATTCTTTTATATAAAAAAAAAAGATAGACATACTTTTCGTGTATTAGCAATAAGAATTGTTCTGTTCACGTTTTTTTCTGTTATTACTTGAGAATGGATTTTTTTTTTATTTTATTTTGTTGACCTTGAAAGTGTTAAAAATAGCAACATTCATTAAATTCTGTCTCGATTTTTATTTTTTTGTAGCTTGCAAATGTAATAAATTTATTTTACTGCTCTGTGCGGGGCTTTTGGTCATTAGATTGAAATAAATTGATATGACTGTGATTGATATTTGCTAATTAGATCTGAAATCTTTGATGAAATGTAAATATTATTTATTTTATGACCTCACAGCTCATATATTTTGTGACTTTATCAAACTTATTTAAAATCAAGCTTTAGCCATGAATAACTCAGTTGTTGAGTGCATTCTCTGTTTCTGTTATGAACGGAAAATATTTTTGTTTTGGGAAGTGCATTATGCTTTATTAACAGGAACACCTGTTTTTCTGCAAAAACTTTTGCTTGTTTATTTACGAACGAATTTGCAGATGGTTGTTAGCTTTTTATTAGCTTTTTTTGGATAATATCAAGTTGTTTAAACATAAACTTTAGCTATTTAGACTTTGAGATCCATAGCTGCACATTTTGTGCTTTATAAGATTCGTTCTTTCAAGATTTCCTCTTCAAACCAGGATCTTCATTTTATATAAGGATTCGAACCACTCATTTGATGACATTCTAGCTTCTAAAGAAAGGTTCCTCCATAGGAACTCATGATCAATCAGCCAATAACTAAGCACAACATCTCAAAACCACCTCGACAACGAGGCACATCAACTCACAACATAGTGAGTCATAAAATCTATCAAAATCCAATTCCAAAACGCAATTGTTAACAACTTCCAGGTATAAAATACTGTCAATCAAAATTGACTGTAAATTCCCTCTCCACAGTCATCTAACAAACATTATTCAAATGATTCAGCAGTCTCTGCAGTTTATCTATCAAGTAGCAAACAGAAGTTTATTTTTTATGTCGCTTCAAGTAGTTTTTTTATGAGTTATAAAAAACTAGCATGGTTCCCATTAGCACCTCAATTATGGGTGTTATTAGTTGAAATTTATTTTTTACTGCTGTTTAGAATTTATTGCGATAGTTTAACTTTTAAGTGTTGAACTATGAATTTTAATATTTATTTTCAGGAAGAATAAACTTGCTATTGAATGTCGCCAGTTAAATTAAAGGATAAATTGAATTTACTCAAAAACTGAAATCCTTACAAGCTTCTCATCGCACATTTTTAAAAGATTGCATTATTAAGTACAAAATTATATTTATACTGAACTGTATTATTCAGGATTACATTTTCAGTCGAATTAAAAAAACAGTGAATTTTTTAAAAGGAATTTCACACGTTTTCAATAAAGTCAGACACGAGGATATAAAATAAGAAAGGTGCCTATTATGAGAAAAAAATAGCAATAAAAATACCATCAGGAGGTAGATATAAAAAATGAGAGAACAAAAATCGATAAAATTTTCATTAATAATCATCATAGAGTAGCAAATTTTCTATTAAACACAGGCAGAGGAGCCACAAGCATCATATTTTGTACTTTAAAAAAATAAATAAATAAGTGTAATTAAGGTTTAATTTTTTTTTTGTTTTGTTGTGTATTTCCTCCGTTTCACCCCTCTGTATATTATTCACCATATAATAATATAGCATCCGCCATCTAAATATGGTATTTTAATGAAAAAAATACCACGAAAGGTGGAATGGAAGAGAAAAGCTTCATTAAAATTTTATATTTTTCAAGCTATTTTCCAAATATACACAGAGAGAAAAAAAAAGGAAAAATGTATGTATATTTGAGCAAGAGGATGGTGAAAAGGGGCAGCTAAAGCAACAACAATAACAAAAGCAGCATACGATATATTGAAAGCCGTACCACATCATCACCGAGAGCATGTATACATATTTTTCACAAAAATTTCATACATGTACACTCCGAGTACCGAGAGGTGCCTCAATTCCTCAATCTATTGGCTTTTTTTGCTTCTTCTTCTTCTTCTTCTTCTATTTTCTACAAAATCTATATACACATAATATGCCTTGCAAGTGAGCTATGCTATATACATATATAAAATTCACTAGCAGCTTTTTAACCTCCCCTTTTTTTATATTTTCCATCCCGCCCGCAGATAATAAATTTTCAAATATACACCATCTGCTGACGGTAGAATGAGTCGACTATGGTGGAGTATTTATGGTATTTTTTGCGGATGTTATTAGATGAGGAGATGGAGGGGTCATATACACACAATGAAGATTGTGTGTGAAATATTTACAACAAAATATGTTAAGGAATGTTGAGGCACTTACTCATATGAGCAAGAGGAATGAGTAAGGGGATCCTTTTGCGGACCAAAAAATATAAAAGAAATCAATTAATTATCAATTACATTCTCGACATCAAGCAAGTGTACACATGTAGAATATACATAACACATTCTACATAAATTTCTTTATTACGTCGTGCTTGTTCATCCATATGTATATATACATCCAAAAAACTTTTCCCTCAATGTTTTTCATAAAAAAAGAAATCATTTTCATCTACAACACAAACTTGCAGTAAAACAAGTCTCATATAGGATGGATGTATGAAAGTGTATTGGGGAATAGAATGAATGTATATTATTAATTATTGCTGCAACTAAAAGTTTTAAAAAACCTCCTTCACTTGATAGCTATACTAAAGTATTTATGCACATATATTTATGTTATTTATTCTATGTAATATAATGTAAAGTATATGCATTAGAGGGTTTACATTTTTGAGGCTTTTGTGTCGTGACTCGGTCAAATTTTTAGATCCTTAATAGATTCGATCGATCGAAAAACTATGAAGTCCCTATAAATCACTCACACTCAACCTTAAACATAAGAAATTTTTCTTTTCATCTGGGGACATTCACATATGACGTCCATCAAAAAAATGGAATCGACATCGCAAAATTATCATAAGAATTATTTTTTTAAATTGAAGGACCCATAAGTAAACGACTCCATCTTTCGATGCTAAAAATACATAAATTTTATATACAATCATACATACACATATGTGTAAGTCTGTATGTATGGGGAGTAATTTGATTTATGATTTATAATTATTTTCTGTCCTGATGTTTGTTATTCTTTCCTCATGAGTAAGAAGATGCTTTCTCATCTCATCTTATCCTCCTCATATCTCGTCTTTTGGCTTTAACTTTACCATAATAATCATATGACGATGATTATAATGATAGAAACAGCATGAAAGAATAAATTATTGGAGAATGCATGTGTCTCAAATATCATTATCAGCATGTAATTAAAAGGAAAGCTCTCATATTGGATATGGTGTTATTAAATCCTTATCAACAAGATGCACTTAATGCTGATAATATTTTTTTTCTTCCCATCTTTGTGTTATGTCTCTTCAAAAACGGATGTTACCCAAAAAACAACATACATAGAATAATAATAATATTTGCACATATTATAAGAACAATGGCATGCCTGATGATGACGATGATTAAGAAAATTTGAAATTTTAAATTTGCACACACATCTGCATATGCATGCAATTATGCTAATAATAAAATATTTGACAAAATTTTCCAAAACCTCCCCACATCTCCACACCACCTTTAGCAATTTCATCTTTTTCTTCTCCATTTTCTACATATATGCAAATGTGTGTATCCGAGAGGTGAATGTGTGTAGATCAAAATTGTAGGCTTCTATGGCATGAAACTAAAGGCAAATTAATTACTGCTTTTGCATTATGCAGAGACACATATAGAACTATAGAGATATAGGATTTGTGTGTGTATGGGACGAAGGCAAAAAAGGCCGAAAAGACCACAATAAAACAGGATAAGCAGCAGTATTTATACATGTGTAGCATATAGGCACACACATCCGGTTGTAGTTTATCATACATAAATTTTAAATTTATTATGCCAACCAATCTCCCTCCTTCATCCCATATCTTCTCGTACACATAACCCGAAAATTAAGGTTTAAATATGAATATGCAGATATGGCTCTAATGTTTACTAAACTTTCCTTCCAATAGGCCAATCATGCCATTTTTGAATTTCAGAAATATTGTTCTAAGGCTGAGTAGTTTGCACAGCATATCCATAATTTTTAATTAAAATATTTATAATCAACATTATACCTTTACTTGCTCATTTCGAGTCACGGACTATCATTCAATCGTGAAGATAATGATAATGATAATAAAGCCTGGCAAGTCACTTTTTTTAAATAACATTAAGACAGCTAATTGCAAGCAGGAGAGATTGTAACACAGCACAACAAGCGTACAGTAATGAGGTGTGCATTGAATGAGAGAATAAAAGAAGGCGAAAGCTGATAAGTATAATTTAATCTTTCCAAGGATAGTGTTTGTGCATAGTCGAAGGGGGAGATATAGTCAATTAGCTGCACTTTAAGCATCACCATGAAATTGGAGATGATTTTTTTTTTATGTGATGTTGTTGTAGAATAAATTGCATGTACGTAAGCAATAACTAGCAAGTTTATCAAGTAAGATGATAATTGTAGTGCTTTAGTCTAGTAAATTTTAATAATCCAGAGTGCACACTCGTAAATGTTATAGTATAATGAGATTAAATTCCTCACTTTGCGAGTTGTGCCATACTTAAGGCTTCAGCTTTATCATCCCAACCGACCGGTATTCAACGTGTAAAATGATATGATAATGTTGTAATGAGAGGATGAACATCATTATTATCGTGAGCTTATTGGATTTGATTACGGAATAATTAATTAGCTTTAGCTTGACTCTTTTTTTATTTCCAACGGTTGGAAAATTTTTAAGAAAAAATTGGCAATGCCAAAACATCATCAATCTTCCAAATTAAATTAATCAATTTCAATCACAAAACCATCTATCATAATTAATACTCAAGCACAAGAACCAAGCATTGCATTGCAGAACTTTTAATTTTGTTTGAGAAAAAAAAAGCATTTAATTAATAAATAAATTTCTCATCCCTCAACAATGCACATGCATACACACATGTGCATATATATTCTAAATTACAGTTTCCTGTGTTCTCAAAAAACTTTATCAAATTAATCTTCTTTTTTATCCTCATTGCATCAAGAAATTGTTAGAAAAGTTTCAAAAACTATAATCATCCACACTACCACTATACCATAATATTATAGGATAGCATGATAGTAACTCTCGATTCTAACGAAAAATCAATCTACCTCCCAACCTGCCATTCAATTTCCTATCTCAATATATCACATGTGTAGTTCTACAAGAAAGCATGATCATGATTTGGTTGAGGCTTCGAATTCTTAAAAGAATCAGGAATTTCAAGCGTCATCGTCATTCACAATCCTGGAGAGGACTACTATTGATGATACTGTGCACGGATGGATGCATACATGCTGGTAAAGTTTCAAAATACAAAAAAAGAAGAGGAGAGATGTGAAGTTGATTTTTAGTGTGGAATGTGGAGATGGAGAGAAGGACTATAATACTATTTGCTTAATACATAAGATAGAGTGAGAGGATGTGTGAGCAAGAGAGAGCACAGATGGAGAAGAGAAAAAGTTAAAGGTAGGAGCATGAGGACTTTTAAAAAAGCCACCATCACCAGTATTCGGTATATTCGAACCCAAAAATGTTGTTGAGGGAGTAAAAATATTTAAAACATACATGAACATGATGTCTGAGAAAGTATTGATTTTGTTATGTGATGTACATAGCTCTTTTCTCATTTATTTTTCCCTTCTATTGCACATATACACACATCTACACACACCAAAAATTCCTTTCTTTCAATTCTTTTTTTTTCATGCTGTACTGCTGCTGATGCTGTTCTGCTGTTATAAAATTGCTTCCAACTAAAAATTTTACAAACGAATATCGTATATACAGACACACACAAGTGCACACATCCACTTACATATTTCTCATGTATATGATGTACTAGAGAATAAGTTTTTTTTTATTATTTTAGAGGAAAAGCTCGCCATCTCTGAAGCTGGAGAAAATTTTTGTACACACACACACTCTCAAGTATGGCTAAAAATTTCATATATGTACATGCATAGGGGAGAAAATATTTCCCTACGAAAACTGAAAAATATTCTCAAAAAAAAAAAAAAAAACAAGAATTATAATATATGGCAGGACATATTTCGTGTCTATGTAGCTCAGACTGGGGCTACCTCGAAGTATATTTTTTTTGCATCAGGATACGGTGAGGAAGTTTATTGCAATTTTCCTCGAAAAAAAAGTTATTATTATTGCCTTTGCCATGTGTGTATGCTCTTTGAGATGAAAAGAATTGTTTTTGTTGTTCCTGTGTCGCTGTGTGACTCCCCGACAAGGAAATATATGAATGCACACACACATCATATGAATGTTGCAATAAATTTTTTAGATGATCAAAAAACAATTTTTTTTATGTGTACAAAATGCTTTAAGTGACTCTTGTCGTTTGTTGTTTGTCCTTTGATGCTGGACTTGAACAATTTTGAGTGCTCAACATTTCTCGTCGGAAGAATTTCATGAAGTACTCTCAACCCTTAGACTAGTCTCTTTTGATTGTTTCTATGCTGCTGTTGGTGCTGCTGTATTTCCTTTCCCGAGAATAAATGGCTAAAAATGTCAAAATAAATTTCTCGACCTCCCCATTCATTCAAATTTATTGGTAAACAGCGATTCGCAAACAACGACAACAAAATAAAAAAATATGCAAATATTTTCCACCTCATTCCACGGATCCTCCAAACAGAATAAATGGTTGAGCATCACAACATAAAAACCAAGAGTGTGTACATCTCACGTAAAAACAAAAGGCACGCGGGGAAGTGTTGTTGGATGTATGAAAAAAAGAAGAAAAAATGACTCAAAGTCAATTATACATTTTTATTCGTCCATTGTTGTTGTTTTTATATTTTTTTGGAGTATGTATATCCCAGCTAGATATATGAGAACACTATAACATGAAAATGATGATGTAGACGAAGGATGAGAATTGAAGAATAAATTTCAGAGGGATGAAAAAAACAAGGCAGAAGGACATCCATGGAGCATTAATGCTCTGGCATTTTTTCCATTAAGACTGATTGAAAATTATACCCTCAGCATCAGCACACCGAGGAGGAACGACCAACAAAAAAAAGAGCAGTGAGAAGGGAAGAAAGAAAAGAAAGAAAATATACGACATATACAGATATACGACGACACAAACGAGGAAGGAGAGGAAAATGCCAACAATTTTTTTTTTTATGAAAAATAATTGCTCAAACGCTGTGCTCGCTATGAGATGCTCCTGATGCTGCTTTCCAGGTGTTGTTGTCCCGTTTATATATATTTTTTGCAGTAATGGAGATTAAGACCATGCCATCCATGCTCATAAATTGCAATTTTGCACATTCTTTTTCCTTTTTATGATGTTAATATCTTTAGCCAGCCGGGCAGTCATTTTTTAAAAGCTAAAGATGTTAGGTAGGAGGATGAGAAATCTTCTCAATTCAATATGTCTCATAATACCATGAATTACGCTTTTGCTATGCTTGCTCTCAAGCCATGACCTTGCACGGTAAGATTTAATGATGACATTAATGTCATAAATTCCTTTGATGTTTTTACATCAAGTAAGCCTCATAAAAAGACATGAAAAGGTAAGTGCAAGAATAAAGGAGATGAGAAAATGTATGAAAATTATTATGTTACATATTTATGAGACCCGGCTTGTGTCGAGGAAGAAAGAAGGTGAAAAATAATAAATTGAATAATTTGATGCTACAAAGTCCTCAAAAGGTTCTCTTCCTTTGATGAATTAACGAATTTTTTTCCTGCATCTCTCTTTTCTGTTTGAAGATTAACGAAATTTTATTAAAATTATGGCTGTTGCTGCAGATTTTTAGGGTTGATCACATATGATGGTCAATATACAGGAGAGGGAGGGGGTCTGGGTTCAGTTTCTATGGCTTATTGAGGAACCATACCAAAGGGTTGGTCAATTTTCCCTTATATCTTAATGAAAGCTGAAGTACCTCAGTAATAAGCTACTGCAGTCATCCAACATTCTTAGAACGTATGACCAACTTTTAAATAAAAGTCATGCACCATGCAGACCCCTCATATATCTCAAAAAATATAAAATAATCAAGTCATAAGCCATTGCAGTAAAAAATTTCCAATCTATAAAAAAAATTCTCGCTTCCTCGTAAAGCCAATATTTTTATGAAACTTAAAAGCGATAAATCATAAAAGCTATAAACTTCAGGCCCTTAAAAAAATTTACTGCTAAACCTTTTCTCTCCGCGGAACAATACACAAAATTGATACAAAAGCCATAGCCAGCTTCTTATTTAAACTGTTATTCTTAATTAAGTGTCAAAGACCACAAAATGAGAATTTAAAATTCTTTCATCGCCAAGAATAATCGCGGTAATATTGTAAACATTTATTTGAAAGTTTCTGTTTATACAGCACAACATGAGGAAAAGAGAGAACAACAATCGGTAGTATGTAGATGAATTAATGAGACGCCAAGCACTAAAAAAGCCTTCAACTGTTTCTTTTGTTCATGAGTTTCAAGGCTGAAAGTTCAAAAATGAGCATTCGACGAATTCTTTGTGGGGACATTGATTAATGACGTCTCATAGGGGTTATTGAAGTGTGTGAGATTTTTTTATATAATCCAAGAGAGTCTGGAAGTTAAAAACTTATGTGGATGTCATTTTTGAATAGCTTCCGATTATTTGCTCAGCTCAATCTTGTTCCATGATGTGTAAAATTCTTTGAATAAATAAATATAAATACTTAAACTGTGTATTTGTGTAATGAGTTTATCGAGTCACTACACTCATTGAATAATCATTCGTCGTACATGAGACGAAAGTAAAACAAGAACTGCAGTAATCCCTAAATACAAAACTTTTATTTTTTTGATTCTCATTCTTTATTCTCAGAATAAAGAGAAGAATTAATTCCAAAAATAAACCTTGAATCATATATGAAGCCAGTCATCGAGTTAAGAGAATAATAAGAACAATGTTGCCAAATTTTATCTTTACCGTGCCAACCACCAGCAATGCACACACAAAAAAAAATATATATGAAAGAATTGAACATCATTTCTTGGGCAAGAAGAAAAAGAAAAATGAGAGACGAAGGAATCGGATTTTTGTCGATAAAAAACACGTTTTTGCAAAATTACTTTCGATTTCTTTCCCTCCGACCAGTTCTTATGCAAATGGATCATTCAGTCTTATTTTTTTTTTTGGATAACTTCAAAAGAATTTAAAAATTCACAAGTTTAAAGCACAGGGCATGATTACTGCTGATGATGATGATGATGAGATGAATGTCTTGGGAGGTGAGACATAAAGTAACGATTGTATCAAATAATTTATCGTAAAGCCATGGCATGACATTCATCACCTCTCCCATGATTAATTTCATATGCATGTGACGATGCCATTTTATAGATTATACATTTTAAGACAACCCAATTTATCATTTATGTATGTATTTTATATATGGATAGAGAATTGGAAGTTCCATTTTATAGAAACTTTTTCTACTCTCCTCTACTACTTGATATGCTGAAGGATATTTCATACATATCGTTGTGCCATATA
This sequence comes from Chironomus riparius, assembly GCA_917627325.4. Classification (NCBI taxonomy): domain Eukaryota; kingdom Metazoa; phylum Arthropoda; class Insecta; order Diptera; family Chironomidae; genus Chironomus; species Chironomus riparius. The sequence goes on from OU895877.1 coordinate 46,816,698, forward strand.
CATAAATATATATTATGTACACAGATGACTCATGTAAATGATTAAACACTCTTGCTGTACTGTACATTTATTTTTGAGGTGAGGTATCGAATATTCAGGATTGGTTTGTCTATTTCGACCTAAATTATTGAAGAGCTTTGTTGTGGACTTAGTTTGTGATTGAAATTTTGACATTTTTGTCAGATTTGGCGTGCTTATAGTTTTTGAAGTTTAAAAAATTGAGTAAGCTTTAAAAAGTGCAAGAACTCGTCCATAAAACATTCAAGTGCTTGTTAAAATTCAAAATTCAAAATCCAGGAGCATGTAATTAACATCCAGCAGCAAAAGCTGTCAAATAGTTTCAATCAACATCCAGTAACATCAAATTAACATCCAGTAATATTAAATAGCATCAAATAAACATCAAGCTGCAGTCCCTTGACAAAAAAAAAAACACCAACCAGACTTCCCAAACAAACTTTTAGCAAACAAACTTCCCAACAACTTTTTACAACCAAAAATCTACAAAAATCGTGATTATTTCATCCAAAATGCTCCATAATCCTTCATAATCCATAGCAGGTTCAAACTTTTTTCTCAGTTCTTCTTTCCCTTGACGTCGTTCTTTACTCAGAGGTTGATACTGACTGAATATAGAAACAAGGACATGAATAAAGTTTACTTAATGTATAATTACTATGTTTTGCTATCAAGAAAAAGAAATTCCTCTAAATGCCATTCATTTCTGTACTTATTGTCTGGTATTATCACAAAATTATGTGTATACACTATTTATCTCTTTCGCTGTGTACATAAAAATGTGTATAATTTAAGTATAGCAAAGAAGAAAAAGGGTGTAATTAATGGAAAGCCCAAACATAAATTCTTTTTTTTTCAATTCCATACGACAAACCTTCAAGAATCTCTTCTACCTAATAATTATTATGTTGTTGCCATTTCGTTGTCGTGCTTTTTCATAATAAATAAATTAAAAGAGAGGCTTTGACTAGTGTTCAATAACTTTTAATTCTGAATAGAGGAGGGGTCGTGGATCTGAATATACACATTCATTAGTGTGACAAAATGTCAGGTCGTTGTAATAATTTCTACATATTGTAGAAACTTTTGCAATTTTTTATGCTCACGACTGTATGTGTGTGCCTGTATATACTATACATTAATTCTTATCACACATCATAATTGTTATTAATTGCTTTCATTTTTTTTCAACTCCTTCTTACATACAAGCATTTTTTATAGCACAAAAATGCTGTTCTTTATTAATGCGACAATGAAGAATGAAGTGAGCTCATGCTGATGCTTTTGCTGCTTACTTTTTTTTTTAGAAAATAATTTTTAATTAAAAAATTTTCTTTTTGCTTCATCCTCGCATGACTTATTATTAGTAAAATATCGATTAATTTTCCATTAACTGAAATCAAAGCTTATGTTTTTGTGCATGATAACAATCATGCTGGTGCTCAAGTCAGTGCGAGACACACATGATGTTAAATGAAAATATTTAAGGCGGAGATATTTTAATTACTTTACAATGCACAGATAGTAATAACCTGTTATTAAAATGCGATAATTCAAAAGTAATTTTTCCACAGCGAGCTGTTTTATTGGCGTCGGCAGAATGCTTTGATTCATCCAGCCAGACAATTTTTTTTGGAAGATTAAACGCAAAATGCATGTAAAAAAAGGAAGGAAAAAAAATAATAATCATACTTGAAATTTTTATGTATTTTTTTCCTTCTTCTTTGCTCATATTTTTTGCAGTTTCGCCACAAAATTATGTTTTAATACTTTTTTATGATGTTGCATGAGTCCACCCACATTTTAAGTCTCCCTTTTTTTCATTCTCATTTCACTCACTCAATCGCTGTATTTAAATTATTTTATTATGATTATATTTCTTGTGCCGAATAAAAAATGATTTAGTGTAGGACATGGAAAGTTGAATTTTTTTTTTCTTCTCTTATTTAATCATAATAATGGAAATTGCCTAAAGTAGATTTAAAGCTTAAACGCTCGCACATAATTTTTTTTTTACTTTTCATAAATTATTGTCCAATACACACAGAGATTTTTTTTACCATTATCATTATCAGAGGTTACAAAATGTCACGTTTGGGGACTTTAAATTGCGGGATATTTTTTGAGGTGTGTTTGGGGGTTCAATTTACTGGATAATATGAAGCTTTAGGGTCTGAACAGTGTAGTTAAACAGCTGTAAGAATTAAGATCCAGAAACCCAAACACTATCAATGCCATTCAATCACTATCAATGTCATCGAAACACTATCAATCTGACATCAGTCTCTTAATCCTCACATGAGTCCTAAAAATACCACACCAATGTCATCAGCAAGCTACAAAAATCTAATCCACAATAGAAATTGCAATCAAGCTTATAGAAAATCTGTTGCTCAATTAGAAATGCTCTGAAAAAACATCTCAATTTAATTCTTCACAGAACAAAGATAATTGGCAGAAATAAAACTATCGCAGTGCTAGATCAGTTCCACCAGCACAGAAAAAAAAGTCTCTCTTCGGTATCTATTCAATTATAAAAAATTAAGAGCCCCTATTAGTTCTCCTTTCATGCAAACATCCCAGACAAAGTCATCAAGAAAGAATGAGTTTTAAAAAATAAAGGCAGATTGAGCATTCAATCATTGAAAATTATGTTCAGTCTTTTTTCATTTTTGTGTTTCGTACATAAACTATGTCATAAAATATGATGGAAAAACAACACAGAAATGCAATCATTATCATTACTCTTATTATTACAATCATTAAATTATTAAAAAAAATTGTAAGACACATTAAATGCATTTTTTGTGCTTTGCAATTTTCTTGACCATAATCATGTATTCGTGCTTGGTAGAATTGGAAACTTTGTGTTGTTTTTAATATACGCGCCTATATATGTGAATGATGACAAAAGTCTCCAAGCCTTAAAAATCTTCTTCGTCATTCTTGATAGTTTCTTCTTCGTCGCTCGCTCGTCCTACTCCTCCTCAACGTTAATTAAATGTCTTTTAAAAACACAAATTCTGTCGCAATCTTGTGGATAAAAAAAATCACGTACTTTTTTTAATTTTTGCTTGACGCGATTTTTCTGATATAAAGTCATAACTTATTAATGATCGATATTTGATCAGGATGCTCTTTATATGAAATGGAGGGATTTTGAGGTTAGTAATTATTATCTAAGTTCCTCTTTTTGCGTATTCATCGTATTCATTGAGTTTGTGTCTTTAAATGCAGTTGGAAGTCATTTGGATGTTACGGGCTGATAAAATTACAATAATTTAAACAGACATTAGTGTAAATCAATAGATACCACTTAGTGTTCCATAACATCCAACCGATTCCCCCAAACATGAGATAATAAAGAGAATCAAGAGAATGTGGAATATGAGAAATGTAATAAAACAGGAATAACCACATGAATATCATTTAAAATGAATTTCAAGAGTTTTTCTCATTAATTTTTCGAGTTGACAACAGCAGAACATTGAAAGGCATGAGCCACATGAAATTTTTTTTTCTAATTATCTATTCGAATAAATGCAATAGCATCAATTCACCTGGAAAAACCAATAAATCCATCATCAATTAGGCTGCGCTTTTGCGTCTCTATGCCTTCAGCATAAATAGTTTTCTAACAAGCATTAGCAACAACTAAAAGTAGTTTGTGTAGATGCGAGACTCTTTTCACAGGGAACAAAATTTTCGGAAAATTTAATTAAAATCCTCCCTCCTTCTATCTATCTACACACTAGCTCATATGTATGTATATCCATCTCCATGCATTGTGAGTATAGAAAAGCAATATTATATGTACATAGATATATGCACCGAAAAAGTATACTAAGAGCAATAGAATAAGCTTGGAAAATAAATTGAAAAAGGGCATATGAGCCTTCATACACAATCATGCCACCTACTAACTGTCTACCTTCTCTGAACCCTACTCCATACAGCTCCCCTCTCTCCTTCCCCTCTTCACTTCATGTTTTTATTTTCAAAAAGCATTCATTATTCCTTTTCCTTTTGTATGTGATGGCTTTGGCTTGGATGGCTGGTTTTATAGGAAGTGAGTATGTACATAAATACATAAAGAGGAAAAATATACGTACATGCGGGAAAATTGGAAAATTTTCTAATGCGTATGAAGTAGACATTGTGCATATATGAGCACACATATATATATCCTCAGCCAAGAGAAAAGAGCCAGAAATGAAAATGAAAATGAGAAAAAGAAATGGAAAAAGTGATTTTTACTGTGAAAGTAAAATGGGAGGACGATGAATGTTATTAAGTTTTTCGCATTGCAAAATTGCCCGAGTTGGACATGCTTTTGGGGGTACTTGGAATGTTATGGACATTGATCCGAATCCTTGTCATATCGACAACACTCTGTGAGAATGTTAAGAGATTTATTTTAAGAATTGAACCTACAACTTAACAATAAAGGAATTAAGCATCAATTCCCGTATCATCCGGCTGTAGAGGCTTTACCCTGGCATTGATAGATTCTCTTACATATAATCTGAGGCGTAACAAATTGAATCCTTAGATGTCAAAGCACAAGCCATGCAATTTAACTTCCAAATCCTAAGAACTTAGCCTTCAAGGTCACATAAAGCACCAACATCATGTGCAACTCGGAAAAAATCGTTCATCTGTTCGAAACGATATAGTTGGAGAAAGGAATAGACGAAAAATTTACAGGCATTTCATATAAAATATGAGGAAAGAATTTTTTTGTGCGACGAAATAAAAAAAAATCTGCTTTTCAATAAAAAAAAAGTTGCAGAAGAAGAACTGGGTAGACCGTTGCTGTTTTCATCTTTTTAACAACTTTTCATGTGTATTTTCATGCATGCATATGATCTCACATGAGAATATTCAAGCTAGCAACGAAATTTATATTAATATGAGGAAAAGATTGAAAATGAAAAGAGCTTTTTATGAACAGGAAAAAAATCTGCATACGATGCATCTACGAAATATGTGAATTATTTCTTTTTTCGCTCTAATAGGTAGATGACTATGCGGTTTTCTCTGATGTTTGATGATTAATCTAAAGATTTTGTGCTGCTTTTATTAGTTTGGGGAATCTTTGTGGAACATTCTTGCTCATTGATGAAGTTGTTAAAGGAAGTTTTTGGGGGATTGCGGTCGTTTTGGATTTTTTTCAGGGGGAGTTTTGGTGAGATGTTTGCGAAAAAAGCTGTTCTTATTGTCATTTTAGATGTGTTTGAGCTTAGAGGATCGCGTTATATGTAGTCACATTTGTTAGTGGAGTAGTAAGTCCTCTGTAGCCATATGGCTAGGTAATTACAATCCAAAAAGTCTGAAAAACTCTCTATTCAATAAGAAGATGAGTTCGATTCCCACCAGTAGCCGTTTTTGGGGCTACATGGAATGCCTTCCTATAGTTCTAGTCAAATTGTATTAATTCCTGACCCCAAACATCAACCTCGTAATCATTTTATATAATATATTGTAGCTATGACAAGCTACTATGAATAATGCTCACAACATTATAAGAATAAACCCTTTCGTGTGCAGCACACAAAAAAAATGCAGCAATCATGTAAAGTGTGGTCAGAAATTCCCACAACAAAAAAAAAAGTTCTTATCACCACAGTCCCATAAATGACCACAGCTTGAAATAATAATTCCATTCTACCTCAAGCCTTGCATTATTCAGCAGTTTTTATTCTTTCATTCTGATTTTAAATTAAATTTTTAATAGATGATAAAATAAGGAAGGAAAATTTTCTATTCATGAAAATATCTGATTCAATGCATTGAAAATTAACTATGATTATTGTATGATAGACAGGAAAACTTACAATATACTTATATTGCTTTCAGTTCCGCCTTTTAAAAAAATTATTTATTTTTCGTATTCTGAATAGAAATTATGTGTGTACATGACGTATATATGCATGAACTTCTACGTACGTATAACATAAATCTCCATACATGTTGAGAAAAATGTTGGAATGAGCAGTAATTGCAGGGTTATTTTGTGCTGTACAAAATGAAAAAAAAAGAAATTCTCTTCGAGTCGAGAAAACTCAATGATACTTTCATAAATTTTCATGCTATACATGCTGGCTGGCAACATCAGCAATGGAATTTTCTAAAATTAAATTCTAATAATATATTATAAAAAAAAAATTGTCGATCAGTTTTTGGGGATATTTTGTGCATGTACCGAAATATAAAAGGAGAGAAATTAATTAAAATTCTGTGAGTTCCCAGCACAAATTCATTGAAGGCGAGAGCAATAATAATAATATTAATGATATTTTTGTGCGTCAGTCTGGCACGTATGCTAAGGAGAGAGAATTGTCTCATTCATTCGATTTATATATATATTGAATTACTACCGATGCTATTTTATGATGCTACACACATCTTTTTAGCTCAGTGCAGCCAATACATTCAATTTTTCGCAGTAATTAATTGAAAACAAAAACTTTACCCCCTCATTGTGTTGCTTGTTGTTATTGCGTACATAATTCTACAATGGCTCTTCAATTCCTGTTTGTTGCAGGAAGGATGAACAAAAAAAAACAACAAGAATAGTGAAAAATGAGAAGAAACGATGGCTGTAAAGCACATGAAATTTGTTTTAGAAAATCCTTCGCATCTAAATGAAAAATTATGTGTATGAAAAGCAACTACAAGCACACATATATAGGTACGAGAGAAAAAAAGAGTTAGAAACACACACAGAATGAGAATCTAGATCATTAATAAGAAGAATGAAAGCTGGGGATTAAAGCTGACTGTCCTCTTTCACATTTATTGTAGCTTAAAAGACACACATTAAAGAGACAGATAGAATTCTTATCTAGCTGAATGTCTGGGGTTCAGGTGATGAATATGTTTAAGAATGGACAGATTCAAATATTTTAAGACATTCCATCAACATCAGAGTAATCTAAAGTCTTGGAAATACTTTAGAATTTTCAGACGTTAAGTTTATCATGAGAAGTTTTGAAGTGGATGCTCGTCATAATTAATGCAAAGTTTTTTTCTGGAATCCAACGACCTTTACTTTTCTGTAAGGGGTTGTTTTTAAATGATGCTTTACTTTAGACTTGAAATTTTGATGGGCTAGATTTCTTAAATGACTAGAATTTTAATAAACTTGGATTCTTAATGTACTAGATTTTTTATGGACTAGAATTTCTGGTTGACTAGAATTTTAATAAACTTTTATAAATAATGTCCTAGAGTTTGTATGTATTAGAATGTCTGTTGGACAAGAATTTCTGATGAACTTAAATTTCTGACGGACTAGAATTTACGATGGACTAGAATTTAAATAAACTTGAATATCTAATGCACTAGAATTTTTTTATGAACTAGAGTTTCTAGTGGGTTAGAATTGCCGATGGACCAGAATTTACCATAAACCTCATTTTGAAATTAACCCCCATTAGAACAAACCCCTTATCAAAAATACGGCACATAAAAAATTTATTTATAGAAAAAAAATAAGAAAATATTCTTAAGTATGATGAACGTTACACATGTGCTACAATATTTTCATTATAATGCCTTAAATGGCAGCACAAGAAACAGCAGCAGCAGGAGCAAAGAAATGATTATTATTTTCACTAAGTAAGCAATTTACGAGACTTTTCTCTGCCTGCCTTATTTTTAAAAAATAATATATATAAGAAACTTGTTGTGAATAAATGATGCAAATAATTTTTTATGATTCTTATTAAGAGCAGAAATGACTCAAGAAATGAGAAAAAAGGAGAAAAATGTTTTTCATTAATAGGCTAATAATTCTATAATAATTGTCTCTAATTAATCAATATTAAATTCTTTAAATGTAGCAACAAAAAAAAAAACGAAAAAAATTAAAGACTTGCTCTGTTGCTTCCGCGTTCCTTAAAATTCCTTTTTTTTGCAGTTCATGCAACTCAGTATATATTCTTTCCATCTACCGCACTGTTTGTGTGCAAGACTTGCTGATACTATTCCCATATAAGTTTTCATGAAAATGTGTGTGCGCTTTCTAACATGATACACTATATGCTGTACATTTTTTTTTATTTCTGCAACACACTACTGCAGAAATTTTTCTTTTTTCCCTTCGCCTTTTTTTTGGCTTCCCGAGAATATACCAGTAGTAGCAGCATCATCAGAGGGAAAACATTTTTGCCTCGTCTCGAAAGATGTGAGGAAAAAAACGCGCGCGAAAAACCATTGCGCAGAAAATCAATAAAAGGTTTTTTTTTGAGGCTACTTTTCCACATACATAAATTTCTACATTCTCCACACAGAGCACACTTGCTTCGCTGTGTTATTAAATTTTTTTTCCCTTCTTCTTGTTCTTCCAACCTCCCCCATTCCTCTCGCCTCTCTACACGTATTTTTTTTTTGCTCATCTCATTCCATGCGATATCGACTTTTGTGTGACTCTTCCTTCCTTACTCGTTTGGCTTGGCTGACTGTCGTCCCACAAAATTTCATATTATCTCATACCCCCAACATCGAATGAGCGACGATATAACCCCGCATTGCCTCACTTTTGCACATTTTCATGAAAGAAAAATTAGGAAAAATTATGTGAAAAAAGAATGAAAATTCATTTTTCTCTCACTCACATCCACTCTGTCTCTCCAGCTCATTCTTCTTCTTATTATTGCTATTATTATTACATATACACTTCGAGCAGCATGAGCAGTGAGGGTGAAAGGGAATATACAGCTTTGTAGCTGTGAGGGGCATGACATGGATGTGTATGGTGTGTTTTTTTACGCCATCGTGCCTCAATTTTTAATGTCGATTCATGTCAAAATAATGAGAATTGTGATTTTTTTATCCCCCCTCGCGATGTAATTTTCTCTCCAGTCCCTTCAAGCCAAATACATTACATCCTTCAATTGTTTTTTCATGAAATTTGCTGTATATATTTTTTTTGAGGTTAAAATAAGGTTCAAGATAATTTCTTCAATTTTTTACTTCCATCTCGCTGCTGATGCTCTCTGATGATGTTTGGTTTGCTGAAAGAAGAGCTCGTGGAAATTAAGAAAACGCGGCACAAATGCTTTTTATTGCCCGAAGTGAGTAGCATATAGCGATGGAATGAAGAAAAAAAATTATTATTTTGCGTAATTCATTTTCTCATCCCTCGCAGGATAGTTATTAAAGTAACAAGAGAGACATAAAGAATGATGAAATTTTGGAGGTTCCCGAGCTTAGCTACATCCATAAATATGGAGTTTGAATGTTTGAGTTGGTGTTTAGCCAAGCTTTCAATTATCGTTCGATAGCTCAGTGGATTAAGAGTGTGCGACTAGAAATTATAAAGTCGTGGGTTCAATTCTCACTTGGCACAAGAAGTTCAAAATCTTAATTAAGTTCTTTTAACAGCTTAAATAAACTGGCTGTAACAAGAAACCGCGATTAGGTGTCAAACGTTCTCACTCAGAACATAAGAACCCCCAAAAACATCTCTTTAAATTTCCATCTGCCCAAAACTCATTTTCTATTCTGATTTAATTGAATATTAATGTGCCTTACGGCGCTAGTTTTCGCTATAAATTTCAATTTCATCCGCGAGTTGTTCCTCAAAAGAAAAATATTTAAGTAATTATGGTGATGCAAGGATCTCTTCTTTATCGTAATTTCACATTCATTCAGCCATAGGGCATATTAAAAATTACATAAGAAATAAAATAAAAAACTTTTAAATCTATTCGCAGGAAAAAGGAAAAAATTTCTTTCGGAAGTCGTTTAATATTATTTATGGGCAGTTTTTTCGGTACGGAGAGAGAACCATAATCGCATAATATCGAAAAATTCTACCAAACTTTCATGTGTATTAAATAAATCTACGGAACTATAAAAAGTTTTTTTTTCCTACATTGGGGCTAGAAAATGCCATCGTGGCTAGCAATTCACATCCTTTGAGCTCTCCCCGGACAGGAAGTTGTGTATAAAATTGTAAAATAATAAAACTTAATTTTCCATAACTTTCGCAAGGAAAGCTACTGCAACTTCCGCCTTTTTTTTGGAATTCAAGCTAGGAGAACTTCTTCCGAGAAAAATGAGTCTGATATTCATTCCATGTGATGTATTGCCATTTTCAAAGCCAGGATAAAAATGAAAGAAACTTGCATGAAAATTAATGTGAAAAACTTTTTCATCTCCTGCCAAAAAAAAAGAAGTAAAAGAATGGGAGAAGAATGAATAAAAAAAACGCAAGTGTAAATTATGAGAAGCCTTGCAGTCTTAACTGACAATTTATCATCCTTTATTAAATTTAATTAAAACATTTTTCCTATGTAATGAGTTTTTATGTTTTATGCTTCATGACTTAAAGTTCGTCTTTTGTTCTACATACCAGATGCACAAAATGAACGATTCACTTGCTTTATTACATTCACTTTAAGGAGGAAATTACATTTAATGATGAATTGATCGTGAAATGAGCTTTTTTTTTCGTTGGTTTAATGAAAAAAAAAAATTGTAAATGAAAAAAGTTTAGCACAAAAAGCTTTTCATGTTATGAGTTTGCAGTTAAAAATTTTAATAATATTTGAGCTCTAAAAGCCAACAGTTGCTTGTAAATTTTAAGCTGGTTGAGTTTCAATTTATTTTACTTGATTGGATATTTTTTTTGGGGTCGCTTTTGTTTCATGAGGGAGAGGGACTGTGTACAATAGTGTCTGGAAGCATAGTTTGAGAAGCACTGAATTATAAACACTCTAAATTAATGCCAAAGAATCACATAAAACCATAAGAATAATCCAATTCTCCAGCAAAATTAAAAATTTATCACAACTTGAGCAGATTTTCGGACATAAATTTTTATAGTTTTAAATATTAAATTTCACATCCAGCAGTTTTAAATCCTTAATAAATTTTTAATAACCCAATTAAATCCAATACGAAGAAATCTAATTAAAGCAACTTATAATGAGCGCCTACAGTCTCGAATAAATCAATAAATCTTAAAAAATTTATGAAAAATTGCATTGGAAATGAGGAATTCCACAAAATTAGATTTGAAGGTCAGTGCCTAAAATATATTGATTCGTAAAAAGTCTTCTGAATGTCAAGAATAAAATCGATAATTTATTTCTTAATGTCTTATCAAAAGCCATTCAATTCCTTCTTTTTTATTCTGCAATTCTATCATAAACTCCGAAATGCGACGTTAATGTGATGTGAATTGAGGGTTCCAAAAAAAAATGAAATTCCGATTTTTACGTTTTCATTCATAAAAAAAAATCTCTCATCCATTTCATTCCAATGTCATGTATATAAATGTATTATATTTTATTATTTGTTGTATTTTTTTCCTCCTCTTCCTATAATGCTTGCTACATTATTATATATACGATACATGTACATTTGTTGATATCATAGCACCATGCTACAATTTTTTTTTGTGTTTGCTTGCTTTTTATATTTGGCTCATCGTTTTGTATTTTGCACTGTCTATGTTTATATATACACGCTGTGCTTTTGCCTTACTTGTTTTTTCAATGCCACATAAATGTTTTTTTTTTTATTATTTTTCTTCTCTTTCCATTCCCACTCTTGTATGTTCTTTTCCTTTCATTTCATTTCTTTACTTTTTTTTTTACTTCTGTCTGCTCCATAAAAGTCGCATTTTTAATGCCGCATTCTGTGTTCTACTGCTACTTACTTTGGTTGATGCCATGCTTGTGCTAAGAGGAAGACAAATAACACTTTCGAGACGAAGAAACGGAGCAGGATTATGAAGAGAAAAAGTCGAATGAATCATCATTCCTTACAAATGAGCACAATTGAGACGATATCGTATGAAATTGGCACATACTCATTCAACACAATGTTTTACCGACACACAGTTTCACATGTCAATTATGATGGAATTGAGGCACGCGCTTTTTTGTGTATATGATTGAATTGATTGCGTAATTTGACCGGGTATGCATGCAAAAATGCATCATTCCGACCTATATATTAATTCGACACAGATTTTTTTTTGTGTTGCTTTGCATTCATATGATGATGATGATCATCATGAGTATAACAACGACGTGCTATGGCAGTCACTGCTTGCCGTACGAATAATAAAAAAAAAAAGTTGCACAAATAAAATCGAGAGTGAATCATATAAAATCATATGTATACATGAATGAGAGTGTCTAGCGTATGAGGCTACAAAAAATAGAGCTTTTACAATTTCCCCACACAAAAAAAATAACGAGGAACAACAATGAATTAAAAAGTCATATACTATAGAGATGTACATAGAGGAAAGCGAGATTTAAATGTGCATTGCACCGCACACAAATGTGCATTTCAACTTTTTTTTTGTTGCCGCTACTGCTGTTCATCCTAAAAAAACTTTTTTTATATTTGAACTTTCTCTTTTTTTCTGCTTTCAGCCTGGACAACGGTAAAATGAGCAAAAGAGCATCAGCCGGAGTGGTTGTATACTCATTCTGACTGGGATTCTGATTTAATTTTAAAAATAAAACCTTTCCTTCTGAATGCTGAATGCATATATAACAGCGACGAGCATTTTTTTTTATGAAATGAATGAAAATAAAAGCAATGCCGAAAAAATAACAAGCGCTAGCAGATGAATAAAGCAGAAACAAAAAAAAATTGAATGAAAATGCTTCGAGCAACAGTCGAGTCGGGTATTTTTGCAAATTAATTTAATGATTCATATTCATTTCTGTTTACATTCAGAACTTTTTGGATTCACATCAGCACAAATTGCATTCTGAGGTTACACAATGTCTGTATTGTCAATAATCGAATCGGGATGTAAGTTAATGAAATCTGATAGGTTTCTTAATGTTGTAGTTGTTGCTGAGACAGTAAACAACATGCATCATAAGTATATTCATTAATTAAATTGTATCACACTTTGCATTCAACCCTACAAGTGTTAATTGAAAGAAGAACAAAAAGAGTCGTATCTTGATGCACACACATGAGGGGGGTAAGAATGTGATGAGGAATAGTTTTGATGGGAACTTCATAAAATTGAAAAGGGTTCTTAATTAGGTGAAAAATCTTATAGAAATTGGAAATTTTCAATCAAGAATTTTCTCCATCAAGTTATATTCCCCCTTGTGCACACATCATGTATCTTTTTGTATCGTCATTTGCGAGACTTCCCTTTGATGTTTCTCCTTCTTTATTTAATTTTTTTCTGTCTTTTCCTTCTTTTTCATTCCTATCTCATCTCGCATTATATCCACCACATATTATATGTATTCATGTTGCTGGTTGCGGTATCAATGTTATGTTTGTTATTATGTGGTTTCTGTGGCTGCATTTTACAAACCAATTCACGCTGTATTATAATTTCACTTTTTTTTTTGGTTCTGCTTTCATGAAATGAATAAATAAGTGGATGATGATGATGATAATGATGAAAAAAGTTTATAATTTAATTATAATTTAATTTGAAGTATTTATGTATAAAAGGAATAAAAATTGTGAGAATTTTAATTCGTTTGTAGAGCAACCGGCATGGAATGAATTTTTAAGGGAACTTCTGGGAAGGAAATCAAGCTCACGTGAAGTAAATATACATTTTATATAATTAGAAGTGGTTGTAAGTTCCTATTCAAAAGTTTATACTCAGTAAATCACAAAAAATAGTTCATTATCCTTAAAAGATCTCGACTTTCTGAGAAATCTCATAAGTCAGCTTTACAATTCTGACTCACATGAAGCACACTTATTCACAGACGAATGTAATTACCAAGAAATGTATGAAAAGAAATCCAATTTTGAAAGAAGCTTAAAACTCATCTTTTAAGTACATCTGTGAATGTTAAATAAGAAATTCACATGCCTTTCATAATCATGCTCAGTATCATATACTTGCACAGCAAGACGTCCCCCATTAGTAGCCACTTAGCACACAATTGAAGACACTATCCACCACATGATATTATATTATTGCCCATATAAACATCGCACGTTCCCATCTCTGTCTTATTTTTTTATATTCGCAAGTTGTTGTGGCTGTTCTATGGATGTGCCTTTTTTTACCGTCGGCATTTTGGCGCATCTACAGCAAAAAAATTTATATATTTTTTTTTGTGCATATCCAGTCGAATTGGAATAGCATATTCATGATTTCGGAATCCATAAAAAAGGAGAATAGCAACAAGTTATTCAAGCTCTGTGTGTGGCTTTTTTTTTTGTGTATGCAACTGCTCGCCGAAAATCACAGAACGGCATTTAAATGTTTTTATATGTATAAAAATTCACAAATTTATCTTAGGTCATGGAATGTATCACCAAACAATTGTGAATGGGGAAAGCCCTTAGCAATAATAGCTGTATAGCGATATCAGCAACAAAGTATGAACTTGAAAAGAATTCTTTTGGCTGCCTTTTTTCCCTTCTTCTTTTTATTGCTTGTGAAAATCTTTTTCCCATTCATATCGTAAGCGTGCTGCTACTTCTGTTGCTTTCTATATAGCAATTTCTGTTAAAAAGGCAAATCCTCCTTCTTCTTGCTATACATTTTTTTTGTGCTACTCATTTCGAAATAGAAAGTTCGATGAAAGCATGCCGGATGATATCATCACCATTGCTCATTGCTCTTTTTGTGTACAATGAAAATGAAACTTTTACTTCCTCAAAAGGAATCTCTTCTACTTTTGTTCTTGTTTTGCTCTCTTTTTTCTTTTTTTTTCACATAGAATTGAAATCATCTGATGAAGGGGGTGGCTCAACGACGGCAGACTGCCTGCGTTCCTTTCAGACCACTTCATTGCGGAGTAAAGTTTTTCTTTTATTTTTAGCGTCTATGCATAAAAAAGGAACGGAAAAAAAGTTAAATGTCGACGAGAAGAAAAAAATCCTTATCCTTGAAAATCGCACAAAAGATGAAAGGTTGGCTTGGTAATGCTCCAATCTCTTCCTCATTCTTTCCGTTCTTCTTACCATTCTCACTGTATTACGACAGACGATTTACAATCGAATCATTCTGAAATACGATATCATAATGTGTTTTCATCTCCTTCTCTTCTTTTATATTTTCACAAGCATCAGCAGACAGAAAAGCAACAGTCGTCATCATCAAAAAGACGTTTCTTTCCTCCTTCGTGTTGTTGGGTTTTGGATGGATGGATGTATATAAACACAAAGTGAAGTGAAATAAAGTAAAGTGAGTAAGCGTAAGGATATGAATGAAGTGAATGAATGAATGAAAATTGTTTCGAATTGAGGAGGGATGAATATGGCGTGTAGGAAAGAATAAAAATAATTCAAAAGAAAGAAAAAGGTTCTCTTTCTCTCTGTTTATGATGAGAAAATAATTTTTTTTATGTTGGATTGAATGAGAATGAGAAATTGGGTCATAAGATAAATAGAAATGTTTATCAATGATAAATCAATTTCCTTTCCCTTCGATTTATCATCAGCAGTTGATAATCGTCATGATGAAATTATTATTATATTCTTCTATAATTGGATGTCTTGAACATGAGTCTTGAGATGTTGTGGATGAATTGCTGAAAGTAATAGATTTAGGGTGGCATAAAGCGATGTTTTTTCAAAGTTCAAATGTTTGAGAATGTTGAGGACCTTAGAAATACGCAAGTTTGGTCCAAAAACTGCTGCTTTGAGCTAGTTTTTAAATTAAAACCGGTTGATATACATCAGTTGCAAACTAGATCTCAACGTGAACAGACGTGTTTACAAATCGCTCCGCAAATTATTCAAAAATCTCAAAAGAAACAAAACAGAGACTACCTGAGAAGCTTTTTGTTTGCAAAAAGTTTCAAAATCTCAGTTTGATTCTCAAAACATCAAAATGGTAGCATCACCAAAAACTACCAACAACGAAGAAAATCTTTCTCAAAATCAGCATGGACTTAATAGTTCTCAACAACAACATTCATCTTCAGTGACAATTCTCAATATTGAGGAAATTTTCAGTGAAGATGTTTCACAAGCAGCCGACATTGAGATGACAAATCTCAAACCAAAAAAACAAATATCAATAAAGAAGTTTCTCAATGAAGCAAGTAAAGCAGAAAAACGCCCTCTAGAAGTGATAGTTCCCAACGCTCTTTTAAAAAGAGTAGCAAACGAAAGCAAACCAAAAGATGGGAACAAACCACTGTTCGTACTCCCACCAGTGAAGAAAGCTTCGTCTTCTGGAGTACCGTATCTATTTGGTTCACCAGAACAGGAGAAAAAAAGATCGACAACTTCTTCGTACTGGGGAGAAAACAGCAAAACATCAGAGCAAAAAAAGACAATTTCCGTAAACACGGAAAGCAACAACAACAAATCTCAACAAAAATCAAAACCACCTCCAATCGTCATCAGCACAGGTGGAGCTGGTGAAATCAAGAGATTGACGAATGAAATAAACAATCAACCTGGAAGTTTCTTAATTGAGACCAAAAAGGGCAAACAAGGAACAAAAACGGTAACAACGGAGAGTTGGGATTACTACGAGAAATTCATCCAACTACTCAAAGACAAAAAGCATCACTTCCACACATACTCCAGCCAAGAACCACTGAAGAAGTACGTACTCTATGGACTCCCAGATATGGAAATCAGTGAGTTGGAGAAGGAACTTCAAACCGTAAAAATCACACCAGTAAAAATTGTCAAAATGACAATGAAACACAAAAGACACGAACAAGACGACGACCAGAACTACCTCGTGTACTTCAAAAAAGATGTAGAACAAGGTGGAAATTTCCTGGAATTCCTCAGAAAAATCAAAATTGTCAGCAGTTTCAAAATTAAATGGGCTGACTACAAAAATAGACAAGCTGGACCATCTCAATGTTCGAAATGTCTGCAGTTTGGTCATGGACAAAACGGTTGTAACAAACCGTCCGTTTGCTTCAGATGCTCTGAGCAACATGACTCGAAAACGTGCCAGTACATATCGAAAGAGACCAACAAGGTTCCACTCGGAAAACTCAAATGTTTCTTCTGCGGTGAAAAACATACAGCAATTTTCACAGGTTGTAAAACCAGACAAGAAATAATTGAAAAATGGAAATCAAAATCACAGAATGGAAACAACCAAAATCAAAACAAAACAGCAGGCCATTATTCATATGGACAACGGAGAAACAATCCTCCAACACCGCATCGTCCTGAGAGATCAACCAGAAACGTCCAACATGCACCAAAACCTCAATGGAGAAAGGAGTATATGGAACCATCAACATCTGGTACACAAAAGCCTGTTCATCAAAAACAAGTTCCAGTCAACCACAAACCAAGGAACACAAATCCTCCTCCAAATCACAAACCCTCAAATCAGGGAAATAAAAATAACTTGAACAACCAACAAAACAATAAAGAAAGAGGAAAACATTGGAAAAAGAATCAAAGAAAAAAGCAAAACGAGCGCATTAATAACAATCAACATCAAAAACCAAAGCAAGATGTTGAGCTTATGGACTCAGAAGACATCAGTGCAACAAGTCAGACCTCGAATGAAGTCTTCCCAGAACCTTCATTCAGTGTTGAGGTAGTGAATCGAAACATAACAACTAATCAACAAGCTCAAAGCACCAGCACAAGAGATAAAAACATCTCAGAAATAGAGGAATCAAAGTGCAAGTACCTTATCAGCGAGCTTCTCAAATTAATCGCCAAAAATCCAGAGTTCATCGACGAAATACTCCAAGCAATCGGCTCAAGTGCCAAAAACACCGCATACAATAATGGATTGTAGACAACAAAGTATCAACGTCCTCTACTGGAATGCTAACGGCCTCACTGACAAAATGTTAGCATTTCTCGACTACCTAAGCAAGCAAAACGTCGATGTTGCTTGCATCTCAGAAACATTCCTAAAACCAAACTCAAAATTGACTCGCATCCAGACTACGTAATTCATCGATTGGATCGCGTGGATAGACCAAAGGGTGGTGTTGCAATCATCGTCAAAAGAAATCTAAAACATCAGCTTCAACCAAGCTACAACACAAAACTAATGGAATGCATTGGAATCAAAGTCTTCATCAATGACACGGATAGTTGTCACATCCTCTCAGTCTATCTCCCAGGAGGAAGCAAAGGAGGGGAAATAGATCAACATCTGAGAGATGACATCAACAAAATAACAAATCTGAGAGGAAATTACTACATCTGTGGAGACTTCAATGCAAAACATCGAGAATGGAACTGCAACGTTGCAAATAAATCAGGAAATATTCTTCAGGAAATGTCAGGAGAGTTCATGATCTACTTTCCTGACTCGCCAACGTACTACCCCGAAGATCGAAACAAATCAGTGTCAACAATTGACCTGATGCTCTCGAATTCCAACCTCGAAACAACAGAACTTCAATGCACAGAGGCAATGAGTGATCACTGCGCTGTGTATTTCCAAATCAAAACATCAAAAATCGACAGAACTGAAAATACAGTCTACAGATATGACTACAAAAACGCAAACTGGAAAAAGTTCAAAGCACAAATTTCACGCCGCATTGAAGACAACATTGGAGAAAATTTTTGCAATACAACAGATGAGATCGAGAATCACATTAAGATTCTCTCTGAACTCATCATGGAAGCGAGGAACTCAAGTGTAAAAATGAAAAAGATCAAGTTCGAATCAACTAAACTCACACCGGAGATTAAAGATCTAATCAATTCAAAAAGGAGTCTTCGTCGAAGATGGCAGAGAAGCAGAGATAATCAACTCAAATCTGAATTGAATTATTTGCAGAGAGCCATCAATGAGAAAATTAAAGAACTCAAAAACAAAAACTGGAATAAGCGTCTCTCAGAGATTCAACCGTCAAACCAAACAGTTTGGAGAATAGCAAAATTTTGCAAAAAAGGTTCAAAAACAATGCCTCCATTGACAAATCTGGGTAAAACGTTCATCACCAACAAAGAAAAAGCCAGCGCACTCAGCGAGTATTTTCGTGAAGCTCACGAAAATCCTCTGGAACAAAACGATCCACAACATACACAGGAAGTAAACAACACAGTCAAAGAAGCATTGGAACAAGACAATGATGAGAATCCAGAACTAACAGATGTAAACGAAATCGTGAGCATCATAAGAAATCTGAAAAATCCAAAAGCTCCGGGACTAGATGAAGTCAACAACATACTCATCAAAAATCTTCCTGAAAAAGGTTTCGAATACTTGAAATTCATCATCAATTCGTGTCTGAAACTCAACCACTTCCCCAAAGTTTGGAAACATGCAAAAGTGATTCCTATTCCAAAACCTGGAAAACCAGCAAATGAGCTAAGCAGCTACAGGCCAATAAGTCTACTCAGCTCAATAAGCAAAATACTGGAGAGAGTATTACTGAATAGAATCAACGATCATCTTGAGGATAACAACATTATCCCAAACCAGCAGTGCGGCTTCCGGACTGGAAGATCAACATCTCACCAGCTCATCAAAGTGATCAAATCAGCAAAAGAAAACTTAAACAACAAAAAGTCAACAGGCATGATCTTCCTGGATGTAGAAAAAGCATTTGACAGAGTCTGGCATAACGGACTCTTGTACAAAATGCTCAAACTGAGATTTCCACTGCCACTTATAAAAACTGTAAGATCTTTCCTCATTGAAAGATCTTTCGCAGTTTTTATTAAAGGTCAGTTCTCAGAAATCAAGGTAATCAAATTCGGAGTGCCACAAGGAGCAGTGCTTTCACCAACTCTCTACAACATCTTCACGTATGATGTTGTAAGAGAGACAACCAACAACATCGGTCTTTTCGCAGATGATACAGCACTGTATCATTCTGCAGAGAACTCGGCCGATATTGTGACACATCTACAGCACACAGGAAGAAAAGTTCAACAATACATGAACAAATGGAAGATCAACCTCAACAAACAGAAGACTCAAGCCTTATTCATCACAAACAGGCACTCCAGGCAACTACCAGGAAATAACATCAAATTTCTCAACGAAAACATCAAATGGGAAACAGAAGCTAAATATCTGGGAATGGTGATCGACAAGAGAGTGACATTAAAGCCGCATGTGGAGTATGTGACCAATAGGGCTCACACCGCATTAAGACAGCTTTATCCGCTCATCAGCAGGAACTCACAACTCGACGTACGAAACAAACTTCTCATCTACAAGCTAGCCATCAGACCAATATTCACATATGGTTGTCCAGCGTTTGGAAGCATGGCAAAAACCCATCTTCAAAAACTTCAAGTACTGCAAAACAAATTCTTGAGAATTGTTCTCAATAAAACAAGATATGAAAGGATCACCGATCTTCATACAGAAGCGAAAATACCGTCCATCGAAGACTACGTCGGAAAGTTGCAAGCGAACTTCAACAGTCGTCTTGTATCTCAAAACACCGAATAAATCAAATGAAATACAAAAGAAAGTAAAATCCGTAAATGAAATCAAAATTAAGAGACAAAAGGCAAATTGAGTGGGACAAGTCACTAAGAAGACTGAGTGGTATGGATCTCAACTGAGCAGTTTGAAAACACTTCTTAGAGGACATTTGTTCGATTCCTATCAAATTAGTTGCAAAGGTTCAAGAGCTAAACTTGACGTGAAACCCAGCAAACTTAAGACCAAATCTCCAGTCAGTCACAAGACAATCCACATCCCACAACAATGCTCAAAAAGCAAGCTAAACCATCTCTCAGACTACAAGAAAATTAAACAAGATTTGAAGGATGATTACAAGGCAATTGAAAATACAAAATGTGTAATTGCTACTGCCTTTCAATTATCGATAGATTTATGAAAGCATCTCACCCAAAAAGGAGGCTTGATATACTTGAAAATAAATTATAAGCAAGTATTTGAATAGACATTAAGTGTGAAAATATGGTTGATTGAAATTTATTCGTCTCAAAAGGAAGACGCACAAAGGTAAATCTTGTAATCAAGACGATGCTTCAAGGACACATAATGAAAGAAGATAAACAAAAATAGCAACCCCTTTTTTATGTCTAGCAGAAATTATTTCCATCTCCACCGCATACTCGAGAACATAACAATAATATAATTTATATCAATTTTCCTTTTAACAGCCAGACATCCTCCTTTCCATTCACTCACTCGTGTGCCTTAGCATTTCTTTTCTTTCTCCCACACATAAAGTACATTGGCAGCAAAAGGCATTGAATGAATGAACATAAAAATTCTTAGGCAACAGAAAATGTGTGTCTGTGTATGTAAAAACATTTGAGGCACAATTGCGAGTAAAGCAAAGCATCAGCATCAATGAAAGACGAGAAAATTTACGTTTTTGTGATTTTTCTTACTCCGTCTTACGAGTTCTGTGTATGCCTATGGATGATGGTTTTGTTTGCTTCTCTCCGTACTCGCATTCACAATGAAAATGTGTCGAGTTTATTTTCCTTTCCTTCTTCCTTTCTTCTTTTTTACTGGTTTTTAGACATTATGCCCCAAATAAGTGTATATTTATATACATTCGAACGAAGTAAGTTAAACTTTATCCTTTCCATTCTTATTTTGCCTATTTTCCTCTCTCTTGGTGTGATTCCTTTCGTCTTGTGTGCCTTCATCATTTCAAGTATACCGCAATTCAGTTAGTAACAACAAAAAAATAAGTAGAAATAGACAGAGATGGAGGATACGTCTAGTCATTGTCTGATTAAATTTTTATTTATTTCGGATCTTCTGGCATTTCCATGCTTGCTTTTTGCCTCACTTGATTCCTCTGTCTCTGTTTATCCACACTCGTTATTCTTCCGTTTATGTATGCTTGCATATCTGCCTCTTATTCAATTCCATTCAAAAGAGAATAAGCTTTGTCGGCAAAAGCAGGCAGCACTTGCTCTAACTCAACTCATTCAAGTGGTTTTTCCTCAAGTGGCTTATTTTTTATGGCATGGAGAGGTTTTCTTTTCTTTTTGTTGTTCAGCTCTTGATTCTCCTGCCAATTGGCTTTTATGCATCCCCTTTTTTTATATTCACATGTTTAGTGTACAGCATAAAAAGAAGAACTCGAAACAGAAGAAAGTGAAAAAGGGAAATTTATATTTTTTTTTCCTGCTGAACAGAGGCAATTTTCTTTTTGGTTCATACTTAAACTTTCATTGACCCTTTCGATCCCTTTATTGGGTTAAATGTCATTTATTCCTTTTGCTATTTTGTGAAATGTAACCTTAACATCTTAATACTGTTAAATTGGTTATGCAAATTCTGTGACCTTCATTTGGGGTGCATCCAAACCCTCCTTATATAAAGTGTGAGTGAAAATTGAATATTTTTTTTTATAAATTTTCGTTGGATGTCCATTAAGAGCATTAAGTATGATTAATGAGGAGGTTGCTTAATAGAATCGAATGGAAAATTTTCTACCATCAATAAAATTAAATTGAATTAAGTAGAAAATGAGGAGGAAGAATGCTTTTTTGGGGATGGTTTTAAATGACGTCTAGCAAATGCTAAAACTGAGGATATTGGCTGATTGACTGCTTTTTGAGAAGAATGATGGATTAGGATTTCTTGTTATATTACCCGTCTTCCTACGACAACTGGTTACGTCACTGATCTTACTAAAATATTATAGACGCAAATACAGAGGAGCTTGGCTTAGAGCAGTGGTTCTCAATCTATGTGCCGCGGAAAAATTAACTGCCTCAAGACTATTCAGGCGTGACGTGAAAATTTTTACGTAAAAAAAATGTGCCGTAGACCAAAAAAGTTTGAGAAACACTGGCTTAGAGGATGTGATGGGAAGCTGGATCATTCTATATATTGAAACTTTATCAGAAAAATTAAATCAATTAATAAACATTAGGCAAGCTTGCCATCATTTACAAACGACCCCTTTAAGAAGTTTTCCAAAAGGTATAGTAAAGGTTCATTTAACATGGCTTGGAATAATTGATTGTTTGCGGTTCATAAAAAGTTAATTAATATGAAGGTTTTCGGGTTATTGTTGCATGAAAATTTTTAATTAGACAGCTTTAAGGATCTTTTGAGAATTAAGAGAATTTTTTTGTATTCCTTCCAGTTCCGGCTTAAAGGCTCTCGCCGGACACACAAAAAAAAGTGCTCGTAACTTGCAAATAATTTACATAATATGAATATAAATTTAATTTCTTGGTAACAAGGCCGATAAAAACTTCAACATAATTTATTGACGTGTCTTGCTTGGTGCTTTAATTATCTGAATTTATAGTAATTTTTATGTGTTTATGTACACACAAAAAAAAGTATATAAAGGAAGACGAAAATTAACGAGGGCGTTGAAAATTGCTTCATAATTCAACTTTCCAGCCAGCATTTCTTCACGACTCAGTTTTTTTAATCTCATTTTATTCGTCAGCTCTCATTTCTCAGCCACATGTACTTTTTTGCCAATTTTTTTTTCTTTTAATTTACATTATGAAGTAAATTACGAATAAAGAATGAGGCGAAAATTTTTTCATCATTTCATATATTTTTTTTCTGGCAAGCAATAACTTGTGATATAGCTATATAGCTACAGCATCATCACACTGTGCAAAAAGGGAAGGAAAAAAAAGTTATGTATGTAAGAAAAGAACATGAAATTACGTGACAAAAATTTAATTTTCTTCAGTGCTGCTCTCCTTTCAGGAGAGAAAATTTATATTAGCGAAGTGTGTTTTTTGCCTGATAATATGAAAAAATTATTTCTTTTCAGTAGTTGAATAATAAAACATTTTCTTCAGCAGCAACAAACCCCCCTTGTTCGTTATGCTTCTCTCGTTCTCGCCCTTCTACTTCAACTTAGATGGACATTAAAGACTTAAAGGCTTCTTCTCTTAAAGTTCGCTCACAGCTCAAAGTTACATTATGCATTTTAGTAAGTTTTCCCTTGGAGCGACATTTGGGTATGAATTTTTGATGGTTGGTTAAGAATTTAGTACAAATGTTTAACGTTTTCAAGAATAATGCATTGAATGTGGGAGCAACGTTGCAGCTACGTGGCAAATACGTAACTACCACTTTGTAGCAACATGGCAATCAAGTTGCATCAATTTCGCAACTAAAGAGTAACAATGTGGTATTAATAATGCAACCACGTGTCAACCACGTGGCACCCACGTGGAGTCAACGTTGCAACCACGTGTCAACAACACGATAGTCACTTTCAACGTGTTTTAATTAAAAATCTTATTTAAAAAATTCTGGAGACATATCCAACAACAAGCTACAATGATATCCCTAAAGAAATCCGAAATTCCGACAAAATTTACATCAGAGGATCCTCCTATATAGTTTCTTTTCTCGTGTTTCAAAAATATTTTTTTCTTCTATATATCATAAACATAAAGTGTCAAAGAAAGATTTCTCTTTTACTTACCCCGCCACCTCTTCCTTTTCCACGACCTCGACGGGATTCACCTCGCAAAATTGTGCCATCAGCGGAATAAATTATCTGGAAGAAAGAAAAATATGATGATAAAAAGAAATGTATTAAAAAAATTTCATGTAATACACAAAAGAGAAGTGACGAAAAAGTTTGGTTTAAAGCATAAGAAAATGTCTTCTTTTTTCGAGGGATAAAGCTTTATTTAGAAAAATGACGCATTATAGGATAAACTTTCATCATTGAGGAATAAAAAAATAATACGCAATAATAGGAGGAGAACCGGATGAAGGTGAGGTTTAAAAATGGCATAGAAACTTTTCTCGCATTATTTAAAGTCGTGTGCCAGTTTATTTTAATTTATACTTAATGGAATTCTTCAGCTTTTAATTTATTCCATTAATTTTTATTCCTTATTTAAATTTATTTTGTTTGAATTGTGCTTTAAAAATTCAATATGGATAGATTTTGAATAATTTGTGCTTTCCATCTGTTCATAGATGGCGTGAATAGCACATCATTATTCTTCAAAACCTTAAAAATGTTTTCATTTGAAACATTTGAGAGGTTTTCAAGATTTTAAATTATATTTTACCGTTAAAGCAAGCTTTGATTTTTTACTTCTCAAGTTTTTATCAAAATATCACAAAAATGTTCCGTAACACATTTCAAAAAGGATTCCTATCAATTTTCTACAGCATTGGAAGTAAGCCATTATTAATATGGGATACAAAAGTATCGCATGGACACATCAAGAGAATAACTGACGAAGATTCAAAATCATTAGCTTTAGACATTCGGGGAGTAAATGTGATAAATTGCTACATTACAGCACCAGCCGATCCATGCACATGTCTAGGAATCAAGCTTCCATTTATGACAATCATTGTGAAAAATTTAAAGAAGCAATTTTCATTTGAGGTACAAATTTTGGATGATCGAAATCAGCTCCGACGCTTTAGATTCTCAAATTATCAGAAAAAGACAAGAGTCTCAAATTTTACAACAAACATGCCGCTAGCACTGAATTGTGGGTGGAATCAAATACAAATGAATCTTGTCGATTTCACACGACGTGCTTATGGAACAAATTATATGGAAACAGTTCGCATAACCATTCATGCCAATTGCCGTTTAAGGAATATTTATTTCTCAGATCGTTTGTACACTGATGATGAGAAGCCTGTTGCCTTTAAATTTATGGGCAAAGACGACGAGAAGAAAAAGGAGAAAGAGGCATTGAAGAAAATTCTCAAGGAACCAAAGAAATCTGTTGTTGCAATTGAAACTGTTCGACCTTCCTCACCAGTTTCTCATATCACAGAAACGGCAGTCGTTAATGAAGCATAAATTGTATTTTTGGTTTTGGATATAATAAAAGAAGGAAATAAATCTCTTCCACATTTTTGAATTCTTTGATGGAATTTTTAATTGTTTGACATTTTCTCATGAAATTCCCGTGCACCCTTGGATAAGTTGTTCCTTGTTTTGATAATACAGGAAATTCCCTTGTAAGCACTTGCCTGCTCTAGAAGTTCCTATATCACATAGAAATTAGCCCCCTCGACAATTTAACTGAGTGTGTTTTTTGTGTAAAAAATTTTTACAAGAAGAAGAAGGAACCAGCAAGGCATGAAGGGGAAGGGTTGACACCAATATATACGATATTTATATGAAATGAATCAATATCGAAGGGGTACGTCACGTTATAGACTCAATATTAGGGTAATTTCTCCCTTCCTTGATCACTTGCTGTTTTTTTTTCGCAAAAATATAAAGTACATTTGTGTAGGGGAGACTTACCACAGTTGTACTTTGCATCCCCTTGCTTATAATCATAAAACACAGTGCAGTATCATCCCTCAAAAATAAAGTCGTATATGGAAATGTATGGCGACGTGGTCAAAACTTTAAGTGCAAGAGGGGTAGGCATAGTATTCTAATTGCTTTGACAATGACACACATACAGTCGGGACCCTTCTCTCTATTCTTATTATTAATGTTCCCCGAGTAAATTAGAAGTCATGTCGCTGCTTTATTTTTTTTTTCAAGGCGTCAGGTGAATATATGTGGTGTGAATTTATTATTTTGGGGAATCTACAGTCTTCAATGTCAGTCAGTGAGACGATTAGGGGAAGGGGAAGATGATAATGTTGATGATGAGGGAATGTCTGAATGTAATTAAAAAAAGGGGTTCCACACCCCATCAGCATTATAAAAACAGTAATAATCAGGTGAATTTTTCCATCACCAGTCACAAGTTCAAGGACGTTTAAGGAAAAATCCCCTAAAGAGTATTCATGTTATGTGTGCCAAGGCAAAGGGAACGACTCACGTTTTAACAATTTTTATTGCACTTGAGACGAAGCTTAAAGCTTTTATATATATTTTCGGGTAATGTAGACTATGTGTACGGCATAGGAGGAAGAAAAGCCATAAAAAAGACATAAAAACGACCAAGAAAATTATTCGACAACATTTTTATCGCATTTGCTGTATTGTATACAACCCAAACAACCTTTTCTCGAGTGCTATAAAATAAAACTTCCTCCTCATGTATTTTTGGGTCACAGACATGGCATTTCGCAATAGAATGTTATTGTTAACCTTTTTTTGTTTGCCTCCATCTCATGTCTATTTAGTCCTGCCCTTTTTTGTTATCACTTGACTGACTGATAAAAAGTCAAAAGAAATCCCCAGAAACGATTATTCATTCAATAAAATCCGTCTACTGTTGTCATGTGCTTGTTATGTTGTCTGCGATGCCAAACAACAAAACAATCCCAATCCATCCATCCCTTCACACTGTTTATATTATTCTCATAATGTTATGTTATCAGTGGAGTCACTGCCTCATTCCATCACAAAGACGAAGTTGAAATCAAGAAGGAATGCGATGAGAATTTTTCTGTGCCTTTTGCTGCCAATGTTGTGGCGTGCGGTAATTTTTTACACATAAAGCTTTCCTTCAGTCTTTATGCCATGTGCTTTTTTTTCGTCTGAGACGCTCATTTTTCTTTCCTTTATTTTTTATGGGGAGGCTTTTGTTGATGGATTTTTATCAGCGATCCCTAACGGCATAAAGATTTTCTTCTCCTTCCTTTCTTCCATTCTTTATTTCCTCCTTTTTATTTTATTTAGCATTTACGAGACGATACGCTAAATACATAAATTTTTCGTTCATGAATCATGTGAACGTCTTGTGTCTTATATAGCCAACAAACCCGGCTTCGTATTCTTTTATTTTATTTTTTGCCGCAAAGCACATATAGAAGACATAAATCGTAATAAAATTATGTTCTTTTTACAACCCCATCCACCACTGTCTTCTTCATCTACAGACACTCTTTTCTCTTTCTTTATCATTCACAATTTACGGCATTTTTTTTTATTGTTGTGCGGATATGAATCAGTGAATTATTTGTTGGTAAGGGCTTATGTTGTTGTCTCTTCATCTCCTACTTACAATTTTCTTTTGCTTTTGAACGAGTAATTTTCAAGGGAAATGGAATCATCTTAAGTATTTTCCACTTGACGGGATATTTGTGGATGTGGATATGCTTCTCATGTGCTGATATGAATTTTGGTTTGTTATATTGGAAGATATATGACCAATCAATGATAACAAGACAGGCTTTAGAGATCAATGAACTCAAATGTGACATAAAAAGTTCCCGTACCTTTAACTTCACTATTCCATATTTTGTAAACAAAACTAACCTTCCCCAAAACAAAAGGCATACATGCACAGCTCACAGTGGAGAGAAAGAGAGAAAATTTCCATTTTTATCCCCCAAAGAACAATAATCATATACATGTTTGCATATTCGGTAATGTATACAAGCGTTCCACATGTTGGCGTGTTTTTTTGGACATACACACATATAGTCTCGAGTATGGCAGTAATTGGATTTTATCTTTATATTTGTAGACGAAATAAAAGTTTCAGACATTTCAATATAGATATTATCAGCCCCCAAAAAAAGCTATGGATCCAATTTCGAGACAATTTTCGTCTTCATGGCACGAGGAAAATAATGAATTTTCCATTAAGTAATGATGATGGAGAAGACGCGTCTGAAGACAAAAAAAAACAGAGACGAGGCTTGAAAGGATATTCACCCCGTTTACGATGAATGAAAAGCAGACGAAGAATTATTTTTTTTGGGGAGCCACACGCACATACCCTCGAGCAAAGTTGATGAGAAACCTATTACTCATTCTATGTATACATCATTTTCATGTTGTTTCTACTGCTGATTAATTTGCGTGTACTTTATTTCCTTCTTTTCTCTCTCTCGGTGGAGTACGAAAGAATTTCCACCCCAGACGTACACAAAAAAAGTAAGCCGAAGAATGTGTTTTAAGGCACACACAAAATATATATTTTCCCCAATGTTTTGTATTATTTTGGAGCTCGTCGGTTCTGTCATCACCTCTTAATTCATAATAAATAAAATATTGGGGTAGGCAAAGGCTCACATTTTTGACTTGAAGTGAAAGTATGTATGGCTTTTGTAGGAAACAGCAAATGAAAGGGCGAGGAAGTAAACGAGAAATTAGCAGAAACGGGAAAATATATTTGTATGGAAGCTTTATTCGCTTCTGTTGCTCCCTCCAAAATTTTACAAATTTCCCATTCAGCTTTTTCCTGCTTTTGATGTTTTTATTATTTCTTTTGCCTCTTCCGTTCTCCCCAACATGTTTATGAATGACTTAATACTCTTAAATGAATGGGGAATAATTAGCGGATTTGAATGTAAAACTGCTACATATTGAAGGATGTTGAACCTATCTCGATGCACATTCACTGTATTGAATTGAAGCACATCCACTTATGCTAGATCCATTAATATCTTTCCCCATTTAATCGTTCAAGTAGGTTTGGATGATATTAATTTTAATTAGGCAAGCACATTGAACTCTTGTGAACTTTAAGAGGCAATTCATGCTCCTTTATAGAAAGATTGTTGAATGATAAGATGAAATTTGCATAATTCTCATAATTTCCCTTTTTAGCTCTTTAATGAGAATGTTTTTAGGGGTGGGAAGGAGATTAAATGGAACGAGTGTAAATTACAATTCAGAATCAGAAGCAAAATTTCTGTCGAATTGAGTTTAATGGAACAAAACTTTGTTGTGCTTCTATAATAAAATTGTTTAAACATCATAACTGGGTATTTAAGGCTATTGTTTGTTCGACTTTTATGGTGCAAACTTGCGTAACAGCAATGAATTTTCGTCAATTGATTTATTACTGAGTGGAAATACTAAGAGTTGCAATTTTTGAGGATTATAGTATTTTGTTGACCAATGAATTTATTTAAGATTATTCTGAACATCTGGACTATTATTTACTGGACTGTTCCTTGATTATCAGATTTTTGTGAATATCCCAAATGTTTAGCCTCAATTGAATTCAAATTTAGGTTCATTTAAGACTTTAGTCTTGTCGGAATGATGAAAACAATATGGAACTACTAGTAAGTATAAATTATACTCATTACTGAGCACAAATACCCAAGAAAGATGTTTATCGACTAAAATCTAGTCTTTAGGAGACCAACAACTTTAAAGGGGAAATCAACATGTTGATGCTGTTGAAAATACAATTTAAATATTAAATGATCGTTAATTTATTCTTAACAATTCTTAATTTCATTTCATAATCCAAAAAGTATATTAATGAACTTCAAAAGTAACCAAAAATGTTCAAAAAGGGAGAGAAATTTCACCATAAATTATGCGTGAACATTGACAGATGTTGGAAATGATTCTAGCCTCTTAGAAATTTGTGTGAGAAAAAATGCAAGCAGAGAATTTTGGGGATTTAAGATCTTTTCATTTTTATACAGCATCGAAAACATTAATTTGATTTGCGTTCCTTTAATCGCACATTTATTTTATTTCAGTCATAAAATGCTTCTTTTGCCTAATGAATTGACTCTGTGATGTGCCTACGGCTGTTCTATTTGAAAACTAAGAAGTTTTAAACACCACTGAGTTCTATAATAAAAAAGAACTTGAAAATCGTAAACCATTTGAAATTAAATCATGATGATGATGACAGGAACATAAAAAGAATCGAGTCCGTCTTGTTAAAATTTAGTGTCGACAGCAAAAAGACGAAGGTTCGCAAAATTTTTATTCTATTAATTTTTTCTTTCTCATCGTCCTTTTCAGGGAGAGCTGTAATAAGTTGTAGCAGTCAAGCAGGCAATAAAAACCCATAAAAAAAATTGAACACAAAAGAAAAAATGTTTTTAATTAAAAATCCGCCATTTTTATATGCCGATGCTATGTGATATATATTAATTGTACAGTTACCAACTAAATATAATGTAAAGAGCAGCAACGAGTGGCAGTAGTGGTAGTGGTGGTGTGAGGAAAAAATAATTTTTGTTTCATGCGAGATTAAAAAAAAAAATAAAGTCAAAAGCAGGAGGAAGAAGAAAAGAAGAGGAGGACGAAAAAAAAATCGATAAAAGCAGGATTTTTATGGAAGTAAAATTTACGGCTACTAACCTCACACTCACACGCACAATTTTCACGTTTTTCTCTTTTTCCAGCCCATTTACCTTTTAATTTTGTGTTCATCGTTTGCCATTTTTTTCATTAACTTTTTTTTCTTCATTCCTTCTTTTCAAAAAGGAAAAGAAAAAACTTTTCTGTATGGCATTCACCATAACTGAATATATGCTCTCTCTTGCCTTTCAGCATGGCAAGATAAAAGGAAGAAAAAAAAAGTTTTTCATTATTCATGTGTAAGATGCGTCATGTTTACTGATAATAACCTTCTTTTTTAATGTGAAAAAAATTTATGACTTAAATTTTTACTTCCTCATACTCTAGCTAGCGCCTCTAAAGTTAAATTGTATAGAAAAAAGTATGAGCGAGAACGAGAGAAATTATTATAAAAAGATATACAGTATTTTATTACTTTTAATAGCATGATTATCTTGCTTCATTCATTCATCCATTCTTATTCATTTATTCTTTATATCTTCACTTATCCTCTCTCCTTTTAAAGAAGATATTCGCTTAAGTATTTTAGTGAGCAACATTTTGTGGCACGGGTTGTTCGGAAGCACTGCTTTAAAGTATCAAAATCGCATAAATTTTTACTAGTTTTAACAGAAAAACCTTTGAGAAGTTTGAGTTTGAATGCCTTTGGGGTACTTTTTTGGGTTGTTTCGGGTTCAAATTGATTAGGTTGAGGATTAGGAACTTGAAATTTATTGATGAGGAAGCCTTGAACTCTAAATCTCTTTCTTAACTGGGTCTTTAGTTAAAATCTGTAATTTAATAGTCTACTTAACTGATTAGGTTTTATATGGACTAGATTGTTGATTAAATGTTGCTTTTAAGGACAAAACACCACTCAAATAAATAGAATCAATTGGATACTGTCCAATAAGTGGGTTTTTCAAGTATATTAAGATAATAATATGTATTCCACAGTCAGTACACCCAATTAACAGACCACAATTGACACAAAGAGTCCCAATCAGTTCTAAACTAGGGTTACCATCTAGTTTTCATGAAAATACAGGACATTTGGTAAATTTTTTCGAAAAAAACAGGACATAGAGTAAAATTCGAAAATTAACGGAAATTTTCATGAAAAAAATACAGGACCAGGAACAAAATTTAAAAATTTATACAGGACAGGGTTTTGAAATACAGGACTGTCCGTTGTAAAACTACGCAGATGGTCACCCTATTCTAAACTCAACATTTTACTCAATTGGACTGCATATTAAGCCTTCGTGTTACTCACAACTAAATCCTTTCAACTGCATAACTTTTAAGACAAATAAATCAAGCCATAATCTTTTTGTCATACATGACAAGACTCATTGTTCCACTCATTAAACATTCTTAATTTCCAAGCACACCAAAAAAAATCATCTTTATTATCATAAAATAGCAACAAAATGGAAAATTCTTTAAAACCAGTCAGCAGCACCGCCAACAACCAACAAAAAATATTCTAATACAAAATAAATTACATTAGCAAATTGCATACATAAATAGCCATAAATTTTATGTTAATTTATGCATCTCAATGTAATGCTCATTTATTCCAAGCGCACAAGTAATTCCTAGCACACGAGACTTAGTAAAGGAAGGATAAAAAACCAAACATATAAAAAAAAATAGAAATTGGAATGCGTTTCTCTCTGCCTTGGACGTAGCGCGTGCACACGTTTATCGTACTGCATTGTTAGAAGTGAGGGGTGGAAGCAAATTTGATAAATCTATTTTATCGTCACACACAGAGGAGTTGCGCATTCATTCATTTTTATTATGAGATTCTAGTAACGTTTCACTCATTAAATGTACATTTTTGTATATGTTGTGCCTGTGCATGCTTGTGTGTGGCATTGAATAAATTTATTTTGTCATTAAAATGCATTTCAAGGATGTTAATGTGATTTTTCGAGAAACTAAAGTAAGCTATGGGATTGTCAGTGTGTTACTTCTTTTTGTTGTTTGGCATTTGTCGAGTAAGTGAGTGTGAGAGTCATGAGATTTTAATTAAATGTGGAAATAAATCCATTACTTTCACTGTTGAACAAAATGGCTAGAATAATCGATAAAGGAACTTTCTTGATTGTCATCATGCGACGATCATACATCTAGTCAATATAAGACTGAATCATGAATTCCGAGCAGCACATTTGACAAATTTTGAATTTTGGAATTTTACACAGTCGTGTGACACAAAATAATGTGTCGTTACAGTTGCGTTACATAAAATAGTATGTCGCTACAGTTTTGTGACACAAAATAATGTGTTGATACAATAGTGTGATAGAAATCAGTGTGTCGACACAGTAAAATTTTATGACACCAAGCGATACTAAAGTATACAACAATTTAGACCCAGGATCCATTCCATAGCAACTAAATTCTGTCACTCGGGTAAGCAATGAAACGAAAAATTTCCCTCAGCCACACTGAACTCGAGTGTTGCTGTTTAGTTGCTTGAAAATTTACGATGAAAATGCAATCAAGGAAATTGGATTTAAAAAATTCCTTCTGCTCTATTCAATGTATATATGGCGAAAAAAATTCAGATTAACTTTTTTTTATATTGCCATGCTGAATAGGAAGGCGGTAAAAAAATTGAAAAAAAAAAATAATTTTCTTGCGTGAGTAAAAATGTCAGATTCTTCTTCCTGGTATGGAAATGTCGCAGCATAAATTGCCATAAAACTTCTTCGCTGAATGCTGTTCCTTGCTGAATTTGTGACTGCGTACACATTCGAATGAGAGAAGAAATCCTGAAAAATTATATTTTTTTTCCTCTAACTTATTGTTAACATCCACTTATACCTCTTCTTCACACGATCTACACAATAATATAATAAAATAAGCAGCTACATGCACACAATTTTCCGCTTCATACAACGAAGTTTCACTCACACCACACCTCTTCTAAATCGCAGCAAAAATAAAATAAAATTGGATATGAAGAAGAAAAACGTAAAACGAGTCTCGAGACAGATGAAAATTTCGCTTACATAAATTTCATATTTTCTTTTTTGCTGTACTCGAAAGAAATAAATGAAGAAAAAAAAAATTCATGAAAGTGTGACACATAATTTTCCCCGACACTTTTTTCTTTACTTCTCATTCCCATTTTCCATTAAATAACAGCAAGAGCAGAGTTGTGTTTGGAATTTATTGAAGGGTTCTATGGAATTGATAAAGAACCAAATCTAATGTGATAAAATTTAAAATCCTTTTCAATTCATTTTAATTTTCGAGGATGAAAGTTTTTTTTTTATCCGAAGGCTGTGAATTTTTATGATTTTTCCGAGCAACAAACTGCTTCTTCAAATTGATAAAGTCTGTTAGATTTTTGAATTTAAGGTTAATCTTCCCCTGATGTTCTAGGGGATTGTCAACCAGAAAATTGTAAACAAATGTGTTTTTTGAAAATTTTAAATTAGCAGACATTATTTGATCTAATTCAATGCTTACAAAGCATCAATACAATTATATATTGTCTATCCAGCTATTGTAAGCGTTGAATTAGGTCAAATAATGTTAGCTAAGCTAAAATTTTCAACAAAACAATTTTATTTTACAACTTTCTGGTTGACAATCCCCCAGAACACCAGGAGAAGATCAACCTTAAAATTCAAACTATCAATTTAACGTTCGAAATTACCGGTCATTTTTCAAAAACAAACAATGAATTTCTAGGAATTTCTATTGTTCTTTTCTGTCTGACCCCCCCCCCCTTAGACGTCATAAGTGAAAGGCCCCTTGATTATTATAAGATAAAATTTATATGAATTTAAAAAATTTTAAAGTTTTAAAGTTAAAACTTTAAGAATTTTACTGTTGCACAATCGATCCAGCAAGCAATTACACTTCATACAACACCCAAAAGGATAAAATTGTGTCAAACAAATCCCATCCTCCATCTGCCGCTCGGAATATCCATTCTCTTCTGATACTTTAATAGCATTAAATAGTTGAGGATCTCAGAGATGAAATTTATATATGTTTTTATTATTATTATTGTGTGGAGTATACTATAAAGTAATTTTTAAGCATCAGAGCCAACATAACCATAGAGCCATTAAATAAATTTATTTTTAAGGATATTGCAAAAAGAAGAAGAAAAGACGAGAAGATAATTTGATTATTGCACGACGATGATGATGATTGCCATAAAAAAGGCACTTTAATATTAAATTATGACAAAAAAAACTGGCGAGCGTTAAAAATCATAAAAAATTTACAGCTAGTTTTAAAAAAGTTTTATTGCCAAAAAAAACGGTCGCCATTTTTCACCCAAAAACTTGTTTTCAATTCCTTTTTTTTTGTACAATTTATTTTTTCAGAATTATATTTTATTGCCCATTGTGAAGTCACTGAGGCGTAGATGGCAGAATAAAAAAAACCCATGCAGATAATCGATCATTAGAGGGTGGAAATTCAGCCATCGCCGTTGTACAATTCGATATGGCATTTGGATTGGATATACATTGATTGATTGTTGATTCTGTGGCCGGGCGGTGATTCAATTATTTAAGGTTTTTCGTCTTTGCTTATTCTTACTGTGTATTTAACAGCATGAGTGATATTGGATATTTCTCAATTCCTGTACCACGGATGCTACTGCCTTCACATCAAATAACGGTCGAATAAGTTTTTATATTTAAACAATTGTTATTTAAAATATTCAGGATGTATCTTGTGTATGTTTGTATGTCTTTTGCTTGATGGGAATTGTAAACATAAAGTCAACAAACATCATTATTTATCGACGGCAATGTCCTCTGACGAATTATCATTGTCATGTCATCTACACGCATAATGTCTTAAAGGTAAGAACGACGTTGCAATCGACAGATGCGAAAAACACAAAAATTATGTGCCATTTTTGTCATCAACTACATGCTTCCACACATTTTATGATTACTGTAATTTTAGTCACATTTACGTTTATATTTTCATCATTCATTCAATGTTCTCGTATAGTCAGGCATAACACACAACAGTCAATGGTGTAATTTGATAGCAAATCATGGAAGCACACACATTGTAATATGTTTTTTGTCAATGCCTGTTTTAGTACAGGAAAGAAACAAATTCTCTTTTCTCATTCTCAACTGTCACGACTCCCAAACGCAATTTAAATGAATGTGAATGACACGTGTTTCTGGTAGCTTAATTCTCTCCTTTTTTTCTCGTACTCGTTGTAAAAAATCCTTTTTATTCCTGAATTTCTCTTTATTAGACGACATAATGATACGTTATTAAGGCATAGGATTTTTTTATTCACAAAGGATATCGCAAGCATTGCAAGTTTGATTGATAATTAATGGGCATTGTGGAAAATAATGTCAAAGGAAGTACGAAAATGTTCCGAAATGAATATGCTTTTAATTAGATAATGCTGTCACATGTATGGGTGGGAAAGGGGTTATTCATAAATGATGTCACTTCCATCAAAATTTATGATTTTAGACCCCCAACCCCTGCAAAATAATCTTTTATTTGAAAGTTTTGGACAGCATTTATGAACCAGCTCACCTTCAAAAGTGGGACAGCATTTATGAACGACAACATATGAAAAATTCATAATAAATTTCATTTAATATTCTGACTGCATATTGCATGAATTTGAGTTAATGGATGCTCAAAAATAAAATCATATCAAAGCTGCAGTCATAGTTGGCATGCTAGTACTTAACAATATAAGCAACGGCAAGAGACAGAGGTTCATACCAATCAGCTTAAATAAATCAATTACCAACCCTGCCTGCCCCTACATTAATTAACTCGAGCATCTTTCACTTTCTACGTGACATGTGTTAATTGATTCCAGTTATGCATCCTTCACCCAGAAAAAAAGAATCTAAAATCACTCGCATCTTGCCCAGCATGTGACTTAAACACAACAATGAAAATTTTAACAAAGAAAAAAAAAATGAAGGAATTAAATTAACGCAATTGTCTTCATCATCAAGACAGCAGCAACAAAAATAAATTTTTTTATTTCATTTCATCAATCGCAATTTGTATTAAGATGGAAAGATTCAAGTTTGCCTTTCGCATCGATGATTAAGTCAAATAACAATTGAATTAATTTCATTTTTGCTTCTTTCTCATCATTTCGTTGCCTTTTTTTTTTGTTGCTGCCGATGCCGAAATAAAAATAATTTAACCTTCCACATTCATTCATTCAATCGCGATAAATTTTTTTGGCATCGCTTTATTCTCCAAAAAAAATTGAAAAAAAAGGAACGGAATTGATGAAAAAATAAACAGAAGATTGGAAATTTAAATGAAATCCTTTAAGAAACCCTTTTTGTTCGTTAATATCCAATTCTTCTTGAATATTTAAATTATGTCTAACATCATCAGGAATGACAAAAGAAGAAGCATGGGACTGTCGGGAATTTCTTTGAGTTTATTCACCTTCGATTCCGCAAAAAAAAAATGTGTGTAAGGAAGAGAAGAAGACCTTTTTTAACTGGAAGCCTTAATAAATTTTATTTCTTTTTACAGGAACGGCTAGAAATCGTTATAAAAAAGAATGCCTGCAACTTGTGTATGCTTGTATTTGTGTACATGTTTCTTTTTAATTTAATTTTCATGCTTTAATATATCAGTAACGTTGATCAAATGCAATGTATGTAATTTCACATCTATAGCTGAGAATTTCGTACACAGCAATGTCTATATACATGCACACATAGTACAGGAGACCCCAATTCAATAGTAAATGAATACTTTTTTTCGACAGATGTGCATTTTATGGATGTATTAGTGTTTATAGTATTTTTTTTTTTCACCATCATTGCTCTCTCTACTCATTCTGCGTGTTATTTATGTTTTTTTTTTCGTATGTTGTAGCTTGCCTCAGCTGAGGCGCTTTATCCTTTTTAATATTGATATTTTTCGCATTTTAATATCATCTGGCAATACACAGCACCATGGCATGCATAAAAATCATTTTCAGAATTAATTTTTATAAAATTGTATTAGTCAGTTGACATTACTAGGCACAGCGAGTGTAATGGAAGAAGAAAAATGAATGAGAGATGAAAAGACTAAAATGCAATGTCCGTAACTAAAAATAATGATATTTAATTTTTTTTACATGCATCCTTTATACTTGCTCATTCGCATTTGTATGCGTGGATCTTAATTTTTTTGAGTTAGACAAAGATAAATGCTTTACGATTGTAATGAATGTTTCTATTGGGAATTGTTATTAATATTCTCATGTACTGGAATAGACATAAAATTTAATGACGAACGAAACAATTGTTTGTGCATAAAGAGAAGCTTGAAATCAAGAAATACAGGATAATGAAAACAGCACATATGTATAAAATTATGGAATCAATTGATGTTGCTCAAAAGGATTTTTTTATGGTCCTTACTGTGAAGGATATGCTCATAAATTAATGTCTCTTCCTTTAAATTAAGATTTAATGCCGACAGATGACAAATATGATAAAAAATAAAAATCTATAATCCAAATGTGTGCGCTGACAGATTTTTTACTTCCGTTGATGCACTTCTTGTAATGAATACGTTTCGATATTAATGATGATCACGACTATGATTATGTTACAGATTCCTTTTTTTTCATAAAAATTATGTTTAAGCGACAAAAAAGATGATGAATGGATTGTGCGTTGTGGTATGTGATTCTTTTCTTTAGTTTCAAGTTGCTTATGTCGTTGAAAGTGCATCTGCTGGATTTTTTGTAAGATTTATCTTGGTATTAATTAGTTACATCCCTGAGAAAAGGTTTGTGCCATTGAATAGAAGTCTTAAGAACTATGGACAGCAACATACAACTGTAGCTGCAAGAGTTCAATGAACTTTCATCAAATCCTTCTAGTTACATCTCTATCAATAAACAATCTTTAGCAAAACCAAGGGTGTGGTACTGATGAAATGATCAAAAATTATCAAAATTGATCAAAAATGATCAAAATGTAATGCTTCAGTTCCACACCCTTGAGCAGAACATGAATAGCATTGATTTCATCATAATAAGTTCAAATATTCATCCATTCAGATCATAATCTACACATAAAACATCTCAATAATCAAAAAGCTTCATCACATAAAGCACAATGAATGAAAATAAATGAAAAAATTGCCTTAAATAAACTTATTTAATGTCATGAATGTGTAGATTGATAAGCGACAGCAAACAAATTCATTTAACATTATTTTTTTCAATCAAAATGAGACTGTTACTCTATTTGTGATCGTTTACAGTACATAGACGCAAACTTTTCTATTTAATCAACTTAGATTTGTCATCAACATCGCTATGTCCATCTTAATAATATGAGAAGATAAAATAAATGTTTAGAGTGTGAGAAATTCTTTGAATATTCATGGTGCTTTATTTTTTTTAATTTCGCACTTATTTTCAGTCATCGCAATGAGATGCGATGGAAAAAAATTTAATTTCGTTTTCATAATCACATTTTTCTAGCTATTAATTTTCCATCGCTTCACAATTTTTTTTTCATTCGTATTATACTTAATCAGGGTCATGGGTAGGGGGGCTTA
Source organism: Chironomus riparius (assembly GCA_917627325.4). Lineage (NCBI taxonomy): Eukaryota > Metazoa > Arthropoda > Insecta > Diptera > Chironomidae > Chironomus > Chironomus riparius. The sequence continues at coordinate 46,856,084 of OU895877.1, forward strand.
TATGGAGGGAAGTTTTTAATGATGTAAATCAAATAGAGACTCCCCTGGATACACCCCAGTGCCTTACTCTCAACAAAATGAAAAAGGAAGAGAAAAAAAAAGTAAGTAAGTGTGTACGTTGTCGCATCCGTACGTAGTTGATAAGATAAATTGTATAAAAGTGAAATGAAAATAAGAAGAAAAAGAAGAAGTAAGGCACAAGTCGAGAAGAAAAAATTAATTACATTCAGTGTTTGTTAGATGGAAGAACTTTTATTGCGATCTTTTAATGACATTCATTGTTGGGATAATCATTTCGTTTCATTTCTAATGCTGGAAAATGTTGCTATTTGGGTCGACGTTCAATGCGAACGAACCTAATTTGACTTCCAACAACCAACATAAGATTTAATGACATTTCAGTCCAAATATTAGTTTAGAGAATGAAAACTTTTTTTTTGTCGATGCTTGAGCTCAATTTGAGTTTGTGGAACAGGAAAATTCGGTAAGGAACTATCGATAATGGATGGATATGACGCATTTTTGGGTTCTTAGTGTAAATTGTAATTGATAAAAGCTGATTTGAATGGAATTGAGATCTTTAAGTTTCAACAATGTTTCTAGGTCATTCCTACTTCGTACAGGACTTTGACACCGCGTTGACTATTAGGCTGTCGCTATTTATGTAAAATTCCTAACTTGTTTGACCTGATCAACTCCCAGACATCCAATTGAACACAATATCCCCAAAAAATCATAAGAATCACAAGTCAGACACCTTACAAGCATTCCCAAAACCCCTCACACAAAAATATCACCTCAACAGAAATTTGTTCTCACTTTCGCTATCATTACAGTCTTAAATCAAGAATTTCAAACAAACAGAACGAGCATAAAATGAGATAGAAAAATGAAAGCCCATTAAAAGCGCCTCTCCCGTTCCATCAAAATCATTTTCACAGCAAATAAAAAATGGTTGAATGCTGATTTTTCATTATTTTTACTTCCTTTCCATTTACTGCTTGTCTTTCACTTTTTTTTTGTGTGTTCATCAACCAGAATGAAAATTTTTCACGTCTCTTTTATTTGAATTTTTCTTACACGAGGCAGTTCGCGACTTACTTTTGCCTATTCTCATTTTGTAATAATAAATTTTCTTAATTAAGGAAATTCGCGTAAATTCGTAACGAAATGAGAAGTGTCATGAGTTCGAAGAAAAAGAATTGCCTCTACTGACGCACAATTTATGTCCCAATTTAAAGAGATGTGCAAGCTCAAAACTCGATTGTCATGCTTGGTCTAAAATCAGTTAATCGCATGAGTGATATTTGAAATGGGATTTTTTTTCCTTTCGTTCCTTGTGATTTTTCTCACCCCAATGTTGTATAGATGATGGAAATTATTTGACTTTACTTTGCTAGTTAGCAGCATAAGAAATTCTTTTCTCATTCCTTAATTTCAACTTTTCTTTTAGATTTATTAGATTACTATTTGCAGGTCGTTTCACGCAAAGGTAATTTTTTAATTTCTTCTTTTTCCTTCTCGTGCTGAGGAAGTGGAAACAAAGTTCTTTGGCACTTGAGAAACCACTTAAAGTTGAGGCAGTGAATTTTATTTTTTTTAAGTGAAAATTATTTTTCTTGGAAATTTTTTCTCTCTTTTCGTTTCCCTTCGCTGAATTTTTCTTGGCTGCAATTTCTCTTGCTGTATGGAGTGTTTAAGTATATTTTTGTGACTATATGAAACAGATGTTTTTATGTGCCATAGCTATTCAATTGACATTCGACAAGGTGGTGAATGTAATTTCCACAGAAATGAAAAATACAAAATGTATAAAAAGAAAATCTAAAAGCTAATGTCGATTTCGATAAAACACGGTTTTAACTGTCATATCCAGAGATGGTGCTGGGGTATAACACGGAGTCTATTAATTGAAATGTGTTAAGAATTTGAAGATGTCCAAAACTCTTCAAAATTGTTTGAATAAAACTTGCAAAAAGATTCCAATAAGACTTAACATTTTACAGCTGTCAGCATGCTCCAAACATCAACAGCTGATTCAAGCTCAGGTAACAACCCTGATCCTCCCGATAATATCAGCTAAAAATAATCTCTTTGTTACCTCACACACACATTTCGAATATTAAATTATTTTAATCAGAACTATCAAATCAGTTCATGATAACTTTTTCGTTACTCAATCGTCGTCGAGCTGTTGCAACAATGACAAGGTGTTAAATATTACAAACAATACAATCTCAAACCATTGAATTCAATTTCGACTTCCCCTACGATTGCATTATGAGAATATTGTTAGTAATTTGTTGATATTTACACAAAAAGCAATTTTTTCTTCGATTCTATTTTAGTGACTGCTGCATGCATTGTACGGACGAATTATGTAAGAAAAAAAATTAAGAATTATAAAGGAAGAAGATGTCTATTGTTTGAGTCTCACAATGAAGACCAAGAAAGTATAACTTAAGGATGCTTTGTGATGCATCTGAAAGTAAGCAGTTGCATGCTCAATGATTTATGGACAATATTTTAAAATAAATAATAGTTTGCAGTTTTGTTGGATAGATTAAACGATCAAAAGGTTCATTCCCAGAGAGGCTTGTGAAAAAAATTAATTAAGTACAAGATAGACATGAGTAGGCAAGACATCCACAAACAAAAATTTAAATTCTAATCGTTTCTGAGAATGAAGAAACAAAAAAAATCAGGAAATAAAACTCATATCCTTATTTGTTTGATAATCCCGCTGTTGCAGTTCATAAAAAAATATTTCCAACTTCTTTAATCGACACCATGTGCTGCACAGAATGAAAACAACAGAAGAAGAAGAAAACTTTTTTTAATACATAAGACACATTTCGATATCATCATCATCACACAAGATGTTCAAATCTGAAGTAAAAATTATTACTTAACTTGAGACTGTTATGAAGTGTCTTATGCCATAGATACTCGGAAATCTACGGATTTCCATATAAACAATTCATAATGAAGAAGCAATTAGTGTGGAATATCTATCCATATATCCTTAATATAGTCTGTTAAAAAAAACTTGATCGATCGACTGCTAGACACATAAAGAATTCAAAGTATTTCTCGTCAATGTCTTCGTCTTCTACCAAAGTCATTATATACACATCTAGTCGGATTGAAAAGGAACAAAAAAAAAGTGAAAACATCAAGGCACACAAAAAAATATATAAGTTATGTTCCACAATTCACATCTGTTCTTAAAAACTGCCAGCCATCCACATAGCATAACAGACAACCCCGCCATATTTCCAATGTCTTTAATAGTATTGTAGTATTTTTAACGTAAAAAAAACTGAACATGTAAAGGCATTGCATTTGCCTACCATGCCTCATATGTGAGTTTGTTACACATCGACTGTGAAGATGAAAGACGATTATGAAGGAAGAGATGACGATGGAAAAGAAATGCATTACAACTGTTTCAAAAATCAGAAGGAAAAGGACTTTAAATGAGAGAAATAGAATTGATCCGTAGCATGCACTCGATGGAGAAACAAAAAAATCTCGAAATTAAACACATCTGACGCTGCTGTTATCTCTGAACACATGACATATTGAAGGCGTGCGTTCTCATTAAAGTCTGGATTCATTAAAATAAATCTTGATATGATTTTTTTTTTTGAAGATCAACTTTGAATGGAAATTGCGAAATGTTCTTCATGTGTCTATCACTTTAATGGAAGTTAGGGATGCAGGCATGAATGTATTTAGGTATCTAATGATCTTTTAAGACTGAGAAGGTTCAGAAAAAAATTAAAAATCTATTTTAATTGGTTGTGACCCCAAAGCTCCTCAATTACACGCTTTTTACTAGTTCAAGGAGGTTCTATGAAGATTTAAGGTGCATAATTGACTCAAGCGACGTAAAGGAGCTTTAACATGTCCTGACTACACCCCCCATCACTAGTTCATTGTGTATGCTACATCCACTATCATGTTTATTCTCCCTTCAAACCTTTGATTACTTACTAAACAAGAAGAAAAACAAAAAAAAAAAAATAATAGACGAAAAGAAATTGAAATTTTTTCGCAATAGGAAATGGAAAAAAAGTGTGATTCCTTCCCCTTTTTTTTTTTGCTCAACTTATTTGCACTACGTGCGTTTCGTCGTCTCAATGTTTGTGGCAGCAACCTGTCAATTGTGTCAATAACTATACTAACTGTGTACTGTATGCATAAATATATATGGAAGTAGAATATTGGATGGGGTGAACTATCGTGTATGAAAATGAAACATTGTGATGCAAACAATCGAATCAAAGTTTCTTCTTATCTTCTTCTTCCTCATTTTCATGAATGAATATGAAAATTGTTTGTTATGTTAAATAATGTATTTTGCGATGTGCTCGCTTATCAGTTATTCTCAATTTTTTTTGCTTTTGTTTACCATATGAAAGGTGTTCGTGACACCTTGAAGAATTTTTTTCTGCCTTTTTGCTTCCGCATTTCATGCGATATAGAATTTATGTCCTCATACGGAAGAGAATTTTTTTGATTGCAAATATGCTTTATCGGAATAGCGCGTGGTAAAGAAGACTCTTCGAATTTTAGGGGGGTTAAATAATTTGACTAGGGGGGAAACTCACCTTCTTTTCTGTTAATTTCTCACAGCGACGCAGCTTGCAAATTTGGTGACTTTTATCATTGCGACATGGAGCACATTCTCCACAATTGTCTTTCTTTTGACATCCGGTGCATTCACCACAGCGCTTTCTCTTCTTTTGTTTCTGTTTTGGAGATAATAATAAAATATTTTAAGAATTTTTTTCCAGCAGCTTGATTTGTTGTCAATCTTACCTGCTTCTCTCCAGTGCTCATATGATCGTTGCTATTATCCATGCCTGGATGCATTGGTGATTTAAAATTATCTGTACTAGAGACGGCAGCAACTTGTGGATTTCCATTTGCTCCATCAATATCCATCGCACTGCTTGCATCCGACTCAGTGCTGGACTCTAACGATCCCGCCCGAATTTTTCGTCTCTCTTTCTTCCGCGTCTCTTTTGCATGTGGTGTATTTCCATTTCCATTCATATTAATTTTATTGCTTGTCTTTGGCGTTCCAATAACATTACTTGTATCCATATAACTATTATTACTTGTATCCATTAACGATGCATTTTGGAATGACGAATTGTGATGATGCAGTCCATTTTTGAGATCATAATTGACAGATTCATTTTTCAATACTGTTACGACACCAGATTGTAAAGGTTGAGGTGGTGCTGGATGATGGAATGTTGCTGTTGTCGTTATCGGTTGATATAATTGAATGTGACGCTCATCAATGTATTGTTGCTGAATTGTTGGAATGTCGCGTGCTTGAATGGGTGCAGGAACTAATGGATAACCACGTGGTGTATTTACATTAACAGCTGTCAACGTATGATGGAAATTTGTATGAGGCAATGATCCCAATGGCGGTTGTAAAGGTGTGAGCGGGGTTGTCGTTAACTGTGTTAATTGTGTCAATGCTCCATTCGATGGTGATGCAGACGATGGAGAAATTGGAACTGGAACAGCTGTCACCTGAGCTGGTAGACTTGGTTCCGGTACCAATACGTTATCAGCGAATGAATGAAATTGACTTTGGAATGAAGGCAGTTTTGGAAACGGCTCAAATCCACGTTGATGAATTTGTGCTTGTTGCTGTTGTTGTTGCTGTTGATGTTCCTTACTCTCCATTTCCCATGGCCTCGTATAACTATTTGATGATGATGATAAATCATTAACTGGATGTGCCACAACAGATCTATCATAATATTCCCACGTTGCTTCCAAATCTGCTGATTGAAATGTTGTAAATTGAGGTAAACCGCTTTCTGACGGATCATCCGATGTAGTGGATGCCGTCTGCGGTGCGGCAGCACTCATCATTTTTGTTGCTTAATTCTATCCTTTTGCTTCTTTGTTAATATCTTTTTTTATGAATTATATTCCATCCAAAATATGCTACATGTTTTAATTACCATAAAAAAAAATGCTTTAATATTTTTTCAGTTTCAACAGTTATTGCGCGATAAAAATTTTCTGATAAATATTTTGACTCTTGTTGTATTTCTTTGAGGTAGCAAAAATATTCGTTAAATGTTGTCAGCTCTCGTTTCACTACAGTTAAAATTTGAACACTTTTTTTTAATATTATTTGAAATATATTAAAATTCTTTTTTTGTTGTATGTCTCCTGATAAAAATTTTCACGTATTATTTTTTTAGCATAAAATATACATTGAATTAAAAAATTTTTTTGGTATACAATCTGGCTCTCTTAAAAGTTTTTGCTTCCACTTTCGTATTATTATTAAAAATATTCAAATCTTTTTTAACTTTTTTTTCGTAAAATAAAAAAACTTTCTTTCAGAAAATTTCTTTTGGTAACTTCCATACACGAATTAAATTTGTATAACTGAAGAATGTTTCTCGATGGGCACGGTACGGTTGTTGATTGAAATTTGTGATTTAAATTTAATAATTTGTACTTTTTTTTATCTTGTCGGTCACTTTTATTTCCCTCACTTTTATATTTTTTTTGGTTTATGCTGATTGATTGCGTTTTGTTGCTTCGAAATTTGCTTCTTCTTATTGTCTTTCCTTTTAAAACTTTTGAATTTTTTTTTTTTTGGTATATTTTGCTTTTAGTACTCTCACTGCTTACAAATTTGGTACGCTTCAGACTTTTTTTTGTACTTTTACAAATTTTATTTTAATTTGGAATTTTAATTTTAGAAACTAGACCGTTTTTTGTTTAAATAAATTAAATAAATTAGGTGCGAAATAAATTAATTATTACTAGATTTCACTCGTCTTCTTATAAATCTCCTTGTTTGAAGGATATCTTTGTTTAAGAACAAATTAGACTTTGGTTATAGTTACGAAGTAGAATCAAAAAGCAAAAATCTGAAATGAAATAAAGAAGAAGAAAAAAAAATGTAAATTTTTTTGTGAGTCTACATAAGCTAACTACATGAATAGATAAATTAGCATCTGCTGGCTGCTTAAAATGGCTTCATATTATGTGGTTGTTGTGGTAGCACAATAAACATTTTTATTTTCTATGTTGATTAACAATTCAGCTTTAAATGGATTTTTATGGCATCGATAACGAATTTTTTTTTCAGTCAAGCAAGCAAGCAGAGGAAAGACAACTGCTAGAAATTTAATTCGCATAAGGAACATTTTTTAACATGTCTATGGATTCATTAAAAGCAGCAAAGAATTTTTTTAATTCAATTTCAAGTCAAACTCAATGCCATGAGTCATCTCCTATGCCTCACTCTATCCTCTAAAAATTTAATTTTCGTCAAGTGAAAACTGAAAAATGCATTAACATTTAAAGTTATGACACGACAATGTATGTATGTGAGGAATATAAACGATTTAACCCTCAACAACATCAGTTCTTCCCTTACTCAAAAAAATAAAAAAATATTCTAACAAACCATTTTCAATTTTTATGCAAATTCCACACATAGCAAATCTCTCGTCTTCCACTTATGTATATTATGTGCGAATGAACGTATGTAATAGAAAAGTAAGAGACAGAACAGCGAAAATATTATAATTTTTTTTTCTTCTCGAAAGTGAAATTACTAGTGAATTACTCCTTTTCTTCACACTTGTCTTCACGCCAAAATTGAATATTTGCATGGGAAAAAATACACTTTTTTGTATGTGCCGCTATAGAGTTGAGGTAAATCCATTTTTTTCCATTTCATCGTACATATATTTTTTGCTGTATATAATGTGAAAAATCTAAATATTTTAAGTTTGTTGTGTGAATGGTAAGGGGAGGCGTGATTGGCAATTTGGCTGGCTGGGTTTGGAAATTTGGCTAGATATGGAAGCTATAGACTTCAAACTTTACTAGGCTACTAATAGTTCTCAAATAAAACCTTGTGTTTGCAGAGTAAGTATCATACAATGATGCTAGATAATTCTGCACTTTTGAATCGAAGCTCTCAAGCAGTAATCAGGAATAAGGTTTGATTCAGACTTAAAGAAGACTTTTGATCAAGAAGTAAGGAAGTTTTTAATTATTAATCACTGCCTCGAAAAGAACAAAGGCAGAGAACCAACATGCAACCAAAAAAGTATTGCTCCAGCTTCATTTTCTCAGCATGAAAGCGTTTTCTCAGGCTTATTGCTAGATTATCAACCTCCAAGCCCAATTCTCTTTATGATAGCAATGCGCTCATCCAAGATTACAACTTAAAAAAATCCAAACTCATCTCTCTTTTTTGCTTCCTCATCTCCTTCTATTTCTGTTGCGTTAAACGATTTTCTCGAGCTGCGACAGAGACTTTTTTTGCTATGAATTTGAAAAGGAGCAGAAAAAGTGATGACGATGAGGAGTGAATTCGTACGAAGGAGCAGTAGTAAGAAAATTTGATTTCATCGTTGTGATTTCAAGTCGTTGAGCAGCTTCAATTTTCACTTTCACTCGACAACAATGAGATTGTCACATTACACACAATTTTCTAAGCGATGATGATAAAGGAAAAAAAAAGTGAAAATTCGCAAACGAAATTCGTGTCGTGAATAAATTTTTTTTGTTGCCATCATCTTCTCATCTTTTGACGACGAAAAACTTTCTTTTCTCATTCTACTTCTTTTATTCATTCAGTTTAGACAGAATATTAAAAAATTCTTCATATTTTCTCACTGCCATTGACTTTGTAATTGTATTTTTTTGTCGACTCGACTTTAGGCTCATCTTTCTTCATTTCCAACCAACAACAATATCTCTTCCTTCATCTCACTTACTTTACTTGCTTCCTTCTTATTGCTCATTTTTCTGACAAGATGCTAAACGCGCGAAAATGTGAGCAGCACACAGAAAATTGGAAAAAAATGATTTGGTAAGCAAATGAAATTGAGATTTAGATTTTCAGCAGATTTGCTAGCATAAAGAGATTGAAATCAATAAAAGAGCATCTTATAAAGACTTTTGAAAATCTTCTTAAGTCATCTAGCCTATAAATTTTGAAAGGATAAAGGCATCATCATTATTTCTCATATTTATTTATCCACCTGAAAAGAGCACAGGATAGCAAGAAGAATTGTCATAAATCTACATAACATATCATATCTTAGAAGATTTGCTCAGCGAAAAGGCGCAAAAACCCATTTCTAAGGAAGTGAAAAACAAGTGAAAACAGCATGGAAAATTCCTTTCCTTTTTTTGAGGATATAAATCATTTGGATATTATTCCTGCAATTGCTTTGTCAAAAGTTAAAAGATTTTTGGGGGTCTAGTGTCTAGAATCTATGAAATTTGAGTTTGGAACCTCGATTTTTGACATAGAACTGAGAAATTCAATGTTTTTTATATAAAAATGTGGTAGAAATCAAATTACATCTGTTGCCTAACCATTTGAGTCCAGTGATGGTCAACCAGTGTGTCACGGCACACTAGTGAATAATAGAAGATGCTCAGGAGGGTCACAAAATTTTATATGCAATTCTAAATGTGCAGAAACTACAAATAGATTAGCCAATACTGCATTAAACTACTGAGCTTGTTCTCTTGCACAGGCAGACGCATTTTTATACCGCTGATGCCTAGGAACACACCAGCCCCTTTTAACAGCATAAAGTCACAATTTCCATAAATCCTGAATGCATCACAAAGAGAAGCCCTACATGCTATCAACTAAACAGCAAACAAAAGTCGTATTTTACATCTTATATGCATAAAACTTTTCGACACAATAATATTCAATAAGTAAGTAAGTTGAAATGTTTTTTTCATTTTTTCTTTCCTTCATGCTGCTGCTAATGTAAACTTATTTAAGAATGCATGAAATGCTGTTTATTTAACAAAGAAAAGGAAAAATGTCAACATTTTTCAATCGACAGTATATTCAATGTGCTCACATCCTACATACTCTTCTTTTTCAATTATCATTTGAAGCTATAGAGCCGAGAAAAACTTTTCATTTTACAAAAGATGCGTAGATTTCTAAAGCTATGAAAAGTTTTTCTATTTTATTCAAAAAAAAAAATATGTGTACGAAGGAGAAGGAGGAAGTAATGTGGAGCTGTGTAGCCCATTGAACTCAATTCTAACGTTCTTCATAATAGTCATCAACATCGTTGAAGCACAGGATTGCTGAAAGAAATGAAGACAAAAGGTGCGTAAAGAAACTATGCGTGGATGCGTGAGATACTCTTGATGATGATGATGATGAAAATGTAGAGTAGTGTCACGGAATATGGAATATGAAAGAATTGTCATCGTCGTTAAAATTGCGTTTTTCCTTGCCATTCACGTTCGTGCAATAGAAAATCTCAAGCATACACAATTCTCATCTACATATTCGACGACATCATTATGCATTACGACAACGAATGCTTTTTAAGTGCTTTACAACCAGAAGTGAAAAGCAATTGCTCTGAATTGCCAGTAATTTCCATACTTCTCTATTCTACTCAACACTTTTTTCTTGTATGTCATTCCGTCACATAATGCGTACGAAGGGAAATATTGAACAATAAGCACGCAAGATAAAGTATTTGAAGATTTGACATAATTTCTATCTGTTCTAAAGCCTCTATGAGATGCTATCCTGGAGAAACTTAGCCCAATCTGCACACGTTGAGATGCTGTCTGTATGATGGTTAAATTGGTAATTTACTTAGACATTTACAAGGAGCTGCCTATATCAAATTGTTGCAATTCAGTTCTAAGTATACTTTCTAGTTGTCCAATGCCTAGACAACATTTCAATATGTGCAGATCGGGCAGGAAGCAACACAAAAGCCAACGCACTGAAAATTTATATTTTTTCACTTAAAAAAAGTGAAAATAAAAGAAAAACTCGCAGAAATATAATGACTTTCTTATCCCTTTCCCATTCAGTTTCCATTCTTCAGCATTCACAACAAGAACTGAATATAAGCCTTGACAAGAGATTTGCCTTTCTTTTATTCGTTCATGTTCATCTCCTACCGTTTCAATGTTAATGGAAGAAGAAAAAGCAAAAAAAAAATTATTTTCATGAAAATGGAAGAAAAAGGAAAATTTCGCGAATTCACATATATGTAAATTGAATGGAAAATCATGGTGAAAAGTTACGAAAAGAAACGAGATGGAAATTGTCTACTTGACATATTTTAATAACTTCTTTGCTTTCACTTTTTTTTTATTCCTTTTTTCCTGTATTGTATGTGAAGAGATTTCATTCTTTTTTCTTCGTTTCGCGCAAAATTTAAGCCGCGATTTACGAAATCCTTTCTTTTGGATTTTTAAAAATGGAATTTCTAAAAAAAAAATGAAATTTTTGTATTAAAAAGTTTAATAAGAAAATCGAATTTCTTTTGTTTCTTTCGGGGAGGAAGGCTTGATGTGGGATGCAATAAATTTGAAGATTTAATTGCTAAAGCTTGGATTTGAATGTCTGAGTTGGAAAACTAACTTGAGATTTTGAATTTTGATTGAATTTGTTTGGATGTAAATTTAAAGATGATTGTAAATAAACTATAGATCAGCAGTTCTGTTTCATAGACTGTTAATATTGAGCAACAACTAAAATTTCTAAATCCAGTTCATTAAGATCCAGATCAAATCAAAACAATCATCCAAAAACATTAAACTCTATAAAATCACAGCTAGATGACTCAAAATCATGAAAAAGAACCTCACAAGCTGAGGAGAAATAATTGAACATACCAAAAAAAAAAATCCCAAATATCTGCAATCTTACTAAATCAAACCCAATTGATTGAATAAATCTCATTGCACCAGCAAAAAAAACGAACAGAAATAAAATTTATCAAGCAAGAAAATAAATTTTATCGCTATGAAATCATCACGAAAACAAGCCATGGAATAAGGTAAGGACACACAAAGTAAGAGCAAAAATCGTCATGAAAAGCATAAAACGTCAAAACTTTTTCCTGTTGAATCTTTCAAGAGACTTTTTTTTAATAAAAAAAAAGCAATTTCTTCTTAGTTCATTTAAAGTTTTTTCATAAGATTTCATCCAGTCAGAATCTCCTTTGTTTGTTTTCCGAGTGAGATGCCAAAAGACTGTTCTGATTCCATCTCTTCATCGTACTTCTCGTTGTTTTTAACTTCACAAACAAGGATGAAAAGAAGCAGAAGAAAAAAAAAATTATAACGAAAAACTTTTCTTTCTTCTCATTTCATTTTTGTGCGATCTTGCACGGGCTGTTGGGCAAGAAATTTATGGACATTCATCTACTTAAAATGTGATATTTGTGCTTGAAAGCCCTGACACTTTACCTCGATACCGTATATCTTGATCTCGAGTTGAGCAAGACTCTACGGCAGTACAGCAGCATTTTCTCAGACTAAAATGAGCATGAGTTCGAGGAAGTTGAATGAAAAGTGATCAGGGGTGTAGACAGAGAGTTTTTGACGACATGATTGAGTTTTTATAGATTTTAAAAATTTAGATGAGGTAGCAAATTGAAGAACTCGACTTTTCTGTCGATATTGACCCCAATGTCTACCTTTCTGAGAGGTTAGGTACGACGAGAGTTAAAGGTTTTGAATCAAGTCATCCCAAAAAACATTGTGGCTATTCAAGTCACACCCTGAACCCCAGAATCCCATGCTACACCACTGACAAAAGAAAATAAGGAAGAAGAAAGAACTTCCAACAAGACAGCATTCATTAGTACGAAGAAAAATAATAACAATAACAGAAATGAGATTAAAAAATTAAGGACTGAAAAAACTTCGCGGAATAAATGAATATAAAAATTCTTTCATTCTCTTCTTCCTTTATTTTATTTTCCTTTTAATTCGTTATGGTCGTTTGAATTCGCCATTTTTTCTGTCTTTTTCTTCCTTCGTCCTTCTTTCTGTGATGCTTGAGATATACAATATTATTATTTTTTACTTCTACTCGTGTTTAAATAAAGAAACAAACTAGAGAAGTAAGTATAAGTAAAGTATCTTTTGTCGATACACATTATTATTATTTTTTTTTGCAGAATAATCAGAAAAAAGCAGTAGCAGCAGCAGTTGAATGAAAGAAGAAAATTGAAGGAGGCAAAAAAACTTTTTTTTTTCTTCTTTTGTTCGGTAAGAAAAGAAAGTTTGAAGACGCCATTCGCTGTTTAGCTTCTAGCAAGACTTTTTTTTTTGGAAAATTTATTGACTTAAGAGTAAAAAAAAAAGCTGAGAAGAGAATATCGCTGGTTGTTGGTGGAACAATGATAGGAATGATGATAAATTTTAATGAAAGAAAATCGTCTTTGGGTATCAATGAAGAAAGTTTTTTGACTTTTTTGTGAGTTTTAGGGTGTCTAGGTGATGTTTTTTGTTTGGATCATTTAAAAATTTATGGCATTAGCACTGAGTGGATCTTATATTATGCTTATGGTCCTCTCCTATCTTCTTCAAACCACTCTTAATTCTAAACTCTATAATTCGTCAAGACTTCAATATGTTGTCGAGTTATTGGCACACCACAAAGTTGTTGGGGAGTTCTCAGGTGAGAATTAAGGTTGTTTGATGTCAAAAAATGATATTGACTACAATTTCATGATTAGTTAAGTGAATAGCGTTAAGATTTCAGACATAAAGGCCGGTTTTTAAAGCTATCCAAACCACAAACCCTTGAATCTTCAATCGATGAACTAAGAATTTAAAGTATGTAACTAGAATAGCTCTAGATTCCGATTCTTGATCATAAAGTTCACAAATTTGATCAAATTAGAGGTTCTTTCTACATACGAATGAATATCAAGTCAAGAATGTCTTGCATAAACCCACCTAGCAACCTAAATGACCCCAAAACTCATGAATAAATCTATCAAGTCATGCTCCATTTTAAAGCACACAAAAATAAATCTATGGACACCCAAAAAATCCATCTCTTTTGTCTCCAAATAGGCAAGAACAAAAAAAAACATTAGCAGATGTTTCAATTGAAAATTGAAGAAAATAATTCAATCACAATAATCTTTCACCTCTTGTAGATTGAATATATGTGAATGTTCGTATTACGATGACAGCTTAACATACTCAAAAAAAGAATGAAATGATAAAGCAAGAAATTGTGTACATGAAGAAGAAATGCTTATGACTTTTCAAACATTGACGTTATTATATTCAGCAAATCTTACACACGGCAAAAAAAGAGAGAAAAATATGTTATTTTTCATAGAAAGTTGACGAAGAAGAACTGACTGAATGATAAACATTTTAGCACGTGTCGCCTTATATCAGGAAAAATTTGTATCAATTTATTTCACTTTCTTATTTTTTTCATTTCATTTTTCTGTATGACGAGAAAAAAAAAACATTTTCGCAGTTCATTGAAACTTGAATTTTCATCATCATCGTCATCATACTCATCCCAGTGTCTTGAAGGTACCACCCTCCCAATCAGCACTTATGTGATGGCATATGTGTGATTTTTATGAAATTATGAGAAAATGTCATTTGCTTAGAAAACATTCTAGATTTATTCAATCCTTGCGAATTCATAGAAGGAACTCAAAATTTTTATTATTATTAGATTCTTTTGCTTTCATGCGCATATAAATTGAATCATCATCATCTACAGGCACACATGACATCAATTCATCGCGAAATATTAATAATTGTTGAAGACGTTCTCAAGGAGTCGGTGTTTGCTATACTCGTGGCAGTTATTTGTGGCTGTAAATTCTTTACGTCAAAATCAGATCGATGAGAAATAAAAATAAAAGGGGTGAGCATTAAAATGGAAATAAAATGATTTTCGTCATCATCAACAGCAAAAAAAAATAAAGAAATCTTGATTTCCAGGAAAAGACACAGGAGGAGGCAGAATGACTAACAGGCAACATAAATTTCTTTTCTTCATTTGATACAGCACACAAAAAAAAATCAATAATTTCCCAAAAAAATATAATTTTTTTCGGTTCTTATAATGCCGCATACTTGTTTTGTTTACATTTGGATCACTTTTTGTCGATATGAGTCGTACACAACCATCCTGATTGTTTATATCAATCCACATTTTTATATTCGGGCACTTTATATCATTGTATTTGTGTTTGACTGGATGCGCACGCATCCACCTATTACTCATTGCACATTTTCGGCTCTTTTGTTGATGTTTTTTATTTTCAATGAAAATCTCCGATAAATGCGAATGAAGTCTCGAATGAAGCTCTTCGAGTCGAAGAGAATGAAAATATCAACAAAATATTATTTTTTTTTGTTTTTCAACATTCGTCGCAGAAGCGGCAAATAAGCAAACAACTCATAAATCACGTGCTTTTTTTGTATGCTCTCTGCCTACATACATACAATTTCAGAAAATGTACTTCGTGTTCATAAATAAATATGTTGCCTGTACTTCCTTAACAATCACTTGTAAAGTTTCTTTTTCTGCCTCATTATCGGTGTACAGCAGCAAGGAATGGAAATGAAGAAAAAATATATTTTTAAGGAAACATGCACAATACAATCATATCGTTCTTATCATCAGCAAGTGATCTACAGTAAGCACTTTTTGTGCGTTTGTTTTAAAGACACACGAGCAATTTTCTCAGATAACTGGCAACAATGAAAATCTACCTCACACCAAAGCTATCCAGAAATCGAATGCCTTCTTTTGTGGAAAAACTTTTCCTCGTGCAACTTTTTTTTTGTCGATGACTAATGAGAAGAATAACAATAAGAAGCATGGCGTGCAGAAGACACAAGGAAAAACTGTGTACAAAAAAAATGCCCTTAAGTATATGTGTTGTGTATTTATTGCAATACGAATGACAGCATGGGGTGTGGGTGGATGGTAAAGAGTCTCTCTGTTTTGTGAATGACCGAACACATGAATACTTTCATTCTTATGCTTGGCTATGTGTAGTGGGTGAGTAAGAAAGAATAAAGGAGGAAATATATACACACATATATTTATTAGAGAATGGAGAACATGAACTTGAACTCTACATTCGAAAATGTACATTCGTTCATTGCTCTGAGGGTTTTATTTAAGGAACCGAATATATAAGGAAAAGATTATGCTTGTTGTACATGAATACAGCCAAAAAATATATAATTCTTATTCTATAAAAAGAAAGAAATGAAGTAGCAGCATGCACATGACAGTGAAATAAAAATTTACACGCGCCCATAATTCATGGAAGAAGTTGAGGATGAATTTATGATAGGATCACGTTTTATTGGCAAAAACAGGAACGAACAAAGTTTTTTTTTCTTTAAAATTTCCTTTAAATATTCAATAGCAGTCGATCGATAAAGTGAGGATAGAAAAGCTAGACTTAAATTTACGCATTATTGAGGCGATAAATATTGCGAAGCCTGGTAGAAGTAGTTTGGGTTCTTGTTTCGCACTTTCGCGTTTATTGATTGAGTTTAGATAATAAACACGTGGGCACAGGTTTTTTAGATAGAAAGGAAGTTTGTGGCACTTTTTGGAGATGTCTTTTAATGACATAAAGGTAAATAATGCAAGATTAAAATGATTAGGCAAGAAAGCTGCTCAAATTTGGCGACAAGTCTATAACATACTGAAGATAATTATCAACATGTTGAATTGACCCAAAATTTAATATTCTGCCTAATGATTTCAATAGATACAGCCCAGAAATGCACTCTAGACTCATTCAAACCTTAAATATCCTCAAACGTATTCTTACGCTTTTAAAGCTTATTAAAAATTCGCAAGATTCTGGCAAATGTGCCGAAAAAATGTATTCTTAGATCTCCTACATTAACCATGACTTTGCTCGATAATAAAAAAGGAATTTAATTATGATGAGATACGAAAGCAAAAAAAAAGTCGAGACGTTGCCAGGAAAGTTTTTTTTTTTTGCTGCATGTTCTTTAAAAGAGAAATTCCAGTCATGGAGGTGATGAGGATGAAAATGTTTAAAATTAATATCTCGATTATGTGAATTCTTTATATTCTCATGATAATTAATTGATGTGGATGTACGTAAATGCTCGCGTATTTGAAGATGAAAATGATGAAATTACAGCAACATAATAATCAGAATAATGAAGAGAAACCTTAGAACTTCATCTATTCTATTCAATTTTGAAAGAGATTCTCAGTTCTTTTATTCTGTCTTAACAGAGTGTTTTTAGGATTAATTCAATGATGATGATGATGACGATGATGATACCATTAAATTACACGAGATTAAATTTTTTTAAAGGAATTTCTTTTTCTGGCGATGCTGCACAGATGAGAAGAAACAAAAAAATTGAATTAACGTTTATCAAGTGACATAACTTTCAAAGCAATGCCCTCGTATGTTTCCAAACTAACTTAGATTAAACGACGAGTCTTTAGAAAAAATTTTAATTAAAAATCTCATCATTCTTTTTTTTTCTTTTCTTTTTCTCTTATTTGTCAGCACTTGAAATGAATTTTTTTTCCTCCTTCTTTTCATTTTTATTTTGTTATGAAGGAAGAAAAAAAAAAGAATCTCTCGCTTCCTTGTATGTTACAGGAAAAATATCAATTGTTTTGCTTGAAACTTTTTTTTTAGATTCTTCTTTTTTTGCTTTCTTGGCTCAAAAAAAGAAGATTTTTAGCACAAAAAATTGCAGACATAAAGGTGGGCATTGAATCGGATTGAATGGATGTCTGTGGGATTGTTTGTAAAAGGAACTTAAAGATCTGAAAAGAGTTTTTATTGAAAAGGAACTGAAGCTGTGTAGCTTGAGAACTCTCACGATGAACCCATAAAGGAAGCAAACCACTGAGCTGATCAACTTAAAAAAAATAACTAATGAATGATAAATTGAACCAAACACTTGACTGGATCTTTAAGATTAGAAATCTAACCTTGATCTTCATCATTTTGATAATTCAGATCTAAAATCCACATAAAAATCAATCATAAATCGAAATTCAAATCCAAAAAGAAAAGGATCATTTAACATCCAGAATCAACACGTCCTTCCATCACAGATCATCATCAAGACCCATAAAAATCAACAAATAATGTCCACTAAAATGCGCTCATCTAATCCAATTAATAATCACCAGCAATTTCAACTTTCATTCTTTTTCTGTTCCTAGTAAAAGTGAAGAAAAACATGAAAAGTTTTCTTTCCTACTCTCTCGCTCCCTTCCACTGATTTTTTTCTTTTTCTTTTGTGTACATCAGGGTGTACATAAAAGGCGAATGTCGAAGAATGGCGATTTTCATTATTTAATTTTATGTCCAACAAAATGTCGACTTGAAATTTTCTCATTAGGGGGGCAATGTATAGGAACAAAACAAAAGGAAAGCAAAAGAAGTCAGTGAGATGAACGGAATCGACTATAAGATTCATTATTTCTTTTTTTTTATCATCATTGTGTCTAATTATAAAGAGTGAATGAAGCGTCGAATGTCGAGGAAGACGACACAATGATTTTGATGATGATGGCAACAAGACATTGAAGACAATTTTCTTATTTCTATTGAAAGCAAATAGCGCGCGCTCTTATTCTTGTCGTCTGTTTAATTAAAGAATTGAAAATGAAGATGAAAAGAAGGCCCATCACGAGCTGATCATCAAACTCTTCTTAATTTATGGTTCAATGCAAAATTTCAAAGAAGCAAAGAAAAATTGCAATAAGAACGAAATGAAAGTCTTTTATGTTATTGTCCATTTATTTCACACACAACATCACATTGAAGGAAGAAGAAATGAAATAGGGCCGGGAAGTTGAAATATTCTGTGTCTCACACATACTGCCGTTACATATTGCTATTACTACGTCTACATATAAATAAATAAATATGCTCTATTGTTGCAAATATATATGCTCGAAATGCGAATTCAATTTAATTGAGCAAAATTTTCTGATCCAGAAATTTATCTTCAACTTTATTACTATCGAGGGATCTAACAATGAAATTACTTTCAATGGCACAGGCAGAGAAGAATTTTCTTTCAGTTCTTTTTTTTTTGGGAAAAATGATTAAATAAAGGAAAAGTTGCATTCAACAGCAAAAAAATAAATATTAGCTGAATAGAATTTTTATTCATCATGCCAACAAAAGTTTGAGATGGAAAGAAGTCAAAGAAATCTTAATTTCCGTTCACTGACAGCAATTTTTTTTGGGGATAAAGAACGCAGACTTGCAAATATTTTTAATGCACTCGGCTGCTTAAATAAAATTAATTTAATTTCCATCAGCAAAATTATGAGAAACCTTAAACAGCTGACATTAAAATTGTAAAATTGAATTAATTTCGTGACGGAGCTCACTATTGAACTTTTAGCGGGCCATAAAATATTTTTTTTAAAAAAATAAATTGAATTTTTATTTATAGATTGCATGTCTGATATTATAACTAATGTTATTCTAATGTCTTTAGACAGCTATCGAATGGATTGTTATTGATTTTTACTTTAATTGAATTTACTATAGTTCTTTGAGTCATAATCTGCTGTAAATTTATAGAATTTTTTTAATTAACATGAGTGGAATCGATGATCACAATCGAGGATAGCACAGGTCTGTTAAATGATCCGAAATCAGTTTGACAAAATTAAAGTTTTGATAAAAATGAAGTGATCTTGATCATTAATAAAGATATTTGTCATGTTAGCAATAGCTAGTTTTATGGATGGAAGATAAAATACTGATCATTAAGGAATAGGGAGGAGAGTTTGTTTATGAATAATATTGTAGAATGACAAAGAACTTAACGTTACCAACTATTTCAAATGCAGCAGCTCAAAATTGAACAAGAATGATCATTAATTGCTAAGCACATTTTTTTCAATGCTTCATAAGAATTGAACCAATTCAGATATTATCAGAACAGTGAGAATCGAACTCATGTCTTTACAAAGAGAGTATATCAGATAACAAGCTTGTCAGAAGAATTCTCAACCAAAGTTTTTAATTCCTCTTTTAAACTGACAGAATCGCTTACATATGACTTGACACTTTAAAATATTCAGTCTCAGTAACAAAAAACTTCACCATATAGACATCCCACAAACAAATAAAAAAGAATATTCTCAAATACAAATTAAAAGCCTTACATGTTCAATGCTAATTTTCAAAAAGTTTTAATTCAAAGAAATTTCAAATAATGAAATGAAATATTCATAAATAAGAATTCATGTACGAGGTAAATGAGATCATTCATAAAAAAAATTCTCAAATATCGCATTAAACGCAAAACAAAAAAAAAGGAGAGAAAAAAATATTTTTTAATCGACTCATAAAGAAAGAATGAAACAAAGCCGAAATAAATTCCTTATTGCATGTTGCTGTGTAATTTACAATGAACTTATAATGAGTTTTATAAAATATCAAAATACTTATATTACATACAATGTATGGCAAGAATGTTTACAAGAACGATCGGCAATACAGTGGTGTTGTCTGGATACAAATAACATTATTTTTTTCGGGACATAGGCCATTAATCAAGCAAACGTTGCACAGTTTTTATATTTTTTTGAAAATTGTAAAAAAAAAGTATTATTATGATTGTTGTGAAAATTGTCATGGAAATTATGGACTTTTGATTATTTTCTATAGTTACAGGAAACAAAAGTCGATACTTTTTTTATGTTCCCGAGAGAAATTATTTCAATATCCAGAACAGTAGTAGACATTTTCAATCATATTCATATCACACATCCAATTATTTAATAAAAATGCATTCACAACTGCTTGTTGGCTTGCTTGTTGTTTTTTTTTTCGTTTGTTGACGATGAATTGAGCCACATTTATATGTTTAATACACACAATTCAATCTCATAAGCAGAATGATGCCTAACAAATCCATTTAAATGAAATTATGGGGTCGTTCATGAATAACGTCCAGCATGACTAGTTTGAATAACTATAGAAGAACTTAGTGAAAAAGGTGCGGGATGAAGTCTAAAACTCCAACCATCACTAGACGTCATTTATGAATAATCCCATTGTTGATTGAGGAATCTGAATAATTTTGAATGATAGAGGAAATTGGGCAACAGTGCCAAAAATAATAACAATAATAAAATTTATCTGTCTTTATTGTTGTATATTTGAGAACTTCCTGAGGATCCCAATTTCCTCTCATCGTTTTGCGCCAAAAAATATCAAAATTCACATTTTATCATTGTCAATTTTTCTTTACCTGTGAGTTGTCTATAAAGGTATTGACTATTCTTCTCACACTTAAATTAATTAGAATGTACGTAAGGATGCTTATTTGGGTACGATATAAAATAAATAAAAACTAGCAGCACTTTCTTAAACTTTTTAAACTTTTCTTTTTCGTTTACACAAAAATTACTCTTTTTTTGGAATTGAAAATAAATAATTGGAACTAAAATTGAACTTAAAATTAGTTACTGGTTCTGTTCAATAAACACTTATAGCATCTAAAACTGAAATTGTTTCACTAATTAGTTCCTTTTCCTTTTTATATGTAGCGGAACTCTTGTTATTATATTCTCATTCTTTTTTCTTATTGATCCAAAATATAAACACAAAAGCAAATAATTTGTTTCCTTTCTGTTTTGCCTCACAGGAATCAATTTATGTCTTCACTTTTAACTTAATTGGAATAATATGTGTACTTGTTATAAAAATGAGAAATAATCCTTAAATTAGCACGTAATTAGCTCCTAATTGTTAAATCCTTAATTTAAATAATTTAAAATTCACTTAACACGAAAAATTATTAAATTAATTTAAAAAAAATTCTCTTCCTTTCCAATTTTATTATTATATATTTTGTTATGTTTTTGTTTATTTGGATTTGAGCCGAGTATGAAAAAAATACATGCGAACTCACGGAAACATGGTAAGCAACTGAACTGCTGACAGAGGGAATTATGTATTATTTCTCTATGTTTCCAAAAAAAAAACTGTTTTTCTTCGTTGAATCATCATCATCCTCTACAAATACATAGGTAGAAAATCGGAGTTCTCTTCGAATGTTTTCATTCTTTTTTTTTCGTACACACGATTACGATTGTGTAAGTCGATTTGCTAACGCATACAAATAAACGCATCATCATCATAGAACAAAACATTTTTCTCGATATAGCTGCTGTGCTGTGCTGTATGATGGAAAATTGTTGATGCTTCTCTTCCTTCTTTTAAGGAAGACTCCGATTCGTGTGCTTTCTTTTTCTTATCACACAACATTTTCTCTTCATTTTCATGCATCGCTGAGATTGCATTAAGAGCCATAAACAGCCTTTTAGGCCGTGCATATAAAATTAATAACCTTAAAAGGCACAATTTTTTGCGGCAATAGTACAGGAAACTTTATTAATCCCGTTGAATGTACTTTATGCGTGTATGTCACACTTAGTCATATACATGTGTGTATTTAATATAAATGTGAGTAAGTAAATATGTTCCTGTATATACGGACATACATATTAATGCATAAATGTGTGCTACAAATCGAAAAGAGACAGCTGTGAATTTTATTTTTTGTTTTATGTTGCCAGCAATGTGTATTTATTATGCTTTTTATTTTTTTGAAAGAAAAGAAGAAAAAAAAACTGTTTTCTGCTTCAGCTTCGCTTATGTGCTGTCGTTGTTGTTCTTTCTTTTTTCCGCTTACTCTTTCTCTCTTTCTCAGTCATTTTTTCTTTAAGGACATTTGTTTTTCAGTTGAATGTTCTATTTATATAACAATTACAAGACATATACGTGAAGATGCAGTCAATATGTATTGATTGTGTACATAAATGAGATATTTTGTGTTAGGAATGAAAGTTGTAAGTCTTGGGAGAGTCGAAATCAAAGACAATATTCACAATCGATCAATATTTAATTGAATGTCAATGATTATTCAAGATGAAAATGCATTGGACGTAATGGAAAATCCTTTTGAAGCATTTTATGGACTAAAGACCCCTCGGTTAAATTTGATACTTTATTTCTCCTATCTGTTTAAACACGATTGATTATTTTCGTTAATAATGTAATTTAAAGGCGATTTAAAAAATGAGGATTCATGCGTGAGATGGAGATGAGTCAATGGTAATCCTCAATTTATTATGAATTTTCAATACTGCTTAGTCCATTTGTATGTTTTGGCTGTATTTTACGCACTTTTTGTTACTAATGGGGAATTTTTTGCAATCATAAGATTTTTTTTGGACGAAGTCTTGTATTGATGGATTTTTTTTCGTATATCCTTAAATTCAACTTATCCAAAATTAAGGATTTTTACAGATATTGAAGTTGATTTTTCATCTAAAATCAATATTTTTTCATTTTGGTAAAAATAAGCATTTAATACTCATTTTAAGTTTTAGAACTGAACTTCACATGATTTACTATGATTCTGTGAAATATTTTGTCAGCTTGTAGCTATAGCAAGCTCAGATTTTCAAGTAATTCGATTCAGTCAGATTATTTGAATTTGTACAACTTGAAGAAGTAAGACGCTCACTTAGAAGAACTTGTTAACTAAATGTAAGTACTCTTCAACTTCCCCTAACCTTTCTCAGCTACAGTATTTGAAACATTTTTTGATAGAATAAGTAAGGGGTCGTTCACTTATGACGTCTATCAAAAAACCTGATTTTTAGACGCCCCTCCCCCCCTCTGTCACAAAAATTCTATGGAAAAAAATCTCCATTGTTTGAACTGTCACAAAATCCTAGAACCCCCCTCCCCCCGCCCCCCCCCCTCCCCTAAATGTCGGGCGTCATAAGTGAACGTCCCTAAGGGTGTTGATTAAAACCTCAACCTCCAAACAATATCAATTAATTTGGTTTTCTTATCGCGCCACAAATTCAAACAACCTTGCATAATGTTATCTAAAACGATTCTCTGATCATTTACATCTTTGTCATTCGCTTTTACCTTACTAGACTGACCTAAGCAATGATTACTCCAGATCACTTTGAGATTCGATAGAAAATTCCTATTCCTGCTTTGAATAGTTTTATTCTAATTTTAAGAAGTCAAAAAGTTAACAAAAGATACACAAAATTTCACATCCAATGTCCATATCAAATGCCCTAAATACTTGCAGGTTTCCTCAATTATTTCTGCTTCATATTAAAAAACAATTAAGTTTCTGCCAAATTATTGCTCATTTTGAAAGCCATACTTTGACCATTGCATGCAAAATTAAAGATGAGAAAATGCGATATCTGGATTAAAAATCTAACATAATTCGATATTAAAACATCAAAGCATAAACAGAGTGTACAAAAAAAAATTATATGATTCACGGGATTCTATGAAGGTAAAAAAATTCCTTTCTGCATAAAAATTCATTGAAATTATTTTTTTAATTATCATTTTTCCTTATTCTCTTCTTTTATTTTCTAAATTCCATCCAAAATTTATATGAATTATGCTTATTTAAATTTCAACAAACAAAGAAAAAAAAATTATGCAGAAAAAAGAAAACTAATTTTATGCTCAAAACATCCGTCCAGAAATGTTTGAAAGCAGAACAAATGAAATGAATAAAATGAAGAACTTTTTTTTGGCAAAAGTAAAACTCGCGCCAGTGAAACAACAAAAAAATACATTTTTATGCTCGAATAAAAAAATAATTTTTGGATGAAATAAAGAGAAGTGTCGTGTACATAGACATACGTTTCATATAATTTTGCCGGTGTTTTATTTCTCAAGTAAGCGAGTAAGAAGTAGAATTGAAAATTATGTTATTGCTTATGTTAAGGAAAAATAAGAGCATTTTTATGTATGTTGGATTAAAAATTTATGCTGCTATTTTCTCGCTCTTATATGCGAATACATTCACTTTAAATAGCATGTAAATGATGAAACTCTCAACATGTACGCAATACATTCATTTTATCTATTTATACCATCGAAGTCTTTCTCACATCACATGGCGAATTAAATGAACTTTTGTCCTGAATCCTGAAAAACTAGTTTCTCATCTATACATAAAAATATAAGCTTGTATTAAATTACTGTGCTTGATGATGATAAAAACCATTAAAATACGTATATATACACAATACGAAAAAGGATCCTCTCAGCAACGACAGCTGCCAACTTTATACAACACATTCTCTACATGTACAAGTTTCTATGGCTTTTTATTGACTCACTTCTTTCAGACAGAGAATTTTTTTTAAATACTGAATTAAATTCATGACAGATTTTTGTATCATTTTTCAAAATGTGATCGTCTATAGGATAGCTATAAGGACTCCGAGCCTCTTGTGTGCCTTTAAGCAAATTTACTAAAAGACATGGGGAGAAATGGAAATGAAACGAAACCCCAAACAACCATTATCATCACTTTACAATATTGCACTAGGTCAGTGAGAACAATGTGCTGTTTTTTTTGCGGGAAAATGTTTACCATGATAGCTTCTGGTACTCATAAGAGGAGAGCGTGGAAAAACACATAAAAAGGGAATACTGAATGAAGTAGTGACGTAAGGGACACGATAATGCTCTCGTTTATTTTATTTTATTTTTTTTGGGGGGGAAAAATCTGAGTCAAGGGTAAAGTCATAAAAAATGACGCATTTAAATTAGACAATGAGCATTTACTCACATTATTTTCCCACTTGACTTCTGTTTTTTGACAAAATGTATTTTTGTTTGAGTGAATTTCTCACAGGAAAGTCGTAGCGATTAGCAAGTTTGGTTTAGATGTAATGAGTTGTTAATTTTTATTTTTAAGGAAGTGAATTTATTACGTCGGTTTTTATAATATTTCAAGCAAAAACTACTAGATTGTTCTTTAATTTATCACATCTTTGGATTTTACCGAGTTGACTGTTACTGTCAGTTGCCACACCAGCACTCATAGAAATAATTGTATGCTTTTGAGGAAAATCAAATATTCGATATTTGATTTTCCTCAAAACCATACAAATTCTAATATTTTTTCTATGAGTGAGTGCACGCATACTCAGACATATAATTTAATAATAGGATTGCCTTCAACTCCTTCTGTACAATTACTATCTGTAGTCTATGATGGGATGCTATAAGCTGATTTTCAGTGCATATGATTCGAAAAAGGGCAAATAAAATTTTTATATTTGTCGAGATTTGAACCCATGATCGATGGAATCGGTAAATTACAATAACCAAGTACCGTAGTACTAAACTATTCCACCACTAAGCCATTTAAGTTTGTCTGAGCAAATTCAACTATCTTAAAACTACTTTAACCATCAATAATCATATAGATACTAGCAAATTACATGCAAAATGTTGAGAATTCCTTTATTCATTTAAAAAAAGACATAATTTTCCTATCTTTAACCTTGAAGAGATCCTCACGGGACACAACAACCTTTATTCTATCAAAATTTATCTCCCCACGATTATCTTACGTTTATTTTCCCTGTTTTATCTCATTTCGTGTGACAAGCAGTTCCCTTCATCTCAATCTCATTCCGTTTCCCTCACAATCGTCTCAAAAACTCCCTCTCATTTTTGACAAATTTCTCAGTATTTATTTTACATAACCGACAAAAAACAAAATTTTTATGATCAATTATGCTTTCATAAAAGGATTTTATCACTTGACGCCTTCGCACTTGAGTTTATGACCTCCTCACATTGTTTTCCTTTTTCCCTCCTGCATGCCATTATTGTAATATCATCATGTTGATCGGATTTGACTCAAACATTTTGTATATACGAAATCCCCCAATAATTTTTTTTTGGTTATTATGAATGCATGTAAAGTGTGGAAGCAACAAATAGAGGAGAAAAGTATTTTAGCACCTTTTTTTGTGTCATACAGTATGGACGATGAGAACCCCTTGAGTTTTAATTTTTTGTAAGGGAATTCCCTTCATCGAAATGAGGAAGCATGTAAGGAAATTCCTAAGAACATCTAATTTCTATATTAGTTACTTGAAAGAATAAGAACCGAAGTGCATTATAAAAGGTAATCAACGAAAGCGACAGAAAGGGTCAGTAAACTCTTTTAAAGCCTTTTTTTTTTCGGTGTTGTGAAAGGAAATGGATGTGACGAAAGGATAAATATAAATAAAGGATAGAGATCAGCTTCTTTCTACCTGCCTACGAAATTGAGAAAAGAAGAAGAAAAGAATCTTGAAAAGAGATTGGCTGTGCTTGAGCTCGCGAAAAAAAATGTAATCCCCTCCAATTCAATAGAATAAGATTTTTTTTATCATTTTTATTTAGATTTAGATTTCGACAATTTTTTTATAAAATTAAATTTTCTTTCCTCTCCTTGTCAACTTTTTTTGGTTATCACATTCAGGTAGTTTGGTTTGGGTTTAAAGGAAGTCGCTTTGACTGTTTAGTTTTAGTTTTTAACAGCAAACAATGTGTTTCTTTTTATTTTAAGGCATGTTAAGAGATAGGTGACTAAAGGACTAAAGATGCAGCCTAAATGTACTATATATAAGGGTATTAAGCATTTGATTAACCAACAGGACTATTCTACTGACTTTAGAACATTTGATTGAACTACATCAAAATTAATTTTAGTGAAGTATCGAGCAACGATTTTTTGCATCCACAACGATCGATTTTAATGTCTAAGACTTTATTTTAAAATTGATATTCCTCCAATATTTTGGTTACTGCTGGTATTTTAAATGTGAACCTTCTGAAGCTTGTGATTAAGGCTTCATGGGGCACTCTAAGCTTGTTTCAGTTAAATTTTATTTAAAACTTATATTTTAGTAAATCGAATTTCAATCCTAATCTAATATTCCTTTAGTAAGCCTAGAAATCAGAGTTTGAAAATAAAATGAAAATTGCTCTATTTTGAAAATAAATCAAAATGAAAATTATGAAAATTGCTAATTTTTTTCAAAGCAATTTTGCAATTTTGTCAATTTCAGAAAATTGCAATTTTGGAAATTGTTTATTTTCCAAAATTGCAATTTTGGAAATTATCAATTTTTATTTTTGTGACGTCATAAATATTTGATGAATAATTTTGTATGAAAATTTTCTTCTTTTTATTTTTAAATGAATTTTTTCTTCAGAAAAACAAAAGATACAGTTTATTTCCTGGATGTTGATATTCGTTTTTATTAAAAACGTTTTTATTAAAAACGAATATCAACATCCAGGAAATAAACTGTATCTTTTGTTTTTCTGAAGAAAAAATTCATTTAAAACGAAGAAAATTTTCATACAAAATTATTCATCAAATATTTATGACGTCACAAAAATAAAAATTGATAATTTCCGAAATTGCAATTTTGGAAAATAAACAATTTCCAAAATTGCAATTTTCTGAAATTGACAAAATTGCAAAATTGCTTTGATCAAAATTGGCAATTTTCATAATTTTCATTTTGATTTATTTTCAAAATAGAGCAATTTTCATTTTATTTTCAAACTGTGCTAGAAATCGATCCCTTAAATCAGGAAACCTTATGAATACATACGAGACTGTATTCTTTTCATTCGAAGTCTGTACTTTAAGCCTAGAAATCAGATTGTGTCTTTACCTGAACTTATTGAGCACAAAAACTATAGAAGATAAGTCAACTTTACAATATTAAGGTTTTTCTAAAAATAAGCAATTGACCTGTCTACTACTACGTAATCACTAAGGTAACGACATGTCACAGTGATTTGAGGCTTACCCGAAGGCTAGCTCTGATAGCAGCAAATAAGTCTTCCTAATATATGCAACTTGAATGAATCACTTTACAGCTATAAGCTCCAGTTGTTTCTTAGTCAAGCCAATTTTCAAGCTAATCCAGTAGAAAAAAGCGCCAACAAAACATTAATCTCCGAAAAATTCCCAAACCTGATCTCATTGCTTATGCTTTTCCTCCATCCTTCCACCACTTCATTCTCTATTGCGCTCATAAAATCATTTAAATTATTACGTGTAAGAATAAGAAACAAAAAAAAATTTCGAGAATTTCATTTCTACACAAAATGATTTTATTCCTGCCATTCTCAAATGTCCCAGAGAATTATGAAATGCTTGAAATTATATCCATCCATTTTAAGTTAATAACTTTATTGTGTGAATTTAAAATTGGTTGTATTTTACAGGATTTCCAACTCTACTAACTCACAAGCTTTGAGATTTAGCGATAAAAAAAAAATCGTTCTTCTTGTTCCTTTGCAAATGTGAATAGGAAGAAATTTTCCAATTTTCATGACGCTCCTTTCCTCCTTTTTTTGCCGCTTGCCAATTTAAAAATAAATTTATGTTACGAGCAATACCGTTTTATGTTTCGCTAAGTAAATTTACTAGGTAAGCGAATGGGAGAGAGAGAGAAAGATGTGAAAATTGCGTCATGTAAGCGTAAAATCATTATTGAAGTACAAGAACTTTCCACACAAAAAAAATGTATTCATTTCTAGGAAGAGACATAGAGCACGTGAAGCAGCAAAAAAAATTGCAAACAGAATAAAAAAAGGAAAACGAATTCTTCTTTCCATTTCTATCTCAATCAGCAGTCGAGCGTAAAAACCATTTTTAAATTAACTGAAGCTGCAGAAATCTTGCAATTTATTGTGATATCAATTTGATTCTTATACCCGTCGAGGATTTTTCTATTTTCGAGTAGATGTTATTTCTTGGAATTTAGGTTTTTAATTAGACTACCGGCTGTGCTTAAAGTTAAGAATCCCTACAATCATTTTTGAGAAGTTTTGATTGACACAGTTGGTGCTTTAAAGGTGTACAATGACAGTTACGAATGATAACTATTCACAAACTGCCCAAGAAATTTTATGAACTCTAATGAACTTAGTTTTTTGTGCAGTTGACTCTGGGAGTGCTCGACCGATCAACTTCTAAAGGTACTTGTGGAACTTAGTCCCAACTGAAGATTATTCATGATCTTTATTAAAATACCAGAAATTGAAGCCAATTTTTTCGGCTTAACTCAATTTTTGATTTTTTTGATGGAAAAAAGCCATTTAACACCCATTTTAAGTATTTAAATTGAACTTTACATGCTTTACTATGATTCTGTGAAATATTTTTTCAGCATGTAGCTATAGTGAGCTCAGAATTTCAAGTTAAAGAATGTTAAGCCGAAATTTAAGCCGATCGGCTTAAAATCGGCTAAATTGAAATTCAGAGCTTACTGTAGCTACATGCTGAAAAAATATTTTACAGAATCATAGTAAAGCATGTAAAGTTCAATTTAAATACTTAAAATGGGTGTTAAATGGCTTTTTTCTATCAAAATAATCAAAAATTGAGTTAAGCCGAAAAAATCGGCTTCGATCTCTGTAAAATACATCGAATATAATATATATTTCTATTCTACAACTTGCAATTTACTAGTTATTATTAAAACAACTTAGTAAATTACACTTGCTATTTAATCGCAAATTACTAGCAAATTACCATGTGAAATGTTTGATCAAATCTGATTAAGTTCGAATCCTACGAAAAATCATCAAAAAAGAATTTTTTGCGTCATAAAAAATTTTGTTCTAAATTTGGCATTTGCCATATATTTCACAAGAGCGAGCAGAAATCACTATTATACGATTGATGTTTGATCGAATCTGCTTAAGTTTGAATCTTACGAAAAATCTTCAAAAAAGAATTTTTTGCGTCATAAAAAATTTTGTTCTAAATTTGGCATTTGCCATATACTTCACAGGAGCGAGCAGAAATCACCATTATAAGATTGATGTTTGATCAAATCTGCTTAATTTCAAATCTTACGAAAAATCTTCAAAAAAGAATTTTTTGCGTCATAAAAAATTTTGTTCTAAATTTGGCATTTGCCATATATTTCACAAGAGCGAGCAGAAATCACCATTATACGATTGATGTTTGATCAAATCTGCTTAAGTTCAAATCTTTCGAAAAATCTTCAAAAAAGAATTTTTTGCGTCATAAATAATTTTGTTCTGAATTTGGCATTTGCCATATACTTCACAAGAGCGCGCAGAAATCACCATTATAAAATTGATGTTTGATCAAATCTGCTTAAGTTCAAATCTTACGAAAAATCTTCAAAAAAGAATTTTTTGCGTCATAAAAAATTTTGTTCTAAATTTGGCATTTGCCATATACTTCACAAGAGCGAGCAGAAATCACTATTATACGATTGATGTTTGATCAAATCTGCTTAAGTTCGAATCTTACAAAAAATCATTAATGAAAGTATTTTTTGCGTCATAAATAATTTTGTTCTGAATTTGGCATTTGCCATATATTTCACAAGAGCGCGCAGAAATCACCATTATAAGATTGATATTTGATCAAATCTGCTTAAGTTCAAATCTTACGAAAAATCTTCAAAAAAGAATTTTTTGCGTCATAAATAATTTTGTTCTAAATTTGGCATTTGCCATATACTTCACAAGAGCGAGCAGAAATCACCATTATACGATTGATGTTTGATCAAATCTGCTTAAGTTCGAATCTTACGAAAAATCATCAAAGAAAGAATTTTTTGCGTCATAAATAATTTTGTTCTGAATTTGGCATTTGCCATATACTTCACAAGAGCGAGCAGAAATCACTATTATAAGATTGATGTTTGATCAAATCTGCTTAAGTTCGAATCTTACGAAAAATCATCAAAGAAAGAATTTTTTGCGTCATAAATAATTTTGTTCTGAATTTGGCATTTGCCATATACTTCACAAGAGCGAGCAGAAATCACTATTATACGATTGATGTTTGATCAAATCTGCTTAAGTTCAAATCTAACGAAAAATATTCAAAAAAGAATTGTTTGCGTCATAAAAATTTTGTTCTAAATTTGGCATTTGCCATATACTTCACAAGAGCGCACAGAAATCACCTTGATAAGCTTGATCCAAATTTGTATGTGACTTTCAGTTAATTTTTTATCTTCCTCTGGTTTGCGTGCGAGTCATGGGCGTTCATCAGTGTTCGACTTAATTAAATCAAGTCTTTTATTTTTTTTTCGTAGTGTTAGTGTACTTTAATTAATTAAACTAAGTACGCATTTTTTACAAATTTGCTAGTAAATTACTGGTTAAATTGTAAGTGAATTGACTAGTCAATTAGCAAGCGAAAATGCGGGTCTTTGGCGAAGATTTGAACTAGTAAATAGCAAGTAGCAGATGGAAAGTTATCCAGTAAATTACTAGGAAATTACTAGTAAATTTCTGCTAGGTATTGTTAAGTCAGCTAGTCCAATTTAAAGACAATTAAAGTCAGTAAGTATTTTGTGTATTTAGACAAACTTGGCTGAGGCGCACGTTAGCCCAAAGCCACGTTTAGAGATCATCTAATGCCAACTCTATCCTTCGACACCTTCCGTCAGTTTAGGATATTAAGGACATCAACATCGTCATAAACACAACCAATTCAGGTATTCTTTGGTTGTTATTCAGTCAACTTCAGATCTCGAAAGATTCAACAAAAAAAAACTATAGAAAATCCTAAAATAATCAAATTCAATCCCTTCAAGTGTACAGCACAGCATTTATTTATTATGATATTATTTCGTTGTTACTGTCTGCTGAGCTATTGATTTTTTTTCTTTGCCATCTTCAAAATGTTTTTTTAAAATTAACATTTTTATTACCAGGAATTGATTATGGAAAGAAATTAATTCTCCGCATTCTTCTCTTCCATTTCCTTGTTAAATCGATAAACATTAATTATTACAGAAAGGAATAAAAGGTTTTGCATGCATCAATAAAGACTTTAGTCAAAAGAGAAAAAGAGAAAATAAAATCCCGAATGTCCTGTAGAGAAATAATATCTGACATAAAGCAAAAGAAAGAGAGAATAAAAATAAAAATACAACAATTTACTTGATTAGAACGAGAGTCCATAAAGCGTGGCGGTTGCTAAGCAAAATAAAAACTAACATTTGAATGTGTTTGTGTGTTTAGTCCTTACCGATTCTTATGTACACAATTCATACTTCATTGTATGTGTGCAAATAAGTTTAATGTTGATTTTATGCAATACTTGATCATGTTGATGAAACAGAACTGCCGAAATGGAACCAAAGGATAATTTTCATGAATCATGAAGAAACTCATTTGATGGAAAATTGCGTTTCTCATTTGTCCAATTTATCATCAAAATTCAGATGATGATTCATCAACTGCAGAGGAAATAAACATTTTCCTTATTATGATTATATCCATTCCTTTCGCATTCACCACTAATACTATGCCATTATTCAATTTAAAAAAAAATCGATTTTTTTGTTCCTCATTAAAATACAATTGTGTATGTGTGTGTGCATTGCGTTTCTTTTGTGTGTGTTAGTGAATGAAGTTTTTTTTTGCATTTCCGAAATATAAAAATGATGATGACGATGTCGATGACTGTTAAGGAAAAAGAATATGCATATAAAAATGCGTAAGTGCATTGTTGCCGCTTTTTATTGCCGTTCTCGTCACTTTGCATATATCTCAACATTTTATGAACGTACTATAGAGAAATGAGCGCGCGGACATGAAAAAGGAAGTGAATTTGGTGCATAAAAACATACTCCATGTGCATATCATTTATTGCTCTCTTTCTCTTCCTTTACCGCTGCTGTTATTTGTATTTGTTGTTGCTGTACTTGCTTGTTATTCGTTGAATTTTAATTATAACATTTTTATGACATAGCAACTTGCAACAATGCATTAATTATATCATATAATGAATTATAAAAAATGGCAATAGCATTAATATGGAATGGATCAAGGCATATATGCACTCAGAGCAGAAATTAACCACATGGAAATAAGGTAAAAATTAATTTAATAATGAATGGGTCAACAGGATGGTAATGTATTAATGAGGCTGTTAATGATTTTTGGTATGCAATGTTACCGACTAGAGAAATGATCTGGATTTTGAGCATGGACTAAGGGATTGTTAATAAATGACGACACTGAATGGTAAACTTATAGAATTTTTTAAATGATAGCCTTTATAAGCATGCCTAAAATCAAAAAAATTAAAAAAATTTTTGCCAAATATTTAAATTTGGTAAAATATAAGGGTTCAAATCCTTAGAAATTAATTAATTAAAAAAATATGCTACGAAGAGAAAAGAATCTTTTCTAAGTTTTGTTCAATTTATAAAGATAGCAAAATGAATGAGAGTTCATCGGACCTCCAAATTCAAAATCCTAAACTTTGAAATTAAAATAAGACTCGAACAGCTCAATTAATGACAATTCTGCATGTACACTACAAAAAACTGCTGTGAATTTAATTTCTAGTGCATATGATTTAAACCTGACTCAAACCTCGCGGTGTTAATGTCACAATGATTAAGTCCCAAAGCAGAAATTCACTATGCCGTTAAGTTTAAAATCATAAACTCTCATCCGATAATTCTAACCCAAAAAATACACTCCTCCAGTGTACAGTCCATAACGAAATGAGTGGATATAATGAACATACATTGTAATGTTCACAAATTAAAAATTCATTCTCACACATTTCATTATAGCGAGCATCTATCGATGGATATTTTAATGAAATAAATTTTTATCGATTTTCCATGCAAAAAATGTGAGAGAACTGAACGGAGCACATCACGTGCACAAGAATTCATTGTTAATATTTAATCATACAGCATGAGGAACATCAAAAAAAAAAGTAGAAATCTTTAATTACACGAATGATAAATGGTGAAATGATCCTCGAGTCGAATCTCTCCTATATATAATAATAAGGATACAATGAGCATTTCCATTCAGAATGGATAAATATAATGGGAAATGTACACATATGTTTTAATTAAAATACACTGCACTAGACGATGGCGACGTAGAAATTCAACACAAATACATAGACATTGCTATTGTATGTGTCTATAACTCTATTCCTAGTGAGGATAACTTAAAAAAAAATCGATAAAAACATTTTGCATCATTTTCAAGACTCAAGAGCTGTTTTGACATCGGATCGGAACTAAATCGCTCATTTTCATCGTCGGCGAAAGGATAAGGATCAATATTGATTGATGTACAGCAAAAAAAAAAAAAATAATAGTCACAGAGTCTGAGTGCATCAACACATGCATGAAATGCACAGCTCAGTTGTTGCCTCTATTTCTTTTCGGCATGCACAGCAACACAAATAATATTTATATATGTGCCATGAGACGAAATGAAATTTTTGTAATTTTTAAAAATGTATTTATGTATATATTTATAAAGACCCATCTGCTGTTTTGATATACTTTACTTTTTTTACTTTTACTTTGTGCATGCTCTCATTTCTATCTGATGAATGATGTATTTATGCATGCATATTCAAAATTATTTATTTTATGGATATACATGACTGATGGTTTAATAAAAATTTCTTTTTCTCTGTTGCTCTTTGTGTGCCTGTCACATGCATTGTAATTAGGATATTCCATTTGAGATTCAAAAATTTTTTAGATTATTTATTATTATTACTAGACGACGGGTAGGATCGTGGATTTTTCCCCGTGCGATCATTGTTCGGAGTGTTTTTTCTACTCAAAACCGGTTGAAAATATTTCGTCAATATGAAGATGTGATCATTCTGTCAGTATACTGTTAAGTCTCTAGTGCTGTAAGCAGATTTTGTTTCTGGATAATAAATATTGTGATTTTTGGTAATAAGAAGCAAATTGCGTGAGATAAAAAAAATATTTAAAAATAGATTCTTCATTAAGATTTAATCGCATTGATTATTGGAAGCTGTTTCTACTGATCATGCGAATATAAATGATATCAAGTTATTAAAAATAGTTCTGGAACGTCTTGTCATATATGACTGAAATTAAATTTGATTGAAATATTGAATTGTGAACTGATTGATACTCAATTTTGAGGTTGACTTGTGCAATATATTGAACTAGGCATGTATAACCTGTTGTTGTGGATTGACAGAAATAATCATTTTGATGATTTGATATTTTAAGTGTTCTGTGTTATAAATGACAACCAATAAACGTTTGAATTTACACCCCCATCCCCCCCCCCCCCCTGTGAGCTTTCAAATACTTCACATATATTCCTACTTTTGCAAACTGATAGCGGTAAGCAGCAATAGCCTTTCGAATACCAGTTGTATCGAGACTCATAGACGACTATTGCAAGCAAAGAAATTGATATCGACCAGGTCTTTTCATAATTGAAGTTTTTCCATCATACTTGACACTTAGTCTCGATTTCAGCATGAATTTCAAGAAAGTACTTTGATTAACAAAAATATTAAGATTAACATTATAAAACATTTCTGTCCCAATTAAATTCAGTTGTCGTCTACAGCAGACTTTTTCTTGCCACCATCTGCCAATTTCCAATTACAAATGCAACATATTTATTTACTTAATCCCAAAAAGGTCATGACCTTTGTTAAATCCAATTCATTTGTGTAAAAATTTGTCGTGTCCAAGCTATACTTGCCAAGATGTACTCCCTTCAAATACCACAATTAAATAAACAAACAACTTTTGGATGGGAATTTTAAATATTTAAGCACAATTTTCAAGAATCGACTCAATTTCTTTCATCATAGCCGACTTTTAATAGCCAAAAATAATTTTCCGTTGACTAGTTTTTATAAGAAAGAGGAAATATTTGTACTCACTGTCTTTGCCTTCATCAGCCTCAACATTAATCTCTCAATTTATTCTCCGACCGTTGCGAAATGCCTGAAATTAAAATTAATTTTATTATTTTACAATAATTAAACCATAAATGCAGCCACAGCTTAATGCCAATATTTTGAGTAAAATACTCATGAATTTATATCATTAAATTTAATTTGCATGTCAATTGCATCAAAATGTTTCCGTCAAGTCAAATTGCAATCATGTTAATGCACTTTTATATACACACAAATTTATTTCAAGTTCCAGACAGGCAGCAACATATGTTCGACTAGTGCACTTTTTTCTGTTTATGAGCATATGATATCATTTGTAATGGCAGTGAAGCAGCAAAGTGGCACAAAGAATGAAAATGTTGCGAGTATGAGAATGTTTCTTGGATGTATGCTTAGTTTTAAGACAGTCCAAAAAAAAGTTACATAAGAGAAAAAATCTGCCGGAGATTTATAAAAAGATGAAAAATTATGTGAAACAAACCAAAGCAAATTTTCTTAAAGATTTCGTCCTTTAAATGGACGACAAAGGAACCAAAAAAGAGATTTTTAAAAGTCCATTGGATGCACTTTAATTAACTTAAAAGGAAAGTGTAAGTCCCAAAACACAAAAAACTGTAAGAAATAAC
This sequence comes from Chironomus riparius, assembly GCA_917627325.4. Lineage (NCBI taxonomy): Eukaryota > Metazoa > Arthropoda > Insecta > Diptera > Chironomidae > Chironomus > Chironomus riparius. The sequence continues at coordinate 46,893,160 of OU895877.1, forward strand.
AGTTGACAATAAAAAAGGAACAGAGATCAACGAAAGGTGTTTCTTTTATTCCTTTTCAATTTCTTCTTTGCTGTTGCTGTTCTGCACAGCATCTATTCATTCAATCTGCTTATTTTCGAATCCTCAACAAAAAAAAAATCTCTATCGATACAAAAAACAGATTTTTAAGATTTTTCATTTACAAAAAAAAATAAGAATCAAATGTGTGTATTTGAGATGAGCGTATGCTGCTGCTGCTGTTATAGCTGACACAAAAAAGGAATGGAAAGGAAGAAAAATTAAATTATCCTCGTGCCATATCGAGACATATGTTTCATTTCAAAAAATCTTATGTGTATTATTAATGCAAGACTCCTACATAAATGTAATTGATTTCTTAAGGAATTTCTTGGCGCAAAAGTAAGAAAATAAATTAAATAAGGTTTTTAAGAAAAGTGTATGTGCATGTGTGTACAGTGTATTTTGGGGATTCGGATTTTTTGTTTTAAATTGAAATTTATGTAACATTTGAAGAAGGAATTCTTTAATTGGATGGTCAACAGTTGCGCGGCAAAAAAAAAACAGTTGCGCGGTTAAACATAAGATAATATTACAAACTTCGCGCAACTGTTGCAAAGACAATAATATGATATGCAACTGTATTACAGACATTAATATAGCACGCAACTGTTGAATAGACATTAATATGGCATGCAACAGTTGTACAGAAAAAAAAATATGGCATACAACAGACTTGCGTCATTTCGAATGTTGGCAGTTATGTAAAATTTTGAAAAATTCATAATTTATTTTCCATTAAAGCATAAAACAAAATTTTCCTTTAATTAAGCTACAGATTATGAAGCTTTTCGATCAGCATCACTAATTATGTGATCAGTAGGTTGTTAATCATTGTTTCAAGTAAGAAAATTCAGTTGAAATTGGAAAATGTCAACAAAAAAATGTAAGTGTGTTAGTGTAAAAATTTCTTGAAAATATTTCTGCAAAAAACTCTTTTGTTTCTTGATATTTATGATTTTAAAGCTTATCAATGTTCATAAATAATAACAAGCTTTGATTCTAAGCTAGTTGACAGTAATTATATTAGCTAAAATGCTCAAAATTCAGTATAGAATTTTTTAAAGTTTTACCGGTTGAATTGAGTTTAAATTTTCGAATTTTTCGAAACCAATTTCGAATTTCTTCGAAATGAAATGACGCAAGTCTGGCATACAACTGTTGAATAGACATTAATATGGCAAGCAACAGTTGGATCGACATTAATATGGCATGCAACTGTTGGATAGACATTAATATGGCACGCAACTGTTGGATAAACATTAATATGGCACGCAACTGTTGGATATAAATTAATATGGCACGCAACTGTTGGATAGACATTAATATGGTACGCAACTGTTGTAGAAAAAAAATAATTTCATAAATGATGCGCAGCAATTGCGCAAATAAAAATTTTCAGAATCTATGGCAACAAGTAAATCAGAGCCCCCAAAACACATCCTCTCAAAGAGAATATACGCAAGATGTAAGTTACATAAAAGTGTGCTTCCTTTTTAAAATTCGATTCTTAACGAACCTGGTGCAATGTGCTTAATAAATCTTACCACCATTTGTGTTGTTGCTTTTCCTATTTCTCTTTTATTTTTCTTCTTTCCAATATCTGTTGCTGTTAATAATTTCTTGTTCCTCTCATTTTGCCTTACTTTATTTCTGTGTGTGAGAATAAAGTTAAAAAAAAAATTATTTATAAAAAATAACAAAAACAGAACAGAACAACATCGCAACGAAAACAATCATCATAACTTTTCAAGCAACACCGGGACACATGTGTTGGGTTGTTCCTCTTCGCTTTATTTTGCGTAAATAAAAAAAAAACATAAAATTTATGATGTTAATTACTTAAAAGGCATATTATATGTTAAATATTGCACACTCCCGTGAAAGTTATGAGCATCTTGAAATTTACAATTTTCACAAGATTCCTTTTCGGATAATTTTATGCTCTTAATTTTCGAAATTGCCTTTTTGCCTTCTTTGCTGTCTTCGTCATTAAAATTATTTGTTGGCAATTGCAATTATTTGGAAAGTTTTTCTAGGAAAATTATGAGTCATTAATGCTTGTTACTACAATTTACGACGAAGAAGCAATTATAAATATTTCTTTTTTGGGAAAACACATGAATGAGTAGTTGTGGATGGTTGTTCTTAACATGTTATGTGTAATAAGAAATTTTTAAGATAATAAATGTTGGAAATTGTTGTTATTTAATGGATTTTTGGATCTAAAATGGTGTTTGATTATTTTTTAGTAGCATCAGCTGCTTTAGGATGAGAAAATAAGGAACTTTACTTGAGTTGGTTTAAGAACTTTGAAGGTTGAATTTTATGTTACAATCTTTCAACATTTTTCACTGTTTTCTGAGCGATTTCATTTTAACAAAGATATCAAGGTCCTTAGAAATGTTGTTCTTACCTCTTCCTGAATTAATGGGCTCTATTCAATAACTTTTTCACAGTTAAAATTACAAATTTACAATTAACGCAATTAACACTAAAACGAAACTCAATTGAATTAAGAATATTTTAATGATCACTGCGATGATGTTTCTTTTAATACTAGAAATGCTCAACAGCTTGATTGAGTTTCTATTAAGAGTAACCCTTTAGCTTCTAATCTTTAATAACTGAATTAATGCTTAATTTTTGCATAGCTTCTGGAAGATACAGCAAAAGTTAAAAATAAAACTTAATCACAAATTAGTTTTAAAATATTTGGATTTCCTTATTATTTTAGACTTCTAGAACCTTTTTAGGGATCTGGAACTATACTTACTTTCAGCTTGTAGCAAAGCTTGTTGTTCAAAAAGGTAAGTAAATCTTAAGAATCTTTTGAGAATAATTAATCTAGCATTTTATTGATCTATAAAGAATGAACGTATCATAACATCTTAAGACTAATTGTTGCATAAGGTTCTATATTTTAAGTACAAAGTATCACGCAAATTTATTCTAAATTATTGTTCTAAGTTTATAGCAACAAGTTTAATTAACAAAATAATAAAGAAAAAACGTGCAAACTTATGAATAAATGCATTAATAATTTAAATCCTAATGAAATGTATGGAATAAGAGAGCATGTGATGAGATTCAATTGCTATTAAATTTAAAAATCCTAATAATTTCTACTCTGTGAAATTCGATAATGTACAGACACAGCAGCTGGGAAACCAAAAAGTATCTGTGAACAATTTTTCACCTTGCGGATCTAGAGTCACTAGACGTTTCTGAACGTACTTTTGTTCACATTTTGAGTTATATCCATTTGGTAATTGGCACAAGTTTGAGCATTTTTCAGATCTGAATAAAAAAAATCTCAGAAAAGGTTTCAATTGAATTAAATGCAATCGCAACTCACAAACAAGTTTCAGTCCGTACTAATTGAGTTCCTGCTTCCACATTATTCACAATGTACATCCAATTTCCAGTTCTTACATTAACTGCTGCCTGTGGATTGATGTAATTTAATTTGACTTCACAGAGTTGTTCCCGATTAGAACTTGTTTGTCGCTTGCTTCTTCTTCCTGACTGAACTACATTGAGGAATCGATTAAATGACAGTTGTTTGACTTCTGAAGCTGTTTCATTTAAAACCGACCGTTTTTGTCGTGATGGTCTGTGAATGAGGTTTGAATTATGAATTTTTTGACTCGAATAATTTTATGTCTACAACTTCTAGTCTACATTCTAGGCTATGAAAAGCAATAGTAAATGGTCAAGAACCTTTGATAGTATTGAGGTTGGCTAAAGCTATATGATATTGATGGTTTAATTTGAAAGAATGTTGAGGATGAATGAGCAGGTCGTGGATAATGGTACCCATTTCCGTCCTTATATCCACCACGATATCCATGATGATTTTTGTAATTATTATAATCATGACTGTATATTAAGGCAATTGATTAGTTAAAAAATATTTTTGGATGATGAAGTTTGCCATTTTTGTTATTTTTAGGCAACAATAAAAAACTGACTGGGGGTTGTTCACAAATGACGTCTAAACTATATCATAGAGGGAAAGTCAAGTATTAATTGATGAATGATTAGGAGTGTTTTAAAAAATAATTAAAATAATTTTAATTGACATCATTTGTGAACGATCCCTTGAAAAGAAAAAAAGAATTAAAATTTGCTGTATATTATAAAAATGTATAGATATGTCTGAATTTATTAATAATAGCATCGGTCATCATAATATGATAAAAGTAGCATGTGATAATTTGTATGATAAAATTCTTACTGATTGTTAACAGGTGAATCATAAAAATTTGCATAATTATCGAACGGTCCACCAGAGGCGTGTCCAGCATCATGTCCATAAGCGGGAATGTTATACTTCTTCGAGAACGACTCCTTCTTTGCATTAAAGTCAATCTTCGTCTCATCAGCCAGTATGTCTTTCGCTGCATATTGCTTCAGCAACTTCTTTATCAAGTTCCTACTCTTAGATTGAATGTTAAGATCGGAAGGGGGTTTCATATTTTTTTTATTGAGGTTTTTTTTTCAGTGAGAAAAAGAATAACAAAGGAGAAAATTCGTTTAGAAGAAATAAAAAGAAGAAAAAAAATTAAATCTACTTTAAACTGTGTTTGTGCTGGTGTTGAATAAAATTTGTTTGTGATCCGACTGCCTTCCAATGATATTTATGTATTTAATGATTTAAGCTCCCACCACTATTTTTATGGTGGATTTTGCAGATGGTGAATGTTCTTGAAAACAATGGTCAGGTAAGAATGTCGAGAAAAAAAAACCCGCGATTTGAATTACGAATGACTTTTTATTTTTGAAGAGTTTTAGTTTTTTTCTTAGAAATTTCAAGCTTAAAACTGGGATTTGAGGTTTAAATTTGAATTTTGGAGCCTTTGGCTTATTACGTAACGCGAAAAAAACGACCTTTAAAGCCCACCTTCTCTTAAAAGCGTTACGTAATAAGTGAACAACCCCTTTAAAGTTTTGCTGCTTACTAAGGTTAGCCTCCAACTGGACGTATGTCTCGTTATTTAAATGTAAAGCCATTTTAGTTTTTATATCAATAGTTTGAACCTTGTTGAAGATTATTCGCCAAAAATGATTCAGATCATGTTTAGTATAAGACTTTTCAGAAGGAATAGTCAGCTCGAAAAAGCAACAGTCTCAAAATTTTGCTTTCGGAGATGCTAATTTAACTTACTTAATCTTACGAATTCTGAAAGCATTTTTATACTAGATATTTAGAATATTTACTTTCTTTTGAATATTAACTGCTCTAAACTGGATCTTTGGTTTTTCCATTTATATTCAAAGAGGTAAGTGTGTGAACTTCCAACCGATTGAAACAAGGAACTTATTAAGAACCACCAAGTTATCAATAACTTTCAGTTTCTGACCTTGACTATTATTTTCAAGACCTCCCGTTCATCCAATGGCACATGAGTTGCTAATTTTTGAACTAGCTTTATCAACGTCCTATCCGAACAAGCAATTAATTTATTCACCAAGGAAGACATCGAATCTTGTGGTTCCCCAATATTTTTTTTATTAATCTTTCTAACTACTTCTTTAAGCATACCTGATGATAAATGATAACATTGTTAATTTTATTAAATGATTTGATGCAAAATTATTCAAATTCTGATATTTGATGACGGTAGTAAAATCTACAAGACCGTTAGAAGCACATGACGTTTGATAATCGTGCGTCATTAATTTTCTTGTAAGCAGTTCCTTATTTTTTAACTTGATTGCTTATGGATATCGATAAAAAAAATGTCATAAAATTTCTCTTACTCATCACGCGCTTCTCATTGATTTTCACCATCGTCACGTGAGTGCTCATTGCAGTAAGTATTACAAACTGGACACTTTAAGTATAAACAATGTATGAGTCATGTAAACTCAAAGAAATTAAAACTCATGACTCAAGTATCAGTTATTTCAATGGTGAGAAAAAAGGTATCAAGTTCGATTATTGATTGATCAATAAAATTGATTGACAGGTTTTTGAATAAACCGGAGCTATTAATAAAAATGAACAAAAGAAGGAACATAGATGTCAAGAATTGTTCTTCAGGAATGAATGGAGAAAAGAGAATATGTAAAGCTGACGTAGGATTCTGTCATTATGTTCGAGAGGCTCTTAAATGAATCATGAATGAGGTTCCTTCAAGGTCGGCAAAAGCCTTTTTTAAAGAATTAATGAATTGAATCATGAACTTTCTTGAATACCTTACGTAAGAAGCTTTATGAATTTTTAATGATTATTGAACTTTGAATCTTTAGAGCATTGATTTAAAAGCTAGGATATTTTTGTTGAAATTTTAATTCTTGTCAAGCTTGTTATGGGCAATATTTACATAACAAAGCCAATCTGCTAGTGCAAAGGTAAAGCCTCAGGATGCAATTGGTAAGCTACCTACATCTTTGTTCTCAAACTTTATAAAGCATTCTATTGAAAAGGCAAGGAGTCACACAATTCTTACGATCTGTGACATTACAATATTTAAAACAATAATGAGCTTTACTAAATCAAAACTAGCCAGGTTTAAAAGACTTTATATTTTAAACTTTTAAACACTTTCAAGGATATGCAAGTCTTTTGAATATTTAATGGAAAACACTTAAATCACTCTAATGACAAAACAAGAATTCAAAAAGAAGTCTTCAAGAGAACGAAAAAAAAAATCATGTCTAAACTCAAAGCTTATTTCCATAAAATCATTGGAAAAAATTCTGATCTAAATTGATTTTCACAGCTTAATCATCATTAATTCTTCACAATTCTATCTAGTCTTCTTCTAGATCCGCGTCGTTACATCTGAACAATCTTAGCCTAGCAAATTTATAGATCTTATAAAATTCTGTTAATAATTGAAACCAGGATATCTCCAAAAAAAACCTTTTAATAAACCTCGTCATAATTAAGATCTAGATCAAGCATAAAATTCTGCAAAATCTAAAAATGACACATCATTTAGTCACTAAGGCAACAAAAGTCGGCATGTAAAGTTAATTTCATGTTCGTTTCAAACAATCGCATGAATGAGTAATTTGAAGCACGAAGCAAGAAGAAATAAAACCACAATAAATTCAATTCATTTGCTCTCAGACTGTTTGTATACATTACGCAATTGTATCGTGTTAAATATGTACAGCGATCGTAATTCAGCGATATTGAAACAAAAAAAAAGTATGAAATTGACATTCACACATTACGGTTTTCAGCCGGCATTGACTACCGGAAATTTCTTGCATTTCTTAGAAGTCAAGACTCCGTTTGCATTGAAGAGTAAGTAATGAGTAAGTGAAGCAGCATTTGATAAGCATTAATAGTCGAATGATGAACTGAATTGATTTAAATCTTTTTTTGGCAATTTATGCAGTTTAGAAAGTGATAGCGACGGACAATTGACCAATTGAATATTCCGTGTGAGTACAAATTAATTTTATTGGAACTAGAAGTAGATTATGAAGGAGATACCTTCAATATTCCTTCATTTTAGCCAAAATGTCTATTTTATTGAACATTAGTCTAACGATGCTTTCCAGCATATCCTACTCTTGAGTAACAACCGTTAATTTAATTTATGCATTTTCGTACAAAAGCTACAAACTTTTGGCAACAAATCAAAAACAAATTTCGATTTCATTAATATTTTGTGTGAGTGTGCATGTTTTGTGCTAGTTTAATTAATTCCACAACCTTGAATGATGCATAAAATGTCAGTAAAGCTACTTACTCTGGATATCCTTCGATTTGTTCACAGAATGTTGATCCTTTGCTTGCACAAGGTGGTGTATGTCCAGGCTTTGCTGGCAAATAAATGCATGGCTCTTGTCCATAATCTCCGCATGATGATGATGATGCAATTGAAAATTCATCAATGAGCATGAACTGAAGGAAGGAGAAGACATTGAATGAGATTAAAAGTAAAAGCAGTTAATACGGAAATTCTCACCAATAAAACAGCAACTTGCAATATCTTCGTGATCTCCATTTCTTTGCCGTTCCAACTGCCAAGAAAATATTAGAAAAATCGTTAACTTTAGTAATTGCATGTTGCTGCTAATCAGCCGCGTTCACTTTCATTCAACTCTTTTGTTTTTTCGCTTCTATGCATTTGTTTCGTACCGACTTTTAACATGAGTAGCTTAAGATGTCGAGCAATAAAAATTTAATTATGAGAATTGTGCACATTTGTGTTCGCATTTCATGAATATTTTTAGCCTGCAGACTTAATTTAATTTGAATTTAATTAAAGTGTAAAAGTGTTGTGGATAAATAAGTTGAGCTAGGAATCCCCTTAAAAAAAATGGAATAAATTCATGGTTCCAATTGATTCTTAATTAAGATTAAAGTGTGAATTTCCAAATTGAAGCTTTGTTCTTTGTTTCTAGCTTATTTAGTTTAGTTCAGAGCTATTTTTGATACCAATATTGTTTTAAGGCATCATCAAACTCTCCGTTCGGGAATTCTTGGGAAACTCCACACAATCAATAAGACCGTAATACTTTTAAAAATCCATTCTAAAATTAGCGGAACTAGAATTTGTTGAGAGAAAGTTTTAGTCATCATTTACAAATGACGTCAATAAAAGATTAGATTAATGGACCGTTTTCTGTTTGTAATGTTTCAAAGAGTAAGAGATTATTCTAAAAGACGTCATCGACTGACTGATTAGTATCAGAAATTTATTATAAATTTAAAGATAATCTAAAATTTAAATGTTGTAGATGACGCAAGGACTTGTTTGAATAGTAAGCAGGTCTATGATTTATTAGTTTCTAGTTTATATTTTTAAATTATTGGTAGTCTTAAAACTGTCCTAATTTAAGTGCCTCACAGGTTAAGTACCTTAACAAGTTAATTACCCTACAATAAAGGATTTTAATTTCAATTGCTTTTGACAGAGACAGTATTGCATTTGGTATTGGTAATTGACAAACGGTAGCCAGCGAAAGAACCAGCTTTAGGAGTAATCTTAGGAAGGCCTTGGATCACAATTGATCTCTACCGACAGCGAAGTAGCTAAAGTAAGTAAATTCAATTGCTCTACTGCCTTAAGTATTATTTTTTAAGTTTTAATAAAAGTTCCAATATGAATAAATCTCTTCCTTTAAAAATTTTTGGTTACGCCATTATATCAGCGATCTAAAAGTGAGAGTTTATTGGTTATTAAAAGTTTGAGTTAAAATGTATGACCAATATATGGATTGTTCATAATTGACGTCGGAAAATAACAGTTATTTTTCAAGAAATAAAAAAGAAATTCAAGAAATTGTTGTAACTTCATTTAGGAACGAACCCATTCACTTGATATTAAGCATGTCCTATATTTGCTAGAAATAAGGCTCAGATCACATTTTAAATAGAAGACTTAAATTTTTCTGGTGAACCCTCACTCGTTGTTCCTTCGAACATTTATAATGCTGAGCTATAGATCTGATTATATACTGCCAGAAAAAAAAATAATTAAGAGGAAGGGGAGATTCAAAAATTTTGGATTCTTGATTCCTTAAATTGAATTTTCCAAATTCTGATGCTCCTCATCCTGAAAATTGTAATTTTCTTCTTTAATCAAAAAATTTCTTGGAACCACAAAATTATACAATAAGAAGTCCACGTGTATTCGAATGTCTTATTATCATAAATTCATCAATAATTAAAATAAAAGTCACATTTTAATATCGAACAAATTTTTTCACCCAATTTACATCACTTTAATTTCACTTTCGGTTAATTTACGTGACTGCACTTGATAATTTCTACATACGTAATGCACATTAAATTTGACAAAATTCGAGGTAATTTAACTGACGTGATACTCACTAAGTTTAATTTATTATATCCACAAAATATTGATAATTTTAAAACAATTTAAATTTTCTTGAGTATTTGATCGCGTGAATAGTTAAAACAAACTGAAGTTAAGCTTAAGCAGCACCATAGTTTATATATCATACAACAAGTATCGATCATCGTTAGAAGTCGGAGTGCTTTTTGAGCTTTTTTTTTCCACAAGTTCTCTCATTCGGAGGCTTGTCGTTCATACACGATTTCATTTTGGCGGTAAGCATTCGCTCACAAGAAAGAAGAAAACAGCAACAGAGAATCGAATAATTTTCTAGCCGGCTTTGCTAGTTGAGAGAAAAAGAAAAACAGCTGTTGAGCATGTGAGCAGTTTCTCACAAAATCATCTTTTGCGTATGAGCTTCAGGTTATTATGATTCATGCCTTAAAATCGGATTTCCACTTGAAATTTTAATTTGGTTTTTCAAAAATCTTGATTGATGAAAATTACATTTAAGGGATTTCGATACATGCATGAGGTTTTGTGAGACAAGTCAGGGCATTTCCCGTCACAGGATTTGAGAGCATCAACGGTTGCTTCTCAAATTTATTTCCTAAAGTTCTCCTCGAAATAAAAACTCATCTAAAATCAAGAACAGCTACTAAAATTGACAATAACTGTAAATAAGCAATTAATTATATTAGCTTAGTTGGATTATCAATTATAATTCTTATGAGATTTTTGTAAATATTTTGAAGCCTTTAACAAAATAGGCTTTATTCCTGATACGCAATTTTCATGCATGCTGTATAGCCAGAATCTATAGCCTAGTAAAATAAAAAAAACATTCATTTTAACCAATTTTAATCAACCCAACTGAATTAATCATGTCACCACTGGATGCTATAGATGCTAGAAAGAAGATTGATAAGATAGCGAAAGTGACTCCGAATACATGCCCAATATGATTAAAGACATAATATAATTTTGTGACCATGATTCTGCCTCGCATTAAAAATTGACTACAGATTGCTTTAAAGGTCGTTAACCAATGACGTTCAGAATGTCATTAAAAGAGCCTTATCATCAATGACGTTCAGAATGTGATTGCAAAAGTCTTATCATCAATGACTACACAATTTTATCTATAGAATCCAATTTTTAACCATCTAATTAATCTGGAAATAACAGAATCCATATGATGCTTTACAAGATGCAAAAATCACCATATTCTTTTAACAGGTATTTCCTTAATAAATCTTCAACGTACATTCTTAACTTATGTTATCGGAAACTACAGCAACCTTGCGCGTGTTGTTTAAGTTTAGTCATTTAAAAAATAAAGAAAACTTACTACATCCTTAAGTGAAAGTCCGGAAAATCCGTAAATCGTAAAAGAGAGTTTCCCAAAACAAAAAAAAAAGTTGTAAAATCATCTTCAAACGATCAATACCGTAAATGCTTAAGGTGACTTGCGAATTGGTCGATATTATTTCTCGGAATTTCCATAGATCTTCGCTGAACTGGGTACGAATTCTCTCGTTCAAAGAAGAAATTCAAATTGATGCTAACGACTTTATCTCTCACGAGCGCCATGTGACACATTGATCATCATCTTTCATCCATGACCTATGTCAAGTTATTATAATAAAGAAGAAAAAAACGAAACGAGTAAGTAACTGAGTGGAGCTCGAATAAAAACACGTGAGAAATTCATTCATTCAGCATGAATCATACGCCGGTTCGATTGACAATCGACTACGTCAATAATTTAAGGTCACGATGGTCACAATCATGTGGTTAAGAAAGATTTATTTAAATCTTTGAATCAATTCCATATTCTTAAATTTTTATTAATTCTTTATTATTCATCCATTCATCAAGTTACTGATATAAACATCGTAAATCCAATTTAGCTCATTTTGTTTTTTGTTTATTCCTAATACATTTAATTTTCAAATTCTTCTCATTTTTTATTTTATAGTACTTTTTAATAATTCTTGTACAATGTGTATCTTTTGGGTTCGTCAGGTTCATGATTAATATTTTTTTTATAGCTTCATTAGAACAAAAAAAAAATAAGTTTTTGCTTTGCTTGTCCAAAAAAGAATAAAACTTTTAGCAAAATAACATCAAGTATGCAACAAATAAATGCATGAAACAAGATTAACACTTTTTCATCTTTAAATATATAAAAAATATTTGGTAACACCCTATAACAATCAAAAAATATATAAGCATAATACACTTATTATCGTAATATTGCACAAATATCGTTTAGCTTGAAATAATAGTCACAAAAAAAATAGTGATATAATAAAACATGTAAGTTGGTGGAGTTGATAGAAGAGTAGAATATGATGATCATGTCTGGTGTTGGTTTTTTGTGATGCTGAATTAGCAGGCACGTTTCTAGAGAAATTGAATTGCTTAAAGCTTAGAAGTTATTATACTACCCGAATGGGTCAATAAATACATTCATTCAATTGTAATTCCTTCATGGTTTTTTGCGCTCCTTCAAACAGTTTGAGTACTGTTTTAGGGAGCTTTTTCCATGGACGAAGGAAAACAATGAAATAATGAATAAAATTCAAATTCAAATAGTTTTAGGTTTGCTTAAAAACGAATAGCTGATCTGGTGTGTCATCTCCAATGTTCTATGATATCCTTAAAATCCATCCGAGAGTGATAAAGCCTCAAAGTCATTCATTTACAAAGTAAATGAATAATTATAGCTTAGTTGTGATAATCCTTTAGATGAATTGAATCATGTTGTTTTGAGTACTTGACCCGATGATTTGTGTGTTACTCTTTTGACCGTGTTTTTCTCAAAAGTTTTTCCCAAGTAAGTGATGACTGACCAATCAGAATCCAAAATTAATTCACTTTTATTGATTAATAACCTTTAGTCAAGGCGTGGAAACTATCTCAAATATCCCATTTATCCCATATATCCCAAAAATATTCAAAACTGCCTTTAGTCCAGTGATGATATTTTCTGAATCTTTATCCCAAATCAGGCTCAACGTTTGCTCTCCCATGAAATAATTCACAAATGAGCTTCTGATAGCTGCCGAAAGCCTAGCAAGGATTCATTACTTTTAAATATCAACCAGATCACAATCATTCTTATTCCTATCCTTAATTATTCAACTCCATCTATAATAGAAAAAATCATAGAAAGAATAATAGGACATTTGGGTGGATAGAAAAAGATATAAGAGGGTCGCATGCAATGTTGTTGGAATGATGCAATTATCTTTCTTATTTTCACAATTAAAATTCTTTCCATTTTAAGGATCATTATTTAACACTAATTAATTATCAATAAAGTTTCAATCTCATGACATGATTCAAAAAGTTTTAAGGATCCTTAATGTCTATTGATTAGTTTTGAATTAAACAGTTTTTTTAAATATGAAATTTGACTATAACATGTATTTAAAGGAATATAAACGGACAGGAATTTTTAAGATCAACAAACAGTTATTAAATTTATAGGTTTTGATGCATGCCATGAGAAAAGAATGTAATTTAATTTCTTCTTTATATCTTAAATTAAACGACTGATACAGAGAGTTGGTGATTTATGGTGTATGACTTTTACGACTAGATGACAGAGAGAATTTTACTTATTCACTGTTTCAATATTATGGGTGATTTTTTTGTTCCGATTCAACCGCTTTTTATCTTCTTCAATATAAGTTAATTTAATAAATTATGCTTAATATTTTTGTTTAATTTTTTTTTCTCGATCAAGAAGGTTCGAGAGTCGGTTGGAAATTCATCAAATAGACACGGTTAGCTAATCTGATATTGTTGATATCCTGAACTAGAGCTACCTTTAGACATTCTCTAAGGCAATGGCAATAGACCTATGTGCACCCCAGCCAAGCCAGAAGCTAATAAATAAGCTAGTCAAAGTTGATAAGGATCTATTTAAGTAGACCGACATGAATAGAAGCATGGAACCCCTTTAATTAAGCTACGTCTTAAAACACAAGCATTTGATATTTTATCAACTTTGATAACACTGAGAGCAATTTTAACTTGAGTTGATTGACGTTGATTGATTTAAAGCGAGGAAGCTTTGTTATAACGAATCGACAAACTGCGACAAACCAAAGCTGTTCGAATCGCTTCTTATTCGTGTCAATTTAATGTCAAAATGAGAACATATTCATCCAAGCACCAAACTACAATATTATGAGCAATGCAAATGCTAAAAGGAAGTCAAAATTGAATTATATGAATTTCCTCAACATTCAAACCTTCTTGATCTTTTTGTTTTTATAATTTTTTAACTTCTAGAAATTAGTTCTGTTAATTAGACAATTTTTTATCGTTTCATCAATGTTACAGACAAACAAATAGATATTAAGTCAGCCCATTTAATCTTCTATTATTTTTTTAAAAAGTTTTTTTTTTTGGCAAGAAGACTTAATTAGTAAATTTCGTCAACCACTGGTAATTCTCTTCTCTAAACTAATAAAATTATTATTTCCTCATCTCTCTTTTTTAACTATTATTAAATATCTAATGCACACATAAAATGACATATATTCCCATTTTTAATTTAATTTTTTTTAATGTCCTTCAAATATTTTACTAATAATAAATTGTTATTTCGCAGATCACTTAATTCCTTACTCGGTAATTTTTCATTTTCTACGTATCATTTCCCATTCACCGCAAAGATGCAAAAACGTACATTTATCAAAAACAACAATAATAAATAGAAATTAAAAGATAATTAATTAATCCTATTAATTAGCGTTCTTTTTCTAGTGTAAAATTAAAAATTTCCATTTAATGATTAAAGAGTTGATAATTGGAATAAGTCAGCACTTGAGTTGTGAGAAAATCCTTTCCATTTAACTTGACAAATAATCTGTCTGGCAGTACTGATATCTGGGTTATTGAGTTCAGGTTGTTGATTAATGATGTCATTTCTATCATCATAGTTGCTCTTAACACCCAACCTAACATCACTATCATTTAAATCCACTGCCCTTAAAATCCAATCGAACTATAAAGTGACGATTACCACTATTTACGTATAAATAACCCCTTTCAATTACCAACTCGAAATGAAAAATTCATCAAAATTAAAAAGACTTAATAGCTTAAGCTCAGACATTAAAAAAGCTTTTCAGTTATTCTCAATCATTCCGCATCAGAACTATAATGAGCGATTTAATTGATTTTTGTGATTTTTTTCTTCTTGTATTCTTTTTTATATAAATATAATATAAAAGTTTTCTAAATAGTTGTCGTGACAAAAAAAAAATAAACTAGTCGAACAAATTGAAAATAATAAATTTGGGGACAAGATAAAGTTGAAAATAAATAGAAATTTTCTCTTTGTCCATTCCAGTAGTAATTTTTGTGTTAATAAATTACTTTAAATTAATTTAACTGAGGTCCAAAATATTTCGGTTATATAAACTATCCTTCAATTGATGGAATAACTGCAATTGCTGCTCTGGTTTTAGATTATAAACCTTAATTTATTTTAAAATAGAAACAAAAACAAATAGAAAGTTTTAGTATTAAGCAACAAACAGTTTTACGAGTAATTAAATTATAATTTTGTAATAATTTGTTTTCATTTGTTTTGTACATACCTGTGCCAATAACTTTTGTGGTGATGCAGTGCGAATAAAGCTTGAAATGTAGACATTCACGAATGTAGCCATCAAGAATTGACAATCAAATCTGTCCATTATACCGCCATGGCCAGGAATCATATCTCCAAAATCCTAAAATGACAATCAATGTTATGACAATTATAAATTGAAGCATAAGTCAAGCTATCTACAATTTTAATGGTATGAATGTTGTCACTCGTGGCTGAGTAAAGCGCTTGTCATTTATTTTCTAGCAATGCATTTCGGACAGTATAATTTAAGCTTAATAAAAACTTTTTAAAAATAACAATCAAAAAATATTTGAAAAATAACGGTCTCAAAAATTTCAAACTTTAACAGTCATTATAAATTTAAAATTTATGCTAACCATGTAGTGCAACATACGCGCAACAAAGTGCACAAAATCACGTCGTTCCTCTTTTTAAAATGTGCTCTAAAATGCAGTTTTGCAATAAAATAAATATTTCATGACTAAAGTGCAAAATTAGTTTCGCAAAGCATCGCAAATAGAAAACAAAGCAGCACGAGATAGTTTCAAATTTCATTATCTCACCTTGATTTTAAATGCACGTTTAAATCCTGATGCAAAGAAGCCACCAAATGGTCCAATCACGGAACTGAAGATGCTCAATGATAAGGAATGTATCGCAAATGGATACATAGTAAAGACTGTCTCAGCTTTTCCCTAAAAATATAGTTCAAATATTTACTCAACTGGAAATTAAGAACACAATAAGATTACTTACGATACGAATTCCATATTCTTGTGGTCTGAACAAATAGCTTGGCTCACATTCGAGTACAATTTTTCCAGCCGTTTCCGAATACTCAATCGGACATACAAAGTATTGGAATCGACATAGAAAGTAAGAGAATACGACACCGAAAATCACTGTCGCAAATCC
Organism: Chironomus riparius; assembly: GCA_917627325.4. NCBI lineage: Eukaryota > Metazoa > Arthropoda > Insecta > Diptera > Chironomidae > Chironomus > Chironomus riparius. The sequence goes on from OU895877.1 coordinate 46,909,540, forward strand.
ACCACCGATGAAGCCTTCCCATGTCTTTTTTGGACTCAATTTGATGAGTGGCGTTTTGCCAAAGAAAAATCCAAACATATAAGCCATAACATCATTACAAACAATCATCATGACAGGGACGACAAACCAAATCATTCCTAAAAAAAGAAATCAATAATTGTCGGTCATTAACTTTATCATTTTGTTGCTATATTACCTTCAAATATATTCTGAATGATCAAGTAGCTTTGCGTGACGACAATAAGGAGAGCAACATGTGTCCAAGCAAACAAGCTGAATTGCTTCATATAATATTTCTTAACTAATGACAAGACAAACCAAACAAAGCCAATGCAGTACAGACAGAATGAAATGAAGCGATGATAAGTAATTAGGAAGCGTAAAGACTCAACGCGACTAAATAAGACTCCCAAATAGTCGAAGAGATTTTCTCCATAGAAGAAATAATTTGATGTGACTAGGAAGTACCACGAGAGGCTTCTGAACCACGGTAAGCCATGAATTCGATAAACTTGATATCCAATTCCAATGATCTCTGAGAAGCATTTTACTTGTACGGCAAGTGTCTATAATAATAAAGCAGCAGTGAGTAAACATTTATGAGAATCTGTGTAGATTAAAGATAATTACAGTAATCATCAATGCAAGCGGTCCACCGGCAATCATCATACAGAAACCTGAGATCATAATGAATGTGAAAATTCCCCGAATCACCCAATTCTTCCATCTGTTGCGTGCATCAAGCATAAATGTACGAAATATGAGAATGATTAATTTTATTGGAATCGTAAATCGATATAATATAGATATGCGACAATTCATTTCCATAATAAGTAATTGTTGCTGTGAATATCCAGTAAAACGTTTAATTAAAAAACTCGACCTTGTGTGTATGACGAGTGCTCAATTAAGGTCATTTCCCACTAATTATGGAACTTTTTTGTTTGCACGTTAATTATTACATACCTGTCAGGGAGACCTTTAAGTGCCGAGTTTAGAACTTCAGGTCTCTTATCAGTTCCTTGCGGATGTTTCTTTGACAAATCTTTCTCATATTTATCATCAGGCGTTTTCTCTTCTTCGGAGTCAATCTATAAATAGTGAGGATTTTGTGGAAAGAAGTCAAATGAATGCTTTTGTTTATATACTGACTAGCTGCATGAATAATATTTTGCACATATTTTTTTAAAAAGTCTTCAATATGAACATTTCACATTGGATTTATATCCGTTATCTATTTCTCGACTTATATTTGGAATGAGCTTAAGTTATTAGAAGCAACTTTATTTTTACCGCCACATTTCTTCGTGACCTAAAGCTATGTATATATAGTCAAGATAAAATTTGTAGTCGAGTACATTATTTTCGTACGTAATTATTGAATGAATTATGTTTGCCTTGAAAAATTAAAGACGATAAGGCACAACAACCGGACCTTTTTAGACGAAAAAAAGAGTAACATGATAAGCACTTCAAAAACTTTTTTCGTGACAACAAACGTGAAAAGATATTGTCAATGCAGTGATTACATTAATAATTGAACAATTGTATGTTTTTTATGCTCTATATAAAGCTATTAAATTTTCTATGTATCTTGTTTACACATAAAAGTTAATCGACTAGTTCCATGAGAGAATTGCAGAATGTGTATAACTCCCTAAATAGTTATTGCATAAGAAATCAATATGTATGGAAATCAGCAATCGGCTAGTTAATCCAATTTACCAAAGTTACTTTGTTGCTTCCATAACTTTTTTTCATTCATTCTTGAAAAATCAATAACTTAATATTTTTTTCAACACTTTTTGACTTACTTGATCAGAATCAACTATCTGATTTTCAACATATATATCTCTGTCTGAATCATCTGCATTTGCTTTATTCTCATCTAATGTTGCTTTATTAATTACAGAATCTGAATAATCGCCAGATCCTAAATTCACATTTCGTCTTCTTAATTCTTTCTCTTGATCACTTGATACATCACTCGTTTCACTCATTTTCGTATTTTTCCAATAATATGAACTGGATACGATGCAGAAAATGTAATATTATTAATGTTTTGTGGACACTCTTTTTCTTTATTGTTCAATTTTTTTCTCTTCTATAAGCCGCAGCTTATTAAGCTTACACCTGTCAATGTTTTCTAAAACTGTTTTATTTATATTTCGATGTTTTCTTATTTTGCGGAATGTTTCAATGTTCACTATGTGACAGTTACATCAATAATTGATTTTAAATAGCTTTATGCTGTATATTATCGTGAATTATGTCACAGAGATGACACAAAGTCAAAAAACAATGAACAAATTTTTTTCTGTACTTTTTTCTCAGAAAAATTGTACAATTTTTTCAAATTTTTCGTTACCGTTAAAAGTAATTTGAATGTTCAAGCATTTCAAAAACAATCGGATCACAAAACATTTGTTGCTGCACATTTAGCATTATTAATATAAGAAATCAAGCAATTCTTTAAGAATGTAAGTATTGATTCAAATGACAAGGCTCCATTCTAGCATTTGATTACAAAATATTACTAAAACATGCTTTATTTGACTCAATAAATTTAAAAACATTTTTGCAGATCAAACTCAAACAATTCAAAAATAAACATCTACTTTTAAGGCATAATGGTAGACAACGAAGATAAAAGAACCCAATTACCACAGAGTTTCTCATTAGATGACTTTGTGTATGAACGACTTTTGTCAAATAATGCAAACCGTAAAGTTATATTTGTTCTTGGAAGGTGCTTTAACTTACCGGCAATCGTTATATTGGAGAAGATAGCATTTACAGAAGAACAATTTAGTGGAACTGACGATAAGTCAACTATTCTGAAAAACTCATCCTTGGAGAAAATCATGGAAAATGATATTTATCAAAACAACTTCTGCAGAGTTGATTCAGACTTGAACAAGTTAAAGGCAACAATCATATATCCAGCAACTGAAAAGCATATCAGCAAATATACAGAACAAAAGATTTATGTATTGAAAGAAACTCCAGAATTGTACAAGTCTGTTACTTTGCCATGCTTAGAAAAGGAACAATTTAATTGTGACTGGGTCTACAACATTCTCGAACATCGCCAGGAAGTTGATCGTATAGTAATTGAAGATTTGAGCCCTGACGTAGGATTTATGCTATTGCCTGATTTAAAGTGGGATGGGGTTACTGATGAAACTATGTATGTAACAGCCATAATAATGAACCGAAGTATTAAGTCTATCCGTGACCTCCGTGAATCTCACCTTCCATTGTTGGAAAATATCAAGTCAAAATGCTTAGCAGCAATTAAAGACAAATACGGTGTCAATTCAAACGAAGTTCGTGCTTATTTCCATTATCAGCCCTCATATTATCATTTACATGTTCATTTCAACTATTTGAAGTACGATGCACCTGGAATCTTCTGTGATAAAGCTCATCTTTTGGATACAGTCATCGACAACATTAAAATGGTTCCAAACTATTATGAAAAGGCAACTTTAAGCTTCACTGTCCGAGAAAATGATAAGCTTTATGATGCTTATAAGTCGATTGCAGAGGAATGAATGCTTTATGAATTTTTATACTATTAATTGTTCTATAATCTTTTATCGTACTCAATGAAACTGAATAAAAAGTATTTCTAAGGATATTTTGAAGATAATTTTCAGAACTGTTCAAATTTTCTTGAAAACCCTGCAAATGTTTTAACAAAACCGTTTAAATGTTTTTAAAATCAGTGTTTCGAAACCATACAAATGCTAGTAATTATCTTCAGAAACAATACAAATGTTTTCAAATCCCAAATTTATTAAAAATTCAAGTCACATACTTTTAAATAGTTTATTTTTTTTTTATTTTCATCAAAACTATTAGTGAAATTTCATTCAATCACAGACAAATCTATTTATATTAATTAATAATTCAGTAGTATGTACAATGTCATTGTAGGTTCATCCAACAAATCTTACCTTAATTGATTAATTGAAATATAATTTTATCATAATTTTCTTCTCATGTCCCATCAATTAAGTTCCTATTATTTACGCTTTGTTTTTTGTAAGATAATGAAATATATTTTTTTAAGTTAAACGTTGTTTTAAGTTGTATCGCAAGGATACAAAAAAAAAATTATAAATGTTATTAACTATTTTATTGTATCAGTTTTTTTTGTTGTAGGAGGAGCTTTTAAGCAAATAAATAAATTTAAAAAAATCATAGTCTGACTGACAGAAATAAGACATTTTTGTAAATATTTGGCAGAAGAAACTGGAAAAAATCTCTATTTATAATTTATGTGAAACTATTTGGGTTGTCACTTGAAATTTTATGCACATTTTCATATTGTGTGCTTGTTCAATTTATACATTTTGCATCTTTGTGTCATTTCTTTTCAGGAGGATTTAGAGAGAAAGAAGGGAAGAGAGAGTATTCAAATGGCAAAACAACTGTCACACATCTTGATTCATGCACAATTTACACAAAAAATTATTATTTAGTGACGGAAACACAAAAATGACACATACGATCCCGAGCATGCTATACAGTTCGAGAATTTGTTCTTGGCGCTTGTTTATACTCCATCCAGATTTGGTAGCGAACGTGAATTATCTATAGAAGAGCTATTTGTGGCTGCATGTCCATCAGATGCCTTTCTATTAGATCTTAAATCTATTTCTAAAATATTTTGTATATTTAATTCCATAGGATCAAAATCATCACTTTTCTCGAATATCAAATCATTCATGTTTGCCTCATTTGGCTCATTCATTCTTTTCGTCTTAGTTGTAGCCGTAGCTGTTGGAGATCCAAATACATGTTGCTTATTATTTTTGTTATCAATTAAAAATTCATTCTCAAATTCACAACTATTTAAAAGCTTTGTGTCTGAATAACGACGTCTTTTCTTCTGATGTCGCTCATCACAAAATGAGTCTTCATCATGGTCTCCAGAGTTAATTGTTGTTGGTAGTAATAAAGTCGAATGACGATGAGTTATTTTTGGATAATTCTTATCATTAAGTATATCATCATTCTCAACAAAAATAGACGTTCCAATTTTGTTATTATATCGAATTTGCATTCGTCTATCGTCATCATCATGTTCCTTTACTTCTTGTAACCCAGGAATTATTCTATGAAAATTTGAATCATTATCACCTGTTAAATTCTTTGTTGTAGCTGATGTATTAGTTGTAGATACGGACGTATTATCATAGACATTATGTAGACTTCCACGAGACGATGTACCTTCATCGTGACGTAAATGGTGCTTAAATGAGATCTGACTGTAACTAATATCGTCATCGAGTTCATAACTTAGAGAATTATTCTCAATATTGGCAACAATTTGGGATTGCTGTCGATGTGAGGGATGAGCTGAATTATACTGATAATGTTGCTGTTCGTTATTTTCAATTACATTTATTGGTGCTGTTATGACCATAATTGAGCTATTATTACGACGAAGCATTGATGAGGCGTTTGGCTCAACAGAGGATTGATGAGAATTTTGTAATGTTGCTGGCGAATGCGATGGATGTAGAACGGGCTTCTCGGGAGCATTTTGAATTAATAATATTCTAAAAAAATACATACATGGATATGTGGACTATGTATGGCAAGGTTAATTGTATTTTTATATGATTGTTTCATTACCGATTTCTGGCACGCCATCTTGAGCATAAATTTAAATACTGTTTGCATTGTATGTACATGAAGACAATTCCTCCGGTGAGACCTACAGTCACAACAACTAATTTAGTCCAAAAAGGCCATCCTAGCTTTCCCAATCGTACCTGCAAACGAATAAATAGTAATTTACTCACGGCAAGCACACAACGGAATTATCAATAAAGGATTTATAAGGAAGTGAGACAATGTGAATTTTAACGGAAGTTCAAAATTTAAATTCAAGCTCAAAAATTTGAACTTAATTAAATATTCAAATCATACATAAAACCGTCAAAATTCTAAGTATCTACGCCTCAATAATAACAGCAATTGATAATGGAATTGATTGACAGACATAAAATGTACTGTTCCATTAAATGTTTCACTTACTTCCTCCGCCGAACGTTCAATTAAGACACACAAACTCCAAATAACACACAAAGCAGCAGCTAAATGGAAAAGTACAGCACAAAAAAGTCGACGACGCTCCACACCAGACATGTCCAAACTTCGCCACTGTTAAAAATAGAGTTGACATTAATATATTGTTGCTGATTGAAAACAAAACTGCTGTTTATGATAATTAAATGCATTGATAATCGAAATCAGTTACTTTCTATTTTCATTTTCATTTTTTTTAAGTTCAGTTCATTAATGATAATTTTTTATGTCTCATGAATGTTCAAGCCCACTCATTATTATTAAATAATATTCAGCTATAGATAAAGGAATCAACTTGACCTCGCTCAATTTCAATCACGCACGTTATAATTGTGGTCATCACCATAAAAGAATTTACATTTTTCGTGTTCGTTACGCGACTCCTGGAATTATAGCTTAATATTATAGCATGCATGTATTCTTTTCATTTCTCGTTTGTATGTTGATATTTGCATAAGACACGAATTGTTTACAAAATCTTCTCTCTTTCGTACCAGCTGATTCATTAAACAAAAAAAAAAAACAAAGCTAGTAAGTAAGTGAACGGAATCGCATCGTGTTGACTACGATTTTTGAAGTATTAAAGGCAAGGAAATCAACGAATAATGTAAATATTTGCTCCACTTTAATATCTTCCTTATAAACAGCAGTTTACAATCTATCGAGAAGCTCCTCAATTAAATGTCATTCTCACCTCATTGAACGGCTTAATTTTTGACTGCATTATGAACGGAAATTTGCCTGTTATTTTGGAATTGGATGTAGCATGTAAATAAATTATAAAAGTATTAATCATTATAATTAATCAATCGTATGTGACATGAATATAGACATACACAGCTCGCAGGAATTCATTTCGCTAGCAGTAAGCCATTGCTGGAGACATTGTTGATGAACATATCGAAGGCTTCCAGCGCACATACATGGAGTTAATAATGGACTTATAGCATCTGTCTCGTGACATATTCTGCAAAAATCACCGCTTGTTTGACTCGAACTTGATGAGCCGAATCTATAGCAGATGACAAATGGAATAAAATAGAGGAAATGACTAGCTTGTTGTAGATGTTTTTAGTATCGCAATAAAATAATCGATTTTTTTTCTTCTGTGCATCTCAAAAACTTGTATTGAGAAAAGTTTATAGTGAATAATGAATATTTATCAATAAGTACACACTTTTCACTTGTTTATTTCATGACTGTATTTACGTAATACTCCCAAATTATACGATTGTATGGAAAAAGTCCATTTTGATACTTTTAACTGCTAATCTTTATATCAGATTAAATTATAAGCACTATTTTTGTTATTATTAAGGCACAAGACAATGGAAATAATGCGTAATTAAATATTGTTTAAAATTACCTATACTCCAAATGTTCAATACTAGTTTTTCGGATGTTTAGCGGATCCATTTGGGAAGGAATTTTTGGAATAAAATCAGTAATTTATGTCTTTTTTCACTTCCTTAATTATCATTCGCCATCAAACTTTTCTTATCTGATTTTTCCAATATATCTTTTCACTTCTGTCCAATTTAAATGCTTTTATTTCATCAAATTAATGCTTAACATAATTTTTTACATTGAAAAATGAGAATATACAGTCAGTCAATGTTCACATTCTTATTTGTTAAGCAATTTAAAGCTGTTTTAATCATCAAAATTCACTTTTGCTACTGAAAAGCTTAACTTTAAAAATAAAAGAGAGAAAAAAGTCGGAAAAAACTTCACGAAAACAAAGGAATGACAACTTGGTAGCATATGATTCAAGTTGATGCTTTATGCTGCATGCTGCGCATTCTTACCGGTTAAATTATTTTTAAATTTCTAAAGGATTATTTTGTTTTAAAGTAACGGTTTCTTGAATTTCAAATGAACTGAAACGACACAAACGATTATGTTACTGAACAAATATTTAAGGCACACTTCAAAATTTCAAATTCCCTAGTAATTAAAGATTTTCAGGTAATTGGATCCTAAAAAAAGCTTTTAGCAATATATTCTTAATCATTTTAATTAGTAAAAACTACCTGAAGCAGAGTATAAAGCGAGAAAAACAAGATCCAGTCAAAGTGAAATTTGTTTTTTAAAATTCATGCTAATTCAGTTTCGTTGAAAGTTCGTTTAAAAATAAACCAAAACAACAATAAAATTGTTTAAAAAAGTATTTTCATTAATTCCCTACCTTTTTCGCCATAACCAATCACATACTCGACAGACATGATAGCAGGAGGGCACGGAAATCAGAATCCCAATGAAGATTGGACAATGTCAAAAGGTAAAAATCCTTAATATTGGAATAATTAAGATTTTTTTATTTTGCATTAATTAAATTCAACAGGATTCTACATGTTTTATATGCTAGTTGTCGCCGTTTTTCATCTGATCTTACTGTCAATACCATTTATCTCAACGCCTATGGCTTGGACTCTAACAAATATTACTCATAATCTCGCACATCTCTATTTTCTGCACATTATTAAAGGTAATTTGCATTTTCTTTTAAGTTGCATTTATTGGCAAGTGATGACGCTATGTTCATCCAAAGATCAAACACTGTAAAGCTTAAATTGAGTTCCAACTGAATCTTATCTGGTTTGGTTGTGTTAGTGTCAAGCATAATTTTCAAATCATTTTGTTCCGTTGAAAAATTAATTCTGAACTGAGATTTACAAAGAGTGATAATTAACTTAGGGGCCGTTCACTTATTACGTTACGCAAAAAAAACGACTTTTTTCACCCCCCCCCTTGTTACAATATTTTACAACTCACATACCCCCCCCCCCCCCCTTATCCTCCTGAACATTCATAATTTATAGATATGGAGCAAGATAGCTTAAAATGTTCAGAGGTGAAAAGTTTGTGCCTGGAATTTCACATCTTTTGCAAAAAACAGATTTCAAATTGGTTGCAGCATTGCTGAGAAAATCGCAAAATACGCTTTCTGTAAGCAAACAAGTAAGCAAGTTAATCAGCAAGAAATCTCAATAACAAGACATCGTAGAGACTTCTAGTTTTTTTACATTTAATCCGTGCTGCTCTATAGAAGAGCTGTACTGTTTTTGGGTAAGGTAGGAACAGCCGTTTCTTCAGAAAAAGCAAAAAACTTTCCTTTCTTACGAATTTTTCAAAACAAAAGTTCACTGTGATTTTTTTTAAATTAAACTTTGGTACAATTTTTCAACCCCTCCCCCCTAAAATGCGAACGTAATAAGTGAACGGCCCCTTATGTATATTGTATATTATTAGGTGCCCCTTGGCAATCGATAGACTCACATGAACACATCAGAGAAACTCATTGGGAGCAATTAGACAGGTAAACTTAAAATGACATTTAACTTAACTATTTGACTTTTAATCCTGTGCATTTTAATCCAGCGGCGTTCATTGGACACTTCAGAGGAAGACACTAATCTCAATTCCAATAATCCTATTTTTATTAACATGCATGTACACCAGAAACGATGAAATCCACTTTATAGCCAACTTTATATCTCTAATAGTTTGCATAATCCCAAAGATGCCGTCGTTTCATCATCGAAGACTATTTGGCATCAACAAATACTAGACTGCAATATGTGATTAAGTTTTGAAGAAATCATATTTTATTAATCCAGTCAGAACAACTTTAGCTGGATGCTATCCAAGAAGAAAAACAAAGATTTGTTTTTTTCTATAAATTTCTCATCTTTTATTTTATTATTTAAGTTTAAATATTTCATATTTTACATACTTGAAGGCTAGTGCTGCTTTAAAAGTCAAGTCTGTTACTTCAATTAAGGTTACAGGAATGACCTTTAAAGCATAAATGCCTAAAATGAAAAATAATAAACTGATACGATTAAAAATTACATTTTATGTTTCATTTTTATGTATTTTTCTTCATGTTTTTAAATCCAAAAGAGATAATAGTATTAATCATATTCAGTAACACCTAATGTATGACTCTTTTCCGCATTATTTCAAGAGATAAGCAATGTTCCTTTATCTATGTTTTAATGACATCAATTCGCAAAAAATAGTTTTCAAAAAAGTAATCAAAATAAAGAAGCATTAATAACACAACAAAAAAAAAGAAAGGCAGCAAGCAAACTTATTATGATGATGTGGCTTGTCTGACTGTTACACTAATTAATAAATCGAAGAAATATGTGTTTAAATTTATCGCACTAAAGTGATCAGCTAAGGATCAGCAAAAAAGAAAATGTTAGAAATTTAATCGTGTAAAGTTCTTGACACTATCAAGAATTTTGAATAATATAAAGAATCAGCAGTAGGAAAGAACAGTGGAGCCTTATATCTCGTACTTAGCCTTGATAGTCGATGAAGCCTTGACTATTGAATCAGAGTGAATATGATACTGAATTTTGACGGATTCTCGCAAATTAAGGCCTTCTTTTAACTTCCGACCGATCTCCATAACTGCATCTTTGTTGGTACTATTGCCTGTCCAAACAGCTGAAATAATCAATTAGTCATTTAATTATTCATCACAAAAGTCAACAATTCTTACCGATCTTGTCTCCTTTAGCTCGAATATTAACAACTGCGCCACAAATATCATCAAAACTATCAAATGCTTCACCGATTAAGCACAAAACTGTATCAATCCAATAGCGATCTAATTCAGGACGTTGACTCTTTCCTAAAGTTATCATCCAGCGTCCTCCATTCCTGTTTGCAATATCTTCCCACATTGGTCGAATATGTTCCTTGAAAAGAGAATAATCACTTCCAATTTTAACTTCGCTTGGTTGCTTTATGTGAGTAAACAAGCTCCAGAAATCCTCAACTGTCGTAAATGTCGACACCTTATTTTGATTATCTTCCCATGACTTGTTACGATCTGGCTCGAAATACCACAAAGTCCAAGGATGTTGTAAAGGATGTTTGACTAATTCGGCCTGAGATGGAGCCAATTGTTCTTGCTTAGTATGTTCAGTTGAGTTTTGCTATATTAATTAAAGAAAACAATGAAAAAACATTTATTTTTGTATTTAAGCTATTTTAGAAGTGAACTCTTTACAATCTTTGTGACATATCCACTTGATGTCGATGCAAAAGACATTTTAAATACTTTATAAGGCACTAGATTCAGAGGAAGTAATTTAATTTAGACTTTTTTTGCGAGCGAATTGATTTAAGGTCAAAATTTTTGAGAAAATGTGAATTTATCAAAACTTTCTTAGATTATTTTTGTTATATTTAAGTTTCTAATCTTTTAAATTGAACGCAAAATCTTTAAAAACAAATATTTTTCAACAAGTCTCGAAATTCGAGTGTCTCAAAAAATAGAGCATGGAATTAAGCCTGATAAAAAATCATCAATTTTTTGAAACTTATTTTTCTCATCAAAAACGCAAGATTCTTGATGTTTTCTTATGTACTCCAATAGAATGGATGATGCTTTACACTTTTCACTGCTTTAATACTTACACTCATTAGTTCTGATGCCATTTTTATAATAAAATTAATTTTTTTCAGAGAAAATTGATGTAAAGTTTTTTGAGTCGTACGTCGACAACGTAAAGTGATGTCCGTGAAAAGTAGGTAGAATATTAAGGAAATTTTAACCACTTCTAGATTTTTTGATGAAGAATTTTTAAAGATTCTTATGGAGTTTGAAGCTTTTTAATATTATTGATGCTATAATCACTATAACGACATGATAAATGATTAAAAAGAATCAAATAAAAAGATTTAAAATCCTAATATTATTTACCAAGAACAAAAATCTGTAAAACCCCTTTTACGTTATTTTACATACGTAAAATTCAAATCATAAAAAAACTGTTACAACAGTTTAAACACAAAAAGGATAATTATCGACAAACAAGCTGAAAATCAATCAAAATAAGCAGAATCGAGATTTTTATCGAATTTGTATGGTGTGTCCACTTGTCTTCGAGCTCTGAAAATAAGGAACAAAACCAAGCTATTTTTGTTATGTGAAATCCAATTTTTCTTTATTAATTCTCCTACTTTTTTAAAAGTTCTCAATTTTTTCGGTTCTTGTACATGTTTTAGCTATAAATTAATTATTTCAACAAATTGTATAAAAAAAGAATGTTTCAAAATAATAATATTAAAGTTCACAAAAAATATAATAGCCACATCTTTTTAAAGTTAAATTTATCACACGCAGAGCACGGGTGTGATTTTTTTTATGAAAATATAATTAATATAATTATAATGTTAGAATTAAGTGTATATCTAGCATATACAATTGCATTATAATATCAAAAGTGTGTCGCATCAAGATTAATTAAATTTTTAAAAAAAATGTTTGTGTATGTATGTGATTATCTGACAATGAAAAATATATATATTTTTAAGGAAGAAAAATAGTTTTAAAAAAATTGAAAAGGGAAATCCGAAAGCTGATTTTTTGGTATACACGAAAAAATTTCTCTAATATAAGTTCACTCGAAAAACTTTAGGTAACTTAGAAAGCTTCCTAAAAACGCATTCACCTAATGTTGGCATATAAATTTAGAACACTCTTATTCTCCTTTTGACTACGAGCCTTACTAAATACGTTCCAGAATCTTAAGGTCTCATCACCGGCTCCAGTAACAATTGCTTCTCCATCAGGACTAAGTGCTAGATACAAAACTCGATATGAATGTCCAGTCAGTTTAGCAACTTGTGTTAATGATGGATATTTCCATACGAGAATCTGATTTTGTGAGTAGCCGTGTGTTGACACAAGCTCAGATGAGTGCTTTGACCAAGCTAAATTGCCTATTAAAATATTAAATCATCTTTAAGTTTTATGTTTGTCTAATATTAATGAGTTGTGCTACTTACAAACTTGAGATCCCGTATCCACACATTGCATTGGCTGTCCAGTTAATGTATTCCAAAATCTAATACATCTATCGGCAGTTCCACCTGTTTTAATTGACGAGAAAATTTTCAAACATTAGGCAGATTCAAATTTTAACGGCTTTCAAAAATTCAAATTTTAACGCTCTTCAAAAAAAACTTTGTCATAATTCTTCAATAAATAAAGCAGTTTTAAGCAGACTGGGAAATCCCATACACTTCAAATCATGAGTTCAAAGTTCTCATAAAACAGACTCGACTCATTTAGCCAAGAATGCAATAAAGAAATTAAATAATAATACAACACATACCTCCAGACACTAAAAGTCCGTGATGATGTGGCGACCAAGCAATTGCTTTTACTGCTGCCATATGCTCAGTATATGATTGTACGGGAGTTACTGCATGTTGATTCCACACATATAATCTATTGTCATTGCCACCACTAGCTAAATATTGATTATCTACACACAAAAAATAAAGCAAGTTAAATTAAATTTAAATGACATTTAAGCACTTGACATACCTGGAGACCATTTAAGACCACAAACTTCCTGACGATGTCCTTCCAATCGTCTATCACAAGTCTGAGGTGGAGTTCTGGTATCTCTTTGCATAATTAGTCTATCTCGAGATCCACTCGAAAGAATATCACTATTCCAGGCCAATGCACCCACTCGTGCAGAATGTCCATTAAGTTTATTAACCTAAACAACACAAGAACAAGGAGGAGAAAGAAGAATTAATGAAAATGAAGAAGTCTTTTTTTAGTTTATTTTGAATTGAAATTTGGGTCGAATAGATACATTGAGAGTGCGTAAATATTTAAAATTCATATTGTATAAAATTAAGCGTACATAAAATACGCATTTATTTTCCATTAAAAGCACATACAACACAAGCAACATGTCGCAAAGAAATTCCTGTTATGTGCCATACTATTTTATTCCGAAAAAGTAAAGCCAACCTTTTTTTGTTACTCGTTTTTAATTACAATTTTAAATTAATGTACTTGAACTTATTTGCTTATGCTTACATTCTTAGACCTCAAAAACGTTTTGTAGTCATCGTAGCAATTTGTTGAGGTATTCTAAGAGCATCTTTTTTACCAGAGTAATTTAATTAAATTATAACGACTTTCTCAAATTTGAATTTAAAGCCTTACAAATTATATTGAAAATTTAAAACCTTACAACAGCGATACAAAACATTTGAAGAGTTTTTACTGGCAGTCATTTTAAATTTTAAATAAAAAACCTTACAACAGCTGTTTTAAAGACTGACATTTGTGAGGTTTTAATATAAAATATTCATAATTTGACAGATTTTTTCAGGATTTTGATACTCAGCCAGCACAAAGTGATCATTAGTAGGAAGATAATGCGACCCAAATATTTAAAATTCAACTAAAGAATAATGCTTACTTGTTTACTAGCTTGAACATCCCAAACAGTTACATAGCCATGATGAGTTCCTACAGCTAGTTGATGTCCTCGTTCACTCCATGATACTGACGTTACAGTATTACCATCACTACTTAAATCACACAGTCGAGTAACCTGTTATGTATTAAAAATTATATTATTAATGAAGAAAAAGAAAGTTCTTTATCAGTTTAATGCTGTATTACTCATGAATATTGAGGTTTTTTGTGTGTTATCATGTATGCACATGATTTATGTTTCAAAAAAAATGCTTACGATAAGATAATAAACTTACTTGACTCGTACATGCAGACCATAAATATACACAACTGCCTAAGCCTACAGCAAGTACGTTTTGTGCCGACCAATCTACAAGATTTAGGTAGAAATCGTCTTGTAGTTCCGGTGCGTCTAGTACTTTGAAAGGAATTCTTGAAATTTTTCTTGTTGCCTTTCTTGGCGAACGCAGCAACTTTTGACTCTTCAATGTGATTGGTGATAACGAATATGGACATGGATCGTTGAAATCCTATAAAGTATATAAGAGAAATGGAAATGATTATCAATTGAACCAAATTGACTGCAATCAATTCCAGTTTTATGCATTCACAAAAAAAAATTAAAATACATTCAAAAGAAGAAAAAGAACAGGCAACAGAACTGCTCAAGTTGACCCTGATTTCTCTCTCGAATTGCAATACATTTTTTTATAGCTGATATCGCATATAAAATTTCATTATTTATTCAATCAAAAGCTATAATATTGTATGCAGACAGTTGGAATTATTCAAAATAACAAGTAGCAATAAAAACAATTTTGACGATGATGCATTCCACAAATACCGGACAGATCATATTCATCAACGTTTTTTTTTTAAAAAAATATTAATTGAATTAGCAGGCACAAAATGACAAATTCATTCTGTTTATATAATATATGAGGATGATGATTGAATTATCAAAAAAAAATCTCATATTTGCTAAGAAACAAAAAGAAAATACAGAAATTTTTAAATTAAGAAGATATGTTAAGAGGCTCTTAAGAGGTTCTTAGCCATTGAACCGGTCGAGTATAAAGAAAGAGTCATCAGAATTAAGAGAATTAAACGCATATTAAGTTGTGAATGTCCTTGAAAAAAAATTATTAAATTTTTATCGGATTATTTGAGTTTAAAACTTTCGTCTAGTTGAACTGGATTGAAAAGAACTTTTTGGATTACTAAACGATTCCTTTCAAATATTTTGTGATAGCTAAAAACAAATTTTCAAAACAATTTCCGTTTGATAAATTTTATAACTTTTGAAATTCAATTTTTACAGACTCAAGATTTTTTATTTCTTAGTCATCAGCACATCAACCCCAAAACTAGAAAGGATCAGCTGATGACAAATGACATTCTTGATTAGAAGAAAATGTAAATTTCACGACAAAGCACAATCACATCATCGAGTCAGCCACTATAAACGAGTATGACAATAAATAAGCGATGACATAAAATTACCAAAAAAAATCAGGAGAGAAGAAACAAAGAAGCAAGAATTATTTACATTCGGTAAATACAATTTATTGCACAAATAAAAATCCGTAAAAAAAGAGTGAGCACGTTGTCTGTATAAAAATATAATTGTGACACAAGTCCAGGAGATAATTGAGAAGCAAATAGCGGTTTTTTAAGAAGATTTCTTTCTTATTTTTACTTCTTGACTTTTATTCTCGTTTGTTCTTAAGGAATTTCTTGTATATGTTCTCTCGGGAGGAAAGAACGGAGGTGTCACTCATATATACACTTTCAGCAAGCAAGAATAAAACAAATTTTTAAATATGTGTGCCTCTTCAAGTCATACAGTCATATATATAAACAAAATTTCTAAATGAAGAATCTTTTATGCAGGAAATATGAAGACGAAGCAAATATGGTAAGTTCGACAAATATTATATTCCATTATTAGAGTGTCACGAAAAAAAATAAAATAGACGAACGGAGTGAATCAGAATGAATACATTAGTAACCACCTACTGCGTCTAGCACAAATAATAAAAAAAAGTAAAAAAATTGCATATTAAGTCATCGAACTCACGAAACAAAAGAACAGCAATATACTTTTATGGCTGTGACTAATTGAATTGATAAGGAGTAAGAGAGTGCCGAAAGTAGTAATGTCAAGCATTAAACGGAAATGAATTATAAATAATAAATATGTACGAAAGTTAGAATGTATTTATTTTTTTTTTATCTTTCGAATTCTTACGAAAGGCACAACATGTCAATACCACATACATTCATCCATTGCCATCCACATGTATCGCTAGAAAATTCGCTAATTGAATATTTCAATAGTTTGACTCAAGTCGAGAACGTTTTCAAGCACTACTTATATTAATTAACAAGAAAAAGGCTTAGGACTTTAAGATCACGTTCGAATACTCTTTTGTCCAAATGTTGATCATTCACTTGTGATGTCTATCAATTAGTGGCGAGGGAGTGTATGCGATATTATGAATTCTTATAGAAAAGAATGCTTTTTTAAGAGGTTTAAGGGTCTTAAAAGTACCAAATTCTTGATGAACGTGATTAATGAACGACCCCAAAAAAAAGTCTTACTCACATACATACACTTATACTTAAGAAGTCATTGAGAGTTCAATTAACTTTAGCCTATTATGACTCAAAAAAAGCTAAATAAATAAGAATCATTATTGTTTAACACACATGTAAATATGTGTGTGTGGCAACTTATATGTGCATTCTTAAAGTTGCATTTCATTTATTCATTCATTGAAGAAGAAAATGAGTATTCCTGGCATGAAAAAAAAAGTTATAGTCAATATTGTTATTCGATCGTCATACCGAATAAGCAAACTGGTTATACTTTTTTGCAAAAAAAAAAGAAAGAAATTTCACTGCATTAAAAAAGAAAAAAAATGCGTAAATTTGCGATCTCATGAGACATTAGCTGTGATTCGCAATTTACATATAAATTACATTTAATTAGGCTGATTTTTTTGTGCAAAAAATTAAAAATTCGCTATAGTCGTAAAATAACTTTAGTTTCTAAACGCATCGATACGCACAAGAAATTAGTATGCACGATCGCTGGGATAATAAGAATTCATCGCTAAATTAATATGAAGAAAAAATGCGAAATTTGGAGTGACCATAAAAATTGAATAAATTTATCTTATTCCTTTCTTCATATTTGCCAGCTTATATGCGTATTTATTTGCGCAAAAATATACGGTTAAGATTTTATCTTAATGATAATAATTGCAATGCAAACTTTCATCTTCCTTCACTCAGTCTCAGAGACATGTAAAGTTTTTATCACCAGCATGGATGACTTGACTAACCGGATAAAGCACATTAAAACTAATTAGAACAAGTGTATCCTTAAATAAATATATAAGTGGGTCATTACAGTAGAAATTCAGTTGAAAATTAACGACTACAAAATATTTGAAAAATAACGACTGTAAAATATTTGAAAATTATGTTGCACATTTTTTTGAAAACAATAACGTACTTATGAGCAAGTCACTTCCAGAACATAAAAGAGAGTGCTTCACAATTGCAGAAAAAATGTGGTTAAAAAACTGAGGAAAATAAAATTGATAGCGCTGCCTTGAAGATTCACAAAAGTAAAAAAAAAAAGCTAAGTGGTGTGTGTAACGTATAGATTACATAAAATTACTCATTTGAAACGTTGATAAGAAAAAATTGTACAATTAGCACTCAGTCATGCGTAGTGCGATGTGTTCTCGCCTAAAAAAATTCTGGAGCAAAATTTGACCGCGATTAATCTCATCAGCCATATGATTTTGTATACAAATGCACTGTACTGTTTCTACACACATGTTTTGTTATCACAATATAATGCTTTTTGAAATTTAAAGTAATAAACCTTGAACGTGCTGAGACCTGCTACGAATCAATGTTCTTCGCAGTTTCTTGATTATCAAAATAAAATGTGCAAAATGCAATTAAAAATGTCTCATTCTTAAGTTCGGGTCATAAAAGTCTCATAATGCACACAATGTTTTTAAAGGAAGCGCACAAGTAAAACGGATCGTTAATTATGAAATAATAATATAATGAAAAGCTTATCAGCATAGAACACGAAAAATGGTTGTACATTAATTTAAAGTAATTACCTGTCTGGACGGTTGTTGAAATTTGAATAGACCTCGATTACTATTTGACAAATATCCCATTTTATTTTCGTCTGACACATTTTTGATATCTTCTATTGACGCACCAAGTAATTCGTTCTTTAATAGACATGAATAAGCAAGGCTGTCTCGTGCGGATTCTCCACATTCTCTCTGCTTTTTTGATTGTGATGAGTTTTCATTTGATTTTGTCAACGTTGAATAATTCGTTTCCCAATTATTGTTTGCTCTGAAAGTTCACAAATTTAATACATTGAGCTAGATATTTTATTTTAAATTATTTACGAAGGTAACACATTTATGGTGTGTGATTTATCAGCTTTCGCAACATTACGATGGGTAGTAAAAAAAAGTAGAATTTTAATAGTGTTTATAAGTACCTGCATGGAATAAAACGGTCTGATGGTGACGATGATTCTGGTGCAGCAAAAAGATTTCTTGCTGTGGGACTACAGTGCTTGAGCAAGCGCTTTTTGTATTCAGGACTAAACATTTTTGATGAAATTTCTTCCAGTTAATCGCTTTTATGTGGTTTCCGTAGGAGTTATTAAATTGAGATCATAAGTCGTGGGATGAAAATTGCTTGATGGCAAAATATCACTTCCAATTCGAATTCTTTTGTTATAAAATATATATTTATATGTATTATATTTCAATTCACTTTTCAGCTATTAATTATAGAATAACTTTATTTATACAGATGGCAACTTCCTATTCCTACAAAAATATATATACTTTAATTAACTCTTTATTAAGCAGCACAGTCTGTTCTTTTTTGACACACAAAATATATTTTAAAGTTCTGAGGTGCACGAGAGTTGAGCAACGAATGAATGAAATGTTTTAAACGAATTGATAACACTTTTCACTCTCTTTTATTTTACATTTTTCTAAGTTAACTTATGTGTCTCTCAAAATATTTTCACTCTCAATTTTCTGTCTCTCTCTTTCTCTTTAAATTGCAACGAAGAAAAGTGAATTTTCAATGTTTTTCGACTTTTTCTTTAAATTACTTTCACTGGATCAACTTATTCTTGTAGAATCACACTTTATTAATCGGTAAAAATAAGTTTAAGTAAGTTATCTTGGAGAATAGCTGAGAATTTTGAATGTTTAAGAAATTTTCACAAGGCTTTTTATTATTTTGAAATATCTCTATTTTTCCTCTAATGCACCTCTTTACTTTAAGTTTTTACACTTTTGCTCGCTGCTAGTCAGTTCCTGCAATACTTTTTAATCACTTTTATTATGCCTTGCCATCAAAAATTGTTAATTATCTTAAAAAATATATAATTCTCAAATTTAATGTTTTTTTTGACAGCGACATCTATAATTTGAATCTGAAAATAAAAAAAATAACCGTCATTTTTGGTCTTAAAGAAGTTGTCGATTTTCGAGCAGGTTGCACGTTGTAAAACAATGTTGAAAAAAATAAACCTTAATTCTTTAATTCCACTGGCTCAGAGGACATGCTTCCGTAATTATTCTCAAGAACCTGCTGCCGTAGAAACTGTGCATGATGATGGTGAGTCAATGTTATTGCTTTACTCCTTATTTTTAATGTTATTTACATAAAATTAATTTTCACAGATTTCCGAGTGCTTAATTTAAGGAAAACTAAAGGAACACAGCAGCAATTGTCAAGAAGACCAAAACCACCAGATGTTCCACCTCCACGATATAAGCAAATGGCAGTTGATCAAGATTGGGGTGCTGTATGGCCTGGTATATATTAAATTTCATTAATTACAGTACTATTTATTAATAAAATATACGTGCGTAACAGGTCCAAAGACATTTCATCCAGCGTCAGTTCCACTACCTGTTAGACAAGGGTGGGTTCCATTGAATAAGACAGTTCCTGGAAAATTTGCAAATGCTGAGCTTATGAAAATACCAAATTTTCTACATTTAACACCTCCAGTCATAGCTAAACAGTGTGAAGCTTTAAAGCAGTTCTGTACCCCATTTCCAAAAGGATTAGAGACAGAAGAACAGCAAGAAAAGCACTTTCCTGTGCAATTTATATCTTCAGATTATGTTCATGGATTACCGACAATTAGAAATCCACTATCAAGAATTGTTACTATTAAATTGAAATTAAGTCAATTAAAGCTTGACGAACATGCTAGAGACAAATTTTTACGTTTAATCGGCGAACGATACAATGAGGAGACAGATGAGATAACTATTGTTACTGATAGATGTCCATTAAAGCAGCAAAACTTTGATTATGCTATGTATTTATTAACTGGTAAGTTTATTTAATAACGGTTTTGTAAAATTCAAATTCAAAAACCATACAAATTATTTGATCTTAAAACCATACAAAAACATTTTTATGGTTCACAAACATTAGCTCAAAACACTACACATTATTTTAAATTAACATTTGTACGGTTCTCAATTATCTATTCTTGTAGCTCTTTATCATGAATCAAGGACAGTAGAAGAATGGGAAAGTAGCAAACAAGAAGGCGATATGGAATATTACAATTGGCATAATAATCAATCAAAAGTTACATCAACTGAGGTCCTGAATTGGGGCTTGCCTGGTGACAGTAAAGTTGAGCCACCACAAGAATATATTTCTTGTGTCGAGAACTTGATGAATGAAGGCGAAAATGAGTATAATATAAATAAATATAAGGAATCAGTAGTCAAAATGCTCGGACTTGCTTGACACCATGTTGATCCTAAAGAAATCAAGCCAGCAGATACCAAAAAGCAAGAAAATAAGAAAGATGAAGTAACAAGAAAATTTTGGTATCATCCTTGAAACATTTCGCATCAATAAAATGTATAAATTTTTATAGATTATAACAGCTTTTAGTAAGAAAAGTAATAAAATATCAATAGATCATGAGATGATGCTTTTCATTTTCCATCGCATAAGAAAGAAAATTGAGAGAAAATTCTCTCATGTCTGATTTTAGTGATTTCTTTCCCATCCACTGGCGCCAATTTGTCGATCGGAACAGCAAGCAAGAAAAAAAGAAGGATACAATTCGCACAAATATTTTCTTCCGTTGTCTATCAACTTTCACTATCGAGCAAGCATAAATACTTTAGTCGTAGAACTGAGCGGAACGAATATATTAATAATTGTAAAAAAACAGTCACTCCGATACATTTTCGCACGCATTATTCTCATTCTCTCATTCGGTGCTTCAAGTTTGAAAGTGAATTTCACCATTTCCATTTTGTTATTTAATATTAAGGAAAAACAACAGGTATTATGCTTTGAAAATTAATTCAATTAGTCGACAATATTGTCGAGTGCTTGTTAATCATGAAAAATATTTTAGAATATTAAGTTAAGTGCTGAAAAAATCAATTTTAATAAGAATTCTTTAGTGTTTATCTAAAAAATGAACATTTTTTCGTTTGTATGTTCCGTAGTCTTGACGATTCTCTTCGAACAATTTATGACTATACGGATCGCACGAATATATACATACATAGTATAGTTATAGTTAATACCAAGTCAGCATTAATGTTTTTTTGTCACTGTGTTATTTTGAGAAATTCTCTCGTGAGAGAAACCGCTAAGGAATGCAATTCTGTGTCCTAAATGATAGGCAACATTGGATCAAAATTAGTGCTTCTGAACATTATAATAATAAAACGTATTTTTTAATTTCAAAAAGTGGCAAAATTTTATTGAAACCGTACAATTTTTTGAGAAGAATTTGTAAGGTTTTGAAGCATTCAAAATGCCTTAATATCCAAATCCAGTAGACATAAGTCCGCAAAAATTTCATGATTATTATCAAAAGTCCGAATTTCGTAACAAAATTTAATTAAAGCAGTGGAAACAATACATCATTGTCTAATTTAATTAACTTTTCTAATTCATCAGATAGTTGAGCTTGTCAACGAGCGAACATGGGTGAAGGAACACAATGTGGACTTCCAAATGAATTTTGTTTCATGGATTTAAAGAAAGGTGCAAAAGTTATTGGATTCTTATGCTTACTCCTATCTATTGTATCCAGCGTCCTGCTCCTTTTCTACTTGTTCGCTGATGCTGATGAAATTACAAAGGAAATAGCCGGCAATGATATGCATACAAAGGAGAAATTGGATCCACACACATCCTGTAAGTTAATATTAGATTTTAGATCTATCAACAATTCATTACATTTATAATTTATATCCAACAGCCACGCGAACAGTCGCAGGTTTATTATTAGCATTAAGCATTTTTTATGGAATCGCATCGATTTTCTTGATTAAAGGATCACTGGATAAAACAAAGAAATATATGGTGCCGTTCCTGGCTATTACACTTGTTGCTTTAATCTCGTGTATAATTATATCAGTCACACAGTATGAGAAAGGAAACTTCTACCTCATGCTGACTATATGTGTCGTCCTGATTTACTTCTTCTTATGTATTTATTCACTTTACAAACGTTTATCTGTTGACTATTAATTAGAATCTCACATATTATAATTAAATCGGAAATTATGTCATTAAGCTAAGCTAAGCTTTAAAGACATTAAATACTTATTAGACGATGTTGCTTCTTTTTATTTGGACGAAAATTATGAGGAATCTGAAAAAAGTTATCGACTAAATTATAGAAGTGATAATTTCATTGTAAAAAATGTCAAGGAAGGTGTGAATTGGACAGAACTACGCATTATTTTGTTGAATTAATTAATTAAATTAACATAAAAAGTCTTCATGTTTCACCGCTTATACACAGCTAGTAATGTGTGATGTCAGTAGTGATGAACCAAATTATGATGTCATTCGCATGATGCATTTATGTATTTAACAGAAAATTTATATATTATATACAAAGAGTAATTACTTAAGTTTGTTTTCCACATGTGCAGCTCTTCGAGTAAGACAAAATGATTTTTAAAGATGTAACATATTTGATGCAAATTATTTTAATTTAATTTTATAAACGGAAAAATCCTGAGAGCTAATTCCACTAAAATTGATTTATTATGGATGGATTGAGATAAAGTCACTCTAAAAAATATCGATGGCATCATAAATGACGTTTTGAGCTTAGGTCTTGACCTGATGTTCTTTTTATTTGTGCATTAAGTAATTAAAAGCACTGCGTAATAAATAAACAGCTCCTTTTTGGAATTTTTTGCTGCATTTTGTTTAAAATCATCAAACTAGATCTGATTATCTTTCGGAGTGTCTATGACTTCTCAAGGAAAATCCATAAAAAAAATTGATAAAGCCCTCGAATCATACATCAGTCATTGATGACTGCACCCATATTACAGTCATGGAAATAATTCTCAGTGAATTTAGCACATGATCCATCCAAAAACATTTTTTAGATCTGTTCATATTTATTATTAGTTACAGTAGTTTTTTTGTACAAGGCATTGTAAATGTGTATTTCTAATGTAATAAAAGGTCATAAGTTTATTATCAATGTTGATTTAATCAATAGTTTATTTTTTTTTTGGGGGGGGGGGGGGGTCAATATGTTGAAAATAATGTGGGTGATTTTATAGCATACTTTGGCAATTTCTTTCCTGATCTATTTTAGGGATCAAATGTAAACCAATCCCTAAATGACGTCACCTCCAACTTCGCGATTCTAAAATCAAAATTAGATTAAATTCCACAATAATTCCAATTTTCCCGACCCTTAAAACTCTTTAAACTTAATTAAATTAAGTATCTATTTCAGCAATGAACATTAATTTATTGAAAAAATGCGGACGGACTCATGTTAGCATCAGTCAAGTTCAAGCACATAAAAGTTTGTGTCAATGAATTTATAATTAATAAATCGTATCATCAGTAATTTGATCTTGGACTTTTATAGACAAAAAAGAAGCATCTTCAATTGAGATTCAAGGAATTTATGATGAGATTCGCATGACCTGCTTATCTACTTACTAGCCTACGTATGATCATCTTCAATTGACTCAATTATGAAAAGCTTTTCAGTAGAAAGCTTTTTAAGATCAAATAACAAGAAATAATGGCAAATTGTAAAAGTTTGCAATCAAGTTGATATCCAGAAAGCACACAACCATCAAAGTAACAGTAAGCCACGGCAAAAAAATGCTAATTAATCGAATTAAAACAGCATTTGACATGGAAATATCCATAAAAGTTATTCTATACGCTATTTAGCATTCAAAATTAATGCTTGACTGTATTGCTGCCTGATAGGCTTGTACATTGTTTTGCATTCGATCATCATCAAAAAAGTTTACAACCTTCCACATGTATGACTACAAAGTGCTATTTTTATTCTTCATATTTTTATGTGATCATTTTTTTTTTCCTTCCACAACTCTCTGTTGTAGTTTTGTTGTTGACCAAAGCAGCACAGACTCTCCTCTCAATTCTCATTCAAGTCGGAGATCTCGAACGATCAAGTTGTGTAAAATAAAAGTAATAAGCTTGGAAATAAATAAAAAGGTTTGTGTCAATTCCTATCTGCTATTTTTAAGATTTTAATCACTCGGAAAAATTGAGTGAAAATTTGAGGAAAAACGTCAGTGGAAAGTGTGTGAAAATTTACGAGAAAATCAACATGTGGTCATTGTTTAAATAGCTATAAGTTTTTTCTCAGTGTATTCTATTACTATAAACTCAAAAAGCTTATTTCATCCAATGTGTATAATTTAATACGATTCTAAAAAAAGAAATGATGTAAAAAGATTCAAAATGAACAGTCAACAACAACGCCCAAGCCTCGACTTAGATTCCAAAATAAAAGTAAAAATGTTATGTGTGCTAGCTTGATGCATACATAAATGTGCATTACCTCGAATGATTTGATCTTACCGTTTATGTGAATTACCTTAAATGTGATTTAAAAAGTTAAACTTAAAGGCAATTAGATCAAGATAAATCGCATATTTCTTTTCTCAGTGGAATGTCACATTGAAATTTGAAAAAGGCATTTAAATTTGAAGATTATTCATGCATTAAACGAACTATGACTGCATCCAGAGTTGAAATTTTTAACTGTTTTTTGTAATTTGTAAAATAACTGACAAAATATTTTTGAAATCTTCATTCGTTAAAAAATCCAAATTTTTGTAAGTCGGGAAATTTCAAATATCAAAAGTACGTTAAATTTTCAACTTTGCAGTATGAAAATTGTTTCAAAATCTACAGCACCGTAAAAAACATTGCTCAAACCAGATCAAAAGATTTATATTTTTTCTTTCAAAAGTAACAACTGAAAGCAATAAAGTCAAGAAGAAGCAATAATTTTCCAACATGTTGAATGTGTTCATTTGATAAATTTGAGTGAGAACGCACACTTGAGTCAATTTTGTGTGTGCGACAGGTCTTGTTTGTTTCAAAACATTTTATAAAATAAATAGAAATTACATGAAGAGCTAAAAATAATTAAAAGCCGCTTATATATATTTTCTTTTTTGTGTAGAAAAGAAGACAGCATGGCATTCACACTCGACAAATTCTTATTTTGCCTTGAACTTCAATTGGCGGGAATCATCTGTGCATGGTGGGGTATGATAATTTCAGCCCTATCAGTCATCAGTATCATCGCTGGATTATTATTTGACAGAGGAAATTTTGCCACATTCCTGCCATTCCATGTCAATGTTGGCGGTGCTTTCGTTAGTGCTGTTATTATGCTGATTATCTGCCTTATTTATTTCTATTATTCATATCAACTTCTCTTGGGATCAAATAATGTATGTCATCATTCCTATTCATATATTTAGCATGACTTGACATTATCTCTCTATTTATTACAGGGAAATGCATCACAAATGTTCGGCTATTTGATAATCCATGCGATTGTCATTATTTTCTTCATTTTGATGATGTTCAAAAATGCCTTCTCAATATTGGGCGTGATTGTCTATTGCTACTTATGGTTCTGTGTATATTCACTTTATGTCAGAACCGGAGGAACTGGAATCGTTTAAATATCATTTACGTCATCAAACATCCATAAATAAATTCTCTTAAGGCATGCTGTGGATTATCACGTTTTGTTTTGACCAAAATATTCGCGACTTGAATGAATTTCATTTTCAAAGTGTTCCAAAAAAGAAGTTCAAAGCTTTATAGTCGGCATAAACGTGATCATTTGAACAATTTATGTCTTGTTCTTTGAATACAAATTTTAATAATTGGACGTCCTTATATCTCTTGCAATTCATAAATACTTCAGTAACAAAAAGGCCAACAACACAGTGACATTCATTATAATATTTAATTAACAGCAATGAGAAAATTTTTGTTTTAATTGTTGCTTAATACATATGTTTTTTTTTTAATTTTTATTTGTTAAATAATAAATTTAAACAATGGATGAAAGCGCTCATGTTAAGTTAAGTTTCATGAAAACTTCCATCCCTTGATTTAAATAAGTTTTTTTTTTGAATAAACATTTTTGCTGAGTGCTCATGATGTTTTGTCATGACTAAAATATGTCTTTATATTTTCGAACATTCTCAATGGAACGTGAATAGACTCGCAAAAAAATAAGAAGAGCAACTTTAATAAAAACATCCGGAGGTATTTTCACACTATTAATTGACTACAATTTTATTTCTTTTGCTATTTTTGAATTGTTGAACAACTCATTTTCAATGAAAAAGTTCGTTAAATTTCAAATATATTTTTAAAAATCATTTGTATGGTTTTCCGACACAACAAACCAATCAATTTAAAAAAAACAGTACACTTTCTAAAATGAAAACCTTTCAACAGTTTCGTGTGAAACATTTATGTGGTTTTGAAAGGAAAATACATTTGAATTTAAAATATCCGTTTAAAAGAGATTTTATTGATAATTTGAACGACTTTCAAACACTTAATTTTTATAGATTTTAAAAACCTTTTAACAGCTTTATAAGAACAATTTTCAGTGAGTTCAGTTTTGCATACATTCGCTGGAGTGTCCAAACATGTGATACCATGCCTTACTTTATGACCTTAACAAGTCAATTGTTTTGTTTGACTAGTTTGTGGCACTGCTTTTCGTAATTAAATTTACGATTTAGACTCGATAAAACATTCGAATTATGTGCCATTATTTAAATACCAACAACATGCACGAATCCCAAACCCGTACAATATATCAATAACAAAAGTAATTAGGGAATTAAATAAATTTGCTTCTGATTTTATCACCAAATCATCTCAATGATAACGATGAAAGTTAGTCGACCTGATAACAGGAGATAAGATAATGCACACGATGTTTACTTACCGAAATTCTTTCAATGAATTTTTCAGTTCCTTTTTTATAGCACAGATCTCAGCAGCAAAAATGTTCACACTTAAGAAGTTTTTATGGTTCATGGAACTAGAATCGGGTGTTAATTTAATTGGATATTGTGGAATATTTATGAGCTTGCTCTTAGCCATTGCATTTTTGCTGACAAGTGCTTTTAACATTCATGAAGTTTTAAATTATTTGAGTACGAGATTTGCGGTTCATCACAATTCTGATTTGCCTGCTCTACGTAAGTTTGACTTTGTTGCAGACAACTTTTTGACTTTGTCAAGTGCGTTGATATCAAATATGCAGGATAGAAAAGAAGCATTTTGAGTTTAGTGTCCCTAATTTGTGATAGACGTGCTATGTTAATTTATAGCAATTGTTAGCATAATAATGAACTATTCCTGTTTTTGTAATATACTCTATGGACTTCGCAAGTTTTATATCTAAAAAAAAAACTTCCGACACAGATAAAAATGTCCATTTTTGTGACAATTGCTTGTCAAAGTAGCAAGTATCAAGTATGAAATATTTGAACTGTTCACATTTCTTTAACCACAAGTCAGACACGAGAATGACGTCAAACCGCATATTCTTTTTTATTTGCAATTTCGTTATTCATTAAAGAGCTTTAAGTCGATTAACATCAGTCATTTTAATAAAAGTACTATTGATTATTAAAGTCTGACTCTGACAATGACAATGGGGTCTTTCAATTATAAGTGTCTGCTTTAATAAAAGAAAGGGTCTAGTTAAGCATGCTGACATTAGAGCCCTAAACGAACTTAGGGTAGCAGAAAGCTCAAGGTTTGAAGATCTAATATATCTAAGGAGCAATCAAAACTTATCTTCAGCTCGAGTTGTCTGCAACAAATCAAAAATTAATTTACTTTTACGAATATTTTAAATCAAACAAATTTTCTTATCAATTTCTGTTTTAGAAATCTTTATCATTTTTGTCCTAGTCATTGCAGCTCTTTTAGTAAATGTTTATATTTCCATTAGCGTGATAAGAGGAGTTCAAAGCGTGAGTAGCCTTGCCAAAAATTCATTTCAAATCAAAATTAATCAAAACTTTATTTTTTTATTGCAGCAAAATCATAAACTTTTTAAGCCTTATTTAGGCGTGGAGCTTTTGTTCATTTTTCTCATTGCACTGGAAGCTTTGACAAGCTTAAAGCTCTTTTACTTGCTACTTACAGTTATTAATTGTTATTTGTGGACATGTGTTTACTCACTTTATGAATCATATAAAATTGACAGCAAGGTCAAAGTGAGAGTTTCAACAATCAATCAGATTGTAATCGATAACTAATTATGATTTTAATTTTATGAACTTAAGGATTGAAACTTGAATAAATGTGATTTTATTAGATTGAGTAAGAAGCTTATGGATGTGATACTTTCTCTATTAATGACTTTAATGCGTGTCAAGATCGTCTTCATTTATTCATGATGGGTCGTTCAAAAATGATGTACATCTTTTGGAGAGTTGAAGTCAAATCTTCGACTTGAATTTGAGTAATTGACGTCATTTTTAAACTCCCCCAAGCAAGTCAATTGAAATTGTTTTCACTTGTCAATGACATTCCTAGAAAAATAATTTAAAGATGTTGTCAGATATTCTAATATTAAGTAAATAGATGACACAAAAAGTTGTTGATGTGAATACGAATGAGTCTCGTGTGAATTTGGCGCATTTACTTTGAAGGAACTAGATAGATGAAGCAATTCATCATTTCTAGATCAGCAATTATGAGTGGCAAGCAATCTCTACTGAAGATGTGTATTATGACTTTATAAATTTGCAACACCCTTTTCGCGTTGGTCCTTCAAAGCTTTATAAAATTATACGATCCAAACTGGTTATTCTTACAAGCTAGCTGTGAGGCATTTCACGTAGTAAAGTGAAATCTACGAAGTTTAAACAAAAAAACTAAGAAAATAATAATTTGAATGCTCATGTTAAAGTCATTAAAGACATCACACTCCTATTCACATGCTCGATGCCTGTTTCGTGCGATATTACAAGAGAAAATGAAGAAAAGAGGAATGACTAATCTACTTAAATATCTGCAAAAATAAAAACAAATTGTAGTCGATACATTTGGTCACGTATCTTCGTATCATATCGCACATTTGGAGTAAAAATTTGTTCTTATCTCATCATTATTATTATTATTTTATTATCATTCCGGAAAAAAGTGTAGTCAAAATGCTATAAATTAATTTAAAAAACGCATAAATGAATGGATGTGCCATTTTTTCATGTTGCACTAATATTGCATAATTTGCATTGGCTCCAAATATAGTACAGACTCGTGAGGAAGAAGAAAAAGCTGCTATGCTAGAAAATTTCTTTTCATTTCTCACTAATTCGTTTTATTTATCAACGAATTTATCGCATAAAGTCAGGCTGCTCGTAGTAGACAGAATCACAATAATAATGATCGGGTACGGGAATTTGAGTTAATTTAACTGTTGGATTTAATCCACTATTATCAACCATAATTTTTTCTTTTTTAAAGAAGGAACAATGCCGTGCATTTGGTGATGAGTCACTTATATCAGAGTATGGGGGTGATAAAATATCAAAAAATGCTGCTGGACCCTCCAGGGCCGTTAATTCATGATAATTGCAATTATCTGGATATAAAACAGCTGCCTCGCTTGTCTCAGTTAGTATCTTTGGTTGTTCAACTTGCACAATTTTCTCTAAAAGTCCATTCTCTTTATCAGTCGTGATTTGTGTATAGCACTCAGCTTTTAACTTTCCAGAAATCACTTTTAATATTCCTGTCATATTTGGATGATCATGTAATGGCATTTTATAATTTTCATCGATTATAAATATCGACATGGAAAAAGGTGAATCTAGTTTCTCATAAATATTTACAAATGTGCATGGTGCTTTATTCTGAAATGACGATAAACGGAACGAAAACGTCTTATGAAATATTCATACTGCACTCTAAACAGCATAGCATCTCTCATTACCTTCACTTTAAATGCTTTCTGGCTGAATAAGAATGGATTTAATTTCAAATCACTATAGACTAATTTATCAACTAATTTCTTTAATACTGCAAAATTAGCCTTGTAGCAATCGCGATTACGATTTGAAAAGGTTTTTTCTGCTTGTTGAAATATCTTCATAAACACTGCCGACGACATATTCTTAATTATTTCACTTTTTCTTTAACTACGTGATTTTTTTGCAACTTTTTTACGAAGAAACAAACGAAAACAAGGGGAAAACAACGAGATGTGAAAATTAGCAGCTATTTACATGTAACTTATATCTTGTGGCTATTGCGCATTTACTTGATCTATTGTTATTTCACTTTTTCTATTCACTGGATCTCACATTCGACACTAGCTTTGAATAAATCTATTCATTTACACTGTTTGAAAAAATTCTAGGAGCTGGAAGAAGATTCCTGATCATTCTTGAAGCATCCAGAATAAACCACTGGACAGACTACTCACAACGCATTACAAAGTGCTAAATACCGTTTTTTTAAAAAAAAATCAAAATCTATCAACTTGGTTTTAACGACCCAATTTAAATTTTTGCACAACGGTTATCACGTAAATTTAAAAAAGATTATATAGTTAAAATAACTATTTTAATTCTTAGGAGATCAGGAATAATTACATTAATTAACGAGATCAGTAGTTCACAGTCACTTCGGCTTCATTGCTGACATTTGACTCGTCATCTTCTGAATCACTTTCCTCGTTATCTGAATTACTTCCATCTGATTCCTCTCCTTCATTGTTTTCTGAATTAAGTTTACCTAAAGGTGGGATATCTGATGCTATACGTTCAAGCTCTTGGAAGAATTTTGTATGCTCTTGCTCTAATTCACTAAAAGATTATAGCGATAAATGAAAGATCCAGTAAATCATAAAAGAGCTTTATGCTCACACAATCAAGATCTATCAATTTTATTGAATAATACTCATATTAAGCTACTCAGCAGCAATTCACTTGTTTCATGACAACATTTAAAATTGCCTTATTTCAATGAATTATGTTAAATGAATTTAAATTTTTTAATTACCTTATTTCATTCTCTTCATTTGTGTTATTTGATGACGTCGATCCATTCATAATAGATCCAATGATCGTTGGATCCAAGTTTGATGGAAATAAAGGCAGCATTTGCTATTTAAATTAATCAATTTAATTCTTTCTTTAAAAACCGACTTTTTGTTTTGATCGATTTGATAGAACTTAAATTCAAATATTTTTTGTCGGTTACGTTTTCTAATTTGAAATAATAGTTAAAAAGTGAAAAGAACCTATAGAATCAGCCATTTAAGGGGCTATCGACGTTCAGCATAAATACATAGATGAATAATAACATTTAAAATTAATTTAATATTTTTTATAAATTTTTTGACTATTTTACATTCCTGAAACCTTAATTAAGATTTATACACGTGGCCTTATTAGTATCTAGTATCAGAGTTAATTGAAAGAATTTATCCGAAACATTGAAAACAACGAATATTTGAATTAATTTAATTGAAAGACCCCACCCCTATTATTCAAAGCATAATTCAAAATACTTAAAAATGAATTACGGAAGAAAAACCCCATCAACCTATCGATCAAATCCATCAGTTCATTCACATGCAACTACTGGAAGGTAAATGATTTGATCCCATTGACATTAATCCCAAATTATTTAATGTTTTGTTTTAACTCAAAGATCTGTCATTTCGAGATCAACAAGATCCCTTAAAATTCCATGGTACCAACGTGCATACGTTAAGAACAACCAATATTTCAACATTCAGAAAGGTTCAATCATTATGGGGATTGTAGCTGCAGTGAGTTATCATTGGATTGCTTTTTATATACAAAATATGTTAATTATGTTGATTTTAGTTCGTCTCGTTGTTTACAATTGGAACTGGAATATTTGACTTGTACTGCTACTCAATGGCTGCTCCTGGATCAACTCATTATGGATACTACATTATATCCTATGAGTTTGTTTATGTTGGAAACATGCATGTTAGAAATGTTCTAGTGATTTTCGCACTCTTCTCAGCTCTCATTGCTTGTGTCACATTCGTAACGAGTTGTATGCTTGTTGCTGCTTTGAGAAAGGTAATTAAGAAATTTTAGTCATATCTAGTTCAGTGCTATATTTGATGATAATTGACAATACTTTTTATTCACAATCAAAAATCATTTTTGGACAATACAAAAAATTTCAAAATTCTTAAAGACACCAAAACTCGACCGTAGAAATGTGTCGAAACGAAAGGTAGAAAAAGCTTGAGTAATTTTGTTTTTAATGATGTTTCTTCATCTTCATTCTCCTTCATCATTTTAATATGATTTAATTAATTCTTTCGTCATTTATATTTTGGCTAAATTTAATTCCTTTTGAGAGTTTTCATTTGCTCAAACTTTGTTTCTGTATTGATTTTATGTTTTCCGAATGTCTGTTGACTTAATTTAATACGACTTTTTAATTGGTTTTTGTAGGAACATGAACAGAGAATTATGCCTTGGTTATGGAGTTTCGGAGTATTTATTGCATTTCGATTTGTGGCATTTTTATTCTTCGCCATCGTTAATGACTTGTACTTCTTCTATAATATCTTCATGACCATTTTATGGATTATGTTGATATCAATTTCATTGTATGGATGGTTGACAGTCTATTCAGTTTTCATTGAACTTGCTGATTTGACAAAACTTGAGGATCTTGCACATTTGAGAGTAAGCAATTTTATTTTATGGCTTTATTATTGTCTCCTCAAACTATTTTTACCCTCATTTTATTATAGATTGGTACAATGCAATCATTAAATGCATCAGCAGTCCAATCATTAGCTGGATCGAGACCGACAACACCGCATTCGTCAAACATGTCGACAATGCCGGCTACATCTATACATTAATACGATTGTAAGGGGGAGTTATTCATTGGTGAAGTCAAGTCGTTTTTAAATGAAGTTCATTAACAAATTTGATTTTTTTAAACAAAATTTTTAACACAAAAGAAAAGATATGAAAATTTTGATGAGTTAAGCAGTTATGGATCACAGGGTGGTGGACCTTATTTTCCTTTCAATAATAGGATTATCATTTATGAACGACCCATATCCATCTAAAATGAAATAATGATGTTCAAACCAGAATGAACCACCTCTCCCAAATAGAATTAAGGCACAAAAGTTTAATGCCGCACATTAGTTTCTCGTCTGTTATAATTTTCAACAATTATCATTTAAAATTTATTATGCGAGTCTCGGTATTAAATAAGAAAGTTTTTTTAAAAAAGAATTCCATTCCGTCCTAGAATATTTTTGATACAAAAATAATAGTTTTTAGGCAATGCCGTCCATTCATAATACTAGAAAAGTATTTAATTAATAAGAATCTCAAATATTTGATAAAAAGAATGTTCAAGCAACATTTATCATTAACAGAATAAAGCAAAAACTTTATAGCCTTACAAATAAAGATATAAAAAAATTGTTCTTTTCCTCCTTCTCATTTAATTTTTTTTGGGGTGACTGGAAGCGCTTCTCATTATTCTTATAAACAAATTCCAGTGGTTGGAATGTTGGAAAGACTGGAAGTGTTTATATTTGAGTAAAAATCGATATTTACTACCATTCTATTTTTTTCTCGGCTTATAGGATCTCGGAATCTCTGGCAAGCGGAGATAATTCAATTTATGATTTACAGGCTGTGAAGAACAAAACATCTTTGAATTGAAATTAGCAAATTGGACATGAAACTTTCGAGATTTTTCCTTAATTTATGTTTATTAATCTTTGATTCAGCCACAATCAGTTCTTATCGGAACTAGGTGCTGAAAAATTTATTAATATACGTGCATTTTTCCTATTGTATACAAATTTCCTCTCTCAAAATTTTTCTCAATTTTCCACAAAAAAATTCAGATTTTCTCTCTCAAAATGAGCAGGAAAAGTCTCAAATACAAGACCATGAGATCCGATGGAAATTTTCTTCACGAGTTCTACAACTATGCGAATATTCTCAGTTTGTCGTTATCACTTTACAAGCGATGTTGCGTCCATCCGCGATGTCGGAAAGAAGTTTCCTTTTTATCTCTATTGAGGTGGAATAAATCACAAGAAAATGAAGAAAATGTAGTGAAAATGTTTAATTTAATAGGAAAATCATAAAGTTAATCCATTTAATTAAGTGAAAGAAAAAGTAAGGAAGGCAATAAATTTTAAAAAGGAATCTAGAGAAAAAAATCTTCTCCAAAAAAAAGGAAGAGAAAAAAAAGAGTGATTGGAAGGGAACGCAGCATCAAGCTATCACACATAAATAAGGATAATATTCTGTCCATAAAGTGAAAAATGAGTTAATTTATTTAATTTTTGCCCAACATTATCGTTATTAAGTGAAAAAATAAAAGCTTCATTTTCATGTTTGCACTCATTCGTCATGAACGCAAAAAGCGTACAATCAATGTAATTAAACAAAATTGAGTGTACATCATATAAAAAAAAAGTTTTTCTTTTGGCATGAACGTGCTGCTGCTCAGCGTATATAAACAACAAAAAAAATCTAGAACTAAGAACTTTCTTGTGTTATGCTTGATATATAAATCAGGGCCAAACAACTCACTAGCGACGTACGCTAATAATATTTCGGATTTATTGCAATAAAAGGAATAAGGATTAGTTGCATGAAGACTGTTTTGTAGGTAAAGGTCATTGAGAATTTTTGAATAATTTACGGCGCATTTTTGAAGACATCAATCTGCTATTAGGCGTTAACGGTTAACCTCTAAATTTTTCAAAATATATTAAATAAATCATCGTTCAAAAATATTGGATCTTTAACATTTTATGGTTTATATCCTGAATTTAAGTACAGGAGCGTAGCTACATTTAAATATCATTTTGATTTTTCATCAATTTCCTTAATTTCTAAGAAAATTTTTACTCAAAAATTTTATAATTTGATGGTTGAAATCTCATCAAGAAGACAAAGCTGTTTGACACAGAAATGTCACCCATAACCACGGAATTCCTTCCTTAAACTTTATTAATGCTCTCATTCCTCATACCACACCACAAAAATGCACCTGCTCTCATTAATGGAAAGGATTTTACAGATACTGTCAATTTAACTGTCAATGGTTTGAAGCTGTGAGAAAATTGAGGTTTAATTAGAAATGAATTGTCGTAAAAGTTTTAAAATTTTGTGACATAAAAGTTTGAAGCTTAAACTGAGGAAATCCAACTTGCACGGTTAATCGAACAAAAATTCAGCCTTAAGATTGCGTAACTAGTTTCTATTTAAGTCTAGCACCATGCCAGAGTTAAGTCAGCTTGTGGCCAGATTTCTATTTGATTAATTGCCTTGTGCTATTCGGGAAAGCTGCAGGTGACTTGTATGTAATGTATATCTAATTAAATCGACGACAACAATCAATGTAATGACCAGTAATGAAGAAGATATCACGTTCTAATAGTCTGAACCTTCGTTCTTATGAAAAATAAACCAATGTCCAAAGAAATATTTGGCTTCAGATTATCGATCTGTTAACAAAGCATTCACCCACTGGATTGTCTACAAATGTCACAATACTCCAAAATATAGGTTACATATCAGCCTTATCATGACTGATTTTTTTTAAAAATGAAAGATGTGAAAAATATTAAGAAAAATTAAAAACTTTTTATTCTATGTGATTTGATTTTTTATACTTTTGTTGCTTTAAAAGCATGCAAAATATGTCTTGAGCGAAAATCTCAAAAAATTTGCAAACATTGCTGATGGCTTTCTTGTTAAGGTTTAGAATAATTGAAATTCAAGGCAAAATTTTTTCGTAAAGGAAGAAAATTATTTTCCTCATAAAAATAGCTATAAATTTACATTAAATTTCAAAAAAAAAAATTCATAAATTTCTCATATTTTAATTTTGTTTTTTCTTCTTTTTCTTGTTTTGCTAAACAACATTTTCATCTTCTTAGAAAATTTTCAATAAGAATTTTAGGCATAGCATAATTCAGAGATTAAGCTCCAAAATTTTCCCTAATCAACTTTATCCTTTAAAATTCAGATCCTTGAATTAAAGAAAACCTATCCTTGACATTTTAAATTCAGTCTTATTTGACACTCAGCTTTTGCATTAAACAAAGTGGCACAAGAAGTAATCAAATTGCTTGGATATTTCTTTGTCTGCAGAATCACAAAGAACCATCAACCAAATATCAGACAATGTTCCTTTTTTTCGGATACAAAGAAAGTTTGACCTTTAAACTTGCCATTTATCAAGGGTTCAACATCACAAAAAAATTTATTCAAAATTTCTCTTAAAGAAATGGGTTCGTTTATAAATGATGTCTAATGTATTGAAGTAGAGTGGATTTTAAAGCATTCCTAGCCTTATATAGGTAAATCTGTAAGTCTGAAATCGAGGCATATGTGATCGAATGGTGAAATGGAATCTTAAACTTACTATTTTGTAAAGTTATGGGTTCGATTCTTACCATAAACTTTGAATATTCTTAAAAATTAAAGAAAATTTTCTGTCAATATGATTTTGAGACCATAACTTTATAGCTACGCGATATCTGCCTTAAAACTTGAAAGACGGGCTTAAGCGGCTCAACGAAGTTGAAACTTAAACAGACCCTCGAATTATTGTCAAAATCTTAGTAAATCGAAACTATTGCGTTGAAATTTTAACTTCCAACTACGCCAAAGCGTCATCTGTGTCTAAAATTGATAAAAGTATACAAAATTCAAGCAGACGTCATTTAAAATCGACCCAAAACTAATTTTTCATCCCAATTTTCGCTTTGATTTTCCATTAATGTTTCTCCTATATAAATCACTCATCTACAACCACACTAAATTAATTGATTATATTTTCCATCAAACAGCTTCTCCCTGTTAATGAAGTTTTTCCAACATAAACGGGAAAGCTATCAGAAAATCATGAAAAAGCTGCTTATAACATGACAGAAAAATATTGAAAATAAAAATCATATTTTTTTTAAAAAAAGAAAATTTCGAAAAGTTTTATGCTGTAGCCTTGACATCATTTTTACCAGTCACAGACAGCCAAAAATGGAAGCAAAAAAAAGTGGTAGGCTTATTGCAAAAATGCGCTAGTAAGTTCTTCAAAAAAGATATTAATGACTATATTCATACCTACACACATATTGATTTGGATTGTTTTTATTTTTGGCTAGGGCATAAAAATATGAAATATGAGCATGAGAAGATAATTTTTATGATGTGAAAATTTAAGTGAAAAGGAAATACCTTTGAGAGAAAAAAAGAGAAATTTTCATGCTCGAGAATATACTCGGGAATATTTAATACGACAGCGCTTGAGTGTATGTGGAAAATATTTTGATATATCTTTATACAAACAAAAAGCAAAAAAAAAAAGAAATAATAATAATAATAATCATCATCATAAAGTGTACAACAGCAAGCAACAGTAACAGCAGCCATACATAAATTCACGATGAAAAAAAAAATATTGTATAAATATACATGAATAAAAGAAGTGAAAAAGCATGCAAAGAGAGTGTGAAGAAGGATAAAAATGCAAATTAATGATCGTGAAAATGGAAATGCCCCATAAGTAGTTACACACGCATATAAAACTTTGAACAAGACCCAAAAACAAAATACTAATTAAATTCCTATCATCATACGATATACTCGAGTCAAATGTGCTAATGTGAACTCCCTAGACTCGCAAAAAGCTCGTTCTTTATTTATTGAGTGCATATTGTGTATGAAAACAATAAGAATTATATATAGGTACTCATATGTAGTTTGTGCTTTTCATCCATAAATTGTGTTTGTTCAAAAGAAGAAGAAACAAATTTTTTTTTTGTGCTAAATGGATTAAAATTAATTTGATTTGCAAACATACAAACATAAAAAGGAGCAAGAGCGGAGGTGAATAGACAACAGCAGACGAATATATTTAGTATGGAAATGAATGGAAAAACAAATGAGGAATGGGAAAAAATCAATTAAGTTTTAAGAAGTTACAAAAAAAAAACGTGGATGAGCGAGTCTTAAAATGATGATGAAAAGCTTTTTCGGGTGTGTGCTGCAGTAAAACAGTCAGTCGACGAGAAATGGAAGGAGCTTTAAGTGGATTAAATATTCAAATCATAAATTACAAGCAAATAAAGCTTAATCCAGTCCCATCGTTGCTGTTTTTTTGTGATAAGTAGCTAATTAAAGGCGATCACAAAAAGGAGGAGCTCATCTCATCTCATTAAAGCATTGCTTTTTATTCATACTCGTCCTGCTCTTAATGCCTTCTAGTTTGAAAATGTTTGAAAAGCGATAAGAACCGTAAAAAGTGCTGATAACTTCTTGTTCTCGCAAAAAAGAATTTAATTAGTGAATGTAGACGATAAATTTAAAATTATAGTCTAAATAACGTGAGAAACGCCGTGAGGTTGAAGGGTGAAATTATTTTGGATACAAAAATTGTGAACTAGAGTTTTAATAAAAAAAAAGAGGATCAAATTAAACAAAAATTAAAGTTCATTCAATTAGAAAAAAAACGACGAAAATAAAATAATTAAAAAAGGCAGAAAAAAAAGAGAGGAAAGGATAAGACAGGCGTAAAGCTTTTTGAGAATGGGCTGTGGGCAATCGAAAAAAATTCATTTATATCCGAGAAAAAACAAAAGCAAATCAAATGGAAAGAAAGGCCATGGTAAGCGAATAAATGAAGATTTTTTTATGTTATCTTAATCCAATTTCAAAAAAATATTCGGATAATGCTAACAACAATCAATATTATCCTCCGTTCACGAGAAGAAGAATCGTCATCATCATTGCTACGACACAGCCATTATTATTGTTCGCTGTACAAAAATATAACAATGGCAACAACAGTATATTCAAGATGCTGTCTTTTTCGTTTCTTATCTCATTTTTGGTTGAATTTATCGTTGCCGTGATAATTCCTATATTTCGTTCCTTTACATGTCTCTTGTGTCTTATATTGTGATGGTCTGTAATTTTATACCCCCCGTAGATTTCTGAGAACACAGAATACTTATTATCCTCCATTTTTTAAACTTTGGAATACCTTTAAGAAAAATCATGATGAAGCAGTGATAGACGCATCTTTTCAGACCCGATTATATATCACTCGGTCCACAATGTGATATTTTATTTAAAATATGTCTATAAGAACCTTTTTTTCTCCTTAAACTCGACATTTGACATCATTTAGAGTTCCATCATACTTTCTAAGTACATACTTCTTCACCGTCATCAACTTCCTAAATGATTCTGGGTAAACAAATGGATGAAAGGCCAGGGAATTACATACGTTTATCCTTGATCTGTCTGTCACTGTCTCCTCTCCTTTTTTCGGTTTTCGTTTCTTCTGTCTTAGTCTCCATTCTATCAAGAGATTCTCAAGTACCCGTCCACTCATCTGTTTATTTTCTACAATTTTTTCATTCTACTCATTTTCTTCAATTTCCACATCACCGTACTTACTCGTGATGATCATCAGCATTACATTATTGCCTGTATTTTTGCTCTTTAATATTTTTGCTTCTAAAGTTTTCTTATATTTTATGTATTGTGAATGTTGAACGTAGGTTGAACAGCATAAAGGCAGGTTACAAATGAAGGAATGGAAAGATAAACTTTCATTTTCATTTTGATTCTTCTTACACAATTTTTCATACGGATCCTATGTACACATTTCCATTTCTATGTTGAAGCAAAAGTTTCAAACTGTCATTTCATTTCATTTCGAATGAGATTTATGTTTTCGAGCTCAGCACGATTCAAGTTCATAATTTCTATTTGCCATATTTTCAAGTTTTTCCTCCATAGCTTCTTTGTTTTTGTTGTTTACTCTACTTTTTTCCATCTATTAAATTTCCAATGCATTCGGGCACAATCTCGATGTGAGAAGAATCTTTTGACGGATAGACGCAAAATAAACACGAGTTTAATTAAATATTTGGATAACTAGTTAAAAGCTTTGCTAATTTCTCCTATCTTTGCTATTTTAGATTATTTTTATAAGTTGTCTTTTCTCATGTTGTTGATTACTGTTCCTTAGAGCACTCTTTTGCGAGAATTTGTTTGGCTTAATGAAAAAGTTTGGTGCTACAAGTGGCAATATGTTGAATGAAGTTTAAGAACTAATTGTTAAAAGATTTTGTCCGTGTTTCCTCTTTGAAGTTTCGACAAGAGGCTTAAATTTAAGCATTCAAGGTGAAATCAACTTAATTTTTTAAGGATTTTCGAAATCGAAACGTTAAAATTTCTTTACAGAACCTTAACTATAAACAAACAATATGTCTAATGTTTGAATATTCTTTAATACTACAAGCACTACTGCGCCATAATCAAAATCCACAAGGGATTCTCGAACATCGAAGCACAAAGCTTTCTAAGAGCTTGTTATCTGCTTTTTGTCAATTAAAGTATTTATTGACCATGGAAATAATACTCTTGAATTTCATGCACTTGCGTTAAGATGTTTTATTTCGTTGTTTACTTATTTACTCTTATTTCTGTCTTCAATTTCCTTTTTTTTACGTTAATATTAACATCACATTGCCTATAGCAATTGGAAACCAGCAAAAAAAGTAATTCTACAAATGACTTGGTTGGTATATATTGAAGGAAGGTATTGTGCGGAAGGAAGGAAAAATAAAATCTACGAGGAAATGAATGTATAAATGTGTATGTGTATGAGTATGTAGTGTAAGGTATTAGCATGCATGTATGTCACTATTAAATGCTGATTATTTTAAAGAGGAGACTTGAGCTCAATTAGCATGAATATGCATAAAGACATAAAATCTTCTATCTATTCTATTTCTCTTTCTGTCTGTGCCTGCCTACCTTAATGCCGTCTTTCGTCATTTCCTTTCCCGAGGTAAATTTTTTTTTTATGTAATTACACCAACAGCCAGTAGTTGTATGTAATAGAATACCGAATATATGACATAGAAAATTGCCTTCCTTCTTGCTTATTCTTTTTCATTCCCTGCCAGCTTGCCTGAGTCGTTGTCGTGTACTTACGAGACGCTTTTTTCAAATTTGAATAAATTGAGAAAGAAGAAGATTCCATTCATGTACATCTGTATGTGTGTTTATTAATACGCGCGCTGCTTTTGTATGTTGTGGAAAAAAAGGAAATTCCGTTTATAAGGTTTAATTTTTAAGTGCCCTAAAGCTATTCACTGGATGATGAAGAGAAAGAAGATGAGAGAGGAAAAGGTAGATTGAAAAGGAATTGAGAGAATGAGACTTTGCAGCTTTAAATAGCATAAATTCGTATACACATACATAATTCACGGCTACATCATTTAGAGTCGGAAAAGTCGCATAAATATTTAAGAGATTTTTCGGTTCTTCTTTCTCTCGCATTATTTTTTTCCTTGTTTCTTTTTACAAATATAAATTTTTTATGGCTTTCACATACACGATATAAACTTAACTTAATTCATCTTTCAATGTCAAATGGTTTTGTCACACACAGTGACTGGAAAGAGAAACTTTTTTGTGTCCCTCGGTATGTACACAACTTACTCTTATGAGTACTCTTTACAAGATAATATGGATATGTCAAGGGGAAAATAACGTGTGGAAAATTTCCAGCAATATCCACATCTTAGTGATGTTTCGTTTGGAAATTTCCCATCATGTTGTTCCTCTTGGGAGATTGTGGATTAAAAGTTTGAATTTTGATGAATTCTGTGAAGTTTAAGAATTATAAACACATCCTTACTATTCATGAGTCCCAATTTTATGATCCATCCATAATCCAAGCTGAGATTTAGACACAAAACATTACACATTTAAAATGGACATAAAATATGCAATTTGTTGACATCCTTTTTGCCATGTAACTTTCCAAAAATCTCAATTTAATCATGCACACCAAATTTAATACGGTTGAGAATGCCTTAATATATTCTCCTTAAAGAAAAATGCTTCAATCAAAAAGAAGAGTGGAAGCAAGCAGCCGATAGCAACGACCTCCTTAATGTTGCGTTATGAAAATGAACGAGAGAAAAGGAAACATGTTTTTCATCTTATAACTAAGTGGAATTTGGTATAATTTGAATAAAGATTTATGAAAATCCAAAAAGGCATGATATCGTTCTTTCTTCTAGTCTCCTCGTTCCATGCTCCATTTCGTTCTTCATTTTTTTCGCATCGCTCAAATCTTTACGATGCCGATACTGTTGATTTTTTATATCCGATTCCTCTGTGATTCATCATACATACAAATATTGTTGTTATTCATGCATAGCTGATGTAAATCTTAATCTATCATTAAGTCTCCTCTCTTTTTTTTTGATAGATGTATGTACGGTACACGAGATTCTTTTCACCATCAATATTTATTGTCCATAAATTTCTTGCTTTATTTCCATCTGCTTGCATACTTACGTGCATAAATGGGAAATAATTTTCAATATCTACCCTCCTCCAATCCACACCTATAATAACATACATTCACATAAAAATTCATATTTTATTTTAGTAGTGCTGAACTTTACCATTAGACTCATCAAAAAACAATTCTTTCGAATGTATTTGAGGGAATTTCCCCTGCTAGAAACGACTCTTTGGAGAAATGATTCTTCTTGTCTTTCCTCATTTGCTAGATTCATGAATATATGAGGAGTTGAATCTACATATATATTATGAGTTACACATATACAGACATACATAAACTCACAGACATGATGTATAACGTAGAAGGAATGTTTGCATAAAGGGCGGCTATCTGATGAGTTTTTGACTAAGGTATTCAATCAATGTCTCGTATTTCATCATTCAAAATATTTTAAGACTGGATCTTAAAAACATCAGAGAGAGGAAAGTAATGAAAATTCTTGAGAGAGTCGTTCAGATATGATGTGCATCGAAATGGGATTTCAAGCACTCATCTGCTAGCATTTTTATTGAAAAAACAAAATTAATACCTACAAGATCTCAATTCCTATAAAAGAACAGTTCCAAGAGCTCTTAAACTTTAGTCACCCTTTAGTGATATATATCAAGATGAGCGTACGCAAATGGAAATAAAAATTGCAATGAAAATCTTGAAGATAAGTCTATTTTTATGCCTGGTTTCCATTTTGACCTAAAAGTATTATAGTTTGGGGCTTTTGAGCCTCTCTCGTATCATTTCATTCATCTTTCCAACTCTTTCATCTGGAATCTCTTTTTCCATTGTTATTGTTGTTCCTATAAATACACATAAATTGGCAAATGTTGGATTTTTATTTTGTTGGTAAAGCTTTTATAGCTTTATCCATATCCATTGTTCTTTTATTGGAGTAGTTAAGTTTTATTAAGCAGTTAAGTGCCTTGCTGGTCGAATAGGTAAGGCGCTTGGCTCAAATTTGGTATGGTAACTCGAAGGTCGTCGGTTCGAATCCAGCCATTTCCAAATTTGTTCTTTTTCAGAAGTTTAGATACTTC
Organism: Chironomus riparius; assembly: GCA_917627325.4. Classification (NCBI taxonomy): domain Eukaryota; kingdom Metazoa; phylum Arthropoda; class Insecta; order Diptera; family Chironomidae; genus Chironomus; species Chironomus riparius. The sequence continues at coordinate 46,953,763 of OU895877.1, forward strand.
GACTGCTTAATGTACGAGTCAAGCCATAATTGGGCATTTTGGGCAACGTTGGATTAAGGAACGGATCAGGAACTTGAAGTGTAGCGGGAGAAATAGGAACGAGAGCTACAAGATTACCTTATAATGGAATATTGTCAGAACGGACCTGAAATGTATCACGTCACGCCCACAGAAGATTGAAACGAGAGCCTTAGTTTATTTGAAACCTAGATTTGAAGATTAGAAGCTTGATTCTACGTCACCCATAGTGATATGAAATGTATCACTAATCAATGTAAAAAGTAAAAACATGTATAAATACTAATTCTTCCGGACGGTAACGTCGACAAATAAATAATAATAATAAATAATAATAATTCATATATGTATGTGTACACAATAATTCTGACATTACACTCATAGAAAAAAAGTAACAAAATGTTTGTAACTTGTATGGAAAATGTTAACAAACAATTCGTTAAAATAGTGTTTACGAACTTATTTGTTAAATTTAACCAAATTATTTGTAAGGTTGAATTGTTAACTATAAAAATTGTTAATTTAACAAACTTTTTGTTAAAATTTTTTTTTACAGAAAAAAATAACAAATTTTCGGTTAATATTAACCAGAAAATTGTTAATTTGGTCACCCATCTTATTTTAAAATGTTTCCGTGGTTGCTTAACTTCTGAATTCCTGTTGATGATCCGCTAGTCCGCTGCTTGTAAACTTTTACTTATAAAATTTGATTCAGAACCAATATAAATAATTCTTTAAAAAATATATCCAAATTTTAAAATTAATTTATGAATAATAAAATAGAAATGTAGGACTTAAAAAAATGAACAAATTTAATTTTTAAATTACGATTTGGTTTGTAAATCATTATTTTCCAAAACAAATTACAAATAAAAACATTGTAACAAATGTTTTGTTAAAATTAACAAATTAATTTGTTAAACAAAATCAACAAAATTCAATTTAAAGCAGTTTTCTCATTAAAAATAACGCAATAAATTAATGGGAATCGTTTGAAATTAATCAAACAAGAGTTTTGAATACAAAAATTAAAATTTAATTAAATCAATTATTAACAAATAAATTTGTTGATTTAACAAACTCAATTGTAAAATTTTTAACAAATAGTTTGGTTGAAATTTTTTTTACCCATGTAAACTTAACCAATAATTTGTTAAACTAGTTTAACAAACATATAACAAATATTATGGTTACTTTTTTTCTATGAGTGTACGGATGTATCGAGGATGGAACGACTAGGACATTTCAATCATCAGATGAATTTTAATTAGCACTAGTAACCTTTCGTATTATTCTACCTACAACAATCATCTATATACATAAATGTCCATACTTTATCATCATCGTCATCATCAATATCAGGCACACCTAAACTATCTACATGAATTATAGAGTCGTTTATACATAAAATATCTATTTTAAAACTCTCCATTCTATTCACTTGACATTTCTTTTAAATTCAATTAAAATCTATGTGGGTAGGTAGCAACTAGCAACTACTATTGCAAAAGATAGTTTTATGGAGACAGAGCAAAATGAGCATCTGTGGAAATATTATGCTGTGGTATGACACTAAATCACAAATGAGAATTGAAACTTTAATAACAATTCTGAACAAGCAGTTTCAATAGTCAGCAAACTTTTTAATTTTTATGAAATTTTTTATGCAATTTGCGCAGAAAATAAATCCTGAATTAAGCGGTAAAACTATTATTTTAAGAGCTTATCTGCATGTATGATTGATGACATTCATAATTTCCCCACAAATAATATTTTTTCTCATTTAGTATAAAATCGGGGTAAGTTAATGTGTTGCGACTAGCATTAAACTTTTGAGAGGAAGCATAGGCAATGTATAATTTAATGATAGACGTCATTTGCGTACGAACCCTTTCTGAAACCAAAATTATCATTGCCACTCAATAATAAATTTGTCAAAAACATAAAATAAATCTAGGGCAAAGTTAATTGGTAGGAGTCATTCGAACATATGTGAAATGTCACAATCGTAGACAAAAGAGTTCAAGAGGGAGCACAAGATGGCAAGATGAAAATATTTACTGACAAGAAATGTGAAAAAATCTTTTTAAGATTAAAGTTTCAAGGTGATTAAATCCATAAAGTATTTAATCTGTTGTATAAGAAGATTTCCTTACGAAAACTTTATAGAAGTGCTTCAAAGTTCTTATATATGAATTGAAGTCTGAACAATTTCCATAAACTTTCCTATACGACCATTCAATATTAAGTAATGTATGGATTCATTCAGCAAATAATTCCCTGTGCACAAATCTCCAACTGAATCTAATGAATTCAGGCATTTCAATGAACTGTTTAGTATGTATTTATGTGGTCACAATATAAAATGTTGTGTCGGTAAATGTTCTTCTTTTTAACTTATCGGTCGTGTGACTGTCATGCTGCGAAGCTATCAACACTGTCATAAAATTCCTTTAGTACATTCCTTCGATTTTGAAGTCATTAATGATTTCCTTTGTTGGCAGTATGTGTCGATCAAATCGGAAATCGCGCCGTCTAATTCAATGGAAAAAGGAATGGAATTTTTCATTTAAATGATTTGCGACATTGTTCAACGTCTGGTGAACTTTAGGAGCTGTGTAGATGTTTCGTCACGATAAAAAATTGGGACTTTTTAACTGCTTTTAAATCCCTTCTTCTTCCTTTCGTGTATGGGAAGTTGCAGAAATTTCTATTGAGTTATGTTTTAGCAGAATTAGGTTCTAGCCCTACCAAAGCCTGATCTCTTAATCAATACATACCGAGCTATAAAAACGAAAAAGTCATCGATACAAATCCACCAATGATTGTCATTAGCAGTCATATGAAAGCTACTTGAAAGCTTGACCAAGTAAACTCCATATAGTGACTTTAATACTTGTGACGTTCTATAAAGTCTTGTTTATATGACAAGGACGTCAAACAATGTTCATGACACAACAGGAGACCTACAAAAATCTGAGTCTCCTATAACGTTACAAAATATCAGAACAACCCCTTACTTAATAGAGTTTGGTGCTGCAAACGAATTATTCATGCCGAGATATTATAGCTTTATTTTACACTAGTAACAATAACAGTGACGATAAAAATAATAATAATATTTTTCCGATATGGAATGAGAAAGAGGGTGTGTAATTCGTATGGAATTGTCGGTTCGATTTCAAGAAACAGCATGCTGATATTTTTTAAGAAATAATATTTATGTGAAAATTTTGGTAAGATTAAAGTTCATGAACTTTAAGTTTTCTTATCACTTTTTCCAAAAAAGCCATCACCCCTGACTGAATTGTTAAAATTGCTCACGAATGAAAACTATTATTATTATAATTCCTATTGCTGCTGTGCAGTATAGCATAACTTAGTGAGAAGAGGAAATGGAACTTAATTCTCTCTGAAGAGGGAATTGCATTTTTGCATTCCACCTAAGCATTAATAAAGAATATAAAGTAATACTTAAATACAGCAGACATAACAATTTCTACAATCTCAAATACTTTGTGGGGGAGGCAACGAACAAAAATGAATTCATTCAGCTTTGTTTTCGTTCGGAATCATTCTTGTTTTTCTTATGAATTCCATTCATTGTGCGGAATAAGCTTAAAAGAAAAATCAATTTTATTTTACTTCTTAAATAAAGAAGAGAGAATAAACAAACGAATCAATTGGAAATGATGTGAAAAAGACTATTTGCTTTGTTTTTATTCATCAATTAAATCAATGTTCATGGGAAGCGCGAATAGCTCGATATTCGCAATAATTAAACAACATTGTTGTGCATTAAATGGATTACAATGAACCGAGTCGATATAAATCAATCAAAACTTACTAGTTTAGCACAAAATAATCGATATCTGTCCACATAAACTGTGAAATTCTACCACCTACATTATTAAATCACAAAGGGGGTCGATCATAAATGATGTCAAATATTTTATTGTTCACCGAGCTATCCCTGAAGATTAGAAAATAATTAAATGATAATTCTTTGCGTTGGTTTGGTCCAAAGTTCACATTAATTGATGGACGTCATTTATGAATAATCCCCAAAATAATCTGAAAATTTTCAAACACATTTATTTAACAACGGTGCCATAAACTCGGATTTATTGATTAGTTCTATTGTAAAATGTCACAAGTGGATTAAAAATTAAAAGCCCCAAAGTTGAATGAGCAGCCGTTCTCGTCACTTCCCTTTATTGAATGTCCTGATTTTATAAAAAATAGAGGAAGTTTGCTGTTGTGTTGTTGTACTTATAAAGTTTTGGGTAACAACGGATACAGATTATTTTTCACAGGGATTTAAGGCACACATGTCTATTCAAAATTTTGGGTGAAGCATCAATTTTTTGAGTCATTAACTTTCAGTTCTATGGATATGGAAAACTATATATTTTTTACGGTTAAGCACACCTTAAAAACTTTTCTTTTAGACACAAAACTAGTTTTACTTGCTTAATATTTCATTGCATATTTAATATCAAGTGCTTCAATTCTCATTGTTTGACCTCATTAGCTAGCTATAAGGAAGAATATCGGTTGTTGCGCATCAAAGAAGCTCAATCTGTGGATTCTTCTTTAGTTGTTTAATCTGCAATTTCCTGTTACGAACCAGCTAGTTATCAGCTTTCCAGTTTTCACATGAAAATCAAACACAAAAGCTCTAAATTACATCATTGTTCTAATCTTTCCGGTACACTTCCTTGAATAAGTAGGTTTCAAAACAGATTTAAAGATACTAAAGCAAATACTTAACAATAAGAAATGAGAATTTTTGTGGAACTGTACATGAAAAATTGAATGACAAGAGTTTTGTGGGATGCGGTACGCAGGATTTGTTTTAAAGTTCACGAATATATCCATAAACTATGACATTATGTCCTTTAAAGTTTATAATACTTATTACCTCCAAATCTCATTAGGAATCGTAAACATTGTCTCAATCACACGTTTTAAATGCCATTAGCTTAAGTGCTGCAAATTAAATAGCGAACTTATGCTTTTGAATAGTCTTATAGTAAGTTGTCATAAGGAATTACACGAAGCTTTTAACTGAGCATTAAAATGTAATGAAATAAAATAAGAGCGATCGATTGAAAATGGAGCAGCAACAACAAGCCAGAATGTATGTCAAAATTTACTCATTCACACATTTTCAATCTGTTTGAACAGTATTTGCATCTGTTACTGCTTAGAAGTTTGATTTTTCGATCTTTATACCTAATTTGTTTACACACTTCTCTCTACGTCATTCAAAGCACGAGATGTGTACATAAAGGAATGCTCACAGGTGGATGGAATGTCTGTGAAGATGGAAAAAAAAGTAGTAACAACAATAATAATTTGATGCTGCTTCTTATTTCCCTTCTGACATGGAAATTTTAATCGTAAATTACTTCCTGCTGTTGCTCTTTCAAGTCTGTGTATCAATTTGAGTAAAGTATTATCAGGAGAAGCTCAGGAGAGTTTTTTTTTAATCTTTAAAGATATCGTCGTTGAAGTTTCTTAAAGTAAACTTTTTTGTGCTCTTCCATTTTGCCATTTGAATGGAGTTAATGTAATGAAACTGTGTGAAATGGTAACAGAAGAAAAGTTTCTCTTTACTCTGTGCTGAGCTGTGCTTTTTTTCCTCTTGCTTAAATTTAATCAATAACAGCTTCCGGCCTCAACATTTTTCCATGTTGCCAGTCGACTTCTCATTATTATTCTTGCTTACTTTTTTTTTATGTACGGGAAAGTCTTAAAAAAGGTATATCACATCAGCCATAAGATTGCGAGAATGAGACGAGGATGAATAAGAATAAAAATAAAGGAATTTGTCGTCTACATTGTAAATTTTTTTCATTTTTCAAAAATAAACCAACTTTGCATTTTATTCTTATTCCAACCATAACTCATTCAGATCATCTTCTACAAATGTTAAACATGATTCAAATTCGTTGTCTTTGCCCATTTCAATTTGACTTACAAGTTTTTTTCCTTCGGGGATATTTAATAAATGACGTCCAGAATAAAAAAGGAAATTTCGGACTAAGTTTTTTTTTCTATTAATCAGAGCTAGAAGTTGATTCGAATAATGTTTGAAGTCAGACTGCCTCTAACTGATTGACGTAGCTTCAAAATATGGTTTTTTTTTCTCGTTTGTAGTGGCACTTATGTACTTATCCATTTCACAACGGCAGCTTTTTATAGCAGAGAATTATTTATATTAACATCTGATCTATCATTGTTAATACCACATAGAGGAATGATGGAGATGATGAAGGGAGTTCAGAATGTTGTTTCATGCAAATGACTAGAGAGCATTTTCACCATATTATTATTCACATTAAGGATTAAAGGCAGAACTGTTGATATTTTTGAAAACAAAAGTTTCTCCAAACCCTTTAAATTATTCGTGCTACATTTTGCTGGTTAATGTTAATGTATTTGTTAACCCTGTGGTCACTGGATCCGCTATACAATAGATTATTATTGTGGTACTCTCTTTTCTCGTCGCTGTTCTTTATCGCTTAAATTTCAGACCTTTTTTCTTCCCATTTAACAAGATACGATGAGGTTTTTGATGTCCTTGATTAGAAATGGGCTAAATGCTTCTTTTTGGAGCCAAATTTACTATTTTTTCTTTGTCATAAAATATATTTTACAATTTTTTTTTAAGATTGAACTTAGAGGGTTGTAAAAAAATATTAGGTTGTGCCTCACATCTTCCTTAACATCCATTTCGACTCATGACCATGATTTTAATGAAAATTCAAATAGTTTCTGACAATTTAAAGATAAGATCCCCCTTACATTAAAGCTATAAGTCTGTCAATGACGTTACAATCTTCAAGGACAATGATGTAAAATTCCACAATTCTTCAAACTCTAAATAAGCATGCTCAATCTGAAAAAATCGTAATGAAGCACATATGATCACATCCAAGATACAAATTGATTCATAAATCATGCCGATAAATCTTTCTCCTCTGAGACGCTCATTCTGCAATGACAGACAGACGAACATAGATGTGAGGATGATAAAAGTACCTTTCTGAATGAGAAAAATATGTTTGCTATTTATAGCTTAATGAAGGATTAGAAGAGTATTGATAATAAACATAATTTCAATCAATATGTTGTTGTCATGAATGGGTATCGATTAGAATGAAGAGCGTCATGATATTTCCTGATAATTTTATTAGGCCATTGACTGTCTTTAACATCATAATATCGTATGGATTATTTGATGATGAAGTTCGTCAGAAATTGATTTTTAGAAGCTTATTGCAGGGGGAAACAACTGATTTGCAATCAAACTTTGGGTGAAAGTTGTTTTCCCGTTGGAATGTAAATTATTACTAAGAGTGTCCAGAACTTTATACTGCTCCAGACATCTAATTTAATATATTCAGAATCCTCTTCAAATACACCCCTGTCCAGACATAACAAGTGAACGAACCCTCCACAGTTCAATGGTTCATCTTTTTTCTTGTAAATCGCCTTATTAATATATTTTTAAAAGCATTTTCATCTTTACAATTTTTCAACATCTCATTTATTGCGTTTTCGAGATATATAGGAGAGAGAATGAGATGCTGATGATGATGATGAGAGCTGTGAAAAAAAATTTCCATTTCATAATATTTAACGCCTAAATAAATAAACGTTGGAGAAAATGAGAAAGTGGGAAAAATAAAAGAAGAAAGAAAAAAAAAATGTTTAACTTTTTGATGAAACAGTGGCGTGGAAGTCTCATGCTGTTACAGGAGAAATCAGAGATGTAGCAAAAATTTGCACCCCATTGACTAGGATTTTTGATATTTTCTGGCTACATCTCTGGAAGAAATATGAACATACATAATTCCAACAACACTCGAACTCACTTAAAGCATATTGAGCACAGCAAGCAAATATGTCACTGCTGTCTGTATGTGATGAGAATTTTTTTCTATTTATCTTTCCATCCTCCTCGTCTCCAATGTTTTATTTAGATCTTCTCGCTTTTCTTCTATCGTGAAAAAAAAAATAAAATCATTTTTGATATTTAATAAAAATAGCCCCAATGATTTTATGAATTCTTATATTTGATATTTCTTTTTACATTCTCAACAAATAAAATTTTCCACGCTTACAAGCATACATTAATTTGTTATTTATTAAGGCAACGCTGTCCATGTGTAACTTTTCAAAAATATTATTATTTTCATCAAGGTTATTTTAATTTTGCGCGCCAAAATATTAATTTTCAATTTTAGTCTGCAAACATAATGCAAAAGTCTCGTATTCCTGATTATTTGAAATGACTTTTGTGGTTACAAAGTTAGACTTTAGATATTTTTCGATTACCATAACAAATGCACTAAAGAAGTTTATGAATAAATTGTTCATTATTGACATTTTTGCCGAGAATAATGTTTCATACAGCATAAAATTCTCTAGTCAAGTGGGATGTATATCCATTAATTCCTCACTGGAGTCTATTATTGTATTCCAGAATTCTCAGAATTGACAAAAATAAAATATCATGAACCCAGCAACAACACATAAATCATGGATGTATACTTTAATAAAAACGTGAATTATAGCCAATATCTTGGGAATCATACAGAAATGATATCAAACTTTTGAAGAGTGGAGTTGTGGTTCGTTGTTTAAATGTGGATCTTTATGTCACTTTGAGTATGAATATCTTAAAACTATTGATGGAAGAAGGAAGAAGGACCACCATATAAAATATTATGAAAAAAAAATGGCGTCATATAACTTTAAAGGATGTCAAATCTAGGTTAAACACCAATTTTATTACAGATTTCTCAACATATTGTTTTCCCCTCGTGTTAAATTCTATACGAGGGGTCTATGAAATTGTATATTGTCGGGGGATTGTGACTAAGTTCAACTAATTTAAAAACAAATAATAATAGATAGATGTCATTTATGAATCACACACCAAACAATATCACTTTTTATCATGAGATAATCTTCAATATTTCTTCCGAAAATTGATGGACACCCCACATTTATTCAAGAGCTTCAATAAAAGCTTCTTTTCCTTCAATGTCACAAAAAAGAATTTTGTATGAAGTATTTACATCGCTCAACATTTACTTGGAATTCTTTTGTGTAGATAGACTATAGTATGATATCATTGGAGACAGCATGCCTAGTTAGCTATTGGGAATTCTTAATGGATAATGGAAGAGAAAGCGTAGAGAATTCTTAAAAAATTCTAAATGTATTGTTAGGATTATTTTACTGTATCGTACGAGATCTACGAAAACATAACAATTTTGTTAATACCTTAAGCTCCTCGTGATGTCGAGGCACTGAATTGTAGTAAAGCTGTATGAGGTTTATACATATAATTATATTTTACGAGATGATGAGAAACACGCAGAAGCAACAACAACGAAAAGGCAAATATATTCTAATCCGTATGTTTTGTCTCGATTTACACACAAAAATTTATCTTTGGATAAAGTTTATTAAGCATACAGCAACACACAAACAAACAAAAGTGATGGAAAGAATGTCGGTCGGTGAGTGGAGAGATGAGGAAAAAAAATGGAATCCAGCCAATAAAATATGAACCCAATAATAATATTAATCTGTTGTTAGCAAACAATCTACATCGTATTTTCATTTCTACATTTTATCCTCCCTGTCTGTCGTTTATGTGACTTTCTACAAAAACATATTTATGAGATCTGCGAAAAGGTTCAGTCTAGTCGCTGTGTTTATATCGATTTTATGTTGAAAACGCATTTTTAAACGAGGAAAAAGAAACTAATGACATCAAATGTTGAGCAAGGTTGAACTATTGAAGACCTGATCTTGATTAAAATTGTATTAGATCCACAAAGTACTGAATCTAAGCTTGATATTCTTAGTTCTTTCTTGTTTTTCGAATGTTGCCATCTAATTATCCCGCCAAAATGACTCACAAACCACATGTCTCCCTTTAAGGATAGTTGAACTATCATTGTTATTTCAATCCATAAGGCTATATAAAGTACAATAATAAAGTAGAAAGGAAATAAAAAGGTTAGATAAAGTATTGCTAAAAGTAGAGAAGAAAAAGACGTAAAAGTTATATTTAAAGAAGATATATGAATGAATTTCAAGCAACTCGTGTGCTGTATGCTTAACTGACTAGAATGAAGGAAGGAGGAAAAAACAATGAAACTGTCAATTGACAATGATTTATTTGAAATTAAAATCGCACATTTTTCAGAGTGAAGAAGGATGAAAATGTGAAAAATGCTTAATAGCAGCACTTAAGGAATGACGCAGTTAATGAAAATTATTTCCTATGAGAATATAAACTTCAAATAAGAGAGCAGCACGAAGGAAAAAGAAAATTTCTTGATTATTTTCATTTCTGAATCTCAAACATAAATTGTGAAACCAAATTACAGTCGTGAACATTTCGAGATGCGATTTAAGTACGTGCAATAAAAATAATTATTATCAATTAGTCAGCAGAACTGACTCGTTACACAAATCATATTTAAACTTTAGTCTACATGTTATCCAATTACAATATAACCCCACTCAATTAACAGCTTCACATAGTGTCAAAAATCATTATTTTCATCACGAAATCTCATCTCACACACATTCCATCCCCATCCACATATTTATCGTCAGATGTGTCATGTGTACATACAGTCACATCATTTAAGTTATAAAAAAAATTGGCACAACGGAACAATAAATTTCTGTATCGATATTCCTCAACTCTATTATAAAAATATTATTTGTTCAATTTCTCTTCAAAAAAGTCAGGGGTGCAGTCGAGGGGAAAACAACATGATGGAAAAATTTTTGAGTAGTAATTTTCTCACAGATTTCCAATAATAATGTCTTGTGGAGTCAGAAATTTTTTTAAGCAAAAAGGAAAGCTGGATCCTTAATAAACTCAATCAGATTGAAGAAATTTTATATCAAAATGTTAATCCCAAACTCCCATGCTACACCCCTGCGCTAATTCATTTATTTGTTGTTCCTGTCGAACGGCTGATCTAAACGGTGAGAAGAGCATGTCTGCAACATGTCGTGTGATATAACATATTTTTTATGCGATCATTAATGACTATTTTTAGCGCATTTTTGAAAACTTGTTTTCGAAAAGGGAGCTCAATAATACACTTTGTTCGTTCGTTCGTTCGTTCGTTCGTTCGGGCAAGCATAAAAACTTTGCAACCAGACATCGTAGAGAGCTCGGATTTGTTTTATTAGCTCCGTTACTATTGTTTATTGTCCGATCGAACAGTTAAAAGTCTTCAAGCAGTGTATTTATGCTATAATTAATGAGTTTTTGTTTTGTTCTCAGTGTAACCTGCTCAAATTTTGTTTTACCTCTATAAATTCAAATTTACCTCTATAATTTCAAATTTTTTCTAGCCGTTGTAAAATTTCAAATTTTAAAAAACCGTTAAATGATAAACTTTTTCTATATGGAAATTCATTGCAGCAAATTATTAATTATAATCAAATACTGATCGCTTCGTCAAAAATGCGCTGAAGTCCCTCGATCAATAACACGAGGACTTTTGTAATTTTTTCACTTGCGGACGAAAAAATCATCAATCAAATGAAATTTGTCAACGTCTGTAATTGGTGCATAGCCATGTTTTCGATAATTACTGTCTGAATGCTGTCCATTTCCCCCATCCCATCAATCTCTTCATGTTTGATGTATATATGAAGTCATAATAGTTAAGAAAAATAACGATTTTTTTGGCACATGTCTAGAGGTGCATTAGTCTGAAGAATTTACTGCTTACAAAATTAGAAAAAAATGTTCCGACGATGGATTGATGATATGTGAGAGCATTAGTGTAAATTGAGGTGGGAATTTGTAGAATGTTTTGGTTTTTACGGCAATGATGAATGCAAATAATGCGATTTGTGAATATTGAATGATTTATGTGCATGTTGCACAGCTTTGAGAGCAATTTTTCACAGATTTCACCAATTTTTTTGACTGGATCTTGATTTTCATTGACAAAACTTCTTTGATTAATGAATTGCCACATGAAATTCGTCGAGAATGTCAAGGAAAGTAAAATTTAGTGGGAATGTCAAGGAAAAGATTTAGATCCAAAAATATTTATAAACTCAAAATTCAAAATCATTCAAATACCCTAAAACTATGCCAACAATTCAGCATTAGCGTGAACACAATTATCAAAACATATTTCATGCCTTAAAATAAACAAGCTTCCTCCTCATGTCTCACACAAAGATTAAAAGACGATTGATTTTTCTTTTCTTTCTAATTTCTTCATCATCATCAGCATCCATATGACTGAGATATCTGTTCGAGAATGGAAAAAGAGTGATGGCATCAAACAAGCCAGAAAAGAAAAAAATTTACATTAAACATGTTTTCCATCCGCACAACACCCACGTTCGCGTCTTCTTCTTCTTCCTCTTTATAATATTTTTTGGCTACTTATTGACATTTTACGCGATATCGCTGTGTGAAAGATGAATCGTAGCTGAAAAAGTGTACATAATGTCATCAATGAAGAGAAAAAGAATAAGGCTTTAAGGCATGAGAGAATGTGTGACACAACCATCAATATTTGCGTTTGTGGAATTCAGTAAATCATGTAGGAAAATTGTTTGGCAATAAATTAGGGTTCTTTGAAACACAAAAGAAAATTGAAAATTGTTTCTGCTTTGGATGAGATAACTTTGACCTATGTGGGAGAAGAAGCAGTTGGATAAATATTATTCCTGATACAAAATTCAGTAGCCCAAAGAAATTGAAATTAATTTCTTGGTTTAAGATTTGGATATGTAAAATAAACATGAAATTAAAAGTTATAATGAATACAAAAATACCATCAAGTTTTATCGATTTTTAATAAAGTCTGAACATTCTGTAGAAGGGGATGTGGACATATGATGTCTATTAAACATCATGATAGGAGTTTTCAAGAAACAAATATTAACCAAGGGTCTGGAACTGAAGAATTACATTTTGATCATTTTTGTTCATTTCATCAGTACCACACCCTTGATATTAACCAGCCTTTTGAAACTTATACGAAATATAATTAAAAGCCATTTTTTTGGTTATTGCAATTTTATGTCTCCTTCGAAGTCCTCTTCTGGCTTCTCTCATTGTTAAACATCATTTTTGAACGTTCCTAAACGCCTTTTAAACTTCTCTCATTCTAAACTAGTTTTTAAGCCAATGAAAATTACAATTTTATGAGGTGAAAATGTGTTGAAAGATAGCAACTCATTATCTCGTCGTAAGCCACTTTAAATTACTGTCAAATGACTGAGGAGAGCTAGAAAAAGATCGAAAAAAATATACATAAACATATAATGATTGCCTGCATTCTCATGATTTCATCGAAAAGATAGACAGACGTTCATGCCATAAATAAGATTATCTCACATTTGTTTTCCTTTCTTTTCATTTTCACAAATGTGCTCGAGTGTTGAAAGAGCATCTAATTAATTAATGATTACAATTCTCATTTCAATTTAGAGATCTACAAATCTAAAGGCAAATGTGTTTGTTTACTTTCGTTTTTCATCCTCTTCTATTTTTGTGGTTTTGAATAATTCAGAATCAAAATCTATGTTTTGACATAATGTCCATTGTATGGTGTCATTCTCAAGGAATTCTGAGATATTTTGAAATATTTATGCTTTGTTTTTTTTTTTCGTAAATGAACCATTTAGCTTAGATTCTGTAGACTTATGCTGAAGATTGTCATATTTTACTATAATTTTAGAATTATTGAGGCTTAACCTAAAATATTTTCTTAATTTTTACGAGAAAATGTCATATAATGTTTACATGACCTTGGTCATAATTATAGTAAAATAACTATCGTCTCCTGCTGCTTATTTTATTCAAGTTGTTTTTGGCGAACTTCGGAGTAAGACTTCAGATACCCAATCCTTTAATGAACGACGTAATTGCGTTTTATTATTTCTTTTTTTGCAACAATCAGCAACAAAGTTTACAAATCTAATTAAAAAACTATTTCATCGTGTGCGCGCAAATAGAATCTTATTCATTTGCAATTATGTAGTTTTGTAATACTTATTGAGATCCAGGAGCTTAAAGATTGCTACAATGTTGTTAAGTAGGTCAAAGGGAAGTTTTTCCTTTATAAAATGACCTTGATTTAATGCATGTAGATCCTGGTCATTCAATAAGTAATTAATCATACTAGAGAAGAAGTGGATTAGCTGTATAAACCTAAACTAACCTTATACTAGGTTTTTAAGTCGATACCTTTTTTATTTTGTTGAATTTTTATGTGTATGTAAATCTAAGTTTTGGTTCATTTTTTGAATGTCAAATCATATGCCAGTAGTTCTATTTCTAGAGCCAAACAATAGTTGAATTCCAAATAAATAGTTGCTTATGAATCTATTCCAAAATCTACTTCATTAATTCAATTACAGTTTCTCGATTGCTGTCAATTCATTTGCATAAGCATTTTCCAATGAAAAACTAAAATTATATTCAAATTAATTCAGTTTCATAACCGTAGAAATTGATTAAAATACAAAATTGAATAAGCTACAGATTTCCATAGAAAATCCTTATACAGTGGAATTACTGTTAAATGAACTAACGTGCTTGAAATTGATGAAATTACTATTAATACAATTTCATTAAATTTATTAAGTATTAATTCCAGATATTAGTCTTATTAAAGCACTCGCCAAGTGTATTAGCTGCTCTTCTCATTAATTGAAATCGCACTAATCTTATTAAAGTCGAATTGGCTTTCCAACTTACTTCTTCTTTCTTTCCTCTCGTTTATTTCTGGGTCGTTTATAAATGATGTCAATTTTTTTGGCTTACGCTGTGTGACACTTCTTCGTATGAAAAGGGGACAGGGGAAAGTGATTTAAAAATTGTATTTTTTCATGGACATCATTTATAAACGACGCCTTAATGAAAGTGGGATTCTTTTGATTTTTTTTTTCATCTTTTTTTAATCAAGTTGAAAAGAGCGGCGAAAGAAAATGCTGTAAAAAGTAAACCACCTTCAAAGTCAAGTACTTATGATGTTCTTTTGCCTGCTTTTATTCGTGGGAAATTTATTGTTGAATGGCGAGTGTCATAAAGATAAAGTTATCCTCTCTCACTCTCTGATACTCAAACTTGTACATTATATCACTTAATTTCTTCTACTTCTTATTTATTTTATTATATACATTTTTTTCTGTACATCTGTTCGGGATGCTGCGAGAAAGTTTTTCTTTTGTATCTATTAGAAAAATAATTTTCTTCTTCTTGCTGCCTTTATGCATGAGCACATATCGGTTCTGAATGTTGAGCACACGATGGATGAGTAATAAAGGAAATTATACGTGTGGCAATAAATTGAATGATTACTGACACAAACATACATGTGCATACCTTTCATTCCTATTCGATTTTCTTTGGAACAGGAGTAAAATATTCTTTTTCTACCTTTTATTTATGCTTTTCTCATTCCGATCGAACGACCTCATAGTCTAATCAGGGGCGTAGCCAGGGAGGGGGGGGGGGCATAGGGGGCCCGGGCCCCCCTACAAAAAATCTGATAATTGTTTTATTAAGTGTTTATAGAGAAGAACCAGTTAATGTAGAGGAAGTGATGAAAGAAATGTCAAAATCAGCACGAAAAATTAAATCTAATGTATGAATAATGAATTAAATATTTAAACTTATGAAAAATGAATATAGATTTAAGGATACAAAATAACGGTTTTTCAATTTTCGAAAATGCCCCCCCCCCCCCCCCCCCTTAAAAATTTTCTGGCTACGCCCTTGAGTCTAATGATATCGACGTTGGTGGCATTGAAAGAAAAGAATGTCAAATGTTCATGATTAATACAACACCTGCTTATCACAATTATTTCTTTTCTTCAGAGTTGTTTACAGGTGGTTTTTGTGTAACTTAGTTATGTCTCCTAGAATCTATTGTATGATTGAGTATTATTAAGTCTGTAATATTATGAGTATTTGTCCATATGATAATAGACATTAGTCTCTTTTGGGGTATCGAACATCCATTCTTACAAAAGAAGGTAACTGTTATCCAGTCTGTTGATTAGCCACTCGTTAAGAAAGCCCTTTAATCTCCTACATATAGTTCGTTACTCGAGATCCTACTCTGATCCGACAATACAAATTCAGAAATATATATTATTATATTTCAGAAATTATGTGCCTTAATTCTTTCACTTTTGTCGTCTATTAGCATAAATGAAATAAAGGACGCCTTCACAACAACTATGTCCTTAACTAGCTTCCATATCTATCAATGGTTGTCTTTCAACGACTGTCAATTTCCATCAATTTTCCAAATAAATCTCGAAAAAATGATGTGTTGCCAAGCACTGCCCTATTTTTGCTAGATACCTAGACAACAGCTCTGATTTTGAGCGTCTTTAATAAATATTTTGGAATTTATATTTTATTTCTTCCATCATGCTACGCTTGAATGTGCGCATATACACACTTAGCAGACAATAAATAAATACATGAAAACTTTTTGTGTCATCTTTTTATTTATTTTTTTTAAAAAAAAAATTCAATTCACCTTAAAAAGTTTGAGTCGTACAAGAACATATGTACCTATTAATCGTAGCCGGATTGAATGGATATCTTATGTGAAAAGACGACAAACGTATTAGTTGTGTATGAAAAATTTCATGCAATCCATTTACATTTTCTGTATATGTGAAACCTAAAAGTTTGAAGCAACAAGTTTTGTGTAGGATGGCAGGAAACATGTTTGACGGATATAAATGTACTTAAGCTCAACTTGTTGTTTTATTTTCATGTAGCTAGCAGAAAATCTATTAATTTTCATTTTCAGCGCTGCCCATGCTTCATTATTTAAAACTGCGTTACATTGATGTGTATAAATTAGTGGAAATAAAGCTATGCCTCATTTTTAATGCATCATATGCAACAGGTTCTCAACAACATTATTCCATTCACTCAATATGCATGAGATCAATTAGCTTTACTTCCGTATATGAATAATATTGTTTCCATTCTCTTCACATTTCTATTCTTCTATAGCCAACATTGTTAATGCCTTTCCATTTTCTTCTATTTGAAAAGACTACAAATATGTTTGTGGGAGTCAGTGCTGAAAAACAATTGAAATTAAATCTGTTCAAAATTTCCTGTTTGGGGAATTGAAAGTTTGCTGCCTTGATATGTAATCAATAACATTCAAATGCCATGAGGATATTAAGCACGTCATATTCTGTGAAACAAATCTAATTAATTTTTTGACAACGTGATTTAATTTGTAAATGCTGTAATGAGTAAAATGGAATTTACTTAATGATGATGATGTTAGTCTTTTTATTTGGGTCCTGCAATGTCTTTCTCTTTTTCTATTTATCTGCTGCTGAAAAGTACCAAAAGGTGTTCAACTTTGCGATTCGTGACCTTTTTTGAGGACTGTCAATAAACTCACTCCGAATCAGCAAGTCTTCATGTCTTTTATTATTTTTGATGACAGTTGGAAATGTTCAGAGTCGAAAAACCGGTAGTAATTCCGCTAATTTTTAATCACTTACTGCAAAGTATCATCTTGTAAAAGAGGATCCTTAAATACAGGCAGAACACCCTGCTAAGATTTGCCAGTTTTGACTATCAAGTGACTTTACTCTTGCTCTTATTTGACCCAAATTAACATAAACAAAGGATAGACACTACAGTCGTTCTCAAGCTTTATGGACGCGACATACTAAATGGTTTGGGATTTCATAATTTAAGAAGGACTGCAATAGTATTGAAATCCCTACTGCCAGCTACTCGATAGTAGATAATTTTTAAAAACTGAATTTAATGACAAGGTAGACTCAAAAGTACTCTAACTTAAAATAGAAGTCTTAAAGAGGTCATCAAACCCTAATCTAGAATAGTCAAAAAAGATACAGTCTTCTGTCAAAAACTTTATATTTACATCCTTCTCCTAAAAATTATCATATCAATCGAGGCCCATTTTTCTACACAATAAAGCAATAAGAAAGGCTTTACATCTGCCCTTTTAAGCAGGCACTTTAACTCATCCATATCATTTGATTGAAATCATGAATATATAATCTGAAACATGATCCAATTTTTTACTACTCTGTTCTGAACGAACGTTGGAAATGAAAATAAAAACATATAAAGATACAAAGTGATACAAAGCAGCCAGTGAACGAGGAGGATGGATGAAGTTTCCTTTTGTGTTTTTGTTTCACATGCTCAATAAGTTTTAATGAAGCTTTCCGAATACCTTTAATAGTAACTTCCGATCAGCATACATTTAATTGTTGTCTTGAGGGCAGAACCATGTTGGTACTTGGTTTTCAATTCGAAAGCAATTTAAGTCTTGCATGTGAATACTAAGGCTGCCAACTAGACAGCATTTCAATGTGTGCTAATCGGGTTTCGTTCCATTGTTCTTTAATTTTAATTTCTCCTTTATATCTGCTTTTGTTCCATTCAATGTTAATCCATTGCACATAGAAGACTCTGGCGATGATGAGGAGGAGAATACTGAAGAAAGTAAGTTCAAATTATCCGCGTATACTGCTTATCATGGCGGAACAAGAATGTTTAACCACAGAGAAAAAACAATAAATTTCATTTAAAGAACAAAATATTCCATTCACATGCCTTTTTCTCATTTCTTCTTCCATTTCCTTTTTTTTGTGTATGTATAACGCATCTCTTTCTCATGGAACCAAATAAACCCACATATCTACAACAACAATTCCATAAAAAAACCCAAAAATAGAAGATGAACAGCAGCAACACAAGGAGAAGGAGAAAATCGATGAGGAGTTGCAGTTGTCGGAAGGAAGTTCTCCCGAGCCAAACAGTAATGAAGTTATGATTCCTATTCTAAAGAAAAATGGACCACTTTTACAGAGCCAGTAAGATTATTGCTTATGCTAGATTGATTTAATGATAAAAATGTTTTAATTCCTTCTCTGCCCTTTGTTCCTTTTTATTCCATGCTCTGCATAATCATCATTGTATTGGTGCAGAGAAATTTCCACTAGTCAGCAAAACTTTTTTAAAATGCTTGATCAGAAAATTGAACAAGGTCCGGATTATGATTCGAATAGTGAGACTGAAATAGCCCTTGAGGAAGCAAGACTTAATTCACTCGTCCAACACTGGGAGAGTGCGAGTCTTTCAGCGTCTATGTGTTCATCAACAAGTCGATCTCTTCAAAACACGCCAGTGCGAAGTGCACCATTAACGTAAGTATCTTAATAAACATGAAATAGTAATGTGGTCGAGGGGGGAAACAACTTGGTGGGAAAAATTATTTGATTGGAAACGCTCACCAAATTTTTAATTACAATGGAAAATTATTTTCTGGAAGATTATTCACCAAAATTTTTCCTCATAGTGTTGTTTCCCCCTTGATTAAATGTAGCAATTGAGTCACAAAAATCCAATCATCTATGGACCTCACTTGTAAATGACTCGACCACATAATAGATATTCGAAAATTACAAACAAGACAGTCGTCTTGTTTATACACAATCGTTTTGTGTCGTGTCAAGATTACTAATCTGATTTATTGTTATCATTACATTTTTATTGCCGTTTACGGACACGCAGTCGACAACAGTTAAGATCTCAATTCCAACAGCCACTTAGTGCTGAGCTATTAACGCAACAGCAAATGATTAAGCAGCTACAACAGCATCAAGCGAATCAGGCGGCTGCAGTTTCGGCTGGAAATCTATCGATCAATAGTCCAAAACGAATAGAATTAAATCCAAGTAATCGTCAGCAACTACTAACGCAAACAATCATTCATCAAACATATGGTGTTCAGCCTCAACAGACTCTGCAACAAGCACATGTACTTGCTCAATATCAACAACAGCAACAGCAAAATATACAACTAAGACAATTGTCTGCTTCATCTGTCATACCGTCATCCAATTACTCACCGCCAATTCCTGGTGCCACAAATATTCCACAGGCTACGGCTAATCGTAATATTGCGTGTCTTCAAATGTCATATTTTCCTACTCAGCCAAATGCGGTGCCACTTTACGGAGGAGAAGCTGTACATTCTCAAGTATTATCACAATAATAATTGGTTTAAATTGTTAACGTCCATCAATTTCATGATTGTGCTGCTTACGATATCCACAAAAAAACTTTTTCCACTATAATCTCATGAGTTCCCTTAGTTTCTTTCTTCAAAGATCCAAATCAACTTTTTTGTAAAGTTTTACACATGGCCCTTAGTTTAGGCATGGAATGCCTTGTTTGATATCCAGTTTGTCATTTGGTCTATTGAAGAATCTTGTCAATTGTGATTCGAATTCATTGATTAATATTCCAGACTCTACAACTTAGTTTACTTTAAAGTCTGTACATGACTGCTTTCAATCCATCTAAAGACACACAAGAGATCTCATTAGAAATTTCCAGACATGAAGTCGACAATCTCAAAGGCTACAGAATGAGATTGCATTACATCCAGTCATAAGTTTCTTTGATAATTTCTCATTATATCCGAATTAAAAATTCTTTAGAATGTTTACAGCAATGGAAAATGCGTCAAGTCATTTGGGTGTATATGAAGACTCTCCTAAATACCATATTTAATTTTCATGAGTTTTGGAAATGGTTCTTTTTGTGGGAATTAACCCTTAATGTAGAATCACATTTTTATGTTAATTAGTGTCATGAAAATAATTTATCATAATTCTCTCATTTAAATAACGATTTTTAAATTTTCTAGGTTCAACAACCTCAAGAACCGCGCTTTCCTCATGCAATATCGGTCAATCGCTTAGCACCACAGGTACATGACAACATCATTGTCTCCTCAATTAAATTAACATCAAATTGCTATTTTTAGGTGCAGCGTCAATTACGAGAGACTCAAGAGTTGATAAAAGCAGATTGCCCGCCAATGTATCAAGGTGCGTACCAAACAGCAGCAAATGCATCATTACGTTCCCAAACCCGAACCGGTCTTCGACGTCCAACGTTGGAAACGCAATATTCTGTTGGAAATTCAGAACTATCGTGATATTTAGAAAATTAATTAGGCAAAAATTATTATTATTATTTGTATACTTCATGCAATGTCTCTAATCCATTAATCATCCATCTATTTAATATTTATTACAATTCTATTACGCTTATCTTCATCATTTCAATGAGAGAAATGTCATTGCAATTACTTTGATATAAGTCATGCCATGAACAAGAAAAAAAAAGATAAATATATTAAATTACAAGTTTCTCTCTTGCATAATCTAATTAAGAAATTTTTTAATATGAAGGAACGATGAGGAATCAATGTTGAAAATAATATGAAAATTATTGAGATGATTATTATGAAATCTGGATTCTTCATTGCTATTTTTTTTTAAATTAGACCTTTGGAGTCGTTCACTTATGATATCAATCATGCAGACTCTGATGAGTGACGTTATAAGCGAATGATCCCTTCTCTCTTCTGCAACCGACCTTTAAAGCTGAAAAATTCTTGTACAGATGGAATATTTATTGAATATAATAATGTTATAAATGTCTATGAGAAGGAGAAGATTCTAAGGATTGATATCACGAAAGTGGCTGCTCTTCAAGAATTGAGGATTATTGACTAATAATCAATTGATATGTGTCAATGATAAGCATCTCAACCTTCATAAATTCTTTCTTGTTGCTCGACTTTTCGCTTGCTGTAAATTTGTATCAAAATACTGCAAAATACACGATTATTTCAAGATGAACAGGTTGAATTCCATAAGAGGCTTCTTGTTAATGCTCTTACCTTTAAAGCACTTTAAAGAAAAAAATCTCAAGAAAATTCCAAAAATCTTTCTGAGAAAAAGTTTTTATGGAGAATATTAATGTTATAATTTTGTTCCCGAGTGGCGCATGAGTTAAATGAAATTCTCCAGAATTAATACGTGGGTTCAGGCTCTTGAGGCAACAAGTAGACTTTTACGAGATTGAGTATTATTGACTTTAAGATTTGAGGATTAAAACTTAAGTTTGATTAACATTATTTTTAATCTTGTGGGAAATCTTGAATTTAAAAATTTATGGAATCCTTAACAAGCTTTTAACCAAACCTGACTTAAAATTGAATTAAGGATCTTTAAACTCCTTTATCCTTCGTCATACAACCTTATCATCTTCTTAAATCCTTTCACATAATTACTTTAAAACAGAAAATTAAAATCCAAATCCAACATACAGCATAAGATTTAATCCACTTTCGTGATATTAGCCTTAGAAGTTTCATTTGTCAGTGAGTGTGTATTGTGAAGAAAGCAACACTTAATTTGATTTTCACGAATTTAAAAATTCAATTTGTTATTCTTTTATGTTATGCCACTGAACTTCTGCTGTAGCTTTCCTTTAACAACAAAGTGAGACGTAATGACGATCATAACAATTACGGTTGAGTATCTTTTTAGTCATGAATGCAGAAAGAAGCATAAAATAAAATGAGAAAGAATTTTCTCAACAAAAGAAGAAAGAAAAGAAAAAAATAATAAAAATAAATAAAATAAGAGAAATGAGAAGGAACTTAGTATAACAATAGATTTAAGACAAAAATAAAAATGTGAAAAACAATTCCTAATTCATAAAACATTGAAGAATGATATCAAACAAAGTGGAACAGATTTTTTTTCTACTATTTCTCGTGAAAACCAAATTTACAAACCAAAAAAAATACATTTCAAGCTCCTCAGAATCTTTGCTCGTCTTGTTCCTTTTTCATGATTTTTTGATACTTTTTTAAAGCAATAATCCGTAAATACTGTTAACCCTTTTCTAGAAAGAGAATCAAATGAATAATCATGATAATAAAAATTGATAGATTCGAACGTAAAATACTCAACCTTAAACCTTTACATGCAGTTGAATGAGAAGTGGAAATTAAATTTTATATTCATCACAAGTGGGTTGCTTTTTGGGGTGATTTTGAGCCATAAATAGGTGTTGGATATGCTAATATTAAATTTTCACAATCAACATTGTTATTGAGTCCAACTTGAGTTCTATTTATGAAGTTATAATGCACTCTGGACGCTATTTATCAAATTATAAACGATTATTAAGGATATTTGTGGTAAAATGTAAGTTTTCACTTATGTGGTGATGTTTTCTATTTTTTAATGAGTCATTTGAAACCAAAGTAATGGAAAACTGATGATTATGAATTTCCAAAAGTCATTTTCAAGCTTTTAAAATTTTAATCCAAAAATATGAATGTTTGATCATTGTTGCGATACAGGTCGCCGGTCACAGGCACAGGTGACAGATCTGTTAAAGACATTGTCTGTTAACAGGTACTGCTCACAAATATAATATATTATAATATACAATAATATATTAAAACTCAATTCTGTAATATGAGTATTGAAGTAAATAAACCACTGATAATCAGGCATAGTTACTTGTAATAAGGCGGTGAAATGGCATCAGTGGCCTAAATGGTAGAGCATTGGCTTTCTGTGCCAAAGATACTGGGTTCAATCCCAGGCCATGTCTAATTTTCGAAGCTCTTTTTCCATTTCACCGTTCTAGTTACGAAGCTCGGTTCGTGTGTTGGGTGTAGTTTTGAGGTCTTTGGCACAGAATATGCCTCCTTTGCTAGGTATCAGGCTAGGTATACATCTTGCGCACACGAATTGTGACTAGGTACATTGCAGGGTACATCAGGTCTTATGACGTACTCGTGTCTTTGCAATGTGCAGAGCTTGCAAGTGGTTCGAATCCCACTATAAACTATAGGTCTAAAGGGTTTGGTACAATAGATTCTTTACAAATTGAATCGCAGTGCCTCCAGCTGAAAGGCTGGGCCCTTCACACATTATTATTATATACTTGTAATAAGCCTGATAGTGACTCAAACTCGCTCAATTCATCTTCAATTCTAATATCAGCTAATGTTAAATAATTTTAACTTCAAAAAGAGCTAAATCCTCATAAAACTCCTCCATACTTGAAGTAATAAGATTAACAAAAGCAACAGCAACTTCTGTTTAATAGAATTCCCTGAATTGCACCTACGTGACTCATAATTCTTCTCCCCTTCCCCCAATCCCACATGACGACCACAAATGCTTGTAATATTTTATTTCCACTTTACTCATCCGAATTAGAACCAAATGTTTACACACAAATAAAAACAACAGAACAGAACCACAATTAATTATAATATAAAAAGCATACATGTATGTATAATTTTCTTACCTCAACAATTAATAAAGAAATTAAGTTAAATGATGAAAAAGAATGAATTCCTGTTAGGTAATCAATACCATAAACAACTTTACAAAAACAATATTTCTTATTAATTAAATTTAAATTTAATGTATGATTAAAAAACATTCAGAATTTATTATATAATTCAAGTGAAATGAGTGGTTAAGAAAGATTAAAATAAATCTTTTAATAGACTGAAGATTATTAACTGAATTTGTACGTTTAGACTTTACTTTAGTGCTGAAGATAGAAACAAATGCATTAGTTGTTCCAATAATTTTAATTTCATCCTCACAATCACCTGTGCGATGCTTAGTAAATCAGCTTAAGCAAACAATAAAAGAGATATCGAATAGATTCTGAAGCTGGAAACTGCTGGAAACCAAGAATGTATTTTGAATCACTTGATTAATGAAAGTTTGTTTCAAAATCTCATTCTGTTGCTTTACTTAAAGATTTATATAATGAATAACTTAGAAATGAATCCTAGAAGTAGCTAGAAGACAGTTTCCAGTTTCCAGATATTATCTAGTCACTTTAAATCTCTTTTTGTGGCTGATTCATTAAGTGTCGCTTATGATCAACGTCACAGGACCCTTTTCAACCCAAATTTGTATTCGAAACAGAAACAAATTTAAGGATTGATATTTTTTAAATTTTAAGTCGTACACGAAACACAACAATGCATATACATATTATTACTGTAGATCATTCTTAGTTTATATGAATTTATATTATACGACAGATAATGTACAACAGTCATTGTAGTGAAAATGATGTAACATGAATCTCGTTTGTTACCTAACGGAAGCAAAAAAATAAAGTATTTCCTTATAAACAATTTTTTTTGATACGTAAAAAGTGAGAAATTTAAAAAATGTAATTTTTTTAATGAACTTCCTCTAAAAATGAAGCAATAGATACAAATGAGAAGAAAGGAAATTAAAATCCCTAAAGATTGAGAGGTTATGTTGATGGCAGGTGATTTTGTATATCTGAAAATGGATTCTGGAGTTTGAACTTGGTTAAATCATTGAATTATTAAAAGGTTTGATTAAAATTGAATATAAAATCTCAAAAATGATTCAAGACCAAGATTCGAGATATTATCAAACAAAATCGTGTGAAATGTCTAATTCTAAAATGTTCACGTTCTTTTCTTACGGAGATCCAAATATTGATGAATTTTCAAACAAAAGATGAGATCTCGTGGTAAGTTTGCAAAAACTCTTATTTGAGTAGGATATATTTTCAATTTAAGACTTTGATGGATTTTCCAACCATGAACCTGATCCAAACTTATAATTGATCTTCAAAAGTCTAAAGTTGAACAGATTCAGAACTATTGATTCAACAAAAAGAATTCCAGCAACACAAAATCACTTTTCATCAATAAAAAGCTTTCAATAAAGCACATCCTCTATCTTGCGACTAAAATTCTAAATTCTAAATCTAAAACTTTCTGCCATAAAGGAAAATTCCTAAACTTCTATTGAATGTCTAACTCCAACAAAAATAACTGAAACAGCAACAAAAAAAAATAAATTAAGAATTGATGAGAAAAACACAACAACTTAGTTAGATATGGATGTGCGATGAATAAAAAAATTATAAAAATTTAAGATAAAAGTTTAGAATAGATGATATTAGCATGTAAAGTAAACAAAAAAAAAATCTTTCAAATAACTCATCTAAAAATTTCTTTAAAATCATTCGCAAAGTAAATTTGTTTAAAAAGTTGAAAATTGTTTTCAAAGTCAGCCATAGCCAAATGGTGGAATGGGAAGAGAATATGAAGATGAATAAATGATGTTAATTTTAAGTTATAACCTTTTCCGTGAATGCCGTTCATGTGTTAATGAGGTCAGAAAAGTTTCTAGTCTATTTTATTTCACACCCAATATTCTTAAAGCTTTTCATTGAGGATATCAAGCAGTTTAAAAAAGGTCTGGGTAATAAAGATACATTTCAATCTTGTCACTGTATTTGTGAGAAATTAAAAACTTTTTATTATATTTATTTTCGTACATCCAACAAAAAAAGGATTGCTTATCTAGAGAATTTATTTCCTTTTCATCCTCTTCTTTTTGTTCGATTGAAAGATGAAAAATTATATAAATAATAAAAAAAAAATAATAAGAGAATAAAGGAAACCTTGTTGATGGAAAAGCATATAAAATTATAAGAAAAAAATTGATTTGTTCATGATTATGGAATGACAAAAATTTCCTTAAATAAATGAGAAAAATAATAATTATGAGAAAGAAATGGTTTTAAAGAAAAATTATGTGAAATAAAAAAATTAAATCTGATGAAAATTCTGAAAATGAACTTTTATTTTCGACTCAATTATAATTTTTCATTTCAGATGAATAAATAACAAAAATAATGAGTTTCAAAAATTAAACCTTTAACGGCAATCAAAGATCCATTTTTTATCGACTTTTAAAAATTCAAATGTTTCAGGGTTTTAACAATTCGAATTTTAACGGTGTTCAAATATTCAAAAACGCTTTAAAAACCCTTTCATTGTTTTCAAAAAATTAAACTGTAACGAATATCAAAGATTCAAATATTACCAGTTTTCAAAAAATCGAACCAAACCAGCATGATTCAAAAATTGATCTACTAAAATCAACTGTGGTTTGAAATTTAAATTTAAGTTCTACCAAAAATTATCGCCCCTTGTTATTGTAGATCTCGCTTCATTGCATTTTAATAACAAACAAATTCTTTAATTTACCAAAAATGAAGTTAATTACATACAATTTCCTCACATCAAAATGTATTAGAGGCGTAAAAGTAGGATATCCACTAAAATTGAATGTAAGTCAACAGATCAACCAGATAATTAAGAGAAAAAGTAATAAAACAAATTTTGTAGGTTGTTGAGAAGAAAGTTGAGCAACAAAATTTTAATCCAGAATTCGTCCAAAGGATGTTGCCGCGATTAGAATGGTCGGCAATTAAAAGTGCAGCTGATATTGTGGGATGTGCTGAAATACCAGAGAACATGAATGTTGAGACATCGCTACATGACACAGATTTCTTACAAAAGCTTCATCATTTACTGC
This sequence comes from Chironomus riparius, assembly GCA_917627325.4. NCBI lineage: Eukaryota > Metazoa > Arthropoda > Insecta > Diptera > Chironomidae > Chironomus > Chironomus riparius. Next base: position 46,981,120 of record OU895877.1, read on the forward strand.
TAGAAATTGAAATTGTCAATGGATCTTTAATATGTCCTGAAACTGGACGAGTATTTCCAATTACTAATGGAATTCCAAATATGCTGCTCAATGAGGATGAAGTTTAAGCTAATGTTTTCTTACTTTAAGTAATTTTTTGACAAATATTCAATTAAATAAAGTTAATTACTTTCTAATCATTAAAACATTAGTTTAATTAATTCTTCGAGAACCTTAACTACTTTTTGTTTATTTCATTCAACCAAATCAAAAGTAAAGGAGCATTAATTATTTCACTTAAAAATAATTTCGAATTTATCAGACTTTCATGAACTTAATTCTAATAGCTTCACTAAATTTTTAGAAGGTAAACATATCTACTGTGCTGCACATTTCTAGTCTTGCCGCAATATGATAAATCCATTGAATACTTCCAAATACTTTTTCTTCAAAACCTTTGATTTTAATATCAATTCGTATGCCATATTAATCTGTTCTGGCGTGTGATCAATTAACTTGTTAAGCACGAATTCGCGGCTTGGGAATGTATGATTAGATTCGCACAATGTATCATCACATTCGTTGTTGTTGACCAAATGAATGCATATATCATCAAATGAGAAAATTAACGTCATATCTACCTGTTCTGTTGGTTCAATTGGAATTAAAGGCTCTTCTGGTTCATCATCTTCGATAGCAATAATAGTATCATGTGAAGCATCAATCATTAATGAGTCACTCTCGTATCCAGACTCATTTTCTTCTAAATTTCGGACATTTACTTGATTTTCTTCTTCAAAGTCGTCAATACTATAAGACACTATAGTTAGAAATAATAATAATTAGATGAAAAAGCTCAAAAAGAACATCCAGTGGAACTTACTTCTATTGAGTCTGTAAAACTGATCAACAAGATCGATTATATATTGCTTATTCTCATTTTCGTCGCCTGTAAATCGTGGAATCTTGGGTAATGGGTCAAGAAGAAGGTTTGGAGATTTACGTAACAACTGCTTGTTTCGCTGTTCAATCTATAATCCAGGCAAATTAATTAAATTAAATTTATATGCATTTTAATTTAATTACCTCAAATTTCTTTTCAACATATTTGTAAGCTATGTCAAATTCACGGAATGTAATGATTCCTTTAGAAACAGGATGAGCCACAAAGAATCCAGGTGGTAAATAAAACATTGCTACTCTAAATTCAAGTAGATATGCAATAATTAATTATTAAGCTCAATTTTTCAGAGAAAAAACAATTGGCAAGAAAAACACCCAAATTAGTGAATATTATTTGAATTTTGAAGAACCGTTGCAGATTTGAATTCTAAAAATTCGTTATTTTGTAAAATGTTAAAAAAGCAATAGAAATATTAAAAAGTCAGGATGGAAAGGAAATCTATTAAAATAAATAAAACCTGCATTATTTTTGAATCATTAAAAAAACATTTATTTATCTCATCGAGCACAAAATTAATCAATTTATGGAACTTTTCACCAACAAAATGCTTTGTCATTTTAAATCATTATTTCTGAGTCTATAGTTCTGTTGATTTTCAAAAGATGTCGTTAATACATGGTTTGAAAATCAACAGACAACGGCAATCAATTTATTGCACGTGACAAATACTCAATCACACTTTAATAGAGAATTATTAAAAAGTAGGTATACTGATAGCTTTGGATGATAAATATGGCATTTTTAAGCAGTTAACTTCTTCTTTTCCTTCTTTCCAAAGTTCTCGCCATCCTCAATAGTCTCGGGAAGTGGGAATCCTCTGGTTTCTATAAAATTCAATTTATGCTGCATACATTTTAATAATTTAATGGAATTAAAGTAATTTACCTGGCAAAAAGAGAACTAAAACAGCTCCAATAATAGGAACAATTCCGAATATTAATGGAGGTAACCAATGTGCTGTTTTGCTTAAGCCACTAGCAATGAAAGGTGATATCATTGATCCAATTCGAGCAATCATACTAGCTGTTCCAATAGCAATATTTCTAATAACAGTTGGGAACAATTCACCACCATAAAGATAGACTGTTGGGAATGAGATGCACCTGAAAACATAATTGACCATTAACTTGAATTACGGGTTATAGACGGGATTAAAACCACATACATTCCAATGATTCCGATAGTTGCTAAAATCACAATAAGTTCATGCTCTCCTTCATCAACAAATGCAATTGCGAGTAAAGCAAAACCACTGATGCAATTTGACATGATTAAAGTCTTCTTACGTCCCCAATATTTCAGTAAAAGTATACAAACAAGTGTTCCTAATAAGATTCGTAATTTAATGCTATATTATTAATCAATCCAATCATCATTCATGTTACCTGGAATTTCTAAACTAGCGGAAATGGCAACATTTTTAAAGAGGTTACCGCCAGCCTCACCAACATATTGTGATACACCGAAGAAGCACATGCCGCAAACAAACCAATTGAAATTCATACAAATTGTCTTTACTCTCATGTTCTTCGTACGAATTAGATCAAAGATTGTTCCTTTTGCAACTTGTTCTGTCTTCATCTCTTGCACTGATTCTAAATCGGCCTTGATATGCTCAAATGGTAATCCATTCTTCTTTGCAGCCTTTACCAAAATCTTTGCAGATTCGTTGACCCGACCGACAGTAAACAGCCATCCTAAATATTAATTATCATTATTAATGGCACTTGATCATGATTCATTGATTATTATATTTTTTAAATGATATTTACTTGGAGATTCAGGTATGAGCCAGTAATATGAAAGTAGAATTATCGATGGAATTGATAGAGCAAACTGCAGCTTTTGCCAATCACGAATAAAGTATGCAAAAAGTGGGAGAGTCAAGTGACCCAAATTAAATGGAACTTGATAAAGGACAGAGAATAATTCTCTCCATTTGATGCCGATAATCTCCATGACAAGCACGAAGCTTGTTACCATTGTTCCACCTGTTGCGGCTGCTGTAATAAATCGGCATATGACAAATATCCAATAATTTGTAGCGAATGAAGCTAAAACACCGAAAATGAGCTGAACCGTTACAGCAATGACTAATGGAATTCTGTTAAATACATAAAAAAAAGTAAATAGTAATTGTAATGGAAAGTGAAATCATGTCACGTCTTACCTTCTTCCTAATTTATCGGCGAGACCTCCGAAAAACATGTTACCGACTAAAATACCCAGCATGAATATTGTCTGCGATAAGTTCGATAAATATTCTCTGTTGCACACCAAGTCCCATTGTTTTTGGATTGTATTGGTAAATATCTCAGTATTAAACACATGCTGTGGGCAGTCTGCATCACATTTGCTGAGAGTTTCATTCGAGCATGTGAAGTCGGGCTTTGGTGCCAGAAAAATGATTCCTAAATTGCAAACGGAAAGGGAAGAGATTACTTATGTGGGCTTTTGTATGAGAATTAAGTCGAATTTATTCAGCAGAAATGAATCAGGTCTAAGACTTATTTTGGATGTGAAGTCAGGCTGGTTGGAGAAAAGATTCAATTGAGTCGTGGAATTTACACAAATTGATTCAGCAGAAATGTATCAGGTGCTTGGTATAGACTGTTCAGCCTTCATATTCATTCAAACTCAATTGAGAATTGAGCCTGAACAATAGCTTGAAACTCAGAATTTTGTTCAGCAGAAATGAATCAGGTGTCGTTTTGGAAGAGAATTAATGTTTGCTGACGAAAGCATTCAATTGACATTCATGTGTGTAATAAGTTTGGCTTTAAATTGATTCAGCAATAATGGATCAGATGTGATGATTGTCAGCTTGATTGATTCTTATTCAAAGGTACGAAACTGAAATTCACTGAAATTCATATCACAATAACAGCCATGACTTCAATTAGAATCGAAGAAACTTGTTGACATTCTCAACTTACCCATTTGATGCCATGCTACGGGAAACTTGAGGAGGAAAATAATGAGACAAATGAAGATTTGCCAAAAGCCAATATCACCAATTGCACTTTGTACTGGATCTTTCTTTAATTTCGAGTCATCCATTTCTAAAAGAAATTGTCAAAAAAAATAAGGCATAGAAGTGAGTCATGTCAATAGTAAAAGTATGAAATAAAAATTTTTGTGAATAGAAATTAACAGGTTGACTTAAATATTTGCGTCTTGCTGTGCGGCTCGATAATTTCCATTCATTATATATTCTATCAATTATCACGTGATTGACATATTCTTTGGGAAATTAAAGAGCTGGTAAAAATAGCTTATCAAATAGAAATGCAAGGTAGAAAGATGATTAACAGTATTTATGTTGACCTCAAAATTAGATATGAAGAAGTAATTACATTAACACATTTATGCGTGCTTACTATCAATTTAAAGCTAGTTGAGCACCAGATAGCTCATAATGTGAGAAATTCAACCAGATATATTCATTCTTAAATCTCTTCAATAGCATTAAATTGACAAAGATTGGCAATGACAATGAACATAAAAATTATTTAATAAAAAAAAAAAACTTTCAAAGATTCTCGGTGTCTTATTAAGATTGGTGGCTTATAAATTGAGAAATTGTACACTTTTTGACCATCACACATTATTAAGCTAGGCGGTATTTGCTAATTTGTTTGAAATAAAGCCGATACCGTCTAGTTTCTATGCCAAGTTACTAAGCAGAGATGAATCTTTCGGATTGAATGCTTTGTGAAGTAACAATTGAATTTTAACGATTTTTTAAGATTTAAACTAGATTGAGCAATTTTATTTTAAATTCTAAATAGCTGATGTTCCCTTTTGACCACCGAATAATAAGAAGTCGTTTCGTTCACAAAAGACTGCAGTTCTCAATAACATCCTGACAAAATAAGTTAAAAATGCGTTTCTTCACGTGCTTTTGCATGCATAGAAGCTTCCAATGAATAAGAACTTTAGAAGCATTCTTCCAAACTTCTCTCTTGACTGCACGATTGGATCATTACGGCTGTAATTTGCTAACAAGCAGTGAAATTATCTTTACTCATCAATGATCATTACGGTTTACCTTCCAAGTAAGCTCTCGGTTATCATTTTGTGCATAAATCACTTACTGAATACTTTTTCGCACATATTCAATTCAATCAAGTCTTATTATATATTTTAAGATATGCTGCTATGAGCGAGGTCAAATAATTTTTGAAAATGATCTCAATTTTCACTTCCTAAACGATTCAAATTTGAAAGTTTTCTTTTTTGTTCAAATTGCCAATTGCTTGTACATGTATGGGAACTTAATGCTTTCATTTGTATTACGATTGATTTTTTTTAACACTGAATAATTTATGTTGGAATTGCTAAATAGACATCGTTAAAATTTTTAACCAGCTAATGAGTTTAATTTGTTTGAATATCGGAACTAGTTTAACTAGCACAATTAACACTTGTTTTTTGCTGAATTTCTTCATTACCAAGGTTTTCTCGACTTGGATCTTTCGCTGTCATTTCTCCTTGGTCACTTTTTGTTTGTTTCTTAAATTTTATCAAACTTGATCAGAATTAATAAGATATGATTTTTTCTTTGATTCCTTAATACTCAAGCTATTATAGCTTATTATTCACTTTTCCTTATTTTAAGACACAACCAAACGAATCGCGAGCTGTTTCGCAACTGAAATCTTTTTCATTTATTTTCATAAAGCATGTAAAGCTTTATCCCAGATGAATTTTGAGATCACTCTCTCTCTCACGTATGTACGAAAACTAACTTAACTTGACCATACACACACATGAAATAAAATTCCTACTTTAGTTTTTTTTATATTTGATTATTTTTTTTATTCATGTTTTGATTTGAATTGTTATCACTCGAACAATTGACATAATAATAGGTGAATGCAACCTTATAACTAGTTTAATAATACTTGAGCTTTTTTTATGACTGTTCGTGACTGATCCTCTTCCTCATGTTGCGCCAATTCCAGAAACATGCTGGATCGTCTCTATTCTCCATATATCTATGAAATAATTTATGACATGATTAATTTAAATTGATGTAACTTATTTAGCACGAAAAGCAATCAGTATGTAAACAAAAGCCGGTAGTGCGTGTTGAGATGCTTTATAAGGTTATCAAAAATTCTTTATTTTCGTCATATTTTTTGAAATTTCTATTTTAAAGAAAAACAAAGCATTTAATTGATATTGACCTTTGGATGAATTTAAAAGTTCACAGTCAACAAAATTGTTTTTAAATGCTTCTTTACTGGATTAGGCAAGGTTCTGACTGCGATAACTTTAATTTGACGAATCAATAGTTTTATTGCATCAGTAAAGGGGTCCTTCACTTATGACGTCCGAAATTACCGGTCAATTTTCAAAAGAGAACAATGGATTTCCAGGAATTTCTATTGATTTTCTTCCAACTTCCCCCCCCCCCCCCCCCCCCTCCTGTTCGTCATATGTGAACGGCCCTAAGTGATTAGAGAAAATATTCATTAGTTCCAGAATATTATTGCTAGATCTTCAAATGTAATTAATTACAATTCAGCTATTGATTTATGACTAGAGGTTGGACAGATTATGTCTGAACAAGACAACATTGCCAATAATATTCATAGTATATATAAATAAGCACAGTTGAAAAGACCTGGAAAATTCATAGTTTAAGTAATTTCTTAGTTTAAGACTGAAATTGGTTTTTCCAAAGAACCGCTTCGATTATTTTCTTATTAATTGCAACTTATTTCTTATGCAATAGTTGCAGGTCACATGCAGCATCTAAATTTTATGAAAGCTGTCCTCTAATGATTCAAGCTTAAATGGAAAATCTCAATACAAAACCATGACATGGAAAGAAGTTAAGAGTAAATCACAGACTCAAAACTTTCAGATTTTGCAATTTCCCAGAAATTACTATTATCACATGATGATGAATTCCATTTGGTTCCATTTTGGAAACTTCAAAAATGAATATTGTCTTAGTCATAAATTGTTTATATTAAAAATGATGAAATTATTTGTGTACGTTTTTCTCAGTGAGGTAAAGCTTACAACGACAAAAAGTAAACACGAGACTTTTGTTATTGAAACAAATAAATGTAAACATCCTATCGGTTCCATCTGATTGTGGAATTCTCATACTTACTCGGAAATTCTTTTGAGGCAAGAATTCTGTAAAGAATAAACATCAAATTTAAGGATCAACTTCACTCAATGACTAAATAAAATTCCTACAAACCTGCGTGTCATGGTGCCAATGAATCTGATTAAATTCCTTAATCTGCTTGATATTATCCGGAAGATTATTATCATCAAATGCACTATTATCAAAATCTCTTGTGATAGGAATTATGTTACAATTCGACTTCAATGCCATTTCAATCTCAATTGCTATCCAATCTCCCTCATCTTTACATCTATTCAACGCATCATTCGTGAGAAGAAGAATGAAATTTTTTGATTGTTGAATTGAGTTCTTTAATTTATCAGCAAACTTTCCAGCTCTTAATGTTTGTACATCAAAAAAGACACGATGCTTCTTGCCTTTTAGATAAATAAAGATCAAACTAGCGAGATCGGAACCGCCTTGTCGACGATAACTGATAAAAACATCATATTTCTTCTTTACAACCCTAAATGGTGAGTCAATCACGAAAGATCTTTGATCGAATGTTATGGAAAGGCCGTTGCTTATTAACTGCTCACTTTGGTATAATGTCGATTCCTCTTGCAAACTTTTGATCATTTTCAGGCTTGATTCGCCTCCTAAAATTGATCTTTCTTCGAGAAACATTTTCCTTTTGCAGGAATCAACCATAAAGTAATGATTCTTAAGATCATTTTCACTAAGCCTCATCAAAGCTTCTCCATCGATTCCAAGAAAGAAAAGACAATAATCTTGGAATCCAAAAATCTTCAGCCACTTTTGGACATCTTCTTGATTCCATTCGGAAATACTTTTTGGAGGAAATCTTTGGACTCGATTATCTGACATGTTTGTCAAAATTATCAATGCATTAATTGCGAACCTGGAAGTAATAATATTTGAGTAGACAGCAATTCGTCGAAGTGCTCGAACTGCACTTGTGTCATGATAAACTGAGAATGCATCAAAATTGGATGAAAGTTCGCAGCAGATCTGAAAAGTTCCAAAAGTCTGTGCCATTCTGTTTTTACTTGTCAGCATAGATAAAAGTTTGTGATATAAATTAGCAGTGTCTTTACATTCGAATGATGCAGAACTGCGAAGATGAATTTCATTTTCAGACAGCCAATGAACATTGTTGTCCATTAATCCATACTCGAAGAAATCATGATGAATTTTATGGATGCTTCTGATGTAGACAAGACTGAAGAATGCAAAGTATCGGATTCGATTGTCTTCATAGATGTGGACTAATGGAAGTATCCAAGCATTCAAGTTACTTTTCATTAACATTTGAACTGAGCTCTTTCCACCAAATAAAACAATGTAAAGGATCATTTTTGAGCATAGATAGAGGATGTCTGAATTTATTGAACTGCATGCTTCAAGGATTATTTCTAATCCACCAAGTTTGAGAATCTTTTCAGTTATAGCTTCATCAAGTTCTAAATATTCTTTGATTGTGTCCAAAACCTTCTTCATTGTTGACTCATTGTAGGCAAGCTTTAAAATCCTCATTAGATCTTCCAAACTTTTTGACACAATCACATTCTTGTAAGCTGTTGAGGATATTGTTGATATTATTGGCAAAATCCTGCTCTTTTGCTGATCCGTAAATGAATCATAACAATCAAAAATCGCCCCAACTATTCCACTGTCAATTAATGGCTGAATCGTATCCAATGCATTTAATTCAAATGTACAATTTAGTAAAGAAATATCGAAATTACTTCCAGATCTGATCTTTGTTACATAACTGACAAGTTTTGTTCTCATCAAATCATCTGGAATTACAGTTCGATGTATTATGTTTAGAGATTTTTTGACAGCATGAAAGCTTGTTTGCGATAATGATGAGGATGAGTGTTGCTAAAATGATAAAGAAAAGATGAGAATTTGATTGAAAAGGTCTGTTGACAGGACGTGAAACAAATTATACACAACATTATTTAATTCTGGTTGAAATAGACATTTCGGTGGAAAATTTTTTATAAGGCTGAAGATCTGAAACTTTAAATATTTTCTATTCTAAATTAATTTTAAAAACTTTTTGAACTTTGTTAAAGATTTAAAATAAAACTTCCTGAAAAATTTATAAAGAATATTATTTTTATAAAAAAACTGATCTTTTCAGCAAGTAAGAATTTCTTATTCCAAATAATTTATTGTAGGTGTATCAATTAAATGATTCAATCAATTTCCAAAGTCATAACCAACAAATTCCAATTTTTTATTGGACATAAATATGATTTATTATTTCCAAAATATTCTTAATTGACTCTTCCTAACACATGGACGAAGTCAGGGGTTTTGTGGGTCCGAATCTCCAAGCGAAATTCAAATTTGTGGGAATAAAGGAACAAATCTATTAAAATTTATGACTTCAACCCTGAACTTCCACCTACTGTCCGAAACATTCAAATAGATACAAAATTTTCTGCATAATCATCAATTAACCCTAGTTAATTTAATAGATGTTATTTAATAATTTACAGCTTTATGCTGACATCGTGAAATTGAAAAGATTTTTTTTTCATCACACTCGTGCTAGTAAATTTCTTTATAACGGGAAGTCCATTGACATTTTTGCTAACGTTTTATCAATTTGACAATAGTGATAATTAAACAAGAAGAAGTCAAACAACAAAATAGCAGCTTGAGCTTGAGAATAAACTAATAATGTTTCAATTTAAACTGAGATCTTCAAGATTTATTGAATGTGTGTGTGTTGAGCTGTTCTCAATCAAATTGAGTGATAAAAATGTTCTTAGAAAGTTTTCAAATTTAAGTTGTCAACAAATCAGTCACAAAAATTTTTAAGTAGCTGTTAAAAGCTTCTACAAAAAGCATGCCAATAAGACATCAATAAAGAGATACATAAGAGGAAGTACGGCTGGATTGGACATAAACTTCGTAAGAAAAACGCTAGAGAGGATGTCATTGCTGGGGCAGAAACACAAGTTTGTTACACCACTCTTGAATGGAATCCGCAAGTGAAGAGACGCCCAGGAGCTCCAAAAGCTAATGTGCGGACAGAGAATTTGTACAAACTAGGTGAATAGGCCAGCAACAGAGTCAGATTGAGTTTGTTGTAATCTAAGCTCCACATAGGGATATGGTTACAGTAAGTAAGTAAGTTAAAAGCTTGAAGCTGCTCAACAAGTAATAAAAGGGTTCAAGCGATGCGAATTGTAAGCACTATGGGTCTTGTGTTACTGTATCACAGGGACTTTATATGATTCACTTTTAAGCATAGATTTTTGGTTAATGCTGCTTTTGAGCTTAGATTTGGTAAGAGTTATCATTAGGGTGACCATCTGCGTAGTTTTACAACGGACAGTCCTGTATTTCAAAACTTGTCCTGTATAAATTTGTAAATTTTGTTCCAGGTCCTTTATTTTTTTCACGAAAATTTCCGTTAATTTTCAAATTTTCCTTTGTGTTTTGTATTTTTTAGGAAATTTATCAAATGTCCTGTATTTTCATAAAAATTAGATGGTCACCCTAGTTATCATAGATCTGAATTAGGTACTTAGCAATTCTTTAAAGGTTCCAGATTTCTTTTTAAAGGGTTCGACACTGGGCCACAAAAATCACTGCTACAACCTTAGATATATTTTTTGCATCTAGCTTTACAGATCGTTCACTTAAAAGACCAATCAGGTATCTTATCATAAGCTATTGTTTAAAGCCATATACACAATAAGCACCCTAATTTGTTTGTTTATTAAATATTAAAAACCATAAAAATATTTTATCTTTTTTGAAACCAGCCGGTACAAAAAAGCTTGAGTTATGCAACGATTTAGGAAAACAAATCCAAATTATTCGACTCAATTATTCAATTTATGCTAATACATTTTATTAAATTTTTTATCGGCTCTATAGTATTATTCAGGTACTGTATTGCAAGCCTCGACTATGCTAAAACTTAATACTTGTCAATTCTCGTGTCAATAGTGCAGGCATTTCCCAATTAAATCTGAGAATTTAACATAAATGCCAATCATTTTTTTATTACTTGATAATTCTTGCGGATGGATGGAAAAACCAAAGACAACATGTTCACACTTAAAAGTCACACGAGATACACGTTTGGAAATCAAGTAGCATTTCAAAAAATTCACTTTTATTTATTTGAAAACTCGTGTGGTTTTTACAAAGTTGAGTCATCCAAGTATAGCTTAATAAATTGACTTAGTTGTCTTTATTAATTAAAAATCAGATTTCTCTGCATTTAAAAAGACTTGAAGTCATGGACTGGTGACAATTTCATCATGTCTCTAATAAATTCTTTACATGTGACTCAGCCGGAGACTTCACACAAATAACAAGTTAAAGTCACGTTTTTGAAAATTTTCACACACAGAAAATCATGTATTTTTTTTATCAACATAACAAACCTGCATTCTCTGTTTATTACTGTCAAGTCTCAAAATTTTATTTCTCACAAAAGCACTTCTATTTGATCTGATCTTTATTCTTCAAATGCTTGATAACGACTGACAAGTGTGAGCAAAAAAATTTAATAATGTTTATTTAAATGGAAATGTAATAAAAGCATACTTTAGTTCCAGTTATGATTCATTGAATTAACTTTTGACTTTTCTTGATTATATCAATCATGTCGTCAGAGCAGCGTACTTAAATATTTTCTTTTGATGCCAAATTATGTCCGTGAAAATCGTATTTTATTGATAATTCATGAATCATCTGCTGGTGAGGATTATTATGACGTGATTGATGCGTCCAGAAGTCTAAACATCTTGATGATAAGAAACTGTAAAGTTGATTTCCCGCTGCATTGGAAATAAACAACTTTTATTGCCGGGGAAATGTAAACAGATACTTTAAATTAGTCATAGGCAGTCAACTTATTAGCTTGACAAACTTTGGAATTAAAATTTAAGTTTTCAATAAATGGTAAGCAATTAGGAAACTAGGATCTTATCTTCATATTTCACCAACGAAAGGAAAATATAAGTTTAAATAAATCTTCATGCTTACACAAAACTGTAGGTTTTTTACACTGTTAAAAATTTGTGATAGCAATAGTTCAAATTTAGCTTTTTTACGTTGGATGAAAGCTTTATTATTTTTAAATGAGCTTTTATTGTTCAAATTTATTTTATTATTTTTCAACGGTTTTTAAACTAAGCTATTTGTTTGATAAAGTGAGATTTAGTAGCTCGAAAGTGAGCTGTAATGATATGGTTATTTCACACGACGCTGGCTCCACGAATCATTTTTTGACCATCAACATTTGCCATTGGGGTTGTATTCAAGGAGAGTAAGTGAAGGACCAACTAAGCCAAGTCTCAGAAAATCCACTGAAAATACAAAATTCTTATAATTGTCTGATCTTAATAACAATAATAATGTGTGAAGGGCCCAGCCTTTCAGCTAGAGGCACTGCGATTCAAATTAGAACAGAATCTTTTGTGCCACACCCTTTTTAGACCTACAGTCTATAGTGGGATCCGAACCACTTGCAAGCTCTGCACATTGCAAAGACACAAGTACGTCATAAGACCTGATGTACACTGCAATGTACCTAGTCACAATTCGTGTGCGCAAGATGCCGTTAGGAAGTCATCCAGATGCTAGTATATCCTTGTAAACCTAGCAAAAGGGGCACATTCTATGCCAAAGACTTCAATACTACACCCAACATACGAACCGAGCTTCATAACTAGAACGGTGAAATGGAAAAAGAGCTTCGAAAATTAGACATGGCCTGGGACATGTCTGATCTTAAAACTGGGGGTCCTCTATTGAAATAATTTATCTTCACCAAAACACCTATTCAGATCAAAGTTCCCAGTAACAGATTTTCAGGCAGATCCAAATTCCATTATAAACTGTAGCTCTAGGTTTGAGCGGAAGGTCTGAATTAAAAAGTTTCGATCTCCACATACTTAAACACTTCCCTTATGACACTCTTGGGAATAAAAAAATCAAGAGAGTGAGTAGCAAGCTTACAACATTGTAAAAGAGAAATGTCTGCATTTTAAGGCAGAAAGTTGAGAGATCGCACAACGAAAAAGATCGCAATGGAGAGGAAGAAGAGAAGATGAAAAGAAAAGAAATTGAATGAAAATCCGCATAAATGCACTCGACTTTACCGTTTCTTCCAACTTCATTCATCAGAAAATTTTTACATACTTAAGTCGTCGTCGCTTACTGATAGTAAGTAACGTAAAGTAAAGAGAAAGAGCAGCAATTCCAAATGTATTTCTGGAAAGGAAAGATCTTACTCTTCTTTTTCCGCATATAAAATAACCACAACGCATATCGAAACGATTCACAATTCACCTTGATCTTGAACGCTCAACACCTTCAACTTGACTTGAATAAAGAGTTTTAATCTGTGCTGCATTTTGTGCAATGAAAATATAGGAAAAAATTAATTAATAGGAATTGTTGAATTTTTTTGTGTGGTTAAAAAGTGAAATTTACTTTAATTATTTTATAATCAATTTGCTGCATTGTTAAGTGAAAATAATGTGGAAGTTCCTTGCGGTTTTAATAGTTACAACACTATGTGTGCATGCTGAAGAAGAGCAACCGAAAAATGGTAAGATATGAACGCAAAAACTGCAGACATGGAAAATTAAATGTTTCTTTGATAATTTTATGCAATCTTATGTTCCACTTTTTGTAATGAATATGCTTCATATTTGTGGATTTGAGTCACAAGTGAAAATTATTATAAACTATATGGAAGTGACATTAAAAGCTTTACGAGAGATGAGTTGAAGCAGGGGTGTTGCTAGAAAATAAGATTAATAATGATGTGGTCGAAAACTTTAATTCTGTGCCTTCATAAAATGTTCAATTGTTGGAAATTCTGGTCCATTAGCTGGTTTCTGTAAGCAACGAACGACACTTAGTCTCACACTTTGGAATATAAACCAAAATTTGATTTTGATTCAAGAAAAGTATCTAGAAAGTAATCTTTAAATACATCCATGATGTGACTATTGTGGCCTGTCCAGCAACTAATGACCATCCCGCTGGAGTTTATCATTTGCCATTCGAACCCTTTTGAACTCTCCTGACTATGCATGTACATCTCTGACTCAAGTACAATCGAAAGTATTGCTTCCTCTTCATCCTACATCTTCTCTCTTTTACTTCTGATTTCGTTTTCGTGATTTAAGAATTGGCAAAATTCAACAAAATTACATCGCATGTTCATGAAAATAACAACAGCAGTTACTTATATGTGATGATTTTATCACAACAATATAATTGGAACTATTCACGTTTTTCACATTTTCAAATGAGTTTCTACTTTTGTGTCTCGAAGTAGACAATAAGATGAGGCTGTTGACTATACTTTAATTACTTATTTAACTTTCAATTTTGCATGAAATTGCATCTGTAAATGACTTATGATTCATCAGCGAAAGTAATATGTCGTCATTCAAGTGCTCCACGTTTGGTAACTGACCTAATTTGGGACAGTAACAATTTTGAGTAAATAAATGTTTTGAAATTGAAGAGGATTATTGAATTTTTGAATAAGCATGACATGACAGCATAAGGCGTGTGGAAATTGAGACATTTTCGACAGAATTTCTCATCAATAGCCTTTGGCATTCAGGTGGAATTTTTAACAAGCTGTTTTGTAAATTTTTTAACTGCTCGTGAATTTTGTTTTCACTCTTCAGAATCTTGTTTCCAATAAACAATAATTTGTAGATGTAAAATGGCAATTCATTGTTATGACAAGACAACAGTTGAGTTACTTGCCAAAATAAATATCGGAAAGTTCAAAGTTAACATCTTCATGCGGAGATTGTTACCATAAATGAGAATTTTAAATCTATGATTTTTGTGCCTTGTTGTAATGTTCATCTGCTGAAATTCTCATGAAGCTTCTCCTGTGGATGTTTTTGCAAAGATTTTTCATTTTAAAACAACATTTCTTTATTTTTCCAAGATAAATCTTAGCTTAATGCCTTCAAGATATGTGAATGAGACTTAGTGACTGCGAGGTTTTAAAGATTAATTTCTTAGTCTTTAAAATTTGGTTTCTTAAGTTCCAACTTGCAATTTTTAAGTATATTGATTGATGTTGTTAACATGTTAAATGATTGTGTTGTAAATGAGCCTGACGCAATCAGCAAAAGCATTATGTCATGCCTGTGTATCATGAAGCTAAGCTTAAGAACTTTATGATGTAGAATAATAATTAATTGCAGGTTGTAAACTTTTAAAAACTACTTTCAATTCAAAACACGAAACGTGCGAACCGAGTTCCAAATATAAGATTGTTAAGCTATAGTTATAGTCAACAGATACCAAACATTGAATTTAATAAGTTACAAAGCTTTAAAATTTCAAGAAAGAGATCATGTGATTGGTCATACAGCAAAATATAAAAACATTTCAAATTTCATTTCAAATCATCCGCAAATAATATTCGAATGCTAAACTTTATGACCCATATCTTGACATTAAAAATATTTTACTATCCATTAAACGATAAGTATCACAAGACACTAGAAAATGAAACTTTTAAATCGCCTGTCGATTGCTATTTACCTACAATTCAGAATTATACGCAAAACCTGAAAGTAAAATAAATTAAAAATTCCAATCGCAAAAGTTTACAATTTTGTGGTCAATAAGCTTCGTCTTTAAATAATCATTGTGCGTATTACAATCAAAAATTATAAATTCAAGTGTGGCTCATAGTCATCAATTGTTGCCCTCAGAGAAATTGACATAAAAATTCTTTGATTCAATTACTATTTATGTACGATTGATTTCACATGCACAGCATATCACACAGCTATAGCTATTAATGAAATAAATTGTTAGGTGAGAAGAAGTAAAGCGTCATAAAGTGATACGGGACGGGATACCAATCATTCAATCGCTTTTGGCTATTCATCAAAAAATAATAAACTTAATAAAGTTTTCAAAATCTATTGGGGCAAGATCAGAAAAAAAGGGAATAAATATTCAAATTCAGATTTCTCTGCTTTTAATAACTTAATTAATATGATTCCTTCACTACATGATAGCTAATAATAGTAAGTTTCTTTTAACATTCATTTTTAAAATGGCGACTTATTAAGTAAGTTTAATTAACAAATTAATATTTGAAATCGATTTTTCTTTGAAAAGAAAGCAAGATAAATGTTTGGAAGCTTGACAAAAGTTGTAGAGCTTGCTTTTTTCTATCATATGATCAAAATAGATTTTATTAAAAATGAGTTATTTTAGTTAAATTAACTGAAAACCAAATTGAATGTAAAATGTATTTTTAAAACAAAACTATTAACCTTAATCGGTCAAGAACAATTACTTGATATCTAAAGAGTCTTTTACTATTTAATTAACATTCGAAAAAGGCTTTAAAGTAAGTTAAATTAACTATAAAAACAATGAAATTTAAGTTGAGCAACAAATTTTGCTCTTATTTGCTCACAAATTTATAATTTTAAAAACCGTTACAAAATTGTTGGTCAAATTTTTTACTATAATTTAATTTTCTCTGCTTGTTTTGAACAAAAAGTAATATTTCTTTTGCAATATGATAAACATTGTTGAATTCTATAGTTTGAAATGAAAAAATCAGTAGACGAATAACACAGCAATGACTTATGACTAGTTTTGTAAAACTCATCATAACTTGGTTAATTATTGTAGAATTGAAAATTTTCTCTCACAGACTTAAAGAAAATTACATATGTAACCTTTTTTGTAAAGAAAGATAGTTCCTAAACTATTTCCTTCATATCAAAATTTCAGCTTCAACATTTTAAAGCTGAATTAAGCTAACTTACAAATCCGCCATTTTGTATATTTTAGACAAAACTTTTAATGATCTGATTACTTAATTATCTGGTGAAAAAATCGTTATGTTTAATGAAGTATTCGCAGAGATATTACATTTGCAACATGGTGTAAAATCGAATTTCCTCAAAATTGTTCGTGACGCTTAGCACTTTAAATTAATTTTTAATTATAATACAATGTCTAAGAGATGCTTGTTATACACCAAAATATAGGTCTTGGCAAGGACTTTAAGAAAAACACAAGTCTTAAATACATATTTCGCATTATGGATTCAAAAATTGTAAATTATTGTTAAGCGTCACGAACAATTCATTTTTGATCTTGCCCATTGATTTTTCTCAATTTCCATGGAACTCTAAATATCAATTAATCCTTCAGGCATGAAACCAATAATAATCTTAAATTTTCATCTTACAGGCCAACAATCATCATCACTCGTTGAGGTGGCGTTATGCTACGTCACACCAAAGCCATTAAATTGCCTTAAAGAACAAACAGGACGCATGTTGGACTTTTGGGAAGCTAAAGTTGAAGAGAAGCGACAGCAGTTGATGGGTGAGTAATTATCTCGGAAAGTTTATGTGGCTGCAAACCGCAAGCTGACTTTTTTGACATTTTGATGAGGTTTTATATGCGCAAAAAATAAAAGAATAGATAAAAAGCTGCCAGAGATGCTAAAAATGTCTCACAGTTAATCATGACTGCATTTAAAAATAGATAAATAATACTTGGGGATGTACGGTTATGATGTATTTGGTAGCATCGGTTTTAAGTAGATTTACATTATAATATTTGTTTTATGTGGAATGCAAGGCATTGACAGGGGGTTTAAAAGTGCAATTTTTGACAGACAAAACTCATGATTGACCCATATTAAAGATGGTGAGAAAATACCTAAGAACGAGAAAAATAGGAAGGTATAATTCACTTAAAGAATGCAATTAACCGTTCATCATTTATATTCAATTGACTTTCTTTTATACTGTACTTATCAAGCAGCTGGATGTACCGTGTTAATGTAAGAATGACATTTTTGAAAGGTATAAAAAAGCCCATTACATTAGATGATTACAGAAAATGATTTGTGCCTTCATGATCCCATGGAATTATGCAGCGTATCCAAAAACTATGCAGCATCATTCACTTCTACACGAAATATAAAAAAAAGTTTCTACATTGCCATTTTCTAATTCAATTTTAATCGGCAAAGACAGAAAGCAAATGTAAGCATTCCTGACCCAATAATCAGCATGATATTAGATGCTGAACTTGTGAAGATGAAATTTTGCAACGTGATACAGCCTTGCTATTGATATTGCGACATCTTCAGCAAGAGAAATTCACTTTTCATTTCCCATGCGATGCACCCAAATGACAATTCTTTTTTTTGTGCCTATTTTTTCTTCATTCTCGCCGCTTCTTAAAATTTTATGCACATATACATGGCTGATAATCTAAATTCAGCATAAGCATCTAATGGTTGAAATGGAAATGATGATGCCTGCCTTTCGATTTTTTTTTCTATCATCAAATTCAATGAGAATTTATGTTCTGTGCATCAACATGTAGTCATGGTTGTGCTTACATTTGGATTTCTTCTTATTTGAGTTTTCAAATGCTCGTCGTGACTGGTTTTTGTCTTTTATTTACTTTCATATCTCATTGTAATTTGATTTTGAGCTTATACTTTATCCTCTTATAAATTGCTATCTATCTGACGATATTAAGGCACTTTAAATGCAATTTATCATTGTGGTAAAGATGCAAATATGTGAAATTGGAAATGGATAATTTTCACTTAATCTTTGGTATCTATAGCATGAGATTTTCGACATTCTTGTTGCGTTGGGGAATTCTTTTGATATCCAATTAAATTATTCAAATTCTTGTTTGTAAGAATGTCGCATGTATGTGGAGCAAGTCTTGTAATTAAGTGGGATAAATTCACTTTATGTACACAACAACATTCCATCGATTGTTGCATTAGATAACTGTTTAATTAGGTCATAATATGATGGGATAATCTGCTATCTAACGCATTTTGTGCTGATAATTTTCAATTACAGTATTGCTGATGATAAGACTTGAATGGCTCATTGAACCTCATTGCAACATTATTATCACATAGTTCATGTGTAGTATCTGGTACGGTAATCATGTTTACATGATAATGTTAATTAATTGAAATGTTATAGCTTTTGGGGAAATTTTGCGGTATTTTTGTGAAAAGTTATTGAACTTGGGCTTAATTAGTTGGTTTGAAGAATTTCATAATGATTGAAAGTTATCGTGATTCTGCTGAAGTTTGTGGCAAACTTGGAATTTTTAAAATATTTTAATACTTTCGATTTCATTTCTAATGGATTGCGAAGAATGAGAAATTTAACAAACATTTGTTTAGTAATTCAGAATATCTTTACTTTTCAATACATTTTTCAATTCTTACTTTCAATATTGTTTTTTCATTGGAAAGCTTCAAAATAACTTTTTTAAGCTTGATTTTTCGTTACTCAACATGAATTGATTTCCTAAATTTAATGATTCCAAGATTCCGAATCTAAAATCTCAATCTTAAATTTTTGAAATTTCTTTTAATCATGAATTAATTTTAAAACTCCAAAACAAGCATTTCCTAACTTAATTGATCAAGTCCACATTTCTCAAAAACAACAATCCTACTTAAATATGCATTTTCAAGATTCTGTTATCAAATAATCCACTGCACATTTAACCAAACAGCATTTAAACCTTAAAAGAAGTTCATTAAAAAGAAACTTCAAAAACTGATCCAACAGTTGATAAAAAATATTCAGAAGTTAATAAATAGTTCCAAACTAGATACATGCACAGTAATAAGCCACTATTGTTGTCTGTTCCATACCACAAAGCTAATAATTAAACGAAAATTGAGTATCAACTTTACGTCTATTGACAGAACAATTCGAGTATGTTTTCAACATCCTATGTTTATTGAACTGAACAGTAAGTCTAACCTTTTTGCAAAACCGTATTTATAGATAGAGAAAAAAAAGCAATTTATTGTTTCGCATAGAAACCGCTTCTTCTTCATCGTTCGATTCAATTTATTTCTCATGTGCATAATCATAGCCATAGCTAGCAATTTACGCACATCAAGATCAATGTTGATACTAATTGTTGTTATGCAATAAACTGGTAGAACAAAGGCTGTAGAATTTCATCATATGATATAACTGAATGCTGAAAAAATGTGTGTAAGTAGTGCCACGGATAGGAAAAAGAGCAGTTATCTTTTGCGGTACGTTAAGTGATATGAGAAAATAAAGAGGAAAGAAATTTACTTTATCGAGAACGATTCTAACTTGTTTTTTGTTGATTGTTTCTCTTATGATGCATGAATGTAGGTCAGCTGGAATACAGTTGATAAGTATTCACATCCTGCAAGTTTTGAATGTGGAAAATGATGGACTTAAGTGCTCAAATCTAAGGAGATGATTTTGGAACAAATTGAAACTTTTGTAAAGCTTTTAAAATGAAATCTTATGACTTCAAATGGTTCTTGATATGTTTAAAATTGAAAATCTAGCTAAAATTTGTGGAAGTTCTATATTTGTTTACAGTTAATTCAGTTGACAATCCCCTTGAAATTAGGGTAAATGACTTTGAAATTTGCGCAACCTTGAAATTTGCGCACTCGTATGAAAACGAAAATTTTAAAATTATATCCGAAAATTGCACTTCTATTCAGACGATCAATGGAAAATGTCTGCAGAACACAAACTGCTGCTTTAAAATTTAAAATTCATTTTTAAAATGGCTTGTTTTTGAACCTTGAAATTTGCGCAGATTTTACGAAAAATTTTGAAATTTGCGCAGTGAAAAATAAAGGTCCTTACAACTGAAGAAGAAGTCAAAATTGCAAAGTGTTGTATAGATTCAGCCAAATAAGGCGATCCAAAAACTACAGAAGATTTGAAGGAAACTGCTCAAAAATTAAAGGAACTTGAGGATATGAAAGCTCAAAAATGAATTGACCGAGAAAAAAAGAAAGAATTGCGTGACAAAATTATGAATATTAAAAAGGAAAAACATGAAGCATCAACTCAAGTAATCAGGAAACGTGGTCGGCCAAAAAAGGCAATAAAATGAAGATAGCTTCATTTTCAACTTTATACTAAATTTTAAAATTGAATTACTATGGATACATCATTTTGCTTGTTCCTTTTTAAATTTATTATGTGCTTTTGAACTATTTTGAAACCATTTATCTAGTGTTTTTTTTCCACGCTGGAATTTACTCCTAATACATCTAAGATTGTCCTGTTGAACATTAAGCTTTCACGGATTTTCACGAAACTAAATCTAATCATATAATTTGGTAATATACATCATCATTTCCCTTATATTTTGATTAATGTATTTTAAAATTGGATATGGTTTCAACAATATTTTTTCCAAGTTTCAATATTGCTGTCAAAAAAGTGCGCAAATTTCAAGGTTTTTTTGCGCAAATTTCAAAGTTTTCTGCGCAAATTTCAAAGTTCAAACTTGAAAGTCAAATTTCTTGGCATTGACACAGCAGAGCTTCCTATATCCATAGAAAAACAAAAATATCAATGATTCCCTGCATTTCAAGATCGCTGGTAGGGCTCAATTTCAATCCTCCGAAGAGCTTGAAGCAAATGAAATTTTCTTGTGTGAATTTGCGCAAATTTCAAGGTCATTTACCCTATAGGGGAATATTCAATATTGGTTAAAAACGTTAAAAACTCAAAATTTTACTCATAAAAAATAACGGAATTTTACATTTTTGAAGCATTAATCTCTCACGTGGCATGTTAAATTAATTTTTACATGAACAAAAATAAATAATGAATATTTTAAAATTTCACTTTTCGACCTCATGACCTGAATGATAGACAAAACAAAATCTATTAATTGAATCAAAAGAAAAAAGTGAAAAAAATCTCATTATTTTATTATTTCGTTCATGTGCGCGTGATAAAAGCATTGATTCAATTGTAGGGTCTTGTGTTAAGTATCATCATAACTTCCCGTCAAGCAATAATTCACGAATTTCTCTCGCATTGATTTCTCATCAATTTAAATTTTAATGTGTGTTTTAAATGATCTCAAGTTGAGTTATAAATGAACAATTTCGAGGTTAGAGAGTCAAGATGCTGATGGTCCCTTTGACCGAAAATATTTTCCATTGTTGCGGTTTGCATCATAAAATATGTGACAGCCAGCATAACATCCCATAAACACTTGTTAATCATCTCCAAAAGACAATTAATCACAATAATGCTCATAAGGTGCATGAAATTTGACACAAGTTTCTCGTGCAGCAAATAGTAATAATCAATTGCATTCCATAAACTTTCAATAGACCACACACGCGTATCAATCAAATAATTTCAATTAAAAAGCTGTCGATAAAAATTATCACGCTGTCGGACATGAATTAAAGTGATAATAACGTCGTGTGACTTGCTCGCACAAGTTTAGACCTATGAAAGTGATGTTGATGAACAAATATTTTTGTTTGCGTTCCATTTCACTTATAAAATGCTGTGAAAATTCTCCATGTATGACGATGTACACTTGTTAACTGACCATGGAAAATGACTCACAAGTTTGGTCTTCTTGTGAGTTTCTGCTGATTAAATTAAGTAATTTTGAGTTTTATTCGTAGAAAGTATCAAGAGCAAGTGGCGGTGATGCTTGATTATTGTGTCAAATTTCCTTTTCCTTTCCATTTCCTCTAATTAGCTGATTTTGGGGTCATTTGCAGGCATAAGTGGGTACGCATAATTAGTTATGTGCTGAAATTATGCTGATTGTAATTATTAACGGTGTTTTGATGTAAATGTTCAGCATGGATTACTCAATTCCAAGATTATGGAAGTTTTTGTCTATTATTTAAGTTGTAACTTTATTGATTTACAGATTGAAGCATTGATTACAGATAAGAAAGTAAGTTCATGGATTCCTTATTCGACTACATTTCTACTGGTTTTCTAGATCATTCTAAAATTCTCTAGGATCTTTAAAGCTTATCTTTGAATGGTTCTCAACTAAAGATTGGATCCAACTTAGTCGCAAACCACAGAATAAACACAGGATATCAAATAATTTCCAAATTTAGATGCTTCTGCCTTTTAAAAAAAATAGCATCAACATCACAAAATTCAATTTACTAAACATGAACAAATTCCCAATTTGTCAACATTCCGTTCATTTCCTCTCGAAGAATTCAAATAATTTCCTATTAGCACCTGACTGCTTCTGATAAAAAACGTTTATATCCTCGCATAAGCATAAAATGCTCAACATCAACTCTATGACTTAATTTGCAAACTGAAAATCAGTGTTGCATTCTGGCTATTTGTCTGGATCAGATAAATTCTGAGACAGAAATTTCTTCATAAAGATCGATTCTATATGAAGATAGAAAATCTAATCTACACAAAGATTATTTCTACATAAAGAATCTATCTACATAAAGATTCGATGCAGATGTCTACAATTCTACATTTTTTCCAGGTCTACATCAGAGAAGAATGTAGAATTGTAGACATCTACATCGAATCTTTATGTAGATAGATTCTTTATGTAGAAATAATCTTTGTGTAGATTAGATTTTCTATCTTCATATAGAATCGATCTTTATGAAAAAAGTTTCTTTAGCTAGACAAAAACTATTGAAGAATCTACATTCTTCATCTAGTGTAGACATCTACATTTGCAACACTGCTGAAAATTATAGCAAAAACAGCATTTGCAATTTCACGGTAAAAATCACATCAATGCTACATGTACATCCACAAACAAAACAGTACATCCAAGAGGTTTTTCATCAGCACGTTTTGTTAAGAATTCATGCATATGTTACATTAATTCCATTAGAATGTGATGAGATGCACAGTGAGGCACATTCTTATATATTGGAAAAGTATTTGTGTTTCTGGGTTATCAACTGGAATTGCCAACAAGAAAATCAAGTAAATCTAAAACGGATTCTCGAGTAATTTTATTTTACACAGAAATGAATAACTGCAAAATGTCCAAAACAGGGAATAAGCTTGTGGGATGCAAACAGACTCGGTTGTGGAAGAAAGTGACAATTTATTTACAATATTCTTATTTCTCTCTCTTTTTGTGTAGATGAAGCGGATAAAGAAGTGAAAGAAAGTGAGACATCAAGAGGATTGAGCGATGAGGAGAAGAAGGAACAACCATCGGAGATTATGAATTCACTCGAGAAGGGCTTAAGTGCCTTGGCTAATATCATTACAGACGAAGTTGATAAGTAAATGAAAAATATATGCAAATAAGCTAAGTGATCACAATAATAATTCATTATAGCCTCCGTGGACGAAACAGTCGTGCATTGGACAAGACACAGACGAAGCAGCTTGATGATGACGATTCAAATGACTTTAATGATGACTTTTCAATTTATGATACAGTCAGGACAGAAGGTAATATAACCAAAGATGATGAAGAAGGTAGAGCTAAAGGAATGAAGGGGTACAAAGGAAATAAGAAACAAGGATATGGATATGATGATGAACGTGATGGATGGAGTTATGGTGGTTATGGTAATAAATTAACATTTGCTTGCTTTGAATTTTGCCAAAAAAACACACATTTCCTTATCAACCTTCATTTACTGACCAAAAAAATTCACACAATCCATACAAAGATACAGCAACAACCAGAAACATTGCGTAGATAACTTTTCTCTTTCATTCCTAACAATCGTAAAGTGAGATTTCTACGAAATTCACCTGATAAGTTATTTAATAAAAGAAGTGAGTGAAAATATTATTCAGCAGTTAACGGCATCACTTACATACACGTACTTACAAATATAGATATCTTAAATTCCGTCTAAAATGTGCTAATTAGTTGCTATGCTACAGTTTATAATTGCATGATATACTTTTTTCCAGTTTTCTTATTTACTTTATGTTTTATCTTTAATTGATGTCGCTATAATGAAGCTTTTTATGCACCGACTGCTTTCCCTCAAGTGCGTTTCCATAATTTCCTTTGATTTATTTGCTTTATTGTTATTGATAGCAGACAATTAGTGAGCAAAACAAGAGCACCGCAATAAACCTTTCAAAAATACATCCAATAATAAATTAATACATCTCTTGAGCAGCATATGGATGTAAAAGTGAATTAATTGAATGGTTAAGAGATTGGAAAATATGGTAATTAGGCAGAGATTAATGAATTATTAAGTAAAGCTAGGAACAAAAATTTCAAAGATTCATAAGACATCAAAAATTCATGATAATCAGCTTAAGAATATGCTTAACTACTTCCCAGGAAATTAAATTTAATGGATTAATAATTGAAAACATCAATAAGCTCATTAAAAGATGCCAACTAGCAACAATTTAATTAATTAGGTTAATTTTTTTAAATGCTGCAGCTTGTTTATTTTACTTCACTCAGTTTTACTTTTCAACTGCCTTGGGTAATGTTTAGAACCTTACTCAACTACTTACTCTATGATTTTCCAGAGCTGGGAATGTTGATGGGTTCTTCTGTCATTTTATTATCTTCAAAAGCCAAAACTTTGAATTTTCAATTTTGATGAATTTACTAGCTTAATAATAGAACCTTTTATACCCGAATAGCACAAATCGGTTAATTGAATAAAAATCTTGTACCAAACCGGCTTGACTCTGGCATGGTGCTGCCCTCCATTTAAATTCAGCACCATACTAGAGCAACACCGGGTAAGTTCCGAATTTCTGATTTATTAACAGACTTGTGTCATTCGAGATAGCCTTTCATAATAGCAAAACTTCAAGTCTGTTCTAAAATGTGAAAAAGTAATCATGCATCTGAAAAGCGTGTGATCCGTAATATCAAGAAATTGTAAGGAAATCTTTCGAAGTTAGGAAAAGGATTGTGTGGCTTAAATGTTACAAAACAGACAGTGAGGACGTCTTATAATCTCTTTCATGTGTCGGACATTGGTTCGATTCTTACTAGAGTCCGATCATTCAATAACTAAGAAGAAATATTAAATTATGAAATTACGATAAAAATTCGCACTGATGAATTCCCACGTCTGCTTATAACATTACAAAACATAAATAGATGCCGTTAACGAGTCTCGAGTCGGAGCACTCATGCAAATCTACATCCCGTTCCTTATGTTTATATAAATATTAAAATTTTCCCAAATTCCTACATTTCATTTGTAAAAAATTTCCTCACGTGGCTTAAAATTCATTTATGGACTGTGAATTTTTGGAACATAAATGTGCAATTTCTTAGATGAAATCTGCAGTTCCATTTGGTGTTTATGTTCTTATTTGATTTCAATAATTCACTAGAAAAGATTTCACATATTTTTGTGTACTGACACTTTCATCCACAATTGTACAATTCATTAGTAAAGTTGGACTGAACTGCATTTGTCGATTCTAAAGAGAAATTTAATTAAGTTGTAAATTTATTTGAATTCCTAATTGAAATTTGTAACTTAAACATTCCTTTTAATTAAAAACTTTTCACCTAGTTAATTAAATTAACTTGTCACATCTATTAAGTGTCTATCCACAAATGCCATTTTTGTCCAATCGAGTTCATTATCAGCAAAAATATAAAAACATACGCATAAGAAAGTTTTGTAAGTAGAATAATGCAATTAAGATAAATTATTAACCATTATCGTGCAATATCGCCATAAATTAATGATTAAAATTGCACTCATGGTGGCTACTCATCTACATTGTAATTCTCTCGCTTTTCATCAACACTCTCAACATGAGATTTTAAAAATGAGAGACGCGAACCTTACAAATGTTTTAAAAAAGCTTTTTAACTGCATAACCGTGCTTTATTTCATCTACTGCTTTTACAAAAAATAATAATATCAATAACTAACCGACTCGACAGCATAAATAGAATGTATGAATGAAAAATTGTTTTGTGTTAAATAATCCATGAATAATTTTTTAAAACTCATTGACTAATAAATCATGTTACCACATATCACATTATATATGACACACATGCATCATATCATTTATAAATATTTCATCCAACATCAACATTTCATTCTATGCTACATGTAAAGATTTAACATAAAAATGTACAACAAAATATTCTAAATACTCTCGATGGATCTAGTTGAAAGAAAGTGAAACTTGATAATAATCCTTAGTCCAGTTTTGGCTCTCATTTTGATACAGCTCACCTGAGAACATATCCTAGCTTATCAAAGTATCTCGTCACTATTTATCTGTTGCTTATTCTGAGCCAGTCCTAATGATTTTCCATCCTTACTAAAAAGTTAAATTTCTAACCAAGCTATAAGATTAAACTCTAAGGAAAACTAGTTATTGCTTTAAAAATCTAAACTAAAAGCTAATAAGGTGCGCGCAGTTCGTTTAGACGCACTTAATTTTTTTCAAATTTTCCTTTAATAAACACTATTAAGACAAAAACTATTTTATGTGTTTATAGCTATGACCAATTAGGTTATAAATATAATAAAAGTACCTGACTAAATGCTTTGCTTAAGTAATTAAAATAATTTTTTCAAAAATTACAACAACAAAGTGCGCAGTTCGTTTAGACGCACTTTGAAAAATCTAAAATTTTGTCTTATTTACGTTTCGTAGAAAACTTAATCGTTTCTAATATTAATCTATCAACAAAAACGAGTAATTACTGAGGGTTTTAGAATTTTCCATCAAGTTTTTCCAGAGATTTTCCTTCATTAAAGTTTTCATGTTGCAAAAATTTTGATAAATTATTTATCCAATAATTTTGCGTTAAATTATTATTCTTTTAACTGATTTCCATAGATAATTGTCCATAATATTAGAAAATTAACAGATATTTAAGCTTTCTTCTAAGTATAAGGCGAAAATATGTGAAAAATATAATTATGGTGAAAAATTTCCACCACTCTCATAGATTAATCAACAAATTTTGACAAAACTGTAGATACCATAATAAATTTGAATAGACCAGCTTATTTATCGTATTAAACTTAGTTAAAAACAGAAAACTGCACAGCTCTATGGCTAATGGAACTTGAAAATTTTACTGAAAAATTAAGTTGTGGTGAAAAAATTCACCATAGAAAAATAAAATTTTAAAAAAACTATGTCTAAGGTTTTAATTCATGTTTTAAATTGATTAATTTTGAGACAGAAACACTTTTACAACCTAATTTAAATGAAACAATTGCCTAAAACAACGTTTTTTAAAATTTTATTTTTCTATGGTGAATTTTTTCACCACAACTTAATTTTTCAGTAAAATTTTCAAGTTCCATTAGCCATAGAGCTGTGCAGTTTTCTGTTTTTAACTAAGTTTAATACGATAAATAAGCTGGTCTATTCAAATTTATTATGGTATCTACAGTTTTGTCAAAATTTGTTGATTAATCTATGAGAGTGGTGGAAAATTTTTCACCATAATTATATTTTTCACATATTTTCGCCTTATACTTATAAGAAAGCTTAAATATCTGTTAATTTTCTAATATTATGGACAATTATCTATGGAAATCAGTTAAAAGAATAATAATTTAACGCAAAATTATTGGATAAATAATTTATCAAAATTTTTGCAACATGAAAACTTTAATGAAGGAAAATCTCTGGAAAAACTTGATGGAAAATTCTAAAACCCTCAGTAATTACTCGTTTTTGTTGATAGATTAATATTAGAAACGATTAAGTTTTCTACGAAACGTAAATAAGACAAAATTTTAGATTTTTCAAAGTGCGTCTAAACGAACTGCGCACTTTGTTGTTGTAATTTTTGAAAAAATTATTTTAATTACTTAAGCAAAGCATTTAGTCAGGTACTTTTATTATATTTATAACCTAATTGGTCATAGCTATAAACACATAAAATAGTTTTTGTCTTAATAGTGTTTATTAAAGGAAAATTTGAAAAAAATTAAGTGCGTCTAAACGAACTGCGCGCACCTTATGTAATATATTTACTGAATTAAATTAATTAATCATTGTTTCTTTCTTCCAAACAATTCAAAACCAAACAAAAAAGGGAAAAGTAAGTATCGAAAGAAAGGCAAGAATGAAATGAGCTTTTAATTCAGATATTTAGAGCTGTAACTAGTCAAACCTTAAATTTCATGTTGTTGTTCTTCTAATAACGCTAACCCGAACAGCACAAATCGGATAATCGAATAGAAAAATCGGTTGAAAAGTTGGCATGACTCTGGCATGATACTGGCTTCGATTTAAATCCAGCACCATGCAGAGTCGCACGGGATTGTTTTCGGATTTCTGATTGATTAACCGACTTGTGCCATTCGGATTGATACTGTTTCCTTACTAGGCGAGTAGACAGATTAGTTCGTAGACCTAGTTTTAGCTCTTGAACTCTGTTGAATCTGCAAGACAGTTGGAATAGTCTTGTACTTAAAAATGTCACAATTCTTCATCAAATACTTAAGTTTAACGTGCCAGGTATCTAGCAAGATTAATCAATAATGTTATTAGAGAGAAATAACAACAAAAACCATGATCTTATTCTCAAGCCAAAAAAACAAAAAATTAAAAGCTCATTTTACAGTAGAAAAGCTCAATCGAGAGTATTTAGCCACAATATTAATTCATCCTCATTGCATTCTTCATTAAATAATTTAATCATATTTTCTTTCTTCCAAACAATCCAAAAAAAAAAAATATAAAGGAAAAGGTAAGAAAGGAAAGAAAGGCAAGAAAGGAATGATGAAATTGTTCTTCCTCGGTGCAATCATCAAGGCAAAGATTGAAATGTTGTTGAAAATTCTTTCATTCCACTTGCAAATTAAATTCCTTGCCATTGCATTGATCAACATGATAATCAACTTGGCAAGATTCTGGATTGATCTGAAGAAGCAGCCGCAAAAGGTAAGAGTTTAAGTTCCAACATTTTCTTCTTTTTTATGCTAATTTCTGTTGACTCTTTGGATATCTCTTTGTATTTTTCTTCTCCATGGGAAGGTGATTGATATGGATGGAAATTTAAAGTTTTGATTGTGGCTTTTTTTTTGCTGATTTAAATTTAAATTGTTAGGACGTGATTGACTGAGATTCTTAAAGATTGAAGTTTATTTCTGATGAATCTTTAAATTAAAAAGGGTTTTTTGAAATCCAGCATGACTTATTAAGAATTCCTACTGACCCTGATTCCTCTATTAATGAGCTTTATTATTTTTGAAATCAGGAACGCGACTGGTATAGAAGAGGTCCATATGGTCCATATGACAGAACTGACGAGGTATGACTCGAATTACTCAAACATATTCTAATGGTTATAATGACAATCCCTTGAATTAAATTCGTATCCATGTAATGTTGACCTAATTTACCTTAATAATCCAACTCATTAGAGTTGTAAGGAGGAACTGACAGGTTCCACAAAACGTAGTGCCTTACTCCTCATTGACTTAACTGACACTTAATCGACTTTTGGGATACATATCAGACAATAAGGTTTATATGAAACTACACAGGATTAGTACAGACCGGAAAATACCTCAGAAATCTAAAACATTACATTACCCGAGCAACACAAATGAAAAAGTCGTCAACAATGATCTTTAAGAGCTTAAAGGGCGCGGAACTTAAAACTTAAGTTTTTTTTCTTCATTTTTGATGATTATTATCATTTTGATCAGTTCCGCACCCTTCAAGGGCTCACCACGATGAGATTTATGAATAATAATAGAGTCTACTTGGTAGAACTTAGATGTGGCTTTTGTATGAGCCCATTGAGTAGACTTTATTGTTAATTGTTAATTTTGTAATGGAGTTTTCATAGTTCAGTTTGACTTTTCATTCTGTTTCTCCCAGAAAACCCGAGACTGCTAATAAATTGAATAATTTTAAATGAAAAATTATTAAGCACAATTCCATTGCATCACACACTGTCAACATATCAAAATCCTACCGACCATCAAACAGTTATAAAATTACCAAATCTGCAAAAAAAAAATCAATAAATGCAAATCCAAAACTTTAAATTTCCTACAAACACAAACAACAACAACAAAATCCACCTTTTTTGGACATATCTAATCAAAATTTTAAAATCATTTGGATGCTTGAAACTTTGTAAGATTATCTTCAGCTCAATACATGATACACAGATGCTTTCAACGGAAATTATGTCCAGTAATTTGTTACTGGATATTCTTACTATTTAATTTTTTCTTTTCACTAACAAATTGCAATAAAATTTCTCTTTATCTCTCTCAACTGTCTTACTTACTGACACACTGAAAACAATAAAAACCTTAAACCTGACACACTTACTGTTCATCTGATCTGCTGCCAAAAACAAAACCCATAAACATATTAATTAAAAAAAATGACAATGACTAACTCAATATACATTATATTGACAAAGGTTGTATATGTGGAACACGCGCAGCACCAGGTTCGTATCAATTTTTAATTCTATTAATAAATTCTTCACTTTTACTTTCTAATAAATGACAGCATCATTATGATGAACATGATGACTGGGGTAGCTCATGGAAGAGAACACAAGGACAGCCTGAATATCAAGGACAAGATTTTGCTCATCGATTAGCGTATGGAAGCAGTGCATATCCAGGCCATACAGGACAGCAATATTAAGATTGACTGTCTTATAATAATTAAGAACTTATCATGTAGCAAATCGCATTAAATGTTATATTAATATACAGAATGAGATTTTCAGTCAGATTCATCCATTAATTTATTAATAGATAATTAAGATCATTCATGCATTCCCTCATCCCACAACTGCCAATTGTTGTTAATTTATTTATTTATTTATTTATTTTGTCCACTCACCCTCATATTCATCATGCAAACATCTGATTTGAGTTAATTTATTTATTTATTTTAGCATTTAATATCAATTTTGTAGATATTATTGCACGCATCTGCATTTGCATTTTCATTCGTGTGTCAAATTCAATTTTTTATTTTGGAATATAACTTTTGTGCATATTTTGTACAATTTAAATTTTTATCATGTCCTGAATTTTTGAATGTATCAACAAAAAAATCAATAAATGTTAACATTGAAATAAAAATAAAAACTATCAAATTAAGAAAAATGAGTAACGGCTTTTGAGGTGCTTATTTTTTGATATTTGGTTTGTTTGATGTGAAAATTGGATAGATCCGTTTATGTCCAAAGTATCATTCAAATTATTTTTTTAAGCTTAGCTTTTGGACTCAACTGATTCAGTTGCACATTATCGTAGCCATAAGAGTAGGGTCTTCTCGAAAAACTAGCTTGTTATGCCACTACACACTCCGACTTCATGAAGCATGACTTGTATCAGAGAACCAAATGAATTGGCATTGTCATGATATCATTAGCAGTGTATTCCAAATTTTAAATACTACAAAGCTACTAGGGATGCCATTAAACTCAAAAACTCGAGTGAGAGAAGTTTTATGGAGTCAATATAAAATGAATATGAAGTTCAAACTGTCAAATCAACATCAAATGATGCCTTGTATCCAGAATAACATCTCCTTTCAACCTTCATGATTCCAAAACTTAATATTCACATTATCATCTAAACCAGTGTTGTCCAAACTGTGTGTCACGGCACACTTTCATTTTTTTGAAAATGACACGAACCGTATGCTGTGTGTGACTTCGGTCCTACAACTAAGGTGAGCCTAGTCTCAAAAAGTTTGGATAACACTGATCTAAACGGATCCATCCAAAAGTCACCATAAATTTCCTAAAAATTATGACTTCAACTTTGATATTTCTTTCAGTTCCTTAAACTTAATCCACTAAACATTTACATCCATTAAGTCTTAATTAGAAGTTGCGACGTTACTTCTTCGCCTCTGTCGAGTCTCTTGACATATAAAATAAAATTTCATGCTACAGAAGCGATCAAAGAGACGAAAGAATTTTAAATTCTCATTCATTGTGAAGGACATGCAGTTCTCAGTCTCATTACTGTCACTCTTCTTGGCATTATTTGGTTCCCCATGCGCCCACGTGAGTTCGTCAACAGATTTTCCATTTGACAGGAAGAAGAAGTGTCCTTCATTTCCTAAGTCGGTTCCGCTCGTCCAGAAATCTTTTGCAGATTTGTGGATAAAATCTATTGATGCGCAAATTATTCATATTATGGAGGCGACGGATATTTGTTGTTATTGACATCGGGTTATGTTTATCAATTTGGAGATTGTTTTAGGAGATAAAAAATATTTTTTTTTTGACATTTGCATCTTTTCTCTCGAAGGGGATAACAGCACGATGGGGAATATTTTTGATGAGAAATTCAAATTGACGAAAATTTTAACGGAAAATTGGCAAATATATTAATGGCAAATAATCATAAAATATTTTTCCATCATGTTGTTTCCCCCTCGTCAACGAAAGTTGACTTACCTTTGCTATTTAATAGATTTAAGAAGGCTATTTCCTCATCCTTCGAGTCTATCGTCAAGAGCTCCAAATTATGCAATTGACAATATTGATGTGCTTTGAAAAAGTTTGCCTTTTGGGTATTTTGAGGATATTGAATCTTTTTTATTCCAATTTATTCACAAAAAAGTCACGTTTACCTTAAAAATGGTCACAAAATGATATCGCTTGGTTGTATGACAGACCTCCTGTGACTCTCCCTCACACTCATGCTTTATCCCTAACGTTATTTCCTGTCCTATATCTTGTGTCTGTACGCACACGCTGTAGACCAAACATGTTATTAAAACTATCCGAAATTGCATCACGAGCGAACGCATTCAGCTATTGAACGACTACTGAGCAAGCTTAAAACAAAAAAGAGTTTAAAAATAGATAGAAAAAAAAATCAACAGCGTTACGAGTTGTATGAGATTAATTTTCTCATATCTGGAGATCCAGTGAAGGGGCAACTAGACATTTATTATTTTATTTATTTGATAGTCTGCATTGACAGTTATAACGGATAAAACGAGTTTCTGAATCATTCCTAAATCCAATTTATTTAATATTTTTTCAATCTATTCTCGTCGACGATCAACAAAGATTGCATAATACAGATAATAAATTAGCATAAATTTCGCACACATGATATGGCCATCCCCTGATATTTTCATCACAACACTCTCGATATCTTGACCATTTTTTTGATGACTATTCCGGTTTTAGAAAGTATGAAATGTAAAGAAAGAAGGAAGAGAAATAAAACGAGATTACAACAACGATAGATATGAGTGATTTGAGACTTAAAAAGTGAGAAGATCTTTCATAAATGACGGGAGGTAGGCGCTTAGCTGGATGGAGAATATTATATAAATTTTTGAGGATTCTCTGGTGCGTCTACCAAAAAGGATGCCCTAATTGGTACAAAAAGTAAGAGAGGATTGGAATTTAAAGCAGATCACACTCCCGTTGTGAAAATTCTTTTACAAAGGAAGAAGCTGGATGTTAAAATTCAATGTTTTGCTAGACGTCACTTACAAAGAACCCCTGCGGATAGACAATACAAAAAAATTGATCCCATAAATTATTTAAATATCAGAAAAATTTGATTAATGGCAGTGGAAGCAGAATGACGAAAATAAACATTATTATGATTCATCGCTCACCATTGACTTCTTATTTTGACGCTCCATCCATTTTTATATTCACTTTTCGTATTTTGTTCATGCTTAATTGGATTAGATTTTTTTTTATTATTATTTTAACAAATTGCTACAACATTCTGTCATGTGTTGTTGATGTGCTATGCAAAGCACAATAAAGAAGAAATATTCGATTGAATCAAGAATGAAAAAAAAAAGTAGTAAAATGGCTTAACAACAGTTATTCAACAGCTTATAAATCTAAAAATTAACAACAACAGCAAAGTGTCATTCGCTCGTGCAATCTCAAATGCAAATTGGACAAGTAAACTACTAATTGGTTTTTCCCTTCTTCTTCTTTTTCAATGACTTTATTCAGAATTGGAATAAATATCACGGACGTTCTATGTCACGTTCAAGCTTCACAATGAATTTTTATTTGTGTCTGTTCCGTTCTGTGTCAATATTCTCCATCTTCTCTCTAGGCGAATAAAAATCATCTTTAGACAAATTGATAGTCAGCAAAAAAATAAAGTTAAGTAGACGTGTTGATATCTGAGTTAAGCATAATAAACAAAATGTTTTGACGTCTGGCTACTTGACATTGATGTTGAAATGTTGAGACTTTTGTCTATTTGGGTTTTAGAGATGAAGAGAGATTTGCTTTGAAATTTAAATTAATCGTCTTATAAAGCAGGTGATAATAAAGCTTTTGATGTCTATTGAGGATTTTAGATAGCGCTGATCAAGAATTAGAGGTAGTTGATGTCTAAAATTTCTTGCTAATACTGATTCTTTCTTCTGACAAAAAAGCATCGGCATCTTTTTTTAAAGTCTAGACAGACTATGATTTATACTACACCCTCCTCCCCCAACCCCCACCTTTGCATTTGCTTTAGCTCCCTCATTCATCCATAAATTCATTCGTGAATATTCACTTCCTTTAAAATCAATATTTGAATGTTAAAATCAACAACTTGACCTTTTTAACCTCTCTGAGCTGTCATCAAACCATATACTCAAAAACAAAGATTAAATTGTTTACAAGCAGTGTTGCATTCTGGCTATTTGTCTAGATCAGATAAATTCTGAGACAGAAATTTCTTCATAAAGATCGATTCTATATGAAGATAGAAAATCTAATCTACACAAAGATTATTTCTACATAAAGAATCTATCTACATAAAGATTCGATGTAGATGTCTACAATTCTACATTCTTCTCTGATGTAGACCTGAAAAAAATGTAGAATTGTAGACATCTACATCGAATCTTTATGTAGATAGATTCTTTATGTAGAAATAATCTTTGTGTAGATTAGATTTTCTATCTTCATATAGAATCGATCTTTATGAAAAAAGTTTCTTAGCTAGACAAAAACTATTGAAGAATCTACATTCTTCATCTAGTGTAGACATCTACATTTGCAACACTGTTTACAAGAAAGGCTTTATGCCACCTCATTTGTCTTATTTAAGATATTCCAAGCTATTTTATCCTTTTTACACACTTTAATCCAGCATTTAATGCTTCAAAGTTGACCCACAAAAAACTTTTTTATTTTAAATCTCCTTAATTCCTTCTGACTAACCTTATACATCCCTGAAACTTAATGCGAAACAGTAAATTCACCTCTCCATCCACAAATACAGTCATACAGACCCAATTGTAATTAAAACTCTTCATTAATTCAGTTACTTTCCTTTTAATTCCATTTTCATCCTCATTCTCATTTTATTTTTTTATTCTAGGAGTGTCAAGACATCATTGACATCCATACGGAGGATGTGACGACACATTTCAAGACTTATAAGTGCCAAATCCGTGATGAAAATTGTAGAAGAAATGGAAAAAAAGTTTTTAATTTGTATAAATCACAAAATTCCTACGTGACGTTAGCACTGACGGAAAAAAATATGTTTGTGTCTCATTTCAAGCTATTGTTTTTCAATGCTATGCAGTTATGTGATTTTTCACCCTTACTTGATGACAAAAATAAAGAAATTTTATCCACCTGTGACTTTATTCTATTTTTAAGCTTGATTTGATGAAAAAGATTATTCATGTGAGGACGAATGTCTGACTAGTTCAGCAGAAGTTAAACGACCTGGGATAACAAGATATGGATTTTTCTTGACATTATTGCAGTGGAAAATTGGAGATGCTTCATATGAAAATTTTTTTTTAAATCTTCATGAAGTTTTAGGGATGGTTTATTAGTGATGTCCATAAATATTGGGATTTTTAGACTCAAACCCTCACTCTCCTTGGTATCAAATTTTATTGCAAAATTTACTCTAATGAAATATCTTAAAATATCTCTTTTCTCTTCCATAATTGATGGACGTCATAAGTTAATGATTCCTTGTTGAAATCGTCAAGGATTCCTTGGACAGTAATTAGAGAAAAGGTTTTCTGAAGAATTTTAATGCTGAATACATCAATCTTTGCTTTCCTTCTGACACAACATTGTCAGAGTTTCTCAAACATTGTTGGTTTACGAGAAACTAGAAAACGACACGAGCCGTATGCTGTTTGCGACTTCGGTCATTGCTTACCGCAAAGATTTACCGTGGCTCATAAAGTTTGGACAACACTGCACTAGAGGGACATTAGCGTGTTAAGGAACACAGTTTTAGAACCACTGCACAATGTCATGATTAAGAGATATTAAAATTCTGGTGGGATACGAACCTTGGTTCTTACAGAAGAAATAGTTGCAGATCTTCAATATCACGCTGAACCACTCGACAACGGAGTTTTTTTTTACCACGTTTTTACTACGTTTTTCTTAACTTGCTTTCTTATCTGTCTGTTTTTACTACGTTTTTCTTAACTTGCTTTCTTATCTGTTTGATTGATTGATTGATTGATTGATTGATTGTCCGCAAAATTTCGTACTTTTGTAATCGATTTTTCGACCACTTCTACTGCTCCAAACGAGCTTAAATTTTTAATGCACACGTATTCCCGGTGACAATACAATATTTTAACACTTTGGAAACACAAAAATGCTTAATTATAGTACAATTTATGTAAAACTTTTTTATATGGGAAAAAATCCAATGTCAATGATATAAAATTTTGATTTGTATTAAATATTATACTTTTGATGCTCTAAAGTCATTTATATGATTCATTATAGTTTAATTAATATTACTCATTATTAATTATACCATAAATTTGAGCAGCTAAAGATATTCTGGTAAGACAAAAAAATTGACAAGTAATTTTTTCATGAATATTCGTAAGTGAATATTTGAATTTTCAAAAAAACCGTTAAGCACAGGTCCGTTACGAATTAATGCAAAATAACTATTAATATGCGATGTGCATTTAGCACACAAAGTTTGAGCATAAATTTATGCTGTTTTAAATGTATTGCATTATTTTTAACACTTCACCAACTTAATTAAATTGACTTTTCATTTTATTAACGGTTTGACGTATTTTTGCATAACATATAAATGATATTCATTGAATTTAAATTTGAAAATCCGTTATAAATACGTTACATATAGATGTGATTTGCATCTTTATGTTAAGAATCCACACGTTATGAAGTAGAAATGGTACAGATAAACACAAAATCTTTACGAGTGATTTTTAATGTACTTTACTGATGAATGCTTTAAAAAAATTAAATTTTATAAAATGAATGAAAAATTTTGAAAGTCGTTACTAATTTCCCATTGAAAACTGGTAATTTATAAACAGTTGAACGTAACGAAGTGCAACGAAGTGGAGTTCAACACACCTGTAACCTATAAACCTACTGTAATCTATAAACAGTTGAACGTAACGAAGTGAAACGAAGTGGAGTTCAACACACCTGTAACCTATGAACCTACTGTAATCTATAAACAGTTGAACGTAACGAAGTGAAACGAAGTGGAGTTCAACACACCTGTAACCTATGAACCTACTGTAATCTATAAACAGTTGAACGTAACGAAGTGCAACGAAGTGGAGTTCAACACACCTGTAACCTATGAACCTACTGTAATCTATAAACAGTTGAACGTAACGAAGTGCAACGAAGTGGAGTTCAACACACCTGTAACTTATGAACCTACTGTAATCTATAAACAGTTGAACGTAACGAAGTGCAACGAAGTGGAGTTCAACACACCTGTAACCTATAAACCTACTGTAATCTATAAACAGTTGAACGAAACGAAGTGCAACGAAGTGGAGTTAAACACACCTGTAACCTATAAACCTACTGTAATCAATAAACAGTTGAACGTAACGAAGTGAAACGAAGTGGAGTTCAACACACCTGTAACCTATGAACCTACTGTAATCTATAAACAGTTGAACGTAACGAAGTGAAACGAAGTGGAGTTCAACACACCTGTAACCTATGAACCTACTGTAATCTATAAACAGTTGAACGTAACGAAGTGCAACGAAGTGGAGTTCAACACACCTGTAACCTATAAACCTACTGTAATCTATAAACAGTTGAACGAAACGAAGTGCAACGAAGTGGAGTTAAACACACCTGTAACCTATAAACCTACTGTAATCTATAAACAGTTGAACGTAACGAAGTGAAACGAAGTGGAGTTCAACACACCTGTAACCTATGAACCTACTGTAATCTATAAACAGTTGAACGTAACGAAGTGCAACGAAGTGGAGTTCAACACACCTGTAACTTATGAACCTACTGTAATCTATAAACAGTTGAACGTAACGAAGTGCAACGAAGTGGAGTTAAACACACCTGTAACCTATAAACCTACTGTAATCTATAAACAGTTGAACGTAACGAAGTGAAACGAAGTGGAGTTCAACACACCTGTAACCTATGAACCTACTGTAATCTATAAACAGTTGAACGTAACGAAGTGAAACGAAGTGAAACGAAGTGGAGTTCAACACACCTGTAACCTATGAACCTACTGTAATCTATAAACAGTTGAACGTAACGAAGTGCAACGAAGTGGAGTTCAACACACCTGTAACCTATAAACCTACTGTAATCTATAAACAGTTGAACGAAACGAAGTGCAACGAAGTGGAGTTAAACACACCTGTAACCTATAAACCTACTGTAATCTATAAACAGTTGAACGTAACGAAGTGAAACGAAGTGGAGTTCAACACACCTGTAACCTATGAACCTACTGTAATCTATAAACAGTTGAACGTAACGAAGTGAAACGAAGTGGAGTTCAACACACCTGTAACCTATGAACCTACTGTAATCTATAAACAGTTGAACGTAACGAAGTGCAACGAAGTGGAGTTCAACACACCTGTAACCTATGAACCTACTGTAATCTATAAACAGTTGAACGTAACGAAGTGCAACGAAGTGGAGTTCAACACACCTGTAACCTATAAACCTACTGTAATCTATAAACAGTTGAACGAAACGAAGTGCAACGAAGTGGAGTTAAACACACCTGTAACCTATGAACCTACTGTAATCTATAAACAGTTGAACGTAACGAAGTGAAACGAAGTGGAGTTCAACACACCTGTAACCTATGAACCTACTGTAATCTATAAACAGTTGAACGTAACGAAGTGCAACGAAGTGGAGTTCAACACACCTGTAACCTATGAACCTACTGTAATCTATAAACAGTTGAACGTAACGAAGTGAAACGAAGTGGAGTTCAACACACCTGTAACTTATGAACCTACTGTAATCTATAAACAGTTGAACGTAACGAAGTGCAACGAAGTGGAGTTCAACACACCTGTAACTTATGAACCTACTGTAATCTATAAACAGTTGAACGTAACGAAGTGCAACGAAGTGGAGTTAAACACACCTGTAACCTATAAACCTACTGTAATCTATAAACAGTTGAACGTAACGAAGTGAAACGAAGTGGAGTTCAACACACCTGTAACCTATGAACCTACTGTAATCTATAAACAGTTGAACGTAACGAAGTGAAACGAAGTGAAACGAAGTGGAGTTCAACACACCTGTAACCTATGAACCTACTGTAATCTAT
This sequence comes from Chironomus riparius, assembly GCA_917627325.4. Lineage (NCBI taxonomy): Eukaryota > Metazoa > Arthropoda > Insecta > Diptera > Chironomidae > Chironomus > Chironomus riparius. Next base: position 47,021,551 of record OU895877.1, read on the forward strand.
AAACAGTTGAACGTAACGAAGTGCAACGAAGTGGAGTTCAACACACCTGTAACCTATAAACCTACTGTAATCTATAAACAGTTGAACGAAACGAAGTGCAACGAAGTGGAGTTAAACACACCTGTAACCTATAAACCTACTGTAATCTATAAACAGTTGAACGTAACGAAGTGAAACGAAGTGGAGTTCAACACACCTGTAACCTATGAACCTACTGTAATCTATAAACAGTTGAACGTAACGAAGTGAAACGAAGTGGAGTTCAACACACCTGTAACCTATGAACCTACTGTAATCTATAAACAGTTGAACGTAACGAAGTGCAACGAAGTGGAGTTCAACACACCTGTAACCTATGAACCTACTGTAATCTATAAACAGTTGAACGTAACGAAGTGCAACGAAGTGGAGTTCAACACACCTGTAACCTATAAACCTACTGTAATCTATAAACAGTTGAACGAAACGAAGTGCAACGAAGTGGAGTTAAACACACCTGTAACCTATGAACCTACTGTAATCTATAAACAGTTGAACGTAACGAAGTGAAACGAAGTGGAGTTCAACACACCTGTAACCTATGAACCTACTGTAATCTATAAACAGTTGAACGTAACGAAGTGCAACGAAGTGGAGTTCAACACACCTGTAACCTATGAACCTACTGTAATCTATAAACAGTTGAACGTAACGAAGTGAAACGAAGTGGAGTTCAACACACCTGTAACTTATGAACCTACTGTAATCTATAAACAGTTGAACGTAACGAAGTGCAACGAAGTGGAGTTCAACACACCTGTAACTTATGAACCTACTGTAATCTATAAACAGTTGAACGTAACGAAGTGCAACGAAGTGGAGTTAAACACACCTGTAACCTATAAACCTACTGTAATCTATAAACAGTTGAACGTAACGAAGTGAAACGAAGTGGAGTTCAACACACCTGTAACCTATGAACCTACTGTAATCTATAAACAGTTGAACGTAACGAAGTGAAACGAAGTGGAGTTCAACACACCTGTAACCTATGAACCTACTGTAATCTATAAACAGTTGAACGTAACGAAGTGCAACGAAGTGGAGTTCAACACACCTGTAACCTATGAACCTACTGTAATCTATAAACAGTTGAACGTAACGAAGTGGAGTTCAACACACCTGTAACTTATGAACCTACTGTAATCTATAAACAGTTGAACGTAACGAAGTGCAACGAAGTGGAGTTCAACACACCTGTAACCTATAAACCTACTGTAATCTATAAACAGTTGAACGAAACGAAGTGCAACGAAGTGGAGTTAAACACACCTGTAACCTATGAACCTACTGTAATCTATAAACAGTTGAACGTAACGAAGTGAAACGAAGTGGAGTTCAACACACCTGTAACCTATGAACCTACTGTAATCTATAAACAGTTGAACGTAACGAAGTGCAACGAAGTGGAGTTCAACACACCTGTAACCTATGAACCTACTGTAATCTATAAACAGTTGAACGTAACGAAGTGCAACGAAGTGGAGTTCAACACACCTGTAACTTATGAACCTACTGTAATCTATAAACAGTTGAACGTAACGAAGTGCAACGAAGTGGAGTTCAACACACCTGTAACTTATGAACCTACTGTAATCTATAAACAGTTGAACGTAACGAAGTGCAACGAAGTGGAGTTAAACACACCTGTAACCTATAAACCTACTGTAATCTATAAACAGTTGAACGTAACGAAGTGAAACGAAGTGGAGTTCAACACACCTGTAACCTATGAACCTACTGTAATCTATAAACAGTTGAACGTAACGAAGTGAAACGAAGTGGAGTTCAACACACCTGTAACCTATGAACCTACTGTAATCTATAAACAGTTGAACGTAACGAAGTGCAACGAAGTGGAGTTCAACACACCTGTAACCTATAAACCTACTGTAATCTATAAACAGTTGAACGTAACGAAGTGCAACGAAGTGGAGTTCAACACACCTGTAACCTATAAACCCCCTATAATTTTTATTTCTCTATTGCATTAGAATAAGACTAAAAAGTAGAAAATAAAATACTTTATAAAAAAAACTTTTTAAAAAAACTACGTTTTTCGCGTAGACTAAAAAGTAGAAAATAACTTTTATTCTTGGTTGTAAAGAATTTGGTTTTAAATTTTCAGATTATATTTAATAAATTTTTATATCCTAGTCAATATTGTTCACAAAGTTTCGAATAAGTGCACTTTGATCTTATCGTATAACTCAACAACTTAAAAACGTGGGCGCATTATAAGAGGAGAAATAAGTTTTCACATAAACTTTATGATAAACTTAAATTAATGCGCCCACGTTTTTAAGTTGTTGAGTTATACGATAAGATCAAAGTGCACTTATTCGAAACTTTGTGAACAATATTGACTAGGATATAAAAATTTATTAAATATAATCTGAAAATTTAAAACCAAATTCTTTACAACCAAGAATAAAAGTTATTTTCTACTTTTTAGTCTACGCGAAAAACGTAGTTTTTTTAAAAAGTTTTTTTTATAAAGTATTTTTCTTATTATTATTATAATTACAGCACGCTTTTTATTGAGTTGCTCTGTTGGTCACGTTCAAATCTTGCAATCGATTTTTCGTTCAATTCTCCTGCTCCAATCGAGCTCAAATTTTGTATACACACGTATTCCCGATGACAATACAATATTTTAACACTTTGGAACCACAAAAATGCTTAACTATAGTACAATTTAAGTAAAACTTTTTTATATGGGAAAAAAATCCAATGTCAATGATATAAAGTTTTGATTTGTTTAAAATATTATACTTGAAATGATCAAAAGTCATTTATATGATTCATTATAGTTTAACTAATATTGCTAATTATTAATTATACTGTAAAAGGTAGAAGCTAAAGATATTTTGGGAGGATGAAAAAATTGACAAGTAATTTTTTCATGAATATTCGAAAGTAAAAATTTGAATTTTCAAAAAAACCGTTAAGCACAAGTCCGTCACGAATTAATGCAAAATAACTATTAATATGCGATATGCATTTAGCTCACATAGTTTGAGCATAAATTTATGATGTTTTTTAATGTATTACATTATTTATAACACTTTACCAATTTAATTAAATTGACTTTTCTATTTATCAGAGTTTGAAAATAAAATGAAAATTGCTCTATTTTAAAAATAAATCAAAATGAAATATATATAGATGTGAGCTGCATCTTTATGTTAGAATCCACACGTTATGTAGTAGGAATGGTACAGATAATCACAAAATCTCCAAGATTTATTTTCAATGTACTTTATATCTATATTAGCATTTTTCATCATTTATAATACCTAGATATGTTTTAAAATGCAATTTAAAGCATTTTTGGTTTTGATCATAGTAGGCTATTTTCAAAAAATATCGATTTTGTATCTATATTAGCATTTTTCATCATTTATAATACCTAGATATGTTTTAAAATGCAATTTAAAGCATTTTTGGTTTTGATCATAGTAGGCTATTTTCAAAAAAAAATCGATTTTACATCTATATTAGAATTTTTCATCTATTTTAATACCTAGATATGTTTTAAAATGCAATTTAAAGCATTTTTGGTTTTGATCATAGTAGGCTATTTTCAAAAAAAATATCGATTTTATATCTATATTAGCATTTTTCATCATTTATAATACCTAGATATGTTTTAAAATGCAATTTAAAGCATTTTTGGTTTTGATCATAGTAGGCTATTTTCAAAAAAATATCGATTTTATATCTATATTAGCATTTTTCATCATTTATAATACGTAGATATGTTTTAAAATGCAATTTAAAGCATTTTTGGTTTTGATCATAGTAGGCTATTTTCAAAAAAATATCGATTTTATATCTATATTAGCATTTTTCATCATTTATAATACCTAGATATGTTTTAAAATGCAATTTAAAGCATTTTTGGTTTCGATCATAGTAGGCTATTTTGACAAGTAATTTTTTCATGAATATTCGTAAGTGAAAATTTGAATTTTTTCTATTTATTAACGGCTTGACGCATTTTTGCATAACATATGAATGACATTCATTGAATTTAAATTTGAAAAATCCGTTATAAATATGTTACATATAGATGTGATTTGCATCTTTATGTTAGGAATCTACACTTTATGTACATAGTAAGATTGGTACGGATAAATACAAAATCTTTACGATTGATTTAGTGTACTTTACTAATGAATGCGTAATTTGAGGATAATTTCTTTGTTCAGCTATGTTCTTAAGTAAGAGAACGTCAAATCTCAAAGCCCCACGCTTTTAGAGTCATTGTGTTCTTGGACTTAATCACAATATTTTGAAAAAATTTCATGTTACATTTCTTGTTGTCACAAGAAAATTTTTAAAATCCTGATTCGCTATAAGTGTGATCTAAGTTTTATTTTCATCTTTTTGGTTTTTAGTCTTTTTGATAAAAGCGTGTTTTTTAAAAAGTTTTTTTAACGTTTTTTTATATTCTTGTACAGGCAAATTCGCCTACGAAAGTCTTAAAAATTTTCTTATGCTTACAAGCAATAACACGTTGCCATAGACCACCCACCATCACTTTTCCACCAATATTCATAAGTGCTCTAGATTCAATTTTTTTCATGTTCTCCAATTTATTGAAATCCATAAGCACAAGAAAGAAACTCTTCAAACTAGATAGATTCCTACACGAGACAATTTATTCGGTAGCCGAACGTGAATTGAATTTTTGAGCAGCATGAAAACAACATTGTTGCAAAAAATAACTGAAAAAATAGTAAAATAATTTTTTTGCTGAATAATTTTGAATTGATTTCAAATCGAATGGCTTTTCTGGATTGTAATTCGGTAGTAAAAATAAGCAGCATCAGATGTGCATGATGGAAAAGCTGACTATTAAGAATGAAAAATAAAAAAAAATATAAAACTGTAAAACGAGCCAGACATGAGGATATATCAAATGAATTGTAAATAATTGTCAGCTATGCTGAAATAATTGAGAACAAAAGCACATATAGAACTTGAGGCACGTCAGCCTGATGTTCGATGCCATGTCTATTAATAGATTTATGCTTGCATATGTGTGTATTCAGACTTGCCATAAAGCAATTTTTATATTGATATTGTTACTTCCAATATTCTAATTTTCCACCATTCCATCTTCAATTCAAAATTCACCAAGCGGTATGGTCGTCAATAAAACAAAAAAAAAAATAAGAAGGCAGCACAGTAAGTGAAAAAAAACATTCTTTCAGTTGCTTCAATGGATAGCATTTAAATGTGGTTGACAAAAATAATATATAAATAACGCTAAACGACTGACTAAGTTTCATTACTATTCTCGACCTCATATAGTGTAAATTAAAATTAAAAGAACCGTGCAATAAAAAAAAAAAAGTTTTTCCGTGTATCCAAAAGTTCCACTGCGTGAAGTAATTTTTACTGAATTTTATGATTATTGTGAAGCAATTATAGCGACAATGATGATGAGCATAAAGGGTGGATATTTAATTTTCATTATTCTGCTAATTGGATTAAATCATTTGAGAGCGGATGAGGATATAACCGAAGCAATTAGTGATACAACTGATGCAACTACCACACAGGTAAAGGATAGATACAAAAAAAAAATTTGCCATCCATATCCACATATGCAGGAATTACGTGAAATTTTTAAAAGTGGATAACGGATATTAAATGAATGAGTGTGTGAAGTGAGACAGTGAATTGTTGTGGCTATTAATAAACGAACAGACACAAATTTGTACATTTTTCCGGGCACTCCATACTCAGGCAAGCACATGCGATGATATAGAAGGAATTGTCAATTGAAATAATGAAAATTTATGTAGGTGAACCCATACTCAATATAGCACTCGCATACACAATTAAGTGACATAAGGAGATATACGTGCAGCACAAAAAAAAAGTAAACTGCACAAGAATGTGGCACATTATTTAAATTTTTATGTGTGAAAGTCGTCGAACTCTTTATACTTTGTGAAAATCAATGCTGCATTAAAAAGCTCTTGAACTTGAATAAGTGCGCAATATAATCAGTCAGTCAGCTATTTATGGGGTTCATACATTCAATCCAAAAAAAAAAATTTATGTGACACTCAACACACTCTCAAATGTGTTGAATAATAGAACAATTCAGAGATTTAATTTGCATCACTTTTGTGAATCTGATTGCATATAAAAATATTCTAACACGTGCTGCCGATGCTGAATGGCATGGATTTATGGAGAACTTTTTTTTTTGTTCCATTTTAAAAAAAAATAAAAGAGTGAAGTGATGAATTGAATTCAATTGAAAACTAATTAAACGTGTAATTGGCAATTTAAACTTCACTCTAGAATTTATTTTAAAGTGATGGTGGTTTGGATGAGCTATTGTTCTTAAATTTGTGGATGTTGGGGGAATAATTAATATGTGGAAAATTCAATTTGTTTATTAACAATCAACTCTTTCTATTCTTTTTTTTTAATGAGATGGTGTCATGGGGTTTAAATATGGGGCTATGATTAATGTGAATTTTTCGAAATATTTGCAAATTTGGGAATCAAATCACACTCGACTACAAAGTTATTATTCGTACTGAAATACCAAAAGCTTGTTTTTGGGTTAATTTAGCTGAAATGGGTTGTCATCATCTAGAGCAGTTTGCCGCAAATAAATTCGGGGAATCCTACGAACCATATGCCGTGTACAGTTTAGGTCGTTACCATCAAGATTTGCCGTGGCACAAAAATGGTTGGTCACAACTGATTTAGAGGTTAAGAGGGGGGGTGGGTTGATTCATTACCAAGCTCTCCATCAACTTTTAACTGATTGTCTTGGAAAGAAGTTTTGACAAAGCTCCAGTTTTCCTATCAAAAAAAAAATAGTGATTTATTGCTGAATGCAGATTTTTCGCTTTAAAATAGCTACACAGTTTGATAGCCTAGTCCAGTGGTTCTTATACTAAGCTCCACGAAACACCATTGTTGCTAGGAGGTTCAATGGTGGCAGTTAATGTGATGAGGATTGATAAGCAGATGATTTACTGCTCTGCCGACTGAAACGTTTAAGACATACTGTCTTAGTCACATTCTATAATGTTAATCTCTTTCTCTGGCCAGATTCTATTCCTTTAAGACACATTTTGGATAAAGCTAGACACGGGACTGGCATTAATGTAATCAAGATGACAAAATCAATATTTTAAAATACCAATATTGATATATTCATCAAGTTTTAAGTCTGACAAGTTCACAAACTTCCTTCAAATCTAAATTAATTTCAACCCAAATATTAATTTCTTCCTTGTTCATAAAATATTATTGAATCCCATCCTAAAATGGAGCAATCCTTCATATTTATTTAAAGCATTTTCCATGAAAATGGAGCTTCCCTTATCAAAATAAAATTAAGGGTTATAAAATGAAATCACATTTTGCATTTTAACTGATTCAGCAAAAGTTTTGGATGATGTGATTACTTTTAAACTTAGTCAGCAGATGTGCTTGTATTCATTTTAAAGGAAATTGAACAAAAAGTCATCAAAACTGTCATCAAATTTAACCTAGATACAGTAAAATGAAAATTAAAGAGAAGACATAAAAAGTTACGGTACAAAAGATAATTTATAGGTCACCCCTTCTACCTTATTCTGCAGTCGCTGTCTATTCATTCCCGATATTTATTTAAAAATCAACATTATAGACATAAATCAACCATTTATGCTTCATCAAATTCATCCCTCATTTCTCTTTTCATTTCCAGCCATTTGAATTAGATTTGAGTGAAAATACAGAGGAATCGCTGAGAAGTGAAGATAGTAATGAGGAAGACGAAGTAAAAAATCCAACAATTCAACGTTTGCCAGCTGATTCAGAATCAATTCGTGACAATATTGTTGATAGTGAATTTGATTGTGAAGACACTGAGCCAGGTTACTATGCGGATATGGAGAATGATTGTCAGGTACGACAATTGACTTTATAATTACATTTTACAGTTGATTTAACAATAATAATTTGTTTTTTATTGGATGTACTTTAAAGATTTTCCACAGATGTGTTCAAGGCCACGAGGGTGTCTACTCATTCATATGTCCAACAGGAACACGCTTTGATCAACGTGTACTCGTGTGCGTTTGGGAACATCAGTATAACTTTGACTGCTCACAATCGAGAAAATATTATCATGACTCGAATCGTGCATTCCTTGGCAACTTGACAGCAGAAGAGACTTTAAATGAGAATATTAAAAATTCACAGGAAATTAAGACTGTGGAGATTATTGAGCATCACACAAGTCGTCCATTAAAGGAAGAAGTTAAGCTTTATGAGATTATTCCAACAGAAGAGCTCTCAATAACAAGTGACGATGAATCTCCAATGGTTGAGATAAACTCAATAGAAGAAGCTGAAAAGAATTCGATTGATGAAAAGGAAGTCGAAAGTGTAAGTGAGGAAATGGAAGAGTCAAATGACTATCAAGCAGAACTCATTCCAAGTTCCACAAATCATATTGATGCAAGCGTTGCAACATCAGACATTTCTGACTCAACATCATCATTCGATGTCGATTCCGAAGAAACGCCACAGCCACCACACAAGTATATTTCACTATCCGTACTTGATCCAATCATTGAAATGCCTGGCGATGATGATCAAACGCAAGAATCTGTAACGACAATTCGCAATATTCGTAAGCGATCTGGAAGTCATCGAAGACGGTTCTTATTCAAAGCAGATGCACATTAAGTAGAGTAAAGCAAGATTTTTTATTTCTTAGATTAATCTTTCTCTTTTGTTTCCATTATTTTTATGGCCTAAACTTATGCAAGTTTGCTACTGCAAGAGATGTAGATCTGGAAACAAAAAAAATCTATTAAGTGCTGAATAAAATAATAGAAACGATGATGAATTATTTTCTCGACTTCTTGTTTCCATTTTCACAAGATATATAGATGTGCTCATACAAAAATATCGCAGTTTTTAAACGTCAAAAATTTGAATTTTCTAAAAACACTAACACTATAAAAGAAAATTTTCAATTTTTGTTTTGCAAAATTTTCAACTTTCTGTTAAGTTTTGTTGATACAGGAGTATTGCAAATGCTTTGCTATAATTTAAAGTAACTGACTTAAGTCAAATGTTGTTGCATCTGTCGATATTTAAATGAAAACTTGAAAATAGAAAATTTTAAAAATTTTTGTTTGTATAAGTACACAAAAAATAGTATGGTCGAGTATGGTCAAGTATACTCTGTATGAGCCCATCTATATATCTTGCATTTTCATTAAATTTTGCAGCTTCTGCTTGTTTTTTGCCTGTGGTTTTTTAATAATTTTCAGATGAATTAGTCACGTTCAAGTCTCTCTTTTAGTTTTTCATAATTTAGACTCATTGAAGATGAAATAATCGAGAGAAAATTTTTTAGCATAATTGAAGCTTGTTAAGGTTGAAGTATAGTTGACTTAATGCTGATTGAATCTTTTCTCTCACGTCAATTTAAATTAATTTCTTATTGATGGACTGAAATCAAAATATGCGGAAGTAAAACTGAAATTATTTTAAAGATTCTAGCTGGATGTTGTGATTTGTTAGCTTCTCTTCTACTTTTAGTGGTGGGGCCGGTTTCTAGGGTTTGAATTAAAAATTAGTTCTCCATACTTTGACACGGTTTGGGACATAAATAAAATGTTTATTGTAACTAGGTTGCTTCCTTAGACAGCTCTAGAAACTATGCTTTCTCGAGACTTTCCCGGGTCTCAACTTCGGTATCGGGATAGCATACTAGAAACCAGTCCAGTCTTCTAAAATCAAAACTCAATAATTCATAATGTTACAATCCCAAACTTTCTTTATTGTGCTGCAAGCATTTATTTTTTTTTTGCTACAAAAAATTCAATCAGTTTCTGTCTCGACAAACAAATTCTTTGTGCTTTTCATCTTCTTATGTAGACATCAACAGTCACATTGCATTCATATGGCATGGAAATAACAAACAAGGATTGTAGAGCTTCACTCGTAAAAACAGATTAACTGAAGGGTTTTCTGGACAAAGACTTGATGGAATAAAAAGGATCTAATAGGATTATTTGTCCCTTTTGAATATTTTCTATCGTCTACAATGTAAAGGTAAAGGTTTTGATAAAATGTTGTAAGGATAATCGCTTTTTATCTATCTGGATAGAAAATTCTTAACCCGCTTTAACTTACGATGTAAAAGATTAAAGCGATAAGAATGAAAAGCGGTAAAGGGGTCATTCATAAATTATGTCCAACTTTTTCGGAAGAGAGGGAATCCATTGCTGTAGAGGAGGATGTAAGAGTATAGGGAGAAGGGTGCCAAAAAACCATTTTTCTGATCAACGTCATTTACAAACGACCCCTCCCAATATTGATCTATTTTACATTCAAAAGTACAACAATAAATTTGAAAATTCAGCAAAATCACTTTGTGCAATAAAAATGTCCAAAAAAGTTAACATTTCACAATCCACAACCAGAAATTCATCCATAAAATTGACTTTTAAGTGACGCTTAAAATTAAACAAAAAGATCCACTTACTCTACAATACCCGAATCATGATTCGAATAATAACAAAAAAATACTTAAATAAAATTTGTAGATCGTTGGATCTGCGATAGCCCAGAATGAATAATACGTTGAAATTTGCCTTAATTTATTTTTCTTTTTTTGAAATCACAAAACCGTGTAAATGCTTTGCTAATAAGCTGCAGTGATATTTGTTTCTATTCATTTAAGCATGAATGACAAGGGAAGCATAATTCTCTCAGAATTGTTTTGACTGGATAGACTTTGAATTTTTAGTGATTTTTTGAAGTTTAAATCTTTTTGGATATGAAATTGCGTTTGAGGAAGTTTGATTGATGATTTTGTGGACTTGAGTAATCAGGGATCTATAATGCGAGTCTGAGAGCAAGACGGCTGGTAATAAGCTGAATATTGGGATAGTCAAGAAGATTAAAGTAGCCCAAATCCTGTCTTAAAGGTAACATTTGCTCAAGAATTTTTTGTGACCTTGCTATGTCCCTAGTAGCTAGGTTCAAGGTATAAATAGAAAATTCTCTTTACTTACGAGCAGGGCGTAGCCAGGAATTTGATGAGGGGGTGGGACCATTTTTTTTATATGGAAAACTTTAAGGGGGGGAGGGGTATTTTTTCACTCTGAGCCAGTGGTTAAGTTCACCAAATCCACTATTCTGTGCCCTTGACTAGAGTTACCATCCCTTGCTTCATCAAAAAATCGTCACTTGCTTAAAAACACATTAAACCTCTTCACGTACGTAAATTAGATGTTTTCAAAAAGAAGGAAGTGCCATCAAAAAATTTTGTATATTCCTCACATGTCTTTTAATTTGATTTCTATCTTCCCTTTCATACATTTTTTTACACAACATACCAGCTTTAATGACTTTATTAAAAAATAATCCAGAGAAGATGTTTTCCATAAGTCCATCATATAAGTTGCGTAGCAATTTAATTATGGGGCTACAATACGACAGTATTAATGCATTAAAATTAACCGTGATCTTGAAAAAGCTACAAGCATTCATTCTTTTCAGCTATGGATGATGTGCAAAGTACTTTTTTCACCTTTATTATAATTTAATGAGCCAGCTAAGTTTAATGCTGTTGAAATTGACTAAATTGACCCAATAAATATTTTAACTTAATAATATTAAAATGAGCAAAAAGAACTCAATTCAGCACATAATTAGTTGCTCATCAATTGGTCATCATTAAAGATTCTATTGCGCAATTGATATATTAATGAATGAATTTAAAGTTTGCCTCAAGAAAGATGCAATGCCATGGCATTTTATATTTGCAGACTTGTGCACTTTATTGACGAAGATGAAATTTCAGTTTAAATTGGAAATAGAAACTGATTTCTATGGCATCTGATGGAGACTCGTGTAACATCATTCCAGGTAAAATTAATGACAATTTGTTTTTCACAGACATAACACAGCATAGGGAAGCCAAATTGTTAAATCAGACGTATGCTATAAAACCAAATATTTACGTAGCCACAATAATGGGAATTTAATGTAATTATCATCAGCATTTAATGATGGTCTCTCGGTTAACATAAACAACGTTTTATGATATGATCATTTCCATTTTCTAAACATCCATAAAACCTACCTCAAGGTGCCGCGATAATTTGATAATTTCGGTTGTAAAACACTTGTCGTAAAAAGCTTTTTTTGTGGTTTTTGAGTGGTGACGTCTATTGTTTTATTGGATGAGGGTGGGGCTGATGTGAGTAGAATACAAGACGAAGTAATGTTCTCACTATTTCCCACAAAAATTTAAATAAAATCGATGTTAAATCGTTGTAAAATGTCAGTGTTAAATATTTTACAGGAAGTTGTTCACCCCTTGATGGAAATTATATTAAATTTTTTCCATCATGTTGTTTTCCCTTTAGTTTGATACAGGAGCGTAGCCAAGAATTTGAAGAGGGGGGACAATTTTTTTATGTATGGAAAAATTTAAGGGGGGGGGGGGGTGTGATTTTTTCATAAAAAACCTAGCGAAATAAAGAAATTTCTGTTTACGTTGGGGGATTTGTCTCCCAAATCCCCCCCTGGCTACGCGCCTGGTTTGATACCAAACACCTTGGATACGTCACTTCCTCAGTCTTATTTGGAGACAATAAGTACAATGTCTTCATATTCTTCCTGCTATCCAGTAAACAAAGCATAGCTTAGGTTGTGCAGGGGGACAACAGCTAGGTTCCATTTTAAACTGTCTAGCATCATATAAGATCAATTCAAAGGCATTATAGACTGCTTATAGGAATTTTTTAAAACCTTTTCCTCTCCTATTTTCAACATATTCTGTGTCATATCAATGAAAAATGAGTCAAATGAATAAATCAAGAAAAAAGTTTTTAATGAAGCTTTTATTTCCATAACTAAATTTATGTAGACTTCCTTTTCTTTTTTTTTTTCATTGACTCAACTTGTTTTTCAGACAGAACTTTTTTTTGCTGGCTGCAGAATATGATTTTCAGTCAAGTTCATTTTTAATTGTCTTCTTGATTTATTCTCAATTAAAACACTGCCAATTCACATTTCATATCTTCAACATGATAGCACTTATAAATGTCTGAGTTTCACTTCTCTCTTGACTTTCTTGTCTTCTTCTTCATGCGTCGAGGAATTCTTAAAATAAAATATGAGCTTGAAGATGAAGAAGAATTGTCTGCCGTCTCAGTTTTCTCGTTCTTCTATTACTCCTATTATAACTTTGTTGTGAGCTTCATGAGCTTTAATGTTCATGTTGTTTGATAAAACAAGTGAATGAATTGTGTGTGCAAAATTGCTTCCATAAAAGTTAATTCTGTAAATTTTTGGATTGAATTTCTTGTTTGTTTGTAAAATTTAGAGCTATCGTCAATTTCCTCATTGTCGTTCAGGCAAACATCTTTATTTAATTGAATAGACTTTTTGTCGCTGTGCTTTATGGTGCTTTAAGTGGAAAATGGACTTTGCTTTTGTTAAATATAAGGACAATGATGATAATAGCTGCAATATCATTTAACCATGAATTTTTGTTGCTGCAATATGGAAATTTGAGACTGGAGGATTGTTCTGATGCTGAATTTTATTCTTTTTTAGATAAGAGCTATTTTTAAACTGAATGTAGATTCTGTTTGGATTCAGCATTAAATATGGCTGGAATAAACAATGATTTTTAAATGAAATAAAAATAAATTAAAACATTTCATTTGGAAACTTTTATGGATTAAAGCAGGGGCGTAGTCAGAAAATTTTTAAGGGGGGGGGCCCATTTTCGAAAATTAAAACGTTATTTTGTTTCCTTAAATCTATATTCATTCTTCATAAGTTTAAATATTTAATTCATTATTCATACATTAAATTTAATTTTTCGTGCTGATTTTGATATTTCTTTCATCACTTCCTCTACATTAACTGGTTCTTCTCTATAAATACTTAATAAAACAATTATCAGATTTTCGTAGGGGGGGCCCGGGCCCCCTATGCCCCCCCCCCCCCCTGGCTACGCCCCTGGATTAAAGGCTGTTGAATTAAAGAATTAGGTCAGAAATTAAGTTTGAATTTTTTCTTTAATTACATAAAAGCTTTCACTATGCCAAAGAACATCTAATTTACAATTAACTGCTTCCTGGACCGATACAAATGAAATTAGCTCCAACAAGGATCCATCCAAGCGCATGAAAATCTAAAGAAGGTGGATTCTATTTGAGGTTAGTAAAAAAATTAAGGAGAAGTCTAGTTGGATATGTATGTAAGCTTTTGTCATTTGTGTCGTTCGGGTTGATTAATACTTGCTTGCATATCTATGTCATCAGGGTTAAAAGTTGTGCTATCACATTTAAGGGGCTGTTCATCATTCATGTCCAACGTTTGAAGATTTAAGATGTCATTCCCATGTTATGGACAACACCTTAGTTAATCAAAAACTTGGGGTAGTTGACTATGAGTGACAAAGTATTATAAACCAAATGTCTAATGAAATCTGTAAGATTCACGTCCTTTTGCATTTCCACAATCTCTTCCATAGATTTGATATCCCAAATTCTACTTTATATCCCAAACCAAATCCAACTGCACAAGTTGCTGACATGCAAATTATAAGTAAACTCTAGTCAGCTTCATTCAAAAGCATACATCATATAATCTACATTACATCATCAACATCAAATTCTAAATTAAGTTTTAAATTACTATTTATTTTTATCATCTCCCCAAAAAAAATTATCTGAATTGCAAAATAATGCATAACATCCACAAACTTTTTATAGTCAACCGAAATTAGATTAGACTGTGATATCTCATGTGGCATCAACAGCCAATTTCATGCAATTTTACTCCAAATATAGAATCTAAAATATTCATAACTCAAACATGTTTTAGACAACGACAAAGTTAGACAGACTCATGACTCATATATCTGCAGTAAATATCAAATATTCTTTTCATAGTAAAATATGAATAAAGGACAAACATTGCATACCGCACATCCATAAATTAGTAAATGTAAATGAAAATGTGAAAATATATTTTTTTATGATGAAGTGCATGCTGATGATTTTTTTTTGCATTTGCTAGTCATGAGCTAACAAACTTTGATGTAAATATTATGTGCCAGAGAACTTTATGAAAGTTTGAGTGGAATTAAGGATTTGAAGAGGTGCAAAAAGAGATTCAAAGGGTTGTTAAATTGTAGGTAGATATTAATGATGCATTATTGCACTCTTTAGTTTACAACTAGAGTAGCTAGTAGCTAGAGACGTGGCCTAGAGTCAAAATCAATACTTCTCCCACGTAACCAAAATCCCATAGATGGACGATACATGTATTACGCGATTTTATTCCATGTATAGTCCATGCGTATCATCCATGGATGATACATGGAACGATATTGTCCTATGGAGATGGATGATTTCATGGACGATTTTGTGTAATTTACATGTATAGTACATTGATGTAATACATTTGTACGATTTTGTGTACTACACATGTATAGTGCATTGATGTAATGCATTTGTACTATTTTGTGTAATATAAATGGATTGAAACGCCTGAAATAAAAAATGCTGGATTTTTATTAATTAATGCACATATTAATGATTAAAGTTTAACTGATTTATGTTAAACTCTTAATTTATTAAAAATTAATATAATTTTAAACTCTTAAAAATCAAAGAGGCCAATTTACACTTAGAAAAAACTTATCACTGTAACTCAAAATATTATTAACTTCCTGAAAAATTGTAAATTTTTACTATATTATACCTAAAAATAGACAGAAAAGAAGAAAAGAAACAAGAAAGATGATTAAAATAATAGATGTTTAAAACATCGTAGACACTTTACACTTTAAATATTAATATTTTTTTCTTACCTTAATAATCGATGTTCTACTACATTCCCTATAATTACTCACCAAACAATATTTCTTGCTCCTTTTAATTATTTACGCATCTATATTGTACTTTTAAATTTAATTTTCACTTCACAACAATTTTGAAAACACATTTTTCATAATGTAAACAAATAACTTAAAAAAATAAAATGCTGCAAAAAATTGTTCTTAATTGTCTGAATGGCAAAATTTTTAAAGTGCTACATAGATGTATTACTCATGGACTATACATGGATATTTCATGTATGTAATACATAAATGATACATTATGTACTGTTTTGGGGAAAGTACATAAATATTCCATCTATGTCAATGGAAAATGTGTGGAATACTTTGGTTACGTGGGCTTGGATTAAAAAGCACCAAAAGATCATGGCTACGACCCTGGAACTCCAAAAATTTAGTCAATTCTTGTTCCAGACTTATATTAATTGGTTTGAGATTAATCGAATCTCCTTAATTCCCTTGATCCTGAACATTATTAATTTATAATTTGACAAAACTAGGATTCGAACCGATCAAATCAATTTGAATCCAATTCCCTTCTTAACTGCTCTATAGTGAGTTGCTCTAATGACTCTCACATCCAGCAATCTTCATATTAATATCTCATCCAGAACATCATGAAGCTCCAGGAACACTTTGAAATGCAAAATGAGAATATTTAATTCAAGTTACAGAATAAAAAGTAAAAGCTTGTATTTCACTGAACTAACATCGCAATGTCAAAGTCACTCATTCAGTGAAGATTAATGTTGGAAACGATTTCATATTTATACATTTAAAAATTAAAATGTTCATCAGAATCTTCATATTTTTTTTATGAATGAGTTAGAATTACATTACAGACCTAATTTAATTTATTCCTACCGCTTCCAGTTAATAGCTTCGCTTAGTTTAATTTCAATTTTATTTCTTCACAATTTTAATTTTTGTGTTTCTTTCTCACGACCTTTCAGTGCGTGATTTTTCATGTTTTGTTGTTTCGCGCGCGCGAACTATGAAAAAAAGATTCTAAGTGAAAATGTGCATGAAATAATGCAAAAAAAAAATTCAATCAAGCACCGTTCATTGAAAAGAGAAGAAGGCAGTTTGCATAATGATTTAATTACTTGCCCTTTTCATCATCATTACCTATTAGCAATCGAGAATCAGAAATAATTAAAACGGAAAAAAAGATTATTGTATTAAAATGTACGAGAAGAATGGAAAAACGTTTCGTAAAGCTTAAGCAAAAAAGATTGTTGCTCGATGTGGATATTATTTTTTTATTTCACGCAAAGGTCTGAAAAATCAAAATTTTATGTATGCAAGATCTCGTTCACATATTTTAATTTTTTCAAATTCCAACCCACCTTTATGCTGTTCCATTTCGATGGTCATCTTTAAAGGAAATGGATTTACTCAATTTTCTATCTGTTGCCGATGTCTATAAACAAAAGAAATTAAAAAAAAGGCAGAATTAATGGAAATGACGAAAGTCTACTTACTTTATTTTGGTTTTTAAATGTTGCTTGGAATTACTTGAACCCAAAAAATATTTATAGTTTAAGTTTAGATTATGATTTTATGGTTAAATGAGCTTAACATAGACCTCAAGAAACATGAAGATGAGTTCATGTTGAGTTGATGAATTCATGGATGGTTCAAGTATTGTGATCTGCCAGAAGTCTCAACACCTTGGTATTGAGTGATGTGTTCAAAATTTCATGCAGTTTAGGTATACATCATACTGTGAGGACGTCATTCAGTCATTAATATATCCTTGTTTTTAAATCGACACATTCTTTACCAAAAACTTTGATTTCATGCTCGTTAAAGCAATCAAACTTAGTGACAAAACGAGGACAACGTGTCAAGCATTTTGATGAGGACTATTTGATTGATGAGGATATAAATAAGCAGCATTATCAGGACATTATTGGCTTTATTAAGGACATTGGAATTCTAGCATAGGGGACTTGGGATGGTACAACAGATCATCGATCGCAGTGCCGCTTTTGCTATCAGCAAAACCCTACATTACATTCTATTCTATTCTAGTGACAAAAATCAACATCATCCTTACGACTAGATTAAAATTCTTTTTGAGGATCAGTGCAACACATATGAACAATTTTAGTTGAACTAATGCTGACCCGATTTTAAACCCAGAATCTTTAGCTTGAAAGGCCAGCATTTTGCATTATAAAAACACAGATGCCATTAATCCATATTGAGGCATGCATACCTCGAATTGTTATGAGTTTTAAAGTCTTTTCATTTAGATTCTAGAACTTAGCAAAACTCGAATAAATAACCAGAGTTCTGCTAGGCTGAATAGTTCAAAATTTAATATGTAGTGTTGATTTTCACAGTTTTTGTAGCTTATTGTTGTTTTATATTTCCAAAAAAAGTATTATCACTGGAGCATTAAAACACATTCTCACCAAAACAGGAAGTAAGCATGTGAGCATTTAAAAATATTCTCAAACTTCATCTTTCCTTCATAATCATTCCCGAGCGGCACAATTAAAAAATGTGGAACGTGAAGGTTCTGCCACGGAGTGATATATTAACACCAAATGGACATCCATGTGAAAACCGGCTCCATATAGCTTCCATATGCCCGAATAGCAAAAATCGGTTAAAAGAATAGAGAACCGGTGCCAAGCTGTCATAGCTCAGGCATAAGATTTCTGATCGATTAACCGACTTGTGCCATTCGGGATAGTAACCAAATGGAACCGGTGTTCACATGGATGTCCATATGGGATTTCATATCCATAACTTTGAAGAGAATTAAAATTTTTGAATCTCACAGGAAGAATGAAATAAAGTTTCAAGATTTAATCTCAAAAAAATAGCTCCAATTTATTTAAAGCCTAATAAGACAGTCATTATTGCATCAACGCGTTCGACAATTTCTTTTCACAGCTCCGATCTCATAAAAATTAAGTTTAATGTATCACCATTTCCAAAAAAGCTCAATTTTGAAGACAATGAGAGATGAAGAAAATAAAAGCGCATTGCATCATATACTAAGAGTCTTCATTCATCTCTAGTCTTCTTCATCTTTATTGATGAGCATACATAACCACATGAAATCGTGGCATAGGCCTAAATCCAATTATTCATATTCACTTAAGACTCATAATAAAGCAACATTGAATGACATCGGAATCTTATTTGCCTTAAAATTATTTTTTGGCACTTCTGCAACGAGAAAAAAAATATTCTTTCCAGTATTATGAGATTTTTCCATCCAAAACAACACGAAAAATAAAAATTGAGAAGAAAAGGCAATTTTGGTGGGGCTTGCGATGAGCAACAACAATCTACGCGTTGCTGTACTGCTGCTGCAAAAAAAATATAAATATATGATTCAATTTTGCTGAGATTTTATTTAAACGCCAGATGCTTTGAGGTAAAGATATTGTTACGTACGTGCGTGAATTGTGAATTTAAAATTGGATATACAAAAATAATATGATTTAATAAGTTGACAAAGCAGGAAGTGAATTCAATTGGAAGTGATTACTAAAAAGTTGTGGACGAAAAATTATTAAAAAGTCAAGAAAAACTGAAAAATCCAGAGAAATAATCTTAATATCCAGTAACCCAATTAATCAATCCTTTTAGTGACTATAAAAGCTTAATAAATTATTCAAAAAAAAAATGTGGAAACTCGTGTGCCTTCTCCAAATCACATTGGGACTTTACATGTTCACCATAATCGTTAGCGGCGTAAGTATCTTTTGCATATTCATAATAAACAATTCCGTACTCATGAATATGAGAAAATCCGCAAAGTTTAATGCAAATTAAGTAAATCATAACATCAGACAGCAGCATGCAACATGTTTGCAAAAGAATCTGCGAATAAAACTACTCAATTCGAGGGCACCAATGACTATTCTTGTGTAATCATCTAATTCACATTTTGGCGCTTAAAAAAATAATGGAAGTGAAAAAATTGAAAATAAAACAGAAGTGACTGTGAGATAAATCTTTTGTGCATTATGATTATTCAGTGCCCCCGTTTTAATTGAACATAATAAAATGTGATGATGATTAGCTGCAAGTGTGAAAATGCTGTGTTTTTTTCTGGGTCAATAAATGAATTTTATTTTATCCATTCTCGATTAGCAAATCGCCGGTTACACAGCTGGAATTGATTATCCAAATTATTCAGAAGTGCCTGTTGGTGGCACATTCTCATGCCAAAATAGACTTCCTGGTAAATTTGAAATTTATCTTAATCAACCAAAATGAATTAAATAAATTTAATATCACAGGATATTATGCTGATATGGAAACGAGATGTCAAGTGTGGCATTGGTGTGTGCATTCAGGACATCAATATTCATTCCTTTGTCCCAATGGAACTGTTTTTAATCAGGCAAATTAATTAATTTTTTATTTATCCCTTTCAAATTCCTTTAATGATTTTCATTTTTGATTCTCATTAACAGGCATATCGAGTATGCGACTGGTTCTTCAACGTGGATTGCTCACAAGCTGAGGATCAATACATAAATAATGAGGAGCTTTATAAGGATGCTGACGGAAATCCTATATAATTCTTAACACTCTGTTTTAAGTCCACTTTATTATTTATGTGCTGTACTTTTTGTTTCATCAACGAAAGAAAGAAATAAGACAAAATGAAACCTCATCTGAATGAGTTCCATTGTGATATAAGTTTTTATTATTTAATTTATTATCAAGGATAGGAATTGATGCAATCCTTGCCCTTGATGAAGTTATTCTCATGAAGTTGTGGGTTGAAGATTTTGTTATGGATTTAAAATTGAGAATTTGTGACAAAATATGTTTCTGAAATCATAAAGTTTAGGAGATTTTACATGCTGGAGATTAAAACACTCATTAAAGAATGTTTGAAATTGATTGTGCTAATTTGGTGTAAAATTAACTCAAAATCTATGAATTTTACTTTTTTAATCCAATTTAATCTAAGTTGTCTTAACAAATTTGTCTAGATTAGGAATCAAACTAGCTTCTTAAGATTTTTACGTTTGTTTTCTTAATTATAAGGTGCTATGGAGGTAATTCTCAAAGAATCTACGATATAGATGATCAATAATGAGGTTGTTCTTTTGACAATCAAAACATTCAGAACTGATTGATCTATCTTGGTCATTTTTGATCGTTTTCCGTAATCGATAAAGATCTAGATCAGAGCTTGATAATCCTAGTATTATAAAGCACATATCAATCTCTTTGTTGATTTGGGTTTGTTAATATTCGATTAAAGTAAAATTTTTGATTTTCTGATTGTCCTTGAAAATAATCAATTTAAAGATTCACAAATGCTTCTTAAAGTTTTTCAAAAACCTCTAAATTAGCTTCACTTTTAAATTTCAAACATCAAATCAACAAAAGAAGGTTGAATCCCAAAAAATATTCAAACTTAACCCAAAAATTAAATTTGATTTCCCAATTTTTCATCCTCAAAATTATTAATCACTAAAACCTACCTGCTTTAACCACAGGAAATTAAGCAAAACAAACAAATTTACAAGCTGATTGGAAATATTTCAAAATCATTACAAGGTTTCGCATAGATTTCATCCTAAAATCCATTAACAAACCTCAAGATTCAGATATTGAAACTTAAATTTTGTCAATTGCTTCCTCACGACTTTTGCGCCTGTCATTTAACGAATCTTCATTAATTATTACCAATAAGCCATAATTGATTGAAATTATTACTTCCCAAATGAAGATTCACTCAAAAATTCTTGTAATCATCAATTAGTTCCTCATCAAAAATTAATTGAAAATCATACAGACGCTTGGAATTAAGCAAATTAAACTTGTGAAAAATTGTATTTAAATGCAAAGGTCATATTCAATGTAATAATCTTGTGATCTGTTAGGAAAACATAACAGCAAGTGATCAAATTACTTAAAAAGTTGTGCATTAACAATGAAATTGTTTTAATGGTCTTAAAATATTCAAAAATGCTTCTTAAAACTAAATTAATAGAAAAAAATTTGCTGACATTTCCGTTCAGCTACAGAAAAGAAATGTGCACTTCCGTTCGCGACGATTCGTAGACGTACTTGCATTTTAAATAGGTAAATAATAGAATAAATTGTTTACTGTCTCATGGTTTATAATTGACCTAAAGTTGTTGAGACTTTATGATTGAATTAAATCTTTTTTCGGCTTTGAGCTATTTAGAGCAAAAGGTCGTGTCTCACTGTCAGATTACTTGATTAATATTTATTATTGTGAGAAAAGTGACATGATTTTTTTGGCTGTGGATTGTGATTTAATTCTCATTAAGCTAAATGTGTCCATTAATTATTAATGTGAATGCATAAAAAATTATGAATAATTAAGAATATTACTTTTGAGATTTGACAAGCGAATGGATGTGCTTGAGAAGCTAGAATATTAAGGTTGCTAAATCAGTGAAATAATTAAAGAATAGCAGAATCTGAGCAAGGTTTCCTAAAGGTTTTTTAAAACTTAGAAATTATCATCAATAAAACAAATAGCTAATCATTTTTTAACTAGATTCATGTCAACTAATCAGCATATTTAAAGATGCAAGCACTCAAAATTCTCCAAAAACAGTAAAACGTCAAAAAAAAATCTTTAAAAATAATTCAAAATCCCATTGATTTCCGCTATAAATTCATCATCAAATTTCCTTCCCAGAACCTTCAATCAACAACTTAAAAGAGAACCTCAACAAGGTTTATTTTCATACTCTTCTTACTTTTTATTGTTATTTCATCTCCTTATCACTCATTGTTCATTTATTCAATCAATAAGCTACTCATTTTTATTTTATAATCATCATTTAAATCGAATCAATAATCAAGAAAAAAGTTAAGCTGGGTAATTAACTCACCATTGAACATAGCCAATACCAAGTTATGTAAATTTAATTTAAAATGAAAAGAAAAAAAATTGTTTAAAAATTGAAAATAAAATGGAAAAAATATTTAAAAATCAATTCGTGAATATTTTTTTAATTCAATATTTCACCTTTCAGATGCAATTTTAAATCTTTTATTAATCGATATATCCATGGAGATGTAGATATGCATCAGATAATTTTGATAATTTGATTCAAATTACATTGAAGCTTTGAATCGTTAATTATTTTTATGAATCATGCAGCATAAGCTTCACATATT
Source organism: Chironomus riparius (assembly GCA_917627325.4). Taxonomy (NCBI): domain Eukaryota; kingdom Metazoa; phylum Arthropoda; class Insecta; order Diptera; family Chironomidae; genus Chironomus; species Chironomus riparius. The sequence continues at coordinate 47,044,661 of OU895877.1, forward strand.
GCGGATTGCATTAATTTTAGGGGAAATAAATTAAAGCTACAATAGTGAAACTTAATTGAGCTTGAAATTCAAAGCTTTTATGATTCTCAGCTTTATAGTCATCAAGAATGAGAGTCAGTCATTGAATCTCAAATTTTAATAAGCTTAATTAAATAATTCAAATAAATTATTCTTGTACTTTACAAAGTAACAAACATGAAGTGATTTTTAAAAGTCAAAGAACAATCTTTTTTTGTATGTTAATAGGAAAAAAGTTAAGTCACCAAGAAATGCCAGTTCTTGTTTACCTTCAAGATCTTAATATGCGACAATGAGACACAAAGGACAGGTCTATAAATTTTAAATCTATTTTAATACAGTTTGTGAACATTCTTTGGAATTTTAATTTTGAGCGAAATTGACACTTTACTGTTAATGTTGAATTGAAAGAATGAATACCGTAGATCTTGTTGACATTATGAACATGCAAGCTTATGATAATTTATGTGAGCGTTTAGTCAACTCAACTTTAAAGAAATAAATATCTAAATAGTTTGTTTAATTGCAGAAATTACTAGTATTCGCAAGTCGTGGTTCGAATCCTATGTTAAAGAATCTTAATCGGAGCTGTTGTTTATTTTTTTGCATTGGCATTTTCTTTTGAGAAACAACTTTTACAGGTGTTCTTAAATGCTTCTCGGGAATTGTAAATTACTTAATAACAGGGACTAAAATGAATGAAAAAAATCTATGATGAAAAACATTATAATTTTTTTTCATTTACGTAAATTATTACGTAAAATTTCATCACGTAGGGATCATTTTTACGTAGGATTTCATCACGTAAAGCAAAAAAATGCAATAAAATGACCCTTTCACAATTCATAAAGCTGAATAATAAGAACAAGAGATAGAATAGATTAGTTTAGCTTAAAAAACTTGCATAAAAACATTTTATACGCCATTTTTTGCTTTACGTGATGAAATCCTACGTAAAAATGATTCCTACGTGATGAAGTTTTACGTAATAATTTACGTAAATGAAAAAAATTATAATGTTTTTCATCACAGATTTTTTTCATTCATTTTGGTCCTTGCTTAAAAAGAAATTTGGCTAGCTTCCATATTTAGGACCAGATTTGTCAACAATCAATTTCCCAACAAAGGCAAAAATCTATCCTAGACATTGCCTTTATAGCAACATCTAGATTTAACTTTATGAAAGCATACTTTTCTGCCTTTGGCTAGGCATGCCTTTACCTCGTTCTGCCTGGACAAAGGCAAAAGCTATCATGCTCCGGTGAAGCACCTTATTAAAAGTGAAAACTCTGTGTATGACCTGTCCAAGGTGAAGATATTGCAACTGTCAGTTTCTTTTCTAGTTGTTCTTGTTGGAAATGACTGCTTTCCATACTTTTCACAGATTTATTAAATATTTTTTTTGTCTACATCTGAGTGAGATTTGAAATAAAAGTTCAGTGGATCTCCCCCCCCCCCCCCCCCCCCCCTTAAATCTCGGATGCCATAAGTGAACGACCCCAATAAGTAAAATTTTTTTGGTCAACCCATGCAAGTTTAAGAATTTTTTGTCAAAAGGTCGCAAATATCACTTGTGAGGCTAGCATGCCATTAAACGTTAAAGCAGATTGATGCAAAAAGGATTAAAAAATAAAATGAACAAAATTTCACAAAAACTTCCACAAAATGCTCTCAATGGAATCCGCCAATGACTAAAATCTCAACAGCCGCTGACCACGAGCATAATTTTCGGAGCATGCAAAAACAAAACAAAAAAATAACTTCAACATTTTTTTTTTTTATTTCTTCTCACTCAGACTTGTTTTTCTTTCATTTCTTTTAAGGAAAGAGAAACACAAAAAAAAGTTAAATTCAGTCAGTGAGAAGCAGTTGTAGAGCTAAGACGTGCCTTGAAAAAATAGCAATAAATTCGCGAGACAGAAGTGAATTAATTTAAAAAATATATATAATTATCAATAGTAGTATTGGTTGGATATTGACCATACCACATCTGAATATTTATGTACATGCATGCGAATGCAGTTTTGATTAAAAAGAGCTTTTTACACAACAAACTGGATTAATTAAAAAATTGTAGAGTGAGTGAGATAGAGAGAAAAAATTTCGCAAAAAGTGCAGTGCAGTGAAAAAGCTAGAAAAAAAGTGAAAATTAAAATTCAATTTTAAGAAAAAAAGAAGAATAAAAGTTTGTGATTTTATTGATTGACAATTAAGGAAGAAGAAGAAGAAGTGCAATTCAGACAGGAGTACAGAAGAAATTGGATATTTTTTTTGGCAAAAGCAAAAATAAGGCAAGAAGAAGATTAAATTCACCCGACATCAACGATTGAATGCCAAACGAAACTTACTCTTTTTTATTTGTGAATAAATAAGTCGACTGCTTCTTTTTCGTGAATTTCAATATTTCTCAACAGATCTATAGTTATAGCTATAGAGAAACATACAAAAAAACCCGAACTACCACATGGGTTATGTAATCGACCATATGTAAATTTAATATTTAGGTTCGTACAATCGAAAAAGACACTTCACAGCTAGTCTCAATGAATACATAAGACACAGGCTATCAGAGATTTCATTTAATCTCGATTGAATGCAGCTTAACTGCGACATAAAAAAAAAATAAATATGTGTATCAATAATTTCATTTATAAAGCCTACACCAACTTATACATAGACATGTAGAGAAGGAGGGTTGTTCGAAAATGACGTCTTTTGTTGAATTAAAGTTTTAAGGACCCCCCCCCCCCCCTCCGTTTTTCAGTCTTAAGAGGTTTAGAGTGTCTCTGAGCAAGCCTTAACTCCAGTTTTTGACTTAGCCCGGACGACAAACAACCTCAGCTACATCTCTGTAAAGCAACAGACCCCTAAAAATATTAAAACATCATTTTCGAACGATTCCCACCATACTTTATATATTTTCAATTTCAAGCAAATTGCAATTGAAACAAAAAATACAGCAGATATAAGACACAAGTCATACGAAAGAGAAAAAGAAGAAGAAGTAGTAAAAAAAAAATTCAGTAAAAGTTGCTTTTTTTCTCACATCTATGCGAGAGAGTCACACAAAGTATTTCACCTCTTGTCTCATGAATTGCTGTGCAATAAATTCACTTTAATTTACAATAAAGACTTGTGAATGTGCTGTATTGTATAGCTTAAGATAGAAAACTGATTGAATGACTTTGATTCGTCAACTATTGTCGAAAATTGCTGAAATATTGGTGCTATATATTCAGTTCTTTGTGCTGGCTATTATACTTTATACATCAGTATATCTTTATCTCAAGTACATTGACAACGAGGCATTTGCGGATGTTGGAAACAATAACAAGAGCAAAGCTACAGCACGACATCTCGATCTATAAATCTTGTTTGTTTCTTGCATGCTGTTGTACGCATCCAACTTCCAGCACCGATCAAAGATATAAATAGCAAGTAAATACAGTCATAATATAAGAAGAAGAAAAAATTGTTCGTGAAAGTTTAGCGTGAAGCTCAAAAAGCATTTACGACAATTTACAGTCACTGCTGCTCTGGCGTTTTCTTTTTTTTCCGTCAGTTCTTTTATTTTTTTAATGAATAAAAATGAAATCAATTAAACACAGCTGAGATAATCACAATCAAAGTGATTTAATCACAACATTATGTCTAATCATAAGCGGATCCTTTAAGAAAGCATTTGAGAAATCGGAATTGATGAAATAATGTTTGTTAATGCCGGTCATTGATCTGACATCGAAACTTACTTTATTGACTTATTTTGAGAGAATTTTGTTTACTAGAATGTCTACACGACCTTACAACATTTCTTTTGTTGCAAAATTCGAACAAAGGCCAACAAAAAGGCACTGAAATTGTAACACCTTAAAATACCTTTTATTATAAGCTACACAATAGTCATGTGATAATCATAAAATTGTTGTCAATAGCAGCCAATAAGCTTCTATAAAATCAACACCGTTCAATAACCATGGGCTTGTTTTTTTTTTGTAGAGGCTGTTATCGGTTTGATGACTTTGGGTGGAAATGAGAGTAAAAATAATGACAATAAAGGTGGATTGGATTAAAGTCAATGTGCTGATGTACTTGGTTTGGCTTTTATGAATGTTTAGAAGGCAATGAAAGTTTATTTTGGTGAGAACATGAACTGTAGATATTCAAGATTTAACCCGAATGGCACAAGTCGATTAATCGATCAGAAATCAGTCACCAAGCCAGTGTGACTTTGGTATGATGCTGGATATAAATTGAAGTCAGCACCATGCTAGAGTCATGCCGGCTTCCCGAACATACAATGAGCATGCTCAGAGCACATTATTTGTGAGCCTATTAGCCTTTGTGAGAATGTGCTCATTTTCATACATTTCAGTGATGCGCTTACGGTACCTTCTTGAGCATGCTCAGTGAGCACATTCCTATGTGACATGTAATAAGATCATTGAGTAAACTCATGAGCATACTCAAATGAGAAGGTAACATGTCACATGCAACATTTTTCTCATGTAACATTTTTATTGAATATACTCATGTACATTCTCAGAGAGCATATACTCATAAATATTCTCAAAGAGCTTATACTCATGAAGATACTCAAAAGATATATGCTCAGTGAGTATATATATGAGTATATGCTCATCTGAGCACACTCATGAGTGCACTCAAGTGAAGTTGCAAAGTTCAAAAAATTAATTAAGCTAAATTTGAATATTATAGGTTAGCTGAAATCAAGTACTGTTCCGTTTATTTCTTTGAATTTCTGTGAATAATTTTGAAAGAGTTTGAAATTATTATTAATATTTTATCCCAAATACTTAGACGGAAACATATAAATCTGGTCACCCATCTTTGTTGAAATATCTTCTGCGTTGCTTAACTTCTGTCATCTCACACTTTTCCTTGGAGCTATTGTCTGTAAATATATAATAATTTATATATGGCATAACACATACTTAAATTATTATATTTTTACAGGCGAACTAAGTTCTTTGAAGTTTGAATCTTATTGAGCGCCAATTTTAACGTTTTCGATTTAGCTGACATTTTTTTAAAAACGTCAGCTTCCTTAAAAAATCATTATTTTAACGTTTTCGATTTAGCTGACATTTTTTAAAAACGTCAGCTTCCTTAAAAAATCATTTTTTTAACGTTTTCGATTTAGCTGACATTTTTTTAAAAACGTCAGCTTCCTTAAAAAATCATTTTTTTAACGTTTTCGATTTAGCTGACATTTTTTTAAAAACGTCAGCTTCCTTAAAAAATCATTTTTTTAACGTTTTCGATTTAGCTGACATTTTTTTAAAAACGTCAGCTTCCTTAAAAAATCATTTTTTTAACGTTTTCGATTTAGCTGACATTTTTTTAAAAAATCTCAAATAATGATTTTTTAAGGTAGCTGACGTTTTTTTAAAAAAATGTCGGCTAAATCGAAAACGTACACAATTTGCTCTTGAATAAACTCAGTAAGTGCACTCATATAAGAATATAAAAAAAATTGTGTGACACAGAAGTGAGCTTGCTCATTATATGCTCATGAGTACATTCAGTAAGTGCACTCATATGAGAATATAAAAAAAATTGTGTGACACAGAAGTGAGCTTGCTCATTATATGCTCATGAGTACAATCAGTAAGTGCACTCATATGAGAATATAAAAAAAATTGTGTGACACAGAAGTGAGCTTGCTCATTATATGCTCATGAGTACAATCAGTAAGTGCACTCATATGAGAATATAAAAAAAATTGTGTGACACAGAAGTGAGCTTGCTCATTATATGCTCATGAGTACAATCAGTAAGTGCACTCATATGAGAATATAAAAAAAATTGTGTGACACAGAAGTGAGCTTGCTCATTATATGCTCATGAGTACAATCAGTAAGTGCACTCATATGAGAATATAAAAAAAATTGTGTGACACAGAAGTGAGCTTGCTCATTATATGCTCATGAGTACATTCAGTAAGTGCACTCATATGAGTGAATTCACATGAGTATGTTCTTAATATTCTCAAGAGTATACTTATTGAATGCACTCACGTGAGCTTATAAAGTTTTTATAAAAAATTTAAGTGAGCACATTCATAATATTCTCATGAGCATGCTCAGTTGAATGAGCTTGCATGAGTACATTTTTTGAGTAGACTCACTTATATGCTCACTTTTCTGAGCATGCTCTTTGTATGTTCGGGCTTGTCGCTAGATTTATATTCGAATAACCGAATTGTGCTATTCGGGTAAGTTTAACTGTTTTGCACGATACAAGTCTTCATATGGCACTTATTTGAGAGCCACTCGGGTTTCAGAATTCAAGCTGGTTCCTTTGAAATGCTTTGTGTTCCTTAAGTATCTCAACTTTGAGTTTTCATGCAAATTTGCGCAACATCTGAGTCGATTACGACGATAAGACGTTGTTCAGTCAATAGTGATATTAAAACGCAAATTATCTATTGCCAGTAATGACAGGAAGAGGTTTGGGGTCACTTGTTATGCATGTGTCGCTTATTAATGTTAAAAATCATTAAAAATGCTTAAAAAATCTATAAAGCTGCTACTATCCAGGACATATCTTCAAAGAATCAATAAACAGCAAACTTAGTTGTTGATATTAGGCATAAAATACAATATTAAGTCACTGAAGATTAAGCAGACATAAAAATCGAATTAAAAATCCATCAATTTTGATCTTCAAGACTCAAGACATCATCAGCCGCAAGCTTGATCTTCAAGTTTTTCATATAACCTTTATAGTCAAATCAAGGATAATCTCAACTGTTTCTGATTAAAAAATTATCGAAAGTCTAATTCTCAAATATCCTTCCAAATAAATGCTTACTCTCCAAATCAGATTCCATCTTGAGATGATATCGACTGAATATGAGCTAATCATGAATCAGCCTCATAAGATTTCATAATTCCTACCCAATAACCTCTTACGAAATATTTCACTGACGCCAATTTAATTATAAACACAATTCATTACTTTACTTAGCTATGTGATAATTTCCACGATTTATCTCAGCTGTTGCTGCCTCTTAAAAGCAAAGAATTGTGGACATTAAATTGTGCCTTTTATTTTACTCTGTTATGTCTGTGATATAAATTGAAAGGCGTCCACTTTTGTTTATGACTTCTAAAATCAACTTTCAAATTTTCGATTCAATGAAATGTTTGTTTTTGAGGTGGAACCGACCAGAAGTTCTCAAGAAATCGATCAAGGGCTTTGTATCAATTATTATGTTGAAATTATGTCAATTATCTAAGTAATTGTGCTGCTCATAGCAATAACTTTAGCAATCTAGACTTATCTAGAAGTCTAACTTTATTGCATATACAGGAAGAATGTCAAAAAAACCAGAACTTCCTGACTGTCGAGTGCCTATTTAAATATTCAAATTAATCTATTTTTTCCATGAATCACGGTGCCATAAATAGAGCCTGTCGCTAAGCATAAGAAATGTTTATGTAATTTTGTCGATTCTCCTCACAAATCAAGTATCGATCATACTAATAGTCGATTATATGTTTTAACATAACATTAGCATAAAATAACAACATAATAAATGTAAATTTTTTTGAACGTGCCACACAATCTAATGCCTCTTATAGACTAATGTGTAACAATTTGCAATTTTTTTTAATTTTATTTGACACTTTTGTGTATGAATATTAAGCAGGGTTGTAAGATGGAGCATTTTTGCGAATCCTTGTCATATTGACAACACTTTATGCTATTGATTGATCAGTCCCTGATTGGAATCGAACCCACGTTATCAGAAAAGTAGGTTACAGATATCTGAACCGTTGTCTAGTCCCTCAGCTACAGCACTGGCACAATCGCCTACATATGACTCCATAACCTAGATTCCACACAGCTATTTGGGAACTTACCTTAGTTAAAGCTTCTTGAGTACGGTGCCTAAAAATGATCCAGAAACCAACCACTGTGAATGAATATCTGTGAACTTTGGGCGTAGTCTAGCGTGTGAGGAGCAACTAGTCTCTACAATTAATCTTCTATAGCTGTAAAGTAGTTGCAGACAACTTTATTGTCTGTATATAGGCGGTCGTTCACTTATGACATCCGAAATTAACGGTCATTTTTCAAAAAGTAAAAATTGATTTTCTGGAATTTCTATTGGTTTTTTCTTGCTGACCCCCCCCCCCCCCCCACATTGGACGTAATAAGCAAACGGTCCATAGGTAAATTAATCTTAAATGGTGTGATTTGGAAGAAACCAGCACAGGTATAATTAGAAAATTTTTTACTAATTCATTTTAGGGGCTGTTCACTTATTACGTAATTAGATCTGATGTTACGTCCAACAATGTCTACGTCGTCGGCAAAACCAAGAAGCTGAGTTGACTTTGTGAAGATTGTACCATTTAATTCCAAACCAGCTTTCCTGAAAACTCCTTCAAGCGCAATGTTAAAAAGCTTAGTTGACAGTTCATCTCCCTGCCTCAGACCAATCCTGCATTCAAACAAACTTGATGTTGAGCCTTGTACTTTGACACTACACATGACTTTCGCTAAGGTTGCTTTGAGCAATCTTATCATTCTATGCGGGAAATGAAACTCCGCCATGATATTCCACAGCCCTTCCCGATCTATTGAGTCATATGCTGCCTTGAAGTCAATAAATAGATGATGTGTTTCTACATTCATCTCATAGCTCTTCTGCACGATTTGCCGAATACTGAAGATTTGGTCAGATGTAGATCGCTGCCGTCTAAAACCTGCTTGATATTCACTCAGGAAAGCTTCTGTGAGAGGCTCAAGTCTTGAGGATAGAATCTTCGAGAGCACTTTATAAGCCGAAGGGAGAAGAGAAATCCCTCGGTAGTTCGAGCATGTCATCTTACATCCTTTCTTGTGAATCGGGCAAATTACACCGATCATCCATTCCTCAGGTAGCTTCTCTTCCATCCACACACGCTCAATCAGCTGGTGAAGAGTAATAACTAATTCTTCACATCCAGTCTTGAAAAGCTCTGCAGGTAAGCCATCTAGACCTGGCGCCTTATTATTCTTTAGGCCGCTGATAGCTGCTGCTACCTCGTCTAATGATGGAGGATCAAATTCCTTCCCATCATCTTTCTCGTAAGGATGTCTAACATGCGAGATAACTCCTTCCGCTCCATCATTGAGAAGTTCACAAAAATGCTCCTTCCACCTATCCAGGACTCCATCCTTATCACACACAAGACTTCCATCTTTTCTCCTACATACAGAAACTCTCGCATGGAAAGATTTCTTAGCGTCATTGATGGCCTTATAGAACTTCCTGGACTCATTCATGCTGTGTGCTTCGTGGACATCAGAGATCACTTTGAGATCGTGAGCTCGTTTCTTTCTTTGCAGCACCCTCTTCTTCTCCTTTTGAAGCAGCCTTATCTCATCCGCTTTAGCTCTCGTAACTCTTCCTTTCCTTGCATCGATGACCCGCTGGACAGCTTCCTCACATTCCTTGTCAAACCAGACATTCTTTGTGTGTTGTTTGATGCCAAGACATTTTTCAGCACTAGCCTGCATAGCTTCACAACACTGGTGCCATGCAGCTCCTTCATGTTCATGCATTGCTAAGCGTTCCTTTAGGTCCTTGTTAAACGCATCTTTGCAATCCTTGTTGATGAGCTTAGCAACATCATAGCGTTTACATCTCACGCCTCGTTCTTTGTTGATGTTGCTAATGCGGGCTCTTATTCTTACTCCCAACAACAAGTGATCCGTAAAATGATGCTCGATATCGGTCTCTAGACATCTGAAGCTACGAACGTCCATCACATCCGATGCATGCCTCCTGTCAATCAATACGTGGTCAATCTGCGAGCTGGTCTTGCCTCCTGGGGACACCCATGTTGTTTTGTGGATGTCTTTATGCCTGAAACATGTCGAGCTAATCACCATATTTAACGACGCGGCGAAGTTGATTAGTCTCAATCCATTCTCATTTGATTCACTGTGAAGACTAAATCCTCCAATACTTGGCTTGAAGGACTTCTCCCTTCCTACCTGTGCATTCAGATCACCTATAATGATCTTGATATCATTTCGCGGGCACTCTTCATATGCTTTTTCAAGCTTACGGTAGAATTTGTCTTTCTCTTCCTCAGGTCTTTCGTTGTGTGGGGCGTAAACATTGATGATGTTGTAATTGAAGAATTTGCCTTTCACCCGCAACACGCAAATTCGCTCATTGATTGGTCTCCAATCAATCACATGTTTTGCCCATCTGGGGTCCACAATAAAGCCTGTTCCATACTTTCCATTCGTAGCGCCACTCGAGAAAACAGTGAATCTTTGGCATTCAAAGACATGCTGTCCGGTCCATTTCGTCTCCTGGATTGCTGTTATGTTGCACTTGTAATGCCGCAACTCAAGCACTAATGCTGACAACGCTCCCGGTCCTGACAGCGTCCGCACATTCCAGCTGTTGAGTTGTAAATCGTTTGTCCTTTTTCGTTTGGCTGTGGTCGTCATTGATAAATTCAGTCCGGTTTGCTTCTCTTTGGGTTTCTTAGCTTTGTGGTTAAGGTTGGCGGCTTGCTAGGCCAACGCAACCTATAAAACCAGAGCCCCGTTGGTCTCCGCCCCACTATGTGGCTTGGATTAACGGTCTCACACCGCGAGAAGGTGGGGTTGGTACATGGTGGTGCTAGGCTAAGTGCAGCACGAGGCTGCATATGTTACGCATTCACACACCTTCATGAGACCCACACCTTCATGAGACCTTACATAGCTTAACCTCTAAATCTCATCAATTGAGTCCAAGGCGTGGAAACTATCTTAAATATTCCATTTTTCCCAAATATCCCAAAAATATCCAAATGATCCCTGAGCCTGTATGCACGATAGTAAAGATATCCTAACGAATCCTTAGTGTTTTCAGGCTCAGGGATTATTTTGGATATTTTTGGGATATTTGGGATAAATGAGATATTGAGGATAGTTTCCACGCCTTGATTGAGTCGCCCTAGGCCACATAATTCTAAACCGATGATAATGAACTAGTCAAATTTTGAAGAATCACCAAAAACCAACCCTGACACTAAGCTTTAAACATCTCATGAGCTATTTTCTAATGAAAAAAATTTCATAACCGATTAAATGCAATCGAGAGAGAAAATTCACCAACACAGCTACAACAATCAATGCTACATGCCATAGTGAAACTTAATTTTTTTTTATTTGGCGCACATCGATCCAAATTGAATCATAAATTTTTGTTGAAAAAAAAATAAAATAAATACTTTGTTGGATATACCGTAAAAAAAAGAAAATCACTATTGTATGCATTGCAATTGGTCATGTAAGTTGATTAGACAATCGAAATCATTTCAATTTTTTATTTTATTATTTTCGCTGGCTAAATGCAACAAAGTCAACCTTATTACATACTCAAGTCATACAATTGCAAATTCCTTCCTGTTATAATCTATTTAATATACATAGACTGAGACACGATATGAGTTCATGTTGCTTAAAAGACTTTTAATATTCATATCGGTTACGATTATAGTCGAAAGAACTGGTTGCAATTTCATAACAAACTGCTTGCTTGCCATTTTATAATACTTGACTAAAAACACACATTTTGTGCAGTCTTTTTCCTTTTTGATCTTATAAATGTGAGTGATGAATGACTTTCGTACGGATTACTTAATGAGCATTCTCTTTAATGTTACTTGTTGACATTTTAATATTAAACAATTACACATCGTCTAACTTACGTGAATTACCAACAATCTTGTGTGATTAACATCATCATCAATGTCTAGTAAATTATAGATTTACACACGCATTTTGTGATATTTCGTTTGGGAGGCATCACTAAAGTGAGATAATAAAAGTTTAAAGATGATTGACGTGATGAGGTGCTTCGGGTTAATTTGATAGTAAAGAACATGGTAATTCCTTGTCTTATGATATTGCAAATGTTTTCGAGTGATGTATTTTTATAAACATTGTGATTTTAAAGTTCAGAATAAAGAAGAACAAAATTTTTGTGAAATCAAAAGTTCAAGGATTAAAAACCGTTAAAATTTGAAAATTTACAAGGTGAAGTTGGCTTCAACTTTCAAAAATAATCTTCAACATCTAAAATATTTGTTAATCATTGACTATTAAGTATGAAAACAATCATAAAATTAAGCTTCTTAATTTGAATTAAAATGTAGCTAAATTAGCAAAATAAGCTATTAAAGATCGGGGCAAATCCGCAGAAAGCATGAACTGGGAAAAAGCGAGTTGTAATATTTTTCTACTTGTTTGAATTCAATAAAATAAAATACGTTAAAATTTCTTCATAAAAAGTTATTATTCTGTTGCTTAAATTATTTTGGATGGTTTTTATCAATAAATTATTGCAGAAAAGTTTATAATTAAAGTTTAATATATGTTCAGCACAGTTATATGTATGATAATGTATGAATTGTAGGACTGAAAATTTTCCAACGTTTTCTAAAATTTTAAATATTATTGTGTTTTGCAACAATGCATTATCTTGAGTTTCGCAATAAAACGTTCTGCAGGATCGATTAACGCTATTTTTTGTTAATTACTTTAAATTGAGTACGTATATTTAAGAAATGATGTCAATTTATGATACAAAATTGCATTTCCAATGCAATAACTTGCAAGCCATATTGTCTAACTCGTTAAACATGTATTTTTTTGGATTTTTCAAAATGAAATTTTCGTGCGCAGGATCGATTAACGCTATTAAATTCAAAATATCTCTTTAATTAAATGTTTTAATCTTGTGCTAAGTATCAAAAGTTGTTCATTTTTCAAAATTACGCATGATTTGGTATTAAAACATTACTTTAAAAGTCAAATAGGAGAGAAATTTGAGAAAAACAAAATTTTGAAGCGTTTTATTGCCCGCGGATTTGCCCATTGTAAATAGTTTAAAGTGAAGTTGGCTTTAATCGCTTTAATTCAAAAATTCAAATTTTTCCGCTTGAAAAATCTAAAAGCTCTTCAATCAAAAACTCAAATATATCCAAAGATGAACAATGATTCATATTTTCAGTCACAGCCATTAAACACAAAACCAACCATCACTTAATGCATTTTACACATATCATCTACCTGCTTACTATTAATATTCTTTGTCTACAAGATTCAATTGTCTTTAAACACAGGGTTTAACGGTCCATTAAGCAACACCGTGATCTAGATTTAGTTCCTCATTACAATCTGTTTTTTATGCATGTGAAGTAAGTCATACGTCAGTTCTATCCTTCAAGGTCTCTCCCTCTCGCACTTTCAAGGTTTTTAGATTGTTTGCAAATGTAGAAAAATATTGTAAAATGAGATATTAAAGAACTGGTTGGATGCGATTATTAACATGCTTTACAGCTAAAAGCATTTAAGTCACACTCTAAAATAACTAAACTGAATTGGAAATTCCATAAAAATGGCAATTTCTTGCCGGTTATTTTGTTGCAAAACTTTAAAAAGTTATTAAATATTCAATGCGATGCGATAATACTATTTAGCATCACTTACAACATCATCAACCTCCGTAATTTTGCTTCTTTATGAGCTTTCGGCGAGACGTAAGAAGAAGACCGAGAAGAGAGAAATGCAGCACCGAAAAATATTCAAAAATTCATTTTTTTTTAGAAATTTCTTTTGTTTCTCTTCTGCTGCGGCTGAAGTGATTTAAGTGAGGAATGAAATCACATGAAAATTAGAAATTACGTTTGCGCGAGTGAGCTTGAAGTCATTATTATGATGATTTTGTTTAAAATGTGTATATTACATGATATTTTTCTTGTTGATGATTATCGTGATTTTTAAATAATAATTGAAGGTTTTACTTTACATGTGATTTATGTTTGATTTAAACATCTTAACATCATGTAATTTGAATGAACTTAAATTCATTGTTCTGGAAAGAAATATATGTTGTGGTTGCAAATTGTCTGTCTGTCAATAATTTATAATCTAAATGGCATTAAGCTACTTCAAAATTTGACAGTTATTCTTTAAATCATCGTTTATTTTTTAAATATTTCTTGACAGTTATTTTTCAAATATTTCTTGACAGTTATTTTTCAAATACTTTTTGACTGCTTAATTTCTAAATTTTTACTTACTGCCATCCAACATACTTTTCAACTCAATATTTTCAAGGTTTTTTTACTTGATTATTTCTCTTTCTTTTATTTTCTTTCCAAAATTGAGATTTCAATTTTCTTGTGTGCACACATCACATAACATCATGAACTTGAACTGAATAAGCACATTTATATGGTTTGGACATTAACGCCTCGGCACTTTCAAGAGAGAAAAAAAATTTAAATGGAACATCATCATCATCGTATTATTGGATCATCTGAATCAAATATAAATCACATAGAATGTGTCAATAGACACGTCGGCTTCGGCAGCAAGTTATTTTGATGAGCATTTCCAAATACGGATGCTGAAATAAATATTAAAGCCTGCATTCACAATCGTAAATGACATTTTGCGACCTTTTGTGTCTCTTTTTTGATGCCAGCTCATTAAAATACTAATCTATGTACTTACCACGTCCATGACATGCACTTAAGGCATGATAATCGAAAGTGAAAGAAATTTTGAATGATTTATCGACAGTCTTAGGCTCATCATAATAACAGAGATGAATTAGCTTAGGTCAGTGTTATACAATCAGTCTCAGGTGCCGTGTGGCTTGTTGAATTTCTATGAAGAAAGTTTTTCTATTTGTATAAATTTTCTATGAATTTTTAGTAGCTGCAAAAAAAACATTTTTTTGTGTGTTTTGAATTTTTTGCAAAAGCTGGAAGCCAGAAATGAATTTTTTTTTCTCGGAATTTTTATAGACTTCGTGATGGACTGCCAAGTTCCTCGTGTCTAGGAAAAGCGTGCTTGAATAACGCCAAATTATTTATGATTATAATGCTGCCAAAAATGTTTTCAATTATTACTTTTTTTTTTGTGGGCAGTTTTGAATATTTTAATGTTAGGTTGCATTTGGAATTTGATGGTTTTTTTGGGGGTATATTTGGTGTCACGTGTGACTTGTGACTTCCTAACACTCTGATTATTAAGTAAAATTAAGTAAGATGCTTCGCAAGCAGCTGTAGACCTGATTAATTCACCTTTTGATAAGTTTTAATTCTATTCCTCGACCTTATTTACAAGAAAAGTAATTAATAGTTTAAGTACGTATTTTGACAAACTTTCAATCAACCCTCAATAGCTCAGTGGCAAGAGAATGCTACTTGAAATCTTAAGAGCTTAGGTTTGATTCTCGCTTTAGACAATTTATTGGAAAATTTTCATTTTTCTGATGAGTTTTAAGATTCGTTCCTTCTTAACTACATATACGCAAAGTTCTAATTTCGACTTGATCTTGTCTATTAAGCAGCTTAATGGCTACACTTCCGAAAAATTGAAAATTTTAACAATGGAATTTATATCATTTGAGTGATAACACTCCAAAATGAGCCAAGTGTCTTATTTATTGTTTCACTTTAACTGCTTTGTAAGGGTTTAGTAGTCACGTCTATGTGTCACTAGTCACTCAGTCTATAAAAATGATAAATCATGGCCAAGGGTGCAGAACTGATCAAAAAAATGATCAAAAAACGAATTTAAATGATCAAAATTGATTAAAATCTGATTTATCCGTTCCGTACCCTTAATCGTGGTCAGGCCTTAGCTTTTTAAGCTGGATCCACTACGATTCAATTAGGAAATGTAAGATTTATTCTACCGAGTCTATAATAAATTAGACATTATCTGTTTAAGTCATTCAGTACCTTCTCTAAGGTATAGATCACAATTAATAAGTTTTTGAAGTAAAATTATGCACCAAAGATTAATTTGAGGTACTTTTCACAATTAAAATAAAGTACTACATCTCATGACAGATGTCCAATTTACCATAATTAATTACAGCCACTCAAAAAAAAACCAATAAATCCTCAACAACCAGTACACCATTAATTATCGAGAGAAATTTTTTTTGGGGAAATTTCCAATGATCATTAAATTAAAATGCGACGATCTGCATGCAATGTAATAAAAATTATAAATTTATGATTATGAATTGCATGATAACTCTCTGATCAGATAACTGTACCATAAATCACATGACTAGTAACAATAAAGAAATCATAAATGATATTTTTATTTGTGGCGTTAATGAAAAAATTTCCCCAAACTCGTCAGAGCGTATGATGAAGAGTATTTACAGCACCAGCTGATGAGATTAGTAAGCTTTAAATTCTCAGTCTATAACTTACTCATTCATACAATTAATTATGCTTTACTAGTAATTTTTTTAAGCTCATATTTAATTTTCATTTTCACGCTTTTTTGACGATGAAAGCAACTGGAAATGGAAGGGAAAATTAGTTGAAAATTGAAAGTTCCAGAACATTTTAAGTTCGCGTGTCTAAAACTTCTTTATCGACACTCGACATAATTCCAAAAAACATTGACACACACATTAATTAATAATTTTTGCTTCCACTTAATTGGAACAATTTTTTCGCGATTATCAAATATTGCACAACATTCGTGTGATTGTCTCTGTCCGACTTAATAGTAAACAGTAGCCAGCAGCGAAAAAAAATGTAGGTTACGTTTCGTCTACCGTAAACTATAGTTATCGTTATTTGAATGGAAATGGCAAAAGGTGTTAATTTTTATTATTTATTATTATAGATTGCATGATCAAACAAATACAGAAAAGTTCAGTTTTGTTGGTCATAACAGTAATGAATGAGTAATTGAAATTATATATACAGTCGTTGCACTAAAACTAAGCCAAGTTAAGTAGGGGATTATTAGGAAGTGATTTGGCTGGTCATTATTGCTAATTGAAATTATTGGCTTGGAAATGAATTGATGTGATTGATTCGAATGTTTGTTTTGAGATCCAGTGGATGGAATCTTACTAATTTTGTTGGTTTTTGATCTTGCTTGCTAGTTGTTAGCTGTTGCTTACTCTATTACTGTTGCTTTCGAAGTTAAAACTAGTTCTATTATTGAACTTAGACAATTAAAACCAGTTTATACTTTTTTGATTCAGAATTTAGGTTATATAGAATAAAAATCTCAATATCTTGTGTCTGACTTACAGGAATCTATCAAAGTCAATTTATTAATATTCCAAGAATCGATCAGACATTTCCATTACCTCATTTGCAATTCTCATGGTCAAATTATCAAATTAACATCAACAAAAAATCGAATTTCTTAGAATATTTGAGACTAAAGTGAACTGAACAACAAAAAGAATCTCAAGGATTGACTGAAGCTTGGAGAAACCAACAAAGTTCTCAATATTTTCAAGATTATTTGTCTTTGATTATTCAATTACATTCTAGAGAATTGCCATTGAGAAATATCCAAAAGTAAGTCGACAATAAAATCCATTTCCACTAAAATTTCATAAAAATCACTAAGAAGATCAGAGAAAGAAACAAATGGAGATGTCTAGGGATTATAAAAAAAGCTAATGTGCTTTTTTTCCAAATAAAAAAATGTAGAAATGTTAAGTTTTTTATGTAACACAACAAATGTCTTCAAAATGACTTAATCTTGACATAAAGTGACTTTTAGTCGACTACCTGGAAGTAAAATGTAGACTGTAATAATGTCTGTTGGTATTTTATTCCATATAAGGTGTTTTGGGGATAAAGGAATGGATAATAACATTTACTTCCTTAACTGGAGTTAAGAACAAGATTTGAAGTTCACTAAGAGCTAGTTTGAAGTTGAATTGGCTATTTCTTTTGAGTTCTGGTTAAGAATCAATCTGTTGTTAAGTAAAATTGGAAGTTTTATACATAAATATCAATTCTGTAGCTTTAGTCTCACAAATTGATCAAAACCTGCTGACTCTGAATCAAAATCGTTGATTATTAATTAAAAAGCTTGCCACTCATTGACCTTTTCGAATCATAATAGCCTCAAGTCACGAATATTCACCAATAATAATTAGAATTACAAATTTGAGTGCTTCGATAACAATTTATATAAACATTCGTGAATATCATGAAAATTCAAATCCTTTGGCTGGTTGGAATTATTCAATAGTGACGGTTAGCAATTGGGAGGGTATTTGAGAATGTTTGGTGCTTCATAGACATTCTAGGAAGATATTTTAAGTCAAAAATTTCAATTTTTGATTAGACCACATTTCTGAACGACCCTATTTCTATCGATGGTTTATAAAATACAGCACAGAATTTTTCTTGTTTTGGAAAATTTATACGACAGTTTTTAGCATTTTAATACGAGGTGCTGTATGCTTTACTGATATGAATCAAATTAAAATCTTCATTAATATTTAATATTTATTTTCTATATTAGTCATGCACGATAAACTGTTAAGTTTATGCTGTTGAATATTCTGGAAAGATGAGACGGGGCATTTATGGATTGAGACTCAATCATATTCAACTGATTTTTGCATTCTGGGTTGAATTGATTGATAGTTTTTAAACAGTCATCTTTGATTCAGTTATTAACATTAAAAAATCAATGGTTGCAACTATTGATGTGCTTCTTAAAACATCTACAGCTTCTATAAATGAATATTCGATCTTTTTATAGCTTAATCTCTCATAAAATCCATTAATCCCATCACATTCTCTTCCATAAAAATATTTACATCCAAAACTTCTAAAAAAATATTGATTACAAAACTTCTAGTAGCCCCAAAAACTCTTCCACTGGCTATATCCAATCGATTATCTGTCCAGTTTTTCGAGTGTTTCTATGAAATTTATCCGATTACTATCAGATATTCGTAGCTAAATGGCAAGCTCATTAACTTATCAACACAAAAAAAAGTGTTCATCATAATTCCACATCAAAACAAACTTTTTTGTGTCTTCTTTCTATTTTTTTTTCTGTTCGTTCGTCTTTCTCATCATCTCGACTCGAAATCTTGATATTATATCATCATTGAGTCAGTGAGTCAATGTAACATGATCCATACGATATAAGCACGCACACATAATGCCATGACATGGATAAAAATTTGCATTATGTTTATGGTCGATAGAAATCTGATTTAATTAACACAAAACAAGGTAAAAACTGATTGAATTGAACACTTGAATCTATATGCTGATTTAGTATCACGAGAGATCATGCAAGATGCATCATAAAGTACGATGAGGTCAAGGTCGAGCGAAACAATTTTTTTTATTTGCTTGTGAACTTTTTAAAGTTTTATTCACTCATCAAGGGGTTCGATCATTAATGACGTCTACCAAAATATTGGATTCCAGCCCCCCCCCCCCCCATCCAGCCTTTTCACAAAATATTCTAATAAAAAAATTTGTTTTGAATGGAGATGACCCAGCATTTGGGGCCTGTGATGGACCTCATTAGTGAACGACTCCTAACCATGTGAAGATATTTTCCACATGTTTCTACCCAGTCTCAATTTAATAATGTGCCGAACAATTTAAAAAATCATTATTGCGCCTTTTTTAGATCTTTACTTTATGATAAAACATAAAATGAAATGTGAATTGGATTGTTGTGCATTAAAATATACAGAAAATTATGAAATTTTTAATAACATTCTTAATTTACCCACTTTACAACTTCTCTCTATGCATAGCTATGTGTGTGTATTTGTTGTATAAAGCCGCAAGTAGTCTCGACTCTTATGCAATCAAAAGCTAGCCGCAGTATTAAAAAATGTTAATTATTTTCATATGATTAGTGCTAAAAACATTTTATTATTAATGTCAATGACTGCATTATCATGTCAAGAGTGAAGGAGATGGAACTAAAATGTCGAACAAGTACCATCACATCTTGATTCAATGATTCTTGGAAATGGAAATGAAGAGAGACATAAAAACTCATAAAAAAATATCAAATTGGCATTTTAGCGTTCAATAAAATGGAATTTACGATTCATAAGATTATGACTGACTTTAAGATCGAGGGAAATGAGAAGTTGGGATTTTTTTTTGTAGCAAAGAAATTCAAGATAAATAATTATGAATAAAATCGACGAAGATTGTTTAATAGCTTTGTAGAATTTCACACTTTTTGAGTCAGTGACTGGTTTTTTCTGTTGATTGAACTTGAGATTCATGGTTTTGTCAGGTAATACTGGCGGACATCTAAGTTTCTGAAACAAGGAAATAAGGTCGATTGGCAGACATCTAATTTAGTCATTATCGTGTGTCTAACCCTTTAAACCTAAATCAACTTTAAAGTCGTAGATCTAAAGATCTAATTTACAAGGAATCGACCACAAACCTTACCTCTTACTACATATCCTCCATAAATCTTTAAGTTCAAGTTCATCAAACTCAAATTCAACACACCTAAATTAATTCAAACTGTCTGGAAAGATAATAACATCCTGCAATCTTTAAAGTATTCAAAAACAAAATTTAAACAAAACTTTTCAAAGGAACAAATTATTTCTTTCAAGCAGTCAATAAAAAGAAAGAACTTGCTTTGAAATTCAAAATGTTTTTCTTTTATAATTTCCATTTAAATGTTCAACATCAGAACGTAAATAAATGCATTTTATTGGCTTGCTTATTAATTTTCTCAAAGGGGCCGTTCACTTATTACGTTCGCATTTTAAGAGGGGGGGGTTGAAAAATTGTAACAAAATGTAACATAGGGGGGGGGGGGGGGTCTTTGTTTCCAAATTCATACCAAAAACATTTTTTTAAATTTTTCACCTTTTTAATAATAAAATAAATTATGAACGTTCAGGGGGGGGGGTTGTGAGTTGTAACATATTGTAACAAGGGGGGGAGGGGGGTTCAAAAAAGTCGTTTTTTTGCGTAATGTAATAAGTGAACGACCCCAAACAAGTTCTTTTTCCAATTTTTTTTTCTGAATAAATTCGCGATCAAAACATCCAAATGTCAATAAACTTGTGCTTACTTTTACTGAGAAAAGGAAAATTTCTCACTCACTCATTCTTCTTGGTGGCTTGAAACTTTTGGGGGACATCCATAAATGACGTCATTTAATGAATGATCTGCAGAAGCCATTACATAATGATCGATGGATTTAAATCTTTAACTGACATGCTTTAACATTGTACTTTAGACATTTTGATATACACGAAGATGAGTGCCAATGTAATTCGAGCCCCTAAAGAGGATACTTTGGGATGTACATACATCGCTGTATGATTTTGGAAGCAACCCGACGTTATAAAATTGACGTTATTTGGAAAGGAATCGTTCTTTTTTCAAGCTCTGTAATATGATTCCTCCTTCCTAAACTCATTTCTTAATTAATAATTTTCAAAGTGCTCAAAAGACGGGGCACAAAGGGGAGTCTTCAATTCCTTTACACAAGACAAAGTTGGTTAAAAGAATTAATTGATTTTTTAAAGTAAATTAGAAGTTTAATGGACTTCTTTTTCTTTTAAGTTTAAAGCAAAGAACACTTTAGATTCCATCGCAACAGCATCATCGTGTGTGTCGTAATTTATTTATTTACTTTACTTCCTCACAGCAATTTATTTTTCCATCTTTAATGATATTTATGTTATGAATATTATTGTGAAGAACATTTTGTTTTTATTGACGCTATAAATTACTAAATATGAGAACTTCATCATCATTATTGCTATTACATGATATGATGTTTTTTTACACTCTGAAGTGCTAGATGCTGGATGATGAGAAGCACAGCAAAAGTTTATAATAAATTGAAAATAATTTCTACAATGAGGTGAAGTTTATAAAGTTTTTTTTTGAGTTGTCGTAAATGACAAAACATTAATTTACTGAATAGGGAATAAAGCATCATTGAAACTTTATCCATGTGCTTCACATTTCTTTATTCCATTTACTTTTTGTTGAGCTTAATGCTCAGTTCATGTCTGTAAAAATCGATAAAGTTTAAATTAATTTTTTCTTTCGACGGATGAAATTTTTCATGATTCAATATTTAGTTGTGCATGAAGAAAATCCATTTTTCGTTTACATGCTGGATGCAGAATAAAAATCTACATAAACCTTAATTGAATGATATCAGCATATTGGGGTGTTCATAAATGATGTCAATTCAAATAGAATTGAAGATTCTTCTATAATAAAGGAACATAGTTTCAGACCCCTCAACTAGACCTCTCCCTTCGATCTATCTAAATCAGTGGTTGCCAACCTTTTTTGTGTCATCGGACTTTCTGATGGTAAGTCATGACTGAAACCTATGCTGTCACACGGTAACTGGGATAATGTACCGCAGCACATGGGTTGGCCATCACTATTTTAAATGTAAGACGTCACAACTGGATCTCCCCTTAAGTGCATCCTATATCCCATATTCCATTTCCAATACTTTAAATATAAACAATGATAAAATCTCAAAATCATGTTGTATTTTTTGCTAGAACTAAACTCAATTGTTCACTGATTTTACGTCACATTTTAAGAACATCAAAAGGAGTTGTTAAAGAACAAAGCAAGATACTGCTGAAGAAATTTGGAGAAGAATTAAATTGATTTCAAGTGCTTATGCTTCTAAATTTAATTAATAACTTTTGATTGTCCTTATTTGAAATAATTTAATGAACTCAATAAGGCACACGAAATGGTTAATGAAGTCTGTAAGGGGTTGGCTGCTATACTGAAGGGTTCACTCAAGTTTAAAGTGATATATCGAGGTTTACCCTAATAATGATGGAGGGTACCAGACAAACAATGTGTTCCTACACGTTTGTGATTAGCTTAACATCCAAAACTCTTTCTCTGGTTCCGCTACATTGATTTCAAAATACACAGAACTTACAAAAGCTCTTACAAACTTGTTGTAGATCTTCAGTATTCCTAAAAAACAGCACAGAAGAGCACAAAAAATATTCGCGTAAATGTTTTAACAAAACAAATTCAATTATACTTCAATAGTGTTCATCCATCACTTCAGAATTTTAAACAAGAATTGAAGGACATTTTTCGAGAATTAATTTTGACTCGATTGTTCTCGCAACATTTTTGCGGAATCAAAAATTTATGAATTTATTGTTCATCTCGCAAAACAAGCTTTAAAACATGAACAATCTCTTTGAATTTTAATGACTGGAATCAAAAATTTGTTGCAAATTTTTTTTATAATGAGTGATTGTTACTTCCAAATAGCTTAATGCAGCAAAAAAAGTTTTAGTCAACTAGGAAGTCGTGGAACAATGAATTGACTTTCTGTTTTCCAAAAAATTAAATTATTTTTTTGATTCATGCGGTGTCAATGGTGAAACTACATTTACTGCTACTTAATGAATGGAAACGCAAATTTGCAATGCTGAACATCACAAAAATAATTTTTTTCTAGAACCATCCTTTGTTCTGGTAACAATCATTAGTCAGTATGGCATTTCATCATTTCTCTTCTATGACTTTATTAGTTTCTAGTTTCAGAACAAAGAAGCATGTTAACTTTTCATGGCTTCATATCCTTTTGATATGAAAATTGAATGCCAGATAGAATCAAATGCACAGATTGAAATTGATTACATTTGGAAGTTTTCATGCTGGACATAGTTTGTGGATATTCTGTAAATAAAATTTACAATTTACTTTTCACATGAAATACCAAAGTATACAAAGCAAGCTAACCAATCCATTCTGTTTGCAAATGAATGCAAATATAACAATTCCCTTTGACATGCTGCAAATGGGAAACTGCAATGACTGGCCCGAGTGGTATGCAATGCTGTCATAGTCTTACTGTCGCTTGCTCGCTCCTAGCAGTCAACGTCTCTCTTTCTGATGATTTCGTCCTCAACACAGCAACAAACAAAGCTACCACTTGTGCTACTCGGGTAAATTTTTATGAAAAGTTGCAGTCATGGAAATTGACATTTTCAGCTTTTGTTGCTCTGTTAATGAGTAAAACCACAGTCCATAGATCTGCTACATTCATAACAAATTTTCTAGAAACATTTTATGAATTTTTTAAAAATCCAGCACCTATTTACTTTCACAAAACAAGTACCATTCACAATGGATTATGGACGAAGGTTAAATGTCTTACATTCACAAAACAAATTGTACACTTGTGCCTCATAATTGGAAGCAAAGTAAAGCAATTAAATTAAATTTAAAGGAACTTCCAAGTTCCATTAAATTTGTCAAATATCTCAATTAATTAGTCACTCTAATCTGCTCTAATTAGGAAGTTTCCAAAATTTTAATGAGATTTACTTGATGCTGAACATCACCAAGACATTGTGATGAAAGGAAACTTGTCAAAAAGTTGTCGACTTGATTGCGACAAGCAACTTTAAGATAATAAATCAATTAGGAAACGGGAAATGAGAAAAAAATCAGAAATTTATGTACGCAATATTCTTAAATTAAACAGCATAAAGCATCATGTGTTAAAGTTCTCGTGTATTTATGTGTTTAGTAAAGCGATTTATGCATGTAATAAAGTTCCTTCCAGGGAACAATTTCGTGCGTATCTTAATGCTTCCCAATTTATCTTCAAGGTAATTTTCCCTTTTCTTTGATGTATAATCGCATTAAAATTTATGTCGATAGAAAGATTAAAATAAAAAATTTTATAATTGCTCAAAGTTCGACAAAACTTCTTCTTGCTTTAGCTTAACGACTATCCATAAAGTTCATTAAACTTTCTAAAAACATTTTTCAAATGAATTGTAATGCGTGATTATTCGTAATTTATTGATTTGTGGTTTTTAAAATGATTCAAGATTTACTTGCTTGTGTGGTGCTCTTTGTGTGAAGCAGAGTATGAAGCATAGTATGAAGTCGTATTCGCTTTGTATAGTAGCTAGCTATTGAATGGCATCAAAAGATTGTTGAGTAAAATTGTGAGCACTTGACAATATAAATTTTAAAGCGATGTGTATGGGTAATGTGATAGTTTGGCGTGCCTAGCGCTTGATTATGAATGAGTTTTTGATCTTTGGAGGTGAATAATTATTAGACTCTCAGAGACCTAGTGAATTAGTGATGTTTAAAGGTTAGGATCTAGGATAAGAGGGTTGGGATGTTAGTTTGTGGTCCAGTGATTTAAGAATCGCATAGAGCAAGGCCCAAAATTTCCAAAACTGGTTTATGCTTCTTATGTATTTCAATTTTGGACCCAAATAGTCAGTCCGGACCTTAATGACCAAATCGTTGTGCTATCTACCAAAGATAAGTTATCTATATATCCAACTTACATTTTTAATGTATATTAATGTTGAACATCTCAGATTTATTGGGAATTGAACCTACGTCTTCCATAGAAATGCTCGAGAACACCTCAGTCTGAGATCAATACAACTCTGCCACAAAAGTACAGGCGCAATTTCGGCTATCCATCATACACATACAATCAGTTCGAAAGTGAGCCACAAGCTTAAACTTATCTAATTACTAAAGGTTTCCTTGAATTTAAAAGCATGCAATCTTGTGACTAATCCAAAGATTTGAACCCCTACAAGCATCAGAACTTTATTCTAATGTATCTTGTGCATTTGTGAGAAGTAAATTCTAAAACTTCATAAACCAGCACAGATATTTAGATTGGCTCTCCCAAAAAAATCCTCAACAATATTACTTAAAATTCAGCCAAAACCCATATCACCTCCAAAACACTAAAATCTCCATAAATAATCACTAAATCTCTAATAAATTACATCTATAAAAGGTATCAGCAATAATTACTTAACAATAAAAAATAAAAATAATTACTTAAGTAATAAAATTTGTATTTCTTTCTTAAGAGTTCATCGCTTCCGTATTTATTGTAACTAATTTCAGTTCTACATGTTCCCTCATTAAATCTCAAACCATTAGACATAATAATCTTCAAAAAATTCATCGGAATCTTCTTTTATTCTCCTATAAATCGTTAATTATCGTCTATGCCATAATGGATGTCTCGTCCAAAAATAAAATGAGAGAATCTTGAATGTCTTTTATTGGTAGTTTTAAGAAGAAAAGTCAAAGTCAAAGCACAAAAGAATAATGTCAAATAGAAGCTTAGTCTGGCTACATTTCAATAATGACCAATAATCTTTATATGCCAAATGTGAAGTTGTATACGAAAACTACAAGGAATGGAAACTGGACATTGCGTGATGAATTTTAAATGATGACAATTCTGGTTGTGGACTTATTATTCTGCATAAATCTGTGTATATTATTTTTAGCCGGCAAAAGAACTGGTTGTAAATTCAAGTCTGCATGGATTCACAGAACATAAAACAATAGCAGTTTAGAGAATTAATCAGAAAAAGATTTGACGTGTTGATTTCATGGCCTGTGATACAGAATTAGATAATATTTTATGAGAACGTGTTCATGTCAAGGGTGTAGCTAATATTTTTAGGGTCTTAACGAGTATAAAGATGGTTAATTCTTAATTATTTTCAACTCCGATACTGAAACCAGTTTCGAAGACTCTACATGATACCCTTGCAGCCATAAAAACCACCCCCTGCAGCATGACATAACACAAAATGACTTTAAGTGACATTTACATTTGAAATCCGTTCATCGCAGAATGTTATGTGACTAGATTGAATTCCCGTTGGATATAAGGAATGTGTGGGTGTAGCTGAGTGTAATTTTAGTGATTTATTAATATTCAAGGAAGTGTCTTTGATAGAAATTAAAGGGTTTGATTGGTTTTTGGAGTCATTAAATGCAATTCTGCTGTTGGTGTCTATTGCTGCTCAGAGTAACTTACCATATGATTAATGAACTATGTCTTACATTTTGGGATATAAAGAAAATTAGATTGTGACTATGGAAGGTATCTGGTATCCCTAAAAGCTGGCTCATTCTCAAGTTTTGCCATTTTTATAAAATAAGCAGTCACAATCAATTTGCTGCATTCCAGACGACATGATAATGATATAAGTGCTAAGTTTTACTGCTCGGGATTATATTTCCGCAATAACCAACCATGAATATTATACAACACCACAATAAAATAAAGGAATCTCATGAAATTGTTTTCATCCTTGACAGTGCGACATTGTAAATTGAGATAGATAAAGATGTCATTTTTGTTTTGTGCATTCATTCTCACCTCGACACAAACAAAATGTTTATAACCAAATTCTATTAAATCATGTCTACCTCGAGTCGAATCCAAAAAAATATTCAATTGTCAGAACATCAAGTCACGTATCAGTGAGAAAAAAAATATTAATCATACTGACACTTTCACGGGACATTTTTCGTGTGTGCATGTTAAAAAGTTGCAGCAAACGTACGCGACGAGCAAAAAATTAGTTTATTTGCATTTTAGTCAGCCGTTCAGTGATTGGAATTGCGAATCAATATTAACGCGGGTGCGGATAGTTATTATGAAATTGGCATTTGTCTTGCAATGGTTTGTGCAAATAGTAATTGAAGTTTGTTTCCAAAGAATTAAGTAACGGTCGAACGGACCACCAATATATATGTATATACTCATTTCTTTCTCCTTCACACATGATTTGACTTTAAATATACATAACGAAATGGTTATGATTTAAACGAGAATTTGCATATATCCACTTTTAACTCATTTTTTGGGAACTTCGCGAATGGGGCTATTGGTTTGATCAGTTTGTCGGATTTGTTGGTTATTTGGATGGTTTGTCTAAGGTAGGAAATTCTCTCATATCAAAGGTTTGATGGAGAAGCATCTCGAACATTGAATAGAGAAACCTCTAGATGACAAAGCAATGCGCTAGAATGGGACTCGAACCCACATCCTCGATAGATTTCATGTCATATGCTCATCACTGAGTTATCGTGTGTTTTTTGATTTTTTTGGCAGAATCTGAGTCACTTGTGTCATGATTTATAGTTTGTAAGCTAATGCAGGAGTTCTAACTTAACAAGCTTCTATTCTGCATACTGAACAATCCCTAAAGAAACCATTAAACTGAAATTTGTACAATTTGATACAAGGGGTTGGTCTCTTGAGTCTGTGTCAGTTCTAAAAGCAGAGATAAACTCAAGGAAACAAGGACCAGTTTCTTAAGCAATCTTGAGTGTCCTGCTGTAGTCACAATCACCAGAATTAATTCATTTTGTTCCTGGAGTAAAGCACTCGATGTAGCCGGAGAAACAGACGAAAGATCTTAAGGTTCCTAGTTGAAAATCAAACTTGACTGCAATCCGAGCGAGCATGTGTAAAACTTTTTAAGTACGATTATAATAAAATGTCTTGCTACCAATAGAAATGCACTTTCATACCTTATCAATGCAGACATTTCTTACCAGTTTTATTCATTACTCGGTTATGTTTACTTTTGTTTTGAGCTTCCGCATTTTAAATAGGCAATAAATAAACTTTTTTTCTTGTATAAACCATATCATTACTTTATACTTGTGTCTGTATGTGTTCTATGTGCAATTTTTCGCACTTTCTATGTTGAAATTATTGATATGTCACGCATACTGTATCAATGTCATAAACCTTATTGTATTACGTAAGCAAGCATGTTGCTCTATTGTTTCTCTTTCTTATGATTTTTCTAGATCACCTGGCACACAACAACAACAAAAAAATTGTGTATATGAGTGTATATACTTTAACGCTACAATAGTCACATTATTATTATTTAAATAAACATGAAGAAATACAGACGATGGATTTTAATACTTACAGGTAAGTTATTTTTATGAATAAAGAATAAATTTTCGCATGAGATCTGGATTATGTTTTTAATTGGCAGTTCTGTTTATTGTAAAAAATCGACTTCGAATTGACGTGAATTTATGCGATACGTCAGGCATCTTATTGATGATATTAATAGAATTGATGGAAATAGAGAAAAAAAAATTTAATTTGATTTTCTGATGAATTTTTTTGATTTTTATTATAAAAGGTTGTGTCAATTTCAGAAAAAAGACTTTATATGCAGACTGATGCAGACACTTTCATCACATCAATTTTGAACATTCGAAATTGCATCTTCTACGTAAAAATTTCTATTATTTTCAAATTCATTCAAGTGTAGGATTTTCTACATGCTGCATTGAGGAAAAAAAATAACGATTAACTTTTTGATTTGTTTACACCTACAGCATGTAATATAGACAAAAAGAAGAACGAGATTGTGCTTGTCAATGACGCAATTTGATATGCTTGTGATATCGGAATTTATTCTGGGAATTTTTTTTATCTTGAATTGTTTTTTTTCATAAAAGATGAATGGAAATTCGAGACGATTCTGAAAATATTTACGGTCAATGGTCTTGATGATGGAAAATTTCGGACCATTTTTCTTCGTGGCTGTTCCTTTAGGATTGATTTTAAATTAAGGTGCGATATCTTGGAGCATATCTTTAAGAAAACGGCTTTAAGAGAAATCTAGAAGCATTGTAGGGCTCTTTGTCATATCAAAATCTCTGGTGGGAATCAAACCCATGTCCTTGATTTAAAGATATAAAGTCCGTTGCTTTACCACCCGAGCCACAGAGTTCTAAATCTCGCACTAGCAGATTAGCCTATATATGCCTCAATACCTTAGATTACAATTTGCTCCGACCCCACAATGATGAAAAGCACAATTAAACCATGTACCTATGAAGCCTAGTAGTAAGGCTTTCCGAAAAACCTAGCCATTTTGAAGATTTTTGGTGAAATTTTAACTTTGACATTAATCTCCACTTCCTTAGACTAAGAACTTTTAAAAAATTCTAAAACATTAAAAATTTCAAGGCTTAACAAGCCACTTCCAAAAATTTTATAAATTCTGACGTGTCATGCCTTAAATTATTCAACCGTTCAAACCTAATTGCCACTTTCAACTTACAAAAAAA
The DNA here is from genome assembly GCA_917627325.4 of Chironomus riparius. NCBI lineage: Eukaryota > Metazoa > Arthropoda > Insecta > Diptera > Chironomidae > Chironomus > Chironomus riparius. Next base: position 47,074,435 of record OU895877.1, read on the forward strand.
AAACATTTTGATTAAAAAGTAAATGAGAAATTCCAAAACTCCCACCTAGCACCACTCAGAAAATGTCACATTCACAAGCTAATCAGCCTCACACTCTATTATGTCATTGAAACAGAAACCTAATTTATTGATCACATCTACAATTTCTTGTGGGAAAAATCGTGAAAGTTAATTAATTGAAAATCAATATTCAATTAAAAATCACACGGTACGCAATTTATGCTCAATATGTTATTACTAATTAAAGCAAATCGAGTCTCTCACAAATAAAAAATAAGTCAACATGATTATTATTGAATTCAGTAGACTCGAAATGTAACAACCAGTTTATAAAGTAGTCATCACACGTCTATATATACGCACACTGTTAATATCTTTCACGACTTCTCTGTGCTGCGTGTAAGACAGAGAAAAAGAGAAAGAAAAAGGCAAAGCACACGACAAGGTCGTTTGAATTATGTTTCTCGGACGGTAGACAATACTACATGAATAATATTATTTATTAAATATAGATGATATATTTAGACAGCATAATAAGATTTTTTTTGGCCTCTAATAAAATATTCAAAAAGAAGCATAAAAGCAGAAATTCAATGGAAATGGAAATGTTTTGCATTCATTTCCATTTTTGTTCATGCAATCTGCCATCAATGACAAATATTCAAGAGATTAATTTGTTGTCTATTTTTTTTGCAGCACTTACTGTGTTTGTAGTGGTGAAAGTTGATGGTCTTAGAGGAACATCGCTAATTCATGCGGGAAAAAATTCAAAGCTAAATAATCAAACAACCAGCAGTAGTTCAACGACAACAACACCAGCGAGTTCATTAGATGAGGTACCAGAGGATGACGACGGTGTAAGTGGACAGACTTTGTTTTTGATTTAGGTGCGACTTTTTATAACAGAGTAGCAGCTTTAATTAGTTTTTACTGGTTTTGATAAATCAGGGGGAAAACCAATCACTGTACAATATTTTCCAAATAGTTCTTCTATCCCGGTAGTGAAGTAAGCTACATCAATCTTAAAAAGGCCACATGACTAAAAGCACACACTCAGTGTCATAACGTTCATTTGAGATTTGAATAATATTTATAGTAACATAGTTGTTTGCACCTTTTCATACAAATATTCAGTTCTTAAACTCCAAACAATAAGCATCGTTTCATTAATATGCAAGCCTTAAATATTTATTTAATCAAAATCACTCAAGAGATTAGTACAATTACAAATCTCAACGGCAAAGCCTTAAGTACACTAGGGGGCCGTTCACTTACAATATGTTAAAACTCACAACCCCCCCCCCCCCCCCCCTGAACGTTCATAATTTATTTTATTTTGAAAGATTTTATTTTAAAAAACAGACGACAGTTAGAACGTTACATACTTTTTGACACCCCCCTATGTTACATTTTGTTACAATTTTTTAAACCCCCCCCCCCCCCTACCCACTAAAAGGCGAACGTAAAAAGTGAACGGCCCCTAGCCTTCAAAGTCATAAAGAACAAGAATCATCATTTCCATATATTCCTACCTCAACTATAAAAAGAATAAACCCTCAACATAAAATGTATGCATATTCGATAAGCACAAGTGACCTCATCATCGCTACTTTTCAACAGCACATATTAGCAAAGGTTAATAGGTCAACCGTAAAAACTATGCTAGCTTCTCACTGTCAACTTGATGTATTTCCAATCGGCAAAATACACAAACACACCTACAAAAATATATATTTTTTACAATGTTTTTACAGCGTGTAAATTTGTCGATAAAATAAAATGTACGTGTCACTAACATCCATTCATCCATAATGTAGCTTTTGTTGCAGTTTATTCACGTATATGTGTCGAACACTAGTGAAGCTGAAAATGTAGATTAATGATTCAATCAAAATGATGTGAAATTAATGAAAGCTTTATCAACTCAACTGACCAATAATTGACAACAAGTGAGCACAGGCAGGAAGGCATTTGTATTAGAAATTGTTTACTATGCAGCATCATATGACGGTGAAAGTTGGTCATGTCTAAAAGGATTAAACATGAGATTTATGTCCATGAAATAAAAAATTATTTTTCCTGGCAACAATGAACAATGTAAAGTGATTAAAACTATTAAACCTGTGCGGTAGTTGAATGGATTGGATATTGCAACATTTCCCTCGACCAATATGTGCATTTTTGCTGCTGTTACTTAATACTCTGTTATAAAAATTGTTAAATTTATATTTATTTTTTTCCGTTCCATAAAACTGTGTACCTTAATATTTTTATGTACTCTATTTTCTACTCTTTGTATTTAGCCTGTCGATGCGAATGGTACGAAAATAGTTTTTACTGGAATACCACAAATCGATTATGTATGGGATCCAAATTTGCCGAGAGAATTAAATGGGTAAATTTTTTATGGCTTTTTTTTTTACTTTTATATTTTTATGCTGTTGAATGCGTTGTAAATATTCGATAATGGAATTTGGTTTATGGTTATTTTGGTCTTATTTTGATGTTAAAATAAACCGTTGTTAATATTTGATTAAATATTCGCAGAAGGTAGAGTTCATTTGATCAGCTCAAAATTAAGTAGCTGTTATTTTTCAAATTTTTGTAAGTTTGAGAACTTTCCCACACTTTTGTTGTTTGCAATTTTTCGAAAATGAAAATTTTCCATTTATAATCTTTAAAGTTTTTGGAATATTCAAGCTGATTTGATCAACTAATGTGATGTGAAATGCTTTGCTCACACTTTTTAAACAATTTACAAACATTTAGAAAGAAAATAGAAGCGTAATTAATCCAAAATTTAAGATCAAAATCCTTAGGTGGAAGAAAATTTTAATTTTTAAATCTGTAAAAAAATTCAGTTTTTTATCAATTTGAACAAATTTTTAACCATAAATGAATCATACAAAACAATCAAAATGAGGTTGGCTTAGCAGTTCTCGAAACTTTGCATTTATTTCTTGACTAAAGATGATTTCATTCATTCCTTTTTGAATAAACAATTTTAAGTTTGGAGAATCAACTCTAACGGGGAATATTTGACAGTTCATTTAATATTAAAGAATAAAAAATTATTATACAAGCAATTCTGTCCTCAATATTTATAAGGAATCAGAAAAATGTGTGGTTCTCAATTTTTGAAAAGTCAAAAATAAATAAATTGACCATTTGTCACATCCTACAGAACCTTATAAAATGCTTTATTTGTCCATTTCGTGAGTAATTTTTTAAAAATATAATAAAGTTGAACTTAGAGATTTTTAAGTCACAGAAGTAGGCATGCAAAATTTGTTAATGGACTGAATGACATTTGAGTGCGATTCTCAAGAACTAATTCAAATTATGCCTCTAAATCATATCTTGCTAATCTCCACACATAAAAATTAATCGATTGCTGTATAATGTGTAATTTATTCATCATTATCTCCTTCTGTATATTATATAAAGCACCAAATCTACAAGAATGAAATCATCTGAAATCTCATTCTATCTACCTCAGCATCAACTTTGATTTCATTTTATTTTTGTCTCTTAATAAACTTTTTTTTGTCATCTTTTTTTTCTTCTTCATTTCTTCTTTCCACAAAATCGAAAATCAAACAAAAAATCAAAAACAACTCAGATTCAACTTATCAACCTATCCGTTTTTGGATTCAATGCCAGCCGAGGAGGATATAGGCTTTGATTGTGACGATAAGATAAATGGATTCTATGCATCAATAAAATTCGGTTGTCAGGTGATTGAACCGTAATATTATTTCTTACGCCAATTTTCATTCTCATGTATCAATATTTATATATAGCTGTATCATCACTGTCTCTATGGAGTACGGTCGGATTTTATATGTGCAAATTTTACAGCCTTCGACCAAAAAACATTCATTTGTCATTTTGTGTCAGAAGTTGATTGTAAAAACTCACACAGATATTGGAGTAGGTATGTAGCTCGTCGGTTCCAATGAGGCAATGTAAAATTTTTGTTCATCATGTCAGAGACATAGCAAGAGATTTAAGGCCCCCCCTGGCTACATCTCTGAATCATGAGTAATGAAATGAAAACAATTTTCTTATTTACAGGAACGATGATTTATATAAAGCAACAACACAGAAATCAACAACATCTTTATCGGGTTTAGTGCCATTAATCGATAGAGGATTCTATAATCGAACGAGATATTCCTTCCTTAATAGCCAATCATCAACACAGAACAATAATAATAACAATAGTCCCCAAAACAATAATAATGATCCACAGAAGAATTCAGAAAAGTCATCGAGTAGTAATAAAGATGCACCAGCAAGTACCAATAATAGTAATAATAGAAATATCAACAATAAAAATACCAATAATGATGACTTTGATGCTGGAAGACCTGCTCGTCCTTTAAGAAGACCTCCTTTTCGCCGTCGTCGTCCATATGATTACTATGAGGATGAGTATGCAGATGATGTTTATGAAGAAAGAGATAGAAGACGAAACCGTCCCAGACAACGTCGTCCAATGTATGATGATTATGACAACCGCAGGCCGTAAGACACTGATATTGATGAAATTTAATATTCATGACTTTATATAACTATAATTCATTCCAGTGAAACTCGTCGTCCATATTATGATGATTTTGATGATTATGACTACGAGTATGATAGACGCCCAATGAGAAACCGTAATCGATCTGAGGCTAGAAACAGTGGTTCAAGATATGATGAACGTCGTGCTGGTGGTACACATAATGAAAGTAGACGACGTCCAGCTTATGAAGATGATAGAAGAAGAACTGGCGATAGACGACAACAACAAGATGATAAAGTACGTGGCGAAGAGAGAAGATTCTCTGATGATGATAGACGTGATAGATACGATGACAATAAGAACTACAATAACAGACGGAATAATCCATTGGATGAAAATAAGAGAAAGCCAACGGAAACTGGTGAGAGGAAGCAAGAAGAGACAGTGAGTGACGAGAAACTTGTGAAACCAGCTGGAACTGGCTCTATTTTTGATCGTAAAAGACCAATGCCTAAGATTAATAGACCCGTGCCATTGAGTGAGAAGAATAAATTTGCATACAAAGCTACGGAAAGTCCAAATGCAAATATCCGAGACGGAGGCAAAAATGAAGATGCAAATGCTTCCTACGAATATGATGATATCTCAGTTTCCAGCTCAACAAGCAGCACAACATCCAAATCAAGTGCTGCTCCTTCAACTACGAAGGCATTCTCCTTTCCAAAATTAAAACAGCCATCGTCACTGTCAACAACAGTTAAAACAACAACAACTTTAGCTTCTGTGGATGATGGAGCAGAAGTGTACGAATATGTGTATGAGGATGAAGATTACGATACAGCAGTTACGCCAACGCAAAAGCCCATCATTGAGATATCATCAATCAAACCGAAAGATGAACGTGCTAGTTTGTACAGTAGTCGTGTACGAAATGAAAATATTATTGCATCATCTTTATTACCGTCCACGACAACAACGACAGCGGCACCAAGTCCTGATAGTTTTCGATTAAATCGATATAAAAACGATAACTCAAAAGAAAGCATTCAACAGCAGGCATTTTATGGAAAACCATTAGTTCCATCAATTAGCCCTAATGGAAATACCAACAGTAGAAAGTTTGCAAACAAACAGACTTTCTTTGAGAGTCCTGTGACACAAGAGATACCGAGCAAGAAATTTAGTTTCCAAAATTCATACAATAATAGAAATTTAGACAATAAGCAAGATACTGAGCCAATAGCTGACGATAAAGAGCAGCTACAAAAATCGACTGTAAAGGTAATTAAACGACCATTCCTACCCAGTCGAGGTGGAAGTCCATATAAGGGAAGAGGTCTTCAACCTGTTGGTATTCTTGCCGAACAACAGCATTCACAGGAGAAACAAGAAGATGAGAAAAACGTAAGTTATAATGACGGCAACAGGAAGCAGACAGAAACTCATAAGTTGACATTGGAAGACCTTTATGAAGAGTATGATGTTGATTTGAATGATGCATTAAATCCAATGTTGAAACCTTTAACTTCTAGTCGTAACGTCCAAGGATTTTCTTCCCGCTCATCAACCGTTGATGTAAACGACAAAGATCATCCACAAAATGAACAGAATAGTAAAATATTAAGTAAGACGGATCATGTTCTATCAAAGCCAGCAGAAGCATCAGAAAAAGCCACAACAACACCACTGCCAGAGTATTATGAGGACGAGCTTGAATATGATACATATGTCGATGATGCTGCATAAAGTTATCTTCCCTTCCACTATGATGAGGATGTTAGGATGACTGCAAGAAATTCTTCTTCCAAAATGATGAATTTTCACTTTTAGTCTGCATATGATTTTTTTTTATTTTAATGTACATAATTTTTTTTTACTATATTCAAGCTCATCTCTTAAAGTGATTTTTTTTAATGTACCGAATGAATATTACGAAAACTTTTTTTTATCACAAAACAATTCATGTCCTTGCTATAGCTCTATCTTTTATTTTTTATTATTTTTTTTTTTGTCAAAAAATAAAACGACGTCAGTTGATGGAAATTATGATGATAATTAAAAGAATTCTCTCGGTTCAGTTAATTTTTAATGAGAAGGAAAATTCTTTGAGAATGGAATGAATGTTAAGGGTTGTAGATTCTAAAGGTCAGCTTTGTGGATACTAGACAATTTTAGAAACTAGTTTGTTCTATCCAAAAGTATCGATTAATAATCAACAACAGCTTTTGGTCGATTATACAAATAAGATGGTTTTGTTTGAGTTTGGACTGTTAGACTAGATTAATTGATACTATCCGAATAGCACAAGTCGACAATCTAGACGAAAGCCTATGCCAAGACGAGAAATTCGCACTTAAGTCAATTACTCACCTTCGTCTCGATTATCCGACTTGTGCTATTCGGGTTAGGGGTGGTTCATTTATGACGTCCATCAAAAAACCTGATTTATAGACCCCCCTACCCCCCCCCCCCCCTTTGTCACAAAAATTCTATAGAAAAAATTTCCATTGTTTGAACTGACACAAAATCCTAGACCCCCCTAAATGTCGGACGTCGTAAGTGAACGGCCCCTTAGTTGAATCCCCTCAAATCCCTGGCTACACTCATATTAATGAAATAAAAATTAATTCAGAATTATTTCGAAAATAAAATGTTTCTACAACGTTTTAAGGTTTCTGCAGCCTACACAAAATCATTGTATGCAGATTAAGCACTAAAGCTCCACAAATTTCTCACCTAAAGCCAAAATTATAAGCAAAAACATTTCTTACCTGGAAAATGTGGGCGCAAAGTTTAAAAAATAAAACCACTCTTATAAAAATACCAAGCCTATCCAATAACTAGCAAACAATATTACAAATATGATAAAAATAGAATCAACGATGTTTTAAAGGTCAGGCGATTCTTTTAGTATTTATTTCTATTTTTTGCATAAAGCACATTCAAAGTTTGGAAGACGTCAACAACCGACATTTTTTCGGACGTTGAATAAATAAAAAAATTATTCAGCCTCACGTGTAAGCTGTGCATCAAAAGAAAGAAAATCTTCTTCAATGTCATTCCTTAATAGGAATTTCAATGTCAATACGGAAGAAAGTCTACAAAGGGATTCAAAATTGATGAGATATTGATGCTGCATTGCGAAGCAAAAAAGGCTATGGGATTTAGAGCTGGAAATCATTGTCATTCTGTTCGGTTTTCGTCATCATAATTTTCATAACTGTTGAAAGATTTTGTATGCATATTATTGTGATTAACAAATTAAGGTGAATTTTTGTCTGTCAGCATCTTTGGAGTCGTTCGCAAATGATGTCTATTGAACAAATGGGCGTTTATACTTCTAAACTAGTTATACGATTGGTATTGAATGGTTATGAGCTACAAGAGCTGGTTCCTGGTCATTCAATTTAATTTGCACTATTCCAAGTGTTTATTGAGAATTAAAGGTATGGACTATCCCTAAAGCAGTCTTTTAGGGTACTCCTTAAATTGAAAATAGAATTATTAGTCTAAAACAGTGATGACCAACCTATGTGCCGCGAAATTAAACGGGAAATTTTACAAACCGTATGTGGTGTGCAGTTTCGGCCTTGACTTAAGACTAAAATGTGTCGTGGCACAAAAAAGGTTGGTCACCACTGCTTTAGAATATGAACAAATCTTATATGTAGCTAGAGTAAGGGACTAGAGTAGCCCTAGAAATGGAATTTGCATAAAATATGGTATTTACCATTGGATATAACTTCTTTAATCAATGGTTTACTCTTAGGTCTTTAATAGCTTAGCTTAAGGCTGTGTCAAGGGTTATAAAAGCTATTCTGAGATCTTACCCTAGAATATACACCAAAACTAAGCTAAAAAGAGCAACTATCACTAGAACAAACCAACCCCTCTTTTGAAACATGAAACATCATTTGTGTACGACCCATCTTTCATCTTCCTTAAACTATTTTCTATCCTGCTGCTTCTTTCAATATTTTTTCTATCTTTTCATACACAATCAATTCATCCCCATTGATTGGTGATCGTGTAAATAATATAATGAGGAATAAAAAAAAGAAAAATCGAGAAAAGAAAAAATTACGAAAAAAATTATTATTATATTTATTATTTTTACTTAATTTGTAGGATAAATCAATCAGTTTTGAACTTTCATTCCAACTCCATAATTCAACTTTAAGATGATAATTATTAAACATCCCATGATTGGATATGCAATTGATGGAATCTATTGTAAATTTTTCTAAAGAATAAATTATGAATAAAGTAATGAGAAATTCTCTTTTCATCTCTTATTAATTAAAATTTATTTTCTTTTTTGTGGTGACTGAATCGTGATTTGATTTCCTTTAAGGCTGATTTTCTCTATCGTTATAATTTTAAACTGTCAAGTCAACGAGACAACAATGCTGATGCCGTAAATCTTGAATGAGTTTTAATTACGAAGATAATTTTCTGGGTGAGCTGATGCTGATAATGATTTTAATGAAACTAGACCTTTGTCATTTAAAATTAGAATGATTTCTTTTAAATTCTGTGAGATAGTGGAAGTAACGAGGGTATGGATGTTTGGAATTGTGTAATTTTTGGAGGTTAATGAAGGCGTATCTGATGAGAAGATGGTGCGAAGCAAGTGAGAAGCTGCCATAAAGCTTTTAATTACGAATTATATCTTGCATAAGTAGTTTTGAGTTATTAATAGATTGAGAGACCGGTATCGAGTGGGAATCGAACTCAGGTCCTCACAAAAGAGGTTTAGAGATATCTGGTCTGTTGCCTAACCACCTAGCCACACAGGACTTACTTTTGCACTGGCAGAATCGCCTTTATATGGCTCGATACCTCATCTTCCACTCCACAAATCTGATGCCACCAACAGCTATAAAATAATCAATGAACTCAATTGGAAATTTCAACCTTAATCAAAATCCTATCAATTAAATTCAGAAAGCAAAATTCCAATTCCTTAAACATCATAATTGAAGATCACATAATAGCTATTATCCAATTCAGTAAAAAAAAGACAATCCAACCATTTTTTCCATAAGAATTTTCCAAAAACGTGACTAAAATAAAAGCTCCCAAAAGCATTGTCCATGTCAGACGTTAAAAAATCAATTCCAATTCAATATTTTTCATGAACTTCCTGTGTCACTCAAATTCAAAAGACAACAACTAAATAGGACAACGAAAAAGGAAGACACAAAACGCCTCCTTTTACACAAACTACAAACCGAGTGAAAAATGATAAAAAATTGTTCTTCTTGCATGCGGTGATTATTATTCAGCAGAGCAACCTTCAAACCCTAAACAAATATAAATCTTCTTGTTGGGCATTTGGGAGTTACTCGACTATGACGACTGTTATATTTTTGGATTTTGTTGTAGTCTAATGAACGTTGAAACTTCTTCAGCATCAAGGACATGCTAGTATTACTGGAATCTTATACTAAAGTTACTCGAAGTAAATTCCTCAGTATCTAACCCTAGTAAGCAGGACATTATTGGTTTCATTAAGGACATCGAGGTTCTATCATAGAGAACTTGGGAAAGCACAACAGATCATCGATTGCATGGACTTTTTTGCTTATTGCAAAAATTTGCTCACTACTTTAATGAGATTACTGTCTGGAACCCTACAAAGCAAGGCTGTGAGCTTCATCTCCAGTGCATGTGGTTTGAAAAAGGAAACGCGAAAAATTCCCCATGCCGAGTCTCGAACCCATGATCGCTGTGTAGACTTTGCAATAAATTACTACCGAAGTACTGAACCATTACGTCACCGAGCCACTACAGCTATTTTAGTTACTCACAACTAAAATTGCTTCTATCCCAATGGACAGGACATTTGACTCAAGAAAAATGCCTGAAGTGTTCTAAAAATAGACTCATAATTGCAACTTTTTGGCATATTCATGTGTCCTTAAAATATTGTTACTGAAAGATAAAATTGAATCTGAAAATGAGAATGACATCATTAATGAATAGCCCCTATTCAAATATACAAAACAATTTAAATTTCTATATCTTCTTTTCATATTTTATTTTAATAGTTTTTATTCTTTATACAATAGCTTTATTTTCATTTTTAAGGTTATAATAATTATGATGTTATTTATTTTGATTATGCGAGATTTTTTCAATTATTTCATATTTTTTTGGTATTTTCGGTATTTTCGAATTTATGGATGTGATTTTAAAATTATATTCAAGATTTTGTTATGCTTAGGGCTCATTTTATAGCTCATTCATGAATTAATGACTAGAATGAACCTCAAATGACCACATTAGTCATAATATTCATTTATTTTTCTTTTGGATGAGCTTTAATATAACTTAATATGAACACATGCCATATACAGACATGAGGACGTGCAAGTGCAATTAAATTGTTTTATTTTCTCTTTGGTCCAAAAATATTATTTGTGCATAGCTATGCACGTATTATATCTCATTATTGTTTTTTTATCATTCTATATGTGTCTGTTGCAGTTCATTCTATGGCTTATAAAATATCGTTTCATGTCTTTTTGGTAATGTAAACGTACTCAGAAGGTTGGGATTTAAGAGATTTGGTAGAAAAAGGAAAGCATTTTTTGAGAGGATTTTGAACTCTAAAGATTTACCCGAAAACATTCAATGAAATATGACATTTTGTATTTTATCTGATTGTTAAATTTCTAGAAGATTAACCCAAATAAAGAAGGATTTGGAAAGTTTTCATTTTGTTACTTTTGCTAGCATTGAAACTGTAATTTTTTTATCCTTATCAGAATGAGAAGCTCTCGAGTTTAATACGAATTTTGTTTTAATTCAAATCGACTCAACTCTAGCAGATGGGCAGGGTCTCTATAATCCAGTAGAATCGGGGTTCAGTTCGAGTTGACTCGAGAAAAATTGAGTAGACTCGGTTTTGAGTTTAGTCGAGTCAACTCGAGTCGACTCGAACCCTATCGACTTCGACTTCTGATCAAAACTATAGATTTGACTCTTTGAAGTCAACTTTCTCTAGTTCAGTGATGTTGCACGCTTTTATTTTATGCCATGGGTAAGGAGCCGTTTACTTTTGACGTCAAGGGGGGGGGTCAGAAATATAAGAACAATAGAAATTCCTTTAAATCCATTGTTCGTTTTTGAAAAATGACCGTTAATTTTTGATGTCAAAATTGAACGACTCAAAAGCCATGAAAGCCATTGTAGGAATTTTCTGATTTTTTTCGCGGCACTCACTAGTGTTCCGTTGCACAAGGGTTGACTATTGATTCTCTAAATTGAAGTTTGCATGAAAAATATTTAAACTTTCCTTCCTGAGACAGGAAATCCATAGCTTTATTTTTTTAAAATTTTTATTCTACGTCCCAAACTCATAATGAGTAGACTGGATATTAAAAGAAAGTGTAGCGGTTCAAAGTAGAAAGATATAAAGGAGATTAAGGTCGCAACTTTATTAAGAAGGTGTAAAAATATTTCAATATTAGGAAAATTATCAATTTTAGGAGGAGATGTAACTGAAATAGCTCGAGCATTTCAACAATAATTCATTTCAAAAAAACTTAATAAATTCAAATCAACAATTTATTATTTCAAAATAATTCCATCAAATCTTCAATTTTACCAGCCTTTAATGCTGTCTATATTCAACATCTTTGTATTTTCCTTAATAATTTTCTCATAACATTTTTAAATGTCAATATTAACAATAGAAATAGAATCAACATGAGATAAGCCACGGATAATTTTAGCCATGTACACATCACTTTTTTTTTGTATAATACAATATAAATAGCTTATAAATAAACTTAATTTTACATGCGAACATAATTTAATTAAAATAATATAAGATTAGAAAATTATAATTAAGTTCTTAATCCTTAAATATGCGTGGGTGGGGATAGACAAAAGAAGAAGAAGAAGTAGATAAACATATAAATCTTCGTTATACAAGATATCGACTAGCATTTCATGAATATAAATCGCAGATATACTTTAATCATGTAGATATTCGTGTGTGTATCTTTTAAGCATATCAACGGATGATTACTGTTGATTTTATGTTTTCATACAAATTCTGGAAAAGAAAAAATCTTATTTGGAGGAAGTGGAATGGAAAGTAAGCAAGTAAATGGAAATATCTACAGTAATCAAGTTGGAAAAAAGTTTAACGAGTTCTTTTTTCTGAGTTCATTTGAGAATTTCAATTTATTTTCTTCTTTATTTTAATTCAATAAAATATTAATCTTTGCTTTATAAACTTTGGATATTGGCTCAATGAGGAAATCAAGATGAAAATTGATTAAATGCAGTTTGAAGTTTGATTATCTACAGAATGATTTGTAGTTGAAATGGGGTTTTTTTAATTGAAAATTCGATTTTGATTTGAGTTTATGGAATTCGGTTAAGATTGCTTTTAAGTTAAGATCAGGAGTTGATAAGAACAATTCGATGATTTCGACCGTTACAGTTTCTAAGAAAACTTGTGAAAATGTCTTATTCGTCTGTCTGTCATACGAAATTCGAAGTTCTATACCCAGTTCGAAATTTTCGAAAATTAGGAAAAAATGAAAACTTAAATTAAGAAAGATTTATATGAAATTTGGATGAAAATCTTTTTTATAACTATCAAAAACTCGAATAAAATGATTAAAATTTGTAACGATTTTTTCATATTTAAATTTTTCGAACGGTCATTTTATAATACCCCTAGACTTTCGATAAGTCTGTCGAACATGAATTGTTCGTATCAGATCAGGAGCATATCCAGTTGAAGGTTTTATTGAAGCATCAAACAATGCTTCGATTTTCAAAGAATTTTACTAGAATTCAAGACATTTACTTTGAAGTTTGCTAGTACACATCAGAATCAAAACAGCAGAAATTGATCCAACTCATCATAATTATTGGTTTAATTTCCCTAATTAGTATGCCACGGCTTAGTTTGAGCATAAAACCACAACCATAAACATATTTAAATCAAAATTAAACTTAATTAATGTTTACAACAAATCCTTCAAACCACAAAATCATTAAATCTTCAAATTGCATTTAATAAGGCTCCATAATGAGCTCCCCGTATTATCCATAAATTTATTCTTCTTCATTTAAAATTTATATATGTTCAGTTAATTATCATAAATATCTATCTACTATCTTATATTAGTCCTTATTAGTATAATATTTTACTATATGTAATTCCTTTCTATCTCAATCTTACATTATTTAATTTAATTATTCAAGTTAAATTAGAAAGAATAGAAGAATTGTGAATTAAAAGTTAATGGAATGTAAATAATAAACATTTTCTCTTAACAGTTCATAGCATCTTCCTCAACAATCATCAAGAATGAAAAAGTTCATTGATTTGTTAACAAAATAAATAAATATTCATATCTAGATTTATATTTTCGATTTTTATTATAGAGTAAGATGATATGCAACTTTATTAAATGAGAAATTTTTTTGTATTTTTTTAAAACTATTCGCATTGTATGATTTAGTTACTTTACTATGATATTTTATTAGGTATGTATTATAAAAAGTTTATTTGTTAACTGTTACTGGACAATTTTCTTATTAATTTTTGCAATGAAAAATGAAAAAAAAGTTTTTTTTTTCATATAATTTTTTTAAGTAGCTTTTCAGTTTAAAAAGACAAAAAAAGATTTTAAGGAAATTTTCATTGTTTGGTGGATGGCAATGGAGATTTTATGTAAATTAAAAATATTTTCTTTTGTTCGATATTCTTCTGTATGCTGTGCTCATTATTGTTATTCTAACTTTTCTCAATGAGCTTTCAAAGTTTCTTTTCTTGCTTTAATTAAAACAATGCTCAACTGTGTAAATTTATTTTAGATAAACTCCAGAGAGCATTATTTTGGAAATGATCTTGAAATCTAGGATTATCAGTTTGACTATCAGGAACAAAAAATTTAAAAAAGGGGTATCAACAAAAATATTAAAATAGATTTTAATTCTACAAGTAATAGGACTTGAACCTAAACTTTCACGATTTTCTATCGTTTGTTTTTATTACTAAGTTATGAATGTTGATTTATAATTGGTAAAATCGATCATTTAAACTATTAATTAAAATAGATATGTCCCATATTTAATCTTGTCAGTAACATAATCTTAATTGAGAGCTTTCAGTTTCCGAAAAACAGTTCAAACTCGACCTGGAAATGGACTCGAGTTTAATCAAATTTCTCATAACAAAGTCAAACTTCAAAAAGGGCTCGTTCACATATTAGGAAACGTTTCTAATTAGACGAAGAGCCTGAAATTTTTGCTACTTTGACCAATATTCACGATTTTTTATACCAGAAGTTATCTTTTAATAAATTGCAAAATAAGACAAGATTTTTTCCGTTATATTTTCAGAAATTTTAAATTTTCCACACTTTTTCATGAGTTTGTTTACAAAAAAACTGTTTAAAAAACATTCGAAATACAAAATTACAAATTTTTCTTTAATTAATGTTGTTTGATGTTACAAAATGGCTTTTTTTAAATAAAATTTGAAAGAAATTGGAAATTAACTTCGAAAAATTCGAAATTAATTTCGAATTTTTAAATTTAATTTAACCGTTAAAACTATAAAAAATTCTATTCTAAAATAACACAGGATTAATTTCACTCAGATAATCAACAAAACTCTACTTCCCAATCATATGCAGCCAATGAACTTTCCAACTGCATTAAGAATATTATCACAAAGTTTTCATTCATCGTGAATGCATTGTTGAAATTTTCATCTACATTTATTGTTTTCAATTTTTGTTAAAAGCTTTCATTTTATGCTAATAAAATTCATTGCTTGATAACACTAGCTCTGCATCATAAATTCTCTGATGGTCCCTTGAAGCTCTTCAAAATCTTTCTTATTGAATATCTTTTCGCAAATGCTTTTTAAAGTCAACAATAGGAAATTCACTGAATTGCTATTCTTAAAGAAAAAAGCAATTGAGTCGATTTTTATTCGATTGACAAAATAAAGTTCACAAAGTTAATTCTACACGTACGATTATTTGATTTGATAATAAGCCATTAGACTTTATTGAAATTCATTTAGAAGCGTTTGTAAATATATTCGTAAATTTAAAAAAAAAAACATTTTTTGGATATACTTTACAAGATGTTTCATGATTTGTTAAATATGGCGAAGATATGAGTTTAAAAACGAGATATAAAAGCAAATTTGTAAAAAGATTTCTTTCATAATTTATGCAAACAGTGTTGGCGTAGCATACATATGGGAACTGACAGGTACGAGAATATTCAGAAGTGGGTTGAAAAGTTTGACATTAACTCCTGATATAAATCTCATTTCTCTGGATTTGAAGTGATAAGAAGGCACGTTTGTTTCGATTGAGTTTAAAAATAGACACATTGAGTATGAACTTCGTTGTGATAGTGATTGAGTGTGTTGAATGAGTTTGGTTCTGAATGAAATTGAGTTGAATTAGCTACGTTGTGCTTTTTATTGGTTATTTTTACTCATTTCAATCAGAGATGCTTAAAATGTGCTAGAATAAAATCTTGTGTTTAATGATTAAGGCTTTTATAGCAAATTCAATCACATTTTAAGTTTTAAAAGATTTTAATATTAAATTTCAATTTTTAACGGTCGTTTGAAATTCAAATTTGGATATTAATTTGTAGGGTTTTCAAAATTTAAATTTGAATTTTCCGTTAACATTGAACTTCAAATTTAATTTAAAATAAATCAACAAAACGATATCAAATTACGATGTCAAGCCTCAAAATTAAAGCATACTGCTCTTCAATTTCATTTAAATTTAAATTACTGAATTATTCATACACAATTGTCAATTTCAACAGACACTTAAACACCCACAAATTGATAGCATAATCCCATAAAATTATGCAGAGTCTATTCTAAATTCTGATACAATCCTAAATAGATAAGATAAGGATCATCTCGAAGGGAAAAGTTCATTAGACTTCATAAATTTTTAATAACAATTTCATCTTCCTTATTGATTAAAATGAATATGTTCTCAAGTTTTTATCTTCCTTCTCACATCCATTACCATATACTTTGTCTAATGAAATTATTATTCGATTTGTAATGGCACAATTCCCACGCCTTTTTTATAAACAAAAAAAGTTCCTTATCAACATTCAAATAATAATAATAATAAAGATGATGAGGATGAATCCTTTGCCATCAACCCCTTTGAATGAAAATTTCCTTCAAGTCATATATTTTGGATGTAATTTAATGTAATAGGGGAGGTTCCATACATATCTAAACATCTTCAACATCGAAAATTCAATTTTAGTGAATGTTAAAAAGTTAAAGATTCAGTAAGAAACAGAGAGACCTGAAAGTTTATCCTTAAATAACAATTTTGCTGATTAAATAAAGCATTCGTTGTTTTAAGGGTCGAGCACAGATGATGTCAATTTATAAGTTGAATTTTTAATCCTTATTCACTTAAGGACAGTAGTTAATTGCTTTTATTCGCAAGAATAGGTTGACATTGACTAGATTTAACTAGGATTAAGGTTAGAGCATAGTGCTAAGGAACATTAGTGAGACCGACTTCTGATGAGAATCGAACCCACATCTTAAAAGAGTTTTTAGATTTTAAGACTGTTGCTTAAACATTCAGCAACAGAGGATTAACTTCTATTAATAAGTTTGTTGCATAAAGCACTATAATACCATTATATTGGACTTGCTTCCAGCAACTCTATTAAAGGACTTGAATGAAAGCTTCTCATAAATGAAAGCCAGACTGTCAAATTTTGAGATGACCCGAAATTCATTTAATTAGGAAAGTTATTATCTTTTGTGACTTATAAAAGTGACACCAAGTTTCGAACCCAGAATAGCTGAATTTGTATTTAATTACTGATAGGGCCAGGGATCATAAACTACAACTCCAATAAGCTACCCCGAATGGCACAAGTCAGCTAATCAATCAGAAATCCGGCAATACACTAATGAGCAGAGTTGCGAAACAGGCCACCTATGACAGGTGAGAACCGTTCCATTCCTTGATAATTTGTATGGTTTTGTTAGAAAGCCTTATAAATTATCAAGGAATTGTAGCTTTCTCACCTGTCACAGGTGCCTGTTTCGCAACTCTGCTAATGAGACTTTGGCATGGTGTTGGATTTAAATTGAACCCAGCAGTATGCGAGAGTCATGCCGACTATGCTATTCGATTACTTCAGCTCACTAGCTTCACTTTAAATTAACCTACACTTAATCGAAGAAGCTGAATATTTTCTTCCTTAAAAGTTAAATCTTTCAGATTTTAAGACATCATATGTGCATGACCCCCGTTTGTAAAGTAACAAAAAAAATTAATTATATTCAAACATATAAAATAGAAATTGAAGTAAAACTTATACAAAATTTCAAGAGTATATGCAATGAGATTATAATTGGTATAGATATTCGATGTAAAGCTTTTAACCTTAACTTTCAAAATTTCTCGCTGGTTCTCTTTGGTATGATCAAAAAATAAAATTATAATCAGATTCCATTGTTGTTCTTATTTCTTAATTCTAAATATTTTATCAATTATTTTTTAAGTTTATTAAAGCTTTCACAATCTTGTTTTTTCTTTACAATTTGTGTTTATAAAATATATGTTTTAAAGCTTTTTCCCATTTCTCTTATGAGACTATAAAATTACAATTTTTTTCTTCATCATTTCACTAGAGTCTTCCTTAACTTCTAAAATTATTGACTAGTTTTTTAATATTATTATTATAAATTTATTTAAATTATTTACTATATTCACTAAATGTCATGTATATCAATCAATTCTCATCATCGTCCGGTATATCCCGCGCTAGTCATCTGCGCCAGAAGTTGAAATTAAAAAATCCCCTACCTTTATCATTTTTCGGTGACATTAACATTGGAACTTGGTTCTTGTGGGTTATCTTAATCTATTATTTAAATTTCATTTCCATGATGTGCATGAGAATGAAGAAAATAAAGGAAAAAAATTGAAAATAAGATTTTATGTAAACGAACTGTGACAGAACTGCATGTCATTCTAAGCTTTTTCACTCGAATTGCTTTTCACTTTCCTTAACGAGGTTCATGTGTGGCAAGTTGCTTGTCTTGAATTTAATTTGTTCAACACGATTTAGATTGAAACAGAAGCCAATAAGCTTGAAAAATTGGATGATTTAGAGGTTTGACAGGGAAGTTTCCCCTTCTTATGTAAGTTTGGGCTCCTGGCCTTACCTTGCTCCTGATTTCTCACTGTATAAGATTATCAACTAGGTTCTACGCTCAAATAAGGATAAGAAAGAGAAATCCTTGTCTAGTGACCGTTAAAACCTTATCACGCACTCTTGTCGACACAAACAGGTTCATAGCCAGTAATTTCATAAGATGGTGGATTGACTTTATATTAGATTTTCTAAGAATTGTCATAAGGGGTTTTTCACTTATGTCGTCCAAAATTAACGGTCATTTTTCAACTAGTGTATCGGGTAGAAACCCAATGCGGATATATTCACACCGGATATATTCACACACTTTGCTCAGCATAAGTTTGAAGGGTGGGCGTGAAGTACGGTCGAGACCCATATCGACACAGTTCAAAAGTTTTACCTAATTTATGTCATAATTATGTCAGCTACAAAAACACTTAGTTTGAATTTTGTCATCCTCGGGAACACTATGAACCAGTAAAGCTGATTTTGGTCCAAATCTCGGCGATACTTCACACTTATTTGAACCACATTTTCTCGTAAATGTTAAAATATCATTAAAAAGTAATTAATCCTGAATTATGTCGCTATTTTGTCAAGTGTTTTAAGATAAAGAAAAGTAATATTGATCGTCAATTCAAATAAAACATCCAAAAAAATTTTTTGACCAAAGTACACCATAGAAATCAATTTTCAATTTTGGACTAGGGGCGACCCTATTCCAAATCAATTTTGTCACTTTTTTCTTCGAGGGTTTATCCAAATGGATTGAAACTTTGCATAAATATTTTAATGCTTAAAAAAGTACAAATAAAACATCCTAAAATTTTTTGAGCCTAGAACCAAGTAGGAAATACATTTTCAATTATGAACTTGGGACAGGTCTAGTCAAAATCTAGTTTTTCACTTTTTTTCTTCGAAGGCTTATCCAATTACAGTGAAACTTTGTGTGAATATACTAATATTTATACAAAACAGTTTTAAATATCTAAAGCAAGAAATGTATTCTATATGTCGTCAGACTCAAATTTTATAAATTTGGTTCTACATTCAAAAACAACGTGACTTAAAATTTTGTCCAAAAAAATGATTTTTATTAATTCAGAAATGTGTGACCTGAAAATTAGAATGCTCATACAAAGTTTTACTGTATTTGGATTTATCCTCGAAGAAAAAAAAGTGAAAAACTAGATTTTGACTAGACCTCTCCCAAGTTCACAATTGAAAATGTATTTTCTACTTGGTTCTTTGCTCAAAAAAATTTTAGGATGTTTTATTTGTATGCATCTGATTCAAAAGAAGAATTTATTTCCCTGTGAAAAATTAAAAGTCAGATCCAGAACGACACTTTATTGACACGAGCAAAAATGTGAGAGGGTTCCAGCCTGGGGAAGTGTTCTACACGTTGCGATGAGCTGAAGGCACTTCGATCCTGATCGTTGATAGAATCTATTGTACCGTATTGACACCAGTACAATTAAGCAAAATAACATTACGTGCCCCCGTAAATAACCATCAACCAAACTTTCAAACAACTTCATTAGACTTAAAAACAACTGGAATCACAACAAGCAACATTGTAATAAATAAATTGCTTTACAATTTTCTCGGAATTAATCACTCAAAGACTTCTCAAACTTCTTGTGAAGCTTCATTAAAAAGTCTTGACATCGAAAATAAATTTTTCAAGTGAAAAAGCCTTGAAATAACATCAGCAGTAACAGAAGAGAATAATTTAAGAAGCTTATATTCTCCTCATCACTAATCTACTTACAGTTGCCGGAGCTTGCATCCATGGCTCACCATCGATTTGCATTGGAAAAGTCTTTTTTGTTTTAAGTATTATTTCACTGCATTGCGCCAATCGTCGACCTGATTTATGGGTTGATATAGAAATAAATAAAGGAGAATATTATTATGCGTCTAAGAGAACCGAGAGTCATGACATTTAGAAGGAGAAGAGGATTATAGAAATATCAACAAGAAAAAAAGAACCAACCTGATGCTCTCAGTCCAGTCCGTACTTGTCCCATGTGAAGACAACTTTCCAATCCAATAACTTCAATTTTACGGTCGCCAATGTCTAATGGAAGAGAAAATTAAAAATCATCGTTATATGGCATTTACGGCAGAGAAAAGAAGCAGCAATTTACCTTGAATGGCGATGCTTAAATCAACAGAATTAAAACTCTGAGTTGACATTTCCTTATCAGCACTCCGAAGCTTTTTCATTTTCTTAAAAGGACCGTTGCTTGACGTGCTCCGTCGAATACGTTTTTGTGATAAATTCTCACCCCACAAATTTGATCCGCCGTGTGTATATGGAATATTCAATAATGCAATTCCTTGTAGTGATATGCCATTTAAGTCTAAACGAACACCGTCACATGTCAGCTCAACATATTCGTGTAGATTTTTACAGGTTGCAGAAAATGTTTCACTCGTAGCGTACTCAAAATACCACAGCTTGTTTTTCATACGTGAATTAAATTTATGCGGATTCTTTTCACGCTCTAAATGGAATTTTACACAGATTGCTGCATCCACACCAACTGTTGACCATCATGTGAGACATTAATGTAAATAAATGTAATTATGAAAATTATTACGGAAGAATTTTAGGTATGAATGAATTATTTTATGAATGGAATTGATCGATTCTCAATTTCGATCATTCGATATCGAAAAGTTCGAAATCGAAATGTTTGAGCGTTGAGTTCGAAATTAAGTTTCAAAAATTAAGTTCAAAATTAAAATTTCGAAAATTAAGTTCGAAATCATATTTTCGAAAATTAAGTTCGAAACTTAGTTTTCGTAAATTAAGTTCGAAATTTATTTTTCGAAAACTAAGTCCGAAATTAAATTCTTAAAAATTAACTTCGAAATTAAATTCTTGAAAATTAAGTTCAAAATTCAGTTTTCGAAAATTAAGTTCGAAATTCAGTTTTCGATAATTAAGTTCGAAATTCAGTTTTCGAAAATTAAGTTCAAAATTAAAATCTCGAAAATCAGTCCTTGAAAAATCCAAAGCAACATACCTGAGAAATAATTATTAATGATATTGTAAGGAATCGAAAAATCTGCAGCTGTCGGCTGTGGATCCTTAAGCAGTGACGGTATTTCAAGCTGTGATTGTTGCGACTTGCCAAACATAAGAAGATCATTACAACTAGAACTACTCTTTGGTCTATTAGTGCCATTACTACTATTATTTATACAATTTTCATCATTTTCTGTCTTTGAATTATTTTCAACTGTACATTCCTTATCGCTAAATTTCTCACAATTTTGCAGCATGCCATTTGATTCTAATGTCGTCTCACGACTTTTCTCGACAGTCGTTGACGTGGAAGATGAGTTATTGTCACTTAAAATGACTCGCTTGGAATTCTCAATTGATATTTCTGATGTTCTTTGCACCTGCTCATGTGAGTTTATCACAGATTTTTCAACAACTATTCTTTGCGATAATTCAACTACTCTTTGTACATTTTCAGAAAGCGTAACCTGAGAGAATTAATAAGATTTTTTATTACAAATTCGGATTACAGCTACTTGATATTGTAATTGGGTATAAAATTCTTGTGCATTGAAATATACTTTGTATTGATTGAAGCAGAAAAATGTACTGATGGGAAAGCAGAGTTGGTAGTTTGGACATGATGAAGAGTTGATTTTGAAGGTATTGAGGCATATCTTTGCGAATCTGTTAGTTTAAAGAAGAGACATCTGTGGTCGAGTGATTAAGGGGCCGTTCACTTATTAAGTCCGCATTTTAGCGGGGAGGGGGGTTGGAAAAATTGTAACATAATGTAACATAGGGGGAGGGGGGGGGGGGGGTGTGTCAAGAATCTAACTGTCGTCTGTCTTTTAAGGAAAAGTTCACGAAAAAAATTTGTTTACAAATTCACACCAAAATCATTTTTTTAAATTTTCCACCTTTTTATCAAAATAAAATAAATTATGAACGTTCAGGAGGGGGGGGGGGGGGTTGTGAGTTGTAACATATTGTAACAAGGGGGGGGGGGTGAAAAAAGTCGTTTTTTGCGTAACGTAAAAAGTGAACGGCCCTTAAGCAACACATCAGAAATCTTTAATCCTCTGTAGCGTGAGGACGTAGGTTCGATTCCTACGAAAAACCGATCATTATTCAATCATATCATAGAGTTTTGTCATATCATAGATTCAGTGTAGCCAAATACTAGTTGCCTGTGACTACATCTGAGTGTATACTAAGGTCATACCTAGACCTAAAGTATTTTAAGAATACTCTTTGTTATACCTGCGCTCTGTCAAGTTTGTCCAATACTAGTCTATATTTTGGAACCATTAAGCTAGTGACATAGGGTTAGAACTGTTCAGCTGCCTATAAAACCACTATATAAGTCCAATCTTCATTTACCCAACCCTGCTACTGCTCAGAGAGCTAAATTGAGATTAAATTTCATTGAGCTTCTTCTTGCGAAAGTCTCAAAAGCATTTTCTTATTATATTAGATTTTGCTTTGTTGTCTAATGTACTGGATTGATTCAATCACGGAAGAAATTTGATCTTCTTGGTTTTTGAGGCGATTTGTCGATTGATTGACTCTTGATTGAGTGAAGATGAAGTGAAAATGCTCAATAATGAAGTGAGAATTTTTTCATCAAATTGGTTAATTGAATCTATTAAAACTCAGCTTGATTTGATTCCAATTAAAATTCAATCTATATGCAAATTATCCAGCAACAAAAAAAAAAATGCACAAAAATCTTATTAAATTTCCTTCAATCACCTTTAATACTTTATGAGCTGGAATTATCGTCTCCTCTTTTTCAATTGCCGGCTCTATGCTAACATTCCATCTATCCATCATTACTACCTCCGAGCGGCTAATTTTATCAAATAATTTCGGTATGCTTTCGCCCTCATATCCACCGCCCCACCGAAGACATCGTGCCAGATCATTACCTAAGAAAGTTTGTGGGAAGGTCAAAATCATCAAGTCATCATCATAAATCATTATAAAATTATAATTTTTTGTACGAACCTGTTCCAAGTGGTATAACGGCTGTTGCTGGTTGATGTTTAATTTCCACAGAATCTTAATTTGATTTTTTTTTGCGGAGGTGATGAAAAGTAATTTTTTTTCAAAAAAAATGGTAATTAATATTTAGAAAGTAATTAAGAATTTTGCGAGGATTAAGGTAGCTTTAGCTTATTTGCTGTTGGAATTAATCTATAAATTTTATTCATGGACTCTTCGTAATTTTATATTTAAAAGAGTTGAAGAATAGGAAGACTTTATCCCTCTATAGCCTCTACACGCTCTGGACGAAACCACCCTTCAATCCCATCAAATCTTTCTCTAAAGATTTAAAGTTATGTCCCTGTCTTTCAGAAGACACATATAGATTCAAGTGAATGAAAACATGGAGACAGATAAACAGATATATTGATATAACAGTTAAGTGCCTTGCTGGTCGAATAAGTAAGGCGCTTGACTCAAATTTGGTATGGTAACTCGAAGGTCGTCGGTTCAAATCCAGCCATTTCCAAATTTGTTCTTTATCAGAAGTTAAAATATTTCGACTGCTTAAAGTACGAGATCAAGCCGTAATTGGGCATTTGGGCAACGTTGGATTAAGGAACTGTCAAAATCTTGAAGTGTAGCGGGAGAAATAGGAATGAAAGCTACAAGATTACATTATAATGAAATATTGTCAGAACAGACAGCAAAAAAGCCAATTGAATTCAGAAGATCAAAAAAAAATAATAAAATAATTACCCATTGCCTCGAGAATCCAGCCAACAGTTCCGTCTCCACCACAACAAATTACTTTAAAATTTGGCACATCCTTGAACATTGTAAGGCCTGTTTTTTTACAGAAAAAAAGGAATAAAATATTGAATGTAATATAAAGTTACGGCGTTGCAAATTTTCAACAGCATGCAAATACCTTCGAGCGGACTTGTCTTGCTTAAATCATAAACTTGTCGAGGATTCAACAAATATTGAAATTTCCTTAATATTCGTTCTCCTTGCCGTCCACCACTCTTTGGATTAATGAATACGAGCAAAGGTGTCGATGTAGGTGTGTCTAATGTTACTTGGAAATGAATTGGTGGTGCTGGCTGCTTGCAAATAAGAAATTTTTCATAGTCAGATATTATAAGAGGAAGAAGAAGTAAAAAAGGTTCTCAATGTCAGAATGAGAAATGGAATCAATTACCTTCGACCTTATATTTGTTACACTCGCTGATCGTTGTCGGTCGAGTACGGCAGGACATATAGCTGTTGGCGGTACGGTAAAATTGGCAAACTTTCCCAGATTACATTCAATCTTGACATTATT
The DNA here is from genome assembly GCA_917627325.4 of Chironomus riparius. Taxonomy (NCBI): domain Eukaryota; kingdom Metazoa; phylum Arthropoda; class Insecta; order Diptera; family Chironomidae; genus Chironomus; species Chironomus riparius. The sequence goes on from OU895877.1 coordinate 47,099,488, forward strand.
AGCACAACGATTATGTAATGTCATTTTACACCATCGACATGTTAGTCCCGAATATGCCTTAATACGCTTGTGACATTTAGAGCAATTTCTAAAACAATTTCCTTCCACCCAATGATGTTGAAGTGCACCAGGACGTTTTGACTTGACATATGTTGTTATACATGATGCTGGCGCTCGCTGTACACAACGCTCGTGAACTGTGTACTTACATACTGTTGAGTGAGTTTTGGAGTGGAAATAAAAATGAGCAAAAATGTTTATGATGGGCTTGTAATGATTCCCATGCATGTAATATAATTTTACAGCATATTTAAAGCCTTTTATGACTTACGTGTGCAACACAATCCCTTTTTTCCGAGACCAACAAGCATATTGAGGCATAAATTGCAATAAGCAGGCTTGGAAAAATGTTTTAACCGCCACACGTGATAACCATCCTCTTTAAGTGAGCTATCAACACCTAGAATTAAATATATAAGAATAAGGTGTGTTATTATCATCATATACGCGTGGATTACAATTCATTTCCTCCGAATTGTCTAAGATATTTCTCGTTTGTGTCTTATGTGTGTGTGCCTCAGTCAACCGAGAAATGAAAATGAATGTAATAAGCTTAATATGTGTCTCTTATTGTGATAAATGTTTGTGTACATATGGAATGACTTGAGTGTCATTCTGGCATGCCATATTCGCAGATCGTTAGATAGGATTGAAATTAATTATTGTTACTGCTTATTTCTGGTACTTGAAGAGCTTTTGATGTTTCTTTTGGTTTTGAATGTCTTGAAATTCATTATGTGATGAAATGATTTATGAGACAGGTTTTTGGAGCTTTCCAGGAAATGAGATGTCTTTATAAGATGATGGAATTTCAGATTTAAAGCTTAAAGAGAAGTACGACGGATTTACTGAACTGTGGTCTGAAAAGTTTGAGAATCACTGGAGTAGAGCTAAAAAACCAAGCAACTCACTACTAATCATTGCAAATGGTTCAATATTCACCAGAAAATCTACTGTTTTTTTCATTTTAAATGCTTACAAAAGTAGCTAATTAGCTATCGACTATATTCCAAATTACAGTATCCAAAAACAACTTGTGTAGGAAATCTATGCGCTCTATCAGCTCATCTATATCCCTTTTACCGTCTTAAAACCCCCATGAAATTAAAAGCTTATAAATAACAAAATGAATGTGACACAAAATTTATCGTCAAAGCCTTTTTATCTTTATCTATCCTTTTTCTCCTTTCGGATATTTTTTGTCCAAATAGAAAAGTCTCTAAAAATTACAAGTGTACCGTAAAAGCAAATTTGTTCTTTTGTTTTTAATTATATAGTTCCAAGAGCTGGATCTAATTATAGCTGTAAAAGTTTATCTCGTGCTTAAAGTGTCTATTGGATTCTCATTAATTCATTATTAACAAACTGATTGTTATAAATAAGATAAAGAAAGTTTTAACGACAATTTCTTAATCTGCCAACACGTTTTTTGAACTTTATTTAATTTACTAGATCAAAGACTCTTTCCAATTTTGTGAATTAAATCATTTAATTGCTTCCAAGTCATAAATTTTTTCTTTTTTCGAACTTGAGCTTAATTGCATTAAGTTTACGACAATTTGCTTTCAATAGGAAAATTGAATCTTAAAGCTATAAAAAGATTTTTTACTATGTTGATTTTTAAAGCCAGGGGGATAACAGCTTTGAGAGGAAAGATCATTTTAAAAAATTTGAATGTTTTATTGCATTTTACAATTTGTTTTGATAAAACAAGATGTAGATTGAGTAATTTTTTCAAGGGGAACATAACATGATGGGAAAATGCAAAGGGAAAATTACTTAATAGGCAACTTCATTGGTACAAGTTTTTGATGGGATATCTATATGCGAATATTATTTTATATGTAAATGATTTGATTATGAACTTTTAAAATTTCCTCCATTAAGTTGTATCCCCCCTGAAAATTCAAATAATTTAAGAAATAAATTGTTGAAAATATTGTCATTATTTTAGTAAATTTTAAGAAATTTCGAATCCACAACTTTTTTTCCACCATGTTGTTTCCCCCATAGCATTTTAAAGCAGATCCACAATAAATTTTATGTACATCTACAGTATCTAAATTAAATATCATGAAAATTGCATTTCAAGTAAATTTATTTTAGGTCATTCATTGTGTCTGTCAGCATTTTCCACAACTTTATTTCCATTTTGATGCTGCATGCATTTCGTAAAATGAGCATTGTCGTCATCAGCATCATTTCACTATCTTCCTCCCTTTAGTTTAGTTATATATTTTCCCCACTCTGTGTAGCTTTCAACAAAAAAAAATGAATTGAAATGTTTGCGAGATGAGAATTTTGTAAATGCCAACAAGGGAAAATTGTCGGAAAATGTATGGAAATTCCAATTTATGCTATTATCATTATGAGCTTGTACGAGATAGCAGCACGTGAATTAACGCAATTTTACTATCAACACATGCTTATGTAATGATGATAATAATAATTGGATGTTATGTCATTTTTGTTGGTTGATATGGAAGGATGTAGCAGGTCGTAAGTTTAATTTCAGAAATAATTCACTTTTGAAAATAACGGTCATAAAATATTTGAAATTAACGGCAAAAAATTATTTGAAAATTAACGGCATTTTTTTTCAAATCATTAATAACGATCAGAATAATTCAAACTTACCAATTCAGACGTAACTATCATGCCAACCACAACACAACTCGAACCATATAATTTTGTTTATTTGTCACAACAACTCAATATAATTAGGGTATCAAGGGATTGTCATTATTCTAAAAATATTACAATCTAATCATCTGTGACATTCGATATTTCATTCATTCGTACATATCAGCATTGAAGCTCCTTGACACTGTCATTGACAAATTACTCAAACTGGACAGAAATAGAAACCATTCATATTCAATGTGTATAATTTTCTTATTCACAAACTTTTCTTCTGCTTCTACTTCTGTCACATTACACTTGAGGAGTTCTGACTTAAGTTTTACTATAATTAACTTTAATTCATGTTGAATGTTTTTGTTTCTCATTAAATATTCTGAATAAAGTTTTTGAAAGTTTTCATTTAGAAATTCTTTTTTCTTTTTTCTTAAACCTCAATTTTCAAGAAACATTTTCATTCGAAAAAGGAAACATTTGTCAATACTTTGTCTGTGGGCTTGAACTTTTAAAATGATTCAAGGTTCGCTTACTACGTAACAGTAGGGAGAGGGTGAGGTTGAGATCTTAAAAAAGAGACCTTAAATTCTTGAAATTCCGGGGGGGCCGTTCACTTTTTACGTTACGCAAAAAAACGACTTTTTTCAACCACAACCCCCTCCCCCCCTTGTTACAATATGTTACAACTCACAACCCCCCCCCCCCCCCCCCTGAACGTATTCTAAAAAGACGGTTAAATTTCTTTTGAATTTTTTTTTCTTAAACATCAAAATACTTCACAGCTAAATAGGTCTTGTTTTGATTGATACTATTAGTATTCTCATTATGCCAGATGTCAGATTATGCCCGATCGAATTTTGGAAAATTCAATCAACTTTGAATGTAAATATCACAATGTTGGGATCATATTAATCATATACAATTTTTCAAAACCCCCTCTCCCCCTAAAATGCGAACGTAATAAATGAACGGCCCAAAAGGTCGTTCGCAAATTACGTCACGCTTTAAAAAGGAGGAGTGGGAGTGTTGAAACAATTTTTGACAGCTCAAACAACCATTTTTTGATACAAACTGGAGGTCCAAAAAGTTGTTTTATGCGTGACGTAATTTAAGAATGACCCTTAACCAGATTAAAACCATTTTTTTAAATCTTCAAGAAAATACAGATATTTTTCAAATATTTTTGACAGTTATTTTTTAAATATCTTTTTACCGTTATTTTTTAAAATATTTTTTGACAGTTATTATTTCACACCAGTTCAAAGTTCAAAAAAACTTTCGTCGAACATACTAGCAGAAGCTCTTCCTAGCCATAGTGGTATTTGAACGTCACCCACAAAAAATGAATGAAATAAATTTTTAAAATACCACAAAGCAATTAAAACATAATAGTATAAAGGAAGAAAGTATAAAAGTGAGAAAAGGCTGTTATATATAGTTTTCCATTAGTTTTCTTCCAAAATGTAATAAAGAATTTAACGAGTTGATTTCCTTGGCAAAAAAAAACTTTATTGTATGTACATGTGAAATAGGTATGAAGGAGGCATAAGGCAAGAAATAGCTAGATAACACTATAATTTATGAACGAGGTAATGACACGAAAAATCAGACACGTTTCACTTACCTAGCAATACCAACAATGGAATTGTTGTCAAACCACCACGTTTCCATTCATCAAGTGATACCGAACCATCTCCATCGTAATCGATTTCCGTCATCATATCTTGTAGAATCTGCATAAGAGAAAAATAAGAGCAGGATGTAGATTTTTATCATTTGATATAAATGTAGATGGACGACATGAATGACGTAAATGGGAGACACATTATGTCAGTTAAGGACGAAAGCATGTTCATATGTCACATAAAAAACAGAAGCAATTCCAATTTCATCGATTAAAACTTACCGGTCTCAATTCAGATACATCCCATCCCAAATATTCCGCAACAGACATCATCTGATTAACGATTGCATCCGTTTCGATTTTATCCAGTACGCCATTACCATCCGTATCGTAAAGACGAAACATGACTACGGAAATGGATGTAAAAAATGAGAAATATTTTTGTTATAAGGCACAAGAAGGCAATAAAATTGTTGGAAAAGAGATAGTCACAGAAGAATGGAAGAATGTCATAAATTTTCATCCTACACTTCATTCATTGGAGACACAGCGAAAGGGAACTAACTCGTGGCAATAAAAAAAGATGTCAATGGGGGCAAGGCTGCTTACAGGCACTTAAGCGTACGACATTCTATCATTTTTACATCAAGTCTTCGTGACGCTTTGATCATTGGGAATATGACTCGTTGAAGATGATTAATTTGTTGTGGAAATTTTGAGGAATTGGAGGTGAGAATGAGTTGTTGAGTTATTTTCAAGGAAGTAAGAGATTCAGTTATATTAAGTGTCTTTTTAATAATTTCACACTAGATGGAGGTGGGGCTATACAATAGACAGCTTTACAAAAGGCTGGTGATTATTGGGGTTTCATACAAAGGGTGCGGGACTGATCAAAATAATCAAAAATTATCAAAATTGATCAAAATCTAATTTATCAATTCCGCACCTTTGGTTTCATATCAAATTTGGTGACTTAAGACTGATCAACTGACGACTAAAGACTCTCAGTTCTTCAACTGATTTCTAAGTCTATCATAGGTCCATATCCTATTACCCATGAAGCACTCCCTATATCATTGGTTTACACCTACTCATAAACTAGAGTATGCACGAAGGGTGCAGAACTAAGTTCATTTTTGATCATTTCATCAGTTTCGTACCCTTGTTATACACTTTTACTAGGGTATACAACTATACTACGGTATTAACCTACAATAACCCTCTAGCTTTCAACATTAAATTCATTTGAGGTAAAATTAAGCTATTTCAGGCTAGATGAAGTCAAAAATAAATTATTTAAATTCCAAAATAGAAGAATTTGTTCGAGTATGTATGTAGGAAGCTTTACAATATAATTTTACAGAAAATCATCTCATTTTTTAACAATTTCATTCTTCATTTGGCATGGATAACTTCATTAATATTAAATTGAAGCCATTAAAGGATGAAAAATTTATTCGACCATATGAATCCCATCCTATCTCCATAACAAATCTGTAGTTCCTTAAAAAGTAGTCGAATGAAATTTATCAAGCAACAGAAATAGAATCTCATACTTTCTTTCATTAGACATCATGATTCATGAATGCCATAGGCAATATCTCAGTAATCACGAGAGAATCATATTTTCCTCACAACTTTAGCCTTGACCTATCCATTTCTTCTAAGTAGTCATACTGGATTATTCAATCTAAAAGTCTTTGAAATATTCATGGTAAAAGGTTTCATCAAAAATGGAGGAAATCTCTTATCAACAGCTTCCAAATTGGATCCTCTGTGAATATTTATTTCATCTATGCTTACGGAACAAATCTCTGATTATGCCTTAACTATTTACTCTTATATATCTTAAGAAAAAGGAACTAAATGAGTTTACTCACATTCCAATTTATCTTCGGGTCTTCCTGCTTCCAATAGAGATAAATAGCACACAACGTCTTTCAATGGAACTTTCATGGATAACGGATCCAAAAACGATTGCTTCCTGGGCAATAGTTTCGAATCTGAAATTGAAAATCGACCAGAGGAAAAAAGAAGGAAAATTATACTTTATGAAATAAATTACGACCCTCAATTTTACAGATTTTTCTTCTTTTATTATCGCTATTTAGGAGAGGAAAGTTTAATGCTGGGTGGAGGTAAATTATTTCCGTTATTTCTTGAAAACATTCATCTGATCTTCCCCTTTAGAATTTTAAGGGGAACGTCAACTATTAAATTTGTAAACAAACAAGTTTTACTTTTTTTATAAGCAAGCATTGAATTTTAGTCTTTTCTTTCTTTGGAGTTAAATCAAGTTGAAATTATTAATTAAATGCTTACAAATCAGTTTTAGAATCTTGTACTATTGCTTTAACAGTAGTAAGATGCTATTAAGCATCAATTTGATGCAAAATTTACGAATTTTATTAAAATCCGATTTAAATCCTCAAAAAGTTTGATTATCGACTGTCAAAATCTACCGCCAGCTAGCATTAGAGTAAAATAAATGAAAAAGCTTTTAAAAAATGAAAAGAAAAAGTAATAAGAAGAGAATTTCGGTAATTGAATTCACAAACAATAAAAATGGATCAATTTCTGTCTAAAGCGTTTTTGCCGTTAAAAGGAACGGAAAAAAAAGAAGAAGAAAATTGCGGAAAATTGGAAGGAAGTCTTTTGAGGAATCAAATAAGGAAAGAAAGAAAAATCTGTCTATGTGGATTAAGAATCTAGGGCAGCCCCAAAAAAAAAGTTTATTTTTTTTCTACAACAACAGCAATAACAACAGCCACAAACATTTATTGTTATTTTTCAACTTCTACCTACCATCAATTTTGCAGTTAAGTGAGTTATTACTTTTACGCGATGAGTTACGCGACATTTGAGAGTGAGAGTGCGTGTGTGAATGCGTGGGACTAGAGTCAGCTGAACGACGGTGATTTGGAGCTAATGGACTAGGTGTTACAGTCACTAAGGGATGAATTGTTCCTAAAGAAATTATGTTTATATGATTGTTTTATTGCTATTTGCCATTTATAAAGATAATTCTGGTTTAGGTTTATTTTCTTTTTTTTACTGTTTTTATACTCAAATGGAAAAACTTAAATTGGATTATAAAATTTTATTTTTTTTGTGTGAGGAACAAAATTGTGGAAAAAAGGAAAATAAAAAGTTTATTTTACGAAAAATAAAGTTCTCAAAATGCGCACGAGGAGGAAATATATACAAATTATCAAGCTTTGGAATTGAGCAACAGTTTGTGACAGGAAAATTGGAGCTTTTGACATTTCGTTTAAGGCAAGAATGCATATACTAGAGTGCTCGAGTAGCTGACATAGTTTTGGAAGTGGGAGGGGTTTCACTTTTTACGAACCAAGCTTTTCAAAAAAGAGCAAGAGAATTCTCGAAACTGTTAGAGTGCATTCTAAGTGAACCACTGTGGTTTTTGAGGGATTGAGTATTAAATTGGCAGTTAAATGCTAACAAATGACAAGTTCTGAGCGAGCAAATGTTTGACGAACGTAGACGTAGAAGGGGGAAGAGAGGGGGGCTGGAACCATCATAAAAGTACCTTCAACTATTGGAAAATTATGTGGGTCAATAAAATAAATATAAAATCTAGGATATTAACATGTTTTGAATTACAAATGTGGATCAAATCCTCGATTATTTCAAAATTCAAGTTTCTAACCTAAAATCAGAACCATTGAATTAATCAAATCTAAAGTTTTATACCCTTTCTGATATTCTTTTAAAGAATTCATTAATAATTTATCAAAAAGTATGTTTGTCTGTGAATTAATCCTCCTTTAAAATTGTAAACAATTAACCTTCATCACGAGGAAGTAAACAAAAAGTGACTTTGATAAATTGCCTTACAAATTCTGAGGAATCAGAGAAAAGAAAAAAAGATTAGATTTTGTAATGCGATACTTTTTCTCTCAGGAATTGAAATTCATCACCTTTTTGTGATGATTTGAAAATGCGATTCGTTTAGTGAAAATTAAATTTATTTGTGGGAATTCTGAGAAAATTTCAATTTTGAGGTTCAAGAAATTTGTAAAGTGTAAATTTGGAATTTGATAGTTGTCACTAATCAATCAAAATTTGTTCAATTTTCGCTAAGTTTGGCTCAAAGTTGCTTTATTTAAGTCAATTCTGATCTTTTTTGTTCAATTCTGATCAGTTTTGCTCATTTTTGCTCAATTCTGTTTAGTATTGCTCAGTTTTGCTCAAAATAAGTCATTTGTTGTTCGAAACAGACTACCGTCATTTCATATAACATCCGTTAAATTTATATTCAAAAAAATTCAAATTTTTTATGGCCGTTATAATATTCAAAAATTTTTGACGGTTAAACCAGATTTTACCATGCACTTACTCATTTTGCTCAAATTTTATTCTTAATAAAGTTGAGAATGGATAAAAAAAATATAAAATTAATAATTTATGAAGAACTTTGGGATTTGTGCAGAATTGGTATTAATTAAAATAATTTATTGTTTACATAATGCAACTGTTTTTTGAAATTTGAATTTTCGGCTCTAATGTCGAAGAAATCGAAATTAATTTCGAAGAAGTCCGAAACGAAATGGCGGTAGTCTGGTTCGAAACTCCTTCAATTTGTTGAAAGTAGCTCAATTTTGCTCAAAAATTGCTCAAATTAGATTTACTCAAATCAGTTCAAAATTACCTAAAACTCATTTAATGAGCACCAAAATGCACTCTCATCTTCAATATCTCATATTCCATCCTCAAACTTACAAACTACTTGCTTAATTAATGTTAATTAAACTCCAAAAAATATTTACAAACTTGATTAAGGTTATTCAAAAATTCAAATTAATTCATTCAAGCACTGTTCATTATTTACAAAATTTACAAAGCCTTTGTGTTAAGGCATGATGCATAAAAAGTGGTTTCCAAAGCTCAATTTAAGAACTTGTTTCATTTTAAAAGCGGAACTACAAAAAAAATGACAGCAAAAAAAATGGAAAATAAATTTCCGGGAAAGGAAAAAAAGAAAATCACAACAAAAAAAGAGAAAGAATTTTAAAATAATGGGAATGCCAGAAAGGAATTTACCCGATTTCGATTTATCATCGTGTCTAAGTTGATGAAGCTTATCAGTGAGGCCGTGAAGGGTGTCAACAAAGCTATGCGTTTTTGTTTCGGGTGTTAAGCATTGAAAATTTACAATATTGTTCATGTTGGGTATTGATCCTTTAGTTTATTTTTATTTACAAATGTGGATTAAAGTATGCAGTATGTACACGTGATGATGATGATGATGATGGTTTGTAGATGTGAATAAATGGAGTAGCAAAAAAAAAAGAGAAGAAAAAAGTGCAAGAATGTGATTAGTAATTCCTAAGTGAATATGTGAGTAAATGAGATTTTATGTTTGTACTTTTTTCCTTCCCCTTTTTAGCTTACAATCTATTCTATATCATTCCCGCATATCTAATGAATTACATTTCCTATAAAAAGTAACTATATTCATCTATACTTTTTTTCTCATTCTTCAATCAAACTGCGAACAATGACTGAGTAAATCAGGGGGAGAACAACATGATGGAAAAGAAAATTTTCAAAACGATGTGAAATTTCATCACAAAAACATAGATGAGAAAGAAAAGAACCAAAATCAGTAAGAAACTTTTTACAATGATGAACTTTTTACAATCATCAAAACCGCATCCCATCATGTTGTTTCCCCCCTGAAAAAAATATAAAAATGTCGTATTCTTGTAAAGATGAAAATTGAATTGAATGAAAAGCTTCTCAGTTTTTATTCTTCTATTTCTGTAAGAATGTATGCGAACCATAAAAAGATTGCACAACTTCTCATAAATTTTAATTTTCCTGAAATATATACAGTTAAAGTGATGTAATAATAAAAATAAGTTAGCGGTGAATGTCACTCAAGGAGATTGTGGAAATAGTGCAGTTTTGTCGAGAAAATGTAGATAGAGGATTGATTATTTTATTTATAACTTAAGGTTGGTTTGAGAGTTTATTTAAATTTACTTAAAACCCGTGAATTTGAAATTTTAACGGAACAATAAATTTCAAAATTATGCAGCTATAGCCAACTTCAAGTCTAAATTTAAAGAAAGCTTAGCGGTTGTTTTGCAATTTCAAGAAATGTTGTAAAAATGAACTTCTCATCTCTTTGCATTTGCTGACTTTAGTTACCGACACTTAATATTAAATGGATCAAATGCAAACCTTAGAAAAAATCCATTCACAAACTCTATAAAAAAATGCGCTAAAACTTCCACATCCTCCTCTTTTAACAACATAATAAATTGAAAATATAAAGCAATATAAAAGAAATTGTTCATTCTCTCTGTCTTTTCTATAAGCTACAACTTCAGCTCTATCATGATATGCGATTTTATTTCTTCAATTCTATTTTTTTCGTTCATTTAATAATAAATTTGAATGAATGGTGTGCTTGCGTGTTTAAATTTAAAGCAATTTTCATGACATGAATAAATGGCATCACAATGGGTTAAAAAATGTTTTTTTATTTCATGAATGGAAGCAGCAAATTTTTTTTAATATAATGCAAATGAATTACGCTTCTACAAGAGAGCATTAAAAATATTTTTCATTATTCCTCGTCATCAGGGACGTCGCTAGGGGTTCCTTAAATGCTATTGCACATTTTTGATGATTTTCTATAGAATCTTTAAGAATTTTAAATTTTGGATGTATAGCACCAATTTAAATCCTCTAACTACGCCCTGCTCTCCATTCTTATCTTGATATGTGAAAATGTTTGTATTAATGCATGTCGGCATGCTCTTGTAAGGAAATTGCTTTAAATTTTTGCATGTTCAACTTATTTTACTCATTTTTGTTCAGTCTCACAATGTACAGCCTGCAAGATGTTCTGTACACATGCTTTTATGACAATGATCGATTGTATTGCTTTACAAGCGACTAGTTGAATACTTTCAAGTGCTTATTAAGCACTATTTTGATTCAAATACAGTCAAGTCAACTTAAAGTGGTCAGACAGCAATAAATCTTCATTTTACATTTTCATCAACTTTCTCGTCCATGCATTTGAACTTTGCAGTGAAAGTTCTTAGAATATATCTTGAAATAAAACGACACAGAAAGTTCATTGAATGTCATTTTCAATCTTGAACGTCATTTATTTTCTTTTTATAGTGAACTGTTGAAGATATAAGTGATTTATGCTGTGCTTTATATAAAATGCTACAATGTTAAGGACATTCTCTTATTTCGAGAGAAATTCTTGGGATTTTTTTATAGTAAGTGCACTTTGTGTGCAACATAGCGTCGTTGCAAAGTAATTTGATCGTTTGTGAAACAGTTATAGCAACATTGGTACAGAGGGCTTGAGTTCGAAGCTCGTTAGTGAAAATTTTTGGCTTTTGGAATCTTATGGACTTCAAACGAGATTCACAGAATCCACTTATTGGCTGGTAGACTTGGCTTGAACATTAAGGTCATAAAAAAGCAACTAGATAGTCAGAAGGCTATCAGAAATAGCTCTGTACTTAAAATTCCTTAATTTTCCTAAAGTTTGTGGCTGTCGTAATATCAGGTGCCCTAATTGATTCGTTAAACTGTCATTAGCTACACTTAATAGTACGCTAGCAAATTAATGTCGTAACCTCGTGACCAGGGGCGTTAGTAGAAGTTTTTTTGGAATAGAAAAAATAAAGCTTTGCTTATTCGGATCAGTTGTGATCCAAGGGTGCGCTAGGGCGTTTTGCAGCTAATGAGAGTTTAACGAGTGAGGATACGCCAGACCACTGCACTCAAAATTAAACCTACAATTTATAGTAATCCAAGCCATTCCTTTGATGACATTTCTGCCTGTAGCCACCAAAAGAAGGCTGTGAACCTCATTTTCAGTACATATGATTCGAAAAAGGACAAGTGAAAAAATTCCCATACCCAGTCTCGAACCCATGATAGCTGTATCAGTATTGCAATAAATAGGAACCGAAGTATTGAACCATTCCGCCACCGAGCCACTTCAGCTCACAAAAAATTAAAGAAAGCATGATAAAAATTTAATTTTATTTTTTTTCATACATTTCCAATTGTCAAAATTAAGTATGATATGAAATTCTTAGCCTTAAATCTGAATTAACTTTAAAAACTGTTCAATCATGCATTTTTCTAGCAAATCTACTTCAAAAATTTTCAAAATTTCAAACCTGAACACTACTAAGTTAGCTAGATTATGTATTTTAATAGTAATTAGCTCAAGCTTTGCGTTTTAAATTTTTGGTAAAATGCTCATTCTCATCTAGCTCAATTCAAACTTTCAATAAGTCAAACATGTCAACTTTAAATTCAACACACAAAACTCACCCAAAAAATATATAAAATAATTCAATTTAATTACACAGATCAAAAAAGATTATGATTAAAGCATTAGTAAAGTACCTCTAGTGTTATGTGATATAACAGGAACACATGCTGCATTGCTACTAACTGCGGCCATACAATTTAAAGTACTATTACCTGATAGCTGTGACTGATAAGGTCGCAGGAATGACAAGAACAGATGTTGCGATAGCTCAAATGGTGTTTCGCAGTCAAGAAACAAGTCAATAAACTTTTGGAAGCCTTCAAAGTCAATGTCCTAGTCATGAAGGAAGATAGCGAATGACATTAAAGTCAATAATAAAAATAAACGAGAAAACTAACCTCATCCTGATTAAACTTATAAGTCGATGTTGGTCCACAAAATTCATCCAACACATCTTCAAGCTTTTTAGAAGAATCTAAGGACAAAAGAGAGAATGAAGATTATGAAAAAATATGCGGAAAATCCATTTGATGTTAATGCACTTAAGCATTTTTGTGTTTTTCTGTACTTACAGCTTGCAAAATCTTGAAGCTGTTGGAACTCGTTGGGCGAAAGCTTATCCCATTGTGATTGTGAAGACGATGCCATCTGTGGATAAAAGAATTTGTAACAAATAAGTTTTTCGTATTTTTTATCTTTGTCAAGTTCATAATATCATGAAAAATGGATGTTGTTGGTTTTGGGGGTTGTTCATAAATGATGGTTAAATTTTTTGGGAGTCAAAGCTGCATGCTACTCTTCAAAAATATAATTTTGTATGAAAATTTAAGCGAGAAAGTCTAAAATATCCCATTTGTTAATTGACATCATTTATACACGAACCTATTATGAAATGGATTTTCATTTCGCTCTTTATGCTCCTCGCATATCACAGACTAACTTTTTCATCTTACATAATTTCATCATACATTCATAACTTGATACACACAGCACAAAAATATTCTTTACCATTTCTCACAGAGTTATTAAGATGTTGTTTATGTTCTCATGCAAATACTTAAAGCTCATTTGACTTTCTTAATGTTCCTTCATACAAATTTTAAAAGCATTGTGGGAGGGTTGATATGGAAATCATTTTAGATGCTGTGACGTAATAAGGAAAAGCAGTTCTTTAAGACACATTGTTTGTGTACATGTCAGAGTTTATGCAGCATTCGTGTGTTCAAGCAAAGCTACACAAGATCAGTGTTGATATAGAAGTAAATAGTTAAAGTTGGCGTTCTGTTAATGTTGGAATGGTCAGAAATGTAATAGGGAAAAATAATGCATGCAACGAATAAAATATCCTGAATTCAAGTCCCATTCTGAACAACTAAAGCTTTAGACTTTATTATTTAAGGATTTTTAAGATAAGGACCTCCTTACAAGACATAATTTCCACATCTAATCAAACAACTCTGTCAACTCATGATGCATTACTGAATAAATTGTTTTTCTTTCTCAAGAACTACCGCAATACCACATTTTGTGAATTTTTTAACAACCTGCCAAGACTGAACCACAAAAATTTTATTTTTAATTAATTTTTTTTTTTGATGTGTAAACATTTGACGTAGTTTAGGATGACAAATCCTGCTACTTCATCACAAACCCAACGTTTTGACACAAACCCCTCCTCCTGGCTACGCCATGCTTGTAGCTTTTATATGTTATTCTGCCAAATAATCATGCAGTCTAGTAAGTAGTAATCAATTCAGTAGTAAGAGCAGTCTTGCGATAGTCAAAGAACACAAGTTCGAATCACAATTAGAATTATTCATGTTTCTATTTATTGTGTCATCCAGAAGTAAACAATTTATTTGAACTCAGCACCTTTCTCCAATTATTTCATGAGTTATTACCTAAATTGAATGTAATTAACCCAAACCTGTTTCTTCCAAAAAATTAATCCCAAAAATATCTCCAACCTTCAACCTTATTAAAAGTAATGATGCAAAGTGTGATTGCCTCCAATTTAGGTCAGAAATTATTCACCAAATCGTATTTCTAATTAATTGACATTTCTATTATCTTCACAATTCTTTTCTTAATTAATTATAATTTACTGCCTTTACGGCCTGCTTTTATTTCCTATGAAATTACTTCTTTTTTCTCGTCGGATCTTTATCATACATAAATTATTTCGTTGAAACTTTTCTCGTAACATTAAACTTTTGTCCCCCATCTATTCACATCCTCTTATGTCGTCTCCTTTTGTATTTATGGTGTCCATGTTAAGGCACGAAAATTTCTTTTTATTACGACAAGGAAAATGGAATTTTGCTACTTCGTCGCTTCTTCTTGTTGATGACAAATTTACTCGTCATTTTGAACAAAATATTTGCTCGAAAAAAAGTCAAAAAAAAACAAGTTTTTCCTGAACTTTTGTTTTGTTCATGCTGGTGATGAATGAAATGAACTCGCTAAAATGTGGACTGTTTAACTTTCCGTGCTTTCAACAAAAAAATAAAGTTTTTTTTTTGACTCCTGCTGCTGTTGCTAGTCGCTTTCTCTTTTGTTTGTTTCGTGATGATACCGAAAAAAAACTTTTCGTCGGCTATTGTTTCTCGTTGGGATTAGACATAGGAATTTTCTTTAGTTTGAGGATCAAAAGCGCATTATCGGGGGTTGTTTAAAGATGACGTCCAATAAACATTTGAATATTTAGGCTTCCAACTGTTACAAAAGCTTCAGACACAATTGCTTATCTCCCACAATTAACTGCTCTAGCAAAGAAAGAAATGAATGTGACGGTTAAACCCCTGTTGTGTGGATTTAATCCCTTCTATTGCTTCGTCTTTCATTAAACACTTTCTTTTTATCACAGTCGCAGCACACAAAAAGTTAATTCTTCTTTCATCTTAACAGCTTTGTGTCTTAATTTCTATTGGTTTTTTAACAGAATCATCCGTGAGATAAAAAAAAAGTAGTGTCCACATTTTATCCATTCATCAACCCTCAAGGCTATTCTGCTTGTTCAATTTATCTTTTTAAACAGTAAGTATGATTGTCTAGCCATCTGTCCAATCATTCATTTGTAAACTCATGAGTTTTTTTTCTATCCAACTGCTCATCTGTGCTTCCGTATGTTTATCTATTTTATGATACATTTGCGCTTCTGTCTAATCATCTCCTTCAATTCTCAATCCGTCACGTTAGACATTCGTTTACTCATTTTTGATGATTATCCGATTTGATTTTTTAAATAAATGTTTTAACATTGTGCTTGAGTTAAGGAAGTAATCATTGGACTCGTAAGTGATCATTGGAAATGATTTTGATTTTATACCGCAGAGAATCCACTTCAAACAGCTCAGAGAAAATCTACAGTGATTGAAAGCAATTTCAATCAATTTATCATGGTCATGTTGAAAATTGCGCCTTGATTGAAGCTTCTTAACTCTTTTTTATTTCGCTTCTGTATCCAAAATCCAAGGATGAGGAAGAAGTTGCTCTTTTTGTTCATGACATGAAGTTTATTAATGAATGGAAAAATTCTTTATTTATAAAATGATAAAGATAAGAAATGAAGGTTAAAAAACACGAGAAGGGGGAAACAACGTGATGGGAAAATATTTCCTCGAATTTTTACAGACAGTAGCATAGACAAATCCATTAGGATTTTTAATTATTTCTTAAATAACAACAAATTGAAGGCATTTTTCTCAAAGAGTTGAATTCCCCCTAGCAATGACTCGGAAAAATCGAAAAGCAAAGTTTCTAATTTTAAGAAAAATGTTTTTTAACAATAATTTTTTTCCCAACAAGTTGTTATCCCCTTGAGTCAACAAAACTTTGTATCCTTCCGAGACAGAGGATGAAAACTTTTTAAATCTTAATGCAAACAATCCTAAAAGCAGCCATTCCATTTATAGAGGTACACAGAGGAAATTAGATTTTTTGAAATGTAAACGAATTAAAATAAAAATTAAGGCACGCAAAAGATTTCTGTAAATTGATTCATTATCATTAGGTACCAAAAAATTTAAACTTCCATTTATGTAAATTGCCTTAACAATATTTCTAAGCAACTTGATTTCTTTGAAGATTTTTGACTTGGAAATTAGATCAAATGTAATTCAGACCAGCATTTTGTGGACCATTCAACTGAGTGACTTTTATATTTTATTGAATAGCAAATCTAGCGAATAGGAAGCACCGCAATGACATTTTAATTTCCTAATTTCATAGTCAAATGACTTGTGAAAGCTATCAGCACGTTGAGAGGTGGCAAAACTAATATTTTTAATGAGATTTCATAGAATGCAGGTTGAGCTTTGTGACAGAAAAGAAGGATGAAATTGTTTATGAGGAAGTGAATTTTATGACTTGTTGACAAAAAAATGTCAAGCTGGAAAAATAATTGAAAAACTTTAGGGTAGACTTGTTTTTTGCAAATCATATTTTGATATTTTAGATTTTGATTCTACTGAAGGGGGAAACAACGTGTTGGAAAAATATTTTGACATAAAATTTTCATTTCTTTTTCAATTATTTACAAAAACTTAGATTGCAGAAGCGTTCAATATTTTTTTTGCATCATGTTGGTTCCCCCTTGTATTTAAGTGTATTTATTTGGATTGAAGTTGCCTTTAGCTAGTCATTCTTACTGCAAATCATAATATTTTGAGTTCTTAGCCGACATAAGAATTATTTTTAAAGTTCTCAAGCAAATGCCGCATCTTTCCAACCCTTGTTACTTCTATGCTTCCTCATCTACCTCTTTAAATTATCTAATCCTTAAAAATTACCAAAAATTGAGAATTCTGCAGCCATGAAGCCCTAAATCCATAATAACTGATTAAAAAAAATACTTGGTCTTAATTTGACATCTCACATTTAAAATCAATTCCATATCTTTAAAATTCTCCACATTGAAATCAAATCCAACATCAAAATCAGACATGTCAGCTTCACATCCATCAAATCCACAATTTTCCATCTTTCAAACCAAATAAATCAGCATAAACACTCTGTGGCATAATAACTTCAGCTATCAGCACCAAATGTAATAGAATATATTGCGTGAAGAGGTTTCGGCTTGCCAATTACCATGCTGAATAAAGTTATTGTCCTCTTGATAATTCATATCAGATCCATTCATGCCTAATAAAACTACCACAGCATTCAATCTATAGATACGCAAAAAACATCCCAATAAACTAACCAAAAGCTCTTCACGTTCGTCTGTCAAAATAAAAAAAAGCTCATTTGTCGTAATCATATAAATCATGCCTTCTTCACAATTTGCCATGAGCACCAAAACCATTTGCCTCTCGCATTTACATAAAATAAACACATTTTACTGCTTCATTCTTTTCCACATCCTATATTTTCATACAGTGTTGGTGATCTAGAAGACTCAGCTGATCCATATGATTGATTACGCATATTTTGATCAGAAGCTGATTTCTAGGGCTATTTATGTACCTTTTAGGATAATGAAATGGTTAGGCTATACTAAAGGTCAAAAGGGTATCGGACAAAAGAGTTACATTTGCAGTGTCTTCAGCTGAGCCTTCCAAGCTTTAATTATATACTATGGGCCCTCGATTTGAGTAGATTCGATTTGAATAGGATTTTTTTGGAACAAAACACCTACTCAAATCGAGGACCCCCTGTATAGAGCTATGATCATTGGTTTTATGTTCTTGGATAGGGTACATCCAGTAGCCTTAGAAACCGGCTGAATGTAAAAGCTATGAACCAGCAATATAATCAGAAGCTTTTCATCGAGAATAAGGGAAACAGGTTTTGATTACTCCTGTGCTAAGTTGATAGACATCATTTTTATAGCTTTAAAAGTGCTAAGTCTATTGCAGACACTCAAATATGATCTTAACCTAGTGTTATCCAGCATAGACTGCCAGACAGAATCGAAACAAACCCAAAATCTTTAGAAGTCAAGCAAGAACAATATTAGAATGAATCTTCCTAGCCTAACCTATCTGATGGAGGCGTATGTCTTGAAACTGAAGCCTTAGTATATTAATATTTATCACAACTACTAGGCTGTTCACTTATTACTCAAAAGGAAGTGAGGTTAATCTTTTAAACAATAGTATTTCTTAGGGGGTATTCCAGGGGGGGGTCAGCAAGAAAAGAAAAATAGAAATTCCAGGAAATCTATTGTTTTTTTTTTGAAAAATGACCGATAATTTCGGACGTCATAAGTGAACGACTCCTTAGAATTCTCAAAGCGGAGACAACATGATAAAAAATTCCAACTACTTTCTTATAAAATTTATTCCTCATCATGTTGTGTTCCCCTCGTGAATATCCAATCATAAAATCAGTTCTCTATGATGTTCCCAAACTTTATCAAACTAAGTTTGTCGACTAGATAACAACACTGATCTTAACCTTCATTCTTTTTTTACTGTGCTGATAAACAACAATATGAAATATTCAATGTAAGTATGCAGACACACATAAGAAAAGCTAATTGCCATATATTTACCTTTTGCACTGTTATGTTTATTGAACAATACAGCAAGGAACAAGCACGAAACAAATTTTCTTTCAGTTTATTTTTTTTTTTGTTTATATCTTTTTTATATATTTTCGTTCTTTTCTGTTCGTTCAATTACTATATCTGCTTTCTGATAACGTAAGACAACCTTGGAGAAAAAAATTAGATATATTTATTTATCTCCGTACTCGCTGACTGATGAAATGTGAGCTTTCTTCTTTTACCTAATTTTATCTTGTTTTCTCTTCGCGTATTTCCATCGCTTCTCGTTGTTTCAATAATAATAATAATACATTAAGCAATTCACAGAGAGTACAAATAATCATCAGATTGTAAATTCATTCATTTCTTTTTCTGCACTTTGAGTATCTATTTTATACAATTTTGCGTCTGTGTGTGGCACAACTGCCTATGCCCCGAGATGAGAAAGAGAGAGAGGAAATATTTATTTGTTTAATAAATTTATTTAAATTTAAGAGGGGCTATTCGCTTATGACGTCTATTATCTAAAGTGTCGAGAAGATTGTCTTGGATTTTTAGGCGCGTAGCCAAGGCCTTTGGTGGATTTGGGAAACAAATTCCCCTTCGTCTTGAGAAATTTCTTTATTTTGCTTGAGTTTTTATGAAAAACTCAAAAAATCCCCCACCCCCCCCCCCCCCCCCCAAAAAAATTTGCATACAATAAAAATTCGTCCCCCCCACTTCAAATTCCTGGCTACGCCCTTGACACAACATAATTTCAAATCTTAAGAGGGCGTCCAAAAATAAATTCCATGATTGACGTCATAAATGAACGACCCCTGACCTTATTTCTCATATTCTTTAATGTTTCGTTTTTCGTGATTAAATGAATAAATAGAAAAGGAAAGACGAAGACGGCCTTTTTGAAAAATAATTGATTGCATTTTGTTGTCCATGGTGAGGATGTCAAGACTGTGAAAATTACTTTTGCTCTGTTAATTAAAAAGCTTTTTTTTCGGAAAATTTTGTCCGAGACATTGTTTCAACAAATTAATTATGTTTTAAGTTGATTTATTAAGAATTAATCAAGGGTCAGACACTCCAACAGAATTGTAAGGATTGTACAATCCTTACAATCCTTCCATACGAATTGTAAGGATTGTACAATCCTTACAATCCTACAATCCTTTTCATATATGGATTGTAAGGATTGTACAATTCCTACAATCTTTCTATATGAGGATTGTAAGGATTGTACAATCCTTACTAAATAAAAATAATGTTCATTTATTTTTAAAAAATAAAATAAAATACGAAAAATGAAGAAAAACAGTCAGAAATTTTTTAAGAAAAATTATATTGAAAATTACGGAGTTGCTAATGGAGTCACATATTGTTATGATGTATATATCTATATATTCTTATATTTTATACCTGCACAATATATAGGAACACACAATACTTTACTGTGAATCAATTCGAATGATTTTTTATACATTTTAACTTATTAAAAAGTTGTAAAATGTATAATTTTTACACCTGTGACCAGGATGGGTGATTTGAATCAAAAATCAAAATCATAATCTTTTTGAAATGAATTTTAAAAGGGATTTTGATTTAAATCAGTTTTGTATGGGGGTTTTTTTGGATTTTGATTTAAATCTCTTGTTTGAAAGATTTTATTGGGATTTTAAAATCCCTCCATGCAAAATTTTTGTATTCAATTTCTCAAATTATTTTTCAAATCAACAGTTTTCAGTTGCAGTTCCTAATAAGTAGGAATGTAGTTGATACTTTTTTGGCCTGAATCTTGCAACTGGATCTTTTAGATTCAAACATTTCTTAAAGAAAGTTTACAGCAGCCAATGGTTTCATGCTGTTTGACTTAAACGAAATCCTTTTCATGATTTTTAATCTTCTGTGCCTTGCTGCTTACACATAAATAACGGGACTTCATCAAGCATGCCTGGATCTTACTGCATATGAGGTTGCTGCATAAGGAACAGGCCAGTTCCGCAAAAAATTTTGACTTCAAGAGGTGATTCCTTGATGAAAAAGCAACAAAAAAAAATTTTTTTGTGGATGTAAAGGAACTAGGCAGTTCAAGTGCCTATTCTTGCTTATGACTCATTAAACTAACGTAGATTACTTTGGTACTGTAATAAAATATATTTTAGTTTTAAAAAGCATTGAAAGCAGGTAGTTCCTCATATGCAGTAAGATCCAGGCATGCTTGATGAAGTCCAGTTATTTATGTGTAAGCAGCAAGGCACAGAAGATTAAAAATCATGAAAAGGATTTCGTTTAAGTCAAACAGCATGGAACCATTGGCTGCTGTAAACTTTCTTTAAGAAATGTTTGAATCTAAAAGATCCAGTTGCAAGATTCTGGCCAAAAAAGTATCAACTACATTCTTACTTATTAGGAACTGCAACTAAAAACTGTTGATTTGAAAAATAATTTGAGAAATTGAATACAAAAATTTTGCATGGAGTGATTATAAAATCCCAATAAAATCTTTCAAACAAGAGATTTAAATCAAAATCCAAAAAAATCCCTTTGAAAAATCATTGCAAAAAGGTTTTGATTTTTGATTTAAATCACCCACCCTGTATTTCCATTGTTTCGTTCTTTAAATTCAAACAAATAAATTTTTAATATTAAGTTAATATTTCTTCTTTAATAACCTATGAAAAACATTTTTAAATGTTCCATACAATTATTTCATCCCTACAATCCTTATATGGAAAGGATTGTAAGGATTACAATCCCTACAATCTTTTCCATATAAGGATTGTAAGGATTACAATCCCTACAATCCTTCTCATATAAAGATTGTAAGGATTGTAAGGATTGTACAATCTTTACAATCCTTCCATATGGATTGTGAAGAATTGTACAATCTTTTACAATTCTGTTGGAGTGTCTGACCCTTGGAATTAATGGAGGGTGAAGGTTCCTTCATCGAGATTTTAATGAATAGATTTGGTTTGGATTTGGAATGATGATGGACTTATCTTGTAAGTCTTTTGATTTTTTGTTTTCTGTCATTATTTAGGGGATTTATTTTTAATGATAAGATCTTGTTGAAAAATTAATTTGAGGCATTTGCTTTTGCTACAAAGAGATTTCAGAGGTGGGGGAGGGGGTAGGGTTTTTTGAATTTCAAGTGGGAATACGGTGATGGATATTGGGAATGATTTTAATTGAGTTCATTGCATTTAAATTGTAATGGAGAATTTGTAAGCGAAAATGAGAACAGGCTTGTTTTAAAAGCTAAAGGTTTAGGCTTTAGGGCAGTAGAGGAGGGGGGGGGGGGGGGGGGGGTGCAGGACTTTTTTTAACCACATAGAGAAAGAGGCTTAAAGATCTTTCAAGCAGGTTTATCTACATGGAATTTGGTTTATTTGGTTCAGCATTTCCAAGGGGAAAAGAACATGATGAGAATAAGTTCAAGTTGATATTTCCAACAACAATGAATTTCTGCCAATTTCAAACAATTTTTCATTCAAGTTTGTCAATTCAAAGCGAAAAGTGAGTGGAAAATTCACATCAAAATGTTATCTCATCGTAATCATGTTGTTTTCCCCTTACTTTTTCCAAAAAAGAATCTCAAATTTTCTGTATTATCAGTCCTCGATTTGAGTAGATTGATTTTAACAGTATTTTTCTGGAGAAAAACACGTATTCAAATCGAGGACCCCCCAGTATTACAGTTGTGTCCCGCAGCACACATGTTGTCCACAAATACTGAATACAGGATATTCATGTCTCATGTCTCAGTTCAATGAAAAATACCCCAAAGGATCTCAAATACTTCAATAAACTCAGATTTCCAATGCAAGACTAACTTAATGCAATCTCTACTACATCTTACAATGTATAACTTACACTGACTTACTTATATAAATTCACCAGCATCAATTCATTGCTGCAGCAAAGTGTAAGGTAAAGTTTGCAATAAAATCCCTTGAGGACACAAAATCGACAACATAACTTTCCTCTTCATGAAAATCTTTTACTTTTTCTCTCTGTTCAAAGCTAGTGCTAATATAGCTTTTTCTTTCTCTCCTACGTTTTCCAATGCAATGAACTTTGTTGAAGAAGATTTGCTGTACATGAACGATACAACCACCGAAAAAAAAAAGAAATGTTTCCCTGAAGCTAAATTCCTTGTCTCAACTCTTACATAACATCAAAGAATTTTTTAAGTGGAAAAATTTGTTCGACATTGAAGAATTTTGTAAGTGACATTCATTGTAAAATTGAAGAACATAGAGCATGAATTTTTGATAAGTTTGTTTTGGATAGTGAGATTGGTGGTTTCTTATTGTTTTATTGAAGTTTAAAGTTTGAATTTTACATGGATTGTTCTTATACAATATTGATTAAAATTAAGAATTTAAAGGAAGTTCAGGCTAGGATGTTACTCTAGGTAGAGTCCCTAGTCAAAGAAGCAGTTTTAACGAGGATGAAACTAGCTCCAGAAGGGCTTTCTATTTAAAGTCGATTTTGAAGTTTTAAAGGTATTTTCGATGCTATAAAGAATCATCTTTGATCCTTGATTCTTGGTCTTCAAAATGTTAAAGCTATTCCTGAACACAGATTCAACTGCGTAAAAAACAGCAAACTTCAAGTTTCTTTAAAGCATCTGATTCCCTAGAAACTTTCATAATACATCCATCAAAAATTACAGATTTTTACATAAAAGAAATTCAACGAATCCAATTCGCGAAAGGTTCCTAGAACTCATCAAACGTTTAAGTTCTCTTGACGCAACAAATAAAAAATTACAAAAATGTACCTGAATTGATTCCCTTACGTAAAAATACATTTTATAACGTAAAAAACTTTCGATTCTTCTAGGAAGCTACCTTTGTTATCATTACGCTGAATTGAAAGCTCTTAAAGTTTCCAGATTTATGGATGCTTCCAACTTAATTTAATTCAAATGCTATGGAAATGAAAATTGAATGATGTGACTAAGCAACTGATCAGATTAAAGTGTAATCTTGTGAATAATAAGAAAAAACTTTCAAAAAATATTTGTTTTTGTGTAGTAAGCATGTTTGTTGGTAAGGAAGTACAAATCATATCTCGATACAAATAAATGTTCGATTTAATGTCAAATGGCGTGACAAATATGTCAAATAAATTTCACAAAACCACACAATTTGGTAGAGTTATGACTTTATTGATAAAATATTTATCATTTTCGTTAACTAGCAATTGTATTGGCATTAACTTATTTATATTCACTCAATCAAATAAATTCTACTACACAATAAATATTTAAAGACTTGAGGATAATGAATAGGCGGTACTTTTTTTGCGAAAAAGGCTTAATAAATTAGTCTTTAATGCTTTCACCACAACCAAGAAAATTTATTGAGAATTTCATTGAAGGTTCTCGATACATTATAAATGAAATATGGTTTTTTAAGGGGGAACATATGATGAAAAAAATTTTTTGAAAAAATAAGTTCAATTTTAAAAAATATAAAAGTTTGAATTTTAGAAAAAATTAATTCTTAATGAAAATCCAATATTTTTTAAATTCAATAATTATTTTCACATTTTTCAACCATATGTTACCCCCCCACAAAAAAACAATAATTTATTAAAAAGCCTCTCGGCACATAAAATGTGTATTTCATGTGAGCAAATAAATAAGTTCAAAAGTGAAAATTCCATTACAATTGAAATATGAAATATTTTTGGAATCAACAGCAAATAATAATTTTTCCAACATTCTCAATGGCTGAGTGAATATAAAGCTTAGACATAATAAATTTCATTAGACTCAGTGGAGAGTGAAGAGAAGAAAAATTCCATAAATTTTTTATGACCATTTTCTGCTAGTCAATTAAGTTAGTTTAACTATAATCGTTTGTATTTCTATTTTAATTGCTTTTTTTTTGCTCTTTCATTTCTGTTATTTTTAGCACAAAATTTAATTGCGATTTTTCATGCGCTTTTTGGATCCATTGACGATTAAACAAATGAGAAATATGATCTCATAACTTGTTAATGTCTCAAGGCAGGGGTGGAGACAGAGACTATTTTTGAGGTTAGGGAGGTAATTCAATTTCAAAGACGAGAGTCAAACCTTAAAGAGGGGAGTCAAACCTTAAGGAGGGGAGTCAAACGTCAAAGAGGGGAGTCAAACCTCAAAGAGGGGAGTCAAACCTCAAAGAGGGGAGTCAAACTTCTAAGAGGGGAGTCAAACCTCAAACAGAGGAGTCAAACTTCAATGAAGGGAGTCAAACCTCAAAGAGGGGAGTCAAAGATAAAAGAGGAAATTCAAACCTCAAAGAGAGGAGTAAATCCTCAAAGAGGGGAGTAAATCCTCAAAGAGGGGAGTAAATCCTCAAAGAGGGGAGTCAAACTTCTAAGAGGGGAGTCAAACCTCAAACAGAGGAGTCAAACTTCAATGAAGGGAGTCAAACCTCAAAGAGGGGAGTCAAAGATAAAAGAGGAAATTCAAACCTCAAAGAGAGGAGTAAATCCTCAAAGAGGGGAGTAAATCCTCAAAGAGGGGAGTAAAACCTCAAAGATGGGAGTCAAACCTCAAAGAAGGGAGTCAAACCTCAAAAGGGGGAATAATACTTCAGAGGGTTCATAGTGGGATCAAAACTCCCAAATAGAGGTCTAGCCTCTCAAAGAAGGGTACAACCTTTCAAAAAGGAAATCTCATCATTCACATAGGGGCTTTGAATTTTTTTCTACTCCTCATCAATCTGGAAAAAAGGTTCTGAACCACCTCTGGCTACGCACACGCCTCAAGAAAAATAATTAACACAGAAAAATATTTTTTCATGTCCAATAAATATCAAAATACGCGGAAACAATTTCCTCTTATTCATTTCATCACGAAAAAAACTTTTTATCGTCTATAAAATCATTTACTCAAAAAAAATTTTATTCAACTCGATATTTACGATATTTTATGCTCATTTTAATCACATCATAATGCTCATAATTATTATTTTAACTGTGTACCGGCGACATTGATGCTATTAAAATTATTATGTGAAGGAGAGAAGCTTCTTGTCGGTAACTACTAGTAAGTATGCCACACACGCATAATAAAAATTTTTTAAACACCACACTTCACATCCACTAGTTGAGGATTATATTTCAATTCTATAAACTTTTTTTTTTGTTTCTTTAAAGATGAATAAAAACAGCTGAGTCTGTGAATTTTATTTCACTATTTTTTTTTCTTCATTTTCTTTCACAAAATCATCATTTACTTTAATTTTTTTTTATTATTATTTCCTCGCGAAAATCTAAAATTCGTGCAGTCTCGAGACACGGACGAGCAGCAACTGAATGAGAAAAAATATTTTTCCGATCAAAGAAAACTTTTTGAGCTGTGAGAAAACTTAACGAAAGAGAGGAAAATGAAAATTTTAAGAGAATGAGAGAGAAATTTTCCGAGAGCGAAAGGAAAAGCGCGTGGTTGAGGAAAACAGTTGATGCACATGGCCACAACAAAGATGAAGATTTTCAACCATTTCAACGAAAATGTGATTATCGTTGTTAATGCTGTTGAACTGGAAATTGTATTGAAAATAAAAAGGGATGTACAGATGTACTTATGGTATTTAAAGAGACTTGTTTAATAAAAGCAATGATCATTGTACTATTGATTTATCAGGTGACATATACATTTTTGTAGAGGCGATTTTGTAGGTTTGATACTAAAATGATGCGAACTTGTTTATTCATATCAACCTAATATGATGGTCTGTTTCAAGGGATATCAAGCCAAGCTTGGCTATCGAACCATATAATGCCAAATCTGCGAGTGTGAAGGGTAAACCTCTTTTGCGCAAGGGGCTATGCAACAAACCGGTTATCTGTAACCTGTTTTTGTGAGAACATGGGTTCGATTCTCACCAGAGACCGATCTCTCAATCATTATATCAATATGACAAGTATTCGCACAGTGCTCACAACATTATGCCCATCGTGTTGTGTTCCCTTTGGTTCCAGTTCATAGCATAGGATGTTTCGGAAGCCTTGTATTGCTTCTAGATAAACCACTGCGCTTTAATAAACAACAAACATTAGTAAACAGTCAAACAATCCCTGAATTTGAAGGAATGGAAATAAAAATTGGCGTTAGAGTGAAAATTTGTTACTTCATGACGACTTCTAACAGGCAATTCACAGCATGAGCCTATTTTGTTGATACTTAATCAAATATCAAATGTACAGTAGACATGCCATGTTTATAAAAATAAACATTCAACCCCTCCTTAACAGCCTTTCTCACTAGTTTTCCTCCTTTTTCTCTTTTTCAATCTTCTCATTTTATTGCTCATGACTCAAAGTCAATTATAATCATGTTTACACATAAACTCATTCTGGTAATTAAGCAAAACGGTCATTTACAATTTAATTAAGAAAATGTTTTTAATGTTCTTTTAAAATTGTGCTACAATCTTGGAGCATGTCGGAGCAGCAAATTATTTTTCATAAACTAGATTTGATGCTTGTCTGTTGGTGGATACAATGTATCATTTTGTCTGTTTAAAGGATGGAAAGCAATCTTTTTTTTAAAATGTATGTATCTCTATAAAGTTGTGCTGTTAATTTAATTTCTCATTTTCATGTAGGATGGATCTTAAATTTATTGTTGCATAGCTTACAGCCGATACTTTGTTCGTCTACAATGAAATAAGAACTCGTTTTGAGAATAAGTAGGATGAACTAATTGGAATCCTACATAATAATAATACTAAGCGACAATTTCTTGAACAATTTGAAATGTTGGATGCATGAAATACTTTTTTTATCAATTCCAGCACTTCCAGGTATTAAAATTTCGGCTTGCAGAAGAAATCCTTAAGATCCATCATCAGAGAATTTGTTTAAATTAGTATAGAGTGCATTCGCCTTAACACTACAAGATAAAAGTAAGATAGTTTGGATTCTGACTAGGATTTGAACTTACATCCAACTTTTTTAGGCAACATGCTTCTATCACTGAGCTATCAGTTTTTAGAAGACTGAATAGACAATTGATACAAAGAAGATTCAAAAATTTGTTCAAATCAAATCTTATAATTTTTTAATCGTTAATCAGAACCTTCACAGCAGACCTCAGAAACGAAATCCTTCAAATTTAATTTTCTATTGCAAAATTTACATAAAAAAAAGCTGAAACCTTTCAAAACATCTAAGTGTAACATAAAAATATTTGCCAGTCGTTATAAACAAAATAAACTTTCTATAAAGCAGTAAAGACGTCTCATCCACTCATTAAAGAAGCGAGAGACATCCTATACCTTCATTTACAGCTTGAATGAATTTTTAAACACAAAGTTTCCTTCTCGATTTCCCAATCTAGTGATTTTTTTTGCTCCAAATTAAATTAAATTGCACATTTTCTACCTCAACTGAGGATTCCTGCCTTATTGTGCTTACAAAAATAAAAGTTTCCAACCTAATTTAATAATGTTTAACATTCAAATGCCAAAATCATTGACTACAATTTAATAAAAAAAAATAATTGATTACCGTCCCTGCAATGTAATTCACTTTAGTTCCTCTCCTTGAAATAAAATAATAATAATAAACATGTAAATATAATTAAAAAAGGCAGGCTTTTCCGTCCTATTTTCAGCACAATAACTTTTACAATCGCGATATGAATTATCACTCATCAGTTGGAAGGAGAGAAGGAAAAAAATTGTTTTTGAACTTTTTTTCATAAATAAAAGTAATAATACGAAAACAATAGAAAGGAAAGGAAGGAAGAAGAGTCAGTTCGTGAGCATAACAAACTAGCATTGAAGTACTTGAAGGTGAAATTCATGTTAACGCATTTTCTTTATCATCTTGTCAGCGAAGTTAAGGAATAATTAATTAAGTGTCGAATGGATGTTGTTGGAGTCGCTTTTGAGGAATTAATATTTGAAGCTGAAAATATTTTAAGCTATAAAGTGATTAATGCTGTTATTAACATGCTGTCCTAATCCTGACAAATGTCA
This sequence comes from Chironomus riparius, assembly GCA_917627325.4. Lineage (NCBI taxonomy): Eukaryota > Metazoa > Arthropoda > Insecta > Diptera > Chironomidae > Chironomus > Chironomus riparius. The sequence continues at coordinate 47,128,569 of OU895877.1, forward strand.
AATAATCTAGAGATCGATGGTTCCTTGTGGGAATCGAACCCAAGTCCTCAGATAAATTTTTTTTAAGTGACACTTAAACATTCGTCCACAGAGACCTTACTCTCGCATTGACAGATTCGCCTACAACTGGAACGGTTTCTTGATTGCAGAACTCTGTTAAGAAAATAGGGGATTTAAGCGTTTGAGTGGCAACAGTGGTTTAGCAAGTTATTTTTGCCAAGGAGAAAAATCAAAAAATTGGCAATCCTATGTATAGAATTTCCCGAATGTCAAACGCGTAGCCCCCCCCCCAAAAAAAAAAACACCCCCCCCCCCCCAAAAAAACACCCCCCCCCCCCCCAAAAAACACCCCCCCCCCAAAAAAAAAAACCCCCTCCTTAAATTTTTCGATACAAAAATTTTTTTGGTCCACCCCTATTTAAATTCCTGGCTACGCTCCTGCCGAACGTGCTACATCACTAACAAGAGTATGAACTATAGTCTCAATTCAGTTTCGCATGCTTGATTTAATTCCATTTACTAACGTCTGGCTTATTGAAAAATTTATGAAACCTCAGTTCCCGCTAAAAGTTTACAATACATAAGACCAAACAGACGCGCGTAATCACATAACCTACAAACTAGCGAGTCACTTTATTCACATAAATAAGAACAAAAAAAGCTCCAAGCTGTCTTATCAAACGAACTTATTCAAAGAAAATAAAAAAAGAAATTATGTAACACGTGTGTGCGTTATTTTTTAATTACATATTTCAAGAGTATATCCACCATTAATGTTGTTTCATCTCTGCTTTAAAAGGTAAAATAAAATAGAAAGAACAACAAAGTTGAATAAAAATTCTCGAGAAAAATATAAAATAAAATAATGAATTATTTAACATTCAAGGAAATATCATGTAATAAGTGAAGGAAATGTGTATGTAAAGGAACTCCTATAGCATCTGAGAAGTGAAAAAAGTCGTTGCTAGGTGATGAAGGCAGTAAGGAAAAAGTTTCAAAACGCTAATTACATGTTACGCAAGTTCATTAACGAAGACTTTCATCTCGATTTGATATCTTTATCTCGGGAAGCTTGTCAACAGCAGCTAGGCACACAGCTTTATTTTCGAATTTATCTTCACAAGAATTTCATTGACGCACATGCAAAAAAATATTGTGTTGTGGATAAATCTCACGCTGAGATGTGCGACTCGATTATCTTTTTTCGAAAAAAAAAATGTAATTAAAATTCTCACTCTGTGATGGACATTTACACGTTGTGTGTGTTATTGACTATCCCTTATTCTCATGGATACGACATTATATAAAGAATTTGCTCTGTTGAATATTGAATGAATCGTAATCAAAGTTCCTGGAATCGATTTTTGGGTACTGTAAGGCTAGGTTGTTTGCTTGATACATAATATTTTTGTAAGGGACGTTTTGCTCATTTCTATGTCTATCACACATGATGACTTGTTGACATAGACTGTGAGTTTTGTGTACAAATTTAAATATTTGATGTTGTTGATGTTGAATTTTGAATACAAATTAAGTAGTTTTCATGCTTTGGACATTTTTCGTTACATTAGCAATTTTTAAGTTTTCATTTTCGAAATTCCAAAATTTAAACTTAGAAAATCAAAGTTTTTACTTTCGAAAATCAAAGTTTTACTTTCGAAAATCAAAGATTTCATTTTTAAAAATCGAAGTTTTCAATTTCAAATATTTAAGTTTTCACTTTCGAAAATCAAAATCAAAGTTTTCCTTTTCGAAATATAAATTTTAAACTTTTGAAAATTAAAGTTTTTACTTTTGAAAATCAAAGTTTTCACTTTCGAAAATCATAGTTTTCACTTTCGAAAATCAAAGTTTTTACTTTCGAAAATCAAAGTTTTAACTTTAGAAAATAAAAATTTTCACTTTCGAAAATCAGAAGCTATAATCCTTTGCAAAGAATTAATCTTTAAACCTTTAAAACATGTCTTTTCAAACTTAGAGCAGACTGAATGATGTTTTCTGCCTCCCAAAAACTTTCTACAGCCCCAGAGACTAAAGGAAGATCTCAATCTGATTTATTATCATTCAAGATTGACAAATACTTCCAAAATTTACCCAGATAGAATGTCAAGTTCTGAATCGTACTAAAAATGTAGTCTGTAGAGCGTATCAAAGAAGTTTAAAACTTTTTTTTACCGTCATGGCACTCGAGGGAACTATAAAAACAAAGCAATGCATATGTTGACATTTCAAGTTCGAAAGCCATTAAATTGTTTGGTTTTGTGGATGTTAAAGTCAGTTGATACAAATATCTCATAATTATTTTAGAAAAAGTTTTCAACTCATTCTGAAGAGCTCAAACATCAAGAAAACTCTTGAAACACAAAAGTCCGAGACATGAGAACCTCCTGCAATGAACATAAATTTTAATTTGATGAGAATGAAAAAAAATTAAGCAGCTCAATGCTTAAACAGTATTTTCACCCTTCTGCTTAAAACAAAGGCATTTTTGCTTCCATCATTAGCAAAATAAATTTTTAATAGGGTCACAAAACGTTTTATTGCATTATTTGCCCATAAAAATCGAGAATAAAAGAATGCACACGAAAAGGAACTCCTTCACTCTGGTTATTTATCTTTTCCTTCTTGTTTAAGTAGTCCCTTCTCAATATGGAATCGTGAGTAAGCGAAAAAATGAAAGGAACAAGTTAAAAAGTTCTTAATGAGTAAACATAAAGCGCATTTTTGGAGAAACTGTCGAGGATATTTTTCTTCAAAAAATAACGGTCGGCAAATATTTGAAAAATAACGGTCTAAAAATATTTGAAAAAATCAGTCTGAAAATACGAATTCTGTTTAAAAATTCGAAACATCAACTGCCAGCTAGATTTTAAACTTCATTGAAAGTCGTACAAACAGACAGACAGACTTATCGAGGTCAACAGTTCAATTTTAAAAAACTAAAATTAACGCAAAAGGAAGGAAAACGAAGTGGATTTCGAAGTACGCACACACAGCAACGTGAAAAGGGGTGAAAAATGATTAAAATTAGCAAGTCTAAAGTCATTTTATGGCATGCACTGTAACAGGCACTTCCGTTATTTCACTTATATATTCATGTCTGAGAAATTTCGCACAATAAAAATCGTGAATTACAATATTTTACGATCACTTCAATTAGACATTTATTTTCCATGCACAAAAGTGACTCTGAAAAAGCTATAAAGCATGGCTTACATAGCCGAGTGGGCCCTTTTGTAATGTTGACGTCAATAGACGCAAGAGAATTTTTTAAGAGCAAGTTGAAACAAAAAACTTTGTAATTTAATTCCATTTTGAAATCCAAAACATTTATTCGATGCTGTTGACGTCATTTATGGATGGAATGTTTTTACATGTTCTTTTTTTTCGCATAAATTAGACATAAAATATCATAAAAATACTTTAAGCAAAAGGCCAACGACACAAGTGTAGTTTGAGGTTTAATAAAATTAAGAAATGTTTCCCTCCATGAATTTAGAAAAACAAGAATGAACAGCAAGAAATGTGTGTGGGGCACTTACAATATGAAAATTTTATGTAAATTCCTTAAATTTATGTTTCCAGCAATCTCTCTTGAGGGTGAAGCAATGAGAATTAATGAAATACGAACAAATATTTTTTTACATTTTTCTCTCAAAATAAACAAAAATTTCAATTAACCAAAATGCCAATTCAAATTATCGACGAAAATTGATTAAAATTTCAGTTCCACATAAACGCTTTTTCGTTATCGGAAACGATTGAATGATTTTTCTTCTTTTTTTACGGGCACCTAATAGCGAAAAACTCATCAATTATCCTTTTCTCCTCTCTTTTTCATTTCCTTTTGTGTACACAACAAACGAAAGAGACTCAATAAACTTTAATTCTTTTTTGTTTTGGACAACAGGGGTTCAGTATTTAAAGCTTTTCAGTTTTTTAAGGTCGGGAAGGTATAAAGTTGTTGTTTAAGACTTTTGAATGGAAAATTTGAAAATAAAGGTAAGTATTTTTTGAAATAACGGCCAAACTTAATATGAAAAAATAACGTTCATAAAAAATTTGAAAAATAACGGTTTTGAAATATTTGAAAAATAAGTTTCATAAAAAATTTGAAAAAAAAACGGTTTTAAAAAAATTAAATTAGCTCCAATGGTCTAAAACTCATGAGTGCAGCTCCATTGGACCTGAAAAAATCTGAATTCCCAGTTGAGATTCAAATTTGTGTCAAAAAAAGCGCTCAACAAAACGCAACTTTTGATCCAAAAACACCTAATTTCTACAACCAAGTTTATCCACATCCACAAAGCGACAGACCGATGAAAAAAAATATTTTCATACTGACTTCATTTAACAGGAAAATTCATTAGGAAGCTATTAGCATAAAGAGCAGGCTTAAAGCAATCAATGGGGGGTGCTTGTAAATGTATATGTGTATAATATGTAAGTTCTCATTGGATGGTAAATCTAATTTGTATGCAGAACAATTGATGTCATATAGTCGCAAGTAATTTCCCTAAATATATCTACTCGCACATGCATAATAATGGATGGGTATGAGTCGAGGACTCGAGACGAGAGAAAGAAATGAATTTTCTGTGTTCGAGCAAGCGAGAAACTATTTTAGTTGCTTTATTATCCTTCCGACTGCTGTGAAAGCTTCCAGCTGTATATTTTCATGCAATTTAGAAGTGGAATAATAATAAAGAGACGAAAATGATACTCCGTTCAGTTACTTAATTGGAATAATTTGACGAAAAACCAACTCAATTAGGTCATAAAAAAGCCAAAAAATGTCTATTTTGCGATGTGATGACAAATAAATTTTCTCTTATGTTACTTTTTTTCTGCTCAATTTGAATCCAAATGGCGACAATTCTCTTCCTCTTTTTTTTGTCATCGCTTGTTTGCCGTACTCACAGAAAATTGTAAAAAGTATGAATAACAAAATTTATGTGGAAAGCAACGAGGAAAATTTTGTACGTGTAAAAATGTAATTTATGCGAAACTTGAATAATAAGAAGTAGGAAAATTCATTCAATCAGAATTGGGCAATGGGAAATTGAATTTTTTATGAGCATCTTGAGACCTTTTGCTTCTTTATTCGCTGATTGTGAGGTGTGTTGTTAAGCTTATGCTAATAATTTCCGCATATTTAATATTTTTTGGATAATTATGCACAAAACAATTTATTCTCATTACTAAAAATTAATAGTCATTAATCATTTGCATAAATTTTACTTCATATCTTGCCAAATGATGGATTAAGAATCTTTAAACTGTCAATAATTTTCCCGCCATTTTTAATTCACCACTAAAAGTTTTATTTGTTAATTTCAAAGACTAATTTACGTAGAATTATCAATCTTATTATTGAAGTTGATAGTAAAAAGTGGCAAGAAAGTGCTGATTGTATCTAAAAGCTAGCTTTTATACTACAAACTCCTTAATTTTGAACAAACTTCAAAAAAATTGTTTACATTTTTCAAAATTGAATATTCTTTTGAAATTGTAAATTTGAGAATAACAAGCAACATAATCGGTGATTACTATTCAAAGTCTTCATAACTGATACAAAATTAAATGCCCTAAAATTATCAAGTAGAAATTTCTGCTCACCATAAATAGAATTTTTAATGGAATTACTTATGCTGCTTAGTTTTCAATATAATATTCGCAAAAAGGTTTGATTGATTTACTTTGAATATTCTCTAGTGGACAGAAAAGAAAATTAATTAATTTAGAGGTCTCTGAATAATTTGATAGGAAAACTTTTTCAATAGCAGAACGAGTGCTTGCATAACTAATGAACATTTATCGTTCTTCAACGAGCTTTATTGATGAAATTAATTTTATTATTCTCAAGAAAATTTCTATGCGGAGACTTTTTTTTGTGATATTTAATGGAAATTTTATTATTAATAGAATTGAAAATTATTATTAGCATAAATTTTGTTTGATTATGAGACAATATTGTCCTAGTGTATTCACAATCAGGCATCAATTAGTATAATTTTATGTTGATTGTTCTGTTCTAGAGTTTTGTTCGTTGTGCGTTCATGGAAAATTGAGTTAAGGATACACTTAGACAGATCTAGATGTTAAGAGCAGAGGGCGAAGTCGACTCGAAATTTGTATGAAGTCGAGTGAACTCAAGTCGACTTTTCCATACAAAATCCGAGTCGACTTCGCCCTCTGGTTAAGAGTTCTTAGTAGGTTTGATTGCTATGGAAATAAAAAATAACTTAATATTAACCAGAGCTTAAAGTCAACCTGACTCAACTAAGGTCTATTATTTGCTCAACTTCAAAACCAACACTATTTCCTACTCCTACAATCTCTGGTATACTCCTTATTTACTTCGCTAGTCGAACAGATCAATTGTGATCCATAACCTCCCTCAGATGTCCGGGGAGCTGGCTCTATCGCTGGCTACTGTTTGCCAATTTCCAATACCAAATGCAACGCTCTCTCTATCAAAAGTCTCTTTCTATGAGTACTTTGGTCTTCAACGCGATCTCTTGCCATCTAAAAAGTGCGATTTGAGAACCTTTGACCACAGATCTCATTACATGTCTAGCCAATCGAAGTCTTTTCATTTTTATTCGTTACTATACTCCACCCCTCAATATTCTGTTCATAGCGTCCAAAATCCTAGCATTCCCAACTACAAACTATATTCTTAATTTATAATTCGTCATATTTTTCGTATATCCATAAACTATCAAATTATGATTGTTTTTATTCGATTATTCAGTGATTTCTATTATCAAACCAATCAATAATCAATTTCTCCTCATTTCTCCCAGGAATATCATCAATCATGTAAGTTTGTTAATAAATAATCCATCATAATTTTCCTTGTCAAAATATACAAACCATAAGTCGATAATAACAACACATTTCTCACCTAATTAGGTGCTTGTGTCTTACTTAATTCTTTTAATCACCATTGTGCCACGTGTAATGTCAAAGTCGATGATGGAGAAATTGATAGCAATCAATAAGTATTTTCAGCAAATTTTCCCAAATTAAATTACTATGATCGCTTGTCAGGTTCTGTTTTCGGATCGTCATCATCATTATCATTAAATAAAGATTAAATGTTATTACTTTGCAAGAAAAAAAAATTAATATGAACGAAAATTGTCTCACAAAGTTATTAAATGTCTTCCAATGAATTTTAATGTCGTGCCTAATGTCTTTTAAAAATTTACAACTTTGCCTTCCCTTTTTCTTGCCTTAAAAATATATCTTTGGCAAATTTTTTCCATTTTTAAGGTGACTCATTCAAGGGGATAACAATGTGATGGGAAAAAGTTTTGATTGAAAATCAAATGAGATTAACATATTGAACTATCAATCTACCATCAAATTCAATGGGGAACCCTTCATGTTGAAACCTTTTTTACAGTGACTGATTCAAGGAGGAAACAACACGTTGGAAAAAAATAAGTTTTTTTTTGTTTGATATTGGTAAAAAAGCTGTTTAAAATTCAAGTAGGAAATAAAATTTTTTTGTTATTGATTCAAGGGGGAAACAATATTTTTTTGCTACTAATTCAGGGGGGAAACAACCTGAAGGGTAAAATTTTTGGAAAGCTTTGATTGAGTTGATATGAATTCCTCATCTTCGAACTAAATCGTTGGTATTTTCATAACAAAACTTTTTCCATCATGTTGTTATCCCCTTGGACAGATTCTTGAAACCTTAAAATTTTGAAATCGATCCGAAAAAATTGATTTGAGACATTTAATCTGTTACACCTACATTTGAACATAATCAGCAAGATTCATTTCAAACAAAAAAAAGTCTGCAGCATCTTCGTACCTTTTAATACCCATAAAATGAATAAATAACATTAAACAGCTCTTCACATCCTACAACCATGTCATATTACCAGATTTTTATTTCAAAACTCAGTAGGATGTTTCTAAATCTGATGCTGAGAGGTGAAACTTAACATTACGTCAAATCTTCACCCATGTTTGAGCCTCAACAGTTTTTCAAAGAAATTATTGATACATTCTCGAGAAGTTTTCAGAAGCAGACAAATTTTTATTTTAGAATCTCAAGCCTTTTAGTCATCCAACAGTTGTTAAATGTTAGGGGAACATAAATCATTTAAGGATTTCAAGTTTCACTGAAGAACACTTAACAATTCATGAAAATTTACATTCTCAATTTCTTCTTTTGAAGTTTCACCGGCAACCGAGTAATAAATGTCAGAACTTTTGGAAACTTTAATGTTTCACCCAATTCTTTATTACCAGCCAGTATACTCAACAACCGGAAAACTTAAAGAGCTTTATCAAAAAAAAGTACGAAATCGAAATCGGAATTGACAGGAATTTTCTTCTCTTTCTTTTTTATTCCATTTTACCAAGAATATGCGAGTATTAAATTGAAATTTATTTGTTTTTTATTACGCACTGATAACGTCATGGAATTTTCATATTCCGGCACGAGGAAGCAATTCGAGCAAGACTAGTGACTAAAGTCAAATTAAAGTTTTTTTTTATCGATTTCTGATTCCTGACATCTTCCTGCATATCGCTTTTAATCTTCGTCTTTAGAATGTGATTTGTGGGAATTTAATTCTATAGGAATTTATGGCCATGTGCTCCTTATATTCATGAAAACAACCCTGCTTTTGAGCAAATTGTCTTCGCATCCTAAAGAAAGAAATTCAATCAATTTTATGTCCAAAAAGACACGACTAAACTGTCACCTTGAATATAGCAAATAAAGCCACATGTTACAAAATTTATTGCACACACACACATAGCATAAAGACTGCTTAATCCGCAAATTTGCCATGATATTGTGTGAAAATAAAATACCACGTGCTACATACAAAGTGTCATCTTGTGAAAGTCTTAAAGGTTTTTGTGTTACTAGTAGCATGAGATGATTTATAGTGCAATCAGGAATGAAGCTTGAAAGTATAGAGACTTCGTGACTTCAATTAATCGGTTAGAGGGCTCTGATACTCAATAACTGTGCTTCATCTTAACAAGGCGCCACTGATAGCCAGTTTTTCAATTAGAAGTTGAGTAATTCTTGATAAAATCTCAATGATGCACCAGGCGAAGCCCTTTGTGTTGGTTTTTCGGTACAAATTTCTTCATTTGCCAATTCGTTAAACAAACTTTCGGGTTAGGATACTTTAGTGCAGAGGTGTCCAACTTTTTTTGTGCTACGGTACATCTTGGTGATAAGTCATGACCAGACTGCACACGGCATACGTTCGTGGAATTTTCTGAATTTTTTCGAGGCACATGGGTTGAACGTTGGACATCACTGCTCTAGTGTTTACACTAATGATTAAAGATAGTGTTAGGAGCAGATGAATACTGAGGCATCCGCTCATGAAGCGGGTCAGATGCAATTTCAAGATGTTAGAAAATCTTCTTGTTAAAGTCTTTGTTTCCGTTCTACAGGACCCTACACTTCATAAGTTGAGGTTGTTTAGTTTCGAACCCACGACCACGAGTTGATTTTTACACTTGCACATACCTAGCTGCTTTACAACCGCTCACTACTAAACATTTGTTTAACCCCAATACAACTCGTTTATATCGTATCAAACACAAATGATATCCAATACCTTCCCATTCACTTCCCTAAACACCATTAAGCTCATCTAAAATCCCATTATAGTCAACAAATACATGGATCAACAGAATCAAGTGGATAAAGGGGAGAGGAAAAAAAGATGAAAATTATTTTGACATTCCATCGACTTATCGTTGTTAAGCTTTCGATTCTTGTGTAAATAAATTTTGCCATTTCCATTGTCTGAATGGCAAACAGCAAGGATAAAAAAAATATTCTAATATTATAACATCTTTCCTCATCATTGCCCTATAGCGCGAAATGATAGAATAAAGTCATTATGAGATAAAGCACGAGCTTTGTTCGGCCAGAATTAGTTGATTAATTTTAACGATTAGTATCACAATGAAATGAAATGGGAAAGCAGAAAAAAAGCTCAGTAATTCTTATTGTATGTAAATGTGATATTATTTTATGTGTGTGTTTATGTGGTAGGCGGCAAAGATGATATCAAAAAGGAATCAACTCAGTTCCTCTTCTTTTTTATGTACTTGAGGAATATCTCTTATGATCCATGATTTATCGCGATTATATTGCTTTGATTCTCAACCCTATAATGTTGTCTCTCTATAGATTTATGTGTGACTCTATCCATGTGGAAGCCTTGAACTATATTTATCGACTTTTACGATAAATTCATCTTTAACTGCTTTGCTGTATTATTCTTTGTTCAATTATTGATCCATTCGATTGCATTTAAATGAGGAAGTTTGTCTTCATTTCTATTCTCCTTTATTTCCATTCTCTTTAGATCTTTCTCCTCATTCCTTATATTTATAAATCAAACGAAAGTGAATTTTTGTTGCTATCAAGAGAATCATTGCGGTTCGTTTTTTACGCTCATTGCCATATGCCTTGTTTTACGTAATCCTCATTGCGAATGATACGCATGAACGCATTTTACAAAATTGGAAAATAACTGTGGTGCTGTATGCGTGTATATAGATGAGATGGATATACACATGTGAGCTCATGGAAATTTTCCTTTTTTTTTTGAAGATCCCAAAGCCACATCGACCAGGGTTGATGGTCAGATTAAGTCAAGCCTACTAAATTCTTTTAGTGATGAAAAGAATTTGGAATGTGTGTTGATTGCTAGAATTTCAGGGGCAGATTTGAACTTATTTCAATTTCATGGTCATTGGATTAGAAAGCTTGAATGATGGAGTCACAATAATGGAGTATTGGACACAGCTTCTTTTCCAATTTAAACATTAATTTGAGAATCAAATTGTGCAGTCTTTACTGAGTAAATTCTCTATAAATGTCCAAGCTAGGGTTTTAAACCAACAAGCTAAAGCACTGGGCTTTATTTAACCAGAACTGTACAGTTTTATAACAAATAAATTAGTCTAATAAGCTTAATGATGTTTATTGTTTGAAGATTGAAAGGGAGTAACAATTTTAAGAATGGCAATCAACTAGTAGTTTCGAACACATTTTAAATATAAAATGACTGTTGATATATTCTTAACAAAGATTAAAGCTCTGATTCCAACTTCTTAACAGCAACCTCAACTGATTATCCTACTAACCCTCAAGTTTAATAAAATCAGAACTGATCATCAACTCTGGACCACCATCTCCTTATAAATCTACAATATTTTCTTTTTAACATCCCCCAAACATACCAAGGACAGAAAACAAATATATTCAAGCAACAGCTCCGAATGAATCTTTAATACATATCCAATGCGACATAATTCACTGCTGTTGCTGCTTAAACTCAATACCAAAGAAGATTAAATGTAAAAAGAAGAAGAGAAAAAAAATCGTTTTTAAGAAAATTTTCCCTTGTCAGATTGACAAAATGAATTGGCATGACTAAAAACAGCAAGTGACTTGAACTAAGCAACGACAAAAATAAGGCTTATTATAAGAAGCCAAAATAAATGTTGTCATTGCAGAAAAGCTTTTAATGCGTAGGAGTTGACAGCTTCAGTTCCATACAATTTCAATCTACATATTTACTTATTGAATTTCTATCATCCTAGCTAAATTGAGGTCTACACATAGATTTGATTAATGTCGAAATGTTTCCTATTGTGAGCGCTTTTATAGACTCTTGGACAGGGTCGAAACTAGGAATTGAACCCTAATTGGATGGAACAACTTCTTGAAATAGCTGATTTTTTAAGAGTAAATACCAAACTTTTGTGATATTAAAGAACGCTCCCCATCCTATGCATCCAAAAAACTAAGTTCAATTTTCCCCTTCCTCCCTCAAAAAAATACCTAGCTGTGTCTTTACTTCCAAAAATATAATTTATTTAACTTAACATTGAATTTGATTTTCTTTGCTATCGTCTGAAGAGGAGCCTTAATGGTTTATATTTTTTTCGGGTATAAAGCCATGAAAAAATGGGTTATTCATAAAATGATTTATTCATATTCAGCCATTGCATGATAAATATTTCACTCGATATGAATAAATTTATGAATTTTGAATGCTTTTTAATTTTTCAAATACTTCATCGAAAATTCCACAAAATCAGAAGCTTTTTTTGCACTTCCTTCCTGCACAACCAGTTGATGTAGCAAAAAAAAATCAATATTCCATAACCGTCGCATACATAATTAATTTTAAATTAGAATCGACATTTACAAATCTGACAAAATGTTTTGACATTATGAAATTTGACATACACGAGGTGTTTACTCGAGTAACGCGGAAAAGTAAACAGCGATAGGAAAATGAACATGAGTCATGTAAAGATTGGAATTTAAGTCAAAAGCATGAAATTCTCAATTGTATTATGTCAGATATTTCAAAATATTTTCCGTGTTGAGAATAACATGCAGAATCGAGAGTTGGTACTTGATGTGTATGAATAATTGGTAGGAATCCCATCGTTGATGATCTTGTTTGAGGTTTCCGGATATGTTGTATCTGAACAGAGTGGAATCTAGCTTTATGTAGGCAAATTTGCTAGTGCAAGAGTGAGTTGTCTATGTCGAAGTGGTCAAGCAAGTGACTGAATATCTGTAAGTTTCTTTTATAAGGACATGGGTTCAATTCCTATATGACACCAATTTATTATTCAATATGATAAAGATTCTCACAGTGCTCGAGACTTACAGTAGACACATGTTAGAGTAGTCACAAGAAGAGCAATCAAGGTCATGCTTAACGTCACAATAATATATGTAAAGTAAATCATTTGTATATTCTGATAAGTCACATTAAGACTGAAATTTCTAAAATTCATTTAAATAAAACCTCAACATTATCCAATAACATAATCATAAGTCTAACCCTGAATCCTCCTATCCAGTCTTCAAATTTCAAATCAAAAACCATTTCAATCGTAAAGGATCTTCACAAAAAAACTCAATGGCTTGTCTTATTTACAAGATTTCTAACACATTTTATAAATCCATAACGTTAACTGTCTCAAAAAAAAAAAATCATACATCCTCCCTTTTATGTAAATTTCAAGTATAATTGAAAATCCATATCAAGGAAATTTCAGCTCGTTTCCTTTTTTTCACGAGCACTTGAAAAAGAATTGACGACGACGAAGGAAGCAGTCTGGTATTATTATTTTATTTAGAGGCGAACAAACACTCTCCAAAGCTATCGTTCAACCGCACAAACACACATACAGAGACAATCATACGTGGAAGTGAACTTAAAGAACAATATATAGGGGCTGTTCATGAATGACGTCATGGTTTGATGAAAATGGGGAATAGACTTAAGTTTTTTGCTGTGAGTTAACATATGGAATGACTAGGGATGCACCTTTCAAGTTTGAAGATAGTTAAGGAAAGAGCTTTCAACCCCAATTTTAATTGACGTCATTTGTGAACAACCCCATTCATAGGATATGTTTGATTATTATGCAAAAATATTCACCTTTCGTGTTGTTTTGTTATCCTTCCTTCTCCTACTGCTTCTTCTTCCTCCAAATAATATTTTGAAGTGCCTTTTCCTCTCTCTCTGCCTTTATTTTCTGTATATTCTCTCTTTTTATTATTTTTCTATTATATTATACTTTTTTAACGTTTGGGGATTTCTTTTTTTTTTGCGGACGTAAGACAAAATATACAGCACAGAATTTATTTTTTTTAACCGATGATTTTCGCCTTTCAACCTTTCATGTTTCTCATTTTCTCGTTCACATCAATAAACTTTTTTTTTCCTTTATCCTCTCGCTGTTCTTCTTTATTTCCTTCTTTCTCCGAGCCACTTTTTATCAATTTTTTGCTATTCAATCGGATAGACTCAATGCACTATGTCAGCCACAAATGATGAATCTAAGACATGTATTATGGGAAATTTGCCACATTCACGAACATGTTTGTGCTGTAACTTTTATTAGTTGTAATTTTTCATTCCTTTAAACTTCAAACGTAGTCTTGAATTTCACACAAAAAAAATCGAGGAAAATTTTATTTTAAACACTCGTAAAAAGAATTTTTAATGGCTCTGCTCGGTTATTTTTTTTAATTTAATTTTTTTTTCTCAATAACTTTTTCTTCACATTGTTCCACACATACATTGGCCATCAATCATCATAACTACCTCATTTGCATTCTGAAATTTGTAATAATTCTTATTTTTATTAAAGAGTTACACATACACAGAAGGATTAAGGTTTTAACTCTGTCTTTAACTCTCTAATCAGAAAAGTTATGAGGGGATATAAAAAAGTGAATAAATTATAGGCAGAAATATTAAAATATAATTGCTTTAGGTGTGGGGTGGCCAGCAAAGATGTTCTTGATTTGGAAACTTTTTAATATATACAGGCTTTAGACAAGTAGCGGAGAGTAGGAGATGAATCAAAAATTCTTATGCTGTTTATATTGTTTTGGGCACAACAACTCTTTAATTTTACTCAGAAAATATTTCACGAATATCAGCTTAATGTGCGGACAGAGAAATTGTACAAACTAGGTGACAGAAGCAACAACAGAAACAGATGGAAAGCCATGTTGTAACCTAAACTCCACACAGAAAAATGGTTACAGTAAATAAGTAAACCTCCCATGGCATGTTTTCTTATACTTTTTAAAAGCTTAACTTTTAGTCATTCTCATATAATGTTCAGTATTCTGATAAGCTCTGATTCCAGAAACCAAGCCAGAAATTCCAGCTAATCCCATCTCTTCTAATATAACAGATTGGCACCCAACCTATTTAGATAGATGATCCTGATGACAAAAAATCATAGCTGTTAAACCATCCAAGCCCTTGATCCACCTGAGGTATACTACCTTAGAATGGAAAATTGATGTTTCTTATTTTGAGTATTGATAAAAAATTTGAACTGTAAGTTTCCCATAAAGCCCATATAGAGCGGTGAAATGGCATAAGTGGCCTAAATGGTAGAGCGTTGGCCTTACGTGCCAAAGGTCCTGGGTTCAATCCCAGGCCATGTCTAATTTTCGAAACTCTTTTTCCATTTCACCGTTCTAGTTACGAAGCTCGGTTTGTGTGCTGGGTGTAGTTTTGAGGTCTTTGACACAGAATCTGCCTCCTTTGCTAGGTATACAAGGATATACTAGCATCTGGATGATTTCCTTACGGCATCTTGCGCACACGAATTGTGACTAGGTACATTGCAGGGTACATCAGGTCTTATGACGTACTCGTGTCTTTGCAATGTGCAGAGCTTGCAAGTGGTTCGGATCCCACTATAAACCGTAGGTCTAAAGGGTGTGGTACAATAGATTCTGTTCTAATTTGAATCGCAGTGCCTCCAGCTGAAAGGCTGGGCCCTTCACACATTATTATTATCCCATATAGCCAAAAAACCAATTGCTACTAGCTTTAGGCGCTATTTAACGGAGGCCATGGATCACAATTGTTCTGTACGGCCAGAGAATAAGATGTATAATAAATGAACAAGCACCTATTCTATCGAAAAAAAATGTTTTTTCCCCGTTCTTATGTGTTATCTTAATTTTATCAACAAATTCTTAAATTATCATTAAAGTAAAAATTATATAGAACAGTCTATAAAATTAAGCAACACTTTAATGACCTATTAATGCCTCACCTTGAATCTACATGGATGGACACCCCCACACCCCAACAAAAACAAATTCAAAGCCATAACTTTTTTTATATTTTCTTCTTTTGAGCTTATTAACGTAATTATTGTAAAATTATAAATGTCACCGGATAAAAAGGGTCACGTGTATTCTGAAATTTATTATGTCAACCTTATTAACACCAAGAAAAAAGTGTAAACTAACTCAAACTTTCGTATTATGAAACACGAGGACTGTAATCATTTAAAGAGGATTTTTTAATGGTTTAATGATGAGAAATTTTGTTTAATAAAGCTTAATTGAAGGTGTCGGTACATTTTAATGAGGAATTTATGGTAAAATTTGATCAAAGAATTCTTGATAATTTGGATTGACATTCTGTTTGGAAGAGCTTTTAATGAATGGGTCGATTGTTGGAAACTTGATCATGAAGAATGCCAAAAATTTGATTGAACCTACTCCATTCCCATAGCTATATTTACAAACTCTTGTTTAATTCTAAAAGTGGAACCACAAACTTTAACTCAATCTTAATTTAGAATCCTCAACATCGCAAAAAATAAAATTCACAATTTCACATGCAAAAAACAAAACTCTTGAGAATCAATTGAAAAACTTTGATGATCCTCAGCAAGAGTCTGTTGTTCTCTGCAATTAATTACGTTTCCATACGAAAATTTGTTGATTCGGAAAATTTTGAAAAATTTTCCATGCATAAAAATCGGAAAACATGTTGTTCGTAAGGAGAAACTATCGTAAATATTTGCCAATTAGCAAGCATCCTACATTGACAAATGTTGTCTAACCTTTAACACTTGAACTTTTGTTCCTTCATCCTCCTTCGGTATCATGCCAATTTCCATTTTTTTGTTTTGTTTTTTGTGAAAAGTTTAATTAAAAAAGTTGTCAGCTTAATAACATAATTCTTTCAATTACCGCGAAATAAAATGAAATTTTCTCTTTTATGGCATTTGCTGGTATTGGCAAGTCTTATTGCCTCAACTTTTTTTAGCGGCAAAAATTAATTTAATCGCATTTTGGAACAGCGTAAATAAAACAAAATTGTTTGAGGAAAATCATTTTTTTTTTGTTTAATTTGGAAACTTTATTTAATTTTTCCTGAAAGGAATTAGCAGACGATCAGATAGTTGTCTTGTTATTTCGTTTTGTTTGAGTATAATTTTCGTGAAATTTAAGCACGAAATTTGTGAAAAATTGGGTGCAAATGGAAAAATTAATAATTTGATGAAAAACCCTAGCAAATTCAAAATTGAAATAGGTTTCATAGAAGGATAAAGTTTGGTCCACTGATCCAAGCTCAACCTTACGCCTTAGTAAACCTGTTTAAGGTATTATTAACAACAGAATCATTCAGAAAATTTAAAATTTTTCCTCTAATGTGTTATCCCCCCCCCCCCCCCACATCAACATTAGATACTCCAACATTCTATTCCTATGTAAATCTAGAAAAACTCTAATCCAAAAACTCATTCCTCTATTAATTCTTCTTTTTAAACAATAATAATAACATTAAAGAAAATAAAATTCAAAACATTTTACCGCACAAATTAACCCCCCCCCCCCTTAAGAAAATATAATCCACCACACTTGAATACCCCACATTAAAAAAAATCAAATGAAATTCCGCCTCAAGTCTACTTATCATAAAATTCGGTTTGTGAGGTAATAGCAATTTTCATCAGTAAAACAAAACATTAACGCTCCTCTATCTGAGAGTAGGGAAGGAAGTTTTGGTTCTTTGAAGTTTAAGATTCAAATTCCATTGCGGCATGTCAACTTTGCATCTATAAAAATCCATGTTAAAGATAAAAATTCGTAGAAAAAAAATTGTTTTGTTCGAGAACGTCAACAATCCATATTGTAGCAAACATTACAAGTCCTTTGGGTGTTAAGCAAAATTAAGGAAGACTGAGGGAGTTTGGGATGAAAGAGAAGAGAAAATTAAATTTTGCCAAGAATAAATGAAATTGTTTTCTTTACGTCATAGTCGTAGACAATGTGTGTGAGTGTGTAAATAACAAAAAATGACTATTTCCAGCGCCAGAAAAATTATAATGACCCAAATTTGCCATCATCTTAAAAGAATTTTTTTGAAAAATACAAGTGGGTCGTTCATAAATGACGTCAATCGCAAGATTGAATTTTTTTTGGCTCATCTGGAATAAAAACTTATTGAAAATTGTAGTCCAATGAAGTTCACTAATATGGTAAGTGTATTTAGTCAACTCTGCATCATGCACAGAGGCGTAGCTATATGCCTCTGGGTACACTTCTAAAGCTATGATCATAAAACTATATCACTTTTAAAAAGGTTCTATGAATCAATCTGAGTAGGACCAGACTCAAGAACTTCCATACTAGCAACGAATGTATCCAGAACTTCTCAAAAAAGTGTAAACATAATCCCCTCCTATTCTTCGAGTTGTTATAATTTGTACATTTATCAAAGAATTTTTTTAACAGCTTGACAAACAACCAGATCAATGAACAGACAGACACATTAACAGGGAAGCATATGGAATGATGAGAAGCAGATAAGCAGACTCAAACTAGAAAAATATGCTAACGCGCCAAAAAAAATTTATACATTGTAGTGCCACACAGCTTCAGACCCCTTCTTAACCCCTTTCAAAACTAAACATCATAAGTGATAGAACCCCAAAGATGTTTAAGATGTGTATAGTAGAGAAAGAATGAAGTCAGATTTATGTACTGCAAATACTCGTTACAGTACGATGATGATAATAAAAGAATGTAGGAGAAAAAAATTATAAAAACAAACACCAGCGAAAAAAAAGAGATGTTTTAATATTTATTTTTTTGATATAAAAATATCTTAATGCGGTAGAATCACAAATTATACACAAACGCGAGCCGACTTGCTTTTCTTCTTCTTACTACTACAATTATTTTTCTTATTTTTTCAGCTCTTCTGTATTGCTTTTCCACTACTTTGTTCTATTTGTGCCGACACATCGAATGAGACTGAGGAAAATTTATCGTTTGCTTCAGAGCTTTATATTATTTCGGTGCTCATGGAAATGTCTGTTTATCGACTTCCTCTCTCTCTTGCTGCTCACGCGAGAAAATTTAACGAATGAGAGGGAATTGAACATGATATTACGAGGAAATAAAATTTGTTGAATATCATATTATGTATATTTATGATTCCATCACTTGAAATCGACATTTTTGAGCTTTTTTTATCATGTCATATTGAATTGCCATTTGTCTCTATTCTGTAATATGTACTTTTATTTTATTTTTACGAGGAATGTCTTTGAACTTTTTTTTCGTCTCTTTTTGCCTTTTTTTATCTCCATTCACAGTGATTGAGCACTTAGAAATGTTTATGCAGGATGAGCTTGTTTATCATCAAATCGATGATTTTCTATGCTTATTTATAAAAATATGAAAGAAATGATAGTGGATGGTGTTTAAGAAAGCTAGTAAAGCTAGTTTATAGAAACTAGCATTTAAAGACAGAATTTTAAAAAGAAATTCGATCTAAATTGTATATTTAAATTGCATATTTATGAAGTGCTACAAAGGGGAAAACAACATGATGGGAAAAAAATTTGTGAATAATTTTAAATAAAATTTCTCATTGAATCAAAACTTTCCCAACGGAAATTCTACTCATCGTGTTGTTTTCCCCTTTGAACATCACAAGGCCTTAAACCAGTGTTTCTCAAACTTTTTTGGTTCACGGCTCATTTTTTACATAAAAGTTTTCACGGCACAAAATATGAAAATAAAGGGTCAATTTTTAACAAACAAATTTTTTCGCGGCACACAGTTTGAGAACCACTTCCTTAAACCCTACAAATTCAACTTCCACATTTTAAATTGGACTTTGTAAGGAATCAAAGAGTAGCATTGTACCTTAAAACTGAAAATTAACAATTACATAGGTGCCAGCGATAGAACCAGCTTCAGGCCATAACTAATAAAAAATATCTGCAAGACCAAAGATGTAAGTTTCTATTACCAATTTTTTTCAAGTTCTTTTAATCCAGTCTAAAATTGACCATTTCTTAGCTAAAGATTTTTACCAAACAAAAATATCTCGCGGTTTTTCTTAAAGCTTTGACACTTTTCCATCTTCTTCGTCCAAAAAAACGAAGAAAATATAAATTACTTTACAAAAGAATACGAAGAAGTGTCTACATCTTGGCTTTCCTCTTGATCATTCCATTAGTCATTTCATAAATTGCAAAAGAAACATCAGAAGGATCATTATTGGGCTTCTAGAAAATAATCTTAATTTAAATTTGATATTTTTAATGAAAAATGAGAAATAAGAAATTTTCTTGGAAGAAAAATAAGAATCTTTTCAATGTTGCTTTAAATTGATTTAAATTAGGTCTTTAAATCATGTGTTGGGCGCATCATTGATTGGCTAGCTAGCTAGCTGATTACTCGCTGGACAGAACTTTCTTAAGACTAATCAACATTTTGATATATTTCTATGAATTAATAAGGAAATTCATGCCCCTTCGTTATCCTGTCAAAAAACGATTTTTCATTAAAAAATTCTTGCATAGTTTCAGACCCCTTTCACCTTAGAAGTCAGCCATCATTTATATGAAACCATATTCCTGTTAATTTGAATCTCGCTAGTAAATCAACCATCAACATGATAACAGTAAAAATGTCATAAAGTTTATTTCTCAACCACCCAGATTTAATTTAATAAAAATAATTTTTTATTATCTGAAGTTTGATATATTGTGACTTAACTAGCTAAAAACAAAATTTTAATCTTTACAGCATCATAAATCCATTTTCATGAAATTTAAGAAAATGTTTTTATTGTTTTATCTCAAAACTTTCATTGTTTTCACTTAAAAACGTGTAGAAAAAATTATTTAAAGCGATTTTTGTCAGGCTCAATATCTTTAATGTAGATCTATAATCATTTATCAAAAAAGAATCAACTTACTGCTAGAGAAATGCGCCAAAACCTTGCAATGTAAACGAATTCTTTCATCATTTTTCTTCCTTATCATCAGCATCATCTTATATACATTTTAAATTTATGCAAATTCTATTTAGTCGGAGAATCTTTCATGAATAAAATAGAGTAGCTTGTAAGGATATAAGGAGAAATAGAAATGAAAGTCAATTCTCAGTCAAGCTTTCGTAATTCTCATTTTTTATAATCAAAGATCCTTAAATTGTTAAACTTAAGATTATCTAAAAGAATTTCAAAGAAAAAAATTATTTCGGCATGAGCTGAATCAGTAAATAATTAGATTAAGTTCGTAGAAAAAAAAAAGTCACTGACTTTCCAAGAGATTCTCAAAGTCAAAGAGATTGAGTTTTTTTAAGAAAAATCCATAAATTTAATTAACTCTTTTTGCTTACGAAAATAATTCTTTAAATCTTACTAAGGATGATGTGAATGTAAAGTATAATATTCAGGAGGCTGTTCAGAGCTTTCCTAATAGCCAGGGGCGTAGCCAGGAATTTGAAGAGGGGGGGGGGGGGGGGGGGCAAAAATTTTTTTTGTATGGAAAACTTTTTTTTGGGGGGGGTTGTTAAATTTTCGGGTTTCTTAAAACTCTAGCAAAATGAGGAAATTTCTCAAGACGAAGGGGGATTTGTCCCCCAAATC
This sequence comes from Chironomus riparius, assembly GCA_917627325.4. NCBI lineage: Eukaryota > Metazoa > Arthropoda > Insecta > Diptera > Chironomidae > Chironomus > Chironomus riparius. The sequence goes on from OU895877.1 coordinate 47,149,832, forward strand.
CCCCCCTGGCTACGCGCCTGCATATAGCTGATGTAATCATACGAAATTTTTATGAAGTCTAAAATGACTGTATCAAACAGAAAAGAGCCTAAAATCAAAAACATCATTTGCGAACACCCAAAATCCATTACAAGAAGATACACGAATTCATGTCAACGATTACAACAGCCACGTTTAAATTACCAAGCAATCTGATTTTTAATTAAGTGAAAGGATGTCAAACATCTTTGAGTTTGTAAGTGAAACAAAAAAAGTATTAATCTAAGTATCCCCAAGGAAGGTTAATGAATTTTTTGTTTCTTCTTCTTCTTTGCCTCGTTCACAAAGAAAGAAATATCAAAAAAAGAAGAGGGAAAGTCATCTAAAAGATGTACACAGAAAAAACATCAATTTTCTTTTCTTTTATTAAGCAATTTTGCCACCCATGGCGAATAACTGAAAGTTGATGAAAGAGATTCTGGTAGAAAGGCATCATTCCTAATGAGTCGGACAACTGCAGCGCATCAAGAAATTAGCTGTGATTGCTGTGCATGAAATGGTCGTTTTTATTACTTTTTTGGTGAATTTCTTGTTGGCGATGAAAATAGTTTTGGTCTAATTTGGGGAACTTTGAGATATATAAAAATATAATGTCAGGAGACATACTGCGAATCTTATTAAATTTGGATTAGATTTTCTGTTTAGACGTTTCTTTTTGTCAAACGGATATATAAGTTTCCTGATTTATTGTGCAGCATCATTTTCTATTTTGATGGACTTTTTGAAATTGATCCAAAATAGACTTGTATTATTTCATAAGTAGAGCAATTCTATTTATTTTATAGCAACTGAATTAGCTGGCACAATTAGTCTTGACCCGAAAATTGTTGAATCAATGTAGATGTTCTCTGGTATCTACTAGAGCCTTTCTTACTTAATTGCCTAGCTTTTTAATATAAATTTTCAATTTGTATATTGAATTAAGTTTCAAACCTGAGCTTTCTTAAAATTCCGAGCAGGAATCGAACACTCATCTATAATGTTTTCCTCATCCTCTTACCACTGAGCTACTGGGGACAGCTTATAAGGTTATTAGAATGAGATCTTAAAACTATTTTGTGCTCTGAACAGTAATTTTGGTGCGGGTTTTAAGAACCTCTAGATCAGTGGTGCCCAACCTTTTTTGTGCCATGGTAAACTTGCTAGTAAGCCGTGACCAAAAACTGCACACAGCAAACGGTTATCGTACGGTGCCGCGACACACGGGTTGGCAATTATTGTCTAGATGAATAAACTCAAAAAATATTCTTAATTTTCTGCAAATCTTTATTGGCATGAATTTCAAACATTTCTGTATTAAGAGATTTCAAGGTGCGGAGCTGATAAATTGGATTTTTAATCATTTTTGATCATTTTGATCACTTTCGCACCCTTGAAACAAAATAAACTTATTTTCCTTTGCTGTCTTTTTAGGTTATGTAATAGAACTTTAAAGACAATGTTTCCATTCCCAAAAAAATTACATTTCATATCCCTTGTGTATCTTCAAAGACCAAAAACCCAAATTAATCTCATTCCAAAATGTTTAACATTTTTTTCAATCTTTATTAAGTTATAGAAAGTCGAGCAAAAGAAGTGAAGAAAATTGCTTTATGAAATACTAAAAGTTCACAATCAATACACGTATATAAAAAATTTCTAAATATGGATTTGAGAAAGATAATGAAAAATAAGCTTGGAGATTATGATGAAATGACAGCTATTTAGTTACAGATGAGTTAGGAAAATGAAAAGCAAGAAGGAAGAGAGAAAAAAAACGTATCGCATCATGGGAGAAGAGAAAAGAATATTTTTTTGACGGGGATATGAAAGAACTTTCACAAGAAATTGGATCATGATTAATTAAAGTAATTTATCATTTTTTTCTGAGGAAAATAAAAAGAAAATTGCGATAAAAAACAGTAGCTATAATCTAATTTACTAGACCTTCTTTTATGTACATTCAGCTTATCTTCTTCTTATTCCTGTCATGCTTTATATCACAACATAAAAGTGACGACGACCACTGCCATTCAGCTCTAATTTATTTGCAATGGCATCCATTTCTCTTTTAAGTAATATGTACTTTATGGCAGTGCTATAGCTACTGCCTAATATTACAATGTTGAATGACATCATGGAATGAATGAAATAATAATAAAAATGGAACATTAGAGTCGAGGAATGAACATAAAAAAGGGATGAAGGCGGAAGTGCTTTCAATTTTCAATTTTAGCATTCTTAAAAATAATGCGTGTCTTATATTTTCGGGCAATAATGCCTGAAGAGGCTTTTCTTCTTTTATATTTTTGATGAAATTCCTTCATTTCCCATAAAAATGAAATCAAGTGAAAAGTCTTTTGTGGAAATCTGAAGTATTAAAATGCATTTTAAAGAATAACGGTCAAAAAATATTCAAATTTTGAAATATTAAACTTATGTAACCGTCAAAAAATATTCAAATAAAATTAACTGCTTGAAATAATTCAAATAAAAATTTAACGGTCCAAACTCAAAATCAGACATGGTTCTTAAGATTGTAATTTCCTAAGCAACAATAGCCGAAGACAAAGAAAAGCTCGTCCCATTGAAGACGATGATGAAAGAGAAAGTTAATTGTCATCTTCTGAACATATTTGGTAAGTTACTGAATAGCAATTAATTTGATTTATATCAATGACCCTGGAGATACATATCAATTAATTAAGGTGGATCAAATTGTCTCCCTCCTTTTTCCATCCCATCTTTTTTCGCATTTCGCTCATGTTTATATGTATCAAATTATTTGATATACGAGATACAATAAAAAATGGAAATTTGTGTCTACATATTGTACGGACGGCTGCTAAAAGATAATTAAGTTCGTAACTTAATGGCATTTGGACATTACATCATATCATATGTGTTTTTTTGATATCACCGAGCTGTAAATCTTGCTAGAACATAAGTCCATGTCATAAACTTGTCAACTTAGTCCAGCTAAGCTAAATGTTGCAAATCTAAATTGGTAAAAGGCAGTCATAATCACAAGTTATTGCCATGTATCACTCGGTAGTGCAGAAGGCTTAATATTATGAATAGACATAATATTTTTAGATTATATTACTGAAATTATACGTCGAGTAATTGTTGTATGTATGTGGAAGCTACACATTTAGAGTAAAAATGTGAAACCTAATACTTATATAGAAACTTGAAACTGCAATTATTTTTTAGCAGATCCATTGGTCGATATACAGCAGTATGAAAGGAAAAGCATTCCAATCTCCAAAATAATATTTCGTTCCTTAACGACGCAATAAATTTTTTTCTGATGATGCAGTGCCTAATGTTTTGAATTTTTCATCCCTTTTTTTCTCTTACAAATATGATTTGCCATAAGCACAAAAAGAATCAATTATTTATTGTACTGGAAGTTAATATGTTGAGCAAGTAAAGTCGAGTTGAAGCTTTCTTCAAAGTCAAGTTTTGAAACAATTCGAACAGCTTTTAAAAGTTTCGGTCAGTTTTTGGCAATTTCGGTCACTTTTTTAAACTATTTCGGACAGTTTTTGATTTTTTCGATCAGTTGTTGGCAAAATAAAACTAAATTTCACATTTTTCTTAAGTTTTTGAAATTTCGAACAGGTTTTTGAAAAAATCGGTCAGTTTTCAACCATCTCAGACAGTTCTTAAAAGTTTCGGTCAGTTATTGGCAATTTCGGTCAATATTTGACGATTTTGGTCAGTTCTTTTAAATCATTTCGGACAGTTTTTGATTATTTTTATCAGTTGATGTCAAATTTAGACTAAACTTTACAATTGACTTTAGTTTTTAAAAGTTTCGAACAGTTTTTTCAAAATTTCGGTCAGTTTTCAACCATTTCGGACAGTTCTTAAAAGATCACCCTGCTTTTTCGTTAAAAGCTAGCTAGCTTAGAAGAATAAAAAAGTGATTTTTTTGGCTCACTAGTAGCTTAGTAACGAGTAATAGCTTAGTAAAGAAATTGAACTTCAATGAAAATTTTGAATTTTTTAACCTAATTAAAGAAATTTTGCTATTTTCTCGATTTTATTTCATTGACATTATTATTATTATTATTATTATATTTATTATGGTCCGTATTTAAATTAAAGGACCTTTACTTTTCCATGTATTTATCTTTTTTAAAAGGAAAAGCCGTCTGAAAAAGTACTTAAACTATTTTCAACTGCATAAAAACCTTTGAGATAAATTTTTCAATATTTACATAAATTTTACAATAATTTCATTTCAGTTGTAACATAGCTAGTGTGGATTAAATCTTTCCGTATATGTCTAATTCTTTTAAATAATTCACGACTGAGATTAGCTTTTCTTTATTGTTATTTTTAAGAGTGTCAAAGTCGATTTTGTATTTGTCTTGTTGTTGTTTGTCAAGGCTGCAGCTGAGGATGTTCTTCACCGTTAGTGGTTCCGCACATCTGCAGGTCGGAGCGCTCGTACGTTCAATTAAATGTCCATGAGTCAGTCTTGTATGTCCTATCCTTAGTCTTGTTATTACAGTTTGGTCTTTTCTGTTAAGAAAGTCTAGTCTTCCATCTGTCAGTGGTCTTTTTCAAGCTTTCTAATTTATTTTGTCTGTCAATTTCTTCGCTCCAGTCTAGTTACCATTTATGTCTAGTACGTTCTTTAATGCTTCTGTCAATGTCTGTATGTGTTATAAAGTATTGATGGAAGACTTGTTCTTTGGTTGCTTGCTTTGCTTCCATGTCAGCTTTCTCGTTTCCGATAATACCGGCATAGCTGGGGATCCACATAAAGATAAATGTTGTGTCTGTTTTCATTAGTTGGTCCTGAATTTCAATAATCATTGGATGTTTTGTCTGTCTGTCTTGTATCCCTAATTTTGCACTAAGTGAGTCTGTACATAAAGCAACTTTGGTCTTTTTTTTTCCTGTCAGCAATTTTGATAGTTCTAGATATCGCGAATAGTTCAGTGCTGTACACAGAGCTGTACGAATGGCACTTATATCTGTATACGTTACTTCCCTCAATTACAGCACATCCATAGCCATCGTCAGTTTTTGATCCGTCCGTGTAGTAAGGTTCGTACATGTCTTGTTTTAGTTTGTTGATTTTTTTGTTTAAATACTTCGTCTGGTGTGTTATTCTTGTTAAATCTTGTTAGTGATATGTCATACTTGTGCTTGGTTCTTGTCCAAGGTGGAAGATGTGTTAATTGTGTCTTATTAATCTTTGTGTCATTATCTATATTCAAATTCCGTAGATCTTGTCTCATTGAGTAAGTTATTAGAGGTTTCGTTCGTTGTGAGTATTTGTGATCTTTGCTGTTGTCTTTTAAGTTTTCGTATAATGGATGTTTAGTATTTGTCAGGACTTTACAGGCATATTTAGTTCGTTGTAACTGTCTTTGGTGCTTCATAGGGATATTTCATTGACAATGTCTTAAGGCATTGAAACTGATACTTAGAAAGTTGAAAAAGATCAATTAAACTTTATTTTTGGTAGTAGCTTAATAAAGATTACAGAAAATTTTCATGTTCAAAAAAACTTTACTAAGCTAGTAGCTTAGTAACGAGGAGTAGCTTATAACGAAAAAACAGGGTAGGTTAGTTTTTGATGATTTAGAATTTTTGAAAACTTCGGTCATTGTCGAACAGTTTTTAACAACAAAACAATTCCAAATGCTTAAAATCTTCTCTTAACCCAACAACAAAAAACACAAACCAAAAAAAATTATTTTTAAATCAAGAAACTTTTCCAAGAATTAATTCATCAACTTGTTACGGTTTGTTATTTGTTTTTTAATATGTAAATAAATGATGGAAATTTTACGCAATTCTCTTCTTAACATGATATTATAAATATAAAGTCATCAAATATTCAGTCTTCTGTTTTTGGCAATTCGGTATTTGCTTTTGACTTCTTCCAAGAAATTTTATAAATTTAGCAATCAGATGTAAGTTAAAACTGTTATTGCATGAGACTCGATGATTGAAAACTTCAACAAAGCTTTAATATTTAATTTTAAATCGAATTTATCATCAGAATTAGCATAATTTTTCCTCTATATAATACCAACAGAATTTACCCCACAAAATATCAGCACTGATAAATATCTAATGACATTTTAATATTAAATTATATAAATTCTCGAAATTTATTATTCAGGCATGAAATTAATCAGATTGATTCACTTTAAATTCTCCCCACTCTTAAGGAATATTTTCACACTCAATATTGATTTCTTAGAATTTTTTTGACTTATCATTTTTATACGCTTGAGCTATAATGCGATTGAATGTTGGCAATGAACGTATAGAACCATTAATAATCATCAAAAAAACTTGAAGATAATAAGCTTCCATTCCATATTAGATGTTCACATTTTTATAAAGCTATCATTCAGGATTATAGCATAAGACCCATCATTATTGACGTTAAACGTTATTATTGCCACATAGATGTGAGTGATTTTAATACGAATGGCAAGCGAAAGAGAGAAATGGAACAGCATTAACGTTGCATTTTCGTATGAGAAATGAAAATCTCCATGAAATTAAAAGTTTCTTTCTTGTTTGCTGAAAGCATTTGCGCTATTTTTTTTTTGTTTTGAAAAATTGAAAATTCAACAAGAGAAATTGTCAGCAAAAAACAATATGTAATAAATGTCATTTAGGTGCTGCTATAAAGCGCATTTTTCAAAAACTTAAAACTTCATTTATCGTAAGGGGCTGCTCACTTTTTAAGTGGGAGATGGTCTAGAATTTTGTAAAAGCTCAAACAAAAGAATACAAAATATGCAACAATTTAAGAGGATGTGGAAGTTGAAAATAAATTCGATATAGCGTAACGTAATAAACAAACGAATCCTAAGCGTGTAGCTAAATAACACAAGACAATAGGAGGCCGTTCACTTATGATGTCCAGGAGGGGGGGGGGGGGGGGGGGGGGGGGGTAGGGTCAGCAAGAATGAACAATAGAAATTCCAGGAAATCCATTGTTCTTTTTTGAAAAATGACCGTTAATTTCGGACGTCATAAGTGAACGACCCCTAGGAGAAAGCTAGATAATCAATAGAAATTCAAATTCAAGATGAAATGCAAGCAATCAAAGCTTTAGATTCCTCATATCCTTATTCTCAAATACTAGGCTATTCAAAAGCGCCCGTGATGCTTCACAAAGGCTTCCGTTTTAGAGTCAAAGAGGTAGTTGGATGTTCATAATATAGAATAAACTGTAAACTCAAAGTTAACAGGCTCCGTTGAGCTCGACATGTCGTTACGAAACTTGTTGAAGCTCCCATTAACATGCGAGACGTCCCAAAAACTCTTGGAAAGAAGCTGTTGACATTTGGTATTGGTAATTAGCAAACGGTAGCCAGCGATGGAGCCAGTTTTAGGCGCAATCTAAGGGAGGCAATTGTCACAATTGATCTATACGGCTAGCGACATGAGTAAGTAAGAAAACTGTCACCCAAATCAAATAGACAGACAGACTTAAGTATGCAACAACAGCTTTCTATTAAAGCTCAGTAAAAAAATAAATGAAATAAAATTCTATCACGTTTCTGCTTCCTTTCACATAAGTAGCAAATTTCCTCATTCTCAATTTTTTTTTGTGTATTATATTTCAACATTATGTATATAAAATAGTACCTATATATAGTATAACTCCCTATGTTATTTATTGTAGTAGAATCTTATCAAAAACTCATTAGCTTAATGGAATTCACTGTCCATATGCTTCATCTTAACTGAAAAAATTTTATATATTCTCCACTCGCACTCTCTCTCGTTCCTTTATTCCATTTTAGATAGAAATGTCCATAATAAATATTATTAAGTATATATGTAATGACGATAATATTGAATATACACTATAATGCGATCTAAACGCGTAGAATTCTCAAATGGAACTGTGGATACAAGTTTTGTAATTTTTTTATTTGAGAAATTCTCAATTTTTCCTTATACGAAAAACTTAACGAAAGATGTCTGAGAGACTTCCACATAATCTCATAATAATATTTTATAAATAGATCAAGTTATTATCACACCTCTTTGTTTACGTCCCCACCATCAAGTAGAAGACTAAGGAACAAAGTTCTTACATAATTTATCGTCGTCATGAAAATATTCTTACTATGACAATTGTTCTCGTCATCTCTCAGCTAGTGTTTATACTCTCCAAAGACTTGAAAAGTTTTCCTTACTCTCAAAAAAAATAGACTAATAAGCACTTTTTCCTTCTTACATGCTTACGTCATTGTATTCGTCTTATAAGAAAAAGTTTCATTATTTTTTGCACTCGTTCTCGCTCTGTTCTGGTATATATCATAGGTAACATATGATTCAATATTTATCACGTCATTCCTTTTATATACAAAAGTATTCTTGCCACAGCCATCTTTTATCATCATTACACATGATGGTATTAAAGAAAGAAAAGGAAATCATGATGAACTATTTATGGCATATAATATAGCAATAACACACTTCTTCTTTGTCTTCATCCTTTGGATGAGTGATGGAAAGTTTTGCCGCATTTAATTAAACAATGAAAGTTTTTTTTTGTGATGTTGCCCAAATATTTATGGAATTTTCATGAGAATGGGTTTGTAGTTATTTGTCATACATATATATATCTGTGGTCGGCAAAGAGCTTATAAAATCAGTTGAAACTTTAAAGATTTGAATTTGAATTTTTAAACATTTCGGGCAGTAAAATTTAAATTCAGGAAAAACGTTATTTGATCATAATTTGTTTTGTTGTTTTTAAGTCATTTTGCTATTAAATAATATAGAACTTAGTTTATTTCATAGCCTTTTTGGGTCAGTTAACATTTTGATATTCAAAAAATTAGCATTAAGTAGATTAATTCACAAGACTTTGAGATTTCTCAAATAATTTTTTCCTTCGTCATGTTTGTTTACATTTTGACGAAAAATATTTGAAAAAGAAAACGCGAAATTTTATCAAAACCAGATGAAATATTGAATCCATAAATAGTTTAAAACAAAGAATGTGTATCTGTTTTATGTTTAAAATAGTAATCTGTCAGAAAACACAAGGATTTTGGCTGAAAATTAACAAAATTTTCTGATTGGCTAAAATTCATAACGGATTAAGTTCTAAAAATAAGGACTACTAAAAAAGTATTAAATATAATTGTTCTAAAAATAAGATCCGTTTGCCTACCACAGATTGGAAATTTTTCTTTTGAAAATAACAGTCAATAAGGGTTGTTTCTAAGCAGTTGTTTTTAAAGTTTGAGATTATTAACAATAAACCATGAATATTCAATCTTTTACTGGATCTTATGATATATATACAGAGGTACAGGTCATCTGTCACAGGCACAGGTGACAGATCTGTCACATATGCTGTCTGTTATCATCCAGTGTCTGTGACAATCTGTGCGTGTGAATCAATAACAGATCTGTGCCTGTGACAGATCGCAACTCTGGAAATATACCTAAATAGAACAGGTTGGTTAATCGAATAGAAATCTGAGAGTTATGTCAGCATAATGTAGGATTTCTATTTGATTAACTGACTTGAGTTTTTCGGGATATCTTCAAAATACTTTGAGTGTAAGGAAGTTATAAGTAGGAATTTGTTCAACAATAATGCTAGTTGGAACTGGCTAGAATTTCGCATGGATTAGTCGACTAAAGTTGATTCCATATTGTCAACGACTTATAAGAACTTTAAAAATAATACAAGATTGATTTTACCTTAAGCGTTCCTGTCATCCGTACAAAACATATAAAAGTCACTCATCTGCTTCGTGAAAAATGCAAAAAACAATCACATTCACGTCCGATCAATCAACAAATTTCAATTTTAATGCAGCACATCATGTCATTACAAAATTTAATTTTCACGTCTCAACAAATAGTTCTTGTGAACTATAGGCTTGATTTCACAGATCAAATGGATAATATCCTTGATAAGCTTCTCTTTATTGTCATCAATTGCTTTAAGTGTTTCCTCTACACGAGCCTGCATATCAGCATCAATTTTAACAGCCATATCTTCCCGAGATCCTATAAATTTTGACTCAAATTCCAGAAATTGTTTCTCACGTTCCTGACGAAATTTCTCAATTTCATTTTGTGCATCATCTTTTGCCTTCTTAATTCGCTTCTGTCGTTGCTTTCTTGCTTCTGCAACTTTATCAGCTGCACGCTTTTCAGCCACTAATAGTTTTTGAATTGCTAAGGACTGATTTGCCATTGTGAATTTTAATTACTGTGTATCTGTTGCTGGTTTCTTGTTTGAGGGATTAAATGTGCTGCTTTATAGCTTCTATGGATTTAAGATTTTCTAGACGTAGCACTGTGAAAATTTTTCTTCAGAAAATGAAATAAAATCAAATGCTTACTATGATGAAAATTTCTTTATTTCTTTTTCCTCAAAAAATCAATACTCAGCAATACATCATCAAATAGCAGCAAAAAGGTATGTTTCTGAAAATTTATGATCTGTAGATATGATGACATGATAGTAACAGAAATTTGCTATCAAATCATCATAAAATCAGCCTTCAATTTGATAAAAAAAATTCCACTTTGTGGTCCTTTCTTGAATTTAATTCTAGGGGATAACCACGTGGTAATAAAAAATTTCATTGCGATTTCCTAGCTATTTGATTTAAAGGTTCAAGGGGTTCATCGTGATGTGAACCAGTCTAGATTTTGATCAAAACTTTTTCCACACCATGCTGTTTTCCCCTTAATTCAATCTAAATTCACTTTCCATTGATTAAGTCATGAAAGCTTAAAAAATCGTCCTAACCGATGATATTGTTACAAAATTTTCCATCAATATCAAGCAGAAAGAAATCGAATTATTACAATGGCAAGCGTCGAACGTTCAATAATGATTCTTTTCCATATAAAAAATTGTTCCTTATATCTCTTCCACATAAATTTATTATTGTACATTTTGCAGTTTCTCCTCATCATCATCAATCCTCTTCTAGTATAAACACATATATGTATATACAATGGCATATATGATGGTGTTTGCACATAATGGAAAATTGTAAAAAAATTAAAAAAGGAATCAAGTTGAGGGAAAAATCAATTTCCTTGCCTCGTTTTGAAAAAAAAGCTATTTAAGTGATTATCTTTTTATGAATAAAAATGTTCTTTACGGCAATTAGCAGCGACACATTGTTCATAGAATATCCCACAATTTTATTCTTTCTTTGACTTCCTTCCTTCCTTCCTCTCAAGTATAATTCATTCCTATTCTTGGACGTAGAACAATAACAACAACAGCAATAATAATAATGTTAATAGCAATAACATTGACAATATCGAGGCAAAGTTCTTAGCGACATGCTGTGTTTATTATTGTTATAAAAGAAACATGAATCATTCATGACACGAGAAGCTGTTATTTATGCTGCACAAAAAGAAGGATGCAATAATATTAAGCAAAAAGCTAACAACTTAATTAAAATGCTCAATGGTCTTCAGGTATTGAGAGGTTTTCAAAAATAATATTCTTTGTTAAAAAGTTGCGTACTTAAGTAATAATGTGTGAAGGGCCCAGCCTTTCAGCTGGAGGCACTGCGTGTCAAATTAGAACAGAATCTATTGTACCACACCCTTTAGACCTACAGTTTATAGTGGGATCCGAGCCACTTTCAAGCTCTGCACATTGCAAAGACACGAGTACGTCATAAGACCTGATGAACCCTGCAATGTACCTAGTCACAATTCGTGTGCGCAAGATGCCGTAAGGAAGTCATCCAGATGCTAGTATATCCTTGTATACCTAGCAAAGGAGGCAGATTCTGTGCCAAAGACCTCAAAACTACACCCAGCATACGAACCGAGCTTCGTAACTAGAACGGTGAAATGGGAAAAGAGCTTCGAAAATTAGACATGGCCTGGGATTGAACCCAGTGGTGTCTATCCCAGCGCACTTAAATGGTGTCTATCCAAAAAATTTTAGACCCCCTCACAACTCTATTCGTAAAACTGGATATCATTTTTGAATGAATCCTAGTAATTTCATATTTCAATGTTGTGGAGCTGATCAAAATAGATCAAAAATGATCAAAATCTGATGTGTCAGTTCCACACTAGTTTCACACCCTTAACTTAAATATAAGCTTTCTCTATTTCTTGGTATCGACTAATTCTCGAGACCGAGACTTCCCGTATCTCAAATTCGGTATCGCGAAAGCATACTTAAATGCAGGATTTTGTTGCTCTTACGAGAATTTAGTCTTTGCTCTGTCTAAATCAAACAAATTATTGAAATGTCTCTCTACTGCCACCAAAACATGACCTACATATAAATCCAGGAACATAAGGACAACATGCTATCCTTATACCTACAAATGATATTTTGGTTCCTTGTTATGTATTTTTGTCTGAATTATTTCCTCCTCAACGTATCTGTTCGTCAAAAAATCCACATCCAATCAAGACACAAAAAGTGATTATCGATTAAATTTACATTCAGCCTGAAGTGCTCTTTAACAGATTCCAATATCCTCATTCCTAATGAAAATATTGCCACAAAAATATTATACATAGTCTAATTTATAATTCAATCTATGAAGCTTAATAAATATGCAAATTTTTTGTCAGACTTTTTGAATATTTTTCTCCATCCAAAATCATTGCTTCCTCTCTCGCTCCATCTTGCTCTTCTCATTCCTTAAGCTTACAAAATTACAGTGTTGTAATTTTTTCTATAAATAACTCAATATCACAACATAATTTCGCATCTATGCTCTATACACTTTTTGTGTACGCTCAGAGAAAGATGAGCAAAAAAAAAAGGCAAAAAGTCATATTAAAAACGTGTACAAATAAAAACAATCTGACTATATATTTTCTCTTCAGCTGCGTCCACTAGGGCTTTATCTCTCATATCTAAGAGCTTTTTTTTTTCATCAAAAGTTACGAATCAATTCAACACGAGTATGTGAGTGTCACATTTAAAGGATAGCTCCTTACAATCATCATCGTCACTTGTGCCTTACAACTTAATGTTGTCCTCTTTTTCATTACGAGTTGTTTCATAATGTAATAAATTAATAAGACACTAGGCAAAAAGGGAGCGTTCTGAATGTTAAAGAAGACAATGGCAGATGGTCGAGAGTTAATTTATTTTATTGTGTAAATTTTTATTTCAACTTTGAATGAAGAAAATTAAGAATTTTCCTTGCTGTTTTACAGCTTTCGTGACCTTATTAAGGGATGAGATGGAAATTAAATTTTTACAACTTGTTTCCAGCATAAGGTGGATACTTTTTTGTCAGAATTCAGTTCCAAATCTTCTAAAGTAATTATTCATGTCTTGAATGCTTGTTGAAGGAGATCTCAAGATTCATTTCTTGAATGTTTGTTGGAGATCTAAAGACCCTAGTTTTAAACACTGTTTGAACTTGATTTTAATACTTGAGAAACTTGATATTGATTTTTTAGCAGAAAAGTAAGCTTCCGAACAACTTGAACCGAGCGGGAATAGAACCCACATCCTTAAGATTTCCAGACGCATACTCCTTCCACTGAGCTATCGAGGGTTACTATGAAGCTTGGCAGAATGCTTTGTCAAATTATTAGCTGCTCTTAACATTATTTATGGTATTATAGTTCATCCGGCTTTACTTTGAGACTTACAACAAAAACCAAAAGTTAATGGTATCCAAGGAGGAAATAAAATTTTTCCATCAAGTGGTTTTTACCCCTGTGGTACCCAAGACATTAAAAAATTTGAAAATAAAATGCTTAGTACACTTATCGACCACACTGTGAATATAAAAATCGATTTTATTCCTATCCGTAATTTCATATCAACACGTGTTTGTGTTTGTATAATAATAAATGTAAATGTTTTAACTTTTCTTAAACTTTTGAGATGTATAAAATTTAAATACATTTTTATTTTTTAAACAAGAAAATTAATCTCTTTAAGTAAACCTTCAATTCCTTCCAGGAACTTTTAAAAAATAAAGTTCTTTTCTGATTATGTAAAGAGCAAAATAAATTGCGAGGAAAAAAAAGTCCCAAAAAAAATTTTTTTTTGTTCTTCTCAACTTACATTGAGTTTAAGAAGAGGCAGCAAAAAAAGATCAACAAGCTCAACATAAACAATGGAAACGAGGGAGAATAAATTTTTCGAGAGTTCTTGAACATAATTTATGTCATAGCATATTCTGCACATACATTCATGAATTATGGTCGATTCAAATCCACAAAATATAATTCGAAATGAGAGAATCTGCTGAAGCACCGTGTGTAATTGTTGTTAATATCTATTAAAATTAATGCTGATTCAAACCACATCACCCTCACGATAAATTATCTCTAGCACAAATAGGAATATTTAATTATTCGCTTTAAAGTAACAGCTAGTGCTTGAGTGGAGGCAGGGGTGTAATTGAATGACTTGAACTCCTATAATTGACTCCATGTAGATACAGGAAATTAATGTGTGAACATTTGTAGGGAGATGAATCATGTTTTTGATATCATGTTGTTTTTCTGTGGTTTCGAACCTAATCTTAGAATTTCAGTCATTAATGATGAGAAAAATGTCAAATGAGACTCAAATAACCAATTGACCGACTGGTTAAATTACCTAATCTGAAATCAAATATCCTTATTGTTAAAAATGTGGGTTCGAATCCCACCTTCTTGAACCTTAAACTCCTTTGATATCAATTACATGATTATTTAAGAAATCTGCTTGGATGTGTAGAAATGAACGCTGTAGAAATCTTAACATCCTGAACTGACAGAAGATTTCGAAGTATACTAACAAAAGGAGTTTCTAGGGCTATGAAGCTACTATAGTCAATCTACCCAAAGAATGGCTTTCGATAGAGCAACTTCAATATGAGTTAAAAATAAAGTTTATCTGAGACTATAATAAAGCACCCCGAGTACCCCTTTTGGATTGGACACTGACTAAGCATGGCAATAAGTCCTCATTCAATCACAGTAAGAAAGTGAGTTTATAATTATCAGAAATAAGCACATAACTTTCGATGTCCCAACAAAAATCCCTAAACACACACCTGATCTCAATGTTGGGATCTAGATTAAAGCACATACGATTGTAATTAGCATGAGTGTGACGTAATAAACGAACAGTTTTTTATTTCATTTTCCCCATTTATAAACAAAACATAAATCATTTCTTAATAGCTAGGAACTCATCTAAATACCTTAAGCGCTAACAAACGCACAGTCGGTGATAAAAATTGCTTTTTTCTTCTCTTTCGGTATGTTTGCATTGAAATAAGAATAACAATCCAGAAAATGTTTATACGATACGAGAGTCATGAGGAAATGGAGAGAGAAAATGAGAGTATTGACGCCATCGATGACGGCATCTGACGAAAAATTTACATTATTTTTCATCAACATGTGATACTGTTTCATACATCATAATGCATACATAACAGAAAGTTTGATGCTCTGATTTTCATCATGTAAATCTATTTGACCTTAAGAAATTTTTCTTGGATGTATACATAATAGATGGAGTAGAGGAAATCAACAGGATATTATTTCTAGGAAGAGAAAATGTAATTTTCTTCTTCCTCGTCTCGATACACATAGAATATGTTAATCATACTTCCAAGCATTTTCAACATTGTGTATTAAATCAACTATAAACTCGTACGCATTTAAATGATTTAAAGAACCTTACACATCATCACTTGTTTATTACTGTATTTTTCACAAGATGAAAGAGAAATTGAATTTTCTGGTTGTGCAATTAGAGCTGCTGATTCACCTTTGATTTTCTTGCTTGACCTAAATCATGCTTTACATCCAGTTTAATGAGCAAGGTCAGGTATTCAAAGTTTATTTCATTCATAAGAAAATTGTTCATAAACTTTGAACTTTCATCTTTAATCTGAAGACTTTAGTCAGTAACCAAGGAGGCAACGGATTTATATGATATACACAAACTAAATCTCTTAAAGCCTCCTGTCCATGAATAAACTCATACATCTATAGAAATGATGTTTTCTTGGAATTTTTGCGTCATTTGAATCAATTTAATCTCATTTCCAAGACATCCAACTTGTTGCTTCCATCCCATTATTCCTTAAATTTACTAAATTGATTTCTAAGAAATCAAAGATCTAGATAAATTCTATTGCCACTGGTTTTGTCGTCATTGTGTCGATAGTCGGTCAATGTTCTATTTGAATAATATTCTCATGACTTGATATATGTAACTTCAAAGAAATACTTAAAATTAAATTTGTGGGAATTTTAATGAAAGAAAATTTTGGGTACGAAAAAAAAAACTTAAATTCAACTTACCCATCTTTACATTCCGCCCAATAGATCTATTTACATCATTTTCCTGCTCAAATAAATTTATTTAATTACCTTTAAGCCAAAAGAAAACGATGAACCTTCCAAGAAATTTTGTCATGTGCAAAGTTTTTTTTTTGTGACACAATAATAAAACGTTTTGCCTCAAGCAGGAACAATATTTGCGTATACAAACATATTTTATGTCGTCTTTTGTTTACGTAACATGGAAAATTTTCTTGTGATGATTTTATTGAAAAAGATTATCGAATGTGATGAGATTTATTTATGGGACGAGTTCTATTGAAAGACATTAAGCATTAAGATTCATTGCTATGGAAGGGATTAGACTAAATTGAGTCATCTACATAAGGAAATTTTCATTAGAAAAACTTAATGAATTGAATTTCAATCTTCATTCTGGATGTTCTATTTACTGTGAAATTTAAAGCTCCATACTTCATTCAATCCTCCTTACATTCATGTTACATCCAAAACTAAGCTTTAAACCCAAAAAATCAACTTCCACGAACTTGTAAGAAGCATCAAAAGCCTTTTTTCATCTTGATACTTTTTTCTTTCTTCGAAAAAAATCACCTAAACCTTGAAAAAGACATCTAAATCCATGCTGTAATAAAATAAAAATCCAATATGAGGAACCATTTCATTGATGTTGACATAAAGATTTCACAAAAAAGAGCCCATGTGAGTAAGATTTAAGGAATCTGACAAATATTTCCATAGATCGAAATGACATCCTTAAAAAGAGGTAAGAGGGTCATTTTTTAAAGAGAGAACTTGAGTGGATACAGAATGTCAAATGCATATGTCTATCCTGATGTCTTTTTCCATTTTATTGAAGGATTTTCTTATTCTTAAAGTTGTTCGTACATTCAAAAGCCTAAAGAAATATTTTTAAAGCTGCTAAACAGCTTGAGTGAGACTATTGAACTGTTTTATGTTTATTGGAAATGAATGTTAATGATTTATTTTTGTTAATTTGTTCTTGAATACATTAAACTGGATTTATATTACTTTTAGTCAATTAAAAATTACGATTCATGGTAATTCATCTTGTTATGCTACCTTGTAGAAAATTATGTCAATTTTTCGTGAAGGTTCGAGTGTAATTTGGGTATGGCAATTTGGTCTAATAGATTTCACACGATATTAATGGATTATGTGCTTGATTTATGGAATCATGAGAAGTTAATAATTTAAAATCCGAAAAATTTGGATGTAAAAACAATATTCCCAAGTAGCACACCCGTAAAATCGATTGTACTAAGAAAGCTTGTATTCTGCAATCAAGTCAACGATGAACAAGCTTTGCGCCGAGTTTACATAAAGGAGGTGATTTGCTGGCAATTACGTATAAGGTAATAACTTTAGTCTTATTTAATTTTTCTACTTACGGAACACTAGCTCATTATTAAAATTCATTTGATGCATGCTTTGAGCCAAAGTCTCAAAGGCACACATACTTTTGGGATGCTAAATTTTTAGTGCAGTCGGTTCTTCATGATATCCATCATTAAACTGCATTTTCAGACCCCGTCCATTCTTTACTATTGAAAAGATTTTAATTGTAAAACTAAGTTCTAATTTTCGCGCCATTTTCTTTCTCTTAACCTCAAAAATTGACATAAATTCCCACAAAAGATACTTAATCATTAAAACTATCACGAACTTTTTCACTAGATCAACTCAATCAATTTACAACATTTATAAAATTTTCACAATAAATACTTATAAAAGTAATACTTAGAGTACGTATTAAATAACAATACTAATCATCAGATTCATGGTTGAATCTTCGAGAAGATCTACATTAAAAAAATTAGCAGTTGATTCACAAAACTGCATGATTTCTAAGAAATTTCAAATTCTGCTAATTTTTTAAGAATGCAGCATTCAATTTTTCTAATAATGTCTTCGTTTCGGCACATTCATGTCATAGTCAGGTAATGGAGTTCCTGGAATTTCAGAATCATCCATATGTACAAGAGCATGTTTTGGCACTTCATCACCCGTACTGAAATAGCTCCATGGCAATTGACTTCTTAATTCTTGAGGTGTTCTCACATGTCCACTTAATCGATCAACTTTAGACTCACTTAATCCACTTTCGGGTCTGTATAAAACTAAATCTTCATGACCAGTGGAATTAAGGTAATATGAAGTTGCGGGTCTCGTATGAAAATCTAATCTATTTGGCTTTGGTGGAGGTGTGGGTCTGATTTTCATTTCCTTATAACTAATATTCGGTGACATTTCATCATATTCAAGGTTTCCATTACTGCTGTTGAATCGATTTAATCGATCCTCAATATCACTGTCATAAGTACCATTAGGGAATTGTTGTAGCTTGTGTAAATTATTATAGTATGAAGCAGTCAACACTGGACGTTGTATTTTAAAGTCAATTGAATCATCATCAAAAACTTCATCGTCTTCTTCGTCGTCGTTCTTCTTCTTCTGCTTGGTACTTGTGGCATATAATTGATGTGGATATACAAAGTCTTTTTCACGTGCTGTGTCATTGTATCTCTTTTCGGATAGTCCATCATATTCTTTATTTGACATCACCTCATTTCTTGACACTTTTTCACCACTATCATTCTCAAATGCAGGATTGTCATTTGCCATTGTTGCAGCATCTCCATTTGTCTTTGGCTCTAATTCATGACTTTTCTCTCGCTTTGAGAATGTTGTATGAACTATGGTCACTGCCCAGACAATATTACAGATTAGGAAAAAGAATAATTTTGATGTAACTAGGAACATAGCTATTGGCGGGACGTAACGTAATGAAAATGCCAATTGTTCGAAATTTGGTTTCGTCTCCTTCATGTTGACTACTTCAAGTATTCTCATCAGTCCATCATTTTTCTATGGAAGTAAAAACAAATAAATTAGTAAGACGATCCCTATTGTCAATTAAGCGTGACTCACCATGACGAATACAAAGTCAACCACATAATAAACAGTCGCCAAAATATCGAAAATGACAGTGGCAATGAGAATAAAAACTAATGGGAGGAAGAAAAATCCAATGCGTTTTCTCTTGACTGTGCATCTTACACCACACATTGCCAATAAGGCAAAAGTAATTAATGCAATGTGTAGGACCAAATACGTTATTGTGAATATGTAGGTTCGATGTACAGCTTCAGTTTCACTTGGCATGATTACATCTACAAAATTAATTATATTGAATTTCCTCCACTGAAACTTTGGCTCACAGCTCTCAACTGTCAACAGAAGGAAGAAAAAAATAAGTAAATTTAAATAAAATCTTAATTTGTAGATGGATATGCCAAACCTCTATAATAGAACATATAAAACATATAAACAAGTGGTGAACTCTGAGCATCAAGTACACACCATCTGGATAGAAGACCTAATACGGCAAATGCAGAATAAACGACACCTACAAACTGTAAATAAAGATAAAGTGGCATTAGAATTATTCAATCGTAGCTGTGAATTATCTAATCAATCAATATCAGTGACTTATGTTATTAATTGAATTATGATATTCGGTAATTAATTATCAATTACGGGTGTTATTTTCAATCAAGATGGACAAAAATAGAATAAAGCATTGACCTCTATGAACCTTTTAAGGTTAACCCATTAAATATGAATGAATTATCAAATCAAAGGAAAATGTTTGAGGACATACTTATCGCATTTTCAATCATTTCCGCCGTCAAAACAAGTTATTTTCTTCAATGTGTGAAGGCATATGCAACATGTGTCATGTCAGCCTTATCAAAAAGTTAATAGAACATCGGAACAAAAATATTTTATAGTAAATAATTGTAGCATTTGTAGTAGAAGCTAGGAATAGTAAGAACATAGTAAGTTTTGTACCTATTAGTAAGTAGCTTAACATATAAATGAGTGACAAAAATTTGTATCAAAGGAATTGTTTTGTTTCTGATCAACTGATTTCTGAATTCCTTTGGGTAAGTTCATAAATAATGTCTGATACTTTTTTTTCATTTTAATTGCACTTTATTGCAATTAAACTTAAACACTTTACTTAAGGAGGACATGAAGGTCTGAAATTGCGTAATGATTTTATGAAAGAGAATTTTTTGTATTCAGATCTTATTCAAAGGTGCGGAACTGATCATAATTATCAAAATTCATCAACATCTAATTTATCAGTTCCACATCCTTGACCTTATCAAATAGGCTGTGGAGGGTTTATAAATACAATTTTTACAACAAACAAGATATATGATATTATATGAAGTTCTAACACACAGAAAGTCCTTAACTTGCATAAAATTTTTCCAGTTCCAAACAGTTATTCAAATCGAGGACCCCTACCTTTGAATCTCAAACTATGTGGCCCTCTCTCTTCTTTCGAAAGAGGAACCCGAATGGCACAAGTCGGTTAATCGAATAGAAAGGTGCTAATGATCAAAGTGAGTTTAATTCAGACATGATTAGCCTAATTTCAGCATTAATTAACTTTATTCTGGTTTGCTGCTCAAAAAATGCTCATGCCTTAAAAAATCAAAAAAATCTTCCGTTCCGATTTTTAGCTTCATAGCTTGTTAAAATTAAATCATGAGCATACAGCACGATTTAATTGCAAACAATGTCGTTACAGAAACTATGCGTAATAGCAGCGAGAAGGTCAGTTCATCTATTTCAAAAATTGAAGGCATAGCGACTAAGTGTCTTGTGTTAAATACCTGAACTATGTTTTGCTATAATCATCTCATTTGTTGAATTATTTTATTTTTTCCAGTCTCTTGACTTTTTTGACCACATTTTGCCGCTTAATGTGAGGACAAAGAATCTTAATTATGAGATACTATTTGATCAGTGTGGCACATATTTTATGAATTGATGTCGTGATACGTTTTGTGCATTATTAATGAATGAAGATACACGTGTCCTTAAATGTTTGTACTATTTGGAGGCGTTTGTCGGATTTATTGAATGCCACAGAGTTTTTTGAGAATTTTTAAAGGCGCAATTCAGTAGCAAAATGAAGAAAAAAAATTGTAATAGTGTAGTCATAGCTGTTTGCATGAGATTGTCAATGACTTGGGTAAACACTGATTCTGGAGAAAATGTGGAAGTACATTTAGCTACGCAGACCTTAATTTTTGGCTCAGACTGGTATAATAAGTGTTGTCGTACCTAAATGTAGTCGTTATTAGATAAAGACCAAGATGCTAATCACTTAATATAGGATGGAATTTAAATGTTAATGTGGTGAGTTGAAGACAATGTCCATTGTCATGAAAAGTCGTTTAATAATTGACATTCATCAAAAAGTAGGCCTGTTCCAATCCTTATCCCCTCCGTTCCTACTTGCCACTCATTTATGAAGAACCCATAAGTTGCATTCTCAAAAATAAATCAACAGTACAATTAAAAACTTATCAAAATTTTATCAAGCAGATGTTAAATAACCAGCAATCATATGACTTCAAAATTGTCCAAATTCCAAAGATTCCAAACTAAACTCACATTAATCTTTTTGAGAAAAATTCACGGCTTAAAAAGTCAGTAAAAGTAAACAATTCATTTTTGGCAATAATTCATAATTAAATTCCTATTCTGTTCACAAATCACTTCTGTATTTCACTTCCATATCTTGGTAGCTGTTTTTTAAAAACTCTCAATAGTCCTCAACTTAATTAGCCGAATCAATTCCCAATCGTGATTCTAAAGCTTGCAAAAAAAATTATTTTCAGACTTACCAATGAATAAACAATCGCACCGTACATTATTGAATTATTCTGCGCCATGATGCTTGATTAGTTCTGTCCACACTATTCTTTTTTTAATTTTTTTTTATATTATTTTTTTAATGTCTTCCTTCAATTATCTTATCACTAATATGAAATCATCATAAGGAAAATTGTCACAATTGAACGAAACTGACAACTCGTTTACAATCAATTAAACGATTAATCAGTTCGAGTGCCTTTTAATTCTGATTGAATGAGACAAAAATAAAATCAATAAGAAAACATTGCTACATACAAATGCACTTGAGAATGTAAGCGTTTCACATTTTTAGATATTTTAATTATTTATTTACTTTTTCAAGATTATTGTCGAGCTTGTATGACTCACAATGCAAACAATTTCAGCATATTAATAGAAACTTTTCATTTTTATTGAGTGATAATGCCGAGATTCTAAGCACAAAACGCGAACTGTCTAATTTTCTTGTTTAATTGTCGTTTCATCAGCTTTTCGACATCTGACTTACAGTTCTAATGCGCAAACAATGACTGTCGTTAAGACTTTGAGTCGCAGTTCAAGTAAATGTTTTTTTTTTTGTCTTGCCTTTAAACACCAAACACGTCTTCCATAAATTAATTGATTGCCTCATAACAACAAACACATGAACAGAAGATTTGTTTTTTTTTTGAGAGACTCTGTCAAAGAACACTTTTAGGAATGCCTGTTGCATTTGAATAGATCCGAGTAATGCAGAAGAGAAGTGATTTTACGGTTGATTTGTTGGATGATATAAGAATGCTTTTAAGCAATTTTAAAGAAGTTGATGATTGTTCTTACACCAATTGAATACTCTAGTATTTTGACTCGTTTAAGCACAAGTTGTGCAAGTTCTATTATTTCCTACCCGCATATTACTATTGTTGTAATGGATAGTCGCAAAAATATAACATTTCATTATTGGTATTTCCGTCAATAGAAGATTATTCACCATTGATGACCAACATTTCTTATGCAAACAAAATATGGTTTTCCTTTCTTTTAACTTACAGTTGGTAAGAATTATGTTGCACAACACTATTTAATTATTAAAAGATTGACATTTTAACGAGAAACGAGTTCACTTTCTCATAAAATAAAAGGTTTTAAGCTGGTTTTATAGTTCTGAATTCTGTTCAATCACTCAATAACAACAGCCTTAGTCTTGCACTGTTAGAATCATGAAAACACTCTGATCCGATAAATAATCTAAAAACTAGTTCAATCATTACAACTTATTTCCAAAATCCAATCTTAATTTAAAACGAAACAAAGCTTGAATTATTGAAAGATCTAGAAGGAAGAATCCAACTTCTAGATTACAAAACCACAGAAAAAATACCGGATCCCGAGCGGGACTCGAACCCATGTCCTTCGATTTCCGGTTACATGCTCTTACTACTGAGCTATCGAGGGTTAGATGATTATATGGCTAATTCCCATATATAAGTTGCACTCTTTTTACTTTTCCCTTGAACCACATGATTTATCTTTGACTGGCTATTACATGGAACAGTGTTGCAAATGTAGATGTCTACACTAGATGAAGAATGTAGATTCTTCAATAGTTTTTGTCTAGCTAAGAAACTTTCTTCATAAAGATCGATTCTATATGAAGATAGAAAATCTAATCTACACAAAGATTTTTTCTACATAAAGAATCTATCTACATAAAGATTCGATGTAGATGTCTACAATTCTACATTTTTTTCAGGTCTACATCAGAGAAGAATGTAGAATTGTAGACATCTACATCGAATCTTTATGTAGAAATAATCTTTGTGTAGATTAGATTTTCTATCTTCATATAGAATCGATCTTTATGAAGAAATTTCTGTCTCAGAATTTATCTGATTTAGACAAATGACCAGAATGCAACACTGTCATGGAATCGCATATTCCAACATGAATGACAATAAGTCGAATTGATTTCGACTTCAAAGTTTAAATTAAGATTGAAATCTATTTTAAAGACTTTAGAATGAATTCCTTTAACATCTTGTAAAAGCTTCCCAAGTGCATCTAGAAAACACCTTTAATTAGCTAATTCCGATGCATATGACGTATCATCCAAGAATCTCAACTCAAAACAAAAACATCAACAGATCAGTTTATCACATCCAATAATCAAACCGGTTTCATTTCACTCCTGTACATCTCGGGATTGTTCTTACAAGAAAATGAGAGAAGAATAACACACTTCCACTTTGATATTACTATACAGTATTTATTACACAATAATACAATACTTGAATGTTATTAACATATTCATATTTATAGATATTATTCATGAAGACATTATTTATGAAAAAAAAGAGAGGTGTTCAATGCTAATGACGAAATTTAAATTATGTGATTAATATAAATAACAAAAGAATAAAAATTATATTTTAAATATTATTTTTTACACTTCTCCGATAGATCTCACGCGACGATCGTTCTTTACTCCGACACTTCACATTGATGACTGAGCTGAGAGAGAGAGCGCGGCACAAACCACAGCGTATTCTCAATAAAGGTGTTTACTTTAATATCATAACTAAGTGTAAATAATTTTTTTTTCATTTATGTAATTGTGAATAAGTGATAAGATAAGTATGAAGGCATGACTACAATTATTGTTGTTATTGCTGTTGCTTAATTCATTCATTAAAATGTTTTATAGAATCTTAAATATTCGTATTTCGGTTTAAAGTATCATTGTAGCTTATTGCCCTAACAGACAAAGAGCACGCTCTGAACATGCTTTTTAAAAATCAATTATTTAATTTGATGACGCTAAATTAGCGTACTCTCCCATATAAATGGAGATCGCAGTACGGTACCATAAAAATCACGCTCTCAAGAGTACGCTTTTTTTACTTGCAAGTTTTTCATGCAAGTAAAACTTGAGATCATGATCAAGAACATGTTCAGCTGATCATGCTTTAATTTCACTAATTAAAAAATTTTATGAGCTTGTGATTATGCTATTGATCATGTTTTTCAGAAATTGATATTTTTCTTCTTTTTTGGTGATTGCCGTGATTTGAACCCGAGTCCGCTGTGTTGTGGTATGTCCTAATAACTGTTCATCTTGTCTAATGCCTTCTGAAATTAAATAACTTTCAAATGGCGAAAAGACATATTTAAACTATAGAAAGTCCAAAATAATTTCTTATAATAGTGATTTCTGCTTTCTCTTGTGAAGTATATAGGACCTATACTAGTGATTTCTGCTAGCGCTTGTGAAGTATATAGCAAGGATAATTTGAGCATAATCTCATGAGGATGTCAATGATCATGCTTTTTATATACTCTTTTGATCATGCTCTTGAGAGTATATAAAAGATTATGAAGTAAAAACTTGCATACAAGTTCTTTATAATTAGAAGATGATTGAGTCCGCTATTGAACATGCTCTTTACTGGGATCTTGAGAGGATGTTGAAAAAGCGTATTCTCAACCGTACTCTTGATCAAGAGCATGCTCTTTGTCTGTTAGGGTTGGATATTGGAATGATGATTTCTCGTTTGGAACTCTTGGCAAGCGCAAGTCATCAAATTCCATATCTTCAACTGTTGTTGTACTGCTCATACTTCGATTATCTGGAACTATTGCTATGTCTAATGTAGCACTAAATGTCTGTGACACAACAGAGTTTGTTCGGGGTGGTGGTAGTGGTGGACTTGATTGTGGTTTTTCGGGTGCAGCTCGTCTCATTGGTGATTTTGAAAACGTCTGGAATTTAAGCGGTGGAACTTCATTCATACTTTCAATACTTCTAATTGACATAACTGGGCTTGGCGCCTTTTTCTTTGAAATCTCATGAATTTTAAACACTTGTTTCTGATTGTCACGACAAACTTTCCATACAGCAATAAACATGGAATATATGACAGCGATATTTACCGTCAATAGTAACACAAATTTTGACGAGATTAAGAAAAATAAAAGTGATGGTAAGCTGCGTGTGTTTGAGGACAATTCAGCGAAAAAATGTTTGAAATATTCTTCGTTGTCAATTTCTAAAGTTCTTACGACATTATCTGAATTATAGTACATTAAGAAGAACTCGACTAAATAAAATGCGCTGGATAAAAAGTCCAATACTATCAACGATACAAAGGTAATGAAAATTGCTGAGTAATATGACCAAAACAGCAGGTGTCGATTCCTTGATGTTTGGCTGATACCAGCTGTAAATTAGGTTCAAAAAATTATTGAAAAATTAAAATTTCACTTTGGGGTCGTTTAAAAGTTACGTTTTGTTATTTGATTGATCCAAGGACCCCCCCACCCCCCCTCCAAAATTGTGTCTCTACATCTCTAAGTGCTTTAAGTGCACTCAACAACGAGAAATAAAGAAATTGTTCCTGTTTTTTTTATTTACATCACTTATCAACGACCCCTTGACAAACTTACACATAGCTCTGAATGCTGCCAAAATTAAAATTAAATTCAACACCAGATAAAATATCGAAAACGTAAAAGTTCTCAGTACAGCTGCCGTTTCTGGTGGCATATCAAGCCTCTCTACTGACAGCTGCTCAATTCCCAATGTTTCCCATTGTATTGTGTTATGGCAAGTTTTTCTTCGAAAATAAAGCAAGTACATCAGATATGTAAATGGAGACTTTGTGAAGTCAAAAGCACAAGCATAAGCACATATTGATAAAACTGATATTCCTACAAATATGATTCCTGAAATCTAAGAAAACAGGATCATTAAGGAACACAAAATTTATTTATTTTTTTCACAACTCACAATGCAGTACAATGATACTAAATAAATAATTGTCTTTGGTGCCTTCATTTTAATTCCTTTGCTCTACTATTCAATAGCAACTTGATGTCCAAACTGAATTAAACTGAAGTAAACTTACACGACAAGATAGGAATTCAATCCATCAAATGATTTCATAAATTGATAAATATCCAATTGCTGATATCTTATCGCTATAATTCATCAAAAACTAGTCATTGGATTTAAGACAAAATAAAAATATTTCGGTAGATTCCTCAATTATGTCACATTAAGATTTAATATGTGTCTAAATCACATCTAACCTTATTAACTTGAGATATTGACCTTACTTCCTTAAATTTTGTCTACAATTATTTCCTACTGCCAAAGCATTCATTACAGACATTTTGTCATGGTGTCATCCATTTATGACGTCTATAAAAAATTGCTTATACCTCCCCAACTCTACTTGTCACTTATTTTCAAACTTTCAAGCATCACAAAGTCTCAAAACCTCTTTTAAGTTGACGTCATTAATGAATAATTCCCAAGATATTAATCATGCACGCGTCTAAATTGACACAACGATGAAATTGTTTATATTTTGCCAATTCTCATGTCGACGCCACAATAGCAATAAATGCTTGGATTGTTGCGAACAAATCGATGACGAATCTCTTTTTTTTCTCTTGAGGCAATAACAATTATGATTGTTAATGGCAATGCACGCATTTGGAATTTTAAAATTAAGCACTACTTGTAGGTGTATGAAAGGATTTCCTATTTTTGGTTCTTTATGGATTTAAATTTCTAGGTGTGAGGAACGTGATGGGAACTTAAAAGTTTTGTCTTTCTGATAGTTGAATCTGGAGTTTTGTGAACTTATTACCCACGTAACCAAAATCGCCGTCAATGAAAAAATCGACTTAAATGTACAATTTTTTGGATGATCCAATAGACGTCGATTTTTCATCCATTACATTCGTTTTTCTTGAGCCGCTATATACTTCACAAGTGCAATCAGAAATCACTTATATAAGGCACAGCCAAATTTTCATACAAAGTGTGATTAATTAATTAAATTAATTACAAGCGAATTATTCATCTAAATGAAGACTTCGACTCTTTTTTCAAAGACAAAATCCTTAATTAATTTTTTTTGGATTTTGTCTACAAATTATAGTATAATTAATAAAAAATATTTTCATACAAAAAAAATTCAAAATTTTTCCGTTAATCGGTTTTTATATTGTAACGGTCAAAAAAAATTTGATTTTGGTTCAAAAAAATTATCGACGTGAAATCGACGTAAAATCGACTAAAAATCGTCCCTTTTCATATTAGCATAATGTCCAATGTACGATACATGGAATGTACATATGGAACATACATGGAAGATTTTGATGTAATACATAAAATCTTCCATTCGTCGACTTATGGTTACGTGGGTAATCATCAGAAGAACTTAAAATTTTCCAAATGAGATTTGCTTCTTGATTATTTCATAACAATCAGAAACTTTTAGATATAAAACCTTCTTGATTCATCTTGCAAAATCTTATGGAATCTAATAATGATTATTTAAGCAACTTGAAGCTTATTAATTTAATTTTCTAAGTCTAGACTGTCTGAAAAACAACTCTTCAGTTTCTTAGAAAGAAGAAATTCAAAACTCTAGACTTACTGTCAATTAAAGAACTATTGATCATCAGAACTAGTTTTCTAGAGCATTCAAAAACAAGGAAGTATAAAAGCCTTTCTGATAAGATATCTAAAATCATCAAATTCTATCATTTATTGATCAATAAAGATTAATCGAACTTTCTATTTTTTGATGCAATCTTTTGTTTATTGAAGATTAAGGCTGATTAACGTATGACATCAACATGAAAACTTATTTCTGGCTATGCACATCGATAATATGGATTAAAATTGGCCACTAGAAGTATTTAAAACTCAATAAATTTCTTAGCATCTAAAATTTTATTAAATTCTTCAATAAAAAATAAATCATCTAATTTATAGGAAGCTCTCTATCAACATTAATGCATTGTGAGCTTCTCAAAATATACAATTTCTCATCATTCACTTTCGCTTCTTTAGTTTGACTTAAATTATTCCATACAGATGGTACAATGACAATCATTGATAAGATATTTAAGACAAAGAATAAATAATACTTTAAAGACGTGTACATCATCAATGCAGCTGGAAATGTCAAAATATTTGGATTAACTTTCTCTAAAATGGGTCGGATGTCTTCTCTATTTCGTATTTCCATTACCGTCATGGCGCCATATGTTGAAGAACTTCTCGCATAATCAACACTATAATAAGCTGCTGAAAAATTGTCGAGAATGAAAATGAGCAGCATCGTGAGAACAAATGGAAACGTAATCATAATGCATGCTAGGAGATGTCGTTTCGCAAGATGATTCAGAGTCACTGTGGAATAAAATAATTGATGATGATTAAGTTCATCGATGACTAAGGCTACACATTCAATTATGATGTCTAGCCAAATTTTTGAAATTTTTTGGAAGTGATATTGACTTTCCTGGAGGGTTTTAGATTTTATCTCGAAGGAAAATTTGATAGACGTCATAAGTGAATGACCTCAATAGTAATACGTACGAATAATAAGAGCACTCGATAGTATCAAGCAGCTGTAAAGAATCAAATATAAAATTGAGATAATAAAGGTTCTCTCGATAGCTGATGATGTGTCAGGTCTGTCAGCTTGAACTTCATTATAGTTCATTACATTCAAATGCGTCCAATCGCTTTTATTTCCACAATGTTGTGACTTAAAATACATCAAATGAATCATGTAAAATGTCGGTGATAAGGTAAACGGAGTTTCAATCAAACAGAAGTAAGAAAGTATTGAGAGACTTGACAGAATTATAAAAATCACTGATTGGAACTGCGAGAAGTAGAAAAACATCGATGAATTAGTTAAGAGAATTTTTGGTATTGAACTCACTGTTGTATATAGAGCAATGGCAATAATTTGCCTCCTCGAAAATTCCATCGCTAAGCACAAAAACAAACTGAGAAATAAATTTTATAGCAAAAATTTAAATACACAAACAAAATATTCAGTGCTGTAGTTGTTACTATAAATCATGATATTGATAAGGCCGAGTATTTTATACTGCTATATTTATTTCATTTCTAATCTGTCATGGTGTGTACACACAGGCACTCAATATTAATAATAAATACATTAAATACTTAAAAAAAATTCTTTATCTTAATCCCTTTGCTGCGTTAGCTGTGTTGCTGCTGTAATATTTTCTGGGTTTTTGGAATCATCCTTTTTATTCACTTTCAATTTATTTCCATCAATTACTTCCCAGCCGGCAAATACCATGAAGAATAAGACAAAAACGTTAATAATGTTGATGATCATTGCTTTTGTAAATATAAAGAACATCGTATTTGGTGCTATAATTCGGAATGTTTGATCAATTTGTTCTATAAATGGTCTTGCTTCATTTCGATTC
Source organism: Chironomus riparius (assembly GCA_917627325.4). Classification (NCBI taxonomy): domain Eukaryota; kingdom Metazoa; phylum Arthropoda; class Insecta; order Diptera; family Chironomidae; genus Chironomus; species Chironomus riparius. Next base: position 47,180,144 of record OU895877.1, read on the forward strand.
TCAATTTCTAACATTGTCATTGTGCCATCAACGGACTGTCGATGTTTGATGTGATGAGTCATACAAATTAGCATTTAATTTGGCATAATAGAATCTTAATTAGCTATTAATTCATAATAATCGTGATCATTTAACTTACATAGCTTCGTAGACGATCGTCCGCATAGAGAGTTCCAGCTATAAAGTCGAACACAACCGACACGTGAAGAACGAGTAAATAAGGTACGAATAGCACAATGTATGCTATTCTCTTTGTAAGGAAGAAGATGTTGAAGATTACTGCAGCTGTAAATTAGGGAAATATTTGGTTTTGAACTGATTTTTAGATTATTTTGAACTTTGCTTAACAAATCTGACTTAATAAATCGATTCTGGCTCTGGTAATGCTTGAAAACTGATTTGAGTTGAAGTAAGGGAAAGTTTTTGTTGGTTTACGCATTACTTGACATTATCTCATGAATATTATACGGAATTGAATTAAACAAAAGGCTCTGAAGTTAAGGTTAAGGTAAGTTAATCTATCAGTAAGTTTTGTTGTTAACCTTAGCATCCTCCGTCAAAAAGTGAAGGTACATTAAATATTAACACTAAACAGACCCTAAGGCTAATTGAGCTCATAGTTTCTATCTTCTAACCAAATCCATCTTGCCAAAAACTTACCAACTGCGATCAGCGACACCACAATCAACAAGCTATTGATAATAATTTGTATAATAGTAAGTTTGTACGTCCTTGACACAATTGCATTCTGCTCTGGCATTATAATGAAATCATTTAAAAGTTCAGCATTTTCCAGACCAAACACAGACCAGTCTATAAAGCTATTGCAGTGATGCGATCGATAGTAAAATAAATGGAAGAAATATGAGTCAGGTGTGCTTGCAAAGCCTTCTTGAAATACACATTCGTATGCCACTAATGAGAGAATTGATAAGACTAGCATTATGACACCTATCACCTGAAATGATTATCAGCATTTAGTGGAAATAAAAAAAAAATTGGATGTGCTAAATAATTACTTACAAAAGTGTAAACACTACAAATTAAGACTGTTGATCTTGAAAGATTCAACTTCATGACTCAATTTTAACTTTTAATGACTATCCAAAGCAAATAACAAAATGTAAATGAATTTTTTAGTCTTCTGAATTATTCCTAAAAAGCTTTTGAATGTATTACTTTTGCAGAAGTATGAAAATCTATTAAATTCGAAAAAAAAACATTGATAAGATTTTTTTGATATCGTACACAAACATTATCTTGGTTCAAATGGGTATGTGAGGAAAGATAATGATAAAGAATATTCAGAAATAAATTGTTGATCGGCATTTCCAATGTATTTGTAGCTTGTTTATTTAGTCTTAATGGATATGACATACTAGAAAGTTGTTAAATTAGGCTTTACAGAATAATTGACATTTATTGGGTGTTTTAAGATTTGTTTCTAAACAAATTACTGGAGAATTGAAGAATTCTTTTCGAACAAGAGGTTTTGAAGTCCAATCATCATTCTTGGATATGTTTCTGACGCTGACTGCAATAGGTACAGCTTCTAATAGTTTCTAATTTCAGAATTTGTCTGGAAAATCTTGTTGAACTAATCAATAAGATATTCACATGAATTTCAAATTTGCAAGATTTTCAAGGCGTGGTTTTTTTAAAAGTTCTCAAATTAAAGGATTTTAAGGCCCAAGCTTCCTTGATCGTGTAAGAGAACCAAGCAGGGTTTGCGATACGGGCACCTGTGCACATGGGAGAACCGTACAATTACTTATTCTTCTTAATTAACTTTATTATGGTCCATCAGCTGCTGTTAATTTGAGAGGTTTTATCAAAAACTTTTATGATTTGGTTAGAAAAACCTTATAAATTATCAAGAAAATGTGCGGTTCTCACCTATGCACTGGTGCCTGTATCGCACCCTGGTCCCAAGTGATTTTGATAATAATCCTTTAATCTTAATACATTTCAAGAGCAATCTTAACAAAACAAAATATGCCACAAAATAAAAATTTTATCAATTCTGTGAATTAAGAAAGGGTTCAAATCCTAGAAAAGACTAGTTAAATTTCATATCTATCAAATTCATATATGATTTTTTTTTATACACCCAGAAGCAAATAAAATTACTCAAATTCCTTCCAGCATTTTTTTTTCTCCCATTTCTTAACATTTTATTACAGAATTAAATGATTAAAATTGTCCAGTCAATAATTTACTTAACATTCCCAAAAACCCGTACTTAAATACTTAAAATTTTGCCAAAAATTCACATCCAACACAAAATAAAGTTACAAAGTGTCTTGAATTTTAAAAAAATCTATCCTGTATAATCTCCAATCATTCTTGTCTTGAATCATCATGCTTAGACCTTAGACTTCTTAATTTAATTAAGTTTAAGTAAAATTAGAGGAAAAATTTATTAACACAATAATCTTAATTATTTAAACAGTAATCAGGATTGGTTCTTCTGCTACATCACTTAACAGTTTCTTTTCTTTACTGACTGTGATTGGAGATTGAGAATTCGCTGGTAAAGACTTGTCTGTTAAAGCTTCAATATCTTGAGGACTAATTGTTGTTGTGTCTGTAGAATAAGCTGAGTTAGATTCATCATCTGTATCATAACATATTTCCTTAAAAATAAAGGTCTCATCATAGTCACCTTCCAATGGAACAACATCATCATCTTCTAGACTGTCGTCATCGTGATCAGGCTGGAATGTCACAGGAAACTTATCAACTCCATACTCAAACTTTTCAACCGTTATTTGAACTCCCCCATTTTTATTGCCGCTTGTAAAATTATCACCAATTTCTACGGAACTGTCACCGATTGCCGATTGAATGTTTTGCTCTAAAATTACATTAATTTGTTTGAATATGTCATTGACACTAAAGCCGCGTTCCTCTGTGCTATTCTTTTCTTTGCTATCATCAAATGGGAGCGAGTACACGACTGTTATCAACGAAATTGTCAGAAGCTGTTAACATGAAATTAAAATGTTAGTAAGGCACACATTTTCGGGGTTGTTCACTTATTATGTAAGGCAAAGAACTGATTTTTGAGACTGTATTACTTATAAACCATCTATTCATACGAAATAAGTGATCATCCCCAATTTGATTACTCACAATTTTATAAAGCACCATTTTCTGTCTTTCACCACTTCAGCACATCAGCCTACTAAATCTGATCTGCTACTTTGTACCTCTATTTATACAAATTCTACTAATTTTAATATTCAATGCGAATTTTTCCGTCATTGATGGACATGATAATTAAATAAAGGAAAATTCTGTTGAAGGAGGCATCAATATGTCGAGTAAATAAAATGTGATAATTGCAAGCATCACTCGTGTATCGCTATGACGTTTATTATTGATTTATGGAGACAATATATCTGACTTTCAGCTGGTTTTAACATGTTGTGGATGAGTAAAAATTTTGTTCATTGAGAAAGTTATTTTTAGATCCAATTTGATAAACATGTGAATCATAAATGACTTCCATTGAAAATTTTATGAATTGACATTTTCTTGTGGTGATAAGTGATTAGCATGGGAAATTTCTCAATAAATGTTTTTGTCAAGATTTAATGAGTCTTCCTAATACTGGGAGTTCTTGATGATGAAATGTTAATGAAAAATGAGCAAATCAATTCAAGGTTTGAATCTTGTTCTTTTTTTAATAGAAATACTTTACTAGGCATACAGTTTCTGGATGTGTACACTTGTTGCCTAAACATTGCATCTTGAGAAATTGAAGCTGTAGCATATTAACTTCTATGTCGTAACCTGTGCCGATTTCAGGAACTATCACGGGTTCTCTATACTTGAATTGAATAGATTCTATGACAGTGCTGTCCAAACTTTTGAGCCACGGCACATCTTATGGGTAAGTCATGACCAAAGACGCACACAGCATGCGGCTCGCGTCATTTCCAAAAATTTTCTACGGCACACCACTGTTCTATGGAATAAACAATAGTTGTAGCTTATGAAGGCAAGGGCTCTCAACTAGTCTTAGAAACCAGCGTCTGAAGCTGATTATATGGTTTGGTTAATCTCTTCTTCCAATTCTAAGTAAGGAAACACCGATGACAACAACTGTGAGCACTCCTAACTTAACAAGCTTTAAGAAACATCAACAAAAGTCTTTTATTACGTCCTTGTTCAGCTTGTGGGTTCATTTCCATCACATTAATTGATCGACAGTCAAATTAAGTGAAAAATATCTTCTTCTCAAGAAATAATCACATCTGCGTCTTCCTAGCAGCACATCGTGATTTCTAAAACAGTATCAAGGTGCCGTTGTAGTCGCTTAATATTACAAAGACACAGGTTTATCTAAGGGATGCCAATGCAGATTTTCGACAGCACAAAGTTAAAGCAGATTTATTGAAATCTGTTGCTCGAATTGTCCAAAAAACTCATTACACTAAGTTCGAAATTTTAAGGAAGATTGATTCATAGTCTTTGTCTATATTGTGTCACTCGGGCTGCTCTAAAGGTTGAATCATTTACAAACCTTCCAGATAATTAATTTTAATATTCAAACCCTTTTCAATTAAAATTCAGAAGTGGAAAATTCACCGAAAAATTTTCTTATCAATAATTATGTCATAAAACTTGAAACACTTCACGGTTGCCTTAATAACCCAAAATTTAAGTGACAAGTGTACATAATAAATCTGTCAGCTAAATTTATTTTCTTTTTCTGATTGACTGATAAGCGATAGATGAATAAGAAAGGTAAACTGCAATTAATTGAAAATTGATGTTGTTGAGCTTCTGATATCATACATGGAAACATACAGCGTAAATCAATTAACGATTGGGTGCTAATCAGTTTGACAATTTTAGTATATAAGCTACACAATTTATTCTCATCAAGTCATTTCTTAAATTTCAATCGCTCTAGAGACATCCAAGTCCGCAAAAAAGTTAAAATTAAAATTATATTTCAGATTAAGCATAAAAAAATGAAAGGATTAAAAATGTTCATTGCAGTTCTGGCAATAGTTTACAGTGTTAATTTAGTTTTTGGACTTCCTGTAGAAAACACAGAATCAATTGTGGATATATCGACAGAAAATAATTCAACAAATAATACTCATAAGGAATTGTAAGTATAGACAGTGAGAATGTACCTTAAAATTTATCCTAGTGCCCTCCAAACTTAATTCTGTGGATCACCTTTGGTATCTGATAATCAAATTTTACTAACAACAATTCTCTCCTCATCAAATTCCTACCATTTAGTATATTTAATTCCAACAACATCACACTGGATGATCTAATAAAAAAATATGAGATGTAAGTCACTCTTCACATGATCAGAAGTAGAATATATTTATACAAAGCAGTGATGAAATTTTCGTTTAATCTTTTTTTGAATGAATGATGAAATTGCACAAGTTCCGAAGTTACGCTGATTGAACCGAAAATTTCTTACTCGACCAAAATTGAATTTTGAGCATCTCAAAAAATAATTTATTTCCAAAACTTTTTCCTGTCTACCAAAACAGTCCTCTTGTAAATAAAGGAAATCTGTCAGATGAGATGATAATTGAAGAATAGTAAGTTAGTAGAGTAAATCAATAGAATAGAATAGCTGAATTTAAAGATGTGGATCATTGATGTTGATATGAACGATTTAAGGCTGAGAAGAACCAAGAAAAAGTTTCAAGTGTTTCCAGCCAAAATTCGCAATTTCATTTTAAAAAGGAGTTTATTTTCTTAATTTAATAAGTGACAGTTGTGATCCATGCCTCCCTTAAATGGAACTACCTCTAGTGCAGCTTGCTAATTGAGCAAGGAACAGTCTTCATTTAGTAACCTTTGTGGTCTTGTTTGAAATATAGAGCTTAATATGTCATTTATGTGAATAATCCCGAATATCTTAAACCAGAAGAGTAGCTAGATAGAAACCCCCAATAGCTTAAGTGGGATAATCGAGACAAAATCCTACGTTAAGACAACGCGGGGACGACTTGTGGACAAATTTCGTCACAGTAAAACTTTACCTTGAAGTCACCATGAAATCGTCCTGGTCTAAGATTTCGTCTCGATTATCAAACTTGTGCTACTCGGTAGCCATTTTGTCATATATTTTGTATGGAAAGAGGAACGGTTGAGTTCTTTCTCAAAATCCTTAGGGGTCGTTCACTTATGACGTCCGAAATTAACGGTCATTTTTCAAAAATGGACAATGGTTTTCCTGGAATTTCTATTGTTCTTTTCTTGCTGACCCCCCCCCCCCCCCCCCCCCCGAACGTCATAAGTGAACGTCCCCTTAGCTAAATACAGAAATATCTGTGATTATTCAACTTCCCTTTGGCTCCTTGGTTATTGACACTTAATATAACAGTTATTTCATGGAATTACCTGACACTGAAACAGCTACTTTGATATTAATAGATATTTTTGGACTACATTGTTTGTCTGAAGCTGTCATTTGAGTCAAGATGTGATAATTTAAAGCCTTACGTTTCAAAAATGAAAACTGACATCTCACTTTATTTTTATTTCTAAAACTAATATTCAGCTATTTATACTTCTTTGAATGAACTGAAAATTAACACCAGAATCACTTGGATTATATCACTCATATTTACACCAATGAATCACATCTTTCATCTTTAAAATGATGCCAAACAATCCTACACTTAAATATCATGTAGAGTATGATCTCCAGAACATCTTCTGATTCAAAGAAATACCAAATTTGTTCACAACAATTCCTTAAATACAAGTTTACTGACTAAAAATAATTCCATCCAGGATATCCAATCGAGTAATCTTGCACGTACATACTTGACAAAAATCAATAAAAACGTGAGTTCAACACAATAATTTCTATCCAGTATTGTTGTTGTGACGTCTTGCTGCGTATATTCGTGTTTTGTTGTGCATTGTCTCGTTTATTTTTATGTAAAGAAGTTCATTCAAGTCTAGCAACACGACATTGCAGAGAAAGAATGTGTAGATTGTTTATATCCACTTACTTGTTGTATTGTTTACTGTTAAGTCTTCAAATTTGTAGACTCTTGCTACTTCCTGTAAAATTTCTGAATATGCTTCTCGATTCCTTAATTTCAATTGATATTCGAACAAATCATAAGACTGAGACTAGATGAGAATCTGGAATGATTGTTCATAAGTTTGATTGTGTCTGATTTCTTGTACCAAAAAAGCTTAATTTTTATGCTTAATAATTATCACCTCAAAATCAAAGACACAAGAATTTCACAGAACACATTTGACCATGAAGCATGTTTAGAGATCGTCTGCTAAAATTTAATTCAGTAGAAAAAACAGAACATTAAATAATCAAAGTGTTTTTATTCTCACCTTTTTCATTTCCTTTATTTGATAAATTGGATCTTGGAATTCGCTAATGCATGAAAAATTGGCAAATTAGTGTTTTTGAAGAAGAAATGATATCAAATGTAACAGAGACTGAATAGTAAGTTTGTAGTTTATATTGCCCTAGAATAAGTAGATAGAAATGATGTTTAAGGAGTGGACATCCGTGGAATGTGTTTGGTTCTTTACCCGAGATTGTTCGTTTTAATGAGAAACATTGACTTCTACGTCGTTCTATTCACTATAAATCCGGATTTAGATCATAATGTATTTTTTCTCGTATCTTTCATCTACTTTCTAATGATTCCGTGTTCTGATTAATCATCATTAAAATCTCATTTTTAAATAAATAAATAAAGACAGAGTTTAAATCTTGAGATACAGACAGACCGTGTTGAATACGCGAAATGGAGCTCTCAAAACTATTAAGAACCTTAGATCACAATCCTAGCTCCTATATTACATACATACACAATCAATCTTGTCCACTCCTTAAACTGCCTTAAACTTATTAACAAAACCACAATTATCTTTACATGATGAGATCAATCCTTAGCCAAAGGAGCTTATTACTAACATAATGCGGAAAATATCTAGAGTTTTCTGATTTTTAAACGAAAATTGAAAGCTTTAGATTCCTTAAATGTCCTCACATCTGATCCATGACAATTTTCTGTTCTTCTCTTCCTTCAATCCTTAAAAAAACATCCAGTGATTATTATGATGATGGAAATAGTACATCGACAAATTTTACTACAAGTACATTGTAAGTTCCTGACTAATTCAACAGAATAATTGGCATATCCATGATGAGAATCTATAGATTCCCTAATCCTAAAAAAATTCTTATGTGGACACATTTGCCGAATTCTGATTGATATTGAGTTAGATCATGTGAATTAAAATTAATCTACAGCACTTAACATACTTTATCCTTCTCTTTTCCCATAACATTCCTGACTACACATGCACACAAATAACAGAGATAATTCAACATTACATGAAAGAAACGTAACCAAAAAGGAAGTGTAAGTAATTGAGTGTACTTAAGTGATTTATTTCTTCCTGTACTAACAACATGATGATTCCCTAACCTTAACCTTTGAGATTCCGACTAACATAGTATGTGGAATGAACCTAACATTTCCTGACCTTGAATGAAACTTGATTGTCAATCGCAAATTCCAATGCAACGACTCATTTTTTATGTCATTTACTTACAGATATGTCATTAAGGCTACAACATATGAAATTGGAATATTAGCAGACGTTCCAGACAATGATACGACAACAGATAATGGACCAGTTACACGTCAACAAGTAGACTTGACCTTCTACAATACTGAAAGCAATGGAACTGACGTGAACTTTGGTGATATTCCATTTCCAGTAAAGACGACAGGCCTCAAGGGTCAAGTTATTACAGGTATAACAAGAATATTTATTATCGACTTCCTATGTGTGCTAACATGTTGAATATTAATTTCAGGAATTGCACCCGTACACATTGGAGCTGTTAGCGATATCAATGATGTGCTTAAGGCAATACCTTTCAGTGGAACTATTGTCAATATCACGCAAGCTGACACATCATTCGTACACATTACACGAGACAACTTGACAGACACTGAAAATATTGTGCATTTGAATGATACAGACACTGACCTAGCACAACTACCGATTCTCAATACAGTCTTGTTACCTGACAGTTTCCACGAAGCATATGAAGATGTAAACTAGTAATCTCAATATTCTAAGCTGTAACTTATGAATCTCTTGTGACTATTAAAATTATTATCCCTGAATAAAATTTTATTTACTGTAATTAGCAGATATTGTGAAACATGTGTGAATTGGTTATTTAAGAACTTGTTGCTTAGTGTTCCAAGGGGTTTATTGATAAATGATGTCAGAACTTCTTCTCCTATAACCCTAGCGAGAATAACTAGCAAATTGCTAATCTTTCTATTCTACAACTTGCAATTTACTCCATATTATTAAAACAACTTACTGTTAATAAATTACACTTGCTATTTACTAGCAAATTACTAGCAAATTGCCATGTGAAATGTTTGATCAAATCTGGTTAAGTTCGAATTTTACGAAAAATCATCAAAAAAAGAATTTTTTGCGTCATAAAAATTTTGTTCTAAATTTGGCATTTGCCAAATACTTCACAAGAGCGCGCAGAAATCACCATTATAAGATTGATGTTTGATCAAGTCTGCTTAAGTTCGAATCTTACGAAAAATCTTCAAAAAAGAATTGTTTGCGTCATAAAAATTTTTGTTTTAAATTTGGCATTTGCCATATACTTCACACGAGCGCGCAGAAATCACCATTATAAGATTGATGTTTGATCAAGTCTGCTTAAGTTCGAATCTTACGAAAAATCTTCAAAAAAGAATTGTTTGCGTCATAAAAATTTTTTTTCTGAATTTGGCATTTGCCATATATTTCACAAGAGCGCGCAGAAATCACCATTATAAGATTGATGTTTGATCAAGTCTGCTTAAGTTCGAATCTTACGAAAAATCATCAAAAAAGAATTGTTTGCGTCATAAAAAATTTTGTTCTAAATTTGGCATTTGCCATATACTTCACAAGAGCGCGCAGAAATCACCATTATAAGACTGATGTTTGATCAAGTCTGCTTAAGTTCGAATCTTACGAAAAATCTTCAAAAAAGAATTGTTTGCGTCATAAAATTTTTTTTTCTGAATTTGGCATTTGCCATATACTTCACAAGAGCACGCAGAAATCACCATTATAAGATTGATGTTTGATCAAGTCTGCTTAAGTTCGAATCTTACGAAAAAATCATCAAAAAAAGAATTTTTTGCGTCATAAAATTTTTTTTTCTAAATTTTGCATTTGCCATATATTTCACAAGAGCGCGCAGAAATCACCATTATAAGATTGATGTTTGATCAAGTCTGCTTAAGTTCGAATCTTACGAAAAAATCATCAAAAAAAGAATTTTTTGCGTCATAAAATTTTTTTTTCTAAATTTTGCATTTGCCATATATTTCACAAGAGCGCGCAGAAATCACCATTATAAGATTGATGTTTGATCAAGTCTGCTTAAGTTCGAATCTTACGAAAAATCATCAAAAAAAGAATTTTTCGCGTCATAAAAAATTTTGTTCTAAATTTGGCACTTGCCATATATTTCACAAGAGCGCGCCAAAATCACCTTTATAAGCTCGATCCAAATTCGTATGTGACTTTCGATTAATTATTTATCTTCCTCAGGTTTGCGTGCGAGTCAAAAGCGTTCATCAGTGTTCGACTTAATGAAATTAAGTCTTATTTTTTTCCATAGTGTTAGTGTACTATAATTAAGTACACACTAATACTTTTACAATAATTTACACGAATAAGAAAAATCAAAAGAACACGTGGAAATCAACGGTTATATTCATTTAAATTTTTTAAAAATTTGCTAGTAAATTACTAGTTAAATTGTAAGCGAATTGACTAGTCAATTAGCAAGTGAAAATGCGGGTATTTGGCAATGATTTGAACTTGGATTTTGACTAATAAATAGCAAGTAGCAAATGGAAAGTTATCCAGTAAATTACTAGGAAATTACTAGTAAATTTCTGCTAGGGTAAGTTTAAAAGTGATTTACCTGATAAGTTCCTAATGTTGCACAGCATAGCGGATGGGTTCTTCAAGATGTAAGACGTCATTCCAAAATGATCCTTTCTGCTGCATACTGGAATATTCTAGTCCATTTTAAATCTAATAAACCTGAATGTTGTGATAACGGAAGCAACAAGTATGAATCATAAAAATGAAAGCGGCATGTTCTATAAATTTCTAGTACATCCAGTATCCAGCAGCAAGAAAATAAATGCTTTTTAATGGCGTTATTCAAATCCGTTCTTTATTTCTCTGATTTCTGTTCTTCATCATCATCATTAAGACTTTCAGTGAGCCTCATTCGTTCATGCTCAAAGATAATTGGTCCAAGCAAGATTATTCCAGATGAGAATAAGATCCATGTAGCTTCACAAACGATATCAAATGCTGTCGATATGACTGATCCAACATTATCAACCAAGATCTCGGGAAACATTTCTTTAAGTGCTGAGATTCTCTCGAAAATTGATTCATCTGGTTCGTCGAACTCATTGAATTCTGTTGAGTGTGCATTAATTTGGGTAATAAATTGTCTAAAATTTTGATCATCGTTTGTTTCTGAGTTGTCTCCAGATCCTTGATTATTTCCTGACATTTTTAGGATGATTTTAAGTTGACACAAATTTTGATTAAAATAAGATTCTGATTCAATGATTGCTAGGTTTTAAAATAGATTGATTGTGACGAAAAACATTCTTAATTCAATTGTATCTGCTGGAATAAACAATATGAAGCATCTCTATGAGTATCCTGGATCTTGTAATATTGATTAGATCAATCATTTACATGATTTGTGAAAATTATAAACACAATCAAGAATGAATCTATAATTGGTTATAATATCCTTTTATCAGCTTCCTATTTGACTTAAAACATCATCTGAATCCATAAAATTGTTATCAATCATATCATCAAGTCAGTATCAAGTTTATGAATCATAGAATCAACTTCAGTCAAAAGATTTGACCAGATTTGACCCCAAACAACTTAAAGACTTCATATTCAATCCCAAAATACAAATGTAGAATTCTATAAATAAACAAACAAATCCCTTCAATCAATTCTTGTTCCAAAATACTACAAAGCATGACAGGCAACAAAGCAACTAGAACGGATAGAGAAAAACTTGAAATTACAAATGGAATGTGTCACGTAGAATGAAAGTAAGAAGTTCTCGAAACAGATCTATAAGAAACTGGATTTAAACCAGAAATTGTATATTTTTAAGGTTCCTCCCTCTTTCTCATTTACATGCTTAATTTATTTGGATGAGAATAAACTTTTTTTTATTGAACTGTATCGTGACTTTCATCCATAAATTGACCAAAAAATAAGGCATTTCCTTATTTACAAAAAAAAAGGTCCACAACTCGCGAGAATTCCACTCATAATTTCTTATGATATCATCATCATTCTCCCGGAGCTTAAATCCACATTCACTCTGCGCTGTACACATGAAAATTTCTTTGAGAGAACTACGGAGCAAGAGAATAATCTTTATAAAAGCAATGCCAAGTTTTTGAGTCAATTCAGTTGCGCGTGAGTATTTGAAGTGAGAAAGTGCATCACTCATAATTAATTTCAAGTGTAATCATATCAATTATTGTGGATTATAAAATTAGAAGAAGAAAATAAAAGACATGAATTTAATTAAAGTTAGTGTAATAGTTGTTATTGGATTATTGTCATTTGCCTCTGCAGATGTATCGCATGTTGGTGAGTTTATTGATAATTATTGACCTTAAAACCTTATTGAAATATTTTGAGAACAATTTTGATAAGTTTGCTACTTTTTAAGGAAGTGACTGAAAAATTGGAAATTCCAAAAAGTTTGGTTCAAATTTGATTTATGTGGAACTTCCATACAGCCTCTGACCCTGACAAACCTTATCATCCTTAAGTCTTTTACCTCATTTATAATTGAACCCCTAAAAGAATTCCACAATCACTTCCCAGTTACAACTTTTTGCTCCAATTATGCCAAATTCAGCAGCAAAAAAATCAAATCCAATTAAGAATTCACAAAAACAAAAAATTCGATAGCAAGATTCTATAAGCTATTAATAAGTCCAAGACTTTAAAGAAAAGCAAATATAAGATTTATTTGTTAAATAGCAAAAACAAGTTGGTGACTAAGCTCTGCTAGAATTCAATTATTTGTCGCCGAAGCACGCATTTAAATCTTCTTGTTTTGATGTTCATTAATCTTCAGGCATTATGTCTATAGTGCTATGTGTAAAAAAAAAGTTCCGGTATTTTTATGAAAGAACAAGTCATAAAAAAGTACTTTTATTGTGTCTGATGTGCTTAATGCACGCAGGGTTACATTTATTTTTATTTACGTAAAATGTCAGCTTAATCTGACATTAAAGTAAGTAATATCACTTGCAGTAAATGGTTGTTTGTCTTCAAATAATCATTGGAATGTTCTTTCAATTGGTTCATGGTCAAATGACATTGAATTTTAAGAATTTAGAGTTGAATGGGTTTTATGGAAGAGTTTGTGTTTGAAAACCTTACAAAGTCATTTTTATTGGAATTGAACGGTTTTGGGTTGAGAATTATTTGGAATTGAAAGGTTTTAAAATGAATTTTTAAACTAAAGCCGTTAAAATTGATTATTTTGAAAACAATTTTGGATTTGTAAGGTTCTGCGCTAGAATTTGAGGGGTTTTAAGTTTAAAATAGTGATTAATAAAGCAATTGTAGTTTTTGTGAATATTTAATGGAATTGTATGGTTTAAATGAGAATTTATTGGTTCTGAATGTTGAAAAATTCAAATTCAATCCGTTAAAATCCAATAAAATGTTTGCAACAAATTTAATTTCTCAATTTATCTTTGACGATGTTCAGTCATTTATGAACAGCATCTACATCAATAACATCCTAAAACTAACCTTCCATCCCTGAATCAACTTAATTTAACTCATTAAAAGCTGTCAATTCAATAACAAAATGCAGTGAGAAACTCACGCAATTCAATGATTTATCTTCATTATTAATATTAAACAAGTAATGTGCTGTGCATTACTCACATCGCTGTGAATTTCATAGAATTTAAATGCCAATGTAAATGAGTTTCCCTTTTATGTACAATTGACAATGACTTTATATAAAACAAAATAAAAAAAGCTAGACAATAATCGTGTGGGATTCTCTTATTGCTTATTTACAGTGCAAAATGACACAACTTTACTACCTGTTACGGATGTCTGCTTAGGATGCATTTGTGAAGCTGCTTCCGAATGTGATAGAAGTTTAAAATGTTCTGGTGATGTTTGTGGACTATTTAGAATAACATGGGCTTACTGGAGTGACAGTGGAAAGCCAACACAGCAAGGAGAAACTGCGGACAGTCCAAATGGTAATTTTTCAATAAATTTTATTACTTTAATATTTTAATGATAATTACGATGACAACCTGAATAAAAAAAATCCGGGAAGATGCAACGATAAAAATTTACAGTTTTGTGGGAACCGAGAGCGGATGAGATCATGCCTTTAATATGTTTTCTGTTTATTTTTAAGCATATTCGAACTGCGTAAATGAGCCATTCTGTGCAGCCCGTGCAATTCAAGGCTACATGAGACGCTTTGGACAAGATTGTAATGGAGATGGACGAATTGATTGTTACGATTATGCTCGAGTCCACAAATTTGGAGGATATGGATGTCGAGGAGAGTTAGAATATAAATATCAGACGAGATTTGAGAACTGCATAAAGACATTCACAAGCAATTAATTTTAACTTTTAAGCACATGCTAAACTTTATTCAATAATAAAAAAATAATAATAGAATCAAAAAAAAAAAATATAATGCACACTTATTAACTGTAATTCACGCTACTTTTGGTATGTACTTTGCATTTGGAATCAATTTTCCTTGCATTGCTGCATCGAAAATGTATGTGGATATGACAACAGTTGGCTTCTTATGACTAAGTGGTAGAATCAAAGGACGATCACTGACTATCATTCTTGCATCATTAATGTTGGTCGTCATGTTCCCGTTACACAGTTTAATGATCTCTCGAACATATTCGTACTTTTTCAAATTATCAATCGTATCTCTGTTGATGTAAAATGGTCCGTAATGTGAGAATGAAAGGTTCTTAAAGTTCTTGCCAAGAATTGAGCGTTCACAGATCTAAATGATGGGAAAGCATGATTAAGTTACATGATTAAAATTCAAGCAATGTCACTCATACCTTCTGATTATTACAAATCTCATGCTGATACATAGTCGTGTCAAGAAACATTCCAGCCTTTACAGATTCTGTGATCCAGTCGTATTTTAAGATGTAGCAAGCTCTGATGATACCTCTGAGTAAGTTCATTGTTCTTTCAGTATTTGGAGTGATGACGTGAGTCGTTTTTTCAGTGACCTCTTTCTCGAGTATCCCACCGAGTTTTGTTATCGCCTATTTTAAATTATTTTCAAAGAAAATTGTTTACTTTTTGTCATAAATTGTTTTAAAGAATGTTTGCGCTTTTTCCTAGAGCATTAAATCAATTAAATTTGCTCTAGACTAAAATTTTAACCGTTATTCTTCAAAAATTTAACGAACATTTTTCAAATAATTTTTGAACTTTTTTGAACTATTTTTTTCATATTTTTCAAAAACTGTTTTACTGTTATTTTTCAAATCTTTTTTGATCGTTAATTTTCAAATATTTTTTAAATAAAAGCGATTCACCATGATTTATTATTCTCAATCAGTAAGGAACAGGTTTACAAAATAACAATATGAGTCTTTGACTCAAAAAGGAAGTAAAGGAAGGGATTACAAATTATAAAAATCAAATATATTGCACAATCCAGGAAAAGGAAGCAAAATAAAGGAACTTAAAAGTCATTACTCACAGCATGAGCTATTTCCCTATCAGCAGTAGACATATTAGTACAAACAATATATTTAGGAGAA
Source organism: Chironomus riparius (assembly GCA_917627325.4). NCBI lineage: Eukaryota > Metazoa > Arthropoda > Insecta > Diptera > Chironomidae > Chironomus > Chironomus riparius. The sequence continues at coordinate 47,196,091 of OU895877.1, forward strand.
GGTTTTGTTGGAGTGACTTTAACGCTAGAATTTGATTCATCAATTTTGTCTCGAGCCTTGAAAAATGAAATTGTCTTGCGACGATCCAATGCTCCAGATATTTTTGACTTCTTATCAGTTTTAACCGTCTTTGTTGATGCTGAAATATCACGTTTTAATTTCTTCTTGATGCTGACATCATTTTCTGGTGTATTGCAGTTCTCTTTATACTCAATCGAATCATCATGATCAGTTGAGAATAATTTACGTTTACGGACAATTGCAGGCTTAACAGTTTGCGTTATTGTGATGTTTTGAGAAGAGTCTAATTGATTTTCAGTTTCTTCCGTTACTTTATCGACTTTACTTTTCTTATTTTCAGTCATTGCCTTGCAATTAAGTTCAAAAATGTTCATCGATATGTCCAGAACACTACGACGTGATGCACTTCCTATACGATTTGCAGAATTAAAAACTAAAGTCTTGCTAGATTGAGAATTTGCATTAGTTTTAGGTGTAAGATCATCACCAAATTGTGATGGCATTATTGTACGACGACGATCAACAGACTTCCATGCCTGAGATTCCAGATTTGTTTGTTCCATTGGACGTGGTGTAAAAGTCGTTAAGCGACGACTAGTTGCGGATTTTTCGGCAGTCTTTTCAATTTGTGTGACTATTTCAATCGAGTCATTTGTCAATGTCTTATTGATTCGAGTCATTTCCATTTCAGTACAGTCTTTAACAGTCTCTTCACACATATCTGAATAATTTGTGATAGTCACATCATCGTCATCGTCTTCTTTGGAATTAATTTCAGTAAACTTTTTAGCTTTGCTGCTCGGCAAAGTTACAACTTTACTTATTTCAGGCTGCATTGACTTTTGTCGACGAACACGTCCGTATATCTCTGGATTATCATAACGTTCCTTATTAGATATTGGAAATTGTGATGGATCAACTAAACGATGTTGCTTGCGGCACGCATCAATCCACAGAATATTAGTGACTGGAATTCCCATTTTTTGTGCTTGCTTATAAGTTGAAAGTAACCCGTCCTTAAAGATTACGTGAGTTGTATTTCTGTACAATTTATCATTGACTTTAATCCCTTCTCCTAATAAAATGCTCTTTATTCCAGCACTTCTATTGTCATCGCCAGTACGAACTTCTACATAAATGTGACAATTTGCAAAAGTTTCTTTCATAGTTTTTGGGCGATAAGGCTGTCGTTCTTCTTCTGTTATTATGTCCTGTTCTTCATGAGGAACATCAAAAATCTGATAATTAGCTTTTCGAAAGCCTGGAGACTTCAATGCGCGTTGTGCACGAATACGTGCTGCAGCCGAAGGACTATTTAAATCACGATTGATCCTTTCATAAACTGGATCCAATAATCTACTTTTTGGTGTTTCTAATGATTGCTCTGCATATTTAGGAATCGGAGGTGCTGAAAATTTGTTTAATTAAATTTTATTATTTTTTAAAAGCACATTAAATAATTGTTTTAACTTACGCGTTGATAAATTAGGCTCTTGACTCAACACCAGAGGTGTTTTTGGTTGCTCGGTTCGTTGAATTAAAGTAGATCTTCTTGTACTTCTTACAAAAGTTGGTGTTTCAAGAGACATTATTGTTTTACGACGATTTTGTTGCTTTGGTGTATTTAAATTACTCATCTTTCATACCTCACTAGTGCACACTCACTTAAGCAACTATATTATGTATAAAACAGATATAAAATATACTTCCTCGTTAAAATATTTAACAAAAATGTTTCTAAAGATTATGCTGCTGTTTTTGATTTAAAAGACCGTTGAGATTCATTATAAAAAACATTTGAAAGTTCTTGCAAACATCTGTAATGTTTTCAAAAATTCAAAGTTTTCAAAACCGTTACTAAGGTTTGTTTACATTATCCAATTTTAAAAATAAAAAAATAATAAATTAATAAATTAACATGCAAGAGCCTGATTTAGCTAAGAATTCAGTCCTTCAAAAGACTATAAGTGACTTAGGGGAAACATTAGAGACAGTCAAAGGATATGACTTTAATCAAGGAATCAATTACAGTGAAATATTGAGTAATTTTGACAAAATGGGATTTCAAGCTTCAAATTTCTCAAAAGCAGTCTATGAAATCAACGAAATGCTGGCTGATCGATATGAAGCTCTAGACGAGGATGAGCTGGATGTTTATGAAGATGATGAGTTCATAAAAAGGAAGCATAAATGCACAATATTTATTGGATATACCTCAAACATAGTTTCTAGTGGATTAAGAGAGAATATTAGGTTCCTTGTACAGAATAAACTTGTTGATTGCATTGTTTGTACTGCCGGTGCAATTGAAGAGGATTTTATAAAATGTATGGCACCAACTTATATTGGATCTTTTGAGCTAGACGGCAAGCAGTTAAGAGACAAAGGAATAAATAGAATTGGGAACTTGCTAGTTCCAAATGACAACTACTGTTTATTTGAGAACTGGATTATGCCATTACTGGATGAAATGCTTAAGGAACAGAAAGATAATGGAACTATTTGGACACCATCTAAAGTAATTCAAAGACTAGGCGAGAGGATTGATAATGAAGAATCTATTTGCTATTGGGCAGCTAAGAATAAGATTCCAATATTCTGTCCAGCATTAACTGATGGATCTTTAGGTGATATGATGTATTTCCATTCATTTAGAAATCCTGGCTTAATCCTAGATATATTAAATGATCTTCAGAGAATTAATAAAATGGCAATGAAAGCAATAAAATCAGGAGTTTTATCAATTGGTGCTGGTGTCTCGAAACATCATTTAATGAAGGCTAATTGTATCCGAGATGGTGCTGATTATACAGTGTTTTTAAATACAGCTGTAGAATATGATGGCTCAGACAGTGGAGCTAATCCAGATGAGAGTATTGCTGCTGGAAAAATCAAACCGGATGCACATCCCGTGAAAATATTTGGGGAAGCATCAATCATTCTTCCACTTTTAATAGCAGAAACATTTGCAAAGTTTCACTTTTCAAAGACAATAAAATGATTTTAAAAAATATAAATTTTGATTTTTTAAAACCTGATAGAATAACGACTTTTTCAAGTTTAAATTGTTTCATAATTTTTAAATTGTCCGTTAAAAATACATACCCTGTTTTTTCGTTATAAGCTACTAGTCGTTACTAAGCTCCTAGTGAGTCAGAAAAATCACTTTTTTATTCTTCTAAGCTACTAGCTTATAACGAAAAAACAGGGTACCAAAAATTCACAAAAAAATGTTTGGTCAATCGAAAGAATGTATGAAACATGTTAATGTAATCTACTGCTACCTCAATTATGATAGAGATCTTGGTCCATTGCTAAACAGTGATCGTAAATATCAAAACTTGACCATTGGATTTAATTGAATGGATCGAAAATCGATGGAATCTGGAGTTGAAACAACAACAATTAAAACTATTCTTCAGGGGTTGTTCACTTATGACGTCCGAAATTAACGGTCATTTTTTAAAAAAGAACATTGGATTTCCTGGAATTTCTATTGCATTTTTCTTGCTGACCCACCCCCCCCCCCCCCCTTAATAAGTGAATCAAAGTAGGATTTTAAGCAATTTTTCAGTTGCTGATTGCAAATTCAAACTTGAGAATCGACATTGAATGTCATAACGAGCCTTCAATGGTTAGTCTGACTCTCTCTGATACATCATCACTCAATATTGATGTATCTTAGAGTTCATAGATTTATTTTTGACGATTTTCCATTTATCTTATCTGAACTTCCAAATCTGCATTCATTTAAAATAGATTATCTTCGTAGTCCACGCAGCAAAAACTTGAAATTTCCACAAACTTCAACTGTGAAGAATCTAATTTTGGAATGTTGGATAAGAACAAAAGTAAAAAACAACTTTGCTGAGATATTTACTAAAATGAAAAATCTTGAACATGTTTTAATGTCTATGCTTCATTCGCGTTTCATACCTGAAATGTTTATTTGTAAATCACTTAAAAGTATGCATTATAAAAACATAAGCAAAATTGCAACTGATTAACAAAAGAATTACATGAATAACAACGATAGGATTAAGTTCATTCAGATTCCATATGACTATTCAAACATTATAATTAGAAAAATTATTTTATTGAAGAATTATAAAAACTAGTCACATTATTCTGTCAACGGTTAGAAATTTAAATTCTCTGTGTTGCTCAATGTTGCTCATAGTGAAAATATTCGTATAAAGCAATCTTTACTGTGTAAAAGACGCATAATCCATGTTTTTGAAATTAATTGCATTAAGCTTTCAAAAATATCTGCATAAACGGTGTTTTATATTTTAAATTTGAAAGATGTTCAATTTCATCTATAAATCGCTTCAATTGTTCTGTCTAAAACCATACAATTAATCAAACTTTTGTATAGTTTTAATCGGCATTTATACGGTTTTGAAGCATTTCAAAAATGAAACGTTAAAAAAATTTATATTAATTTAATAAATGACGCAAATATGCATCTAGACATAGTGACTGATCAGCGTATGATTATAAATTGCTGCGCGCTGAAAATAACAAAGCTTTTTAGTGGATAAAAAGGTATTAGATGGAAAAAAGAAGTAAAGCAAGAAAAATGTGGATATAAATGCAAAGAGTGATAGATTTAACTTAATTAAGTGATGGTCCGCAAGACAAAGAATCAAACAGATGCTTGCCCATCAAAAAACAGTGGAAATGATTCAGATAAAGAGCGAAAAACTTTCTTGTTATTATCCTTTCCAATTATTCTTGTGTTTAATGTTTTAAAGACTTTATTATTTGAACTTTTTATTATTTTAAAATTCGTTTATAATACCTCATCAAGAATACTCAATAAGCCGTCGAATCAAACTGAAGAAGTTAACTTGGAAACTGTGAACGGGTCAGAAGATATTGACACTTCAATGGATATGCTACAAAGACAGAAATATCACCATAAAAGAGCCTTTGAGTACATTTCGCAAGCTTTGAAAATTGACGAAACTCAGAATTCAGGTAAGCTACCCGAATGTCATTAATTAGTAATTCCACAAAATCTTTCGAAAAAGCTAGATTAAAAAAGGGCAGTTTAAAATAAATCCATAGATTAAGTTTTATTGTGTGTGATTATAAGCTAAACAAAATCATTTGTCTCGAGATATTTGAATTTCATTATATTGTCATCAAAATCTACACAAAACAATCCACATCAAGTTTTACGAGAGACATTTTAACGATGATGTCATTGGAACTTTATAAATCTTCTTTGCACATGTCTAGTACAATTCTAATATTTTATTGACCTTACGTTGATTTTATTATTTTTGAACATCATTTTTGGATGGGTCGTAGCTAAATGTTTTGGCAAACTATCAAATGTATATGCACAACAGAAAGCTTTCCATAATCTATCATCATTTCATTAAAAATGTTTATTCCTTTTTATTAAATTAACAAAACTTTTCTTCTTCCTCTTCTATTGTACTTTTTTCAATTCAACCTTTCCTTTCGTTCCGCGCAAAAAAAAACAGTCTTCAATGACTTCTTACAAGCTGTGTTCATGAGACGTCATGAAACATGAGTACAAGTCACACAAAAGTGACTTAGAATATTTTTTATTCTATAAGATGGCTACTCTTTCCACCTCCTACCCTCCCTAGTCAGTCATGACTTGAAACAAAAAGAAAGGAACTCCCCAAACAAGAACAAGGAAAGAAAGAAGAAAAAATCCATTTCTCTTTTTTTAAGTGTATTTCTTAAAGGATATGTGTGGCACTTGTCGACACTTTATGTGTCTGCTATTAAGATTCTTCAGTTTAAGCACTGTTTTGCATAATGGATAGATCCTCCAAAAGTGTTAATTTTGAGCACCTCAAGTCTTTTCGTTAAAATAACAGTCATTAATTTTTCAAAAATTGTTCGTTTTTTTCAAATATTTTCCAACCGTTATTTGTTAAAATTTAAAATTATCAATAAATGCGTCATTGACAGTCCACTCTTAAAGAAAGACTCATAATATTCATAACGTTGCATGCTATGTTACACATAGACACACAAACAAATTTATGTTATATCCTGCAAACAAACATGAAATCATTAAAAACGGAAATATTCGCTTATGATTCTCGCAAAAAACAGAGCAAAAGGAAATTGCCATCAACCTTTACCAAGAAGGAATCAACGAACTTTCTCGTGGAATCAACATAGACGTGTGGCAAGGCACGGGCGAGAAATGGATAAAAGCGCAAAGGCTACATGATAAAATGCAAACAAACCTAGCGATGGCTAAAGATAGATTAAACTTCTTAGGTAAGTAATTTACGATCAATTAGCTATTCCATGCTAGATAGATAAAACAATTAGATTTCCACTGATTTCCACTTCCAATTTTTAATTGCATCTATGTGTGAACATTCATTTCCTTATCATTTTTAATCAAGTTATACTCTTTATTTTATTTTTTTTTTTTATTTTCGTACCAAACCAACCAACGTTGAAACTACCTTACTTTATAACTCATATGTATCATATATGTATATGAATCTGATTTCCTTATTAATATCAATAATAATGCACACACACACATACATACAGAATTAATGATGTCTGAGCGTACAAAACTGTTGAATCAGGAACGTCGTAAAGTAGCAGCAAATGTACAATCAGTCACAGACAAAATGAATCGTTTAACGAATCGTAAAAGCTCATTGCAAAAGCCTTATTTGGTCAATGAGTATGCATGCAGTGATAAAGGAGAAAAGGTTGTGACATTTAATAATACTAAAAACAGCAATCATTCCACTTCAAAAACTACGTCTTCTTCTGAAGGTAAGAGAACTCAACTATAACTAAACAGATGTAATAATAGTCATAATAATCGGCAGTGATTCCACAGATTAAGCTTTTCAGCGAATTTCTGCTTTTTTGACAGTTAATTTTTCAAATTATTTTTTGAACTCATAATTTTCAAATCTCTTTTAAAACCTCAATCTAAAAATCCCTACAATGCAGCTACCCTAAAATGCAGACAGTACTGCCAAGATGCAGATGAAATTTATTTTCCCTAAAATGCAGATGAAATGCTGTTGCTTTAAAAAAGGTATAACGCAGATAATTTTTATCGTGTAAAGTGCAGATAAGATGTTTCCTAAATGTAGATCGTATAATTTCATTAAAATACATCAATATTCGATGACTTTTTTTCTTGATGCGTGTTAATGACTTTAAATGATTCATAATGAAATTTAAGGGTAATTATGTTTTATGTATCTTGCAAAAATGTTACATGTCGTTTAACAACAAAACTAGTGTATCGGGTAGAAACCCAATGCGGAAATATTCGCACCGTACCATCAAAAGTCTTATGGATAGACAGAGATTTGTTCAGCATAAGTTTGAAGGTATTAATCTTGACGAACCAGCTTTATATATTCAAACATATACCTTCAAAGCGCAGCTCAATTGAGCTTCTCTCAGCATATGTGTGAAGGTTTTAAACTTAACGAACATTCTTTAAAAGTTTTTAAAAAAAAATTTTCATCCAAAGTTGAATTTTATAAAAATCACAGTGAACTTTTGTTTTGAAAAATTCGTAAGAAAGGAAAGTTTTTTGCTTTTTCTGAAGCAACGGTTGTTCCTACCTTGCCCAAAAACAATACAGCTCTTCTATAGAGCAGCACGGATCAAATGTATAAAACTAGAAGTCTCTACGAGGTCTCGTTATTGAGATTTCTTGCTTGCTTGCTTGTTTGCTTACAGAAAGCGTATTTTGCGATTTTCTCAGCAATGCCTCAATCAATTTGAAATCTGATTTTTGCAAAAGATGTAAAATTTCAGGAATAAACTTTTTATGTTCGAACATGTTAAGCTATCTTGCTCCATATCTTCACAAAATGCGAAAAACTGATTTTTCAATCTGAACAAAACCAATAGATTTACACGTGAAAATGGTGTGAATATAAAAAATACATTTGCAGATATATCCAAGGCCATAGAACTCCCAAAATAGTATAGCCGAGAGTGAGCATTGTGCAGTAACGTATACAAATTATTGAGTAAAATTAAGTTAATATGAGCAAAGTGTAGTTAAATATTGTAAAGTGAAGCAAAGTAAACCAAAGTATAGTAGAATGAAGTGTAGTAAAAGTATAGAAAGTGCAGCATCCTAAAACTGTTTAAATCTTTAAAAACCAAAATGTTTAAAGTTGATGTGCATTAATTTTGAAATAATGCATATTTTACCATACAATTTTAGGGGCCGTTCACTTATTACGTTCGCATTTTAGGGGGGAGGGGGGGTTTGAAAAATTGTAACAAAATGTAACATAAGGGGGGGGGGGGAGGGGGTCAAGAAATATGTAACGTTCTAACTGTAGTCTGTCTTTCAAAAAAAAGTTCACGAAAAAAGTTTGTTTACAAATTCACACCAAAAACATTTTTTAAAAATTTCCACCTTTTTATCAAAATAAAATAAATTATAAACGTTCAGGGGGGGGGGGGGGGTTGTGAGTTGTAACATATTGTAACAAGGGGGGGGGAGGGGGGGGGGGGTGAAAAAAGTCGTTTTTTTGCGTAACGTAATAAGTGAACGGCCCCTTATTTATAAATAGTCAATATTATCGCAACTTAAGAACCGCTTATTATTTGAAATTTCATGCATTACAATTCTTTTAAGTCTTAACAAAGATAAAATGAATCTTTTCTCATATAAAAAAATAACACTGTTAAACTAAATTCAGATTTTTCAACATTAAGGATGTCTTCCAAATTTCGAAGAACAGTAACGAAAGAAAAGTGCACTCATAAAAATAATTGTATGCTTTTGAGGAATATCAAATATTCAAATATTTGATTGTTCCGATTTGTATGAAATTTCAAATATTCGATATTTGGTTTTTTCCAAAACCATACAAATTGTTATATTTTTTCTATGAGTATGAGAATCAATGTTTTTGATATTTATTTTTTAAAAGTTTGTTGGAAAGTTAATCTTGTTAAAATAAAAAACTAGCATATTGTAAATTAAATTTAAAATATTCTTTTTCTACAGTCCCTTCATTCAATTTTGAAATGCCAATAAATTGAAACTAATTTATATCAAGCTTGTTTTTATAGCTTTTTTAAAAATTTAAACTTAATACAAATTGTCCTTATTAGTTTTTTAATGTAAGGTTGCGTTAAAAAATCAAATTCGAGTCAATTCGAGAAGAAATTCTTAAAGCTAAAGCAAAATTTTTCATAATTTTTCAATAATTATTAAAAAACATTTCTTCTGACATTTTAAATAAATTAATTTTTCAATTTTTCTATTCTATAATTTTATTTTTTTTTTTTGACAAATTTCCTTACAAACTTAAGGTATTAATTAAAAATTTCTTTGACATGAATAAAATTATTTCTGCCTTAGCAGCATTAGTGCTTTTTGTTTTTGTAAGTTCTTTCTTTTCCATCAGCCAAATTTGGTTTAAAATGATAGAATAATAAACAAATAAAAAATAATATTTTAAATTCTATAACCTTTAGTTAAGTTTTTAAACATTTTCTTTTAAATTTTTAAAATGTTTGCACAATCTTTTATTTTTTTTTTTGAAAGTATGAGTATAACGTATTAATAGAGACAGGTAAGAAACCTTTAACTATTTAGATTGAAATTATGCACAGGATTAAAGTGCACTAAAGTGTAGTAAAGTGTGGTAAATTTAAGCTTAGTGTGGTAAAGTATACTAAAGTATAGTATAGTAAAGAAAAGTGTAGTAAAGTATAGGTTACTGTACTTAGGTATAGTAAAGAGGAGTAAAAGAGGAGTTAAGTGCAGTAAAGTTTAGGAATTGCAGTGATTGTGATACATTGTATATTAAGTGAACTGAAACATAAGTAAAAATTTGTAAAGTTGAGTAAAAACGTAGTGATTGCAGACATAGTGCAGGGAGTTCTATGGCCTTGGATCAAGGGCGTAGCCAGGGAGGGGGGGGGGGCCATAATGAATTAAATATTTAAACTTATGAAGGATGAATAAATATTTAAGGATACAAAATAACGGTTTTTTAATTTTCGAAAATGGGACCCCCTTAAAAATTTTCTGGCTACGCCCCTGGCTTGGATATGTCAATGAAAGCTGACAAAGTAATAACAAAATTTATAAAAATTATTCGTAAGTGACGCTTAATTAATGTGATTTTCCGACATAACTCCTTAACTTTAGAAAATGAGTTCTATGTCAAAAGAAATAATATCCAACTTAAATTATCAGCATTGTAACAGCATTTCATATTTATTTTATTAAAACTATACGATCTACATTTAGGCAGCATCTTATCTGCACTTTATACGATAAAAATTATCTGCATTATACCTTTTTTAAAGCAACAGCATTTCATCTGCATTTTAGGGAAAATAAATTTCATCTGCACTTTAGCAGTACCATCTGCATCTTGGCAGTACTATCTGCATTTTAGGGTAGCTGCATTTTAGCGATTTTTAGATTGAGGTTCTTTTAACGGATATTTTTCAAATTTTTTATGTTCGTTATTTTTTTCTTACTTGAGAATGAAGGCAATTCAAGCATGCTAGCATGTTTATCCACATAAAAATCGAAATTTTCTGAAAAGTTGATCCATGGAATCACCCATCAGTAATAATAATAATTATCATATTAAAAGATCATATTGGAGTGCTTGTAAATTAATTCACAAATCCCATACGCATCGAGTTGAAAAATGAATGAAAAATTTAACATTGGTTGGTCCCATTTCTGCAAATTCGTCGCTCTCTTTCTTATTTTTTGTTATTTATTTTTTTTTTTCATTACCATTTAACAACTTTTAAACATACTTCCTTTTTGACTTGATAATCTCGTATCTATATCATTTCACTTTTGGTTAATTTTTAATGTGATTAACATGATTCTCTTAATTTGTTTGTTGTATTAATTAAATTCATATTACACAGCTACGGGTAAACTGTCAAGTCGTAGACCAGCTAATCTAACCATCATGAATAAATCGCAAACATTGCCACGCAACATGTCTAGAGCACTTACTCATGTTAATAATACGACAATTCCAAAGAAGCCGGCGACACCACCAGCAGTACGACGACAATTTTCAGCCTCAGGCTCATCATCGCCTAGAAAAACAAATTTCTCTGGACGTGCAACTCCGCCCTTAAGGTCTCGTACACCACAAGGACAACAGCCAACACAAAATATAATTTCTGTTAAAGGTGTGGAACAAAAACTAGTACAAACCATTATGGATGAGATAATTGAGGGTGGACAGAAGGTTGAGTTTAATGATATTGCTGGAAATGAGGCAGCAAAGCAAGCGTTAAAAGAAATGGTGATACTACCAGCTGTACGACCTGAATTGTTTACTGGATTGCGAACACCAGCTAAAGGACTTTTACTATTTGGACCACCAGGTATGCTGTTTGCATTTTTATTACCTTAATTAACTTATCTCTTGACTGAACATGGATTTTAAATTCTTATACACGACTGTGCATTGTTCATTCATTATTTTTTAGGTAACGGTAAAACATTGCTGGCAAGAGCAGTTGCAAATGAATGTGCCGCAACTTTCTTTAGTATCTCAGCTGCATCATTGACTTCAAAATACGTGGGCGATGGTGAAAAAATGGTTCGAGCATTATTTAGCGTTGCGCGTGAACTTCAGCCATCAATTATTTTTATCGATGAGATTGATTCATTATTATCTGAGCGTAGTCAAAGTGAACATGAGGCATCGAGACGATTAAAGACGGAATTTCTCATACAATTCGATGGACTTCCGACTAATAGCACGGAGAGTGAGAAAATTGTCGTTATGGCTGCTACAAATAGACCAACAGATTTAGATGAAGCTGCGCTTCGTCGTTTTCCAAAGAGAGTTTATGTCACGCTTCCTGATTTTGACACACGACTTGTATTGCTTTCTAGTCTTTTGCAAAAGCAAAATAGTCCGCTTAAAGAAGATGAATTGAAGATACTTGCACGCGCCACTGAAGGATATTCGGGATCTGATTTGACTGCTTTAGCCAGAGGTAAGTGCTTGTTAAATTTTATGTTTGAGAGCATTAAATGTGCTCGAAACAAGTGTCACTTGATGTTTTGAAGTATGTGTTGTGAAGTTTTGTAGCACTTAAGTGGTATTAATGTGAGACTCACGTATTTTTTTAATGAACCAGTTTTTTTGCCAATTTTCGAACCACATAAATATTGTTTTCTATCTTTGGTGGTTCCATTATGCTGAATTTCACTTTCTTTGACTATGTGACACATATTGACTGCTTTCAAATATTTTTAAGCTTCATTAAAAGAAGTGTTGTGTTTCACGTGTTGCTCAAATGTATCGCAACCATGTGACACAGATTTTTTTGACTATAAAATGTCACATAACTGTCAAAATTGTGTTTTATTTGTTGCGAAACAGTGTGACATAAAAGTTTTATTTAAAAAAATGTCGCATAACTGTCAAAATTATATAAAAACAAAGAAAATTTTGTCTTATGTGATGCATCAATGTTGCGAAACATTTTGACATACATTTTTGACCCAATTATGTCACACAACCTTCAAAAATTTCAACATTCTTGTTGCACAGCGATCAAAAATTTGTTTGAGGCATGTACAAAGTGACACAAAATATGTTGCTTAGCAACACAAAAATAATTTTTGTTGTTAAACAATTCTGAAAATAATTATATCTAATTAAAGATGCAGCATTGGAACCGATTAGAGGGCTCGATTTAGAGCAAGTAAAAGAGATGGATTTATCAAAAGTCCGAAGCATCACAATGTCAGATTTCCATAATTCATTAAAAAGGATCCGAAAGTCAGTCAGTCCAGCAAGCTTGAAGGAATTTGAGAGATGGTCGCAGGAGTATGGAGTAAAGAATTAAGAGACTTAGATTAAAAATTAAATTATTGCTGCTTACTTTATTTGATTAATTAGTAATTTTTTAAGTAATTTGTCCGATAAAAGGACGAAAAAGTGAAAAAGACATTGCATCCACTAAAATTCATTTGTACTACACACACACACATTTTATATCTCTTGAAACTCATGTGTTGATTAATTTTAATCGTATTTGACTATCTTTTAAATACTTTTTTTTGTGCTAATGAAATAAATTGCTAAGAAAGATTTTTAAAGCTTAAAAACATAGATTTTTTTTTTTGCAAATTAAAGTTTCAGATCTGCAGCGCGTGCTGAAGTATAAAAAAGAAACTGAGCAACATATAAACCGAGGGGCTTGAGCATTTATAATACAGCATATAAACTTATTCAATTGTATTTAGACATTCAACATAATCGGACGCACGATTTTCATGTTTTTCGGTTTTTTTCATTATTTTCCGGCTTAAAAGTATCACAAAGTGTATAAAATATTCGCAATTAGACGACATTAAGACAATACTCGGGCGTTGATAAATAAATTTGGTGCAAAAGTGAATCAAACTAGTTAAAATCTACAAAATAAAAATTGTGAAATACACAAAAAAAAGTTAAATTCTTTAAAAGCGCAGATTTATAAAAAAAAAAATCCAATCAAAATGAGTAAAAATTGTGCTCGCTGCAATAAAGTTGTGTATCCAATCGAGGAGCTGAAATGTCTTGACAAAGTATGTTGGAATAAATTCGAGATGTTAAAGTCATAAAATGTCTGCAAAAAAATGGGAAAAAATAATTTTTTTTTTTTTTTGCTTAATGGCCATCGAGTCCAACAGAGAGTCTAATTTCTTCCAATAAGTATTTTTTTTTACACATTTTTATCTGAAAAAATATTCCAGCCAAAAGTCTCTTATATATTGTACATACTCAGAAAGATTTCTTATTTTCGATTATAAAAAAAAAAGGAATTGTGATTGTGTGAATTTTGAGTCACCAACATCTACAACTCGCTCTGTTGCTCGTTCGTTTCTTCTGCTGGTAAAGTGTCATGATTGTTCTTTATTTAGTTAAAAACAAAAAACAAAAATTTGCAACAGCATTATTTTCTCGTTATTGTTTCATTAACCGAAATAAAAATGAGGCAGCATAGAAAAATACTTTGTGTCGCCTCACTGCTGCCTTCATGCTACAAATATTTAACTTAATTATTATTCATTCGCATTATGATGAAGTCATTCGCTCTCTCAACTTCTATAGATATATTGCCATTTTTTTGTGTGATGTGTGCCTGCCTGCCTGCTTAATATGCATACATGTATAATATATTTTATTTAAAAAATATATTTTCAATGTCAATTATACGAGAGGGAGAGAGACTTTAGTGCAAATTAAATGTTTTTCTTTAGAGACTGAAATATTGGGTGCGATAAGAGCCGTTTATTGTGTAATATCAAGGAGGCTTTAAATCATCGATATTTTTTATAATCTTGGAGGTTTTTCTGTTCCGCATTTTTGAGTGATTTGTGGGTTTTTTGAGAATTTTGGCTAGATTTTAGAGGTTAAATAAAAAGACATACAGAAACATTCTCTTGTGAAGTATATAATTTTTTTAAAAAAAGATCAGGATCATTCTCTTGTGAAGTATAATAATTTCAAACAAATGTTTTTGAAAAATTTTAGAATCATTCTCTTGTGAAGTATAATGATTTCATACAAATGTTTTTGAAAAAGTTCAGAATCATTCTCTTGTGAAGTATATAATTTTTTTAAAAAAAGATCAGGATCATTCTCTTGTGAAGTATAATAATTTCAAACAAATGTTTTCGAAAATTTTAGAATCATTCTCTTGTGAAGTATAAGAATATTTTGAAATTAATTTTTCAAGACTTTTTTAAATAAAAAAAAAACAATTTAAAGTGAATTGAAACTTTAATCTGAAAAATAATTGAAAATTAAATTAAAAAACCACATGACAGCAAGTCATAATCCAGAATATTCCTCAAAATCAATACATCCAACAAGAAATTCCAAACATCCAGAACAATTCTCATTCATTGATCAATCCATAAAATAATGCAGAGATGCTCACCCCTATAACACATCTATAGGGAATTGCGCTATCAAAGAAATCAACTTTCCACTTACTCTTGAAATAAAAAGGAAGAGAGTATGCTCATGAAAAACCGGATTACAGCCTTACATGTATCTTTTTTCTTTACCATTTCTTCTTTAAATACTCTTATGTATGTGTTGCTATACATACTTCTCTCAATAATATTATTATTGAATTCTTATAATCTCACATTCTCCTATTCTTGTCTATTTTACTTCCAAAAGCACAAAAATGCGGTATGTTGTTGTTATTTTTATTCTCGAAAGAATTTCTGATAATTTTTTTCGTAACTGTTGTCCTGCTTCTTGGAATAATCAACAAAAATAATAAATATGAGTGCATAGGTACACAAAAAATAAATAAAAAAATTAAATATTTACAAAAAAAAATTATATGAAACGAAAGCAAGTTGAGACATGTAGAAGTAAACTTGTTTGCACAGAGCTCTTCAAGGTCATCAAAAATCAAACTTTGCATCAAAACAGACAACAGTTGTTTAAAGAAAGAACTGCTTCCGAAATGTCTTCTTAAACAACACCGAAAACTGAGAGATTCTTGTCCCTTTTGTTGATGAATTCAAATATTATTCCTGTTATTTCCTTTCTTACTCACTCAACCCCGTCATCTTTACTTTATTTGGAAATTCTTGTTATATATAAAAGCTGTGCATATAAGTTTGTACTTTAGCGCATTTTTCAGAAGTCGTTAAGATGCTGTTTTTGACACTTTGTTTGAGTGTTTCTAAAAGGTAGCTTAATATCTCACTTTGTCTGTTCGTTCGGGCGGAGAAAAACTTTTTAACTAGACATCGTAGAGAGTTCTAGTTTGTTTTATTAGCTTAGGTCCATTGTTTTATTGGCTTTAAAATTATTTTCGAACCGTAAAACAATGGATAAATACTATAATTAATGATTTTTATATTTCATATGAAAAAACACGTGATGAGAGCGTTTAAAAATTCGAATTTATTTCTACCGTTGAAAAATTTTGAATCTCAAAAAACCGTTAAATTACCAAGCCTTTTTTATGAAAATTTTTTTTGCAACAGACTGTTATTTATACTATAATTAATGCTTTTACTGTAATCTTTGGCAAGATACTTTCAAATGCATACGACCGTTACAAAATTTGAACTTCAGAAAACCGTTAAATGATAAACAATTTATATAGGAGAATGAAAGACATTAAATTGATAAATATACTATAATTAATGATTTTTTGTATACCTTTGGAGGGAAGCTTTCAAAAACTTACTGACCGTTAGAAAATTTGAATCTCAAATAATTATTAAATGATAAACTTTTTATATATGGAAATTCATTGCTACAAATTATTAATTATACTATAGTTATTGTTTTTGAAGTGCAACTTTTAGCGGGAAAATTTCAAATTATTTTTTGACCGTTAAATAACAAAACCTTTCTATATAAGCATTCATTGTAATTATTTGCTAATTGCACTAAAATTAATGATCTTCTAATATTCTAATGATCTGTAAATGAACACAAAATAACGCTTAAGTCCCTCGATCAATAACACGAGGACTTCTGTAATTTTTTAAATTTTAACCGTTAAATTTTGAAATCTGTTAATGCGCTTTCGTCAATCATTTCAATGTCTACACTAGTTCATATAAATACCGAAACGAAATAATTTGTCATTTAGTTAAGTCATTTCTCATTGGAATTTCATTATTATTGTTCTTTTTATTCCTACATACTTCTTCTTCTGTTGGTTCGTTCGCTTGTATTCACCTGGCTATGTGTATTGTTAATGTCTATTTTTAGAAGGCACGTTGTTACATGTTGCAAACAATTAACGAAGGTTGTACGTCCAGAGAATTTTTCTTCTTCTCTTTAGGGTGGAAGTGCCCACATGCTATTGTTTATTTTTTTGAGGCTTTTAGCATTCTTCTCCGTACTTTCCTATCGACATTAATTTTAATTGTATTTTTTTTTTTTTGCTTACTTATCAGCTGCCACAAATTCATATATCCACCACAAAAATGTCGTTTTGTTTCTAGCTGAGCAAGTAACGAAGAAAAGAAAATCAATTAAGTGTGAAATTATCGACAAAAAGGAATTAATTTTGAAGAAAAAAAAATTTCTTTATCATTAAAAGCAGCAGGGTCTGGCAAATGAAAGAGAAATGCACTCTCAATTCTTCATTAATGCTCAGTATATGTTTATGTATTTGGGAAGTTAATGAATTTATTTTGTTTTTCGTAGAAATTGAAATTGTGGGAAAAGTGTCGTATGTGAATGGATTGGGCGCAGTTTAAACAAGTGCATAAATATTTTTACTGATTTTTTGAAGTCTGAATTTTAACGGTTTTCAAATATTTGAAATTATCAACTTTCAAAGATCCAGTGAAAATTGCCAACAAAACAATAAATTTCCATAAAAGTCGTCTTAATTTAGGATCTAAAAAGCCATAAACTATGTCACAATCCTACAAATGACTGCATAAATCACTCCATAAAGATCCAGACAGTCTGTAGCATCGATTTTTCATGTAATGCTGAGAAAAAAAAAATTTCCATATAGTCAATTAGCCAACAATACAGCTAAAGTGAATAAAATGCCGCATTCATTCTGCATTGAAAGAGTTTAAAAGAATATAGTGCATGGGGAATGATATACGTATATAAAAAAAAAACTACAAACAGCAGCAAGCAAGCACAACACAGCAATGTTTTTATGATTCATTTCCTTATTACTTAAATGGTTCCATCACTCTATACACAAAACATGTGATGATTTCTTTCCCATTTATAAATTTAAAAAAAAAATGTTTTCGTCGTCATCAACTCTCAATTTGCATGTGAAAGAGGAACAACATTTTTTTTTTGTGTACCGTGTACCTACATTGAAACAGTTTTTACATATTTAATGATGACATCTCATTTTCTCTATCTATGTCTATCATGGCTCTTTTCATATGAATTTGCATACAGTCATTATATTTTCGCTGCTATATGCTGATAATAGAGGATGTATTTGTCAACTAAACTGTATAAAGATGAATATCATTGGGCGTAGCTAGAATTAAGGTCATAGACCCCCCTACTCTTAACTTAATGAGCCCCTGGTAGAGCTTCAGCCTAAATTTATTGCAAATAATGAGTGGAACTTAATATTTTTCATGTCTTTAAAGCGAGAAAAAAGAAATCCAGCATTTTAATGAAAAGAAATCACTTCAATTTTCAGTATATTAAGGCAGGCAGCTGGTTGAAATAGATCTACTCTATTGAACCAGAAATATATATTTATACATCCACAAAACGTGTGCCAAAGTCATTTAACGGTTATTTGTAGATTTCCTAGCAGCAAAATCATTTATATTCATGCTTATAAAGTTCTGTGGATGAACAAAAAAAATATCAATGAAGACTGAGGCGAGGAAAGAAAATGCATGATATATGGCAAAATTATTGTCAATTTTTTTCTCTCTCTGTTCTTAACAAAACTGTAGTCTGGATTTATTGCTGCCATTTGAAGTGAAAGAGTGATCATTTTGGATTAAAATGGATTTTCAAGTGCTTGAGTCTATTAAATTGCTGCTGCTGATACTTTTATGGCATTTAAAATCTTTTGCTACAATTTAGCAGTCATAATTATTTGAAAAAGTTTCGTCAAGTTTTTACAAAAATGGTTCAACGAACAAAATAAATTTGAAATTTAACGTCCGAAATAAATTTAAATTCCAAGTTCAAAAATTGAACTTAAAAAGAATTTGAATTCTAAAATTCAGTTGGCAACAAAATATTCATTTAAATTCCAAAATAGACTCAAATCACTCACCAAACGCCATCAATTCATCTAAAACTATTCAAAACACAGCAAAAACATAAACAATTATAAATTCCAAAATCTTGTTTATGCGTAACTGATTTAAAAATAGCAATTATCAGTTCATCAACAGTGAACTTTAAAAGCTCAAACAGCACTTCAAAAATTCAATATTTCCTACACAATTTATGTGATTATTGTTCACAAGACTCACTAGAAAAATGACGTAATTAGCTAAATATTTTCTGATTTTTGTGTGCTTCATAATTGATGACTTCTTCTTTCCTCACCATAATTTTATATAAATAATTATTAATTTCTCTTATAACTTTTTGAACTCCAGCCTGTAACATAATCAAGGCTACATAATAAGCATTACCCAATAAATGAGCTTAATTGTTGAATGATTTGTAATCGTTTGATCATGTCCGATTAGTCTTTTGACTTTATTTTTTTCATGTAGACACGGCTTCGATAAAGAGATTATTAATGGTTCTAGTTTTTAACACCGCTTTATGAATATCCATTGTAGTTTATGCGATCTCTTGGAATGTCTTGTATTTACGGAAGCAGTTTCTTTTGAAACACGCGCATTTCGTCAACATGCAATCTAGTTTTATATATTTTATAGTTTTATTTTATAAATAAGAAGAGGAAAAGAAGAAATAATGCCATGTTTATAGAGAAAATACCAATGAGTATTGCGGAAAAAGAAAGAAAACATCAAGTTTGGTAGTCACTCATGTGATATTTCTTAGGCGCATTTTCATTTTTATCGACTCATTTAAAAGATTTAAGGGGAATTAGACAGCGATTAGTGATTGTCTTAGTTTAAGACTCTATGTAATACTCATTTCCTTCCTTAAGCTCTTCAAAAAACCATAAAATTGTCTCAAATCAACTACTAAGCTCCATTTTCCCAAAACAACCACAATTAAGCACCAAATCACAAACATATCAGCTCATTATGTTTATAAGCTACTTCTGCTAAATCATGCAGTTTGTATGAACTCATTATGAGCAACGAGACTCTCATTACATCACAAAATTATTTTTATTCAGCTTTATCTTTTTTTATCTCACTCATCCGTTCACATATCTCTCTCGCTATGCCTATAAAGATATCTATATCTATGGATTTTAAATTATCTGGACTGGAGTGAAAGCGAACTAACGATGCAGGCAGGCCATAGCATGCAGTCAATCGCTCCCACTGACTTTATTAAAATATTAAGGCATTAATTATTAATTATTCTGACCGAATTAGTCGCTATTATGTTAGATGTGCATGACATATAGGCACACTTTTGATCGTATGCATAAAATAAACATTAAGTTGCGTCATAAAAATCTGATCATTAACACGAGAATATAGATGTATGATTTTTGAAGGTTTAACGACCTAAACAGAGATTTCTAGTGAAAGACTTTATTATTTTCCGATGTCATTCTCTTCTCTGTCTTTGTGTTTTATTCATTCAAAACTTTCTTTTCATCCTGTACATTTTTACAAGATCAAATTACTTCAAGCTATTTCTTCTTGCTTCAATCTCGTGATGAAAATCTCTTTATTAAACTGAACTATAACTTTGGTAATGAACTTTGATCTGATTTCAATCAGATTAATGGAAGAAGAATAAAGCTTGGAAATAGTAGAAAGTTTCTGATTGCAAACAACTGCTGCTGCGCGTGCAAAATAATCTCGAATGTCGCAAATTGTTGTGATGACAATTTTTGAGCAGCACAATTAATTATAGAATAATGTGTCATAAATTTTCTCGTGCTATCGCGAAACGTTAATTGATAATTAAGATTCATTGTTCGCAAAGTGTCAGATGTGAGGGTCAACTCTGTGCATTAATTGATAACGTATTTTTTGAATTTGAATGTTTCGTAGCGATAAGTTCATTTGTTCACAAATGTATTTTTAATTTAATTAAGTCTAAAGACAATGTATTACAGGCACATTCGTGTTGCTTATGTTTCTATCGAACGTAACCGATCTAAGGTAATAAATCCGTCATTAAAACCCATTCAAACTTTTGAGTTATATGAGATTTAGTCAGCTGATCTGTCAATTTTTTGCTTAAAATGCACTAAAAAGTGAAGTAACTTGTATGCATTAATGATTAATTGTTGCATGAACAGCACAATAGAATTGGAAACTAGTTCAAAGGCATAGCATAAATAAGACATTATCTCTTTTGTAACCGAAACAAAAATAACCATTTACAGCCTCAGTTCTAACATGAAAATTAAGTTTAATTCATTTTAATTGAATATCATTGTGTGTTTATGGATAGAAGATAAAATGCATTTTAGATTAATGTCTATTAAAAATCATTTCATATTGTCTACCATAATACGCATGGCATATATTTCAAAATGTCTATTACACGACTCTTGCATGATATATTATGAACCAACAAAAGGCAACGAGTAAATCACTATTTACGACTGAAGAGCCTTGAATGACATTGCCAAAAAAAGTAATATAATAAGGAATGTGAGTTTGAGATTATGAGCAAATAAAAGTTTCCAGTGATCGCTTATGTGTGTTGTAAATTGCAATCATCATCTCCACGCCCATCGTTCATTTAAAGCGACTTTAAAGAAGAAGATTGAAAGCCATTTTCGATGATTCAATTATACTTTTTACGGGAGCATTTAAGTACACAACAATATCCCATTGAGACTCTAGATTGATCGAAAAAGGGTAACCACAATGATCCAGATGTGGAAAAATTGTTCAAAAAGTTCAAACTGGATCTTTAAAAAGTTTGAATTTTGTTGCTAAAAGTAATACTGGATGTGCCTAATATGGATTTATCGGTATCTTGCTAATTCATTAAAGTGCAATCTTTTTGATACTTTTCTTACTTTTAATTAAATTTATTGAACTTAACACAAAATTGCTTCATAGTTTCTTTATAAAACTGTAAGCATCAAAGCATGTTTAATCTATTGAAAGCTATTGAGGCTTGATATATGAATCAATCTAGAAATTCAGAAGAATCTATTTTTTTACACAATTTGTAAACAGAGAAAGCAATCAACTTTAATTGAAAATTTCTAAAGTTGGACAGTGATTCCAAGCTATTTATAATCGCCAATAACCAAGATCTTTCATTTGACATTAAGAGTATAAAGTTTTAATTGACAATTTTTGAACATTTTTTCCAAATCTAAATCATTTGGCACTTTCATGTGTGCACATACACAAATTTGCTTTTTGTTTACCTTATAGTCGATTGAATTGTGCACGACCTCATCATCAACTTCACTCGGTGATTTTTTTTACTGTAATAAAATAAAGTTAGACAGAAAAAATTATATAAATTATTAAAATCAGAAATTCTACGATCATAACCACACCTCACGATTTTCTTAGTCGATAGGCGCACTCATTCAGCTTACTTGTTTACTTCTTACCACACGAGGAGAATATTTCTCTCTTTCTATTGCTTACTCGCTGTTCCATCAATCGACTTACTTACATACTTTACAATTTTTGTTGTTGTTCATTTCGGATCTTTTTGAAGAGCGATAATAACAAGAAATTTATTCCTCATTCCATATGCTTTATGGAACTATGGACTTTTATATCCAATTTATTTTCAGTTGTTTCACGTCTCGCGAGTGATCAAAATAGAAAAATTACGAGACTATTGTGTGAATAGTGTCATTGGAATTGATGGCTGATAGTCAAAGTCATTCCATAAATCAATTTGTTCTTACGATAATGCTCTCTGGAAACCTTCCGTCATGATCAATTGAAATTATGATTTCTTACGAATAGAAATAAATGACACTTTGATTATGGACGAATGAGTGATTTATGCTGTACATAACTGGCACGGAAAATTGATAATGAAAGAATTTGTCATCGCTACTGTGACTAATTATGTGTGGACTGATTCAGATGCTTTATTTAAAATTTAAATTGCGATTTTAATTGAGGCCAATATTAAAAGTCAATTTTAATTTAAAATCTTTGTGAAACCACACAATAGCAATTATTTGACTGAACATTTGTAAGGTTATCAAATTTTTAAAAAATGAATTAATTCCTCAATATCTCACGTGATTCGAGTTCTCCAAGTAAAAATATCTAGTAACACTTCGTAATTACATCAACATCTTTAACCTACATAATAAAACACGTATAAAAAT
Source organism: Chironomus riparius (assembly GCA_917627325.4). Taxonomy (NCBI): domain Eukaryota; kingdom Metazoa; phylum Arthropoda; class Insecta; order Diptera; family Chironomidae; genus Chironomus; species Chironomus riparius. Next base: position 47,219,047 of record OU895877.1, read on the forward strand.
TAACAAATTATCAACAATTTTCAGCTAAATTATAAAAAATAAAATAGAGTTTTCAAATGACTTGACTCTTTGATAGATTCCCAACAATCTATACCTTGAAGAGAGGTTAAGAATAATTTAATCATCATTTTCTCTTTGCTTTAGATCACTCTAAATTGCCTATTTATAAACAGATCATGGTCTAATCTCGATTTTATTTTCCAATCAAGTCTTCAAAGCTTCAACTCAGCTAAGAAATGTAAAGCTAGCATGAACTATATGCAGGGTGGGTGATTTAAATCAAAAATCAAAATCTTTTTGCAATGATTTTAAAAAGGGATTTTGATTTAAATCATTTTACCCAAGTGATTTTTTTCTCGATTTTGATTTAAATCATTTTTGCAAAGAGATTTTTTCTGGGGATTTTGATTTAAATCTCTTGTATGAATGATTTTTTTTTTTTGGGATTTTAAAATCCCTCCATACAAAATTTTATATGCGATTTCTCAAATTATTTTTCAAATCAACAGTTTTCAGTTGCAGTTCCTCATAATTAAGAATGCAGTTGATCCTTTTTTGGCCAGAATCTTGCAATCTGCAATCTTTTGTATGGAGGGATTTTAAAATCCCAAAAAAAATCTTTCATACAAGAGATTTAAATCAAAATCCCCAAAAAAATCCCTTTGCAAAAATGATTTAAATCAAAATCGAGAAAAAAATCACTTGGGTAAAATGATTTAAATCAAAATCTCTTTTAAAAATCATTTTTCATTGAGATTTAAATCAAAATCAAAAATAAATTCTGCGATTTTGATTTAAATCGCAAAAAATCTCCCCACCCTGACTATATATGTTTTTTTACATAAAATTGATCTTGCCATCTAAAATGTAACGATTCATTTTGAGAAGAAAAAAAAAAATGTAATATCATTTATGAATGGGAAATGTGATGGAAAAATTACTCGGTTATGATGTTTGAGAGAAGTAGGTTAATAATACCAATTTGCATTTTGTTGTTACACAAAAAAATCATTACATAATATCTTGTTTTTGTTTTATATATAGTCATGTATATGGCTGATGGATGATCGATGGATGGTTGGATAGATAAATCTTCTTACTTACTCATTTACTTTCTGTTTTTAACTTTCTGCCCCCTTTTGTCGTCAACATTTCTAAAGTAAATGTGCCATTTCTTTAATCACTTTATCTGACTTGTCGGATTAGTAAAAAGACATGCTTGAGACTTGTCATGACATGCTGCTTACATTCTTAACATGGAACCTTGTCTTTTCTTGCTGTTGTCAGATTGTGGCTTGATAAAGAATTTTTACATTGTGAAATTGTGTCTTGGATATTTTTTGAACTTTCAGTTCAAATTTGTTCAAAACTTTTTGAAAAATCGTTAAATTTTGAATTCGATTAAAAGTAGAACTTTGAATTTTTTTATAACCGTTAAAAATTGCCATAATTTAAATCTTTTAATCCGTGAAATAAAATTCTCACGTAAACTTCAAATGCGCCTCAATATTCAACCGAAACCAACTCTTTAACCCAATTATCTAGTTAACAACAGAAACAACCAACATAGTGCAAAACAATTAATGAATTTAAAGTTGGCTGAAAATAGATTTAGCGATAATTATAGTTTATACTAGTTTATATACACAAGAATGAGAGAGCGAAGTAATAAATGGGAGATAGATTAATTTACGCATTTTTAATTAATTTTCAAGGACGCACCCGTCGATTCATTTTACAATAATCATTGTGAATGGAAAAAGAAAAAAAAAGTTCACATTCAATTTAAATGGATATTAAGTGAGCGTTAGATACTCTTTGTGAATATGAAGCAGCTAATAGTAATTTCAAAAAATGGCAAAAGGTGTTGAGAGGAGCTATTGACAAAATATAAAAAAAAAATTATAACAGAATGCCTGCTATGAGATTACAAGTTCGGGAGGGGAGATAAGATAAGATAAACGTGGTGTCATAAAAATTCCAAACTGCCTTTTATGGAAGTCAATGTGAATGAGGAATTTTGTGCTTTCAAGCATTTCCCACCCAAATACAAAAAAACTAGGTTCATCGCTTAGTGATAATAACGACATTAATAGAATTATCTCGACCTTAATGTGCAAATAATAATCCATTGAGCATCATGTAATACGATATAGACACGAAGCCATGTAAAAGTCAAAAAAATTATTTTACTTAAAATAAGATGAATGGATGTGAAAGTGACACATACACTGAGCTTTCTGAAGGGATAAGGAGGCTGTGCCTTCTCTCATCAACATTATTTTAATTTAAATATATGCAAATGCCTCTTATGACATAAAAATAAAATCACATAGTGAACGAGTAATAACAATAAGCCATTGACCGAGTGTATATATTGATCACTGCCTGCAGTAGCATTATTATTACTTCACAGTTGATTTATCTCTTTATAACGACTTTTTTTATAAATTTTTCCCATGGAACTGCTGATCTTTTTGGTTTAGAGAATATTTTCTGATAAATTTAGCTTATTGCGTAAGAAACTTGATGACTTTATTGTTAAATGTGTGTCATAATGTCAAAAGAGAATCAATTAAAGCTGCTTGGCTAATAAAAATCAATTTTAATGCAACATCATCGACAATGGATCAAACATTCATTTCAAATTTGGAAAAGCTGTTGACATCAAACAAATCGGATTAGCCTAAATACCCTCTATTAATTGAAACACAACAAACGATTGAATATGAATATGGAAACAGATATCGACGCCTACAATGACTTAACACTTAATTGTGCTTAGCAATGACAATATTATGACAAAATATTTACAAATTAAAGCATCAAGTTTTACAAATAAGCGTGTAAAGTTTTGGATTGGGGCTATTTATTAATTATGGTCTGCAACAAATTGTAATCGGACCCCCTACCCCTCGTTATCTAAACTATTATAAAATCTCAAGCCCCCTTTCATAAAACCGAACAGAACATGTGAATGGTATACTTCAATTGTAACGTTTGCTTTGAAGAAGGGGAGGGGGGAGGGGAGGCTTTTGTAACTGTTTGTATCATATTTTGGCATACCGTAATATGTGAATGACTCCTTTAGATTATTAATTATGAGCCAGCAAATTAAGACTCATGATTGAGTTTACATAAAATTATTTGTTCCCATTAAGTATGCATTGCAAAAAAATAAAATACATGAGTAGTTCATAAATGACGTCACAACCCCACACTGTGTTACAGGGGAGATTGGTAAGAAGTTTTAAAGCCGTCATTTATGAACGACCATTAATTATAATTATTTCAGTGTTAACTTGCAGACAGAATTGTTTGTTATTTCACACATAAAGACACAAATGACTAAACAATCGTTCTTTTCTCTTTCTTTCTATTATTATTATTTGTAGACTTGGCATAAAACGTGCTTTAAATGTACCGAATGCAACATGGCTCTCAACATGAAAACATACAAGGGCTTTAACAAAAATCCATATTGTGAAGCGTAAGTTAAACACTTAATTTTTTTTCATATTCCTTAATGACAAAATGTGCAGACTGTAATGGTCTGAAAAATGTAACAATGTCGTTAGTTGTTGTTATACAACAGAGACATATCATTTTCCAAAAAGCAGCATTATCTCATCTGATGCATCTGCATCTCTATGCATACATAATGTATCTTTTCCGTCTTATAAACTCTCGACTAGAATAGCAATTGTGTGGCTGAATGCAGATTTTCTCATGAAATTTTTATTTCCCTATCGTCGCCATAAAGCACATTTTGCATCATTTACCATCGCTTTTCTTGCTGATTTTGAAAGTCTAAGTGAAAATTAAAATCATCATTTTCTCATTATTATTTTTTTTTTCGTATGCTACAGACTTGATGACAACCGTAATTAATCTCCAACTAATTTTGAAATAATGTTTTATTTATGTGTGTGAATGAATGTCTTTGCGTTAATAGTTGTGCGAAGATAAAAAGGATTTTTGGCACAAAAACAAACTATCTGAAAGCAGCCGAGCTAGCTCAGTCGGTAGAGCATGAGGCTCTTAACCTCAGGGTCGTGGGTTCGAGCCCCACGTTCGGCGATTCTTTTTTGCTTTTTTTTCCTGTGTGTTCTAACTTAGTTTCATGTTGCCTGCTTCAGACTTAATAATTTTTTTTGATCTTCTTCTGTTTCATTTTCCGTTCTGTTCCATCAATTGACTGATCCCCCCAAACTAATATTCCAGTCACATTTTTTGATTGAATTTATTATCAAAGCTTAATGTTACAGAAGGAATTTTTTTTGCTGTTTACGTGCTGACAGACATGCTCGATGTGTTATGAAATTAATAACAGCTCAAATAAATCAATTATTAACGCATTCGTTATCGGTCGCGTGATTGCTTTTTTTTTGTTTGAAGATATGTAATGAATTTTGTGATAAGTTTATGGAATGCGTATTGATCAAGTTTCTATTGCTGCTTGGTCTATAGAATTGAATTTTATAAAAAAAATAATAATAGTCAGGGGGTTTTAAGTGCTATCCTTCACTTTTGAAAAATATCACTAATTTGTCATACCCCCCCCCCCCCCCCTCCCTTAAAAAAAACGAAAAAAGTGGCAAAAAAGTGCGCAATCGGCAGGATTCGAACCTACGCTCCAAGATGGAATCTGATTTCAAGTCAGACGCCTTAACCACTCGGCCACGACTGCTTATTAATTGATGTTTGAATTTTCACTCAAGACATGCCAGTCTTTAAGAAACACTTTTAATCTCCATGAGCAACAAATTGTTTTTTTTTTCGGAATCAGAGTTTTGATTCCCAAACCCTCAGCGAAATAACCTAATAACAGTAAAACAGACAAAGTGGCGACAAAAGCGTTTATCGGGTGAAGATGAAGTTGGAAAATGCGCTATATATGATTGAAGTGGAAAATTGCCTTGCTCATTTAATTCTATTTTTCTAATTTGTTAATGCAAGATCATACACAATTGATGAAAAATTATCCATGTCTCGAAAAAAATAAAGTAAAGCTATATATCTTAGCCTAGTTCAACTAATCGAATGTATTCTAAGAATAGCGAGGTAACTTACATTTACACTCCATATATCCACAACAGTAAGAAGTTCAAACGATTTATCATTGGCGTCTTTACGACGTGGATTTAGCGCTCTATATGTTTGCACAAAGGTGAAGCTTAAGGCGAAATGGAGATCATAATTCTTTCAACTTTAAATTTATCTTTCGTTCGCTCATTCTTTCCCTCGTGTCATTAATGTCCAACATAACTTGTGTGATAATTACTGATGCTAACAATTCATTCATCATCTATTCAGTTAGTTAAACACGGTTACTATTTATTTTCTAAATACTACTGTAAGCTAATTTAAAATCTTATAATAATAGACGACGGTGTTATTATCATTGTTTGTAATGAGCCACTTTAAAGAAATGACTGTGGCTGAAATAAGGCTGGAATTGATATTTTCATATTTTTATTTGCTTCTCATCTTGAGGGGTTCATCACTCATTGATGTCTAGCTTTTTCATGGGTTTTGAAGCTACTTTAAATAAATTTTGAACATCCAGAGAATAGGAAAATTAGAAACCCAATTTTTCGATAAACGTAATTTATGAACGACCCCTAAAATGAATGAAATAAAATTGAAAATTACTTTCTTCTGCAATTTCATGCTGTTTATAACACCATTTTCAGTTCCTTATTTTTAAGCACTATATATAATAATTGTGTGCAAGGAAAACAGTTATGGACAATTGTATTTCCATTTAAAGTTGTTGGTTTCTTTCTTAAATGTCACCGATTTCTTCAATTTCTGCATAATTTATACTTTTAGTGTTTAGTTTTTAATGTTCTTATGCATTTAAGCACGATAAATAAAAGAGGAGATGAAGTCGATATATCTTTCTTTCCTAGCTGGAAGCAATTCCATGATCTTAGAGGAGATGAAAGTTTTTACTTTTGTGCTGTAGACAGATGGCATGGATAATTTTAAGCGCATTTACGTTAATGTTCTGTGTAATTTCTGGTAATTTTCACGAGTTTTTAATTTGATGGTCAATTTGTTGATGTTTAAATTTATTTCTTTTTGACTGATCGCTTTCAGAACAACTTAAATTATTTTTAAAAGCTGAAATTAAAATCTCATAAATTGACATTTAAAAGAATCAAACATTTATTAATACCAGAACCTTCCAAATTCAATCATTTTCCTGTTAAAACCCTACAAATACCATTTATTTAAAACCTTACAAATTCAAAGGACTTGATATTCAGAACACTTCAAATTCACGTTCTGTGAATGAAAGAGCCTTACAAATGTTTCATAATCAGAACCTTTCAAATCCCGGTTTTAAAAAACCCGTTTAAATTCTAGTTTCTTAATTCAAAACCATACAAATTCTCAAAAAGGGTTTGAAACTATGATATAATTTTTAAAAATTATACGGTTTTTTGAAAATTTTGACTTTAAAAATAAAAAATTTCAAAATTCAAACACAGCTTAACATAACAAAATTCTAAAAGAAAACTCAAACCTGACAGTCATATCAAATCAATTAATAATAAGTTCATTTACCATTAAAGCTTATCAAATTGATAATTTTTATCAAATTTACAGTTCCACAATTGAAGCGAGTCATTAAGCAATACAAAGTTATAAGATTTGTTCCATAGAAATTAATACCTTCGAAGACATTAGTAAGCCTCTTTTATTCTTAATTCCTACCTCCAACTTTCCTCATTCATTGTTGAGAGATAGGTCAGCATTATTCATTTATTTATGCCAAATGTTGAAGGATTTTCAATAATTTTTATTTTTTTTCCTACACAAAAGTCATAATCAATTTATTAAAGAGCTGCATACATTTAAAATTTAAATGTACTATGAAGGCAATAGAAATAATATTTAAATGCGTTTTTAAATGAAGTACATAAGAGGGGCTTATATTTCATTGAATGGCAATACCATATGCTAAACATGGCATCATGAATAATGTTTTTGCACATCATTTAAGAGAGCTTGTAGAGAGTTTTTCTAGAAAATAATATACTCGATGATATATCAATTTACATTAAAAGGTCTACGAATAAATTTTGTATGAAAATTTTATAAAAGTATAGACTTTTGAAAATAAATAAATATATTGTTTGTGGCACAATAGATGATATCTTCAATTCCTCAGTGGATATCGACCGGCTGACTGATTGATGGGTACTCTTATAACTTAGACTCAAGTTGTCATGATTGTATCCATTTACTTTATTCAAATTGTCTTCAGTTTATTGCATGCCGGCGTCTTTATTTCATTTCGGGGTGATAATTTTGTGAAATCGACAGTAATCATCGACAAGCATCAAGCAGAGACTTTATTTCATTGACACATTTTTAAATCTGATAAAATGTTTACGAACCAATTGATGGAGATGTTAATGGCTTGAATGAAAGTTTGTTTTAAAGACTGGTAGCTGTTAACAAGCATTTTATTTCCATGTCATATAATTCTGAACAACTAATTAGCTGCAGATGAGCCGTGTGTGTGGCAGGTTTAAAAGATTTAAGAGTGGATTGGTGGGAGTCAAATTGTGAACACATTAAATAGTTTAGAGAATTGAGCTGATTGGAACCTTAAAATCGCTGCAGATTGATGAATCTTCATTAAAAATAGGATTTGATCAACATTGACATGCCTGATGCTTGATGAAATGTCAGATATTTAGTAAAAAAACCCAAAAGAAGTAATTTTCAATCCTAATTTGGTTAATTCCTTTAAAATGAGAATTTGTACAACAGGAAGTGCCTAGAAAATTGCCGATTTCCGTTTAGAACCTTTCAGACTTTGAACTGTTCTTGAATCATACCAAGATAAATGACAGATGCTCAAATCCAGTTGAAATTCAGACTTAACTGAAGATCAACATCCATCCAGCTTATCAAAATAATCTGAATAGCAAACAGAATACAATCAGTAAAAAAGTCAACAGCCATGTTCTTCCTAGATGTAGAATAGTCATGAAATGCTCGAAATTTCCTGCTTTAGATTACCTTCTTCTAAAAATCAAACCGAACATTCTTTATTTCTAATCATTGACTAACCATAAAAGCAAATAAATTTGAATACAAAAGCTCATTCATTCCGCGAATATCCGATAAGAATTCAAGCGTCAAACGAGAATTTGATTAACAATTAAAGAGCAATAAATGAAAATGTTAAAAAATTCAGCAAACCACTTAATCACTTCCACTAAAACTTGGAATGCAAGACTCATAAATATCAAGTCGTTCGTAAAGCAATAATCAAAACGCAAAAATTTCCTGTCTACACGAATGTTTTATCTATCAGTCACGTGTGTGGTAGAGGAATAGATTGTTTTCATACAAAAGAATGTCAGGAATAAACATTTCGTTCCAAAAAACCAAAACCAAAAAAAGAAGAATGAAAATGTAGGCAAAAGAAACAACAAAAAAGTTCAAGGTCATCAAGTCAAAACAATTTACAAAAACAACAAATTTAACATGCCAAAAAATAAATTGACCAAAAAATCTAATGCGGTTTGACAATGCCTGTGACAATTGAATGGATCGTTTTGGGGGAACGAATTTATGAATTGAAGTTGAATGTCAATCACACTGCGTATGTCAACGCTTCATTAGTAATTTTATAGACCTTATTTAATTTTGTAGAAAAAGAGCTCAAAATTATATGCAGAAAGATTGAAAGATAATACAAAACATGTTTTGTTGACGACGATTGATTCAAAGACACTTTGCTGCGCATTTCTTGAATGGAAATAGTTTGAGAATGAGTCAATTTACTCGTTTTGTTGCTTAATAAAGATTTAATGAGGAAATTTTGATTTCAACTGTTGGTTTAAATTTGAAATTCTTGCATCAATTTATAAGAGATGCAAAAATTTAAATGTCGAAAATCCGTTAGAATTGAATTGCAGTCCATAACGCAGCTACAACAACACGAAATACATGCTTTAACATAAAACATTTGATGTAATTTAAGGAGATTTTACGATTTCTTTTAAAGCATTTGAGTCAACAATTAACCGCGATTCTTTTACTTCTCACAGAAAAATAACTTCATCTCATTTACTGTGTGATAATTTCCATCGTCGGCCCGTTGGTCCACATTTGCACTAAATTTTCATTTGTAAAACACATTTTTTGTTAAAGACTCTGACCCGTTTACGGGCTTCTGATTCGAAATTTTTCTCCTAATTACAGCGGACAGAACAATAGCTTTTTTTATTTAATATATTAAATGGAATAATAATGAAGAAAGATTAGAGTCGAGGTCGATGGAGGCTTTTTTGAGAAAATTAGCTTTTCAAGACTTTTGGCACCGACATATGCATTGTAACACAATACTCATTTTTATGAATATTCATTCAAGCGTACTTTAAAGTGACAAATTGAAAAAAGCCTGTGGCATAACAATGAAATTTAAATTTACAAGTAAAAGATATACTTCATGCTTTAAATTATTATTTGGTCTACCCACCTGCGTCTTTGGACTAAAATTTGATCAAGTGATTTTCGGATAAAAACTCTATCAATTTTGATAAAAATAATATATCCATATAGCAAGCATAATTGTTCGAATAAGTGAAAGTTTAAGTATATATACGGAACTGGAGCTGGAAATGGAAATGAAGCAATAATAAAATTGTCAAGTTTGAGACGCCTTTTATGTCGCAATGTTGTCTAATCAGATTGTTTGAAATCCACATTGGTAAATGGCTGTAAATGTTTGTTCAATTAAGCATTACAATTGCATCATCATTATCGGCTACTCAAGCCATTATTTTGCTGATTGTAAACGAGATTTTGACTCAATTCGAACGTGTGGAAAAATTTCACATGCCTTCCTTTTTCGTCTGTGTTGAGTCAAATAAGCTATTAAAAAATTCAATTTCCTCTTCAATCAATTTAAAAATATTAGTTTTGATTTCTGGAGAATCGATTTGCCTTTTCTTGAACGTGTGTGCATACAAAAATTAATTGGAGAAAATAAAGGCATTGTTTAAATTAGATTTATTTATAGATTTTTGTGTTTCGGTATGAACAGATTGAGAAATGTTTGTAATAGAATAGAATTTGGATTTTATTGTTTTGTAAAATGACGCAATAGAGGGACAAAATGATGCGAATTTTGAGTCAATTTAAAACATTCTAATTAGTTTCACATCCTTGATTATGATGCAAAAAAAAACTTAACCATAAAGATGCAAAAACGATTAAAAAGATGCAGAAAATTTCACAATGACGAAAAAATTCAAAGTTATGCAAAAAGTTTTAAATGATAAAAAACTTTGAAAATGATGCAAAAACTTTTCAAAGTGATGCAAAAACTTTTCAAAATGATGCAAAAACCTTAAAACTAGACAAAATTTGATGCAAAACTTAAATGAGAATTGATGCAAAATCAAAAGTTTTCTAAAATTTCTAATGTCAAACAAAATTTCACAAAAACACAAACGCAATCTCTGCTCGAAATTGACAATTACATTGACATTGTACCTGACTTCCTAAAATTGCAAATTTCCCCAAAAAAACACACCTCCTACCTCGCTCTAAAATTAAAATTCAAAATAACTTTTTGCAGCTAGTCTAAAAAATAGGAATACATTAATTTCATGAGCGTACATGCATTATTCAATTAAACATAGTCATACATGTTATTTGAAGGTGGACCCACATTAAAGCATAAACAAATGAAAAGAGAGAAGAAGAAAAAAAGATTGTTTTACAAAATTATAAACACACATTGTAGTCAAATGCACTCGTACATGCTTTGCATTTATAAAAATTTTAATTTTGTCTTCTTTTCCCAGGCACATTCCAAAAGCGAAAGCCACAACGATAGCTGAGACTCCAGAATTAAAACGGATTGCCGAAAACACAAAAATTCAATCAAATGTACAATATCATGCTGCATTCGAGAAAGCAAAAGGAAAATTGACACAGGTAAGTCAATCGCGAGTTGGGGGGACGTTCTGATGTTACGGAGTTTTGCTAGAGTTAGAGCTTGATCAGAGCATAGCTATGCATCATTAAACTACCTTGTTTTGATGATAACTTTTCAATCAATTCCTATCTATGCTGATCGATCAATGACTAATCTCAGCATGACATAACATCTAAACGAACCCCAAATAAAGGCAGAATCCGATAATTAAAATCGATGTCGTTTGTATCTTAAAAATAGATTGCCGATGATCCTGAAACATTAAGAATCAAGCAAAATACCATGAATATTTCCAATGTCGCGTATCATGGCGAGATTCAGAAGAAAGCAGCTATGGAACGACAACGCGAATTAACCGATGTAATAGACATTCGAGGTAAGTGTCCATCTATGTCGTGTCTCAACTGAATTTTATGATCGATTCTTTTTTTATATATTCGTTCAATTAAGAATAAGTACTAATCAGAATAGACTTTATTCTTGTTCCTTAATGAACACATTTAGTTTTGTGCCATTAAATAAAGTAATTTTTTTTACTGAGGATGTTTGATGTCAAATAAAATATAATTTCCTGGCAAATTGTTAATGCTATTTAATATACTTATTTTCCACTCAAATAAAAATAAGTATTCTTATAGCTTACTCTTTGTTCTCTTCTTGTTCCTCAATTGTGACATTCTTACAAATTTCTTCAAGTACAAATTAAGTTTGAAATGTTTATGTTTTGTTGGCTCTTAGAGCGCATTTTAATTGTTTTTGAGTTATTGGGTAGCATAGTGCCCTTGTAGCTGTCCTAAAATCCTTAGAAATATTGAATTTTAAATCAAATTGAGGGCCACACATTTTCCTTAAGTGATAGAATAAGATCATGTCACAGGGACGTAGCCAATGAGAAGTTTAGAGACAAAAACTTTATATTTGATAGGATTTTCAAAAAACCTGACTCAAATTCCTACCATTTTTCTGTCTATACAAAGTCATCCCGAACCAAACTTAAAATTAGCCTTTACTATGTCATAATATTGTGAAACTCTAAACAATTTTCAAAACTTCCAATCCTATTAATAAATCCCCCATTCTCAGTATGTACTTGATAATTATTCCTAGAATTCGTTACACTCACAAATTTATTTTATGGAACATAAATGAATCATCAAACCACGTTTAGTATAAACGATTAAGAGAATGTTTGTATCATCCTCTCAATTGATCTGCATAGCTGTAATAGTGTATTGTCTCCGACGTGACTAGAGTTTTTAATGATCTCAGCATATATTCTTTGAAGATTTTCTTTAACATCGACTGAATCAATTGAGATCATTGGACAGACAGAGAATCTTTTTTTTTTGAAATGTTCTGACCTAATTGTGAAATTTTTTTCAATGTTTTGTTAGGACTTGAATGAATCTTAATTAATATAACTGTAGTCTGGGTTAGGTATGGATTCTAAGTTTGGAGATTGACTGCTTCGAGGGCAGAGTTGCTTAACTTTTTTCTAATGAGACACACTGAATTTCACTTCTCTAAATTTGGCATGTCGATATACTTTTTACGTCATACTAGTTTGTCTAATAGGATAGTTTGATTAGGACTGCTCTACTTAGTTCAAAGCTATAGGAACCTTAAATAGAAACCGCAAAAAGTCAGACTCCCTTCTCTCATCTTATTCCAAATTTTTTCATAAAATATAAACAATTCATTTGAACTTCCTCAAAACTTAGAATTCCTTCCAAAACTAAAAGATTGTAGAATAGAATCGTTCAAAAATGATGACCAACTGTTTAAGAGGAAGGTACAACGCTGAATAACAAATAACCTTGATTAAGAATTTTTGAAAAGATTTATTTGGTTGTTGAATTTAATCTTCTATATATTTAAGCTAGTATTGCATTCATGACTTGTTCATTATATTTTTAAAATCTTATCAATTTTAGAATTATTTTTTTACAAATTATTCGCATGATAAATGTTTATTTTACTTATTAGACTTTGGGGCCGTTCACTTATTGCGTTACGCAAAAAAACTACTTTTTCACCCCCCTCCCCCCTTGTTACAATATGTTACAACTCACAACCCCCCTCCCCCCCCCCCCCTCCCCCCTTGTTACGATATGTTACAACTCACAACCCCCCCCCCCCTGAACGTTCATAATTTATTTTATTTTGATAATTTTTTTAAAAAGACAGACGACAGTTAGAACGTTACATACTTCTTGACATCCCCCCCCCCCCCTATGTTACATTTTGTTGCAGTTTTTTAAACCCCCCTCCCCCCTAAAATGCGAACGTAATAAGTGAACAGCCCCATTATATTTTCAAGTCTTATTTTTTGAATTTTATGTTCTCCTTCATTCAATTCTACACAAACTTTTACTTCCTAGGAATCAAAATCACAGTCAGACAAAAACAGATTTAACAGAAATTTTATAATTTAACATTTCAAAAAATGAGCTTTAGACACATTTTTCCTCTGTTTAAGGTTTGAAGAAGCATCAAGGGGGAAGAATAATTAATTTAGAAGAAAAAAGTTCATTCTATTTATTACAATTTTATTTCGGTTATGATGGGAAAGAATCTCATAATCATTTTTGAAGCATCTACCCAAAAAAAAAAACAGACACAGCTCATTTCTATGACCCACTATTATCGCTATTGTATTATTTTTTCTTAAGTTTTTTTAATTTTGCTAATTTTAATGAAAACTAATGATTTATATATTTTTTTTTATGCTTCCTCTCTTTTTATGTACGTGTATTTCTTGTCTCGCGCTTGGTGTACTCATCATCAACATCATCATTTTTACACATACACACCTCATCATCCATATCTAATTTATTTAACCATTGTTGTTGTTATTATTGCTATTTTATAATTTTTTTTTTGATGTTGTTCTTGATGTTCTGTATGTGTATTAATTTCATAAATTCCATCTGCGATCATAATTATGAAAACAAAAACATTTTAGAAAATGAATTTGAATACTTTTCTGAAACGTTAGCTGCTGAATCAATGCCTCATTATCAGCCTCCTCAAGTTGATAAGCAAATTACGCCAACACATTCACCATATTCGTCAGTTGATGCCACAAATAATTACACAAATAATAACAGTCAGCAATATGTACCGTCATCAACTCCACCAATCACTGCTCTACCCCCACAGCAACAACAACAGCAACAACAAAATAATAATGTGATTAATAATAATCCAAAATATCAGCAACCGCCTCAAAATTACAATGCTAATAATGGAAATAGTGTTCAACAAATGCGAAATAATGTAATTCATGGTGCTACAGTTCCAGTTGGTATGTCATCGTCGACTACGACAACAAATCAGCAACAGCAAATGCAACAGCAGTTACAACAGAAATATTACGATCAGTATGAGAACCAAATGCGACCAAATAATGGAAATAATAATGGCAATCACAATGGAATGAGTCAAAGTACATATAATAATAATCCAGCACAAAAGGCATATGGACATCAACCGGCGAGTCAAATGACGAGCAGTTATAATCAACAAATGAATTATAATAATCAGTATAATAATCATCATCAAAATGGATCGGCTGGAGGAGTTGGTAAAATATCTGATTATGATCCCATGACTGATAGTCCTAGAAATGTCCCACAAACGACACGACCAAACCAAACATTAATTTACAGCTCTGATAGAGCTGCGAGTAAGTAGAAATAGAATTTCATTTATATCACTGACATATTCAGATTCAATTAACTCATTTAAACACTCCGTCTATCACTCCAATTGTTCCTATTTACTTTTTATTATTTGTAATATCTTTTTTTTGTCGTGCACAAAATTGCATTATTATCAAAACGATAGTCAAGCAAATAATATTCAATAATCATTGCTATTCGTATTCGTTATTCTCTCGCTTAATTGGCAATTGCAAAATTTAATTTAATTAAATAAGATGATGGATATATCTTCTCGAAACTGAATAATTTTGCATACATTTCTCATCTAATTTATTCCAATTAATTTTGATCATTTTTAGTGCAAGCTCATCAGCAGCAACAGCGAAGAATTGGTTCTGTAAATGACATTGATCCTCTTAATGGATATTATGGATCAATTGCCGAGCAACAACAATATATTCAACAACAGCAACAAATTCAGCAGCAGCAACAGATTCAACAACAACAGAGGCAATATGCTGAACAACAACGATTGGCCGCTCAACAACAGCAACAACTTTATCAGCAGCAGCAGCAACAACAACAACAACAACAACAACAACAGCAGCAACAGCAACAAACAAAATCGGTGAGCAAAGTGGTGAGTGTGCTGTTTTGTAGTCGTAGATGTAGAAATAAAATTAGTGCAGCATGATTTGTCGTGCAGTAGACCTTAAATAATTATTCATTTATGTGCGTTTTTCTTCGGAATTGCTTTTATTTACTTCCAATTTGTCTCATTGACTGATTTCTTATGTTATCTTAGCTGTTCACTTATTACGTAACGCGAAAAAAATGACTTTTTTGAACCCCCCCCCCCCCCCTCGTAACAAAATTTGTATGAAAAAAAAAATTCCTTGTTTGAACCGTAACAAAATCTTAGACCCCCCCCTCCCCCTAAAAGCGTTACGTAATAAGTGAATGGCCCCTTATTGATTATATTCTTATTTTAATGGGATTATTGTATTAGATGTGACCTCTGAGAAGTTCTAAGGGGCCATTTACTTATGACGTTCGACATTTAGGGGGGGGGGGGAGGGGGGGTCTAGGATTTTGTGACAGTTCAAACAATGGAAATTTTTTTCCATAGAATTTTTGTGACAGAGGGGGGAGGGGGTCTAAAAATCAGTTTTTTTATGGACGTCATAAGTGAACGACCCCTAATCTCAAACGAAGTTTTTTTTTTTTTTTTTTTTTTTTAAATTAAACTTTTTATTTATTTACATTTAAATTTAAGTATGTACAAAGTTTCTATACATTTTGTTGCTTTTTGTTTTAAGGTTTCAGGCATTCAATTTGCCTTTTGTCTCTTAATTTTGATTTTATTTACGGATTTTACTTTCTTTTGTATTTCATTTGATTTATTCGGTGTTTTGAGATGCAAGACGACTGTTGAAGTTCGCTTGCAACTTTCCGACGTAGTCTTCGATGGACGGTATTTTCGCTTCTGTATGAAGATCGGTGATCCTTTCATATCTTGTTTTATTGAGAACAATTCTCAAGAATTTGTTTTGCAGTACTTGAAGTTTTTGAAGATGGGTTTTTGCCATGCTTCCAAACGCTGGACAACCATATGTGAATATTGGTCTGATGGCTAGCTTGTAGATGAGAAGTTTGTTTCGTACGTCGAGTTGTGAGTTCCTGCTGATGAGCGGATAAAGCTGTCTTAATGCGGTGTGAGCCCTATTGGTCACATACTCCACATGCGGCTTTAATGTCACTCTCTTGTCGATCACCATTCCCAGATATTTAGCTTCTGTTTCCCATTTGATGTTTTCGTTGAGAAATTTGATGTTATTTCCTGGTAGTTGCCTGGAGTGCCTGTTTGTGATGAATAAGGCTTGAGTCTTCTGTTTGTTGAGGTTGATCTTCCATTTGTTCATGTATTGTTGAACTTTTCTTCCTGTGTGCTGTAGATGTGTCACAATATCGGCCGAGTTCTCTGCAGAATGATACAGTGCTGTATCATCTGCGAAAAGACCGATGTTGTTGGTTGTCTCTCTTACAACATCATACGTGAAGATGTTGTAGAGAGTTGGTGAAAGCACTGCTCCTTGTGGCACTCCGAATTTGATTACCTTGATTTCTGAGAACTGACCTTTAATAAAAACTGCAAATGATCTTTCACTGAGGAAAGATCTTACAGTTTTTATAAGTGGCAGTGGAAATCTCAGTTTGAGCATTTTGTACAAGAGTCCGTTATGCCAGACTCTGTCAAATGCTTTTTCTACATCCAGGAAGATCATGCCTGTTGACTTTTTGTTGTTTAAGTTTTCTTTTGCTGATTTGATCACTTTGATGAGCTGGTGAGATGTTGATCTTCCAGTCCGGAAGCCGCACTGCTGGTTTGGGATGATGTTGTTATCCTCAAGATGATCGTTGATTCTATTCAGTAATACTCTCTCCAGTATTTTGCTTATTGAGCTGAGTAGACTTATTGGCCTGTAGCTGCTTAGCTCATTTGCTGGTTTTCCAGGTTTTGGAATAGGAATCACTTTTGCATGTTTCCAAACTTTGGGGAAGTGGTTGAGTTTCAGACACGAATTGATGATGAATTTCAAGTATTCGAAACCTTTTTCAGGAAGATTTTTGATGAGTATGTTGTTGACTTCATCTAGTCCCGGAGCTTTTGGATTTTTCAGATTTCTTATGATGCTCACGATTTCGTTTACATCTGTTAGTTCTGGATTCTCATCATTGTCTTGTTCCAATGCTTCTTTGACTGTGTTGTTTACTTCCTGTGTATGTTGTGGATCGTTTTGTTCCAGAGGATTTTCGTGAGCTTCACGAAAATACTCGCTGAGTGCGCTGGCTTTTTCTTTGTTGGTGATGAACGTTTTACCCAGATTTGTCAATGGAGGCATTGTTTTTGAACCTTTTTTGCAAAATTTTGCTATTCTCCAAACTGTTTGGTTTGACGGTTGAATCTCTGAGAGACGCTTATTCCAGTTTTTGTTTTTGAGTTCTTTAATTTTCTCATTGATGACTCTCTGCAGATAATTCAATTCAGATTTGAGTTGATTATCTCTGCTTCTCTGCCATCTTCGACGAAGACTCCTTTTTGTGTTGATTAGATCTTTAATCTCCGGTGTGAGTTTAGTTGATTCGAACTTGATCTTTTTCATTTTTACACTTGAGTTCCTCGCTTCCATGATGAGTTCAGAGAGAATCTTAATGTGATTCTCGATCTCATCTGTTGTATTGCAAGAATTTTCTCCAATGTTGTCTTCAATGCGGCGTGAAATTTGTGCTTTGAACTTTTTCCAGTTTGCGTTTTTGTAGTCATATCTGTAGACTGTATTTTCAGTTCTGTCGATTTTTGATGTTTTGATTTGGAAATACACAGCGCAGTGATCACTCATTGCCTCTGTGCATTGAAGTTCTGTTGTTTCGAGGTTGGAATTCGAGAGCATCAGGTCAATTGTTGACACTGATTTGTTTCGATCTTCTGGGTAGTACGTTGGCGAGTCAGGAAAGTAGATCATGAACTCTCCTGACATTTCCTGAAGAATATTTCCTGATTTATTTGCAACGTTGCAGTTCCATTCTCGATGTTTTGCATTGAAGTCTCCACAGATGTAGTAATTTCCTCTCAGATTTGTTATTTTGTTGATGTCATCTCTCAGATGTAGATCTATTTCCCCTCCTTTGCTTCCTCCTGGGAGATAGACTGAGAGGATGTGACAACTATCCGTGTCATTGATGAAGACTTTGATTCCAATGCATTCCATTAGTTTTGTGTTGTAGCTTGGTTGAAGCTGATGTTTTAGATTTCTTTTGACGACGATTGCAACACCACCCTTTGGTCTATCCACGCGATCCAATCGATGAATTACGTAGTCTGGATGCGAGTCAATTTTTGAGTTTGGTTTTAGGAATGTTTCTGAGATGCAAGCAACATCGACGTTTTGCTTGCTTAGGTAGTCGAGAAATGCTAACATTTTGTCAGTGAGGCCGTTAGCATTCCAGTAGAGGACGTTGATACTTTGTTGTCTACAATCCATTATTGTATGCGGTGTTTTTGGCACTTGAGCCGATTGCTTGGAGTATTTCGTCGATGAACTCTGGATTTTTGGCGATTAATTTGAGAAGCTCGCTGATAAGGTACTTGCACTTTGATTCCTCTATTTCTGAGATGTTTTTATCTCTTGTGCTGGTGCTTTGAGCTTGTTGATTAGTTGTTATGTTTCGATTCACTACCTCAACACTGAATGAAGGTTCTGGGAAGACTTCATTCGAGGTCTGACTTGTTGCACTGATGTCTTCTGAGTCCATAAGCTCAACGTCTTGCTTTGGTTTTTGATGTTGCTTGTTATTAATGTGCTCGTTTTGCTTTTTTCTTTGATTCTTTTTCCAATGTTTTCCTCTTTCTTTATTGTTTTGTTGGTTGTTCAAGTTATTTTTATTTCCCTGATTTGAGGGTTTGTGATTTGGAGGAGGATTTGTGTTCCTTGGTTTGTGGTTGACTGGAACTTGTTTTTGATGAACAGGCTTTTGTGTACCAGATGTTGATGGTTCCATATACTCCTTTCTCCATTGAGGTTTTGGTGCATGTTGGACGTTTCTGGTTGATCTCTCAGGACGATGCGGTGTTGGAGGATTGTTTCTCCGTTGTCCATATGAATAATGGCCTGCTGTTTTGTTTTGATTTTGGTTGTTTCCATTCTGTGATTTTGATTTCCATTTTTCAATTATTTCTTGTCTGGTTTTACAACCTGTGAAAATTGCTGTATGTTTTTCACCGCAGAAGAAACATTTGAGTTTTCCGAGTGGAACCTTGTTGGTCTCTTTCGATATGTACTGGCACGTTTTCGAGTCATGTTGCTCAGAGCATCTGAAGCAAACGGACGGTTTGTTACAACCGTTTTGTCCATGACCAAACTGCAGACATTTCGAACATTGAGATGGTCCAGCTTGTCTATTTTTGTAGTCAGCCCATTTAATTTTGAAACTGCTGACAATTTTGATTTTTCTGAGGAATTCCAGGAAATTTCCACCTTGTTCTACATCTTTTTTGAAGTATACGAGGTAGTTCTGGTCGTCGTCTTGTTCGTGTCTTTTGTGTTTCATTGTCATTTTGACAATTTTTACTGGTGTGATTTTTACGGTTTGAAGTTCCTTCTCCAACTCACTGATTTCCATATCTGGGAGTCCATAGAGTACGTACTTCTTCAGTGGTTCTTGGCTGGAGTATGTGTGGAAGTGATGCTTTTTGTCTTTGAGTAGTTGGATGAATTTCTCGTAGTAATCCCAACTCTCCGTTGTTACCGTTTTTGTTCCTTGTTTGCCCTTTTTGGTCTCAATTAAGAAACTTCCAGGTTGATTGTTTATTTCATTCGTCAATCTCTTGATTTCACCAGCTCCTCCTGTGCTGATGACAATTGGAGGTGGTTTTGATTTTTGTTGAGATTTGTTGTTGTTGCTTTCCGTGCTCAAACGAAGTATTTTGGCAAGTTTTGAGTTTCTTCTCGCCAAAATCTTCCATTCCATGAAAAAAGTCATAAATCTAATTGATCCTGAATCATAATTCAAAAAATAAAATCTCGTTAAAATTCCAGCCATCATAATAATCCAGTTTTATCAGTCAATAAAGCCCCAAGGTCGAAAAATGCACATTAGAAACCATTTGCATGCTAGAACTGCATTTACTTGTTTTACTTTTTACCTCGTTGCATGACATTTTATTTAAATTTTGTGTTATAAATGCTCACTCTTATCATGCATTACAAATCTAATTTCAGAGAGTGTATCGAGCACTTTATGACTATGAAGCTCAAGATTCCGATGAAGTAAGTTTTTCCGAAGGCGATTTAATATTCGAAGTTAATTCAATTGACGCTGGCTGGATGACAGGACGAGTTGAGCGTACGGGAAAAATTGGAATGCTACCGGCTAATTACATCGAGCAAGTTATGATATAAGAAGCTCCATCCTACGATTTACTTTAATAATTTTATTTTTGTCAATTTAAACTAACAACCTTTCAGACCCGATGTATGAAGAAATTAAGGATGTAGAACTTTATTTATAAACTAATAACCCCCTTAAAAATGCTTTATAAATTTTTTGTATAATATTAATTGAAGAAAAAAAAAAGGTTAAATCTAGTGAAGTTTGTTATAGAAATTAAACGTGCAACATAAATGAAATTTTTTGTGAGGACAATTTGAGAAACTTTTTTGCTCAAATCAAACTCCACAATTCTATATTCCATCAGTTTAGTGTCTTTCTTTCACAAAAAAACAAAAACAAGAGTCGACCTGCATTATATTTTCTTATTGAAAAGTGCACTTACAATTAATAAACGATTATATAACATCTAATTAATTAATATGCATTTGTTGCGAGCATAAAATCTATAATTACCATTTAATAACTAAAGACTATTATGAGAATGTGCTAAATAAATTTTAATCGGATTTTCTTTTTCTTTTGAATATTTTTTCACTTTGGAAAGTCAATTTTAAGCTTTTAAAAGATTTATTCTAAAGTTTCATTATATTCTACTTAAAGCATGACTGCATACTACATATGGAAGAGCAATTAACGGAGAGTAAAATTTTTATCAATTATTCGGAGTTGTTACTTGAAAATAAACCCCTAAATTAATTAATGTTTCTCGAACATACACGTTATAATTAATGTAAATCCATCACGTTATCCAAAAGGTGTCATTTTGTGTATTCATGTCACAAAATAATAATTGATAATAAAAGTAATTTTAATGAGAATAATCAAAGTAGCAATTAACTGTGAAGAAAGTAGCAACTCTGCCAAGATTTAAAAAAAAAATCAAATTTTGTGATTGAAAACCATACAAATGTTTGATGTTTCTTAAAGGAATTGTAGGGTTTTGATATTCTTCAATATTAACAAGATCATTATTATTATAAAACCTTCCAAATGTGTAGAGTTTTTAAAGGAATTGTAGGGTTTTTGATTCAATCTTTAATCGTTGAAAATTTTATAAATTTTTAAATATTCAAGAAATTTCAAGATTTTGAGACTCTAAATTTGTATTAGAAAATTGAAAACCTTACAAATGTTTTAAAATTTAAATAATTTGTAAGTTTCAATTTTAAAATAAATGATTGAAATATAAAACCTTACAATTCCATTGGAAACATTTGCATGGTTTTTAAAAATTCAAAAATGTAGCTGTTACAAAATCTCAATTCAACCGATTAATTTTAACAAAATCAACATCAACCTCTGGCTTTGAGTTATCTAAGAATATAAAATAAAAAGTTATAATCGTGTAAAATGAGCATTAGCCCTTGAAAGTCCCTCATATTGTATAATACACGATTTTTTTACGACATGATAATAGAGACTTTAATAGAAAATTTTATTCTAAATTTCTTGTAAACTTCCACGCTTTTGGCATTTTTCTTATTAACTCTTATCTATCTGCTCTGCATGAGAAATCTTTTTCTAGTTATATCGCTAAATTAATCGATCAAAAAGAAATTATATTTTTCCATTGAGAATTTTGATGATACAAAAAAAATTATTCTAAAATAAATAAAAAATAAAATTTGAAGTGGTGATAAGTGCGAAATTAAAATAAAATAATGTCAATTAGAAAATTAAACAAAAAAAAATTTAAATTTAAACCGAAAGAAAAATGGCAAGCTATTTTATTCACATGTAAATATAGTAGAATTTATTGCATTTTTTAATCGTAAATGGCAATTTTTTTTATTTTTATGATTCTTTATTTTCATCTCCTTCCTAATTAATTAACGAATTCCTTCCATTTGAAATAGAAAATGAATCACGTAAGGGATTGGTTCACAGTATTAACTTCCAATAAGAATTGGAATTTTTAGACCCTTTTCTTCTGTTAAAAAAATTTGAAATCAAGAATTCACTTTTTCATTAATTTACTTATAAAATAAGTTTTGTTTCTTAAGCTGAGCGTCAAAATTTACAACTTAGTCTAAAGCTGAGCGTCAAAATTAGACAACTTTGTCTAAAGCTGAGCTTTAAAATTTAACAACTTATTCTGAGGCTGAGCGTCAAAATTTGCAACTTAGTCTAAAGCTTAGCGTCAAAATTAGACAACTTAGTCTAAAGCTGAGCTTAAAAATTTAATAACTTAGTCTGAGGCTGAGCGTCAAAATTTGACAACTTAGTCTAAAGCTGCGCTTCAAAATTTAATAACTTAGTCTGAGATTGAGCGTCAAAATTTACAACTTAGTCTAAAGCTAAGCGTCAAAATTTGCAACTTAGTCTAAAGCTTAGCGTCAAAATTTGACAACTTAGTCTAAAGCTGAGCTTCAAAATTTAATATTTTAGTCTGAGGCTGAGCGTCAAAATTTGCAACTTAGTCTAAAGCTGAGCGTCAAAATTAGACAACTTTGTCTAAAGCTGAGCTTCAAAATTTAACAATTTATTCTGAGGCTGAGCGTCAAAATTTGCAACTTAGTCAAAAGCTTAGCGTCAAAATTTGACAACTGAGTCTAAAGCTGAGCTTCAAAATTTAATAACTTAGTCTGAGGCTGAGCGTCAAAATTTGCAACTTAGTCTAAAGCTTAGCGTCAAAATTAAAAACTTAGTCTAAGGCTGAGCATCAAAATTGACATCTTAGGCCAATAAAGTGACACTTTTAAAAAATATGAATTTTTGGTATCCAAATTTTGTGATAAGAAGGGAGGGGCGTCAAAAAATCCAATTCTTGCTGAACATAATCACTAGTAACCCCCCTTAAAAAAGATAATAAATATATATTAATAAAATAGTAGACGTTAAAGCTCATTGCAAAGTATTAATGATACACAAATTTATGTTTGAAAGTGAGAGAGAAAGAGAGCGAGAAAGGGAATAATTGTAAATTAATTAATATTAAAATAATTTTTTATATACATATGTCGTCATACTTTATCAAATTCGAAACGTAACGTCGATTTTAGCGAAAAATTAATTGGAGAAAAGAAAAATGTGAAAAAAAATTTTTAATGTTTTTTGCTATAAATTCGAAAACATTGAGAGAATAAATTCATTCGTATAAATAAATAATTGTTGAACAAAATAAGTCTCACTGCATTTTTAATCCTTACTTTCAGCATCATCGATCGTACCAAAAGTTGTATCAGCATAGCTTGATGTCACATCTTTCGTCTCATTAAAGATTTCTTTAAAGCACTCCTTTGACTTGCCCATAATATCAATAAATTTCTTACAATCTTCTTCCCGATCAGCCGTTTGTGATTGAAGCTTCTTCTCTAGATAGTCTATACGCTCTGTCGCATATTCGAGTCTGGAAATTATTTCACTGAAGATGTTATTAACATAATTGAATTTAAATTTGAAGGGTTTTTAAGGAAAGAAGCCATTCACAAAATTACATAATAGATCTACAACCTCTCCCTCCCCCTCACACCTCCCCACATTAAATGGGCTATGGCTAAAGCTTAACTGTGAATAGAGCAAGGTACAACAACAAACCAAGTTCAACATACTTAAATTTTAGTCGATCTATTTCAGACGTAAGCCGTTCACTTGATTTTGTCACTGGACGATTATTATTAACATTCATTCCACTCAATGACCGCGAATATTCATTAATTCTTATTCCACGACGATGCTTCGTCTTGATTGCTTCTTTCTCATTCTCCAGTTCCTTCAATTTAGCATCTAAACGTGCAATTTTGACTCGCTGCTTTGCAATCATGTCATGCTGATCACTTTCCAAAAGCGATTGCTTGTTGAGCTGTTTATTCTGCTCTTCAATAATATTCAATAAACGATTTTTCTCTTGTTCCAGTGTGCTGATCAAATTAACGTAATCACTTTTACTCATGTTGCGGCATGAGAAGAGAAAATCACCGGAAATATTTCTGAGATTATTTTCGAGATCTTCATTAAGGCTTTTGAGACTTGAAATGTCACGGTCTTTATCTGATAAGAGCTGTGATGCATTTTCTAAATCACATGTGAGCTTTTCTACTTCCAATTTTGAATCATCACACATTTCTCTCATTTTTGTCATTTCCTTTTCCATTTCAGTGATTTTATGCTCGCATTCGTACTTGACCATTGATATTCTCTCATTCAGACATTTGATATAATCATCATCATTCCTGGACTTTTCCATTAAATCCAATGTTTTGAATTTGTAGTTATTTGCTTCTTCTGAAAGATTCTTGTTTCGGATCTTTAATGCTGAAACTTTATACTTCAAATCATCAAGTTCATTCTTGCAGTCATCAAGCTCTTTTGTTAATGAGTCAATTTCGTGTTTTCTGACACTTTCCATGCGTCTAAGTGGTAGTGAATTGGCATCAAAGGAATCAGTCTCAGTATTTTCTAGTTTGTCTCTTAGTTCAGCAATTTTGGATTGCAGCATTTGAATCTGTTGAGCACGTCCACGCCAATTAGAAGTTGAATTTAAAATTTGTGAGAAATTAACGGAATCAGTTCCGATTTCATGCTGGAGACATTTGTGGGCAATTTTAAGTTCATTTTTCAGTTGGAGATTGAAATTTGATGCCTCAAAAAGCTTCTTCTTGGTTCTTTCTAAATTTTCCGTTAACATTTGAACTTCTGACAGCTGTACTGGTTCGGGATCTTTCGAGCGCTCATACTGTTCTAAAAGCATGTCTTTATTGCTGAGTTGTTCCTCTAATTTTTGATTCTTATCCTCAAGATCACGATACTTTGACTTAACACTGATCAATTGAGAACTCAAATGACGATTTGTTTTGCTTAAGTCAGCAATCTTTTGGGACGAAACTGGTGAGCATTCAGCGGCTAACGATGTCAAAGCTTGATCAAGTGCATTACTCTTTTCTTCGAGTTCTGACAACTCTTGTTCCTTTTTATGGAGTTTTTCTTGGAGTCTTACGTTTCGATGTGTCAATTTCTGGAAGATTTTTATTTAATTGATGCTAATTACTAATCATTTAACAAGATAGTCCAAGCAGGATTCAGCAAACGGTTTTTTAAAACTTGAAATTTAACGTATTTTAAAAGTTTGAAATTAAAATAAGTTCAAAATCTGTGAAACCGATAATATTCAAACTTTGATAACCGTTACCCTATTTTTACGTTAGAAGCCACAACTCGTTACTAAGCCAGTAGCTTGATAAAAAAAAATTGGAAAGTTTAAAATTAAAATAAGTTCAAAACCTTCAAAATCTGTGAAACCGATAATATTCAAACTTTGAAAACCGTTACCCTATTTTTACGTTAGAAGCCACAACTCGTTACTAAGCCAGTAGCTTGATAAAAAAAATTGGAAAGTTTAAAATTAAAATAAGTTCAAAACCTTCAAAATCTGTGAAACCGATAATATTCAAACTCTGAAAACCGTTACCCTATTTTTACGTTAGAAGCCACAACTCGGTACTAAGCCAGTAGCTTGATAAAAAAAATTGGAAAGTTTAAAATTAAAATAAGTTCAAAACCTTCAAAATCTGTGAAACCGATAATATTCAAACTCTGAAAACCGTTACTCTATTTTTACGTTAGAAGCCACAACTCGTTACTAAGCTACTAGCTTAGTAAAGTTTTTTTGAACTTGAAAAATTTTTGAAATCTTTACTGTAAATTGTAAATTGAACTTCAATGAAAATTTTGAATTTTTTAACATAATTAAAGAAATTTTGCTATCTTCTCGATTTTATTTTATTGACAATGTCATAAGGCATTGAATTGTAAAACATTAATTAAGCTTTATTTTTGAGCGTAGCTTATCAAAGATTACAAAAAATTTTCAAGTTCAAAAAAACTTTACTAAGCTAGTAGCTTAGTAACGAGTAGTAGCTTATAACGAAAAAACAGGGTAAGCTTTTTTCACGATTTTGAAAACTTTTTTCACCCCATAAGCAAGTTTGCTAGTAACGTAAAAATAGGGTAACATTCGTAGTTTTGGAAACTGTTAAAATTGAAAATTTTCAAATACGTTAATTTTTAAATTTCTTAAAATCGTCAATTACCTCAACTTTCGAAGACAATTTGGTCTGAACATCATAAGTGCTTGATTTCGACGACTGTTTTGAATGAATAGAAATGAGAGAAGGATCTTCTGGATGTGGCAGGTACGATATTTGTGACATTTTTCAAATAAATATATAAACAGACGGTACAAAAAACTTTTCTGAAAATTAATAAACGTTTTTTTTCACGATCCAAAGCTAGATTTGATATTTATATTTTATAATGAGCTTAAAGATTATTAAAATTTATTTTTCACAATAATATATCATGTAATTTAAAAATGTATAGACAGATAGATGCTATATAAAACAAATAAATTGGAAATGATATTCGGATAGATTTTTACTTAAGAAGACTCCACTTCAGTTGCTCTTTTGCACTTTGGAATACCTGAAAATTAGACATTTGTGTTTTATGAGTGAATGTGATAGGTTTTTATAAATAAAATTCAGTCATTAATGGATATAAATCTCATCTTAATTCAATTTCATTCTTAACACAGTTTTTAGCTATTTTGTGTGATGTTAACATAATTTATGCATTAAATGCAAATGAGTGGATGATTACAATCAAAATTTTGGTGCTAATTAAAGTGATATTGCTCTGATATGTCAAATTTCTTACTATACAAATAATTATTATCACTGATTCTTTTTTATGGCAGGCTTTATGTTCTTTAATGAACTTAGAATTAATAGAAACTTAGTTGCTTAATAATGTCACAATTTTTTTTTTTGTCATTAATGATGAGTACTCAAATTAGCTACCAAAATAACCCGTGCAATGCGTTCGTTACCTGTGCTACTGTCTGCTCTCCAAGTGGTAATTCATCGTTCCTTAAATCAACTCTCTTTTGTACGCTCGCTGGATCAGCGTCAAGAATAATCCTAAAGTAACGATTTTATTAGTCTTTGGATAAAGTTAAAGAACGTAACGGAAGTTCAAAATTCAAAAATCGAGTTCAAGAACATAAACAAAATTTGAAAATTTAGAAATCGTTATTAGTTGAATCCAAAAGTCTTACCCGCCATCACAAATTTCATCAAAAGCTAGCATAACAACATCCAAATTATCCAGTAAAGCTCGTTTCTCAACATTTTTCTTCAAAATCAAGCTAATAGTGTCAAAAAGACAATTTAATACTGACAACAAGATGAGTTCATTCTCGTTCTTTCCTCCCATCACATAGAAAAATAGATCTACATTACTCTTGTACACTACTGTAAGTCCATCCAACATGATAATTTCTGATGCATTTGCACGATGAGTTTTCTGGAAGAGATTTTTTTCGTACGTCTTCTGTTCCTTTACTGTTGGAAATACATTTTTGTCATAGTATTTGGCTAGGATACGATTTCCATCATTATCCATGATGACCATAGCTTTAATTGTGTATAATGTTGGTTCCTAAAATTATGAAATTCTTGTAAGCCACATCATCATACTAATATCTCGTTAAATAGACTGAAATTAAGCTCCTTTTCACTTTGTTTTGATAGGTTGTGAAGTAATTGATTAAATTGATGAAGAAAGACTTACCAACAAATCCATTTTGCTAGATTAATATAATAAAATTTGTAGCTATACAAAATTTCCGGAAAGTTTTCTTCTGAATACAGTGCTTACGATCCAGTAGCTTCTAAACCTTTTATTGCCGATAATGTTTGTTGTGATTATCTTATATTCTTGATTCTTAATGTGTTTAGAGCGAAGAACTATTGAAATGTAGAGTAATTAAAGAAGTCGAATTTATTTAAAATTCAACGGATTTTGTAAATTTGAATTAAGTTCATTATCGCTTCTTTTGACGCAAAATTTTCATAAATTTCAAAAAATAATTGACTGTTGGATGCAAAACAATACTTTTCTTTAAAAAAAACTACCACGTGACTAAAAGTCAACTCTAAAACCGCATACACAGACTGAATATCAACAAAAGGTACCACATTATAAAGTTTATTCACCACTGACTGTATGGATACAAACAAAAATGACGTTGAATACGATGTCAGTGTATAAATGACGTTTTTAAAAAAGGAATATCTCAAATTAAAGCATAAAATTTAAAATAATACCATTTTAAAATAATTCATCACTAAGGTCCTCAAACATAACGATAATAAATTAGCAACATATTTTTAAGAATCTATAAAAATGCTCAAAAGTTGATGAAATTGCGAGGAAATTGATTAATGAAAAAATTAAATAAAAATTCAAGGCAAAGATGTCGAGTAGTGATTTAGATCAAAAACCCTTTATTTTGCCATCGGAAATGCACCAGAAAATACTAGCAGAAAGTAAGTTTGATTATAAATTATTTAATAATTCAATGTTTGTTTTCATTTCATCTGTGTGACATTCTTTTGATTTTGACATGACATTTTTATGACATCCTTCAAATTTTATCTATACCTTCAATAACTACATCCAAAAGCAGTTCCGACAAAAGTTATTTTTTAACATTTATTTTCACGACTGCCTTTCCATCCATAAAGCTATACTTTCAATCAAAATGATTGACAGGAAAAAAATGGCTGACTACAAAGAACCTGATTGACTATAATTCATTGCATTTTTAGATGATAGACAGTATGAGGATGAATTAGAAGTGATGAGTGAAGAAGTGGTCAGTGTGGAACTAAACGATTCATATCGAAAACGTAGAGGAATCCTTCCAAAACGAGCTGTAAATGTCTTAAAGAATTGGTTATATACTCACAGGTTAAATGCTTATCCGACTGAAGATGAGAAATTTATGCTCTGCCGAGAAACTGGACTGACGAATTTGCAAGTCTGCAATTGGTTTATTAATGCACGACGGCGGATCCTGCCTGAAATGATACGAAAAGGTAACAATTATTGATAAATTTTATTTATGCTTTATGCTGGATTTATGCTCTTGTTGTAGATGGACATGATCCAAATAAATACAGGATATCGAGAAAAGGGAAGCATTTGTCAGACGACACTTTCCCACCGCACATGCTGTCACCGACAATGAAGCAAAATTTAAAAATGATGAAATTTGAAGATTCGGTAAATTAACATAATTTTTTTAAATCACTACACACTGGTCAAATTTTTAAATAAATGGGAAATGAGGTGTTTTTGGAAAAGTTTGACTATAAGTCTTCGGGGATGTCTCATTTTAAAGCTGACATTGATACACGATGATTTTCTAAGTTTCAAGTTTTTTGGTCCATCTGGTGCTGAGGAGCAGGTCCTCAAAGTTGGGTATAGGCGAATCTTCTGTTTTTTGAGATTGTTTATTTAAACTCAATTTGCACGGAAACTATTCAACCAAGTGAAAAATGGTTTTTGGTTCCTAAAAGCACATATCTATATTATCTATATTATTATTTATTATTTTTATTTATTTTATTTATGTATGCTTTTTTTCCCCTTCCTTCCGCTCAAAAATCATAGGAATGACAAGAAATTTCATTTTTTGACTGTTTTTCCTAAGTAAAGCTAGGGTCGCGACCCTAGACTAGACTTTAGTGTAAAGTGTTGCATATCATTAGAAAGGTAATTTATTAAGCTACAATAAACCGAAAACTAATTTAAACTAGTGTATCGGTTAGAAACCCAATGCGGATATATTCACACCGTACAATCAAAAGTCTTATGGATATAAGTTTGAAGGGTGGTCGTGAAGTACGACCGAGACCCATATCGACACAGTTCAAAAAATAAACCTAATTTATGTCATAATTATATCAGCTACAAAAACACTTAGTTTGAATTTTGTCACCCTCGGAAACACTATGAACCAGTATAGCTGATTTTGGTCCAAATCTCGGCCATACTTCACACTTATTTGAACCACATTTTATTGTAAATGTTAAAATATTATTAAAAAGTAATTAATTTTAAATTATGTCGCTATTTTGTCAAGTGTTTTGAGCAAAGAACCAAGTAGGAAATACATTTTTAATTATGAACTTGGGACAGGTCTAGTCAAAATCTAGTTTCCTACTTGGTTCTTTGCTCAAAAAAATTTTAGAATGTTTTATTTGTATTTGTTTTAAGCACTAGAATATTTATGCAAAGTTTCAATCCATTTGGATAAATCCTCGAAGAAAAAAGTGACAAAATTGATTTTGACTAGGGTCGCCCCTAGTCCAAAATTGAAATTGTATTTCCTACTTGGTTCTTTGCTCAAAAAAATTATTGGATGTTTTATTTGTATTTGTTTTAAGCACTAGAATATTTATGCAAAGTTTCAATCCATTTGGATAAATCCTCGAAGAAAAAAGTGACAAAATTGATTTTGACTAGGGTCGCCCCTAGTCCAAAATTGAAAATGTATTTCCTACTTGGTTCTTTGCTCAAAAAAATTTTTTTCATCCAAAGTTTAATTTAAAATAAAAAACACAGTGAACTTTTAATTTGAAAAATTCGTAAGAAAGGAAAGTTTTTTGCTTTTTCTGAAGCAACGGCTGTTCCTACCTTGCCTAAAAACAATACAGCTCTTCTATTGAGCAGCACGGATCAAATGTAAAAAACCAGAAGTCTCTACAATGTCTCGTTATTGAGATTTCTTGCTGATTAACTTGCTTGTTTGCTTGTTTGCTTGCTTACAGAAAGCATATTTTGCGATTTTCTCAGCAATGCCGCAACCAATTTAAAATCTGTTTTTTTTTTTTGCAAAAGATGTGAAATTCAAGGCACAAACTTTTCATCTCTGAACATTTTAAGCTATCTTATGTTTTTGTTCGAGATATTCAACTGATTTATTGTTTTTCTCGAATTACTGAGATCATTATTTTACACTCCATATTCTCACAAAATTCAAAAAACTGATTTTTCAATCTGAACAAAACCAATAGATTCACACGTGAAAACGGTGTGATTATAAAAATATTTGTTATTTAAAAAGTTAAAGCAGTTTGAGTGAAGGGAGAAAGGGTCAAGTCGATAACCATCATAGGGTACCCAAAATAACATTTTTTTGAATCAATCATAAATAGCCGAACAATCAAGTTTTAAACCAAAAACTTCAAGCTTGATCAGGCTTGATCTTAATTCAGATAGTTTGCTGCAGTCACGAACTTTTGTAGAGTGATTTACCCCTATTTTTTCATACTAAATCTGTCATTCCTCCATCTGGTAGATATTTTTCAAAAGGTATGATATATTAAAATATTGGTCCTATTATGTGCTTTTAGGAATCAAAAACCATTTTTCACTTGGTTGAGTAGTTTCCGTGCAAATTTAGTTTAAATAAACAATCTCAAAAAACAGAAAATTCGCCTATACCCAACTTTGAGGACCTGTTACTCAGCACCAGATGGACCAAAAAACTTGAAACTTGGGAAATCATCGTGTATCAATGTCAGCTTGGATCACTAGTAGCTTAGTAACGAGTAGTAGCTTATAACGAAAAAACAGCGTAAGTCCAGATACAAATTGCACCTGGACTTTAAAACCTCACGTGCAGTTCATAAGTCCAGGTACAAATACAGCTGGAATTATAAACTGCACGAGAGGTTTTTAAGTCCAGGTACATTTTATATCTGAACTTATAAACCTTACGTGTGGTTTATAATTCCAGAAAATTTATAAATTTTACTTATAATCTCGCAGTTCGATTATAAGTCCAGATATATTTTTCTGGACTTATAATCCTTGAAAATTATTTGAAATTATTTCAAACTTTTATATTCACACCGTTTTGTTCAGATTGAAAAATCAATTTTTCACATATTGTGAGAAAACAAAGCAAAAAAAGTTTGTGCCTTTAAAAAAATCAATTTCTTAGCTTCGCTCAGCATAAGTTTGAATGTATAAAGCTAGTGAGTCAAAAATTTGTGTTAAAAAAACATTTTTTTAAATTTTCCACCTTTTTATCAAAACAAAATAAATTATGAACGTTGGGGGGAGGGGGGGGGGGGGGGGGTTGTGAGTTGTAACATATTGTAACAAGGGGGGAGGGGGGGGGGGGTGAAAAAACGTTTTAAAAACGTTTTTTTTCGTAACGTAATAAGTGAACGGCCCTTATCTGGACTTATCGCACTGGGAGATTATAAGTAAAATTTAAATTTTCTGGAATTATCCTGGACTTAAAAACCTCTCGTGCAGTTTATAATTCCAGCTGTATTTGTACCTGTACTTATGAATCGCACGTGAGGTTTTTAAGTCCAGGTGCAATTTGTATCTGGACTTATAAACCTTTAGTCACTTTGATTTTCTGGACTTATAATCTCTGGACTTATAACCCAGCATCCAAAAAATAATCAAATATTCAGTGGACGTTATAAAATTTGAATTTTAGAAAATCGTTGAATGACAAAACCCTTTTTAGTGAATAAATGTTGTGCTGTATTTTACTACTGAATCCATGTTAATTAACCAGTCAAATACTGATCGCTGAGTCAAAAATGCGCTGAAGTCCCTCGATAAAAACACGAGGACTTTTGTAATTTTTTAAAATTAGACCAGGGTGCACTTTAAAATTTGAAAATAGCAAAATCCTCATTCGAGTTTTATTATTCAAAGGGAACGGAGGTAGAAGACGACGAAATGGATAATAACGAGCACCAATCACCAGAAATTATTGACGTACAGTCAGGATCTCTTGCTTTTATGAAAAATAATGAAATGAAGATATCAAATGACGATTATGATGAGAGTAATTTAATTTATAGGTAAGAATTGATACTTTTGTGTGTTAAAAAACTATTTGACTAATATGATCCTGTGAAGTGCTTCTGCTGTTAACAAGCCCAAACGCAAATACAATAAAGTCAAGAATCAAGAAAATCAAATTGGCAATGAATCAAAGTCAAAGCGTAAATACAAGAAGCGCAAGGTTGATTCTAAAAGGTTACTGCTACATATTGTGTTTGAATTAGATTCTTATTTATTCAATTGCTGGATCAATTAGCATAATAACTCATTCCTTTTAATCCACAGATCGGACGATGAAATTGAGATTGAAGAACATAAATACGTGCCTATGTCCGAAGCATCAACGTCAAATGACTATTTTAACATTTCTCATCCGCGCTTTAATCAGCTCCAAAGTGAGTCTCGACGAAAATCCACACCGCCAATTAGAATTCAGCAAGTTCCAGTGCCAGTTGTTCCAACAATAAGTCAACAAGGAAATTCTCGCAATAGTGTTCGTGTACGAGGAGTCATACGTGATCCCAATAATTCTAAATGTCTTTATTTACTCATCGATTCATCGAATTCATAAAACATACAGCAACAAAAAAATTAAAATTCGGAGGATTTTTTTTTGTTTTTTTGAAAAGAAATTTTGTAGATTTTTATGTTTTTTTTTTGAGATTTTTATACACAACTTTTGTAAATTAACTTAACTCCTCCTTAGTACCGTGTACTGAGATCTAATGTATACAATTTAAATATAATATAATTATTATTTTCTCATAATAAAACTTGACTCTTTATTCTTCTTATTTTTGTTTTCAGTAAACACAAGTTCATTTAATTAACTTAAAAGTAAAGTGAAATTAAAGAAAAAATTTTAAATAATGTGCGAAAAAAAGTACAATAAGGAAATGTCTATTCTACAGAAAATCGTGTACAACGTACAGTGCGACGACAAAAATAAAATCATTAAAATTAAGTTAATTAAATATAAAATTAAATCGAACTTAAGTAGCTAGTCTTAATTAAATAATATTCTCAAGCGTTCCTTAATCGTTTTGTGGCATCTCGCGTGGGTAATTCAACGCATCGCTTAACTGATGGTCCAGAAATACTATTTGAATTTTCACCATCATCTATCTGCATTGAAATGCTCTTAAACTCGTCACATAAATAGTTTCGCTTGTTCTCAAAATCTGTTGTTTGTTCTTGGAAATACATGCGTGGAATGTGCACTTGATCTAGCGTATATTCGCGCATATCCACGCTCTTTAGCTTCGATAGGATTATGTGTAGGGAAAGATCACAAAGTGTCCATAGCTTCTGCAAAAATAGCATTCGAAGAATAACGGTTGGTAAAAATTTGAATAATAACGATAAAAAATATTTGAAAAACAGTCAATTTTTTAAAGATTTAAATTAAATCTGGGGATTAATTTGTGATATTAAGAATCACATCACTTACTTCATTAACTTGATTATCTAGTTGTTGATAGGCGCTTTTAGAATTCTTCATTTTCTGGATCATATTCGTATATAAACTAAAGCAAAATGTCTCCTTATTCGTTATAAGTGGTTCAAGAATGAAATTGAGACATTTTTCAGCAATTTTAAGCTGCTCGACGTTGCTTCTCTCCTGTAGTATTGTACTATGAGCCAAAACTGTTATCGCGAATGGTAAAATATGATCAGGTAAAATGTTTGCTAATTGAGCTAACGCGCCTTCCACTGGAATTAGATAAATTATTAGATTTATTGCTATTTTTGGGATATTTTAAGCTGATCTTACTTCCACCGTTTGAGAAAGTCTTGACATATTCCCTTCGATGATTCACGTCAATCTCATAATTGTTCTTCATTTGTTCTCGTAGTCTACAGATAATAAACAGCATTAATTAAATTGATTAAATCTTAGATGTTTAATCTTACTTTCTATCACTTTCTCGTCCACAAATCACGTAAAATCCCATAAAATCAAGTGGTAAACATTTGTGGGGAATTCCTTTGTACAGTCCTTTATGAAGCTTCTTTACAAACAGCTCACGTACTTGAACTACTGGATCGTTCTGCAAGTTGATTAGAAAATTGTGTTAATTCTTAATCATTTTTAACGGTTTTTGAAGCTTTGAAAAACTCGGATCAAAATAGTTCAAATTTCATAGATTTCAAATTACAAAAATCTGTTAAGAAGCAACTCACCATTAAGGATGATAACGTTAGAAATTGTTCAGCATTGTATTCATCACCAACTCCCTTTTGTTCGCAAATTTTAAGCATAGCATTTCCAGCTGAGACTCTCAGCCATGCCTTTTCAGCTTCACTCAATTGTCCCTTGTCTAAAATGTCACCCGTTTTACTTATAAAAGCACACAACATTCGAAAAGTCTTTTGTGCAGCCACAACGTTATCTTTTAAGCCAACAAGCCAACGTGCAATTGCTTTCAGTCCTTCGACTCGACACCGAATTGCTTCAGGTAAGTCCTCTTCTTCACACCATTCTCCATCAGGCTTCTCATCATGGATGCTTTCTGGAATATCACCAATTAATAGATCCTTAACAATCTTTCTAGACACAATATTTTTGAGAGGAATATTGAAGCGTTCTGGTAGATTGTAAGCAATATGTCCAAAAGCTACAATTGCTGTCCTATAATGCTCACAATCAGCTTGAAGATTCTTATTTGTTTCATCGACAATCTCTTGAAATACAGCATCAATATGCTTCTTAATTCTTTTTCCATTAGAATCCTCGTCCTCCTTCTCAATCATTGTTGAATTAGAGTTGACAAAGAGACATCTAATCGCATGCTTTGCCTGTTTTGCCGTTCCATTTGTTGCAAAGTCTTTACAAATTGGCGCCAAATCTTCCATCACTTCCAAATGTGATTCAATTAACGGTTTAAATCGTCCGAGATGTGTTAATGCCTTAAAGACACTAGCTGATACAAAATCAAGCTCAAAACTACCCAAAAGACTCATCATTGATCTTAAAACAGACTCGTGAAGAAAATGTGCAGGAAATAGATAAATTAAGACGGTTAAAAGATTTAAACCTTTGGCGCTTGTGTCTTCTGGACGTAATTTAAGATTCTCAAGTAATACATTACTTGTCTTTCTCGCATCAATCTCTGGATCCTCATTCTCATCATCATCAATCTTCTGTAGTTTTGTTGCCAAATGTAACTGTCCCTCAATTAACTGGATCAATACCTCGATATTCTCTCGATCAATCATGACACTCGCAATTCGACTTAACATAATTTTTACAGTATTATAATAAATATTGGTCATGATTGGAGTTCCGAGTTTTTTAAGTATACTTGACATTGCCTCAGCACATGATTTATTATCGACATCGCGTCGTAACATTGTATCCATATCTTTAAGTATGGCTTTATCTTTTCTCAAATGTGCTGAAAACTTTATGATATATTCTTGAGATTTTAATGGATCTGGAAACATTTTAAGTAAGACATTCATCTTCTTTGTTATCTCCTTTTGTGTCTCTGGCGTCTCCTTAAGTTTGTGCAGCTTCACCCAGTCAAGGACATTCTTACGCATTTTCATTTGATTTTTTTGGAGCTCAATAAAAGCTTTTAATGCATGATCATCGATTGTTGCTAATAATTTATAGAGAGCCTTCATTTTATCATTAGCTGATAGTGTATAGGGGACAAGACTCGTGATTAATAGCCGTTCAATTAATAATTGATCTTCAAGGGTTGCATGATAATATCCATTTAGGATCTTAATTTGTATCCAATTAGCTGAATCTAATGGCGATATTGCCGGCAATTCACTTGCTAATGTTGATTTTAGATGCTCATTATAAATCAAGGCTAGTCCATTCATTGCAGCACGTCGTATTTTGAATTTTTTGTCTTGTGAGCGTTCCTTTAATATTGCCATTAAATCAGCAGCCTCTGCAATAATTTTATAATCGCGCTTCGCAGTTTCTACAATTGAATTAACTACTTCATATCTAACGCTTTCATCAGAATCATGTTGACGTCCGTTTAATACGTTTATGATTTCTGTACGCAATTCGGGATGATTTACAAGAAAATGCATTGTACTTTGTACACATTTAATGCGAATAGCAACAGCAATGTCAAGAAATCGTCCGAGGAAATGATTTAGTAGTGCCGTATGCTGTTTTCCCAATTTTGAATCTTTCTCGCTAAACATTCGCGCCAATAATGCAACAGCCTTTAATCGCTCACTTTCATTTGATGATTTTATTTTACATTCAAGTTGCGGTAACACGGAAACTAATAATGTTGATGCAATAACATTTAATTCATAAATTAGATCATAGATTCGTTTGGTACTTTGATAGATTTTATCTGGCTTATCAGTCATTAAAGCTTCGTTGAGGAAAGCTTGAATATACATCACAAGTGAATCTGTAGTCTTCATAATCAAGTCCTTGGCCAAATTATAAGCGTTTTTCTTTTGTGTCTTATTAGGCTCAACAATATTGATCATTATAATATCAAGTAATTCATTCGATATTGAATCAGACTCGGCGAGTAGTGGAACTAATATTTCCAACATAAATGATTTAACTTTGGCGCTATGTTCGTCATTTACGATTTTAAACATAAGACCAAATAGTGAGCAAAATATTTCTTGGCTTTCAACAAGCTCAAAGCACATGTTGAAACTCTTTACGTATGCTAGATTCTCGAGCAAGTAAAAGTATCTCTTAAATGCTGGATCTTTTGGATCTTTAAGACCATTTAATTGTCGAATTAGAAATTCAAAAATTTCCTAAAACCATAAAACAGTTTTCAATGGAAAATGGTTATAAATAGAAATAATTTGACTTACTTTAATCTGTTCCGGTTCCTTATATGGCGCTTCCGGTGCAAAAACTCTCAAAATATCAGCAATGCAACAGCCAACGAGAAGCTGAACATCTTTCGAGTCGTGATTTAGGAAAAAGTCTTTGACTAAATGTAATGCTAACGGTGTATACTTTGAGAAATTCTCATCATCTTGTCCCATAGCTTGCAATGTTAATGATAGCGCCTTTGTGCCAATAACAAAAATATTTTTTTATTGTTTTGAAACTTTGTTATTGTGCAAAATAATCACGAAAAATCAACTTACCTTGAGCCTTCTTACTAGCTCATCATCACGAAGATCCTCTGAACATGGTTTCAGCTGATTTGGATACAATATACTCTTTTCTGTGGTCATTTTTAGTGTATTTAATTAGAAAACTCTATAAACAAATTTGTTTGCCGCAGAATCTTCAATTTTTCCTTTCAATCGACACTTCTTCATGTGATCAATGATTATTCCTTAACTAGTAGTCCACAATAAAACGTTTAATACATTCTTTTGATTCACTTTTGCCTTAATTAATACAATTTTAGGTATTTTACTTTTTTTGCTTTGATTTTAAAATTTCAGGGGGATAATTTTACTTGAGTTTTACGAAAACATTACAAAAGTCCTCGTACTTTATCGAGTGGCTTTAGCGCATTTTTGATTTCATATGACGTACTGACGCTCAGTACGAACTAGCAATTTAAAGAAAAACTATTAGCAAAAAAAGCGTGTAATTAAGCATTGGCATGACCCTTAAAGATTTAAACTTATTAAATGTATTATTTTATTTTACAAATATTATATATGTATTAAATTCAAAACAAAATTGGAAGCGTCAACAGTGCTTAATTTTACTGAATTACAATTTTTCAAATTAATGTACCTATCCTTTATAAATGACTTTGTCAGTTTTAACTGTTTTTTGAGATTCAAATTTTAACTGTTTTAAGAAATTTGAAAAACTAAAGGTAGTTGAAAAATTTTACCAGGTTGCACTATATGATGTTTGGTTCAAAATTTGTTACCTACCCTTGAACGGACGATCAAAATGCATTATTAATACCGCTCTTAGCAAAAAAATTAAGAAAATGTGTATTGTTTGGATTTTTTCTCATTTTTCAATTCTCTACTAATAATTATCACCCCCCCCCCCACTTATACATCTTTACTGAACAAACCCCCAATCAAAGAAACAGAATGAAATGAAATCCTAAAAATCCATTCATCGAATATATAATGAATTCTGTATTTTAGCCATTGACATTCATTTTGATGTAAAAAAAGTCAGTATTAGTTGATAACTGTCACATGTTGACGATTACCAGTAAATAACGAATTTTTAAAATTTGATTTTTTCACGCAAAAAAAATGAGCAAGGCGTTAACACTCGAAAATTTTGTTGGTATTGTCCAGGCGCAGGAAATTAAAATGAAAGGTTTTGTCTTTATTTGGCTCATCTTTCACACGCCTGAAAGTAAAATTAAATTTTAAAAATATTAACAGTCAAGAGATATTTGAATAAATAACGATTAAAAAGTTTTTAAGTGTCCTATTTCTTACTGTTCCATACTTAACAATTTTTCTTCACAATATATTAAACTTAAAACTTAGCTATTTTAACAGCTATTTAATTTTCAAAATGAGTTCTCTTTGAAACATTAAAATTTTTTAAAACCGTTATTACCAATTCACCAAACAAAACTGAAACTCACCACAACACATGGCTTCTTGACTAGTCAATTTAAGATAACAACTAGTGTATCGGGTGGAAACCCAATGCGGATATATTCACACCGTACCATCAAAAGTCTTATGGATAGACCAGTTCAAAATTTATACCTAATTAATGTGATAATTATGTCAGCTGCAAAAACACTTAGTTTAAATTTTGTCACCCTCGGGAACACTATGAACCAGTATAGCTGATTTTGGTCCAAATCTCGGCCATACTTCACACTTATTTGAACCACATTTTCTCGTAAATGTTAAAATATTATTAAAAAGTAATTAATCCTGAATTATGTCGCTATTTTGTCAAGTGTTTTAAGATAAAGAAAAGTAATATTGATTGTCAATTCAAATAAAACATCCAAAAAATTTTTTGACCAAAGTACACCATAGAAAATCAATTTTCAATTTTGGACTAGGGGCGACCCTAGTCAAAATCAATTGTCACTTTTTTTCTTCGAGGGTTTATACAAATGGATTGAAACTTTGCATAAATATTTTAGTGCTTAAAACAAATACAAATAAAATATCCTAAACTTTTTTTGAGCAAAGAACCAAGTAGGAAACTAGATTTTGACTAGACCTGTCCCAAGTTCATAATTAAAAATGTATTTCCTACTTGGTTCTTTGCTCAAAACAATTTAGGATATTTTATTTGTATTTGTATTTAGCATTAGAATATTTATGCAAAGTTTCAATCCATTTGGATAAACCCTCGAAGAAAAAAGTGACAAAATTGATTTTGACTAGGGTCGCCCCTAGTCCAAAATTGAAAATGTATTTCCTACTTGGTTCTTTGCTCAAAAAAATTTTAAGATGTTTTATTTGTATTTGTTTTAAGTACAAGAATATTTATGCAAATTTTCAATCCATTTGGATAAACCCTCGAAGAAAAAAGTGACAAAATTGATTTTGACTAGGGTCGCCCCTAGTCCAAAATTGAAAATGTATTTCCTACTTGGTTCTTTGCTCAAAAAAATTTTTGGATGTTTTATTTGTATTTGTTTTAAGCACTAGAATATTTATGCAAAGTTTCAATCCATTTGGATAAACCCTCGAAGAAAAAAGTGACAAAATTGATTTTGACTAGGGTCGCCCCTAGTCAAAAATTGAAAATGTATTTCCTACTTGGTTCTTTGCTCAAAAAATTTTTTTTTATCCAAAGTTTAATTTAAAAAAAATCACAGTCAACTTTTGTTTCGAAAAATTCGTAAGAAAGGAAAGTTTTTTGCTTTTTCTGAAGCAACGGCTGTTCCTACCTTGCCTACAAACAATACCTCTTCTATAGAGCAGCACGGATCAAATGTAAAAAACTAGAAGTCTCTACAATGTCTCGTTATCGAGATTTCTTGCTGATAAACTTGCTTGTTTGCTTGCTTACAGAAAGCATATTTTGCGATTTTTTCAGCAATGCCGCAACCAATTTAAAATCTGTTTTTTGCAAAAGATGTGAAATTCAAGGCACAAACTTTTCATCTCTGAACATTTTAAGCTATCTTATGTTTTTGTTCGAGATATTCAACTGATTTATTGTTTTTCTCGGATTACTGAGATCATTATTTTACACTCCATATTCTCACAAAATTCGAAAAACTGATTTTTCAATCTGAACAAAACCAATAGATTCACACGTGAAAACGGCGTGAATATAAAAAATTCAATCTGAACGAGTGTGACAAATGAAACAACATGGATGTTCATAAAAATACTATAAAATCAAACATTTTATTAAATTAAGTTCAATATTATCTACACAAAGAATAAAAAAAAATAAACAATTTTTAATAAT
Organism: Chironomus riparius; assembly: GCA_917627325.4. NCBI lineage: Eukaryota > Metazoa > Arthropoda > Insecta > Diptera > Chironomidae > Chironomus > Chironomus riparius. The sequence continues at coordinate 47,260,646 of OU895877.1, forward strand.
TTACAAATCTTGTCCTTAAAATCTATTGACTCTTTACAATCATTGAATTAGCATTAAAAATAAATCACAAAAAAGTTAAGCTAGAGTGCAGTTGTAGCTTGTAACTTTACATATTTGTTTGTATGAGTTTCATCCTCAGGTTGGGTATTGATGGAATCATCCGAGTACGAGGGTGATATGCTAGTATCTGAATGATTTGTGTGCTTATAATAGTAACGATATTTACTCCATAGAATATAAATTATAGATATTGACATACAAATAATTAAGAAGCTAAGACTTAAGTTAGGCCATAATGTATTATAATATCCTTCACTCGGATACACATCAATAGAATCATCATGTTCATGTATAGGATCTATTCTTTTGACATTTTTAAAATCATTCCTCATTGTCGAGTAGCTCGTTGATCTCATCGTATCGTCATTCATATAAACTTGTTCATCTTTTTTATTAGAAATGACATCAAAGTTTGCGATGTCCGATTCGTGGGTTGACGACTGCAAGACTCTTGAGTTTAAATCAACTGTTATTACATGCTGTGGTATTAATAAGAAGCTACTTGAACATCCGACAAAGAATTGATAATTGTCTTCTGAAAATATCATGCAGAATTCATAAGAATTTCCTAAATTGAGTGGAACTTTTGGTGGAATTGACACAAGAAATTCCTCATCATCTGATGTCGACATTATGGAACGATATGAAACCTGTGAAGGAGATGATTTATGATTGAGAGAGGTTTCCTTATTACGTAACGCTAAGAACTGGACCCCCCTTAAAAGCATTACGTAAACTGTGAACGGCCCCTTACTTACCATTGTTCTATCAAGTCGCATCCTTATGTCTGCTCCCTCAAAGACAACCAATGAATGAAAATCGAGTGTCTTTTTGAGCTGAATCATCCAATTCAGATTGAGAATGTTTGGAGTTGTGAAATTGTAGTCTAGGAACTTAATCTGTAAGAATAATATTTAATTAAAATTAATTTAAGTAGGTAGACATAGAATATGATCATCACTCACGTTGTAACTTGAATTAACAAGTGTGAAATTGTCGAGAAAATCTACATAAATGCTGTTAATTTGTTGCATAATCCGATCATCTGTGTCCGATTCCATGTGATTAATTTCAGCACATGTAAGCTTCTCAATTTCAAGCTGTGACAGTTGAGCACCTTCAAGGAACGGTGGAGTCTTGCAAAATGCCATTAAATCCTGCAAAAAAATGACACGGTTAATGAAAACATTTCGTAAGAAATATTAGGCAGCATTAAGGTATTACATTTGCAGAAATTTGAGTTGTATTTGACAGCCACTCAGCGAAATATTGTAATTTACAATCGCATGCTAGTGGATTATCGCGTAATGAGAGAATTTTCAAATTTTTTGCTGATATTAAGGCATTCTTCTCGATAATCGCTATATCATTTCCATCAAGTCTAAGCTCTTTAAGCTGTGGAAGAGGTGATATAATGTCAGCCGTAATTGCCCTGATGAGAGAAAGTTTGTAAATTTTTTAATTGCATAAAGATTATTTTAATTGTAATAATAGAAGGTTAGATCATAAATTACATCGATTAAAATTTTGAATTTTAATACCACACCCCCCCCCCCCCCCATTTAAAAAAAATTGCCCAACGTGGTTTCAATACCACTTTTAATCTACATAATTTATTAACAAATCCCAAGCAATTTTCCATACCTTAAAAAGTTGTGTGTGAAGTCAAGAAGAACAAGACGATTCATATGCTTGAGAGAACCTTCAGACACAGCAACAATTCCATTATAACTCAAATCTAAAGTCTGAAGAGAGTTTAGTCCGAAAAATGCATCATCAGCTAAGACATCAATCTGATTGTGGTTCAATGTAAGTGACAGAAGCTTTGGATAATTCTTAAAAGTCTCCCGCTGAATACTTGAGAATGAGTTTCGTTCCAAATTAAATGTTTCAAGTTCTTTGAGAATCGGGAGCATTTCAGAGCTTAATGAACCTTTAATTAAATTAGATTTGAGGTCTAATTCTCGCAAATTAACACATTCTGCGAGTGTCTTCAAGCTGCCTGGTGAATTACCCAGTTTATTTCCATTCAGTTTTAAGGTGACTAGATTTTTGAGTGGTAGAAACGTTTTTTGCGATATTGATGATATTTGATTCTCACTAAGCTCAAGATATGTTAATTTCTGTAGTGCAATAAAGTCTGATGATGACAGCATCTTGATATCATTATTGGACAAGTCTAGACGATCGAGTAAGGTCAATTGTTGTAAGCTATTTGATGGCACAGATGTGAGAGCATTATTTGGTAATCCAAGAATTTGTAGAGGTGTTTTAAGTCCACTAAATGCAAGTCTATGAAGTCGCTTAATTTCTCCAGATGAGATGAAAAGTCCAGTCAATGAGACATTCTCAAAGACTCTTGCTTCATTAAGTACGGTGACATTTCGGAGTGTACAGTCTAGAATAGACACAACTGAGGTACTTGTTCTAATTGCATCAGCAATTAAGGACAATGCATGCACATCTGCACCTGAACATCGAAGTGTTAATGGAACATCACAGCCACATTCTAGACTACGATTATCTGTGATATTTGGGCACTTCCAATTTCCATCTTCAACAAGCTTTGACTGAGTCAAGCTCAAATTTTTTCGAAGAATCAGCGATGACTTCTTGTCAGCACCTTTATTAACATACTTAGGCTTTGGTGAACTCTTAACATTAAAACTTTGGTCTTCACTTTTTTGTTGCTTACTATTTTCTAATTCTAAACTTTGGTTAATTTTGAAGCCATGTTGTGGCGCTTCCGTTGTAGATAATGTTGATGAAATTCTTTGATTAATATTAAGTAATTTTGTTATCAGTACAGAACTATTATTTTGCGCATGTTGTTGCCTGTTCAATATTTGCTGATAACCATTATCGTCTTCATATTCTAGTGCCGAAAGCAGCAATATATTACAAAATATGATGAAATATCTGCGAAAGTAAGAGGGAAAAAATGGAATAAATTTATTGCATAACATTTAAAATAGTTCATTAGTTCACAGTCATAATCGCATTTCTTATCACAATTTTAATTCGAACTCATTTTATTTCCATTTGTTCCGCGAAGCTGTGAATATGCAAATATTATTCCTCGCTTTAAACTCAATATTACTTTTGTTTACATTCATTGAATGTAGGAATTTCGGTCGATGTGAATTGGCAAGAGAGTTATCGAAAAACGGTGTTCAAAGAACCTTGATTTCTAATTGTAATACTATTAATTGGTAATTAATTAAATTATTTATTTATGACATTAATCTCTTTGGCATAGATGTTTGCTTAGCTGAGGCTGTGAGCTCTTTGGAGACGTCAAAAGTCAATAACAGAACAGTTACGCTATTGGAATTGGGCATTTTTCAAATACCAAACAAAGAATGGTGTGGCAAAAACTCTAAAATTGGTGGAAAGTGTCAATTGCCATGTGATAGTAAGTTTCTTAACGGATTTTTTTTTGAATTTTCAACGCTTTTAATTTGAATTTTTGAAAACAATACAAATTTTTTAAATCATTTGTAAGGTTTTAAATCATTTTCAAATATGAATCAACCGTTACATATCAATTTGCAGAACTCACAGATCCAAAAGTAACTGACGATATAGAATGCGCAATGAAGATTCAATCACAATTTGGATTTAAGTTCTGGCGACGCTGGAATGAACGATGCAAAAGCAACGATCCATCAGATCCTTGGAAATTTCTTCCTAATCTTATCAATTGTGGACATTAAAGCAAACCGCGCGGCAAGTGATTCATTGTTATTGTTATGTCCAACTTATTAAATTTAATTGAAATGTATTGTATTATTACCATTATCATTATGAAAAAAATCTTCAAAAAAAAAGAATAGTGATTCAGCAAGGTTGAAAAAATGTATATAATTTAAAAATCTTTTTTTGTATTGGTGAATCTATTAAAAAACATATTCCCAAAAATAAATTAAATAACGTCAGTCTATTAAAAAGCGAGAATGAAAGCAGTCATATTTGTTTTGGTTCTTATCGGTTGGGTCGGAGTTCAAGTTCATGCAAAAATTTATTTGTCATGCGAACTTGCAAAAGAATTGGGGTCTAGTACTATTGAACGGCATTTAATCCCACATTGTAAGTCTGTTGCCGGTTTATCTATTATGACTTATTTTTATTGAATTTTAGGGATATGCTTGGCACAAGCAGAAAGCCAAATGAATACTTCAAAAGTCGTGGATATGCCGAATAAATCATCAAATTATGGTATTTTTCAGGTAAGTCCGCTTCCTGTTCGTCCCTTAAAATTTTAATTCTACCTTATGCACAATGCAGATCAACAGTAAAGATTACTGCAGTAAAGACAGAAAAGGTGGACTTTGTAATATCAAATGTTCAGGTAAGGTCAATTTGAATAAATATTAGTCATCAAAGACAATATTGAGTCAAGACTAGACACATCGTATATCCGATAATTTATTACTTGTAGATTTACTCGATGACAACATTAAGGATGATATAAAATGCGCAAAAGATATCTTTGCACGTGATGGATTTAAAGCTTGGAAGGGGTGGGTCAACAGATGTAAATCGACAAGCACAACAGAAAAGAATAATGCGCTTCCTAATCTCATCAATTGTCAATATAAATAAAGCCGGCTAGCTTATCAAGCAATTTCACACAAAGCTAATTAGAATTTCTCAGTAACTCATAATAAACACAGAGGTCAAGAGCTTATCATTCAATTACAACCAGGAATTCCCCTACATACACAAGTGTCAGCCACACAAATCTATTTATTATTTGTGAGAATAAATTCCGCAGACACTCTGAACAATTTCCTCATACAAACAAAACAATTTACTTGTTAATTGAGAATCTCTGTGTTCCTTCTCATACACAATTCATACTTTGTTATTATTTATTATGAGTTTATGTATGTACCGCAACTCTCGATTCGAATTAAACTATCCACATGTATAATTTTCATGAATGAATATAAGGTAAATAAATATGCAAGTTTCGCAGTACGGAGTGAGTGTTGATTACAGTTTAATCAAATCAATCCAGAGAGATCTAGAGAATAAACTTGAAGCTGTTGTTACTTTTTGAATAAAACAAGTTTGCATGACTTTTTTTTTGTGTGTGAGATTTCTAATGACGCAGTTTTGTTTGAATTGCAAATGTTGAATTACTTGAATGTGATTTGAGTGGGTGTTACAAGTTTGGTCAGTTTTGATGATCTTGAGGCAATTTGATTTCATTGTCAATTCTTTATTTGATTCTTTGAAATACAGACGATTGTCAATTTAAAGTTTCTGATGAGTTTGGAATGAAAAATATTTTAACTAGACCTTTAAAGCACATCCTTAAAATGAATTAGTACTATAATAATGTCTATGCAGTTCTAATTCAGTTTTACTAGACGAAAATAAAACTTTAAAAAAAAAATCTCAATTTTGAATTACCCTGTTTTTTCGTTATAAGCTTAGTAGCTTAGAAGAATAAAAAAGCGATTTTTTTGGCTCACTAGTAGCTTAGTAAAGAAATTGAACTTCAATGAAAATTTTGAATTTTTTAACTTAATTAAAGAAATTTTGCTATCTTCTCGATTTTATTTCATTGACAATGTCATAAGGCATTGAAACTGATACTTAGAAAGTTGAAAAAGATCAATTAAACTTTATTTTTGGTAGTAGCTTAGTAAAGATTCCAAAAAATTTTCAAGTTCAAAAAAACTTTACTAAGCTAGTAGCTTAGTAACGAGTAGTAGCTTATAACGAAAAAACAGGGTAATTTAAATACAAGGAAAAGTTCCCTTGACAATCCAACCTAATCTAATCCTATTCTTACTAGATAATCATTATTAAAGTATAATCGTAGTCAAAAACTAAGTTTAGGCTTATACTTTATGAACCAAGCCTCTTAAAATATATCTTGCAAAAATGTTAGAGAATCAACTAAACCGAGTCAAATCTTAATCTATGGAAATCCCCAATCCAATCAACTTAGTAATTTTTGAATTAAGCAGTCACCCAAATGAACAGAGTTCTATTATTGACTCATAGCATGTGGGGAAATGCATAATAAACACGAATCTGAATGATAATCAACAAAAAATTTACTTCAAATGTCTCACGAGTCATCAGTTGTTATTTAATTTAATGCCTTAACGGATAGAATATTCCTTATTCTCGAGCTCAATCTCCCTTATTTTAATAAATAATAGATAGGAAAGTTCCTTATGATTGTACAGTAATCTAGTGCTAATTATAGTGATAATTTAATTTATTGCCAAAAAAAAGTGTTAATTGATTGAATGAAAGTGGAAAGAAATTTTTTATTTAATTATTGATTCCATCACATGGCTTCTTTTTCACACGCCTAGAGAGATAATTAAAGTATAGTTGCCCGCGAAGAAGATAATAATAAAATTTACATCAATTGAAAGTGTTTTTATTAATTTAATTTTTTTTATGAACAAATTTTCCATCTTTTTAAATATTTGGAGTGGAAATAGAAATTTAATTAATTCATTTTGGTAACTTGATTGCTCTTTTTATCTTGTCTATCTCTCTATATCTGACTTTTATCTCTCTGACTTGAGTAGGAAAACTTTTTCTCAATCTATCATTACTAGAGTCGTTCATATGTGATGTAAATGGTATTTTAAGGATTTGAGGAGGTCTAGTGATGTGTGATGTACTTAAGATTTTGAAACAGATTTGTGGTGGGCTTATCAAGAAATATGTAGGAACCAAACCGTTACAAAGTTAGATTTAATGAATCTTAAAGATTTAAATCCAATTTCAGTTCTTGAAAATTCTTTAGATTAAATTTAAGAATAAAGCAAACCCAAATACTCAATTTCTAATAGACATCATCTTTAATCAATCCCCCATTTATGAAGGTCACATAAACTGCGCATAAAATCGCCACTTCAGAGTCCACAATGATTCAGATTCGGAAAAAATGTTCAAAAATTCCTTGTGCACAATACTTTTCCGACACATTAGAAAATTGAAAGTTTTTGTTAATTTCTCTTGATTTGAATCTTTTAGCATCTTCTAGATAATGTTTTCGTTCATTGCTCAAAAAATCAGTCCTTAATATAAAGGATAAACATGATTTTTTACCAAAACTTTGTAAAAGTTTATCAAAAAATATTGTGCATGATCAAATTTTGTATGAAAATTGATGTAAATTTGATCGCAAATATCTCGAAAACGGCATCAAACGGCATGTCCCCAGTTGTATGGGAGATAGATTTGAGCTTAATTAATTGATTTGTATAGGTTTCAAAGAGGTCTTTGGAAGACTTTTTAACTTATGAATAGTTTAAGTTTTGTAAAAATACTCAGATTTCAATTCATTTTTAAGGCTTAATAAGCAGATTTCTATTGAGTTTGTTGTTTTAATATGTAAAGCTAAGCTTAAATTAGCTAGTAACTGCTTTCAAGACATCCAAATAACAACTTAAAGTAGAAAAAATCATATTTTTTTTTCATACACAAATTGTAAACAAATTTTGGGTGAGATTAAATTGATGATTTCTGGAGTTAGACATCAAATTGGGACGAGATATTTTCATAGGATATGACTCAAGTTAAGATCTTTAATCTGGCATTTAAAAGATGAAGTTTAATTAATATGTTATTTTTGAATTTTTGAACATTTTTTCCGATTCTGAATCATTGTGGAGTCAAGTCTCTCTCTTTTATGATCGTATAGAATGTTTCTAACTTAGAACTCTTTTTTTTATTGACTTCACACATCATTTTGCAAATTGTTTCAAAGAGAAAATGACTATGTCTAATGTTTACTTCCATTAAATCTCTTATTCTTCGTGTCTATCTAATTAACTTATAGCATCATTTTAATTCTTCATCATTTTATTGCTACAATATCATTTTATTGTTGTTATTATTGCTATTTATGTCTATTTGACTAACTGACTCTTAAAAATAATACAGGGCGAGCATCCAATTCATAAAAAATGAGATACATTGAACTATCATTATTACTTGGCATATCTCTCTTTAATATGCCTGTAACAGATGCCAAAATCTTTACAAGATGCGAATTAGCAAAAGAATTATTTAATAGTGGAATACCCAAGACATTCATTTCAAATTGTAAGTGAGTGTGCATTAAGAAATCTTTTTGCTCCTTAAATTAACTTCTTATTACGGATTTTAACATCATCATCATCCTCGTTAATATCGTGTTTTTTGTTTCGTAGGGGTTTGCTTAATAGAGTCTGAATCAGGTGCTGACACATCAAAAGTCTCTGAACTTCCAAATTTAAGCACAAGTTATGGAATTTTTCAAATTAATTCAAAGGAATGGTGTCGGAAGTCTCGAAAGGGCGGGGAGTGTGGAATGAGATGTGAAGGTAATTACTAGGAGCTGCTATTATTGGCAATAGCTGCAAAAAATTTAAAATTTCAGTTAAAAACCATGCAAATGTTTAAAAATTCAACTTTAGATTTGGATGGTTTTGAAAATTTAACGAGCACTTTATTCAAATTTAAATTCAACGTTACATATTGAAGACTTTCAAATGACATCAAAATAGAATCAAACCCTGATTTATTGACTGTCTTGGCTAATTGGTCAACATTTCTCTAATTTATTATGAACTCTTTTAGATTTCCTAACAGAAGACATCAAAGATGATATCAAGTGTGCTAAAGTAATTTATAATCGACATGGTTTTAAAATTTGGAAAGGATGGATGTCACGATGCAAATCTCGTCCATTACCTGATGTGTCAAAATGTTCGTATGCCTTGTCATATGCCTAAATAGAGAATTGCTTGTTGTCAATTTCTACATCATTCAATCATTCCTCGCTTTTGTTTTCTCTATTGTTGTCTATTAAGCCAGAAAAGACATTTTAAATGATGTTCTTTTGTGATGTGACTAGCAACGTTGAATTTTTGATTTTAAATATTAGCATGACGGTGATTTAAAATCATCATTCAAGTTGCTACTCTCAAGACTTTAACTTTAAAATTCAAAGTTTTGTTCGAAGAATTAAATATTTTTTTTTTCTCTTCTTTCTTTGTTTCCATTTCTTCCTTCACGAACAACAAAAATCAATAATACATCCCGAAAATATAAAAAACAATTGGACAATCGGTAACCAAAAAAACCGCAAAAATAAAACAACATTCTCAATAAATTCGAAAAAAAAAAACACTTTACATATAAATGGAAGGTTTTGGCAAGCGCAAGAAGTAAAACCTACATACAGCATGACTTCTTCTCACTTCAGTAGACACGTACATACACACACACTTATTGTTCGTTTGCGGAATATTTCTTTACTTCTTTTTAATTTTATTATTTTTCCTTACAAATTTGAGAAACAAGTGACGATTTTATTTTTTGTTGATACTTTATACTGTATGGGCTTACATTTTTTTGTGGGTGTTTTATATAATATTAATGAATGTTAAGAATAAGCGGCCTGTTTCACTAAAGTGGATTATCCTTGATTTCGGATTATCTACTTCATTTTTTCGGAAATATCTCCAGACGCTTAAGGTTATTAAGAGATCTAAAGTGTGATCTCCTTAAAGTACTTTGCTACTTAAATTAACATATACTAAGAATTTTTATATCTTCATTAGATTGAGAATTATAGCAAAAATTGAAGTTAATCTTCTAGATTTGGCTAGAAAATTGAATAATTAATACTTCTTAATGAAAAGTAAAAGTTTAAAGTGTACAGAAATTTCAGGCATACTTCACTCTTTTATAATCCAAAATTAGAAATACCACACCTCCCATAAAGTTTAAGATATTTACAAAAAACTGAAATGGAACAGGGGCTGTTCACTTATTACGTAACGCGAAAAAACAACTTCTTAGACCCCCCCCCCTCGTAACAAAATTTGTATGAAAAAAAAATTTCCTTGTTTGAACCGTAACAAAATCTTAGACCCCCCCTCCCCCTAAAAGCGTTACGTAATAAGTGAATGGCCCCTAATCCGAAATCGAGGATAATCCACTTTAGTAAAACAGGCCGAAGAAGATTGTACGATTAGCTATAGAATTTTATTAATAAAGCGATTAATTGAATTTAATGAAATAATTAGCTGATTTTCAGTCTCGACACTGTCTTAATTAAAAATTATTGATTTTTGGGGTTGTTCAAAAGTGCTGTCTAATTAAGCCAGGCCAAAGGCAAAACCAGAATGCTCAATGAATGGGGAAAATTATTGTAAATAAATTTTTCATTTATTTGCATAATTCACAGAACCTAAGGCACACCGTTCCCAAATCTACAGCATTCTTATCAGCACAAATGTGTTTAAAATATAATTAAATTTCCAATAAGTCATTGAAAACTGGCAAGAATTAGCTCATTCAACGCTTATTTGCAATTTTATTATGAAAACTTTTTAATCGCTGTTTCCGTTTTGCTGGGAACAGAAATTAAAGGCAAGGCATCTTTTACGGTCACGTTGCATGCCTATCACCATGTTATATATATATTTACATTTTGTGATTTGTTTCTTTCTCATGACTTAATCAAAATGCAAATCATACGTTTAAAGCTTATTACTGGATTAATGTGACAGCTTGGTGTCAGATTGAAAAATTCTTTATGTATACAGCTACAGGGAAGAGCATGTCACTTAGTAAAATAATTAGATGGCGTTAAGGAATTCATCTTTAACACTTCGCTAATTGAATTATCATTCTTAAGATTTTATTTTGTAGATTCTATGGCTTTTCTTTGTTTATGTTGGATAATTTTGAGAATGTTCACACTTTTTGAGCTTATGACTTGAGGCTTTACTTTATTTAATGAGTTTGGTTCTTTGTCATGTTGTTTTTGACAGAATCAATTAATTGAATACTTCATTAGCTGGTCAACCAATTTATATTGCATTCTAAGGTCTTGGAGTTATTTCAAACTTGATCTACTGGATCTTGAAATTCAAAATCTCTTGTGTCGGCACTTAAAATCAAGAATGTTTGCCGGTTTTTAAGCTTTTATTCATGACTTAATGTACGCGAGTTAAATGAGCCATAAAATTACTTTTAATCTTCATGTTCTGTGACGATTTAGAGGTTATCAAGGTTCATAAATGTATTATCTATTAACAGACTCTCATTGCATCAGAATCATTCTCGTATCAAGCATAAGAAATTGTCAAAACGTTTATAAACACGTGAAATTAGCAATTCTAAATAGATGACTATTTCAGGTCGTTTGACTTGACGTAGCTGAGCTATTATCTAAACTCGTTCAATTTTTTATGAGCACCTTAGTCCAAAATATCCTCTAAAAGCTGCTTAGACTAGTTGATACATTTTTAATGTTAATTATAATAAAGAAGAAAAGTTTTAGATGATTTTAACTTGATATGAATGTTCCGGATCTTTCTTCTTCTTTAAATCATAAAAAATGTGAAAAGTATAAACAGATACGCTAGAAAGATATCACCGTTTCGGACATGGGCATCTATTTTATTACCCAGAATTACTTAGTTCAGTTTAGCGTAAGTAATGAGTGGTCTTACTACTTATATAAGTGTGTATAATATTTTTAAGATCCAGCTTTAATTCATTAGATGAAATATACATACTCAAATTATACTTTTTGGACTTTAAGAGTACAAGAATAATATCAAAAAAGAATAAATGACGGCTCAAAACGGAAATAAAGGAAAACATTTTTCGATTGTCTCGTTAAGTCGAGCGACGTCTTTCACGTTGATTTGTTTTGTCAGAAATGTTATTATTCCCATAGTCATTGACGAAACCTTAAATCATTTAAATCATACATTTAAAAATATTATGAATGAAATCTCTAATTTGATGAATGTTGGACATAAAAGGTAGCGACGCTTAAAAATCACAGCTCTGCATTGTATATGGCAGCCAAATGTGCTATAATCATATTAAGGTAAGCTCAATCACGTATTACAAAATTTTATTTTTGTAGACCCGTTCATTTATAATTTTAGCGCATCGGAAATTTGAGTATAGTGCTGATGCATTCGGTTTTTTCAATTCATTCAGACGCTGAGTGTTAAGTCACAAATAATAAGATGTTTACTTTTTGATGGAAATGCTTAATGGACAATTTAATGGGGATTTTTATTGATGGGACTGTGTCAATGGAATTTGGAACGGAAAAAATTCAAATTTTCCATCAACTAAGTTCAAAATTTCAACTTAGTTCAAATTTTTAACGAAGAAATTTTTAATAAAAACCGTTAAAAAGGTCAATCTACTATAAATCATGAAAATTTCCCCAAAAAAATCTTCAAAAACAAAAGAGTCATAACATTTTGGCAAGAAGCATGCCAAAAGAAAGATGAATGATTAATTTAATACAGTAATAATGATCATATATTACTGATAAGCCATCAACAGATGCTTAAATACATTAATAAGTTGATATTAAAAATTTATTCCAAAAAGACATGCTTAAATTAAATAGTTGTTGGCCATCAAGGAAATCTTTTATTCATCGTCATTAAAAAAGCGCTGTTTCGGTTGTTAAAATTCAGAATTATAAAAATGACCCCAGGATCATCAATTTCTTATTCTTTTAAACTGAAATTCTAATTTCTTCATTTAATATGCATTTTCATCAAGGAATAATCAATTTTCGAGATTGCCTCGTGAGAGCAAGAGATGCCTCTTTTTTTCGGGAGTAAACGAGATCTGCATTTTGAAAGCAATGCCTAAAGGAGAGAAGCTTAAATGTATTCCAATCGTTTTATTTTAATTTATTCAATAAATCGCGATTCTTATTTTTCAGCATCTCCATTTGACTCAGCTCTGTTGCCTTGTGCTTCTTTTTAACTCACTTCTTTTTGAATTTTTTATTTATTTTATATTTTCAATGGAAATCATAAGAGATGTCTAAGAAGTCGGATTTAAAAATATGAATTGTTTTTACCATTTCTTGATTGTCTTAAAATGATGATGGAGCATCACTAATGTTGCCAAGATGTATAAACAGCTGACTCATTTGTGTTTAATAATGTTTTTTTCTCTTTCTTTAGCTCAACAATTCATATTCATTTACTAATGTTTCTTGTTTTTCATCTTTGTGTGCCTCGAAACGACACCTACGCACAAATAGTTTCTCTATCTGGAGTTCATAAATCTGCTTGCATCACAACAGCAATCAACATTTAACACGATTAGCTGCCTCAACTTGAATTTTTTTCATAAATTTTTGATCATAATTTTGAGAAGAATGGTTTGGAGTGGATGTGATTTGGACTGTTGGCTGACTGGATTCTGTGGTTTTTGAAATAGGAAAGTCTAATGCTTAACATGTGATATTTTAATGGTAATTTTTGAATCAACAAAGAGCAGATTCCAAACGTTTTACAAAGATCGAAATTTTCTAGATTTCAAGCATCAACCCTTGTGATCTTAGTAATTGAATTACTCAAAAGCAACCTCATGGATCAACCCAAGTTTAAATATTAACAACCAGTCCAAAACTTTACACTTGATTCCACATAAAGTTCAACTTCCGACCAAACATTAATAAAAATATTCCACTAATAAATCAGACATGAAATAAATTTCTAATTCTTCCAATTCAATAGTTGATCGTTCAAAAGAATGCGCTACCACAATGCATATCCAATAATTCATTCTTACGTTATTTTATTTTCTTCATAAATTTATTTCTGTGCTTTTTCGTTTCCTCATCGTATTCAATTCAAGTTTCATTTGCCTTTCGGTTGTTGTTGCTGCGCCGTTTCAATGAATTTAGGTCTCTTTAGTTGAAAATTTATTTTTTGTACATTTTATATTCATTAATGAAAGCACATCGATGTTATTATCATACATATATTGATATACATAAACAAAAAAAGAAGTAAGAGATGAATAATACTTGAAGAAGAAATAAATTAATTTTTGTACATATCTTACTACTTCCCTTTCAGTTGCCAGATAAAAACATGAATGAAGAATCAAAAATAAAGGCATAAAACTCGTTTTATTCTCGCATTCTCCCTTTCCCCCTCCAATTTACAAATAAATATCGATATCTCATAAAATTAGCAAATCTAGTGGAAAAATTGTTTGCTTCTGTTGTGGATGGAAAAATATGATCACGTAATGAAATTGAGAGTGATACTTTAGACTTAACATGTTGAAAAATAATTTCTTTTGATTCGTGCCGCACATCTCGCATATATACATCGTGAGTTCTGTTCTCATTTTAAGGAGGATTAGACAAAATTGGATTATTTAGTTGAAGATAAGAATGAGAACTCTTCCGTACATAGCATGTGTGAGGTAAATTGAATTTCTTTCGTGTCTCTTTCATTCTCTTTAAATATTCAATAAGCGCCGCGTGCATTCATATATTGGAAATTAAAAAGAATTTCTTTCTCTTCCTCCCATTTATTTTTGGATGTTATTCATTGACAATAAAGCTCATGCATCCAATTCATTTTACATTTTGTTGAGAATACCTTGAGTCATCTTGTTTGCATATCAATCGAAATATTCTTTGATACTTTATGATACATTTTGTTGAATAGACATTGAGTCAATTACCATAAGAATTTAAGCCGAAACATGACTTTGGAGGGATTTCTCATTAGATCAGATGCGATCAGTAATTTTATGCATTACATCACCTAAAGAATGTTTGAAGACTCTCGTTGACACACCTTTGACGTTGTGCGTTAAAAAACAAACATAATAAAGAATTTTATTTTATCAAAAGTTTACAGTATGATTCTTCTGCTTGCCTTTTTCAATGGTAATTCTTCTACATGTTCCATTGTTTTATGCTTTTATAGTCAAGCTAGCACCAAGAATATTATTTCTATCCGTCTCTCTCTTCCTCTAAAAAAATTATAATGATTAAATTCATTGTTTTTTGTGCTCATCCATAAATTTTCTTTTGAATTTCTTGTTCATTTATATCATTATTTTCTGTTGATGATTGAAGCTACCGACGGATGGATAGAATAACAAAATCGCGAAAATGGACATCTAATTTCAAGATAATTGACTGTGAACAAATATTACGTTCGTCTGTCTGTCCATAATCGTGTCTTATATCATACCTTTTATTTCTCCTTCTCACTTACTCAATTCTAATTTCAGATTTTTTTTACGCGATTGTTTTATAGCAGATTGTGTCGGATTTATTTTCCTTGCGTTTGTACAAAATTTATGGACTTTAGCCAGATTTATAACCAAAATGTTTACTCCTATTAAGATTAAAGCTTCTTAAGATTCATCTCCTTACAACTTTGTTATTAATTAAAAACTTTAATTTGATTTTAAGAGGATAATAAAATCTTGTCTTTGACTTGTTTTGGAGGTGTGGAGAATTTTCATGCCTATCAATTTCTTTATAGGATTGTTTATTGATGATGTCTTCATATTCCTTAAGTAACTAGAGCTGTTAAAACTTAGTTTTAAGCTGGTTTAAATTAATTCAATCTCTAATTTTAAAGATTTTTCATGATTTTTTCTAAGTATAAAACTTAATACTATCTCGATACCTAGAATGGCATAGATCATTAGCCAACCTAACCTTTAAAATTGTTAAAAACATTCAAATGATTCCAATGACTGTAAGACAAGATAAGGAGACTTAATACGATTTGGTACGTAATTTATAAATTGATAATAAGTTTTTGGAACATAAGGTTTTAGATTTAATCCGATTCAGTAATGCCTCAATAACTCCTACTATCACTTTGTTAAGTTTACAACCTAGAACCTTCTATAAATCAAGAAATCTAGCCAATCAATTTTTCATTCTAATTCTCCAAAAAAATTGTTTATTAACATCCAGTCAAAGCTATTCTAATACTTTTTAATTAAATATTATTTTTTTCCCAAGAAAGGCTTGATAATTCAATGTAATTTAATATTTGTCAGCTGAATCGACAACAAAAAGCATGCGATCTTAACAAAAAATGAATGAATAACGAAGAAAATCCGACACTAAATACTATATACTTTTTTTTATGAATGAAATCAGAGAATTAAAGTGTATTTCTCATGTAAAGGCATAAAAAAACTAAGCTGTAATTATCTCATCAAGTCTACAAATCAATTTTGGCTGTTTGAACGTTAATAGAAAAAAAAGTTTAAAATCACTTTAATCTTCTCTTTTGCTTGTCTATCCATCATCATCATCATCGTGCACGGAAGAGAATTTAGAAGTGGAATAAGAAAGTAAAAGGTTATGTACACCGGATCATTAGATATTATCTGACCATAAATAACAAAAAAAAATTCTTCAATGAAAATGAAAACGCGATGACAAATGATTTCAATGATAGGATGAAGAAGAAGCCTCTATGTCTATAGATTCGCTTTTCTTTTCCTTCATATTTTTATTTTTTTATTTTGTGGCTGTTTGTGGTGAAGTGTAAAAATAGTTATATGAGATCGCAGCTATTCATTATGTGCCATTGAACGTGCGCGCACAATAGAGATTTCACAATTTTGATGGAAGTGGCTATTAAAGATGAAACAGTAAGCTGGTAATGTAACACGTACTTTTGTTTAAGCTTCCATTGTTATGACGAGACTTTGATCCACTTTTTGCAATGTGAAGGATTTTATTTATGACAATTAGAGATCTAATTTTGAGACATCTATCTTGTTTACAGACATACATTTTCCCACATTCTTTAGCTTTGACAATTATTCGTTGTTTAAACAGAAATTAAGATGAAGATGTGAAAAACATATTTGAAAATATTGACATTATGGATCTTCTGTTTTTAGCTTACATTTATGACAGTAAAGTCGATTTTATTGATACATTTGTCCACTTAATCTTGAACTTCTGGATTTTTAATGCTACATTATTATGGTCCATGCGATGATTGTTTGTTTTGACACACTTTTTTGCCAATTTATCATTTACAAATTAAATTTTAAAATGTTCTCGAATTTATAATCATTTTGATCAGTTCCACACTTTTAAAGTAATCACTTGATCAGGTAATGTCTCGCATTTATCAAAGCTTATAACCCCGATTGCTTTAATAAAAGTTGCAGCATGCAGCTATCGAATAGGTGCTTAAAATTGACACAATTCCTCAACACAAAAGCTTCTGTAATTTGCGTGGCAGTTGATGTATGAGATCATTAAAGAAAATGGATTTTATCAACAACTTCCAATTAATTTAAATTCTCCAAAAACACCCATGTCAAGTCATTCACATTATCATCAAAAAAATGCGCCAACAAGCCCATCTGCTCTACTAAAATATTCATTAATTATACGAAGTTTTTTTGTTTAGATCCGAGAAATATTTTATTTAATTGTGCCTAATATTATTCAAAGAGCCCCCCTTAATTGAATGAGATGAGGAGTGTAAATATTTATCGTGTAGAGAAAAATATAATAATAAAGAAATGAAAATGTGGAGACGATGGAAAGAAGCACATTCATATTGAATTCCATATGTATATTAATATACATGATGAAGAGAGGAAACACCTTGTTCTCGACTGTAAAGTTTAATATAAATGTTGTAAAGAAAGAAGGCAAATGTGTAGAGAGAGAGGAGAAGATAGATGGACAATAATATCTGCCCATATCGTGATAATTTATTAAATCATCAAATAAACATTCAATCCTACTTTAACTGATCATCTTGGTCTTCTTTTTCTTTATGATGCGACACTGTACATGTTATTAGACCTTTTGATATTTGCGGAAACATTTTTTTCTCTCCTGAGTAAGAGAGGAACATATGATGTATAGAATTTTAACGGATATTTGAAATTTGAAATTTTTTGAAAACTTAAAAATGACGGATTTTGTTATATTTAAGAAAAAATTATAAATAATTCATAAAATAGAGCAGCTACAAAGAAGATAGACAGCACTATAGCTTCAAAACCATGGCAAAAACCAAACGCAAAGCATCCAGGTTAATAAAATGCAAACAATAATAGAAAAAAAAAACTTAATAAATTTATTAATTTACAGCCCAATAAACAAAAGTGATCAAAGAAAACACTTTGGTGGCACAAAAAGCTGCTAAAACTTGGGTGCGCTATACATCTTATAATTCGATATCCATCAAGAGTCGTCTCTCCCAAAAACAGTGATTGAAAATAGATAAAAGTTTCTTTCTTTGACAGCTTTAAAAAAATTGAAATCAAATCAAATTAAAGTATGAAGGCGTTATATCTGTATCAAAATATTTTCTCATATGACATTTGTGTTGTTGTTCTCCGAGACACACACACACACACACTCACATTTCGACTGACAATCATTTAATTCATTATGGCCTTTAAATCGAATATTAAAAAGCTTCATACTGTCATTTCAGCATTATATCTTTATACATCTTTTGCGAGTTTATATCGTTAACCGAATGGCAATGATTTAACCCCGAAAATAAGAAAAAGAGCTAAAAGAAATGAGATTCAAACGTAGGTGTTGTATAATTTAATTTCTTGTTTCTTCTCTCGATCTTATACTCGCTTATGCCTAATGCTGTTTTACTTTATAAAATTTAAATTATTTAATTTCTTTTTTTTTCTCTTTGTGCCTGTTTCTTAAATGCTGAACATTTGCAAATCAATTTTTTTATTTTTCCTTTGTTTTGATCACATTTAAGTCAGACATGAGAGGCAATGAGGCTGACTGATTTTAGTCATTTTTAAAGACGAAATTTACATTTTTCAACGAATCACGGTAATTTTAACGTGATTAAAAAAATAAAACAATTTATCCTCATCATAAGACAATTCAGAATGAAATGCGAAGGAGTTCCGTTCCGTGTTCCGTGGCGACTCTTTTTCTTTCTCATTGTTTGGCACATCTACATTGCATATGGTCTGACTAAGAGAGAGAATTATTATTGTGAATTCTGTTAAGATAAAGAAGAGGTACGAGTGTGTGTAGGATGCGATATGTTTTGATTCCGAGTGCACTTTTCGCCAGGCAACATGTTACTTAATTCTAAGAGACTAGTGACTGGGTGTGGTAAATATAAATCTTCATCGGAACTAGCTATTTTTTTTCAGTTTATATTGTCATCTCTAAAAATAGTTTACAAGTTTATTGTGTCATGGCCATTAAAATGCAAATTCTCGAGGGTATGTCACCATCAGAATTGATAGCGAATCATAATTTATAGGCGGAACTTGCGAATCACTTTTATTGACTGAAACTTTATAAACTCAAAATTGATTTATCTCCGAAAAAAAGATTGCATGCGCCACATTCATATCCATAAACTCCAACGCAAACACTTCAACTCGTACAATTTCTTTCGGTTGATGCATTGCATTGTAGGTTGCAAATTCAAAAGGGAGCATGAGGTCTTGAAAGGCGAAAAAAAAGCTGAAGGTGTAAGAAATGCATTTTTACGAGCTGAGATTGTTGAACTTGGCGACAGAGCACATTCTAAGTAGTGTCATGTCATTATTAATAGAGAAAATAAATTAGATCTTGAGATTCATCAGCAACACTTAGTAGTGGAACTACATCACTTGTATACATTTCAATACATGATTTTTTGTGTAGGCGTTATAGTCAATAAATTTAATGACGTCCATAAAAGTATTTTTTTCAATATATAATATCTATGCTTAAAAATTTTTTTTTGAAAGTGGATTTCGAATGTTATTTACATAAAAAGATCATTAAACAGTTTGAATAAGAAGCACACGTTTCACACAAAAGAGTTTGTGGTGCTTAAGATAAAAGTTGCACATCATCTTATGTTGACGATCACTTAGCCCTAATATACCCGCGGTGCCACTGAATTTAAACATCATCTTTACTGCTTACTGTACATGCGCAAACCATATTGACTTACAACTTAACCTGAATCGATGATACTCTACAAAGCATTCAGAAAAATGTAATTCAAGAGAAGAAAAAGCAGTCGATCCAATCAAAATTACATTTATGGACATGAAAACTTGTTGGTTCTCATGCGACGAGCTATATTTGTTATTTGAATTTTAAGCTTCAATCGTTTTACACCATAGAAATGGAAACACGATTACTATTGTTTATGGAAAAAAAAATTGAACGTATTTACCGAGTCGAGTGTACAATGTACATCGAGCGACAATCACAAGTGACTTTTAAAAGTATTTCCATTCATAGGCATTATAGAGATGTGCTTGATTGGTAAAAACCAGCTGAGTGAATGAGGAAATAAAGTAAGAGAAGAATCAATTCGTTCTACCTGAATATCGATCTGAATCTGTGTGTCTATATCATTTTATGAATTATAAACAATTTATTCTATACTTGAATGTGTTCTCTTACAATTAACCTGTCGTTTCAACTTGCTGGCTAGGCTATTTTATTATTTATTTGAGAATTAAGCATCAACGACGAAGTTTTTGAATTCAGAACCTTATAAATTCTGACAAAAAATTGTAGTGATCTCAAATTTAAAATTTCAAAACCGTTGGAATATGATTCAAAATTTTGAAAACCATACAAGTTCTTTTGAAATACTTGTAAGGTTCTAAATTCAAAAATAGAAAAACTGTTAAGCCGAAAATAATTTAGGAAATTTATTAATATTCATTACGGAACTAGAGTCAATAAAACGACTAAGCAGACGCCATTAACAAATACAATAGTGATTTTTTTAATTAATTCTATCAGAGCTCTACCAAATGTTCTCCATAAACAGTTCCATATGACGTTAATAGCAAACAAAATATAAATTAAATTTCAAATTCTAATGTGTACATAAGAACGAATTTAAAATTCTATGAATGTAGCTTTTATGAATGAATTTAATTTTGTTATTTTTTGTGTATTCCTCTATTTTACACACAACACAATTGATTTCCCTTCATGCACAATATGATCCGACCAGCATATAATTATTATTATATTATGACCGACCATCATCAGCACTAAAATGGCACGTTATGATAATGGTACTTTCACTAGATAGGTAGGCAAGCTTATAGCATTAAGTTCATTGAATTTCAAATGCAAGAAAATTCTGGGAAATGGCGCAAAACGTACTTCTTAATTTGGTAAAGTGAGCATGTAGGCACAATTGAATAATAAAAAGAAGAATCATTAATTTCCTGTTGTTAGTAAGTTCACTTGTTGCTGACTGGCATAACACAATTTGATGGATCTTTATACCACCGGTGTATCATCAATTTGAATATATGTGTGTATGTACACGCCAGACAAGAGCCATGTTTATAATTTTTCAACATTAGATTGCTGGAAGTTGATAGGGGAAAAAAGGTAATATAAAGAACAATGGGTATGAGCCGCTATGCAATGAGGAGGACATGGATGGGCAAGCTCAACTTTTCCATGAATGACATGCTTTGAATATATAGTGCAGGTGGCATCCATCATCTGTCATCATTATTTTTGAAACATTTCAATACACACAATTTGAATTGTACACAACTTTTATTTATATTTATAGATCTCCAATGTTTGTACTGTCACTTCATGAGAATTTTTTTACTTTACAAGAAGTTAGTTGATGGTGGGATTAAAGGAAATGAAACATCCTTCTTCATTCATGCCTTACACAAAAAAAAAATAAATAAATGCTAAGTTTTTGAGTTCTCAATGGATCGTATATGATACACAAATTATAATAGATGTGTAAGAAGAACAGGAAATTGTCCCGCATTAGAGACGAAATCGGCATGAAGAAGAAATGTAAACATTTTTTTACCACTCATATCCCTTCCATTTCCATCTCTCTTACTTTATTGTCCTTTTTTCTACAATTTTTTCTTTATTTTTTATGCTTCATATGAGGAAGATACAGATAGAAAGAGGAAGATTACAATTCTATGCATCATCCACAATTTATCTTATACGCTCTCTTTCATTTCTTGTGTGTTCATTCATAACAAGCGAAGAAGCATGGAATGAAGAAGTTTCACATTTTTTGGGGGGTCGTTCATCAATGATATCTGATTTTTCAACCCCTTTGTTACCCATTATACTTCAATAGGAAAGATGAAATTAAGACCGAGGTGAGAGGAGTTCTAAAAAATCTAAGATTGACGTCATTAACGAACAACCCCCAAAAATAAGAAGATTCTAAAAAACAAAATTTTTAGTATACCCAATTACTCATTTCCTATTCGACAGGTTCGCTTACTTGGCACCTTAAAACATACAGTCATATAGACTATATATTTTCTTAATGATAAGAGTCCCGGAGTCAACAATAGAAGTTTATTTTACGTTTCTATATCTCTCTCATTCTATTTCCAGCTCATTTTTTAGAAAGGAAATGTTAAAAAATGAAATTAAATTATCTATAGAGGTTTCTTATTCTTCATCCATTGTGCCTTACTCTTAATGCGACTTATATGCCTTTTTCATCTATGAACATTCATTGATTCTATTTTTTTTTTCTAGTTAAGAATTATTTTTATTTTCTTTTCTTCTTTTTTCCTCGGTCGATTCGTGGAAGAAATTAAAAAATTAATTCATGAATGAATAAACTACACAAAAATGATAGTTGGTTATATATCTTAACATGGTGTTAAAAGACAAACCGCACAAGTTTCAATTGAATGATTTTGTTCTTACTCTCATTTTTCTATGCATGCTTGGTGGCTAATATAGAGGTTGTGTAGTCAGTTTGTCTTTAATTTGTGGCTTTAACAATAGTTTTTCTTTAATTTGTAGTTTTTAAATTTTTAACGGATTTTTAAGATTCAAATTTTCGCGTCTTTTTTTAAAAATCTCTGAGAATACTGGGGGGTCCTCGATTTGAGTAGGTGTTTTGTTCCAGAAAAATCCTATTCAAATCGAATCTACTCAAATCGAATTATTTTGTTTTTGTATGAAAAATGTCCGTTACAAAATCTTTTTTTAAATTTTCTATTCATTAATTTTCGTTAATTAAATCAAATCTACTCAAATCGAGGACCCATACATAAAATTTGATACGTTTTGTGATCAAATAAGCAGTTCATTCTTCAATTCTTGACTCAAAACTCATTGCTTAGTTACAATAATTATCATTTCTTAAGAAAGAATCAGTAAAACCTGGTAAAGATTCAGTAATAACCAAATTATGATTCATTATTGACCAACAATCATTCTTATAACGCTTATAACTCAATTCAAATCTTATAAAGCCGTTGACATTTACTAATTAATCATGATTCATTTAAATGGAAACAAAATCTAAAACATTTCACAATTCTTAATTGATCAATCAACTTATATCAAAAAGTCAATCGAGAAATGCACTTGAATCACCCGCCCACATGTTAGGTTATTTACTTGCAGTTTTCAGATAAATTAAAAGAAAACGAGAGAATCAAATTGTGAAACATTTAATTAATTTCTAAGAATATACACAAGATTACTCACTTTAAGCGAAACCGATTCATGGTGAATCAATGATGATATTTCCTTGAAATTGGAATCTTTCAAACTTCTTTCTTCTTCTCAATTTTTCCAAAAATAATTTATTTAATTAATTCAATGATCACGATGACTGTCAGCAGATTCCTCTTCCCCGTTTTTTAAGCACTTTGCTACACTTTGCTCGTTTTTATCACTTATTGTATTCCTTTAGCATGTGTTGTATGTTTATATGATTGATTTGAACGATTGTCTATTTCTCATGCTGATTATGTCATCTTCATAAGAGAGTCATTTAAATATTTTTATTTTATAGAAATATTATGATATTTGATAATCACTTAAGGCCACACCAGGAATTCTTAAGTTCTGCCAGCTTCTTTATTTTATTAGAATTTATTTTACGATTCTTATTTTTTTATGATTTCGCATATTACATTGGCGAAATATATGCAGAATGAATCTTACAATCATCACATATCCAACGAATGGATGTTCTGTTTATATTTCAGCCGAGTG
The DNA here is from genome assembly GCA_917627325.4 of Chironomus riparius. NCBI lineage: Eukaryota > Metazoa > Arthropoda > Insecta > Diptera > Chironomidae > Chironomus > Chironomus riparius. The sequence continues at coordinate 47,284,521 of OU895877.1, forward strand.
ACAGAAAAATTTTAATTATTTATTGAACAAATTCCTTTGCTATGTGATAAAATACGTCTTAAATTAAGAATAAAAACAAGGCACATGAAAATATTGTGAAATTTCAATATTTAAACAGCAAAATTTTTACGTCCGTATCGATACTCAGCTCAACGAATAACTAAACTAAGTAGATGAATGAATGAATGAAATATTTGTGAATGATCAAAGCATTGCTTGCTGAAAGAGAGATTAAGCATTCAACATTCTTGGAGAGAGAAAAACATTTGTGAGAGAATAAACATTAACAGTGATAAACCGGCAAGTGATGTGCGTGCTGAGTAGTGTCTGAACATGATTATGAACTGATAAAAGAATTCTAGTTGATTAGAAATTTTTAAAATGTTTTGGTGAGGATTAGATTGAGTTTGACTTGAACAACTTAAGAAATATGATTTCAATTGAAATTGGTAGTACTGGGGGTCCTCCATTTGAGTAGTTGCTTTGTTCCAAAAATTTTCTACTCAAATCGAATCTATTCAAATCAAAGTAAGGAATCCATACAAAATCACATGTTTTGTTCCAGAGTCTAAAAAAAGTTTCAAAACAATATAAATTTTTATAATTTTCTGCACATTTTAACTCGTTTCTTAACTTTTCTTTTTTAAGATAACTTAATTTATTATAAAGCATATTCATATGTAATTTTAACAGAAATTCACAAAAAATATGTTTTTTCAACAAATCAAAAAAATGAGAACCTTACAAATGTTATTTCAACCGAACAATTTGTAAGGTTTTGAAATTTGAACTTTTATTCTGTTACTATTATATCGATTTTGTAAACTTTTACATTAACTTGTAATTTTATTATAGATTTTTCCAGAGATCGAAGCCGATTTATTCGGCTTAACTCAACTTTGAAAATAGCCTACCATGATCGAAACCAAAAATGCTTTAAATTGCATTTTAAAACATATCTAGGAATTATAAATGATTAAGAATGCTAATATAGATATAAAATCGATATTTTTTTTGAAAATAGCCTACTATGATCGAAACCAAAAATGCTTTAAATTGCAACTTAAAACATATCTAGGTATTATAAATGATAAAGAATGCTAATATAGATATAAAATCGATATTTTTTTGAAAAAAGCCTACTATGATCAAAACCAAAAATGCTTTAAATTGCATTTTAAAACATATCTAGGTATTATAAATGATTAAGAATGCTAATATAGATATAAAATCGATATTTTTTTTGAAAATAGCCTACTATGATCAAAACCAAAAATGCTTTAAATTGCATTTTAAAACATATCTAGGTATTATAAATGATGAAAAATGCTAATATAGATATAAAATCGATATTTTTTTTGAAAATAGCCTACTATGATCAAAATCAAAAATGCTTTAAATTGCATTTTAAAACATATCTAGGTATTATAAATGATTAAGAATGCTAATTTAGATATAAAATCGATATTTTTTTTGAAAATAGCCTACTATGATCAAAACCAAAAATGCTTTAAATTGCATTTTAAAACTTATCTAAGTATTATAAATGATAAAGAATGCTAATATAGATATAAAATCGATATTTTTTTTGAAAATAGCCTACTATGATCAAAATCAAAAATGCTTTAAATTGCATTTTAAAACATATCTAGGTATTATAAATGATAAAGAATGCTAAATAGATATAAAATCGATATTTTTTTTGAAAATAGCCTACTATGATCAAAACCAAAAATGCTTTCAATTGCATTTTAAAACATATCTAGGTATTATAAATGATGAAAAATGCTAATATAGATATAAAATCGATATTTTTTTTGAAAATAGCCTACTATGATCAAAATCAAAAATGCTTTAAATTGCATTTTAAAACATATCTAGGTATTATAAATGATTAAGAATGCTAATTTAGATATAAAATCGATATTTTTTTTGAAAATAGCCTACTATGATCAAAACCAAAAATGCTTTAAATTGCATTTTAAAACTTATCTAGGTATTATAAATGATAAAGAATGCTAATATAGATATAAAATCGATATTTTTTTTGAAAATAGCCTACTATGATCGAAATCAAAAATGCTTTAAATTGCATTTTAAAACTTATCTAGGTATTATAAATGATTAAGAATGCTAATATAGATATAAAATCGATATTTTTTTGAAAAAAGTTTACTATGATAGAAACCAAAAATGCTTTAAATTGCATTTTAAAACAAATCTAGGTATTATAAATGATGAAAAAAGCTAATATAGATATAAAATCGATATTTTTTTTGAAAATAGCCTACTATGATCAAAACCAAAAATGCTTTAAATTGCATTTTAAAACTTATCTAGGTATTATAAATGATAAAGAATGCTAATATAGATATAAAATCGATATTTTTTTGAAAAAAGCCTACTATGATCAAAACCAAAAATGCTTTAAATTGCATTTTAAAACTTATCTAGGTATTATAAATGATAAAGAATGCTAATATAGATATAAAATCGATATTTTTTTTGAAAATAGCCTACTATGATCGAAATCAAAAATGCTTTAAATTGCATTTTAAAACTTATCTAGGTATTATAAATGATGAAAAAAGCTAATATAGATATAAAATCGATATTTTTTTTGAAAATAGCCTACTATGATCAAAACCAAAAATGCTTTAAATTGCATTTTAAAACTTATCTAGGTATTATAAATGATAAAGAATGCTAATATAGATATAAAATCGATATTTTTTTGAAAAAAGCCTACTATGATCAAAACCAAAAATGCTTTAAATTGCATTTTAAAACTTATCTAGGTATTATAAATGATAAAGAATGCTAATATAGATATAAAATCGATATTTTTTTGAAAAAAGCCTACTATGATCAAAACCAAAAATGCTTTAAATTGCATTTTAAAACTTATCTAGGTATTATAAATGATAAAGAATGCTAATATAGATATAAAATCGATATTTTTTTTGAAAATAGCCTACTATGATCAAAACCAAAAATGCTTTAAATTGCATTTTAAAACTTATCTAGGTATTATAAATGATATAGAATGCTAATATAGATATAAAATCAATATTTTTTTTGAAAATAGCCTACTATGATCAAAACCAAAAATGCTTTAAATTGCATTTTAAAACTTATCTAGGTATTATAAATGATGAAAAATGCTAATATAGATATAAAATCGATATTTTTTTGAAAAAAGCCTACCATGATCAAAATCAAAAATGCTTTAATTTGCATTTTAAAACATATCTAGGTATTATAAATGATTAAGAATGCTAATATAGATATAAAATCGATATTTTTTTTGAAAATAGCCTACTATGATAGGAATCAAAAATGCTTTAAATTGCATTTTAAAACATATCTAGGTATTATAAATGATAAAGAATGCTAACATAGATATAAAATCGATATTTTTTTGAAAAAAGCCTACTATGATCAAAATCAAAAATGCTTTAAATTGCATTTTAAAACTTATCTAGGTATTATAAATGATTAAGAATGCTAATATAGATATAAAATCGATATTTTTTTTTTGAAAATAGCCTACTATGATCAAAACCAAAAATGCTTCAAATCGCATTTTAAAACAATTCAAGGAATTGTACGGTTATCACCTGTACACACGTGCCTGTATCACAACCCTTGGTAGTAATGGATACCAGCTCATCCTTTAGAACAGATTTAAACCTAATCCTTATTGCTGACATTGACAGATTGGTTAATTTTTAAAATATTCGCAACAATAATTGCAAATCAGGGCAGAATACTTTGGTGCCGTCATTTTCAAGTTATAGTTTTTAGTAGGGATAGGCCTATACCAAAATACACAAGCCTGATTTGCTGGGTTTATATAAAAAAATTAAAATTAACCAATTTGTCTACTTTAGGTAATTAAGAATGCATGGAATTATTTTGGTAACTTGAATCTAATGTTTTTTAGCCCCACAAACCCAATGTTGCATGTTTCAATGTCTCAACTGATCTTGTGCAAACAAGAAAATGTTAATCTGAGCCTATAAATCGAATGAGAAAATTAAATACATGTCAACTTTTCTATTTCTCTCTAAACAACTTGACTTTTATCATTCTTACCATTCGTTGCAACTTGTATTTACCAAAATAGGATAAAGATTGATTTGAGTTAGACTTTTTAAAAGGAGTGTGTATAAATAACAAGACACGATATAAGAAAAGAAACCGTAATTCTCGCTGCATTAATGATTAAACTTATGTCTAAATAGAAATTCTACTTTTAGTAACGAATGGTATAATTTAGAGAATCAATGGATCCTGCATGCGTTACTTTGTTTCCGAAAAGAGCAGCAGCCTATAATTTAAGCCTGAATAATCTTTAAAACATTGATTAATTTGTGTAAAGCAAAATATACTCGAATGGAATGACTGCATAAATGCCTAGTTTGCGTAGGCTGAACGTACTGAATTTGTTTGTATCTCCTTCAATAAAATGCTTGTTTTTTCGATAAAAATTAATTTTAATGTTGGTGCTGATTTATTAAACTGCTTTTGACACAGTTTGGTAGCTACCTTCAGTTGTGGACTAATTAAAATATCACTGTGATAATATTAATAAGATTTTATTCTGTGTATGACGGCATTTTTTCTTCAGATAGAAAAAATATAACATTTTGAAGAAATCATCTATTGTAGCTTAATTAACTTAAGTGTAAACGTGATTCGTTGGTTGCTTAATCAATTGGATTCTGCGATAATTTGCCATTTGAGTCTTTTGATCCTCAGTGATATTATTATCCATGTTCTGATATTCGATTGTTTTAATTTCAGGACAATGAGAAGCAGCACAAAATGTTCTCCAATATAGCGAGTACACTTTTAAGTGCTTGAGATTCTTTAACTTCATAATCATTCTGGCATGATTTATATTTGTCCAATACGCACTCATAATGAAATTCTTAATAGATGTGTTTTGAGGAAAATCTATAGCCCTGATGTTATTAAAAACTCCATGTCGAATATGAAATGTATGCAGTTTTGGAAACGCTGATAAGATCAGAACAATTTCATCTAAATGAACTCTGTTTAGTTTAATAACTTTCAAAGTTGATTGATGATTTTGCAAAATATTCATACCAGGAACAGTTTCAAAGCTTTGGAAATCAGCTTCTTCAAGTCTAAAATGGCATTCTGATAGATCCAAATATTCAAACAACTTGAGCTGATTAACAGTCAGTAACTTCAAGTTTCGCATATTTGTGAGTGCTTTCTGAACAATCTTTATAGATATTTCGTCTATAGCTATTGGACTTACTATACTCAATTTTTTTACATCAGTGCACTTTGTCATTAATCCATTCGAATAAAAGTAATTTGCGTTTTTGGTGTAATAATTCCAATTTGTGTTGTTAAATTCAAGTTCCTTTAATTTTGGGAGCGAACAGATGCGCTGGAAGTCATGAGACGTTTCTAAAGTTACGATTGTATCAGCAAACTTCTTTAGAATACTTCGGATATTCTCCTCAATTTTAGAATCCCTTATATAATAAGTACGTTGAAATCCAAGTTTAATGTTCTGATATTTACGGTTACTCAATAATAATATATTAAGATCTTTACGGCGATTATAATTTGTGTACTTTGCTGCTATTTTCTTCATACATTCTTTGGACTGTCCAAACATTTGATACCATCTTTTGCAGACTATTGATGAATTCAAGACATCCTTGCCACTCAAATATGTTGCGATTTCATTGAAAGCATCTTCAGGTAATGCGCTCAAAAGATCCATTGCTTCCTTTTTTGATAACAGAAGAATTTCTGTGAAAATCAATTTTTTTTTTGTGTTTATTATGTGAAATTGTAGATTTAAATATGTTCTTCACTTACCTGGTAATCTTATCAAATCTATTGATGTATTAAACTGTCTTATGGCATCGAATTCAATGCACAAGCTTATTAAATTATTAATTATATAAAGATAATTTTTTTTAAACTCCAATATTTTTTTATTAACGGCATTTGAGAACGATCCCTAAGTTTTGAAGCTATTATTTCTTAAATTTTAAAAAAATACGTTATAAATTTTCATTCAGGTCAGATAAATTTGGTAATTGATGCAAAACAGAATTAAGTCCCTAATTGAAAAATTCAGTTTCTTTATTCACTCTTATTATTACGATTCTTTATAAAAATAACTTCAGTATCGATTCAAGATTAATGGAACCTGAATAAACTTAATTTTCTCTTCGGATCATCTGTAATATCAACAGATCTCTCATAATATACAGTAGTAAGTGATTTACAAGCAAACAATGAAGGCATATATTGAGAACGAAGTATGCTGAATATGACATGCTGAAGATTTTTTCAATTTAGTATATGATGTAGAAATTCTTAATAGAAAAGAATAGAATTCTTAAAAGAATTTGTAATTCAAATTTACCAAAGTTCAATTAAGAACTTAATTTATAATTAATATATAGATAATAATAATAATAATGTGTGAAGGGCCCAGCCTTTCAGCTGGAGGCACTGCGATTCAAAATAGAACAGAATCTATTGTACCACACCCTTTTTAGACCTACAGTTTATAGTGGGATCCGAACCACTTGCAAGCTCTGCACATTGCAAAGACACGAGTACATCATAATACTTGATGTACGCTGCAATTAACCTAGTCACAATTCGTGTGCGCAAGATGCCGTAAGGAAATCATCCAGATGCTAGTATATCCTTGTATACCTAGCAAAGGATGCAGATTCTGTGCCAAAGACCTTATTACTACACCCAACACACGAACCGAGCTTCGTAACTAGAACGGTGAAATGGAAAAAGAGCTTCGAAAATTAGACATGGCCTGGGATTGAACCCAGGACCTTTGGCACGTAAGGCCAACGCTATACCATTAAGGCCACTGATGCCATTTCACCGCTTAATATATAGATACATAGCTATGATTCTTTATTCATTTAAAATTTCTTTACATAAATGATTGATCATAAAATAATGATTCACAAGGATCCTCAATTGTGACTAGCCATTAATGATGATTTTCTAATAAAATTAACAAAATTAATAAAATAGAAAAATGCTTGCTTATATGCAGCTAAAAGGATTGGAAATAAACTTGATTCGACCGTTATTTCTAATGTACTCATGTTGATTTGGTGGAGTATATTTACTTAAAAAGCAATATTCGACTTTTCTGAGTAATGAGCAGGCAGGAAGGACGTTAATGAATCGTATATGCAATAAATGAACTTTCAGTTCCTTCAAATTTTGACAATAGACGAGCATTTCTGAAAGTTTTTGACGCATATTAGACGATTGTACTGAACAAGCGATAATCATCTTCTTTAAGGCTGTATTTGATGGCATATTTACATTCAAGTTCTTAGAATGGTTACTGATGTGGCGAATATGGAATGTATGTAATTTTGGAAATTCTGACAAGAAAAATACAACATCCTCAAGCCTCAATTTGTCAACCCGAACAACTTTAAGAGATGATCGATGAATTATTAAGAAATCATAAATTTTATCAATTTTAGTCCAGAATGAATGACGATATCCAGTAAGATCGAGTTCTTCAAGCTTAAAGTAAAAGTCAGTAGCTTGCAGTTGTTGTAAGACATCTAGTTGATTGACTGTCAATGACTTTAACTTATTCATGTTTTTAATTGATTCAACAAGAAGTTTTTGCGATCTAATATCTAGTTCTCCGCATCGTATGTCCAATTTCTTAAGATCGGTGCTCTTTGTCAACAATCCATTTTTGGTGAAATAATTGGCGAATCTTTTATTTCTCAAGAACAAAAAGTTTTTAAATGTCAATTCCTTTAAGGCTGGCAAATCACAGATTCGTTGGAAGTCATGTGATGTCTCTAAAGTTACTATCGATTTAGAGAATTTCTTTAAAATTTCTCGGATGTTTACTTCAACGCCTGATTCCTTTATACGACTTTGATGAAATCCAATAATCAAGTTCTGATACATCCGTCCACTTTTCAGAAACGAGCTTAAATCATTTTTGCAGTTGGGGTTACTGTATCTTGCAGATATTTTGTCCATACACTTTTTTGATTGACCAAACATTTCATACCATCCTTTGCTAACTAGTGATGCTGTTAAGACATCTTTAGCACTTAAATTTGTTGATACTTCAGTGAAAATGTCCTCAGGTAATGCGCTTAATAAATCCATTCCTCTATTTTCTGTGAATATTTTTTTAAAAATTTAAGATTTACTCATTTTCCTTTAAATAATTTATATTACTTCACTTACATCTTATAGACGATAGATTTATGTATGTATTTTGCTGCTTTGTAGTTATGAACTTGTAGATTAAACTAATTTAATTGAAATTTTCTTTTAAATAGACATTTTTCACTCAATTTTATTTTGATTTTTGCAACGGAAATCAAAATTTTAAAAATTACTTTAAATTAAAACAGTAAAAATCAAACTTGAAAAAGACGGTTAAAAATTTGATTCCAAATTAATGCGAAGCATAAAGTCATTCAGTTAAATTATTCCCATCTCATTTCTTTAATTCCATTTTCGATTAAATAAAATCAACAGCAAAGGAAAACTGACAATACATGAAATGAAAAGAGAATAAACCGCATAAAAAATAATGTTGTAAGCAGAGCTGCTCATTGAGTCAAATGGTATTTAAATAAAAGACCAAATATACTGACCACAGGCAACTGCTCTGGGATAAAAGAAGGAAGGAAAAAAATGTGAGGATGCCGAAATGAAATCATGTGTGTAATACTGCCGTTTTTGAAGACAATCGTCAATCTTCTCTTTTGGTCATCATTCTCCTTTCAACATTATTTTAATACATGTCGAGAGTTACGGAGTGGATAAGCGAAATAAAAGAATTTTTGAAAAATAAACAAACTTTTGCAAAGAAGAAGAAATTAGTGATACAGTCGCAGATAGTTGTGAACGGGTGATTAAGGCGATTTTTCTTGTCTTGTACAAAATGATCAAAAATCGTTAAAAGTGGTTGGAAGCATGTTATGAACTTACTGTTACATGCTAGCAGCTTGGGTATTTTTTGTGTGCTAAAAGTGGGCATTCTTCATGAATTGGATGATTCTATAGAGAAGCTGTACATATGTGAATTTTCAAGAGACTTGTTAAAAACGATTTTTGAGATTAATAGTATAACGGATTAGTGAAATTCAAATTTTATGAATTTATAATGGAAGATAATATAGAGGTGGTGGAAATTTTTAACAGGTTGCACTCATATAAAATACAAAAATCATTAATTAAAGCATAATTTCTATGTTTTAAACTGTTTAACTATGCATGCGCACAATAACTCGATGGAATAAAGCTTATAAAATAAGCCTGAGTTCTCAACTTATAGTTAAAAAACTTTTATCGTCAGCCGAAAGAACAAACAAAGTGAGTTATTAAGCTGCATTTTTACACAATTTATTTTCAAAGAAGTGCTATAAAGTCAACTTGTAGATTCTCCCGTAAACAAAAAAGTTATAGAAATGAATAAAATAATATTAGAAAGAGTTATATTAAGAAAGTGTATTTTAAATACATCATTAGTTGTGACACAACATCCACAGAACTATAATAATCATAATGGACTAGTTGGTATGAGAAATCATCAGCAAATAAGAAATTATTCTCCAGGTATTTGGGATTCAATTTCGCAAAGCGCACCGGTGAATTATCTTCAAGAAATTACTATTAAACTACATGATACTTGTGGACTTCCATGGTGGTCTACAATAATTCTATCAACGATTATATTAAGAGGAGCTATTACTTTTCCATTGGCTCTATATCAAAACAAAATATTAGCTAAAGTTGAAAAGCTTTCAACAGAGGACATGCCAAAAATTGCAAAAGAGCTCAAGTTCGAAACAGCAGTTGCTGTCAAAAAATTTAAATGGACAGAGCAGCAGGCAAGAGTTATGTATTTAAAGTCCTTAAATAAGCAATGGAAGCAATTGATTGTCAAAGAAAACTGTCATCCGATGAAAAGTGCAGTCGTTCTTATTGTTCAATTGCCGCTATGGATTTGCCAATCAATGGCACTTAGAAATTTAATATTTATGCAACCAGATCCTTCGCTTTTAAAGGCACAAATAGTTTGTGCAGAAATGACTTTAGGTGGATTCAGCTGGATTCCAAACTTAACAGAAGTAGATCATTCATACATTTTACCAGTCACATTAGGAGTTTTGAACTTGGCAATTTTAGAGGTAATTTGGTAAAGTCTTGGATGAATAGAAATGAATGAATTAATTAACATTATCCTTTCACAGATTCAAGTCATGAGCAGGAAAATTCAAACGAGTGGTAAACTCCAAAAATATGGGCAATATTTCTTTAGAGGAGTTAGCATTTTGATGATACCTATTGCTGCATTCGTACCTTCTGGTCTTGCATTATACTGGGTCGCATCAAGTTCATTTGGGTTAATACAAAACTTACTCATTTTACATCCAAAAATAAGACGCTTAGCAAGAATACCCATAGTAAATAGTGAACATGAGCGGCCTTATAAGCATATAGTCGAAAAAATTAGAGAAAGAATGAAGAAATGATAATTTGTTAAAATGATAAATATTAATAAAATAACGATTTATAGAAATTCAAAATCAAGATAAGATTCAAATTCAAAAACCTTACAAATTCTTCAAAATGCTTCAAAACCTTTGAAATTGCATTAAAACCATACAATTTATTTATTTCAACATTTGTAAGGTTTCCACACAAATATAGCATTAACAGTCAAATAGTAAGCAATCACCCAAAGTGAACCAACATCAGCACATTGATAAAAATTAAGATACACGCAAAATTCATCTTTGCTTCGTGGTTAATGATTAAAGATTCTCGGAAATGAAAAAAGACGAAACAGAACTAAAAAGATTTGGTTTTTGGTAACCAAACAAACGCAAAACGGAGACGAATGGAAGAGAGAACAATTGAATGCAAAAATTGAAATGCATTGAATTTATGTATTTATTTTTTTGACTTTATTTTTTTATTTTTGGATGTAAGCAGCAAAATGAATTAAACATTTTTATTTTAAACGGATTCATGTCATTGAATGTAAATCTTCTATCAATCAAAAATCGTTATTTACCTTGCTCTCAAATTATAATTTTTAATCAGCGATTTCTTGTTTAATTTCAGCAACTTGCTTTAATGTTTCGAGTTCAAATTCACTGGATGAAAGTGTGCTTCTTATCTCATGCAGTAAAATCATATCCGATCGAAGATCATTAAATGCTGTACAAATTTCTTCTGTAGCTGGTGGATTTTGATCAACTTTAAATTCTGAGAGAATCTGTTCCAATGCTTTTGTTCTTTTCTGTCCAAAATTTGCTGGTAATTTCATCTTTTGTGAACGCATAGCAATCCCAGTTCCTTTATTAACGCCTTCACCAAATCGAATGGCTGCTGTTTCCATTGATGTCACTACATCAGCTTTATTAATCTTTTGCTGTACTGGAACTTTCTTACGATTCAGTTTCTTCTCTTGTTTCCTTGCTTGTGGTGTCGTTAATGTTGCCTGTTCATCCTGTTTATCAGCTTGTGAGATTAATTTCTGTAAATCTTGAGTTTTCTTTTCTCGTTCTTTTTTGCGGGCTTCAATTTTACGCATTTCATTCTGTAACATTGTTTCCTCTTCAATCTGTGCCTGTGTTCGATCAAAAAGCTTCTTTAATTGCTCTTTTCGCTTCCTTTCATGTTCAGCATCAAATACATAAATTTTCTTCTCGTTATTTGCTGCTCCTTGCCTTATTTTCTGAAGAGTTCCAATCACTTCATAATATCGTTCCTTTAAATCTTCAACTGTCTTGATTCCGTACTTGTCGCGATCCCATCTATCAGTCATTGTTACGAATCGTGTATCAAATCGTTGTGCTAATTCAAAAAGGTAGTCTGTCTGTGACTTGTTCCATTTTGTATTCATTCTTAGATGTGTATTATATTCATTTAAATTATATGTAGGAATACTGAGTTGACGATTAAGTTTTGCAAAAGGATATTCTTTTGGTTCGTCACTAGCTCGCTGCCAATGACAGAATTGAACGCCGTCTGAGCGTGCTGCATTTGTAAATCTTGTCCATTCCCATTTACGGACCTTTTTCATTCCCAATCGTGCCTTATTTTGCTTATATCCAAGGCCTGTATGAAAGATTTTCAATCTTACTGGATGTTTTCTTAATTTTATTGATTTGTTTTACCTGAATCTGTTGGAAGTAGCGGAGGAGCATCTTTACTATCTTTATAGAGCAAAGCAAATACTTCTCTGTGCATGCCTTCAGGTCTTCTTGACATTCTTGTTCTGTAAGTTAAACATTTCGTTATTTTTACCGGATAATTTGCATTTTTCAATCATACTTCTCATTAGCTCCTTTCTTTTTCGTCATTAACGATTCTTTCGTGAGCTCCGGAGTCGGTGGTTGCTCAATATTGAGAATTTCTCTAAACATATCCCCCATTTTCACTATAATTAATGATTTTTCACTTGTTCAAATAATTATTTCTGCTAAAATTTGGTTTGTAAACAAAAAACAAGTAAACAAATTTTATACATGATCCAAAAAGCGCATCATGAATACAGACAGACAAAATAAATAAACTAGCATGTCAATTTCAAAACATCTGATGAATTAGAAAGGTTTTTATCAAGCAGATTGCATACACGTGAAGTAAACAAAAAAATAAAATTAAACTAATCTTTGATTATGGCTGAATTAACATTTAAAGGAAGTAACTATTTGAAACAGAAGCTCATATTAGCTACAATCTCAGGAAAGGCAACAAAAATCACCGACATTAGAAGCAGTAATGGTGGATTACAAGAATTTGAAATAAATTTAATTAGATTGATTGATAAATTGACTGATGGATCAAAAATTAAGCTTCATGCAACAGAATTAGAGTATATTCCAGGTATTTTACTTGGTGGGAAAATAGAGCATCAATGTTGTCTCGATAAAAGCATCGGTAAGTTAATTTAAAACATCCAGTGAACGAAAAACTTAATTAAAAACAATTATATTAGGATATTATTTGGACGTGCTGATTGCTTTTGGTCCATTTTGCAAGCATCCGATCGAAGCGAACTTGAAAGGAGTAACAAACAGTCCAGATAGTCCATCAGTTGATCATTATAAATGTTCTGCATTTAACATAATGAAGAGATTTATAATTGAGGTAGAATCATTTGAATTAAAAGTGTTGAAAAGAGGCATGAAGCCACTGGGTGGTGGTGAAATATTGTTCAAAATTAAGCCAGTCATGAAACTAAGAACATTACAGATTGAGAATTCAGGAATGGTAAAGAGAATTAGAGGAATTGTTTATGCCTGTAAAGTGTCACCATCATTCGCAAACAGAACTGTTGAATCAGCCAAAGGTACGATGCTTAACTTCCTGCCAGACGTTTATATCCACACGGATCAGAATAAAGGAAAATTAAGTGGCTTATCGCCTGGATTTGGTGTAAATTTATCAGCAGAAACAACCGAAAATGTGATTTATGCAGCAGAAGTTGTATCAAATGTTCAAGGAACGCTGCCTGAAGACATTGGAAGAGAATGTGCAAATAAATTACTTGATGAAATCTATCGTGGAGGTTGTTGCGACTCAACATTCCAATGGATAATGATTCTTTATATGGCTTTAAGTCCAAAAAATGTCTCGAAAGCAGTCATTGGTCCGTTGTCGCAGTACAGCATCAAGTTTCTTCAATTATTGAAAGAATTCTTAGGAATAACATTTAAATTAGACACTTATGAAGAAGAAGAAGACGAAGAAGAAACAGATGACAATATGAGGAGCCCTAAAGTCGTGTTAGCTTGCGTAGGTGTTGGATATAGCAATTTAGCTAGACGAGTTTTGTAAATAATATCAACGGCTTTTTGAAATTTGAATAAATTTTTGTATTTTTTAACTGAACACATCCAGAGCTTCTCAATATTTTTTGGATATAAGGCACAGCTAGACGATTGACATAGAATATCTATAGGTAAGCAGAGCACATTATATCTGAGTGCCGTATCACAAAATTTAAGAAGCTCTAAACTTAGCGCTCTTCGAAGAATCCAAAAATATTTTATCCAATTTCGGTTTATTTAAATAATTAAGAATCGGACATAAAGTTAATAGTATTGTACTTAAAGTGATGAATCGTTTATGATCAAAGTGAGCTAGCCATATGTTTTGATCAAAAAACAAGCAGAACAATAAATCCAAAAATAAAATAGGTGTTTTTTTAAAATAAGGAACATAAATTAATTAATTAAACTGTATGAATATAGCAAGGATTATGTATTAAATCAATTAAAGTTTATGCAAAGATAGTGAATAATTGGAAAGGAAATATATACGGCTGCTTATCTGATATCACGAAGAATTGCAAAAAAGGTAATCAAAACAAGTTGCGACAAAAATAATTTTTGAGCATAAATCCATTTAAATCGTGAATATCACACTCTTATTATTAGCTAACTTGATACACAAAACGTGTGTTTTATGCCGAACTTTATTTTTAGCATTTATGTAGTATATGACACTAGATATGCTTTCTCGTCTGTGTTATACCTACTCTTTAAAATGCAAAAAAAAAAGAATGAGACGAAGAAGAAGTCCTAAAAATAGTCATTAAACTGTATATCCAATAATCATCACAGATATATTGCAATGATGAATTTTCATTCCAAATAAACAGTCCGAAAAGAGTTTACTTTCTCTGGATTGTGCAACATGTGAATAATATTTATTAATATCATAATAGATGAGTGAGTTACTGTGTCGTAATGCGGTAGCGGCAAAGAGTTGAAAATGATTGAATAATTAATTAAAATGTTCAATACGTCGTAACCTTGTCAGTGAAAAAGTTTCTTCTACATTCGTTTTCTAATCAATGTTTCGCGATATCGTGACTTGTCACGATATACTATCTTTATATCTAAGCCCAAATCACAGCATTACATTGTTCCAAGATATATAGATGTGCTCATACAAAAATATCGCAGTTTTTAAACGTCAAAAATTTGAATTTTCTAAAAACACTAACACTATAAAAGAAAATTTTCAATTTTTGTTTTGCAAAATTTTCAACTTTCTGTTAAGTTTTGTTGATACAGGAGTATTGCAAATGCTTTGCTATAATTTAAAGAAACTGACTTAAGACAAATGTTGTTGCATCTGTCAATATTTAAATGAAAACTTGAAAATAGAAAATTTTAAAAATTTTTGTTTGTATAAGTACACAAAAAATAGTATGGTCGAGTATGGTCAAGTATACTCTGTATGAGCTCATCTATATATCTTGCATTGTTCAAGGCTTTATTTACGAGTACTGGGGGTCCTCGATTTGAGTAGTTGTTTTGTTCCAAAAAATTTCTACTCAAATCGAGGCAAAGAATCCATACAAAATCACATTTTTTGTTCCAGAATCCAAAAAATGTATCAAAACAATGAAAAATCTTGATCATTTTTTGCACATTTTACCTCGTTTCTTAACTTTTCCTTTGTGTTTTAGATAACTTAATTTGTTTCAACGCATATTCATATTGTTTTTAAATGGAAATTCACAAAAAATATGTTTTTGAAACAAAACAAAAATATGAGAACCTTGCAAATGTTATTTCACTGAATAATTTGTAAGGTTTTTGAAATTGAACTTTTTAGAACCGTTAATTTTATATAGATTTTTAAATTTTTACTTTAATTTTGTAACTTTAGTATTGATTTTTCTATCAATATGATAAGTTCACGCTTATCGCAGTAAAATTTATGTTTTAAAATTATTTTCTGAAATTTTTCTATCAAAAATATTTGTTTTGTAAACATTTCAAATCGAAGAAAACAGGAAGAAATCTACTCAAATCGAATATTTTGGTGAGTAAAAAACTTTCTGTTCAAATCGAATCTACTCAAATCGAGGTCCTCAGTATTGTTAAATTGTATTGAACGAGCTTTTAACGGACGTTATTTAAATTTTATGGTAAACTTGACTCACTTACCCAATCAAAAGAATTTCATTTCTTCTCAATTCTACGTATTTAAAAGGTTTTACACAAAGTTAATGATACAATTTTAAGATGCTAGACATCCAGCTATGCTTTACTAGTCATTTTAGTTGCTTAAACTTCGTTTTAAACGTTAATTTTGATTATTATTAAGATTCTTAAAATTTTTGTTTGCATTGGTAACTTAACGAAAAAAAAATTCAAATTTATAAAAACCGTTAAAATATTAAAAAATCTTTCATATATGAATATCCATTAAGCAATTTGAATTATTACTGGTTTTAAATACAGTCAGTAAGCATCTAAACGTCACTCAAATAAACTTCACCACAAACCTCGAGTGAATTAACTTCGTCGAAGGTGTAAATTGTAATTTGTTATGCATCAAACTTTGCTATCAGTAATAACATTGAAAAGAAGCATAAAGGCACTTGACACAACAGAATAAAATGAATGCTTTACATGTTCCAAAAAGCAAGCAAAAATGTTCGTGTCGATGTCAAATATCTCAATATTTACGTCCATAAGAAATGAGTTGAGGCATGTATTGTTTGATGTTTAGTTCTTTTATGTATTTTTCAAGTTCAGGGCTTGTTGATTTTTCATTTTTTTCCACCCCCATGTTTTTATATCTTTTTTGGATATAAAATCGATTTCACGTGTACTTTATATTTTCAATATAAATGCATTTTGCCTATAAAGTCGTGTTGATGATAAAAAATGAAAATGAAAAAAAAAAGATCGTAATTGATTTCCATAATTGTTGTAGTCGATTGAAAAACTCGTGGCAATTTAATCGAAATGTTTACCGCCATAATAATTCATCAATTTGAAGTATTTGACACACATTAAAGCAAACTAAGCAGTGCTTGCGATGTGGCATAACGAAATCGTAAAATATGGATTCACTTTTAAACCATTTTGATGCGCTTGAATTTGCAATTTATATTGCTTATTTTATTTTTGGAAGCTTTTTTCGTTGAATTGTGTGCTTGAAAGTCTGCATTTGATGACACTTGATACTCAAAATGTGTTTTTTAATAGCTGGCTAGCTGGCATGTTGACGATGAGCAGGCACAACATAGAACTTTTTTATTCGTTAAATAAATTTACTTATTTCATTAAAACCTTACAAATGCCTTGAAAATATTTCAAACCATACAAATGTTTTAAACTGTTGTAAGGTTTTCAAACACTTTTTTGTAATTTTTATTGTTCTAAAATTTGAATTTCAAATAACAATCACTTCAGTTTCCGAATTCCGCATATTCTTAAGTCAAAAATTTTTATACTGATTTAAACAAAGTTGAAAGTTTTTATTTTTCTTTTTTGCAAGAAAGTAAATTTTTCAATATATTCTTAATGTAAAAAGTGGAAAAAAAGTTTTCCCTCTTTGGTACTGCCTAGCACAAAGTATAAAAAGTATTATAAAGGAACAGAAAATAGCTTAACAATCAGAGAAAAAAAAGTATATATTGGGTAATTCCGTTGATAATGAAGCTTTTGCTATAAATGAAAATTAATGCTTAGATCATAAATAAAAATTTTCCATTCAAATTAAAACATGTTTGAAATTAAAGAATGACTCGAGAATAAATACCGAGAATTCGATTCCTTGGAATTTCGCCATATTTTATAAATTAACGATCGCATTGCACAGCGAGAGATTTTAGCTTGCCTCTCCACATTCCATTCCCGTGAGAGCGAAGAGAAAATGCAACTTTAAAATGCGCGGATTCGAACCTAATGAGATTCATTCGTCATTTTCTCTTCGTGCTGATCAGAAGTATTTTTCTAAACCTCTTCTACACATACAGTCTTAATATTAGTGTATATAATAAGCAGGCATACAGATAGACGCTTTTTTTTCGGTGAGTGTGTCAAAATAAAAATAAAAAAAAAGTTATTTTATCAAATTTAAAAATGTTTGTTTAAAAGCTGAATGAAATAAATAAATTTTTTTGAGTAATTCTCTTTAATTTACGTTTAAAAATATTGATAATCGCTATTGGAAGTAAGTTAGCGCTTCTATATAAATAGAATTAAAAAAATTTTTATGCAAGATAGAAAGAGATGAAAAAAAAAACGTGGGGTTTTGAATACACAAACTCACAACCTCATTTTTCATACATTCGCACTTTTTTTTTTGGTGTTTTGAAAAACGAGTTTTTTTTTTGTCGGTGCTTATGCAAAAAACTCAACATGCATAATTCCTTGAATTTTAAAAAATTCTAACCGTGACATACATTTTGCAGGTTAGAAAATTATTTGTTGAGGATTTGAAGTTGTGACGCGTTTTGTACTTTTTTTTATTCCACGTGATTATTTAAAATTTATAATGTAGACTTGTATTAGTTTTTGTCTCTATTTAAATATTATATTATTAATTTTTTTCTAATTGCTGCAATTTATTTCAATAAATCATGAAAGAAACAAGTTGGATGTTATTGAGATCAAACTTAATTATCTTTCTTTTCCGGAATAAGATCGCGTGAATGCTTTAATTAAAGTTTTTCTTTTAAATAAAATTATACTTTATTTTATTCAATTTTTTAAAGTTTGAATTGAGCTTCATTTGTTTCTTGTAAAATTTAACGGTATTTTTAAATTTGAACCATTTCATGTTCTAAAAGATGCGAAAATTTAACGATAGTTTTGCATCTATTTTTATTCAGTCCAATGTAAAAAATTGACGAATTTAAAAATTCAAATTTTTTGCCTCATTTGATGCAAAAACTTAACGAAAAGGCTTAATCGTCTTTAAGAAAAATTTAACGTTTTATTGTTATTCAAATCTTTTACTTCATTTCAAAATTGAAGCGAAATGCGTGGGAGTGTTTTATGGAAAAACTTGGATTTTAAGAGTGCATTAATAAGCTAGAGTAAAGAAATCCAAATTGACTCATTTTTTTAAAAAAATATATATGAAAATCACCTTAAAAATTGTAAACGTAAAAGGAATTACCAAAAGAATTCCTTATCAAGTTTTTATGACGTTGAATACATGCATACATGCTGTTCTGATAATAATGCTTATGGTATCGAACAGCAATCACTATAATATTTTTTAATTAAAAAATAAGATTGTTCAAGGTGAAAAATATAACGTTTTTTAATTTAAACTCATTTTATGCCACCGGTTCATTTCATTTCTAAATGAAATGCAATAAAACAAATAAGAATGCATGCTTGTTGATAAACATTAAATAAAAATATTTAAATTGTGAGAACATCATCCAGGTCATCGGCATTCTAGGACTTAGTTGGATTTCACGGAAATTAAAAAAGTGTTTGTTTTGATATATTAAAAATTACATATATAAATATATAAAATAAAAAGGAATCCGTGCTACGTTAAATCAGCAGTTATCATTCTAATTTCATACGTTCAAGTGAAAAGACGTTAATCTTCTTATTATTTTTTTTTCTTCACATTTTTATTAAATCGCGTGAACACTGTAACACCTACATTTATATTTCAAGTGCCGTGAATTTTCATTAAATTGTTGTGAAATTTTTTTTAATTCATAAGGAAAAGAAAATGTTTGCAGCGATTCTCAACATTGTTTGCATGCCAATTAAGTATGAAGAATATTTTTTGATGAGTGATGAATCTGCAAGGATTATTATTTGAAATTCCTACGCTGGAAAATTGTGTAATTTTTGTGTATATCATGTGCTAGACTACTCGGAAAGCTTCAAAAAATGAGAATATCAAGTTCTCAATTCAATAGGTCAATAGCATGAAAAATAGGATGAATTGATAATCAAAAAATGGAGGCACGTTCTCCAGGGGTGTAGCTAGTGGAAGGGGGGGGGGGGGGTCCTACTCGAATAGAAATTTTTATTCTTTTTGAAAAAAGATTTCATTTTGTGTTCATTTACATGTGAAGTGGTACTTAATTGTTGGAGAAATAAATTCAAATTTTATACACCCCCCCCCCCCCCCCCAGTGCTCTATGATTCCAATTTAAAATTTCACAGTAAGTCTAGTCACTTGATTTAAATTAGTCAATGAAATTGACCAAGAATCAATACGCAGACGATCCAGTGACTTCAATTTCGCGAGAGAATTTTTTATTTGAATTGACATCAATTACATTACAAAAAGCTAATTGACGAAAAAATTAATATAAAAACGATATTTCATGGATTTAATGATTGTTTTATATGAGAATGTGGCTGTGGCACGTAATTGATTGGCAATGCACAACTTCTTTTAAAAGTCAAGTTATTTTTTAAACATTTTTGTGGATTTGCAAACTTTTCCTCTTGTGTTAATTGTTTTGATAGCGAAATAAGGAGTTACTTAAGACTGTCAATAACAACAATCGTACCTTAATATAACTTATAAGGAGAAGTTTATTTATTACTGAATTTTGTTGACAATTGAACATACAAAGGGTGAAACTTAGAGGTTCTAGCTAAACTTGAATGAAACCGGCTAGAAACCTGCTGTAATCGCTTATTGATTCAGACCAGGGAGGGGTTGTCTGAAAAATCCTATTTTTTGATTTACGTCATAAACTAAGCTTTAATTGCAATATTAGCAAAATATTTTCATAGGATATAATTAGCATTTTTCAAATCTGACTCACTGAATTAAAATCACCAGAAAAATTCATATTTATTTGTTTTGACTATTGAACGACTCGATGCATGTGAAAACAAACAATTCCGATTTTTCCATAAAGTATAAGTATTCAAAATTGTAATCTATTGAGGAAAAAAAGCTATTATAAGCACTTTGATTGTCCCGTCGTAGCTCATTAGCTAACTTAATCATATTGATAATCTTGAAAGTTTTTTTTTATTTCTTTCAAAACAGCAAAGAAAATTTATTGATCGTGAAATAAACGGAAAAGCTAATGCGGTTTATTCTTTATGCTGGAAAACACAGAAAACTCCCAAAAATAAAAAGTTGCATTTTCATCTCAAATGCTATACTTAGTATTGTGCTTATATCAAATAATCTGGGATTACCTAGAAATTCTCGAGCGATAAGATTGTAAATGATTAATTTACTGTGACTAAAATCTCATCAATTATAGAGCAAATGTGGGAGGTGTGCTTTTATTACGTCACGCAATTCCCCAAACTTCTTCAAAATCCCACTTATCGTCTTATTAATAAGAGTTATGGAACTAGTCAACAACCCCCAAACTCTTCAAAGTTTATTAAATAATGTTGAAAAAATGAGATGAACTTCCTGCATAATGTTTCAAATAACCCAACTTACATACAATATTATTGCATTTAAAATATAATAATAATTAATTAGCTGAAGGCGAAAAGCCACTGAATTCGATGATTTGTTACAATTTTACATGCAATACACTGGGGAATTATATTAAAAATATCAACATGATGATTATGATAAGAGATATGTGATACGTAGCAGTTTATTACTTTTTAATTGATTAGGTACAATGTTTATTTTCTCTCGGCTATTATAAGTGTAGGTGTCAGATTTACGCTCCAATTTTGAAGTGCATTCAATCGGGTCAAAAATGGAGATTTTTTTATGATCTGATCTTTTTATAACTGCGAGTTTTAATTTAAGTTTTATGATGAATTAATGAACGATCGTTTTTGGAAGAGAGCTTTGAAGTTTGGAAAATATGGTGTTGTCTGTCTGTCCTTATTGATATTTATTTTATTGCTTTATTGCATTTATTGACGACATAATGTCCGGTAATAATTCAAATTTTACACTTTTGTATTTGTACACATGTGAATTAATATTATGTAGGATCAAAATTCTAATCTTCATATCTAGGTTTCAAATAAACTAAGGCTCTCGTTTTGATCTTTTTTGGGCGTGACGTGATACTTTTCAGGTCCGTTCTAACAATATTCCATTCGTGGGTAATCTTGTAGCTCTCGTTCCTATTTCTCTCGCTACACTTCAAGTTCCTGACCCGTTCCTTAATCCAACTTTGCCCAAATGCCCAATTATTGCTTGATTTTCTACATTAAGCAGTCGAAGTATCTAAACTTCCGAAAAAGAACAAATTTGGAAAATGGCTGGATTCGAACCGACGACCTTAGAGTTACCATCCCGAATTTGAGCCAAGCGCCTTACCTTATCGACCATTAAGGCACTTAACTGCTTCTTATTTTAATTTTAATTTTAAAATCTTTTCTGACAGTTATATTTCAAATCTTATGACAGTTAATTGTTGAATTTTTTTATTAACAAATTTTTCCATCTTTATTCTAATTTTAGGAATTCTTGGCAAATAATCTGGACCATAATGGCACACCGGCATTTAATGGCAGTTTGTGTTGTTTGCTTACTTTGTGCAGAACATCTCCCGTGTAAGGAACACATTCTAGCAAATAGCAACAATAACAATATCGATTCTAATGATTGGAAAACTGGAAATACTGACTTATCATCAAAATCAAATTATAATTATCGACTTAATTCAATTATTGATGTAGCAGCTGAAAATTATTACGATGAAAATAGAGATAAATATAAGAAAGAAAGGAGAGATGAAATATTATCGAGGAAGAAGCGGCACGCAGATCATTCACATGGAGTTTCAACATCACAACATCGACTTGAAATGCCAGAAGTAACAAAAATACATTTAGAAAAAATAATTCGTCAATTTAGCAGCAACCAAACAACAATGAACGTTCATGCATTTGAGGACATGATTACACAGCTTAAACTTAATTATTTATTTAATTTATCAAAACATAATACTGATCATAAATCATGTATGAGCGAGGAGACTTTTCTGATGAAATTGACACATATGAAGGATGAACACAGTCACGCGGGGAAAACACATGATCACAGTCACGCGGGGAATGATCACAGCTACAATCACAGTCATGAAGATCATGAACACAGCGGAGACAAAGAAAGCGATGAGGAATTCAGCGATGATCATGAAGGACATACTCACAGCCACGAAGATCATTTGGACCATGACCATCATGTAGATTACGATCATCATGTAGATCACGATCATCATGTAGATCACGACCATCACCATGATATAGAATTAAGCTCAGAAAATATGATGTCAATATGTCCTATCCTCCTTTATTACATAATTAATCGTGATACTACATTAAGTGAGAATTCATGCTTTGATGCAGCACATTTTAATACAAAAGACACAATTACTCCTTTAATAGAAATGGAAGATAGGAAGCTTGTGTGGCTTTATTCATCAATAAGTGTGTTTATAGTCAGTGCATGTGGATTATGTGGTGTTATTGTCGTTCCAATTATGGATAAGCAATATTATCATTTAATTTTACAATTCTTAGTGGCTCTTGCGGTTGGTACAATGACTGGCGATACATTACTTCATTTATTGCCACATGCCATGCTTCCACTATCACCAGATCAAGACTTACATCAATCAATGATGCATCGTGGATTAATAATATTTTCATGCATTGTTTTCTCATATTTCTTTGAGCGCTTTATAGCTACAATTATGGAATATCGACAGAGGAAGGAGAAGAACGATAAAAATCCAAAGAAACATATTCGCGTTGTTCGAGAATCGGAATCGAATTCTGTTAATCCAACAACGTGTAAACACAAATATTCATCGTATCCATATTGTTATGATGAAATTAATTTAGAAGCAAAAGAACATAATCATGAATTGGATGAGAAGGAGGAGATGCTTAGTCCTAAAGATAAGGATATTGTGATTATACAAAATGACACCAAAAAAATTAACGGATTGATTCATGAAAATAGTAATGATATTGATAATACAACATTATCGACTAGCTTAGATGGATCAATTGAGAGCAGTGCACTGTTTAATAATGTTAAGCAATCAGGAAATCCTGTATCTAATTCTGCATCTTTTAATGCTAAAACAGAGGAGCACGACGAGGAAAAACTTACAATTATTTTAAGGTGAGTTTTAAATGGCTTTTTGAAACTTGAATTTTTAACGGATTTTTAATATTTCAATTTATATCATTTAAATTTCGAAATTTTAATGGTTTTCCAATATTTTTCAGAGAACACCAAACAAAACACCATGGACATTCACACACACATGGACATGTTCATTCGCCACCTGAATCTTTATCAGCTGTTGCTTGGATGGTTATTTTAGGAGATGGTTTGCACAACTTTACAGATGGTATGGCAATTGGAGCTGCCTTTTCAGGTAGCATTGCTGGAGGATTTTCTACTTCACTTGCTGTTTTATGTCATGAATTACCACACGAATTGGGAGACTTTGCGGTTCTTCTGAAAGCTGGAATGAGTCCAAAGAAAGCTATTTGCTATAATATTTTGACTGGAGTTTTGTGCGTGTTTGGTATGATTACTGGCGTCTTAGTTGGTGATACACCCGAAGCATCTCAATATATTTTTGCCGGAACTGCTGGTCTATTTATTTACATTGCACTTGTTGATATGGTAAGAAATTAAGTTTGTAGGTCATTGCCAAAATTTATTCTCACTGATATGCTTATTTTTTAGATGCCTGAATTAACGTCATCACACGGAAAGGAAGGAAACTGTATGCTTGTTCAATGCTCATTACAATTCAGCGGTATGTTAATTGGTTTATTAAGTATGCTGTTTATTGCCATTTATGAGCACGATCTGATGGAAGTGTTTACCAAGTCTAGCTCCTAATTTACTTCCTTTATTCTCAAACTCAATTCAATTTGTTCAATACGATTAAAGTTAAAATTGGTTAAAAATTAAGAATATTAAGTAATTAAGTTAATTAATTTTATTTCCTTTCTTCATTGACAAACATAATTAGTTCATTAAAAGTGAATATCAATTAGGTATAACAGAGTCAGGAGTGTATCCAAAAGATCAACCTTTTTTAATTCAAAATTTTTGAATTTCCCAAATAAATTATCCGTTAATTTTCAAATATTTTTCGACCATTATTTTTAAAAGTACTTGCTATTTTAATTAAATCCCATTGGAAACTAAATGCAAGATACACCCCTGCGACAGAACACAACAAACAATTTGAATGGATTAGAACTTAAACGATTAAAATGAAAAACGTTTTGTGATCGTTTCACAATGGATAGATTTTTCGATATTAAGCTAAATCTGATACCATGAAGCAACAAAACAGACTTAATGAGGCAGAAAGACCAATTTTATTGTTTACTTTAAAGCTTTAGTAAATTTTTAGTTCGGTATCGAATGATAGAATCAACTTTATCCACTATCTTATCCTATTGACATCAAAAAAGCATTCTGTGGCTGTGTCCATATTGGTTCGTGATGATTTATCTAGCTGCATCGATAAACTATTGCTATATGTTTGAAGGGGGAAATTTTGACTCGAAAAACTTGTTTTAATAAAAAAATTTATGGCATTGAAGCTGAAGATTATAGACACAGCCGCAGTTTAGCACTTAATATATTTTTTCATAAACTTAAATGTTCCTCCGATAAACTTTGAACATAAAAATAAACTGAATTTAGTAATTTTAGTGAAAAATCAATGAAAGTTCCCAAAGTTATTTGATGTTAAACTACAAAGTAGATTCTTACTACACAGTTATAAACAGCTGGGAGGAGTTTTGGTGGAGATTTGTTGGAAATCTAATGCAATTTTGACTGAAATTTTCGAATATTTTGACAATTCCAACATAACTCTTTCTCAGCGCTCCTGTCCTGCATTAAAATGAGACAAATTTAATTAAGAATTTTTTAAACTTAAAATTATTTTAATTTTTTTTTTCTATAATTAGTAAGATTAAAGAAAATTTCAAAAGAAATTGATACTTTCAAAATTTTAATTTGTGATTTTCAATATTTTTCAATTTTTATATCCAGATTTGTTAATAGGAACAGTATTAATGATCTTTAAATTTTTTTAAAAATAAATTAGACAATAAATGTGAAATTTGTTTTGCTTAAGTTTTTAAAAATGAAAAATTTTCTTCTGGAAAAATCAGGAAGCTGTTTTTGCATACAAATGATGACTTAATAAGTTACTTGAAATAGTTTTGTGCTTACTAATAATGAATATTTTTGATATAAAATGACCGCAATAGAAATCAACTTAATTTTTTTAGCTCATAGGCATTGCAAACTTTAGATATTGTATTTAATCTCTTAAAAAAATAAGCAGAATAAAATTTTCACTATCATGCAACTATCAGTGCGTGCAAATGATGTATTGAATTTATATTAAATAATTGTTATTCTTTCAGATTGATAAATTTCAAATTTCAAACAAATTTTTGCAATTTGAATCTTTATTAAAACATTTGGATGGTTTTGATGGAATCGTAAGAAATTATTGGAGATTCCTTTGGGGCCGTTCACTTATTACGTTACGCAAAAAAACCCCCTTGTTACAATATGTTACAACTCACAACCCCCCCCCCCACCCCTGAACGTTCATAATTTATTTTATTTTGATAATTTTTTATAGGTTTTAATTTTATTCATAATTCATCATAGTTTTTCTTTATTTAAAATTTCCACAAATTATGATTGTATTTTATAGTCTTGTAAACCAGTTTTCTATTGATTTGTTACTGTATATAACAAAAACTGTGTATTGCTTACCTATTAAAAGTGATCTGGACATTCAAAAATCATTAAAAGGTGGAAAATTTAAAAAAAAATGTTTTTGGTGATTGGTGACACCCCCCCCCCCCCCCCTATGTTACATTTTGTTACAATTTTTCAAACACCCCCCTAAAATGCGAATGTAATAAGTGAACGGCCCCTTTATTAATCTTTTGAGAAAAAGAACATCCAAATGTTTTACGATTTTGTAAGGTCTTCAAAAACAATTAAAAAAGTTTTGAATTTTATGAAAACCATAAAAATATTTTCTATTATTTGAAAAAATTTGTAACAGATTTTCGAAAAATTTCACGTTTTCGAAGTGAAATCCGTTACAATTTTTTTCAAATAACAAAAAAAATTTGTAGGGTTTTGATAAATCATCAAATTTTGTTATAATTTTTGAATTTGAAAAATCCGTTAGAATTTTTTTAAAAATAATTTGGATAAAATGATATTTTTCATCAACTTCCATTACGCAACAGGTATTCTTTTACAGATATTCAATAATTATCAGCCATGACAACACCAATTAAAATTAAAATTTATTAATTATTCGTTTCGAAGCAACCTCAAACAAAAATATTTTGCATTACCTACCTTTACAAAGGAAATAATTAATAAGCATAATAAGTTTTTGCTGACGATAATCAAATTACTGAAACCAAAAATAAGAAAGATTCAAGCTTACTAAGTTCCTTTAATATAATTTAATTATTATAAGTTTTTATTTTAATTAACAACATCATTTGACAAAATGCTACATTAATTAATTAATTTCATTTATATATTTCATAATCATTATCAATTAAATTTCTCTCAATTTACTTAATTCGTCCAATAAGTCCAAAATTTTTTTTTCTGTGGTCATTTTTCATTTTTAATTAAATGTATATAAATAATTGAAGAATTTATGTCTAAATGTCTTAGGTAGAAAGAATATATATTATTATTATTATAATAGTTACGCTGAGTATCATGTAGAGCCACTTAAGTATTTAGAGTGCTTTCTAATGCACTTTAATTCTTACCGACTAATTTCATTTTATTATTTATAAATTGTGCAGTATTTTATCATGTTTTGCTGCTAAGAGTTTAGGCTGGGTTCTGGGGTGTATCTAGAGATCTAAGAAGGTCCTTTGCTTAATTTTGAGGTTAGGTCACACTAAGTCATACCTCTTCTATCAATTAAACAATTCAATCTTTCAATTTACTATAATACCCCCCCCCCCCCTTCGACACGTTCTCAAATCTTCATAAAATGTATGAGTATGTATTGGGGGGGGGGGGGGGGAAGGGAGAACATAATCATCCTTATAATGCACAATGTTCCTTTAACGATTAGTTCTAAAACTGAGCCATCTGAATGCAATTGGGCTCTGACAGAATATTTTGGATCTAAGACCCATTTCTTCGTGAATATCATTAAGTACCCCCCCCCCCCCCCCTCTCCCCGCACAACTCCAATATTCTGATACAAAAATACCCAATGGGTGCCGATGATTCTTATTCTTCGAAAATGGTCCTTATTCTTCGAAATCGAAAATTCGAATTTGAATTTTTTTCAAAAAATGAAATTCCGTTAAAAATATTTCATCAAAAAATTATATTTGTTTACATCAGTAAAATTTTGATTAATTTTCATTAATTATGGGTAAAACCTGCAAAATTGCAAGCTGCAACAAAAATAAAACAATTACAAATCTTTTTGAAGTACCTAAGCACTCATTAAACAAAGATAAATGGTTGTTATTTTTAAAATCAAACAACATAAGTGTCGACGGAAGTGAGATTTCTGCTGTAAGTGATTGTAACACATTCAAGACAAAATTTTCAGATATTGTTCTTAGTCAGGTTGAAATTCCATTTGAGCATTGTTCAAAGACTATTGAAAATTTAATATTATTTTTTGTAACTTTTCGATCAAAACTTGAGCTTCATTGTCGATTGTTACATTCAAAAAACAAATTTGCGTCGAAGAATTGATTTTTGTTCATAAATAAATTTAACGGTCTTTAAAATTTCAAAATTTTTTATAAAAAATTATTTTTCGAATTTTTTCGAAACAGGTTTGAATTTTAGAAAAAATAACGGTCTACATTGTTGTAGGCACCCATTGGAAAAATACCAATCAAATCTTTTTAATAAAGTTTCTAATTATTTAAGAACCTATTCATGCCCCTTCCTTGGAATCCCCTGGATACACCCTCAAACCATTTTGAATATAGGTATATGTATATATAAAGAGGAGGAAAAGATGACTAGAATAATTCATTAATAAATTCCATTTTACAACTCTAATAGCAAGACTTCCTCATGCTATAAACTATTATTATTGTGTCTGTATTCATTTGGATCCATAATACGATCATCGTACAATGACAATGTCTTTGATGCTCTGACCTTCCTTACACTAGCTGGCAAATCGCCTGGAGTCTTTACTCTACATTGAACATCCCTTAAACTTACTTTCGATGGTCCGAATACTTCACGGAAAACTTCAAGCGATCGTTGGCGTTTCAACTGATTGCTTTCACTGGAATCATCTGAAGTTACTGTATTTAATGTTGCTGACTTTGAGGTGACAATTTTTGTTGGAGCTTGAATGACTGTGAATGAATCACTGTTGGGGTCATTTAATGGAGTTTTGTAGCTTTGGATTTCATCAGATATCGAGCAGCTTATGACAATTGGGGATATTAAGTCTAAATTTTTGGGTCTTTGAATGTTATTCGGTTTATCATCACAATTAATAACGATATCATTGGTGACTTTACGTACTGGCGATGAGAAGCTTTGCTGAACATTTTCAACATTTAATGCATTCAGGTTCCGTCGCTTCATGTGAAATTTTGCATGAATTATGTCTCTCCATCGTGTCGACTTCTTCTCGGAATTATTTTTCTTTTGTAATACTTCACGTGACGTTGCGGAACTTGTGCATGCTAATTTTTTCGTCAGCAATTCCTCAACTAATACTTCATATTCTCCATTATAGAAATTATCATTACCCGTCGGATTATTGATCAATTGATTGCCATTACATAATGCAGCCTTCTTTATTGACTTTATTTCATCATTTGATTGATCAGCTTGATGGATTTGTACCAAATTCCTTTCCAAACATAAATTTCGTCCTTGAAATTGTTGAATTTGTTGTCCATAACATTCCCGATTCTTTTGAATGCTTCCATAATCATTTGATGGACTAGAAATGTATGTTTCGCATGTATTCTCGACTCTGTTTGTAGATATTTGATTTGGTGGAATGGCTGACGAAAAATCTCGAGTTGGGCTGCTTATACTGTTATTATAATTATTATTTGCTGTTATTATTAATTTATTATTTGTGCTTAATGATGTTGACATTGTGACATAATGAGATCGTGGCTTTAAAGTGGATATCTCAATCAATCTCTCTTCAACGCACAATGATGTAAGACGAGCTTCAGCATCTGGATCCCAACAGTCTTCACAAACCTCCTTAATTGCATGTGCTGCCGTTCCACCGCCCCATTGAGGTGGAAATAATGGTCTAGCTTTATGTTGTAAAACTAATGCTCTCATTTGGTCGAATGTCGGATGAATACCAATTTCTGCCTCATATGGTGCTTTATATATCGGTGTTGGCATTTCAGATGGATAAAACTCCTGACATCTCATACATAATTCCCATAAAACCAATCCGAGCGAATAAACGTCAATTTGCTTTAATGCAAGCTCACAATCCCGTAGATTAACAGCGCCTTCTAAAATTTCCGGAGCCATATAACGTAATGTACCGACTTCATAAATGCTTTTCGTTTCAGCCAGTATCATTTCGCCTTGATATTCATAACGTGATCCACTCAATTTTGTTGCAAATCCATAATCACATATACAGCATGTGAGATCTGCTTTTACGAGGATATTTCGACTGTTGATGTCCCGATGACATATACACATTTTAAGCATGTCTGCTTTCTGAATTCTTGTATGTAAATGTGAGATCCCTCGTGCAATTGATGTTGCCATACGCGAGAATATCGGGAATGATGTTGAATTTTGCTTTAAATACTCATAAAGACTGCATTCAGCTAGTGATAAGACGAGTAAGTATTCAATCTTGCCTTCTGAGTTGATACGCTCATCGCATCCTGGAATTGAAAGGATAATATAGTCATTAGCTTTAACACATTGCAGGAAGGGACTCGAGGGTTCAGTTTCTTGTTATCACTGATATTAGTGATGGTTATCAACTTTTTGCTATAGCATACAGCTCAAGGGTGGCGTATGGACTTTAATCTACTTTAAAATCTTGACAAAAAACCGTACAGCACCCTCTATAAGCCCTCAAACCCCAAATAAATCCTTCATACCAAAATATTTCAATAAAGCAGGACACACATCCATAAACGGTTGCGTATAGACATCCATTTCATTAAGGAAATACTGTTTCTTGTTTGCACTAAAAATCTTTATCGCTACTGGCTGACAATCGTTCATCATTCCTTTCCAAACGGTTCCGTACCTAATGTGATATCATTAATGTTATTAAAAATCATTCAAATAAAAAGATTTTGATGCCAAACTTACTTTCCTTCACCAATAATTGATATTGGCTTGAGGTTATCGACATTATATAGATTTGATGAATATCCTGGACCAGATGGTGCTAATGGAGAAGTTTCTCTTAATGGCTTTGGTTTAGTTCGACAGGATATAAAGAAGACAACGCCAATAACGACAAGCATAATGCCGGTTGATGCAAAACTTATCCATATAGCAGAACTTCTATATTGAATTCTTGTTTGGATATTATTATGTCCATCATCTGGCGATACAATTACAGGTGATGTCTTGGGAGTCGTATAAACAAAGTTTGCATTACAGAAGTCAGAATTACAGCAGCAAAACAGGACATTTTTGCGTTCAACAGCCATACATGTTGACTGATTGCAAATATCCCTGTGCTCCCAACATCCTTGCATATCAAGTCGATACTTTCCATCTTTTAGTGGTAAATATGTTGAGAAACAATAGTTTTGTGAACCTGGACAGGACACATTGGTTGCAGGTCCTGACATCTGTGAATTAAATTTAATTAAATTACATAATAAGGTATAAAATTAATGATGCCCTACTTCTGTAGAGTTCAAATCAGTGTAATTCTGATCCATGTCATCATCAGCTTCAGAATCTTCCTGAATTTCATTTCTTGAATCGTCTTCCTGTTCACTTGATTTGCTTACTCTACGTCTTTCAAAATGCATACATCGTCTTGGTGAGTTCTCTGTTGGATGGAATGTGAGAATGTAATGTATTTGACATAGTATAGGATATTGATTTGATTGAGTACATGTGATTAAAGTGTGGATTAAATTCTAATTTGAGAATTCGTTAAATTTTGAATGTTTGCGTCTTTTTTTACTGAGATGAAAAAGTTTTAATGTGAAAAAGCAGTTACAAAATTTGAATTTTTGCATAATTTCTCCTGAGATGATTCAATTTCTTTGAAAATTTCCGTTAAAATTCTGGTTAAAACTTCAAATTTCGCATCATTTTTTACTGAGATGACAAATCTATGTCAAGATTTGAACTAAATTATGGAAATAGTTATGACGAGTGCCTATTAAAATAACGAATTTTAAAATTTCGAAACTTCATTTTTACGAACTCACATTTTTACGACCACACAATGATTCAGAATCGAAAAAAATGTTCAAAAATTCAAAAATTTCATGTTAATTAAACTATGTCCTTTAAATGCCAGATTAAAGATCTTAACTTGAGGCATATCCTATGAAAATATCTCGTCCCAATTTGATGTCTAACTCCAGAAATCATTAATTTAATCTCACCCAAAATTTGTTTACAATTTGTGTATGAAAAAAAAATATGATTTTTTCTACTTTAAGTTGTTATTTGGATGTCTTGGAAGCAGTTACTAGCTAATTTAAGCTTAGCTTTACATACTAAAACAACCAACTCAATAGAAATCTGCGTATTAAGCCTTAAAAATGGAATTGAAATCTGAGTATTTTTACACTACTTAAACTATTCATAAGTTAAAAAGTCTTCCAAAGACCTCTCTGAAACCTATATAAATCCATTAATTAAGTTAAAATCTATCTCCCATATTACTGAGGACATGCCGTTTGATGCCGTTTTCGAGATATTTGCGATCAAAGTTTACATAAATTTTCATACAAAATTTGATCATGCACAATATTTTTTGATAAACTTTTACAAACTTTTGGTAAAAAATCATGTTTATCCTTTATATTAGGGACTAATTTTTTGAGCAATGAACGAAAACATTATGTAGATGATGCTAAAAGATTCAAATCAAGAGAAATTAACAAAAACTTTCAATTTTCTAATGTGTTGGAAAAATATTGTGCACAAGGAATTTTTGAACATTTTTTCCGAATCTGAATCATTGTGGACCATATCATTTTTACGAAAAATTATTTTTTCGACTTTTTTATAAATTTTAAATTCTAAAATATCGTTAATTTCATCACGTGTTCTCTTTAATAATAAATCGCAGAAAAAAAGATTAATAGAACAAATTTTTTTAAATGTATAGAATTAAAACGTATTTTTTATTCAATATCACATTTTATGGACTACATGTGTATGTTTAAAGGAGTAACAAACACAATTAAGCTCTTAAATCATTTTTGACTCCTGCAATAGCCTTTAATGTTTCAACTCGTGGCACGGATTTTCGACGGTTCAGGATTGATTTAATGGAATGCTCTGTCTTTTCAAAACCTGGCATTCTATGCTTTTGTGGCTTTCCAGCCAAACATTTGTCAATATCCATTTCGATAGACACAAATTCTTTTTTTTTTTAAACATACACATGGAAAACAACAAATGTGATATTGAAAAAAAAAATACTTTTTAATTCCATACATTTAAAAACATTTGTTCTATTAATCTTATTTTTGCAGATTTATTATTGAAAAGAACACGTGATGAAATTAACGACATTTCAGAATTTGAATTTTATAAAAAAAGTCGAAAAAATAATTTTTCGTAAAAATGATATGGTCGTAAAAATGAAGTGTTCGTAAAAATGAAGTTTCGAAATTTTAAAATTCGTTATTTTAATAGGCACTCAGTTTAATAGGCACTCAGTTATGACAAATCAAAAAAAGAGGCCGTTCACTTATTACGTTACGCAAAAAACGACTTTTTTCACAGACCCCTCCCCCCCCCTTGTTACAATATGTTACAACAATTCACAACTACCCCCCCCCCCCCCCCCCCCCCCCCCCCCCCCCCCCCCCCCCATGAACGTTCATAATTTATTATATTCACACCGTTTTTACGTGTGAATCTATTGGTTTTGTTCAGATTCAAAAATCAGTTTTTCGCATTTTGTGAGAAAACGAAGCGAAATTGGTTTTAAAATATCGCAGAAGGAAAGTTTGTGTTGAAATTTTACATCATTTTCAAAAAACAGATTTCAAATTGGTTGTGGCATTGCTGAGAAAATCGCAAAATACGCTTTCTGTAAGCAAGCAAACAAGCAAGTTAATCAGCAAGAAATCTAAATAACGAGACATTGTAGAGACTTCTAGTTTTTTACATTTGATCCGTGCTGCTCTATAGAAGAGCTGTACTGTTTTTGGGCAAGGTAGGAACAGCCGTTGCTTCAGAAAAAGCAAAAAACTTTCCTTTCTTACGAATTTTTCGAAACAAAAGTTGACTGTGATTTTTATATAATTAAACTTTAGATGAAAAAATTTTTTAAAAATCTTTCAAAGAATCTTCGTTAAGCTTTAAACCTTGAAACATATGCTCAGCAAAGCTCAGCTGACTCGCTAGCGTTATACCTTCAAACTTATGCTGAGCTAATCTTGCTCTGTCCATAAGACTTTTGATGGTACGGTGTGAATATGGCCGCACTAGGTTTCTACCCGATACACTAGTTTTATGATTAAAAAGGTGGAAAATTTAAAAAAATGTTTTTGGTGTGAATTTGTAAACAAATTTTTTTCGTGAACTTTTTTTTCGTGAACCCCCCCCCCTTCCCCCCCCCCCCCCCCTAAAATGCGAACGTAATAAGTGAACGGAAAGATTTTCTAATGAATTCATCTTCAACCCTCGCATCTAAAATAACATGCATCTGGCTTCATTTTAATAGTCAAAGTTTCCCATTACAATTTTCATTCAGTAAGAATTGAATAAGGAGAGTTTTGGAATGAATAAATATTTTTAAAAAATCTATTCATAAATTTTAATTGAAGTAACTATCTTCTATATCCTATCTCCCTTCTGCAATAATAAATAAATATAAATCGAAATGTAGTACACAAAAAAATAAATATGAAGCTATGACGAAATAGAAAAATAATTTTCATCCCAAATAGAACAGAAATGAATCATCGCGTAAAAGATTTCAAAGTGTACGATACTCAGATATGTGAAGAAGAAAATGTTACAGTAAATTTTTGCCAGACAAACAGAGGCCAAGCGAAAGCGCAAATAAATGGGGCGTTTTTGTATAAATTTTAAATTGCTTATTATTACTCAATGTACGTGTATTTGCCGTGTCTGGCAACATATTTAATATTTATTAATGATAAGGACGAAGATGACAATTACCTGCTTCTGATGGTTTTGTGAATGATATTAAAAGTATTATCCACAGGAAATTCATTGTTGATTCTTTCAGAAAATACACAAAACTTTAAGATAACATTAATGCTGACTTCTGGATCTTAAAATTTTTTTTTCTTTTTTTAGGGCACTTAAAAAACTTGTCACTTTTAGTCTACAAACATTTTTCCTGTCTTTTTTTTTCTTTTCCTTTGTCTTTATTATGTAAAAAAAATAATCCACAAATTCGTGATTAAGTAAATTCAATTCACATCAGTCGATAGCTTCCTATCATTTCTAAGCCACAAAACAGTAAGTAATAGTCCAAATTCTATTTAAAAGAAAGTTTTAAATAAAAATTACAAAAAATTTTCAACAAGAATGAAGGAAAAACTTTTGTGCTGTATAAATTGTCTGACGAATCAACGTATTGATTTTTTCTTTATGAACGATTTTGTTTCGTCGTAAAATTTTCATCCCCCAAACAAAAAAAAAATTATTCTCATTCAGCTTTATTGCTTAATTCTCTCTCATTCTCTTTTGTTATCGCGAACCGAGAGAAGGAGTCGGGAAAATTGCCGAGAGAGTAGAGCATAGCGGTGGATGAAAGGAAAATCGCAAGGGGATGAACTTTCCTTTCTCATAATAAACATAGTAAGTATGTAGTAAGAAGAGGAAGGAATTGAAAACTATAATTTTTTCGCATTATCGATTTTTTATTGTTGTTGTCGTTCCTTCTCGAGCGCGTCACATGAAGAAGAAAATTCTTAAGGAACTTAGCATAATAAAATCACAATAAAGTGAAATTTTTTGGCACAATTTTCATAATTATTCGTCAACTTTTGTCTTCTTTGCCTTCATTCCTCGTCATTTAATTGATTTTTATATATGCGATGAGGCTAAAAATATCATCGCAAGTCGAGGAATTCTTTTGTGGCACTTTTGATTGACATTGTCGATTCGACTGAGGATCTTTCTATTTTTTTTTGTTTTGTGAATGGCAATTTCTCTCGCGGGCGGTATACTAAGTAGTCTTGATAATTGATAGAACTATTTTCTTGTTCTGTTCTGTCTAGTTTATGACTTGGAAGTAGCTATTAAGTGCTAGGGTAGAGTAGAAAGCTACTAATGTTGTAAGAAGAATTATTAGAGTCAGAAACATAAGTTTACTACCCTATATGACATTTAGTAGGGATGCAATTCCTCAATCTGTACAATTCTTGACTGTTCATTTTCCAGGAAGATCAAGACATAGAAAGAGAGCCTCTAATAGCTTCTAGACACTAAGGAAGCTCTCATTAGCTAAAAGATGTGATTTATCAATCAGAAACTGAGATTTCAATAGTGTTTCGAATAGGAATCGAACCCACACCCTTAAGAGATTCAGTCTTATGCTCCTATCAATGATGCTACTGGGGGTTACTCTTATTATGACCAAATGACAGTATTTATCTTTAGATAAATGGAAATAAATAGAGATAATTGCCACCAAAAGTGCAGTACTCAAGAATCGACACAAAAGACTGTTTATTCCTCATTGAAATTCGAGTAACTCAAAAATAAAAAAAAAATTTAATTTCAACCGTCAGCTTTAATCAGAACAAATGTCAGGCAATACACACGCGAACACAGACTGAAAGAAATTTGCACAAATAGCAAGTGAAAGAAAAAAATAAAAAATAATCAGCATACACAGACGAAAAAAAAAGTTCGTGAGCACAATGAGAAGTTGTGAGAGTAAAGGAGAGCGGCAAAGCATGAGGATATGATGCAATTTTAATCAATCACGAGAACCATCATCCATGAAAATTTAAAACTTTCAATTTTGTATCCTTGCATCCCCTAATGAAAATTAATTCCGATTGGTCAGTGCCAATCATTTTAAGATCATTAATTTTTTATCTCCCGTGCTTGTCTATTTATAGGATATTTGATTAGGGATAGACATTTATTGATGCAAAACCGATTATTGAGAATGAAGAAAATTGCGAGAGACTCTGTGTCTTTATTTCGTGAACCGAGTTCAATGTCCTCATGCATGCACATTCTTTTTTATTTTTTTTTTTGTGTGTCGTGTTTGTTTTCTCATGCTGCATAGAATTGGGCGGGAATTTTTTTTGTCTTTGACAATGTTCTATTTATTTTGCACGAGACACGAGATAGTATCGTAAATTTGTGAAGCAGGCATACCTTCATTGATGATACAAAATATTTTTATTTCTGTACTTTTTTTTCCAATTCATAAAAATAAAGAAAAATTCAATTTTCAAATGGAATTGCTGGCAAAACTTTTCCGCGAACATCGCCAAATCCAATTCGATAATCTCCATTGCAGAATCCACGAATAACAACTTCGTCACCATCTTGTAAAAATTTACGTGTCTGATTTTCACCAACGGATATTGAGCGTGTTCCTTTCCAGCTTATTTCAAGCATTGATCCGTATGAATCTTCTGTTTCGCCACTTATTGTGCCTGATGCTAATAAATCACCAGGATTTAAGTTACAACCAGTAACGGAATGATGGGCAATTTGTTGTAATGCAGTCCAGTATAAATGACGATAATTGGAGTGACTCACTGTGACTTGTGTACCATTTTCAGCTGAAAAGATTACAGAAAAAAAATATTTACAGCTGCATCGGAATTATTTTGATAATATCTCACGTTTTATGTCCACAAAGAGCTCAATATTAAAATTAAAGACTTCGTCATGCTGCAAATATGGGAATGGCTTTGGTTCTTGTGGGAAATTTGGAACAGCGAATGGCTGAAGAGCAGCAACTGGAACAACCCATGCTGATATTGAAGTTCCAAGGTTCTTGGCTGTAAATGGACCGAGTGGCACATATTCCCACTTTTGAACATCACGTGCACTCCAATCGTTCATCAAAACAAAGCCAAACACACGTTTTGCTGCTTCTTTTGTTGTTACTCGCTCGCCTAATTTTGTTGGCGGGCCACCAATAAAAAATGCCATTTCTAGTTCAAAATCCATTAATCGACATGGACCAAAAACTGGCGCTTCTCCATCGACTGGCTGTGTTTGACCTAGTGGACGATTAATTGGCGTTCCTGAGACAACAACTGAACTTGCACGACCGTGATATCCAACTGGCAAGTACTTCCAATTTGGCATCAATGCATTCTCTTTGCCACGGAACATAATACCGACATTTGTTGCATGATGGATCGATGAATAAAAGTCTGTGTAATCGCCAATGCTTGCTGGCAAGTGCATTGTCGAGTCTGATTGCTTAAAAATTGCTCTGGAAGTTAAAAAAGTCATAAATATTGATCAAAATGTGCTGAACCTTGAAATACCTTTTTTTGAGCTCCTCATTCTTATCTAATGAAGATCCAGCAAGCAATAAATCCCTAGTTATAGTTCTAACATCATTCCATGCATCATATCCCAATGCCATCAACGGATTCAAGACATTAGCGCGTAAAGCATTTTGAACATACTCAGGATAAAAGTTGGCAACAGCGCTCAAGTCTAGAATCTGTTCTCCAATAGCAACTCCGACTCGCCGATTGGCCTTGAAAACAGAAAAATTTATGGTGCCTTCATCAAAACAAAGAATTTTCGGAATAAATTAATTAATATTTAAAGCTTACATTGCATGATGTCGAGAAAATTCCATAAGGTAGATTCTGGATTGGAAAGTCACTTTCAGCAGGCACTTGCACAAATGTTGACATTTTAATAATGTTATCAAAATTTACAATCTTAAGATTAACAGATATAACCAGAAGTAAAAGTAACAATGTGATGTTTACAGATTGGAGACTAGCTGAAAACTGTCGGGCCTCCTGAAAATCATGGCTGTTTTAAGCAGCATTATTTGAATATTTTTAATGTGAAAAATCCAGTTTTTTTTTGTGTTAAAAAATTATTCTGCATAAATTAGTCAAGAATTGAGTTAAAATTTTCATAAACAACATCCGATGATAAAAATGGAACGTGCTGTAGATGGAACAGAGTTAGAAGACTTGTTCCAGTTTCATATAATGCATTTGTCAACTTTTGACATCAACTGTTATATGCTCCTATAGCTCAGGGGCAGAGCGCTAGTCTTGTAAACTAGCGGTCGAGAGTTCAAATCTCTCTGGGAGCAAACAGTATAGTTGGATTAATCCTTTTTTTGCTACTTTTTTTTTAATCAACTTTATTTTTAACTCTAAATATACAGGCAGACTTAAGGAATGACAATACTTTTTTAACTAATAATATCAGAACAGCATAAACAAGTATAACGTCTAAATAATATTGCTGATAAAATGGAACTTTAGCACCGATATATTTTAATCGATTCCGACCTTTATTTCTTATGGCATATTCTATCCACCAAACTGCTTTCTCTCTACTCTGCATTGGTACATCATACATCAATGTCTTAAACTGCTTTATAGATTCTTTGTACTTTGATTTCGTCGCTTCCATTATTCCATTAAATAAACTTTCTTCTGTTAATGTC
Source organism: Chironomus riparius (assembly GCA_917627325.4). NCBI lineage: Eukaryota > Metazoa > Arthropoda > Insecta > Diptera > Chironomidae > Chironomus > Chironomus riparius. The sequence goes on from OU895877.1 coordinate 47,324,167, forward strand.
TCGTACTCAAGATGCACTCCAATTTCTTCATTTCGTACCTTAAATGCATTTTGGTATTGGTCAAAAAGAAATGGAATTGCCAGCATTGGAATTTCACGATCAATTGATTCTTCAAGTGACATCAATCCACAATGAGTAATGAATAGTTTTACATTTGGATGTGCCAGTAAATCAGCTTGTGGATACCATTTTGAGACGTAAATATTGCTTGTCTGATTCCGTATTTCTTCATGATTGCCATCAAGTTTCCATAGAACATTAAAGTTGAGTTTCTTAAATGTATTGATGAAGATTGATAAGGAACGTTCGTTCAAGTAATTCGTATTGACATTAGTGCCAAATGAGACATAAATCACTCCATTTTTAGATGCATCCAAAAAGTTTTTCAAATCTCCTTGAATCTCTTTTGGAGGCTCAATATGTAAGTTGCCTAACATTATTGTATTGTGAGTTACAGGACGAGTCGCACCAAGAACTGGATTTGCATTTTGTAACAGAAATTCAATTCTATTTTCATGAATATCAGCAAATGATGCTTTGACATTTGGAAAGTAGTTCCATTTGAAAATAAATTCACCGACTGCTATGCATGGAACCATTAAGAGAAATATGAAGGAATGAACAGTCACAGATAAAAATCTTTGCGGTAAAGTAAGCTTTCCATGTTCATACTCTAAAATGTGTTCTGGATGGATAGCAAAGTTGATGTAATTGCCAATAATATTATGTATGAAGTTAGTCACTTCCATTGACGAGACAGCAACAACTGGACAGTCATAAATCTCAGCAAAATAGATTAATGGATGCTGATAGAGATACTCAACAAGCATCAAGTCAAACTTCTGTTTGTCAGCATTATTAATTAATTTTTTAACTTCTGGATTATTCAATTGATGGAATGTTCGCTTCACAGTTGATTGATAAAATATACTGAACAGCCTCAAGACACTAAACTTCTTTTCTTTTGATTCTGCAAGGTTAAAATCATTACTTTCGTAAGATCCTTCCATATAAATCTCAGTGACATTTGGATAATTATCATTAATCTTATTTACAGTCAATATAGTCAAGCTATGTCCTCTAGCACTGAGATCTTTAACAATTTTCTGAAACACTAGCTGATGACTATAACTTGGATAGTTGAAAATTCCCAGAATGTTTGCACTTTCTGATACCAAAATATTTTGAGAAAACACAAAAACTAACGACAGCAGTAGCTGCTTCATTACGCTTGTAATTAAGTAAATTGACTAAAACTTTAATTAAGAGTGCTTCCATTATTTATAGAACTTTGTTATGACCTATGTGTTCAAAATTTAATTTGAATAATCTTCATGAGACATGTACACGAGAATTATGAAAAGTTTTCGATGAAGGGAATGTGCTGCTCGTTCTGAATTATTATTTATTATGTAGGGCTATGCTAGACATTCATAATAGTTCTGGGGTCGTTCACTTATGACGTCCGAAATTAACGGCCATTTTTCAAAAAAGAACAATGATTTCCAGTAATTTCTATTTTTCTTTTCTCGCTGACCCCCCCCCCCCCCTGAGCGTCATAAGTGAACGGCCCCTCTGTAAATAATTTTTATATTCACACCGTTTTCACGTGTGAATCTATTGGTTTTGTTCGGATTGAAAAATCAGTTTTTCACATTTTGTGAGAAAACAAAGCAAAATTGGTTATAAAAGGTCACAGAAGAAAAGTTTGTGCCTGAAATTTTACATCATTTTCAAAAAACAGATTTCAAATTTGTTGTGGCATTGCTGAGAAAATCGCAAAATACGCTTTCTCAATTCAAACAAGCAAGCAAGCAAGCAAGTTAATCAGCAAGAAATCTCAATAACGAGACATTGTAGAGACTTCTAGTTTTTTACATTTGATCCGTGCTGCTCTATAGAAGAGGTATTGTTTGTAGGCAAGGTAGGAACAGCCGTTGCTTCAGAAAAAGCAAAAAACTTTCCTTTCTTACGAATTTTTCAAATTAATAGTTCACTGTGTTTTTTATTTTAAATTAAACTTTGGATGAAAAAAATTTTTTTGAGCAAAGAACCAAGTAGGAAATACATTTTAAATTTTGGACTAGGGGCGACCCTAGTCAAAATCAATTTTTTCACTTTATTTCTTCGAGGGTTTATACAAATGGATTGAAACTTTGCATAAATATTCTAGTGCTTAAAACAAATACAAATAAAACATCCTAAAATTTTTTTGAGCAAAGAACCAAGTAGTAAATACATTTTCAATTTTGGATTAGGGGCGACCCTAGTCAAAATCTAGTTTTTCACTTTTTTTCTTCCAAAAAATTTTTGGATGTTTTATTTGAATTGACATAATTCTAACATAAATCACATACCAATATTACTTTTTGTAATGCATAGCTTAAAAAAACGAAATCTAAAATTTCGACTACCCCATCTGAATTTTGTCCATACTCTTCACTGTGGAAACCAAAAAACAAATTCTTTATCTTAAAACACTTGACAAAATAGCGACATAATTCAGGATTAATTACTTTTTAATAATATTTTGACATTTACGAGAAAATGTGGTTCAAATAAGTGTTAAGTATGGCCGAGATTTGGACCAAAATCAGCTATACTGGTTCATAGTGTTCCCGAGGGTGACAAAATTCAAACTAAGTGTTTTTGTAGCTGACATAATTATGACATAAATTAGGTTTATTTTTTGAGCTGTGTCGATATGGGTCTCGGTCATACTTCATGCCCACCCTTCAAACTTATGCTGAGCAAATCTTGGTGTATCCATAAGACTTTTTGATGGTACGGTGTGAATATATCCGCATTGGGTTTCTACCCGATACACTAGTTTAATTCTTTAACTGCAGTTCAATTCAATATTCTTGTCCATTCGATCTTAGTGCTAGTCCTGATAGAGAAGTTGAGTTTGATGATGACAACCCAGAAATGCAACAAGGAAACAAAATTAAGAATTAAAAACCACACCAAATTACTTACCCCTTTTTAAAACCCATGCAACAACGCCGAGGGTAAAACAACGCAATCGAAAATTTTAACCAAATTCTCTGGAAAAAAATTTGTTTCAAACTTCCCAACATGTTGTTTTCCCCTCTTGACATTCATAAATACTTTTAAACATAATGTTAGTCTCAAAATCAAAGTCAAGTCAGTTATCCCTCGAATCCATAACGAGTAGTGACTTAATAAGTTTAGCAGACCATAAAGTTGAAGAAAATCTAAGGAAAAACTGCTTTATTTTGTATATTTTTAGTGAACTTTTAAAGCACAAATTAAAAAATAAACAACAGCAACAACTGTGTGGGTATGCGACATAACAAACTCTTTTGAATGCAAATTGAAGTTTTCTTTACAACTCATTGGATTAGTAAACATAAAAGTAAGCATTTTAGAGTCTATCAGTTAAAAGAAACAATTACTTTGAAAGAAAAAGGCAGCAACCACCAACGGTAAACTGTTATAAACTACAGATTGATATGTAACGAGTAGCATCAAAATCAAGAAATCATTCAAATAATTCTTAAAAACTTTAAGATTTTTTGACAAAAAATAAAGTCACTCGGCAAAAAAATTAAGAATCATCAAAAAAGAACACATTCTTGATTAAGTCTGCTCCCAGAGAGATTTGAACTCTCGACCGCTAGTTTACAAGACTAGCGCTCTGCCCCTGAGCTATAGGAGCATTTGACTTGTTACAAATTGTTTGGCAATAAATATATTTTAACCTGAAATGAATCATTCCCGATAATAGATGGCGTTAAATAAAAGACTTGATTTTTTTTTGTTGTTCGATTATTTTTCTTTATTTTTAATTTTATTTTATATTCTTTCTGCATCAATAATATACTTCTTTATTCAACCATATGCTGATCGCTGTTTAAAGGCAATCCGCATAACATTTTTATCGGCATCAACAACACATAAACATCTATAGATTCTTTATTCTTGTTAATTATCAATTAAATTATCATTTTTTTTAAATTACTCATTAATTAAGGTTTTATGGAAATCATCACTAATACGTATGGCAATGTGAATGATGACTCCATTGAACAACATTTTTCTTTTTTTGTGAGTATATCACGCATTAAAGTTCTATTTTTATTTTTGGAAGACTTTTGTGATTTTTGTTGTCATTAATTTCTTTTTTTTTTGTATTTGGCGAACACTCAGTTTCGACCTAATCAATTTTTTTAAATTTAAATATAATATGTATATAGTTGACTGCTTGAATATATGAGCAAAAATAGAAGCTTTCTTTCTTTTTCTCGTGTGTTTTTCATCATTTTTTTTGCAAATAAACTTTAACAATTGATAATTAAATGACATGGTTAATTAGTGCTTAATTGATAATCGTACGGTGGAATTGAATTTTCAAATATTTTAATAAGTCATTAAAATATTTTAAAAAAATTTCTTAATCTTGCGGTAAATAATTCAAATTCTGTTTAATAATTGCAAATGGAAGTTTCATAATTGATCTGTAAAGGTCTTTTTCATTTCTATATTTACAGTTTTAAAATTATATATTTACTTAATTTATACAATAATAACTAATAATATTATTTTCTTTCTTTTATCAAAGATTCTGGTGGCAGATCACTTGAATTTATGAACTTATTTTATGAAGTTTAAGATAATTTGACGGTTAATAATAGAATTTTAATCTAGTACGCTTTAGTATATTCAAAAGAGTTTAGGCTTTTTGAGATTTTCAGAAAAATCTAGATTGGTTTTCTAGAAAATCTAGTCCATCATATATTTGCTTAAAATTGTACTAGATTCTTGACAAAATATTCAAATTTGTCCTAGAATTCAAATTAGATTTGATTGAAATACCAAAAAGTACTAGATTCTGTTAAAAGTATCAGAATCGTACTAGATTTAAAATTCAAATTATGAGTTAAAAATTCAAATTTCTCAAACTTCGATACAACCAACAAAAAAATTTTGAATTTACTTAATTTAACAAATCTTTTCTTAAAAGCGTTTCCATTTCATTTAAAAATTTACAGCTAAACGTCTTTGACTGAAAGTATTAATTTCTAAATACTTCAGTTAATTTATCGATTATTGCGATCTACACATGACGAAATGTCTCTAAGAACATGACGAATCAAAAGGTAAAAAGAAAAAGATTAAATTAAATCAAAAGATATTGCAATAACCTTAAATATTCCGAATTTCATTGTTTTTTTTTTTCATTTCCATTAATTTTTTTTCAGTCGTTGTTAATTGATTTTTTTTTCGGGAAACGAGAATTTGTTATGCAAAGGAAAGAAGAAAATCTAAAAGACTTGATGAAAATGAGCATAAACTCAAAATTCATCAAGTCATGTAACTATTAATTAATTGACTCTATATAGGATTTATAACTTGACAATAGTATTTTTTTTTTTCATCAGTTTTTAAAACTAAATTTACAACTTATATGTAAGTACATGATGATATATGTGGAGATATTTTCTTGCTGGATAATTTTAATTTTTTTTTTCTTTCTTGGAAGTCCTCTAACAATCATCATTTTATTCGTTGTGGAAACGGATCTTGAGTGAGCGAAAAGGTTGCATTTGAAATTAAAACAAAACTTGACAAAAACTATCACATCTATTTTTTTGTATTATTTACCATTTTTTTCATATATTCTTTATGAATCGAAATTCTCACAAATTTTATATTTGAACATTCGTTTTCATTCATTTTAATTAATTTCTAATTCAACATAGGCTGTTATACAATCTATTTTATCATATAGGTTAATTTTTTATAATTTTGTGTGCTATGATGACCGTTAATTCAATTAACTTCAATTAAAAATTCTACAATTTTCTTTACTTTCATTAATTATAATTTTTTCATGTCAAATTTTGAGAATCTTGGTGTGAAATTTTTCTAAATGAACTTTTTAACATGTTTTTGCAAGAATAACGGAAACAATTTACAAATAACGGTTTTTGAAGATGCAAAAAAGAAGCAAAAATTTCGCATCAATTTCTCAATTCAAATAGAAACCAATTGCAAAAGCTGAGGAAAATTTGAGTTTTCCAAGACTTTTTCAATCAATTTTTTTCAATTCATAGGCATTATTTGTGAAAATCAAAAGATTTTTCATTCAAGATAAGTTTCAAAGTAGTAAAGAAAACAACATAAATTGATAAATTTTTCATTTCTAACAAATTTAAATCAACATTGATAAAGTTAGATATGTTCTGCGATGGAATCGAGTATTATTCTTTAATATCATAGAACTTAAGTTTGATTAATAAACTCAACATTAAGTTTTTAACAGAAAATTCTTAAAAGTTATATGAGATTTGAGAGTTAATTTTGATATGCATCCAAGTTGATACTTGCTTGGTTGAATAAAATAACTTTCTTTACTATAATTTATGTTATAACCTAGCATCTCTTTTTCATTAAAGTATTTATTTATTTAATATTTCACGGCCCATCGTACACTCACAGACATTCATAAATGAGGACAAGAAATTAGTAGAGATGAGGCTGCTAGATATATGTATTTTTTTACGGATTATATAATATTTTTGTTGCCTCAATAATTTTGGTTGAATAATAATAGGATAATGAATGGTGTGAATTACATTCGCTAACGATATTAATGACTATAATGGAACAACTGATGTGTGGATGTTTCTAGGGAAGATATTTACAAATCTTGACCTAAACGATCAATTTCATTCAACATGAAATCAACATCCTTTTCAAACACGGCAGCTGATGAGATAATTGATCGGAAGAAGTTTGGACGACGATCATCAGGTTGATAACCAACCATCAAAGTTCCAGCTTGCATCATGCGAGCTTTGATTATTGGGCAGATCTAAATTAAAGTTTAAACAAAATTATTATAAGTTATTGATCAAGTCACAAGTTCATTCTTACCTTTGCAAGTTCCTTTTCCTTCTCTGCCGAATGAGGAACTCCACGTAAACGTTTTGGAATGTACCAGAATGAAACATTTACCAATTCAGGTTCCATAATCAAATGGAACTTATCAGATTGTTCCTTAATTCTCCTAACTTCATACTGAGTAAGGTCCATCAATCGATCTATGTGTGCTTCAAATCCATGATCACCCTTTGCACGCCATTGAAGCCACAACTTGAAAATATCATTGTGACGTCCACACTGAATAACTTTATCGCCTGTATCGTACTGAATATCATAAAGTTTATCAGTCATGAAGAGATATTCGGCTGACATTTGGTTACAACTAAGCAATAAGCCCTGAAATTTATTCAAAAAAATATTTTTTTTTTGTAAGTTTTTCCATTCTTTCTCATAATGCAAAATTTATGAGATTTTTTCCCCCTCTCGTTAGTTGATATACGAAAACGAAAAGAAAAATCCTCATTTAGCAGTCAAGCAACTGTGACCAATTGTAATGTCGTGCAACATATTGTGCCTCAACATAAAATTAATTTTCAGACAGCAAGAACAAAAAATTTTTTGATTTATTTTAATATAAATACTCACATCTTCCTTGAAATGAATGCTGGAACACTGCAAGAGAGCTCCCATCAATTTGTGTGGATTCCATGTGACTGAATGAGATCTGTTTATAGAAAAAAAGAGATTGCGTGTGTTTATGAATTAAATTAATTCATGTTTATACAAGAAATTAAAATTAATCAACTTCAAATCACACAAAATGAGTCTCAGATGGAAATTTAAATATAAATAGACACATGAGAATATTCATCCTTCAATACTCCCTCGTACGGTATATATTTCAACCCCTTATCAACTGTTTGTTCAGTGACACTTTCAATACATTCAGGAATTTTCAATTTTGCATGAAGCTCAACGATGCACAATTCTAGGGATTGTGGACGCATTTTGTGTCTGTTGATTGAATTTTTAATGGGGTTTTGTGAAGCTATCATTGTTTATTCAGGAATGAAGCTTTATGGATGGAAATGAAGTGAATATTGCTATATGAGGAGACATAACCTCAAATATTTGTTACATAACCTCAATTTTTTATTTGACCTCAAAACTTCGATGGATAATCTCAAAAGTTTGAATCAGAACTTTAAAAAATTTTATAACCTCAAAGTTTCCAATCAATCCTTGAAAATTTGGAACTTAACCTCAAATTTTGATGAATAATATAAAAACGTCTAGTTTACCATCAAAATTTTCAGAATATTAGCCAGAATTTTAAAATGATTGCAACTTAACCTCAAAATTTCGAACATAGCCTCAAAAACTCCAAAATCTAGACCCTGGTTATTATCTTGGACAAAACGACTCAAAAATCCGTTCCTTAACCCAAATCTAGCTTATAGGAAGTAAGATTTTCCCATCTCATTTTTTATTCCACACTCAGTTTTGCAATTAGCTTTAAACGGAGGGAAAAATGAGAGAGAGAAGGAAAAGTCATTGAATGCAGCACACGTTGAAAACAGCAACAACCCTCTTATTTGAATAGTATTAACAGTAGCGGGAGTATGAGAGGATTCAGACAATGTTTACTATTCTCAAACAAATTGTGGCAGTAAGAGGATTCAAATAATAGACATAAAATGATGACACTTCTCTGGCAACTTGAGAATGATTGAGATTACTGCAAAAAACCATTTCTGTTGCTGATATGTTTTCGTACTATATTTATTGCACTGAAAGATGTTTCATTTTTACGAGAGCATGATTAATTGTTTGCATGCGAGATAGACGCCCATTTCATACTCGTATGTCGACAACATATGTTGCTGATTTTTTTCTTTCGTCGCTGTTTTGTTACGACATAAAAAAATATTTCATTCATGAGAGGATTTCAAACATCAGGTACTTGAATGAATGAATGGGAATCAACATGAAATCTGCTGTAAAAATTAAAAAGTTAAACCATTTACAGTCACGCTTTGTAAGCGCTAAGTTAAGCTTTTAATGGGTTAAAAGCAATGAAAGGTGAAATATTTTTCAAGTACACAGCACATTTTTTGCATATTGTTGAGGGTTTATGGCTCTTTTGTAACTTTTTGAATCTGTGACGGGAATTAAAAGATCTGTGCTTGGAATGTTAAAGAATTGAGGTCATGGAATGTAAAAATTTCATGGTTAGGAACTTGGAGTATATTCCAATCATCAATCGAGAATTTATAACATTTTTTATTAATGAACATTCATTAAAACATTCCAAATAAACTTCAAACTCCATGCTTAAAATCAATTGCGATATCCAAACTTTATTGGAATTCCAGATCATTTTTTAACAGACTCAATTTAATGAAAATTCTGTAAAATTCGACTCCATGACTTGAAAAATTAGTTCCTCAAAATTAAATTTGACCCTCATTCAGTCAGGAAGAAGAAAGCAGCAAAGTCACACTTCAATAATAAAACAGCACGTCAATTAATCAATTTAAGGCACTATAAAGTGTCAGTTTCAAGCACTTAGCACGTGCCTATAATTAATTTGAGTTTTACTTTGCATCATCATCGTCACAGCTATATGCTTAATTGTTCTATTCATAATAATGAAACTAAAAAACCCATAAATCATGCTGGATCAACATCTAATTACGCAAAATTGTGGTTTTAAAAAAATAAATTGAAATTTTCACTCAGATTTTTTTTTCATTATCCATTAAAGTCTTAGTTCTGTTTTTTATGAGCTACAGTCTCTCCTGACATGAATGCAATACGTTACTTTAAGATTGCTCACATTTGCCTATAAAAATAAATAAAAACGTAATCAATTTTCTCCCCTTCTTCATCATAGAGGATCTATTCATGTCCATAAAATTTAATCCCAACATAAATAATCGATGTTAAAAAAGAGAAAGGAACTGGGATGAATGGAATATGAATAGGGAAATGCTTGTAAAGGAAATAGACAAGTTCATGATAAGAAAGCCGCAATAATCAATCAGACTAAGAAAGAATAGCATAAGCTCTTGAAACAAAAATATTGATTTTCCTGTCACTGGCACTTTTAAAGCAGTTCTGTGGTCGATATATCCATGTATCATGAGATCTGCATTTTATGACCACTTCTGCTATTGAAATATAGCACAATAGCATTGCAATTGCCATAAATTCACTGAAGCAGTTCCGAAAAAAAGGAACAATAATTAAAAATCCAGCTTCAGGGTTAAATGAACAGCAATGGATGAAAGGAAGCATTCAAATGTCAATCCTTTGTCATTGTCGTAATTAAAAGTATATCACAATTCTTTATTTCCATACCTTTCAATGCCTGACAAACGAGGATGTCGATGTTTCTTTGATAGAAGCAATCCACCACCCCATGCAGCCTATATTATTGGAATAGACATATATTAAGTTCAATTCTATTGATTTTTATGTCAAATTGTCTTACATCAATATGGAACCAACAGTTGTACTTCTCAGTAATGTCAGCAATAGCATCCAATGGATCAAAAGCACCCAAAACAGTTGTTCCTATATAAATTATTAAATTTGTGCATTCATCCTTAAATAATATCAAGTATGTTGCTTTTTCTCACCAGCAGTGGCACAAACAAAGAATGGAATCTGTCCGCGTGCCTTACGTTCCAAAATCAATCGTTCCAATTCATGTGGAATCATCTTTCCTTGATCATCAGACGGAACCATGACACAGTTTTCAGTTCCCAAGCCACAAACAGATGCACAAGACTTAATTGAGTAATGTGATTGATCAGATGTGAACATGCACAAGTCACCAGGAAGTCCACGTGGTCCATGTTCTTTGTATCCTGGGAACATTTTATGACGTGCAGCAAGGAAGGCATACAAATTGGAAATTGAACCGCCTGGTGCCAAAATTGAATCTCCACCAGAATAGCCTGGCCAAATGATATCACGCATTTTTGTCAGCACGACAGTCTCCATAAGAATAAAGACTGGAGCAATTTCATAGGTGAACATGTTGGTATTTGCTGTAGCAGTCAACCACTATAAAGGTAGTAAGAACGTTGATGCTTAATTAAGATATACAAACTTTTTATCCTTTTTGTACTTACCTCGCCAGCCATCGAGACGAGATCCAACCCACATGAGAGCTGATTAAAGAAATGAGGGTGGCCTGAATAAAAAGGAGAAAGAAGGGATGAATGAAAAATAAATATGCAAAATTAACAATAATAAGAATTTAATTTCGATATGCAGCAAATGTATCGGAATAATCGCCCTGTGAGAGATTTTCTCAGGAATCTCTTGAAAAATTCATAGTCATCAAGGGTGAACTAGGAATGCTTTTAATGAATGAAAGTGGAAATAAGTCGGTAATCTCATGTCAGTATTTGACATAATCATCATACGTTTAGATAGACACATTGTTTAATGCAGGGTAGTTGAATCAAAAAAATTGCTCTATCAACAGCAATGAGGGAAATGAACTTTTAAGCCCTGCATTAGACACACAAATCCGATCACAAAATCGCATCAGATGCTCATAGAAGCGGAATGTAATGGAAAAATCACATGAAGGAAGAAGAAGAAGAAGGAATTGTTCCCCTTTTACAACAGCAGCAAGCAGCATTCGAGGAACTTTAAATAATAACAAACATTCTCGTTTGGAATTTGAAAAATTTTCAATTAAAGTCTGTAAGTACTGCATAGAAGAATAAAAGTGATGGTAAATGTTTAAAACGATTTGTCTTTTAAAGTTGGAACTAGCAGGAAATGATAGATGCTGTTAAAATGAGTTTGAGTGTCTATACAGATTGTCAGTCTTTAAGATTCAAAGATTCAAATTGTCACTAAGATTTTTAAGGTTAAATCTCAATTTATTTGTTGGTAAAGTTGGGTTTTTTGGCTCTAAAACTTCCTTGGATCCCTTAGTGTTCAACAGACAGGTATGGCTATAATTCTGACAGTTCCTTCAGTTTTTCCTTTCCAAAATATTGTTTTTCGGAAAGTAAATTTAACCTCAGAATTGAAATTCTACGAACTCTGTTGATTTTCATTCAAGCATCTTTTAGAAATGCGCTCACTTTCCCAACATCCAGCACAACTTCTAATAATCTAATCCCGTATTTTTAAACAACATTCTTAAAAAAAAACTTTTTTTCCTCATTCTGCAATTTCAGTTCGTTCGATTATTTCGAGCAAGTGTACCGTGAGTAAATGCCCTGATGCTTCCTTGAGTGCGAGTATTTTTCTCCGTTTTTGTTCTTGCTGAACATCAAAATACAATCTACTACCCTCATTGATCGTCTGCGTCTGTTTTATGAATATTTTTGGATGAATGGATTCCTCTCGTGTTTTCTTGATTGTTTCTTCTTCTTTTACTACACCAGACGAATAACGTGTAGTAAAAGTCATTCATATATTCTATTTATAGTCCTTTCGATAGCAACAATCGTCCTAATAATAGCACAACAACCACAAAGGACAGGAAATTATGAATTCGTTCACAAAACAAGAATTCAGCCACCAACATGATTTTAATAGATAATTTTCTATTCAATTTATCGTGTCATCGAGCCCTTCCTATCATCCATAATTCATACTTTATTCTTCCTTCTTTTTTTTGCCGTGTCGTAGTTGTGTGCCGTTAAAAGTCATGTTTATGATTGAATTATTATCACGATGAAAATAAATAAAATCTATTTGTTTCTCCCTATGATCTCTCTTTGGTGTTATGTCCCAGTAAGAAATCGACTAGATGTTAATGTTCAGTTGCAAGTGGTTCGGATCCCACTATAAACTGTAGGTCTAAAGGGTGTAGTACAATAGATTCTTTACAAGTTGAATCGCAGTGCCTCCAGTTGAAAGGCTGGGCCCTTCACACATTATTGTTCAGTCTTAATACATTTTATAAGTAAAAGGTTCCTTTCATAAAGGTCGTTCATAAATTATGTCTAATTTTTCAGGAAGAATTTCGTGAAGGACGAATTTTCGACAGATTAAAGAAGTGACCCATAAAACCCTATTTGTAATACACATCATTCATGAACGACTCCCAAAACAAGAAGTACCAACCCTGAAATTTCAATCTGGGAAATTTTCATCAACTTTTTTAAACATTCCAAAAAGTTTCATTGAAAAATATAATTTAGGGGATGACTTTTCCTCCTTCCGTTATGTCGAGAGAGTCACGTGCACACAATATTGATTAGATTAGTAGAATCTACACAAATATTGTTCTCGCTATGAATGAGCTGAATAAAAATGTGATTATAACTTTTTCTTGCTCTGATTTTTCATGTTACTCAATATCATCTCCGTACCCCTTTTTGTCGACGTTCCATAAGTTCTGTTTTTGTTGTAAATGCGAGAATAATATTGAATGGAATTTTCATTAAAATAGAACCCTCTTGAATTATGCTTCCTTTTATTATTCGAATAGTATCAACAAATGATCTTGTGGGAAGGATTTTGTGATGCAAAACCTGAAATTGAATTTTGATGGGCATTTATTGATGTGATTATGGCACTTTCTACTTCTCTTCGGGACATGTTATTCTTCTGGATTGAATTGATTGTTAATCAGCCATAAATTTGCATTAAAGGTTACAGATTGACTTGAACTTTAACAGGGCGACATCTATAGCACAAACTAGACCTCAAACTACTCACCAGTCTTAACTTGATACTTCATAGTTGTGGCACAGTCAAAGATCAATTGCTGTAATGGAACTGGATTTTCATGAATATCCAAGTCAAGTAATTTCTTCATGTCTTCTGGATGATGGAATTCCAAGATCTTTTCATCTCTATTGTTGGTAGCATTAACATAGTCCAAAAGGATGTCAGTAACTTTCTGAAGAAATTCTCGAGTCTCCAGCTGTGCCGTTTCATTATGAGGCAACAATTCTGTGAAGAAAAAATTAGAAATTTGGAGTTGATTATTCAAGTTTGAATTGTTCGAAAGACTTAAAGTTGATGTTTTGGATTATATAACAAGAAGAAACTAGCGAGGGGACAACAACATTATGGGGCAATGTTATATGAAAGTTTCAAACCATTATTCACCAAAATTTTGATGGTTGTTTGAATTTTCTTTCAATTTATTTTCCCATTATGTTGTTTTCCCCTTAGAAACTAGGTTAGTCTTCTTCTTATTCCATTATTGTCTACAATTCATTACACCCGTTGTTAATATTTGCAAAAAATTCTTTAGATACATTTCTGAATTTTTTAACTGACTAGCTTCATCTTCTTCATCCATCAGAAGAATTGGCATAGATTACGACATGATAAATTAGTTTACTCAAGTTATGTAACAGAAAGGAACTAGACAGCTTCCAACAAGAAGATTTGTTATATAAATTGTTGTGAAGATAAATTAACTATGTTATGATAAATCTTTCTAATAACACGGAATTAAAGTGCCATAAGCAATCTATAAGTAGTGATAATCTTGAATGTTGGAATGCGAATACTTGTTATTAAAATGAATAATTGGCAACTATCTTAGATGTTCGTGAATATTGTATGTTTCTAGATCTGGAAGCATATTCATGAAAAATGCTATGTTTTAAAATTTTTCTATTCAAGTTCAAGAAATCTTCTCTTGTGCATCTCAAGAAATCCCTCATCTCATAGAACACAGCTAATCTTAAGAGAAAAAAAAAATTGCCATTCTCGAAATTGAATCACTTCAACCCCTCGAAATAAAAATATCTTCATTCAACTCCCCTTATCGCTCTAGGGGGGCTTAAGTTGTCGCACTTAATAAATTAATACATTTATTTTGATACTTTATGGTTAGATGAGTGTACTCAAAAGGATTTAGTATCAAAATTGAATTTTAATGTTGTGGAAAAATAAAAGATTTGATCAACATTTCTTTAATATTGAAACTGTCCATAAATGATGTCCAGGAGGATTCAGAACAGTGATGATGAAAGAATGTCAACTTAAATTGTTGATTGAGATTTTTGATTGATCACAGTTATCATGGAAAATAAATAAATCAGTTGAATATCATGAACCAAGACATAAAGACACATTTCATTGAATAATCAAAAATAAAATAGAATTTGCACAAACTAGGTGACAGTTGATTACAGTAAGTAAGTAGTATACAGTGGTTAACTTGTGACTGAAGCCAGGTAAGAAAGAAGAAAATTTCTATTTTATATAATAAACGTCACTAATAAATGGTCCCCAAAGGTAATGGACAAAGAGATAATTTATAATAAAGCTATAAAGTGCTATAAAGTCAGTCCTGATTGAATATTAATGAGAAAATGATGAGACGAGTGATTTACATGCACTCGGAAAATATGTTACCCATGTAGGAATAAAATTAATATAGCAGTCATGTCAATGGAATCATAAAAATTATGATAAATCGCTGTGCCTGCAAATGACAGTTGATATTTGCCTTTTTCAAGTTGCAACAACTTTTTTCCGCTTCTATACTTTTTCATTAGTTTAGCAAGGAAGAAGAGAAATTAGTTGCGCACATAAAAATCATTTTATTAAGCACAGGCATAGAAAAGAGTAGATATTATGTCGAGAAGGGAGATGAAAAATTTAATTAAATGCAATAATTTGTCAAACAATTGAGTTGAAGGACGTATAGCAGCAGGAGTAAAGGAGGTAGTAGAAAATTTATTTTAGCAGATGAGGCGCATATCCATGTTCTATTCCTATATTTTTTGAGGATGATGTTTATATTTTATGGATAAATTATGTAGAACAACTATGAAAATACAGTTTTATTATTTCTACAAAAATAGTTTTATAAGCTCTTCATAGTTGTGGTAGCATGTGCCATAGCAGCTTATGATTATATTCAGTTTCTATGCAAACTGAACATAAATTTTGAAATAGCAATAAATTTTCTACATCAGAAAAGCATAGAATATCTAAAAATAGACATTGTGAAGGACATTAAGAACAGCTAACAGAAAATTCTCATTTCCAAACGCACTGCCAATAAAAAATGAATGAATTTTCAACATTTCAGCAGATCCGAGGAATTTATTTTGTTATTTTAGGAACAAATTTGCTCCTCTTTGTGTGATCTGATTAAAATATATAAATTTAAGGAATGGAATGTTCATCTGACATCCCGTGCAGTTCTTAAAAAACATTCCTCGGCATTTTTGACAGGGGTTGACTATACAGCACGACCCTCACATGTAATCGTAATGGAAATAAAATTGTCTTGAAGCGAGGATTGGGAAACTCACTCGACATTGTATCTACATTTAATTGTTTCCTAAGTGTCTCATAATCGCCTTACTTCTTCAGAGTTGATTGTACTTATGGATGGGAAATAAACGATAAGAATCTTCAATTAATGGCAAAAGCTAATAACTTTGGAATCTTTAAAAGCAGATTTTGTTGCTGTCAAAAGCACTCGTTTAATTCCATTAATTCACGCTCCAAATGATTTTTTGCCTTTTTAGTCGCAAGACGAAAATAAAAGTCGCGTATTTTTTGGGAGATATATCCAATGATAAGAATGTCTCTCATGTCATAATCTGAAGGCTATTTTTATCAGTTTTATCGTTTGATGTGAGTAAGAATGGAATGAAGGAAATTGGTATGGAAAAAATATTAACGGATTGAAGATTTCTTGAGCTTAGCTGTTAAGATCAAACTGATTGTACTGGTCCTAGGCATTCCAATGACGCTCTTTTTAATAATCAACCCAGTTCTTAACAAAAATGTTATTCCATCTAGTCTTAAACAGAAACCTAAGGCTACACATAAAAACGCGCCTGGAGATAGGTTTTGAAGATTACAATTTGCAAATAACAAGTTAATAATTGGAGGTATTAAAATAAAAAAAAAACGATGATATGTACTGAAGTTTTTAATCATAATAGGAATCGAACCTTTGAAAAATGCAAAATTGCATTCATTTATAACAAAACGATAGTTTTCCAACTGACTATTTGTTCTTAATACTTTAAAATCAAAGAACTCCAATTTTTAATCAGAACCAACTCTATCCATTTCCCTAGCTTGTACCCTAAAAATCAGAACTTCTCTCATCCTTGAAAATGAAAATAATAATAATTTTCAATAAGAATAATTTCTTTTATGAAAATAAAAAGAAGCAAAGCAAAACCAGTCAGAGAGCATTTGAATTATAAATAAAAGTCACTCGAGTGGATAAATGCTTTGTTGCTCTGCTACAAACATTTCTATTTGTTGTGCCATTTGTTTGAGAGCTTGTGGATTTAATACCTCAAATTTCCCATTCCAATTCTTGTCGTCGTCCTTTGCAATTTCTGCAACCCCTCTTGAAATTTCATTCACATTACGCAGGATGTGTAAGGAAATGCTGTGAATAAGAGGAAAAACGTGTGCCATGTTGTGTATATTCGTGTCTTTTTTTTATTAATACAAAGGCAGCAAGGAAGCTTGATAAAAAAATCCCTAAGTCAAAAAAATATGAGTACAGAGATAAGAATAAGCAAAGAGACTGAGAATGATGTATGAGGTATTGATAGTGTGGGCAAGGACTGACATCATATTTTTTTACTACTGTAATCGGATCTTTTACAATAAAAGAAGCATATTCTTAATGCTACAGATGTCTGATATAGTTTTGATTTATGGAAATTGTCATAAACTTCTGACTTCTCTGCATGAGCTTAAGTAGAATTATCATGACAGAAAGAATCTCCAGGTAATGAAATTCTATTTACAACAAAACGTTTTCTTAACAGATTTGCATTAATGAGACTTGCTTCCCGTTAGGAAGTTAAATCAATTTCCCTCTTATCAAGCTTCTTTTTGCACTTAACATTAAATGCTGTAAAATTTTCATAAATGGGAAATTATGCCAAATGCTACACAGCATACAACATAAATGTTTAATCGGCCCTGGGGCCCGACATTCAATTAAAGGATTATAACACTTATACAAATGGATGAAAAATGTTTTAATTTTAATAGAATTTTGGGAAATTTTAAACAATGAATTTAAATTTATTACAGTTTAGGTATTAATAATTAATTCTGTTCTAATTTATGGTAAAACATGAGATTCTTGCATAATAATTGTGCATTAATTCAGTAAGTTTTGTTTTAGCTCAATTATAGACACAAATTTAAAACCAGCCATCAAATTTTAAATTCTACCTTGTTTGAAAATTCTTCCAATTTAAATTGCATTTAAGTTTGTGTTTACAAAATTAAGTCTTTCCCAATTTTAAGTTTTTCAAGCAATTTTTCGAATCTTATTGTGAATTATCTTTAACAAAGACTGTTGATAATCCTTAAAATCTTAGTAGATCTCAATGAAGAACAGTGTTGCAAATGTAGATGTCTACACTAGATGAAGAATGTAGATTCTTCAATAGTTTTTGTCTGAGACAGAAATTTTTTCATAAAGATCAATTCTATATGAAGATAGAAAATCTAATCTACACAAAGATTATTTCTACATAAAGATTCGATGTAGATGTCTACAATTCTACATTTTTTCCAGATCTACATCAGAGAAGAATGTAGAATTGTAGACATCTACATCTAATCTTTATGTAGACAGAATCTTTATGTAGAAATAATCTTTGTGTAGATTAGATTTTCTATCTTCATGTAGAATCGATCTTTATGAAGATCAACACTGATGAAGAATCAAGTTTATGTATCCCAACAATCCTTTCTTCTTTTTTTAAAATTAATTGTTAAATCTAACAATTTTGCATAGTTTTGTAGAAAATTCAATACTTTTTGAACATTTACCCCTTCTTAAGTACCCTATAAATTGGAAGTAGACTATTTAGCACATCAATTATAGTATTCAACAGTCAACTCCTAATTTTAATTCTTATTGAACCAAATAATAATTTGATACATAACTTACCTTGTGCTGTAAGATTAGCAATCTTATCAGACAATTTGTAATTGTTGGGATTAATGGATGTCATCCTGTTCTGTAATGAGAAGATGATGAAGAAATAATTAGCATTATATAACTCAACCTTCAAAGCATCCCCAAAAAATTATATACCTTCAATAATTACGTATTTGCTACTTAAAGGAATTTTTCGTATATTTTTTTTGACAACAGTCTTCAAATTTGATTATGTACTTCAGGTTCTAAATAGACTTTAAACTTTTTTTTTCAACAACAATAATTTTTTTTGTAGATATGGAATTTGATAAATTTCTAAAATATATATTTCACGTTTCTACTTAACAAGAACTAGATTATTTGTTCCTAAAATATCACAATCTTCGTAAATTGTGGCTACACTAGATAAATATAGACTCTATATCACTTAAATATTTTTAATTGTCAACTGCCCTGTTTTAATTTCACAAAAAATAATTTTTTCTTTCTTCTTGGTCTCAATTGCAAAACTGTACAGTTGCAGAATCAGAGCAGTTATGATTCAGTTCTGATTATAACACAAAATATTTAAAGTGCAATGAAAATGGTGAGCAGCATACATAGAAAGAGAGTGGAGAAAAAAAATAGGATAAATGGGGAGCACAATTGCGTCATCAAGCAGCCATGTTGAAAACGAGGCGGAGCATAGAAAATTGCTTGTCGTATATACACGAAAAATGGGAGGATGAGTGGAGTGAGAACATTGAATAGCTGTGTGGGTGGATTGTGGGGAGATTTGTGGTACAGAAGCTTTTCGTCATGTCGCTTTATTTTTTGCTGCTGCTACTGATGATGTGCTATTAAGTAAGAGGCATAAATTAACGGCTTAAAATAACAATAAGTTTTTTTTGTGCCTCAACATCCTTATTATTTTGTAGTTGAAAGTTGAAGAAAAAAAGCTAAGTATAATTAATATACAGCCATAAGTAGCAGGCAAGGCTTCTTTCATTCATTCATTCACCTACACATTTGTAAATGGAACCATTGATTCTGTTGGAAACAGCCATAAAAAAAGGTTGAATGACGTCATGAGGAAAAAGAACAAGGAAAATGGTTAGGCATATATCTTGTGACCTACTTTCCATCTTCATCTTGTTCAGAAACAATAAAAAAGTTTCTTCTTCCTCACATCAAACTTGTCGTTAACATTAAGCTGGATATAATTGAATTTTTTACGTGTTAGGCAAACATAATGACGATTGTTGACGCAATTATTATTCTCATTTGTGGAGGCGTTATAATTTATGCTAATACGCGCTCTTTTTATGCTTACAAATCAATATATTTCACATGAATCTGGATACGAGAAAATGTAAAAAAAATACTTATCTTGGCAAACTTCCTCTATCTTCGGAAAAGAATAAAAAACTTAATCAGATTCTGATATCAGCAAAAAAGAGAATGTATTTTTTGTAGAATAGATTATGTTACAGATTCATGTTATTGTCGCCCACACATGAGCACACAAATATTTTGTTTTTTGCTTGATTGTTTTTTTATTTGGGGAAATTCAAATAGATCTTTTTATACGTAATAAATTTTAAATAATCTTCTGGAAATTGAAATGTTTTTTGTGAAATGAGCTATAAGCTTTTCTTATTCAAATCCTTTTTAATTGTGTTTTTAACAATTTTTATGATTTTAAAGTTTGTAACGGGATTTCAAAATTTGAAGCTTTATTTGTCATTTCGGCAAAAAAAGATGCAAAAATTCAAAAACTAACCGT
This sequence comes from Chironomus riparius, assembly GCA_917627325.4. NCBI lineage: Eukaryota > Metazoa > Arthropoda > Insecta > Diptera > Chironomidae > Chironomus > Chironomus riparius. The sequence goes on from OU895877.1 coordinate 47,344,677, forward strand.
TGAAAATTTTATTCAAGAATATTTCATCTTTTTTCTTCTTAATGTGCAGCTTTATAGCACATGCTACTATATCTACAAAGTTATTGATTACACAGACAATCTATAAACCAATAAGTCACACTTTAATCTATAGCCATTAAAGCGCAATAAAAGAAGATGAAAAACTCATCTTCAGATTGTATCCATTAGTGCCAGTAAATCAACGAAATATTTAGGTTACGTCCATTTTGTTTATTTATACATAATCAATATTCTCTTCAGTCATTTATGCTCTCATAGTGTCTTTAGTCCTCGTTTGTTACACAAAAAATCTCAACATTGTAACATTTACATGCACAGAGAAAGAATTCTGAAGAGTCAATGATACTTCAAGGACATTGATAATGTAATCTGTGTCACATGAATATAGTTATTGGACTGATTTGTCTCTTTCGTTGCTTATGCTAAACTTTTCTTGTCATTTTAAGCAATTAATTAAAAATCTGTTGGAATGATTTTAGTGGTGACTTTTTGGGAGATCCAGCAAAGAATAAGAAGAAGTTTTCATCACAAAAACCAATTTTAGATATTTTGAGAAAGAAAAACTTTGAACAAAACAGCCACAGGCTATCAATCAAGATCCATGAATAACATTCTAGCAGAGAGCCTGATTCTGCATACAGAAAAGCTATTCAGTTGGAAAAGCCAAAAACAATGGACGTTAAAATCCATCCAGGCTGTAAAATGCTCAATAAACTTTGTACTGTATGAAAGCTCGATTGAACTTTCTACTGGGTAAGCTATGCTCTCTCAGTTGATTGAGCATAAAGAATTGAGCCTTTTTTGCATTTATTTTCATTTGAAAAGCTCAACTTTTAAGGCACAGCATAGAAAAAGTGAAAATTGTTGGATGTTACGTAATGATCGAATCGATTTTTCATTTGATTTTCATTTTTTCACGTCTATAAGATAAAATCTGTCAAAATTCCTGAAAGATTAAGCACAAAAAAGCTTCAATACTCACATCAGTTGCAGGAACCTTAATTTTCGACACAAGATTGTCAAATTCTGATTTAAGCTTCATAAAACTATCCATCTTGTCTACACAATTATTCAACTAATTTAATTAAACTTTTTATTTTATTTTCAACACAAATTTCAATTAACTTTTTCCAGTTCCTTTATCGAAATTTTTGCAACTTTCCAAAAAATTTTAATAATTTTTTTTTATCTCAAAATCCCAACCTTTACACAGCACGACGAAAAACAGAACTTTCTCATTCGACAGTCAACAACGGAAAAAGCTAAGTGATGCTGGTGCGCTCTCAACATTATTCTGTGTAGGGATGTGATTGTGTTGTGTCGTGCGCGATGGACGCAACGAAAATTTTCGTGAGAGTTTGTCTTGTTCTTATTTCCATTATGAGTACGGAGGAGCTGGCTGCTGCTTATTTTCTTTTTGTGTACACAAATGAAATTGTGAATTACAGAATACTTGGCAAGGAGCTTGCTTATTGAAATTTGATTGAAAATTGATGTCTGAGGATTGAAAAGTCACTGATGTCAGGCATGTCAACAGTCGTTCCTTAATCTTTATCAATTTATTTCTCGTCACATTTGAACAGCTGTACATGATACTTTATAAATTAAGACAAGGTTCACTTTAAACGATTTCAGGCATTTTACAAACTTTTATCTTGTATCGCAGGCATGAACATACAGGTACAGAATGAAAGATTTCGTCATCAAAGAAATTACTTCATGCAATGTACATATGATGATGTATTGTCGGCTATTATCTTTTACGTGTGCGAGGTCTCGTTCGAATCTAGTCATTGAGCTGAGAAAATTCTGTTCTATTTTATCAGCTTTTGAGTTTGTTGTCATTGGGTATCGGTAGAATTAAGCTTGATATTGGTTTTTTGGAGGTGTGCGACTGTCTAATGAGGATGAATCAGGTGTTTTGGAGTGGATTTGAATGTTTTAAGCTTCCTTGTCTCATAGAACATCTCTTAAGTAGTTTTAAGCAGATGACTTAATACTCCCCCTAGCAGGAATTTACTAGTAATTTACTGGATAGCTTTCCATTTGCTACTTGCTATTTACTAGTCATTTTCACTTGCTAATTGACTAGTCAATTCGCTTACAATTTAACTAGTAATTTACTAGCAAATTTTTAAAAAAATTTAATGAATATAACCGTTGATTTCCACGTGTTCTTTTGATTTTTCTTATTTGTGTAAATTATTGTAAAAGTATTAGTGTGTACTTAATTATAGTACACTAACACTATGGAAAAAAATAAGACTTAATTTCATTAAGTCGAACACTGATGAACGCTTATGACTCGCACGCAAACCTGAGGAAGATAAATAATTAATCGAAAGTCACATACAAATTTGGATCGATCTTATAAAGGTGATTTCTGCGCGCTCTTGTGAAGTATATAGCAAATGCCAAATTTAGAACAAAATTTTTTATGACGCAAAAAATTCTTTTTTTGATGATTTTTCGGAAGATTCGAACTTAAGCAGACTTGATCAAATATCAATCTTATAATGGTGATTTCTGCGCGCACTTGTGAAGTATATGGCAAATGCCAAATTTAGAACAAATTTTTTTATGACGCAAAAAATTCTTTTCTTGATGATTTTACGTAAGATTCGAACTTAAGCAAACTTGATCAAACATCAATCTTATAATGGTGATTTCTGCGCGCTCTTGTGAAGTATATGGCAAATGCAAAATTTAGAACAAAATTTTTTATGGCGCAAAAAAATTTTTTTTTTCATGATATTTCATAAGATTCGAACTTAAGCAGACTTGATCAAACATCAATCTTATAATGATGATTTCTGCGTGCTCTTGTGAAGTATATGGCAAATGCCAAATTTAGAACAAACTTTTTTATGACGCAAAAAATTCTTTTTATGACGCAAAAATTCTTTTTTTGATGATTTTTCGTAAGATTCGAACTTAATCAGATTTGATGAAACATTCCACATGGTAATTTGCTATTAAATTGCAAGTGTAATTTACTAATAGTAAGTTGTTTTAATAATAACTAGTAAATTGCAAGTAGTAGAATAGAAAGACTAGCAATTTGCTAGTTAGTCTCGCTAGAGTCCAGATTCAATGCTGCTCAGGTACCAGAGTTTCAAATTTACAGCTTTTGTTCTATTTTGTTTGTCATAGAACCTTTGGATTCATACCATAAGTCCAAGTCTCATTTTTTAGTCCATTTTGAGTCAATGCGTCTTTTTATGTAGGTTGCTAAGGTCTTATTTTAGTCCGACAGATTCAATCCATCATAAAATACTCCTTTTGAGTGGTTTTTACTTTTTATTGGAACTAATGTCTGTTAGAATCATCAACAAACTTATAATTTAAAGATAAATCTAATTTGAAGTTCAACAAAGCAGCCCGACATTCTTTAATCAAAACTCCAAACAAGTTCCAGTGCAGCAATTAATGCACTTCTTACAGTCTATATTCAAAGCCTTATTTCTACAGAAAAGTTTCTCAACAAACACCTTATCATGTCTAGCGCAATCAGATATTTCCGACAATATCAAAGGTGGACAACTTATTTTGTATCTGTAAGTTGATATCTTTCAAATTCCACTACGTAACTATAAAGTTGTACAGACAGTAATTAGTTGTAGGTGAAAAAGGCAAGTCGATATGACAATAGCCTATAAAATAGTACGTATAAAGTCGTGGAACTAATCAATTATAGTTTTTTATTGTGTGATATATTGATTAATACGTAAAATAGGAAATAATCACGTCATATTAGAAGTAAAGATAACAGAAACCGCAAAAAAAATAACCTTTTTATTTTGTTTTCGTCGATCTCGGAAAAGTTGAATGATTTTGATGGAAAAATAAATCAGAATCGCAAAAATTGATGTGCGTCACATGTCTATCAGAGTTATGTGTTTACTCATAAACTAGTAATTAAATCAATAATTGTTTAGTCTCAAACAAAAGTCCATTAACCAAACTGAATGTGCTGAACATTAATATTGTAATAATTCCTTCAATGGGATTTGCCAATAAACATTTGCAAATAATCGAACATTAAGTGATTTAAAGCTTAATTTTCTGTGTGCTGTGTGACTTGATATGAGCAAAATGTGCTTAACATTATAGCAACATTTAACGGTTTTATAAAATTTAAATGACAAAAAAGTGATGCGAAAATTTAAATTTCAATAATTCGTTAAACATTTAAAAATCAAAACCAGTTATTTTGACAATATAAAAGCAATTACTGATGCAATAAAGGCGCTTTAATTAACAAAACCGACAAAAATACTCAGACAAAAGTAATGAAAGTAGATAAAAGAGATAAAAACGAAAGCTGATAGTGTTCATAAACGTGAAATAAAATCAAGTGCTGATAACAAAAATTTATTGTCGATTCTCCTTGCATAAATTATTGAGTGATTTTCGCATTTCCATTTAGTCGCATTTGTGATTTTTCGTGTACAAGAAACAAGGGACAAAAAAAAAGTTATTTAAACATGGTAATAATAATTTGTTATATTAATAAGTCATTACTTATCATCTATTGCTGTATAAAAAAAATAACAAGATAGGAAGTGAGGATCTAAATCCACCCACAAACCTCATTTTAATCTATTTTTAAACATTTTACATAAAATTATGCTACAACGCGCTTTATCTCCTGATACAGATAAGAAGCTTTTGCATAATGTTGTGGCTTTATTTGATACTGCGTGTGCTGTAAGATACAAAAGTGATAATGTCTGTTTATTGTACAAAAATTAAATTCTGAAATGTGCAAAAAAAATTTAATAATTTGTGGCATTTAAAAACATTTGGGTGCTGTGCCAGAAAACAAGAAGTTCCGATTGCAAATCATGAATTTTATTGTGGTGGAAAATTACATCTCATCTTATATCACGTTTCTCTCGTAAATTAGCATCCTACACAAAAGATATTGAAGCATAAATCTCATATTTATGGCATGACCGAACATATTTTAGAGCTTTTGAATATCTTTGTATTAAGGATTTGTTAGCATAAAAGCTTGAATAGACGCATTTCTATGGATTATGAAATTGTAATTTTACCGTGAATATCAAGTGCTTCATGATCATGAAAAATAGACATAAAAGGCTTATTGACTGGCTCGTGAATGCTTTGATCTTGCGAAAATGTCAAGTGCTGAAAAAAATCAGTTGTATGAAAAAATTTAAAACTCTGAAAACCGCACAAATTCTTGAAAGATTTAAAAACATTTGTACGGTTCTAAATGCAAATTTCTAACGGTTTTTTAAAATAGAAAAACTGCACAGCAACAAAAATTTCTTAAATCGCAATTTACCCTAAAATGTCTCTTGCATGACAAAAACATTTATTGCCCAGAGTACCAAACATTTCCAACTGAATGAAATCAGTCCCAAATTCTAGAGAACAATGGGGCAATTCTACGAGTAAAGGGAACCGCAGAAATTTGCATTGTAAGTTTTCGCTACTTGCAAAAATTTAATTTTTTTTAGCCGTTATATTTCTTGGATAAAAATATTGTTTTTCTTTTTATAAAGTGAATTTATTCGTGATTGTTACGTTATTCGTTCTTAAAGTGTAAACTTTAAGGCAAAAAGAGGCATGAAAAACTAATTAAAACAAATTTTTCCATATTTAAAGAATATTGCAGAAAGAAATTTCAACGGAAATTTTAAATTTAAATTTTTGTAAGCGCTTTTAGCTTAGTCGAAAATATGTAAAATTTCCACCGATTGACACAGTGTTTGACAATATATAGCTTAATTAAAGCATTTCAGCTATGTTTTAAGGCAAGAATTTGTTAAATTTGTGAATTCAAACATTTTTTGGGTAGAGACATCAACCAGAAATGAGTATTTAGTGAAATATTTAACAAATTAAAGTACATTATTTTTGTAAATTCCACCGATTGACAGTAAAAAAATTAAAATATCTCCTCATACAGCCATTTTTTGCAAATGAGTGCTCTTCATAATGATAAACATTCCCTTTTTACATAATTTTAATTAATTTAAATGCGTAAAAAGTCAGCATTTAAAGTTTTTTTTAATAGAATAAAGAAATTTTGTAATTTTTTTCACTCGTAGAATTGCCCAATGTCAAAAATGATTACAATTTTTAAGAAACATAAAAAAGCCATAAAAAACAAAAACTCTTCGATGACATTTAGGGATCTTGCGACTACGTGCTTAAAAGTAATCAAAAGAAAGGTCTAGCTATAGATTAAGCATATATATGCCATATAAAAAGTATCAAAAAAGTTTTCAAGAAATGTAATGAACCAAAAGGATGTACGCTGGAAGAACTGACGAAGAATTTTCAATTAGTTCCAACTGAAATCTGCACTATTTGTATCACGAGCCAAACGACAAACTTTTTTTTATTCAGCAATAAATTTTACTTCCATTCGTGCATTGAAAGAGGAAAATAGTTCAGAGTTGAATGCATTCAGGAACATCGAAAAACTTCACTTCCTCCATTAATTACAATGCATTAATTTCTAACGTCATTTAAAGTGTCAATTTTACAGTTTCCATAACTATTTTCCTTAATTTCCACTTTCAAATATTTAATTGTAAGCAACAAGCCACGCCTACTCAATAATTTCATTCCTTTACAGTCACTAATACAATTACTTGTCATCCTTTTATCACTGCACATTGCGCATGCCGCACCAACGGAAATAACATTACATAATAAGGATTCTGTGACAAATTCTAGCGCAGTCAGAAATTGGACGTTGTTCTGTGAAGATCTCTGTAGGTAAGTTGTCCTGCCAAAAATAAAAAAAAAGAAGTTTTGTGGATCAAAAAAATTATTTTCAACAGTTTGAAGATATCAGGTCCCGCTTGCGGGCTTGATTGCCATAAAATTCCAGTCAATAAAGATCTTGTCGCTATGGCTGACATCATTACAGCTGAGGATCATGAAGAGCTGTGTGAAGATTTATGTGAAAATGGACTAGGTGTGTAGCTAGTGAATTTTGAGGCTTAAATGTGCTAAATCTTTGTTCCTTAATCTAGGAGATAATCGGTGTGAATGTAAAGTGCCAATAATACCAGCACATTTCATACCAGCCATCCATCGACCAGACAAATTTAAAATTTGTGCTGATGCTTGTCGCTTCTATCGTGTGACATTAAAAGGCTGCTCACGATGTCCATTTGAGGAAAGTGAGGAACAAACTTTTAGTCGATTCCATTTACCACCGCCACCTCCTCATCCACCAGTTTTAAGTCCACAAATGCCAGTGCTGCAAAACTTTCGACCTAATCCACAAAGTGCTATGCAAGCTCCAATGCAATTGCCACAAACTACACCTGACTCTACAACACCTGACTGGAATCGGCTTTGTGCTCAACTTTGTCGGAATGGCACTGGAGGTCTCCTTTGTAATTGTGATCTGCCACCATTTAAGTAGGATTAGTAGGTAAGTACAGGCTTTTGAAACTTGCTATGACTGATTTGGGTGGGAAATTGATGGGAATCGGAACAATCAATCACCTTTGAATGGAGTGGAGTGGATGGATAGACTTTATTGCTTTTGAGTGATTGATTGAGACTTTATGGAAATTTTTTGAATTCTTTATTAAAAAGTCAGCATTTTTCGGGGAATGAGTTTTCAAATGTTGAATTTTGGAGCAAGTTTGAACATTTTTCATTAAAATGAAATATTGCTGAAAATATTCTTTTAAAGATCTGATGTCAAATTTGGATATTTTCAAAAGATTAGAGATTAAGGTTGATTAAAAACGAATTTTTTAAATTTTAAAACTTTATTTAAAAATTAATTCAATCAAAAAAAGCTGCAATTTATTTTATTTTAACTTTATTACGAGTTTTGGGATCGATAATAAATGACGTCAGAAAATAAAAGTCTTTTTTCAAAAACAAGTCATTGAATTCCAAGAAATTCTAATGTTTTTGAGTCTCTGTAACTACATTTATGATAAACCACAATTATGGATTTTAAAGAGAATTTCTAAATTTAAAGAATTCAAAAAACATTCATCAATTTTTGAAATCAAATTAAGTTTTTTTGGATTTTTAAGTTCTGGTCTTTTAAAAAGATTTATGATTAAGTTTTTGAAATAACAAAATCCAAATAAATTTGAAAAAATTACCTTTCATTTCAAAATAATTTTAAAATTAAAAATATTCAAATTCTTTTAAAATTCTAAGAACATAAATCACAATCTTAAAAATAATTCATTTTAAAAATACTCAAATTTGATTTATTAATATTTCATTTAATTTTATATCTTTCCAGAACACACTTTGCACTATTATCAACAAACTTATAAGTTAGCGCACTTTAAAAAGTAAGAAAAATGAACACAAAAACTTTTAGTTTCTAGTCCTTCTACATTTGTAGGAACTTTAAAGCACATCTGCACCAATTTGACATAATTTAAATGGTGAGCAGTAAGCACAATAATTTATATATTTAAAAGAAAAAATTATCAATTAAACTAAATGTCAATTCAATCGAGCATTTTCATGTCGAAGTTTAATGAAAAGTTGATGATTAATATCAGAGACTTGATGACAAGCTGATGTGAAAATGTCATCGACTATATAGTATTGAATGTAACTTATTAGCTTTTGGTTTCATCAGAAAAAAAGTCATATGAAGAATAAATGTTTAGACAAAAAATATTTAAAAATTATAACAAAAAATATGGAAATAGAGAATGAAAATCGAGACTTCACTTAAGGATGAAGGGACATAAAATCGTAGAATCCATTTGTAAGAACTTACCTTGAAGTCTTCTGTTCCATTTTTTAAAAATCAAATTATTTTATTTCATTAATTTTATGTAAATAAATTTCGTTTCAATGGGAAAACCCAACCCCATCGAGATTTATCACATGGGCTTCCAAAATTTAATGTAATGAAAAGAAAAAATATTCGAGCCATGAACCTTGAGAAAATATGGATTAAATTATTGAAAATATATTAGAAGCATAATTATATTTATTACGAGATTGGAATGATTGTTTAAAAGGCAGGCTGATTATTTGAATTTACATCCAGAAAATCTAACGGAAATTTTCTTTTCAAAATTTCGCATCTTTTTTGATTGAATTTGTTGCTTAATTTGAATTTTAAAATAAAGTTGAAATTTATTTTGGAAAAAATAATTCAACGGAAATTAAAATTTCAAATTTTCGCATCTTTTTTTACTGAATTTGACGAAAAAGTTGAATTTTAAAAAACCGTTAAACTTTAAAAATCCTTTTAAAAATCATTTAAATTCTCAAATAAATGCCAAGCATTGTTCATTGGCACAACTGCCATCTTTTGGCAGGAAACATTAATTTTTTAAAGGAAATCATTCAAAAATTTTCTCGTTAATGTTTTGAATCATCCACTTTTATGATTGAAAATAATCAGTGAATTAATTCTTTTGAAATCTTCACACATTGAAAGCATTAAAAACTCTCCACAAACATCTGAAAAATATTGACATCCTGAAGAATTTTAATCGAAATAACTTTACTGAATCGAGAGATTTTTTTAAATGATTTTTCTTTCATTTTTGTTGAATTGAAAAAAAAATGAAATTTTCATAAAAAAATATGAAAAAATAATCTATATTCCCCTTTATTTCCCCGTTCAATACTTTTGACGTAAGCTTCATCAATTTAAAGTTTAGAAATGCTTAACAAAAATAAAGTTTATTGAATAAGGAATAAAAAAATTGCTGTGGAAGACAATAATAATGAGATATTCCACGACTAAGGTCGTGTGTTAATGTCTCAAAAAAATAATAAAATAAAATAATTAATTAATGGAAAATTTAAATCAATTAATATGAGATAAATTGAATTAAATGATAAATTGCTTTTGAGTGGTGTTTCAGTATATGTATTCATATATAAAATAACTAATATAACTATCGATATATCCATAACCCAATGTATGTAGTACACATTAACCCAATCACATTTAAAATTCATATATAAATTAACAAAAATTGAATGTTTAACTATGGAAGACTCGTAAATGCTAAAGAACATCCAACAAATGCTGTATAAAGTCATCAACCAGCATACAAACATAATTTTTGGGAATATCAATCAGAGATTATTGTTATTATAAAGAATAACTCGAACAACCTGTCATAAAATAAATATAAAAATTAAAATAATATTTTGCACTTTGAGGATACCATCTGAAATGTGTAACAGCTTACAAATTTTACCATCAAAATTATATATTTATGTAATTTCAATTCCGAAGAAGAAGTTAATGTAATGTGCAATAATTAAATAAATAAATGGGAAAACTCAGAATGAACAAAAGCAATTTTGAGTTTTTGAAGAAGGAATTGGCATTTTTATGAATTTGTTTTTATTTTCAGCATTAATTTGAACTATCTTTGGTCTCGAGTCTCGATAAGTCGAAAAACCAGATAAATCATGAAAGTCTCGTTTGAATCTAACTATGATCTCTTAAGTTGGATATTTTCAGTGCATTATTGCTAAAATTAGTAAGATTATCTTGATCAACGTCAGTTGTCGCAAGGAAAAGATGTAAATTTGACCAATTCTCTATTATTCTCCAAAAATTTAACATTATTCGTCAAGTTATTCTAAACAGTTGCTGTAGAAAGAATTCTAAACTGCATACAACATGAATTTCATAATATTAAGCAAACCTTACAATGATAATCACGATCTAGTGAGGAATTCTAGAAAGTTCAAACAACATCAATGAAACTACAAACATTAAAATGCAAATTTCAGCATTTAGAGCGTTTAGATATGTCTTATCAATAACAATTCTGTCCTACACATCATTTTGATGAATTTCATAACATTTGTAATAATTACATCAGCATTTAAAGGACAACTGGCAACGGTGTAAGATTTCAATGGAAAATCCCCAAAACATCAATCCGATCTCATAGAAAGCAGCAATAAAAACATTTATTTCTGACAATAAACACTTATCAGGTAGAATGATCAATAGGAGCTGTTTATGTTTTGATGCCTTTACATTACTAACATTATAGTACAATTTTCTGTATATAAGCCGGTGCATTTTGTTCCTATGCATTTATTTTTGTGAAGATATCCCCAATAGACAGACATGGTAAGTTGTGCATTTAATATTTTTTAAGAAAATAATTTCTAATAGTTGTCAACATCCTAGAACGCCTTTATTTGTGTATTCCTGATTGCTTTATCAGCACAAGCCTTATTGGCTACACCAACAGCAACAACTTTCTCTCAAATGAAAGTCGATGATGGACTGTTTTGTAAGGATCTTTGCAAGTATGACTTATCTGGTCCGGGATGTAACGTTGATTGCTCTGGAATTACACCAGAAGCTTTTGATGTCACTCCTGATTTCTGTGATATTTTGTGCAAGCATGGATTAGGCAACAATCGCTGCAAATGTGAAAATGTCGAAAAATTTACCAAAAATGAAAATGTCCTCGTCTGCTTTGGATTCAGCATCTTCTATAATCTTTCGATCAAGGGATGTCCATACTGTCCTTTCATCGATCCAGAAAATCATAAATCAATTCCAAAACCAGACGACATCCGAGGATTCTATGAGAAGTTTATTGTTACACCAGAAGATAAACATTTGTCAGATGAAACCAAGAAAATGTATTGTGGCTTTGTCTGCAAGACTAACAAGAACGTATCTTACTGCAAATGTGGAAAGGAATAAAGTGGATTGATTTGAACTGAAGTGGATTTTTCAGTGCTGATACATTTTTTTCATAATTTTGTGGCTTTATGCCTTTTTTTTAAACTTGCTAATAAAACTTTGAGACTGAACATTAATTAAACTTTGCATTTATGGATTATTTTAAAAATTTGTTTTCAGTTCTTTCAGGGTTTCTTGACTTTAAAAGATAACTTTTCTGAGAACTTTGTTGAAAGTTACGTGCTGATTAGTTTACAGTTGAATCTTTAAGTAAACTGCATCAGTGAAAAGACCAGAAACATTCATGTTCTGAGTTTGTAAGCGTGTGGCTTAAATCATACGAGTTTTTAGAAATAGTTCTTCAAAAAGAATTTATATTTTGTATCTCAATTATAAAGTTATACTCAAATAAACCAAGCACACAAAAGTTGAAATTTCTACCCAAGCTGAAAATCTTTCCTCGATCCCTTCATGAAATCAAAAACAGCTTGTTAACAAATGTTGTATTAAAGAGTTGCAGTGCTGCTTAATTTTGATCTTTAATAGCAAATCAGTTACACGTATTTTACAGCTATGATTTGTTAGGTATCAGCAAACAATAGAGCAAGTTTCAGGCACACACAGGCAAGAAAAGTTTGTGGAATATAACTGATTTACAGCCAGGAATAAAAGCAAATATTTGTTAAGTTCTACAGACTTAATTTTTGTTGAATTTATTGGTCAAATTGATCCGAAATAGAGCTCTGAAAGCAGAGGATGTATCCAAAAAAGGTTGATGTTGATACTTAAGGAATTTAAGTTGTTATAGGTTGAAATACTAAGCAGGAAAAAGCAAATTATGCTCGAGAAGGAATTGAACCTTTACTCTGACAATTTCTCGAAACATTCTCTTAACACTAAGCCATCAAAAATGTTGATTTAAGCTGATGGCTTATTTTGGTATTATCGTTGATGATGCTTAACTTTAGAACTCTAAATAAAATGACTTTAAAGGATGCAATTTATCCATAAGCTCAACCATCTTCCTTAAAAATATAAATAAACTACGCAGTAAAATAATTATTTCTAAATCCCATTTTTATGAATCCTTAAACAGCTGGCGATGAAGTAAATAAACTACGCAGTTTATTCTGTTTTTCATGAGAATCCACAAATCCTTTTTATTATGAATGAGCATGAAAGAGGACTCACCAACAACCTTTCGAACAATGGGACCGGAATATTTAACAGGTAGATAAAAGTTGGATGTTATACCTGCATTATCATCACAAATGCAACATTGGCGACGTACATTCTATGGAAAAACTTGTTTTCTAAAACATTCGATGCTGCTAAGTATAAAAGGAAATGCATTTTTATGCTACAGATTTATTTGTAAAGATATCCTCGTTCTGGAACAGACATGGTGAGTTTTAATATCCAGTGAAGCTTAATCTATAGCTATAAAAATTTATTTCATCCTCTAGAACGCCTTTATATGCTTATTTGTCATCGCTGTATCAGCACAAGCCATTATGGCTGAAACTACAGCAACTCCAACAATATCGCAGATGAAAGTCGATGAAGGACTGTTCTGTCGTGATCTTTGCAAGTATGATTTATCAGGTCCTGCATGTGACATTGATTGCACTGGAATTGAAACTGAAGTTCTTGACGTTTCTACTGATTTTTGTAATGTTTTATGTAAGCATGGATTAGGCTACAACCGCTGTAAATGTCCAGAAGTTGAGACTTACCACAAAAATGAAAATGTCGTCGTTTGCTTCGCATTTTATATCTACAATAATGTATCACTTAAAGGATGTCCGAAATGTCCATTTATTGGCATGAGCCATCATAAACCAGGAACACACACTGAAGGAACTCATTCACATACTGATGCTCATGCACATTCAGGTGGCGGAAGGCCAACTGGAAATCCATATGCTCACTTAATTGTTACACCAGAAGATAAGAAATTGGCTGCAGAAGTTAAGGAAATGTATTGTGGATATACATGCAAGAATCATCCAGAACGAGGTGGCGGTTACTGCAAATGTGTTAAGGCATAAAGGATTCATTCGAGGCACACTAGTATTAAGGAAATAAAACAGCACACACAGCAGATTCTCAGTTAACAAGAAAAAGTTTTAATGATTTTTTTTTATCAAAAAACAAATTTCACAAATTTTTCTCAATAAATTCAGTTAAAAAACATTAATAATAAATTTTTTTAAAAAGCATTTCTGAATTAGAATTTAAAATTCATTTCAAGAATATTCAAGGACGCAAAATATTTCAACATTTTCAGCAATTTTTGAGCAGCTTTGCTTTACTGGATCTCGTAATTTGCAATCTAATGGTTTAAAAATGTTTTAATTCTTAGATTCTCAAGTGTGTTGCTATTGCTATATCCAAAATGATTTGAGATCCAGTCAAACTATTGTGGAACCGATAGCATTTAAGTAGGATGTAATAGACCCAATACTAATCATAGACGACTACAAATTCGAGAGCTGGTTTTCTCGGTTGATACTAATGATATGTGTCAAGGATATACACAAGAAACAAGCCCTAAACTCAAATCTACACAACAAACATACCACAGATCCAACAAAGACTGCTCGAAACAAGCCTCAAAAAATAGTCAATGAATATAAAATCGGTTAATAAAGCTGAATAATTTTTAGTACCGTATCCTTTCCCACCCTTATTCTTAGACATTCTTTTGTCATCAAGACAAGACACTTCTTTTATTAATATCATACAAAATTGATATATTGCATTATTTAAAGACACTTTAAGCAACTTTTTTCCCGTCCACATTTCCATTTTGTTAAGAATAAAAAAAATTCGCAAATAAATTCAAGTTCTTTTTTTTTCTTTGTTCGGTTTCAAAAATGATAAGTCATCTATTATTACTTCATTGTTTTTGTATAAAATTCTAAATTGTAATTCTCGCCTACATTAATATGTTCAGTTTTAAGGAGAAAGATAAGAAACAATAAGTTTTTGATACTTCTATTAAGTTTTTAATTACAAGATTTGGGTTATTGGCAAGTATTTTGATGCCTTCATCAAAATTCAAATAGTAAGAATTGAGGATTATTGAGGAGCTTTTAAGTGAATTAAGTAGGGGGCCGTTCACTTATGACGTCCAACATTTAGGGGGGGGGGTCTAGGATTTTGTGACAGTTCAAACAATGGAAATTTATTTCTATAGAATTTTTGTGACAGAGGGGGGGAGGGGGGTCTAAAAATCAGGTTTTTTGTTGGCCGTCATAAGTGAACGACCCCTAAGGCTTATCATTTGAATTCATTATCTTACTTGTATTGGGTATTCGAGTGTTAAGGTAATTCTCAATATTCTATTTCAATATCGATATTCATTATTTCTCATACAGAAGCACCATTTGTGCCTTAAAAGCTCCTTACCATCCTCAAAAATACGAACGACACATAATGACAATAATTATTACACAACTGCCTTTATTAAAAGTATCAAGCTCAAAACTCTGATTAAATCAACCAAGTTAGAGCGTCATCAACTTCCTTATAAGAATGCCTTGTCAAACCTACTCTCATTATGTGCCGCTCGGGAAAAGCTATCTGTTAATCTAATTAACAAAAATTTGTAAAGTTATAAAAACAAATTTAAACAGAATTCAATGTCTTTTGTCTAGAGATTTTGTGTTTAAGGAAAAAAATTATACAGAGTCAGCCAATTCGTCTAATCGACATCGGACTGCATGCTCAACAACTTCGAGTGATGGATAGTCTAATTCTTTCACTAAGCATAAGACAGCTGACAGCAAATTCGAGCTCTAGAATTATCAAAAGTAATTAATGAATCAACAATAAGTCAAATTATTATGGATATTCATGACTTACTCGATTGACTGGCCTTCGATGTAGTCCTGCAAGATGGCTAAGTACGGCATTTGATATGACAGTATTCTCACTTCTTCCTCGCCTTAAATCCTCTCCGAAATCCTCACGTGACATATTTCCATTGCGATATTGATAAAAGTTTTCCCTGCGTTCATCTGGATATCGATCTTGACTGCCACCATTTGTTATCATTCCTCGTCGAGTCTTTTCTTGTGGATATTCTCGATGATTTCCATTTTGATTGTTCTCCTCCCAGTCCCCATTTCCGCCTGTTAAATCTGACTGACTATGTCGATAATGTGCTGGCGGTTGTTGACCTTGATAGTAATCCTAGAAATTAATTTAATTAATAATTAATTTATTTGATACTGAAGATTATTATTGATAAATTATGTGCAGGAACGGAGTTAATAACAAAATTAGCTTCAAAAATGATAAATTTCACCTTCATTGAGTGTGTGGACATAGACGTTGACATATGACCTCGTGGATCTCGATAATTTCCACTAATTTGTGGCGAGTCGTCAGGTGATCTCTGGATAAAGTTTAATTTAGCATGTGAAAGTGTATTTACACAACAGAAAAACATTAGTGCATTCAAACTTTAATTTATTGCTCATAATTAATTCACTCACCTCATAAGACTGCTGCATTCGTTGATTTTGATACCTTGGCGATGGTGTGTGATTATTTTCTGATGGTGAATAGTTATCATTGTGACGATGATTTAAGGGTGTTCTCTGTGAAATGAAAATTTACTTTGCAATTTTTTGTGACTTCTAATCATGAGAATAATCTAATATCAAACATTAACACCAAGGAACAGATGCATGTGCTTTATTTTAAAATTGAATAAATAACAAATTTTTGAAGAATAACGGGTTATTGAAATTTGAAATTCAAAACTCTTCAAATGCTGAAAATAAGAATTTATATGGTTTCAATACAAATTGATAAAAATAACGGGAACATTAATTTAACTTTTAAAACCATACAATTCCTGAAAGCACATTAGGAATTTGTATTGTTTTGAAAATTCACGTTATAATGTTTGAAAACCCTTCAACATCTAAAAATAAACATTTGTATAGCTTTGCATTTAAATTTTAACCGTTACTTTCTCAATTCGTAAACTACAAAATCAAAAGCATTGCATCACGTTCCACCAAAAATCAACAAATAATATATATAAACTAACATCAATTAAAATCTATGGTGTTTGTGTGTATGTGTGATTACGTATGTATGTGTAATGGATGAATGTATTAAGTATTAAAATTGTGAAAATACCTGAATGGGTGACGAGATTGACGGAGGACGATCAATAGGATCGCTTGCACATTCCGATTCCGTACCTTCGGGACTTTGTTGCATTGATTGAGGAGGTAGAGGTTGCTGTATAGTTTTAATATATATGAATGAATATGTTAGAGAGAAATTAACGACTTGTTAGTGATTTTTTAAAAATGAGGAAATTTTAAATGTATTAGGCCAATAAATATGGTAAATTTTGTGTTATTAAGCCCAAATAAACTTTTCTTTTCAAACTTACA
Organism: Chironomus riparius; assembly: GCA_917627325.4. Taxonomy (NCBI): domain Eukaryota; kingdom Metazoa; phylum Arthropoda; class Insecta; order Diptera; family Chironomidae; genus Chironomus; species Chironomus riparius. The sequence goes on from OU895877.1 coordinate 47,361,786, forward strand.
CTTTCTCTTACTTCTCTGATCGGACTATGACCACGAAATCCTGAATTAGCTGCCTGTTGTCGATAGTTTGACTCATAATCTTCCTCAATCGGCTCCTCTCTAATTTGTTGCTGTGATTGTGCTGGTTGTTCGGTCATTGGACTTCTCATTGCATCTCTCACTTCCTCCGGTGTCACTTCAACATTATCCAATTTTTTTAAATTCGGTAGGGCTCGTAAAACAATTCGTCGATAGCTAAAAATATAATTCAAGACATTGTGAATCACATGTTGCAGTTAATGAGATATTCAATATAAATTACTTTGCGCCAGATGCATCCACACAAGGATTTTCTTCCAACCATAAATATTTAAGTTTTGCCAAGTTCTGAAAAAGAGAAAATAAGCGAAAACATTTAGTTCTGTAAATCTTGACCTTGTCATTCATGAAATTCTTAAGAGGCACTGCGACATGAGAAACTTAATATTCTATAATTTCATATATCCACTTGACCCAGAATTCAGAAACAAAAGCAACGTGATGGTTTATGAGGTCAAACGGAAAGTCTAGCACAGGAATCAAATGTGCGTGAAAACCAAAAATTCTCACCTCGCCTTTATTTTTATGATTATTATGAGAAATAGTCGCAAGGCCATTTAATGGAAATTTAATTAATTAATGAGGGTGGATTTACCTGTAAATACACCAGGTCGTTGATATCTTGAATATTGTTCTTACGTAAATACAATTCCTGCAAGTTTGGGCATTCTTCAAAGTCGGCAAGGTTGCTGATTTTATTAACACTGAAATGAGAAATAAAAGAACATTGTTATGACTTAATAGAATGATAACTTCGAGTGTATAACATATAAATTTATTCAGATTCAAATCAATAAATCCTAATTGGTCACTTAACATGGAAAGATTTATTTACTTTACAAGGTAGCTCATGAATTATTGATCTGAAATTGGTTGCTTTTGTAGTAAAAGTGACTTATTATTAATAAAAATAATTTATATCGCAGGAAGGTTAAAGTACTTCATTGTTATGTCTGTTATGGACAGTATCCTTGAAAGGACGAACAAAAAATTTGCAACGTTTTAACGGAAATTTTTCAAAATTCGCAAACATTTGTGAGGTTCTTAAACACACAAAATTATTTTAATCGCTCAATTTCGCGGATTTGGATTAATTTCGTCTTCTGTTATGGTCTTATTCTTATGTATTCCAACCGTTCCTAATGTATTAATAAGTCACTATAATCATATCTTTGATATGTCATCAAATAAGCTCAAAATATTTCAAGGATCAAACAAAAACCATTTCGATGCACATTTGCTGCAATTTATGCATGTCTAGCAAGGAAGGATGAGCTGTTACGGTGTGAATATCCCCCTTAGAGCCTTTCTACTTTCTCCAATAGTTTAGTACTTAACAGTGAACAACAACGCAGTTTTACAAAAGTGACTCTTTAAAACAGTTATCCGAATTTGAGTTTATTAATCAACATTTAAGGGCTTTTTGTTCAATTCCTTCCCTCAAATGTCTAATCTACAGCAAGAATATACATTTACTGAATGTTATAAAGAGCCTTTATTCACGTATTCAACAAAAACCACGAAAGTATTTTACAAATCAATTTTTCATTGTAATCTATTTAGCATCTTGTTAGAGAGTCCAACAACAATTTCCTTTAATTCTCATGGGTTGACTTAAAGATTAAGATTCTTTCAAGACTCAAAAATCAGTTGCCAAATTGAAATCAATTGATTAAGATATGCAAACAGAATAATTTTTAACAGACAAGACTTGACAGCTTGAAGTGCAAATAGAAAGTAAGGTACTTGAGGAAGTCTAAATTTATGTGCCGCGTCTCAACAGAATCTCATGTGCAGAAATATTTCAATAATTCTTGACTGTACAAATATTTATTATTTGCTTCTTTTAAGCCGCTAATCAGTTCCAATTTTATAAATATTTATTTATCGATTGTGCTCGTAAGTCGAAAATATAATTTTTTTTAATATTCGCAGAGTCACAATGAATTGCCATCAGTCAATTGAAGAGGATAGTAACGAAGAGTGTATCATGTTTAATGCTGATAATACATCTTACTTGACACCTCAAACAGTTCAGTTTGATCATCGATTAAACTCGAATCAAAATGATGAAGAAGTTAGAGATCTTGTGATCCATAAATCTCCGTCTGGAATAATATCACTTGGTCGACCTACAACCCTGCCAACTACTTTAATGGTATCACAGAGGAAGTTCATTATAGATTTATTGTCCAGTCGCAGTAACAGCAATAAATCAATTAATGTTTCCATTAATGCATTGAGGGAGAATCACATGGCTCACATACAAAAGAAGAGGAACCGGGAAATGGGAAAGTAAGTACACATAAATAGTTCAGGCACAGAAGATTAAAAAGACACGATCTTGAAACATTTTGGCACGTGAATTAAACTTGCTAATTGGAGCTATTTAAAAACAATAAATTAGTGAATGAGTCTAATAAGGTTTTAATCAGTGAATGACGTGCGGACCGTACCCAGATGTGCTTCACTTTTTGTCAACAATGCTTTAAGTAAGAATTATTCAAGGAACAGGGTCTAGAAAAAACAAGTCTTTATTTACAAGAGTGTAGCACATGTATATAGACATTCCAGACACAGCTATAACTATAGCACCAAAAAGACATAATGGATTAAGATCAAATTTCCTCTTTTGTGCCTCAACCACAAGCCACAATTTATAGAAACGTTTATTTCATTTCAGTGACGCATTGAGTCTTGTTTTGTCAGCACTTTATGCTAAATTCATATTCGTCCTTGGCATTGCATTTCCAATAACAGGCATAGTGGCTGATAAGGCACCAACGACTTTTTATCAGGGATTTTATCTCTTTCTGTATACAGTAAGCGTGCTGTTTGTCATCTTTGTCTATTCGACACATCTTAAGAATCGTCAAGTATTCTCAATGATTGATCATTATGAGGAACGGACTGGAGATACGAAATTGAGCACCAAGAAGCGAATTATACGTTATGGAAGCTTCTATTTAAGAGTTGGTGCCATTGCATTTGGAATAGGCTCAATGGTTTATTCCGGATTGGAATTTGGCCAATATTTTGAACTTAAAGAGGATGACAGATGCCAAAATATTTTAATTGCTGTCAATCCAGCCGCACGAATGCTTCTAACTATCGTTCAGATGCAATTTATATTCTTGAATACTAAAGAACTTAATATGACGCGTTACAAGGTCATTTCTCGTTTTGGATTGATGCATCTTGTTGCCACAAATTTATGTGAATGGATTTACGTTCTCGTCGAAGAGACTAAGCATGAAATTGAGAATTTTGTGCATCAACATAGCATCAATAATACGTCATCACATCTCATCCATAAACGTGCGACATCAAGCTCAATATTCGTTGAGTGTAAAAGAACTAACATTATGGGACGTTTGGTGCAAAAAGCAGCACCATTCCTCTTTCCATGTACAATTGAGTACTCATTAATTTGTGCTGTAATTTTATATGAAATGTGGAAGAAGATTAAAATGAGAGATCCATCGACGCGTGAACATCAAGACTCAATAATGGGTCATCATAGACATAAAGATGTACGTCAATTATCGGTTGATTGCTCAAAAGCACATCGTGGCATGTTTGCAGGCATTTTGGTTATTGTGTTAACAATAATTTCACTTATAATGTTTTATGTGCTTAAGGAAGAGAAGCTTTATAAAGCAACGGCTGTAGTCGAAGTGACATATTGTGAAATTTTATTATATTCTCTTACTTCCATTGCTGTTCTTTTGGCTATGCGACAAATGCGTGACATGAAATTCTCAAAGTTGTATGGTAAGCATTAAGCAAAGATAGCTTCTTGGGATCTGAAACTCTTATATTTTTGGGTAATCGATCATTGAGAATAAGAGTTAGCATTCTTTGCTTCAAAACTTCATAGACATATCCTAATTGATTAACAAATCAAATCTTATATAATTCACAGTGTCTGGAATTGGATTAGACTGCACATTACTAGTACTTGGTAAGTCAATCTAATCAATTAAGTATCTGAACATAAATTTTAAATTCTCAACTCCTTAAAAATATCCAGCACAAAGCGGTGTCTACATATACTCAATGTTTAGTCTACTCGCCCTTTTTTTCACACTTCAAGACAATCCCAGCAACATGTCAGGATTAATGACCGAATCATTATCTCTCATTCAGACAACAATTCAAACAATTTTCATACTCAATGCGTGGTGGCGTCGCACAAAAGGAATTAAACAAAATCGGACCAAACCTGGTCGTGAGATTATTACATTTTTAATAGTCGCAAACATGGCAATTTGGTTCATTAACTGCCTTATCAAAAATCGCGCAAGTTTTCGTCCCACACATCTCAGCTTTTTTGGCGAATGGAGTTGGACAATAATTACACACACTTCAATGCCGTTAGCTATTTTCTATAGGTAAACATTAATAATTGCTGTTATTACCTCTTCCTTTCATCTTAACCTGTTTTATGCATTCATAATAGATTCCACTCGACTATTTGTCTTTTTGAAATATGGAAGACTTCATACAAGCTTAAAGAGGATCTCGAAGATAAGAACCAAATGCAACATTAGTCTTTTGTACGCGAATGAACAGATAAACGACAAAATTCAATGACCGTACGAAGAAAACCATAAATGGAAAGAGTCTGTTTTTTTTTGTTCTTCAACTACCATAAATAAGTTCAAGTAGTAATATTTAACCATTTATAAGAGTAAGAGATGCATGAATCATTAAATAATATTCATTTTGCTGCCAAAAGTGGTGTCCATTAATGATGTCAATTAAATTTTTGTACTTTTCTGACTCACTCTCAGTCTTTGAGAGATTCTTTGTCGTTAAATTAGATACAAAACAGCCTATATGAGGCTTTTAAAGATGACTTAACATAAATCTAGCTCCTTGGGAACTACATTTTATATTAAATATTAATCACCGCTTGAATGTACCCCAATAAATATAAGACTTAATCTGTAATCGACCCAAACAAGTAAAGCATTAATAAATAAAATTGTGATGAGGAAGAACTTCTTTTGTTATTGTTGCTGTTGAGGATAAAGCAAAAGGAAATGCTTCATGCCATGACTAATGGGTCATAGCTCCTACGGGGAATGACTTGTACAAGAATAAAGCATGTTAGACAACAAAGGAATTTCATAGTTTAATTTGACCTGAAATATTATGAATCAGGAAGGAATACATCCTCGATAGCACTTTTGATTCCAAAATTATTGCGTGAAAATTCTACAATTTTCAGTATACTTTGATGACACAATAAAGTCAAGACTTGCTTGCTTGAGACACGCATAAATTAATAAATGAGAAAAAAAAATCCATTTGTATGAATGATGTCCATAAAAAGTAGTTCCTACAAGTCTAAAGTCGTTTTAACACGGTAAGCACGTAGGAGGAAGAAAAAATGTAAATCATTCGCACAGAGAATTGCTTATAAGCACAAACAATAGAGTACAAATGTCGATGAGAATTATTTACAGCTTTCGTATGCATTTTTTTTTCAGTATAAATATAGTCAAGTGTCCATAATGAAGGTTGAGTCACAATTAAGTAGTGATTAAATTGTTTCCACCTATCCACAAAAATTGTTACCGTAAATTACCATCAATCACATTTATTTTTTTTGGAAAAAACCAAAAGTAGTAAATGTCGCGGCACAAAAAAAAATCAATAAGTAGAAAAAGAAGTAAAGACGATAAACAGCACAAGTTTTTTGGATCCCCAAAATTCATAAATCAAGGCAATAAATTTCATTGTCTTATGCTGTTTCATTACATATTTACATCTAAATGACTGTTCTATGTCGTGCTATCGTTGACTTTTGTCGTCATTCAACTAAATATATCCATACTTTATCACTTATTGACTTATTGGTATATCCGAGCAAGCTATATCAATAATAAAACTGGATTTCCAACCATAAAGTTATGATTCTATCCTAAATGGTGTGTATTATTATTAAAAATAGATTATGGCTAGAAACAGCAGTTAATTAGTCGTGACCTTAATTATTAATACACCATGTAAATCCACCTAGAGTGGTCTATTAGTGATTGAAGCGTAAATTCGCATTATCATTTTAATGAATATTATAAAGCAAGCACGAAAGTTGCTTCTTCTCTCTGTTTTGGTTCTGTTCATTTAATTTTTCTCTATCCGCTCACGACTCTCAATTTTACGTAATTTTTTTCTTTTGGTACGTAATCGCTTACTGATGAATGAATTTAATGATTGTTGCCTCTTTAACATACTTTTTTTTGTAGCATAATTAATTAATTATATTTTTCTTGATAATTTATTTCTCTGTTTCACTTCAAATGAGTAACATAACTCTACAATTGTTTAACACTTCACAATATGCAGTCTAATCGACTGGTGAAAATGTGTAATGTACTTTTCCTTTGCCTGGTAGCTGCTTAGGCAAAATTGGTCGGAACATTTTATAATCCTCTAAGAAAATAAAGATTGAAGCACTGACGGTCATCAAACCGAGGAAACAACATAGCATAAACGTAATTGAATATCTCTGAGGTGCTGTAAGTTAATTAAAGGAATGAATTTTCATCTTTTTTTCTGCAATTTCTTATGAACATTCGTAACTTACTATTATTGTGACGATCTTCTGAATATAAATCAGTGTCAACGTGCATAGCATCACCAAAATTACGTCTTACTTCTGGATAATCATATGGATAATATGGATCTTTACGTTCCGTTGAAATATCAGCTAATTTTGGATAGTCTCCATTGCCAGTTCCATCATCAGGATAAGGTTGATATTGTTCTACTGGAATTCCATACTTTTTAGCAGCTGCTTCACGTTCTGCTTGTGTTTCTGGGAAAGGACTAGGCTTCCAGTCCTTATTCCAATGACTTGCACTTCTAAAAACTAATCCTAAACTATTTTTATTTGAAATTTTAAGTGCAAATTTTGACAATTTTACTAAGCCAGCCATTTTTGAAAAACAACTAAAAATCCGCTAGAGTTCAGCACTATCGATTGCTTCTCTCACTCTTAGTTTCTTACAAAGATTTGAATTTTGTGCGGGAAATAATCCGTTGATAGCTATTACTGACTCTTATTATCTAAGAAATTAATTAAATGACAAATTGATTATATTCCAGACAACGGGAAGTCGATTGACAATTGTTTTATGCTTTGTGATTGCACAATATTTATATATTTTCTGCCTTACATGACATGCTTGGTGCATTCAACTGCACATTCCTCAAAATTACATTTCTTGCATGGAGAAAGAAGAAAAATTTATGTACAGTCAGTCAGCATTATTTTCGCAAGTCTAATTTTAATGCAGTTCTTATTCTTCAATTTTTACTGTTGTTGTTGTTGCCAATTCAATTGACAAGATTTAAGGCAGGCAGATACATTACATTTCAGCAACATTGTAAGTGACTTAAAATAATTCATTGAAGCATAAAAGGATTGGGAACTTTATGCTGCATATTTTTTGGTCTACTAATGTTTGGTCAGTATGGACGACAGAATTATAAAAACCCCTCTTTGTGACGTAGTTTTTAAACAACCTCTGATTAATAACAGTCAAAAATTATTCAAATTTTGAAAATCTGTTGGTCAAAAAATGTTTCAAATTTTAAAATTCCGTTGGACATGAAATTATTTTTAAAATGACAATTTTTTGCAGTCACGAACGCATTAGTTATTGTTCTTTGTGTGAATGTAGGAAATGCAACAATAAATGTTTATTTTAAAATAATGACGTGCGGAGATAGTCACACAAAATAAAATAAAGTAAATTAAAAGTGGGTACGGTCTCTATTGATTTTCTAGACTTCAGTGTAGTAAGATCTCTTATCAAAAGTAGTTCGTAGTAAGGCACACAATTATGAATACAAAAAAGAATAATTTATACGCGAATAAATATCGCCTAATTGGCAATGAGTTTTACAAATCATCAAAATACTTTGAAGCGTTACGATTTTACAATAAAAGCTTGTGCCACGCAACTCCAATGTCTGAAGAATTTGCATTGAGTCTTGCGAATCGATCAGCTGTTTATTTTGAAATCGAAGAATATGATGCGTGCATGGAAAACATTAAAATGGCAATTGATTTTGGATATCCGATAGATAAAGTGAAGAAGTTACATGAGAGATACGACAGATGTGCTGAGCTAATTGAGTGCTTTAAAAAGAATTCAGAAAATGATCCATGGAATTTCTTCAGACTGTCATATCCAGCAAATCAACAAATACCATACATAATTGATGGTATTGAATTAAAGGAATCAAAAAAGTACGGTCGTCACTTAATTACAACGAGACAGCTGAATGCTGGTGATATCATAGCTATCGAAAAACCATTTTACAAGTTTATTATGAACAATTCAAGATTCACGCATTGCGCAAATTGTTTAAAAAGTGAAAAATTAAACTTACTTCCGTGCCACAAATGCAATTATAGTAAGTATAACTAGATACATTTTAAAAATAAACCTTGATACTCTTGTTTTGATGCACAGCAATGTATTGTTCAAAGCAGTGCATGTCAATAGGACATCGATTTCATCAGTATGAATGTGATATTGACATGAAAATCGACCAAGATAGTTGCATCTTTCAAATGTGCCATCGTGTTGTGTTTGAGGCATTGGGGATATTTGGAAAGATTGGCAAACTCAAGGCATTTCTCGAAGCAAATTCTAAGCCTAGAACTATTTTTGATCATGTCATGTCATGCACGTCAAGCAGAGGAGACAAAGAAAAAGAAAAGAATCTTTTATTAGCCACACATTTCTTACAGCGAAATCCTATTCAGTCACAATTAGAGGAACCAATGGAAAAGCATTGTCAGCTCATGATGTCAATAACTGATAATGTTGATAACAAGAAGTTTCTTCATGACTTTATGAGACATCAAATGGGATTAATTATTACAAATTCATTTGGATTAATCGATAATTCCGAGGAAGTTGGTGCTGGGGTCTTTCCATTTGCTTCTTATTTCAATCACAGCTGTGCACCAAATGTCTATCGAATAACATATGAAGGAAAACTTATTTTCATTGTGATAAGGCCAATCGAAAAGAACCAGCAGCTGTTTGTCTGTTACCGTGAAAATTTCTTCTACACAGACCTCGACGCAAGACAGAAAGAAATTCATCATGCTTACAAATTCACGTGCAATTGCGAAGCATGCCGGAATAATTACGCAACTCTTGATAAACTACCGAGACATGATGCAAAAGTTAAAATTTCTTCGTCCAATTCCCTTCCATTAGACACAATATTAACGGAATATGAGAAAAATTGTGATTACATCAATGCTAATTACCAAAAATATCCATCGTACGAAATATGCAAATTAATTGAGAGAAATTATGACCTTTTGAGCTTTATCGTGTGTGTTGCTACATCATGTTTAAACTTTACAGCTGACGAGTGAACTGATTTTGTTGTTGTGTAAAAAAAATTGCATAAAAATGATAAAAAATTATTTTCTCACTTTTAATTTCACTATTTTGAATTACTTTCAACAATATTATATATAATGGAAATACTTAGCATATGTGTGAAAGAGAATAAATTGATGACGTCATGGTCAATGGTGATCTATGAAAGCGCATTTTTCATGCAAACAGTTTTGAAATTCTCAGTTAAATCATGTCTGACTTGATAAATTTTAAAATTCTTAAAGATACAAAACTTTCGTTAAAAAATAACTGTCAAAATAAATTTGAAAAAATAACGATAAAATAAAATTTGAAAAACAAATATACTTTCGTTAAAAAATATTTGAAAAATTAACAGTCATTATTTAACTTTAAATCGTTTCAAATTTTTTGTTCAGTTTTCATCAAATCTGTTATTTTCTTAAAAGCCATAAATCATGTAAGCATCATTGAGTCACAAAATATCAAGCAAATACATGAGATCACCAGTCAATCAGACAAAATGCGAGCAAAAGCATGCGTCAGGGAAATACGTCAACAATGAGATGTGAGAATGATCCCGGCAGTTGTTCAGCAAGTTAGTAATAATTAATCATCATAAAAATAAAATACAAATCACTTCACAATTTTTATGGAGATCATTTAAAGTGAAATTATGTACATCCAAGCTCTATTTAATAAATTATTGTGCATAATTACTCTATAAATGATATAAATTTTGCTAGTCATATCTAATGACTATTTATACCTATATCATAACATTATATTAAGTAATATGTGAATGAAATTACAATATAGGCATTAATATGTGTAAGATATATCATTTGTTGTTGATTAATTAATTTTACTTTCATTCAAAACAAAAACATATTTACAAAAATCTTTTGAAGGTCTTTTAATTAGCTTCCATCGTGCACGCTTCTTGCCTTCTTGCTTTACATGATAATAATGCCGCAATTATGAGTTTCACTTTTATACATACCCGTACGAAACATAAAAAGTGAGAAAGACATGTGTAATCTTTGTGGAGGACGTTGCAGCCACAAAGTACAAAGGCAGACAATGAACTCAAAAGGAAAGCACTAATGAACTCTGTCTGAAGGAAAAATTAAAGCAAAAAGTGTCCGAATTAAATAATTTGTTGACATCATCGCAGTCAGCCCACATTTTAGAGCAGTAGAAGATCCATATATGACAGAAACGACGAAGAAAATGAGTGTGTAAACATTGTCTCTTCTCGCCATCATTATTGTTGATTCATAAATGAAGGAAGCAATGACAAAACTTGATTTGACCAAATTTGAAAGCATCTTTTTATTTGTACGACATGATAATCATGTGCGCATATTCATTAAAATTTCATACCATGTCGCTTTTGTTTTTATCGTCGCTTTTCAGTGAAATATGGGAAGCATGTTTAATTCACTTTGTTTATAGCTGATCGTGGGATGATAATTATTTTAAAAAGGCGGAAGAAAAGATCGAGTGAAATAATGCTAATTTTTATTTTCTCGGCTTGTTGAACTTTAAAATTGTTTATTTGTTTTTAAGGTGGATTGCTCCTTGTTATTTAAGTTTAAGCTTTTAAGCTTTAAGACCATATAAATTCTGTTGAAGCCTCACAAATGTTTCTTAAAAATTTAAATCTTAAATAGCCGTTATTTCAAAACCATACAAATTCACTAAAATTTAAATCTCAAACTTTAACAGTCTACAGCAGAGTATTTTAAGGTGCATGAAAATTTCCCTAATGAAAACATTGAAAATTAATGACCAGAAAAATAAGAAATTATTCAATCAACAGAAACCGACCGCATATCCACAACATCTTTAATTGTAGTTTCTTTCTCTACAAGATGTTTTTAAAGTAAAACAGACACTTGTACTTGCACTTTTTTCCGTCTACATGATCATTTAACAAGCATTATGATGAATTGACTAAGCTATTCCATTTATGCAAGATATGAATTTTTAAAATGAAAAAAAAAAAATGAAATCAGCAGTGATTTTTCAAATTTTAGTAATCGATATTTTTTAATTGATTAGCAACGCATGAAACATTTATGTTTCATTTTCTATTTCTATAAATACTCAAAGAAGCTTCTAAGTATCATTCCAGCTTATTGCGCAATACTTGATATTTACACACTATTAAGTATATTTTGTTCTTTCCATTCTCGATCAGCAAACAAGGCATATTCACTTCATCAACTTAACTTAGTATTTAGAAGCGACAGCGGCATTAACATTTTAAATTGATGCTGGTGTTACTAACATTTTATTTTGTTTCTATAAAAGGTAATGTTGATATTATAAGCAACAACAACAATGTATATATCGTATCAAGTTGCTTTGGAAAGTGCATATAAATAGAAAGATATTAGATTTCCGCGTATCCATTATTAATTGAGATCTCAATTTTACGCTACACATTTGTCTGTCTTAATTATCGCACAACAAAAAGTCTTCTTCTTTTGTTTTTCAAGCACGGCATATCCATAATTTACCTCGAAAAAAAAGCATGTCAAGAAGTGAGGCACAAGAAGTCACTTCATTTTCATTTTCTCTAATGTTTATAGATGAATCAGCCTCGAGTAGCGGGAAACGAACGGTTCTTTAGGTATATTTTCTCTTTCTTTCATGCAATTCTATCATAGAAGCATAGCCTAGCTTGTTTAGAGCAACAACAAAATCAAAGTTCGGAGAGTGTAACAACAAAAAGGTAAAAAAAAGCCAGGCAGAGAATCGAATGGAGAGGAAAGTACATTAAAAAGTGGGTCATTATTGGAATTTTATGATAACAAAATTTTTTTTCTTATTTTTTGGGAAACAGCACTTTCGCTCTTATGTTATTTTTTTGAGGGTTTATTCGTTGATGAGGTTTATTATGTTATGAGTGGGATCTGTTATTTTGAGTGCCACTCATTGCTTTAAATTGATTTTGAATGTGACTAGGTTTCGGTTCCAATGTGAACTTGGCAATCGACCTATGAAATTATTTCAGACCCCCTATAAATCTTGTGAGTGACCTAAAAGGAGCTTTAATCATCCTGAAATCCTCTCCTCATTAAACAATACACATTATACATTAACGATCCCCATTCAGACTCAAACAGTCTATGAAATTCACTTCTTTCGCGCTATTTCATTGTCATTTGACAGTGGAAATTTCATGTGGGAAAAAAAAACTTTGTACTTAGACATTAGGACATAATTCATTCATTCCATTCACAATATAGAGGTGTGTGGATATCTATTAGATGAAAACGAAAAGGTTTCATCCCTTCGTTTGCGTGTATGACATTAAAAATCAATATTGACGAAGTTGAAAAAGATTAATATGAATGAATGTCAAGGACGATGCTGTAAAAATCCCGATGCAGATTTTTCTTTCAATAATAATTTTTTTTCTTTTTTCAGGTTCATTGACTTTTATGTCATGCTACACTTCTCTCTATCTCTCTTTTTTTGCAAAGATAATCACACTGAATTTATATAGAATGTGATGGAGATCTATAAATAGTTCTAAATGACTCACCTTAAAGCTAATACTTCGACGCCTTTAAGTCTTCGAATAATTGAGACATCCGATAGCTCCGATCCCCTGTAAGTATTGTGAAACAATGGAGATATTAATTAAAATTGGAAGTTAAATAATTATTAAAAAAGAACCGTTAAACAACAGAATCAAATTCGAATTTTTAAACTTTACGAATTGCCAAAAACTTATGAAATGATTGTCAAAGGATATAACAGAATATGACAGCACACAGCTAATGTCATCGCGAGTAATATATCTGAGTGTAGGAGTCAGTTGTTTATTTAGTTTATAGCCAAACCAGTTTGTACTTTAATGACTCTTTGAATGAGAACTGGATGTTATAGAAAAATAGTTTTATTTTTCTCACGAGCAGCAAATAGTGCTAAGGAACAGTGTAATAACATTCCTATGCTACACATATTCACTCTTTTAAAATGCAAACATGCAACAGCACAAGTCTAATCTCACAATTTGTATCATTAAAATTTGATATCATGAAAGTGTATTTTTATGTATTTAAATTAAGTATTCAAAATGTATAAAACTATCTGGTTAATCGGAATTGGAATCGACAAGAGAGAAAATAAAGAAAAAGTTCATCATAAATTAATAATAAGAGAAAATAGCACAAAGAATCGGTGACTCATTAACTTAATTTATTTAAATCCTTACCAGCAATTGAGTTTCTTAATTTGTGATAAATCTGATTGTTTGGATCTCGCAATAATCATTTCTTCTGTAAGTTTTGTCATTGTGACTTATGCTTTTAAAGATATTTTTTTGCACAAAAATACTTAAAAAAAATTTATAACAAAAAATTTCTCTTCACGACACTTGTTTTATTGACTTTTTTACACAGATGATTTATTGATTTCAAGCTTCTATCACTTCTCGTTATCTTAATTCACAAAGAACGTTCATAAAATGTTTCATTTTACGCGAAAGTCACGAACAATCTCGAGAAAATTTATTGAAATAAAAATCACTACTTTGATTTCGACTTGATAGACTGAACTCTTTGAGTAAACTGTTTTTGTTTCTCTTTATACCTTCTCTGTAAATGTGTGGTATCTATCAATTGAGCACTGCTTATTTTTAAATGCTGGAAAATCGTTGTAATCAATAAACTATTTTAATTCATCAATTACACTCTTATTTTGCGGTGATTCATTCCTTTTATACTTTTATTGTGTTATTTTATGTATGTAGCTCATGTTCTGATCATTAATTGCTAATTCCAAGCATCGATCTTGGATAAAATCGAACTTAAAATAAAGAGAGAAAAATCTCCAGAAGCAATTAAGCTTTCCAAAATTTCCAGCAGAGCGCGAAAAGCTTGATAAGAAGCAATCATTTGTTCACATTCCTTAAGTATTTGAATAATTGCGGTTACTCTTGGTTGCAATTTTCTTTGCTTTCAAGATTTTTATGCTTTATGTTTAAAATTGTAACGGAAAAAATAATTTTGAAATATTTGGGATTTGTATGGTTTTAAATAATTCATTTGTAAGGTTTTGAATAAAACATTTGTAAGGTTTTGAATAAAACATTTGTATAGATTTTGAATAAAACATTTGTATAGTTTTAATTTCAAATGTTCGTAATTACCTGAAAAAGAATTTAAACCTTAAAAAACTGAATTACGTTTGCTGGAAAATCTCCAAAAGACACAACACAAACCATAAAATACAAGATAATTCAATTTATTATTCAAAATAAATCCATTTAAAACAGTTCAACTTAGCATAAAATTCACTTAATCCTTTTTAAACGACTTCTTGAATCCCTTCTTATGACGAGATTTTCCATCCTTCTCATCTGTTTCTTTCTTCGACAAAGCTTTAAAGATTTTCCTCTTCAATTCCTTTTGCTTCTGTAATTGTTGGAATTCACCTTTCTGTCTTTCCTTAATCTTGTCAACATATTTCTTTGTGGACTGTTCCTTTTGTTTCTCTTTCTTTGCCTGATAATTAGCCTTTAACATTTTCATCATCTTGGCAATTTTCTGTTCATGCGGTGAATGCACAACAGCAACACGAGTTGCTTCAAACTTCTGTTTAGGATTAATTGGTGCATTTTTAGGTTTATCTTTATAAGGCAGAGCTTTTTGTAATGCAGCTGGGATTTTAAGAGGTCTCAAGACTTGAGCTTGTCTCACAATTGGTTTATACAAATTATCTTCATTAACTTCATTTCTTATTTCCCTTTCACGTTTCAATTGTCCTAAAGTTTTCATGCCTGTCCATTGTGATTTCGATTCAATTGGAAGCAACATATTATTAACAGGTGCATAAAACTGTGGAACATCAATTTTGAACCATGTTCTACAGAAAATAATATCACTCATTTTGATTTTATCTTCGAATGTAGCACGGAACGTTCCAGGCTCGACATTTACATGTCTTCCTGATTTTTCTTTAATAGATGAAATTCCCTTCTTTATTTGACCTCTAATTCCTGACACTGCCTTTATTTTGGCACCTGTGAATTTAGCTACTTCCAAGTCACTGTTGAACATTCCTGTTGAATAGTATAAAATTTATTATTTTTGAATTTTTGAATAATTTTTTGACAGTTATTTTCAACGGTTAAATTTAAAGTTTGCAATTACCTTTAATGAAGGCAGACTTCTGGAAGATTTTAATTGGTGTACCGACGAGCTTAAGCTTCTTCAAAATCGATGATGATTTGTCAATTTCTTTAACTGATCCAGTTGCTGCAATTCTAAAACCAATTCTCTTCATTTCTGTTATGTCATTTGTGACAGTTTGAACAGCCAAAAATCCAGTTGCTTGAGGCGTAATTGGTCCATAAAAGCTCATATGACAATTAATATGATTTGGTGTATATTTTAAGAATCGATATTTCAAATCATCTTCTCGTTTAGAATAAACAGGAACAGTTTGGAAGCGTCTCCAACCAAGTGAAATAATTAATGGATCTCCAGTTTTTAAAATCTTTCTATGCCATCGGTGCTTTTTGACTTCACAATTAACTAATCCAATATTTTCTTCAGACATGTTTAATGCACCGATCAAAATTGGATAAGAAGCATCAAAGTTCGTGACGAATTCGCATGGAATATTTTTAAAGCTTAATCTCACATAAAGACCAGCTCGAAAACCTTCAATTTCACTTCTAACGTGATCATCGAGACCTGAAAACTCTTTACGATTTAATTCAGCTTGTTTGTCTGCTTCAGCCTTCCATTTTTCATAAAATGCTTCATCATCCTCGATTCTGTGCGAGTCTTTAAGTTCTGGATTATCATATTCTGAATCGAATTTAGCTTTCAACTTCATTTTCTTTGCTATTAATTCTTTACGAGTCATATTCATTTCCTCAACACGATCTCGCTTTTTTGACACTTTTACTTCTTCTTTATTTTCATTTTCATCATCGCTTTCGTCTTTTTTAACTGTTTTTCCTTCAAACTTTTCTCCAGTTTCCAAATCCTCAAAATCACCATAAACTTCGCTATCTCCATCGCTCATGTCATCTAATGCTAATAATTGCTCAGCATCTTCATTACTTTTCCACTTTCCAGTTACAAATTTATTCACAACTAAACTCTTATTATCATCGGACAACCAATTTCTAATTCCAACATTGTCACTCTCAAAAAATGGACATTCTTCTGCATCTCTTTGCTGCTTTTCTTGATGAATTTGTGACTGAAGTTTTGATATACTTTTAAATAATCCACCAATTTTGCCATCTTCTTCTTCATTATCGGAATCAGCGTTTTTGGATGAATTTTGGTGATATTTTCCATAAACTAACTTCATTATACTTTTATTGTTTGATTGTCTCTCTAAATATGCATTTCTAGCTCTATCTGCAACTCCTTCCTTCCAGTCACTTCCAATCATTTCGTCATCATCATCATCATTGTCGATTGTGTCATCAAATCTGTCATTAAAATTAAAATAAGTTTTTAACGGTTAAGTAAAATTCAAATTTTTGGATTCAACGAAGAAAGATCAAATTTCAGAAAGTCGTTATCTTTTAACGAAGGAAGTACAAATTTCAGACAGTCGTTAACTTTTAACAAAGAAAATTCAAATTTGGAAAAGTCGTTAAAATTTAACGAAGAAAATCTAATATCAGACTCGTTATTTTTTAAAAATTAAAATCCCGTTAAAAATAAAAAAAACTTACTCATTTCCATTTCCAATTTCTTGATATTCTTCATCGGAACTGCCTACAGAACCTTCATTTTCTTCATCGTTCTCATCCTCTGGATTCCAACCGCTAGAATCGTTTAAATTGTCGTTTTCTGGCTCAGAATCCATTCCTGAATCATCATCCATTTCCTGATCGTTTTCGCTCCCACTTTCGTCTATATCCTCTTGAAAATCACCAGATTTAATAACGTCACCATCAGAAAACAGACGAAATTCTTGATTTTGAATTTGTTCATCAAATGTTTGTTTCTTCTCAATAATTTCTCTGACAAGCTTTGATTGTTCGGTATTATCTCTCGTGTGACTATGTGATCCTTGAAGTTCAATATAGACAGCATCTTTATCGTAAACAATTCCACCAACACCACTCATTGGAGCATAAAGAAGTCTTTCCTTTTCTAATAAATTTCGTTTCTTTTCTTTTGAAGCCATAGGACATGGATCAGGTAAAGCCTGCAGTTCATCAATTTTCATATCACCTAAACCAGCAATATGAACAGCATTTCCTTTCTTTAATGGAATTCCTCTAACATATCCATACAAAACGACATTTCGATCACACTTTTGATTTAAACGAATTGTTTCTTGATTTGTAATGTCTTCCATACGATCAGCAAGTATATAGCTATGCTGTCCTCGCCATGTAAGTGGTCTAAACTTCATTACGTGAATAAATCTTCCTAAATTCTTAATTTCATTACGAAGATACTCGCCATACTGTATACCAGAAAGATAGAACAATTTAGCACCTTGATAAACTTCTGTCCAAAATCGATGCTTTAAAAGCTTCTTACGTTTTTGAAGAGCTTTTATGTTCTTAATTGAATCGAGATGAGTCAGAATTCCCATAATTTTCGGCATTCCATGAACTTGTGCAATATTAAGGAACTCAAAAATCTCCATTTCGAATCCAAAACTTGCATCACACATTAATAACACTAAATCTGCACATTTTGCTAAATCAATCATCGAATTTATATCATTATTACATTCTATAAGTGTTATGCGACGTTTCTTAGACACTACTATTGTGATCGGTCCTTTAATGCTAGTCACATTCGTTCTAGTAAAGTTTCTGATCAAATTATTAATTAATGTCGATTTTCCCACTTTTGGAGGTCCAACAACGCCTATAAATAAAAGTGTTGTTAATGACACTGATTCGTGCTTGATAATATGATGTACTACCTATAACAATTGGTGGCGCTTCCTCTGTGCTGTTGTCAACAATCGGAATATGATGTTTTTTGGTCTTTAAATCCTGTTTTCTGTGAAATCGATTCTCAGCACTTCGAACGGCATTAATTGCAAATGCTTTTGGATTCTTTTGCTTATCAGTTGGTAGCTGCTTCGACTTTTTATCTTCCTTCTTTTTTGCCTTAACACCTTTTCAAAGAGAATTTAATAAATTTAATTTAATGATGATTTTAGTAATATTTCTTGCTAATCTTCAACTTACCCGAATGCCTTGCCTTGTGCGGCTTCTTTTTATCCATGAAATCATCGTCATTACCCATTATTAACTTGGGTATTTAATATTTTTATCAATTATTTTGAAATATTTATTTCCACTCACATGTGTTCACCAATACCATTGCAATTTAAACTTGTATCAATATAATTCTGACAAATTCTTTGTTTATTTTGAGTTTTTTCAACTATTTGAAGCATTTTAGGACAAATTAGATATTAATATGACCTCATAACTTCAATTAATATCATGTTTAATTCATCAATTTAAGTAAATCAACCAAAAATCGCACTATTCCAACGGATTTTGCAAATTTGAATGTCGAAGGGAAAAAGTTGTGCACTTAGAAAAAAGTGTGAGTGACAAGAAAATCCACAAAATTTCAATTTTAACTGAGAAATACCTAATGAATTAGTGCTTAATTAAATTCAAAACATCAAAAATCAAGTTATGTCGCTTTTCACAAATTTGCTGCAGAGATTCATCAATCCAGTTTCTCAACAACTCCGTTCAAAGTAATTTTGCATAAATTTTAACATCCAGAACTTATAAACAAATAATTTAAATCCATTAACAGGACATATTACTATTCCGAGAAAGCTGCAAAAGGTCCAATAGTCAAAAGATGGGGATATAAAGATAACTTAATCACATCCAGACATGGAATGTTGCCTAGAATTGATAATGGTCGTGCACTCCCAATGCCGATTTACAAGTAAGGCTTAATTGCAGCATAAAATGCATAGTATAATTACTGATAAACTTTTTTTTTCAATCTTGTAGACCCAAAAATGCATGGTGTGAGAAGCGTGCTTTGTTTGGACAGAATGATTATATCGATATTTTAGGAAATGATAATTTACATCCATCAAAAGTCCTTTATAATGTTCCATCATGGCTGAGAGGTGTTGGCGGTAATGAATTTAGCGTAATGTTAAGAAAGAAGAAGATGCTGAAGAAAACAGCATATCCAGTTGCGAGACCAACAAAATGGGCACAATTAGACAAACGCATTTCATACCTTTACAAATGGCTTAATAGAAAGACCAAGACATAAATCTCCTGCCTGTATGTATGATAGAAAAGTGAATTAAAATAGATTTTTAAAACGATACACAATAATTTATTAAATAAATACAGTAAAGTATAAAAATTGATCATCTTAAAAAGCTGGAAGCCTTGGTGGTCGAGGTATTCTTGATGGATGTTCCAGTTCGGAATTTAATTTGTTCATCGAAACGTTCCTGAGAGTGTCAAGACTCGTTAGCTTCAAATAAGGCTCATCTGACATGTTTTTGCATCCATGCACGCTCAAATTTCTAATTCTTTTACAATAAACTGCGATGTAATCAAGCGAGAAGTCAGTCAATTGATGACAACGTGAAATGTCAAGAGAAATTAGTCGCGTCAACTTCTTCGAAATAAGCTCAATGCATTTATCGTTGATATTATGACATTCTGATAGATTAACAACTTCTAAAGCTGGACAATTGATTACTAGTTCCTTAATTCCCTGAATTGATATCTGTTGGCATTTACTTAAATCAATTTCCTTTAATTCTGCCAATTTAAAGTTGTAGATTAATGACACGTCCGATACTTTATTGCAACTTCCTAATTTTAATGTTCTTAATCCCTTCAGTCTAGCTATCGAATAATTACTGCTAGCTTGTTCCTGTAAATTTATTCCCATAGCTAATTGCAGCATTGCCTTCTTCCTCATTGCATCCTCAACAATCTCTTGCTCTGCTTTCGATTTAAGTGATATCCTTATTGGATTTTGTGGACGAAGTGGTTCTGGGCAATAAATACTTCCCGAAATAATTGGGTCTGATTTTCTTTCCACTTCTGTCACTTCCTTATTAACTTCATTTAATTTTGCTTCCATTGACATGCCAGTTAATCCAGCATCGGATATCCTCTCACATAATCTCAAGTCTAATTCACGTAAAAATGTTAAATGTTTTAGAATCATTTGGACACAGACGTCATTGACATGATTAATGCAGTAACTTAGATCCAAAACTCTTAAATTTGGGATATTTTCAGCTACTTTAATTATGGCTGCTTCTGAAATGTTTAGTGCTGATAAATAAAGTTCAAGCAACACTTCATTACGTTCTTTGGCAATTCCTTCTAATATCCCGGAGCTTGTAATAGCCTCACATTCAGAAATGTCAAGAACTTCAAGGAACGGCATATTAGTAACCATCTTTATAGCTATATCTGTTAATGCACGACATCTTCTAACTTTAAGCTGCTTCAAGTTCCTTAAAGTATCACAAATATGGATTAATGCTAAGTCTGTCAATCGAACTGTCAATGACAGATCTAAAACTTGTAAATTCTGTTGTGCTGTAACGAGGCCTATTATTCCTTCATTTGTCAATTGATCGCATGATCTTAAATATAAGCTGCTAAGGTCTAGTTCCTCAATTTCTGCTATAGCTTGTAAAGCATTTCCATCAATTAATGTTGAATTAAAATTCAGTTCCTTAATTTTACCAGCACGCTCTCTAAAGAATTTCTGTATGAAATGGGATGTAAGGACTGTTTTGGAACCAGTCAGTTCCTCGTCATGATTTCCTGGATAATATTTTTTAAATAATCCTTTATGAAATGAAATTGTATTATGGCTTAAATCAAGTGATGATAAATTAGGCATAACTGATGTGATACGATTAAATAAAAGATCAGTTAAGTGTCGATTTTCAGGCAGAGAAAGTTGTGTAACATTTTCCAACACGATATTCATGTCGCTAAAAAGCCGTCCACTGATGAACAAGTCGCTACATTTCCTTATTTTTAAATATGTCAAATTCTTCGTCTCTGACAGAATCGATGACAATTTTTTCTCTGAAATGTCACAGGATATGATTGATAAGCTGTAAATATCATCTCCATATTTCTGAAAGAATCGTCCACAATCGTTAAATTCCACTTCTGTAAATTGGACATTCGGGAAGCATCTAAAACTTTTAAGGAACTCTCTAGCAGGTGTAAAATGGTCGCTAAATGTGATTTTACAAAAGTTGATTTTGGTATCATCAATAAATCGATAATGTTCACTTGCTTCCAAGAATCTTTTACATGCCAAACTCGCATAATGACGATCAATTGGATGTAAGTATTGAAATATTTTCACGATAATCTGAAATGACGCATTAAAAATAGTGTATTAGTATCGTTTATAATTGAGCGTATGCTTTGCGATTAGATCAGCAAGGTGATGTAACAAATCGTCTACTATACATGCTTATAAAGCAACAGATTTATAAGTTAACATAGCTTAAAATTTAACGGTTTTAGGAATTTGAATAAAAACCATACAAATTCTTAATGTATTTCAAAACATTTGTACTGTTCTGAAAGTAATTCCAAAATTTAACGCATTTTAAAAAATTTAAATTTGAAAACCCTACAAATTATACTGCAGCTTCAAATCATTTGTAAGGTTTTTAAACGCGTATTTTCAACCTGATACATTTTAAAGCATGAACAGCATAATGTCATATTAATTTTTCGAACTACAGAACAGGACATTATGTGTATCAGTGTTATATGAAATCGTATAAGTTGATAACCCTACAAACCCTACAAATTATATTGCTGATTCAAATCATTTGTAGGGTTTTCAAACACTTATTCACAGCCTGTACATTTTAAAGCGTGAACAGCATAATAATGAAATTCTTTCGTGTTTTTTTACGTCTCTAATATCTATGGACAAATAAAATAATTGTTCTGAATAAAACATGCCAAAAGTTGTCATAGACGCTGCTGTTAATCAAAAACAGCTGACTTGTAAAGACACAACAAACATAAATTAAAGCGTCAAAAAGTGATATTAAAGATAAGATAAAAGGAATTTAATTAATCCTTATCTATCCTCATCAAACAGTTTTTCTTTGTTACAAGAATAATTCATGCAAATTAAGTTGTGCTTAATTCATCAAATCACTCGACCCTGAAGATTTGTCTGTGCCTTAATAATAATTCTCATTTTTTCTCACTCTCAACAAGGTCACATGATGGAAACTTATTACGAATTTTTCATTTCCTTACCTCCATTGGCAGTGATTCTGCATAATTGATTCCATTATGGATAGTAACGTAATCATTAGCCATGCTGCTTAATTAATGAGTCCTTTACGCGATAATAAGGAAAATTTTTAAAAATCTTTTCACATTTATGAGCCAAATACTATTTTTTCTCAGTTGCCTTCTGCCTTTACTCAATTGCTTACTGCTGCATCAATTAAGTCGTATTCACGTCTATCGTGCACGAATGAATGAAAAGAACTAAATTCGTATGTATTGGATATGACCTGCACTTGTATTAGTTTAATTCTCACTTATCGATTTGTTGTTGCAGGTGTTCTCAAGTATTTTGGGACATTCCGTACACCTGCTAGTTAATTCCTCGCATATTTTTATTTTACTGGATCTTTTTCTCACCGGATCTTATTAAAACATCTAGAGAATTAAAATTTATCGCATCATATAGTTTTAGAAGGACTGTGTTATTGTTTTTTTTTTGCCAGAAAGTGTAAATTAGTAGTTTTATAGCATTCCACTTGTGAGAATAGAGTTAATTATAGTGAAAAGTACAACATAAGACTAATAAAAGTTCATGACAAACAACACTTCTTGTAGTTCCTCAAATGTATACTAAATAATGTAGAATTTATTGCTTTGACATCCAACTCATCACATCACTTAATACACACAATCAATCAATAATACGGAATTGCCATTAGTAACAGACGAAATAAATATTGACTTTCTATATTATAATTATGAGGAGGTAAAGTATATCATTCAGTCTGAAAAATACAGCTTTATTAACCGGAATTTCCTACTTTTTGTCAGGCATCAACAACAATTGATACTTTAATATGAAACGGAATTTGCTGAAACTTACTAAATTGTTAATATTATCAATATTAGCTTTAATTATCGTTATCTTATTTCTAAAGTCGTTATCTTCAACCTCATTCACAAAGGATTTATTTCCATCCATACAAAAACCTCAACAGCATGAACATCCAAGAGTCGGTCGATTCTTTGGCAGAAATAGGAATTTAGAGAATAAGAAAATTGATTGGCATGATTATGAAGCCATTAAGAAGGAAGAAAGTCGTACAGGAACCGGCGAGCATGGAAATTCAGAAACATTAGATCCAAAAGAGAATGAGCTAAAAGATAAGCTTTATCGACAAAATGGATTCAATGCATTACTAAGTGATAAAATATCACTCAACAGAAGTGTACCTGATATACGACATACTGGATGTAGAGACAAGCTATATTTAAGTGAATTGCCATCTGTTAGTGTAATAGTTCCATTCTACAACGAACATTGGTCCACATTATTACGGACAGTTTACTCAGTATTGAATCGAAGTCCTAGTGACTTGCTAGCTGAAATAATTTTAGTTGACGATTGCTCACAAAAGCAATTTTTAAAGAAGACACTAGATGATTATATAGAAGAGAATTTACCCAAAGTCAAAATCATTCATTTACCAGAAAGAGGTGGATTGATAACAGCTCGATTAGTGAGTATCTTTAAAATTAGCCGTTAAAGATTTATTTGAATTTTATGTCGTTCAGTAAGACAAAGTTCAGTTTCGTTAAATTCAGTTCAAAAAAATTTGAAACCGTTATTTTTTGAATTTCTGAAATCCGTTAAATTTAATGCAGAGTTGTCAGATACATCCTTTGAAATAGTGCCTCAACGGAGCATGATAGCTTTTGCCTTTGCCTAGTCATCACCTAGGTATAGGCAAGCCTAGCTAAAGGCAAAAAAGTGTGTCTAGTCAAAGGTACTGCCTAGCCAAAGGCACTACCTAGAAATAGGTTTGCCTAGCCAAAGGCAAAAAAGTGTGCCAAGTCAAAGGCAATACCTAGCCATTGGATTTGATTTAAATCGCAAAAAATCTCCCCACCCTGATTATTGTTCACTATTATGCTCAAATAAATTCAAATTAAGAAAAAAAGGTGTTTAAAATTTGAAGATTTATTCTTGCAAAGGCAGTGCCTTTGGCTAGGTATTGCCTTTGACTAGGCACACTTTTTTGACCTTTGGCTAGGCAAACCTATTTCTAGGAAGTGACTTTGTCTAGCCAGTACCTTTGACTAGACACACTTTTTTGCCTTTAGCTAGACTTGCCTATACCTAGGTGATGACTAGACAAAGGCAAAAGCTCCCATGCTCCGTTGAGGCACCTTTTCAAAGGTATCTATCTGACAACTCTGGTTTCACTTACAGGCTGGAGCAAAAGCAGCTTTTGGCGATGTGCTGATATTCTTAGATTCCCACACAGAAGCAAATGTAAACTGGCTACCTCCGCTTTTAGAGCCTATAGCAGAAGATTATAAGACATGTGTTTGTCCCTTTATTGACGTTATTGCTTTTGACACTTTTGAGTACAGGTAAAATGAATTTATTTATTTACATTTAAATTTAAGTATGTACAAAGTTCTATACATTTTGTTGCTTTTAATTTTTAAGGTTTTCAGGCATTAATTTTGCGTTCTGTCGCTTAAGTTTAATTTTAATTTGAGTTTTTGCTTTACTTGTTAATTAAATTGATTTATTCGGTGTTTTGCGATACAAGACGACTGTTGAAGTTCGCTTGCAACTTTCAGAGAAGTCCTCGATGGACGGTATTTTTGCTTCTGCATGAAGATCGGTGATCCTTTCATATCTTGTTTTATTGAGAACAATTCTCAAGAATTTGTTTTGCAGTACTTGAAGTTTTTGAAGGTGGGTTTTTGCCATGCTTCCGAATGCCTCACAACCATATGTGAATATTGGTCTGATGGCTAGCTTGTAGATGAGAAGTTTGTTTCATACGTCGAGATGTGAGTTCCTACTGATGAGGGGATAATGCTGTCTAAGTGCAGTGTGTGCCCTGTTGGTTAAGTATTCCACATGTGGCTTTAATGTCACTCTCTTGTTGATCACCATTCCCAAATATTTAGCTTCTGTCCCATTTGATGTTTTCGTTGAGGAATTTGATGTTGTTACTTGGAAGTTGCCTGGTCAATTTAATTCACAAGGAAAGCAAAAACTCAAATTAAAACTAAACTTAAGCGACAGAAGGCAAAATTAATGCCTGAAAACCTTAAAAATTAAAAGCAACAAAATGTATAGAACTTTGTACATACTTAAATATAAATGTTAATTTAAAAAAATTTCTTTTGAGTACAGAGCACAAGATGAGGGTGCAAGAGGTAAGAATAAATGTACAAATTGTTTATAGTAATTGGAATTGACATTTAATGACCTTTTTAGGTGCATTCGATTGGAAGTTTTTCTATAAACGATTGCCTCTTACAAAAGAAGATTTAAAACATCCAACTGAACCATTTCCATCGCCTGTCATGGCTGGAGGCCTGTTTGGAATCTCATCTAAGTTCTTCTGGGAATTGGGTGGTTACGATCCAGGTAAAATATTTAATTACAATCGAATCAAATGACATTCTGAGTAATTTCTAGGACTTGACATTTGGGGAGGCGAGCAGTATGAGTTGAGCTTCAAAATATGGCAATGTCATGGTAAAATGGTTGATGCACCATGCTCGAGAGTTGGTCATATATATCGAGGTATACAGTTACTTTATTATACTCAAAAAGTCACTACTAATGCAATAAATCTTTATCGCAGGTTACGCGCCATTTGATAATCCAAGAAAGGGTGATTTCCTGACAAAGAATTACAAAAGAGTAGCTGAGGTATGAATAATTAAAATAATATTTCAACAAAAGTCATTAACCGCACTTTTACACTTCATTTAGGTATGGATGGATGAGTACAAAGAATATTTATACGAGAAAAACCCAAAATATAAATCTGTTGATCCAGGGGACTTAACAGAGCAATTAAAAATAAGAGATAAACTTAAATGCAAATCATTCGATTGGTTCATGAAGGAAGTAGCATTTGATTTAATGGATAAATATCCGCCAGTAGAACCACCAAATTTTGCATCAGGTGCAATTCAGTCATTAGCAAATCCCACATTCTGTGTAGATACATTAAGTAGAGGCGAGAAGAATAAAGTAGGATTATATTACTGTGCCATGGACAAAGCAAATCCTCAAGCCACACAAAATTTCGCATTAAGTTGGCAAAGAGACATACGAATAAGGCACGGCGAACAATGTTGGGATGTATCAGAAAGTGGAAATTCTCCAGTCGTTCTCTTCGGTTGTCATGGAATGCAAGGAAATCAGTTATTCAGATATCATTTGGACACTAAAATGATTCAGCATGTCATATCCAATAGATGTTTAGATGCTAATGTTGCTAAGAAGGAAGTTTTTGTCAGTACATGTGATAACGATAATGCTAATCAGAAATGGATGTTTGGTTCTGTAAATGAGACAGCTTTAAATAACTGGATTACATCAGGATCAAAACTTGTGTCATAAAGTATTCCATTATTATTTAAAAGTTCAGGAATTAAAACCATACAAATGTTTAACGGTTATTTTTCAAATTTTGTAGAATTTGTATAGCTCTAGAAATTTTTCAAAAATGTTTTAACGGCTTTTTGTATGGAATAAAGAAGTTTTAAGACCTAGATAGCTTCCCTCAAAAATTATACGTTTGAGTAAATTGGATACTTTACAACTCGCATGATATGAGTTAATATCATAAAACGCAACACTTTAATTGCATACAATTGAAAATAATCACAGACTTAGATAGTGTATAGAACAGATTGATTAATTATATTAAAATTAAGTTCATAGCAATTAAGATACGTGGAGAGGATTGAAACATTAGCCATTTTTATATATAAATACATTCATATGCCTCTCATGTTGATTCATTATTAATAAAATAAATAAAAAGGAAAATTTGGTTCCAATTGATTGATTGCTAACTTAAAACCCTTTCAATTTCTATTCAGACTAGCTCGTCGCATAAGTGCACATATGTGTGTCATTTGTTATATCTAAAATATTATGATTCCAAGGTAGCATACTTTTGATTGTTGTCTATAGAATGAGAAATCAATACTTTTAGTTTCAGCGACAACACAAAATAAATTGTCCTGCCAAAGTGCATTTGAATTATGCATGGAAATACTACAAAATGAGACAAGGCAAAGCTGATATCGATCAAATATTCACCAATTAATTTGAGACCTCAATCAGTCGTGCTTCTGAATTCGTTACTGATTGTCAAACTTTATAATGTTAAGCATTATAATTTATCCTCAACTGCAGTTTGCTTTGCAACATAGTTAAATTAACTTCAAGAATTTGTCTCATTGCTCCAAAAAAAAAGGAAAATAAAAGTGAAATTAAAAAAAAATCAGTTCAAGTCATTGGATATAGCTCACAGTTGCTGTTGACGACCCGAAACAAACAAAAATATTCAGCTGCTTTTCTCTGTGCCTTATTCACTTTTTTAAGAAAGTTTAACAAAAATATTATTGTGACATTTTTAAAAACTAAGTCGTGCTGAAAGGTAGGTGAAGTTAATCAACCTTGTAGATATGTCTGTAGTCACGGTTCTACCGGATGCGTGTAATAAGCACATCAAGACAAATACAACACCCACGTAAGATAAGCTTTACTCATTCATTCATTCATTATTTATCCAATTACATCATCCAACTTTGCCTTATTTCTTTCATTCAATAATGCATGCTGTGTCTGTACGCACATACAGACGATCTCTTAAAAGTATGGAAAGTATTTATTCAATGACACCAACTAGTTCAAAATTCTCCGTGTTGTCTCGACGAAAGATTAATCAAAAGAATAATCGTGATCGAAATTCATCGCTTGTGCCAGCTGTTAGTGAAATTAAGCAGCGTGTTGTGTCCGCTCGAATGCTCCGAATGAAACAGTTACAAAATCAAATTGGCGAGGCACATCATCGAATTGCAGTAAGATGTTTTGATATTCTTTTAAAGGTTTTATTTCCTTGTAATTTCTAGTAGTCATAAATTGAATATTTAACCCCCCCCCCCCACTCTCCAAACCTCCCTAGTATTTTTATAATTTCTCTCTTAAATTGATGATAATTTCTTTTAACGTAAGGCTTTTGGCAACAACATTTCCCTCTTTGACATTGATTATTGGCTTAAAAAATAGAAGCAAATAGAAGTTTCTGCTTGTTTGACCATTTCTGGATGTTTACTGGATCTTTTTTGGAAGATTTTAAGAAAACATTTGTTTTGAGCATTCTACATGATAATTTGTGAAAAGTCGAGGTTGAATATAATAAAAGATTTGTTTAAAATGCTTTATAATGCTTAATTAATGTAGATTTATCTGAATTTGACAATTTTCATTTGGTTTGTTTTGATTTAAAAATGCTTCGTTAAGTTTTTTGAATTCCAAAAGTCCGTTGAAGTTTTAAAATTTAAAATTCAGTTAAAAATTTATATAAATTATCTGCAAAAAACTTTAAATTAAATTGTTAATAAGCCACTGCTTGAACATATATTAACTGATTCAATCTAATTTTAGGAATTGTCATCAGAAAATCGCTTACTCAAGTCGCTCCATAAACGTCAAGATTCAGCACTTTCAAAATATGAAAATTCAAATGCAGAACTGCCTCAATTACTTCATTCGCACGCGGAAGAGTTGAGAATGTGGCAAACACGTTGTCGCAACTTACAGCGACAGAATAAAGAATTGCAAGCAAAAATGAAGCAGAAAGAGACAATTTTGCTGACAATATCAGATCAAAATAAGCAGCTGCTGCTTTTAAATAAAGACAAAAATCTTCAGGAACGTGCCGGTCTTCAAGAGCGCGTGAAAATACTCGAGCAACGATGTATGGATAAAGAAAATGAAATCAAATTGCTAGCAAGGCGTCTTCAATTGGAATCAAAGGCATTCAAGTCGAATCTTACATTAGAACAGCAAAAGTATCGTGACTTAATCACAAAAATTGAAATGTCTGATTTCTTGACGGTTACCGATAAAAAAGCTACTCCACATAAAGCTAAAACTTTATATACCAAGTCACCATTAAATCGAATTGCCTCAAAATCAGCAGCAAGTCTTTCGCATGTTAGTGACGAGAAAGTATCATCAGCAGGTACAACAACAACTTTACCGCCATGCAGCAATGAGCCAAAGAAAGTAATTGATGTAAATAAGCCGTCCGTCAATAATAATGTAAAATTAGAGATTATTGATGCATCAGAGTCAGAATTTGACTTAACTAAGAACTGTATTGACAAATCGAATAGTCTGGATGAGAATGATGAGACATCAAGTCGAGTTAAAAATGGAATGATACGTGCTCGTCAACAGCAGCAACAGCCCAACAATAAAAACACATTAGCATCGACAAAGGCGAGCACAAAGTTATCTCCATTGCACACAGAACATCCGTACAAATCGATTGATAATAAAAGCGAGAAGAAATCAATTTGTAACGATAGTGAGTTGTCAGATGATGATGAATTTCAATTTTTTAGTAATCACAATGGCACAAAAACGGTAATAATTAGTCCAATTATGATTAGAGAATCTGATGATTTGATAGGGCTGTTGACGGATTCGTTGGCTTAAAGTTTGTACCTTTGTTGTTGAATGTAGAATATGTAGAATGTTGTAAGCATTATTAATCCCTGAATTTAAAGTTGTTGAAATATAGCTCAATCGCTTTGAGTATGGCAATTAACAGAACTAAATGCTCGATAATTTGGCATCCATTTGAGATTTTTTCTCTCTTAAAAAATCTGTTGTGATTGGCTTAATTAGTCAATTTTAAAGCGATTGGAGCTCATAAATTTATTCTTGTTATTTTTTTTTGGATTGACATTTAAGAACAAGTAAATTAATAGCGTCAATTAATCATGTTATATTGTTGGATTTAATGATTCCGATTAATTTTTATTAAGTGCTTCCAATTAATTTATTTAATACATGATAATTGCAATCTAGCGAATCTCGGAGCCTTATTAAATTCAATTTTTATCAGTTTTTCACACCCCAAAAAAAAAATGATTAAAATTATATTTTCGATTATTAGACACATAATAATGCAAGAGAACTGCTTGAACACAAAATGCACATTAATGAATTGGAGGAAAAATTGAAACAAAATTCTTTGGACGATAACAGTCAAAAATCTCATCTTCAATGTCCATCATTATATCTGCCAAAAACATCAAACTCATCATCCTTATCATCGCATGACGACATAACATTAAGAAATGAAGACATGACACATTATACATTTATTGATGGTCGAGGTGACAATGAAATTGTAACAATTCAGCGTGAAATACGCGATAGCACGTTACAGCGTGAATCCATACTGGATGAATATTGTGAGACGATTTTTGATGACGAAAACAAATCTCATTACAGTGAAAATAGCATCACAAGAGTTAAGAAGATAGAATTTGCTCGAGGAGCTGCAGCCAACAAAAACAACATTAACAGCTATGGACACACAAATGGAGTCAACGGAAGCAGCTTCTGGTCAGCAAAAAACCAAAACCAATCATCATATCAAATTAACGATTACGCTAAATCAAATGGACATGCCAAAACAGGAACAGAATCAACGACAGCAGGACCGAAGGAAGGAATCGGTAAGCCTACGAAGCTTGATGACAAGAAAAAAACTCGATTGTTGGCCATTCTAAAGAATATGGATGGAAGTGTCGAAAACTGATGCCTTTAAAGTTTAAATGTCTTTTTTCTGTTCGATTGTAAATTTCTGTAAAATAAATAATGTAATTAGACTTGAATGAGACACAATTGAATTGATTTTTTTAAATGTTTTAATTCTTCATTTTTCATCCTTCTTGAAATAACGAAATAATAATAATTTAATGTAAATACATTATTCACTTTCATAGTTTTTAAATTACTTTGCAGCAACAATTATGTTTTAATTTTCTTTGAAGGGATAAACTTTTTTTTTCTTGTTTTTAAACTCTTTAAAACTATAGATTTCATTCTTTTTTCTTAATTTTCTTTAAAATCAGGGAAATGAAGTCGATTGGAATAGGCTGAAAATTGATTATTTTAAACGAATTTCTTTAATTTAAAACTTTAACGGTTTTCAAAATTTTGAATATTTTAATCGATTTTTGATGAAATTCAAATGTAAATGAGCCGTTAAAATTTTGAACTCGAGAACCTCTCAAATGTCTAGTTTAACAACAATTGTAAGGTTTTAAAGGTATTTATTTTTGAAAACCTCTCAAATGTTTGAAATTAAGTGCAATTGAAAGGTTTTCGGACACTTCGAATGATATTTTTAAATACAATTTCATTATCACAGAAACTGTACAGTAATTAAGTAACATGACTCATCCAATTTCTAGCCAAATCAACTTCATTTCCCGACCAATTGATTCATTACGAGAAAAATAGAGCAAAAGAAATGAAGGAAATTCATTTTTGATGTATCTGTGTAAGTGTGTGTGTGTGTATTTGTGGTTTAATTTTCTTTGTATTGTTTTATTCTTTTTCCATAAACCTTAATTGGGAGTAAAAGAGGCGTTAGGCATTCATAAAACTTTTTCACAGTTTTTTATACTTTTTTTTATTATAAATAGCATTTTTTTTTTCATTTTAAATCAATATTTACGCTTAACAATTAATGCAATTTTATTTTCATCATCTTTTTTTTACTTGATTCATTTTCTAAAGTATTTTATTTCAGAGCTTCGTGATAGTTTCGAATAAGATTTCATGGTGAATTGTTTCAAGAAGTTCGCAATTGTACGAATAAACTACGTCTAGAACATGAGTACTCAGTATCGTAATAACAAATTAAAATAATTAGTGAGAACTATGCTATTGAATTAATGTTTTTAAAGTTTCACAACCGCTAATAAAGATCATTATTTAAATCAATTCTTATTAAGTTTTTCCAACGAAATTAAATGATATCATTAAATGGTAATATAAAATTAAAAATTATATAAAGATTTCTTATAAAGCAAAATTATATAGGATTACGCTTTTCAGGTGTGCTCTGAGGTTCTGTGAAAAATATTATCAAGTGAAACGTGAGGAAAAATTATAGCTTAATGTTTGTTCATACAATGAGAATTAAAATATAACGGCTTTTTTGAATTCAAAAAATTCAAACTTTTGTTTTGTTAAGTTCAACGAAATGAACTTTTTGATCATTCAAACTCATTTAAACTGTTAATAATCTTCTGTTAAAACAAATTAATATGGATGTTAACTAGCTTAAAACAAATATTAATTTCCTGTTAATTCGTATACCTAAAATCATAATTAATCTTCAAAACCATACACATTTTGAACAAAAAATTCAATTTAATGACCGCAAAGAATTGACATGATTTCCATCAAAAATAATCTGATTTACAGTGCATTAGTCTCGCGGTTCATAAGCTAACCTTCAATTTAAACGTTTTCAAAATCTTAATCTGTGCACGAAATGTTTGTCATTGCACAAAAATCCTCACGTGTCTTCTGGTTCAATAATTTCTTGAATTTCACACACACAACACCTGCGTCATTGAAACATATGATTCATAGCTTTAAATACAACATACTTGTATCAAGTTATAGGCTTATGAACTCCAACTTAAAAATGAATCACATTTGTATCGATTCTTCATTAAATTCACCATGAAATTCTACTCGAAATATATCCTAGTAACATTCAGCTACACATCCTTCAAAATGTTAAACTGTCTTTTTCTGTCTGTATATATATTATTCATTAATTTTTTTCTTGTTATTAAAGTATATTTTTTTTTATTTTTTCATCAACAACGAAAAAAAGATGAGAAAAAAATTCATCACAACTGAAGTATATAAAAAATTATATAGAGCTTGTAATGCACTACAAATTTCACATTTTAGAAAGGATTTACGGATGTCGAATCTACTCTTGCACTTAGATCCTTTTGAGGACGTTTCTAATAATTAACTATTGTGTATCTAAGAGAGAATGACAAGAACTGGCATGATTCTGTGTCTAAATCAACAACAATGCTGCTTGAACTATTTTTTTTAAAGAATAAATAATGACAGTAAAGCACATCCTCAAAATTAAAGAGCAACAGTCGAATCCGTACATCGATTAAATCCTCCTTCCTGCTTATTATTTTTTTGGTTTCTCTAAACTTTCTTCACATTTCTACAGGAAAAAAGGAAACAATAAAAAGTTATTTGCAGCTAAAAAGGCGTTTTTGTTGTTATGTTCATATCCATCCACAAATTCGCTCTTATAATCCTTATGATTTTCATGTTTTTTTGCTTTATCTGAATCAAGAATTGTTATTTTTTTTCATTTAATATAATTTATAGATTTTTATTTCCCCTACAAACTAAAATTGACGTTAAATTGGTTGTGTATCTACTGAAGTTGACACAAGGACCCGATCTTTCATCGCCAAATCATTATTATTGTTTAGCATACTAGTCGCAGAATCACTAATTAACGGCTGCTTCACAATCACAGTGCCATCATCGATTTGACTATTATGAATATTTAGGCCACCATCCAATGGTGTATTTATTGATGTTGAATTTGTTGTTGTTGTTATCCCACCGATGCTACGCAATGGGGATGATGATGAGATAATTGCCTGCGTCACTGTATTGCTATTTAAATTACAATTAGAATTACAACTAGACGATGAATTATTATTGCTGGCCACACTGCACGATGTTGTTGTTACATCGTCTGACAAATGAAGTGCCTGCTCTAAATCAGCCAGCACTTCCATCTCTTTGGGTTCAATCAAATTAAAGCGTCTAGAGAATTTAAAAAAAAAAAAACGAAATAAGAAAAGAATGCCATAAATCATTAGCGATTAATGAGCTATAGTTGCCAATAAAATGCACTCATACCTTTGCAGGGCTACAAGCAAGGCATACGTTGAATTTAAATGCGGATGCAGTCCAAGCAGAGCAATTTCACGAAAATGTGCTGCAATAAGAGAAGATTTCGAAATTAATTATAATGCAATTAGCTAAGATATAAAATTAGAATTTATTATTAATGTTTTTTTGTTATGCCTACCTGCATACATATGCGCAATAACATGAAATAATAAGCGCAACATTTTCCTCACGTGTGACTCAAAGCCAGATGGAAATTCTGAGAATTAAATGCAATAAAAAATATAAACATTACAATGCTTGTTGATAAGAACATGACTGACTTGTTTCAAGAAGCATTAAAATATAAATTTGCTCAACTCACCTTTTGCATATTTGGTGGGAAAGTATGACTCATCACTGATAGTACGTTGTGTATATGTCATTACGTAATCAATATATTGAGGTGCAGGACATCTGTTCTTTTTGCCTTTCTCATCGTACCACAGATAAGTTCTGCAATTTAAAATGATTAATTTATTTTTTGAGTTCATTATGTAATCACATTTAGAATGATTTTATGAGCTGTATGACTGCACAATAGCATTTACGATAAGATAATTTAGCTCGAGTTTAAAATGAATAATCACTGGCTGCTGATTAAGACAAATATTGGATAAAGATTCATAAATCATAGCAAATAAACTTTTCTCGTTAAACTTTACAAAAAAACTATTGAAAAGTTTTCAAAGAAAATATTAATTTATCGTAGGGGCTGTTCACTTATTACGTAACGCGAAAAAATGACTTCTTAGACCCCCCCCCCTCGTAACAAAATTTGTATGAAAAAAAAATTTCCTTGTTTGAATCGTAACAAAATCTTAGACCCCCCCCCTCCCTCTAAAAGCGTTACGTAATAAGTGAATGGCCCCGTACCAAAAAGTTTGGAAAGCTTGTTAAAATTCTTGACGTGGAAATAAAGCGTTCCTGGGTTGGTCACTGGTGAAATAAAGGTTTACTTATGACAATCTAGTTCTATCCATGAAAGGTTTAACCAACACTGCTTTATTTGGCGCACGCAATGTGATCATCACTTACTTTAAACCGACAAAGAAACCACCTTCAACGTTTATAACGTGCAATTTGTCAATCTTGACATTTGCTTCTCTTTAAGGAACTGACCTATTTTAATTTTATTAGTCATATATGCGCATTAAACTATAAAGTCAATAAGACTGACCCCCGACTTACAAAAATCATTCTAGAAATATAGGAACTATTGCCAAACTGTAGAAAAATAAGGTATTGAGCCAAAACTCAGCTACAACATAAAAAATTTTAGGTGAATTTATCAGATAACGAATCTAATAAAATGTCTAGGCAAGGTCATTTACTTCAAAAAGGTTCAAGATAATATTTTCATAAGAGTAAGCACCACTTGAAGATTCCCACAATCTTAAATAATGTTAATTAAGGACTTTAATAAGAAACAAAACTTCCTCCGGTCGTGAAGACAAAAAAAAAAAAACTTTCAAATTAACATCCCAAAAACAGTCATACAGCACATGAGTCATAATGCTTTGCCTTCTTTTTTTTTGCAGACAAGCTCATTAATTCAGCACAAGTATATACTTACTTTGATTGAGGTGCCGTCATATCGGGGCATCCATTTGTCGTACAATGCTCGCTTATTGTACCATAAACTAAATTTACATACTCAAATATTTGTATAGCTACAAGAAAAGGGAGATGATTTGTTTTTGTGTGTTTTAATTAAAACATTCTTTTAAGAGACATGCCAATTGATACTTACTGTAAGAAGCTAACCATTCATTATAATCTACGCCTGTTGGCAAGTCGACCATCGATCTTAAATCGGCTGGTGTGAACTTTAACAGTTCAAGTACACTTTCTTCTAAATATAATTTTGTATCACCTTGTGCCGCGTCATCGCGCTCTTTGCGGCGGGCTTTTCTGTTTTTTGATAAGGAAAAAAAGAAAAGGAAATTAAATTTATTAATAAAATTATTTAATTCTTTTTATGTTCTTGTATTTCTATCACATCGACACTTGAGAATTTTGATTATGGATATTGTATGTATTGATATTTTTTGAGTTACGGGATTGTTAAGTGGATTTGCAAATATTCATTTTTCAATTTTACGCTACTAATGCAATCTAATAATAAGTTCTAACGTAAGTAACATAAATTGATTTTTGATTATTTTTTTTCCCAATAATTTCTAATACAATTATTATCGTCGGAAAATTCCATAAAGCTTTGAAATCCCTGAGACAAGTCAATTTGTTATTATTCATATTAAGTCATTGATGCTGCATCATCGCAATTGAGCATGTTTGATTGCCGTTAGTCTATTGATCCAGAATACCTCAATAGAACAATGTTAAATGGACTATTCTAGAGCTTTACATACGTGACTATGAAAAGTAGCCATCAAAGTCTGGATTTATAAGCTAATCTTTATACTAATCTCAAATGTAAGCTTATTTAGAACTGAATAGGATTTGATTTTAATTGAGTAAGAGTATTAAGCAGTTGTAATAGATGGTTTAAAGTTCCTGAATCCAATTTGCGAGTAAACTTTTAGAAGATTTGTAAGCAAATCATTTTAAAGTGATAATTAGATAAGGATGAAGCATATAAAAATTATTAGGGTCTTTAGGTTGGGTTTGAAAGTGACGTACAATCTTAAGGTGAAGAGAGTGTCTTGAGTTTTGTAACAAGAGGAGGGGTTTAAAAACCTAGTAAATATGAACAACACCCAAGTGAGAATAAGTTAAATGAAGATACGTGTAATTAATAATCAATCAGAGATAACTGAATACATACATCAAAAAAATCTAAATCCCAAAAAAATTGTGACCCAAAAAAGCACGCAATAAATTTAAAAAATGAAATTTCGCCAACGCAATTCAAGAAAATCTAATCTTTGTAAACACGTAATACGTATTAGATAACGTTGTAGTAAGTTTAAGGTTTAAATAATATTCACAGTAAAGCATTTATTTGTTTTGATAAAAATAACTTAAATCGTGATTTCTATTTACAATTGCTGGGCTGTTATCAAGGATTTGCGTGTATTGAATGTGGTTTGAGAATAATTCGTCACACAAAACCACTTGAAACTCACTTGAAATTGAAATCTACAATGAATCATTTATTTCTAATTAAATGTAGTTTCAATGGTCTTAATTTGAGTAATTGATTGTGATTCCAATTTTTTAGGTTTTTATGTTGTTGTTGAGGCTTCTCATATCTCATCGTATCTTATATCAACGAACGACAATCAATAATTGATGATGACAATCAGACGCGAATTTGTAAGACTTCTCAGGCTTGCCTCTCTTATTGCGACTTATAGACGATGTTGTAAAACTAATTTATAATCATTAAGTTTGTCTAATTTTTCAGCTATCAAGCAGGAATGAAAATATTTCTGGAATTTACTGTCTCAAACAGGCATTTTGTCATGTTCTGCTGCTCTATATTTGTCAATAATTTAATCTTTTAGTTTTTATAAAAAATAATAATAATAGTGAAGCTTTTCTTGTTTATAGAACGTGACGAAAGAAAAATGTAAACAGGCAGAGATTTCATAAATATGCACTTTCTTCCTATTTCATCATAATATTCATAAATCCATCAGACACTTATTGTGTGCCTAATAATCATACGATCAATTTGAATGAATGAGGTAAAACAATCTGAAACGGAGCAGATACGGAGGCAGAGATAAAACAAAAATCGAAAGTGCTATTTTTGAGTATAAGGCATTCAACAAGTGCAGCAAATGTTGTTTTTTTTTCTTTTGTTTACTTGAACTTCACAAAAAAGGTTAAACGATTTTAGTTTCTGTATTTCAAGTTAATTTAAATGTTTTCTTTTCAGTACTTGTTAATAGGTTAGGACTGCTTGATACTTTTTAGAAGAGTTTATGAACTTCAAATTCAAATGCGTTTGGGTCGAGCTTTATTTTTTGGGGATTTCTTAATTGCTTATGTATTATTTGTATGGGTTGTCTAAAGGAGGTTCTCGAAATTTCACTTTTTTAAGTTACATAATACTTGAACGACCCCAAGCTCCACCGCTCATATTACATTTTTCATGAAAATTTGAAATGATCCAGCTTAGAACTAATTTACTTAGAAAACTATGAAATACTTAACATATTAATGTATTACACAATTGTCATGACTAATACAATCAATACAAACGTTCCACGAGCATTAAAAATATCAAATGGTGGCAAGTAGAAAAATTAATCATAAATTATATATTTTTCACCACATTAAATGATAACAAAATTAATAAGAAATAAAATAAAATTATTATTGCCAATTCGACTAATTTTCAAAAGTCTTGAAAGGTGCGAAAAATTTTGATTTAATTGCGTCAAAAATCACTTTGCAATCGCTTTAACCTTGAATTTATTGCAACAACACTTGATACACTTGAAACTTAATAGTTACTAAGTGGACATGCTTAGATACATAAAATAGATCTCAAGTTGAGACGTGAGAGTATTAATGAGAATAATAACTGGAAATGTCAAAGTAATACAGGATAAATAGTAAAACAGCATGAGAGAATTCACTAGATTTCCTTATTCACTCAAAGCAAATTGTCATCAATTAAAGTGAAGCCACAAGCCAACTCATAATCAATTAATTAATTAAGAATAAAAAAATAGTAATTTCTACTAATTAGTCATTTTCATTCATCGTCACAGACTTTGTTTTTTCCCTCTTTATAAATAAATAAAGCTTGGCTGAGGAATGAATGGAAACTTTTTTTGTGCACTTTATTCTGTACAGTACCAGTGGCGAAGCCAGAAATTTCTTTAGACTGTCTTTTCTCAAATAACCATAGCAAATTGAAAGTTTTCGACTCGAACCCCTCGACTACACTCCTGTGCAGCTTTAAAAATCACAAAAAAAGTAATGTGGTTGGCGACGTTAAGCAAAGCACAAAAAAATCAATTTAAATTCATTGTTTTATTTCAGTAGATTGGAAACAGAACATTCTTGGATGTATTAATATGGCATTCAAAATTTAATTACAACAAAAACAGAATATAAAGACACGATGACAAGTCAATGAGACACACAAATAAAATTAACTAATTCTTCTTCATATGAAAATAAAGAAAATCTTACATGGGACAAAAGACGATCGTCACAGATTGATGTGCATAACGTATTAAGTCATTGAGTGCATCACCAAAGCGACTCGGTAATGTGCCTACGTGCATTGTTATAATTAATTTAGAGCCACTAATAATGAGAGTGGCTCCCAAGTGCTCATTAGAATCAATTAAACCACTTGATTTTTTTTTCGTTTTTGAATTCTTCTTGAAGCTTATGGACGTAATTAAAAATTATTTGATAAACAATGAGTCACCCAATCAATGGTATTAATATTGTTAGTTTTATATGATACGGTGATGTGCTGAGTATTATTATTTTTTGGGGTGGGAGTCTCATGAGGAGGAGAAGCAAGAAAGGAGGTACAACAGTAAAATAATATCAATACGATATTTACACTTTATTAAAATTCCATCGCACATTGGTCTGTCTAAAATTGGCCAATGTCGAAAATGCCTTAAATAAACACTGATCACACATTAAAATCATTTGTCTAAATAAAATTATATTTTTTGATTTTTTTCCGCACACAGTCAGTCAGCACTTAATGGAAACAATGTTTCTTATTTTATGTTTTTTGAAAATAATTAAACCACATAAAAAATCAGGCTTGAATAATGTCTACTAGAGTAACCGGAAGTGATTTTACTTCACTACATAATTTATTTACAAAAATAAACGCAAATGTTTGTAATCTGATTCGCAATTTTTTAACACGATTTTTTTTTCTGTTCGATTGATTTTTTTTTTGTTCAAATTTCCTTATTTTAAATATTTTTTGACTCGAACGATTCAAGAAAAAAAAAAGTCGAAGAGCCGAAAATATTCGCGAAATGACATGAACAGCAAACTTAACCAAACTGAAGGAATTGAGCAAAGAAAAGAAACAAACACACCAGTTTAATAATTGTAAAAATTCCCTCTTTTCTGACGCATATACCGCATATATTCCATATATATCGCATTACACACATATGAGATATTTCTCTACACATTTATGTAGCAAAATAATACATTTAACTAAATTTTGTTATCAGGTGTCGCAGCATTGTATTAGTAGCCACACAATAAATATTATGCTGGGCTTATTAAATTCACCCTCACTCATATATTCACTTTACTTTATATTTTTGCGCTATAAACGCTATTGCGATAAGATTTTGATGTTAATGTAATGTAATTTTATCTTTTATTCTCTCTCTTATGTCTTATTGAATGTATATGCAACATAGATACAAAGCTCAGCAAGTGGAAAATGAGGTCACTTCTGTTGAGATAAAAATGTACATTTTCGGTAGAAACGGGAAGACATGCATGAGATAATGTCGAAGCTTTAAGTTTCGTTCTATATTTTATTATTTTATATAAACATCAATTTGTCTTTAAATGAATTCTGTTTGTTCCATTAATTAGCACATATGCTTTTAACACTATCTAATTCAATTTGAATTAAGAATTGAAACTTTATCACGTCGTAGTTTGTCATCACATTGTTATCTAGCTAATCTCCCGAGATTTACTCACGTACCGAATTCCTCTAAGCTTGGCTCTTTATTCTACATTTCTTTTTTTGCGTATTTTCCTTTCTATAAAATTTCTCATCAAGTTTCAATGACATTCAACTAGCATTTAGTGGATGAGTTGGATGAGTTTCTACTTAGTCATTCCTATTTAAACAACTCATCATTACCAGATAAATTGTGAAAGTTTAATCCCAACTGAATTGCTTCTTTCCATTTCAAGTTTTTTACGAAAGATTCTCGAGAAATTTTTTCGCAACTGCTAAGTTGGAAAATTTAATGATTCAGTTCTAATTTAAAAGAATCTGCGTCAAGAATGTTATGAAATCTTGATGAAATCATAATAAATGTATTATTTAATTATCAAAACTAGAATAATCTCCAATAAAAAGAAGCTTTAGTCAGTTATGTGTAATCGTTTTAATTATGAGTATCATACGATATCTTCTAGTCTGGCTCCAAGTTATCGGATAATGTTGATGCCATAAATTCACACATTTTATGTCCCACGATAAAATTTGGATCAACAGTCATAAATAGATCACGACTGTCATGATTTGATACTAAAAACCCGTACACACATCACGACTAATGATGTAAGAGGTATTCTATAGAGTTTATTGAACGACTTAATGAAGGAAATCTGGCATGCCTCAATGAAAGAAGAAGGAAGAACGAAAATAATGTGAATTGTACGATTTTAAATGTAAACATCTCGAGTATCAGGAAGTATCTATTTCGAGTACTGTAGGAAAATTAAAAACATGGAAAGTTTTTTTTCTAGAAAATTCGTGATTCCCGCAAAGCTTCAAAGAATTATTTTCTTCATCCTTCAACTTCGCATTTTAATAACGCGATATACAAAGTTGTGAAGAATATTATGATAATCCACAATAGCATGCATGATAATTCGTAGAGACAGAAAATATTTATAGCTTGTTCTTATCTTGAATAGCAGAGAATTTGTTCAGCTCATGACTCTTACTCAAAAGTTTTAATTATCATGTTCGTTAGATAAATAGAGAAATTTTTTTAATACTTTTCACATGAGCACTTGAATGCCTCATATTGGTCATAAATTTATTTTTCTGGCAATTATTTTTTAATGCATTTCGGTTTCCCAAAAATCTTTCATTTATCACTCTTTGTGGCTTTAAGAGAATCAAAAAACTACAAACCTCTGCCAAGTGTGGTTTTCAATTAAAAAAAAATACTTTTAGGTACTGCATCATATTGTTGGCAATTTAGACCTGATTTTAAGGTCAAGGCTATGACAGCTTGATAGAAAAAAGGCTATCTACTTTGGGTTCACTAGACCACAGGACTAGGTTTTAGGGGTTCTAGGTCATAAGTGAACGCTATAAACATTAAATAGACGATATAAGCAATTGACTCCGAGCACACTAAGCCTCATGAATTTCAACTCAATTCTAGAATTTTCAGCTTTCAAAAATTAATTATGTACTTCCCCTCCTTCCAATACGAATCAACAAAAAAAATAATTTCGATATTCACGATAATATACCGTATATGCATAATCAATAAACATGAAACTTAGATAAGAACAAAGAACAGACAATGAATTATTTCTGACTTTTTTTCGCTCGTTATAACTGATAACACGAACTACTACAACTGTAAATATTTTAGATATCAGAACCACACAATACAGGTATTTTCATCATAAAAAACAGAAATTTTTTTACTTTTATTTTCATTTTTCATTAAAGGGAAATTCGTTAGACCTTCAAATGTGGGCACAAGAGAAAATAATTTCAATAGTAAACTCAAATTACTCTTTGTGTGAAGTCGCGCCCGCATTTGCCCTCTATCATCACACGCTGTTACATCTCTCTCTCTTTTATGATTCTTTAACTCGTTTTTCCGTTCTTTTTTTCACCAATGAAATTTCAAAAAAAAGCATTGTTTAAATTTTATTTATTTATTTTTTTCATGATTGCGCATGTGGGTGCGTAATCAAGTGAATTCATCGTGTTTTTATGCCAACCTTAAAAACGAT
The DNA here is from genome assembly GCA_917627325.4 of Chironomus riparius. Lineage (NCBI taxonomy): Eukaryota > Metazoa > Arthropoda > Insecta > Diptera > Chironomidae > Chironomus > Chironomus riparius. The sequence goes on from OU895877.1 coordinate 47,405,011, forward strand.
GATAAGAAAACAAATTTGGTTTTATTTTCGAGCACAATTTGTGGGAAAAATAGTATCGGATATCTTATGTATCTGGATTCTGAGATCGGATACACTAACGTAACAATAGAAGTCGTCTTAAGGATTGAGGAACAAAATTTGCCATTCATTGAGCATTAGCAAGCAACCAACGTTAGTCACATCGATTTGCCAATTTAGAAACAATCATTAATATAAAATGCGTTTAAAAAAAAACCTCATCAGCACCTTGGAATACTAATTATTCACTCATTTTCCGCGTGGATATTTCGGAATTCCCAAATGTTATTCACATTTCACGTAGCAATAACTGAAAAAGTGATTGAATCAGAAATAAACAGCTCATGCTCTATCTATGTATCTTGAAGACAAAATGTCTCCAGATGTAACAAATCATTTTTTTGTTGAGTAGAATTTCATGTATTTTTAAACAAGACGAGGAGCGTAAAACTATCAGCCAAAAGAAGAGAAAAAAACGAGTGCGATTGCGAAAAGAATATACAACGAGGAAGATCAATCACCTCTCAAATGAGTGACATACGAGTCATCCATATATTAAATTTATTTGATATTCCTCTTTTCCATAAATAGAACTAATTTTTCAAGTTGGACTGGAATCAAGTCAACCACACCGTTTTGCGAAAAAAAAGCTTATATTGAAAAGCAGCCATCAAACGGACACATTCATTGAAAACAAAACGACTAAACTGTGTCACGATCAACTATGAATTTTAAATGAGTAAAGCAACAGAATTTTATATTAAAAAGTTATATTTTACACATTAATGTTATAAGCAGCGTGGAGTGGCCGTTGTCACATTCAAACAAACAGAGAAGAAAATACAGAAATAAAAGTATTGTCGATATTAGTCATCATCAGACTGATCTTTTTGAGTCAACCAGTCGAGCAGTCAGCTTATGAATAAATTAAAAAATCATTTTCATTTCCATGCAAAAAGCGCGTTTGGTTTATGATAACTAGCTATTCTATTATCGCGTCAGTTTTATATTGATATGTGAAAAAAAAATTATTGCAGTTAAAAGAATCATCTGGACCGGAATATTAATCATGACAAAATTATTAATCATTTGCAGTCAACATTAATGTTATTAAGCTACTTTGCAAGGTTGCCATTTATACCATAACAATATTAGCTCATTGTCTGTCTTTGTCCTTAATCTGGAATCACGTATTGTAGCGAACTTTAGTCAATTACTGGTAATGTATACTTTCATACGAAGGTGAGGTCTTCCACTACCACTGTGCACAGTATTTGATTTACACTGATTGGTCCGTGGAGATTCCGTCATTCATTCTCAAACAAGATGACTTCATTACTCTTGTTGAGGCTCTTGTTTGGCTATTCTCATTTGAATACGTTTCCTTTTTAAAATTTGTGAAATCGACAGTTGACGAAAAGTTTTGGTAAATGAAAGTTTTAGTGAGCTAGGGTTGAATTTCACTTTTCAATGCAAGATTGGCACGAATGACTAATTTATGCAAAGCTGTCCAAACGGTCCAGAGACAATTATCAAGTTAAACGTTATTTTTCAAAACAAAGTCATTCAGATCTTCAATTGCTTGTTAAATTTCAATAATTTTATGGGTGATTTCATTGACCTTAGCCAAACTTCTCGGTCTAATTTTGTTTGTTCGACAAAAAATCAGCTTTCAAAAAATTTCATAATCTGGCAAAAAAGAAGAAAAAAAAAATCTTGCAAAAATTTATCCAAGGTTTATTGCCGTCATAAAAGCTCATTCTTTAATAAACCAATAAACTCTTCAAGATGAAATTCTTTCACTGATATCAATTCATAAAGCAAAGTACCCGCATTAATGGTTTCAATTTCATTTTCGTCTATCTCTTCTACTTTCTAGACACTTCATTTGTCTCTATGAGAGTATTTTATAATAACAATAATTTTCTTTTTAAAGAAACATCATACAAAACTTCCCGTGCTGCGTATATAACAATTACGATTTTTTTTATGATGAAAAATTTCGGTCACAATTTCCATTTTAGTGCCCATTCATTCTTTACCATCTATTCATTCATTTATTAACCGCACAACTTAACGTTGGTTGAAGACTTTTTATGTTCATTTATTTTTCTTACTTCTATAATTTGAAATGAGATCTTATATATTTTTTTGGTGTTTGAAGTAACAACAACAATTGCCTGCGACAAGTTTTGTAAATGTCATTTAGAAGATTGACTGTGAATTAGTGCCTTAAATGAAAATGAATTAACGTTAGTGAGCAGCAAACTGATTATATCTTGAACCCAAAAAATAATAAAAAGTTTCGAAAGACTCAATTGCGTGGAGTTTGGAGGCTCGGAAGATTTATGAGATATTTGGGAACTTAAAATTGTGTCATTTCTGAAGTGGAAATACATTTGATTATGAGCATACCATCCTTTTATGAGAATTGTATAGATTTATTGGCTATAAATTAATCAAATGATTAATGGAATTTAAACAGTTAAGATAACAGTTCAAGAAGTCAAGTACTTAACCGCTGACCTAACAAAGCACTTTATTATTTTCTTTTTTGGCTCTTTGAACAATATTCATCATACAGCTAATCTCATTCTAACTTAATCCCCACATATATCTCTTTTATCTCCCCACATCTTATGATGTAAATATACTTGAACTTAACGCTTAAGACAATTATCATTAATTTGAGTATTTTGACCTTCTTTTGATGCTCAATTTTGTTTCTTTTGTTATGCACGAGAGTAAAATACAAATAAAGTTTTATGTCCTTTTTTATTTTGCACAAAAAACGTTAAATATTTTTTTTTTGTCAAAAAACAATCACGTGCAATAAAAAAACTGTGGCTGTTTTAACAAAATATAGTGGAGCATGGTCAGTGTCATACCACACATTATAATATTGTAAAAGTGAAAAAAATAATGGAAATGTTATAAAATTAAATCTATTGTGAAGGTTAAACGACGCGCGAAAAATTCAATAAAGCACAAAAGAGGAGATTTTTTTGCACATATATTCATATTTATGTGAAGATATCACAAAGAATATGGACAAATTAGATGGAATAAGTCTTTTGAAGGTGATAATTGGATGGAAGTAAGACATGAGACTCTGTTTTAATGAAATTAAACTGCTCATTTTAAATTATTTTCATTTTATGAGGCGAAATAGCCAATAAATCCAAAAAAATTAAACTATAAATCATGAGACATAAGAAAACATTTTTTTTTTCTGCGTTGAATTTGTACGAGAAACGGTAACAAAACGGCTGAAAATTTTATTATTTAACGTGCCCACAAATTCACCAATACAGTCACGCGACAACATTGTGTAAACATTACAACATTGACGGAAGAAAAACATTCAAATTTCGTCACTTTCTTTCATATTTTATTTTCATTTTCAATGCTTTATTTACCGATCGCGCGACTTTTTGCAGCATCAATACACACGAATGTTGACATTGATGTGAATGTTTTCAATTTTGTATGGATGTTGAGCTTTATTGTTCAATGCAATTGTTCGTTATAAAGCAAGCAAACTGTGTGTAAGAGAGGTAAATAGTAACTTTAGCATACATTCAAAGTCATCGCAAATGTCAATTGAAATGTGAGTTTTGAAAAGTCACCAGCATTATTATGTTCATTTACTTCTTTATAGAAATGAAGACACAGAAACAATTTTTATTATTTTCTTTCAATTTAACATTTCTTCCGGTATATTAAAGAAGAAGTGACTTCATGTAACCATGACAATGGAAAAGTTGCTAAACCGGTTTCTAAAAAAAATAATATCAAACTCTTCTTGTGCCTTATTTTATATTGTCATCAATTTGTAGTTGATGTGTTCTTGCAATTTTTTTTTTCTTTTCCTTTTCGCGGCAAGAGTCTCGTGATTTCACATTTGGAATTCACCCATATATCTCAGACTTAATATCTATTCCAGTTTCTTCGCTAATGTTTAAAACATACGAAGATTTAATGAGAATATAATGTGTGTAACGTACGTATCATAATTAAATTTGCCTTACAGTTTATTCTTTCTAACTTTACATCCTCTGCCCCTGTGTCTTGATTGACTTTTTTCCTCATAATTTTCATGAATTTTAATAAATACAAATTAGAAGATAGAAAGTATGAATTTTGGTTATCTCTCGCAGAGTAGCTCGACAAGCTAGCTTACTTGACTGACTCATAATGTAACTTATTGAGCGCTTTGTTACGCTTACAAGGGCAGCATTTAAGCTCTATATTGTGCGCACAAAGCTGAGAGAGTAAGACGTAAAATTAGTTTATGCAGCGAGTAGCACATAATAACAATAATGATTAATGAAGTCTTACAGTCATTAATGAAATAATATAGTCTATATACATACATAGTATATGTAAAGAGCTATAGATAGAAGAAGGTTAAGTAAATAAAACAATAAAAGGAAAAACAAACTCATTTAACAATTACACCAAACGAAGACACAAGAAGATAAGAACAGCGTCGTAAAAATCATCAGCACTGGAGCTCTTTTCGTTGGGTGTTACAAGGTTGATTATGCTAACGAAATTAAGACTAGAAACAAACAAAAGCATTTAGATCTGACATTCGACGTCAATGGTGCTACATCACATCATAAAGCAATAAGAGCCAACAATGTAGTGTCATTATTCCATAATTTTCACGTTAATTGTTCATGATGATGATGCAAACACAGAAAAGGGAATGAAGAAAAGAGCACACAGCATAAAAATCAGAAAGACACGAACTTGCTACAGTAAAACTTCTCGTTGACTTAGTTTTTTTTTGTTACTTACTCACGCTTCATGGAAATAACAAAAAAGATTTCCATGGAAAATTCTATACAAACATCAGAAGAAAAAAAAGAAAAGATGAATGAGAATGTGAGAAGAAAAATTAAACAAAGCAAAGTCAAGTTGTAGGGATTTATGGTAAACATTAAGAGCACTAAATAATTATTCATGCCATAGCCGCATTTTTTAAAGACTAAATATTTCTTGTTCCAAAAAAATAGAAATAAGAAGTCACCGTTTGACGGATGAACGAAGCATATCTTTTTACTACGATCGAGCATCATGAAAAGAATAGTAATTTTGTAGTTTATTATAATAATAATCGTGATTTTTTTGCAAAATAAAAAAAAATTTTATAAATCAACAATTTTGAGCTAAAACTGTCTTGATATTGTTTCATAGTGATGAAAATCAACAAGCCGTGTATTTGAAACACATCGCAGAACAGAAAGAAGAAATAAAAAAAAAATAGCAACAGAAGCGAAAGGCAACAACGAAAACTAACAGGCTCCAGTCTCTCAATATAATATTAGTCCAAGGTCAAAATAGTATAAACTATGAATTGCTCAATAATTCACACCCTCTCTACGTCTATATCTAATAACAATTACGGACTCTATGTTGCGATTGCTGCAAACTTACTTATTATTGCTATTATATGACGTTTTTGATATAATAAATAGCGCATGATCTCCATCAAACTTCACTTTTTTTCAATAATTATAGTAAACCTACATAACATTCAATTCAATGCGCCTTTCTTTGAGTTTACGCTTGCTTTAATATTGAAGAAAAAAAAATAAAGATTGTTACAATAAGCCATCATAAGGCAAGACGAAATAAATGATTTATAAACTATCGATATAATGTGATGCGCATAATAAAAATCACGTACATTGGATCTAATGGTGAAAGAGAATTTGAAGTACTAATTCCAATGGGTAATTGTGGCTTAGTGCATGTTGCGGAAATGCTAGAAGCTTTATTATTGAGGAAAATTTGAGGAGTGACGATTGAGAAGTCTCAATAAACATACCACTTAGTAGCATAATTTGGCAGAACATTGTAGGCTAATTGACATTGAAAAGTACTTTATAAATCCTTGAGAGGCTTGTTTGCATGATGAAAGGATTTATATGCCTCAGTCGAAGGCAATTTATCTTGAGATTAAAAATCTTAACTTCTTGACATCTTTATGAATATTTCAAGTCTATTTTTGGTTCTCGACATATTTTCTATATAAAATAATCTGTAATCAATTACTTTGAAAACTTTTGTATCCAATATTTCGTAACCCAATTTATAAATTAATTCAGAAAAACCATATCAACCGGAAACACGAAATTAGTTCTGATTCTTTTCTAGTCCAATTTTCACAGTTGAAAAATTTATTTGTCAATCTTTCAAGATGCTTTAATTAATTCCTTCTGTAAAATTTATTGAATCTTTTATTACAACAGCATTTGGTAATGTTTAGCTATCTCTGACCATCATCATTGATCTCATAGACTTTTTCACGTTCTTCACATTAAACAACATTTATTTTTTTTTTTCATTAATTTCTCAATTTTTAGCACGTTTTCTTAAGAAAATGTAATTCGTAATGTTCGGATTGCTTGTCTGACATGACGAAATTATGAAAGTAAAATCACTAACTGTAATTCGACCTGCAAGTCTGTATAATTTTTACTTTTTTTTCTCTCCTCTTCATCCGTGCTGATAAATTGTTTATAATAATTGATGTCTTAAATTCGTCGGGTGAAAAAAATGAAAAATTCGCACCAGTTGTTGGAGCCAATTTGACTTTGATACAAAATTATCTGTAAATACCATTTTTTTTTATAGAGAGAGAATATTGCTTTGTATATTTTGAAAAGAGAAGCAATGAAAAAGAAATCGAGATTTCAGTTTTCACACACAAAAAAAAAAGAATTGCTATGTTGGAGAAGTAAAAATCATTTGTAGATACAGCAACATTCAGCACACTCACTTTTGTTGTCAGTATCCATTAGCTATTAACGATATTTGAAATGAAAATAGAAGAAAAACCATTAATATCGAAATCGTTTAGTTTTGGCCTTTACACGACTCTTTGACCAATTAAATATTGCATTAACCTACAACAGAAATGTTGAAAAATCCTCAAGTAAGTTTTCGTAACACAAAAGTTGATGATTCAAACGATTACGATTGATTAATAATGCTTTTCAAAATTTGTCAAGCTACTGCATTTTCGTTACTAATTTGTGGGAGTTTAATCGCATCTCAAATCAAGTTTTATGTTTATTTTCATTTCGTTTTATTGAGTGCTGCTGAAAAAATTAAACACAATTGACTTAATCGTGAAATATCTTTTTATAGCACATAGGAAAGGCTCATTGTTAAAATATTTATCGCAGCTAATTTTGCATCTGCACATTTTTTTTTTTTTTGGAAGTGTTTATTTGAATTCTTTTGGCAGCTCTAAATTTTCATTCGCTTTTATGTGAAGAAGAAATTTATATTTCATGTGAAGATAAACACAGATTGCATAAAAAACGAAGACGAACATCAATTTCCATTTCTCTTCTTAGTCTTGATTGTTTTCTGTTCTATTTCTATACTTAATGCATTGTGCCTTCAATTATGTGAATCAGTGAATTGAGAAGAAAAGAAGGTAGAAATTCCGTTAATGCTCGATGAATCTTGCAATCATAATCAATAATAAAATCAATGTACATGTATTAAGATACTTCCGGAATTTATTACAAACATTTACAGTCACAAAAGAAATTCTTTAGTAGTTTCTTATTTGATTCATTTCCGTAGTTACATAAATAATTTACTAGCTTACAAGATCTTGTGAAATTTTACTGGATTAAAGAAAAAGTTTTATTGCAGAAGGAAGTAAAGTGATTCATATTGTGCCTTTAAAACAGATTTGCCAGGTTTTGTAATTTTCTTCTTATCCACATTTACATTTCAAAGCGAACTCTTGAACCCCTCCTTACAAGAACTTGGAAAATCTCATTCATAAATTCCCACAAATCCATCAAAAAGAACAACCATACATAAATAAAATAATAATTAACAACATTTTCGAGTTTCATTCAGTAATTTTACACTTGAGAAAGCGTTTTAAATTTCAAGAAGAAATAAACATAAATTAATTCCATATAAATAAGTCCATACTTTGCCAACTTCAATTTACACACTACAAAGTTGTATTCAAAAGGATAATCAGAGTTGATTGCCGTGCATGAAATTCATAAACACATTTTTAAGAACATTTGCTTTTGAAATGCAAAGCACGTCATTGTCATAGACGTGATTTCTAGTTCATAAAACTCTACTTCAATTCACTTATCCGAATAATAAGAATCAATAATGCTCTATTGTTGTTTTATATTATTGAAAATTTTCAAACAAGTTCCTAATGTTGTTGTGTGTGAACAAAACAGAGCTTTGAATATTTAAGAACATCTGGCCTTGCAATGAGCAAACTTTCTTTTTTATTGAAAAACGAAATTGAATGATGAAATCAAATTAATTTCTCAAAAAAATAAAATTAAAATCATGCATCAAGTCTTTTTTTACTCTCTTACTTTAGCCTTTTTTGTGTGTTGCTAGTTTCGACAGTAGATCTTTCAAAATCTTTTACAAATTTAATTTTTCTGCTATTGTGTAGATTCAGATTCATAAGTGCATCATATGCAGACTTTGAAGAGAAAAATTACAAATTTATGTTTGGGGATCGTTCGCCGAAGACTTTAATCAGAATACTGAATTTTAAAGCATTTTTTCAGAACCTTTGAGTGTCATTGTCTCCTTCATTTAAACATGTAAGAAATGAGGGTTCTTGTGCCTGATGACACTCTGTAGAGGATTTAAATTCTAATATTTTGATTGACGTCATCTGTAAATGTCCAATAGATGATGTAGCTTTGAAAAAGTTTCTTAAATTAACGGTTAATCTATTTACTTTATTAGCTTATTGACTTAATAGAAGAATATTGAGTAACTCTTCCATTAAAGAAAATTTCTTCTCTTTGATTATTTTAAAAAGCAGTAGAAACAGCCAACAGCCGTTCCTTAATAGAAGATCTCTAGTTGTCGAACCGTATTTGAATATATATGGGATGATTTTCAAGAGAATGAATACATATAGAAGAGAAATAGAACGTGAACGAGCGATCGAGTGTTTACACAAATATATTCACTTGAAGCTAAGCCTACATCTTCGGTGTGAATATATCCACAAAGTCGTTCAACTTCAACTTCGAGGCATGTTTATCTTAAAAATATATTTAAGATAGATAAAGAAGTTGAAATTCTCATGAATCAACAAATGTTTCCTCATCTAATAGAGAAGAACTAAGAGATTGAATGGTGAAACTTGTTAACTACTTATACTTCATGCAGGCAAGACATTAGTCAATCGGATAGGAGAGAAGAAAATATGAATATTAAAATATGAATGGACGAAAGCAAATAATCTTAGATAATAGAAGCTAAATTGAGTTGTTTGCTATTTTATTAGTAAAAGTCATCAAGTTAAATACTTTTTAAGTCACTTTCAATTTTTGTTTAATATCCATGAACGATTTTGCCGTCGTCGACAATTTGGGAACATAAAAAAAATTAACTTTTTAATCAATTTTAATGTTCATTAAAAGTTTATGCTAACTTTCTCGTCAGTATTCAACATTGCAAGACATTAACTAATCAATTACGTGGAAAATACATTATTTAATTCCAAATAGGCGATGACTTTATTTCATTGTAAGTGAAGAATGCAAATTTGCACAATCGCGCACGTTTTATCCATATTTATTTAATAAATAATAAATAGAAGCATTGCATTTCCAAATAATTGCATTTTTTTTGTGCTTTTTCCGGTCTGACAATATTTGTGTCTCTGCTGCAGTCTACAGAGTGGAATATGATATCACAGAAAGCATTAATATTTAACAATAGACGTTCTTCATTATCTCCAAAATATACACACAATTCTTCTTTCTGTATAAATTTCCTGGGAACCAAATAAGATAATGCTCTGTTATGAAATGCAGCAAAAGATAAGATTAATAAGATTACTTTATTAAATGTCTAACAATAATGTCTTAAATTTCATGTTTTTTTATGAAGTCATTATGACACAAAACGTGAAAATTATTATAATTTTTATTGACTGTGTCATGGGAATTAGAAAGAGAGTTGTTGTAGAGCTACAAAGTCACTGATTTAAAGGCACTCGAATTACTCATGAAGTAGACTAAAGCTCAACATTTGGAATTCTTTAGATTCAAGTCGAAATAGTTGAAACTCTAGTGCAGTAGTTAGCATTGTCAATTTCAAGGACATTTCTGACTTCGATTTCTTTACATTTTAATTCTTAAACGACCTTAACCTTTGGAATAAAGCTGCTACAGACTTGAATGTCATGGAATATTCTCAAAAGTATAAGAGCACTAGAGACCCTAGCTCATAAAATCTTATTTGAATAGTGTCACACAGCAGCATAGAGTCATCACCTGTTCGCATTAACATTTTACACCCACAGACATACTTATTAATACCATCAAGACGGATCTTAAGAGAACAATAGACATATCATCATTATGGGAGAAAAAGAAGAAAAGGAAGAGACTCTCAAGAAATTAATTTAGACTGCCGTCATATTTATTTTATTCATTCGGAAGCGAACAAAAAGTAGATTAGAAGAGCACTTGCATAAATCCTCATAAGAAATGTTATTGTTACGCATTGTACCTCGTTTATACTCGCAATGAAATATTACATAACAAGCAAGCAAGCAAAAAACTAGTAAACTTCAGAATGAAATAGAAAACTCATTGCGTTAAGCACGAAAGCCCCGTCAAGTTGAAAATAACATAAGACGGAAAAAACATACATACTGTAATGTCGGCATTACTATTGTCTTCTCCGAACACATATGTAGGCAAAAATACCCTTAATCATTATGTTCTTGAAAAGAAAATTCCATCCAGAATGATTTTAACTTCTTTCTTCCATCGTCTTCCTTCTTATTATTTCACATTTCCAGCCAGACCTTTCTTTTTTACATACAATGAAATTCTTGAATTACTTTTTATATTTTTTTTACACAATCGCGGTTATTATTACTCACTCTCTTATTCATTTCCACCCAATTTCTTGAAGGTTGTTCACTTATGACGTCCATAAATTAGGAAGATTTGAGATTCAGTGACACTTTTTAACTTTTTTCTATGAACATTTTGAGAGGGTTCGTGTAAGGGTGGTCTAAAATAATTATTTTATTGATCGACGTCATTAGTATACGGCCCCTTACGTACTATTTTATTCTCTTTACAATATATCTTCCATCAATTAATATAAAACTTAAAATCGTCTGTAGAAATTTTTCTCTCTCAAAATTTTTCCTCAACCAGTTGATTCAATAAAGAAAGAAGAATAAAGTACAAAAAGAAGGTAAAGCGAAGAAGAAGTGTGAGTAAGTAAATGGATGGGATTTAGTTCCGTTAAAGAGAAAAAAAAGAACAATAATCATCGATTTTAACACAATCTTTATATACCTTTTTTTATTATTATTTCTATTCAAAGAATGAATTTTTTTTTTTCATTTTCAATTGAATAATACCGAAGAATTAAAAGAAGACGAAATGTAAAGTATTATTTTTTTTGTAGACGTACTAATGGAATCAGATGAACCGTGTGGTGAATGCTTAGAATATTTCTCAAGACGTCGTTTTTAAAATCATTGAGTAATATCGCTTAAGTCATCATCACTAATAATGTTCGGGTGGATTCTTTGGTTACTACTCAGCTTGGGGTATGAGTTGTCAATTCGGGGATTTTTTTTTTGGACATTCGGAACAAAATGACTCAGAATTAAGACTGAAACCCTTCACATTAATTAATTTTTAACAATCCCTGAATCCATAAAGCTACAGAGACGACAATAAGAATAATACTTACGACATAAGACCACCGAAAAATGCAAAATTGCCTCCTATCAGTCTTATTTTTCGATGGCATGAGTCAAATAAGCCTGATGTTGTGGTGGCTGGTGCAGTTGGACCAATTATATGTGCTGGTGATCGGAGCATTCTCACCAGACCTTTTAGGCTTTCAATTTTCGGCAACGTTTTGATCAGAGTTCAGTTTCAGTTTATGTAATAGTCTTTTTCACTTCCTTTTTTGATTTATATAATTTTTTTATATTTTTGTTTCTAAACGTGCATGTACTTTATGACTTTTACATACACTTCCAATGAATATGCAAAAGTTCTTTTTCTTCTTTTATTGTATGTTACACTTCAGCAATTTTTTTTTCTTTTTTTTTTCTTTCCTTTTAGTATTTCAACAAAGCACAGCAAGTAGCAGAAATTATATTTCAGCAGCTATGGTTTTTTTAATAGCTTAAGTTGCAAATTACTAAACAATATGAAAACAGCACTGAATTGAAATAGCGAAACCTTCAATACCAAAAAGAGCTCTGTAAAAGGCAAAAAAATATTATTTTATATTTTTTATTTATTTTTTTTCTCACTTAAATTTCGTCAGAACATTTTTTTCTTTCTTTTTTCATTTCGCGAAACAGAAAGCAAGCAAAATTTGTTTGCTGTAAATGCCGATCGATTTATTTGCGCGAATTTATATTTATATTTGTTTAATTGCATTCGGAAGAGCAAAGAAAACTAAAAGTGATGTTAATGCACGTGTAAAAATGATATCTTTTCTGGCACCGAATGTAAATAGCTAGAATGAGTCTTCGTTCGTTCGATCGACGTGACGTTGACCGTGAAATAAAATTTATTTTGATACACAGAACAGTTTTTTTTTTAAATTAATTAATAAATGATCAACAACAAGCGTTTCATTTTCAATTAGTAACTGAGCTGACTAAGAGAGATAATTTTTTTATTTTTATAATTTTCGCGTTGAGAATGACAGACACTGGCAACAGGGTTGTATATATCAGGTGATCTAGCAGATGTAACAGCTGAGCTGCTGTGCATAGGTATCAACCCTGAATGTCAGTATAAATGATTTTGATTGAATTAATTGATTTGATTTTTAGATCCATTTTTGGGTTAAGCAAGTTCCTTTCACTTTTATATTAATTTTATATTCCATTCAAGTAAAGATCATTAAATTTATTAAACCAAGAATTATTAATGCACATTAAAAGAAGGCAGACATTGAGTAACAAATGGTTCACTTTAAATAACCTAGGAGGTTAATTAATTAAGAAGAAAAGGATGAATCCCACTGATTTAAAAATGTTGTTCATTTTATCTCTCATTTCTTTGAATTTATTCCTTTCAACATCCTTTTCATTTACGGTTCATCATCATCATCAACAATACAAACAACATTAAAACATTATTCTAGCCAACGGACGATGGAATGAAGATGGATGAGATATTTATGGATAATTATGCAAAATCATTTTCTTATACCTGCCTCAAAAAAAGAAAAAAACATGTATTGAGAGTTAGATCGACGGATAGACACATAAACTTCATCTCCATTACAACGACTTGATGAAAAACAAAAGAAATTGTGAGAGAACTCAGCTTAAAGTGATCTCGATCTCATCGATGCTTCAAAAACCGTGCCGCATTTTTATTTCTTCTCCAAGTTAGAATACAATGGAGATATAATACATGTAAGAGCAAGTAATGAATTTATTTTACTTATTTGGATTGAGGCACAGATACGAATACCAACCAATTTCCATAAAGCAGCGCATAATCATGAATACAATGAATTTTATAGCAACAGAAAAAGAGAGAAAAATCATCATAATTATGGTATGGAAAATAATGTAAAAAGATTTTATAACAAGGGCTCAAAAAAAGTATTGTTACAAATTTCATCATCATCAACATAGACAGCACATAACAAAGTCAGCAAATTTAGAAAAAAATAAATATCTGGGGCCTTCATGCAGCTCATAAGTCGCGCATTTTAATCGACATTTTAATAAAAAGTTTAAAAGGTAAATAAATGTAAACAGGATGTAAGGTAGAAATTAAGTTGTTGTGAATGATCTATAAATTTATGGTGATTAATTCACTTGTAAATAAACTAGATCGTTCCTCTTTTAATTTATGATTTTATTTTTATTTGACGCACAATTGGATGTTGAAGTACTTCAGTGACTAAGGGTTTCAATCACCAGCAAGGTACATAGACTAAATTTGGATGTTATGATACCGAAAGAATGAGACATAAAAACGAGGAAGTGATACAAATATTTCACAAGTACCTGTCAGAATCTGTTCATCACATTATGAACTAGACTAACACAGGAAATGAGAACAAGACAGTCAGACAGAAAAATATCCATCATGCAAATTATCAAATTACAGAGAACATTATAGAAAACTGTTACACGAGGCAAGCGAAAAAGTGCGCTGTGAAACTACAATGCAAAAAAAATATGTATAATGTGAATATAAAGTAAGTGAAAAACAAAACAACGTGGAAAAAATTTGCATTTGTAATTTAAGCTCTGAAATTTAAGCTTCATTCTTACGAAATCACTGGAGCTTTCAAGAATGACTTTTGATGGACTTAGAAATCTGATATTATGAATGAGAGTCACATGTCATAAAGTTTCTGTAACAACAAAATGATATTTTAATGAAATAAAACAAGAACAAGAATAATCTTATGGATTAAGAAACCGAACAGAAAAAATTAAATGGTTGATGAGCATTTTTGAGAATTACGTCGTGCTCTATAAAGTCTTTATTATATTCCTGGAAGATCGAGAAATGTCAAATTATGCTACCCCGAAAGAGACAATGTAATAAGCAAGTAGGTAAATGAGGAAGAAACCTTGATAGGAAACAAATTGACGGCTTCGGTGCTGTGAACAGAATCATACCACTAATGTAAAACATGTTTATTTGAGTTATTCATTTGCGTAGCAAATGTGTTATCATTAACAAAACTGTCTGATGAGTAACGAAATCATTTCCGAGTAGGGCACTTACTTCGAAAAAGTAAGTAAGTAAGCATTACAAAATTCGCCTTGAAGTTTCGATAATTTATGCAAATAATTAAGAAGAAAAAGCAAATTAAAAATGTAAATAGAACGACTTTTCAAATCAACGACTTATTTCCTTCTGTTAGAACTATTAACACATATATTTAGCACATTTCACACTGTGTAGTTGGAAAATTTATGTGATTTTATTTTTGCTTATCATGAATTACAATTGTTAAGTATTTACGCTAAGCAAAAGAGGAACTATATTGTTCAAATTTTTTCTTTTTAATAATAAATGCTCATTCATTGAAAGTTAACTTGATAAATATAACTTTTGCACAAAATACTATTACTATGTAATAATAATCTAGTCATTAAGCAAGTAAGTAAAGTAAAGTAAACTTATTTACATAATTATAGACTGAACTTAATTAAAAATACACTGCTAAATGAATTAATTGTGCTACGTCAATAAGTCGTCGTCGATGTCGTCTCATCCTTTCTATCAAAATCATACGACACCGAGCGTACTGTTTAATCATCATAATCGATGTTGATGTTTATATTTATCATCTCAAAATTGAAAATAATTAAATGTCCTATGAATTATCAATTGATAAGCATTTAAAGCAGTTTTATTTGACTGCCCCACGCTGCTTTATTGTTGTTCATCAATGCTGTTATCGTGCGTTATTCTCTCTTACTCACTTGCTCGGGTTGTTTTGGACTTCTTTCAATTAAATTTAATTAAGCGACATCGGCAGTTCATAGGAATATAAATTGCCGGAGATGTAGAGGAGAGGAAAAAAAAGTGCGCATTGGAAAATTGACATACATTCAACGTCACAATTACAATTATTACATATCGTGTGATTTTTTTTTTCTCCTCTTCTCTACTCGCTCCATGTCTCTCGATATAGCAGCGAGTGAGGCACCAGCAGCATGATGCTGTTTTTTCGTTAATACTTGCTGTTAACATTGCGTCACTAGATTTTAAATTCATCGTTAGATGGAACTCGACATATGAGTTGAGGCAATAATAATAATTGTAAATGAGAGACTAGATGTGTATACATTAAAGATTCAAAAACTTCTCATGTTAATTCTAATTAATGAAAGATACAAGCACGTTTCACAACCATTCATTTGCTAATGAAAGCAGTCAATAATGAAAAGATTAATCATTGTCGGACACATGAGATTCATTACAGTTTCATAATTTTTTTTTCGTGAATTTTCCAAGTCTCGACGAAGTAAAAATTTTCCTCGTTTACATTTTCGTGAAAAAAGAAAAATGATATTTTCAGCATCAGCAGTTGAAACATGAAATGCGCGAGTTGTATTTCATTTATTGCTACATAAAAAAACGTCCACGTATGACACATTGTGTATCAGCTGATCTTAGTCTTGAGGAGGACTTTTTTTTTATTATTTGTGAACAAAATAAAAACAGACACACACGAGAGACTGCCAATTCATACAAGCATAAAGCAGAAGTAAAAAAAAATGTTTCAATGCTTTTGAAGGCAAAGAAATACTACAGAGAAAGACATCTAGATGTACATAGTGTACAAGACTAGTTTATCCCGTTGCACTGTGATTTAATAGAACTTTTTTTTTGCATTTAGAATCATTTCTATCCATATGCTTGTAAAATAGAGAGAAGAAAAAGAAACACATTATTACGAGGTAATTCATTTTTGCGCTCATTCCAACTGTTCATTTATGCCATATACATTGAGATTCTTCTTACTTATTGTTTCAAAATGTACTGTTAATTTTCTTTGCTTTTCCTCACTTCGTTATGCTTTTTCGAGTTTCACCTTTTTTCATTCATTACACTTTTTTGATTTTTCTTCTTAATTCCACTTCATTTTTTGATGAAATTTTTTTCTTTTTTATTTTTATTTTTTATTATAGCAAAATTTTCATCTTTAAATAATTCACACAAAAATAGACAAGGATCAAGAAAATTTCTCGCCTTTCTCTTATTTCACCATCAAACTTTTAAGCGTTGATTGTCGAAACTTGACGTTAACTATTTCATCATAAAGCCACAAAGAAATATATTTAAAACTTTAGACGAAAAATTTTGAAACTGAAGAATTAACAAAAAAACTTAAAAAAAATATACAGCAAAAAACACAGTTTCAGCTCATGGCCGAATGAATCAGTACGAGTTTTCAAAGAGAACGACTTTAACGCGATGGATGTATTTTTGTAACTAACAGACAGTTTTCTTTCCTTCTGAAACTTGACTATAGTGGTTGAATGTTTCGAATGTTTTTGTTGTTTTCTCATTGCTGACTCTCAATGCTTCATGTTGCAACACATGGCATTTTTTTGCGAAGCATCTCAAATTTTTTTAATATTTTTCTTTTCTTATTATTATTTTTTTTCGTTCTTTTCATCTTTTTTTTTGCCTTCAGTCATAATGAAAAAAAATTGTGGAATAAAGGAAAGGAAGGAAAAAATGCAAGAACAAGTAAGAACAATTTCATTGAGCATCAGAAGCAATAAAAATAAAGAAGGAACAAAAAGATGAGCGAGAGAGGCACACAAAAATTCCCAAGACAGTCAATGTAATAATGTTGAAGGTAGAAAAAAAAAATTATTCTGACATTTTTTTGGCATTAAAAATTATTAAAAGAAAATAATATTTTTCGTACTACAGTTGGTGCTTTATGAATAACGATAAAAATATAAATCAACAGTAGAAAATCTAGTAGATATGCATGAACTAGTTAGTAATAAAAAAAAATTATAATCATCATCATGATGGTTATGAAACAACCGTTTGTTTAACTTTATCATTCACCGTGATGAAATTGTTTATTTGCTCAAACAAATGGGAAAAGATAAAGAAGAAGAACGGCGAGAGAGAGTAACTTCAATAATATAAAATTTTTTCTTCTTGAATTAATTACATATTTTTGAATCTTCTTTATGCTTTTTGCAAAAATTTGCTCATTCTCATTGCTTAAAATAGCTCTATAATTTTCTCATTCACAATTACGCCGAAATTCTAGATGATTTAAGGTCAGAGAATAAATACTCTCCCTCCCATGAATTCTAGCCGAGAGAAAATCCTCACACAATTGCAGATCAGAGCGCATAATACACGTGGTTTCTAAGACATTACTCAACTGACATTAAAAATTCAAAATTTTAAAAATGGCGGAATTGCACACTTGAAAAAGTTTTTGCATTTTAATTTCACAAATATAAACAAAATCTTTCTAATATATTGATTGATCAGCAGAAAAACATGGCAGAATTTCTACTGTAAACATCTCAACATATCAATCATCTTAATTGACAAATAATATTAAAGATCAAAAGACTTTCCCTGTCAAATTGAATGACTAAGCGCACCGGTACCAAAAAAATACACTCAGAAATTAAAACAAGTTTAAATTGTGGAATTTTCGACATGTTGCTCTTTGATCTTTTACATTGTTCTGACTCATTCTTTCGGGTTTCTCTCTTTAATTTTCACCTGACGGCGTCGCCCACCCAAAAAGGAATGATTGCATTTAAAAGTCTATTCCTCTCAACACTCTCAAATGTTGATTACAACCGTAGCACAATGTTCCTTTTTTGATCTGTATCAGGTGTGTTTAATCCTAATTTTAAAGTCCGCATTACATACTCAATAGGATTTCTTTCTTTTATTATACCTGAATCATCCGTAAGACTTACAAATACATAAGTAAGTAGGTACAAGTCAAAACATACGATATTCGAGGTATGTAGCCATAGGAAGTAATAGCAAATTAGCTATGCGATGAGGATGAGAACAAAAACAAATGAAAAGAAAACAAGGAAAATCGTGTAAAATTCCTTGAAATAGAATGGATGGTACGAGATATAAATAAAGTTCTTTTTTATGATCTCTTCTCTTTATCTTTCACATAAATTTTAGTTTGTTTTTATTTCTCCCTCTTCTTCCACAGGTCGCGTCTTCATAGCAATAAGTATCTTCTTTCAAATGATTGAAAGTTCCTTCCTGACACGACCTACATGTCCTATTCATTCATATCCACAACAATGTAAAAACAATGACAAAGAACAAAGAACCGCAAGTGTAAATATGACATTTTATATTCCCTTTCCTGAACCATCGATTGAATTTCAATGTTACCGAATATGACGTTTTTACATATTTTATATTTTTCTGTTTTGTTTGCGCTTCACTGCCTATTGTACAGGAATTGGGAAATGCACTTACATGAATGATTTAATTTCTCTGTTGGGATGTTGATCAGCTGAGTAAATATTTTGAAATTTTTACATAAGTAGCAGAGGTAGACTTAGGTTATGAGATGATAATAGTGTCAAGAAATCAAATGCCTGAATACGCCCCAGTTTTGGAGTAAATAAAATGACTTGAGGAAGTCAAGTGAAATGCAGACATGAGTTCTGTAAACATTGGAATCACATTTATGTATATATACATAATCATCGTATTGCAGATGCTAATAAAGTTCTTGTTGAGAAATAAACACAATATGCATGGAAAGGAACAGATGAGATTTTCTTTTTTATGAATCGAACAGATTCCAGAAGTTTAAAACTACTTTTTTCTGCACATTGTTCATGTTACGGTAAGAATACTTTTTTCAATTTCATGTAAACACATTTTTCACAGCTGTTCACATTCATGATAGCTCACAAATGACGTCCTTTCTGAACTACACAAACAACAATGTAAAATGCCACACTTTTTTCCCTCCCCATTTTCATTCTTCTCTATTTTTTTTTGCAACAACCTGCCTTAGTTTGCATAATCACGTGGATATTTCATGTGTACATCATCTTATTATTTTAATCAATACAAAAGGAACAGAACCAGAAACACGGATAGAGGAGAAAAAAAAAACAAATAGAAATTCGTGTATATAAGTAGAAACTCGGTCATATATCATTTGCAGTTCATCGTTTGATAAATATTGTTATCAACACTATAAATTGTTGTTTTTTTTTGTGATTGTGACTGACTATAAGTAGAAATATTACGCACATACTAAAATGAGACTAGCATTATTGTTTGCTTTTCTGGTTTATGGAATGACTTTACAGGTAGAGAAAGAAAATAAATTTATTGGCCAATAATGTGTATGTGTGCAGATACACCTATAAATTGTCTTGACGCAACAATTAAACTATTCGTGTTTTGAGCTCTTAAATTTTTTATGCTGATAAATGTAAGATAAGAAGGTCTAATTTGTTGTCACATTTTAGAACTGTGAAGTCGATGGCATCTTTTTATGGAAGTTTATCAAGCCATTTTTGAATATTACAATATCAGGCTCAGGATCAAGCACATCCTCTGGATCTAGCTCTGGCTCATCAGGCACAAGCTCAAATGGAAGCAGTACAAGTATAGCAACTGGAGATTTGAACAATTCAAACATTATTTTAGGGAATGGAAATACTATAAATCAAAATATCAATCAGACTAACATGTCAGCAAGCGGATCAGATGGAAATGATAGTGGAAGCGGATCAGATGCATCTGGAGATTCAACAACAACGGTTGAAGACACGACAACAACAGTTGCTGACACTACAACGGTTACAGAAACAACAACAACAGTTGCTGACACTACAACGGTTGCAGACACAACAACAACAGTTGCAGACACAACAACAGTTGCTGACACTACAACAACGGTTGCTGACACTACAACAACGGTTGCTGACACAACAACAGTTGCTGACACAACAACAACAGTTGCTGACACAACAACAACAGTTGCTGACACGACTACAACGGTTGAAGACACGACAACAACAGTTGCTGAGACTACAACGGTTGCAGACACTACTACAACGGTTTAGATACTCCAACCATGTCGATGAGTTAATTACATGTAAAATTATGCATAATTGGGTGACGTCTAATAATTAAACAATTAATAAAAGTTAACATAGGATTAATCACGTAGAGGGGATGAAAGGAAGCTCAAAGGATCACAAAATCTTTTTGATCAAAAACCTCGCAATTAAAAATTAAGGTCATAAACCAATTTTATGATTTATGAAGCAACTTAAATATTTCAATAAAAAGGTGATCAATCTACAACAAGAAAATTACTTTTACTCCTAAACAAGCAGCACTATTGCATAAAAAAATCATTCAATCCATAATGGACCTTTGAAAGAAAATTAATGTTTGATTTAATCAATTTATGTTTCACTTAAAAAAAAGTCAGCATGAGCATGCTGGATATGAGTCAAAGAGCACGCCTCAAAAATAATTTTAATCCACTTTTGAAAGTGAAAATAAAGTCATTAATGTCGCACTCACTCACCTACAAAAGCACGTTATGGTTTCATCAAGATCCAATGGTAGATTATAATTTTTAGACAAATGTCTTCGTGATCCAGAATCGCTGGGAATCACTGAGTAACGAATTGTATCATGTTCTGCCGAATTATTTGATGAATTTTTTGATATAAAACTAGTAAAAGTCCACATTGCACGAATGATTTGTAAGCACTAACCATAATATGTGTAGTTGTATCTTCCCATACACATGCCAAATAAGGTTTTTTTTATATTCAATTAAGAATGTATTAAAGTATGAAACAACAACCGTATGTGAAACAATCGGAAAAGCGTACAAAAAAGCTTGTTATTGTGCGAAGATTTCTGATTTTTCTTTTCTTTTCATGCTCTTATGACACAAATGTTTATATATATTCGCTAGCTACACTTTATATCAGCCAAAAAGTCTCAAAGACAGTGCACAGATATACACAATTTTCATTGATTTATGATGCAGTAAAAAAAGACTTTATTTTCTTTCCCGAATTATTGATCCAATGTTAATATCTCGTGTATATCTTCTCTCTGTATTGTACATGAGGTAAGAGTTGCTGCATGTACATGGAAGAAAAAGGCCCTTGAAATCTTATATGGAAAAATCACGTTGAGAAAATCAATAAAATTTTCCTTTCTCTCTCTAGCGTCATATCGTTCGACTTTTTTTTTATTTCTTTCTTTTCTCTGCTTTTCATTCTTTGTTGTGTTTTATTTGCGCATTTTGCTTTGTGCTTTTTGGCTATCCTTTGTCAGTTCAATCGATCGCGGCATTTAAAATTGGCAATTTTCAAGGTTCAGAGTTTACAGTTTAATACTGTGACTGCTTAATAATGTGTACATCAAATTGGCAGGACTATTGAAATTATAATCCTCACTAGTGTGACGCACTCGAAACTTTAGCAGAATAAAAATAGGATAAGATATCCAGAACAAGAATGCGTGTCATGCCTCGATCATTTCTACTTGTTTTCATTTCTTTACATATTCACGATAGAAAGAGAGCGAATGAGAGATGAAGAAAGTGGAAAATGAGGAGAGAAGAAAAACATACGATACGGATGGGTCGCAAGTCGCTATATAATGGGTGAAATATTTCCTTTTTGATACATTACTCTAGTTTTTTCTTTCTTCCTTCACTTTTAACTTATATGCACGAAAAAAAATATATAAAATATTGTAGAGGATGTTCGATGGGAAATTTATCATGAAATATTAATTTTATATCGTCACTTAACAAGTTCCTTTACAACAAGTTCTTTGGGGAGGCGATGAGTAAATAATTTATTTCGATTAAAAAAATCATTGATTTATGGAGTGTGTATTAAATGTAGACATAATCGATGAGAAGAATAATGAGGTCGTCAAGAGTTGAAGTTAAAAATTCTCACTACATGCTATGCTGATTAATCAGAGGTTATCAAAATAAGCTTGCTCATTCAATTATATGCATGAATCTTTTTTATTTTCATCATACAACATCCATAGAACAAATTATCATCCTATACTATGAGTAATTGTAAACATCAAATTTTTCACTTACCCTCCAACAAGCTCCAAAAATCCATCTTTGAGACTTGAAAAATCCAGCTTGTTTTGAAATAAATAAAGCACAAAGTGCACAACAAAACTTAAACAAATTCTTAACTTTGACTTCTTGCCGTAGATATGAGAGATTTTGATTCTTTTTTGTCTTGTCTTCTTTTCTTTGACCTTTCGATGAAAACTAATTATCTTTTCAATAATATGCACTTTTCTCTCTCTTTTCAGCCGATTCTTACTAGTTCAACATCCGAATTGATTAATTATTTACTGATTATGCAACTATTTTATTTGATAAATAAGAGTTTTCAGTAAATTTTCATTTATTTTCCTTTTTTTTTCTTGAAAAAATTTCTTTTTGCTATTTTTTTGTTTATCCCTTGTAGAATTGTATGATTTTATGCTTAAACTCATCTACACTTTACACTTAACTGATTACTATCGTGATTTTAGCAAACTGACACACACTTTTACGCGAAAAAGCTATTTAAACACATTAAACTGAGCGAAATATAACTATAATTAACATAATTCAAAGATTTCGCGATTTTTTTGTTTTGAAAATCTTCGTCAAGTTTTTAACGAATCTTTTTGAATTTTGACTGTTTTTTTCCCTAGAATTAATAGCTTTTAATCTTGTAATATCCATTATAAGACATTAGATTTATTTATAGTACTTTAGCAAAAGCAATTGAATTGAATTTCTGCAGAATTAAAATCACAATTGGCATGGAAGTTTATAAACATTCGTCAAGTTTTTCTTCAATTTTAAAATTCACACCAGCTGTCACGTGCGCTATAACTGACATCTGATTATAAAGATATCACAATTATTCACGCTGTAGACTTCATATAGCCACAGTTTCCATCAACAACTTACTATCCTAAAACGTATCTTCCTCAAAGTTGATTGACTCAATAATTCTGATCAACAACTTATTGTTTAAATATTAAGGCACGGTGTGAATGTGTCCAAAAAGGTTGCTTGCCTTCCAAGATAGTTGTTGTTATTAAGGAAATAAAGAAATATTGTGAAAAAAAATTATTTATAATCTCAAAACTAATGCTGGCTCATTTTTAATGTTAGATTCATAAGAAGTTCCAAAATGTCTTGTCCTGCAGAAGTGAGTTAAGCACATTGTCAACCAAAATAGTACTTTAATTATAATTACAATGTAATTTTCCTTTATTCGTAATTCGATACTTAATTTAGCGACGTCTGAGGAAGGAATTGCTTGAATTACTTACAAACCCAATGCCTGGAATTTATATAGATGAAGAGAAGGTAGCAAAGAATATCAACGAATGGATAGTCACAATTGAGGGTGCTGAAAAGACAATATATGAGGTAATTGCCATCTACTTCCTTAATTTCATCATTTTATGGACAACTTCATTTTATCTTCAATTCAGGGCGAGACATTTCAACTTCAATTTAGTTTCAACGAGAAATATCCATTCGATTCGCCTACAGTCCTCTTTATAGGTAAAATTCCTGTACATTCCCATATTTATTCTAATGGACACATATGTTTGAGTATATTAACCGATGATTGGACACCAGCTTTATCTGTGGGAGCTGTTTGTTTGAGCATTCGAAGTATGTTGTCATCGGCAACAAAAAAGGAACGACCACCTGATGATATGATTTACACCAGAACTTGTTCAAAAAATCCTAAGAAAACGAAATGGTTTTTTCATGACGATACAGTATAAATATTGGAGCGAATTGAGATGATTTTACCTACTAAATTTTATGTTTATAGATATCTTTTTAACTACATTATCAATTACCTTGAGAAATCCTTAACAAACTACCTATTGTATTTTAAGTTAATCAATAAACTTGTTGTAACGTATTTTGAAATTTTTGAAATTCAATCCATCATAACTCGAAAAGTGGATGCTCCCCTCAAAGTTGTTTTTCCCGTTGTTTATATCGAAGATTCTCGTGTTTTAAGCTGCAACTTAAAACTTAATTTTACTACATTATTCCGCTGATTAAATACATTTAAAACTATGGATGACGGAGATTATGATGGAGATGAGTAAGTACAATTGAAATATTTATTACATAAACAGCAATTCCCTAATAAATGATCAAAACTGAATGTTTACATATTTTAATGAAATCTTCAAAACCTTAATTATAGCGCCGGTGGGGACGATTATGTTGATGATGATGTTGATGACGAATTGGAAGATATCCAGGAAGAAGAAGGAGATAATATTGAGATTGTAATGGCTGGGCAACAAGCTGGTGGATCAGTTCCAAGAAGTAAGAGAATTACAACAAAATATATGACAAAATATGAGCGTGCAAGAGTTCTAGGAACTAGAGCTTTACAAATAGCTATGTGTGCACCAATTATGGTTGAATTAGAAGGTGAGACTGATCCATTACAAATTGCTATGAAGGAATTAAAACAGCGAAAGATTCCAATTATTATCCGACGATATTTACCTGACAACAGTTATGAGGATTGGGCGATTGACGAGCTCATAATTGTAGATTAATTAAGAACATTTCTCAGCATCATAATATTTTTTTTAAAAGAAAAAAAGATAAGTTTATTAACATATTAAGATTTAACATAATAAAGCTATAAGTCACTAAAAATGAGTAAATCCACCTAATTTTCGACAATATTGCAGTCGTTCTGTAATGTTAATAGCTTCAGACTTGACACTACACATTGTTTTCAGCACTTCCATGTCTATTCCACAATCTGATAGATTCTCAACTCCAAAAACATTATCAGCAAAAGTTTGCGACGTATCAAGATCATTAATAAGTTCCTTTGATACTTTCGTGAATGCGATTGTATTGAGGTAGTTGGACATAGTAAGATTATAATTATCTTTAAGTTCTGATAGTAATGTTGTTAATGTATGGACTGTATGTGGTAAAATAGCACCAATTAATTCTATTGAAAAATAATCAGCACCATCGATTCTTAATTTACTACTTTTCATATTTTGACGCCTTAAAGTTCCTCCCAAAAATGCAACTGGAGCTAATAAAGTTGGCGGAATTCCTGCCAATTTACCTACTTTTGGTAACGTACTTTTCGCATTAAGTAGAAAATTAAAGAATGTCTGGCAATCAGCACCTTCAATTAATGCTGTCGATACATCACCATGATCATCTTCTAGTTCACGTTGCTTTTCTTTGATATTTTCCTTAAACTTTATATCTGTTTTATTAATTCCAAGTTCCTCTAAAAATGCCATTTCATCAACTTCTTCTTCCTCGTTATTCTCGTCAGTTCCTTCAATACTATTATTTGGTGTTAAGCTCTTCTTGCCAGATTTCTTCAATGGCTGTGTAAACTCAATTTCTTCATCATTAAGCATCTGTCGAAATCCTTTAGATGTTGGAGTTAATAAAGCATGCATTTCAGCACGTCCACCGATTCCAGCAGCTCTAAATAAGATATTATAGTTATTGGCTAAGACATAAAAATATGGACATTGACGTGCTCTTAATAAATTAAAAAGATTCTTAAAGCTGTTCATCCAGTCCTTATAAAGTGAATCAACTTCATTTTCATTCAATTTGAATGGATTATTATTGCTGGAATTTCTTTGAACTAAATTAAGCCACGGTAAATGTGGTGATTGCCAATACATAAGATTCTGATGGAATCGAGCACTGCTTGATATATCAAGTCCTGAACTTGTATTTTTGATATCTAAGCATCTTACGAATCCAGTCAATCCAGAAGCTTCAACAGATGATTTTAATGTACTTGGTGTAACTATTGTCTTACTTAATATTCTTATACATCGCTTAATGCTCCAATCAACAGGTAGAAACTTTAATATCTCAATTTGTGGCGGTTCCTCTTTTGTATTTTCTTGTACAATTCCAATTATATTCTTTTCATATTCATTCAGTACTTCCAATATAGGTGCCTCGAGATTTGCTGTTGGTTTGGATGTTGTGTTGTGAATTAGCTCGAAAATTGTGTCATCTACTTGAATTAAACTATCTTCCCGAGATTTCTTTTGATTTTGTTCTGTATCTCTGGAAAATTCGCAAATAATTAAGGTTTAACATTTCAATGAATTTGTTGAATGTCTTAATATGCTTACCTTGCAAACGGATTGGGTCGTTTCTTTCTGTCAAATACATTATTATTGCTCAAATCATTTTCTTGATGGTTGCTAGCTGTTGTTTTGGATTTTTGTTTTAATCTTTGCTGTAATTGCTGTTTTCTAATTTGTATCTTCAAAAACTGAAAGTATTTATATCATTTGTTGAGTTTCCATTAATAAAATTAGTTTAATTAACTCACGTCCTCTGGTTTTACAAAAGTTTTTGTTTTTTGGTCCATAATATTTATTCTCTTGTTATTGAAATATTTTTGAAATCGATGCTTCAATTAACGGACTTTTTGAATTTGAATTTTTATTTTTGAGGGAAAAATTTTGAATTATTTTCAATCGTTAATTTTATCTTGGAATTTAATTTTTTGGGGACCTGAAGTATATTTTGAAAATGCTCAGATCGCAAGGACTGTAGAAGAAGGATTCAAAATAACATATAAATATGTCTAAGATTGAAATTAAACGGTTTTTGAAATTCATATTTTAACGTTTTTCAGACATTTGAAATTATAGAGGTAGTCAAAAAATTAAACAGGTTGCACTCGATGAAAATCATAAAATTCAAATTCAGATTGACGGTTATTTCTGCAAGTGTCAAAAATGTCTGTAACAAATTAATCGCAGCTTGAATCTCATTTAAAATCGGATACAACGATGACTCATATTCTCAGACTTTCAGTTTTGTAAACAAAATAGAAGCAATTAATAAATTTATGATTAACAGGAAGCATAATTCACTGATGTAAGCCAGATTTTCACCTGAAATGATCTGTAAATGAGAAAATTGAATAATCAAAAGATTTAAGTTTTTTTTGCAATTATTTTTATTACACGATTTTCATTTTAAATACAACTTATTTATGAAAAAATTTATGTTTTTATACACAAGTTTAAGATTTCTTCATGTTGCTTTAATTGCATAATTCTTTTATATGTTTTTTTTTATTTGTTCCATAAGATATAAAATAATTCAAAATTTTAATTCTAATAATTTATGCAAGAACTTAATACGATAAATAGTTTAAATTTCATAATTTTTATCTCGTCTCTCGATTATCAAAAAAGAGTCATAAGTCTAATACAAAAGAATATCTTCATTTTTGTCGCGAAAATAAATTTTAAATGAAATATCTTGTTAAATTGCCTGATGATTTAATGATTCTTTTCTCTCTTTTTTATATGATTAGCTATTTGAGCTGCATTAAATCACTCGATTTTAAGTTGCAATGATTTTTTTTTTAATTTGATTTATCTACATAGGAAATTGAAAGAAATGCCATGTGTTGTATGTCTTTTTTAATTACTTTTTTTAATTGTTTTTTGGGGCTCTGAAATTGAAATGATGTTTAATCACGTGTTCGAAGAAAGTTCGTTAAAATTTGAATTCATTTTTATTTGAAGCGTGGAAGTTTTAAACGGAAAAAATTCAAATTCAAATCTTAGAAAAATGCAATCTTTCAAAAAATTTAAAATTCAGAACCCCATTAAATGTCATGTGCTGCATTATAAACTGCTCATTTAATAAGATATTAGAAAAAACTTGATTTTCGATTCATTTCATAAAAAAATGGCACAGAACTAAGGAATTAAAGCAGATTAATTATTCCCATTCAATTTTTTAAGTATGAAAAAATATTTCGATGAGCATTAATACTCTAAAATGAAGTGTGTAAATGATATAGTATAAAAAACTTAAATCATATATTTGGTTCTGTTTTAAATATTTTTCTCTCAATCTTCTTCATTTTTTTCACTTTAATTTTTTTTTCTTCTTTTAATTATATTAACAAGATTACAATATTCGAAGTGTGAGTGTGTATAATATAAATTGGAATTTTAATCTTTATTTAGAGGAATAAAATCCTGAAGACTCATCTTCAAACTTTATTTTCAATAAAATCTACGTAAAACCTTTTCATTACTCATATCCAAAAATCCTCTTTAAATGCTTGATATACTGAACACGATTCCGAAATAACTGTACTACTAAATGTCATTTATTATCATGGGTTAATTATGGTGCATCTACAGATTACTTTAATCTTCACTTTTGCGGCTGAGTTGATGCTGGATCTTTACTGGTTGATTGAGAATCGTCCACAAATGCTACATTGATGCTTCCTTCTATCTAGGATAGTCACAAGTACATCCCTAGACAGCACATCAGCATCTTATGTTACATTTACGTACGACACTTTTAAATCTATTGAATATACTCGTTTTCATCTTATTATTGAGCTTTCGAGGAGATTAAAGACTAAATTCACAGATTTTAAGGATCATTCTTCTTCGTTCTAGACCAAAAATGCCCTGGATTATTAGATCTGTTGAACAAACACAAAAAATTCAACTTAATTTTTGAGAATAAGACATTAAAAAAAATTTGTTACTAATTTCATCATCCAGAATATTTTTAGTGCCAAAAACAACCTTGAAAAATATTATTGAGGGGATTACGATACAGTATTGGACAGAATGAGAAAAAAAAATTGAAAGAAATTGTTAAATTGTGTTATTGTGAATTTGGATTGAGATTAAGATCAAATCGAGTCTGGGATGGTTTTGGGACTATTTTCTGAAAAAAAATCCCTAGCGAATTGAAGAAATCACCCCTGACTTGAGGTTTTGAGTTCGGGAAATTAGAGGTAATCAATGGACTGAGGCATTCAAGGATATCAGGTAACCAATTTGGTACCAATTGTACAATTTGTCAGAGTTTTGAGATAAAAGTTCAAGGGAGAGGGTTTTTCAGGACATATTTTAGCATCGAAGAACCTCAAAAAATGTCAAATTGACTCAATAAGATGTAATTAGTGAAACAATTGAGATTTATGGATATATTTCTAGTTTCTAGATGAAATTCCCCTTACACATTTCAAACCCCCACAATCCAGATCATCAAGATTCAAACATCAACTCAACCTTCAATAAGTCAAACTTTTTGGAAAACGGGGGGGAGGGGTTCCTCAAAAATATAAATTTTAATAGTATATCCCCGTTCATCTTTTACATTACATATGAAAATCTTCATATTTAATTAAATCACCCTCGTCTGCTCTACATACTCGTAATGGAAATTTTTTCAGGAGTGAGTTTTATAAAAATTAATTAATTCAAGCAAAAATATAATTTTTTTTATAGCTCTCTCTTTTTTTCGTATTTTCGTCACGTGTTTATTGCATAATATTACTAGTTTTTTTTTTAATTTTTAATTCATCTTTTACATGATTCACTATCAATTAATTAAGTGGATTTTATTATTTCAATTTTATTTTCTGGAACCTAATCAGTATAAGCAAATTGAAAACATGTATAATGTCTAAGATTATTTGGCGCATTTTTTAAAATAAGCCCTTTTTCTTCTCTTTCTTTTTCTCTTTACCGTCCATTGTTCTGTAAGTAAACACAATTTGTTTTGTTTTGGTTTATGTTCATTTGAATGTTATTAATTAATGTACAATAATCCTCAATAATCAAAAATCAAAAAAATAAAATAATATCAACAAAAAAATATCAAAAATTAACTATAAATGCATAATATAAAGGATAATGAAATTAGCAAGTTTCTATGAAGTATATATTGTGATATGATGAGAAAAATACATGTTTTATTAATATATTTACACATTAATGAACATGATTAATATATATTAATGAAAAGTGAAGGGAATTTGTTACAATACTGGGATATTTTTAGCATTTTTTCTGAGATTTCCATGAGCTTTTAATCCAATTATTTTTGAGTAATGAATTTTGATAGATTGCAAAAGAAATTCAAAGTCTTTTTGTTGAATTTGTGAAAAGTTTGGAATTTTGGAAACCACAAAAGCTTTCAAAAGATTTGTCAAATTTCACCAAAGTCACCACAAAATGCTTTTGGTTTACAAAATTTTCACCTTAAATGAAGCAAAATTGAGTCAAATTCATCACAAATGAAGCAAAAACTGAGTCAAATTCACCACAAATAAAGCAAAATTGAGTCAAATTCACCACAAATGAAGCAAAATTGGGTCAACTTCACCACAAATGAAGCAAAAACTGAGTCAAATTCACCACAAATGAAGCAAAATTGAGTCAAATTCACCACAAATGAAACAAAATTGGGTCAACTTCACCACAAATGAAGCAAAAATTGAGTCAAATTCACCACAAATGAAGCAAAATTGAGTCAACTTCACCACAAATGAAGCAAAATTGGGTCAACTTCACCACAAATGAAGCAAAAACTGAGTCAAATTCACCACAAATGTAGCAAAATTGAGTCAAATTCACCACAAATGAAACAAAATTGAGTCAACTTCACCACAAATGAAGCAAAAACTGAGTCAAATTCACCACAAATGAAGCAAAATTGAGTCAAATTCACCACAAATGAAGCAAAAACTGAGTCAAATTCACCACAAATGAAGCAAAATTGAGTCAAATTCACCACAAATAAAGCAAAATTGAGTCATATTCACCACAAATGAAGCAAAATTGAGTCAAATTCACCACAAATGAAGCAAAAACTAAGTCAAATTCACCACAAATGAAGCAAAATTGAGTCAACTTCACCACAAATGAAGCAAAAACTGAGTCAAATTTACCACAAATGAAGCAAAATTGAGTCAACTTCACCACAAATGAAGCAAAAACTGAGTCAAATTCACCACAAATGAAGCAAAATTGAGTCAAATTCACCACAAATGAAGCAAAAACTGAGTCAAATTCACCACAAATGAAGCAAAATTGAGTCAAATTCACCAAAAATGAAGCAAAATTGGGTCAACTTCACCACAAATGAAGCAAAAACGGAGTCAAATTCACCACAAATGAAGCAAAATTGAGTCAACTTCACCACAAATGAAGCAAAAACTGAGTCAAATTTACCACAAATGAAGCAAAATTGAGTCAACTTCACCACAAATGAAGCAAAAACTGAGTCAACTTCACCACAAATGAAACAAAATCGAGTCAAATTCACCACAAATGAAGCAAA
This sequence comes from Chironomus riparius, assembly GCA_917627325.4. Taxonomy (NCBI): domain Eukaryota; kingdom Metazoa; phylum Arthropoda; class Insecta; order Diptera; family Chironomidae; genus Chironomus; species Chironomus riparius. The sequence continues at coordinate 47,436,781 of OU895877.1, forward strand.
AACTGAGTCAAATTCACCACAAATGAAGCAAAATTGAGTCAAATTCACCACAAATAAAGCAAAATTGAGTCAACTTCACCACAAATGAAGCAAAAACTGAGTCAAATTCACCACAAATGAAGCAAAATTGGGTCAAATTCACCACAAATGAAGCAAAATAATCTTTAAAAAAATTAACGAAATTTTGGTGCAAACTCAGAAATTTTTTTTAAATTTCAATCATAAAAGAGTCAACAAACTCTAAAAAAACACCAATTTGAATTTCTTTTGACTATCAATTAAGCGAATCAATGAATGAATAATAAAGTCATAAATCAATTCCAAAAGAATCATATTTATATTAATAATGAAACAAATTAGTAATTGCCTATCATTTTAAATACAATTATTGTTTTTTCTTCTCTATCTTCAATGGCCAATATTAAAATGCGTTAAAACAAATAATTAAAGAGTAAGTAAGTAATAATCCATAAAAATGAATAACTAATACAGTTTCAATATGAAATAGCGTCAAAAACAATAATAAAAGCATTAATAATAATCAAATTAAAAAATCCATGACCATATTGTTTCTATACAAATGTTACTGTTGTTGTTTTGTTGGATTTCCTATCACTCTTAAAATTTTCAACTTTTCTCTCTTATTATTATTAAGCTTTTAAAGGGAAAAAGGAGAAACAAGAAAAGCCTGTCTACTGGATTTACACATTAAAAAAAAAGAAAAGAAATAAAGTCACTAAAGAAGCAATAAACTGATAAAAATAAATTAATCATGATTATTCGCCTGGTTATCGTTATGCATAATTGGTGCTGAAATTGTTGGTGGAGCTGTGAGAGTTCTAGAATCTGGTGCACCAAATGACGTATGTCGACGTAACAATGATCCAAAAACACGACTTTTCTTCGACTCATCTGACGTTCTTGATGCCAATGAACCGGTCCTGTAATTGTTTTACGGGAATATCACGTGTATTTCAATAATTTCTCATTCGAGTTTAAGGAAAATTAGGAAATAAAGTAGCTAAACTATTTTTTTTTAGATTTTGCAAACCTTCTTTGTGGATTAAAAGCTATTATAAATATTGGCTCAACTGAAAAAATTATGTTGGGAAAAAGATTCAAAAATTTTACTGTTTAGGATCAAACATAAGAAGTAAAACCAATCACCAAACAAAAAAAAAATCAAGAACTAAAAGGATAAATAAAATCGAGCACAGTTCCTTTAAAAGCTTATACGATTCAAAAATGCAAGAATATTTTGCTAGAATTAAGCAACATTTCAGTTAGTTTCTGTAGGATTAAAAACATGTGTTTTGTGCATTTTATAGCCTGTATATTCATTCTCTTATATCCCAGTTTTGTATGGATGTGTTAATAAAAGTTATAAATAGGGAAATTAAGAATAATAAAGGAGGATAAATAGTCAGGAATAGATGGTTAATGAAAAATATTTTAGCACTAAAGGAATTAAATAAAATCCAAGCAATTAAGGAATTAAAACTTTAACTTACTCTTTGCTGTTGGCTTCCAAGCTTTTTCGTCTCAATTCATCCAACGTTACATTATTCGAGTGCTCCCATTCATTCTTCTCCTGCTCGAATGCTTTTCGACGCTCCTCCAATTCACGAATTTGAAGTTCAAGAGCCTAAAAGAAGCAATTATGAATGAAAATTAGTCTGTCAAATTAAAATCAAGTTTCAGAAATAAGTTGCTGATCCGGTTTAAAAATACTTTGCATTATGGAAATTAGAATATTAAATTCAATCAAAATTGTTGTGACTAATGCATTCTGTCGGAAGAGATGCATGAGTAAGCAATTTAAAGTTATTTGCGAACAAAAGTTATTCTGAATATTAATATCATTTTTAACGGTTTTCCAGAATTTGAATTTTTTAAAGGTTTCGTTAAGATTTTTTTGAAAGACGTTAAGATTTGAATTTTTGGAAACAGTTAAAATTTGAATTTTTGAAAGCCGTTAATATGTATAAACTACCATTAAAGTTTGATTATTGAATTGAATTGAATTAAAGTGGTTTGTAAGCAGTTTTGTAAATTTCCACAGAGAATACAAAAATTACTCTCCGTGCTTCAATCAGCAACCCACCTAAATAATTCAAAAACCAATTGCATACCTTCTTCCTTTCATCGTGACGTCTTGTCAATTCAAGCTCTGAATCTTTCAATTTTTGCTTCTTCTCCTTGACTTTCATTTCAAATACTTGCTCCATCTCAGCTTCCATCTTCTTCATTTTAGACTCGTGCTCACGTTTTTCCTCTTCCATTTGTGCCAAAGGATTCCTATACGATAACAAAAACAGAAAGGAAGGAAAAAGTGTAAAAATTTCTTTAGTAAAGTTAATTAAATCGGAAACGTTAACAACTTAATTAATTGAATAACAACAAATAAAGATCTTGTGTATGTGTGTTTATATATGTGGAAAATGAAAGCACTTATGCAAATCAACATGTAATAAAGTCATCAATCTACGGATGACTAGAAGCGCACTTTTGTAGCGTGACTAATTAGTCCAAGCAATAAAATATACGCATAAGGCTTGAATGATTAAACAAAAATGCGCTTAAAACAGTTAAAAATAGTAATGATTGCCCATAAATTCAACTAGTATGAGGAACTTTCATTTTATATTATATTTCAAATAAGGCTGTTGTGTGAAGCGAGTAAGGCGAGTGTGAGACTTTTTCATTCTAAATGAATCAGCAAAAAGCATAAAGAATGATGGAAAATAAATGAAAATGAAAATTTTTTTGTTTTAGACTCAAAAAAGGAAAAACTTTTAAAATACTATTTTTAATTTTTTTTATCATGAAATGTTTTTCTGGTTTTGATTCATTCACACTTACCAAACAGTCACGAATGAATTCATGACATTTCCAGGATTGCATAAACTGAATGAAAAGATCGATTTTTCATGATTTTTAAACGAGTTTAATTTCGAATTTAAGAAAAAAACAAACAAAAAATTTAAAAGGAAATTAAAAGAACAATCAAGTGGATGAATATGATCAAAATTAAAGGTTTATCAACGACTACTTGATGCTATATTGTACATCAGAGATTTTATATACATAAAAGAATAAAACGTGAAAATGTTGGTTTTGTCGTGGATCATTAATACATTTACTTATGTACGTTATTTTATATATTTCTTGTTGTTGTTTTTTGATAAAAAGGAAATGAAGAGACAATTAAATGAAAACTATAAAGCGAGCATATTAATGATTTATTGTCGAACATAAAGTTTTTAATGTTACGTGGAGGGTTGGTTGGAAAGGAGGAGATTAAACACTTAGAAAATTGATACTTACTTGTTGGATAATTTAGTCTTTCCGTCGTTTCCAAGCCCTGCCAATTTTCGGCATCGATAATTCTCGTAGTGAACGTTATTTGTAACATCTTTAAGATCCTGCAAGTGCGTTCGAACAACCATGTTGCGGAGAGCAATAAAATCACAATGTTCAAGATTTTCCACTGTAAATTAAGAAATTTTTAAAGATTTTTGTCCGGTTTTTAGGAATAAATGAAATTAAGGTCATATATAAATGACATTTTGAATATAATTGATAGTGAGATTTAGTGAAATTCAATTTTATTTTCTAGCGGTTTTTCTGAATTCAAAATTACCAAAGCTTCGTTAAAAATATGAATTTTTGAAAACAGTTAAATTTTGAAATTAAAATTCGTTAAAAATCGACTAAACCTCTCAAAATTTACTAATTAAATGAAGCTTACCTTCCACAATTCCGTAAGGATACTTTCGTCCTCGAATTTTCCTTCCATCAATTTCAATAATCGTATTTGCTCCAACAACAGCGAATGGAACACGACTGCGTAATATACGAAGTGCCTTAGCTTCCTCCTCATCATCAAGTGGCTCTGGGAAGTCATAGATTTTGATTTTATTTTGTGCAATTTCATTTAATATTTGCTTCTTAAATTGCTGCAACTCCTCGGGTGTTAAAGTGTCTGCTTTGGCAATGACAGGAATGATATTTACTTTGTCATGTAGTCGTTGCACTGAGGAATTGGAAATCAAAATTAGAATCACAAGTGGTTTGAGATCTTTTTAATATCTTACTAAATTCAATATCGAGCATTTTTAATCCATGCCCAGATGGTGCGATGAAATATAAACATGAATGTACGCGACTATCGGAAATAGCTTTACGATGTACACGTGATTCTGCTGTCAAATATTCTTCATATTTTGATTCAACAAAATCGATTATTGGCGCCCAGCTATAGAATATGACATAAAAGGTATTATAATCTCGATAAATGGAACAAATAAAGTCTATATTAATTACCAATTACTGTTATCGACAGCATCTCCAAAGCCTGCAATCGATTGTTAATTAATTAATAAAGATTTTCTACAAATATAGTCAGTCATAACTTGCCTGGCGTGTCCACAACAGTTAATGTCAAGTTAACGCCATTCTCACGCAATAAAACTTTCGTCGTTTCAACAGCGACAGTCTTCTTTGCACGAAATGACGGTCCTGGATGTTGTTCCTGATTATATATGTCAGACAAAAACATTGAGTTGATAAGGGTCGATTTTCCAAGGCCACTCTCTCCGACAACCATGAGCGTAAATTCAAAGCCCTTCTTTACAGCCTTCCTATAAACTTGATTTGGTAAGTTGGCAAATCCAACATATCCATCAAGTTCCTTTACTTTCGGCCGTACAATTGCTTGTTGCTTCTCCTTCTCTTGACGTTCCGTTGCCAATTTATTTGAATCTTGATGGTGATTCATGTCATTTGCCTCTTTCTCTTTCATTATTAATTTATTTATGCTATTCTGGACTGTATTATTAGTCGTATGTGTTCCGTTTGTTGTAATGTGGAGTTTTTCGTTGTTGTTATTCTATGAAAATTGATAAATGAAGTGTTAGAAAGTCAAATAATATGATTATATTTTTTTCGTGTGTCTAATCAGTAAATCAATTTTTTGGATTCTAGCGGTCATTTACGATTTGAATCAATTTTGAAGAATAACGGTTTCATGATATTTGAATCAATTTTGAAGAATAACGGTTTTATGATACTTGAATAGTTTTGAAGAATAGCGGTTTTTAAACATTGAAAGATCGTTTTGAGATAAAATTCAAAGAACCTTAAAAAGCCATACAACTGAAAAATAAAAAAATCAATGACCTTGACCCACTTAATGTCTTCTGAATTTACGCCATGTCAAGGCGTCCGCAAAAGTGCATTATAATAACTCAAAATACACACGATATTGCTAATTTATTAAAGAATCAATTATGTCGGCATTAATGATGAGCTTTTACCTGATTAGATGGCGTTATGAGTGGTGTAGGTGGCTGGGGTGGTGGGGCTGTTGGACTACTTTGCGTTTCACCCTTAAAAAACATTTCACGCTTAGATTGCAACTATTATTTTATATTTAATGTGTGTGTATTCATCACAGAGTCAATTTTATGTATGCAAACAGAGTTTTTATGTTGATGTAGATAAAAAATTATAGGAGATGATCGTGTATTGGATGATTTGTTATTTAAATTGTTATCATGTTGATGTTATAGAACGAAATATAAAAAAAAATATGAAAAGAATAAGAATAAATTAACACACATAAAAAATAAATCATTTGAAAAAATTTAAATTTGCACCAAAAAATAAGCAAAAAAAAAAATGATTTTGAAAAAAAAAATTTATGGTTAGTGTCCGAATACCAAACATTTTATAGACCAATTGATCCCAAAAAAAAAAAACATAATTATGCATATAAGAAGTGAAAGATGTGTATTTACAATAGATTGATAGGTTCCTGAAGCTTGTTTACATGTGCAACATAACATGAAGTTGACTAATGTTTGTCAATATTTTTGATCCAGCGGGTGGTTTCTTGGGCATGTCTAGGATATAAATCTGATTGATTTCTAAGGTATATCTTAGGGTATGTTTAGGATCTATCATTCGTTTATTTATAATTTTAAGCTAGGTCAACTCTTTGGGGTTCAAATAAGGTTTATGATCTACTAGAGTGTAGCCAGAAGGGGAGGGGGAGAAACTACGCCCCTGAATAGATATATCCTAAGTATAACTTAAAAATACACCCAAGAAGTCAACCCTAAAGAATCTTGAACAATATAAACTACTGATCTGGTAGATAATTGATGATAAAGTTCAAGTTTACCAAGAATTCAGTTTTGAATCATCATTAAAAAATTGCAATCCAACCAAATCACAACCTCAAGTTCTTTGAACATTCTCGAGATTCAAAAATAATAATTATGACAGACACAAAAAAAAAACTTATTTAGAACAACTTCGCTCTAAAGTACCCGCATATGTGGCTCAAGACACACAAAAAATATGAAAACAAAAAGCTATTAAAATATTTTTTTTTATTGCTATAATGAATGATGAAATAAAAATAGCGCAGGCGAAAAAAACAGAACTTTTAATGATCGAGGTTTATAGGATTTTAATACTGAAATAAGTGATTCTTGTAAGTGAACCTTAACCAAAGAATTTCCATAAACATGAACAAAATTTAAAATCGATTTTAAAATCATAATAAAATGAGATGACATTAAGCTACACGTACGACGATGATTGATCGTCGATTGAAATTATAAAGTCTGCATTTGGATAGGATTACAGCATGTATAATGTTAAATTGTAAGTGGAACTAGAAAAGCATCGGTCAATAAATTTTAATTTCACTTCATAAATCCTTGAATTAAAAGCTTAAGTGCTATGTTGGAAAATTTATTTATAATTTTTCGTTGGAATCTTTATCTTCTAGCTTTTTGTATTTATTTGAACCACATTTTTGTTTATTAAGGCATGCTATGGAAACATGGAGTATTAAACAATTTACTTTGGAGTCCATTCGCAAAAGAAAATTATGGAAAACTAGGATTTTGGACCTCATTTTCTTTTGAATCATCCATGATTTAGAATCAACCATTTACGAGACAGAGTTATAAATTTTGGGTCATGAGTCACATTAGAGTTGTGGTTAGAAATCTTTTAAACGAGGAAAGAAGACAAGACCCACTCTTCCCCGAATGGCACAAGCTGGTTTATCGTTCAGAAGTTCTATAGGTATAATGATCGTTGAAAGGACCCACTTTTTTAAATTAGGACAGAATCTATTGTGCCACACCTTTTAGACCTTCTGTTTTTAATGGAATTCAAGCCACTTGCAAGCTCTGAACATTGTAAAGACATGACTGAAGAGGCTGTTCATTTAAAACGTAACGCTTTTATTGGGGAGGAGGGTCTGAGATATTGTGACAGTTCAAACAAAGTAAATTTCCATTGAAATTATGTAAAAACGTTACGTAAAATGTTAACCGTCCCTATAGATCTAATGTTGCATTGTACAATGTACCAAGTCACAATTTATGTGTGCAAGATGCCGAAGTGAAATCATCCAGATTCTGGTATATCCTAGTAAACCTATTTAAATGTCAAAGACCTCAAAACTACCAAAAAAACCACCTAGAAATTATTAATCTAGATGTAGACGCTTTTAAGCAAAAGAGATTAGTTTAAAATTCATCAACTTCTCCTTCCCGCCAAAATTGTCTTAATATCCTAGATCAAAGACACATTACAACATTGCACTTGAAATTATCCTGCTAAGAATCATTTGCGAACGACAAATTGCCACCAATATTTCTCTGACATGTCCATAGCATGCACAAATGAAACAATTTATGAATGTTGCAAATTAATTTTATCTTTAAAGCTTCTTAAATCGAAATCAACCGAAATAAGTTTTTTTTGTTTGTTACTAATTCAAAAAAACACAAAAAAAGTTTTTTTCGATCATTGATCTCATTTTTATGTGTGTGTAAAAAGCTGCCAGATGCCCTGAATCGTCTCAACTGCTTTTTTTTATGAGATTTCCAAAATAGAAAGAAATTTAATTTTGAATTTTGATTTTTTTTTTGTTAACGCCAATTTAGTTCAATGCCAAATGAATCATGTTACCAATAGTTAATAATAATAATTTATTAAATTCTGAATTCTGACAACCGTTGGATATAAAGGAACACTTGATTGGATTAGTCTACATTACACTATATCGTGCTTAACTACAATTAATCTCAAAATGGTTCTTTTGTTAGTCACAAATTCTTGGTGATATTCATTGCTACAGGCTAACATACACAAAAAATATGCAATCAACAAAATAGAATTAATTTCTTACCCCAGTTGTTATATTTCCACCATTTTCAGTGGTTCCATTTTTATTATCCAATTGTCCCAAACCGTTATTCTGCTCCAATAACCTTTGACGATTTGCTAATCGATCTAGACTTGCTAACCGATATGAACCACCAATTCCTTCCTAATAAACACATTTGGTTTTTATAATACATGCAAAATTACGAACAATACATTCAAAAAATTATAAAAAGGGAAATAAGAACTCTAAGTCTCGACAATGGAATCTAGGGTAATAATGCTTAACATGGAGAATTTTCCGCCAAATTATTTTTGCACAAGTATACTTATCGATTTACGCTGAATAAGCTTAAGTTTCATTTCTTGACTGTAAATAGGAAGCAGAGATTTGCTTTATAGTCATAGCATGTAAAAATTTCTTGACTTATAAAAGTTCTGCGTCACAAGAATTTTCTTTGTACATTTTACATGCTAGGGTTCGTTCATAAATGACAGACTAACACCCACCTTCCTCCCCCCCCCCCCCAAATAGTTCTGACATTTCAAACAAAAGAAATTTTTCTTCATAAATATTTTGTGTCAATTTAAAATCTTGTTTCTGTATAAACGTCATTTATGAACAGCCCCCTATCTAATTTCCATAAAACAGTCCGACACGCACGACGTTTTTTTTGTTCCATATGAACTTAGAATTATAAAATTCCTAGACCTTGCTTCGATGTTCTGTTTCGCTCCTAATTCATTCATAAAATTATATTCTGATCTATAAATAAATTAGAAATATTCATGCAGTCTTTTTCCGTGAAAGATGCAATTGAAAGCGAAAGTCTATTTATGGTTTTATGACGAGCGTCTTTCTAAAATATTTATAATAATGTCATCGAGTGGAGTGACTTAATTTAGAGCAGAGTTGTCAAATAGGTACCTTTGAAAAAGTGCCTCAACGCATGGTAGCTTTTGCCTTTGTCTAGTCATCACCTAGGTATAGGCAAGCTTAGCTAAAGGCAAAAAAGTGTGTCTAGTCAAAGGTACTGCCTGGGATAGATTTTTGCCTTTGATAGGAATTTGATAGGTGACAACTCTGATTTAGAGACCTAAATTTACTATGAATTAAAGATGTAATTGATTAATTGATTTTTTAACGGATATTATTAATTTGAATTTTGAATGAATATTTAAAATTTGAATTTTTAACGGCATTTTAAATCAATTTAAAAACCCTACAAATGTCAAACATTTTGAATTGGAAATTGCCGTTAATATTTTTTAATTCACATCATTTTTGATGATCTTCAGAAAATCAATCTGTTCTCACAAAAATAGAAATGCTCTAAAATTACAAGCATCGGTGAAATGGAGAGGAATTTCAACAAAATGTTTGTAAACATAATACTTGTGTGCCTAAGAACTATTTCACGTTTTATTTGTTATTCAAATTTCTTCGATAGATTTTTTTACTTGTTAAACTAGAATAGATTTGGTTTAGAATTATGTTTAGATTACGGTATATTTATTTATAGCTTTCGAGAAGTCACTGCTTAAATGCAGGATTAAATCGAGCACGAACATCTGAGACATATATTTTAACAATCCATAATAATTTGGATTTCCATCAAAAATCCATAATTCTTTCAGTTTTTCATAATGCGTGTGTTTACTTTTACGACTGCTTCATTCTATTCTTTTTCTATTTTTCGAGCATTTCCGTTTTCTTATCTTTTTTCTATTGAGAGAAATACTTGAATAGAAGAAGAGAATGTTTGTGTATCTTCCCCAAAAATTGACGCATTTGTTACGAAATGATGCTCTTTTTGCCGCTTCTTGTTTTGTACACAAACAAATAAATCATCATTTTTCAATTTTTTTGTGAAAATACTTGTTTTATTACAGATGCTTAGTAATTGGTAGGTTTCTATAGCCTTAGGAATGGGGTCGTTCATAAATGATGCTAAATATTTCAGAAGAGGTTTTGGAACTTTCATTCATACCAATTTTGTGTTAAAGGGAGAAAGTTGTCTATTGATTGATAGATTTATAGATTTTTCAAATTCGAACTTTTAATGGTTGTTTTAAAGTTAAATTTGAAAACCATACAAATGTTATTATTTGAAAATTAAATTTCCGTTAAATTTACAAATTATACACAGAAATGCTCTAGAATTCAATGTTTTTATGAACATATTGATGACAGGGAAGGAGTTAAGGATATTTGTGACATTCTGAAGGGGAGGAGGGTAAAAAAAATATAGCCAGACGTCATATATGAACTACCCCTAAAATAGAACAATTTTAAGCTTTAATGCGACAAATTAAGTCTGAAAAAGTCCTACATACCATTAGCATCCCTAGATGTAGACAGAACTATCTTTAAATGAAAAATATTTAAGATTTTAAAGTAATCTCATTAAAACCAAACTCAAACCCATCTCAATCACCAATTTCCTACCATCCCAATGAATGACTAATATACATAAAGTTAATCAATTTGTTTACTCAATTCCGATACATTTTGATCGTATATCAAAGAATCAGCTCCCCCTGAATTAAAAAAGAAAGATGTTTGTCTTAACAACTCGTTTCAAAAACTCATCAGACCGTAACTGAATGAATATTAAATACAAATCTAAATAGAATGGAGCTATTATTAATTTATTTTTGTAAAAATGCTTTCATGTATTCTAATTAAATCATAATTTATGATTGTTTTTCCGATGAAACGAGTCGAGGAAGGGAAAATAAATAATAATAAAAATTGTATAAAGACATTTATGGAAAGTAACAACATAAACAGTATGTATGTGATTGAATTTTGAAATGTTAAAGCAAATTGAATCAATGAAACGAAAAGTTATAGCTCAATTTGATGACTAAGTTGGTATAAGTGTTAAAAATAAATACATAGAGACTTGTGTACAAGGATATTGTCTGTGCTATATTTATAAAAATTCATTAGATATTCATGTCTAAAAAATCAAACCTTTTCACGCTCAAGTCGATCAATTTTACTTCCGCCAAAATCATTCCTGTCCCGATCAATTTTTCCAAACGACGACGAATATTTTGGAACTGTCGGAGGTGGAATAGGTCGTGCTGCAATTGCAGGCTTATCATGTGTTTTATTAATACTGTGTATAGTTGCAGTAGGACCCATTTGAAATGTTGACATGTAAGATCCAGGCGTTGAAAGGATTGGCTTTGTTGGAGGAACTGGCGGTGGACCAGTCGGAGTTGTTGAACTCATTTTCTTACACTTTTTATACTTTTTATCTGAACTTTTATTATTTGATTAACTTTATTTTATATCCTATAAATTTAATCCGATACTAAATTCTTGGTTCAATCACATTTAATCGTTGTGCACGTTCGATTTCTTCTAAAAAGTTTCACACAGAGAATAAATTTTTTCGTTTGTCTAACGATAGAGCGAATAATAATAGAACAGAGAAAAAAATAATATATTGAGTCTTATTCTTCTTTAATTAACTTATATTTCATTTGCACAACCGGAAACACTCAATTAAGTTGAATTTGCAGCGAAGAAAAGAATTGACGAATGATATTCGAAAAGTTATTAAGGCGCAAACTTTGCCGTTATGGAATTATTATTCATACCAATACACGCATACAGTGCCTCCCACTGAAATTGTTGTTTGCTCTTGACTTTAGTCTTGCCATAAATTACATCAAAACATGAAATGCTTTTAGTGCGAATTATAAACAGTATTTTATTGTTGGGAGAGTTCTCTTTTGGGGTCGATAGCTTGTGATGTTCTCCTATGACTTAAGTACAATTTACAGTCACAGAGTTACAGCATACTAATTTAGAATTTGAAATCCGCACGAATCCTAAAGCTTTGAAACAAATTAATATCAAATCTAATAGTCCAAAGTTTTGATGGACGTCACTTCCCAACAACCCCAAGTCAGATCATACCCAAAATAAACGCAAATGAAGAGACTTTCAAGTGTTTTCTGTAATAAGTAAACAGTAAATACATAAATTATCGTACATGATTGGTTTTGAGGCTCTCGTGTCTTGTTAGCATATTTTCTACATCAATCATGTGCTATAATTTCTATTTTGGTCAAATGCTGACGAGAAGAAGCTATGCAAATGTTTTGACCTAATTGGGATGGATATTGATGCTTGAAAGTTTTTGTAATTTATTTTTGTGCGAAACTTTTGATTTGAAAAATTTAATCGAGAAACTTGAAATTATGGAAATTTTAATCTAATGTATTCAAACCTGGTGTCTAAAAATATTGGAAAGAGTAGATAAAGTTGTTATTTTGCTATAATTTGATTTCTCAATCAGATTTACACTTAGTTCTTTGGCTTTGTTTTGTTGATCTTGACTGAAATTGAGCGGGAAAATTGTTCTTACAATGAAAATTGGATGTACTCTTTTGAAGCATGAGTATCTTAAAGTTTAGGTGCTTACTAGCTATTTTAAATAGAGATTGCTCAAGTTATCAGGTTTACTTCTTAAAAGCTATTGAAAGAACCATCTAATTCAGTGCTTTTCGATCTTTCTACGCTTAAGGACCATTGAAAGGAATCTCGAGGATATGACGATACTAGAAATACTTCTGGAGCCGTTCATAAATGACGTCCAGCATTAAGGATCGAGAGGGATTTAGAGTTTTGTGACAGATCAAACAAAATAAATGTTTCTTAATACAAATTTTATGTCAAGAGAAGGAATTTGGTCTGAAATTTCGGTTTTTATGAAAGTAGTTTGTAAACCCTCTGGAACTCTCGCGATACACAGTTTGAGCATCACTGACCTAGCTTGATTCCCTCTGCTATATTACCAATTCTAAATCCCAACTCAAATGCGTTCTATAAAATTAAGTTTCCAGTAAGCAACTAAAACCACTCTCAATTCATGTCTTCTTCCCCTCTGTGCATTTGCAAAAAAACCTCGACGTAGACAATAGAAATCAATTTATTTGAGTAATTATACCACGAAAGTGAGAGAAAATTTATGAAGCTAATAATTTTTTTTGCGAGTTTCAAAAAAATACAAAATATTGTGTACATGCTCAATCTTTATGGAGGAAATCAATAAGCTAATGGGAAAGTTTTATTTCATATATTTTTATGACGCCTCGAGAAAAAAAAATTGAGTTTGAAAATAAGAGGCTTTTTACTGCAACTAAACCGTGGTCGAAATTCAATTTTTGGATATACTCAATTCATTCTATTATAATAATGAAAATTTAACGTTAATTTCAGCTCTTTTTTTCCACATCTTAATCTAATTAAATTCTCTTTTTTGTGTAGCTGAATCATGCATGAAAGACGAAATGAATAGAGAAAGAAACAATTAAGAAAAATCAGGTCTTCTATCGATTTATAATACACAAAAAAAAAAATTTTTCTCATCCCACTTGTAAGTCAATGCCAAAAGTGCTTTCCATCTGCACAACACATATGCCATAGTTAGTCAATGAAAAAAGAAAGAAAAAGTTCTTGGCAACATCAGAGCATTTCACTTAATCTTATTTCCTGAAATTTATATTCTTACTGAGAATAAAGAAAATTGAATTTATGACTGGAAACAATAAAGCCACGTTATATTCCGTCATCGGTGCGAGTCTCTCTTGTTCGCGGGGAAAAAAAATAGTGCATGCATAATTTCTGAATTGCTTTTAATTAGAGTTTAAATAAATTGAAACAAAATGAGTTGCTCTTTGCTGTCTTAAAGTGGCGCCCTATGTCATTAGAGCAATTAAGTGTCCGCATTATGCACACTTCTTTTCTGTCAAATGCCTTCAAGATGTTATTATGAGAACAAATAAGAGGTAGACGCTCTTTTAGAAACTTAAGTGCTACTTGGTTGGTTGAGGAGGCAAGGAAAGGTCAGTTTTTGTTGATTTTAAGAATCATGAGTATCAGGTCCGTAAAAATAGAGCTTTTGGGGACAGCAATCGATCTGTTAAGAACTATTAAAGACAACATGAAACTTAAAGCGACATCTAGTCACTAAAAACCCTGTATATCCCTCTGACAACTCCGCAGTAATTCAAAATGAACTTCACAAACTAATCAACAGTTCAGCACCTCAAGAAAGCACATAATTCAAAGATACATGAAAAAGTCAAGAGCTCTTCTACCTTTTGGGAGCAATTTACACACAAAAATTGACTGAGTAATAAAGAAAAGGAGCAAACAAGAGGAAGACAAAATAACATTATAGCCATAGTAGCTTACACAACTATTCTGACCAAAATCACATGGTTTCAACATCAATTTGTAAAATTTATGAGGCTAATTTTTATAAATGTGTGTTGGAAATGCAATGTGAGCTCATCAAAATCAATAATTTCTTCATAACTTCGTAGAATATCTCATGATGAAATTAATGAAAGAAAATTTCTAATTTCACAGTAAAGATTCGTTGAGTAATCATAAAGTTCACGAAATGTTAAGCTACTGGAAACATTAAAAAATTTATTCGACATTTGACTCGAAACACCCTAACAAGATGTAGCTGTTGAAAAGATAAGTATCAAAAAAGGCACAACTTTGTAAGAGACACAATTTTAATGAAATAGAAAGGCAGATGAGTGTGGTGAGAGATTGTTGGGCGTCATTTATTAATGATGTCTAGGATTTTTAAAATAAAGTCCCTGCCTTACTTAATGCAAATCTAAATTCATTCAGATTTAGAGTGTTTTTAGCAATACTTTGAGTATAGTTCCATTTATGTGGTTTCGTTTGGTCACTTAAATGTAGAGGTCTAAGAATCTGTAAAATGATGGAATTATCCAGCAGGCAAGAGTTTATGGCGTTGAATTTATTATGCCAGATAGAACAGACTTGAAGATATAAGTTGCAATGGCGTGAACAATCGAAATTATGAGTGCGATTTGGAATCAATTTCTCGGATTAAACCTTACAAATCATTGAGCACTATGATGCGTGACTTTAATGAACTTTAAAAAACATTGATTGCATGATTTTATGTCCATCATTTATCAACAATCCCATTGTATCATCATGTAATCAGATACTTTTTTTTCTGTGGATCCAACTTAATGTCACTTAAGTCAACAGCAGTTAGAATGTAACAAGTTTGAACTTTATCTAGAAAAATCGTATTAAGTTCTTCGCACGAAATGGCACCAAAAATATTTTATGGAACTGCTCATTTAAATATCCGCATGATTCACTGATATAATATCATGTTTACACGCTTTTATTAATTAATTCCAGCGATGCATTGATGTTATTTTTATTTTTGGGTAATCCATCTTCGCAGTCTTCTCGTATAGCTGTTTTACTTGTTACGTATTCACTTAACATCATATAAAAGAAGATGAAAACAAAAACTTTCGATTTCAATAAAAAAAAAAAAATTATGTTTCGCGCACTCTCGTGTGTGTATATTGTTCTGCACACATATATTTAAATTATTGCATTGCAATTATGCTTTATGGCATAAACAAAAAAGAAAGAAAAACTGTATGTTGACCTTGATCATGGCTGAATATTCATCAAAAAAACAAAAAACAAAAAAAAGAGGGTTGAAAAACATTTAAAGAAAAATTCCATCCACGATTCTAACATTGACACAAGATTTGAATTGAAAATGAGAATGAGAGAAGTCATGTTGGGCGTTTCATTCATTCATCGAAAAGGAGAGAAAATAAAAACACATCCTGTAAGTCCTCACAGAATAACATTATAGGAACTATATGTATATGTGTAGCGTAGCTTGTATAATTCGCCCTGTAACTCAATTTTCTGTTCATGATTTGTTTGCTGTGCCTTTGCCACAATAATTAAGATTGATAACAAAGTTTTTAAGTGTATGGCCTCTGACAATTTACAGTAAGACTTATTATCAATGCTGCAATACACAAGTAAGACATTCATGACTCATTTATGCATTTTAAAGTTGCCATTCATGATTGATTAAAATCAAATTTTGTTGTTCATTTAACATTAACAAGCACAATATATACACAAAAGATGTGATTTGTATGAAGCACAAATTTTTTTTCTCCATGTTCCATTACTCCTTGCTTAGTTTCGATCAATACTTCATATTGCTTTTTTTCACTCTCACCAAAGAAGCGTAGCAAAATTTTTTCTTTGCTTCTCTTTAATGGCACTTTATGGATATGTAATTTACAATATATAATATTTGTGGAGCACATTCTAATTCACAAATGTAAGCAAAATCCATAACTTAATAACTTCCAAATTCTTAATGCTTCTTTTCCTTCTTTCATCGCCCTGTTTTTTTTTTCTTCTCTTCATTTGTATATTATATTATTCCCCCGGTTGTGCATATGTTTAATTTTTTCAATATTCTATTATGATAGGTCTGTTAGACAGGATTGAAACTCTTATTTACACAATTTATTCCATTTAATTATTAATTTGGTTGTAATTTTGACAGCAACTTAACACATTAATTTTAATTTAAATCTTATTCTGATTTATAATTCGTGTATTATCAATTCAGCTTCACATACTCGAATGATAGAGAAAATGAAAATTTTTACTCAATTTTTTTGTTTGACTCTGCGTGTTGTACAGTCTCACTAATACAGACATACGGTCCGGCTCTCTTTAAACATTTGAATGGTTCTCATTTGAACTTTTTTCGACAGTTATTTTACGTCCAAAAATATTCAATATTATTATTATTTTTTTGGGAAGCATATGCTACAAATTAGCATTATAACAAATTAACGGTAGTGAAAGAATTTATGGTTGAAAATTTTTCAATATGTCGCTAAATACATATAATTTAAAAAAGAATATGTAGGTCTCTTCCAATCTTATTTAGCCTTTTATATTCTCCACTCTGATTGACATTTTTCATATTATTTTTGATGAAAGTCACGTAATGTATCGTCGACGGTTATATTTTGTCATACAAATTTCTTCTTCACTTTTTTCCAACTTTAACAGCACAAACTGGGAATCATTCAACAATGACGTCTATTTAACATTAAGGATCCTAGCCGGAGCTATCACTGAAATTCTAAATTGTGATTCCGAGCGACAGCATTGAAGCTGAAGCAGCCAACTAGAAGCGATGCAGAATCCAAATAAACTGTGAACTCAGAATGGCTTTAAAATAGAGCCTTTGTGTCGCTGTGGGAATTTATATATCAATGCAATGTACCTAGCTACAATTTGTGAATCGCGACATCATTTAAGCCTGAAAAGCCGCCCAATTTTAACTGAGATAAAGCCCAAGTTCATCCCGCACTCCCGTAATAGGTAAACGACCCCAAATGCAAAAATATTTCTCGTAATTGATGCGGTCAAATTGTATATAAAAAAAAATTTGCTTATGAGAAAAAAAAGTAAAATAAGCAACATAATAAAAGCTTCCGATATCATGTAACCGACAATGGATTGTTTTTCTGTTGAGTAAGTGATTCAAATTGCTACATTGAGAGTGAAAAAAAAAAGTATTTTCCTTCTTCTTGGCGGCAAGAAAGAAAATAAAATGCACAAAAATTTTTTTTGTTTTGATTCTCCATGATTAAGACACGGTGGATTTAAATGACTTTCTCCTACAATTAAGATTGTTTATGTTTCTATGCTGCTGTCTACAGATTAAGCATTACAAAGTTATGTGTTACTACTATTAAATATCAGATTTTCTCACATTTTAATTGATTCTGTAATATGAGATCCACGTTATAAATATTTTTCGTTAGTTTGTTTAATAACATTTCACGAATGTTATGATTACAAAATTATTAAAAGAAATAACTACAGAGACTTAACCTTCATAAAACTCGATAGAATCGTAAAAATAGAATAATATAGGACTGTCAATTGTCAGCTGATTATGGCACAGAAACATCTTTTTGGTGTAAGCTAGTCAGTGAGGGGTTTTGAGGAACAAAACTGTCTTCTGTAAGGTAGCCATAGTAATATTTGCTAGGTTTAGGTTGAGGTAAGGACTAGACAATATCTGGAACCAGTTTATTCGGTCTATCCTAGCCATATTCTCAAATAAAACTAAGATATATCATTGCAACCAGCACCAGAGCAAAGCAAATATTCAAAGACATGTTCAGAGCCTTTCAGAAGCCTTATGCAAGATGTATAGTCAAAAAGATCTACCAAATTCAGACATGAGTTTATAAATGATCAATTTCCTAATTCCTAGACACTGAATTTGCGCCACAGTCGATTGACAATTGACAGTACTCTATAAATATGTACGAGGAAAGGGGGGCAATAATCTACTGTTTATAGAGACACGACGAGATTCGTCTCCAAAAAAGATTAAACTAATAAATGCGAAGAATTATAATAATAATTAAAAAAGAAAGAAATGAAATGTATACTCACAGCTGTTTATGACATCAAGTGTGTGTAGACAAATGTTACATAAATGTCCATAAATCAAGAATGCAGTGATGTTTAATGATCAAGTATGTATAATAATGTTTCGAACGAAAATAAAGTCAAAAACCGGCAAAAATGAGATAAAAAAAAGAAGAAAAAACTAATGAGATTTATGTGATGATAAATATCAATAAATAATACATTAATATCAAATAAAAAAAAATTAATAGGTATGATGTGATATAGTTTGTCCTTTCAATAAGAAAGCAATTGAATCTAATTTGTTGATTAAGGGAATTTCTTTCCGCACACAAAACGAGTCTGCAACAATTTTTCTCCATAAGAAAGAAAAAAACGACATCGTGTGTCATGTATAAATAAAGAACTGGTGTAAATTGATGCAGAGACATAACGTTTTACACAAAATATGGGGAGCATAAGTAGATTGACTTGAACGAGCAATTTCCATGTTCCATTCAAAGTCAATGACAAGAAAGAGAAGACATTGGGTACGAGAAATTGTCATTGAATTACATCCAATTGCAGAAATTGATCGATCGATCTTGAGTTCAGTGAGAAAATTCACAAAACAGCTCTCAGTTTCAGCTCAGGAAATAGCTTTCTGATAAACTTGCGAAATATTCAATTATATGAGTTTTTTTTACGGTGTTGATTCATTGCAAAAGTCTTGTTTTTGGATTTCGTAGTTCAAATGAAAAAGGCAATGAGTGTAAAATTCTTAAAATATTTTGATGACGAACACGCGAAATCGTTTAATCTTTACAATGCCATCAATATAGCTGCATTTCTATCAATATGAATATTTATCGTTAGAGTACTTTTAGAGATAAACATATAGTTTGGGGATTTACATTTATTTTATGGATTTTATCTGCGAAATTTAATTTTGATATCATAAATGAATGCAATTGCGCAGCTGATGGGTTCATGTTTAAACAGAATCTATTCAAATCAAGGAACCTCTTTATTTGGAATTTGTATGGTTTTGAAGTGGAATTTTTGAAACATTTGTATGGTTGGGTGAGTTTTCTCCCAACCTCCGAATGAGGAGGTTGTGGAATTGTGCAATACTTCAAAATTAATTAATTACGCGTAGGAATAAGTCACAAACCTACGGGAACTGTCTTCAAAGTAACAAAGAACAAAGATACCAAGGAGAAAACTCAGCAAAGTCGCGATTTAATTATATTTTGGATATAAATTGAAATTGGAAAAAAATGTGCAAATTTTGCACATAACCTAGATAAAACGGAATTGATCATCATCGGAATACCAACGACCATTTAATTACATTGACAAATCACGATCGGCGGCAGTTGTGAAGAGAATCAATTGTTTCACGTGGGTTTTTTGTGTTTTACCAGCAATCGTGGACAAGAAGGTTCTATCATAACCATAACCTAGACATATTGAATATTATTGGAATACAACGGATTATCGTCAATTGTGAGGAGAATTTGTCTCGCGATGGGTTTTGTGTGTTTCCCCATATATCGCGGGCAATTCTATCAATCAATTGGTGCTGACTGGATTTCAACAAATCAACATTGACAAACAGGAATCGATCATCTCGGAATACAGCAGATCATATTAATTAAATTGACAGATCACAATCGAGCCATAAGAAAAAATTGAATCTATTTGGAATATCACAAGTTAAATTACAAGGACTGTCAAGGGATCTGGATCATCGACAACTGAAGATGGTATTTTTTGCCTAGCGATGGTTTTTTGTTGTTTTGACTTATCGCGGGCATGTTTTCTGTCAACCATTTGGAGTTGACTGGATTTTATTGATTGTTCTTTGTGTATATTTGTAAATTAAACTACCTGGAATTGTGAACGGTCTTTAAATAGCAATAAGCTGATGGACCATAATAAAGTTAATTAAGAAGAAGAAGAAGAAGAACATTTGTATGGTTTTAGGAAACACTTTAAAGAAATTGTAAGGTTTTGGTCAAGATTATCAACATTTGAAAGGTTTAAAAGTTTTTTATGGTTCTGTGTAGAATTTGAAACATTTGAATAGCTCTAGAGCATTTTTGACCATCGGAAGGTTTTTTAAACTTATTTAAACGAAATTTCTGAACTTTAATGAATTTAACACTAATCTGCACATTTGAGAGAGTTTCAAAACATTTATCAACTATAATTAAATTCCAATATCCAACATAAATGTATTCCAGCCTTTAAACTTTCATAAATGTACATTTTAATTAAATTAACAACTTTAAACAAAAATAATTGAGCATTTTAAAGCCAATATTCATCCACAATCAGCATTTTCATCACAATTCTCAACAGTTTTTTTTATCGTAATTTTCCATTCAACAATTTCAAAGCAATTTGCACCACTCATTTCTTATTTTTTTTTTCTCAAGTTGAATGCTAAACTTCCATTGTCACTAGCTGATAATTTAAAGAGTTTCATTTCCGTCTAAGTTCAATTGCGTGTAACTTACATTTCATTACATTTGCATTGTTTATTGTTATTCCGTTATGATTCGTATTTATTATGACATCCTTTTTCGAAGGATCGATTTTGAGAATGACACTCATTTTCGATGTGTTCTAAATTTCAATTTAATGGATGTTAAGCACTTTATTTTCTGTCGAGGTTTGCACACCAAAAGTTGCAAAAACAAGTGAAACTTTTTTTTATATATTAATTGTAACGTGCAAAATTGCGAAAAAAAAAAGATTTACAATTAAAATTGCCTAACTTCTTATTTATTATTTTTTTTCCTCAACGTATTGCAAAAAATCAGAAACCTTCTTTAATTAACTAAAATAATAATAAAAACGCACGAAGCACGAACTATAACAGACGAAATCTGAATGAAGACTGACTATTGAGTACGGAGAAGGCAATTGCAATCAAAATAAAGAGAAAAAGAAAAGAAATAAAAAAAGCATGAATAACACACTGGCGTAAAATAATAAACAGTGCCAGAACTAATGTATATTAACAAATGTTGAACTGTGTATGGAAAATACAAAAAAAAAATTCCTCCTGATCTTTTCTTTTTTGAAGTACAGAGGCTCACATATGAGTGACAATGTGTATTAAGAATGAAATGTAATATGAAGTTTTTTTTGTGTGAAGAATTTTCCATACTAAACTACACATTTGAAAGTTGGCACCATTCGTAAAAGGGGGAATTAGTTATTTCTTATTTCTTTTTCAAGTGGTCTGGATTTTTTTTTTTTTTTTTTGATGAAAATAACACAAATTTCAATGGGACGAAGAAGCGCATGGGTTTCATAATGCGGCAAATGAATTACTGTTAGCTGTGAGACGCGCTTGAAATTTTTAATCAAAATAATTTTAATTTACAATTGTGTCAAAACATTCCGTGAATTTTTGTTAATGAAATGAATAAATTTATGACAAAACAACGAACGAACAGAGATCTTTTACTGAAGACAACATCTTTGTTTTGGTCGTGCTTGTTAGGATTTGATTTTTTTTTTTGTAAAGCAGAGATGTTTAAATTCCGTTGAGGCACATAAAACGATCATTATGCTATGATTGAGTTTTGTGATAATTAAAGATGAACTGCCGCAATGAATACAAAACATACTCATTGAATTAAATAAATCTCTTCTTGTTCATACAAAAGATACTTTTTATTTTCTTTTGAGTAATCTTGATTTAAATGCTTCAATAATGCCAAACATGCGAATGGATTTATGCTATTTTACACTTTTCATTTCAAAATGAGGAAACTCTTAAAGACTTGAGCAGTTGATTATGTGAGAAAAGCGCATTTTTAATGTTCAGAATAATACAAGTTGAGTAGCTTAAGGCTCATCACAAGCTTTTAAAACTTAAAAGTGATGAGGAGTCCAATTAAAAAAATAACTGTCAAAAAAATTTGAATATTGTATGAAAAGTTCTTCGTTAAAGAATAACGGCTGCAAAAATATTTGAAATTTAAGTCAAAAAATCTTCGTTAAAATGTAACGATCAAAATTAATCAATAATCGATCAAGTTAATATGCACTTTTGGAATTAAAATTCTTCGTTAAAAAATAACGGATTTCAAAAATTTGAAAAATAATGTCAAATTTTTGAAAACCATCAAATTTTAAAATTAGCGGTTAAAATTTGACGAAACTTATAGGATTGCACAACATTGAAAAATAGCCAGGACAGACAATTTGAGAGCCCCTGCCTAAATAAAGCAGAAAACTCGTTGAAATAATTATGAGAAAGAAATTTTTCACATTTTATTCTATTACGAAAGTACTTAAATTAAAAAAGCATTTATTTATAGCTTAAAAATTCATTGAATCACTCACATATGGCACAAAAAAATCAAAAAAGGCATTTCTTAATTCGCATACGACAGAATTTCATTAGAATGCAATGAACTGCACATACAGCCGCAGAAAGAAGAAATAAGAAGCCAATTTGTATGGAGGGCATTTTAATTTGTGGTGAGAGGAAGATGATGAATTAAATAAATATTTATTAAAAATTTATAGCCTGTGCGACGAGAGAAAAGGATTTCAATTTTGCTCTTAACTATTTTATAGCAGCGATTTGCAAGAAGATATTTACATACATGAGCAATTTTTATGACTGGTTAAGTGGTTGTCTGAATTTCGTAGATTTATGCGATTTCAGCACTTGATCGAAATTAGTTATTTTTTTTTGGGCCAATTCAATCAGCGATCTTTCTGCTTGTACCCAAATAAAATTGCGTCATGCGGTCATGCAAATTTCATTACTTCTTCTATGCTTGAATGCCTTCTCTTCTCCGCGAGAGATGATTAAGAATGCCAAATGCACGATATTGTGTTTGGCTTGCTCATGGTTGGTTTTATGGCTTTTATTTAAATTCATGAGCATTATGTGTTAACACGTATTAAGTGCTTATTGTACACTATTACACTATTTGCTCGCTTCATTATTCTACATTTTAATTTTTTATTATTTAAACATTTAAACAATAACAAGAACCGTAGAGCATTTACTTGGATAATGTGCTGAAAAATACTTTGTGTAGCAATTTTGTTGATTGTGTTAACATATCATAGTATTATAGTCTATGTAGTTGTTTGTTGCTCTATAATTTATAATCTATATCTTATCATTTATTGAACTTTTGCATTCATCACTCAATGTTTTATATTGTTCTTGTGACAGACTGTGAATGTAAAATAACAAACATCTAGCTATGAGAATCTTCAAAAGAGTGTAGGTATACAGCATAAAATATGCATGTAATGAGGATTTATAGTCTCCCATTATCGTGGGTGAACGCATTAAGGCGTTTTTATGATCATTTTTCCTACCAATACACAGGAACAAACATACGAAATTCTGTTCGAGTGACTAAGATGCTTGTTAAGTGATGAAAACAGGTATTAATAATAAAAATATAAGTGATTCATTTGGCATTGAGCTGTGAGAAACGATTTTAAGTCAATTTCAGCGAAAAAAATGTTTTACATGCTGTTTTAATTAATTTAACTATATTCTATCTTCACGCAATTGCTTTTTTTGCGAATCCCTTTTACGTCTTTTTCTTTTCTCTAGTTTGTTTATGCTTCTTTTGCATGCTATTTTTTTTGGATGGTATTAAACAAATTTTACATACTTAATTTATGTTGATTCATTGCTTTTAGACACTTAATTTCACACGACACTTGTTAATAAATACTTTAAGATTCACGATTCAATACTTTTATGTAAAAAAATTGACGTTTAAGTTAATAATTTTAATATTTTTATAAAACACACACAAAAAAATTTGTTGTCGATATAAATGCAAAGCAACACTGACGTTGAGTTGACAATCCCCTAGAAAATTTGAATTTTTACAAGGGCTCGAATAACCGTTTTTTCACTATTTCGCTGATTTATTGATAATTACGGTATGATTATGATATATTCATATAAATATAGACAGATTACTAGTTTAGGATGCTTACCTGTTGATTGCACAGCATAACACACAGTAATTAAGCGATAAATCGATAAAATTGCAAAATTCACAAACTTCATCTCGTTCTAGTTCAAAAATTCAAATTTTTAAAAACCGTTGCAACAAAAATTATTAAATCACCCGGCATTTATGTTAAGAAATCAGCAGGCAAAGCATGTTCGCAAGAGAAAAACTAAAAGCTTTAATAAAATTTCCTATAAAGCAAATGCTCACAGTGTGAAAAAAGCTTAGTTTCTTCTGAGATTTCGTGCTTGTTATATCGTTGAAAATTTTAAACATTAAAATATTTAAATTAATTGTGTGTAATAAAAGATAATAAATGTAAGTGATGTGAAAAAATTGTACTTCTGTAATTCAATGCAAATTTGAATTTTTTAAAAAATAAAAATTGACAAGAAAGTTTTTTGTTTAATTAAATTATATTTGTACTATTTGTTTGGAAGTGCCGTAACTCATATGTAAATGACAAAAAAAAGATATTTCGAAATATTTATATTTAAACAAAAGTGAAATTTTAACAATGCCTGCATATTTTTAAGGAGGTTCACGATAACATCCGTTGAGTAATTTTGTGTTAAATTACAAGAACTATAAAAATACAATCAGTGGTTAAATCCCTCCATAAACTTCCTCAAGTGACCCTTCGGATGTACTTGAATTTTTATTTCACTTTTAAGTACTTAATTTAAAGCAAAATTCTGTGTTATTCAAATTATTGTTTTAAAGATTTTTTAACGTACTTTTTAAATTTGAATTTTATGAAACATTTGTATGGTTTCAGAGCACCGTAAATTTTAAATTTGAGTTTTATGAAACATTTGTATGGTTTTTGTATAACGGAACTGAATTCTGCAATAAATAAAAATTTAAACCGTAGACCCTCACTCCATTTGAGATTTAAAATTAATCCATTGTGATCCAATAAACTAATTAGAGAATATTCAAGACTTCAAAGGGCAAGCAAAGCGAAAACAGGCGTCAAATTTGTTTTGGTCTTAAATCTAGTTCCAAAAATGATCAAATAGCCTCAAGTGTGTGAGACAGTGCATGAACAATCGTCTTATCATACGCACAATACAGTGAGTGACTAAGTCAGTGAAATATAAATCCATAAAAAGTTAAATACATCTAAATGCGCATTAAACAGTTAAATACGATTTCCGATAATTTCCTTGAATTTAAAGAACATTTTTTTATTGTCATTATTTTTGTTAATGCATCATTGATTTAACTGTTTAAGTGACAATTCATGATCATGCTTATTACTTGAGTTGAATAAAATTTAAATCGAGTGCCTTTGTCAATGCAATTGAGGCTCATAAATCGACAGTTGAACGACAATAAATCATTTCATAATTTCTGCCGAAAAATAAAATATCAAATCAAGTGTATCACTCATTGTGTGCTAATGGATGTTCAGAGAACTAAGTTAAATATTGTGACGGCTGGAAAAAATAAATAAGTAGATCACACATGATCAATTTATGAACTGTTGTTGATGTTAATTTAATTTACACATATAGATCGGCTGGATTAACTTAAAAGAAAGGCACGAATTATTGCTAATTGGATGTGATTTTCAGTGACATAAAAAAAGTTCGCATAAATTACTGTAAAATGTTAAGCAGACATTTTATAATTGAATAAAAAACGGTTAAAAAATTATTCAAATTTTCAAAACCATACAAATTCTTTCAATTTTCAAAAAAAAAAACGTTAGACTTTTCTGACGAGACAATAAAGAATTAATTAATTAAAGTAGATTTAAGTGAATAAAGCGATTAAAATCTTATTAAATCAAAAATTCATCTCCATCTCTATAGAGACAAATTAATAAAGCGTCAATAATGATGTCAGAACAAGTCAAATATGTGATATTTTTAATGCTGGTGACAGCATCATGCGTAAAAATGCAACGAGATCGAGCTCCGCCAGATATAACAGCCCAAGAGAGGCAATTTAGAGTTGTCTATGAATGGAGAACACTAGACTTTGCTTTTCGCAATGAACAAGAACGTTCTGCAGCTGTTTTTAGAGGAGAATATATACCCAAAAATGTGATCATATCAGATATTAAGCCTTACGCAAACAGATTGTATGTGGTAAGTAGTTCTTCTGAGTGTGCTTCACATTGTCATTGCTGATTTTGCTATAATAAACATCCTCTATTCTATAATTATCTCTATGACTCATTGAACTTTCTTGACTTCTAAGTTTGCGGAATCAAGACCTGTGAAAAAAAGATTCTTTCCGACACTCATTAAAGCAATTGAAATGTGACGTAAATTGCACAAGAACATGCTTTAATATTTTTTATTAAATAATTCCTAGACGGTTCCTCGAATGTTGCCTGGATCGCCTGCAACCTTAGGCTACCTTATAGCACCAGATAATAACGGCAAAACAGACCCGGAAATTGAACCGTACCCAAGTTGGGCAATGAATCAAGTCGGCAACTGTTCAGCCCTTCAATTCGTGCAAGGAATTGCAATAGATGCTAGAGGAATTTTATGGGCAGTAGATAGCGGTCGTGTCAACACATTGCTTCCAGGTAATTAGAATGTCAATGATAATGAGTACAAAAGGTTAATTATACATACATTTTCATCTATATCTGAATATAGCAAACAATCAGCTCGTTTGTAATCCCAAACTTATGCTGTTTGACTTGAAACGTAATGGATCGTTGGTTTTGCGATACGATTTTCCTGAAGAAGTTGTCGCGAGAGGCACAAATTATTTAAATAAAATTGTCGTCGATGACGCTAATGGTGATTTTGCTTATATTACGGATAATAACGGCGCTGACCCTGGAATTGTTGTGTTCAGTCGTAGAATCAATAGAGCATGGAAAGTTCGTGAAAGCACATCAATGAGAGCTAACAGGGATGCTTTATCATTCATTGTGAATGGAACTAGCTTAAATTTCTCAATTCACATCGATGGCATAGCTTTAGGGCCATATTATAATCCATCAACAGGTGATGTCACTACAGATGCTGCCGGCAGCTATTCAGTGCAACAAAATTACGAAAGAAATGTCTTTTATTCACCATTAAGTAGCTATCATCTTTACTCAATACCTGCGACTCGTCTTCGCGACCCAGACTTTGCAAGAAAGGCAACGCCCCGTCAAGTTTTCGAAGCTGTAACTGATCATGGATTGAAAACATCTCAGGTATGTAACATTTCACAATCGCTTTATCTTGTTTTTTTGTCTTGCTGACTCACATGTGCTGTACACATATTTAGTCGGACGGTATGACGATGGACAACAATGGATATCTGTATTTTGGATTACTTGCTAATCATGCAATTTGCAAATGGGATTCTTATCGTCCATTTACATATGATAATCAGCAAATTGTCGCTCGTGACAAGGTTCATATTCAATGGACAGATGGTGAGATTTGTTTTCTCTCTTTTTATGTGACTAGATTGTTTATTTTTACTATTTATGACAGGTATGGGCTTTGATGAGAATGGATATCTTTATGTAGTAGTCAATCGTCTTCATAATTTCGTTGCTGGAAGATTGCGTGAAGATGAAGTCAATTTTAGAATATTAAGATCCAAAACTGGTACAATCTCTTATGTACACACTGGACGTCCGTCATTAACAGAAGAGAATATTCTAAATATCGGTGGAAGTGGACCAATTTACGATATTCACAGCAACACATTAGGCAGTGGATTTATTTCATCAACAACACCAATTTCTTTAGGAAGTATAGGAGGTCAGTACTATAACAGCTCACCATCATCATCAAGTAAAACAACAAGTCTTCTGCTGTTTGGATTATTGGCGGTCTTTATTAAGTATTTAATTTAATTTAGTTTTGTTGCCCTCTTATTTTTACGTCATAGACGTATAATCAAGAAATTTCATGCTTTATATCTCTTCAAAGCCAAAAACACTAATTTTTTTTCATTTAATAATTGCAAATGAATTCTTAAAAAATACCAACAACAAACATATTTTATGATTTCACGCGCTCGTTGTTTGTGTGCGATGATTCAAAAAAAGTTTTACTGCTGTAGATTTTCATACCATTATTGACCATCAATGTAAGGACTACCTAGAAAATCTTAATTAGGCCTATTTGTAAGCCATAAAATCTTTATTCTCAATTACTTTATTATTTCGCACTACATTTAAGACAATTCTATCAGTTTCTATGAATAGATTTATATTATTTAATTGTTGAATTAAAAACCTAGTCTTAATTTTCAAGTATTATTTTTAATTGATCTGAATTTTACTGTGTTTTTGAAGCTGATTGAGAGGTGGAACTTAACAGATACAATTTTAAAACTGTTCAAATGTTTTACAAAACCATACAAATTCATTTAAAATGTGTCTTAAAACACTCCAAATTCTTTTTAAAAAAATCTCAGAATCATACAAATTCCGGAAATGGTTGTCAAAGCTATACAAATGTTTTGAAATTGTCTCAAAACCTTTCAAATGTTTTAATTTTCGATAAAATGAATTTGTATTGTTTTGAATTCAAGATGTGCTTTAAAACTTTACAAATTCTGGAAATGGCTGTCAAAGCTATACAAATGTTTTTTAAAAAAATAACTCAAAACCTTACAAATGATTTTTATTCTTGCAAGATGAATTTGTATTGTTTTGAATTCACAAATCGAATAAAATTCATAATTTTGAAAAAAAACTTTCCATTTTTCTCGCGGTTTTGGATAAGAAACTCCAATCAACCTCAACCACAGTTAAATAATTAACAATATCATCACTTTCTCATCTTCTGTTTAATTAAATACGTGAAAAGGTTGTACTTCATGCGACCAAACAAAAAATTACCAACTTAACAAAGGTTATTAAATATTATGTTAATGTTAAAGTTATAAATGAAATGTTTTTTGTATATTAAAGTTATTTGACTTTAGTAATGTCACGATTCATTCTAAATGAAAATAAAAATCGTAATAAATTATTTTAGGATCATTCAAAAATCAGCCTTTTCTTAATAAATTTATTATTATATCTTAAATAAGATATTTAAAAGAAACGACAATATTTCATGAGATTTCTACATTCGAATATTTTTTCCACATACGCGAACATCAATCACATGCTGATGATGATAATCTTGAACTTGTATCGTGCTTTTCATATGAAAATTGTGTTACAACTTATATTATTATTATTGTTGCGCAATAGTGTTGATCTCGGGATTGTCAGGCTCTTTACTAATTGTTATGGTCCCGTCAGTCTCATTTTTTATTAAAAACAACATGATAAAGATGAGAAAAGCAAAAGCAAAACAAAAAATAACAATTTTTTCGAAAACATATCACGTCCTATAAAATGTTTTCATCAAGGTTAATGTGAGGAGACTAAGACAAACAAACGAGCTTGCTTGCTTGCACTCTTCAGACAAACGGTGGTCGGTCGCTGTATGTAAACATTTATAAAAATTATAAATAATAAATTTGATATTGATACGCATGTATGACTCGGTTTTTTCGCCTTGTTATGCCCATATGTGAAGAGTTGATTGTACCAAAACACTTTGTCTGCTCATTATTCTTTTGTTTTCTACTGTTTTTGAATATTAATTGAATTTCGCTTTAATGCCGGGTCGCTGAAAATATTTGCGAGTTGAGAATTGCGTGAAATTGCGTTTGGAAATGGTTTTATTTGATTAATGGAAGTGCTAATTGTTCAAAAAATTCATAAAAACCTTCAAGTGTAGCTACGAATTTCAAAACCATTCAAATTCATTTAAATCTTAGAATTTCAATCAAAACAAAATAATTTCAATGAAAGCGCTACAAATTCATCTGAAAACACTACAAATTCTTATGAAAACCCTTCAAATTCATATAAGAGCTGTACAATTCATTCATAAAACCCTACAATTCCATCACTAGCACTCATTAAAACCTTACAAATTCCATTAAAACCCAGCAAATGTAAAAATACCTCGCCAAACCTTTTAAACAGCAGCCAGCACGCGAAAAAGCGGAAAATCCCAAAATATAAATCATGTTCCATATTAATTAAAAGCAGCTCATTATATCACATCCATAAAACTTACATACAAGTTCCTCTACAGAACTTCAATGAAAATCCACTTGTTAACAATAAATCAACAATCAATATTGAACAAAGATCATTTAATCGAACATCCAGTAATGACTTTACTGCTTAGCATACTAAAGCAATTCATCAATCATTTTAAATGCGCTTACGATTTAAAGCATGCGAATATTATCGAAATATTTCCAATCAATGGTGTTTCATTAGCATGTGTATCGTTTGCAAGCTTCTATTAGCACATTGGAGAATCGGCAAATCAATAAGGCTGTTTATTGCTGATTTCAAGTTCAATTAGTTTTAGATTTCTGAGAGTTGGGAAGAGTAGTCAAGTGATTTGAACTTGTTAAGGTGTCAGGGGTGTATGTTGAGGCTTCCTTCGTAATTGTGGCTGCTTAGTTCCTTAGAACCACTTTGATTCATCTTGAATTTTTACAATCTCCATGCTTTCCTTCTCTAGACTGTCCCTTTAGTCCATCCCTGTCCAGGCGTGGATTAAGTCATAAAAATGATTTATTTATGGAACTAATTGCTTCAGCACAAATTGATCTTTGTTCTAAATATATTTTTATTATCGCCCGGATAATTTGAAGGCACTGGAACTCATTAAAACAAATCAATAATAATTTTTCATCCGTTATATGCAGTTTAGAGGTTTAAACAAATAGTAAAAAAATATATGTGCGACTAAATGTAGTCATACACGGTCAGAGAGGTGAGGCAGGTGAGGGAAATCCATCATTTAACAATTACTTTTCTTAATGACAATCCAAATCCATTGTTCTACTATGATGACAATTGCTACAGTGGGGGAAATAATTATAGGCGAATTGATATTTTCAAAATTCTCGAAAATATAAACATTTTCAGAAAATATGTTCTATGTGAAATTTGTGCAGCTTAATATGACGAATATCCCAGCGAAAAAATTTTTTAATTATATTAACTAGAAAAAAAAATAACGGCCATTTTTTGAAAAATATGCGTTTCGCAAGTGGAAATAATTATAGGCGAATTTTGAAAAAAATTGTAAAATTTTACTTTAAACTTGAAATTCACTTGAGTTTTCAATTGATTAAGTTATTTAAACATTGTATCAATCCAATTTGACATTATACGCACAATAATTACTGATTTAAATATATAAAATTTGGTCTTGAAATTAGCAAGGAATAAAATTGCAAAAATCAATGTTTTACGCCAATTTGGCAACGATAACTCCTCGATTGCATATGAAATAATTAGATTTTATTGCAATTAATATAGCTCAATAAAAATTTGGTGAAAACATAGTCAGAAAAAGTAAAAATAAAGAAAAATTTTGATCACATGGCCAATACAAAATGAGAAATTTTTAAAATTTTCACTCAAATGAAAGTTTTGGCTACAAACAAAGGATGACTTCTACTTGCTTTTATCATATCTATGTTTTAAAGAAGATATTAAAAAGATTGAACAAGATATATTTGCAAAAAAACGCAATTTACGAATAAGCGCATGATTATAAAATTCTCGTTTAATGCAAGCTTTTAAATTCTTGTTAAAATGATCCTAATAACACTCAAAACTATCAGTTATTACATAATTTGTCTATTATCATAATTAAATATTAAATATCTTAAATATATTAAGATACTATAACTTTTTTTAACAAATTATGATTTTGCAAGGTCATGTGTTCCAGTTGACCAAAGTTTTTACAATTTTTGCAAATATATCTTGTTCAATCTTTTTAATATCTTCTTTAAAACATAGATATGATAAAAGCAAGTAGAAGTCATCCTTAGTTTGTAGCCAAAACTTTCATTTGAGTGAAAATTTTAAAAATTTCTCATTTTGTATTGGCCATGTGATCAAAATTTTTCTTTATTTTTACATTTTCTGACTATGTTTTCACCAAATTTTTATTGAGCTATGTTAATTGCAATAAAATCTAATTATTTCATATGCAATCGAGGAGTTATCGTTGCCAAATTGGCGTAAAACATTGATTTTTGCAATTTTATTCCTTGCTAATTTCAAGACCAAATTTTATATATTTAAATCATTAATTATTGTGCGTATAATGTCAAATTGGATTGATACAATGTTTAAATAACTTAATCAATTGAAAACTCAAGTGAATTTCAAGTTTAAAGTAAAATCTTACAATTTTTTTCAAAATTCGCCTATAATTATTTCCACTTGCGAAACGCATATTTTTCAAAAAATGGCCGTTATTTTTTTTCTAGTTAATATAATTAAAAAAATTTTTCGCTGGGATATTCGTCATATTAAGCTGCACAAATTTCACATAGAACATATTTTCTGAAAATGTTTATATTTTCGAGAATTTTGAAAATATCCATTCGCCTATAATTATTTCCCCCACTGTATCAACATCCATTATTGAGGATGACAAGTTTGTCACGTGAACCCTCAACATTCACATTTTTTCGGTGATTAACCAGCTTGATTCTTTGTAAAAGATTCTCATATCTCTAATTTGATTATAGCTGGAAAATATCTCATATTACTAAGTGCGAAGACCCCCCAATTTTGCATGCTATTCAATGTCTTTCCATTCATCAAATAAAACTTTTTATAATCATGTAAATCAGCTTTGCCTTTTTCGCAAAACTTTATGATACATAGCAATTTTCTGGAACTAAATAAAACAATTGAATGATTCTTTCAAGTTTTGTTTACGAATAAACACACAAAAAAAGCAGCAAATGACCTATTGTAAGGCTGAAACCGCAGATATAATAAGTGAGCATATATTTCAGTGGGGTTGACTAGATATTAGGTCTGAAATGGGAATTTAATGTATATAACTATACAAATAATGTTGAGAACCGTACAAATTTATTATCAGCTTAAATACAGACGATTAAAATATATAAAAACCTCACAATTCTAAATTAAAACAATTAAAACCGTACAATTCCAAATTGAAAGCTGTCAAAACCATACAAAAACTGAAAACCTACAAATCCTCCAAAACCTTAGAATTCAAATAAAAAACAATTAAACCATACAAATTCTACAAAAACTGTACAAATTATTCAAAAACCCTACAAATCCAAAAAAACCCGAGATAAAATAAAATCAAAAGCAAGGGGAAAATAAATCTACAGTTCCATCCATCATCAGTAAATGACCCCCAAAAGAAGCCCTCACATGATTTACTATGATATCACCACAAACTATCATTTGTAAGGAATGTACGCTATGTTAATGAGTCGTTTTTATTTGACTTTGGCGCGAGCTCAGAGAAATGAATGAATGAAGACGGAACGGAAAGAGAACGCTGAGAAGTAAACAGAAGACTTAAATGCTTTTGCATACAACAACTGAGAGATATAACAGACGTGCCTATGAAATTGTTTTCTTCTTTATCATTTCTTTCGCTTTCAATATGACGCAATGGAAAGAAGCGACGACGATGAGTTTTATGCTGATTAACTTTTATTTTTATTTGTTTCTCTTTCTCTCTCTCTCTCTCGTTCCGCGGACATTGGAGGCACATAAATTTATACAAAAAAGTGCATTGCATAATTATAAATTCATAATACAGACACAATAAAAGTATTTCATTGTCAAACTGAATATTATTTTGCGTTTTATGATAAGCTGGTAAGTTACAACTGGTATTCGTATTTACGCATTTTATTTCCACATCTTTTCAGCTAGACTTTATTTGATGACTTACAGAATGGGGCCGTTCACTTATTAAGTTACGTAAAAAACCGACTTTTTTTCACCCCCCCCCCCTTGTTACAACATGTTACAACTCACAACCCCCCCCCCCCCCCCCCCTGAATGTTAATAATTCAAATTTTTTCCGAGAACTTTTTTTTTTGAAAGACAGACGACGTTAGAACGTTACATTCTTCTTGACACTCCCCCCCCCCCCCCCCCCTATGTTACATTTTGTTACAATTTTTCAAACCCCCCCCCCCCCCCCCCCTCCCCCCTAAAATGCGAACGTAATAAGTGAACTATGCTGTATTCTATTTTGTTAATCACCTGTTTTGTGCTGATCATCCCACACAAAAAGTAGCACTTCTATGTTTTTAAGCTTAGATTTCAATATTTGATGCAGGAAAACATTTTTATTGATTTTTTGGACATTGATTTACAATGTTACAGCAATTTAAAAACATTCAGCATATCCCAAACTTTCCCATACACCTGACACCAAACCTCAAATCAAATGAAGTAAATCAGGACAACCACATTGCATTTCTACTGGAATCGCTGTATCATTGTGTATGGATTTAAATATTATGACATTAATCATCTATTAAATCCAAAATTAATGTGTTATATAATGTCAATCTCTCAAGTCAAGTCAAATCACTCGAAAATGACTGAATCATTTCAAAGTCATGTTGAGGAGAGTCGATTGACTTTATCTGATGCTTTAGCACTTCTTTGTTATGGAAATTTATCTTAATGCCTTCACGTGGATGACCAAAGACAAATGTTTGGATTTTAAGTGAACATATTTTAAATGCCAAAATGTTTTATGGATGGAAGAAGTAAGACAAGAGAGAATATCCAATAAATTAGCAAACTGGATCTTAGCTCATCAATCAGAAATAGTTGATGATGTTGTGATTGATTCTAACTTAAATAGCTGAGACATGTAGGCATAGATTTTTTTCAATGTGAACTAACATGGGTTAGGCTTCCTAAAACGCGCTTTAGATGCGAATTTAAGAAGGACAGTTGACAAATCATTGATTAAAAAGCTAATGGATTCACAACAAAAAGTGTAGACAGTAAAGTGATTGAATGTCTTGATTTTAGCATGCTTTAATCAGGGACAGATGGTGATCCTCGCAAAAATCAATATTTTATCATTTTTTGTACTTTTAATAATTTTCTGTACTTTAAAAATAATCAGCTGATGCATAATTCGACAAAGATAAGCACAGTATATTCATAGTCAGTCTATGTATACACTTTGTCAAATAAAACATTGAACGTTGATAATTAATAATAAGCATAAACAAACAGTTTGTCAAATAGGACATTGAATGTTGATAATCAATAATAAGCACAAAATCTTGTATAAAAGAAATAAACCAATTATTCAGTTCCTCTTCAACTGTAAAAACACATATCGAGGAATTGCTATGTTAATGGCAAGAAAGTGATAGGAGATTTAGAATATTTATGAATTTTAATGTTATTGCCAGTACTTAATTGATATCCATCTCCCGTCCTAGATGTTTACTTTTTCCACAGAATTTTCATCATCTCAACCTGAGCAAGTTAAAAATAAATTTAAAAGCTTACCTTATGTCCAGTTCATGCAAAAGATCAAATTCCGATGTATCCATAGGGTCATTTAAGTCCATTTCCAATTGTCTTGTCACTTCTATCACTCTTTGTCACAACTTACTGTTAAATTAATTACACAAAATCACTTTATTTATTTATTTCTTACACTTTTATTTCTGAGATGATCAAATTTTCATATTTTCGAAATATTGTGTTTTGTCAGTTAAATTCATATTTTTCAAATTAAGAATGACCGTTAATATCTGTATGTTTAATTTTTAAGTTTCTTTAAGGCACCTGTTACATTGAAACTTCTTTTATATTCTATTATATTTCAGAATAAATCCTTTTTCATTGACAACTCTACCACATAAGTTGACAGTCAAAATACTCATGAATGCATTGCAGGTTGCCGCAAAATGACAAAAGTTGACAGCTATAGCTTGTTGATCATCAATTTTAATTGTTTTGAAATGCGGTTTATAAACAAGAAATAGAGGTGCTCTTGACCGAAAAATTAGGTACGGTTGGGACTAAAACTGATGAATTAGATATGTATGGGAATATGATGACAAATATGAATTAAGTTTTGCTTCTCTTGGAAAGGAATTTGGTAAATGAACATTGAAATCTTTGGAATAAGCTACACAAGGGAACTGTGTTGTGGTACAGGAAGAATCGAGCCTCAGTTTAAGAACCTTTAATAGCTTAAAGCATGCATCCAAGTTAGCTTCTGTCTATAAATATTATTCATTAATTTTTCAACACTGACTGTTTATTATGGCCAATGCAAAAACATGACAAAAATATTTACAAACAAGCTCCAAAAAATTATTTCAATTCTTTTTGCATTCTTTTCAGTCACCTTAAAGCAATATCACTTGCAAGTGCGTTTCTTTTCGATCAATTCAACCTCCTTAACGTATTATTTAAGTTTCATTTATATCGACTGACACACAGAGCTGCTGAGAGACACACTTGAGTCAATAAAAGAAAAATGAAATTCGTTTGTCTCATCTTTAATATCGTCAGTTGATCATCATTAATTGGAAATAGTAAAATGAAACATAATTTGAGTCTCATTAATTACACAATAAATGTGAATACGCGAAAAATTTTACAAATTTATATGTGCTGTGAACTTATGGTTTGGGCTGTTCTTTCATATGCCTCAATAAATTATGGAAAAATGTTTGATCATCGATATACAAATACACAACAATTTGCCCAAAACATTGACACCAATATCTATTATGTGGCAGTATTTGGACATCTAAATTTGACTTATCTCGATGTCAAAGAACAGCGAATAATTCAAGGTGAAATTGGATGAGATAGTCATAAACAATTATCAGTCTAATGTGAATATTGATTACTTTTAGAAAAATGTTATTTAATAAATACACTCTTGGTCTTCGTCTGGGGTACATACTTTATTTTATCAATATTTTTCGTCATTGGATTGACAAAGGTAAGCGATTCATTGTGTCATTTACATATTTTGAGATGGCTGTTGAGGTGAAGGTGTTGGTGACTTTTGTCATTGTTTGTTTGTTTATTGGCTATAGAGGAAATTGAATTAAGTTGCTTTGAAGATGCTTTTTCGATGGGAAAAATGTCAAGTTAGTCGGTTCATTATAATCGATTGTAAATCACGGCTTAAGAGATTATTTGCTGTGGATAAAGCTTATTAAAGTGATTCTGCATCAACGATAACAGGAAATCTGGATACTAAGAATAAACAGCTCCTAACCTGATGTCAGAGTAACATCAAATTGTCAAAATTTGCATTAATGACTCTACAGCTTACAAAATTCCATTCTTGGAAGATGAACTGAAGTGTATCAATGCTTAAGTTATATCACTCAACCCTTATTAAATTATTATTCATTGCTTTCGTTGTTCATGACTCAGAAATTATGAATCACTTGATTAATAATTATTTTAATTTGATCAAAAATGATTCCTCATCAAAAATAGAATTTCAGCATTGTCTAAGGGATCGTTCACTTATAAGGTCCGAAATTAATGGCTACAAAAAATTTCTATTTTTCTTTTCTTGCTGACCACCCCCCCCCCCCCCTGACGTCATAAGTGAACGGCCCCTAATCTCTTAAATTTATAGTATCATGAGAGCTCTAAGAATTATGAAAACATTTGAGGTTATGATTTCCTTGAATAACTCCCTTTAGGGGTAATCAACGAGAAATAGGAAGTAAACTTCAAAATTGATAGGCATGACTGTAAAAAATCAGCTTAGAATATTTTAATATTCAGCAATTCAAAGCTATCTTACATTGTTTAGCTACCAATCACTTCTAGTCAGTCCTATAACAAAATCTCTAATATATTGACACCTTCTGAACCTCCTCAAACTACTTAAATTCAAATTCCAATAAAATTCATTCATTTCAACAGCACATTAATCATTGATTCTCTCAGGGGTCGTTCACTTATGACGTCCAAAATTAACGGTCATTTTTCAAAAAAGAACGATGGATTTTCAGGAATTTCTATTATTCTTTTCTTGCTGACCCCCCCCCCCCCCCCTGGACGTCATAAATGATCGACCCCTATTTTTTTACTCTTATTTTTGTTGTTGTAGATGTTAAGCTCCAAATGTCTCCTGTGCCCGTATATAACTTATGATTTATCCGTAATAATTTCAGTAATTGTATTCGTAATTTATGGATTCTACGAAAAGATTGAAATGCTTGATAAGAACGGAGATCTGTTTCTACTATTAAAAGTCGTTCCATCAGCACTCATACACCTGTATTATCATCAACTTACATGGATATAATTGAAAAAAAGTTTATTTTCTCAACCTCAATGTGATGATGAATCAAAAAATGCAAATTTGAGGCGCAAAAACAATTGAATGACTGAATTGGGGATCGTCCGTTAATGATGTCTGCTGGAATTTTAGATCCCACCTGTTACAAAATATTTGTTTTAATTTTTTTTAAGGACTTAAGTGTCACAATACTGCAGAGAATGATATATTGAAGATACATCACTCATGAATGATTCCCGATGCTAAAATATCTGTTGCGAATACTTTATTAACGATTATTTAAAAGTGTAGAATGCCGATTATTATTAGCTTATGTGCCTCAACTCCATTGTGTTAATTAATTAGAGTTTTGAGTTAAAAATATCTGCAGCTTTACAGAAGTATAACAATAGCTGATAATTATGCAATAAATGTTTTTCATTCGTACCGCATGCTTATGAATTTCATATGAGATCACGTTTTGATGCTCACACATGCTCACAGCATATTTATGACTGCTTATGAAGATGGTTCAATGCTTATCTGCTGGATATGCACGTGATATTTCTAGGTCATTCTGTAGCTTCAAAATACATCACCGCAACAATTTTTTAACGCTTCATTAGTAAGAATAATTTATTGTATCAGATTTAAAGTTAATTGCTTTATATCGTTAGTCAAGAAATCAATGAACGGACTTTATTTACTGACTACATTGAAGTCATGGGAAAATTCTTTAACAGAAGCTGTCAATTTGTTTTGTTTAAAAGACAAAATCATATTAAGTCATTTATAATTATGTTCCTTTGGACCCTTCTATTAGCTATAGCTATTGTCATTTGTTTTGTATAATTTTCAGCATTGTCTCACAGACAATTTTGGACACTGATAGATCTTAATTGATTTAAATGGAATATTTCTGGATCTTTGATCTTGGTGTTAATGATCTGATTTTTCTGGCTAATTTGGCACTTAATGGGGAAGTTTATGCCTAAGAATTGTTCTATTTGAACTATGTAAAGTTTTAAAGGTCATGAAAATCATGAATAATTAGAATAGAATTAAATGTGGGAATATTTGGACTCGGATTTGAAGAATCCATGACTAATTTTCCAAAATATTGAATCTTAAAACAAACTTGTCTAAAAACCTAATCTCAAAAATTGGACATCATTTATGAACAAAACCTATTTCAGTGTCTATCCAATTCAGCTCAATTAAACCTAATTCAGTTTTGATTCAAATCTTGAATTCAGCTTAATTCAACCAAATTGTGTTAAACTCAATGAAAATTTGCTAAATTGCGCAACAATTTGATCAATTCAGCTGAATTAAGGCTGGTCAGTTCAACTCAAATCTGCTGAATGAGCTGAATTAATTTCCAAAACAATGTCTTTTAATTTAGCTGAACAAATTCTTTTACCTGCTGAATTCAAGCATAGGAACAGAAGTGCAGATCTTATTTTTATCATTTTTGATCACAATAATCAAAATAGTCAACAAAACTGATTGATTAGTTCCAAACTTTCAGTTTTCAGCTAAATTTAATTTTTAAAACTTATCAATTATCATTTCCCTAATGAGAAATAAATTCTACATCCACAAAATCATTCAATAAATATTTTCCCAAACCATTTTCAGTGTCTTTAAATTGTCCGTACTCAATTCTAGTTATCATAATATGAATAGAATGATTTATGAGAATCAAAAACATTTTGCGTGCATGATTTTCTATAAATATAAATTATTACTAACAAGCAGCTTATTTCCATCCACAAACAAAAATATATATATCGATTAAGAAAATTCTCACGAGTATATTTGGAATTAAAGAGATATTTAAATATGAGGCATCGGAATGACGTGAATTATTCCATTCGAACCCTTAAAATAGTACACAGCATAGAAGCTAGAAGTGACTAATTATCATGTAATAAGTGTTTGAAAAGGTAAACGATGAAACTTTCAAACATGTATGCATTTAGATGACTTACAGCACTGATCGTGTCATGATTTAATTGTTTGATGTAAATTTTTGTAAGCAAAACAGGTTTTTGATGGTTCCTGTGGTTCACTTGATATAACAATAAAGACATGGATGTTTGATGTTGTGGCACTTGCTAATTAATATAATTCATTACTTTGCATATCATTTGAAAAATAGTTTTATTGCTCCGCAGTTTTACATGATGTGAAGTATCTTGTTAAAATTCTGATTGTAATGTTCTGAGCGTAATTTTATGCATGATTGAGTTTTATGGTCGGTTTGGGAGGTTTTGATGATTTTTTGAGTAGCTACATTTTGGAAGGTTCAAAATTTTAAAAGTCTTTACAATATTAAATGTGAAAAGTCGCTTCAAATTTGAATTTAAAAATCCAAACTTAAAAAACGGTTCAAATTTTAAATTGTATAAGCAGCTTTTAATTTCAAAAATCAAATCTAAATTTCAAATTTAATAAACTGTTGGAAATTCGAATTTTAAAAACCCTTCAAAATTCAAATTTAAATATACCGTTAAAAATACAAAATTTTAAAAAACGTTGAAAAATGTCATAAGTTTCCAAATTATTCAAAATCCAAAAACTCGTTAACAACTCAAAATCACCAACAGAGTAGCAAAAAATGTCGAGAATGTTAAGCTACTCACTAATTTACTTCAACTGTGCAACTGTTGACTATCATCAATATTAACTTACTATTTTAATTTTCAGTTCACATATTTACAATCAATTTTGTTTATTAAATTTTCGCTGTAAATATGCATGAGATTGTCGTGTGATGTGTGAGTCATCAAGTCAAGGATTTCATTTTCATGATACAATAATTAATAGTTTAATCGTGATGCGATCCCCTTACACACAATACTTGATTATTCCTGTTTATAATTAAATTTTCTCATCTTAAAAAAAAGCTAGTCGACCTCAATTCGAATTTCATATCTCATTAATTTAAAATCTTTGTCATCAGAATCGATCAACTATTTTTTTGTAAATTGACATAGACATTTTAGAATTTTTTTTGAGGTTTGTTGTTCCTTTATTTTCTCACAGTGATCATCCACTTGAAAGACCAGTAAAACCACTTTATGCAAATTCCATTTAAATCATACGGAACCACAAGAAATGTGTTTTGTAAATAAAAATGACCTTGACAATGATCAGAAAAGTAATTAATTGCATAGAGTTATGTGCTATAATGTAGCATGAATAAATGCTATTAAGGAAAAATTTAATTTAATAGGAATTTACAAGGTGCATGAGTTTTTACTGTAAATGCGTTTTTTTGATGAAACTTTCAATTATCTAATTTCAGTATTGTTCATGATTAATTTTACTGTATACAGTAAACAAAATTATGCAAACAGCTGACTTTTTATAGCTTCCTTATTTCATGCTCAAGTTTAAGTTATACGCAAATATCATTTATAGATAAACATGTGAAAAATGATAAATTTTTAATGTTTTTAAAATGCGTGAATTACTTTTATTGAATTCATGATCAGTTTTTAAACTTTTCGTAACGGTTAAAACATTTTTAAATTCACGATCAACTTTGAAAGCTTAAAATTGTTGAAAAGCTCGACTTTTTTGTTGAATTCATCATTATTTATTGCGTTTAAAATCAGGCCCATAAAAATGTCAGCGTAACAGCAAATAAAAATTTGTTCAACATAAAAAATATCAACAAACATGATGTTTAATTAAAGTGACTTGTTCTTGATTTTATAACGAGAGTTTAGACAAAACAACAGTTGGGAAAATGTCGAAATTTTATGGGTTTTTTGTATAGTAGAATTAATTTACTTATGAGAGGCAGTAAAAAGTGATTGATAAGGTGTGTTTTTGGAGTGGATATTGATTTAAATTTATTGGTTTTTTGAGGTTTTTGATTAATCCAATTTAAATTGAATTTAAAAAGAATTTTTCAAATTTTAATTCAAAAGAACTTTTCAAATTCGAACAATTTGAACATTTTTTAATTCATTAATCCAATTTTAACTCAAAAATCTTTCCAAAATTCAAGTCAATCCGCAGTTAACTCATCAAAATCAATTTATAGACCACTTTAAACATCTC
The DNA here is from genome assembly GCA_917627325.4 of Chironomus riparius. Taxonomy (NCBI): domain Eukaryota; kingdom Metazoa; phylum Arthropoda; class Insecta; order Diptera; family Chironomidae; genus Chironomus; species Chironomus riparius. The sequence goes on from OU895877.1 coordinate 47,479,479, forward strand.
CAAATGTTTAAAAAAAGGAAAGCATTGAATTTTAAAATAAAAATTCTTCATTTGATGATTTACAATCTTTTAGACCCGGTGCGATGTCAAGAGTGTAAGTCGTTAAAAACATTTTATTGTTAAATAGAAAAACGATGTAATATAAATTTTAAAAAGTACGTATTTATAAAGGAAGTGGATGTCTTTTATATTTAATCGCATTAAAATTTGATATCGTTTGAATGATTTGCCCATAACTCAACGTAAGTATGATCATAAAATTCCCATTAAAAATGCCACCAGTTTTAAAATTGGCTTAGCAAATTCTCTTATCACAGCAATAAAAATTCATTAAGTAAAACATTAAAAGAGTAAAAAAAATGTTAAATGATGTTGATTTGTTAATAGCTCCAACTCTCTAAACTGATGTTTGTTCTTTCCCGGTAAACATAAAATAAATTTTAATTTTAAAAGACATCGAATAAAATGACAAAGACATATTTTTCGCATTACTAAACGCCATAATTGGATTTTTTATTTGCTTAATATTATGCATCATAATTTTCAGGCTAAATGTGAAGTTTATTCTTTTCTATTTATTTAATATTTTGATGATAACAACGCGGAGCTTTGTGATATCGTTTTTATTTTGGATATTAAACGACATTCTGCCAACAAATTATGTGAAACTATAACAATAAAGAATTTAATTAATTTAACGATGAGAACTTAAATTCTTTCCAGACTCTGCAGTGTTGATGCTGATGTCTCAATCTTAGCTATTTATATTTTAACTATTTCTGAAGTTTTTGGTAGAAAATATTGAAAAAGATTCAAACTTTCGCAATTTGATTGTTTACCAATATTGAACTTTATATGTTTTCCAAAGAATCATCTAGCTTACCAAAATATTTCCTATCATAAGTCCAAATTAAACCGTAACAAAATAAATCCAATTTTAATCGCTTTTGCCTCAGAAATAAATTGAAAGAAGCTTCTTCATTGATTCTTCAATCTGCTTCTATTAAAATATTTCTAAAGATTTAATAGATATTATAAATCAGAGACTTCAAAGCAGCGTTTGTCGGTCAGCATGAATATATTAGCCGGCGACATCAGATGAGCCAATAGCTGAGATTCTGGGACATTCTGAGTTATAGCCCGCTTTGTTATAGATATTTGACAGAATCTTACTGTTTTATTAAAGTTATGATCGGAATTTTTATTACATTTCTATTTTTTTGGCAATAAAAAATTGATTTGTTAGAACAAAGGCTTTTCTGCGAAGCAAAACATTGAAGACTACTCGAAAGATTGACTACATCAAAGGTTATTTAAGTCAAATGAATCTTAAATATAAAGAATTAGTAAAACCAATTTAAATTCAGTATCTGAAGCTGGAATTGTCATAATCGGGGCAAGTCTAAATTATTAAGAATAAAAATCTTTATGAATAAATTTTTCCACCTTGAATTGTCCAATAACAAGCTAATAATCCAGACTGTAATCTGTTTAAAATATCACACCCGATGTGATACTAATTAAGGTTGTTAACAACACCGCCCGCGCTATTTTGAGAAAAGAAAAACTAATGACGGGATCTTCAACACCATCATCAATATTAATAAAAATCTTTTTTTTTTGGAGATGTAACAAACTTAAACAAGTTATTCCTACAAAGCTGTCAAATCAGATACAGAAAAGTTACAAGAATGTGGCAAAAAGTAACAGCTGGAAGATCAGCAAGAAAGTCTTTTCAATAATTTATATCGTTTTATAATCAGCGTTATAAATAAGGTATCTAGACTAACTTGTTTCTCTCAAAAAAGGCAGAACATTCCAAAAAAAATCACAAACTAATAAGTTATAACTGTAACGAATATGAAAGCTCATTAATAAAACATAATAATTTATGGTTAACAACATTTTGATCATTAATAAGAATTTGACCTTTTGGGAATAAATAATTTATTTTGAGAATAAGTAGCTAAGCTGTGGATTTAATGCAATAGTGTTATCGTTCAACGCCGCATTAAGTTGTTTAAGGTTATCAATGTTAAGGAATGAATCAAGTCATGTTTATTTTCTTTATTGACTTATGAAAATGTGTTTTATGTACATGAGACTTAAAATAATGTGACAATGGGAGTGTTTGAATGTTATGTAGCATTTATAATGACTTTTAATTGGTTTGAATCTTTACTTTTTGTTACAGTAAGTTTAAGGCCGAGGTAGAGAAGAGATTGGAGTATTGAACCATACTTATTCGAGTTTTACAATCAAGTCTTATTCATTACATTAAAAATGACAAAATATGAAAGGTTAAAAGCATAAACATCTAGTATATTGGAAAATTTCAACTCACAATGTCGTAAGTATTGCAACTTTAGCTCCTAAGTCAAGCAACTACATTTGCAGGTTATAGATACTAAAGTCGTCAAAATACTAGGTTTAAATCCTACTAAGAACAAATGTTCTTGATCTTTCTATGAAAAGTTTTGTGAATCAGTATCATTAATTTGTCACTAGCTTGACATAACATCCAAACGACCCTAAAATGAAAATTTCTCCAAAAAACTTTATGAATTGAAAATTTCATTCACAATGTGTGACAGTCACATGTCATAATGTCAACAATAAAAGAAATGTGAATAATAATTCACAAGAACTGCTCTTACTCAAACGCCAGATGATGATTTCCATCATAACTTTTTGTTTCTATTCCTACTTGATTCACATTTTCGAGAAAGAGAGAATTTTTGGAATCTGGAATATCTTGAATGATTTTATGCTTAACAAATTTTCACATCAGCAATAAAATTTTCATTTCATAACTTTCTTCTTGTTCTTGTTGCTTGCTTTCTTGCTTCTTTTAATTTATTGTGCACCATTTCACAATCAACACTTAGGAAAGACTGTAATTAATGAGACCAATCGATGAAACATTAACAGCACTTTCCCCAAATAATTTATGATCTTGCTCCGATCACGAAATGAAAAGTCTTTTTGACAATTCTATAAACTATGAATAAATATTATTTACATGCTGAACAATTTAGTGAATTGAGAATTAATTGATGACGAATGTTGTTGCTTCAATAGACTCAATCTCTTGACTTGCTTGATAAATTCGTTCTCAAATGAAGCACGAAAATGCGACATCAACATGAAATGGGGATTTAATGAATATGAAAAGTAGATGCAAATAGGAATGAGAAGCAACGAACTTGAAAAAATAAAGAATGTATCTTACATTAATAAAGTTATAGACAGCCGTAAAATCTGAAACGATAACGAGGTAACTCGCATGAAATTCTCTCAGTTCTGTTTGTGAGAAAGAAACAACATCGATCGCGTTAGAATTGAGAGAATAAATGCATTTCCATTAACAACATGCTGACCATAATGTGTCACATTACTTTATGATAAAACCGAATCCAAAAGCAGCGAAAAAATCTCGTTTCCACATTTTCATTCACTTCAATTTAATCTAAATTGGTTAAATTACCAATCCATTCGGATGGAATATATAGAATGGGTTCACCACATGTCCATCACATTAACTGTTTTGCATGTAAATCTCTCAATTTATGTACGATACAGAACATAAACAGAGATAGAAAATTTAAAATAAGCATTCATCACTTTCACTTTATTTTGAAGTTTAATATGAGTAAGTTTTATTCACACGAGTATAATCAAATTATTTCGTTCAGTGGGCTGCTACTAAACTAAACATATTCGCAAGTAAATATTTTGTATCGTCTGAATTGAAGATTGATTTGTTATAAATTTATTTTATCAAGATTGTTACGCACTCGTTTTAATTAAAATCGTTAAGCTGAGAACGGACACATTGTGGAAATTTTAATATGAAACAGTCAAAGAATAGACGCAGATAGCAATCTAAATGCGATTGTGTTTGATGTCGAGCAGTTTAGAGCTTAGGATGGAAGTTTATTGAAAATCGCATAGATTAGAAACAGACCACCTTGCTTATTTTTTGATTTTCTACGATCAAAGAGAGATTTTCAAGTTGAATGATTTTAAGTTTATATTTTCACATTGAAGGTTAAACTGAATTTTAATATCTTTTCATTTATTGCACAATTCCTGTCTATGCAATACTATACAAACCATTACTTTCAATAAATCAAACAAATAAAGCCAAAATGTTCGTTATAAGCAAAGTGTATGCCTTGTAGAGATAACAAAACAGTAATTACACAAGTTGAACATCTGTTAACGCATTGGACACATGTAACTCGTTCTTATTTTGATAAATGTTTACGTTATTTTGTGATTCTTTTGGGGTATGACATTTTAAACATTGCGTAGTATTTGGAGGAGTTTTTGTGAACTTTTAGAAGCATTTAGGAGTTGTTTGATTTTATTTCATGGAGGTAAATAGATATTTATGTGATATGAACATTTTGAACAGTTTTTGATCATTTCGAACAGATTTTAATAATTTCGAACCGATTTTGAACAGTTTTTCAATATATCGAAAAGATTTTAAACATTTTGAACAAATTTGGAACAGTTTTTGAACATTTCGAACAGAATTTGAACATTTTGAACAGCTTTTGAACATTTCGAACAGTTTTTGAACATTTCGAACCGATTTTGTACAGTTTTTGAATATATCGAACAGATTTTAAACATTTTGAACTAATCAAACAGTATTCGAAGATTTTACACAGTTTTTAAGATCTCAATTAAATGTTTCGAACATAGTAATTCAAAAATTAACATTTCTCATCTTAAAATCACAAATAATCTCTCAAAATGCGCCAAAACAATGTTAGCTCGCTAAAAGCTTTCAAAAACTCATTCGCATGTTTATTTTTAAACTGATTTCCATTAAATCTATTAAGAGAAAATGAAGATGAAAAAAAATATATCGAAATATCGAATAAAAAATTAAAGATAAAAAAGAGTTTCATTTAAAACAATTTAGCGGATATATTTTTTTTTCGACATCATCAATACAGAGAGATCAAAAATGTTTCAATGCCTCATTTTTTTCCGTTAAATTATTAAGCCAATTACGTACATGAACGTACTCATTGAATAAATTATTATTCTAAAAATATCGTATATGCTTACGTACGATAACTTTTAGGTACTTATTTTGCATAATTTTTGCAATCCATAATAATCAGCTGAATAGCTTGTTTAGAAGCCTCTTAGCATCGTAATAAACAATAATAATTATTTAAGTTGATGACATATGATGATAGGTAGGGAGGACAGAGCATTAAACTTTTTTATGAGCTTATATCCATTCTTGTATCTTTAAATAAATAAATAAATAAAATTCAACGTGCCAATATGCTTGCGCACGTTGCATTAATTTACAATTGATCAACGATATGTTGTTAATTGTAATTTTATGCCAAACCGCATTGCTGTTAATCGATATGTTGATTTATGCAAATTGCAACAAGCTAATAATTCTCATTTCTTGTCCACTCGCAAAAGGTTCTTGTTTTTGAGGTAAATGGGTCATTCGGATGTTACGTAACACTAATATGGAGGAATTTCCATGTGTTTCGATGCTCACTATTTACATGTTGCAGTGGTTCTCAACCTTTTTCAACTTTAATACAGAAAATTATTTATTAATAATCAGTTTGGTGTGTTGCTGTACATTTTGTCACATAGGAGTATTTCATGGAACAAAGATTGAGAAAAACTGTCCTATGGCCTTCACTCGACATGAAATGTTTTAGTAAAGATCTATCCTTGACTTAGTACACTACATATTTTATCCTAATCACATTAGTTTTAAAGTTTTTGCAAGATTTATTAACCAAAGAGAGAAGTCTGAAATATAGACTATCAGCACTACGTAACATGCGTACGACTCCCTAACAAGAAATAAATAAAAAAGTCTTTTTGTTCTTTCCCCAAAAAAATTATTTTTTTTGTTCCTCTCTCGCGCGCTTATAAATTTACTTGTTCACACTGTAACATGTCGCGACACTTGAGAATGATATGAGTTGAATGTTCTCTCGATGACATAAAGGCAAACGAAAATTCATTGTGACATTTGAGAGTTGATAGGAAGCTATTAAAAGACTACATTTCTCTCAATTTTTTTTTATTCTCGCATTGCAATAATTTAATTTACTAATATGATTCTTTTTATGAACGAAAGAATGAAGAAGAAGGAATAAAAATCAGAACTCCCACCTTATTCATACATGCCGCATAGCTGCCTTTTCCGCTTGACATTTTGAGAAATATTGTTTATATTTCTGGCTTGTTTTTTTCGCGCATAGACCTCAATAATGTTATCTCGCGCACGTTAAAATTACATGGTGCAAAATAAACTGTTTATTATGTTATAGTTCCTTTACGGCTTTATAGTTTGTATAGCAAATTTTGAATTCTTTAGCTGTTTTCTGAAGGAATGGGAACTGAAGAATGTTTCACTTTGTCTGTTGAATGAGTGAATATAGGAATTTTAGGGGTTTAAGACCCTCTCTTGTTACAATTCATTTTTATTATGATCTAAACTTCACTATTATAGTAAAGGACTACAATTTTAAAAGTAACTCTTAAATCAGGAGTAAGAATTTTTGCCTGCTTTATTCGTTCGTTCTTAAATGTTCCTTAAAAAATAATTTTTGATTAAAAATAAAAGTTTAACTGAATTTTAAATCTCAAGAGGATGTTCAGGCACAAAAGAACCACTCTGGTTGCGCTTTTGCCCTAAAATATTTGATTGACATCCAATAATTGACTGAATACAACAAAGTACCTAAATCCTACAAAAAAGAATTCATAAGTAATCTTCATTTCAATCAACCAAATTCTCCTTGCAAATTTCCATCAAAATCAACAATTCTTTAGAATCAATTCTAGATCTTTGCAGTATTATTTGATATATATCTCTCATCTGCTAGAAAGATTAGATTTAAGATTATAAACACTCATAAAATTGACTTAAGATTCTGTTGAATTGTTTAGACGATATCTAATCTGAATGGATGAGCAGATGAAAAGCTGAATTATTCTTTGCTTATTGTCTAATTTATGAATGTTTTTATGAAGATTTTGGTTTGTAATTTAAGAATATTAGTGAAATAAATTAAAAAGATAATTTTGCAAAATTCTAGAATATTAAAGTTGAAAAATTTCACAATTTTTAAGTTATTTAACGTTACTCCAATTAAATTAAAATTTTGTGACAATTTCAAAGCCTTGAATATTAAAAAAGTCAGCAAACATAAAGTCTCAATTAATTTCTTATCAACCAAACTCAGATAGCAATAAAATTCACTTTAAATTGACCCCGAAAAAAAAATTCGATAAAAAAATGCGCATCAACAATCCACAAATTTCACTGTCAATCAATGCACTTGCTTGTTCTTCTTTATCGTAATGTTTGCCTGTGATTTTATTTTATCTAACACAATCGTCATAACTAATGTTTCTCATACTCAAGTTGAAAACATCAAGAATCTGCACTTTTAAAAATTGGACAACAAGCATGAGCTTGATTAATTCCACCTTAATTGCAGCGATTTTATGGCATGTCGTCTGAACAATTTACAATATCTTTTAAAAATTCATTTATTTATATTACTGTCAACATTTGCGATTTATCATTGTGAAAGGATTCCCACAATTCTCAACGTTGCCAACGCAATGCTGAATGTTTTTCTCAAACGTGAATATGTGGAAACAATCGGACGACGATCGAATGCATAAAGAGTGAATAATGTTTCTTTCCTCAGTCTACGATGATATTTCAGTCGTAACGCACGTAAATTAATATTTTTTTTGTTCCTTATTCTGTATTTGTGTATACTTTTTTTTTTGTTATTTTGGGTTCCACTCTCTCCGGTACTCTCTTCAATTCTGTACTTGAACTTAAAAAAAAAGTAAATAAATAAAAATAAAAGCAATTTTAAGCGGTGCCGCACGCGATCATTCGGAAGTTGCAATTCATAAACTTATGTGAAAGATGATTGTAAATCATCATCAGTGATTGTTTGATTAATGGAAATGATAAAGTAATTGTGACGAAAGGAGAAGCAAAATTCTCATTTTTTATGTGCCTTCAAGTACATCACACACTTTAGAGAAAAATGAGCTTAAATTGAAAAGTGAAAAAAATATTTGCAATAGAAAATTATTTGTTTAACTTTCGAAAAAAAAGTAATTGAGGCTTCACTTTCATGCACTGTCAGCACGTTAAGGCAGTAAAATATATTTAAATAAGGAATAGCAAAAAAGGAACGAGAGATCAAGTAATTTAAAATACTTTTCTTTTATGACTCTTCGAATGTTTAAAAATCCAATGTGAATTTTTTTTGTTTTATAAATTTTTATTAAGTGTGAAAAAAGACATAAAAAATAAAATTGTAACAAAAAATAATTTTTGTGGTGGGACTCCCCTTCAAAATATATTTTAAACAATGTATCCAGATGTGAGCATTTACATTTTTTTCGTGTTTGAATTTATCTAATCAGTATCATGATGAGCTATAATGTCCCGGTGATATGAATGTTTGGCACTTTACTGCTGCCATAGGGTTACATTTACAGTGATCTCTGCTTTTTTTATACCACACAAATCGTGTTCTGTCGATAAGATAATATCAAAATCAATTTTGTTTACTTAAAGAGATGCTGTTAATTAATAAATATGTAAATTTTGGATATCGGTTTGGTTTGAATGAGATTGGATTGTGATAATCTGGCAGGAACTTTATTTGAAGAGAAGCACGAGTTTAGGCTTGATTTAATGTCTTGAATTTTTGTTAATTTTTTGAAAATAATAATACATTTTTGTTGATTTTAAAGGTCTTAGCTTAATCTATATAATTATTCATATAATACTTAATTCTGCAAATCTAATACAATTGATGATGATTTTTGATTTCGATAATCTGATCTGAACTGTTGACATTAAAGGAGATTGAATCTTAATTCTGTACAATTGCAGGATTAACCAAGGATATATTCAAAAACCTAAGCTCAAAGTCTGGGCAACTTTGTACTCATGTAAACTTTTAACTTTGTTGAAATTTTATGAACAATTTTAAAAATAAAATTTTGTGAATATTTGGCAAGATTATAAATCTTAACAATTTATTCACTAAGATTACATAAAGGTTCCGCAAACTCTGATTTATTCGTGGAATTAATTAATTCTTTAAATAGGAAATATTAGAATTGATTTTAAAATTATTAATTTTTCAAAAGAAAATTTAAATTTATTTTTTTTCTCCCATTATAATGAATATTAAGTTTAGATATCAATAACAAATTTAATTAATATTTAAATTTAATAATGATACAAAAAAAATGAATAATCAATAAGATTCTGGGAGATATTGTTTAAAACATGCTACGGACATTTCAGTGTCGAATTTTTTCGACATGTTTAAATTTAGTCGACCTAGCGTTTGTATATTTTAAAACCGTTAAAAATCTGTCAATTTTAAGATTTTAAGCATTAATATTTAAATTACTGTATTTTTCTGAGATGATTTTAGCTAAGCTTAGCTAAACACGAAGCTGAGAATAAGAATCGTTTGCTCAAGACTTGTTTTTGCCAGTGTTTGCAAGAAATATTCATGAAAATTTAACGGTTTTTTGAAATACAAAGCAAAAAATAACGGACTTTTCGACGTGTCCGTAGCATGGTTTAAAACTTGCGAAAAAAACTGACTCTAAACTTGGTAAATGTTGAAAAAGTCTAAATTTGGCTTAATTAAAGAAATATTCCAAGTCAATAATTGTGATCCTCATTTTAAATGAGAATTTATTTGTCGATCGAGAATATCTGAAGAGCCTAATCTCTTTGAAGTTGAAGATTTTCGCATTTTGCTAAGTTTTTGAAAATGAAGTTGCTTTAAAAAAATCCTAAGAATTTTAATGTGAATATTTTTGCATGAATAAATTTCAAATATTTTCTACCTTAACTCGAGTATATAGGATTAGAATATGCGAAAATTTCCTCATTTCTCGACTAGATATTGCGGTCATTTACAAGTCATTTAGGAACAGTAAAGCCAATTAATTTTATGAATCAAAAATGGTCCACAAAACTTTTTCAGTCATTCACACCTTTTAAAAATTGATCAATAAAATTCCATTTGCTACACCCCAAAAAAAAGTCCCAAAAGAGAGAGAAACAATAAAATTTCATCATCATTATCGCCACACATAGGACATCTAATCTCATCTATTAGTCATTATCGTTTTATCGATTTGTGCACACACAAAAATCCACACTTTTAAAAATTTAATCTGATGCTTTTTAATTGCTATTAATTAATTCATTCGGAATGCCGCAAAACTTGTCGAAAAAGTCGACTTGTTGCATTTGCATAAATTATATAGCGACACTGTCGCTTGCTGCTGTGCTGAGATTCATCAATTAACATAAATGAAAATGCTACATACGGCAAAATTGAGTTCTCTCTATCGAGAACTATTGCAAAAATAGAACGAATGATGTTGTTTAAATCTCCTCCGATTGTAATTGATGGTTTATTGTTGGCAAAAAAATAAAACTTTTAATAGCATTAAATTGATTGACAGTTTTAAACGATAGAATAGCAAAATAAAAGAATCACAAATTTATTTTCATTTTCTTTCGTTTTTGACTATATGACAAGAATTTTAAAATAGAATTGTTATTTAATTCCACATGTTCTTTAGGATTTTTTTTTATGTTGAATTGCGCCCGAGCTTAATGATCTGAATTGCAAATTGAGTAAAATTCATGATTTTTTTGACTATTAAAATAAATTTTTATGGACGGGAGATTTTCCTGATCAGATTGACAGCAAAAAGGGGCTCTTTTGCCACTTTGTCAGTTATCTTTTGTGTCATTTAAGGAATACGAACAAATATGGTTAATGTTGTCGTGTCGGCACAAAGAAAACTTACAAGATTAATCAGCCTCTTATTGTTCGAGACTTGCTTTCTCTCCCTTTTGTGAACCAAATCAATGCAGAACTGGAAATTTTATGCACGCGAAGGTTTTGTTATGAAAAAAATGTTTTTCTAAAGATTTTTAAGAATAGAAGTATTGATGAATTAAGCGGAAGTGCGACTTTCTCTTCGTTAAAGGCATTCATCCCACAATTCATTCTATCTGTAGATTGCTTTTCCTACACGATAACTATATGCTATGTCTGGGATCTATGTCGTATCGATAAAAATGTATGAAACTCGAGGTTAGCTTATATTGAGGATGAAACATAGAAGTTCACAAGAGCTGATCATAGATTTTTATTCTAGCTTAACTAATTGAACACAAAGATTTTATCCTCGCATTGGTAAATATTCTACTATGTTCAGATCCTCCTGAATTCATCTCTTAATTAATGAAATGTTGTCTACGGCAACATGATGAGTTATGATCGCGCTTCTATTGTTTTATATGTCCGTGAGAACTTCCTCAAAGTGTCATATAACTAAATGTCAAACAATATATTTTATTTGTATTGACAGTTGAAAACTATAAAGCATTATAACTTAGTAAGACTATAGGAAACTTTTCTTTTATAATTATCAGGCAATTAGTTGAAACAAATTTACATACTTCAAACGTTTTGTGCTCATAAATAGTTTTATGAATTAGTTCCTTAACACTATCTTGTATGAATTATAAGCCCGGTTAAAACTTGCTAATTAGTTTTTAAAGCCAAACATTTCCAAATTTTTAATAAGGATTAAAACCTTTATTAAGACTTAGGAATTTATTTTAAAAGATTTGGAAAGGGAAACGAGGTAATTAAATTATAAACTCGTTTAGCATAAAACGTTCTAGCTATAATACCTCAATTAGCATTGAATGTTATTTTTTGCAAAGACATTTTAATAGCTACTGTAAAACCTAGAAATTTATTACAATTTTAATAAGATTTTATGTACGTTTTTATTATACAACAAGTTCATATTCTTCATGCTAATACACGAATTGATGCTTACTTGCGATAAAATTATCGAAGAGTCATAAAATTTTATAATTTTTGCAGAATTTGCTCATTTTTATCTATTTTTATGAATACGAAAAAAAAACGAAAAATCATTCAATCAATGTTACGATCGTCGCAATAACAATAGTAATATAAAAAATATATATACAATGTCTTCTTTTTCCTTCCCTCCGAACCGTCCATTCATTCCTATTCAGATGGTGAATCAAAACGGAAAAACTGTTGTAGTTAAATTGCCAATGGAGCAGCCACACATAGATTCGACTGAAACATCTCCATTAAATCAGAGATTACGTGATAATAATTCTGATATATCATCGTCACCCTCCTCAGCTGTTGCAAGTGAACAAAGTTGCAAAAAACTTATACATAGCAATAGTTCAAATCAATCATCAAGAAAACTCCTGCTTAATATCATTATCGACTTTGCTGTGCTTTTAATTGGTGAGTTTTTGTTCTGTATTTTATAATGAATTAAAGTGCTAGAAATAAACTTGTTATTTTATTCACTTTGAATAGGCGACAAAGTTCTTCTAATGCTTAGACTTAGCATTGACTTGAAAATATTTAAAATCATGACAGAAAACTTAATTAATTTATTTATATAGAGCATTTTCTTTACTTTGTATGACATGCACTTAAATTTTTATTAATTAAAATTCAAATGTCAAAAATTCGTTAAAAAATGCACTCTAGTTCCCAACCTTAGTCTGATTATAAACTCTTTTGACATGACAAATTAGAATTTTTTCATCAAAGTGTGAAACAAAAAATGTCGAGATGAATTATTTTGCGAACTATAATAATTAGAGAATATGTTGAAAAGCAGATACAAGCTTGTGCGTTATACTAATGATTAGTGAAGAATGAACATGATGATTGACGAAGACGCTCTAAGGCAACGCGTTGTTTTTTTGCTGATCTTCTAAAAGTACTTTATTTTTGGGGCATAAAAAAAATATCTCAGATTATTTTAGATAATCGTAAACTTCTTTATGTCTGATATTCAATTTTAGTGACTAAAACACGTTTTGAAGATTAAAAAATTTCACGCTTGAATTTTCAGCAATAAAAACGTTTTTTTCCAATCAAGATAAGCTGGATATAATTATTGTTGATGATTCTATCACATGTTCTAGCATAAAATAATTTAATTATAGTGCTGCTGCCATTTTCAACCATCAAAAATTCTCATCTTTTCAACGATAACTAAATCAGAACGGATAATATGATTTTATTATAGTCTTTAGGTCTTTACTTTGTAGTCAGCGAAAGTGATTTGATAAAAAACAAAATTTTATGTTAAGTGCAGCATATAATCCATATATTCTGTGTTTATGTGCATGTCTGACATTAAATTGAGAGATTTACATGCAAAACAGTTAATGTGATGGACATGTGGTGAACCCATTCTATATATTCCATTCGAATGGATTGGTAATTTAACCAATTTAGATTAAATTGAAGTGAATGAAAATGTGGAAACGAGATTTTTTCGCTGCTTTTGGATTCGGTTTTATCATAAAGTAATGTGACACATTATGGTCAGCATGTTGTTAATGGAAATGCATTTGTTCTCTCAATTCTAATGCGATCGATGTTGTTTCTTTCTCACAAACAGAACTGAGAGAATTTCATGCGAGTTACCTCGTTATCTTTACATATTTTACGGCTGTCTATAATTTTATTAATGTGAGATACATTCTTTATTTTTTCAAGTTCGTTGCTTCTCATTCCTATTTGCATCTACTTTTCATATTCATTAAATCCCCATTTCATGTTGATGTCGCATTTTCGTGCTTCATTTGAGAATGAATTTATCAAGCAAGTCAAGAGATTGGGTCTATTGAAGCAACAACATTCGTCATCAATTAATTCTCAATTCACTAAATTGTTCAGCATGTAAATAATATTTATTCATAGTTTATAGAATTGTCAAAAAGACTTTTCATTTCGTGATCGGAGCAAGATCATAAATTATTTGGGGAAAGTGCTGTTAATGTTTCATCGATTGGTCTCATTAATTACAGTCTTTCCTAAGTGTTGATTGTGAAATGGTGCACAATAAATTAAAAGAAGCAAGAAAGCAAGCAACAAGAACAAGAAGAAAGTTATGAAATGAAAATTTTATTGCTGATGTGAAAATTTGTTAAGCATAAAATCATTCAAGATATTCCAGATTCCAAAAATTCTCTCTTTCTCGAAAATGTGAATCAAGTAGGAATAGAAACAACAAGTTACAATCGAAATCATCATCTGGCGTTTTGTTCCTCAGTATACTGATGCCATTTCTCGTGAATATGTTTTTATCATTTTTATAAATTTTCTCTTTTATTATTAAGCATAAACATGTGAATCGTCAGTCTGAAAAGATCTTGTTCTCTTGTGTTAACATACGAGACGTGAATGAAACAATGAAATGTCTTTGTACAATTTTTTTCATTCACAGAACTGATCTCTTCCCTCAATATGCTTCTTACGCAATGCACACATAACAGATACAAGTTCATGATCGTGAATAAGGAAACGAAAATGTTTGTCTGCAGCATAATAAGCCAAAATGTCAATTCCCTCTCTTAATTTTTTATAAATTATATTTTATTTTGGCTTTGAATGCACAATTGCAGGTTCACGAGAATCGTGTCTAAATGTCATGTTGTTGCAATTAATTAACAAGAACTCTCCATATGCTCTATACAGAAAACGTCAGCATGTGTGCATACATCACATCTAAGTATTCAAAAATAAGAAGCGAAAAATGAAAATTAAATATAAGAATAATTGAGGATAATTGAGGTAATTTAAATTGGAACGCATTTCGATCGTGACTGTCGATACTCTTTGAAATTGGATGTGTGGTCGTACGTAAATGATGTCACAGTTTTTTTGTAAGATGAGAAGGACCATCAAGACTTAAAATTTTCAAAGCAAATAGAACATAAATTTAAACCGAGTAAAAAAATCCAATTTTATGTACGTCATTTATGAACAAACCACGAGTCTGTAAATTAATTTTCTGTCAAATTTGTCAATATTTTGATTTAAAATTTCCGATTTCCACACGATAAAATCTCTGAAATATTCATTGATATGATCCACAAAAAGCAGACAAGACATCAAACTTTCATAAGAACTCATAAAATATATTTCAAGTCAGCTCTTTCCTCTCATAAAATTTATTTAAATTTACATAAGAGAATGAGAAGGCAGAGAAGATGCTAAGTTTATTTTGATATGATCCACTTGTTGTTTATGTTGGAACCTCACGTGAACTCGTTACTCGTTAAAAATGTGGCTTGACTCATAGATTTGTAGTTCCTCTTGGTGTTTATTTATTGTTTTTGTGATGATGATTTCGATGAAATTCATGTAGCACCAAACACAAGTCAAATCAATTCGGTTTGTTCCTTATAAACATAAAAAAAAAAGAATGAGGAATAAAAAAAATGCCACAAGATTTCTTGTACTTCAATTGTCGGCTGCATTTTCCTTTGATGATTTTACTGGGCACGTTTCGTTTAATTTTAATCTTAACAGCGAGAAGAATAAAGTATGTTCAAGCCATTATATGCATTCCCGTCGCTTTGTTTCACACTTTTATGTTCGATAAAGATATTTCTTTGTTCGTCCACATATACATAACCGGATCCTTTGCATGCATTTGATTTTTTTTCTTACTCAATAATTTCTTTTATTTTTATTTTATTTTATCATGACTCGCAGTCGGATGTTCAATTACAATTTTCTTCCTCATCGGCGAGCCATATGAGCGTGGCTTCTTTTGTAATGATGAAGATTTAATGCATCCCTACCACATATCAACTGTCAAGCATTGGATGCTGTTTGTGTTTGGCATTATCATACCTGTCGTAATTGTAAGTATAATTTTTTTTTTATGAACACTTGCTCATGTTACATAGGATTCTTTTTTGAAACGGAGTTGTATGAAGCATTGAGACATGCACAGAATTGGATGTAGGAGTAAGATTGAGTGTGTGTTTGTGGACTAGAAATAGCTTGAAGCCTTTAGCTATGACTCAGCTAGTTTGGTCAGAAACCAACGTTCTTTCAAGCTCCCCTGCCATTCTATGACTGTATGCTCCCCTGATTCTGAATATATTACAAAAAAAAATACTGTGTGGCTTTTAGCTGTAACTCGACCTTTTGTGGCTTAATAAAAAATTAAATTTCTAAAATTGCGTCTTTGCTTTCTCAAAAAACCGCAAAGTGAATTTTTTAACATTAAAAATTAGCTACTGAAACTCTATTCATGTTTCTCTTTCCCTTCTTTCCTTATTCTTTAAAAGATTATCAAAAAAATCTTTTCTTTTTTTTTGCTTGTTAGCAGATATAAAATTCCTCTTAAAAACCTCTTAGCTTTCATCATTCTAAAGACGAAAACAATAGAAATGAAAAACTTAATGAAGATCTGTTAAAAGATGTTAAATAAGAGAAACAAATATTTTGACAACATCCATGCCTTCTCTTAGATAAATTAAATTTATTTTTTGTTTGTTTTTTAGCACATCTTTTATTTGTGTTTAAGTTCTTCTCGTTTCCCTTCTTTTTTATTTCAAGTCTTAAAATAAAAATTTAGACATAATCTATTCGATCGCAGGTTTTTATCTAAACCATAAAAGTTTCAATAAAATTTAATAAATTAATTTTTCCTTTCAACATTTTCATGAGAACAAAAAAAGAGAGAATTATAAAGCTATAAAATAGCGATTTTAAAATTCACATTACTCCATTTAATAAGATATGATCAAAGATGAACACGAAAAAGTATGCATCACGTATGAGAAAACAAGATTTTTGTATGTAACAAGAAATGAAATTTATTGTTTGTTTCTGCAAGATTTATGAGTGGCTTCTAAGTGCTGCACAAAGAATATTCTAGTTTGGATTTATTAAATTATTGTTATGCTAAATTAAGAGAATGGAAATAATTTAAATGCTTGAAATATGAACTCAGTTAATAAAGATTAAACTAAAACAAGTATATCCCACATCTTCGTCCTACGTAGTGCAATTTTAATTGACTTTTGTGATAAAACCAACAGTTGAAGATTCTGAGTACACAGAAAAATACTTTTCAGAGGAAATGTACTCTTATTCATTAATTACCGTGATGTTTACTGTTTTATTAAGGTAATTAATGAATTAATGTTACAGCATTTGCATGTGCTGAGTTGATTCTCAGGTTAATTAGACGTAATTTATAAACATAAACTGTTTGCAAAGATCGTGTTAATGTTTATGGATGAAGAACATTTCGTTCGCACTTTAACGACGTTAATTACATTGTGCAATTGTTTAAGAATTTACTGTTGTGCATAAAGTTTATAGCTTTTTGGTTGTTATTATAATTTAATTGACTTTTTATGGACTTTCTTAATATTTTTGTAAATTGTTGAATGTTAATGGTCGAATCCATGGGAAAAGTACTCAATAAGCTAGAGATTTATGTCTCCTTGAATGTTTTTTACAGTTCTATAGTTTTCTATGATTTATGAGCTTATTTTATAGATTCTCAGCATGAATTTTATGAACATGCAGCCAGACTTACGCCACCTTATATTCGAAAAAATTCGAAATGTCTTCGAAATTAATGTCGAAAACTTCGAAATTTGAGACGAAAATTTGAATTTTTATTGACCGTTAAGAAAAATGTAAACAAATCAAAAAAATTAAAATCAAAATCAATGATTTAAGCTTCTTTTAACAATGATTTAACTAAATTAACATAATCTTAATTATGTTTCATCACTATTAAATAGTTCACATTAGAAAAAAGAGCTTCAATTAACAATTAATTAACAAATTTATAATTCGTGAAAAAATTCACTTACACATTTACAACTTTTGTTTACTTTTGATATTTTTGTTCTGAAAATTTTTAAAATCACCAATTCTTGCATTTACTTAAGCATTTTCAGTTCAAAAACATTAATAATATGTCAAAGATTATTTATTTTAAAGAACTAAACAGTTAAAAGCTTCGAATTATGTTGAATAAAGTTTTTTTTCCAACGGTTAAAAAAGATTCAAAATATTTAAAAAAAATCGGTAAAACTTCTGAAACTGACAATTTTTAACGTGACGTTAGTCTGCATGCAGCGAGATATAATTGAAAAAATTATTTTTCCATCATATTCGTTACCGACACTGTGTTGCTTGTGCTGTGTGCAGGGGCGTAGCCAGGGGGGGGGGCATAGGGGGCCCGGGCCCCCCCTACGAAAATCTGATATTTGTTTTATTAAGTTTATTTATAGAGAAGAACCAGTTAATGTAGAGGAAGTGATGAAAGAAATGTCAAAATCAGCACGAAAAATTAAATTTAATGTATGAATAATGAATTAAATATTTAAACTTATGAAGAATGAATATAGATTTAAGGATACAAAATAACGGGTTTTCAATTTTCGAAAATGGGCCCCCCCCCCCCCTTAAAAATTTTCTGGCTACGCCCCTGGCTGTGTGGAATCTAAAGTTTTGAATCATATATAGTATCTGAGGTTGATAAGCAACAAACCTGAGCATCTTCAATGGTACATAAATTTTAAAACACTGACATATAATATTAGCCGATATGACAAAAATTCACACCAATGCTCACTACATTACAGACACGAACAACTTAACATAAAAATTCATTTTTCCCAAACATAAAACTGATCATTCAGTCATAATTTCCTAAGGCATCTCGAGTTACATCTAATCTGTAGAGTTGTCCATGCACGATTTTCTCCTCTTTCTAACAAGAGAGTCAGGCGGGCTGATGAGGCTGTAAACATGTTAAATTTATTCATGAGAAACAAAATATTCAAGATTATCACGCAATCCATGACTAAGATGAAGTTGTTAGCATAAAATCCGAAAAGTAAAGTGACTTTAGACATAAAAAATAAGAAAAATTTTCAGTCTCTGTTCATTAATTTCATTTATGCTCTTCTATAAATGCCATGTAGACATATACTCGTCTAATAGAAGCAGTTCTTAACACCAGATTGTTAAATTCGGCATCTATAAGACAAAATTTTTAAGATATAAGCGATAAATAACTATATTAAGAATGTTCCTACTTAACATGAGCTGTGTCAAGTTGGATTAAATTCTAATTTATTGAGTTTGCTTTCACAGCACACAAAAGGTTCCATTTTCTTTCAAAAAAAGAAATATCAAGTGATTGCTCTCGATCGTCGATCGTAGATGCCTAATCCCACACACGTTATGCTGTATAATCAAGAAATTTTTTTATTCAGATATAAATAAAATATTTTTGACGTTAATACATAAAAGTCGGTCCATTAGAAACACTCAGCCGTATAATTAAATTTAATTTTATTAGGGCCCTCCTCAATATTATTAATGTTGAAGATCCTCAATCTTAATTGAATGTTGCGTGAAGTCCGTCCGCAGAAAACAATCTTTTTATTGCGATATCAACACTTTAATTCTCTTTTTGTTTTCCTTTATTACATTTTGTGCCTGCAGAAATTTTTATACATCTCAAAAAAAAAAGCTATAGAAAAATGAGAGGAGGTTACGCAGAAATTGCTCTTTCCATTCAGCAATAAAGATTTTTTACATTTTGATAAGAAATCAATTTGAATGAAAATATTTTTTGCACTTGAAATAGATTAGCAGATTCAGAGGCTGTAGACGTGCAGTAACGCTTTATTTTAAGGGTATCATGATTTATGAGTCTTAGTTATTGACCCTTGTATGTGTATGGACATAAAGCAAAATTTTATATTTCGGAAAATGAATGAAATAATTGAATTGAGATTAAATTTAATTGCCGTTTAGAGTTTAAATGAACTAAAATTGATTGAATTTTCTTTGAAGTATTTTTGCAGGGATTTTGGGGGATTTTGAAGTTGGTTTCTGATGTTGTTTTGTTAAATGAGTCGATATTTAGTTTAAAACGCTTCAAAATCTTTGATTTCGAGCTGTTATTTACAACATTGAAGTAGTTTTCTGCTCATTAGCTATTGTATGTTTACAAAGTTATTTTTACCTAGGAACTTAATAAGTTTCTTAAAGATTGATAAAATACTGAGTTCGTTTTACATAATAAAAATGTTTGTTCTCTGAATTCTAATGGAATACTGAATATTTATATATGTAGAGTAAAGATTCTTTTGGTGAGCATTTTTAATTATCGATTACAAGATAGCCCAATATCAAAAAGTTCATTTGAGATTTGAATTAAATTTGCATTGTCAAAGTTGTTTGCCCAACAATCAGTTGTTTGGGCAAACAACTTTGACGATGTAAATTTAACTGATTCAACTCCTCAGTTTAACACTTTGTTGCAACTTTGTAGCTAATCTTTGAGTTCATCGGCAAATCAACGCAACATTGTCTCAAAATTAATAAAATTCTCTTTCAAGACTAACCCAAATTGGCCATAATCCATTCTGCTAAGTTAATATTGCATTACTTAAACCAATTATCATTAATTTGGTTCCTTAAATAAACAATCTGAAAAACACATCTTCTGGATCTTCATGTTACTTTTCGTGTATTCTGACCATCAAATATTTCACTGAAACTCGAGAAATTTTATGTCCAACTCAAGAATACAAAAAATTACCTAACAAGCACCTCCCGTTAGTTAAATTAGCATCAATTGTGGATTCAATACACGACTTTCCATAATATAGCGAAATTTACGATAAGTGAGCAGTAAAATGTTGCAATAAAAGTCCTCAAAAAATATATTTTTCCATATTCAACTTTAAATGCGGATAATCATGATGACCTTAAAAGTTTATTCCTGAATTCTGAGTAGCATCACACTTCTAAATGTCAAGAGAATTTTAAAAATTTATAAGAACAGACTTGAGGAGGCATAACAAGTTTTATAGAATTCGAGATGCATTTTTATTGATAATTTACGGCTACCTTACTGATTAAATCTAAATATTCAAATGAGTAAGTAATCAAAAAAGACATAAATTCACATCGAGCTTAATTAATTGTATTTCATTAGATTTAAATATGCATTTAAAATCAGTTCCATTTCTCGATGTTGTAAATTTATGCCTCTAACTTTGCAATTGGAGGTTCCAAATGTTTTTCAATATCCACAAGAGGCAATAAATTATCAAGTAATGTTTAAAGCGATATTAAAATACGAGAAGCGAATCAATTTAAATATTTATGCATTAAGAAAAATATTCATTCTCGTTTGATGTCATATAATTAAAATCTTGAATGGACATAAGCTTAAATGAGAGGCGCAAAAAAATTAATTTGCAGAAAAAAAAATCTTTTCTTTTGCAATCTTCTTTCCTCGCAATTTAAGTAACAATACACGATTTACACATTGCTTCTTATTATATTCCCATTGACGTTCTCTCGCCTGCAATTTTCACGTATTTTGTTAAAATTAATTTTTTTTGATTGGTTTGTTATAATGATAATGCCAGCAACAATACGCTCGAATAATAACAATAAATATACGATAGGCGCTTTTCTGATGCAAATATGCTTGCGAAATGCAAATTTCTTGCTCATTTTGACTTGCTGGTTGAATGATCTTGAAAATTGGAAAATTGTTGTAGCAATTGGATTTTACTGGAAGCAATTTGGTAAGGTGATTATGGTCTGTTGATCAAATTACTGCAGGATTGTTAGGTTACATGATAATTTGAGTGTAAAATAGCCTGGAACTATGTGTAATATCGATGTTAAGTATAGTTTATTTCAATCAATCAAGTCTTCTGATCTGATCAGATCTTTTGAGTTATTGTCAGAGCTTCTTAACCTTTAGAATATGGAGTATGAAGCATATAGCATTTAGAGATGGATTTCTCAAACATTTGACTAAGGTTTATTGATAGTTTAATCAGTAGAGATTCCTATCTCCGCTCCTGTCCCTAATAATCTACTGAAATCATGTTCCTAATCAAAACTGTGTAACTGACACCAAATCATAATTTTAAAAAATGACAACCAAATTGACTCAAGTGTGAATGATCTCATCCTAGTCTAGGTATTCAAATTTAACTGCTTTCTTATTCAATATCAATAAGTCATTCTCAAGTTACATACACAAAATAGTTTTGAGGTTATGAACATTGAGATATTGGTCAATAAACTTTAATCTCTTAATCCAAACAAAGTGTTTAAATATGAACGATGTCCATAGATAAATATATCAACCAGTCAGCAGGATACCTTGTTCGATCAGCCACTCACATTAACCACACCTTGTCAAAAAAAACAAGAATTAATTTTGCTTCCATATATTGATAATATCCCATAGTCTTGAAGTTAAGCCGCTTCGTGTGGCATAAGTGGAATGAAGGGTACAGTTATAGTCAATAACATCCATAAATCGTCCTTTTGGAGAGTGTAAACGAATGCTAATGAATTCGATACTAAAAGCTTATTTTACGACTGCTGCCAGCACTAAAATAACCTCAAACTTAGAAAGTAAGGTTAATTAGGAGAATCTACTACACAATCATTTGGCAAAAACATCGTTAAAATTTTCTTTTGTAGTATTTTATGATCTCCAAATATAAATATTTATCTTTACGCAATGTGTGAGCAGCAACGACCTACTCCAAATTTTCTTTCTGTTTTTTTTTTTGCGCTTCAATCACCCGCGTAAAATGACGATTTTATATGCGGATTTCCCTTTTGCTTCTCATCTCCCCATCCATTCGAATGCCATTTGAGCATAAAAGCAACAACAACAAGCAAAATGCAATTCTACTCGACTGTAACGATAAATACAATTTGCAGTTTGTATTCACATTCTGTAAAAAAAATATTACAACAATAAAACACAACCAGAGGCAAGAACATGAAAATGAATATCCAGTAAATGCAAATTGAACTTCTTCTTGTGCCTTAGTACTTTGCTTGCTGTACAATCATAAACATAAACATGAGAAATGTAAGACAAAATGCTGAGAAATGAGAGAATGGCAAAGGAGTTCGACAAATGCATAATTTTCTTGTACCAGACGTAAAAATATTGTTTTTTTATAGAGCACGTGATTACGAGAAATTTCCAATTCGAACGCAAAATTATTGTTATTGTTTGTTTATTTTATATGGATCATGTTTTATGCAAATTAATATAAATAAATGTGTATTTTATGATCCATTTGATGCCGTTTACAACTCCATCTCGTTCCCACAATGCTTGTAGATCCAATAAATTATAAGTTTCACCCTCTTTTCTTGTATATCTTTTATAGATTTTCACCACAGAGATTTGTCGCTCGAAAACAGGCATCGATGAGGAACACGACATTAAATTCTTCAAATGGACAATATCAGCATGCAAGCAGAATCTATATAAATATATTGGAATGTTTCTCCTTGGTACGATAAGTTGCCAGCTTTTAACAGACATTGCAAAATATTCAGTAGGACGATATCGACCGCATTTTATAACCGTGAGTATCTTGTTGATGTCTTTATTATTTATGTCAGATAATTACTATATACCTGACATTAGATAAATGAGCTGATAATGAGAATTTTTAAAATATATACCCTACAATGAAGCAATTAATGGATCGTTGAACTGAGCCTGACATTAAGTGTCTCATTGTATTTTGATTGAGGTTATGTTGCTACTTTGTCTTATGTCTTTTTGTTTCTGGAAGTTTAAAGTTTCTGTTAAATATTTGAAAATTGAGCAGATACTCCCCTAAGATTTTAGGGGATCATTAACTTCAGCAATGTAAAAAATTAAAGATTTTCAAGTTTGTATGCTTAATTGCGATAATTTATAGCTTAAAACCATGTAAACTAGATTGGTAGCTCCAAACTATACTTTTAAGAGCTAAGTCAATTTCTTAAGTTTCTAATTTACAAGAAATTCAAAATTTTTCAAAAATTTTGAAAATTTGAGCGAAAATCTCGAGAATTTGGATTTACAGCTAGTCAAATCAAACTCCAGCAACAATCCTCCGTATGATGCAATGAAAATGAATTTATTCATCCAAAAAGCCATACGTGGATGACTGGATCTGATTAAAAAGTTGCAGACGAATTTATTAACTTTCAATGTTAATAAAAACTGTACAGACCTAATCATTCAGTCACCTACGCTAGCTACAATATTGCATACACGATCCAATAAACAAAATATTTGGCAAAATTAAATTAACAAAGACTCAACGAGCCGTTTCAGCGTTGATTTATGTGTTTCAATCGAACTCCAATTGAAATTGTGTCGCGTGCAAAATTCTTTTTTTATTTTGATATAAAGTTTCATATAATAATTTTCCGGCACATTACCATGTCAACAATAAAAAGGCATTAAAGTCATGACAAAATTTGTGATGATTTCTTTACTCGTTTTTTATATGTTTGTTTTCCGCCTCTCGATCAAGAGAGTAAATTAATTCATGCTGAACGAAGATTGTAGATTACTTCTTCCAGTCCCAATAATCGATGATAAATATTTTTCACGACTTTATTCTCCGTTCCATAAAGTAAATAAATAAATAACAAAGATGAATAAAGGGAAATTAATTTATGGCTCGACATGATACAAGACGATGTAATGAATAAGGAAACAAGGAATGAAAATGTATCATGTTACGGTGGTCAAGCTGATAACATTCCTTTTCGGAAACGATATGACCAACGAAAGGCTATTTCAACAAAAAAAAAAAAATGAGGCAAGGATTGGGAATTGAAAAAATCGCAAAAATTAAAATAATCAGTAGAGTTAATTAAAGAAAGGAAGGCATGTCGATTCATTTTACTTACTTAATTTAATACTTTTCTCTCTCTACGTTAACTCTTTATGAAGCACGATTGTTAACGAGTTAATTAATGGTCTTGTTGAACGGCTACATCCTGTCAATTGAACACCAGTTGCCTATGGTATGCAATTCAAGTTGCCAGATCACTTGAATAATGCAATCATATTATGAGTTTATAATTCAATTTTCTTTATACATTATTTACATTATTACATGTCTTCAATGTATGTGAAGAACAACAAGTTTCAATATATTGAAGAAATGGCAATCATGTCTACTTCATGATGTCAATGATTAATTCATACAATCGTGAAAAAAAAAACAATTTGCCTGGATCTAACAAGTGCCTCTTCAAGTAGTCATGCAAATGATGATTAAATTGCGTTGGATTTCCATTGTGGCTTGTTATTTTCATTTTGTCCATCTCACATATTTTTCAATTTGGCCATGGAACTCTTCATTCATCATATCCGTACAAAGCAATACGTAGCAAATGTTCTTGTCAAAAACTCAACATGTGGATGAATACCTTTGATTGATTGTATTCTTAGCTCTTAATATAAAGTAGTTGGAGAGACTTTACACTTCAATTTGTCTGCCTTCTCAATTTTATGATCGCATCTTCAGAATTTAAAGATTATAAGCTCAATAAAATTAGTCACAATCGGATTAATAAGACAAATATGTTTTTCGGATGACTTTAAGTAGCTTAATATGATTCACGATGATAAAACAATTTGCTTGTTTAGTTCTCGACTTTAGGAAATAAATTAAATTAGATGAATAATCATATTTTCTACTGTTCTGAATGTTTAGGTTCTTTATTGCAATTCATAGTAATTAAATTCAATCACCTGCAATTATTTGGGTTAATAGATCAAATAATATTTGATGATTCAATGGATTTAGAATTCATTTTCACTTCCTCGCGTAGCTTCTGTCTGAAATTGAAGGAATGAAAGCTATGAAAAATTTCAAATTTATAATTATCGTTGAAAAATTCAAAATTCATTATCAAGTATTTAAAAACCACTTAAAAGGCAAAAGACGTTTTGCATTTATTAACTCAGTCTCGCCAACTTATCCTCACTCTGTTGTTCTGATCAAATAATTTAGTTATGTATATCAAGTGCGACAAGATATATTGCTTTTCATTTGCTATGACCAGAGAAACATACGACTGATGAAAATTAATGAACATGTACAATGTTTATGTAAGAATGGCTTTAGCACAAAAAAATAAACGAGGAAGAAGAGTTGTAAATGTTAAAGCCATAAATTTTCATCACGCTTATCATCGGCAGTCTGAAGTACATTTTTTACGGTGCCAGAGTAATTATTAAAGGAATGTCCATTTGTATTTACATTTATAGCTTTGTCAACCAGTATTAAATGCAGACGGTAGCGATTGTAATGACACGAAAAATTTCAACCGATATATTGAGGATTTTACCTGCAGTAATCCAAATGTTACTGATAAAATGCTTAAGGATATGAGATTATCCTTTCCCAGTGCTAATTCATCCTTTAGCTTCTTCACAATGACATTTTGTGCGGTAAGTAATCCACAACAAATACCATAAAATAATAATAAAAATAATATATGACTATTGCATGTATTTCCCACATAGCTGTATCTCAATGCACGACTTCAATGGAACGGCACACAAATTTTAAAATATTTTCTCCAATTTATTCTGATTGCTGCAGCATGGTTCACATCATTAAGTCGAATATCGGACTATAAGCATCACTGTAAGTCGTAATAAATAAAAAAGCCACAGAATTTTGTCATAATCATTGCTTTTTATTTATTTCACAGGGTCAGATGTTCTCGCTGGCTCAGCATTGGGATTCGTACTTGCTTTATTTGTTTGTCAAAAAATATTAAAGTTTAAAAGGCGTGAAAAATGTTTGGCAAATTTAAAGCTACCAATAAAGTATGAGCTTAATACTCACAATCAGAATTCTGTTTAAAATGAGTTTAACTCATTTTAGGGGTCGTTCAACTATTACGTAACGGAATTATCTACTCACAAACTATACAAAAGTCACACAAACTCAGACCTCACCACACCCCCACCTCTAATCCATGCATTTATAAAGCTATTGTAAAGAGGGGCTGTTCATAAATGACGTTTAATAATAGAAATTGAATTTTTGACTCCTCACATGAAAGTTTCACATAATTTCGATTCAAAGAATCGATTGAAATATTGGATATCATTTATGAATGACCCCTAAGTGAACAGACCCCCAAAATTTCTAAAAAAGAACTTTTTTTATAATGAAAACAAATCTTAATGAAGTAATTATTTAATAATTTATGTCTACACACAGAACAACAAATTTTATGATTGTAAAAAATAATAATTCAGTATAATTAAGCATTGTTAGGAATTTAAGAAGAACATTGTGCTTTTATAAAATTAATTTATTGTCCTAAAATTAAGCAAAATATCATCTATTAAGTGTCTTTTTGAAAGAATGGTCAAGGGAGAGGTTGTACAGATGGAATGCGATATATATTTTTTTTGTGGATTGATTTAAATTTTTTTTTTAAAATAATAAAAAATCGTGCCTTAATAATGACTAAAACACTGACAGTTTTATTTGTTTTTGATTTTATAGACATTTCAGGCTATAAATCTTTTTTGATTTTCAACAGATTTCAACTAAAATAATAAAATGTTGATCGAAAGATCGTTTTACAAGATTTTTAAACGTTTTGAAAAGCTTTTGAGCTTTTAGATTAAAAATAACGGTTTTATTCTATTTGAATTGAAAGTTTTTAAGCTTTCAGGTTTGAGTTTTTGGGTTCAGTTAAAATGTTGACGAAGTTTAAAAAATTGATAATTTTTTTCCAGCACATTCAACTCAAAATGTCTTGAGATGTGCCATCATCCTGATTGAATGAATATTTTATGAATTTTAAAATATTTTTGTCTTTGAAAATTCTGAACCAATCTGAGCTTATCATAGCAAGAGTCAGGAAATGTCATGAGAGAAGGCTTAAAGTGTTTTTAATTCTGCTGATGCTAAAGAATTGTTTCATTGCATCAAGAACCAGTTTTTGAGGATACTATGGAAGCCCTAATCTAGGGAATAGTTAAAGTTATGTTATTTAAGGATTGAGAGCGGTAGTAAGACGAAAACGAGTAGGGATTCGATTGATTCGATTCCTTTAGGGATTTTGACATTTGGTCTTGCTCAACGCATATACTTTATGATATGATAATGCATTTTCCCACTTTTAGATATAGATCAACTGTTAACGGCCTTTAATATGAGTTTGTCTTTGCTAAAATCCTTTAATGACGTCAATCAAGGTTTAATAAAAAATAAAATTATTAACATTCAACTTGAAAATCACAAAAACATCTGACACACATACTTCAACTTCAAAGACGATTAAGCACAAGTACCACAAACGGGATTAAAAACCAGTCTTTTTTGAAAAAAAAAAAATCCAGCAACACTTAAATGACATCAAAAATACTTAAATACAGAAAAATAACTGAAATAAAGGGTGACTTGTAATTTTCAAGGTTATATTCTAAATGCCAAGCTTTTTTGTACAAATTGAATTATCATTTCGAATTGAGGAAATGAACAAATCTTATTTAAATTTAATTAATTTTCATTCCACTGA
The DNA here is from genome assembly GCA_917627325.4 of Chironomus riparius. Taxonomy (NCBI): domain Eukaryota; kingdom Metazoa; phylum Arthropoda; class Insecta; order Diptera; family Chironomidae; genus Chironomus; species Chironomus riparius. The sequence goes on from OU895877.1 coordinate 47,507,831, forward strand.
GCATTTCTTGCTCAATTAAATTAATTAAATAAAAGTTAAGACAAACTTCTTCCTTGGTTTCGCTAATGATTTTCATTAATTTTGTGCAAAATCATGATTATGCAGCTATAAAACAGATATGACGATGATAAAATGCAGAAGGAGATTTACGAGAGGGACAGGGGAGTAGCCAGGAGGAAAGCTTAGAGTCAGTGGTATAAAATAGTAACAGTGGAGAAAAACCGAGCAAATTTAGATGGAAAAAATTAAAAGTTGATGCATCAATTAGATTTTAGGTTAAAAAAATCTTCCTAAGCTACTGTAAATGAGTCAACTTGATTTTTAAATTCTCAAAAAATTTCATTTTGTGCTCCGAGGATCAAAACACACTGATTACACTCCTGCCACCGCAAATATCTCCTTCCAAAGAAAGGTTTCAAAGGTCGATGCTACAAACGTAAGTCACAACTCGTTAGCTCTTTCCAACATTCTTTGACGTCAGAGAATATATTTTTTTTTCATCTTTGGAGAATTCCGTTTGACTTGTTTAGATACATAAAGTCACATGGCATGAATCATTTGAGAGACAAAGCTGCTCAAACTTCATAAACAGATTATTTTCGATTGTCATCAAATGAATATTAATGTAAATTGCTCAAAAATCAGTGATGACTCTCAAATGTAGCCGGCTGTAGGACTCAGCTTGACTACTGAAAAACAATTTTAAAGTGTGCGAATCATACTCATGTGTTGATACTTCATGTATACACCTCATACACAATTAAACTGTTTAAAAAAACAGACAGCTTTACTTACTTAAAAATATCTTAAGGTTCAGTTTAAAGCAGGCAGTCGAACATTACTGATTTATATTTATTTTTTGGATACAAATATTTAAGTGCTATTGTACAAAAACTTATAAACAAGTTTGAACTGTCTGGAACTGAACATAAATATTATTTAAAGGAACAATCAATAAACAATTGTGATAATTTACAAAATAATTTGTGATAAATTAAAAATAAATCATAAAATATGGTGAAGCATACAGAAGATCCAGAATTGGACTTGGAAGCAGTAAAGGAACTGAGAAAATTAATATTGGATAAAATCACAAACGGGGACGACGAATCTGTTGGTAATTGACATTGATACACTGTATAAAAGTGAATTTATTAACCTTGCTGTGCTGTTGTCCTTATGTGGTGCCACAGTTACTTGCGATACATAAGAAATTGAAAGATAAATATTGTTGTAGCATTTTGCAGAATTAACAGTTTGAGAATTTTATATTTCTTAGTAATTGAGAGTAAATATGATATGGATGTGATAATAAAGTTTCATTTTGAATTGCATAACTACAAGAGTAAATTGATTTGACTTAAAATAGATCAGAACTGCATTTTTGATCCAAGACAAGATTTTAACCATTTCTAAAGATTTTTCTGAAAATTCAAATTCTAATAAACCGTTAAATTTCAATAGTTTCGTTTTTTATAATTTTGAATTTTGAAAAACTGTTTAATTACGTCAATAAGTATTTCAAACTTCAACATCCATCAAATTTAATACTTTCAATCTTATTTTCAAAAGCAATTCAATCTTCAAAACTGCAAATCACTTTCAAGAAACAATTATTTATTTCGTTATAAACTTTACATTGAAGGATCGTACGTCCAATGTGCAATAAGACACTCTTCTGTACTTTCAAAATGAAAATGAATGATCACGCAATTCTTTTCATTAATGACTTTAATTAGTTCCTAACATTTGAAGCTATTTGAAGTTTAGAGATGAATCTTCAATGTGAATTCAAAGTTAATATCCGAAAATTTTCCTAATTGATTTGTTCAAGGCTTTGCGTCAGACTTAATAAAATGAATGTATGTTCATCAAAATTAATTCTCAATTTGCCGCAAAGAAAAGAACGCGGCAGTGTCTTCATGGTTTATTATGACTTAAAAATTCGCAATGTTGATGTTTAAGTAAAGCAAATCATAAAACATGACTTGAAAGTTGCTAATTGCCATACTAGACACATAATTGCATTGTAATTAGAATTGCTATTTCTACACATTTGTGGATAGAACTGTTTTTAAGTACCACATAATTTTCTAAAATTGAAATTAATTATTGGGGGTCTCTGGTTTGAATAAAAGTGGGTTTCAATAAAATTTACATTTTAAAGCAAATTTCAAATATTTTTGTGACAGAAATTTTGAATCCAACTCAAAATAATTATTCAAACCGAGGACCCTCCATGCGTGCATACATACTTCACTTGCATTTCTTAATACACCGCAAACACATTACAGTAAACGAGTAACCTTGAATTTCTCGTTATGGCACATTGTCATGAATGTTTGCTTCTTGTACTTCGATTAAAAGCTTACCAATAACTCTCTGTACATTTTGGCAAGTAAACAATGTCAACTAAATAAATTCAATTTACTTACCTAGATGGATTCCATCCAAAGGATTTATTGAGAATAAATCAGGATTTCTGGGTGACAAACTTTCTTGTCGCCAATGATTACAACATGAAAGAGTCGTTTAAGCAATGTTGGGATACACTTGAATGGAGAAAGAAATTCGGCGTGAATGGTACGTTAAGCTATGCATTGTTTTAATCCAGTGATGTCCAAACTTTTTGTATTGTGGTTAATTAAACATTTAATGACTTGATAGAAGAAGACTTAACATTGAAGACAATTGAAATTTTCGAAAAATCAATCGATATAATCAAGGTCACAGGTGTATTGTTCCTGTTGATGTGTTGTAAATGACTTTCGTTGCTTACTAATGTGTAGATTGAATTTCTGTTGATCATTCAAACTTGACTTGATCTTTTGAAGTTCAGAAAAATTTCACTGGATCTTTAAGATATGATGCAAATCTCAATTAGATCTCAAAAAATCCAATTCAAACTTGAATAAACCTTAATCAAACCAACTCTGTCATTTGCATCCAATTGACATTGTCACATGATTTCCAAAGTCAATTTTCAGTCAATCACTAAAATGTTTGGATTTCCACTAATAAAAAATGACAAAAAAAACTTAATTCTTAGCTTGATTAACACATTTATTCATCAATTTAAGATATTACCGAAGAGACAGTGCCTCCAAATTATTTAGAGAATGGAAATGTTTACATTAGAGGTGAAGATGTCGAAGGTCATAAGTTAATGTTCTTTAGAATTAGAATTTATTCAAGAGGATTCAGGACGCTTGAAGGACTTAAATGGTTCTTATTATATTGGTTTGAAAGAAGCATGAGAGCGGCAAATGATGGTCAAATAACTGTTGTTCTTGACATGATTAATAGTGGATTGAAGAATATGGATTTAGAATACATTAAATTAATGATTAACATTTTGAAATCATACTATCCTAATTCGTTGAGTTATATCCTCGTTTATGACATGCCATGGGTTATGTCAGGTGAGTATTCAGTCTACATTGAGTGATACAACTTTGAAATCGTGTCAGTTTACGGTTTAATGTTGACTTTTTGAAGGTTTTAAATAAATTAATGTTTTTTTTGGATTTCTATTTTTTGAACATTTGAATGAATGTCAATTTCAAAACATAAATTGCAAAACAATGAAATTCGAAATTAAGTTTAATTTTAAAAGTTAAATTCGTAAGTTCAATATTGAATTTAAGTATTAAAATAAGTTTTATAAATAAATGATAGTTAATTTTAAGTTCGAAATTGAAATCAAAAATTTAAATTAAAGTTCGAAATCTATTTCATTTTCGAAATTGAAATTCGAAAGTTAAAATTATCTTTGAAATTTAAAATTCAAAAATTAAATTTAAGTTCGAAAGTTAAATATATTTTCGAAATTAAAATTCGAAAATTAAATTTATTTTCGAAATTTAAATTTAAGTTCGAAAGTCAAAAGTTGAATCTAATTCCAAAATTAATTCAATTAATGAAATTCTTATATCACTCAAACCTAAATGTTCACGAAACCGTAAAATTAATTCAATTAATTTCTATTGTTCTATATTAGGCGTATTTCAAATTGTCAAAGGATTGCTGCCTAAAAAAGTCGTAGAACGAATGAAGTTCATCAACTCGAAAACTGTGAGGCAATATATTGATGATGAAAATATGCCATACGAGTGGGGTGGTTTAGACAAATATGAACTGAAATTTGAACCTGAAGTTTGCCCAGCTGAATTGATGGAAAAAGAGGAAGTCTTCGAGAATAACAACGATGAGTTACAAGAAAATTTCAACATAACGAATGTCACTGTCCGTAAGGTGAGCATATAGATCTAGTTGAACTCAAACTAATGAATGAGCTTTAAAGTGGCGAGTAGCACCTACTTAATTACTAATGCATGCAGCCAGACAATTGATTACTGACGTGCGCTATGTTGCTCACAACGTAGTTGATAATTAAAATTGATTCCTTTCCTTCCGTTCAGCATATCTCATTTCCTTTTCTATTTAACATCGCATTGCGCTAACAACTCTATTTTTGTGAAACTTATTGATTGGAACTAAAATAAGTTCGTTATCGTTTTAACCTTTTAGGGCTGTAAGGCTGTGTTATCTTAGCCTTAAGAGAATTGGATGTGAGACAGGTGCGCCTTAAAATGATATGGCTTTTAATTTACTATTTATGTTGATGAGTTGACAGCATTTTTTGTTCTCATTGAGGCGGTGGTTATTAAATTGTATGTAAATAATCAAGTTAAATAAAGAACATTCAAAATAGGATGTAAGTCTATTATGTTTTCCTAACTACTGATTGTGATTATCGCGACATAATAAATAGTCGTTGTATGAAAGCGCGAGAGGACGTATCATTAACATTTGAGTAAGACATATTGTATATTGTGAGAGCTAGCTTTCAAAAGAAAGGAACTGAGTTTCGTGAATGGGCAAATTATTGTTTATGAGCACGAGCTATTGAAGCTCCTGATGATTTGTAAGACTTTTATCGATTTTATTGGTTGATTACTTGTCTTTCCTTCCGTTTAGTGACCTATAGATCTTGATAAAATTAATGGGAAAGTCAAAATTATTATTTTGAGGAAAGTTAAAAATTCCGTTAAAATTAACGTCATTCTAAAATTTGAAATTCAAAATTCAAACGGAATATTTGCTATATAAACATTTTCTTACTAATTACCGTTAATTAGCAGTATATAATCAATCCAATCAAGCATTGTCAATATCATCATTACTATGCATTCCTAATAAGGGGCCGTTCACTTATTACGTTCAAATTTTAGGGGGGAGGGGGGTTTGAACATAGGGGGGGGGGGCCCCTTTTTAATAAAAATTTAAATGTTCTTAATAACTACCTATAAAAAATTATCAAAATGAAATAAATTGTGAACGGCCTCTAAGTTATTCACCAATATAACAAAGCAAAATGGGTAGTTATATAATTTATTTTCGAAATAATTTGTAAACAAAGCCATGTGCTTTAAGAAAATTTGAAATTTTAAAAAAATCAAAAGATATTTCTTAATTAAAGTAAAGAAACGTTCTAAATGTCCAAAGCATGGTCAGGAGAATAAAGTGAGCACCAATACATAGAGAGAATTCTCTCTTTTGTCGAGTTTCTACGTAGAAAGAAAATTTTATGTTCATTCAGTTTACAATTTCCAAATAATAAAGTCGAAAATAATTTTCTCGGTCACAATAAAAAAAAAGAAAATTGTGATTTATCAGGAAATATTCCATTAATTAAAGTGTATAAAAGTAATTTTTTCCGTTGAACGCTACATAGTTGTCGATTGGATATTAATTAAATGTTGATTATCGAATAATTGGTGGAAAAATAATAAGAAAGCAAAAAAATTCTCTTTCATTTTGTGGGATAAATTGAAAAGAAGGAAAATGCAGAGAGTAATTAAACGCAAATTACATTTTAAATTCTTTAAATCATTTATTGACATATCACTTAACGGCTTTTGCTGCACAAATATATTGACATTATCGATTTTATTTTTAATTAATTTATCGGGGAAATAAGAATATTTTTTGTAACATCCAGTGAGAAAGGAAGTACTTGAGTTCAGCACACAGATAAATTAACTTATATCTATGAATCTTTGCCATACATTTATGTTGACTTATGCGACTGTTGGATGTGCTGAATTCAAGAGAGGAATTTACTTCTCATAGGGTAAACCATGTTGAAATTTGTGTGTTTTTGCACTTGAAGATTTCATTTGCTTATAACTTTTTAATGCCTTACTGTAAAAATTTATTGTTGGGCTTAAATGATCAAAAATTGTTGGAATTTTTAGTTTTTAATCTTTTTTGATGACTATGCTGCTTATGGAAAAAGAAATTTGACATTTTTGGTCAAATGTTGAAATTTGTACAAAAAAATGTTGAAATTTGTGCGTTTTTTTGACAGCAAGAATTGACACATTTCAATTCAGAAATGTAAACAAACAATATTTTTACGCATTTTCGAGGGTTTTAAATTATGATTGCTTTTAAGGAACACTTCCAAATAAATTCCATTTCAATTTTAAAGGACACTGTTGCATTAATGAACTATTTTCAAGATTTCCAAATTTATTTATCATTATGTATATCATTTATGTTTACTGAGTATGACGAGAAGACACCATTAAAACCAAGCACATCCTACAAATGTTTTTTTCCAAAATTTATTCACAATAAAGTTTACAGAATTTTGCAAAATTGTTTTGAGAAATAAAAAAAAGAAGAGTATTTTAACGAAGTTTATTGTGTATCATCCATTTGGGACTGAAAACAGAACGTAGTTCTTGAATGCTTTTTTGTTCTTGTAATATTTTTTGAAGTTGGTTGCATTTTTGAAATTTCTTGATTCTGTATGAATATTTGAGTCGAACACATTTTTCATTAGTCTCAGTCATGTCTTCTTCGTGTTATTTTTGTCTTAATCTTGATTCATACTTCTAAAAACCCGATTTTGATTGTAAATAATTATTTTTGTTGACAAAATGTGCCATTTTTTGTGCCACACTTTCAATGACAAAAAACACAAATTTCAAAATTTGTCAAAAAATTTCGCACAAATTTCAACATTTGAAAATAACTCATTTTAAAATCAATTTTTAAAGGACTTCCAATGACTTTTCAAACGCAGAAACTTTTTTAATCGAAAAAGCAATAAAGAAAATTTGTTTTTCAACTCTGATGGGGTAAGAAGAATCATTAGTTGAGTCCAAATAATTAAAAAGATGAAAACTTTCATTTTGTATAGGATTTTGAATAATTGAAATTTAAAGCTATAAGAACCTTCAACACAATCCAAAATTAAGTAGAAAAGTTTTAATAATTGCTTTACAAAGAACTGCATACAAATTTTTTCTATAAATGGTTTAGTTTAGATGATTTACATTTCATTTGATCGCACAAATTTCAACATGGTTTACCCTATTATTTTTCGTGTTTACAAAAAATTAATTTAATTATTTGCTATTTGGCCTTTGAATTGCTTTATGCAATTCGCTGCTGCTCGTTCGCTGTGATTTTATTGCCAAAAATATTTTTGCATGCTCATTATTTCCTTTGTTACCCGAATTATCTTTCGTTTTTTTCAGCTTAATTTAATTAACATTTCAATGGTTTCAGGTTCATTTCGCAAATTTACAAGAATCACCAATGTCGGATGTGTCATCAAACTCCCAATTTGAAAATAATTATGGAGGTAGGCATCGCTTTATGTCATGATTCTGTCTAAAGTACAAAATTCTATTGCTGGAATGTAGATAAGACTTTGTTCCTGTACACAAAAAATATATAGAAAAAATCTTTGCACAAGACGATAAGAGCAGAATCACTGATAATATTCTTAATTTAATTAAACAGATATGCTCCAACTAACGCCTGCCGAAACGATTGTGTTTCAAAAGAACAACAACAATGAATATTTTGGCAATGTTGAGATTCTAAATGTCGGAAAGAAGGCTATAACGTATAAAGTAAGTGGAAATTGAGACAGAATCGGATAAACATATATATTTTACAAGAATCATACTTATTGTGATGTGCGGCTACACGATACTTTGAAAAATTCATTAGTCTGCTTTCCCCAGTCGACTATTTTCCTCTTTCTATGACTTTGCGTGTGTTGTGTAAATCACCATTTGTTCCTCGCATTTATTTAAATTGTATTCACGATAATGATCTCGTGTATATTGAAATAGAGACCCTAAAATTATTTGTTTTGCTGCTTACTCGATCTAATTTGCTCTCCTTCCTTCCATTTCATGTTAATATCAATTAAAGGTGAAAACGACAGCTCCAGGTAGACATAATTAGAATATTGAATTGATTGTGTCACGTGTAAAATTAAATTTAATTATTTTAGATAAATTTCGAGTTCGTCCAAGCTCTGGAACACTTTCGCCTAATAATAATGCCATAATTAACGTCCTTATACAGAAAAATCAGCATACACTACCTGTAAATAAAGATAAATTCCTAGTAATGTGTATGCCACTTCCTGATGAATCTCTTACGAATGAAGAAATCTCAAATATTTGGAAAGAAGTGAATGCGAGTAGTCCAGTTGAACAACATCGTTTAAAATGTGCCATGCCTGTAACAACGGCGATAATCAATAATTTGGAAGGAATTTCAGGTGAGCTACCGCTTTCTTATTAATCTATTTGTTTGCTTTTCATTCGGTGAAATGCGCAATTTGACATTTATGTCGAATATAATGTAATCGTCTGCGTAATGTTAGATTAGATAATGTTAATATGACTATTTGTTAGGTATTTAATAGTAATCGTGATTAAAGATAATCGTTTGGATCTATTTAATCGATTTATGATGTCTCTGGATTAAGATTTCGTGCTGAAAATCGTTAATTTTTGAAGTTTGAAACCTGCTCCTAAATTCAAATTTTTTTAAACCGTTAATTTTGAATTTAAAAACATGCTACTTGGAACACGTTAAAAATTTGAATTATTGAAAACCTTTAAATTTTAAGAACAGCTTAATAACCTAAACTAATGTATATATTTCTCTGTGTCTAGAGTAGTAAGCCTTTAATGTTCCCTTAATATTTTTAGACTATTTTCTAGACTCAACCACAGTCAGTTCATCAAATATAGTCCATAGTAGTGTTAGCCATAATGGAACGAAACCAACAAGTTCGCATACACAACAGCATTTGCAAGTCACAGTAAATCAACTCTCTGAAAATGTTCATAACATGCAGCAACAAATTAAAACAATGCAGTCATTGCAATGGATAACAATTTTTGTCTTCATTATGCTTTCGATTAGTATCGTGTATATTCTCAAAATGGAAATTCAAAATTCAAATTCACAATATTGTATAGATAAGTAAGGATGATCTATGGTGTTTGGATAAATGATAAGAAAGACACCATAAATATTTTTGTCGATAACCATAAATTTCATAAATCGTATACAAACTTTTTCTAGTGAATGAAAATTTCTGTCCTTTAATCGTCAGTCATCGGTAATTGTGGAATCTAACTGAACCTCTCTATACTTCGACGTGTGATTATGATCGTTCAGATTTTAAGACAAAAAGAAAAGTAACAAAAAATTTTCTCAAGAAATCTCTATACAACATTTAACTTATATTTATAGTAGTTGTTGAATAATTTTTAATTGTTTCTCTTTACCGTATGATTAGAAATAAAAAGAGATTGATAGAAAATAATAAATTATTTGGCAATGAAGATCTTTTTAGATGCTTTTTATTGATTGTTTTATTAGATTTTTAACCTAGAATTCTTATTTTTGTAGGTTTAATATGATTTCCTAGTTTTGATTCAAATATTTTGTGAAAAAACCTCAAATTTTAGGTTTATTGACTTTCGTCCAACCTCAAAAATGAAACAAAGTCAAAATTGGTGTGTTTTTTTGTGGTTATTTGTTCTTAAAAAAGTCTTGGTTCAAAATGCTCAGGAAGTTAATGCAACTATAACAAGATGAAGTAAACTCAAAAATATCAGTATCCAGTGTTTGTCAAGATCCAGGAACATCCAGGAGAATTTACAAGGTCCAAATGATATTCATTATCATCAAATAACGAATAGGAAAGTCAAAGCCACAATATTTTAATGCCTGACAACTCAATTTCCATGTAAATAGCACAGTTTTTACAAATAAATCAACAGCAGCCAAACTTCCTACACTATCGACAATATGCTACTTTACGGCACCATATCAGACTGCAAATCTACACAAACATTCATACTGAATGCCAAAAAATGTGCCGCAGCATAATATTATCATCATTCAACTCTTTTGCGATAGTAAATCTTGTTATTTTTTACTCACTGAAGGTCATAGCTTTATCTCAGTTTTTAGCATTTTTATTGATTCTTAAATTATTATTTTAAATTTCCTGCGCGTGCATTTGATAATGTCATACGAGGTTTTTGATTAGAATTTTGCATTAGCTGCGCTTAGTAAAGAAGCATGTCATGTACTTTTTATGAATAACTAATATTTAGGTCAGAATGTAAGAAGCTATTTGACTCGACGTGGGTGTAATGATGTATAAATATGTGATAATAATCAGCATGCGATAATGTTGTCAATATTTTCTTAATGGATGTCAGATTTATGAATGTGATATGAATCATATGGTGGAGAATTTGCGGAATAATGCGACATGGAATGCGCTGGAATTCAACATGCAAATGTAAATGAACTGCAGTGTTGCGCTAATGTTAAATGTGAAAGATGAAGTCAGCTTATCCCTAACACACAAAGAGCATGCTCTTGATTAAGAGTACGGTTGAGAATACGCTTATTTAATATCCTCTCAAGATCCCAGTAAAGAGCATGTTCAATAGCGGACTCAATCATCCTCTAATTATAAATAACTTGCATGCAAGTTTTTACTTCATAATCTTTTATATACTCTCAAGAGCATGATCAGAAGATTATATAAAAAACATGATCATTCACATCCTCATGAGATTATGCTAAAATTTTTCTTGCTATATACTTCACAAGTGCTAGCAGAAATCACTATTATAAGTAATTATTTTGGAATTTCTATAGTTTAAATATGTCTTTTAGCTATTTAAAAGTTATTAAATTTCAGAAGGCATTAGACAAGATGAACAGTTATCAGGACAAACTACAACACAGCGTACTCGAGTTCGAATCACGGCAATAACCAAAAAAGAATAAAAATATCAAATCCTCAAAAACATGATCAAGAGCATAATCACAAGCTCATAATTTTTTTTTTATAAAAAATCGAAGCATGATCAGCAGAACATGCTCTTGATCATGTTCTCAAGTTTAACTTGCATAAAAAAATTTGCAAGTAGAAAAGCGTACTCTTGAGAGCATGATTTCTGTGGTACCCTGCTGCGATCTCCATTTGTATGGGAGAGTACGCTAATTTAGCATCATCAAATTAAAATATTGATTTTTAAAAATCATGCTCAGATCGTGCTCTTTGTCTGTTAGGGTTATACTTCATACGAACTTCATGTTCAACTAATACAAGTGATTCCCTTGCAAAATTTGATGACAGAGCGATGTCCGAAAATCACACTTGGCAAACCTCATTAAATGACCGAAGTATTTTACCGACAATGAGTCAACAAGAAGTGCAAAGTCTATCAAGTATTTAAAGAGCAATTCATTCGCCCCAGATATCTTATTGTTTCACACTTCAAAGTCATTGAGTGAAGTGCGAAGGAACTAAAATTACCGCAGTCTTGGCAACAGTTGATTTTCCAAGAACTATTTGCCTTTAAATTCTTCAGCAAACACTATTCATGTTCACAATGTGCAGACAACTGGCAGCAAACATTCTCTTAAGTGATGTAAAAAAGCTCTTTTTGGAGGAATGATGTGAGCAAAAATATTTGAAAGGAACAAATTCTTTGGAATTAAAGCCGGATTATTAAAATCTGAAAAGGAATTTCCAAGCTGTAACGATATTAAGTTACAAAGATTTCTCCTAAAATTAGCACATTTATATCATCATAATATTTATTTTTGATCAGTATGTACTGTTTAAGCTTACTTAAGTAATTCCCGGAACAATCGTGTAAAATCAAACAGAGAAGTAATGCGCGGTTGTGGGGTTCTTTCCTTATCATGGAGATTTAAGAAATGGGGTCTGGTCTTAAGTCCTTATGACCTTAGTTCCTTAATTTGAGATTATTGAAGACTACGCTTGTTATATTAGATTCTTGATCATTAGAGTTACTTTACTGGCTCTGTAGAACATTATTAGACAAACCTGAGTATTGTCACCAACTGAAGATCCCCCTAAAACTGCTATATGTGTATAATAATGTAAAACAAGTCGAATTTGATGGGAATCGAACCAACGACTTCTAAAGAGACGATCTCTGACCACTCAATCAGAGATCCCTGCCACTCGGCTACCGAGGTACTTATCTCACTTCGTGATGTGTAGCTCACATCATTATTAAATAACCCCCAGCAAGTAAATATCAAAAAAAAAAATTCTTCCTATAAAAGTTTTTCGTTTACAATTTATTGTTGTTTTCACATCTTTTTCATAATTATCGTTTAAATTTACCAAGTTGTAAACTTTTTTTTGTGTTTTTAATGAAATGAGCTGAATGAGCTAGCAAATTTTAATTATTATTATTCGTTTTGTTGTTTGGCAGAATGAATCATTTAATGCACCAAAACAAAATTCATTGCATACATTTTCAATATAGGTAATAAAAAAAAACAGCAACAGAAGCATTAAGCTGTTGAATATAAAAATTAAAGTACACGAATTTAACTAAATTCACTTTTCTTTCTTGGATCGAGGCGATGATGGTGGTGAGTTTAATTTTTTGCTCTTCTTGTCTTCCTTTTTGTTCTTTTTGCCTTTGCCAAGCTCCTTTTCCATAATTGAGAGGTACAATTTATATCCGAAGAAGCCTAAAAAGAGCAATCAGATAGAAGTTTTATTAGCACAGCATATCGGAATTGAGTGACACTTTAATGAAATGATAACATTATTTTTGACAATTTGCCATGCGATGGGCGACTATCACGTAAATATGCTAAAAGGTTTTAATTTTTTATTTTTAATCACTGTTCGTGGGGAGCACGAATTTAGCGCTTTTGAATTGTCATGAAGCATGCTTAATTGAGGATTTTTGTTGTTGTGATTTTTGAGCAGTGAGCATGTTGCAAAGCTATTTTAGGGATACTCGAAAAATTTAATTTTGATAATATTCATCATCTAAAGCATATTGTAGCATTACACGTAGTTAATAAACTTATCATTGAAGTAGAGTTGCGAAAGGAATGGAACTGAGGATTTAATTGAAGTTTAGAAGGTGAGGTAACATTGATGTAACTTTGGGTTTTCCAGTAAGCGTTACTGCTTTTTGATTTTAATAGATTTGTATTAATTACATTTAACTGCATTAAGCTGTAACTCTGGTAATTACCAGCAAACAAAAACCATGCTTATTTCAATAAATTATGAAGACGTGGTATTGGTACACGTGAGTATAGGCAGAACATGCTTATTGTCTGTTAGGATTAAATGGTAACCTAGCTAACCATAAAAATCTTAGGAAGGCTCCATCTTTTCAACTGGAAGTACTGTGATTCAATTATGATAGCATCTATTCCAAATTTGATCTAAAATTTTCGAAAAATCTTTAGTAGTATTTCCTCAAACCACCTCTACTCAAGAAAATCGAAGTAGGATCCATTATCACTGTTGCTTAGTATCACAAATATCCCTTGATTCCTTTTCATCATTAAACAGCTTTAACATTCCATTAATCTAATATTTTCCATAACCCAAATTCAATACACCCCCATCAACGTGACTTTTTCTTCCTTAAGCTTTTAACGGCAAAATCACTGACGTAACAAAAATCACAATAATCATGCTTCACAACCAATTGACACGCTACTCCGGTAACCAAAACAATTTTGTATTTTTATCACATGGCTTATAAATGTTTGTCATTTCACTTTCAATATTATTGTCAGTTCCAAAAAAAAAAAAATCTAACCGAATAACAATAAAATAAGAATGAATGCAATCAGGAATAAAAAATAATTAGGTTGTGGGCCGTAATTGGATGGAATTTCTTCACTAAATTCATCACTCTCGCTTCCACTTAAATCGCTTCCTAATTGCACTCTTAATGAATCTTTAAGGTCCTCAAATGTCTCTTGGAATTTTCCTTTAAATTCTTCCGCAAATTTCTGCTTATCGTCCGGCGAAAGATTTTTAAATTGTGTATTCAAATCTATGAGCTTATTTTTGATTTTATCAGCAAGATCACGACCTTCAGGTGTTTTCATTAATTCCTCAATAACTGTTTTAGCTTTTTGAGAGTCAATTGGCAAGGAACTTTCACTAGACATATTTACTAATTTGTTTTTTGCAAATGCACCGATTTATCCACGTAGCAATTATTTTTTTTTGACACACATTCAGCTTTAAGTACACTTGAACAATGGAAGTAATAAATAAAAATTAATTTTCTTAAAGTATGGATGCTATCTAATCAGAAAGATTAACATGTTCGCTTGAATGTTCAATATACACTAACTATAAGGTTTATAAGAAAAAAATGAAAAAGTATAGACACATCATATGGCTGTACTCAGGCAATAATTCTATATACTGATGCACGCAGGTCTTTCACTTTTATCTTATCAATCGTTTATTTGCCAATAATTAAATTTTACCGTACTCAATTCCGTGAATTTACTCTTTTTATTATTATGGGCTACGGAATTAAGTAATATTTGCAGTTAGACATAATTGACCTGTGAACTTTATAGACTATAACTGATAAGGAGACATTGTGTGCTCTTACCAAGTATACCAAACACAAGCAAGAGTAATCCCACTAATTTTAAAATTTGTTGTGGCGATGCTATGGTTCCTTTAGTGACAGTATCCTCAGGCATTTCAAATGCTTCTGGATTTTTTTTTTTTTTTTTTTTTTAATTTATTTGATTCATAAAAATATATAAGCATTTCTGCTATTTTATACTTAATAACAATTTTAGATAGAGTGTAAGCATTGTTATATGAGGTTGCTCATTACTGCTGTTGCTCATCAACGGATGATTTAAATAAAAATTCTTTAACTTTTGTTTTAAATGAACTTATTGATCGCGCATTTCTAATAAACATTGGAATTTTATTGTAACTTACAAGAGAACGGATGTAGAAGTTTTGTGCACCTAAGTGTGTATTTGTCATATTTATGGCAAAGTTAGATCGGTTTCTTGTATTGAAATTATGAATTTGACTTACAGTTCTAATCGCAACATTGTTCTTACAGCAATTATTAATGATTTTAAATAGAAGCACAAGAGAAGAAACTTCACAAAGTTGAGAGACTGGCAAACAATTTATTGAGTATAATTCATTTCTGCTACAATACCAATCTTTTTTCAAAACAATTCTTAAGGCTTTACGCTGGATTATTTGAAGAGCTTCTATTAGATAGTGGGGTGCTGCTTGATAAATTACATTCATATATAATAATCTACTTTGGACATATGCAAAATACATATTCATAGCGGTTTTATCAGTGATGAGATGACGTATTCGTTTTAAAGCAAAGACAAATGGTATTATTTTGGACTGGATGTTTTGACAGTGTGATGAAAAATTTAAAGTCTCATTGATGAAAAGGCCTAAAAGTCTTAAACTTTCAACTCTTTCAATCTGAGTTCCGTTTACAAATAGATGAAGAGCATTTTCAGTAAAGTATTCATTTCTCTTACGATTGTGAAATAATAAATAGTTTGTCTTGTTCGCATTGGGAATGAGAAAGTGAAATTTTAACCAAACTGAAATTTCATTAAGATCATTTTGAATGAGAGATTGGAGAGTTGAGGGGTCTCTCGCAGATGTCACTAGGGAAATGTCGTCACAGTAAAGAGAAATAGAGGAATTGAGATTTAGTCTTGAGATACTGTTAATATAGATGTTAAATAATAGACCAGAAAGTACACCTCCTTGTGGAGTTCCAAAAAAAATTAATAAAAGATCGCTGAGAATATCATTTAATCTGACAACCTGAGACCGTGACTTGAAATAAGAGCATAGTAAATTAAAAAAGAACTTTGGCAGTTGAAGCTTGTGTAACTTTCTTAGTAGGATGTCATGTGGGATCGAATCAAATGCACGAGATAGGTCAAGACATGTAAGGGCAGTTGAGAACTTGTTGTCTATACTAGAATATATATCATTGAGAATGTGAACTGCAGCAATTTCAGTGTTAGATCCTTTAGTGTATCCAAATTGATTAACAGCCATGATATTATTATTATCAATGTGATCTTGAAGTCTTCTCATTATAACATATTCAAAAACTTTTGAGAATATCGGCAGAATCGAAATTGGCCTGAAGTTTTTTTTGTCTGTTTTGTCACCCTTTTTGTGAATTGGTGTTATAATTCCTTTTTTTAAACTGTCAGGAAAGTTGCCATCAAAGAGAGAAATATTAATTAGACGTGTTAGATTGGGGATTAATTCTTCCTTATGAAATTTCACAAAAAAATTTGAAATTCCATAAATATCAACTGCCTTTGAATTGCTTAGACCATCAATAATTAAATTGATTTCATCTTCGGTGACATTTGGACAGGCTAGAGGTGTAGAAATTTCGTATTGTTCTGCTAAGTGAAATTGAGTTAATTCTTCATCGTTAGTGAATGTGTTAGTATATTGTGTGGAGGTATGATTAGTAAAGAATTCATTGAAACGATTTGCAATATGTTTTGGATTTGTAATTGGTATGCCATTATCAATAAGGAGTTGACATTGATTTTGTTGCTCGTTATCTGTGTTGAACAGAAGATTCTTAATCAGCTTCCATGTTTTGCGAGGATTGTCTTTGTTTTCTAGAAAATATTTATCACAGAATTTCTTCTTTTCTGTTTGGATCATTTTGGATGTTTTGTTCCTATATAATTTGTAATTTTCATTAGCATACTCCCAGAAGGGGAACTTCTTTTTCATGAGTCTTTCAAGCAAATTAGTCCTTAGTTTTGCCTTTTGCTCTTCATCAACCTGCATTTGGTCAATAAATGCCATTAGCAAGCCTGTGGTCTGCTCGGGTGAGTATTCTGGACCAACTCCTGATCCATCGTTCATATAATTGCCAAATTCTTTCGCAAGATGTTCCATAACTTGTTCTTTTTATTATTGTCACTTGCCGACTTCTTGTCTTATTTACACTCAAACTAAAACTGCTCTGTTCTGTGTCTGTGACTCTGATTTTTGACTAATATTCTCAATCAACTATCGAAATATTTAAATGTATGCTCAAAATTCTCAAAAAAATATGAGAATGTCATTGGACATACAATGCAATGCAATGGACATAAAGTGAAGTTCTATTATAGCCACCTGATGAATGTGAAAATCAACATGTGAATAATTTTCCACAGTGTGACATTGACCTTTCTGTTGAGAAAAGCCATTACGTCATTCGCTTGTGAAAAATGTATGTCAACATATGGTAAAGTTCCCGAGTAAGTTGTGAATTTTAAAGAAAAACATTGTAAATTTTTTATTCTTATTATTTAATACATTGTACTGTAAGAGATTTGATTTGTTGGAAGAAAATCTCGCTACGTGGAACTTGAGATAGCTTTAAACTCTCTTTTTTAACATCTCGATGAATGAAAATCGGCAGTTTTGTGATAGTTTTTGGCAGTAATTATGTTATCATTTGAGATAATATCAAAAATTATCCTGTATCTTACCCATCAATGAGAGAACTAAGATTGTCGGTATGATAAAAACCATATTTGGGAATGAATGCTGGAAGGGATCCGATTTTCCACTTAATTCTACCATCTTTTTATGTTTTGATGCTCTTAATTGGAATGTTAATAAACAAGTCTTAAACAATCACTTTATTCTCACGAATTTTAAATATTTATGTCTATTAAGTTTGAGACAATTTTCTTGAATATTTTGCCTACGTCACGAAATTGTATATTTTTTATAAGCCAAGACACAATCGAGAGGGGAATTCGCTAATCAGTGAATTGTGGTGGAATTCTGTTTAAAAATTTGGTGGGTTTTCAAATTCACCACACAAACATGCTGACTATTTTGTTCTTTTTCAAATTGATTCTTAGAATTCTTTAAAATTAAATTAAGATAATTTTTTCAAATTTATTGTGACCGTTTTTTGAATGTCAACTTAAGAATCTCAAAAAGAAACATTAAAATTCAAATAAATTTTTAAATTAATCCAGCCTGGCCTTATAAGGACAGTCTTACATTCCAATTAGCATGCACTTAAGATTCATCCGCAAGATCTTTAATTGCTGCATCATTAAAGATTGCTTAACTGTAAATCAATTACCAAATAAATGCAAATTAAAGAAACAAATTAATTTTAAATTTTTTTTCACAATTTTCTTTTTATTTCAAGTCTTCTGATACAAAGTCTGTTTTCTAGCTTTTAAACCTACTTTTTTAAGTTAAAATATTTTCTTAAGAAAAGAAAATCGGTGTCAATATTATTTTATTTGTAAAATGGATTTTGTTTGTGATAATTAATGTGATGATTATTGTCTGTCCTGGTGGTGACTAAGCTTAAAGAGAAATTTTGTTTTTGTTTGTTTTTCATGTCTTTTTTTTGTGTGTTTGTGTCTTTTAAAGGAATTCATTTTTATGTCTTCTTATGAGCTAAAGTTTTTTTAAAAGAAATTAAATTTCAATTTGAATTTATTCTTGACTAATTTTCTCTTTCGTCTCCTCGTCCTCAATTTTATTCTCTTCTTTTTGTACATCGACAGTGGGCTCATCTGATGATTTTTGTTCTTCTTCGACAACTGTTGTCTCTTCTGCTGGCTTGTCTTCAGTCTTTGTTGGGGTGTTTGCTGATCCTGGTGGTCTGAATACGTTTGTTAATGAGGTGACTGCACCTTGGAAGCCTGTTTGAAGGGAGTTTTGGAAGTTTGTGATAGCACCTTGGATGGCACCCAATGGACCTGCTGGCTGTTGTGTATCTTGTGGAGTATCAGATTGTACTGGAGTGATTCCAAGGGCTGATTGTACTTGATTTGTTAATCCTTGAATTGCATTTAAAATTGGTCGATTTGGTGCTGTTGTTGCATCTGCACTAGCTTCTTGTGGGGTATCTGATGCAACTGTTGTGGCTGCTTCTTCAGTTGGTGGTTGTGTATTTCTGTTCAATAATGGCCCAACAATTGGTACGTTACTTAAAGCATTTGTGACCTGTTGTTGTACTTGTTGAATGATGTTTTGTTTACCTTCTGGCATCATTTCTTCATCGACTTTTTTTGGATCATCTTCAACTGATTTAACTTCTTCTTTTACCTCTGCTTCAACCTTCATTTCTTCTTTTACTTCTTCAACAACTGGTTCTGATTTCGGAAGCTCAGGTGCATCTTCAACCTTCATTTCTGGCATAACTGGGTCTGGCATTACTTCACTTTTGACTTCCTCTTTCGGCATTTCAGGAACTACTTCACTCTTGATTTCTTCTTTAATCATTTCTGGCATATCCTCGCTTCTAATTTCCTCTTTTGGCATTTCAGGTACAACTTCTTTTTTCTCCTCTTCTTTTAACATTTCAGGCATAACGTCACTCTTGACTTCTTCCATGGGCATTTCTGGTACAACTTCGCTCATAGTCATAACCATCTCTTCCTTCTTTTCTGCGACATTGCGTAACTCTTCAACTTGAGGAATTTCTTCTTTGACGACGTTTCTGATCATTGGCTTAATGATTTCTTCATTGATTACGATGGCAACTGGATCTTGTCTAAGTTCTGAAACTGGCTCAATTACGATTGTTTCTTTGATGATTGCAGCGACTGGCTCTTCAACTGAAGGAACTTCTTCTTTGCGTAAATTATCGACAGGCTTTTCTGGAACTTCTTCGATAACTACGGTTTCAATAATTTCAGGAACCTTTTCTACTGTACGTAATTCTTCGGTAGGCTCTGGAATGATTTCTTTTACTACACTAGTTTCAACAACCTCTGGAACTTTTTTCTCATCAACTGTGACAATTTCTTCGACAGTACGACCCTCAAGTGGCACAATAATTTCTTCTTTCTTCACAACTTCAACAATGACAGGCTCCTTTTCATCAATTTGAAC
Source organism: Chironomus riparius (assembly GCA_917627325.4). Classification (NCBI taxonomy): domain Eukaryota; kingdom Metazoa; phylum Arthropoda; class Insecta; order Diptera; family Chironomidae; genus Chironomus; species Chironomus riparius. The sequence goes on from OU895877.1 coordinate 47,527,908, forward strand.
TACATTATTTTTCTTTAAGTCAGCCTTAATTTCAACTTTAAGAATTTCTTCAACAATCGGGCCTACAAGACCGTCTGCTGTCTCCCTTTTAATGATTCCAGCTTGAGCCACAACAATCAAACACAAAAATGCACCGATAATTTTCATTTTTATCCAAATTAAATTGATTTAACGCGAAGAACTTTGAAGATCACTTGAAATAAATAAAATAAATAATTTATGAATCCGAGATTATTTTTCGCGTATTAGTTCTTAGCTCGGTCACCTTTTATCACAAACTGAATGTGAACATAAGGAAAGAAGCTCATTTTATAGAGAAAAGTCCAGCCAGTGACCGTTAGGTAGAGTCGATGCTTCTTGCTCTTCCATTTTTCTCTGTCTTTCTTTCTTTTTTTATGCATATACACATCTTTCCAATCGTTTCTTTTGTTGTTGCTTTTTTCCAACATCTCTTCTTGTTTATGTTTAACAACAATCGCGAGGAGGCACCAACAACAATAAAATTAAATTATTGTCGAGATCGGTTCTTGTCTTGCCTTTATCTTTGCCCATTATTAGAAAGAAATTCATACCATTAAGTTTGAAAATATATATATTCAACATATTATACAGTATGTGGATTGAGAATGTGTATAGATTATGTATATAATTTTTTTCATTCATCTTTCGGCCTTGTCATTCGCGTGTATCTTCTCGTATTGATTTCCAATAGTAACTTGATTTTTTAAGGTGTGAAAATGAGTTTACAGTTCGGATTTTGCAGAAATATATCTTATTTCAATAATAAATGAGATCTTATGTTAATTGAGTTATAAATTTCTCTTCGTTCTCGACTGATTTTTGTGGAAATTGCTTAAATCTCCTGCCATTTATCATTTTATTAAGTTTCTAAGTAGCTACGGCAGTTTATTAGTGATTTTTATTGATTGCAATCAACTTTTAGATCCTTTCGAGAAATATTGAAGAATCATCAATTTAGAGGGTCAAGCTACTAACAAGGGGAAGTCACTACTATTATTTAAATTTATGTAAATCGTTAAAAATGAAAAAAACTTTGAAAGTCAATTTAACGATGCTTCAGCGAGTACCTCAGCTAGTTTATACATACATAAATATATGTATGTTATTCAAGAAAGAAAAAAATATATGCAGCGTGTTTTAAGTATAAAAAACCAATGTTGAAGAATAAAAAAAAACGAGCATCTCAAATAATGTTTTTAAGCTTTATTTTTTTTTTGTAAAATGAGATAGAAGAATAACGAAAAAAAAACTTACAGACGATAAATTTTGTATCAAACCAAAAACAGAATTTTAATTTCTTACTTTTTTTTATGAAGAAAGAATTGAATCGAAATTCAAAAATTTTGCATGTTTCTTAGCGACACGCGAAAGGCGATTAATATTTTTGAGGCAATAAATCGAACGTTTCAAAAATTAAAAAAAGACACAAAGAGATTTTGTGATAATACTTTGTAGATATGGAGTTTGTTAACATATACATCATTAATGTTCTTTCAATATAATTTCTTCTTATTACTACTTAAGGTCCATGGTCGTGTCTGTTTATTCTTCACATTTACAGCAAAGAATTTCACTTATGCAAACATGCAACGCAAGCAACAACAGTCAATAAGACGGTACATATTAAAAATATCGCACAGAATCCAATTATGGTGCATCCAAAACTTGCACTATCTATAATCGGTTGGAGTACTTTCATTACTCCTGTATGATTGCCAAAATAACACATGTATCCATTATCGGCGTAAGTGAAATTGTAAAAAGATTCAATTACTTCCATCGTCCTTTTACTTTTCAATTCCTTAATTATGCATTTAATTCTTTTTGGATACATTTTTAGTGGTTCACGCAATGTCTCGTTTATCTTCCCATAAAACATTTCAGATTTAATTTCTTCGCTTAACTTTTGAGCATTTCCAAAGAGAATTATGGCAGCTATAAAAATTGTAATTGGTATGCAAAATTTCATGTTCCTTAAAACAATTTAAAGTTCACTGAATCTGGTTGGTTGGTTGAACTCGGCAGATGCTACTGATTCTTCACAAAATGATGTGACTTTTCCTGATATGGGAATGAAAAACATATAAATAATTGATGAGCATACTCTTATGGCTTCTTCGTAATAGATAGAAATGTTTAGAAGTCTTTAGAAGGAAATTAATTGGTGATTCTATAGATGGATGGATTTTCTTGCTTGAAAAAAGTTGAGTTTAAAATGAGTAAATGATTTAAAAACGATACGAATGATTAAAGTGCTCTAAATCTCTTGAAATGTTTTGAAATATTTGACAAAACTTTGAAAATGTTTAATTTGAAGCTTTCAAAACCATATAAATGTTTAAAATGTTCCAAAGCATTTCAAATGTTTCAAGAAATTCAATAAAACCCTCCAAATGTTTTAATGAACACATTAAACGTAATAAATTTTTGAATAAATGCATTGAAACCCTATGAAATGTTTAAAAGTGTTCCAAAACCCCAAATGTTTGAATTGAGAGTCTCCAAAGCTATTAAAGTGTTTGTAAATTTCACTTGAAAGCTTTCAAATTCAATAAATAATTAAGGAAAATTTTTAATGGTTCAAAACATCATCAAAACTTTACAAATGCTCCGAAAAACACAATAAAACCCATAAAATGTTTAATAAGTAAATCTAATTCCAAACATTCTTTAAACACCATTGCACATCAATCTTCGATAGAATCCCCCACAGCCGCATTCATAAAGCGATTCGATTCGCCAATGAGTTCAATTGCTGTCAATTTTACGGAATGGACAGATTAACAGGAAAAATAAACACATATAGTAGTATGGAAAGTGACTTAATTAATTACTGTTTTATATTGCTAGAGCATCTATTTAACTTATCTAATGAGAATATTTTTCATTAACCGTATGCTTGCATTTGCAAAATACTGCTATAAAATTCAAATCAAGTAATTCCTTCATTTTAAAGACGATTTGTGAATTCGAAATTGAGGAGAGAAAAAAAAAAATAGAGACTTTAATTGGCTAATTCTTTTGACCTAAAAATTATGTAAATTTATCTTCAAATAGCGATAATTTTCAGCATGATGTTCGCATACTCAACATGAAGGTTAATGAATTGTGCTTTTGGCAGATTCTTATTTCATTTAGTCAATTTTTTCTTCTTTTATAAAAAAAGTAACTTTTAGAGTGCCTCATAAAAATGCCTCAATAAAAATTGAGAAAAAGAATTCTGTGTAAAGTTTGCTTTTTAGTGATGAAGACAAAAAGAAAACGCAAGCTGGTTTAGAGACGTGGTCATGAGTGACTGATCGGAGCGCATTTGTTAACTGAAGAAGTGTGCGTTCATTGGGATATTTTAGAGTATTAGAATTGATGATTGGCAAGCGATAGCAAGCTATTGATGGTTCATCGAATAGAGACCATGGATTACAATTGATCTGTATAGTTATTTAAGCAAGCACGTTCAAATGCAATGGATAACAACGAACCTATGTGACACAACAACACACATTTTGAAAAACAATGATTAAAACTGAAAAGTAGCCCATATCAACATACTGACAGACGGGCAGACAGTAAACATACAGCAGCATCTCATCAATACAACAAAATGCACTAAAAGCGTCGAAATTTCTTTCTCTTAAGTACATTTGTATGTTAAAAAAGTCCATTATTCGTCAGTGATTCGACGAAATTATTATTAAAAAGTAATTAAATCTTAAACTTTTATGAGGGAAAGAGAATAAAATCGTATTCAAGAGATGTGAACATATATATGTTATCAAATTACTCCCAGGTCTCATTCTGTCAGAATTTACCGTTTCACCGCTTTCAAGATTATTCTCGAAAAGGAAATATGTAAAAAAATAAGTGTATATAATAATCTTAAGCTACCTGGATGACTTTTTTTCTTCTCATTTCTCTTGTAGGTGTTGATGCTTCAATTGCTCTGTTGCTGCTGCTTACACTCAAGTTAAGTCTTGGATAAGCAGGCAAACATTATTACGAGAGCATGCTTTGAAGGCAGAGACATTTATGGAACAAAGTTATACAGAAATTATTCTGCATTCTGTAAATGCAAATAAAACTAAAACAAAATTACAAATAAATCAGCTTTTATGTGTACTGGAACCGCAAAATTATCCATCGAATAGAACTGCTATAAAATGTACAAGAAAAATGCAGAATGAGAGGAAATGTAGAAAGAATAATGGAATAGAACTGATTGGTTTCGATTAATGATCGTCCATGGTTTCACAGAACCACTATAAGTACAAGAATGATGATAATGATGAACATCTCAATTCATCAATTGCAATAGTTCAATAATTCCATTGCTCTTCTCATTCTATTTTTAGTATGTAAGAGGTTGTGGAAGGTAGGTTTGTTATGATTGAGTATGTTAGCTCACTTTGGACTTTTGACTAATGGCTGGGAATTTGAATTGTTTAGGCTAAGACTTGTGTTATTATCTAAGGTACTAGCTGCTCTCAATTTCTACGACTAGCATACATGGAAATGTTATTATCTTGTCAAATGGGGATCCAAGTAGTCAGTCATACTTAAAATCAGAGGGTGAAGCTGGTTAAGATTTTGTATGAAAATAAGTCAGCCTCGATAAGACAATCTGCTTCAAATTAAGGAATTCTACTCTACTAAAAAAATATGGTCCACACTAGACAAAACATGGATTATGGACCTCAAATTAGAGCCAATTGGCGTCTATTGGCAAGAGTCTTCTATTGCTGAGGAGGAAAGATGTTATATACAATTTTGGAAGAGTCTTGACTTGTTGCAACTTTCGTTCATACATCATATCACTTAATTCGTTGATTTTGAGGTACATAATCCATGTTTTGTCTAGTGTTGACCATATTTTTTTAGTAGAGTAGAATTCCTTAATTTGAAGCAGATTGTCTTATCGAGGCTGACTTATCTTCATACAAAAACTTAACCAGCTTCACCTTCTGGTTTTAAGTATGACTGACTATTTGGATCCCCATTTGACAAGATAACAACGTTGTGACATGATTAGCAGCTACACTGAGCACACAACCATTTGAATAAAATTTATTGCACTTCAATACTAGGTTGGGTTTTGTAAAAAGCCATAAATACAGACCTTAGAGGACTTGCCACTCGAGTCACTCGATTATTTCACAAAAAACATGTCATTGAAATCAAACTTCATCTTTTCAGAGCCTAAAGACCAAAAGTCATCACATTAAATTGACTGTCGCCGATAATTCAAAATTAAAAGTGCATTTTGGTGCATTCACCCGAGTCTGACTCTTTTACCAGTTCTTCACATATTTTTATATATTTTCAACTCATTGCACTTTAAGTTTGAACTGGCAGAAGATGATGATGTTTCAATGATTACAATAATTCTTTCGTTCGTCGAATCATAAAGACGTGATCATAAAAATAGACTATGATAATAAAATAGCATCATGATGCGTATTTTTTTTTGTTTTGTGTTCAACTTTAACAATCATGATTGAGCTTGATGGTCTCTATACCATTACATTCATCTTATTCGATCGAATCTGAAATTGTATCTCTTCTTTTCTGTTTCTCCTGTTTCAAATGATGTATGATAAATTTTCATTTTCTCTTTTCGCATTTTGTATCTGTTGCCGTACACATTCGACTTTATTTATTTATTTATTTTTACATTTTTTGAGTTCAAGTTCATTGTGAAGATATCGTAAGTTTTTAGCACATTTTCAGTTCGATGCGACTGCCAAAATTTCCTAGTTTGTCCGATTCATCAAGCACTTTCTACTTACGTTTTCTAGTGATATAGACCTAAATATTTATCTATTTTTGTGTTTTGAAAGTTCATTAGTTTCACATGATACATAGTCATTAATGATGTACGAGAGCGAAGGAAACGCAAATGAGCGAATGAGGAGGCATAATGAATTAGAATTCGTACTTACTTGCTTCAGCGTAATTCCTTCATTTTATTATATAATTGCATTTCAGCAGAACTTGTTCTTGTCTATATGATGATTGTGCATTTATGTACATTCTTTGATAATATTACATGCTGCTTGTTTTTGCTGCTTCTGCTGTTTTTTTCTTGCAAAGAAGGAAGATGCTGAGTGCTCTCGATGCATTTATTACGTCTTACTTATGTACACGGTTTGAATTTTTAATAGTGTTTTGGAAACAAGCTTGAAGTTTTGATGAAATTTCATGATTTAAATGATTTAGATCTATTGAATGTGAAGCCATAGCTTATTTTGCAAGGATTAATATTTGGGCAAGATCAGAAAAAAAGGGAATAAATATTCAAATTCAGATTTCTCTGCTTTTAATAACTTAATTAATATGATTCCTTCACTACATGATAGCTAATAATAGTAAGTTTCTTTTTAACATTCATTTTTCAAAATGGCGACTTATTAAGTTAGTTTAATTAACAAATTAATATTTGAAATCGATTTCTCTTTGAAAAGAAAGCAAGATAAATGTTTGGAAGCTTGACAAAAGTTGTAGAGCTTGCTTTTTTCTATCATATGATTAAAATAGATTTTATTAAAAATGAGTTATTTTAGTTAAATTAACTGAAAACCTAATTGAATGTAAAATGTATTTTTAAATCAAAACTATTAACCTTAATCGGTCAAGAACAATTACTTGATATCTAAAGAGTCTTTTACTATTTAATTTACATTCGAAAAAGGCTTAAAAGTAAGTTAAATTAACTATAAAAACAATGAAATTTAAGTTGAGCAACAAATTTTGCTCTTATTTGCTCACAAATTTATAATTTTAAAAACCGTTACAAAATTTTTGGTCAAATTTTTTACTATAATTTAATTTTCTCTGCTTGTCTTGAACAAAAAGTAATATTTCTTTTGCAATATGATAAACATTGTTGAATTCTATAGTTTGAAATGAAAAAATCATTAGACGAATAACACAGCAATGACTTATGACTAGTTTTGTAAAACTCATCATAACTTGGTTAATTATAGTAGAATTGAAAATTTTCTCTCACAAACTTAAAAAAAATTACATATGTAACCTTTTTTGTAAAGAAAGCTAGTTCCTAAACTATTTCCTTCATATTAAAATTTCAGCTTCAACATTTTAAAGCTGAATTAAGCTAACTTACAAATCCGCCATTTTGTATATTTTAGACAAAACTTTTAATGATCTGATTACTTAATTATCTGATGAAAAAATCGTTATGATAAATGAAGTATTCGCAGAGATATTACATTTGCAACATGGTGTAAAATCGAATTTCCTCAAAATTGTTCGTGACGCTTAGCACTTTAAATTAATTTTTAATTATAATACAATGTCTAAGAGATACTTGTTATACACCAAAATATAGGTCTTGGCAAGGACTTTAAGAAAAACACAAGTCTTAAATACATATTTCGCATTATTGATTCAAAAATTGTAAATTATTGTTAAGCGTCACGAACAATTCATTTTTGATCTTGCCCATTTGCTTTCATGATCTGAAAGCTAATTTTGAATTGCTAATAAGGTTTTTTTTAATTTAGAAAGTTTAAAATTTGATATTTTGATTTATAAACTTCCTGTTTACATGAGTTGCTTTATACTTCTATAGTTTTAATCCCTCAAGTCGTTAGTTATCAATAGACACAAAAATTTATTATTTAAAGTTCAAAAAATATAAAAAAAGGTTTGAAACTGCATTTATGAACATTCATAACGTACGCAAATGTCCATCAAGAGCATTGAGGGAAGATGCAGTTCTGTAATTAATTTACATCTTAAGGAAAGGAGATAACAACCACAGTTAACATTATCAAACATGAATTTCACATAAATGTATATGTTGCATGCCTTTTTTTCGTTAAGTACACAGCAGCACCGAGTGTGATGCAATTAAATTCATTAAAGATAATAGAATGGTGCACTTATACATGCAGAGATGTCCAGACATCGTGCTAATATAATGTCTGATTTACTTACTGCATAATTATTGATATTCATCGGTGTAATAATATTAAATCTCGTGACTCAGCAAATGCAAATGAGCAGCATCGCATTTTTTTCCATCGTCATCTTCTTCTTCTTCTTTCCTGCCTGCTTTGTTTTGCCCGATTATGGTTACATTAAGCGAAACAAGTCTCTCTCGTATTACGTATGTAATTCAATGTCAAGTTCATGCACATCGTGTGTAACTCGAGATTTTTTCACATAAAATATTTTTTTAACGTTTTTAAAAGTTTTATGACGTGAAAAATTCATAAATAAGAATTGCTTATGCTGATTCCAGCGAATTATCACGACCCAAAAGAAAGTGTTTTAAGTTCATAGGAAACGAATAAACGGCAGCATACAGCATAGGTGAATTGAAATGTGATACAAACAGCTTGTCAAAAGCGCCGTTATTATTAATTCTGGTTATCTATTTTTAATTTCCTATTTTTTTAATTCTTCTTCTTTTTTTCCCCACTCGACTTTAGAAACTTCATTGGCATTAAGCCTGCTGATAGACAATTTATGAGTTCTTATATATTTTATTATTGAAAAAAACAATTTACATTTTATAATATAGGCAATAGGCAAATGACCTGACTTAATTCTAACTTAAGTTTCTCCTCGGTTAACAAAAATATGAAATTTATTTCATTTTAAATATTTTTTTTTTTTTTTGGTACAAGAATAAATAAGATTAAATTCTGTTTTCAGTTCGCTGAACGTAGACGGAAAGAATATGTTTGAATGGAATTCCTTATAACCCGTTTTTTAATAAAGGATGGAAATTTTGCGAAATATTTCTTTTGTTCTTATCATTAATTGGTTTAATCAGAGTTGTATTTTTATTATATTGAATATAATGAGAGATTTTTTGCATAGATTAGGAACCGTTTAAAAGTTGACTTAATTCTAAGAAATTCTGTAATTAGACTTGCTTTTTAGCACAAAAGTTCGTTACTTTGCCATTAAAAATGTTTGAATTTCAAAAAAGTCGTTGCTTTAGAGTTCAAAACATTTAGCCGTTATATTTGAATTTCAAAAATTCGTTAAAAATTTAAATTGCAGTTTAACAATTTCAGCAAAATTTACATTTATAAACATTCTTAACACATACAAAATAAAGTATCACATATCATCATATAAATATTATTTTGAGATTCATGTGCGATTTCATTTGATTCCCCGTAGAGTTTGCAAATTTAAAATTCATCCTTGAATCTAACGATTATCATTAATCAGTGTTATTTCCGATCTGTAGAAGATTAGTGCTAAATTACTGTGTTTCAAATTGAATGTTGTTAATTTAGATTAATCTGTTTACATTCATCAGAAAATATAAATTTAAGTCCATTTCAACCCACTCAACTTGCTCCATTTATATTCGCAAATTTTTAATCTAGATCTATTCGACATTCAGGTATTACTGACACCAAAAAATATGCTCCGTCACCCAATTTTAAGCCAATCTGACATGCAAATATGAAAAAATCTACAACAACAACTCTGATCCTTAATTAATATGATTTTTTTTCTTCTTTGCATAATTAATTATAGCCCCCATCCAATTACAGTTCTTCCAAGAGAGATTTTAAGACATACTGAAAACATTTTTCGGGTGTTGCTTCGCCATTTAGAAACACTACATCTTCTCGATCTTTAAAGCTTTTCAGGTGTTTCTCGTATTCTGGCCATACAATCATCTCGAAATAGCCTGCCAAAGAAATAAATTTATTGGGGAGATTTAGTCCGATTGTAAATTATCATGAGTTATAGAATCACAGTCGATATTAGCGCATTTTTGCAATCAATGTGGCTTTTTTGGAATTCAGTGTACATTTTAACGGTTTATCAAAATTTGAAATATTAACGGTTTCTTTGAATTTGAATTTTATAGGAAATAAATATTTTGTGCTATAAAATTTGAATTCAAAATAAAATATAACTGAAATTCAGATCAAAGACAAAATGAACAACTTCAAATTCCAAAAACTGCGCAAGAAATGTAAAATTTTAGAAAGGAATACAAACCCAAAACATCTGGCGGTTCATACACTCTACTTTTACGGCGTTCATAGCAAATTTCGTAAGGAACATGTAAATGGAACTTAACATTGCACAAATCAAGCGTAACTGGATGATTCAATATGAGGAAACCTTCAACAATTAGAATGTTTAACACATTATTATGTTTGATGTGTTTAAACTTTGTATTGTCGTCATCGGATTTCATTAGATCATTATTATAGTTTAATGAGCTATAATTTGCTGCGTAATGATTTGCAAATAGATTTTCACTGTCCATATGTGTAAGTGTCGATCTTGTATTGTATATTGTGAATTTCTTTCCAAGAATTTTCATTATGTCTGTGATCATTCGGTCAGTGTCAATACTTTCGATTATTTCCCAATTTATGTGACTAAGTTGCTCAATTTTTGTATGATTTGGATCATCTTCTAGACGAAAGTAGTCATCTTGCTTAATTAATTCAACACGATTTAAATCTACGCCAGTCTTAATTTCATGTCCACACTTGTCTTTAAAGTGATTGTATAAATTATTAGCCAAAGTTGTCTTTCCTCCGCATGTTACACCAGAAATTCCAACTATCATCCACTGTTCCATTTTCAGCCTGCCTGACTTGACTTCCTTGATTAAACTACAATAGATGAATTAGAATAAAGAAGGTTGTTTACTTGAATTAAATAAATCGTGGGTATTTGTGTGAAAAACATCAGAGTTGCTACTCCAATTTCTTTATTTGATATTTTCCTGGATGTTTTATCAGTTTGACAGATGTTCTAAACAGAAATTAGAGAACACAACTCTGAAGGATCACAAAGGTTATCGAAATGTAATAATCTCGTGATTATTGACGTACATAATAAGTCTATAGATAGATGATGATTACGATAGTAAAGTTATAATTAATCGTCTTTTATAACCGTCGATGACGTTTTCCTTAACAGATTATCCCGAAACTGGTAAAGCGTGAACAATATTAAACTTCCACAAAATAATATGCCAAAAACTGATGGAATCAGAAATGCAAACTTGAGTGGAGGAAATATAGAATAGAAGTAATTATCTGAAAAGACATGACAAATTGATAAGTTTGTTTACATAAGTTAATCATCAATATTTTTTTATAGAACAAACTTTATTTACCTTCTTCTAGTCTGAAAAATGGTTGAATGCAAAACAAAACGTGATAAATGAAAAATCCAAGAGTTATTGACAAGATTAAGTTTCCAACATTTGCTGTGCTCATTACTTCAATTAATAATTCTAATGTGAGGAAAAACTGCACTTCAAAAAAAGTAAACAATCTGGTAAACAGGTAGAACCAAGGTCTATCAACTTCGAAATTTGTTTTGCGCAAGCTGCTTGCGATTGAAGAGAATTTAATGAATTATTTTATGATGCCATGAATTTAGGATTTTGGTTGAGATTTGAGATTTTGATGAACATTGCAATAATTCTGATGTGACAGAACCACTAAGAATTATATTTTGAAGTTGATGAGCCTCGGGTAGAACATTTTCAAATATATTTTCAACGTTGGTAAATTTCAAGTAATACACTTGTGGGTCTTAACTTTTCTATTATTACGGTTCTTCAATAGTTTTTAAGTTCTTACTCAAATATAAAAATTAAAACTCTAATATTAGTCTTAAAATATGAATTGAGTCTTTTATTTTGATCTTCGGATTTTACACATCAACAATTTGAATTTAAAGAAACCGTTATGATTATGCTACGTTTATTTATTATTGAACTGCTTGACAATCTGGTTGTAAAGATGGTTCCAGTATTGTTAACTCAAGCTACTTTTAATAATTTACTTTGTAAATTGTTTAATATTTTTGATTTTTTTCTTAACAGCATTCAAAGTTGAAATATTAAAAACTACCTTTATTTTAAAAATTGGACGATATTTATGAAAGATCCTTTATCGCAGTATACAGACTGCCAGACACAGGCATTTTATTTCTAAAACGGAAATTTCCGCCTTGTTTTGATCACAATTTCTAAGAAAGAAATTGATTTTATTATCTTCGTCTTTGTATAATTCTAAGAAACAGCATTTTTAGAATTCGTTAAGTCCATTAGATCAGCGCCAGCTCTTTAAAACAAAAACATAGAACATTCTTCCTAATCTTTGTCAATAACAACATATTCTCATGTATTTGACATTCCATTGATTGTCATAAGTTTTTGCATTTCTCTGGATGTTTTGCAATTTATCAAAACTTTTGATTTGTTTAGGGAATGCTCACGTTTAGAGACAGTTTGCAAAACCTGAGAACTTATTTATGGAGTTAAAAATTTCTTGTGTCACATCTTCCAATCACTTTCTGATTTCTCAACAATAAAAAAAAAACACAATTGCATTTCAAATTGGAGAACTAATGTTTTATTTACATTCATATTTTGTTTCTTCATGACTGATGCTTGGAATTCGTAATATACAGGTGACTTAAAACTAAAGAAATCAACTTTAAAAGTTTATATAATGAAGATTACAAACTTATAAGAATTATTTGGTTTAATTAATGAATTGATTTAAGGTTTTGATGTTTCAGATTTTGATGATCGAGATCAAGATCAATATAATGATTACACAAATATCTAATCTTGGTTGTTCGATGGATAATAAAACTTGATGCAATAACTTAAAGATCACTTTGTTTAATCCTGAGATTAGGATTGTCAATAATGTAATATGGACTATCGATTCGGTAATGATCAAGAAGATTAATCATGATCTTCGATCAATAGAATATTAAATTTTTTAAATTGAAGAGTTTAAAAAATGAATAGTCAATGAATCTGATATTTTTGAAAATAAGATTTTCAACGTAGATTTCAATTTCAGAAGGATTTATGAGGAAGAGGCAAGAATAATGATGTCTTAAAGACTATATGTTGTCTCGAATATAATTTTTAAAACTTGATCCAGAATTATTTTCATTTAAATTGCCGTTAATTTCAAAATTTCCTTTCATGACTCAAATTTACACTTTAATCAGTATATATGCTTCCTATATTTATAAAATTTTCATGGTCATTCTAATGATTTGAAAAATTAAAATTTCTTCTCAAGCTGCTCAATAAATCATCAACCGAATTTTCAAACTTGAATTTCTTTATTACATGTAAACTCAGATAAATTCATTTAAGTTTTATTAATCAGAAGTTGCCGACAAGATAGTGATAAGAAATAAGATTTTAAAAATCTAACTTGACAATCACGGATAATATTAAAGTTGTAAAAATTTAAAGCTTACTGAAAAGCTCTTTTGATAGCAATTAAAAGTCAGGACATAAACTAGACAAATTCATCTGCAAAAGGTAAAACTATAGATTTAAAATTACCTCGTTTCCATTAAATGTCTCGAATTTTAAATGAAGTGTCACGACTTAAAAAATTTCAAATTTTCAATTGCCGTTAAAAACTTCAAATTATAGTAGAGACAAAAAGTTGATAAGAGACACAGCTTTTACACCTTTCCATTCCAGATCATTTTTGTTGTCACTTTGTCCATATCTCGACTTGAAGTTAATATTTGAATTTTTCAGGAATTAATTAAAATGAAAAGGAGTTTCATAATGCATGGTCTACAATTTAAACTTATAATCCAGCCAAATAGCTATGGACTGATTTTCACATTAAAGCTCTATGCAAATCAATTGAAATTGCTAGAATTGAGGAATTTCTTTTTTGTAAGAAGTTGAATTGAGGAGCAAAATGTTTGGTTTACATTAAGCACAAAGATTGGATATTTCCCAATAAAATTCAACGAGATGTTCAAGAATTGTTGGTATTTTTCAATCTTTAAGTCAGAATCAGGTAAGTATCATTTGAAATTTTTTAAACGAAAATTTTCAAATTACTCGGTGATTCTCGATTTAAACAAACTCAATTTTTATTAAGTTGTTCTTAATGAAAAATGTTTAAGATTTGCTAGAAAAGGGGTTGATTTGGTTTGAAATAGTGAAAAAGGTTAATGTTTAAGATTTTCTTTTAAAAAAATTCTAGCAAATTAAAAAGGAAATTAAAGCTCAATTGAATTATTTAGAGTTAAGCTTAGAGTTTTCTTCGGAATTTGTTTCATAGAATCTTTAAAATGGTATGGGGCTGTTCACTTATTACGTAACGCGAAAAAATGACTTCTTAGACCCCCCCCCCCCTCGTAACAAAATTTGTATGAAAAATAAATTTCCTTGTTTGAATCGTAACAGAATCTTAGCCCCCCCTCCCCCTAAAAGCGTTACGTAATAAGTGAATGGCCCCTATCCAGTATGCCACTAATCAAATAAGTTAACAAAACACTGATGTAAAGGTTTTCGTTGAAACTCTGCTCTAAATAAATTAGGACAGTATTGAGACTATATAAAGCAACAAAGGACATGGGTGTCATTTCTTTGGTTTGTTATTAAATCTAGAATCTCCAGTAATATGCATTCATGCAAAAAAGCGACTGTTTTATGTTAAAATAGTAAAAAATAAGGAAAAATATTCACGCACAACGCACTAGTTTATAAACTATTGAAACTATTAAGCATATTCTCTTTTTAAATGAAAATCTATACAAGTACTTTTGACTTATCTCATATATGATCTTAAGACTCTCAGAGAGTCAAACTCAATTTTTTTGTTCCAAAAGAATCAACTCGTATCTTTTCATATAAAAACAGTATAAAGACAGAAACATATACATTTTACTATAGATCGTTAAGCAAGCAAAGTCGCACAATTCTTTTCATATTTTGTGCGGATAACATTGTCAGTTTTTAAGGAATAAAAAAAAGAGAGAATTCTTCCGATCAAGGAAGGAAGTGTGAAGAAAAGAAAACAAAGAACAATTTAATTTTAAAGGAATTAAAAAATAAATCACATTAAGATCTGAAGTTAATAATATCATAGTTTATTACGTGAAGTACAAATATGGCTAAGGTAAAAAGAAAAAAAAAATTGATTGATTTAAAGACAAATAGAAATAATTATTGTGTGATGAATGTCTTCATCTACATCCGATCTAAAAATAAATGTTTTATTGTTGTTGCTAAAGATGTCAATAAGGAAGAAATATTTAATTTAATTAAATAATATTATGTGGTAATAATTGTGTGAATAATCAACATCTAAAGAGAATCTCTTCTTTCGTGCATGCTACAATTATTGAGCGTATGACTCATGTGTAGCATAAAATTATGAAATTAATTCGCGGGAATTGTTTTCTTTCGAGATTCGCGTGAAATTTCGGCATTTACGAAATAATTGATGTATTACTCATCGTAAATTTTCATCTTAAGCATTGTTTGGTCAATTTCTAAAGAAACTACCATGACCCATATAAGAACGCATTTCTTCACACATCCCCTTAGCAACAACGTGTCTAAGAATTTAAAAGAAAAAAAAACGTGTTTTTGCACATTTTTGATTTTTAATTTCCGATTTCTATTTTAACCCCACAGATCCACTCTTTATTATTCGCCGTACTTGTTATAATTTGTATCACCTATTCAAATTGTGAATGTGATTCAGATTTATTAAGGGATTATGCAGTCGATGCCTGCAACCACATTCACAAAAGAAGTGCCCTCCATAACATTTATCAGGTCGATGACATTTTTGGTGAGTAAAATTTTCTCTCTCTCATTCTAAAGAATTGCTGTCTGGAAATTGACAGACTTGTTGACTTGTATTGCTTGTGTTTTAAAGGGGAAATCAACCCTTTTATTAGTGCAACTGGTAGGGGGGTAACATGTTGAAAAATTGTCGAATAAAATTTTCTTTGAATATGAAATTTTGAATTTTTGGAGCTTTTTTTGGAATTTACTCAATTGGCATCAAATGTAAATTTTCTTGCTTAACATAAAAATTGGAAAAAAAATCACAAGTTTTAGAAGACATGACCCCCCTCCCTCTCTCAAAATTAGTGAAAAATAAATCATTAGTCGATATTAATTTACAACTTCTACTAATTCCCAGCCATAAATTTACATATTATAATTTCCAAACGGCCAACATCTAGACAGCACATTAAAATAAAATTCAGAACTAGCCAAAAAAGACTTCAATGAATGTAAAGGAGATAAAATAAAATTTCTTCAAGCATATTCATTTCACTTTCATGAGAATTTTAAAGGTAGACTAAATAAAAAGGAAATGCTGCACGTAGAGAAGAAATTCCAAAAGAAGTTCGCAATAATTCTTATGCTGCTGTGAATAGCGAGGGAGATGAACTGAGAAAATAGGAAGAAGAAGTAGGAATGTCGCTCTTTATAGGTGCCTAAGGTGCATAATTGGGCGGAGTTTAACTCTGCATGATAATTTCCATGCTTTTTATTCGGCAAAAATGTTAGACAGTCTACAGGTTAATGCTACCTTAGTCATGCGACGACATAAAGGTATTTCCGATACGAATTCTGAGTAAAGCATAGAACATTGACTGAACGTAAATTATTTCGTGGAAACGAACTTAAAAGCACGTGAATTTTTTATTAGATAGTAGCGTAGCGCCTGCCTGTACATTCCCACATGTATTATACAACATTTCCAATAATCATGAAATGTTATGTCAGTTAATTGCCGTGTAAATTATTTTTTATGGGCATATACAAATAGAGAGATCAAGAAAGCAAGCAAAGGACACCAATTACGTGCTGACGCATCGGTCACTAGCTTAATTGTATCGTCTGTCCTCTAATTCTATTGAACTCGTTATTTATTCTCTATGCAATAACGGCAAAAAGTTTTGATATTTTTTTTTTACATACTTTCGATCAAGTTCAAGATCACTAACGTGATATATTCATTGTCATAAGCCATGCACACAAATCTGACGCGCAAAAAATAAATAACATTATTTTTTGTCAACTTCTTGTCTTTGTTTGAACATACTTTTATCACCAACCAGTCACTTTGTGGTCTTTCAAATTTACATTCTTTACTTCCGATATGTGCTTAGCGTATTAGCTGAATAGAAATAGTCATATGCTTCTTATCTTATCGAAAATTCCAAATATGTGACGAGTTTTTAAAATTCTCTTCCTGATTGATTTTTTTTTCCGTACCTCTCTTTCCACAGCCAAACATCACTACGTTCGTCATTATAAAAAATTAACACATGAGGGCTTCCCCAGCGGTGGATATTTGCGCATACGTGACAAGCACATTCATCATTTGAGCCACAAAAAGAGAAATGATGATCTTTATGATGATGCAACTATCAATGAGATTCCAGACTTAGAGCCATACAATGAAAGACTTAACACAATTCGTGACAACTCTAATGAAGATAATGATGTCTTTTCCAGCGGAATGGACAGCAATTTCAATCATAAAAGCAATCACAAAACGTTCAGAAACAAGCGAGACGCTTCAAAAGATATTCCAATTGATTATTGCTGCTCACAAGCTAATAGAGATATATGTAGTCGATATTCATGTCACTAACATACATTTTAAGGTTGTTGAGGATGTTTGAGATTTATAATTGAACATCCTCACACAGATATGAGTAGCACAATCAAAAAACAAACTTTGGCAGCTAATCAAAAATGAAAAACTCAATTCAGTATTTTTTAGTCTATAAATTTACATAATGAAAAGCTAGTTCCATGCAAGTATATAAGAATTTTTTAGATAAATTTTACCTACTGTATTTTTAAGGCTGATTCATTTATAATTTTATGCATTCATATCATAATAAGGCTAAGACAAATGAGGTTCATCTAGAATTTTATACAAAATAGATCAAATTTGCAATTAAGTTAAGACCTAATTTTAGTGGCGTTGCGATAGTTTTTGGCGCCAAATGCGTCCGTCCAATATTATCTTATCCTTATGCAACTGCCTTATTCTTCTGGGTAACTCAATGTCTTAGCCTGTTTTAGTACTTACTTAAAATCATTCCATTAGTAATTAAAATTCCATTAGTAGATGATAAGTTTTTAACATAATTTGCAATATGGGAGATTTTATAAATGACGTTTAATTTTTAACGCGTCATATAGAATCCTGTGAAAAAGTATGGAACTGATCAACTGTCTCGCAATCAATTTTGAACATTTGGTCTAGATTTTAAGTAATAAACTTAATTTTAAGAAAGGAGGTTCAAAATTTAATTTAATGATAGACTTCATTTGTCAAAAATCCTTAAGGGATCATTAATAAATGACATTTATCAAAAATTATCACTTTTACACATCATTAAAGTAACGACAAAAGTAGTAATGACCCTTAATCTGAAAATCATATTTTTTAAACATAAGATTTAATTCTCAAATCAAAACATTAAAATTCGAGTTCCTAATGAAATTAAGTCACAGCAAAGGAACCAATAAAGAATTGAGGGTAATGAATGCTTACGTAAACTAAAAATATGTATTTCAAATTTCATAAAAAAAATTCTATTTAACATTTTTAATCATAAATTTTAATAATTTTGCATCAACACAGCTAAAGTGGCTGATGTGATCATCTTCATATACTTATAAAATAAAAATTGATGTCTTCCTTAATTTATTGGATTGTATTAAACACCAAGATCGAATTTTCATGTATTTTAATTTCGTAGATTATCAAAAGAGAGACAACTTCCTTTTATTTTAAAGCAACTCATATTAAATGACTTAAAAATTATCTTTTAAGATTCTTTTGTAAGGTAAAATAATTTGAATAAATGAAAAATTTATATAAACTAAATTTAAAAAATGCGAATGTTTTATTTATTTATCAACCTTTCCGATTCAGGTGACATGAATTACATGCTTTTTGTGATATCTTGTGATTTTAAAATCTTATGAATTATTTTCGACTATGAATTCGTTAGTGTCTGCCTTTTGTCACCATGTGCATCCCGATTTCCCGTGATCATCATATATTTATGATAAAAGTCTGATTCTCAACGCAACTTAATTAAATTAACACTTCTAGGAATCGAGTTGTCATAATTTTTACTGTCTCGTCATTCTTGTGAATTCAATTAGAACTAATTCTACACTTTTTTATTGTTTATAAACTTTTAAATTGTAGCCAGTTTGTATCTTCTTTGAGATGAAAAAGTATAAATCTTGGAAATTTGTCTCGCCATAAAATTTATACAGCATAAATTTACATATGATGTCATTTTTGCATGCATTATTGAGAGGTCATATTGAGTCATATAGCAACTGATACTTGCTAGTTTTTGATATGTCTACTGAAGAAACTAATGACCTGAATGTTGTG
This sequence comes from Chironomus riparius, assembly GCA_917627325.4. Taxonomy (NCBI): domain Eukaryota; kingdom Metazoa; phylum Arthropoda; class Insecta; order Diptera; family Chironomidae; genus Chironomus; species Chironomus riparius. The sequence goes on from OU895877.1 coordinate 47,547,137, forward strand.
TGGCATAAATATTTAATCTTAATTTTGCTACTCAAAGTTCATTAATCTCTCATTAGAAGTACTTACTTTGCTGCTCATATTAAATCTCATCGGTGTCGAGAACGAGACTTTCCGAGAATTTTTAAAACTTTTATTGTGGAAAAAACTTGAAGATTAATTGAGAACGAGACTTCGAGAAAGCAAAGTTTTGTTTCATGAACTTTCATGCTTATTGAATCCACAACTTTCAATTTCCAATAACGAATTTAGAATTGAGGTTCTCAACTGCTGAATCGTGAGTTCTTTGATAGTTTACATTTTCTCTTGCAATCTGTAAGTTTAAATTTTTACAGCGACATAGTCGGAAATTTCAAATTGTCGGCATGGAAAACATCTAAGAGAAAGAAGATTAAGATTTTTGGCGCCAAATTCAAATTTGATTTGATTCATGACATGTTATAAACCTAACTTAATGCATCTTTTAAATTTTTGACATCTTGAAGAATTGTCTATTAGAACTCTCGTAGATTTTATGTTCGAAATTTATTGACTCGCAAATTTTATGAATCATATTCAAGCATTTCCTTCTTGCAGGTATTAAAACAGATTGTTTTTGAAGATGCTATTATTGATACCTTAATATCTACTGTAGAATTGGAGAATGCAGTCTGAATTTCGAAGAATTTTAGTTTTTGATAATATTTGTTGGGATATTCTACGAAGTCATTTCTTTTTTCAATTTTGTCCTAAGATTGAATATTTTTATTGACAATAAACTATCTTAATCATATCTGATACATAAATCACTAACTTACATTAATGTAAGATAATTAAATAAAAACATCGACTTTACCAACTTTAGAATAAACTCTTAAGAACTTGTTTAATTTTAAACAGCCTTGATTGAAAATCCAAGGGATCTTATGCCAATTGCTTGATTTAAAGATGATCACATGTGACTCAAAAACGTTTTATAGTCTGAAAATTGATGTATACAAACTTGGAAGAAAAATAAACTCGTGCAACTCAAAAAAAGAACATTAATGCTGGTCGGGAAAAATTACAATAATTTTGAACAAATTCTTTCAGGCCACAACAATTACCGGAATCAATTGTTATGACTTGTAAGCTACAAATTTCTCTTTCTGAATGAATTAATTCACAGACGCAGTGATATATGAATTAATTCAGACTTCTTACGAACTATTCAAGTTGTAAATCAAATTTGCAATAAAAATCAATATATTTTTAAAAAAAATTGTCTTCCTGTATGTATTGATGTTGATATTTGCAAGCCATTGATCATGTTTGCATCTATCAATGAAATTTAAAAAGTTCTTGTATAAATACACTCGAAAAAAGAAAGTTTTTCTCTTATTTTAACTTAAATTTTTTCATATTCTGAAAAGTTCATGAGTTTGGAACTGGATGAGAGAATATCACTGCATTCATTGAACGAATAAATTCAAATTAAGATTGTTACTGGAAACCATCTTAGATGTATGCAACCTGTGAAGCACGACCAATTGTTAAATAAGGATAATGACTAATTTTATTTTTATTTTTCATTTAACTTTGAATGCAAATTGAGATCACAAATGACGTCAATATTAAATGCAGCAATAAAAAATCAACAAATTTAAGAAAAAGGAATTTTGAAAACTCATTTGTCAACAATAGGGATAAGTTAAGATTAGGAATAGTTAACAAAGACCACAAACTTAAAAGTTTTCAAAGTAAATAAAAACTTTTTGAAACTTCTTTATGATATTTTAAATCTTTTTATCCTAAAATATTAAATTCATTACTACTTCAAACTTTGAATCAAAAAGTCAACCTTAAAATAAAAATCTTAACTCAAAATTCAAGATTTGATTTAATTATCAGAAGAACTAAACAGCAAGATTTTATTAAAAATGTCTGAATCAGGATCATCAAATGTTTCATCATCAGTTTATTCAGGAGATACAGGTTCAACATACACAATGCAGTCTCAAAGATATTTAAATGTATCAGATAAACATAATGAGCAAACTTACTTACTTTTTTCTGACAAAAAACCAGATCAACGAAACATTTTGGCAAGAGTTTGGGCATTTTTAACTCGTAAGTTTTGACTGAATTACAATTTTTAAATTTATTAATTTTTTGTATTATTTATAGGCTGCATTATTCGAATGAGAGTTGAAAATAACGAGCCAGATGAAGAAAATGTATGGAATTCTGAGGATATTGACACAATGGATATGTATCTGAAGAGAAAGACAATTGGTTTGGGATTGCTTGTCTTTGCTTTGTTTTCGTCAAATGTTATTCAAATGCGTAACATCGTTGCTCACAGCGAACAGTATAAATATTTTCAATTTGTCGTTCCCTACTTAGGTTTCAATATAATCTTGCAGTTTATTGCCCTCAATTCAATCATTTACAAGTGTCGTTTCAACCTTAACAATCTATATGAATATGCAAAAGCTTCTTATCTTAACGAATATATTACAATTTTGATCATCGTAATGACTGTTAATAATATTTTGATATCTCTTTGCAGTATTTCTTCCACAGTCTAATCCTAATCTTAATTAATTTGTCTTTTGATTCATAATAATTTTGAGTCATTGATTTTGGATTTACTTTTGCTTAAGTTGTTTTAATAATGAATGAAATGTTCAAATAAATAATAAAATTCAATAATTTTAAAAGTCTGGCATTTTTTAATTCTTTTATAGCATAAACTTTACCAGTTATTAACATTCTAGAGATCTTCAACAGTCTATGAATATTCAAAGTTTATTTTTGTTTACGATCTGTAAACAAATAATTCGTCTGTTTTTTGTGTGATTTGATTTGTGAATTAATTAAGCTTTCCAATTCTATTAATAAGAAGAAAGTTTTAGATGTATGTCTATTGTAAGTATAATTAGTTTATCTATGAAATAAGAATTTTCTTAATTAATAATATGATTTTAAATAAATTAATATCAATAAACATTCTGATAGTTCAATTTATTTATAAAGATTTAACCGATTTACCCGATTTACCTAATTTGCTATTTATTTCTTTCAGGAAATCTTATTCATGACACAAGCAGTAATCAGTAATATAAATATTATAAAATAATTGAAATTTCTCAAAGTTTTCATTAAATCTCTTTTTAAAATTGTAATTAAATTAGTGGAATCAGCGGAACGTGAAGATGTAATTCAAAGAATAGACGTAGATCAAATTGATGCAGCTCCTATTGCAATTTTAGATAATGAAGCTCGGTTAGGAAAACGTCGAAATAAAAGTGCCGAGAAGGCACAAGACAAATATAAGCATAAGAAAGCAATGGCTCAAGGAATGCTTGATCTAGCTCTGCTATCATCTAATGCGCATCAACTTCGTCTCATTTTAGAGTATAAGGAAAGAAACAATTACTTTTATGTCAGTATCGCATGTATTTCCTTAAGTATAATTCTTCAAGTAATCGTTGCTGTAGCTTTTATCCTTAAGTTCAAAGTGCTTAAGAGATATTATTATGGTGAAGCAATGGATGAAGAAACTCAACAGAAAAATTTTGAGAGGAAAGCACGGTTTGATAACTTTATATCATTAGGAATTCTGTTCATTACAATTATCAATGTTTTCATGTCAGCTTTTGGATCTGCCCAAACCTAATCTGTACCATAATGGTACAATAGTAAATTTCATTATTTGTATTGTATAATAAAGTTTGCTGTTAAAGTATTTAGTGTTTATTTTAATTATTTGGGCTCATTGAAGTTGTAGCCTTAATGCATTATGACATGGAATAATAACTTTAATAGCCCTTTAAGTATCAACAATATATGTAACCCGCAAGTATAACCACAGCTTCTAAAACTTAACATCAGCAGATGATCGCGAATATATTTTGTTCTGAGCTCGCATTTTGTGTCGTAAACCTTGAGAATATCGAATGAGAGTAATTTAAGAAGAATGTATAAAATATTTTTTTCATAACTTTTTCTCTCGCAGTATTCAAAAATCTTTTCTAGTGGATAGATCTCTGTTCAGTTTAGTTTCTGCCGAAAAGAGAAGAATATAAAATATTTATGGAGTGAATTTAAAAGTATAAACTTTAATTGTCAGAGATCATCTTGTGAAAATAAAAACAATTGATTCTGTTGTTATCAATTAAATGCAACTTATTACACAATTATAATTGGAATTTACTAACCGGTTTAATGTAATAATTAGGAAAATACGTCAGCACAGAATTATAGTTGTATACATCTAATCTCTGTATTGATTATTTGAGAAGATATTTAACAACATGACCACAGAAGCAAATGTTAAATTCACGGTTCAAAACGAGAACATTAAACTTGAGAAAAGAATTCCGCCAATTGCAAGTGAGAGTCTGCTTTATTTCTTTATAGGGATTGTTCACAAATGACGTATACCAGGAAATAAAGTCTGAGGACCCCCGCTTAGTACTAGAAGTTGTTTTGAATTTTATAGAAATCAAATCGAACGTATCCGATCTTTTCATACAAACTTTGACTGACTTTGGTGAACTCTGAACCGACATTAAGCTCTGCTTCCGCTTGTTGATTTAATGTGGCAATTTAATATCAAACAAATTCAGACAAATGTGAGGTGTTGATCCCGTTCAATAATTCTGAATACACCAATATCCCAGACTAACTTCATTTAAATGTTGGACGACATTAGTGAACAAAAAAATCAAAATCTCCTCTTTAAAAATTAAAAACAATATTTTTCATCTATAGAATATGAATCTTTTGACGATAGAGATGAATCCGATCAAGTGGATGGAGGAGATACAAAACCTTTTTTAGATGTTCCTGGAATTGATGATGGACCTTTGTTCAATGATAAAAAACCAAGAGTTGTTCCATCCGGTTACTTCCCACAATGGCCATCGAGTTATCCACCAGAAGCTGATGTCTCTAATATACCAAGTTTGAATCTTTATCAACAGAAGAAAACAATTGCTCAAGGAATGCTTGATCTTGCCTTACTTTCTTCCAATGCTAATCAACTTCGATACATTTTAGATTATAAGGAGAGAAATCATTATTACTATATCAGCCTATCATGCATAAGTTCAAGTTTAGTGCTACAAGTTCTTGTTGCCATTGCCCTTGTCTTTAAGAGTCGCTACAATATTGATAATGAACAAGAGTATGCAAACGCTGATCGCATCAATAACTTTATTACAATGGGAATCTTATTCATAACTATTATTAATGTTTTTACATCTGCTTTCGGGGTATCTTCGCCACAATGAGAGGCTGCCTCTCAGCATTTCATTTATGCTGTTTTTATACTAATACTAATTAAATTTATAAAATGTTTTTATGTGAACATTAAAGTTACTTAAATTAAATGTTAAATTGAGAGAATTCCTAATTCGAGTGAATTTTTTTTACTATTAAATATGGCAATCAGTCCAAGGTGCGAAGTAGCTCTAGCATTTTAATCGAGTCAAATTCGTTGTTTACTGTCAGTTACTTTAAGTTTATGTGAGATATCAGAAGTGCTAAAATAAATAAAGTGCAATTTAAATCAAAATAAAGATTTTAAGTAAATTTTGCTCATTTTTCTACCTCATGTCCAGTTCATATCCATCTTCCATTGATAACATTCTAGCTTCATCAAATTCATGACATGCCATCAAGAATAAGAAGATTTTTTAACGCAATATTATTCTATAGGAAACTCTCAAAAAACAAGCATGGAAGGAGGGTCATCGAATACGCTCGAGACAGCCGTAAAAAGTTCAACTTCAGTAAGCACCAGAAAATGTAAAGTTTGTATTTGAAAACGTTTAATTACAGTATTTAAAAATAATATAGGAAGACCTTGGAACTAAGACAAAAGCGCAAATCCATGAGCCATTGCTCGACAATGATGGGCAGCCCATAGACATGGGTGACACAAAAGATCCAGAAAGTTCTGTAAGTTTTCAAATTTATGCATTAAACTCTTTTGATTGAATTAAAATTACTTAAAGATTCCAATTGATGAAAATCAGCATGACGAATCAGACATGAGAATCTTGCCAGACTTGAATGTTTACCAAAATAAAAAAACTGCAGGCACTGGAATGATGGATGTTGCACTCTTAGTCACAAATGTCAATCAACTGCGTCACATTATTAGCACTTTCGACAAAAATCCATTCTTCTTCATCAGCATAACACTTGTCATTGCCAGTATAATTTTGCAAATTGTCGTTGGCGTTTTTCTCATTCTTAATTCGCGTTACGATGTGAAAGAAAGAGACGAGGTTTGCAAAGCTAACAGAATTAACAATTGGATAACAACTTTGATTTTTATAATCACCGCTATTAACATTATGCTTAGTGCCTTTGAAATTCCTGATATGAACCTTTGAATGTGAAAACGATTAACATTTTTACATTGCGAATAAAGAAAAAAAGTTTCCAGCATGGAAGCGCAAACAAAAAATGAATGTTGTGCATTATTTCCTGTAATTTTATTTTACGATCTGATTGACAGATCGCCTTTTTCCAGTCACCTCATTCAACACATGAATTACGGAAAAAATTGAGTTGAAAAATCCCAACAATGTGAATGCTTAGTAATGTGCTAATATATTTAGCAGGTATTTTTGTACTGCTTAGGTATTGCTATTGAGAACTGCAGATTGTCTGGCTGGGTTGTGTTAATTACATAAGCACCAACGAAAATAAAAACTAGCTTTGTTTGAGGGTCAACCATTATCTATATACTTCTCAAGACGGAAACAGTTTATTACAGAGTTTCTCAAACTTTTTTGGCTCACGGTACACTTTTATTGCCATTTAGAAGATTTGAAGACACACAGAATTATTTTATGAATTCTCTATATGCTTGAGATACTTCCAAAGCGTATTTGAGTGCCGCGTTAACACAATTTAAGCACCACTGTTTCTTAACTTAATCATATCAGAAGGTGTGTCTATTGTTGCACTTTTTAGAGTATATCAGGTGCATATTGCCCCATATCCATATGTAATTCTATGTATAATTTGGTATAACCTTGATAGAAATAGTCAACAAACTCGAGATCAATAATTGCAGATGTTATATTCAACAGAATAAACCACAATATTATTTCTTCTCCAAAACATTTTAATTCAACTGATGTCATCCTACAACAATTTTTGTTTTTGAGAAAAATCAACTTCTATTTGAGTCTCCTATCCACTCACTAAGAAGACTGACTTCATAACTTGTGATTTGTATTGATTAAGTAGATTGTGCGTGACTGCTCAACAGTATGTTTTTTACACAATCATATAAAATGCTAATAAGCTGTGTTCTTCCACCTACAATTCTCTCAACTCTCACAATTAAGACACATGTCTAAGGCAAGTCTCAAGCTATATATGTAGCTAAAAATAAAATTACGTGCATGAACAACGCGGTGTCGGCATAAACAGAGAGAATTTTATGACTGTATTGTGTACATATTTGTTGTAAGAAGCTCAAGCTGCCTCACCGTCAGTCAGTTGTTCAGTCAGCAGTTTATACTTGTTTAGCAAACATCGTATTTTTTTTGTGCACGGTTAAATTATAAAACTTCATTAAATGGTCGATTGCATCAAATTTTTTGTGTTAAATCTCGGTGCTTATTGTGCATGAACTTGTTGCATACATTAATTAATGTGGATTTGAAATTTTTGGATATTGTTGGATACACAATGTGAGTAAAAATTATGTGACTCATGGCTATTCCTTTCTTTTCAATGAAAGTCATTTGGTAATTTAAATACAGAAATGTAAATGAAAAGTTTATTGATTTTTTAAGCTGCCTTGAATGAGAAAATTCACAAAATTGCGGTTCTTATTTCAAAATCGACTCTTTAAAGAACAGATGGGAATATTTCATAATTTTTTAATAAAGAAGCCTCAATGACTATTCACAATTAACTCCTTAATCAAAAAGTATTCTGAAGAAGCTGCAATCATTGATGAATAATTCATTATCGCTTGTAATTAACAGTGAAGAATTTAACAATGTCTACAAATGGTCATGTCACAATAGCACTTAACGATAAGGAAGTTCCTACAGCAAATTTGACAGAGATTAATGGACGAGGGAGAAGTCGAAGTAGAAGTAAGAAAAGAAGCAGCTCAAGAAGCAGATCGTCTTCCGTAAGTAATCAATAGCTGAATTATGATGAATGATGTGATTTGAGTAGATAATTTTGAAATAATTTAATTTTTATTAAGCTTATCTTAAAAATGTAATTATCTGCTTGGCAGCTGCTTGGTTAGGGGTCTTTTGCGGCTTAAGTATGAAATTTGAAGTTTAAGCCAAGTTATGATTTAATTAAAGCAATTTAATAAGAATCTCTTAGAGTTCAACCACTTATGACTTTTATCTAAAGAGTAAGTCTAAGCCTATGCGGCAACTTAGTACACTCATTCTTCTTTTGAGCATTAGCAAAATGTACAGTTACATCGAATAGCAATGCTTGGATGACGGTAGAAATTAAAATGTAAAAAAATTTGCATAGTAAGGAAAATAATCACACTTTTATAGGATATGGTAATTTTGAAGTTATAAACCCAATATTCATGAACTGGATATTACTTTTCTAATATTTTTGAAATTTTTGATGCATGCATTAGCTTGGAGATTGAATTATTAAAAACAATAATTAATGAATAAGAATCTGGGTTCGTTCGCTCATGACGTTTAGCTAGATTCTCCAAATGTTGAATGAAAAATGACTCATTTCAATGCATACATCCGTTTAAAATTCTACTCTTTCGTTGAAAGTACTAACCTAAGTCAACAACATAGCTTCATTCGAAAACAATCAAAATGAATCACAAACCCTTTCATGTCAAGCTTCATTCAAACGTAATTTACCGGCAATCGATATTCACTCGATAGTCACTCGCTTATAATCTTTTCCAATTATGTATAAAATTCAATTGAATGCTAAACAATTCACGACAATGCATTTTTCATTGCTTTTATCCACAGGCTAATCGAACAAAACGTGAAATTGATTTAGCGACGAGAGATGTAAGTCCGTTCATTCCAGAAGATGCACTTCCGAGACAAAAGCCTCCTGATAGAGGTAAAAAATTGATTTTATGGTGCTTCTAATTAATTTAAAGTGCTGTAAAGCGTTAATTAGGAGCTTTATTACAATTGTAACAATTGAATGGAAAAAACAGTGTAATTGGTAGTTCCTCACAGGCAACAAAGAAATATTTTATGTACATCAAAAAAGTGTAGTTATTTTATGGGAGCTTCAATACTTCTAAAGATTTTAGTTTTAGGATTTATGTTTTTTTAGGTATATAAATTTATTCAAATAAATCTATTGCAGGTCCAGAAATAGATGATGACGACGATAATAATAATGTAGACTTTAGTAAACCATCTCATGGAATTGATGACAGTTTTTTTGAAGGATCTGAAAATGACATTGACGGACCGAAAACCAGAATGCCGTATCCAAATGGAGGAGGATCTAGGCGAGGTTCTCTACCACCATTTCCAAAAGTACCGCCTGGATATGGAGGATCTGATGTTGTACGTATAGCTTTTAATTTATATAATTTGATAGTTTGTAGTTAACTTATTCTATTCATTTTAAAACCTTCCCGGAAGACCTATTATTCACAGGTATCATCAATTATCTATCTGCTTCCTACTGCTTACCAATATAAAATCAAGTCTTAATATTAAAATTAATATCTTTCTTCTTGACATTTCAGTTATTCCCAGGCGAGACAATCCCACGTATTCTACCAGACATTAACGTCTATCAACACAAGAAGACACTAGCTCAAGGAATGATGGACTTAGCTTTACTTAGTTCCAATGCAAATCAACTAAGATACGTCCTTGAACTTCGAAGTCGTCATTCTTACTACCTTTTTAGTCTCACTTTCATTATTGCCAGTCTCGTCATGCAAGTCGTTGTTGGGATAGGTCTGGTGCTAAACAGTCGATACAATGTGAAAAACAAAGATGATATTTGTAAAGCTGATAAGATTAATAATTTGATAACAATTGGAATACTTTTGATTACTATTGTCAATGTTTTCATTTCGGCATTTGGAGTCGCTGAAGTAAGCTAAAATTAAGGAATGTTTGTGGAATCATTTAAGTATGAAGTTTACAATTAAGAAAAGACATTAAGAATCTCTAAATTTCTGAAATCTATAACTATAAATTAAGAAGTCACTCAGTCGTAATTTACAGCGATTTGCATCTCATTGTCATGAGAATATTTATTTAATCACCAAAAATGGATCAACAATTTTCAATTTAAATATTAAATCTTGGGAATTTCCACTATCATTCGCAAAAAAATCTCTCTTACTAGTTATTAACATTCTCTCTTACACTGAATGTGTTATAGATCAAATATAAACATATCTAATCTCATTTGAAGTTTTTTTGATAAATAAAAAAATGAGTCATGAAACAATACGTGATGCTTCTTTTACTTTCTCTTTTGTTTATTGAACAATTATTTGAGGATCGATAAGAATACATGCTCTAAACTAGCCTTTACAAATTGTGCGTCTCAGTTTTGTGTTTCAGCTCTCTGAGTAAGGATCAGAAAGTTTCTAAAATGACGAAAATTTCAAAACAAAGTTTGAGAGTCAAATCCAAAAAGTGGAGTAAGTTCTTAAGAAACTTTTCAGAAAAGGAATTAAAAAATAATTTAATTTTTCAGTCAGTAAACTTCCAAAGCACGTAAAGATGTCAATTTCCAACAAAAAGTTCTCATCCAAAAATGAAGACAAGCTGCCAATGTTGCCACCATCATCAGATGATGATTCATATGATGAATTATCGCCAATTGAGGAAGAACACTGTTCCTCGTCAAATTCTGGTGCATCAGATTCTTCCCAAAGAAAATATGGAAGTACATTCTTGGGATCAAGTTATTCATCAGTATCAAGTGAAGTAAGCAGCAGCAAGAATCTGAATGAAGAATATGGAACGCCAACAGACCATGAATTTAGTGATCTTGAAGCAAAGACTGAATCGGATAGTTCTGGTAATAGTTTAAAATCAATCAAATCAAAAACTTCTTGCCGAGCCCTCCGCAATTTTCATGCAGTTATTGATTTCGACGAAATTGAAGTGGATGATCAGCATGAAAATGAACAGGGCACAACAACCCACAACGATGCAAGTCATGAGAAAGAAACAAAAGATGGTGAACTGAATAATACTATCGTTGAATCAGTGACTATTATTCAGCACATAGCAGAAGTGCATGGAGAATTTATTGAGGATACCTTAGTTGAAGTTGACGAAGAAGTTCCTTTCGAAGCTATATTGAGTGGATTTACAGAAAGAATTCGAGATGATGTAAACGAAGGACATCATCCAAATGTTAGTTGACATTTTTTAAGGATAATTCATCTGAGTTCTTTATGGACCAAATAATTATAATCCTTTTCTTTATCCACAGATCTACGAAATTTCACCAAGTGAAACCGTCAATGAGCTTCTATCAACAATCATCAACATGATTGGCTTAAATCGCAGCAAAACATTCATGTTTGTATTGATGAACTTATCGCTCATAGCTGCAAATGCTAATCAACTCAAGCACCTTCTTAATTCTAAGGAAAGAAACCTGATATTTTATATAAGCTTATCGCTTCTTGCTGCAAGCTTCTTCTTTCAATTGCTAGCAAAAATTTGTTCAATTATATCTTGTGGAAACTATAATTCAGACTATTCTGAGCATTTTAAGAGGATGGAATGCCTTCGTAAATTTACGACGTTTCTTACTTATATGATTTTCTGTGCTAATGTTGTGCTGACAGGCATAACATTTGCTGAATTTTTTTAAGAAATTTATATTTACAATTGATTTCTACGAATAAGATAATTTTGACTAAAATTTAACGTCTAAGTGACGACATTAATGCTGAGTAGACTTAAAAATAATCAGACTTTTAAAAGTGATGTTTAATAAAATTGATTAATTTAAAATATGAACTGTTTCTTACTTTAGGAAAGATAGGTTGTCCTAGCTCTGACTGAAGCTAGTTTTGACTAAGATTTGGCTGTGCTAGACATGAATGCGGGAAGTTTCAGTCGAATAACGTGGATGACTTATAGTTTTATTCTTAAAAATCAGCCTGTAAGAGCCTGAATTGTACGTCCATCAAAGTAAATTATAACTTAATGTTCATTGCCAAATAAATACCTTCAAGTATTCCCCAAAATCTCAAAGTTTCCTTGTAGATAAAACTTGCACCATTTGATTCACTCAATAATCTAGACATGACATCATGATTATAAATCTAAGATATAGATACAAAAGTTATCAATTAATAGACTACATGACATTTATTATTTGTTTTATTTTCGGCCTCTTTTTACAGCTCACATGTCACATTTTGGTTACTTTCTCAAATCAGAAATACATTTGTAGTTTGTCAGTAAGGAACCGAGATTATCATGATAAGATAAAATATTCAATGTGGGTAAATAAACTTTACGATAATTATTATTTTTTTTTTGTGAACAGTAGTGATTTGTCTTTTGAGTTATTCGGAAATAAAACCTTTGCGTGAGTAATGCAGGCAAAAATTATTGATTTTGCAAGTGATAGGCTTGTTAATGCCTTACAGAAAATTGATAAAAATGATGTAAAAAAAGTGATGACAAATGTGTCGAACAAAGTTCAATCGAAGAATTCGAAAGCGCCTTCAAATCCACCCTTAGATAGGGTAACAAGCAGTGACGAATATTGTGCAATGTTAAGGAATGAATTTGATTTTTTGCCACCATCTTATAATGATGAAAGACAAAGAGGCATCCTGAAAAATAAAAGATATGATACAAAATTTAGTGTAGAGGGTTCAGTTAATGAAAGTGGTATGAAAAAGTGTTTTGAATTAGCTAATGCCTTAGTGGATCATGTGCTTCGCTTTAAACATATGCAACAAGTGTTCTTTTGCTATATGCAGCTTTGCTTCCAAATGATAATTTTACGTTGCCAATAAAATTTGCTTTTCTATTTTTATGATGATTGGAAATCCGATTGAAAAGTTAATAAGGAGGAGATTTTTGAGGAAGGAAAACAAAGCAATCAAGACTCAATCAGTAATAATATTGAAAATTTTGATGAAGCAGTAAGACCAGCAGATTCAACTAAACACTATCAAAATGAGGTTCAAAGCTTCGTGCAAAAGAAAAATGTCGCTCAAGGTAAGTTAAAATTGGTTAAAAGTAAAATTATTCTAATGTTGTGGGATTTGTTGGGGGACACATTGAAAGATTAGTACGATAATATACATACATCCAAGCCTCAAATCTTGGGAATGGTGTCTATCACGATTTAAAATCAATTGAAGCTTAAAAAGAGCAGAGAAATACTTAAGCAAAGTATGCAACCTAGCTAGGGAGGATTCCAGGAACAATAATTTGAAAATTCTTGACGACGATAAAGTTTTTGCAGCCTTTTGCCCCGACAGCCGGTAATTTGCTATTCACTTACCAACAGCTCTCCACTGGTTTGTCATTGTTTTGTTATGATATTAAATTAATCTTATTTTGATGCTTCATAAAAATTTTAAACAATTTTGCTACAAATATCGGAAATAAATTAAGTTCTTAACCTTTCTTAAAAACTGTTAACATGTCAATAAACATTAAATCTTCACTAAAGGTCGAGAATTCGTCGTAATCATGTAAATTTCCCATCATTTTCGAATGTATGTCAATCGTCTTAAATAATAAGCAAACAAACATTCCAATGGACAGTTAAAGTACACACAAAAAATAACAGAACCTTTCCCGCCATAAAAATGTTGGTACTTCGAATACTTAAATCAACCAAAATAGTAATTTTCTGACAATTTGATAATAAGTCTTTTATGTAAGTGTTAAGTTCATTTCTCCTAAATTGCACATTATTTCAATTTATTTTGTTGGCTATAGAAAATTGATTTAGAAAAAAAAATGTAGAACACGCGTTGATTGCTCGAATCTCACGAAGCGGTATTTTTCTCAACAGAAATATTCTTACGAAATTTGTAGGTATGATGGACCTTGCATTGCTTTCATCAAATTGTAACCAACTTAGATACGTGCTCGACATGAACTATATGCATCCATATTATTTAACAAGCCTTACTCTAATTGGCACATCATTGGCATTGCAGATAATTGTTGGATTAGCTTTGTTGTATTCGAATGGGTAAAGTACCGTGCTCTAAATTGAACTTAGAATTTTTATTTTTTCGGGTCTAGAATTCATTTACACAATTACACAATTATTTACAGCTACAATTTAAAGCGTCAATCACATATGAATGCAGCAACAAGAATATCAAATTTGAGTATCGTTGGAGTTTTTGTCATCACTGTCATAAATGTCTTGATTGCAGCATTTAATGGAACAAACATACCACATACTCCACCAACCTCAATTAGCAATATAACCGAATCTATGATGGATGCACCAGTTGCTGAAGTTCCAATGATGATGCAAGATGATGCTGTCTAAAATAACAATTACAAAGAGATTAATAATAAAAATATTTTATTTGATTAGGAAAAAAACAAAAATTTAATTAAATTTCATTTACTCATATATCACTGAATTAATTGCTGCAATTTTATGATGAGTTCATACGTTCCATACGACTGATCATGTTAATGAAAAGGATTTTAAAATACACACAGTGAAGATGTGAAACACCTCAACGATGTTCGTTCATTTTCATGAAGATGAGAAAAAAAAGCTGATATTTTTGGCATTGGGATAGTCTCGAGTCGAGTAGAAAAAGAAGAAATATATCACTTTGATAACAATCTCCAAATATTTTTATAGCATCCGATGTATAAACTTTTAAAAAAATATTATTAATTAAATGAAGATAATGATCGCTCAATTTGTAGTGAAATCAATTGAAATTGTTTCATTGCTCGTAATTTTATGTGTTTCACAAGCACCACGAGATCTTTATCAGAATCATCTTGTTGAAAATTTAAATAGAAAGACAGCATTAGTCGTCATAAAACTCATCATAATAGGCAAATTTTGAAAGAAAAGCTTGTTTACTCTCCTCAAATTAAATGTAAGAGTTTATCGTTGTGGAGATTTTTAAACGCACGTTTCGCTACACATTTTCCTCGATTACTTGCTTTTAGCATGTTTTTTGAGTTGATTATGCTGTTAATGTTCACTTTTACAGTGTAAACTGTAGGACAAGTAAATCTCAAAGTTATGATTAGTTGAAGAAACTTATTCATCTGCTTAATTCACTTTAATGCATTTAAGAGGTTGTCATCTAGTTTAGAGACTGAGTTTTAAAGTACCAGCAGCTGAATCACTGAAAAATAATTCTAAAATGCGTTTTATTCACTACAAAGAGTTCACAAGCATATCAGTGATTTTCACATCAATTTGATCAACGATCTCTCAGTGTGTATATGAAAATTTATTCAGTTTTGGTCTAAAAAACTTATAAGTAAAGAGTTGCAAGGTCATTCGAGGCTCTTTTTTTTCTTCTTTAATGTTTAACATTTCAACATTTAACAATAAAGACATTTTTCTTATTAAAAATTCATTTTTAATTGGCTTTAAATTTTCAAACTTTTTCGGAGGTTCATTTTAAAATTTTCAGCAAGTAGTTCGATGATGATGATGATTGCGGAAAAACATCCATTTATCATATTGTTTAATAGATACTTGATTTTTTATTATATGGATAAGTTTACTTATGTATTCATAAGATTATCTCTTCCTCGACAGAAATATAAATAATATATTACTATAGTAGCTACATAGATTGACATTGTCATTGAAAGATTAAGAATTTTTTTGAAACCTCATTAATTAACAACAAAAGAATATTTGGCATTGTTTGTTTTGTTTTTTCAAGTTCCATTCCTATAAAGCATTCTCTCTCGTCTCTCGATTTCTATTTTAAAAAAATTAAATTAATTTTGTTGATTTAAGCGATTTAAGCAAAAAATGTAAGGATGCAAAAATTTAGGTCATCAAATATTCAATAAACTATCAAATGAATATTCAGTTGCGATTAGACGTTCAAGCTGATAACTTTCAATTGCATGATGAAAGTTTTTCATGCATTTATGCTACATTGCATAATTTCTTGCATTATTGCGGATGAAAATGAAAATATTCAAAATGAAACTGCACAGCGGTGGGAGGAGTACAAGGTAAGGTTCTCATGATAAATATCTACATAAATTTTACATGCTTTACATTCTTTTTAAGGCACAATTTAACAAAACATTTCAAATGGAATTTCGAGAAGACCGACGTCGTAAGGCATTCGAAGAGAATTTGGAAATTATTCAGAAACACAATGAGCAGTTCAAGCAAGGAAAATATTCATTTAAGCTGACTAGAAATGACTTAGCTGACTTGTCAAATCAGCAATATTTGCGACGTTACGTTCGACTTGTAAACAGTGAGATTGATATGACTGATGATCGCAGTTACATTCTAGGAGATACTCAATTTGGAAATAAAGAATATCCAGAGTCACTAGATTGGAGACTAAAAGGTTTTGTCACGCCACCAAAAAATCAGAAATCTTGTGGCTCGTGCTATGCTTTTAGCGTCGTTCATTCAGTCGAGGGACAATTGTTTAAGAAGCTTAATCGAATTGTCGAATTAAGTGAGCAACAAGTTGTTGACTGTAGTGCCTCGCATGGTAATCATGGATGTTCTGGTGGTTCTTTACGCACGACAATGCGATATCTTGAAAGTAGTGGCGGTTTAATGAGGGAATCGGACTATCCATATACAGCAACTGTAAGTAATTCAAAGCCTTCATTCATTAATAAAAATTAAATTTGAGTTCATTCATGTTTTCACTTCTGCAGCATAATAAATGTTCTTTTGATCGAGATTGGGCAATAGTGAACATAACTTCATGGTCGATTCTGCCAGCAAGAAATGAAAATATTATGAAGGCTGTTTTAAATGAGGTTGGTCCTATTGCAGTTTCGATAAATGCAGCACCAAAGACATTTCAATTATACAGTACTGGTGTCTATGATGACCCACAATGTCTGTCAACGACAGTTAATCACGCAATGTTATTAATTGGATATACTGAAGATGCATGGATTCTCAAGAACTGGTGGGGTCAACGCTGGGGCGAGAGTGGATATATGAGAGTCAAACGTGGAGTCAACATGTGTGGTATCTCAAATTATGCTGCATACGCGATAGCATGAAGATTTAATGAAGCTCAAAGCACAATCAAATGCTACTCAATTAAAATACTTTTATTTGAAATAAAAAATCCCAGTGTGACTAATAAAGCATGTAATCATTTATAATTTTTAATTGTATTAATTTTGTTTGATTATGGGAATAGTATAAATATTGGAACAAGTTTGAGGCTTACATTTAGTTTGATTCTTTGATAACTAAGTTCGATATATCGGTCGCAAAATGAAGTCGTTCAGTTTAATTTTTGTAGGAATTGTGATACTAAATATCAGTTTGGCTTTCGCTCAACCACCACAGTTCTCAAATCCAATGGAAAGAATGAACAATCCACAAAATGATCATCCAATGAATAATCCACAAAATGATCATGCAATGAATCCAATGAATAGATTCAATATGAATCAACAATCTGAAGTTCAACAATTCGGTGGAAATAACGCTAATCAGCAAGCGAAAGTTCAACAATATGGAGGCAATAATGCAAATCAGCAGAATCAAGTCCAACAATACAGACCATCAAATCCTTTCCCATACTATGGTAGAAGATCCAATTTTAATTCACAGTCTGAAGTTCAGCAATATGGAAATGGAAATGCTAATCAACAAACTAAAGTTCAACAAGTTGCAGGACATAGAAGATCTAATGTTAATCAACAGACAAAAGTGCAACAATTAGGAGGAAATAATGCTAATCAACAATCACAAGTTCAGCAGGTTCAAGGAAGAAGAAACAATGTAAATAGTCAATCCTATATTATGCAGTATGGCACAGGCAATGCAAATTCTCAAGGAAGTGTTCAACAAACTAATCAAGGCAGAAGATTTTTTGGTAAGTAAAAGGTTAACATAACAAAATGCTGAGTCTAATAATAATAATTTCATAGGAATGCCAAATCCATTCGGGTCACAAAATGAAGGCGCTCCACAAGTCCAAGGTCCTTTAGGTCAGCAACAAGGTAATCAACGTCAACATTTCCAATAAATCTAAGGTACATCAAATTGGATATCATTAAGATCACAAAACTTATCAAGAAACTGTAGAAAACTTACAACCAGAAAATAAAGTCATTAAAATATTTGTTGACTCATAAGTTTAATTCTTATCAATCTCTCAAGTTAGCGTCTGCCAATTTCAGGCTTTTTTGATAATTCCATAGGCATTACAAATCAAACCTGTCAATTTTTGATAGAGCAACGTGCGCGAAATTTTAATATGAATTATAACCATATGAAATTAACCACAGTAAACTTTTGAATTTCATTCAATCAAAATTCACAGTGAAAATTAAATCATCATAATGGAAACTCTCAATTCATCAAGTTCAGATTTTGTAGATCAAAAGTCTGAATGTTCTAAAGAAGGTTGTTCAATTACAGCAAAACGTCTTGGTTGTAAAGTTCTGAATTTTCTAGGGATTTTCAGCATTTTTGTGCTCTTTGTTATGACGTGAGTTAATTTAATGAAGCATTAAAAGTGAAGAAGGCACCACTAGAATCCCCTAAAACTCAGACACAATTGAGCCTTCACGGATCCATGTTAAACTCTTTTAACTTATTTCATTTGCTATAAAATCTTGTTTTATAAATCAATCAATAGAGCAGCTTTGATTGATCAGTTCCAACATTTTTGTCATTTGAATCATTCAGGTTAAAAGCGAAATTTAATTTTTTTTTTATTTTTCAGGAAAATTGTCGTCTTTATCTGGTGGTTCCTTGAGACAAAATTAATTGAAATATTGCAGATATTAGCAAAAGTATCTAAAATTCCACTGTAAGTAAAATTGATTAAGATTAAAACGATTTTACATTAATTAAGCCATAAGCAGTTGACTGTCAAAATTTGACATCTTTATTACATCATAATATTATGTTTTTAATTTAAAGGAAGAATCACTAATGACATTAAAGTACTTAAAAGCATTTAAAAGTCAAAAATTCAAATTCTATAACTTAATTAATTTAACATGGAAGTAATTAACAAAAAATTAAAAACAACTTTATTCTGTTTTAGGTTTGTTAAAATCATATTCATCATCTTTGTGCTAGCATTGTTCTGTAACTCCAGTAAAATGATCAACAAATCTCATTAATGACCAGAAATTAGTAGCTTTTAAATCGTAGCACATGCGTAAGTATAACATACATGTAGGAGTCATTTCCAAGTGATGTCAAACATATTGGAACTAAAAGGATGGATTTTATTATGTACCCTAGCAGGAATTTACTAGTAATTTACTGGATAACTTTCGATTTGCTACTTGCTATTTACTAGTCAAAATCCACTTGCTAATTGACTAGTCAATTCGCTTACAATTTTACTA
Source organism: Chironomus riparius (assembly GCA_917627325.4). Lineage (NCBI taxonomy): Eukaryota > Metazoa > Arthropoda > Insecta > Diptera > Chironomidae > Chironomus > Chironomus riparius. The sequence goes on from OU895877.1 coordinate 47,566,654, forward strand.
GTAATTTACTAGCAAAATTGAAAAAATTTAAATTAATATAACCGTTAATTTCCACGTGTTCTTTTGATTTTTCTTATTTGTGTAAATTATTGTAAAAGGATTAGTGTGTACTTAATTAAAGTACACTAACACTATGAAAAAAATCAAAGACTTAATTTAATTAAGTCGAACACTGACTCGTACGCAAACCTGAGGAAGATAAATAATTAATTGAAAGTCACATACAAATTTGGATCGACCTTATAAAGGTGATTTCTGCGCGCTCTTGTGAAATATATGGCAAATGCCAAATTTAAAACAAAATTTTCTATGACGCAAAAAATTCTTTTTTTGATGATTTTTCGTAAGATTCGAACTTAAGCAGACTTGATCAAGTGAAGTACATGGCAAATGCCAAATTTAAAACAAAATTTTTATGACGCAAAAAACTCTTTTTTGATGATTTTTCGTAGGATTCGAACTTAATCAGACTTGATCAAACATCAATCTTATAATGGTGATTTCTGCGCGCTCTTGTGAAATATATGGCCAATGCCAAATTTAGAACAAAATTTTTTATGACGCAAAAAATTCTTTTTTTGATGATTTTTCGTAGGATTCGAACTTAAGCAGACTTGATCAAGTGAAGTACATGGCAAATGCCAAATTTAAAACAAAATTTTTATGACGCAAAAAACTCTTTTTTGATGATTTTTCGTAAGATTCGAACTTAAGCAGACTTGATCAAGTGAAGTACATGGCAAATGCCAAATTTAAAACAAAATTTTTATGACGCAAAAAACTCTTTTTTGATGATTTTTCGTAGGATTCGAACTTAATCAGACTTGATCAAACATCAATCTTATAATGGTGATTTATGCGCGCTCTTGTGAAGTACATGGCAAATGCCAAATTTAGAACAAAATTTTTTATGACGCAAAAAATTCTTTTTTTGATGATTTTTCGTAAGATTCGAACTTAAGCAGATTTGAACCTATGATGTGCCAAGAGACGTTGTCAACGTTGATTCGAAATAAATTCAAACTCGTTTCGAATGTTTTTCGAACAAAATTTCGCAATTTCGAAAAACTTTTTTTTATGAAAATTTCAATTTTTCGCAATTTTTGACTTAATTTACTTATGATTACAGAATTAAATCATTCTACTATGTCTTTTAACACTAATTTAATCGTCTAATCGGTGATAAATGCAGCAAACATTAGTTTAAAATGCTTTTTTTTCAAAAATATTATAAATTTTTTTTGTTGTTTACATTGGAAATAAAAATGTTATTAATTCACTTGCACTAATTGTTTAGTAAATCAGTAATGATTCATTACATTTGAGTGGATTCGTTTAACATTTTGATGATGAAAAACAAATATTTAAACTATTAATTAGAGATATTAGACATTTATAATTTAACGTGTGAAAAAAATTTAAACTTATGCTCGAAAATAAGGTCCCAAAAAAATTCAATATCGAAAATAAGGACTCGTTGGCGTACCATAGATTTGAACAAACATCAATCTTATAATGGTAATTTCTGGGCGCTCTTGTGAAATACATGGCAAATGCCAAATTTAAAACAAAATTTTTTATGACGCAAAAAACTCTTTTTTGATGATTTTTCGTAGGATTCGAACTTAATCAGACTTGATCAAACATCAATCTTATAATGGTGATTTTTGCGCGCTCTTGTGAAGTACATGACAAATGCCAAATTTGAAACAAAATTTTTGATGATGCAAAAAACTCTTTTTTGATGATTTTTCGTAGGATTCGAACTTAATCAGACTTGATCAAACATCAATCTTATAATGGCGATTTCTGCGCGCTCTTGTGAAATATATGGCAAATGCCAAATTTAGAACAAAATTTTTTATGACGCAAAAAATTCTTTTGTTGATGATTTTTCGTAAGATTCGAACTTAATCAGATTTGATCAAACATCAATCTTATAATGGTGATTTCTGTGCGCTCTTGTGAAATATATGGCAAATGCCAAATTTAGTACAAAATTTTTTATGACGCAAAAAATTCTTTTTTTGATGATTTTTCGTAGGATTCGAACTTAATCAGACTTGATCAAACATCAATCTTATAATGGTGATTTCTACGCGCTCTTGTGAAATATATGGCAAATGCCAAATTTAGAACAAAAATTTTTATGATGCAAAAAACCCTTTTTTGATGATTTTTCGTAGGATTTGAACTTAATCAGACTTGATCAAACATCAATCTTATAATGGTGATTTCTGCGCGCTCTTGTGAAATATATGACAAATGCCAAATTTAGAACAAAATTTTTAATGACGCAAAAAATTCTTTTGTTGATGATTTTTCGTAGGATTCGAACTTAATCAGACTTGATCAAACATCAATCTTATAATGGTGATTTCTGCGCGCTCTTGTGAAATATATGGCAAATGCCAAATTTAGAACAAAATTTTTTATGACGCAAAAATTTCTTTTTTTGATGATTTTTCGTAAGCTTCGAACTTAATCAGATTTGATCAAACATCAATCTTATAATGGTGATTTCTGCGCGCTCTTGTGAAATATATGGCAAATGCCAAATTTAGAACAAAATTTTTTATGACGCAAAAAATTCTTTTTTTGATGATTTTTCGTAAGATTCGAACTTAAGCAGATTCGATCAAATTTCACATGGTAATTTGCTAGTAACTTGCTATTAAAAAGTAAGTGTAATTTACTAATAGTAAGTTATTTTAATAATAACTGGTAAATTGCAAGTAGTAGAATAGAAAGACTAGCAATTTGCTAGTTAGCCTCGCTAGGCGTAAGCATTTTAATTCTTTTTTGAATTGAGATTTTTGAATTCTAAAGGATAAAAGAGGATGTAAAAAATAAATTTTTTGGAAGACATCATTCGCAAATGACTCTTTAGTGACCATTCAATATTGTTTTTCATCACATTCTGGTGCACACAATACCAACAATTCAAATAATAGACAATTTATTCTCTCACATTTTCATTCAAATCTCTGAATTGCATATAGCAGCACCAAAAAAATCTATGTACAGCAAAAAGAATCTCAACATGTAAAGAGAAGAAAAATCAACAGTTTGCCATAAATTTTTGTTTTCTTCTCATTCATTTTTCGCTCTGCTCATGGTATTCTTCGCGATGCTACAAAACTATAACGCTTCAACTATATTACATAGCACCATTTTCAATGAAAACTCATTTTTGTGGTGAACGTCAGTGGAAAAACATCGAGTTGCGAGTTTAAATTTTAAAAAATATTTATTGAAAAAAAAAGAAGAATCAATTTTGAATTTTTAAAATTGCGAACTTTCAAGCAAATTTATTGTGAACAAATAAATTAAAAAAGACATGAATGAAATTTGTTGAAGATCTAAAATAAAAAAAAAGAATTGTGATTTAATATTCTATCTGAAGTATTATATAACTTGCCAATTAAAACAATTGAAAAGTGAATGTGCGTAATTAACTGGATCTAAAGACTAAAGTGAATCCCTGTTCTATTTCTGTAATTTTGCACTACATATTAGAGGAACAGCACAAGAAGAAGATAGATTCTGCTGGAAAATAAGCATAAAGATATGACAAAGTAGTGAAAAAGCAGAAAATCATTTGGCGTAATTACAACTTCAACATTTTGCAGTTATGCTTAGTTGTCATTATTGTGTCTCATAGCAGGGAAAAAAAAGTTCTTAACACACTTACAAGCTGACGAAATAATATTTAGACACAAGAAAAAAGAAAAAGACAAAAAATTGATGATCATAATCGTCATAAGTAACTGTTTTGATAGCGAAACATAGCAAAATTGTTGCAAAAAAAATAGTGTATAGTTATAAGAAATTCTAAATGATAGTTTTGGATGTGATTTTTTGAAATTTTCAATACTGTGAACTAGTGAAGTGAAAACCCGCTACAACAAATAATCATTCCATATAATTATCATAAAGCATATTCATCATAATGACTAAAAGATCAAAAATGAGGTAAATTAATGTCTAGAAATGTTCTCATGATCAAGCTACAGCTAATTTACACTTCTTTTAAAGTTTATACCAAATATCACTTCTTCTTTCATTTCGTACGATATTATAATACCCAATTGCATGAAAAAAGTTGTGGCAAACGGAAAACTTATTAAACAATCTATTAGCAATAGCGCGAAATCACTGGCGCGTGACCATGCATTCATGACGACGTAGAGATAAGTATTATAAGCGCCAGACACATAAAGATGAGAAGATGAATGTACTCTAGTAGATTTGAGTATTGTAGATGATTTTCTTTTAAAGATGATTGGAAATTATGTGATTCTGTGGACAAGTTGTTGAGATTTTGATAGATGTATGAAGCCCTTGATTTGTTTATGTTAAATGAAACATACAAAAGATTTTATAACTATGAAAATTGATTAAATTTAGAAAATTCTTTTTGTCTGACTTAAGATCAAAACTTAAATACTGTGAAATACTTATGTATAATTCGAAAAGTCTTAAGTTCGTCAAACGCGAGATTCATTTTCAGCAAAAACTGATATCTCCAGTAATGTTAACAGGTCTGAAGTTGATCCTTGAAAAATATAAAATCAAGAATAATTTGCAAAGTGAGAACATTTGATAAGTTTAATAAGTTGTATGTTAAGTGAGTTTCGATAAGAATCGAAATTTTTTATATTAGCTAGGAGCTAGAAAATCAAATACTTAGTTTTTAAGCAATATTATAGCTAAGATTAATTCATAAAGACTAGCTTAAAATTAACTTCTTAACGATTTGCTCATTGGGGTAGTTCAACAAATTTTAATGAATTCAGAACCGAAATTCCACATGACATTGAAACAAAATTCACAAAAAGTCATCAATGAGACTCAAAATTCAGAAAAATCTTCAACTATCATCTTAAAATTGACCTACAGAAGCACTTTAATTCTCAAAAAGTAATCTAAAATGCCATTAAAATTGTATGTCAGCTACAATTTCCTTCTGGATTTCCTGCAATTTATTATTCAAATGCTGCAAAGGGCTATAAGCTGTAAATTATACAATTTCAATGTTGACCTCACAAATAAACCAAGATGAATGCAAAAATGCCACCAGCTTAGTGTAGGAAAATTTGCCAAAGCTATAAAATATATAGATCATTGTGCTTTTAAGACACAAACATGAATTTCACAAATATGTACATTAGACACAACATCTTGCGTTTTGAATCATTTTAATTGTTTCTTAAGTCTACATAGTGCGTCACATCGTCCATATACATGGCAAAATTAATAACCCAGAAAGTTGTAAATCAGATGCAATAGTTGCATCATCACACACTTGCTTTGCTCCATGTACATGACCTTAAGAGTCACACTCACCCAATTTTATAATCTCAGTACATTATAAAGTTATTATGTCTTCTTTCTCTGTTTGTTTTTATTCATAAGAACATCCAAAATTACTCTTGCGCAATATACGTCGATGGATATGAATTAAAAGAACGTTGAGATGAAGTTTATTGCCGTTATATGTTATGACATGAAAACTATAGAAACCTAGATTTCGATAGCAATTTTCGGTGTAAAGGAATGCTTTATGTCTAAGCCATAAAAGCACGTCAGATTAGATCAAATAAATCACGTAAAATTGTAAATTGTAGCAGAATTGGTTCAACTCTCTTACTATTTCATTAACCAATTTGATGATGAAGGAAATAGACGTGAGAATTCAAAATAAATTGACATGCATGAACCAATAATTATCTAAACAAAGAGAAATTCAATTTAAGAACATTTCCATTCTAATTTCATTTCTCTCTTTTTGGAAGTTCATAAATTGTCGTCGAGATTATAGGAAATTGCTTGAAATTATGATCAGACGCCTCAGATGAGGTGTTCTATTTTACGTTCTTTATCTTACCAACCTGAAAAATGATTATAATTTTCTTTAATTAAATCAAGAAAGTCATGGACGTTGGTTCCAATTCTATCCGTTAGGAATTCTCATGTTTATTAATTCTCACTGTCGCATTTAAATTCACCGTTTTGTTTTTTTCATTCATTGTCAGGGTCTATGATTAATGTGTGCAATATGTCTCCTTTTATTGTCACCAAGACAATTTTCCATCATTAAGTTTAATTTTGGTCTTTTTAAGAATTTCTTTCCTTAATTGTTTGCGAACTTTTTTCGGGTCAAGCTAAATGTTAAAAGTATTTAAAGTAATTGTTTGCTAAGTGACGTCATAAGAACTAGCAATTAGCATACAATTTACATTTTTACATTCCAATTTCTTTTATTGTTGCTGTTTGTAAGAAACAGTTTATTTTTCAGCTATCGTGTTATGGATCAATTGATACTGTAGAATAGACTGTTCTGAAAGCATTGCTGGATTAGAAAAATTCTAATTTAAAATTTGCTATTTAAAGTTTTGCATCAGTTGATCCAATTAGCAACGATTGAATGAAAGTTGAATTTATTTTATCAGTGGAAATTTAATTCTGAGTGTCTTCGTAAACAAAAGATGATAGCAAATCTTTAAGTGCAAACAAAAACACTGAATCTATCCAAAAACTCTGTAAACGTTTAATGAATCTGCAAGAATCAAATCATGAAATGAATTTGAATTCTCACCAATGGAAATGACTTCCAACATTAAACAAATTGAGTTCCAAACATATCCAAACACAAGAAATTAGTATTCAAATTTTATGCGATTTTAACTCAATTTGTTAAATGTTTCAATCAATCTGAGGAAATGTTTCGTAAGAACAAACTAAAAGCATCAACAATAGCGATTACTAGAACAGTTTCCATTTGTTGAGAACAGTAATGTTCAGTTGTGAATTTTTCTATTAAAAGTTTTACAAAAAAGAAATATTTCAACATAATTCACACAGCATTCAAGTGCAAAAAACTAATTCTGCCTTTCGTCGCTTTCGGACTATAACGTTACCTTCAAAAATATGCAAATAAGCTCCTTGTCCTTCACCGCCTCATTTAATTATTAATTAGCTCTTTGTATATAGCACATAATCATGTCATTAAGAAAATAACTAGGTGAAATAAAGGAAGTCTACCTATGAATTTAGCAATTAAACTTGACACTCTGTCAACTGTAAACAATGAACATCCACACGAGTATGATTGAATGCATGTAAATGTAATTTCCACAAATCTAATTTATGCTGGATGAAATGAAAATTTAATAAAAAGTTCCATGGATGAATAGAGACTAAGAATCCAAATGCATAACAATTTTTTTTGTTCTTATTTTGTGGTTTTCTTTCTGGACATTAAAAAGTCATTGAGGTGGAAAATTATGAAAAGCTGTGAACAATCTTCATGTGGTTTTTGTGCAATTTCCCATAATCATTCATACCTGAAGGAAGGTTACTTCTTTGTATCTTTTTTTTTGTGTCTAGCCGATGAAATGATTATTCTAATAAAGCTATTTAAATCGTTTTATTTCCAATTCTTCGAGGTGAGAATCTTTCAATGAGAGTTCCTTGAAGTTCCTCGAAAAATCGATAAGCTTTCCTATTTTTGGCTCAATAGTCAATAACTGTGCAAGATTTGAATATAGTTTAAAAGCCTTCCCCTAATATCACGGTCCTAAAAGTAACGAACTCAAATCACATTTCAATGAGGAACGGATTGTTAAAGAGTTTGATGACTTAAACAAAATAAAAAAAGCAATTCATAAAATTTATGAGGCATGAAGAGGTGTAATTTATTGCAAGACCTTGAACAATGCGCCTCAGGTTAAAATGATCAAAAAGCTCTAAATTGGGTGTAAATGGTGCTGCACTTAAAGAAGTCATCATCTACATGATACTATATATCATAATAGAATAAATTGTTCAAATATCAATGCCTAAGCTCGACATGCATTAGAATATCGTGCAGATACCTTCACTCAATTTTCCTGAGCAGCTCAGTGAGTTATGAAATTGCATGTTCACCTTATTCTTTATTCGTCGATCTTAAAGAAGAATGAAAGAAACAAAAAAAAAAAAATTGACGTAATTCTTACAGTGTTTAGCGGGTTACTGGTGCTAATGCATTACCCTACTTATTCATCGTTTGGGCGTTCCTTAATGATTGTTATCATTGTGCCATGTTCTGGAAGAAAATTATCCGTTAAATTATTGCAAAAATTCTATGCTGAATGTGGTTTTGGTGGTTTCATGAATTATTATATTCCCATGAATTTCAGTGCCCTTTCGAATTTGAAATAATTTATATTAATTCTATTTCCTTACATCTTTCACTCTATCTTTACAGATTACATCACTCGTGTATCAGCATTTATATAATTCTACAGGTAAATTGCCCATATATTATCTTGAATAAAAAAAAAATGAAATAGCAATTCGGAAGATTCAATTTCAATTGTTCTTCCTCAAATCAATAAATTTGCACAAGAAACTCAACATATATGTTATTAGATAATCGATGCGATTGAGTTGTAATAACAATTCAAATAATAGAAAGAAGCTTATTGACTTGAGGCGGAACAATTAAACCTTATAATTTATAATAATAGATTTTTAATTGTTTTATGGAATTCCATTAGAGATGCTCGTTACTTCTCTATTGATTATCGTGATTCTGTTTACTTTGCCCTAAAGAGAGTACCTTAAAACTGATACTATTTGCGTACTCAAACATTTCTTATTGCATAATAATATTTTTTAAGACGTTATGCATGACTTCCTACTGCAAAATTGGTATGCATTCACATAATTAATATAATTTATGGATATATTTTGCAGATTATTACTTCATCATGTTATTCACAGTCAACAGAATCATCGTCATCGACTTTATCGAGTGTAATAGCAAATAATACATTAACAAGTACGAGCAGTACAAGTAGTATGTCCTCCTCAACGTCACGTCATAAATATGTTCCTTCAGTTTCGCCAAGTCCAAAAGTTAAGAAACGTGGTAGCTCACATGCTGGAGACACAACATCAACAACGGCAAAAGTAAAGAAAAACGCTCATGCGGGAAATGTACAAAATGTCAACAGCTCACGTGAAGCACTTAATCAAGAAGGATCTGATCAGCAAGTAAGCGTGAAGACAATAATTAATTTAATTTTATGACACCATTGTTGGTTCTACACATGCAAGGACATCCGGTGGTTTTTCATTAATTTTTCAGAGTCAAGAAACTAAGTCATTAGAAAGTGTTGCACAATTTGACAGAATAGCACACATTAAATACGTACTTCAGTGGTATATACTCGATACATTCATATAATGTGAAGCACATATTACGTAAAGAAATACAATAGAAACTATCTTTATCTTTCCAATCGATGAAGCAGAGACCTTCGTTGGTGCTTTACGAAAAAATAAAATAAAAATAAACTTAAGTGAAGACGAAGCATATGTTGCTTTACTTTTGGGTCTACAACAAAATATCTATCGAATTACGAGCAGACCGCATACGAGGTCGACACTTTTGATGGTTAATTCAATTAAAACAATGAATTTGTGCGTTAGTTTTGTGAGAAGGAATCTCCATCGTGAGATCGTATCAAAGTCTATTTTTCAATTGCTTCTGTGTTACAAAAGTATTTGTCGGACTAGCATTTAGTGGCTGAAACATAAGATCACAATCTTTTATTGTTTTTATGTAATTTGCAACATAAAAATAAGATACAGAATGAATTAATTAGAATCTTTTGAGCGGAATTAAGACACAGGGTTCTTTGCAATTTAAATGAATGTGCCGTTTAGAGATTAATTGATGTCTTTAACCTAATTACAATGATCTTCGTTAGAATAATATGTGTTTATGTGTAATTAAAACATGCAACATATTTAATGCTAGATATGCAATGTTAATAACTTTATTACTTTCTGCGTTTAATTTGCATACGTTATTCGCACAGATGGCGGTTAATATATAATTTTATAATTCACAAACGTTTGTCGCGACAAGAAAAAGAGACACGAAAAAAAGAAGTAATGTTGGATCAGTAAAAGAACAGTTTCATTGTTGTAGATTTATATTGTGGTGCATCATGGAATATAAAACTGTGTCTTCAAGAGTAGAATCATCAGAGTATGACGGACCATCATTATTATAATGCTTATTCTTTACTCTCTGTTACATTAAGGCAGAATTCTTGAGACATGAAAAATTTATTCATAAAAAGATTTTTTGTTTGAAAATGAAATTTGTAACTAAGACGGGTGCATTGATTTGAATTTTTTTTTATGGGAATGGATCTGTCTGTAGGTTGATGGAAATTTGTAAGGAAACAATTTGGAGCAGAAAAATTCACAATGTGTTTGATTTGATTTCCTACTTCAATCCTCTTATCAAAGTTGAGTTTGATGCTTCGAACCATTCTTTTTAAAGAAACTATTCCAAAAAATGTTTATTCGTGTAAATTCAAACCTCAGATAAATAGAAATAATTCAGAATACAAATAAAATATAAATAAGAATATAAAATTGAGCAGCTCATCCTGAAAACTTTGAAGCATTAATCTCAAAATCCACAAATCTGCTAAAATGCTAAACCTTTAAGAAAAGCTAATACCCATCTATGCCAGCTATTAAAAATTCAATCATCAAAAATTCCGAAGCAATTAATTTAAAGAATTCAGTCATGGTCCGGCTCATATCATATCAAATTAATCATGCGATTTCACACATGATCCATTCGCATGCATGCGAAGATGAGCATTTAGAAAATTAATAAGTTTAAATTTCATTAAAATTTCTCAACTCATGTCAAAGATTTATGATGAAGTTTGTTTTATTTATATCCGAAAAATTTCATACATCTCTGAAAAGCTGTCTAATTTTCGGAATGAAAAGTCTTCGTCAAGGTCGCATTGTAAGCATAAATTAACAGCGTGAAATGTAACAATCTTTTTGGTTCGCATAAATTTTCTTTGGAGCAATTTTTCATATTTTTATTTGTTGCTGTTTTGTTTTCTTCTCGTTAACTGAACTGACCGAAGAAATTACATAACAATTCAGTTGTTGAGCGTTTCATTTCGTTTCTGGGTCCGTATTTCAATTATTATATTTTCGTATGTTTGTTTTAACTGTTTGTTAATTTGATAAACTCTCTTTTCCACGGCTTTTATTTAGTTCAATGTTATAAATGCTCAAAAATAAAAAAATTGCTAACTTCCTTGAGCGGTTCTTTTCTCTTTTTTATGAGCAGCAACAGCATTACGCTTACATAGTTTTCACAATTTTTCTCACATGTCATGTTATCCATGTCTATTTGATAGGTTGTTTATGTTTCTGATCCGAATGGCTATGTTCCGTTAAATCCATTACGTGGACCTGCTGTGTTACCGCCGCATCTTTATGCTGGAGCTGACTTAGAAGCTTGGAGACCAGAACTGTGGGATAGAGACTACAATCGACGATATCGATATAATAATACAAAAGTTCAACGTATGTCCAATTTAGAATTATAAAATATTCTAGAATTTATTGATTATTTTATTAATTTTTACAGACATTGAAGCTGAATGTCAAGATGACTATATGAAAATTAGAATTGGATTCAATGGAACTTTTAACGGGTTACTCTATTCATCAGGTACTTACAGTTTGTTATTCAGTTTGGAACCAAATATTTATTTTGTGTATCAATAGGCTATGCTTATGATCCTGACTGCATGTACATCAACGGGACTGGAAGAGACTATTATGAATTTTACATTCAATTAAATCGCTGTGGAACTCTCGGAAAGAACAGTTTACATGAAGATTCTCGGAAGAATCCAACGGTAAGATATTCATTGTCTGATTCTGGCCTTAATGGACATTAAATTGTTTGCAAATAATTTGTCAAGACATGATGATTAATTGTTGTAAATTCAATTACAGAAAAATTTCATGTGGAATACAGTGACAGTTCAGTATAATCCATTAATTGAAGAGGAATTTGATGAACATTTTAAAGTCACATGCGAATACGGATATGATTTTTGGAAAACGGTGACATTCCCGTTTTTGGATGTTGAGTAAGTGTATATTATTATGCAAATTATTTAGCACTACAATCTTGCGAAAAGTTCTCTAACATGCAAATGACATGCTTTGAGCACAGAACGGTATTTTCAAGTGTTTGTTGTTGATTAAGATTTAAGATTTTTATGACGAAACATCAGATTGTGAATTTAAGCTTTCTGTTCTATTTGATTAATCAAATGGAAGTTAGGAGACGATCTTCATAATGATTAGATACGCTTCGGATCATGAGCAGTGTTGAATAGGGTCAATTCCTATTAAAGCTTCACTATTTGATCCAATTATTTATTAAATATCTTTTATATTACTTAGAGTGGCAACTGGAAATCCCGTGGTTTTCACACTGAGTCCTCCAGAATGCTATATGGAAATACGGAATGGATATGGAACATCAGGAACGAGAGTTGGTGGTATGCGATGTCTTTGACTATTTAATACTCGTTAACACAATTCAAATCTAATTTATTGTAATTTATAGGACCTGTAAGAGTTGGAGATCCTTTAACATTGATCATTTACATGCGCAGCAAATATGGTAATTTATTTAAATCTTAAAACAATCTATTAGATTTTAAGACAAATTTAATTCTATTCTCAGATGGATTCGATATTGTCGTTAATGATTGGTAAGTTTTAAAGAAATCCCGCAACAATTAGCTTAGAAACTTATATCCAATTCCTAACATTTACAGCTATGCTCACAACGGAGCAAACAAAAGAATTCAATTGATCGACGAATTTGGATGTCCAGTCGATGATAAATTAATTTCAAGATTCAGAGGATCATGGTCTGACAGTGGAATTTTCGAGACACAAGTTTATGCATATATGAAGACATTTAGGTTTACTGGATCGCCAGCACTTTATATTGAATGTGATGTTAGAATGTGTCATGGAAGATGCCCTGTAAGTTCTTATTCTCTCTGTTTGTTTGACATAATGACTTAAATCTTAATTAATTTGCAGAGTCAGCCGTGTCATTGGAGGAACTTGAAGGGAGTAACTAAGCGTGAGGTTCAAACAGAAAAGGCCAATTCGACATTATCAGACAACATTAGTTTATTTCAATCGATTCGAGTTTTGCAAGACGAAGATGACGGTGCTGTTCGAGAAGAGTCAGTTGTGAGAAAAGATCCAACAGAAACTTGCTTAAAGACATCAGTTTTGTCTGCATTGACAGCAATGTGCTCCATGCTGCTTTGTATTTTAGCGGGGTCACTTTTTGTGACATGCACGAAGCTGAGACATCGTAAAAGTGAAAATTCATTCTTTGACTCATCATATGTTACAAATCGATCACAAATTGACTAGACATTTAGGAATAATAAAATTAAGCATGATTCAATTAGAAATTTTAAGTTTAGGATCTTTATATTAATGTGTATTTGGCGTCCATAAATACGAATTTCTTGTGAGAATGATGAAGCATTTTGACATTAAATTCTTTGATATTGCATTTTATGGACACTGAATTTTTGATTTAGCACATTAATTTAAAGAAAGATAGTTTTTAAGTAAGTAATAACTGTAAGGCATCCATAATCGAATGAATTTGTACATATACTTTTTTTTACATAAATTAAGACTGCATTTTATACTTTACAATCATATAAGTTTGCGTAATAAGATAATTTACATTTTTTTCAATAATTTTTGGTGGTGGGTTTTTATTAATTAATGTAATGTAAATACTGATTGATCAATAAAATTTTCATATTAAACTAAAACATTTGTTAACGGTTTTTAACTGCCAAAAATTTGAATTTAAAAACAGCTTGAGTGTATTTGTATTATTTTCTGAACGCACTCAATTTGTCTTGCATCTAAATTAGAACACTCTGTCATTAAACGAAAGATATTTGACGTTAGCTCATATTATTAAGTATGTAAGGTTTATAAAAGTACTTGATTAATTTAACAACATCGATATTACATAAGGTGAGTATGAAGAACAGCATTTAAATGCAATAATTAAGAAGAAACGCGCAAAAGTTTAATGGCGATTTCATTTTTTCAATCAATTTGATTAACTGGATGTTCTGGATCTTAAAACAATAGATTTTTTTGGCGCAATTCTATTCATCCATTGTTCTCAATTGTTTTGATGACATGCTCTAATTGTATCTATTGTTTAATCCTTAACCCAATTTGTTTTAATTGCAGATTCTCTTACAAAAAGGATATTTTAAGACGAAAAGTTTTGGAATTTGCCATTTTTGCTTTAAATTTTAAATATATTGATTAGTGATAATTTTATCAGACAATTTTAAACACAAAAAAAAAAATTATAAAGTTATCCAGCATATACACAACACAGCAAAAATGAAATACTCTGCAAATTCCAGTGAAAATACATCAATAAATACATTATTTTATGAACAAGTACAGCAAGTATCGAATATCTATGAGCAATGGAATGATTGTGAACGTACTGTCGTTATTTATACATTATTTAAAAGATTACCATTCTCAAATCTCAAATTTCTGATACATTCAATTGAGCATCATCTAAAACAGATTGTTACAACGCCTCAGCAATTAGTCTTGCTCGAGGAAGCAGCAAATTCACCATCATTTTTGAATAAATTAATTCACAAATATAATTCGCTTACAATTTTCACATCGAGCAGTGATAATATCGACTCAAACAGTGAACAAGAATTTAGTTGTAGTGACAGCATTAAAAGCTTAGAACATGATCTCGTTTCAAAATATACTACTAAGGAAGAGATAGTGCAGGATTTACTCTTGTACTTGCCATTGCTGAGACCAAATAATGACGAAGGCAAAAAAGTCTACATTCAATTCCTTCCCATTCTCATTGAGGACTCTACTAAACAAAACCTTTCAATTGAATTGGTTCAACAACTCCTCTCGTACCTCCTTATTCATCCTGGCATTAAAAATGAGGACAGAAAGTAAGTAATCAGAAAATCATGTGCTTATTAAGGAGTCTCACTTATTGCGTAACAGGGGGGGGGGGGGGGGGTAGGAACTATAAAAATTTCAAAATTGTACTTACCGTTAATATGTTCTGTATCTAATTTTAGGCCATTGCATCTATACCTTCAGAAAGTACAGGAACACATGTCAATGGGCTACTCATTGAACAGTATTGGAGGCAGTAATTACAATATCTTCTCATGCGAGAATCCATCGTCATTTATGTCAACGACATCTTCAATGTCAAGTGTTTCGTCATCAAGCTCGCAATCCTCTACAACTTGGCCAACAACAATTCCACAAATACAGACGAATAATAACAACAATAATAATAATAATAATAATAATACAGAGATCTTTAGGACATCGTCGAAGAAAAGCGACCAAGAATTCTGGGATTTACGAAACTTTCAAGTCGCACAAGACTTTTGTGATGATCTCAATCAAGCCAAATATCCAACGCCCATTGGAAACAACACTGCTAGTCAAAGCATCAGTCTAAATTCAAGTGGAAAAACTTCAAAAACATCCAGTAGCAGTGCGAGTAACAATACAGCAACATCAATTTTTGACTCAAATGATGAACATCATTTATCGTTCTCGAAGAATGGCACTGATGTCGAGTTTGACAACGATTTCATGGATGGAAAGATTAATTCATTAACAGTGACTGTTCCGACACCAAATAGCAACAGCAGCAGTACAACGAATGACTTTCTTACTGTACCAAATTTCTTCAATGATCGTCTTTTTAATGATGTTTATGGATATGGCGCATTAAGTGACGGATTTAGCGATGATGGTAATAATACAATTAAGACTAGACGTTCTAATAGTTTGACAACGCCAACGGCAAGTTGCGACTTTACTTCATCATCGGCTGAAAACTTGGCTAATCTACAAAAACCAAGAAGCTTTTCATTATCAATGGAATCATCTCGTAATGCTTTAATGACATGCGGCTCAGAAACGCGCTTAGATAAATTAGTACAGATGCAAATGAACAATAATGTCCATCAAATTGGCATGGGAAACATTGCAGTTTGGCTTAAAAGCTTACGACTTCATAAGTATTTGTGGCTCTTTACTAACATGACATATGATCATATGCTAGATATGACTGAAGAATATTTAGAGAATTTGGGTGTCACAAAAGGAGCTCGTCATAAGTTAGTGCTATGCATTCAAAAATTGTCGGAACGTGCTGCTCAATTGAAACAAATCGAAAAGGAATTGATGGACGGAACTAAGCCTTTAAAAGTTGGATTGGATGAGATGACAAACATTATTTTGACTCCTATGAAGCCTATTAACTCAGTTCCTTGCGAGGAAGATATCGCCACTAATGTAATGCGAGTATTAGATTGTGGTAAGTTGACTATACTTTTAACGATCTTTTGGAAGATGGGAATCGATTTGAATTCTCAAAGTCTGTTAAAATTTGAATTTTGAAAACCGTTTTAAAATTATATCTTTCTCTTTAGCATTTCAAATTATGCAGAGCATAAAGTACCTATCTAGTGCGGACGAAGAATCAGTAAATGTGTTTATGTGGGTTCTCGATAAGGCATTACATCACGAAGCATTTCTTCAACAAGCAATTCGCTTAAAAGAGTACAAATATAAATTGCAACGCATTAAAATGATGTTTGCTAATAAGTTGTATAATGGCAATAGTACTAATAATAACAAAGGAAACAGCATGAAAATGCGGTAAGAGTCTATATCTATTCGTGCCTCAAAATTTTGTGTTCTAAATCAATTTTTCATAACTTGTTTCAGTTGGACGAAGAATAAGATGAATCAAAGTCTTTCTGATAGTCAGAAGAATCGTAAGAACTCAATGCCGTACTATAATATTCAACAGTATCAACCAAATCAAAGTGTAGGGAGTAACAAGAGCTTATCGTATCCAAGCTTTGGAAATACACCACAACAGCAACAAAGTGCAACAAATTTGAGCAACTTTCAGCACTCTGCGAGTCGCGAGAAGTTAAATCAATTTACGCTTATGCAGCAACAGCATCACATTCAGTTCAATCAGCAACCGCAAATTCCACAACAAAATAGTAATGCTTATCATCGTAATTCATTAAATAGTCTCATGCCATTTCCAGTTCAGCAACAACAACAATTTCGACGTAATAGTTGTGGAGTCAATTCGTCCATGTCATCGTTAGTTGACAGTAATGAGCAAGGTAAGAGCATTAGTCCAAATATGCTGAGTATGACTCCGTCACTAGCGCCTAAATCATCAGCAACAATGGATATTAATAGTCGCTTAGAATCATTGTGTCGACAAATGACGGAACAAGCCATCAACTAAGCTCTTCTCTATACCTGTACTATTTTTTTGCTCTCTACAACAGTTAAAGCGGGTAATGCTTGAAACTAGCTATATTTAAACACATTTGATGCCGGAGCATGGCGCTCTATCCCTATTCTTTTGACTATATGACGAAAAAATACATTCCTTTTTGATTGAATACTATTTTTATGATGATATAATGGTTCTGAGAAGTTGATTAATATTATTATTATTATTATTATTTATGTGACACGAAAATAACTCGAATTAAGAGTCCTAGTGAATGTGAGGCACTTATTAAGGTATTTTTGAGATTCAAAAAATTGTAGTCAACTTTAAGTCGTACCGTTACTTGTAACGTAGTCAACTTCAAGTCATATATATTGTTTTTGAAAATTAAAAAACCGCTAATTGTGCTTCACAGAACGGAAGATAAAATTGTTTGAACACAGTACTTTATTAATTAAATTAAACACATTTTTGTTATAATTGTTAAGGCCACATACTCTTTTTGTGTTTTTCTTTCTTTTTTTTCTAACTTGATTGTAAGTTTATTAATTTAAATGTTGATTGTTATTGATTGTGCGCCAAAAAAAAATTAAAAAATTATAAATAGTTATGAAAATTGCACTAAAAAGAAAATGATGTCAAACGACAATACTCACATAATGGAAAAAAAATCATTTTTAATTAGCTTAACAGAAAAGAAAAATTGAAGAAAATGTTGATCTTTAAAACGCTTATAAACCTAGTTTAGAAAACTAGACGAAGAAACAGAAAACAAACTAGTTTCCACACGACTTTAAAATTAATCTTTGAGGCGCAATGAGACGAAAAAAAAATTGTTAATTATCTTTTCCTTCGCATTAAACACACAAAAAGATGCAATTTCAATTGTTTTCACAAATTAATAAGTTTTAATAAAATGGAAAATGTTTTTCCTCATTTCAACGAAACACAATGAATGTAATGAATTTTTTATAGGACCAGATAGTGAAAATGATGAAGAAAGAAAGAATTTGTTTCTGTCTAATTGTGATGATATTTTATAGCTAAATTATACAACAAAAGAAGAAATTTAAATGTTTGATGTGTATTTGGTAAGAAACAGATAAACTAGAGTGGTTTATGATGAATATTGGTAGCTGATTGAGCATAAATTTGAAAATGTTAACGGTCGCTTGATTTATTGAGTTTGGCTTCAAACTTACATTATTAAAAATTAATCCACAGATTAAAAATCGATTTGGGAACTTGATTCAAATTTGACAAAACCGCTTAATTCCAAATTCCTAAAATTCGTTAAAATTTCAAAATCCAAAAATCCGTTAAATATTTCAAAGACGAAAACAGCATAGCTACCAACAAATTTACCAAATACATCATAAACCAGCACTCAATGTAGTGGAAAGTTAATGATTAATTATAAAAAGGAATCAAATGTTAAAACCCAGTGAAGAAATTAATCATTTAAGTGATGTGAGACTGATCAATAGACAGAATTATGTGAATGTTTGAGATAAAATTGGCTTAATGTACTTTTTAATACACGAAATTGAAAATAAATTTTAATTGTGTCTCAAAAAGGATGAAGAAAATTTAGTGTCGATTGTTTTTCTATTTTAATTGTTGAAACAATTTATGACGAAATAAATAAATTGTAATAATTTTTGAAAATAAAAAAAAATATGATAAACATTTTGATCATCAGCTAAAAACCCGAACCAAGATTCTTATTTATTGTAAATTCTAAATTACAGACACGATGTCATGCACAGCTATAATTTACATTAGTGATTATGCAGAACATAATTTCAAGTCTCAGACATAAAAAACAAACAAATCGAAATTGCTGCGAAAATGTGCATAAAAAGGAGCAAGAAGTAACAGCTTCTGTGAGAAACGAAGGCGCGAGGCTTTTAATCAAGGCACAAAAGACAACATTCGATATTTTGGGACTTGATACATTGCATTGATGTTGTTTATCGCAGTCGGTGAATCTCTCATCTGCTACATTGATGCTTATAACTCATTTGTTGTCGTTCCTTATTTGCATTTTTTTTGCCGAACATGAATAATTTTTATTGAAATTTTAATTTTTATGCTGCAAATTATTCATGGTTATATATTTATAATGCTCAGCGAAAAACCAACAAATGAAAACAAGTTTATATTCACACGACTGATATGTTAGCCTTTAGCTTGAGGCTCCTGAAATTTAGCTAGTGTAATTTTGGAAACATTTGACAGGTTCTGAAACATTCTTCAAAAATAACGGTCAGTTGAAATTTAAATTTCAAAACCCTACAACAGTTGACAAAATACTAACTTCAAAACTGTTGAACGTGGGAAGAGGAAATCAGAAAAGGAAACAAATTGGGTAACATTAAAAAAACCATTGACAAATGGACAAACATTAACACTTATAACAGAAAAGACCAAACAGTACTAACAAGACTTAGAATCGGACATACAAATCTAACACACGTTCACCTATTAGAAAAATCCCTACCCCCAAAATGTACATGCAATGAACTCCTTACAATTAAACATATTTTTGAGTGCACAAATAATCAAACAGCTACTACCAAATTTAACATAAATTACAAATCACTTGAACTAGACGAAAAAGTCGAAACAGATAAAGTCATAAACTTCTTAAAAGAAATCAACTTATACGATTACATATAACACTGATACACATAATGTCCTGTTCTGTAGTTCGAAAACTTAATATAAAAATATGTTAAAAAAATCGGATTTGAAAATGGTCTTAAAATTTAATTAAAAAAGGACCTTAATAAAGATAAAGAAGAAGAAGAACTGTTGAACGGTTTTGTATTTCAAAATTTAATAAACCGTTATTTTGAAAAATGTTTCAGAACCTCACAAATGTTTTTAAAAATCAACTGTTTTATTTGAGGTAATTTATCTATTACTTTAATTTTCAGGAATGTTGTAACAGTTCCAAAAGATGACACAATAAATTCTTATCTCAACACAGTGGAATTATTCAATAATCTTAGTTGAATGCAGCGATATGGAGATAAAATATGTCATTTTATGACCAATCATATTTTTATTTTTAGAAATTGGATCACTTTTTTATGATTGCTTAAAACAATCCAGCACGTATTTTAATATAATACATTTTTAATACTTACATTATTTTAATAAAATTATAACCGAGTTGTTGATTGCTCGATCGGTGTCTTGTCATAGTTGATTGGAAACTAAGATCTCGAGCTATGTGTCTCATTTGTTCAGTCAAGGTTGAGATCAAGCTGATTCCGAAAGCCTAAAATGTATGTTTATTCGCTTCCGACTTCCAAAATGCTAAACGTAAGTCATAAACTGCTCGGGTTAAATAAATTGCACACATATTTTTACGACAATGTCTTACAACTTAAATATGTGCAGTTTGAGTTGGAATCTCATAGAATAATGTCTGATAGCATTAGTGTTTGTAGTTCCTCCTTTAAAATATTCGATGGAAAGGATTGGACTTATTTAAACATCTCACACGTGTCATTTGAATTATTTATAGCTTTGATTGCAATTATTGGAAATCTTCTAGTGCTTTTAGTGTTCCTACGAGAGCAAAGACTGAGACGAGATATAAATTATTATATTTTATCATTAGCACTTGGTGATTTAGGTGTTGGACTTGTCTCTATTCCTATTTATATGGTAAATTATGATTTATACAATATTTAATGGATTGATTGAGAGTACGCCTTACTATGGTTCATACATAGTCATTTCTAGCAGAGGCATTTAAAAAGTTCTTAGATCCTTAAATTATTAATTCTCAACCTTTTCAGATCACTTCCGATCATCCATATACAAAACATTTATGCTATCTGCCATTATGCCTAGCTAAGATGTCAATTCTAGTGACTTTTGCAAACATTTCTGTATTCAGTCTTGTGTTAATCTCAATCAAGCGACTTAAAGTTCTGGTAAGGATCATGAAACTAATTTAAAAATGTCTAATTAATGATTCTTTATAGTCGATAAGGGTTCCAAAGTCACAACAAGAACCAAAGATAATAATATTAATTGAAATTGGAATGTGCTGGATTATTGCTATCTCAATCGGAACTGTGCCTTTATATTTCTATAATGAAGAATCTAAAACTTGTTATATCCAAGACATTTTAAGATGGGAATACTTAATTTTTAGATTTATTATTGTTGTGGTAATTCCTATGATTATCATTGGATTTGTGTACTTCAAAATTTACAAGTTGATTAATGAACAGGTAAGGGGTCGTTCATAAATAACGTCCTTTATTAAAAAGAATTTTAACCCCATCCTTTTCCTGATAGACCTGTGATAGACCCCAGATCTTGTTTCAAAAATTGAATATTATTAACCTTCCTTAATTAAGGATGATGAATGTTTTTGGATTAGTAATTTCATATATGTTATTTTCCCCATGCAATAAAGTGCAATTAAAATGAAAAAAAAGTATTTTCTCATCTTTTGAAGCTTCTGGAAGTTTCCTAAATGTGTACGAAAAGTTTAAAAAACACTTTCCTAAGGTTTATCGGAGAATCAAGTCCCAAATTTAGTCTAATCTGTTATCAAATCATTAACAATTGTTCTTTAATTCTCAGGCACAAAAAAAAATCGTGCGAAACAACTCGAATCTTCTGCGAAAGCAAGTAGATCAAAAGTCAATTGATAAGGAAGTCAGAGCAACAATCAGCATCTCAATAATTGTGCTTGTCTTTTGCATAACATGGATTCCACTTCAAATTATATATTTGCTGTCAATTTTTTGTAAGGACTGCATTCAAGTTTACATAGTGAACTTTGCAATCAGCTTTTTGCATCTAAGCTCAGCAATCAATCCATTAATCTACGCTTATCGAATGAAGGATATTAGGAAAGCAATTTACAATTTATTCTTCATATCAAGTTTACCAATTAACTCAAGTTTTAATGAGGATGATCTACTTTAAATGATGAATGAGTTTTGGAGAAGTAGCCCTATTAGGGGCTGTTCACTTAATACGTTACGCAAAAATTCTACTTTTTAGACCCCCCTCCCCCGCTTGTTACAAATTTATTTTGTTTGAGTTGCTACAAAAATCTAGACC
Source organism: Chironomus riparius (assembly GCA_917627325.4). Taxonomy (NCBI): domain Eukaryota; kingdom Metazoa; phylum Arthropoda; class Insecta; order Diptera; family Chironomidae; genus Chironomus; species Chironomus riparius. The sequence goes on from OU895877.1 coordinate 47,589,002, forward strand.
TCTCTTCTCTAAAAAGCGAACGTAATAAGTGAACAGACCGCTTAGGGGCTGTTTATAAATGACATCCATCAAATAACGAGATTTTTGACCCCCCTCCTTCAGAGAGTTTGTATCAAGAAAAGTTTATTTTCTTTGAAACCTTTTAAAAATATCCAGACCCTCCTCCTTAATATTAGACGTAATTTATGAACGACCCTCTATCAGAAACTTCAATTTCTATTTCATGTCAGAAAATGCAGATGAATCTACACCAAGCCCAAACTAGTGTATCGGGTTAAAACCCAATGCGGATATATTCACACCGTACCATCAAAAGTCTTATGGATAGACCAAGATTTGCTCAGCATAAGTTTGAAGGGTGAACGTGAAGTACGGCCGAGACACATATCGACACAGTTCAAAAGTTATACCTAATTTATGTTATAATTATGTCAGCTACAAAAACACTTAGTTTGAATTTTGTCACCCTCGGGAACACTATGAACCAGTATAGCTGATTTTGGTCCAAATCTCGGCCATACTTCACACTTATTTGAACCACATTTTCTCGTAAATGTTAAAATATTATTAAAAAGTAATTAATCCTGAATTATGTCGCTATTTTGTCAAGTGTTTTAAGATAAAAAATTTGTTTTTTGGTTTCCACAGTGAAGAGTATGAACAAAATTCAGATGGGGTAGTTGAAATTTTAGATTTCGTTTTTTTTAAGCTATGCATTACAAAAAGGAATATTGGTATGTGATTTATGTCAGAATTATAACAATTCAAATAAAACATCCGAAAAATTTTTTTGACCAAAGTACACAATAGAAAATCAATTTTCAATTTTGGACTAGGGGCGACCCTAGTCATAATCAATTTTGTCACTTTTTTCTTCGAGGGTTTATCCAAATGGATTGAAATTTTGCATAAATATTCTAGTGCTTAAAACAAATACAAATAAAACATCCTAAAATTTTTTTGAGCAAAGATCCAAGCAGGAAATACATTTTTAATTTTGGACTAGGGGCGACCCTAGTCATAATCAATTTTGTCACTTTTTTCTTCGAGGGTTTATCCAAATGGATTGAAACTTTGCATAAATATTCTAGTGCTTAAAACAAATACAAATAAAACATCCTAAAATTTTTTTGAGCAAAGAACCAAATAGGAAATACATTTTCAATTTTGGACTAGGGGCGACCCTGGTCAAAATCAATTTTGTCACTTTTTTCTTCGAGGAAAAAAATCACAGTGAACTTTTAATTTGAAAAATTCGTAAGAAAGAAAATATTTTGCTTTTTCTGAAGCAACGGCTGTTCCTACCTTGCCCAAAAACAGTACAGATCTTCTATAGAGCAGCACGGATCAAATGTAAAAAACTAGAAGTCTCTACAATGTCTCGTTATTGAGATTTCTTGCTGATTAACTTGCTTGCTTGTTTGCTTACAGAAAGCGTATTTTGCGATTTTCTCAGCAATGCCACAACCAATTTGAAATCTGTTTTTTGAAAATGATGTAAAATTTCAGGCACAAACTTTTTTTCTGTGACCTTTTATAACCAATTTTGCTTTGTTTTCTCACAAAATGCGAAAAACTGATTTTTCAATCTGAACAAAACCAATAGATTCACACGTGAAAACGGTGTGAATATAATAAAAACTTTATGTGATGCTCATGAGTCAGCAAATTTATATAATTTGGAATGTTTTTAAATTAGCAATTACTCATCCAGTGATTTATTCCAGACTTTCGTATACTCCGAGCAGTGGCTACCGCCAATTTTTTTTTATCTTCCTTAAAATCAATGGTTTGTTATAAAGAAAAGAATGAGGATATTGGAGGTAAAATGAAAAGGGTGGGGGGGGGGGGGGGGTTGGTGTTATTGGGTTTAGAGTAGCTGTACTGTACATGGATTGAAAAAAGAGCACGTGGAAATCCATGTACAGTACAGCTACTCTAAACCCAGCATGGTATAGGAAATTGGCAAGTAAGTAAGTATTGTACATGCTGGGTCATAATCTGTTGTGATTAATTTTATTTAGAAAAATGTCATAAATTATCCCATTTTGCCAGTTCATTTTTTGGTCGCATAAATTGTAAATTGTCTATGCTTTACAATGGCGAATAACAGTTCGTGTCTAGAATTTTGTAAATTTTTAACAGAAAAAGATGATTGGACATTATTTGGAGCATCTTTTGCTACATTCGAAACATTTGTTGCCATCTTAACTGTGATTGGAAACCTCATTGTTTTAACTGCTTTCTTACGTGAAAAAAGTTTGAGACGGGAAATTAATTTTTATATAATTTCGCTTTCATTTGGTGACTTGTGTGTTGGACTTGTATCGATTCCGTTGTATTTGGTAATTGAAGTGAAAAGCTTGCTGTCTTATAAAATCATTGAAAATACTTTCAATCTTTTCCAGTATAAAATAGACCCACCAGACGCAACAGAAACATGTCATATTAAGTTTTGTTTATTTAAAATGGCTGTTCTCATGACATTGTCGAATGTTTCAATGTTCAACTTAGTTCTGATATCAATTAAGCGTTTAAAAGTCTTAGTAAGTGATCCTATCCTTTGTATAGATTTATAAATTTATTCTATTTAATGTTTTTAGTCAGTACAACGCCCAAGTGTTCAGCAGGAATCAACCAAGAAAATCTTTATTCAAATTTTATGTGCCTGGATGTTTTCAACTGCGATAGGAACAGCACCGCTCTATTTAAATAACAATAATCCTGACAAATGTCAATTACGAAATATTTTAAAAATGGAATTTATCATTTTCAGATTTGTCATTGCTACCATTGTGCCTGTAGTAATCATGGGATATGTTTATTTTAATATAGGCAGGGTTATAATGAAGCAAGCAGAAAATAAACTAAAATGCTTAAAGTCTTTGAATCCTTCAGAGCCAAAAAGTAATGGAACTATGGACAAGGAGATTAGAGCAACAATTAGTATTGCTATTATTGTCATAGTCTTTTGCTTGACATGGGTTCCATCACAAATCTTATACGTCGTGTCCATTTACTACTCAGGCTGCATTCCGCCTTTTGTTGTACACATAGTTATGTCCTTATTGCTGCTCAATTCGGCAATCAATCCAATAATTTATGCTTTTCGAATGAGGGACATAAGGAAGGCAATTTATAGGCTATTCGGAATTGATAGAAGTTCAGGAGATGAATCAAGTTATCCTGGATCAAATAATGTCATACAGTGATGATTTATTACTTTTAACAGTTGTCTCAAAGTTTCATAACGTTCATTTGAAATTTAAATTGTATTTATTTATAACATAGTTGTTTTCCCTTTTCCCCCTTTTCCCCACAAAATCCGAACAATAATCATCGTTTATTACAATAAAATCGTTTGGTATGATTTAATTAAATTACAATTAATGGGTCTCCTCGATTTGAGTAGATTCGATTTGAATGGAAATATTTTTACCCACCAAAAAGGGGGGGGGGGGGGGGAGTTTGAAAAATTGTAACACAAAATGTAACATAGGGGGGGGGGGGGGGGGGTGGTGTCGTCTGTCTTTTAAAAAAAAATTCATGAAAAAAATTTTCAAAATAAAATAAATTATGAACGTTCAGCGGGGGGGGGTTGTGTGTTGCAACATATTGTTACAAGGGGGGGAGGGGGTGAAAAACCCCCAAAAGAAAAGTTAAGAAACGAGGTAAAATGTACAGAAAATTATAAAAATACTCAAATCGAGGACCCCCAGTACAAAACAAAGACATCTGAAGACTTTAGCAATTGAATCATCAATTCAACCTAGTAACACTATTCTAATCATAATCATAAATTAGCTTTCTATGCTTTATTAAGACATGTTCGGCAAGCTTTGAGCTATGAATTATTCCTTGCAAGCTTGATTAAGCAAATATTTCTGCACTTGTATCTTTTCCCCTGCTGTTCAATTACAGATCTTTTTAGTTGATATTTCAGTTCCTTAAAGTTGACAAATTATTTATTTTTTGCCGCGTAAGTCTACAACTGAAAGTTTGAGAAGAAAGAAGTGCAAAAAAATGTGGAAAAATTTGTAAGTATGGAATTTAAAGACGTGGCTCAGGAAGGAGTCTCTGAATTTTATTCAAATTTCTCAACAGATTGTTTTACTTGTCGATGATCTTATTAGCATCATTAGCTGATTCAGCTGAGATTGGATGTGAATGGTTTGGAGAAAGCTGTTCGCCAACTAGCATATCGCCGATAACTCAGCCAAATGAAGCTATTATTGTTATTGGGAAACCATCTAATTATGTCAATACTGCAACACGATATCTTCACCTTGATCATTTAAATCCAAGTCTTAGTTATATCCCAACGAGACTTTTTACCATTTTTCAAGGTGTAACCACATTTACCACAAAAAGTTCGTCTTCAAAATTAACTTTAGTAACAAATGCATTTGCTAATTGTAATTCCTTAAATAAATTGTCTATTTACGGTGCAAAAATTTCGAATGTCCCTGTACATTACTAATAACGAATTCAGGAATCGAAACCGTTGATAAAAATGCCTTTAAAGGTTTGACAAATTTAGTTGAACTGATAATGAGTTACAATCAAATTTCGTGTCTACCTCCTGAATTATTTATGACAGTTCCGAATATAAAATTTATTTATTTTTATGGCAACAGGATCAGTGCGCTGGACAGCAGTTTATTCAGAAACCTTCCAAAGCTGATTGCCATTAATTTTATGGAAAATTCACTAACGTTTTTGCCATCACTGGACTTAACAGGAACAGCTCAGTATGAAAGGCTTATAATTTCTGTGTCTGATAATCCAATTCGTGCATTCAAGCCAGACGTTTGTAATTTTTTTGACTCTCGGCCAGCAAATTTTGATGATATATTGGTCGTAATTAACATTAATTGCTTTAAGTACAATACTGCAAAGGAACCAGTCATTCAGAGATCAAATTGCCGAACTGCATTAATTACAAAAGATCTTAAAAACTGTTATGCTAATTGGACTTCTGCAATGGACGCGCCTGTTAAGTGTGGAACATCTTGTCCATGGAGTTCTATTTGGCAGCAAATTTTGGATTATTTGAAAACACAAGTTTAAAATTAGAAATATTATTAAGTGTAACATTAGGGGCCGTTCACTTATGACGTCCAGGGGGGGGGGGGGGTTAGCAAGCAAATCCATTGTTCTTTTATGAAAAATGACCGGTAAATTCGGACGTAATAAGTGAACGACCCCTTAACAATTGTTAATTTTTTGTCTAAATAAAGCCTTATTCTTTGGTTGACATCAATGGTTTTCCAAAATTATTTTTATTTTATTTGTGGACTTTATTGAAAGCAAGTCATCTCGACTAGGGTCATTCAAAATTTATGTTAAATCTGAAAAAAATAGAGTCAGTAAGTATCTGTATCAAATGTGAAGACAGAACAAATGAGGTACTCTAAAATGCCAAATATTATATATTACCGTAGATAAATTTTCTTACGTTTATGAACGCTTTAATTGATATAGTGAATGACTTCTTTTTAAAAATTTGGGGAATAACATAGTGAACGGTTTACTCAGTAGCGTATTAGAGGCAGTAATCTAGGCATTTAAACACCTCCTGTTTTGAAAAAATAACCCGGAATTACTTTAAATAAAGCGCAAAAAATATATTTTTCCACGAATGTTTAAAATGTTTCTAATCTTTTGTGTTTTTTTACTGCTGTACAATTACAGATCTTTTAAGTTCCTTAAAATTGAGAAAACATTTTAAGTAATTTCAGTCGTCAATTGAAAGTTTAAGAAGAAGGAAGTGCGAGAAATGTCAAAAAAGCTGTGAGTATGAAATATTAAGACGTGGTGTCTCATTTCAATTTAAAGCAAAAGTTGGAGTTTGTTATTTTGAGTACCAGGAAGAAGTATAGTCTTACTTACTGTAACCATGTTCCTGGTGAAATGGCATCAGTGACCTAAATGGTAGAGCGTTGGCCTTCTGTGTCAAAGGTCCTGGGTTCAATCCCAGGCCATATCTAATTTTCAAAGCTCTTTTTCCACTTCACCGTTCTAGTTACGAAGCTCGGTTCGTGTGTTGGGTGTAGTTTTAAGGTCTTTGGCACAGAATCTGCCTCCTTTGCTAGGTATATAAGGATATACTAGCATCTGGATGACTTCTTTACGGCATCTTGCGCACACGAATTGTGACTAGGTTCATTGCAGGGTACATCAGGTCTTATGACGTACTCGTGTCTTTGCAATGTACAGAGCTTGCAAGTGGTTCGGATCCCACTATAAACTGTAGGTCTAAAGGGTGTGGTACAATAGATTCTGTTCTAATTTGAATCGCAGTGCCTCCAGCTGAAAGGCTGGGCCCTTCACACATTATTATTATTATTATTATTACTAACCATGTTCCTGTCAAAAGTTTGGTACTGATGAATTGATCAAAAAATGATCAACATTTAATTTATCAGTTCCACACCCTTGGTTCCTGTATGGATCAAAGGTTAACACAAAAGGATTTTCATCTGAATTTGTTGCTGGCTTTGTCACCTATTTTGTACAATTTGTCTGTCCGAACATTAAGCTGAGATTCTATCAAGAAGTATAAACTTTATAACTTATATCTTTTCTTAATTTTCCATCAGATTATTCTTTCTGTCAATGATCTTAATAGCATCATTATCTAATTCAGCTGAGCTAACATGCGAATGGAATGGAGAGACATGCACCATATCCAGCATCACACCAGTAACTCAACCTAATGAAGCTATAACAATTGCTGGGAAACTTGCAAATTATATAAATTCTGCTACAATTGATTTGAATTTTTACAAACCAGGACTTAATTTGAATTATTTTCCTACGAAAGTCCTTTATACCTTTCCATTTGTTAATACTTTTGTAATGTCTAGTGCTTCACCAAAAACAATTTTAGAGACTAATTCAATAGTTAATTGTAATTTTATGAATATTTTGCTGTTTGTGGTTATGAACATTTCAAATATTCCTGAAGGATTTGCTCAAGCATGCACGAACATTAATAATCTTCAATTTTTTAGTGCTGGAATTGACACAATCCATAAAAATGCATTTAAAGGATTAGTTAATGTGACAACTTTGCTTATGCAAAAGAACAGGATAACTTGCTTGCCTCCTGATTTATTTCAAACGATTCCAAATGTTGAGCTTGTTGATTTACAACACAACAGGATTGCGGCAATTGATAGTGGACTATTTAGAAACCTTCCAAAAGTGCGTTATATCAATTTGAACAACAATTCGATTTCTGTCTTGCCAACACTTGATTTTACAAGTTCTTGTAAAGCTCATCCATTTAGTGCTTTCGCAATTATCCTTTCTGCAAATCCAATTTATGCCATAAAACCTGACTTTTGTAATACTTTTAATGCCAGACTAAATGAAGTCTATGAGCAAATCTTTTATGTTCCTGATACTAAGTGCCTTACAGGTGATTCAACAACAGCAATAATAAAGAAATCAAATTGTCAGAGCTCAATGGCAATTCCTCTCCAGAAGTGTTATTCCAATTGGACTTTGTTAATGAATTTCCCGGTCCAATGTGAGCCATGTCCTTTGAGTTCAATTTGGCAGCAACTTTTGGATTTTTTAAATATCAAATTTTAGAAGAACCAGAAAACTTCCAATGACACTTCATGTCAGGCATGCTTTTATGATGATTTTTTTTTAAATGTTTAATAGCAATTGAATTAAGGATTAGATACGATAGTGTTTGACCTATTGAAATTGTAAAAATTAAAACTGAAATAAAGCTTTGCAAAAAGTACAATATGCTTAATAATTTCAACTTCCAGAAAGTCATTGCATTGAAATACATACAAAAACAGGCAGTTAAGTGCCTTGCTGGTCGAATAGGTAAGGCGCTTGGCTCAAATTTGGTATGGTAACTCGAAGGTCGTCGGTTCGAATCCAGCCATTTCCAAATTTGTTCTTTTTCAGAAGTTTAGATATATCGACTGCTTAATGTACGAGATCAAGCCATAATTGGGCATTTTGGACAACGTTGGATTAAGGAAACGGATCAGGAACTTGAAGTGTAGCGGGAGAATTAGGAACGAGAGCTACAAGATTACCCACGAATGGAATATTGTCAGAACGGACCTGAAATGTATCACGTCACGCCCACAGATTGAAACGAGAGCCTGAATTTAATCGAAACCTAGATTTGAAGATTAGAAGCTTGAAGCTCGTCACCCATAGTGATATGAAATGTATCACTAATCAATGTAAAAAGTAAAACATGTATAAAAACTAATTCTTCCGGACGGTAACGTCGACAAATAAATAATAATAACATAATCTGGGTCATGTAAGTTACATGATGTAACACAGCAGAGTGAGAAAGAAGCAATCTATAACAACAAAAAATCATAATATATAGTTCTGATGTCTAGTGTATCAAATCAATAAGTATAGCTTTATAGACGTCATTTAGGAACGACGTTTTCCTTTAAAATAATGCGCACTAAAATCAAATTTCCACGTATGCTTCAAATATATCTCCGTCTATATCTTTCTAACTGCTGTTCAATTACAGATATTTTGCTGACATTGTTGTTCCTTATTGTTATCAAAACAATTTTACGTCGTATCAGTCTTCAACCAAATGCTTAAGGAGAAAGAGGTGAGAAACATGCAGAAGAAATTGTGAGTATGAAATTTCAAGACGTGACTCATCCAAATTTAGAGTAAACGCTACGATTTGTCTTATTGCACTAGCATTTAAAGAACTGAATTCTCTCCTTTATGTTAAGATGTTGATTAAGACCTTTTTTCTCTCATTAATTCTAACCCATCCCAGTGTTTCTCAAACTATGGTCCGTGGAGCATTTCTGTTCCACATGTGTCAAAAGTAGTTGCCAGCGTGGTGCGAAATGATAAACAGATGATTTACTGCTGCAAGGCCTAAAAAGTTTGAGAAACACTGATCTTAACATTTTAAATGTCGAACTGAAAAATTTTATTTTTGTTCAACAGTTTATTTTTGTGGCTGATGATCTTATTAGCATCATTAGCTGATTCTGCTGAACTTACATGCGAATGGGATGGAGAAGTATGCATATTATCTAGAATATCACCAGTAACACAGCCAAATGAAGCCATTACAATTGCTGGAAAACCTACAAATTACATTAACACTGCTCCAAATTATTTTTCCTTCTACATGACGAGATTTAACATGAATTACATTCCGACGAAGTTATTTACAGTTTTTCCAAAAGTCATTGGTTTTGTAATGGCTAGTTCTTCACCAAAAACAACTTTAGAGACAAATTCTATAGTAAATTGTGATTATTTGACAGCTTTGTCGTTTATTGGCATAAACATTTTGAATGTTCCTGAAGGATTTGCTCAAACATGTTCGAAAATTGTTAAACTTCAATTTAATATGGCTGGAATTGATTCAATAGACAAGAATGCATTTAAAGGATTGATTAGTGTCGAAAATTTGTTAATGCTGTACAATAGAATTAATTGCTTACCACCTGACTTGTTTCAAACGGTTCCAAATTTAAAGACTCTTGAGCTACGAAATAACAGGATATTTGCAATCGATAGTGGCTTGTTCAGAAACTTACCACAACTGAACATGATTGATATGAAATTTAATTCAATTTCTTATTTGCCAACACTTGACTTTACAGGAACAGCTCAGTCTCAATTTTTTTCCTTTTTAATATCTGAAAATCCAATTTATGCCATAAAACCTGATTTTTGTAACACTTTCAATTCAAGATCAGCTTTTGAGGACATCTTTGATGTTCAATATGTTAGGTGTCTTTCAGGTGATCCTACAACGGTAACGATAACGAAATCAAATTGTCAAGGTTCAATGGCAATTCCTCTTCAAAAATGCTATTCCAATTGGACATCAACAATGTCTACATCCGTAACATGTGCACCAGCATGTTCACAGAGTCTATTGGGCAACACTATTTTAGTCTATTAAAAATAAAACTTTAAAGTTGTTTGTGTCTATCATGCATGTTGTCAAACTTGAATTGATGATTAATTTTATTGCTATTGTATTGAATTGATTTATTAATAAAGTCCGAAATTGATTGAATATTGAGCATTGGATGGATTGACTCTTTTCAAAAATTTAGTCTCTGAATCAAATATTCTCTGTCTTTTCAAGGACGCACTATAAAAATAATAAAAAACCAAACGATGAGTAATGAGTATGAGTAATGTGATGCTCGGTCTTTATGACTATTAAATTAATGTTTAAAGAAAATCTGACTAACTTGATTCATTGCAGCCTTAATATCAATCGTAAAACAGTTCTAGTACTTTTTGTTACAGCAATGGCAGAGAATCAAATATGCGATCTTGCTGAGATAATTGACAATATTAATTGGAAAAGCAAAACGATTGTATTTGTAGTATTGGAACTGATCAATGCCATATTTGCAGTTGTTGGAAACATTTTAGTCTTCATTGTGTTCTTTCGAGAAGGGAAATTAAGGCGTAAAATCAATTTTTACATCATATCTCTGGCAATTGCTGATTTTGGAGTTGGATTGATTGGAATTCCATTTGGCATATTTGTGGTAACTTTGAGAATCTTTTGAATATTCAGTGCTGGAATTATTGTTTAATTTTAGATCATCACAAAGATCCCAAATGAAGTTTGTCCTGATATCTTGTGCTTGGCACCAATTTCATTCCTTTTAACATTCTCAAATGTGTCAATCTTCAGCTTGGTCTTGATATCGATTAAACGATTTACTTCTTTGGTAATGTTTTAGCATCTCATCCTTGTAGAATAACAAACAAGCGATAAATCATAAAAACTTAACTCATATAATTTCAGATAGTAAATCCAACGAGACAAAAACTTGAATCAACTAAAAACATCGCGAGAGAAATCTCCATTTGCTGGATGTTCGGGATTCTCATTGGTTTTCTTCCAATTTTCTGGAATAACAAAAGCAGCACCGAAAATTGCATTCTGACTGAAGTCTTGTCTGAAAATTACATTATCTTTAGATTCACAATTGTTGTGCTGATTCCTTCATTGGTTATTGGAGTTGTTTATATCAAAATTTATAAAATTATCAAGATCCAGGTAAGTTTGGTTAGGATTTAAGATTAAAGCATTAAAATTAACATATCGACAGCTAAAATCATCTATCAGAAAGTTTTAGAGAGTTAAATAGCATTAAATATTTGTCTAGACTCAACTTTTGACAAGTTCTGAATCACAATTTATCATTTGAATTCTCAAAACTTATTCATCATTTCTAAATGACTGCATTAATGTTTGTGAATGAGTATCTTTATCTATTTTGTTGTTTATCTCATTTTATAGTCAAGAAAACAGGCAGAACGACAACAAAACAGAGTCGCATGCGAAAAATTTGATCAAAAGTTGTTAAAAAAAGAGATTCGAGCAACAATCAGCATTTCATTGATTATTCTGATGTTTTGGATCACATGGATACCCCTTCAGATCTCGTACCTTGTGTCAGTTTTCTGTGAGGATTGTATCAAGCCTTCCACAGTTGCATTTTTCATTGGAGTTATTCATTTTAATTCTGCAATCAATCCACTACTTTATGCTTATCGAATGAAGGATATTAGAATTGCAATTGTCAGACTTTTTAATCGAAATTATTTAACATCACTTTCAAGTACTGGTTAAGTTGTTAATTTTGATGTAAATTTGTAGTAAAAATAAATTTGAGTTGATATCCCGAACTCGCAAGGATGTGGTCCTGAAGTAGGATTTCTGCTCGATTATCCGACATGTGCTATTCAGGATATCAACTCAATGTTATTATTACTCATTTATTGAATCGAAGAATTTTGATCATTTTAATTAGTTCCTTTCAAATGTTTTCGTAGTTGAAATTGAGAAAAATATTTATACAGCATTTTTGAAATTGTTTGCAATAAATTTTGTTAGAATTAAAAGTAGGGTCGTTTGCTAATGACGTCTTCAATTAAGATCTTAAGATTTTTTAAAGGTTTATAACTTAGAATGAGTCTAGATGTTTAAACATTCCAGAGTCAACAACTCGAAGTTAAATAAAAACAAAGAAGCACTTCTTTCATATGATTTAATATCACATCTTCATATACAATAACTTATTTTCCTGCTGTTCAATCACACTTGTCAACTGATATTTCTGTTCCTTAAAACTTTCATAGTATTTTTTAATTCGTGTCAGTTTTCAATTGAAAGTTTAAGAAGGAAGAGGTATAAAAATTGCGAATAATGCGGAATATATTGTAAGTATAGAATTTGAGTACGTGGATTAATAAAAAGCTTTCATTGAATTTATACACAGATCCTTTGCATTCTCAATGATCTTTATGACATCATTAGTTCATTCAGCTGAGCTTGTTTGTCAATGGAATGGAGATGAATGCAACAGCCCAGCTATTACACAAGTTACTCAACAGAATGAAGCCATTACTGTTTCTGGAAAACCATCTAATTATGTCAATACTGGAACAAAGCAACTGAATTTTTATAAAACGAAACCTAACATCAATTATATTCCAACAAGATTATTTAGTGTATTTCCTTATCTGCTGTACTTTGCCACAGGAAGTTCTTCTTCAAGATTAACATTAGTAACAAACGCATTTACTAATTGTAATTCCTTAGATGGATTGTGCATTCATGATGCAAAGGTTGTACATGTGCCTGAAGGATTTGCTCAAACATGCACGCAACTCACAGGTGTACAGCTAATTAATGCGGGAGTTGAAACAATTGATAAAAATGCCTTTAAAGGTTTAGTAAACTTAAGGGAAATAAATATGAGGCACAATAAGATTTCGTGTTTGCCACCTGAATTATTTAGAACTGTTCCAAATATAGGATCACTTTTCATGGAAAACAATACCGTCAATGCACTTGATAGAAATTTATTTAGAAATCTTCCAAGGATGGGTTACATTAATTTATCAAATAATAAGATAAAATATGTTCCTTTGCTTGATTTCACAGGAACAGCCCTGTCTATACAATTATTCATTTTCCTAGAAAGAAATCCAGTTCATGCAATCAAACCAGACATTTGCGACTTTTTGGATTCTCGACCAGAAAATTTAAGAGATGGTTATGCTGTCTATCTTTTAGATTGTTTTTTAGTAAATTCTGCACAGACATCAAGTATCAGTAGATCAAATTGTCGAACTTCAATGGCTAATAACATTCAAAATTGTTATGCTAATTGGACGTCAGCAATGGATGCTCCGGTAAAGTGTGGAACATCTTGTCCATGGAGTTCCATTTGGCAGCAAATATTGGATTATTTGAAAACACAAGTTTAAAGAACGAATGCTTTGTAATGACTAATTTTTTTATATCATAAAAATTGTAAAATTGATGCTCAAATAAAGTCATGGTATCGCTCAGTAATATTATAAATAGATTTATTATTCAGAAACACATTAAACTGAAACATATTAGAGTCACATTAGAGTTCAGTCTGCAAGTTCATAACAAATTTTAATTTTCAAATTCGATCTCAGAACATTTTAATTCCTTAATGATATAAGTTGCTTAAAATATCTTGAAAGTTCAACCCGCCAACTCCCCCTCTACCCATGGAAAAGTGAATGACCTATTATCAAATTATTTAGAAGCTACTGAAATGCGACGTTGATTTGTAACAAATTATTATAATTCATCCTATTTTCAGTTTCATTTCTTAATTCAAAGCGTTAAAATGTGCAATTTTGAAGACGCTAATTCGACTTGTCCTCTTTTTGGATATTTTGAAATCCAAAAATTGTCAAATTTTGAAATTGCACATGCTGTATTAGAGCTGATTGTTGCATTCTTTTCCATTTTCGGAAATCTACTGGTTTTTATAGTCTTTTGTCGAGAGAGGAAATTAAGACGTGAAATAAATTATTACATCATATCTCTAGCATTCAGTGACTTTTGTAATGGTTTTATAGCTGGGCCATTATATGTGGTAATTTGATATTTGAACTAAAGTTCACTATTGACTAGAGTTCTTGTTCTGACCATAGTTTGAAGTCGATAGGGTCTCAATCGAGTCAACTCGAGTCGACTTCGAGCTCTGGTTCTGACTCTTAAACTAACGTTCATTTGAGATTTTAATAATCATAGTTGTTTGCCCCTTATCATACAACTATTCAGTCTTCCTTTAGTATTAGCAAAGGATCCAGAACTGATCAAAACATGATTGATCAGTTCCGAACCCTAGCAGAAATTTACTGGGCAAGATCAAAAATGAATTGTTCGTGACGCTTAACAATAATTTACAATTTTTGAATCAATAATGCGAAATATGTATTTAAGACTTGTGTTTTTCTTAAAGTCCTTGCCAAGACCTATATTTTGGTGCATAACAAGTATCTCTTAGACATTGTATTATAATTAAAAATTAATTTAAAGTGCTAAGCGTCACGAACAATTTTGAGGAAATTCGATTTTACACCATGTTGCAAATGTAATATCTCTGCGAATACTTCATTAATCATAACGATTTTTTCACCAGATAATTAAATAATCAGATCATTAAAAGTTTTGTCTAAAATATACAAAATGGCGCATTTGTAAGTTAGCTTAATTCAGCTTTAAAATGTTGAAGCTGAAATTTTGATATGAAGGAAATAGTTTAGGAACTATCTTTCTTTACAAAAAAAGGTTACATATGTAATTTTCTTTAAGTTTGTGAGAGAAAATTTTCAATTCTACTATAATTAACCAAGTTATGATGAGTTTTACAAAACTAGTCATAAGTCATTGCTGTGTTATTCGTCTACTGATTTTTTCATTTCAAACTAAAGAATTTAACAATGTTTATCATATTGCAAAAGAAATATTACTTTTTGTTCAAGACAAGCAGAGAAAATTAAATTATAGTAAAAAATTTGACCAAAAATTTTGTAACGGTTTTTAAAATTATAAATTTGTGAGCAAATAAGAGCAAAATTTGTTGCTCAACTTAAATTTCATTGTTTTTATAGTTAATTTAACTTACTTTTAAGCCTTTTTCGAATGTAAATTAAATAGTAAAAGACTCTTTAGATATCAAGTAATTGTTCTTGACCGATTAAGGTTAATAGTTTTGATTTAAAAATACATTTTACATTCAATTTGGTTTTCAGTTAATTTAACTAAAATAACTCATTTTTAATAAAATCTATTTTGATCATATGATAGAAAAAAGCAAGCTCTACAACTTTTGTCAAGCTTCCAAACATTCATCTTGCTTTCTTTTCAAAGAAAAATCGATTTCAAATATTAATTTGTTAATTAAACTAACTTAATAAGTCGCCATTTTGAAAAATGAATGTTAAAAAGAAACTTACTATTATTAGCTATCATGTAGTGAAGGAATCATATTAATTAAGTTATTAAAAGCAGAGAAATCTGAATTTGAATATTTATTCCCTTTTTTTCTGATCTTGCCCTACTAGTAATTTCCTAGTAATTTACTGGATAACTTTCCATTTGCTACTTGCTATTTACTAGTCAAAATCCAAGTTCAAATCATCGCCAAAGACCCGCATTTTCACTTGCTAATTGACTAGTCAATTCGCTTACAATTTAACTACACTCATAGAAAAAAAGTAACAAAATGTTTGTAACTTGTATGGAAAATGTTAACAAACAATTCGTTAAAATAGTGTTTACGAACTTATTTGTTAAATTTAACCAAATTATTTGTAAGGTTGAATTGTTAACTATAAAAATTGTTAATTTAACAAACTTTTTGTTAAAATTTTTTTTTACAGAAAAAAATAACAAATTTTCGGTTAATATTAACCAGAAAATTGTTAATTTGGTCACCCATCTTATTTTAAAATGTTTCCGTGGTTGCTTAACTTCTGAATTCCTGTTGATGATCCGCTAGTCCGCTGCTTGTAAACTTTTACTTATAAAATTTGATTCAGAACCAATATAAATAATTCTTTAAAAAATATATCCAAATTTTAAAATTAATTTATGAATAATAAAATAGAAATGTAGGACTTAAAAAAATGAACAAATTTAATTTTTAAATTACGATTTGGTTTGTAAATCATTATTTTCCAAAACAAATTACAAATAAAAACATTGTAACAAATGTTTTGTTAAAATTAACAAATTAATTTGTTAAACAAAATCAACAAAATTCAATTTAAAGCAGTTTTCTCATTAAAAATAACGCAATAAATTAATGGGAATCGTTTGAAATTAATCAAACAAGAGTTTTGAATACAAAAATTAAAATTTAATTAAATCAATTATTAACAAATAAATTTGTTGATTTAACAAACTCAATTGTAAAATTTTTAACAAATAGTTTGGTTGAAATTTTTTTTACCCATGTAAACTTAACCAATAATTTGTTAAACTAGTTTAACAAACATATAACAAATATTATGGTTACTTTTTTTCTATGAGTGTAGTAATTTACTGGCAAATTTGTAAAAAATTTAAATGAATATAACCGTTGATTTCCACGTGTTTTTTTGATTTTTTTTTTGTGTAAATTATTGTAAAAGTATTAGTGTGTACTTAGTTTAATTAATTAAAGTACACTAATACTACGAAAAAAAATAAAAGACTTAATTTAATTAAGTCAAACACTGATGAACGCTTATGACTCGCACGCAAACCTGAGGAAGATAAATAATTAAATTGAATGTCTTATACAAATTTGGATCGACCTTATAAAGGTGATTTCTGCGCGCTCTTGTGAAGTATATGGCAAATGCCAAATTTAGAACGAAATTTTTTATGATGCAAAAATTTCTTTTTTTGATGATTTTTCGTAGGATTCGAACTTAAGAAGATTTGATCAAACATTTCTCATGGAAATTTGCTAGTAATTTGCTATTAAATAGTAAGTGTAATTTACTAATAGTAAGTTGTTTTAATAATAACTAGTAAATTGCAAGTAGTAAAATAGAAAGACTAGCAATTTGCTAGTTAGTCTCGCTAGGGGAACCCTCACAACTAGTTTTAGAGATAATCAAGTTTCTAAGGATACAAGAGAACTTAATACATTTACAAAACTGATTAAAATCTCATCATGATGTCATAAATTCATGCTTAAAAATAGTTTTGAGTCATAACAGCTTTAGATTCTCACTGAGTTGAATGATCTTTGATAAAGTAACAGCTTTTGAATTTCAGATCACTGTCAATCATCCAATTATGATAACTTTATGCAATTTGAATCTTTGTCTAACAAACCTGTCAATCTTCTTGACATTGTCAAATACTTCTGTTTATAATTTAGTTCTGATATCGATCAAGCGCTTAACAGTCTTAGTAAGTAGCGAGAATTACGACAAACATTTTAAACTATTTATTGTCTTACAGTCAAAAGGTCAAAGGCAAAAGATGAGACCAAAGAAATACGTCATGATGGAAATCGCAACTTGTTGGATTATCTCAGTATTAGCAGGATTTGCACCATTTCTATTTTACAAGAAAGAATCTAATACATGCAATTACAATGACATTTTAGAAATGGGATTTATAATTTTTCGGTTTATTTATGTGTTTGTTGTTCCTTTAATCGTCATGATATATGTGTATACTAACATATACAGACTGATAGCTGAACAAGTATGATCTTTAATTCACGGTTAAAGTCGATTCTAATTGAACTACATTTCAGGCACAAAAGAAAGTCGACAGAAACAAAGATTACAATCCATGCGAACCTAGTAATCAAAAAGGAATCGATAAAGAAATCAGAGCTACAATCAGCATTGCAATAATTGTATTAATCTTCTCCATAACTTGGATTCCTCATCAAATTTTGCACTTATTGTCAATTATGAACATTCATCTTTTCCCATTCTGGGTCTTTAAACTTTCAATCAGTTTATTGCATCTTAATTCTGTTATTAATCCACTAATTTATGCTTATCGAATGAGAGTCATAAGACGAGCGATTTATAGACTTTTTGGTGTAAAGCGTTTATCGATGAATTCCAGTACAACCTGGGGAGGAGTTAAGGGGGTTCCTTCAGGGTGTTTAAACTCTTTAACTGATACTCAAACTCAGAACAAAACTAGCAAAGTTTAAAAATAAAAGTTTTTACTTTAAATTATTAATTCAGTTATTAATCTAGGGGCCGTTCCCTTATTACGTCTTTGATCCGGAACAAAATCTAAGACCCCCTCACCCCTAAAAGCGTTACGTAATAAGTGAACGCCCCCTCCCCCTAATTTATAAGTTTATAGAATGAATCAATTTACAAACTCGTTTGTCAAGTAATTCCAGTACAATTTACTAGTGTCATGATTTACAATTAAAATTTATGCCTTCATATCTAGAATAAAACTCAATCATGATCAACTCTTAGTAATTTTAAGACCTACATTTTAATTTTCTAAAAATATCTTTATCCTTACTCATGCTTTAATGAATAATTTAACTAGCTCTAGCCCAATCATGTTTTAGTATATTGACAATCACGGAAAACAGCAGTGCAATAGAAATTTTTGAAAGGATCAATTTACGACAAAAGACAACATTGTTTCTTGCACTAGAAGTTAATAATGCAGTTCTAGCCCACGTAACCAAAATCCCATAGATGGACGATACATGTATTACGCGATTTTATTCCATGTATAGTCCATGCGTATCATCCATGGATGATACATGGAACGATATTGTCCTATGGAGATGGATGATTTCATGGACGATTTTGTGTACAATACATGTATAGTACATTGATGTAATACATTTGTACGATTTTGTGTACTACACATGTATAGTGCATTGATGTAATACATTTGTACTATTTTGTGGATTATAAATGGATTGAAACGCCTGAAATAAAAAATGCTCGATTTTTATTAATTAATGCACATATTAATGCTTAAAGTTTAACTAATTTATGTTAAACTTTTAATTTATTAAAAATTCATATAATGTTAAACTTATAGAAATCAAAAAGGACAATTTACACTTAGAAAAAACTTATCACTGTAACTCAAAATATTATTAATTTCCTGAAAAATTGTAAATTTTTACTGAATTATACCTAAAAATAGACAGAAAAGAAGAAAAGAAACAAGAAAGATGATTAAAATATTAGATGTTTAAAACATCGTTGACACTTTACATTTTAAATATTAATATTTTTTTCTTACCTTAATAATCGATGTTCTACTATATTCCCTTTAATTACTCACCAAACAATATTTCTTGCTCCTTTTAATTATTTACGCATCTATATTGTACTTTTAAATTAAATTTTCACTTCACAACAATTTTTAAAAACACATTTTTCACAATGTAAACAAATAACTTAAAAAAATAAAATGCAGCAAAAATTGTTCTTAATTGTCTGAATGGCAAAATTTTTAAAGTGCTACATAGATGTATTACACATGGACTATACATGGATATTTCATGTATGTAATACATAAATGATACATTATGTACTGTTTTGGGGAAAGTACATAAATATTCCATGTATGTCAATGGAAAATGTGTGGAATACTTTGGTTACGTGGGAGCAGTTCTTGGAAATTTAATTGTCTTTATTGTGTTTTTAAGGGAAAGAAAATTACGACGTAAAATTAATTTTTACATAATTTCTCTGGCAATAGCTGATTTTTGCGTTGGATTTATTGGAACTCCATCAAATGCGTTTGCGTTAAACTTAGAGTTATTTAAGTGAATTTCTTTAAAGGTGGTCACTAAAGTACCAAAACTTTACAGCGACTTGCTATGCATTGTACCGATTTCGTTTTGCATCACGTTCTCAAATGTGTCAATTTAAAGCTTAGTTCTGATTTCATTCAAACGCCTCGGAACTCTGGTAAATAAACTTATTTACAGACTTAAGGGTTGTTCAATTTTGACGTCCGAAATTAAATGTCATTTTTCAAAAAAGAACCATTGATTTCCAGGAATTTCTATTGTTCTTTTCTTCCTGACCCACTGGACGTCATAAGTAAACGACCCCTTATCAACTTCAACAAGAATTTTACAATCTTCAGTCACAAAACTTACCACAGCCAAAATTCAAACCAAACAAAAATTTTTCAAAAGAGGTTGGAATTTGTTGGATGTGCCAATCATTTCTTCCCATTTTTTGAAATAATAAAGAAACTGATTCGTGTGTTTTGACTGATGTTTTGGCTAAAAGTTACATCATATTTAGATTTGTTACGGTTGTCTTGATTCCATCAATAATTATCGGAATTGTTTATTTCAAAATCTACAAGATCATCATTGCGCATGTGAGACTAGCTCTATTTCCTATGCAAATTATAATGCCTAATGTTAATTTTCTTTCTGTCAAGGAAACAAATTCAATTATCAGATCAAGCTGTCAATAAAGAAATCAAAACATCCATAAGCATTTCATTGATTGTTCTAGTCTTTTATATCACATGGATTCCTATCCAAATTATTTATGTGGTTACGGTTTTTTGTGATAAATGCATCGACGTTTGGTTTATTAGTCTTTTTATCTGCATTGCTCATTTTAATTCAGCGATTAATCCTTTGATCTATGCTTATCGAATGAAAGACATAAGAAAAGCAATTTTAAAACTATTTGGTGGAAAATCGACTGGAGTTGGGTCAAGTTTAGTAAGAGCTTTTAGTAAATATAACGAACTTCCTAAGCAAATCAAAGCATTTCACTCGCTGAGTATAATTAAAAATCGTCTTAAAGAGCATTTTTTGGAAATTTATTTTGATGCTAATTAAATTAAATTAAATTAATAATCAAATTTATATTTTATTTCTGCAATTATTAAACATTAATGTAAATTTATAACACAACCTTAAGGTTGATATGAATAAATGAACTTAAAACCAAAAAAAAAAAAAAAAAAGTTGCAAAAGTGGCATAACATCAAATTAAGACTTTAAAAATGTATAACTAAGATAAGCAGTTTCAAATGACTAAATACAGGACTAGTCTGAAAAAACAGCAGATTAACTTTTTAGAATTTTGGAAGTTCTAATGAATTTTAATTATAAAAATGTTATATGCTAATAAAATTGAAATGAAAAATAATTTGTCATAAAAATTTGTCACAGCATATCCATGATCATAATTGTATAACTATTTTGCAAACAATTTAGTTTAGAACTAATTAAGCAACAAGTAACAATGGAGAACGCCACTTGTGATCTTGTTGAAATATTTGATAATTTAAAATGGAATTTCTCTCTTCTGTCATTTACTGTCATTGAAGTGGTTATTGCATTATTAGCAATTAGCGGAAACACTGTCGTCTTTATTGCTTTTTTTCGTGAAAGGAAATTAAGGCACAAAATTAATTTTTACATAATTTCGCAAGCTATAGCTGATTTTGGTGTCGGATTGATTGCTATTCCATTAAGCATAGCTGTAGTCATTTGGGGCAGTCAAGTAAGTTATTGATATCATATTGTTCAAGTTTACAGTTCTAATCTCATTCCAGGATCCTAAAATACTTCCACCACTCTGTAATCGTCTTCTTTGCTTGGTTCCGATTTCAATTCCTTTAGCATTCTCAAATATATCAATATATAGTTTAGTTTTGATTTCAGTCAAGCGACTTGGAACTTTGGTAAACACAATTTCAAAAATTTTAAAGCCAATAAATAAAATTAAAATTTTCAGACCTCAAATTCTCCACGATTGAAAACAAAACTAAGCAAAAATATTGCAAAGGAGATTGCCATCTGTTGGGTGACTGGAATTTCAATCGGATTCTTTCCTCTAATATGGAATGACAAACATGATGATACATGTATCGTGCATGATGTTATGAATAAGAACTTTGTCATTTTCCGATTTGTATTTGCTGTTCTCGTTCCTTCAATCATACTTGGCTATGTGTACTACAGGATTTATATGATTATTTCCGAACAGGTGAGATAGTTCCCCAATTAAGTTTGATTGAAGCTCCAAGGAGTCGTAGATGATCAATGTTCAAATTCTTTAAGCAGATCTGTTTTCCTTCACAAGATCAATATCCAAAACTGGTTCCTTTAATTACATAAAGCATATCTGAATATCTTTTATTTCGGTACATCTTGATTTCTTTTATTTGCAGTCAAAAAAGAAATTACAATTAAAGAATTCCGGCATCGCTTTAAGGCCTTGTGCGCAAAATAAAATAGCAAAGGATGTCAGAGCAACAATAACTATAGCAACAATTGTCGTAAGCTTCTGGATCACTTGGATTCCTCTTCAAATCATGTATTTTGTTATAGTCATCTGCAAAGATTGCATTCCGAAACCATTGATGGCATTTAATATCTGTTTAATCCATTTACATTCTGCCTTAAATCCTATGATTTATGCTTATCGAATGAGAGACATAAGAAAGGCTGTTTTAAAGCTTTTCAGTGGCGAAGTCTCTGATTTTGTCACAAGTGCTTATTCTGAAAGTGTTACCAGGTCTCGACATAACGCACTGTGAATATAAGCATAATTTTTATTTTTTATTTTTCTCCTCTGAATATTGCATAAATATCAGAATTTGCATGGTCAAGAATAAATGTTTAGACATGAAGGAACGAAAAATAAAACAAAAATGAAATGCACATTTTAATTACAAGGCTGGAACCGGCAAACTGATTTTATTTTAAGTTATGCCTCCCAATCCTGCTGCATGTTTATGTTATAATAAAACTAACATTGTTTGTTTTTCGTCGTGACTACATGCTTCAATCAGCTTTTTAAAAGATCGTAAGTAATTATTTCAGGTTAAAAGAGTTGATTGTTCATAATTTGACAATGTGTCTAGTTGCTTTCTTTGGTGTTTGAAACCAAAATTATTGAAACAAAAGCAGATATTTATAAAATGATTAAAGTAAGATATCGACGACTTTATCGGGGTTGGATATAAACTTTCATCAAACAATGAGATTTTTAGACTTTCAAGCAGAGAACGAATCCGACTTAGATTTTGTATGGATTAATCTGCTTGACTTTAGTGGGTAAGAGCTAAGGATTTACTAAGCTTGTTCTTTTTTGAATCATCTATTCACATTTAAGCCATAAAAACGAAACTACTTAGGGGCCATTCACTTATTACGTAACGCTTTTAGGGGGAGGGGGGGTCTAAGATTTTGTTACGATTCAAACAAGGAAATTTTTTTTTCATACAAATTTTGTTACGAAGGGGGGGGGGGGTCTAAGAAGTCATTTTTTCGCGTTACGTAATAAGTGAACAGCCCCTTATCTTATCTATCTCAACTCTTAAATCTTTCTCCTACTTTCCAAAAAGCTAGACATCAGTAATGAATAACAACATAGGTTTGTGCTAGATTTCCTATCAATAAATGCGCACAAAGTTTCCACAAAACTTTACAATCATCATGTCAACTTATTTAAATATGTTTTAATAAGAAAACAACATCATGCTGTACAAACAAAATTATAGAACCTTAAAAAAAAACTTTTTAATCAAGAACTTGTACTTATGATGTTAAGGCATCAATTCATAACTTGCAATTATGATAATAAACAAATCTCATTCCATTTTTTAAAAGATTCTTCTTCGCATGCATTTGCCATGTCCATCCAGTTCATTTCTTTGCTTCCATTCGCAAGAACAAGAAGGAATGTGCATAAAATAATTTATTTACCTTATCGAATCGTTCGATACACAGAGACACAATCATGCAAGGCACGAAAAAAATCACATTCAAGTGCGAGGAATTTGTTTTATGCTGAAGAATCAACGAAAGTGAAAAAATTGCCACTTGATCGACCACCTGCCGATATTTGCATTTTTCATTCATTCCACTTGCCATTTTTGATATGCATGGAAATTGATGTAATTTTGGATTCACTTAAAAAATTTAATAGACGTCCATAAAACGTCCACAAAACAAACAATATATTAAAAATTGATGATGATGGACTCAAATCATTCATCATTTTGTTGCTCTTGCTGCATCTCATTTTTCTTCTCCTCACGCTGCACAGTCCGTTTCTCATGAGAATGAAACATAATTTGCACCTTGTTGTATGATGGACGAGAGCAAAAAGGAATGTCATATCACTCTCTCGAGGCCGAATCCGGTCAGTCATTATCTTTTAATGGCTACATGATCCACCCCTATTTTTTCTCTGTTTTCTCATTTAAGAATGAAAAGAAATTGACCGATGGATTGGAACTTGAGTCATTATTTATTTTTGCAGCAAGACAATAGATCCTTTTTGGATCTGTTCTGCTCTCTTTTTTTTGTGAATTTTAAATTACAGTGTATAGTTTTCAGGCTATAATTATATGTGTGTTTTTGAAGAATCTTGTAAAACATTTTGCACTTGACGTGCTATCCGAAAGTGAAAACCAGACGGGTGTTAAATCATTGGCACCGTCAATAAATCAATAAGTTCTTTGTTCAAATCAAATCAATCGTGTTGTTTCTACCTGAGATGATTGGATGTTAATAGGTGAGTATGGAATCATTGATACCAATATTTGCCATGTCCAATTCCAATTTCACAAAGTCTTTCAATTGAAAATTCGAGATTTCCTGTTTGATTCGTGGTTTCCTTTTCAATTTATCCTCGGTTATCAATGGACAGCCACTTATTCAATCTTTCAAATCAAATTTGAGTTAAACACGAATCTGTGTGCAGGATATGATTTATCATACAAAAGAACGTATCGAATCATCAACAAGCGTGAAGTTTGGTCATAAATAAAATTCTACAAAGTGTTTCTGATGTGTATTTCCTTGCAAAAACAATTTCCGCTCTGAATGGTCATGGGAACTCTAATTTATTCTTTGAACTATTGGTGAGTGTTGTTGATTTGTAGATTGTGGAGATTAGAAGATTAATGATTTAGGTTGAATATGTGTAAAGACTGAAGTGGCTTCTGTGAGCTGAAGTGGCTCGGTGGCGGAATGGTTTAGTACTTCGGTACCTAATTATTGCAATACCGACACAGCGATCATGGGTTCGAGACTGGGTATGGGAAATTTTTCACTTGTTCTTTTTCGAATCATATGTACTGAAAATGAGGCTCACAGCCTTCCTTTGTAGGCTACAGACAGAAATGTCATCAAAGGAGTGGTTCGGATTCCACTATAAATTGTAGGTCTAGGTTTGAGTGCAGTGGTTTGGCGCATCCTCACTCGTTAAACTCTCATTAGCTGCGAATCGCCCTAGCGCACCTCTGGATCACAATTGATCTGAATAGGTAAAGGTTTTTTTTTTATGTGTAAAGACATTTACGAGTATGCAATGACTTATATGATCTGTACTCATCCCTGTTTGCTGCATAAGTTTCTGAAAATTTTGTTTCTTAATCCTTTAATTCAATGGAATAATGGTAGCAATGTGAATTATAAAAAAATCGTGCGACTTTTTGATCTCTTGAATACTATTACTGCTTGGTTAACTTTGTTGATGACTTTTCACTGATTTGGAATAATTTTAAATGTTAAAAAACCTTGTTGATGACTTTTCACTGATTTGTAATAGTTTTTAATGTTAAATAAAATTGTTGATGACTTTTCACTGATTTGTAATAGTTTTTAATGTTAAATAAAATTGTTGATGACTTTTCACTGATTTGTAATAGTTTTAAATGTAATAAAACTTAGTAAATGATGTTGCTTAAATTCAAAATCCTAAAAACCTTTAAAGCTTCAAAATAATAATCATAATAACACCATCGGAATTAATCTTTCTTTTTTTTAATATAAAACATTTAATATATTCACATTTTCCATTATTTTTGTGTGTGTAGGTGTAATTTGGGTTGTCTTAATATTTATTTTGAATTAATACATTTAATTTCGTTTCTATTTTTTTTTCATTCATGTTCTGAGTGTTTTTATTAACTGCACTACAATTTCTTGTTATCTTCTTTTTGAACCTGACAAATTTTGAGATAAAACATTTTGTGAATTTCATTAAATTTTAATTAAAAAAAGTGATCATTTTTCTTATGAATTTCAAAAAATTTCTATTTTTTGTTGCCTATACTCCTTTATATCTACCTTTAGTCGTCATTCAATCAATCATTTATAGATAAATTTTACACTCATCAAAAAACACAGAAGAAAAAAGTTGAATTTTTCTCAAAACATTCATTCACAATTTTACATACTTTTTGTTTTATTAATAAATTTATTAAAAAGGAACGTGCATCATCCATTCATCATCATCGTCACCTTTGAAAAGCTCTCGAGAACGTTTTCACGTCTTAACTTTACATTTTTTTTGTTTTATTCTTCATTCAGTTTTTTAAGTTTTTTTTTATTTCACTTTTTTACTTAAAATTGTGTTTCTTCATTTCTTTTATTATAAATTGTTTAATTAAATATATTTAATATATATATGTAGATTTTATCTCTTACGATTAACTCTTTTCATCTTCTTTTTATTCAATTGTAAAAATAATTATGGCCCTGTAAGGAATTTTTTTGAACGCTTTTTTTTGAAAAAGAGAATGTGAAAAATTATTATTTTTAATATTTTAACTTGGTTGTTGTAGCTGGTAAAATTATTTGTTATGGGAAATTCACTTTTTGTCTGTCGCTAGTTCTGTTCAAGTTGACTAATTTAACCTTCAAAATCTCATAAATATTTCAATCAACAATTCTAATTAAGAAGAAAGATGGGCTAGTCCTTATCCTACTGTAAGAAGCTATTTGAGCTACACAGAGCAGCACCTTATCTTACCATAACCCTCTATCTTAAAACAAACACCTTGCTAGCTTAGAATAGACCCTCCACCCTACACTAAATTAGACTTTTATCGCCACTAAGCGTAGATCCCTACCTTTCTAAAGTTTACCCGTAATTCTGCTCTAAGAAAGCTTCACGAAATATTGACAACCAACAGGTATAAAAATGAGAATATGCGATAGAGTTCTGACCCTAGTTTCTACAATTTAAAGTGAGTTCTGAGCCACTCTTTTGGCATTTCCGAATGAAACTTACAATAGGTTTCATTTTAGTACCTTTGATTCAAAATAAGTGATATGACAAGAAGTAACCCGCTCTACCCCTCTGTTTTCAATGTTCCTCGATCATAGAAGAAAATCAAGCCTGTCCATTGGAAAAATCTGATAACCCCTCTTTTAACTTGACTATAATGAGAATTAAATTGCAGAATTCAAATGCAACTAAATAGCAAGATTCAGTGCTTTCAGCTCCATGTACCGTGTAGGAACACATCGCTTGGTTCGAATCATCTAACATTAAGTTGCAAGATTTCTAAAATTACCATTGCCACTTTTTCCATCACTTTGCTTTATTAGTCACGCACTATGTACTTAACATTCTTCTTCATTTATATCAATAATTCTTAAAAATCAATGAAATTTCCATTCATTAATCAATCAATTTGAAGACAAAGAAGTAAACTTCCCACAGCAAATTCGTGCATCTTCAAAAAATCTCATTTTCAATTAAAAGTGATCATTTTCTTAGTTTTGCTTAAAAATGTTGTCAAGTGTTCTTTTTAAAAAACATTAATCACCAATGCTCCATTTATTTTTTCAAATGACATTAAGAAGAAAAAGTTTTTCAACAATAAAATTTATGTGGAAAGAATTTTTTTTTGAGGTTGGAATTTGTTAAAGATTTTTGGATAGTGCTGCAAAACTTTACAATTGTTGTTCATTTTTACACGGAATTGTAAGGTTTTAAGCGCATTTTGGTTTGCAATTTTAAATTTTTATGGTTTTCAACTGTCAGACGACATTGTTACATTCCTAGCTATAAA
The DNA here is from genome assembly GCA_917627325.4 of Chironomus riparius. NCBI lineage: Eukaryota > Metazoa > Arthropoda > Insecta > Diptera > Chironomidae > Chironomus > Chironomus riparius. Next base: position 47,616,654 of record OU895877.1, read on the forward strand.
TGCTATCCAAAAATCTTCAACAAATGCTAATTCTCGTTTATAAAATATTTCATCAACTTTTAGCCAATTTGTTCCTATTTAATTACCAAAATGACACTTTGTGCCATGCCCGAGCGCCAAAAATTCGTATCAAAGTATATTATCTTTAGTATATCATCATTTTTCATGCATTTAATAAATCTCATAGATCAGTGCATTAATAACAATAATTTTTTTTGATCCTTTGAAAATATTTTTCTCATCATTTTTCTTTTTTGTATTTTCACCTTATTATTATAATTATTAAGAAAATATCGGCATTTTCAATTTAGGCAACTTAAAGGTTCTATTGGGAAACATGATTTATGATTCATCACTGAATAATAGTCCCGAAATTAGCAATTTGGAGAACTACCATTTCTCAAGGTTATTTTTACAAACTAAATTAACATTTTATTTAAATAAACACTAGTTTTGGGGTGGATCTAGGGATTTTATAGATTTTGTTTTGACTTATCGGATAAATTCTTTGAAATCCGGTAAAATTTGGATTTAAAATAATTTGTAAGGGTATTAAAATTCAAATTTCAAAAATCCGTTATAAATTTTACTTTTCTATCTTGGCGAAATGAAGAGTTAATATCCAATAACGACTGCTAAAAACCACAAGACCTCCTAAATCCACCCCAAAACATGCAATTTAAATATTCTCATACCCACTTTTCTTCTTAAATTGACTTTTTATGTTTTTTTTTGAATAACTGTTCAGAATATTTATACAAATTTATAGATTATAAATAAATACTTATTGTTGTTCTCAAATAATCCTTAAATAACATTTAAATCATAAGATTAATAATATTTTAAAAAGGAAAAAAAGAATTTAGAAATTTAGATGCAAAATATATGTATAGCATACATAATAAGATAAGTACATGCCCTATATTTTCAACAATAATGAATTTTCTAATATTAATGCATCTCTCCCTTTCACACTCACATTTCTTTCACTCGTTCTCGACTCATCATCATCCTTATCGTCATCACATTGTGTTTTATATTTTTTTACTTCTTTTTATAATTTTGAAATGTTTGTAAGAAATCCACATATATGAACCTTTAAATCAGCAACTGATAGTAACTATAAATAATATAATAGTAGTAATAATATTTTCTAAATTTAATTCATTGAGTTTTTTGTTTTTGTTGTTTTTTTAAGAAAGACTTTTTTTTGTTATAAATTAAGGAATCATTTTTCATCAGATAACTTTTAACTTGTTTTTTTTTTGTCTGTGGATGGAGTTGAAGATGATCAAAAATTGCGCGATCAGGAATGGATTGACTTTTTTTAGCAATTTAAATTTCGTTCTGAATGATTTATTAAGTTTATTGATTGAACGACGGAGAATTGTTCAAGTTCAAGGTTGAATTTGAATCTTGACGATTAATTTAAATCATTTGAATGTGAAAATGTCTTTGAGATTTGGATTCATTTGTTTTGTACAGAGCAATGATTTATTGTATTGGAATTGAACGGTTTTATTAAAAGAAATTGTAAGGTTCTTGAACATAAAGTTTCAGAACCGCACATTGTCAATATTTAATCCCAAAAACCATACAAATGTTTGAAAACGAGAATTTTGATCAGGGACTAAAATGTATGAAAAAAATCTTTGATGAAAAAAAAATCACTCATTTCAATGAGTAAAAAAATCATGATTTTTTCCATACTGCGGACATTATTACGTACAAAGAAATCACGTAAGAAAAATTTTTACGTAAAACTTCATCACGTAATGATGATAATTACGAAAAAACATTTTCATCAACACAAATTTCATTCAAAAATAAATATTTCAAATTTTTCATAAAATTTTCAACTAAATGTGAATGGCTTATTGCTGCTAATAGTTTATTCAGGTATTGCAACGATCAGGTATGGATATAATAACTAAAAAAGGAAGTAATGACATAAATTGGACTCAAATTTCAAATTTCAAAAATTTTAGGAGAGCATTAAGGTAAGAATCAGTGAACCAATGCCTTACTATATTTTAATTAAGTTAAAATCTTATTTAACGAGTATCTGGTTGTTTAAATGACAGATTAAAATATCATTAATCATGGAAGAAGCTAAATTAAAGCGCAAGTGACTTAATAGTGATGAAATTCTACGTAAAAATTTTTCTTACGTGATTTTTTTCTACGTAATAATGTACGCAGGATGGAAAAAATCATGATTTTTTTACTCATTGAAATGAGTGATTTTTTTTCATCAAAGATTTTTTTCATACATTTCAGTCCCTGATTTTGAAACATTTGTATGATTTTTGAAAATTGAATTCATAAGCATTGAACTTTTTAAGTGAGAACCGGTCTCTATTTGAACCTTGTGTGATACAGAAGCAGATGCTAAGCCATAGGAGATTAGGATGACCTATTTATCCTAGATTTACGATAAGATTTTTGGTAACAAAAAAAAAAGAAAATCCCAAATATTGTAAAAGGGTATAAATACCTAGATTTTTGATAGACATCATTTATGAACAGCTCCGTAGCCCCACTTCCATTTGTCACAAATGCTCAGCTCTTTGAACCCACAAAACACATGTAAAATGAAGAAATCACATTCAGAATGCCACAGAAACTTTTATTTACAATCTTATCTAACCAACTCAATGTCCACATCCAATCAGCACTTTAAAATCATCTCCAACCTCCGCTTATCCAAATAACCGAATCAGAAAAGCGTTCTTAAGTAATTTAAATAAATAAGGAAAAACTTAAAATGTTCAATAAATGAGATTATTTTTACAGCAATTCTCAAGGATTTTCTGCATTGTCTTGATCAGGCGCTTTAAGCGTCGATCAGATAACAAATTTGTCTCCAGTATGTATTTTAATATGGTTATTTAACGTGGAACTTTGTCGAAATGTTTTGCGGCACACAACACCTGTCATTTAGGAGATATAAAAATATTAAATTAATCATTTATTGGCAAAATATGTCAGAAACTTACATTCAAATGGTTTTTCACCTAGATTGAGGATGAAAAGTGAGGATATTGAATTTCAGCATGTAATATTGATTATTATTAAATTACCTGTATGGATTTTCACATGATTACTTAAAGTAGATAGCTGTCGGAATTCTTTACTGCAAAAACTGCATTCTGTGGATCACAAGAGATTTTAAGTATTTAAAATTGTGCAAATTAAGACCAATAAATACTTACTGTAAGGTTTTTCACCTGCACAGTCACACATAGAAATATAAAATGTTCGGATTAGCATAAATAATTAATTAATCTATTTAAAATCATACCGGTGTGAATTTTAATGTGGTTAGTTAAGGTACTGCTCTGTCGAAATTCTCTTGAACATATGTGGCCTGTGAAAAATAAATTTATACATTAATTATTTGATTGACATTGTAATTCGAAGACTAGCTTACATTTAAAAGGTTTTTCTCCTGAATAAACGATGGCATACAAAGAAAATGGAATAATAATAAAAGGTCATTAATTAAAGACTTGATAGCTGTAATATGCATATAATCTTACTCACCGGTATGTATTTTCATGTGATTTGCAAGTGTACTTAATTGACGAAACTGAATAGGGTGGAACGAACATGAAACGAGAAGAGAAATTCGTAAAACAGTGAAAAAATTTGTTCATCAATCCTTTACAAGCTATAATTATTTTAAACTAGGCAACTCTCTCGTCAGTCAATTGATGTTAATTTTCGTTTAATAATCGATATTGTAATGCATGTGATTAAGGACAATCAGAGTTGGATTTCAAGATGAGTGATTAACGGTTGGAGAAATTTTGAAAAATAACGGTCGTAGAAAATTTAAATTGAAAGGGGTTGCTCACAGGAATTTTTTGAAGTTAAAATTGAAATTTCCGTTAATTTTCAAAACTTATTACTAGATCCAGAAATCTAATATAGATCAGTTTAAGACACACAACTCGTTCTGAATGCCTCCAAACCATAGACTGACTTAAAAGAAAATAATTATAAGGTGGTAAGTACCTGCTTCTCGCACACATTACACTGAAATGGTTTTTCAGTATTGGGTAATTTCATTGTTCTGCTGAGTGCTCTCGACATCAAGAATAGGTTCTTTATTGAATATCAGTTACTTCCTCCTTAGTGCATTTAAAATCGATCTTGGACTTATTTTTTGGGTATTTTTAAGGGGGGTTGAATAATAGTAATAATAATAATAATAGTAAATTTACTAGGTAGATAATTCCTCAAAAATTGTCCATAAAGCTTCCAAACTACATATATACTCTTCTTTATCGTGTATTTTTATGACACAAAATTCAATCAGCACTTTAAATTCTTATTCTCTAATTATTTAACACTATGTGTTCACTGATTTCTCCTTAGGAGCATCAAATTATTATATATTCATAATAATAAGTAGTTATAACTTGTTATGTTGCTGTGTTGACATCTAATCCTCCTTTAATTAATTAATTAATTACTTCTTTGACAAGATGAAGATTTCACGAATATATCAATCATTATAAGGTAACTTAGGGCTTCCGCTCAACGTAGCGATTCTGTGTAAACTAGAAACAAACAAGAAGATCAAGAAGAAAAGAATTATTATTATTCATACGGGAAACAGGAAGTTGATTAAGCAATAATTGTTCATAGTCGTATAATCATAATTTTTTTGGGTTCGTACAATTATCATGCATAAGGATATTAATGACATCGTCACTGGCAAGTCAATTTTGATGACGAAAATCTTCAAGGACAGTGTTGATCAACAAATTTTTTTATTCTTATTTTTTTTTCGTCAAAATTTTTTTTAAGAAGAAAATTGTAATTGAAGGTTATAAAATCAAAAAAATTTGGGCTTAAAATCGATGAATTATGATGGAATGATTGTAAAATACAAGATGTCATAATTGCATCTATGTCCAATTGAATGAAAACATGTAAAATCTTACTGGGAAATCACCAGAAACATAATTTTAAGCTTACATGAAATTTCATCTATCGGAATTTTATTTTCTTTTGATTTTCTGCTTATCCTTTCACAATTCTTAACCGGTTTTTCGATTGTTTGCTGTATTATCAACTTATAAACTCACTTAAGACTTTTATAAACGACGGTAAGGCTTCATTCTAAGTTAATTAATAAAAATATCTAATTTTTCAATAAATTTATTTCGAAGGAGATAAAACTGCGATTGATTTTTTAAAATTGCATAATCCGTTAATTTTGTCGCGACTTCTTTTGCATTAATTTCATTAATTAACATGCAATTATGCTGTATCTTGTTGTCTAATTGGATTCTAATGGTATGTCATATGTCACATGCTGTGTAATGAAGGAGTTCAACAGGAACAAGTGAATACTTCATAAACAAGGGGAGGAAACCTTAGTAATTCTTATTCTCTTTGATTCTCATGTTTACATCAATTAATCATTCTGCTGTGAGATTCTAATCAGCCAAAATAAGTATAAATTGCATCCGCATCGACATTGTGCATCATTAAGAATGAGGAAATGGTAAAATAAGCAAAATCTCACACAAACGTATCTTTAAAATTCAAAAATTTCTTGAAGTTGGCTGCAGATCAATATTTCTGAAATTGAAAAATTTTATTAACCGTCATATTGTTCAACATTCAGTCACGCTGTAAAGAAGAAAATTCTGAAGACAGCATGCTTCTTTTTGAAATTACTGAACAATATTTGAAGAACAATCGAAAAACTCATTAGCAAGAGGATCAAGAGAAATCCGGTCTTGAATGGTAGCCACATCAAACAAACTTTCATAGCCGACACCTTAATTCTTTCGCAAGCATTTTTTTTCGTGCACATTGCAATGTTTATCTGTAAATATTGTCGAAAAGAATCCGAAAATTAGTCGCCAAAATACCTCCTTAAGTAGCAAAAATAGAAAAATATTAACAAATTTCATCCTCTGTAAAATTAAACAAATCTTGAAAGACACAGGACATCCAAAGGATGAAATGCAGAAAACGGATTATGATTGCCTGCTTTCTTTCTTTACCATTTATTTTCTCTCCACAGGCACACATCCTCTCCTTCTTTCTTGACTGACTATCTGTTGATTCTTTCTTCTTTTATCAACAATCATTTTCATCTCATCTCTCCTTTTTTTCATCCATCAGAATAAATAAGCACAAGTGTTTTGTAAATATTTCTTTAGGACGTTGCTGCATAGACTTTTTTTTGAGCCATAATGTCACGCAGAGTGTAAAGTTGTGGTCATTTTGACTATTGGATTAGATTAGCATGTATTTAAACCTTACAAATGTTATTGAATTTTCAAAACATTTGTATGGTTTTAAAATTCAAATTTCAAATGTCTGTTAAACTTTTAAAAATAGCTAATCTTATAAAAATGCACTTTAAAAATTAAAAACCACAATTAAGACACCATAACTTGTTCTTCCTCAACCCTTGATAGATCTTTACCATATTCCATCACATCTTGTTCATATGCGTCTGTAATTTTGACTAAACTATTCTGTTTCTAATGTGTAAACAAAAAATATGATATGGCATGAAAAGAACACACCGTGCAGAGCCTGATGAGGCTCTATCTACGCATTTATGTTGAGATGTCTATTTAAACATTTATCTTTGTGTTTTCCTCATACCAATATTATTGTTATTTTCTCAATTTCTCCGACATTTAGAGTACATGAACGTGAAGGAATTGAAGATAAAAATGAACGTGCATGAACCTTCATCCCATACATCACAAATGGACGATTTTTATTTTATTTTAAAAATATTTATACTGCATACTTTACATATCTATATCTAAAAATGATATGCTATAAGCTTATTCAAATATTTCACTTATGCTGATTTATATTTCACGAAAAAAAAATCAGAAACGTTCTGGTTGTTTGAACTTTTCGAATGCTTATTTTTCAATTTTTAATATCAAAGTTAGTTTCACCGACTTCTGTAAAGCTATAAAGCTCTGCATCATGATCTCCATTCATGTTACTTTTTGATTACTTACATTAAGTAAATGAAAATGTTTGAATGCCACTTTGTATTGGAAGTTAACAAAATAGGCTGTTGGATTTGATTATTTTATTCGGTCTGCTTGTTTTGGCTATTAAATATGTTGAATAGATGTTTTCAGGCACATCCAGAGTGAAAAAAGATAATAAAATTCAAAATTTCTTTCTTTTTGTAAGTTTAGAACTAAATTAAATAGAACTAGGTTAAGTCAGAACTAGGTTAAATCAGAACTAGGTTAAGTCAGGACTAGGTTAAACTAGGAAGAGTTAGAACCAGTTTGAGTTTGAACTAGGTTGAATCAGAACAAGGTTGAATTATTACGACTAGATTGAGCAGGAAACTATCCAAATGTGCTTAAATTCAATCTTCAAACGACTTTTAACCTCAAAGTATTATGATACAGAATCGATTACATGCAACTAGATGACTCCAATGCATCATCTGCCTCCCAATATAATAAGAAATAAAGTAATCACTCTAAATTATTTGTAAACAGACTCAATCATACTCAATGCACAGTATGTTCAATTTCTCTAAATAATTAATGAACAAAGAAACGTGAATTAACAGCCATGCTACGCGCGCACGAAATAAGTATAACAAAAAAAAAAGCTCATTCACATAATTGCTCTCAAGCCTTTTATCTCATCAGCCGTCATCAATGTACAGAAAGAAGTAAAGACCAGGAGAAATCAACGAAAATTAAAGAGCTGCGCTTTATGCTGCCAACTTTCAAGTAGTTGATTTGAAAATCGTTGTGTAGCGTTATCTTGCCACTGCTTCTTATGTCCATTTATTTCTGTTTTTTTTTACAGCGAGTCATTTGGTAAATGAGAAAATGAGATGAGGTTAAAACGGAATCAATTACATGAAAAAAAGAAATACAAAAGAAACTAAATGCAATTTGCGAGAGAAATGCACAGAAATGTTGAATTTATCATGAAATTCGAGTGGAAGTATGTAGAGATTCTTATGAAGGATGTTCGAGGTTAGGTTTAGGAATCTATGATGGTTTCTATTTTGAACTCTTTGATTTTATTCTCAGATTCATTGCAGATTTTTTAACACTTTGAAGTTGAAATTCAAAAATTTAAAAATTCAAAAGATTAGTCTTCATTCAAAGTCTACATCCAATTAGAACCCCTAGAATTCAGAAGCAACGGATTAACTCGAGTGAGAGAATAAGAAAATTAAAAAGATTGCGTTTTCAGATCAATCAAGATTAATCTTCAAGTTCATTTCGTGACTTGATAATTGCCCCGTGCTGATATGAATTTGTTTTTATTCAGAAGTTCTCAATTTGAAACATAGCACCGCTAGCAGCATGGCTATTTTTGAAGCCAAAAAAAAAAGAAATATACAAAATTAATTCATTAAAAATTTCCTTTCATCTTCTCGGAATTGTTTTGGTGCTGTGTGAATGGAATTATTGCCAGGTTAATAAATTTAATTGCTAATAGATATTTAATAGCTGCTAAGGGAGCTGAAATTTCGAGGTGTTTACTAATTAATTAAGAATGAACCATAAACAGTTTTCCCCATGCCTCTTTACTTTATAGAAAGATGGAATTTTTTTAAAGCTTTTAATTAAATTAAATATTGTGTTAAGGAGAAAATTATTCCAATGAGGCACCTTTTTACAACTTAATTGAAATTATTACGAAGGTAATTTTCTTATTTTATAATAATGCAAAGAACGCAAAGATGGGGAAGAGTTTCATTGTCCTACATATTGTCTTACTCTTTTTGGGGGTTGTTCATAAATGATGTCTATTATGAAAATGAGAAGTAGACACAAAATGTGAGAAAGAAGGTCTTTGAAAAAATCTTAATTAGATATCATATATATTTAGAATCTCTGCACTCAAAGATTGAGTTGAAAGGAAGGGAATAGGTTTGGAACAGGGTTGTGTATCAAGGACAGCTTCATGGCTACTTGAGTTGGACACAGTTAAATCATCATCGATGTAAAATCTAAAGGTACGGTACTCTGAATAGTCCGAGTTTTGTTTATAGCCAATTAGGGTACAGATTAGGTGTGTAGACAAGTCTATTTTGAAACAGGTATGGATATAGCCTAGACAGTTGAGAAGAAGTGTAATTTTCAAGAATTTCATTAATGAAATCAACAAAATAATTCTAACTTCGTTCTATTCCTATAACCTTAACGCTAGACGTCATTGCTGAACAACCCTCTTCATGTTCTCTTAATATAATCCGAAGGAAATGGTTTTTTGTACCGCAAACAACAAGTTTTTTCGCGTTGATAAACCTTTTATGGAAATTCCTTTTGTTTCTCGCTCTGCCTAGAAGCATTAAGGCGACAAAGACTGAAAAGATCAAAGAAATTTTTCATTTTCTCTCTTCCTTCCCCAGTAAATTTCTTTATTGTACATTGTTTGGACAAAGACTTGCTTCGGGAATTTCTTGAAGCGTGGATATTATCCTTTCAAAATAAAATTTTTTTTTTGTCTTTTATGAATTTCAATTTCATTAATTCAATATTCAATGTTGTGCGGTTCATTCATGAAAAATAAAATTCATAAAGTGGACAGCTACACGAGGTCCACAAAAAAAATCATCTCTTTTGTGAATGAAATTTTCTCGTTTTTCCTTCCTGGTTCATATTTTGGCAAATTTGTTTTTGAATGAAAAGGTCAAGTTGGATAGAGGATTGAAATGTAATGACAGGTCAGGTAAGAAAGGTTCTTAAGATATTGAGGATGATTTTTGTTGTGCGCATTTGAAAAATTGTAACTTAAGATTTTTAAATCGAAATTGGACTATTGAGCATTTATTTATTTTTTTTGGCTTATGAATAGCATTTAATATGAACAAGGTGATACTAATCATTAATGTCTAGATTTTAAGCTAGAACCAACTAGATCTACAGTCCAAAGTGTGGTTTTTGGTGGGAATTGAACCCACGTCCTCACAAAAGAGGGTTTCTTATTCTGTTATCTAGCCACTCGCGCCATAGAGGCCTTACTTTCGCACATACAGATTCGTCTATATAAGGCTTGATACCGTAGATTTCAGTCTGTTGCTATCTGACATAAACAATGCTCATACAATCATACTGTTCTAGTATATTCTATTCAAAGTTAACTCATGCCATACCAAAACTAGATGTCAGTTCACATCAAGTGCACAACTTACTTGCATAAAAACCCACAATGATCAAAAATCTCAATTTTTCTGGACAGTTCCAAAATTAATTCAAATTGTGTATGTCAGAAAAATACTTCCGGATAGCATGCATGGACAAAATGTGTCACAATCATTTAAGCAGCAAAAATTTGATGCATGAAATTTGTACCTTCTACACTTAAACATCCTAAATAAATATTATTAAAATATTTCCATGTCTACGACAGATTTGAATTGAAAGAAAATAAATTGCCTTTAAAACTTATCCTCACGTAAATGGAAGAGATTAAAAAAAAGTGAGAACAAAATAAAAAGATTTATTTTTTGACATCTCTCCTTTGGTCATACATACCCAATATACTTAAACAATTATGAATGAAAGAGAATCTGTTAAATACAGAAATAATTTTTAATTAAAAGCCTTTTTTTTATGAAACATCTTTTGAGGCTTTTGCTTCCTGTCACGCTGTTAAATACAATAAAATTTGTGTGTCGGAGAATAATTATATTTAATATCCACTGTACTTCATTTACATCTGTTGCAGGACTTAATAGTTTCCAGCTTCCGGAACAAATCTCGGAATATCTCTTTCCTCTTTCTTTTCATTCCCATGACTTTTTTTTTGCTGCTCTTTCTATGTCTTCATATTTTACGAACAAGGAAGAAAAAAGTGAAAATTGAAACCACAAGAGTCGTTTTACAAGGCATCATCTAAAGAAGTTCCTTTGCAATTCACATTTTTCAGTCACTCTTAAGCGGTTTTGCACTTTTGTCAAATGCAAATTTCTTCCTTTTTGTGAATTTTTAAGTACCGGAACTGTAAAATGAAACATGCACAAGAGAAACCTTTTTATGCAAAGCAGGGGGACAACAACATTATGGAAAAAGATTTTATTAGAGAATCTCCTTAATTTTCCTTATTGATGATTTCTTGCCAATATTTTGATGGGACTTTCTTAAAAAATTTCCCAACAACGTTGTTATCCCCCCTAAGATAGAAACTGCTTCAGAAAATTAAAGGCAATATATTTAAGGCACAGAAAATTTTCCACCAGATAAAATTCATTTTTAATGCCTTTTTCATGACTGGTGCCGCATTTGCCTCAACATAGTGGGAAAGAGGAAGCAAATTTGAATGTTGAATCATTAAAAATGTGTAAATAGTATAAAAAATATGATAATAATCATGCGTTTATGAAGGCATTAAGTCTTAAATAGGCAAAGAAAAACAACAGCTTGCCCTAATCTAAATGCCACAATTTAATAGATAGTGCGAAAAATGTAATCATTTTTGACATCAAGAAAATAACTTTTTATGAGGAACTTGTGATGGGTTGAAAGTCAAATTGAGCATGATGGTGCGAAAGGTCTTGAAGCTTATGCCAGTCAACATTAGGAGGGATTATAAGAGACTTAAAGAATATCATTAGATATCTGGCAAGTAATGATGGCAATTATGAAGCTGTACAAATGAAGAAATTAGACATCCAATTATTCATGATCAAGTCTAAAGTGCTTCGTTTGCTGTTTAATTAAAGTAAAACTTTTAGGCAGTTCAGTTTAAACAGAAAATATAAAATTTTTATAGTCCCTTTAATGCTCATAACAACTTCATCCAGCAATCATTTTGATGCTTTAATCACGCACATTATTTGCTATAACACGAATATTCATTGAATGGGGAAGTTTAATAATGAAAGGCACAGACATAAATGATTACAGGAGTTTTTGTGATTATTTTTTATTGGGATTTCAGAGTGTAAATGTGGTTATGTTGTTGAAATGGCTTGTTGGTTGTGATTCTTGTAGTTTGACACACTTTTTCTGACGCTGTTTGGGTTTATTTATCTCCTACTACTCTAAACTATGGTTTGAGACATGTTATTTCATTGATTTATTCTTGAAATTGATATTATTACGTAAAAACTTTCTCAAGTGAGAAATTTTTGAAAAAATTCAAAATGAAGGCACAGAAAATTTTCAAATTCTCAATTTCCGTTATAAAATAAAGACAAATTAATTTTAAAGTTTTTGAAAGTCAAAAGTTTTCTATTCATTGAATTAATGCGTCCTGAATTATTGACTCACCTTACTTACCAATTCCATAAATGCAACGCAACAATTTATACATTTTAAAAATTATTCTCATATTTTAATGCTCAAATTCAGACATTATATTTATTATATCATTTCAATATCAAAAGCATTCGTAAATCATAAAAAAATGAAATCGAATTATATTTTATTCTACATCATTATCCACATATTATTTACAAGCCATTGTCGTGTATAAATATCATTTCATCCACAAGAATTTATGCACAATCAAATTGCATTTGTAATTTGTCCTAAAGAGCTCGAAAATTCCGTTAAATCTCTTACAAACGATGGAGATGTAAACAGCGCAATATCCATGATGCTAAAAGCATACACATCACTAGCAGAAGCAGTCGAGAAAAACTTCGATAATTGTGCAAACATCGCTCAGGCGGTTGACAATACGCACCAATCATGTCAAGAAACATCGGAAGAATTAAATGAGGAAATCTTTAAATTATATAAAAAGCACGCAGAATACGTAGACGCTAACGAGAACGATAAACAGCAGTTGAAAGTAAAAACGGACATACGACATTACAAATCACAAATGATAATATATCTGAAGAATGACAATATTTTAAATAGCTGCAATGGAAATGACAGCATTGCTTTAACCGAAAAGATCATCAAGGAACAAGGAATGTCTCTAGGAAGGGCTTATGTCGCAAAAGCAACAGTTCTTTCAGGAATGAAACGAATCAATAATGTCAACAAGTTCACGAAGTATATTTACGTGCACTTTAGTGACAGCTTCACATCTGAGAGACTTATCATTGAAATGATCAGTAAGAACAAGAAGTCGTCAAACAAAAGTAATCCAGATGTTATATTTACTCAGCCAACATCTTACGACGTAAATAAAATCAAACGCATATGCCATGATCTTCAGTCTGATAAGTCAGTCAGCAAGGTATTTATTGGAGATGATTCAATTAAGGTCACGCTAAACAAAACCAACCCCAATGATGAAAACGAGAAGTCAAAGAAAATCTATGTCAGAAACTACTCGGATTTGGATAAGTTAAGAGCTAATATTTCTGCAAAGTGTCAAAACATACCCACAAGAACATTTTACAACAAGGACTATTGGACGAACAAATATTCATCGCGAGACCAAAATCCCAAACGCAAAGCAACTGATTCTAATGATATTGAAGTAAATTCTCCAAATGACCCCAAAAAGCAAAGACGTTTCGCTTCTAAATCATCAACTTACAATAATAAAAACAAGAATACAAATGGTGATAGTCAAGACTCACCACCCTCATCATCAACGTGAAATATCAGCCCACCAATTCAGCAACTTAACTCAAACAATAATCATAGCTTGGACATTCTTAAAAATTACATTGAAAATTCATCAAATAAAGTTAAATTAAAATTCATCACCTGGAATGTTAGGTCTATTAGATCACTCAATTCATTCCAGAAATTTAAAAATGAGCTAGCTGAATTCGTGGGCCACATCGACATAATAATACTGACTGAAACATGGACGAGTGAAATTAGCAAGTTCAACATGTATAAACTGAACAACTATCAATGTTTCTCCAGCACAAGAATAGATTCTATTGGAGGTGGTGTATTGATCTACGTACATAAGAGACACATTGCTAAAGTCGTGAGTAAAGAATGTTTACATCATATTGAGTTTGTAAAATTAAATCTAGAATTATGTAACTTGAAAATCGCCATCATCGCTTTATATCGTCCTCCAAAATCGTCACTAGATTTATTCTTAAAACAGCTTGAAAATTTCTTAAATGATGAACATCCAACTGTTATAGCAGGAGACTTGAACATTAATAATTTTGATTCCAATCCATTCTCGATGCAACTAAACGATCTGTTGAACTCATCAAACGCCTCAATAACCAATCATGCGATTACAAGAAGTGCAAGTGGAACGTTGATAGACTATTTTATCACAAAAAATTTTCCACTCTCTTTGTCTATTGATACTCTCACTTCTAATGCATTAATGTCTTCAGACCATAACTTGCTGCTAACGTTGATAGACCTACCGATACCTGAAAATAAAAATAAAGTCATATTTAAGAAGAAATGCAACTATCAACTTCTCAAAGACAATTTTGAATGTGATCATAATATTTTGGTCAACTTATCTGCTGAAGAATGCTGCAACTTTGTTTCAGACTGCATCCGCACATCAATTGAATCATCCACTTCTATAACAAAATACAAGGTAATAAGCAGCGACATCCATCCTCCTTGGGCAGACACGGAATATTTCAAACTACAAAATAGTGCTGTAAATTTAATGAAAAAGATAAATAAATTAAAAAATGCACACAAGCCGACGAACAAATTAAGCAAGAAGTTGAAGGACTTACAAAACATTATCTATGAACACAGCAATAAAATCTCTAAATTTTACTATTCTAATCTGATAAAAACTGGCAACAAAAATTCATGGGATGTTATTAACACGATAACAGGACGAAAGAAAACGAATGATACCATAAGCTTAATGACTGATGATGGGATAATTAATGACACCGATCGAATTGTTGAGCTTTTCAGTGAAAAATTCTCAAATATACCAAATGTAAACTCACCAATGCAAGCTATGAAAGAATATCCATTTCATTTCCCATCATTAACTGATAAATGCATCTATTTTGATGTTGTGACAGAAAAAGAAGTGCATAACATTCTCAATGATCTAGATGTTACAAAATCCACCGGTAGTGACGATATTCCTGGCAAGATAATTAAGGAATTAAAAAATCAACTCGTCCCTCAATTAACATGCCTTTTAAATAAAATAATACTTGAGGCTAATTATCCAGATTCTCTTAAATTCGCAAACATTATTCCAATTCACAAAAAAGGAGATAAGACTGATATCAACAATTATCGACCGATTGCACTATTACCTATAATCAATAAAACTTTTGAGAGAATAATCCTAAATAGACTACAAAACTTCATGGATGCAAATAAAATAAATGACAAGGAGCAATACGGATATAAAAAGTTGATTGGAACTAATGAAGCCGTTCTTAGATTCACACACGACATCTCAGAGTCTCTCGACAAAAATGACTACGTTATTGCAGTATTTATGGATCTAACGGCGGCTTTTGATACTCTCGATAGACAAGTATTATTAAAAAAGCTATCTCACCTGGGCATCAAAGGTCATGTCTTATCGTTGATTGGCTCATATTTCACAAATAGGCAGCAATCTGTCAAAATCGGAAATTCAACCAGCCAAAAAATTGTCATCAACATTGGAGTCGCTCAAGGCTCAATTCTCGGTCCTTACTTCTTCACAATTAGTCAGTATGATGCTCCCAATATATCTTCAAGCCGAATCAAATACGCAGATGACTATGCTATCTACAGATCCTGTAAAAAAGAAAATGTGCAATCAGTTATTAAAGAAGTTTCAGATGACATGGAAACTATGAATGCATATTTTGAGAGCAGTGGATTGAAATTGAATTTCGCAAAAACAAAGCTGATGATAATCAGAAATAACGATCTAGTTGAACTTCCAGAAGAAATTACAATTTTAGACGGCATTAAAATAAGCAGAGTAACATCACACAGATTCTTGGGGATTCAAATAGACGAGAAATTCAATCTTAAGGAACATTGTTCACTGCTGGTAGACAAACTAACTCAATCTAGCAGAGCTCTTTCTATTATTAGACACCACTTACCTCAAGAAATGCTTATCCAATTTTATCATGCTCATGTAATGTCTCATCTCTATTATTGCTCTTTCCTTATGGCAAAATTCACTAATCAAGACATACAGAGAATCCAAAGACTTCAAAATAGGTGCATAAAAATAATTTTTAATCTCGATTCTCGTCACCCCACCGTAGACTTATTCATCTCATACGAGCACAAATCTTTGCCTGTCATCGGGATAATCTATGCGGCCCTAATGATCAACTTGAAAAAGTCACTTCTCCTTGATATGGAAGAACTTCTTGAATTTGAAGTTACTAACAACAACAGAAGATCTTCTGGTGATGTGAGACCCAGTAGCTTCTCGAGAAAAAGACATATCGGAACTGACATCAGCTATCTAGGTCCAATCCTCTATAATCAGCTTTGCAAGGAACTGAAAGAAATGAAAAATCTAAATAAATTTAAAGTGGAAGTAAAACGCTACCTTTTGGAAAGAATCGACCTTTTGCTGTCTCCGGACCAACTTCAGACGCATCGAATCTCTTGAATCACCTATCACCAATTGCTGTCAACACATTTAATTCACTTTTTCACTGATTTAATTAATCATATGCTTTTGTTTATAAACATTTTTTTAGTTCAAATTTTAGAACAACAAAAATTTAAATATGATATGTCAGTTGTAAAATTCAAACTTTTTTCGAACGTTAATTTAATCGTCAAACTAATTTTTGATCGATTTATCACACCACATATTCTTCTTCTTCTTTTACATCATCAATTTATATTAATTTTAAAGAAATTTAATTCTACCAACTGCAATTGCAGTGCCATCTAGTAACACGTTCCTTACTTATTATTTGAAAAATTTTTATTTTGTATTTAGAATGGCTTAATAAACTTAAACTGAGAGAGTATAGCCGAGTGTGTGGTCATATTTTCATCAACTTAAACTGGTTTGTTCTGTTTGCAATTTATATGTTTTGGTTTTAGAAAATTTTCTGCAATTTATTTTTTTTTGCTTTCAACAGAATTGAAGGAGAAATTGTGCTTTTGCTACCTTCGTTGTTAGGGATAAGTATCAGCTTGTTGAAGGATTTGGGATCTCAAATTGAAGCGCTTTTTAGAAGCCTTAGCGTATTGAAATGCCCGACACAAAAAAAAAAGCAGTGAGGTTTAATACTGTCCTTTATTGCTGGGCTATGATACAAGCATCTGTGCACAGGTGAGAACCGTACAACTTTTCGATAATTTATAAGGTTTTTAGCAAAAATCATACAAATTCTAATAAAACCTCACAAATTATGAAAGAATTGTATGGTGAGTTTTCTCCCAACCTCCGAATGAGGAGGTTGTGGAATTGTGCAATACTTCAAAATTAATTATTTACGCGTAGGAATAAGTCACAAACCTACGGAAACTGTCTTCAAAGTAACAAAGAACAAAGATACCAAGGAGAAAACTCAGCAAAGTCGCGATTTAATTAAATTTTGGATATAAATTGAAATTGGAAAAAAAAAATGTGCAAATTTTGCACATAACCTAGATAAAACGGAATTGATCATCATCGGAATACCAACGAACATTGAATTACATTGACAAATCACGATCGGCGGCAGTTGTGAAGAGAATCAATTGTTTCACGTGGGTTTTTTGTGTTTTACCAACAATCGTGGACAAGAAGGTTCTATCATAACCATAACCTAGACATATTGAATATAATTGGAATACAACGGATTATCGACAATTGTGAGGAGAAATTGTCTCGCGATGGGTTTTGTGTGTTTCCCCATATATCGCGGGCAATTCTATCAATCAATTGGTGCTGACTGGATTTCAACAAATCAACATTGACAAACAGGAATCGATCATCTCGGAATACAGCAGATCATATTAATTAAATTGACAGGGACTGTCAAGGGATCTGGATCATCGACAACTGAAGATGGAATTTTTTGCCTAGCGATGGTTTTTTGTTGTTTTGACTTATCGTGGGCATGTTTTCTGTCAACCATTTGGAGTTGACTGGATTTTATTGACTGTTCTTTGTGTATATTTGTAAATTAAACTACCTGGAATTGTGAACGGTCTTTAAATAGCAATAAGCTGATGGACCATAATAAAGTTAATTAAGAATTAAGAAGAAGAATTGTATGGTTCACACCTGTCCACAGGTGTCTGTATCGCAACCCTGGTTTATTGTGTGAAATTACTTCAATAACATTCGTATAATGTCATCTAATAACAACTTTTAGTACAGTACAATATAACATCAAAGAACAAGTCAAAATGCATTTATTCCAGCACATCAAATGAGCATCTAAACTTAAAATGCACAAATAATATTTTATGTGTGATAAATAATGCATTTTTCTTCTTCTTTTATACAGAACAGAACTTGCATGAATAGAGGAAATAAAAACTGAACACGGTGATGATTTTTTTATTCTACAACAAGAAGTTTGTTGTTGAATAATAAAATAAAATCATATGACGATGTTTCTTTCTCTTTATTTCATAGTTCCCATATTATAAATTATTGTTGTTGTTTCTTGTGCTGAAAGAAGTGAAATTGGGATGGAGGAAAAACTATTTATAAACATATTCTAACGTGATACGAGAACTTAATAAAACACAACAAATGTTTTTATATCATTTATATCCTCACGTAGGGGAGAGAGACAAAAAAAAATGAATGAGATAAAGTGCTTCAATTTATGTTTCTAGGTCACTAGGAAATTGGATTAGATAAAAATTTCTCACAAGTTCAAGGTAATTTGTTTTTCATTTTTATAAATCTCCTCAATTAATTTCGCCATAAAGAGATTCTTTTTTTTTTCTTGTTCCTCTCCAACAGCTGCATTAAGAAGATTGTCCGTAATGACTTTCAAAATAGCCGCAATACTTCACATTGTTTGCGCTTCTTAATGGCATCTCAAACATTTTTTTTTCTGCAGCGATGGTTATGTACTTTGTGCTAATTAGTTTCGCCTTGACAGCACCCTTATTTCTATTGAGATCAGCAAGAAGATTGTCGATTATTGGATGTGGGATTTTTTATAGAAGTGAAATTGAATTATGTGAGTGATTTGGGTTGACTGGATTGGCTCTTGCATTTAGATTGCTTTAGATTCTTCTACAATCATCAGTGTATGTGCATACTTTGGAAATATTATAGCTAAATTGAATAGGAATTGAATCCGCGACTTGGGTTTCTGATCATTTAGTCGGATCTCATTTCCATTTTTAACTTACATACAAAGACTAGCCCAGCTATCTGATATACACCTAATTCAGTTTCAAGCATCAATAATACAGAGACGAAGCTGGTTTTTTAGAGATATTTGGGTATTTGATAAGAGTAAGAAATCCCACGTAGCACCAGAATCTGAACTGAAGTCTATGCAAGCTTCACAAAAAGTTTTTCCATATAAAATTTGATTCAACTTCAAACCATGACACAGATTTGCTCAACAGCAATATTAACATTCAACTTTTCGATCCATTAAACCATAAATTTTTAAAGATCCAGCTGTAAAATCTCTGTAGCAAATTCCAACAATTAAATGCGCCGCATCCTTTCATCATCCATGACTATAGCAATAAATTATTTTCTCACAGATGATAAGGCATTAAATTCGCAATGGTAATATAAATCCTTCACACTGTAACATCTTCAATTTAATTTCCTCCAACCGATTACAACATATTCTTCAATTTTGTGTGAAACTATCGAGAATCTTCTCTTTCTTTACCCGCTTTTTCACATCCATAATATCCACACAAAAATTCCCACATGAGTTGTGAATTTAAACAAAATTGCTTTCATCAATGCGCGCTACTTCTCGAGATATATTTATTCTCTCTAGTGTGTACACTTCTCCAGCATTTAGCTATTTTAATTTTATTAAATGAGAAACAACAGAAAAATTCAATTTACACCTGCTTCTCATTGTGCCTGCTCATCTTCAACCTTTTTTTCCTCTATTCGCTTTATTTCTCTTATGTTATGTATTGCAATATTCTTTTAAGAGATTTTTTTTTGGATGCTGTAATGTGAAATGAAAACAGCAGCAGCAGAATTAAAGGAGATGAGGTTTACGGAGGTAAAATGTGGGTTTACATCGAAGAAAAAAAAGAATAGACAATATTTGGCTTAGATTTTCACTCTTGTTGTGGTTCTTTATTCTCGGAATATTTGAGCATTGCTATTTTAGGTGGAAGTTGTAAACACATCCTAGTGCAGGAGCTTGTTACTACAGTATTTTTTAGGTCATCGTGAAGATAAAAAATGGATATTCTGCACGATGATTAGTGCTGTAAGAGTTTAAAACTTATCTCAAGTTAGTTTAATGCTTGCCATTAATTATTTTATTATCTTTGTAGACAATTAATTTTAAAGTATCTTTGTTTTTGCTCTTAGGGTCATTTCTGGGAGTGAAAAATTAGTCAGAGGTGGTAAAGTGATGATATTGTATAGCTGGGATCGTTTTAGACCTCCTATAGGATGAAACCTACATGTGAAGTTATCCCGAACACCTCGTTTGATAACTTGGACTCAAGTTGAGTGAATTTAACTATGTTTCAAGTGGGTTGAGTTCTCTTCACATTCACAAAACTTCTGAATATTCCTATATGTGGCAGAAAATAAATTTTGTTAATTTCCAAATCATACTATTTTGTAGCAATAACTTGACCTGTTATTTTTTAGCAAAATAAAAACATTCTACATTCTTACTAATCTTATTCGTTTTGATGATGAGTAAGGACACCCAGTCTTAGCAATAAATCAGCTGTGGCCAATTGTTTCCCAAGTTAACTCTTAATTGATACTTACTCGCTTATTTCCTAGACTGGGGTGTACGTGGGCCCATTGCTGCATTCAGAGATTGTCTAAAAATAGCTCTATCCTTCAAAACCTACTGTCAGTTCAGAAAATTAAGAACTCTAGCCTCGTTATCAACTCTCAATTGATGCCCCATTTTCATACAAGCTATATGAAAGACACCTGACAATATCACACGAAGATTTTTACCCAAAAAGCACCACAATTAAAACATTAAAGCTCTTATGACACGTTCATAAATTCAAGATTACCAGCTATCAACCCAATCACCAATCATCTCACCATCCACAAAATAATACCAAATTTTATCCACAATTTTGCTCTAAAATAGCATGTCATTTCAGCATATCAACCAACAATCACAGTATTACCAAAAAAAATAACTGACATCCATAAGAACAGCCTCTCGCCGAGATTGTTTTCCAGAGATGCTTGTAACCTCTAATTTTATATGATTATTGTTTTATCAAGCAATTTCGTTCTCTCTACGCTTTTTATATTTCTTTAACAACTTTTTAATACCATAAATGATTGCAAATGCTATGGTTTTTACAAGCACATGATGTTGATGAAATTTTTATGCTTACCAAGAAAAGTACAAAAGAGACGAGAAAAAAAGGTAAATAAAAGTAATAATGAAATAGTTTTTATAGAAAAAATTTCTGTGTTATCTCAAGTACCCTTTTTTTGGTTCTATTGAAAAGGGATAACAGCCTGATGGGAAAAAGCTGTCATGAGAAATTTTTACTTTAATGAAGTATTTCATCCAAAAATTCATCTCAAAGAAATTTGTGACAATTTTTCATTAAAATCTTTTCCCTTCATGTTGTTATCCCCTTAATTCTATTTCATTCGATTAACCCCATCTAATCAGCTCCCTATTTTTTTGGTCTTTAGAAATTTTAATGATTTCCTTTTCATTTTTATTACATAAGTTGATTCTCGACAAAATCTAATCCTTAACAGGTTATTTACAGGTATCAAAAAATAAAGGAACAAAACAAAAAAATTATTGTGTTGGAGCAATAGAGGCAATTTGATAGGCACAGTTTGAGGTGTATACTATATAAAATTACGGGACATTTAAGGTTAAAAAAATTTTTTTCCTTTTATTTGTGTAGACGGATCCACAACCGCTGCACGTAATAACGATTGAATTTAAATTAATATCATTTTCGAGTCCTATAGTGAAAGGGGTGTGGGATTGAATGATGATTACAGATTCATACAATCCTTCCACACACAAAATCTGTTTTCATTTCTGTTTGCCGTATGTGTGAGAAAGGATGAGGATCATTTAGTTAACACTTTACAGTTATAGGATGTAATAATGATGATAATAATATTCGAATATGCTTTACAGAAAATAAAAGTAACGGATTGACGATGTGGAAAAAGGTAAAGTGAAATTACAGCACCGGAAGAAAGCAAAGAGAATAAAAAAATCCTAATTGTTTTGAATGAGATTGAATTTTTTTTTGTGCTTTGTGCCATTCAATGTGCTCACTTTACAGTTCTGTTCTTCCTTGTTCTTTACATACAACACATTCTCCTTCTGTCGTCTACGACCTGACAATAATTCCGTAATTCTTAACGGTATATACCATTTTTTAACACTTAGCATAAATCCTTTTTTTTTTCTCTTTCCTTTCTCTACTTTTATTGCTGTTTTAGACATCTCCGTTAGAATAGAGGTACTTTACCTTAATAAAAAGAATTTACGTACAAAAAAAAATCAATTTTTTGCACAACAAAGAAGTTTTTTTGTTTAATCGTGAATTTTCAAAATTTGCTTATTGATAAGGTGTATTAAGGAAGGTGAAGTTAAGGAGGTCTGAGTCTGTTTCTTTGAAATCAACTGAGGGGTCAATCTTACCTTGTTCAGGACTGGTGGAGGAGATTTTAAAGAAGACTTTGACAAAAATCCTTACTATGCCCCTTAAACAGCCTTTAACTCTTCTCTATCAAAAGCAGGAGCTCTATTCTTATTTATCATCAACAAACTACCTTTAATACCAACTTGTTCATTACTCAATTTGTAAGGCATAAAATATGTAAGCATGGCGATATCAGCTTTAAGGTTTTGTTGAGTTTTTTTCATTCACAAAACGCCTGTCAGATGCTAGTGAACTCAAAAGGATTTTTCCGTGTGAAAGAGAATTTTATTCATGATGAGATGTCTTTCAGCAGAAAAAAATGCTGCCAACAGACTGTAAAATTGATAAATGTTACATAGGAATGAAAAAGCTCAGTTTTCTTTGGGAAAGAATTCCTCACCGTAACAGGAATTATTTATATACTTTGACATTTAACCTCATAACGAGTGGGAGATTGTATATATGCATGTCTTTTTATATTGCATGTCCTTTTAATGCTTTGCTGATTAGGTTATGATTTAAAGATTATATTCTTTCAAGTTGGAACTTTGATGTAAGTTTCTATTACATAATTAAAGCAGCGGTGATAAGATTAGATAGATTATAATCATTAAGATTCAGGAGAACTTAAAGGATTAAGATTTGATAATGTAATACTTGAATAGCATGCTTAAATTCTTTCAACAATATTTGATGTCATCAAGGGTGGTTCCAACTTAAAACAGCAATTGCAATTCAAATGAAGCTGCTACTAAGCATTGTGCCCCCAGTAATCAGATCCTTGAAAACTGCTAATGCATCATTGTGAATAATCACCATTGATGGTTGCTGTATCATCCCAAACAACAAACACAGCAAATTTCAATGGCACAAAAACTTCAAACAAAATTCAACGTTCAGTTAAGATCATCAACACCTTCCCAGTCAGTTTGTCAATAAATTCAAGCACGTGTAATGAAAAATTTACAGAAAAGATATCTGTTTTCAAGTCAGGTTCATACTAGAATGAAGTAAAAAAAAATTGCTTATCAAACGAAGGAAATGAGAACAAGCAGTCGTCATGGAACAGCGATAAAAATAAAATTTTAATTTCTCTGTTAATGGAAATGATTTTTTTATTTCTGTTCTTGATTTCATTTTTAATTAATTTCTTATTTAGAATTCATTTCCAGAGCTAAAATGAAACAAGGTAGAAGTGAACTTAAATTGAAAAATTCTTCAGAAAATAAAAATCCTTAACTTTAAAATGTATCATAGCAGCAAATAAACTGATATTGCTCAAAGATTCCCACTTTAGTGATGCAAACATCCATGATTGAAGTCTCAATATTGTATTTGAATTGTATGGATACCTGATCATATATTGCATATGCTGCTTTACAGTTCTGTTTTTATTCATTCTCAAATTTCATCATGTCGATGTGAATAAAATTTCTTTTATGGAACTTCTTTTTTTTGCGACACTATTTTCCTTTCTTTCTCATTCGCTCGTTTTTATAACGGGACTGAAAAGGATTTTTTTTTGTGCTGACACTTCAGGAAAAAAAAGGAATCTTTTTTACTAGAATAAAAATTTTCGATAAGAATGACAGGATGTGCTTGGATTATAGAGAGTAAAAAGAGAAGAACTTTCTATTGTTAGATCCGAACAATTGTAATTTAATTTTCATTGCTGATTCTTTAAAAAAAAAATGCAATCAATTTTTAAAAATGTTTTTACAGAGATCTGCTTTGTGAAAATCAAGAGTGCTGTTGAGGTTATTTTGAGTTGTTGGCTGTGGGAGCTGGAAGAAGACTTGTTGTCAAAGTAGTTGATTCGATGGCTTTTGAAAAGTTGATGTTGAATAAATCAATAATTTATTATTCTGAAAGCATCAACGTGTTTCTGATCTGTTTGAGAGAACTTCAATGGGAATTTTGCAACACCTGTGATTTGAGTGGATTGCTTTGAATATTCTTAGGAATAATGTGAGGTCAATTTTTTACTTACAAAAAATTAAACTTATTAATTACTTAATTACTTAAAAATTGTAACAAATTGTAACAAAATGTAACATAGGGGGGGGGGGGGGGGTAGGTGTCAAGAAGTATGTAACGTTCTAAATTTGGGAAGAGGGGGGTGGGGGGGGGGTTGTGAGTTGTAACAAATTGTAACAAGGGGGGCAGGGGGGGGGGGGGGGTGAAAAAAGCTTAACGTAATAAGTCCTCAAAACAGACTATTTATTTCTATGAAGAGGCTTACAACTATACAAGGAGAAAACAACTAAATGTAGTTACAAATATAATTTAAATATTAAACAACAGTTGAATATATTCTCAACATAATCATTCTTTTGTTGATAAAATATTAGAAATGCGCATTAAATCTCCTTCAATTTCAATCTATTCACTTACAAACTTTAACACTACTATTTTTTGTTGTCTACGCGAAAAAAACAGTTATGCAAGTACAAAAAATAAATCTTTTCAATGAAAAATTTCCTTTTTTACACAAACCCAAACCGGAAGATGCAATTACAATGACGCAAATGGAAAAGATTTCATTTTTTAATTCATTTTCAGCAGAAGTACCTTGAAAAGAAATTGAATCTGTTCATTCTCATCACAAGCATACACACATAAAGAGATTAATGCATGAATTATATTGACGTCGTTCATTTAAGTAAAACTGCAAGTGCATATTTGCAATATGCTGAGAGAAATGAAGATGATGATGATGAGCTTGGGCAAGTGCATTATAATGATATGCAATTTTATCTCAGTACTTTTTTTTCGTGGTATAAATCACATCTGGGATGAAAAAAAATTATATTTATGTAAATATATATATATGCAATTGTATATATGTGTAATGTATATTACATATTACACTGTCAACTAAAGCCAGCAGGTTCTCGTAGTAAGCGAGAAATTACATGAGAATAAATTGCGCAATGAATCATATGCTGTAACAGTGGATGGAACGAAGAACAAGAAAGAGACAAGAAAGAATAATAATTAAGTAATTGACTAATTGTTTTCGGCAGAGTGCAATGGAGTCATTAATTATTAACAAATGCCAGATTTTATCTTTCCAGACTATCGTTTTGATTTTTTACCGCACATAACTTGCTGTTCATATCCAATAAAAGTTTGTGTTTTTAAAAGAAGCCTTAAAAATCTCAATTTTATTTACTTTCCAAAAGACAACTTTTGCTCATCATCGGTTGCCTTAACGATCAATAAAGAAATTTCGCTAGTAATTGAATCATCGGGGTCAAGGAGCTCAAATAAATATCAAAAATTATGATAATCACTTGATATAATGGATGAATTTGACGCTTTTTTACATTCGTATAAACTTTGAATGGTCTTTCGTGGTAGGTGGGAGAGAAATGACAAGCAAGGAGTGATTTCGAAGATTGTTTCTGAGAAAATTTTGATTATATTTTGTACTTAATCGTTGGTTGGGAATTGCTTCTCGCTTTGAATTCTTAAATTCAGTGAGGATTGGAATTGTTTACTGGGAATTCAAAGAATTATAAGCAATTGGTAAACAGTTCCTGCTGAGGTATACAATTTTTGAACAAAGGGTTGATATTTGTTTTGTATTAGACTGTCTATTTGCATACTTTTTGATGAGATAATTTCTATTGATTTTAGAACAACAATTCTGAATCTGATGTTGATTTCTAAATGATCATTTTTAATTTCAGATCTGCATATGGAAATTTTAATACAGTTTCTAGAGCTATTCTTGGTTTTGCGTCATGATACACCTAGTCGCACTTGTCTCTTTGGGGGAAATGGTTCAGAACGGTATTTAATTATTTCAAAATATCCAATCCAGCGATGATGAAGACTCGACAAGATAAATTTTCGCTTGTCATTTAGAGGAGTCATATCTCGGAAAGCAAAAGTCGGTTGATCAATCAGAAATCTGACGCCGAGCTGGATTTAAATCGAATCCAGCTCCATGCCAGAGCGATGTAGACTTGTGCTATACGAGTATGTACTACAAATAGAGCTTACAGTCTACTTTATAGAGTACAAAGAAATAGTATGGATCTCATTGTTAATTATAGATTTGGTAAAGGTTTAGGTTTGAGCAAGAGACATCAATTCTGATGGTTAATCTAGTTATACGCATCTGTTTTGGCTTACGTAGGTGACCCAAGAATTTAAAGTTAAAAGCTGTTTGATTACTACACTTTGAATTGATAACTAGGTAGGTTTAAGATTAAATCAAATTCGGTCGGCTTCTTTAAAAGTTGCCAAGAAAAATAAGTATCTTTTGATTCCTCCCATAACTGCCAAACTGCAAATCAGCATGTCCCACAAATTTCCATGTTAAAAAAATCTGTAGAAAATTACTAAATATATAATTTTCATAAGAATATATCTGAAAGCAATTCTTATTCTTATTTCGAGTATCTGCAATATGGTATTTTGGCAGTATTAATATCCAAGAAGAAATGAAGAGAAAGAGAAAAAATTGTTCTGTGTGAAAGAAAAGAAATTTTTGCCGCACTTTAAGTATCAGGGTGGTCGCTCAAAAAATAATTAATGAACTCTCTACTCAATATTCATATCGTACA
Source organism: Chironomus riparius (assembly GCA_917627325.4). Classification (NCBI taxonomy): domain Eukaryota; kingdom Metazoa; phylum Arthropoda; class Insecta; order Diptera; family Chironomidae; genus Chironomus; species Chironomus riparius. Next base: position 47,643,895 of record OU895877.1, read on the forward strand.
ATTTATTTTTTTTTGTGGTGTGTCTTTCTCCATAACTTATGGCCATTCTCAATTTGAGAGTATGAGAATAAGACGAAGACGTTAAATGATGATACGCAAAGTCGAAAAATGTTTCTAGCTACACAATATTTATTGAGATGGGGTATCCGTATAATGTTCATTATTAATTCATTTGGAAAAATATTGACATTATCATCTGTATCGAATAGCCAAAAAAAAAACACATCAACGAAAGAGAATCGTATCAAATGTCATATACATGCAATGGACTTCACATGTGTTTTCTCAGATATTTAGTATGTCTTTTTTGTTTTCGTCATCGTCATTGGCTTGTCATTTTATTTCAAATGAAATTAATGCATGTGTGGCACCACTTATATGACAGTTTGGAATAGAAAAATGAAAAATTAATGACAATCATAAAATTTGATCACTTACTTAATGTTTCATGTAAATCTACACGAGAAAATGCGAAATAAATTGAATTTTTCTCATGTTAAATTAAATTGATGTTATAAGTTGATGTCGATGACCTCCGATAAAAAAATAACATACTTTAAATTACTTGTAATATGGCCTGCCAATATTGCTGCTGTTCCACAAATATTTCGCACGAATATCCAATCTACTTAATAATAATAAAAAAAATCTCTTATTGGAAGATGATACTTCTGATATGAACTGTACCCCGGAAGAGATTTTAAGTTCAGAATGAAAATTGAGTTAAATTCATTCTGACGCTCAAAATCTGGATGATGATGATGAAAGTCTCAACTTTTTACTGGCATTTAAAATTGACTGATGTGTACGGGCTATACGATGTACTTAGTTATGGTAAATTATCCGTCCATAAGCCCATCAATTTAAATTATAATTCACTTTTTCTTCTCCCCTATGCTGATCAATCTGACAAATGTATATAAAGGAAGGAAGAATTCGTGAGCCAAGAATATCAATCATGAGTCAATATGAGGCTAAGAAAATTTAATCTTTTCTTCACTATCGACAGTTATTAGCCTTGCAGCTTCTTATACCCACTTATATATATTTTTTCGGTGTTTTTCTTTAAAATATTTTTATTGGCATTTTTCGCTTTATTTTGTCAGACTATCCAGAAATGAAGTAATTTATATATTTAAAGATATTTTACACGTGGAGGTGTGTTTCTTAAAGTAAACGGAGTTTGATGTGCTTTATTTATTAACAGATGTTTTGAATAAGTTCTTTTATCGAATTTCACCATATCGGTTAATATATTTTTTGGGGCAATTAAATATTATTATTTTCTTTTTTAATTTCTGGTATAAAATTAAGGAAATATAGCTGTTCTAGGATCTACATATATCAATGCTATATCAACGATAGAACTTAGATTTAAACTTTAAGTAAGCATTCTGCAATAATTGAAGAAACTCTGATAACTCAATAGTTTAAGCTTGTGACCAAAATCTTAAGACTGTGGGTTCAAATCCCACTCAAGATAATATGTTCGATAGTCAACGGTTTCTGCAAGATATTCAGACTTAAGTTCCTTAAATTTTAGCATTAAATTGAATAAAATTGTTGATTTTTTTATATCATGTTGTTTTCCCCTTAGCAGTAGCAAAATTTACTCAAGATGAATTTGTTTAAAATGAAATTAAACACACTGTACATACTTCGTGTTGTTAAGTTAAAGGAAATTGGAATTTGAACGACGTAGTTGAGATATACTTAACATTAAGCAAAACACTTGTTCCTCATGTAGTCAAAATAAATAGAATTCAATATATTCAGGTGTTTTTTTTTCAATTGAATTTCACCATAATTGTTAATTCAATAGTTATTTTTAAAAAGAACATTGCCATTTAATTAACAATGAATCTGAAAAATGTGATAACATCGTTCCTATAAATATTCACTTTTAAGTCTCATTTCAATAAAGTTTCTATCCCATTGAGCTCAATATAGATGAAAGTATTTGCTTAATCATCTTGTAAAACTTTTTTTCAACGAAATTGAGACACTCTAAGCTGGTTGTCAACAACTTGAATAGACAACAATAACAGCTTTTACTATCTTATCTCGAGTAGAGGACACGAGGGAATTTTTCAAAAAATGGGAAAATGCGCTCAAGTTTTGTCGAACAAAAATAATAAAAAGAATATTGCAAAAATATTTATTTTTCGCTTTTTCTTATCTGAAACACAAAATTAAAGTAGAAATTTTTCACACGAAAAAGTTGAAAGGAAAGAAAAAAAAAAGTTTATTTTTACGGCACCAAAAAAAAATGTATTAAATGTGAAGTATTTCTTCTGTTCATAAAAAGTATATCGATTTTTTTTTCTCCTTAACCAATTTTTTTCTGTTTGTTGCGATAAATGTATCTCAGCAGCGTCTACATGCATGCGTTCTTTTTCCTTCCCTTTTTAAAGTATTACATCGTTAAATGCTAAAATAGCACTTTTATTGATGATAGCCTCGCTCCATAGCCACATAAATTCATCGATAATTACCGCATTTCAAAATTGATGGATTCGATGTGATGCAATAAAATAAATTCTTTGAGGCATCACGAGTTGGGCAACAGAACATGAAAGAAAAAATTGATTTTATTTTGCCTTTTTAGGAATACATTATTGTTACTGTAAATGCATTAAAAGATCCTTTGTAAATGATGTTGGTTTAAAATTTCGATGTTAAGACTCTTACGTTCCTTTTTTATTACGCATTGCCTTGAAGTTTTAAATCTAACATTGCTTAATAGGCCATTAATTAGACGTGAATGAGAGAAGGAGAATCAGGGGTTCTCTTTATCAGATCCAAATGGGGTCTAGATCCTCGAATTCAAAATGTGCAATGAAAATTCTGAAACTCCAGCAACGGGAGAGTCACTATGACAAAATTTTGATTTACACACTAAAAACTATGGCTGACCTGAACTACGATGTTGTTCGTCTTGTACTGAATGTTTTGTTTCTGTCAAACTTTATCCTTGAGAGTAGTCCATTTGATATACTGTTCCAGAGAAAGACTTCAAGAAGCACATGCAACCTATGAAAACTCAAAAATCCTTTACTACTTCCTCATCCCTGCCAAAATTTAGACGTCAAAATTGGAAGATGCCCAAAGAATTTTTAAACAAACGAGAAAATATTCTTTGAGAATTAAGCCAGGGAGAAGATGACAAAATGATAGCAAGAATGAAATGAGGCATTCCATCGCATGTAAACATACTTAAGTAGACGGAGTTTTTAAAAAGAGAAATAATAAAAAAGGAGCAAAGAAGTGAACGTGATTCCCAAAAAACTAAGAAGAATATGCGGTGTATGTACACAAGAATGAATAGTCGATATTAAGGCCCTTTTGTGTTTCTTCTGTACACACAATTGCTCCCTTCTCTCCGTCTCTTTATTCCCCATAACAATACCATTGATAAACACATAACTTAATTTCAACCGAAAGCGGACAGAAATAATTTGATTAAATCAGGAATAAAGGAAAGTTTTTTTCAGTGAGAATGGAATTTCTTCATTCACAATGAAGGAGGCAATAGAAAGTAAAGTTTCCGGAAATGACTTGTCGTGAATAGCTAATTGACTGCGGTTGAAGAAATTCGAATCGAAAAGTTTCTTATTAATTCCAGTAAGGCCTTAGAAATGTGTTGAAAAGTGGGCCAAATAAAGAGTTCCTCCTTTGCCATTCATTGATTTATTGTGCATTTATGCTCATGTACGTTCGTCCTTTACGTGAATGAAATTCATGATTTGTGCTTTACACACTAAAAACAATCGATAAAGTTTTTTTTATTACGCTGTGGTTATGTACATATTGACTTACAAGTCTTAATCTACTAGACCGTTGTTGTAGGTGTATATCCACTCAAATTGAATTACTTACTCACTCATTTCATCACAATAATCGTCGACGTTTGTATTATTGGACTTATTAAGCTGTTATTGTAATGCGATAACTTACTAAGCATTGAGTGAGCGTAGGATTTTGATTGTGAACAGAAGAAATTATGCTTGATCATTATAGTACACATTTCGTGTATTCATATCGTTAAGGAATGGAATGTGAGCTTTCAATATTTACCCGTACGTGATAGTCGTTTATCTTTCAAATTTCGTTCAAATTGTGTAAGTTAAATAACAAGAGTGCTTGAAAAGCACACACATATGTAGATCTAGCGAGTCAGTGAGAATATTTGGATAAAAAAAACGCTGGAATAGTTTTTTTGGATTGTTTAAAGCGCAGTCTTTATTTTAGAATTATAAAATTCTAAAACGATATTTAACAGCTTTTTAAAAATAAATTTTAAAAATTCAAAATTTATTTTCTTAAAAAATTCAAAATGGAGACGATGAATTTCTTTCACTTCGAAAAGTTTTTGTCAAATTATTTAACAAATATAGCAAATAAGCAAAACCAAAATCAACTTTGCATATAAAGATTGTGGCAACAATCGATTGGTGAAAGTTTAATGGAGTTAATCCCAGCAATTAGCAAAAACACGTGTTCATTCATCCATCTATTCATCAAGATCACTAGACACTAAAATGAATAAAATATCGCCTAATTTCTAGAAGAAATCGTTTAAAAAAACAACGTCGGCGGTATAAGGAAGAAGTTAAGAAGAATTGACAGAACGCCGAAAAGTACAATTTCTTCCTAGGTTATTTGTATTGACTAGTGATTGAACAAACATAAATATTCATTTTATTCTTCTTCATCCTTCGCTAGATTCCGCACATCGTACATTGTATACTCATAGAAGAGTGCGTGCGTATATGTGGGTAAATAAGGCAAGAAGAAAGGAATATAATCAGCCACAACATCAGAAGGCATTTAGCCAGCAAATAATAGCGCAAATGTAAATAAATCTGTTTGGTCTTTACGTCTCACCGTCATTCGATGCTTTATTTTATTATATTTATTCTCTTGCCATTTATCGACAACCGCTGCTGCCGCCATCGACTATAGAAGGTGAAAATAAGAATGGAAAACAGACATTCTTCGTACTTTCCTGCTTGTTGTTGTTCTGTTTCACTTCTGTTACCAAAGAAAAATTAATTACCTTCAATTAAATATCTCTTAATCGTATCTCCATCTGTGGCTTTATAATAACAATAATAATAATAATACGAAATGGAAATAATATTAAGGAGTGAGATGAGAATTGCGAAAATGATAAAAACGGGAGGAGACCAAAAAAAAAACTAAATTAAATCGAGCGTGTTTAAGCTATCAGATGAAATCAATCTGACATGCCATGAGACTTTCCTCATGTCTGTACATTTCGACAGTCTTTGCTTATTTTATCTTTGATTCATGATGATGCCATTGAATATAATAAAATTATAAATTAATTCGAAATATAAATATAAGATGATGGCTGAAGATTTCATTCTTTAAATGTCATGATCAGAGAATATGCGGGAAATGACTAAGAAGGTGGTCGATATCATTCATAATAAATTATTATGAATCGTTCACTTGTTGCCACCAAAAAAATGTTTTTGTCTTCTTTTTCTTTATTGCCGCGTATGTTTATTAGCGCTCACGATGGAGATGAGCATCGATTGCCCATAATAATGTAATGTATGTACTCTCGACAAAAAAAAAAGAGCTATGCTGAATAAAATTGTTATGGCCTTTATTTTCAATAATTGACTGTTGTTGAGCATCAACAAGTTTATATCCTGCTGGTTTTTGGAAATGCAATAAAATATAAAAAGCTAAACACAGTAGGATAAAGAGAATAAAAAAATTCAGGTCATTTGTAGAGCACTGGAACACTCACTATTAAAAAAGACATGCCTTTATTATATTTTATTAATGTCCTTTTTGGTAAATAAAAATTCTCATTTTTTGGTGTCTGTTTTTTGTGGGATGGATTGGTTTTAAAGAAGGTAGATTCTTCACTTTGTCTGAATTACAGACTAAAGGTTTGAAATTCATTAAGATAATTGGGATCGTTCATAAATGATGCTTAACTCTCGGGGAGGAAGGCCAATCAGTTGCTTTACAGAGGCTAAGCAAAAAGTTGGGATTTAGCTCTGGTTGTATCGAAAATAATTAAATTGGATTAATGGGGATTCAAGTCAAAAAAATAAAAATTATTGATAGACGACACTTATGAACGACCGTGAATAAAAATTGGCAAAAGGAACAGCTAGACGAACAGTATTTGTAATGATGAATATTTTATTTTAATAGGTTGTAATAGGATTTGAACCTGAGAATTCTACAAAATTCTTCATTGCATTTTAAATGCGTTATAAACTATGAAAAAGAATTGACAAAAACTCAAATATAAATCCCATCGCCAACAAAAGTAATAAATTCGTTCCAAACGCACTGACTACACATGCATCATCAACTAGAAATTCTATTAATTTTTATATCTGGTGATACTCACAATAAATTTATTAAAGGATGTTAAAAAAATATGTAATTAAATAAGAGTCAGGTCCGAAGTATCCACCCATAAAAAACAAAAGAAGTAAAAAAAAAGTAAAAAAAGGTTAATTTTATTTGCCTTTCCCATAAGACATGCCTTATGATTGTGGAATTCAGTGATTTAATTCATTTGGTCCGCAACATCATGTGTACGACGACATTCTATGGGGATATTTTATGAGAATGGCAACGGGACTTTTCCGCCTTTCCTTTTTTTCTTATTCGTTGTCCATGTGGTCCATTAATATGAACTAATGCTGCTTGATAAATATACATCTCAAAAAAATAGGGATTTTCTCATGAGAATAAAACATTGTTGTCAATTTAAAAATGAATTTTTCATGTTTCCGTACAAGTTTCTTTTGATAAAACGAGTTGTGATTTTAAGAAGCTTGTAGAACAGTACCAGCAATAATATTAATTAATAGCTCTGAGACGCTTACAAATTTATTAAAATTTAAAAGCTTGTAATATTAATTAAACATTTTTCTCCTGCTTGTAAGGTGTTTATGGAATTTTAAATCTTTCAACTTTATGATGAAGTCATAATCATTAAGTCGTTATAAAAAAAGAAACTCATTTTGAATAAAATTTTTTTTTTTTAATATATGTAAATTAAATTTTATTGCATCTAAAAGAGACTCTTCTTCTTAATTCGTGATAACCAGTGAGGAATATTTTCGGTGTGTAGGTGTCAGTCGCGAATATTTTCTTGGTAGCTATATTAATATAAATTTGTGTATGTTGGAATGTAACACATGAGCAGATTTCTTGTCGGATTAAAGGGATCTTAGTCCTAAAGTACCTTATCTGAGGTAGAGTCGGTAAAGTCAAATTTATATATCAAAGCCTTTATATCAAACAAAGGATTATATTTAGACTAGGATAAGTATTGATGGTCCAATATGGACAGTAATAGAGGTTCTTTTAATAAAGCACAACAATTAAAGTATGTATGTACTCGGGATTAATCCCTGAAATCCACAAACGATATCCCAGCATTTCCAATCATCAAACTTTGAATTCCACTTGAAATGCCTCACTTATTCATCAATCGAAGTTGGGATTTCAAGTGGGATTCAAAGTTTGATGACAAGAAGTGCTGGGATTTTCGGGATTAATTCTGAATGTATGCCTTGGCAACAGCGACAAGAGTTAATTCATTATTTGTAGACTTAAACTTCTACTTTAGTGATAAAGGTATGAGACTGGAAATTTGAAATATGACTTTTGTGGCTTGTGAAAATACAGAGTGTATTATGAAGGAGGGAGTATGGGAGGGTTTAGAGTCGAATAGCAAGCGTTTTAAAGCTTTACCTTATTATAACATTTATGCCACTTTAGTCAAGATATAAAAAGCTGCAACTTTAGTCGTTATCGACCCAGGAACCAGGTTTGATTCCCACTCTGAATATGTTTCAAAAAAATTTCTTTTAAATATCTCTTAAATGTGGAACTTTATATAAATCTGGTCAAAATGTGCATCAAACTCCCTTTCATCAAATCTAATTATTAAGTCATCAAATCAATGCCACAGTTTTGACTGAACTCACCAACGAATTATGAGCTTATCCTATTAAGTAATTAATGGAAGTATCATTGTAATCTGATAATTTTCTCATAAATTTTCATCTCTGATGTTGTGTCATGATGTTTTTATGATCTTCTTATCAAAATGTTGTTTTTATTATTAATGCATTTATTCATTCCTTTATGTTGTTTTCGTGGCTTATTGAAATTATTTTTTTATTAAATGATATTTTTTGAATAAATTTTTAATTAATTTGTTTAAATTAATTTTTTGAGAGACGAGCGCTGAAATCTACTTAAGATATCTTAAATGTGGACGAGATTGTAGCCAAAAAGAGTAGACAAGTCGATGAGAAAAATAAAGTTAATTTACAATAAAAATTTATGGGACGAAAAAGGAAAATGAGCAAGTCTATGCATGGCCATAAAAAAGAGCTTTTGGACAATCTAATTTCCTACCATAGACCATAGCAAAAAAAAGTCCATCATAAATTTATTACGATAAATGACTAGTGAATTTCTTCTATTTTTTTATCATTAAGGATCGTTATTTTTTTAAGTTTTTTGTTGCTGCTGCGCGTGTTTCGTGTTTTTTCCGTATCGATATCACAAGAAATGTTTAATTAATCGATATAGACTGTTATTTATTCTATCTGGGTTTGTTATTTGAGTAAATTGACGCAAATCGATAAGCAAATAGGTGACGAACATCAAAAATACTACGTGTAAGTTTTTCAAATTTTTGAGATCTTATTAAAAATGAAATTATAGTAACTGTGTTAATGTGAGAAACGGTTGTTGTCGTAGGTCAGGAAGTTTTTTTTCATGTTATATTACTGCTTCATTTATTCGATATTCAGTAACAGAAACACAATTTATATCAAGGGGGAAACAACGTATCGAGGAAATTTATGATTGAGGGAGGGGGTTGGGGGTTGGTGCCTCAAAATACTCTAGCAAATTGAAGAATTATTTTGTTGGAGGAAGGACCCTAAAACTTGTTATCATTTATACATCAAAAATATTATCTCATCATGATGTTATCCCCTTATGATACCTACATAGTAATACCAATATTATAAATAATGCTCATTATTATCGCAGTTTTATCGCCAAGGCAGCACGAATTAAAATTTTTAATTTCATTGAATCTATTAATAACATTAAAACAGATTTTTTATATGTATGTTATACAAACGTGTCATGGAATTAATTTAAATTTTTCATTCAAGAACAACATGGACTTTAACACGAGTTAATGTTGATTGTGTACGGAATACGAAAGTGATCGTAATGAACGGGATTAAAATGACTTTTTTTTGGATGTTCCAATTTTCTTTATCAGAAGTTTTAAGAGTAATTTATGGATTTTGATTATGAGACTGAATATTGAATATGGAATATCACATTAACTTCGGAATTGGTTTAATAAGAAAAATATTTTCAGCATTTGTCTTTTATATTAAGAAGAAACCTTTTTTTACGCTTATTCAGCATGAAAAGAGCTTCTTGATTTCATTCGATTCAGCTCTTTTCTTGGTTTTTGAAAATTGCCTATTCTCATAAATTATACTTTAAGTAGCTTTAACATATTTCTTTTCTGGTGTTGAGGAAAATTTGCTTCAACATGGTTGTGTCATCCTTATGCTGTGTGGTGTCGGAGTAGAGTAGAATCTAGGGTAGCGAGTCATGTATAGGCGAATCTGTCATAGCAAGGAACCAGTGAACGAGTGTTTAGGCAACAGATTAAAAATCTTTAATGCTAGCTTTTGTGAGGATATGTGTTTGATTCCCATCAGATTTAGATTCTTCAATCATTTCCATTAAAAAATATGCCATCAGTTCATAATAGGAATCTGGTTTTTAATGTTTAACTGCTACCAATATGCTAATATTAATTATGTTCTTAGTAATCTAGGCCATAAAAGGCTTTAAATCATATAAGTGAACCAAAAAAACTTTTCGCTCCAGAGCATTTGCAGCTCATCTCAAAACTATGTCATCACCACAAATAAAAGGAATGGAAAATTTAAAGTCCAAAAGAGCCATTACAAATCGAAACATGTGCGATTGTAGAAAATATAATTATTACAGCACGTAGTCAATTTTCACAAAATCCTAAAAATAGCATTAACGATGAGGCCAAAAAATAGTAAAATTATAGAGAAAATTGTCGCATGGAGATTTTAAAATTAGAGATGATAATCGAAAAGAAGAAATATTAATTGAACATTTCAGGTCCCGTTGTGGTGAGCTCATAGTATCTTCATGCACCATATTATTTGTGAGCTATTTCAGTCATCACATTGATATTCTCAGGAATGAAATGTGTTTCTGTATTGACTAAAGCAAATTGACGCACATCGATATTCAAATACAGTTGGTTAATCAACAATAGTTTATTTTCAGACTGGAATGGCTTCATGAAATTCAAAATAAATTTTTTTAAGGTAAGAATATTAAAATCTTTTTGACTGTCAAAGCTTACAGCACACGAGATGTATAAATAAAGCATTAATATGGTATTAATAAAATTTGTGAGAAAGATTTAGTAGCTGTATATTAATAAAGCAAGTTAAATGTTAATACTTTTTAATGCTGACATATAACCGCAATCAACAAATTTGTCAATACACACGCAGCATGCTTAATGAGGCTAAATATAATGTCCATACAAACGTCAGCATTTAGCAGCCGTTAGAGACATTTTCAAGTCACACGAACATCATCTTTATATGGCAATTAATTAAGATAACCACTTGACTATTAATGTAAACATCGTATTTTGTAAAAAAAACGAAGATGAGGGAATATAAATCGTATAAAATAGCGACAGACAGATTCTCGTCATCTCTGCTTCTTTTACGCTCATTTTTCAGTATTTTGAACAATTGAATGTGCGCGATATGAGCCGCCATGTGTGGTCGCTATTGCCATACAAGGTCTTACGGAATTGTTGTGGTCATTAAGTTAACTGTCTGTTCACGAAGAAATTATACAAATTATAATGATTTTAGATATTTATTTTCACATCTCCATTTCTTTATTTTCATTTCATATATGCATGCACGTTCCTTACTGTTGCTATAAAATATACATATTCCTCTTCGCGTGAACATTCAAATGGTCGTATAATAGCTATTACGTTCCGAAAATTGTAATTTATTAAAATATCGGAGCATTCTCCTTTTTTTCATCGTCATGTAAATGCCATCTCGTTCTTCAATTTATTCTTTTGTGTACTGGGCGCGTTTCTCTATCAGCTACAATGAATTTTGACACTTGTAGTGTACGCCAAGCAGAACCACTCACATGAATATATATTTATTTATTTTTTTGTCATGTTTTAGCATTTCTTGAGTGTGATAAATATTTTTCGTTCATTTTGGATTAAAATAAGGGATTTATTAAATTTTCATAGCTTTTGATGATCTGAAGTTGAGATAAGCTGACTTTTGCCATCTTTTATTAGCTAATAGACGGAGCTTTCCTAATTGTAGATGTTTAATAAGTCTAAAAATTCAAAATTAATTTTTGAAGTGAGAAAAAACGCCATTTTCGTTTTTGCCATATTTAAATTTTTCCAATCGTTTTTAATCTAATTTCAACAATAGAATTTTTATGTTGATTAAATCTGCGCTTAGTGACTTTAATAGCCCTCAATTCTATACTTCAGATTCGGATAAAAATGCTTGATTACCAGACGAACGGAGAGAAAGACTGGCGATTAAGCAATTAATCATTTCTCTCTTTATTCCTCTTCGTCCAAACCATTTATATATGGTGGGCTCAAATGTCTCGACAATTCGTTATTGTATTCCACGGTGGTGCTTTATTTACACTAAAAATTTCATTTGAAATTAAATTTTTATATTCACACCGTTTTCACGTGTGAATCTATTGGTTTTGTTCAGATTGAAAAATCAGTTTTTCGCATTTTGTGAGAAAACAAAGCAAAATTGGTTATAAAAGGGCAAGAAGAAAAGTTTGTGCCTGAAATTTTACATCATTTTCAAAAAACAGATTTCAAATTGGTTGTGGCATTGCTGAGAAAATCGCAAAATACGCTTTCTGTAAGCAAACAAGTAAGTAAGCAAGCAAGCAAGCAAGCAAGCAAGTTAATCAGCAAGAAATCTCAATAACGAGACATCGTAGAGACTTCTAGTTTTTTACATTTGATCCGTGCTGCTCTATAGAAGAGCTGTATTGTTTTTGAGCAAGGTAGGAACAGCCGTTGCTTCAGAAATGGCAAAAAACTTTCCTTTCTTACGAATTTTTTAAAACAAAAGTTGACTGTGATTTTTATAAAATTTAACTTTGGATGAAAATTTTTTTTAAAAAACTTTTAAAGAATATTTGGCATATTCGTCAAGCTTTATACCTTCAAACTTATGCTGAGCGTAGCTCAGCTGACTCGATAGCTTTATATCTTCAAACTTATGCTGAGCGTAGCTCAGCTTACGCGATAGCTTTATAACTTCAACTTATGCTGAGCGAAGCTCCACTGCCTCTCTAGCTTCATATCTTCAAACTTATGCTGAGCGTAGCTCAGCTGATACTCTAGCTTTATATCTTCAAACTTATGCTGAGCGTAGCTCAGCTTACGCGATAGCTTTATAACTTCAAACTTATGCTGAGCGAAGCTCAGCTGCCTCTCTAGCTTCATATCTTCAAACTTATGCTGAGCGTAGCTCAGCTTACGCGATAGCTTTATAACTTCAAACTTATGCTGAGCGAAGCTTAGTTGACTTATCAAGCTTCATACCTCCATACTACTGATGGGCAAATCTTGGTCTATCCATAAGACTTATGATAGTACGGTGTGAATATAATCCGCATTGGGTTTCTACCCGATACACTAGTTTAAAGGCTCAAAATGAGCGATGAACAGCAATTATTGTTGATATATTGAAATTCACGCTTACGAATTGAATGTTCGCGTTCATCATTATGCTAATGTATAGAATAAACATTCAAAAATGTGCGCCGTACGAGTGATTTATATCGAGACAGATCACAAAATTGGTGTCTTAAAATGTTAATTAGCCATAAATTATTATTGGATTTCACTCGTTGTGTGTATATTTATATATGGATGAGATACGATGAGTGTGCAAGCTGTAACTTGTGTGAAGATTGAGAGGCAATAATGTCTGTATGGCTTAATCAATAATCTTCCTTCTCTGCTGCTTTTTCAATTGCAATAAATTAACAATCACATGGGAACGTGTCGGTTAAGACTTTTATTGGATCGAGATCTTTTGTCTCCTCGTCTCATCAATTAATTGGAGCTTTACATTCATTACAGACTTAAAACCGCACATAGTAATTGCATTTCTCACATGAAATTGCATTTAATTTTCTATGATTTCTTACACACATCTCATTCGCTTCAGCCATTCATTCGCGTATGCATGTGTTAGGAAATTGAATCGTTTATCGTTTGCTGCAGCATCCCTACGGTGTCAGCAAAATAAGCTTTAACGTGATATCATACAATATATTTTCTTTTTATAATAAAAAAGAAATAAAGGCATTTAAGTATTTTTCACACGTAATTTTTCACTTCAATTTCTTACTTCAGCTCGCATGTATCACAGCTATTTCCATCTCACTTCCTCTGTCTACTAACTTGTTAAATCGTATCCAATTTCTTCTGCATTTTTTATATTTATAAAAATACATCTTATCGCTTGCGGACTGCGGGATATTATTTGGTGGGAAACTAACAAATAATTGAGAAGAAGTCATATTTATTGTGCAGCATTCAGCTTGTTAGAAGACACCGTACATTGTTAGTTTTTAAACCCTTGAAAAAAATTTATTTTGACGTGCTGTGCATGTCTCAAAAGTCTCATTTATCTCACCGAGACTCTGCACAAAATAAAAAATCTCTTCCGTTTTGCGTTGCAAACAAATTGGTTGAAGAACTTTTTCTTCAACTCCTGTTCACCTTCATATATTTGTATGTTTCTTACTCACTCACTCACTCTCTTTTCTTCTGTTGTTATATGCATTTTATCTTCATGTGGATTAAGCATGAACGATGTGCCTCACTGTTGTTGTTAGAAACTGTGTGCATTGTATGATGACATTAAAAAATGCTCACAATTATTATCTCTTAGCATTCATTTCGCACAATTGCAATTGTTTTTTTTTTCTTGCGAATCTGCAAAATGTAAATAATTTGAAAGGATTCTTTTTCTGGTTGCTTATTGCCTCGTTTGAATTGTAAGATGAGTTCGTTTGGGGTTTGTTTGACTGACTGGGGTGACTGAATTTGCATTTGAATGCCTCTTTTTTCTTACTATCATATTTGTCTGTTTAGTTTTTATGTCTTTGTTGAAATTAAGTTTTCGATATTTCATAATTTTCATACAAATATGATAGATGTTATTATTTTCTTACCATCTTTTTCTATTCATTAAAGTTGATTCGCTTTTAAGATTTTTAATCGAACACTCAAAAAATCCAAAACACTTTTCGAAGTGAGAAAAACCCGCCATTTTGAATTAAAGAAAAAATCCATTTTATTTTGTTTGTTGCATGTCCGTTTAATGTTAAGAATTGAATCATCTAAATTTCATACTCCGTTGCATTAGCATCTTAGTTTTTACGACAAAACTTTTCATCCTAATCCTCAACATCAATTTTATCTCTAGTGAAGAATCTTACATAGAAGTCAACCTGTCTTTTTCAATTTAGTTTTTCTATTTAAAGATTAAGAATAGCATTATGCATGAGAAATTTTACAGAAAATGTAGATCGACTTTTTCTTACAAAAGAAAATTTCCTTTTAATATGATGACTAAGGTCTGTCCAAAACATGCTTTTTTGCTTCACTTGACTTTTCTATGAATAAAAAACCCATTATCCTTTCATTCTATTCGGATGTCTCTTCCATGACTAGCAAGAAATATGCAAAGGTCACGAATTCAAAAGGATTAGCATTAGTTAAAAGGATTATAAGATGGTCACATATGAAATTGTTTTAAAATGAAAATAATATGAAGTCATTGCTTCAAACTTAATAGAGTTTATAAAACCAAAATACAATATGCTATAAAAACGCTTCTAAGTATATTTAACTTGCAACTCCCATCCAGAAATGCAAAAAATGCACAACAAAGTAATTGACTTTGTCTCTCTTGTGAATATGTCTTGTGTACATATAGGAACTAGCAGTATGAAAAAGGAGAAAAATTTCCATGTATGTGTCTCATTGTTCCGTATCTTATAGACGACATGAAGTGTAAATAAAAGAAACAGAAGATAGTACAATAAGTGTTTAGTGACTGTTTGAATGAGATGTTCCTGTGGAAAATAAAATACAGAGGAAAAAGATCGAGATGAGGAAGTTTAGTGACTTTGTTTTTGTTTGTCTTTTCTGTTTTCTTTTATATTAAAAGCATATAAGCTTGTTTGTAGAGTGATAGAGTCTTTCTCGACACTATTTTATACTAGAAAAATGTCAATATGATTTTAACTGCTTATTATTATTTGAATAAATTTTTAAAAAATATAAAAATGGTGAACATCAAAATTTTCTTCACTTCGAAAAGTATTTTAAGGATTTTCAGAAATTGACCCTAGATATTTAGAATTAAATGAGATATTCATCATCTTAAAGTTAGCAAAATGCAAACACGAAACCCTTTGTGCACTAAAACATCCCAAAAGTCAACAATCTCATCAAAAGGAAAATGAATTGTCACATTATTTACAGATCAAGTGCTCTAAAAATTGTAGATGGAGAGCTTTGATGGAATTCTGTTTGGCAAACTGATGAGAAACCACATAAGAAGATACAACATGTTGTGTAAATTTCAGTTGAGTGAACTTCAAATTTTCGGGGTGGTTAAAACCTTACTGCTTTAATCATCCTTTCACCCAAATAATACAATACGACATGACTGCTGTTACACATTGAAGCACTCATCAATGTGAAATGAATTCAATGAAATGTCAAAAATCCGTCAGAAATATTTGTTGATTTCATGTTGCTTCCTCTCAGCTGGCTGTTTTGTTCACATTACACTATAACCAAAACCACGGCCTTGTTGACTATGATAAATGAGTTTTCCCTTTTGGCACTGCATGATATTGCCATACTGTTTAACATTCTCTTTTTTTTTTCCTTAGAAATTCTTACTTTCTTACTTTACTTCTTTTTGCCTTTTTTGTTGTAGTCTCAGAGCGATTTTTTTTCTGTGTGTGTGTAACTTTTGCGTTTTTTAATGCGATACAAGGTGTCAAATTATTAAGCTACATGAAGCTTATATCATCTGAGTGACTTTAGATCCATCATGTTCATATCGTACAACACATAATATTTGCTATTTCACACATATCTCGTGTCACATATGCCACCAAAAAAGGAACAGAGTACAACATATTAAGTTGAACAAAAATCATGTCTCGTCATTCTTTTGGTGTGCGTGTGGTAATAGTGGTTCTTTAGCTGATATCCTCAAAAATCTGCTGAGTTGAAAACATCAACACGAACTTTATCCTCACCTCGTCGCGTTGTGGATTTTGTGTTTATTTTCTTTTTCTTCGCAATTTTCTTCATAACTCTTTATTTTCTCGTGAGAGATAAGGAGGCAAGTTGTTGTGAATAATTTTCATATTGCTTCTTCCTAGATTGGCTTCAGAGTTCAGTACAAGTTTATATTGAGCATTTTATGGATGAGAAAAGTCAGTAAGTTTGTTCTTTCTTATTCTGTTGGCCTATTTGTCGCTTCACTTGACAAGCTTTAGATTTTTTGTTCAAAATAAGGGGAACACAACATGATGGGATTAAGTTTTGATCGGAAATTGTCATTCAGGGGTGTGAAAGCAATCAAATGAGATAAAGATTTATAAAAAATGAACAAACAAAATTAGAAACGATTAAAAGTCATTTGATCAGTTTTGCAACCTTGCTCCCATCATGTTGTATTCCCCTTGGTATAAATTGGACCAGATTGATTAATTTTATGTTCTAGAAATGTCAGTGAGAGAACATAAGGAGAGAAAATAAAAATTGTGATGGTTAAGGGGGGGGGGGGGGGGTGGTGGTCAAAAATCGCATGAAAATAAATTTTAAATGGCTTGCCCCTATTCTCTCATTAAATTTTGTTCAGGAGCTAGCAACTCTTGGCGTCCTACTTCAAAATTTAAAAATCTATAAACAACACTCTTATGTTTAATTGAAAATTGACTATAACAATATAAAGATACCCCAGATAGACCTAGAAACCAGCCCCAAACAGAAGTGCGCCTTAATCAGCCATCAATGACCATGCCTACACTAGTTTGTATATTTTCTGGTTAATAAAGAAACATGAAGAAAATATTATTTTTCATATCTTCTCTATCGTTTTCTTTTCTGATTAATTCATTGTTGGAAGCTGCAAAAGAGAGAGAATAACTTTGAATAGTAAAAGTTTTTCATAAAAAAAATTATGAATTGGTAGCAGTTGATGCATTTCTCGTTCCATTATTCTTCTTCATTTCAAACAACTTATTGAATTATAATTTTGTGCAAACAAATCGTTCAATTTTGAATGCGATCAACTTGAAAAAAGTTTTGACTTTTTTTTCTGTAAAAACTTTTTGAATTGCTTAATCGAATTTTAAAATTTTTCGTTTCCTTTTTCAGTTGGGAGGGAAATGTGGGGATTCTGTAGAGGAAGTTTCAATTTTTTATGTGGCATGTGTGAAATGAAATTTTTCAAGGATTTTAATTTGATGAGTTCAATGGGAGAAAATGGAAGTAAATTGATGTTGTAGTTGAAATTCTGTTAAAATTAGATTTGATTTGTCGGTTGAATGGTTTTTTGATTTTTTTTGGCGCAAATTTATTTTGCCAAACCTGAATTCAAGTTTTTGGGAAGATTTGAAATCAAACTTAAAAATTTAATATTTTGGATTCTAGAAAAGGGTAGACTGAATAGTCCTATGAACCGTGTCCTGTTCAAAGCATATTTAACATTTGGCTGATTTGCGAAGTTTGATTGAAATTGGAACCTTCATTCTCGGCAAATTAATTTTTGTTGCCTGAAAAGACAACAATTGAGCTGCATTACTTGAATATAAGAGAAAAACAAGTCTTGAACTCATAACCTGCTTCGTCGGTATTGCAGTATTTAGACACCGGAACACTCAACAACTAAGCAACTTCAGCACACATAAACTAGTGTATCGGGTAGAAACCCAATGCGGATATATTCACACCGTACCATCAAAAGTCTTATGGATAGACCAAGATTTGCTCAGCATAAGTTTGAAGGGTGGGTTTGAAGTACGGCCGAGACCCATATCGACACAGTTCAAAAGATATACCTAATTTATGTCATAATTATGTCAGCTACAAAAACACTAAGTTTGAATTTTGTCACCCTCGGGAACACTATGAACCAGTATAGCTGATCTTGGTCCAAATCTCGGCCATACTTCACACTTATTTGAACCACATTTTCTCGTAAATGTTAAAATATTATTAAAAAGTAATTAATCCTGAATTATGTCGCTATTTTGTCAAGTGTTTTAAGATAAAGAATTTGTTTTTTGGTTTCCACAGTGAAGAGTATGAACAAAATTCAGATGGGGTAGTCGAAATTTTAGATTTCGTTTTTTTTAAGCTATGCATTACAAAAAGTAATATTGGTATGTGATTTATGTCTGAATTATGTCAATTCAAACGAAACATCCAAAAATTTTTTTTGACCAAAGTACACCATAGAAAATCAATTTTCAATTTTGGACTAGGGGCGACCCTAGTCAAAATCAATTTTCTCACTTTTTTCTTCGAGGGTTTATCCAAATGGATTGAAATTTGCATAAATATTCTAGTGCTTAAAACAAATACAAATAAAACATCTTAAAATTTTTTTGAGCAAAGAACCAAGGAGGAAATACATTTTAAATTTTGGACTATGGGCAACCCTAGTCAAAATCAATTTTGTCACTTTTTTCTTCGAGGGTTTATCCAAATGGATTGAAACTTTGCATAAATATTTTAGTAAATAAAACAAATACAAATAAAACATTCTAAAATTTTTTTGAGCAAAGAACCAAGTAGGAAATATATTTTCAATTTTAAACTAGGGGCGACTCTAGTCAAAATCAATTTTGTCACTTTTTTCTTCGAGGGTTTATCCAAATGGATTAAAACTTTGCATAAATATTTTAGTGCTTAAAACAAATACAAATAAAATATCCTACACTTTTTTTGAGCAAAGAACCAAGTAGGAAATACATTTTCAATTTTGGACTAGGGGCGACCCTAGTCAAAAACAATTTTGTCACTTTTTTCTTCGAGGGTTTATTCAAATGGATTGAAACTTTGCGTAAATATTCTAGTGCTTAAAACAAATACAAATAAAACATCCTAAAATTTTTTTGAGCAAAGAACCAAGGAGGAAATACATTTTCAATTATGAACTTGGGACAGGTCCAGTCAAAATCTAGTTTTTCACTTTTTTCTTCGAGGATAAATCCAAATACAGTAAAACTTTGTATGAGCATTCTAATCTTCAGGTCACACATTTCTGAATTAATAAAAATCATTTTTTTGGACAAATTTTTAAGTCACGTTGTTTTTGAATGTACAACCAAATTTATAAAATTTAATCGAAGAATTATGTCGGAAATTTGTAGAAAGAACACTAAATTAATGAGTAAAACAAAAATACGCTTTACTTTCTACACTTAAATATAATTTATTCGTCAATATATTTCGATAGCAATGCTATCATTATCAAGACTTAATTGTTACTGAAGACTTTTTGTCTTCTGTGCTGAAATCTTGCTTTTTGACCGTTGAAAATTCAAAAAGCTTTGATCTAATCGGCTGCTCCCCTGTGTTAACAAGGTCTGGTCCTTTCTCCATATACAAGCTCTCCCACGCATCCAACTGATAGCTGTTCCGAACCTCCTTTGATTTCATCATCAACAAAACGTCAGAAGTCTTGAGTCCTGATCAGTTTGAACTACTCAATAAAGGCCTCAAATACAGACCAAAACCGATAAATCCACCGGTGAATGAAGTGATTGTAGCAATAGAATCCTCAATCAAAGGAATGGAACATGAGGATAAAGCGAATCTGAGAGGAATGGTAAACAAATGCTTAAACAACAATTTCAAGTCTAATAAAACTAACAACAAGGAATGGGAAATTATCAAACAACTAAAAGAGAGTGATTGTGTGTTTGTGGAGCCAGATAAAGGAAAAGGAGTAGTAATGATGTATAGAAAGGACTATGAGACGGCTGCCAAAGAGCACCTTTCTTCAGAGAATTATGAAGCTGTTAAGACGAAAAGTGAATTCCCAGTTGACGTAATCCAGAAGAGAGTCAAAGCTGAATTGAAGAAGTTGAAAGATGAGGGACTATTAAGTGGCTTTGAGGTAAGAAACCTAGTAGTTCCTAATCCAGTTTTACCTTCTTTCTATTGTATGCCAAAAACCCACAAGGAAGGAAATAAAGTAAGGCCTGTCGTAGCCAATGTCAACACACCGATTTCCAAAATCTGTGATTACCTTGTCAAGAAGTTCAGAACACTCAAAAGACCATACAGTTTGTCAGTGAAGAACAGCTTTGAGACAGCAGAAAGACTGGCAAAAGAGACACTCACAAATGAAGAAGTTGTAGTTTCATTTGATGTAGAAGCCCTTTATCCAAGTGTTCCGGTGGAGGAAGCGTATGTTTTATTTTCTGAGTGGATAGATGAACAAGATATCTCTGATGTGGATGCAAAGTTACTTGTACGTTTAATGAGAATAGTTTTGGACCAACGTTGGCTGGATTATGACGGAAAAGTTTATAGACAAAAGGAAGGTCTCTTCATTGGAAATGCCTTGTCTCCAATTCTTGCAGAAATATTTATGGGCAATATTGAAAGTAAGATTAAGACAAGTGATTGGCTTCCGAGAGTCTGGATAAGGTATGTGGATGATATCTTCGCTGTGATTCCTAAGGATATGGAGGAAGAAATCTTAACAAAACTCAATTCGCTTCATGATAAAATTAAGTTTACAATGGAAAAGGAGATTGAGGAAAAAATTCCGTTCTTAGACTTGGAAGTAAGCAGATGTGGAAATATTATATCCTTTGACATATACAGAAAACCAACAGATACGCCATTGTGCATTCCACAAGACTCTCATCATCCATGGGCTCATAAAATGGCAGCGTTTGAGTCTGCATTATTTAGAATGTGGAACTTACCGATTGGAAAAAAGAACAGAGCCAAGGAACTTAAATATATTTGTGATATGGCCACACTCAATGGATATGATGAATCTTTTGTACACAGATTGAACAAGAAGCATAGAAGAAGGCATGAGAGAAAGGATTATACCAAGTTGAGTCCAATGACAAGAAGTGACACAAAATATGGTGATTTGACGTTTAGTAGGAATGTAGTTATGCCGTATCATTCTGGTTTGACATGTAACATTTCAAAGGTAATGAAGTCACAAGGAATGAATGTATGCTTTCAAAACTCTAACAAGTTAAAAGATCTCATTGGACAAGTTAGAAAGAGAAAACCAATCCAAATCAAATCGGGAATTTATAATATCCAATGTGGAGGTTGCTCAGGAAACTATGTTGGTCAAACTAAAAGAAGAGTTGAAACAAGAATCAAGGAACATGTAAGAGCGCTTAAGAATAATGAAGAAGAGAAGTCAGCGATGGCAGCGCACTGCATTATAGAAAAGCACAAACCAAAAGCGTATAAGTTGTTGAAGGAGGTTCGGAACAGCTATCAGTTGGATGCGTGGGAGAGCTTGTATATGGAGAAAGGACCAGACCTTGTTAACACAGGGGAGCAGCCGATTAGATCAAAGCTTTTTGAATTTTCAACGGTCAAAAAGCAAGATTTCAGCACAGAAGACAAAAAGTCTTCAGTAACAATTAAGTCTTGATAATGATAGCATTGCTATCGAAATATATTGACGAATAAATTATATTTAAGTGTAGAAAGTAAAGCGTATTTTTGTTTTACTCATTAATTTATAAAATTTAAATCTGACGACATATAGAATACATTTCTTGCTTTAGATATTTAAAACTGTTTTGTATAAATAAAATATAAATTTTAAAAAGTTTAAAAAAATCACATTGAACTTTTAATTTGAAAAATTCGTAAGAAAGGAAAGTTTTTTGCTTTTTCTGAAGCAACGGCTGTTCTTACCTTGCTTAAAAACAATACAGCTCTTCTATAGAGCAGCACGGATCAAATGTAAAAAACTAGAAGTCTCTACAATGTCTCGTTATTGAGATTTCTTGCTGATTAACTTGCTTGCTTGTTTGCTTACAGAAAGCGTATTTTGCGATTTTCTCAGCAATGCCACAACCAATTTGAAATCTGTTTTTTGAAAATGATGTAAAATTTCAGGCACAAACTTTTCTTCTGTGACCTTTTATAACCAATTTTGCTTTGTTTTCTCAATCTGAACAAAACCAATAGATTCACACGTGAAAACGGTGTGAATATAAAAAAAGCACTTTACTAAGCTAAAATATAGTAAAATATCGACAAGTACCGCTTATATCCTCGAAAACATTTCATCACTAGAGATTTTGATGATGAAAATCTTCAATGTACAACTTCGCAATCCACATCCGCATTTGATTATACGATGCCTTATTTGTATTCAATCAGTTACATCCTATAAATGGATTTTTTTGAACAGTATTGAAAAATCTTGTTTATTTCAAAATTAAAATGAATAAATGGATGTTAGCGATTGTCAAGAGATATTGAAATATTGTAGCGAATATTTCAGAACATACGCTGAGTGTTAAATCCACAAAATACATGAAGCCATTGTTCAATTGCTTAATCAATCTAAATTTCCATCATTCGATGTTATCTTAAATCAATTCAATTTCTAAAAGCCAAGTCATTTTAAAATTCATTTATGCTTAAGTCCTGAAAATGAAAACCAATTACCTTCAAGTATAATGAAGTGACAAAATACGTCGATAAAATTTAACAGCAAATGGCTTTTTCGGTCATTGGATATTTTATCTAGATTGCCATCGACTAGAAAGCTCATTCATTTGCAGATTCTCGATTAAGCTTATCGTATCTATTTTAACGGAAATACACCTGAATTCATAAAATATTCAGTACAATCAAGCAATTTGCAATATGCGATGAAATTCAATCTAATTTTTAGGTGCAGGCGTTCAATCAAATTTGAATGGAGAAAATTGAATCCAATTTTTTGTTTAAACAGCTTTTAATGAACAATCGCTTCTAAAAATAATTTAACAATTTCCAATTAATGAGTGCAACCGAAAAATTAAATCCCATCAGATTAGCACCACTCGAGCAGAATTTATGAACTTCAAGAGGATTTTAACATAAAATAAGATTAATGAAGTTGTATATTTTTGCAGACTTCAGCTCATTACTATTCCACCTGCTACAAAAGTTTCATTGATATAATAAGAATGCAGCAGACACAAAGTCTATAACTTTTATTTCGTGTAATCTTTACGGTTTCTGTTGTAATACTATTCAAGAGAAATTTTGCTTACGAGGCACATGAAATTTTATGAAGTCGTTCACAAATGATGTCCTACAAAAGATTTTGAGCGACTGATGTAGTAAAGTTCGTGGGCTGGGGATTTATATCAGCAGATTAATACATTTTATTACCATAATCCGCAGTTTGATGACTATAATCCGCAGCTCGATCACTCAATTCCCAGATGATGAATACAGTCCGCAGTTTGATGAGCTATAACCGGCAGTTTGATGACTAGAGCCCACATTTTTATGACTATAATCCGCATTTGGATGACTGGAGTAACCAATTTGATGACTATAGTCCGCATTTTGATGACCATAGCCCGCAGTTTGATGACCATAGTCCGCAGTTTAATAACTTGAGCACGCAGATTAATGATTGTAATCCGCTGTTTGATTACTGTTGTCAGCTGTCTATTGACTATAGATTGCAAATTGATGACTAATAATCAGTGAATCGATGACAACATTCCAAACTATAGTCTAAATTGGATCCTTGAAAACAATTCACTTTTCTTTCTCTAAACTTTCTATTCAACCCTGAAATGCTTTTAAAACTCAACATCATTGATCAATAGACTCATAATCTTTAGAATGAATTGAAAATTGTTCACGGCTTGTTTAAAAAACACAGACGGTGTGTACGCTAGGATGAATAAAAGTTTTTATGAAAAGAAGATTGTTACAAGTCAAATACTTCTTAGTTGTTTCATAAATACTTTTCAATAAGACTTTTTAACTTCCATTCTATTGAAATAAGCGTGAACAATTTGAGTGAATAGATGTGAAAATTGAGAATTTGACACATGAAACCAGATGAGCGTGGCAAAATTATGTAGATAAAAAAACCGAACATAATGTTCTCATTCCGAGTATTAAAATGCATACAAAACACATAATCGGTCACATAAATGGCATTAAAGGCATCACATTGTGTTGCATATGAGAAGGATAAAGAAGAAAATCAAAACACTTTGCGGCGGCTTTGTTTCTCATCCACACAAAAAAGTGCATTCTTGAAAAAAAAAAAAAATTTAGCAATTTTTCTTTTGCTTCGTAATTTGACCTTTTTTCATGCATGACTATTTACGAAAGAATCTCATTTTTTTTTGTACGATTGTACGAGTCAAATTTTCCTCACATGTGCACATGAGATTTGTGAATAATGACGGCGGCTTAAGGAACAAAAAAGAAGGAATGAGTTAAAAGAATAATCGATTTTCTTCAAGACTGACTCTTCTTTTGGCAAGCTTAATAGATTAGCAGCAATGCAGCATTTTAGAGGAATTAATTTAATCTTCTACACTGGTTTGTGGTTGCCTCCTAATTTTTCAAAATGACTCGTACTGTAGACTTGTAAACTACAATTTGTCGGTTGATTTAAAAGCCATTAGGTATGCATTGCGCATGCAAGAAATGCTTGGCATCATCCAGATCTGCATTTTTTTCGGTATTTTTTTTTGAAGCTAAAGGCAAAATTTCAGACACGCTTCGCTCTCTAAAAAATTGTATATGAGTTTATTGAGCATAATAAAATATTATTTTTTTTATCTTGTATGCATTTTTTGTGTAAAAAACAGCTCTTGCCAATAAAATCATAAAATAATTTATTCTATGGAATTTACATTTTTTTTTCGAGGTAACAAAAAAAGACAAGTTTAAAAGTCAACGTTACTGACAACTAAGCGCATAAATGTCTAGTCATGTTAAGGACAATATCATGATGATCAACGAGGATTTATTTAAGATTCGAACTCAAAATGGTTTTGACCATTGACTATATGTTTTGTAAAAATGAGCTAAACCACCAAAAAAGATAATTTGATTTAATTAAGCTATGACAATCCATATATAAAAACATATTAGAGCAGTGCATTGTTAAAAAATGGCAGCTATCTAATGGGAAAAACCCAGAGTTTCTATTTGTTTTCTCTGTCGAGTTTTTAAGGTAGCCAGCCAGTCAAAATGGTCTCTTAAGAGCATTGTTTGTACGACAAGTCTGTTTAAAAAGAATCTTTCTTTTTAACCGAGTGAAACAAATCCTCCCAGAATTCTTTTCGTTTGTTTCTCTTTCTGCTTCCATAATTGCAAAGCAATTTCATCAATTAGACTTGACTGTATAGCACAAACAATGTGATTGTGAGTTCTTAAGGGTAATTCCATGAGTAATGAGAACTGTGAAAAAGCACTTTACAATATTTCTCTACTTGTAAAAATTCAAATTTTCCAAAACCGTTATAATTTCTCAACGTTTTGTTGTTTATACAAGTGAATAAGCCGCAATATCAGCAAAGAGAGATGGTTCAAATATATATGATCTTTAATGTTTTGAAACTTTAGTTACTTGCTCAATTAAATCAAATAAATCTAATACTTTTAAGTAAAATCAAGAAAATCTAACGGTTTTTGTGAATTTGAAATTTTTTTCAGTGTTCTGTTTTGCAATAATCGGTCAAAAATTGACCGATTAATGCTAGTTTTTTTGGTTTTTCTTCTTAATTACAGCATTAAGGAATGCAAATTATACATAAAACAAAAACCTGGCTAATATCTAATATGTTAAAAGTAACTTTGGAACATAGAAGTGTGTATTTAAGTAAATATTAGGAAATGTTTAGAAAACGATTTTTCGAAAACTTGACCGATTAATTTTACTTTTATTAAAAAAACAAAAATTAGACATATTTCTGATGTGAAATTCTCACATATGGAGATAAATATTGTGTTAATAAACATAATAAAGTTACAATTTAGAGTACAAAGTTCTTAGTTAAGGAAATATTTTTGAAAAATTGGTGCACCAAAATTTTTTTCACTCATGGAATTACCCTTAACTGAAAAGAAGAAAAGTAATTTTTTAAAATGGAAAAGGGCACACGAAAAGAATTTGTCTTTGAAAAGAAAGAGACTCAAGGTATTGTGGCTCAGGTATATTTTTTGGTCTTCTTCCTTTATCATCCTTCCGTTAAAAACAAACTCATTTTTTACTCTAAAAATATACTTTCGTTTCATTTTATTAGAGTCAAACAACGCCCATAATATTTGTTCGAGGATGACAGTCAACGATGATTTTAACCTTGTCATTAAATGATGAAGGAAATACAGTTTTTATGATGCAATTGACTATGTCTTATGGATGTGACAAACATGACATTTTTACCCTTCTAAGAATTTTTCTCATAAAAAAAAATCTCCACAAAATTTTTTTTGATGGCGATGTTAAATCAATTTTTTACGCTTCCAAAGCCACTTAACAAAATTATAAGGAATTAATACATAAAAATTAGATATTCTACGATTATTAAAGCGTGTGATGGAGTTTCGTTTGATAATTGAACGCATATGGCTGTGTATAGTGTTTATGATTATTTCTTTCTGGATTCTTTTTGATATGATTTATGCCTAAACCGCAATAAATAATATTTATGATCATAAGGCGAAAGAAAGACGAGAACATTAAATCCAAATCTTGAGTCTAAAAATTGTACAAACGTACTTGTTTATTAAAACAGATTATTGATCGTAAAAAAATTGTTCATATTTAGCGCGCTCGAACGTGGCTACACACGATAATTTTGTAATATACAATTATTTTATTTTTATTATATATATTTTTTTGGGGAGGTTGAGGATGAGGATTGGAAGCTGGGGATCATTTTTGTTGTAGAACAAGCAAATTATTTGAATCTTTGTTATCACTAATAAGATACTGTAGAGAAGTAATAACAGACAGACTATTTAAAGGATAGGATTTGAATCCTTGCCTTTTAGACGACAAACAAATTTATAATAAAGAATTCGGTTCACGATAAGACTCGAACCCACAGATTACATGAATCTAGTCTGCAACTTAGTCAATCAGCTAATGAGGCTTTTCTTTCGCACTGGCAGTTTCGCCTATATTTTGTTTAATACCCAAGACTCTTCTTTGTTGCATTATCACTAGGATTAGGATAATTATGCAAGCTAATTAGGAGTAGGAATCATGTTAGGCAAGGAACAACATAAATAACAAATTGGTCAACCTAATCATGCAAGCTATAGTTTCAACAAAAATTGAAGAAAATCTGTCCAGTTCATCTAGTGCCCCATCCTCAAACAAGGCATTAGAAAAAAATCTCAAAGTCATATGCTCGATGTGGTTCAATAATTCATTTTTATTATTCATTCTTTCGACAACAGAGAGTTGAGTTCAAAAATAAGAGTAGCTTGAAGCATCATCATGCTTTAATCATATCGCATATTATCTTATTAGCACTCTTCAGCGCTGTATTCTGTTTTCATGTAGTGTATTTTTTTTTGGGCAGGGCCTCATGCGTCGCACATCATCATTATGCTTAAAAACGTATTAAAGTGTCGGTGAATTTTATTTTCTCTCTCTCGCTTTTCACTATCAAGATGATTATGAATTACCAAAAAAAGTAAAAAGAAATAATACACCTTATGGCATAAATGTTGATGAAAATGAATTGTTAAAGGTTTTTATTTAACACTTCATCCGGCAGTCGCTGGTCTAACATGAGCTCAACGATAATAACAATAACAATAAAGAATTCTAAATCTTCTGAAACTAATAACTCATATTCTCACCCTTTTCTTCAAATTCGTAGCACATTATACTCAAACCTTTTGTTGTCGGCACACAATATTTGTGGGCATCATCATCATCAATGGTAGCTGAAACAGTATCAGCCTCAAAAATGGAATGAAATAAATAGTTAAATAATATTGAAAAATATAAGAATAAATGATGATGATAATAAAAGACTGAAGTGAAACATCATCTAGACTTTGTTATTATATCCACACCGATTATGGATTTCATCAGGTATTAAAGAATGTAAAGACGAGAGATAGAAATAATTTAAAGAGGACAACAACATTTTGAGGAAAAAGTGCATTCTTGGAATTATCATTAATTTCCTATTGTAATGAATTTTTGAGGGGGAAACAACATAATGAGAAAAAAATTGATAGAAAATTCTCACTATGTTATTGTCCCCTTGTATATTTCCCATAATAATGTTTTCCCCTCGAATTGTTTGACAAATCGAATTTTAAAAATTATCAAGAAATTTCCTGTCAAAACTTTTTCCTAATATGTTGTTTACCCCTTCAATAAAAAGAACAAAATTTAATTTGAAATTCACACATTTTGTGTTGCTGCTTGGATCAATCAAGCCAATCTTGTTTAATTTTTTTGAGAGATCGTTAGCGGCCAATTTTTGATGCATTTTTTATTACCTCTTTATGTGCTGCGCATTGGGATAACTAATTTAGAATTTTTATTGAAAAAATATATTTCATTATTCCGACACTTTTGATTCTCCTTTGTTATAATCCTCAGCACCTCCTTTATAATATGCATCAAAAGTATTAAGCATATTGGATGAGCAGATTGCAAGTAGAGCGTGATTTCTGATTATATTTTGCCGACCTGTTTATTATAATGCCTTGCAAGGTGTTAGAAGCGATTCTGAATTGAAAAAAAAAGTCTAATTCAGCTTGTTATCCTTAATAAGCAATCCAGCATACAAATTAGTCGAGTATAATCGGATTCTATTCTATCTATAGCAAGAGCTACTCCAATTTTACGGACAATAGGTTTTCTTAATGCTCAACATTGTAAATCTTTTGAAAATTTTTAATTGCACTTTACAAATGACAAAGTTGCTTCTTTTCAACAAAAATATAATCTCCATTCTAACAATACACAATTGTCCAAATAAAGCACACATAAGTTTTTCAAAAGAATAATAAGAAATGGAAGTATCTACAATAATTTTCATTGCACTACTTTATACTTTATAAATCTTATTTTTTGAGAGAGAAATCTGAACACAATAATGAAGTTTGATTGTAAAAATTTCTGAATGGAAGTATAAAAAGTAAGATTTTTCTTGTATTTTAGCATGTTAGAGTCACTAATGTGTTTTTGGCTTCACAATTCCTTTGTTATGTCTTGAGCATAGCATATGAACCACACTGTCTATATAATATGCTTTCTCGAAATCCCGGTCCCGACAAATTTTCGGGATCGGGATCGGGATTGAAATTTTTCGGGATTTCCCGGGAAATCCCGGGAATCCCGAATATGTAAAAAAATTTAAAAAACAGCATTTTTCTGCTTTTTTCCCAAAAAAAAATTATATATTTTTTTGCTACTTATACGGTCATTTATTCCTTAATTAATTAGTTATACTTTATGTGTTACAAGGTAGAGTTTTAATCCATGTTTCCTTTGAAAAATGTGAGCATAAACAAAAATAGAAAATAAATGTTGATAAAGATGTAAGTTTAAAGGTTAAAGAAAGCGGTGTGAATATAATAATAAAAATTAAGCATTAATGAAAAAACTTTTAACAAATGCAATTGCATTTAGATTCTTGTCAAGTAAACGTTTTCTTTGTTTTGTAAGAATGTTGTTACT
Source organism: Chironomus riparius (assembly GCA_917627325.4). Classification (NCBI taxonomy): domain Eukaryota; kingdom Metazoa; phylum Arthropoda; class Insecta; order Diptera; family Chironomidae; genus Chironomus; species Chironomus riparius. The sequence goes on from OU895877.1 coordinate 47,673,828, forward strand.
AATAGAGAAATTTCGTTCGCTTTGAGTTGAGGTCGGCTGCATTGTTATCAATGCATCGTAAAGTTGATCTAACAAAACGGTTCTCTTCTTATTTTTGTCATACCAATTAAACTCTCTTTTCAAGTTATTTGGTTCTGTTGCTGCTGCATCTGTTGTTAATGATGTATATTCAGATATGCTTAGTTTCAGTCTATCTCGAATAGAAATGTTTGACGGTTGGATTTGATTTGCACTGGATGTTGAAGCTTCCATAGCTCCATTTGTAGAGTTTTTGACAAAATACTTTTTCAATAAGTCAATGCCAAGTTTATGTATTGCAGCTTTTGTTGACGATTTAAAATGCTTGTCTAAAGAAATATATTGAGGTAAAGTATTAAGTCAATTAATGTTCCATTTCTTCGTGCACCTATGCGAGCGCAATTCATATCGTAAACCTTTTGAGACAATAATGTTCCTTGTAGCAACAATTCGTCTAGCAAAAAGTTAATTGTTCCTTCAGCAATTAATAAATCGTCTGATTTACGCAATAATTCTTCTGTCGCGTATTTAGCAGGTTCTAAAACATCAATAATTTCCTAAATTAAAAAACCGGGATTTTCAATCCCGATCCCGATAAATTTCGGGATCCCGGGATTGATCGGGATCGGTAAATCCCGGGAAATCCCGATCCCGATCCCGATAGCGAGAAAGCATACTATATAATAATTGAGAAATCGGTTGGGGAATCGAACCCACATCCTCACAAAAGAAGGTTACAAATTTCTGATCTCTTGCCTAACCACTCGCGACACAGAGGCCTAATTCTTGCACTGGCAGATTCGCCTATAAACGGCCCGATACCCAAGATTACACTTTGCTCAAAATGTTGAGTCCTTCTCATGATTTATTTTTTTTATGATTAATAAAAATAGGGCAAACGTTATTTTATGTACTCATGATGTCTGGAACAAGTCTGGAACTGGTTTTAAGGGGCTATCAGAGGTGCTATATCCAGTTTAGAAATCGAAAGCTAAAGTAGCAGTGGCTACAAGAACAAGAGAATCGTTGGTTCCCTCCAATACTGGAGTAATGGACCTAAACTCGTGAACTTATGCCAGTTTTAATCGAAAAATGACTTTACCAAAATATGCGCCACTTACCATTTCCTTAGTCTAATTATACTCAAGTGTACTTCCACTAAAAAATTACACAAGAAGAAAATAAAGTTTCTAAAACCTCACCATTCATGAAAATAGAATAGAAAAAAGTGTTGTTATACCATCTATTGTCGATGCAAGAATTCACCATTCAATGTAGTAAATCTGCCAATTTGTTACCTTTTCATAAATCACTGCATTATTTAGCATAAAATATTGATTTATAATTCACTTCTCCTGTATGTTTTGTGTGTCAAATTTACAATTCAAGTAATTTTCTCCTTTCGACAGCTCAGCACATTGTAAGCACCACCATCACTTAGTGAAATTAATTTATGTTGATGAAAGGATGTTTGTCGGATTAACATAAAAAAAAAATTATATAAAATCTTAACACAAAAATATTCCAAAAAACCTTTTGTTGTGTGACAGAAGAAAGCCATTGAAATGGAGATGTGTGTACTTAAAAAGTTTTATTCTGTTCCTGTCATAAGAGTGTGTAAACAACATATTTTTTTGGGTGATGATTCTTGAAGGGCAGTCCACATTATTCACAAGCACGAAACATGTGTACCGAGCTTATGTAAAATTCATTTTATTTTGTGTATACAATACTTTCTACATATGTACAATGTAAGAGAGAGCAAATGAATGATAGACATGCCAGAAAATTTGTGCATTAATCTTATTTTCATCATCATCAAGATTCTTCTTCTTGCACACCATCCCTTTATGTCAGGGTGATAGTTAAAGGGCCGATAACTAGGATAGGGACGAAACAAGTGTAAATTCATGGGAATTCTCTCCAAAGCCTTAAAGGAGGTTTATTTCAATAGCCTTATCTATTAAATTGATGTGAAGCTGACCCCTTTCCTCCACCCCTGCTCCATTTAATATGTAAGGTTTGTTTGAAAGAACACGATATAGAAATGTAAAAAATCGATATGCTGAATTGCAAATTTCCCATTCAAAAGCCTTTTGGGAGATGACTATGAGATGGGTTTTTGAGTGAGAAATGAGAATCTGTAGAAACAGAATCGAGACAACCTAAATATTCATGAGTTTCATATGAATGATATATAAAGAAGAGGAGGCAAGCAAGCAAACAAACAAACAAAAAACAATGTCGATGTCAACAAGAGTAAGAAAAAGAAGAAAGATGAACAAAAAATAAAACGAAAGGAGAACAACTCGTCCCTCTTTCATCTACATGATGTATTTTGTAAGGCACGAACAATTTTATTATGCTTTACATTGATAATCTCTCACTGTTTTTTAAATAAGATTGAATAATTCATGTACTATTGGTAGCTCTCTTGACTGACCTTTCGTTAGAATTTTTTTTGTTCGAACGTGATAAAGTCTGAGTTGTACATTGAAAAGGCACTGCCGCGTGAGTTTCAACTTTCATATCGATTTCTCATATTGAATTTTTCAATCTAATTATTTCGCTGAAAATGGACAAAAATTATACAAAAAGGAAATTAAACTTTAATAGAAATATTTCACGCTATCGAGGCAGGGTTGGTGGTTAGGTATTTCTAGGGGTCATTAGTAGGAAATGAATAATTCAAGGCTGTACTTTTTATATGTGAACATTAGATGGTCAATCAATTGAAGGCAACAAACGGAAATTTTAAATTCTAGCTTGTGTGAAATGTTGGTTCGATTCCTATCAAACATTGACTATTTGATCAATAACAATTGCCCCTGAAGAATTTAGATGTCACTCAAAACGATCCTATGAACCCAAAAAGTTTCTTTTAAAAATTCAAAATAATTCTTTAATCACACTTGCTTCTCAATCAAATCAAGTCTGATAGATAAACATCATAAATATCCTTCAATTACGATAAAAATCTCCCCAAAAGCACATGCATATCGGATATTACGATAACATCTCAATGGCTATCAACTCTGCCATCAACAAAACACTTGTGAATTCATTCATAAATATTTAATAGCATGCAACATACCACTCTACTCACTAATAGAATATGTATTATTGATGATCATTCAAATTCAATAAGGCTTGAGGTTTATCAATTGTGAAAAAAAAAATTCATTTCATTCCACAGAAAAATCTTTAGAATGAATGTTTTTGGCTCACAACCATACACGACAAAGAGTTATTAATAAATTGTCAGATTATAAATTGTAGAAGCAATAACAATAATTCTCCCTGCATCTTCCTTAAATTGCATCCACCCGACAGACGTAGTGGAGTTGTAAAAAATTCACAATTTTTGCATGTGCATATAACATTAAATTAATGCCTTTAATGCAAACATAAATTTCTCGACAAAAACCGAAATTGCTCACTGAAAATTATCATTTTAACAGCTTTCGGCTTCGTCATCGCGGTTTATAGGAGAGAGAGAAGTAGCCACTTTAACACCCAGATTTACTGCATTCGAAATCACATAAACTTTTACTGACATAGTAGCGTGCTTCTCAACCCAACAACAGAATAAAATTGAAAAGTTTTTTTTTCTCCCAACTTCTATGAATGGTCTATGCTGCTGTTCCAGAAAAAAAAAAATAAAAACTGAAATGAAGTGTCTTCCTCATCTCGAAAATTAAATTCAAAAAATGAACACAAAAACTAACCGAGTTCCAATGACAAACTTTTTCAATATTTTTTTTTCACACTATAGCTATGCTGTATATAGCACGATATGTGTAACATAGTAAAATGCTTGAATGATATGCTTATTCATTCCCGCTTTATGCATGAGAGTATATAATTCATTTTAAGTTGAAAATGAAGTTAGCTCATGTGGGCATGAGAATGTAATGTGTAATTTCCAACAACATTTAGTTCTCTGGTCGTAATAATCCTTCTACCGAAAATTATGCATGAGAATTGATTTTTTACATTTTATCATATTCAATATTTGAACGGGAGCGTGAAAATGTTCACAGTTAGCCGAATAATGGCTGTAAAACATTTATGAATAAAATGAAAGTGCTTTCATTATTTAAAAGCTTTTCAACTTTATGCATAATGGATTGAACGAATTCAAATGGTGTAAAATCATTCATTTATTTCTGGATGGGATAGTTTGGATAGTATGTACCTTTTATGTGATTGTAAAGCACCCTATAACTGTTAATTGTATAATCTAATGTAAAACAAGTTGAATTTGATGGAAATCGAACTTGTAAACTCAAAAGAGATAATCTGAGACCACTTAGTTGAAGATCCTTGTCAATAGGCTGTCTTGGTACTTTCTTCACATCGGCTATCTATCAAAGCCAACCACAACGATTCACTGCGAACTCTTTACAAAGACTTGTATTCTCTGGATGTGTTCTTAGTGTTATATCGTTCTAGGTACTTAGGATGACTTGTTTTGAATTCGTTGGAAATTTTTAAATGCCTTATATGAACTTTGTAACAGTTAGGGTGCTTACATAGCCAATTTGATGCTCCTTAACATCCAAACAACCCCCATGGGTGTGAATAAGAATGCAATTTTTCCATTTAACGATTTTTTTGTCTTTCCCAGTAATAATTTTTTTATCGATGCTATTATGATACGGAAGTACGTTCAATACTCAAATTGAGTGCATAAAAATTTTCTCCTTTCATTTCCTCATTATGTTTATGTCAAAAATATTGCTCAAAAATATAGGCTTTGGTTTATTATCATTAATTCGCTCGATTGAGTTTACATTTTACAGATGGTGATTTTATTGAGCAGATGAATTAGATTAGTGGACTGATTTTAGAGTTTTGTTTTTGGTCAGTTAGGATTTATGAGTTTTCTTAGGCATTGATGAGTTTAGTAATCGTATCCTTGAGCAGCATCCTTTAACAAACTCACTGTCACTTAACCATTTATAGAAAGTCTCTTAAATGCTGTAATTTTCTGCACAATTGCATTAGCTGCAAAAAAATCTGCTTCTCTTTATAAAACTTACAAATTCTCACCTGTACCAAAAAAATTCTTACAAACGACCAACTTTTTCATCAAAAAAGTTCATAACATCATCAAAATTCTCTTTAATCCCTTCAATCTGCTCACAAATGATCCATTACAATAACTTTAACTTGAATAATCCTGCCACAGTGAATTACAAACTTATTTTAATCTTCAGTATTATCCGTGATGAAATTTGGTTCGTTTGTCAAATAATCAGCTTATGTTCATTACTTTAACGTTCACAACTTTGCAGTAGTGTCGAAAATTGCTTCTTAATATTATTTTAAATCCTATAATATAAATGACTGTGTACATAGAGTAAAAATTTTAAGAACGTGGACGGAATTCTCAACAAAAAATCGATTGCGATGGTAAATTTGTAGCTTGAAGTTTTGAGAAGCCAGCATTTAATTCAATAAAACACTAGCGTACTAAACTTTCGTATGGGAAGCATAAAAAGTATTTTTTTTGTGCTACTTTTTTTTTCTAGTCTAGATATTTTTAGCAAGAGGAATGCTGGAATACGAGAGTAGTGTCCAGTTTATTTATTTTTATGGTCAATATCCTTGAGATATATTCTCTCTATTTTTTTCGTACCTATACAATGCTACGTGCTGAATATGTTCTTCATTTGGTATTATTTTTTTTGTACTCGGCCAATTTATTTTCACATTTTGCTCTCTGTAAGTAGCATTAAAATAAAATCCTTTTAGTTGTTTTTTTTTTTTGAAAGAAAATATAAATTTATATTTATTGGTGTATGGATAATTAACTTTTTCTGCCTCACACTCGTTCGGAATGGATATGGTCTTTAATATGGCTTGTTTTATAATTTAGTCAAATATGCTTGTAAAATTTCTGAATCAATCTTCATTTTGTCTTGCTTGGAGGATTTTAAGCATGTTTTTTGGCATTGCAAATATTTTTGGAATATTTCTGGCTGGTTCGATTGATTCTTGCTATCTTTTTTAAGCTTTTGATGAAAAAATATTAATAGAATCTAGCTTGAACAAGAATAATCATTAATCTACTTTTCGAAGTGAGACAATCCGCCATTTGTTTTTGATTTTGAAGTTTTATAACTTTTGAAATTTCAAACTCCGTTGGAAATTTAATCTTAATATTTAAAATGATTAACAGAGCTTAATGAATGCGTTTCAATTTTTGAAATCATATTTTGTGAATCTTCAACTTACAATCTTGAAATACTCATTTCTTCCCTTTCCAGAAAAGGATTACAATGGACATTCTTTTGCACTTTATGGTAAAAAAGTAGAGTAAAACAAGTTGTAAAAATTTATGACATTTTAAGACTTTTTTTTCTGCTCTTATTATTGTTTCCATATTTTCATGCTGATCCAGTTCCAATATTTTGAAAACATGGTAGAAAGACAATAGGATTATAGTGCCAGTAAAAAGGGTAAATATGGGTTAAAATTGGTTCAAAGTACTTTATTGCTCTAGAAAAATGAATAAATATTGTATTAGCCTCAAGGACTTTCCAGTTTTACTACTTATATAGATCAATTCTCCTTCAAAGAACTCACTTTAATTGCTCTCATTTTTTTTTCTTAACCCATTTCGTCTCTCCTTTTTAAAGCGATTCCAATAATTTACTTTTATGACTTTTTTTTTCTTCAAAAAAATTTGCTTCGTCGATATTGAAATTGAATTTTTTTTCTCTCGACGGGTTGGCTTATGTCCTAAAATTTTATTATCACTTTTCCTTGTGCGTGATGGATAAAATGAAAAAGTTTTCAATTTTATTTTTGATAGAGATTAAGGAGTCAAAAAAGTCATCAGAGTACTTAAAATTCATGACTTGAAGAATGAAGATAGGACGGAAGACATTTTCATGGTCAATAAATAAGAAAGATTTGACATTAAGTTTTGTGAATTGAAAAGAAAAACATAAAATTGAAATGATAAGGAGAAAAAATTTAAGCTTAGATGAATTGATGGAAAAAAGGGTTGAATTTGTATTGAATTTCAAATGAAAGGAATGCCAAAGTTGGACATTTTTTGGTTAGAAAATGAGCCTTTTAAAGTTCGTGTCGTAACGACCTGAAAAAGGGCCAATAACTTTTGATCAGATCAAAGGATGAATAGACGACTTGTTTATTATTCATACCTAAATTTGTTGATGTTTCAAGACTAGAGAAAAGGTAGATTTTTCATCAAATATTAAATTCATATGAAGCTCATCAAAAAATCATACTGATATTATCCCATGGGCATAAAATATTTAAAGACGAAACGCCTACAAAGTTTGTGGCTTTAATATTATGAGCTCCTCAATTTTTCATGAGCTAATTAAGGAGCAAATTTTAAAAGTTCTTTAATTTAATTAAAAACTGTGGTTTCAAAATAATTTTATGATTTTCTCCTCCCAGTCAGTCATTTCAATTAACAGTGTTGTTGTCTATGATGTTTATGCAAGGGCAGTCTATTGACCGCTGTAAGGATTATGGGTTGAAAAGGTTAAACCAAGGATGTATTCTTAAAATACTGAACAATATAGTTTGTTTGTGTATGATTAACTTGAATTTATTTTTGGTTCGAGTGAATTAATTCAAGCTAGTTGAGCTAGTCGGTGCATTTATGTTTGATTTCTAGTCATCAGTATTTAACTGTATCTAGGCTAATTTTTCATTATAAGAGTTAATCTTGTGTGGTCGAGTGATTAGGCTCCAGATTGGTTCTATTTTGGACATGGGTTCGAATCCCACCAGAGGACTATCTCTCAATCATTACATAACTTACAAACTTCTTCAACACTAGCAAATCTTAAGAAGTCTAAAGTCTGGCATAGATTCCCTCTTTCCAAAGACAGATCAAGCATGTTGATACCAAAGACTATCGCGACGGTTCTCAAGCCAAGCAAATGAGATAAGGTTACTTTAAAACATAACTTGATTCAGACACACTTGTTGTCTACCCTCAAAAAATCATCACTGCTTTCCACATTTTAATTTCGTGTAGGAAACTTTCTGCATTAAATGAATGAGCGTTGGCATGGATTTGTTAATTACGTAGATTCAGATACACAGTTAGGTATATTTTTTGGGAAACAACGATGACTGTTAATCCAAATTCTTTAGCATTAAATTTGCATATCTTTCTTTTTGTGTGTGGAATTTAAATGTTATCTCATTGGATTAAATGAAATAACCTTGAAAATGATTTTGATACTTACGACGATGACTATCATGAAATTTTGTGAGAGTCAAAAAATAAGGGAAAAAGAAAGAATTTTAATTCTGTGTTAAAAAGCCAATCGTGAAAAGGAAAAAGATGTTGTTAATGCTTAAGATAATTTGCTCTTTAGACTTTTTTTTATCTTCTTTTATTTTTGCACGTGGTGCTGTTCTCATGCTATTTTAATGTCTGCATCTCATTTCCATTTTATTTTTTTTTCTTATTCAAGACTAAAGGAATAAATGAAAATCTTATCAAGTACAACTCGAATGTCTATGCATTTTATGCCTTCATGAATTTCTTGTGACTAAGAATCTGAATATATTTTTTCATCATCCTTTCCTTACTTAGATATTCACACAACAATCTCTTAATATGCAATCGAATTTTAGCATATATGCTAAACACCACGTGAAAACGGAAGATGCCTAACATTCAAATTGAATATCTATATAGATCGCAAAAGGTCTCGCTATCCAATTCGCTTTATAGCTTATAAAAATGTACGTGTGCAAATTTTAATACTCTCGATGTGAATATATAGGTATTATTTTTTTGCAGACAGGGACGGAGCTAGTTGAGAAAAGATCTAGGCAGAATGATTTGAATGATTAGGTTTGAAGCTAAAGGGGGGGGGGGGGGGGTGGCTTGGTTCAGAATTTGAAGAGTATTGCTCAACGATATTAGTTAAATCACATACTGGCTTCATCAATGCACTTAAGGTCTATAGCAGTGTTGTCCAATCTGTGTGCCGTAAAAAAGTTTGGACAACACTGCACTATAGGGACTCTAGGGGTTCTTATTCTCTTGATAATTTTCTAAATCTTCAAAATAGATCAAATCAACTTGAATCACGAGGAAAGCATGCATGGGAGGAGTCAGCACCCCCTAAGCCTCTCCGGACTCTCTCCATGATTCCAGGTAAAGGAAGATTATTTATATATTTACGACCTTATCTCGTTCTTTAAAGCATAACAAACATTTCCGCAAGAACATCTTGCAAGATGAGATAAACAAATCGAGAAAAAATTTAAATTAAATTCTTCGGTTCTTGAATAATTCCATCCACATTTATATCGCAAGGGAAATTTATCAAGTTAATGGCCAATATGTCAATATCATGCAGTTCGACTTGAAGGACAGAAATGCATACAGTAATAAAAATGTTTCGACAAAACAAAAGAGAATTATTATGGTTTTATGACAGTAAGGGACATTTTTTTCTTCTTATTATTCAATATTTTGTCGCCGAAGATTTTACTAGAAAAAACAAATACACAAATAAATCTTTAATCGCCCACAACTATACATTAAAATTCACAGAGATATAGAATTTAATTGTTTTATGACCTGCTGAAAATTCTACCTAAAAATGTATAAATATTTTCAATATTTTTGCCTCAACATGCAATAAAATAATTATGCTGAACAAAACTAAATTTAAGGTCAAAACTCAAATGGAGATGAAATGGAAAATAAAGTTCCAAGAATGAATTATTATTGTTGGATGTGCTTGTTTTTTTTTTGGTCTGACCGAGACCTTTCTATGGTCACTGTTTTTTAAGGCTTTTTTAAAAAAAATATTGTTACTGCTTATTATCTAATATAGTGTTAAAGTGCTCTCATTTCTAGTAAGTTGTGGGATGATCCAATTTTTGCTGTATGTAGACCTTCGACTTTTTATTTTTTTACTGTCGGTTGCCTTTGCTCTAATTTTTTAATGGCATTGCATAGTTTCCATGCAATTGCTCTAATTTTTTAATGACTTTTTAAAATTGCCATGCAATTGATCTAGTTCTTCGTCCTACTTCTTATTGACCATCAAATATTTTGGTCCTTTAGACTGACTTGAACGCAATAAATCACTAAAATTTATTATAATTTCAAAGAAATGGGTCTGTGACATTATATTGCTCCAATGCGTTAATATATCCAATTTCATGCTTATAAATTCAATCTTTCATACCCTGCGAGATCTCATAAATGTCACGAATTATTTTGGCAGATTTTGTCTTTTCTTCATCTTCATGAACGTCAAGAGGCAAAAAAAGAAGATATTTTAATGATCTTCATGTGACATAGAAAAAATATATAAAAAGTAATTAAATTGCAGATAAATATTTTTATGACCGTAGAACTTTTTCATGTGAAAATATAAAACAAACATTAAAATGTTCTCGGAAGAGACTTGTTTTTGGGGTATTTCTAATTGGGAGACAATTAGTGTTTATGAAAATTAGATAAAATAAGCCTGACGCATGTAATTAACAGCGGGTACTCGGGTCATTTATCTCATTTTGTAAATTATCTAGAATTATCTAAATTATAGACTAAACCAAATGTTGTATTCAATTGCGCGGTCATGGCTTGAAATTGAATTTAATGTTTTTTTTAATTTTTGCGTACGATCTGAATTTCCACAGCATATTTTATTGAGAAGTAGAATGTTGTTTTGTTATACATTCATACATACATACATACATACATGGCTGGCTTTACAGATCAATTATGATCCATAGCCTCCCTTAGTTGGTGTCTGAAAAAGACTCTCTGCTAATCACCAATACCAAATGCTATGCTATTTCTGTCAACAGCTTCCTTTGTTATAAGACCATGAATTCTGAGAATTTGAACTGGTCTGAGAATTTTTCACATAAAAATTGATGTCTAGCTTTTAAAATAATTTCGATTATCCTTAAACCGAATAAAATACTATCAAGGACATTGAAGTCGTTCATTAATGTTCATTAGTTGTATCAAGAATCATCAAAAGGATGACAACTAGGTCTAAAAGACAAAAGGATCCAGATCTAATAAGCTTGATTGAATTCCTTCAATTAGATTGTATGAACGATGAAGACTGCAGTGCCTCCAGCTTGTCGCATCTGATAGAAACACATACTTTCGTTGGCGACATTAAATATTTCTTGTATTACTCTTCATTGATAATCGATAAGAATCGAACCTGTGACTTTTTGAAATAAATGAATATTAGCACCAGATTTGATCACAAGAACTTATCAATAAACAAATGATTCATCATTGTTGAATTCCATTTGACTCAAATAAACCTTGTTCTCATTTCCATCCTTAAAATAATCTTCAATTTTCTATTTAAATAACTTCCAAGAATTCAAATCCATCTAAAATCACGTCATGTTCTTCAAGACACTCTCTCAAAATCTCAACAATCTCTAATTAGTCTGAGAACGAAGTTAATTGACAAAAGGTGTTTGATTTTCTCATCAGAAATTTGAGAGTATCTATCCTTATCAAAAAGTCGTACCCAAAAGTATGATGACATGATAGAAAATCCACAAACAATATTGCTAATGACACACATCTCTCATATAAAATTTGCCTAATTGAGTTGAAACGTAAGCAGATTACTTGACAAGATACTTGAGTATCAACAGATGTTTTTTTTTTCAATTACTGGCAATTCTATTTGTTGTTACACAATCATATTTGTTTGATGATACCTTTTTGCGCTATAAAAAGTACTCAAAATCATGAGCATCAAAAAACACAAAATTTTTTATGAGAATTTTTTTTACGATTTTGCTTGAAGTAAATGAAAAGTCATAAAATGGATCTCCTTTTCATTCGCAGGCATCTCGTTTATTTTAAGGGTGGCTGAGAGGAAGAAGAATCGTAAATTTTGTAAAGGGGTTATTTGTAAATGATGTCTCACTATTGAGATAAGCAGAACGTCTGTCATTGAGTGCTTTGTAGATTCATGAGTTGTTTTGAAGTCTCAAACTCCCCTCGACCAATCATTGCTGCCCCACTTCTGTATTTCAGAAGATAACTCCTCCCCATCCACCCTAACGATTTATTTCAATCTTTGTCTCTACATTCATAAAACTGCGATACAAATTATAGATTTTGAATTAAAAAGTAGCAGCCGAGCAGGGGGGGGGAATCCTATTTTATTAAAGACATCATTTATGAACGACCCCCATTAAGTATTAAAAGCTTTAAAGATTCAGTCTTATTCACAAAAAAGTATATATCTCCTTTTGTATGTCAAGAACGTAGCTAGAAGAATAAAGAATTTACGTAAATGTCATTGGCAATGAATGTCTAATTTACAGCATGTTAAATAAATAATAAAGAACAATGACTATGAAGGTAATAATGACGGTACCATATTTCTATCAAATGTGGATTTTAATTGTCAATATCATTATATATGACATCACCATGCATTTTTTATGTATGAATATATCCTCCGTACCTTTTTTTTCCATTCTCGCCTTTGCATTATGAATCGAATATTTTATGACCTTCTTTCAACTTCCATAAAAAAAACAGCTTCCAAGAATTTTTCTTTAACTTCTTTTTTTTCTCGTTTAAAAAAAAGCGATTATTTGCTGTATTTATGATAAATACAACATTATGGCCATAAAATATTGTAACATTCACTTTTCACATCGCCATAAAACGATCCTTTACACAACAAAAATATTTACGAGAAATATTTCACTTTTCATAATTCCTTTCGGTTTCGCTAGAACACGTTAAAAAGTATTTCTTGTATGTTTAATGGAAGCAGAAAAAAAGGATAGACTTGCATGTTGATTTCACTTTCATTTTTCACCGAAAATAGAGTTTGTTGAAGTTACAAATTTAAATATTTGCTATTTAGCTTCTTTTTGAAAAAAAGTTTGGGATTCTTTTTAGTGTGAATTTTTTTTTGTGGAAATTTTAAGAAGAATGCCGCGCATTTTTAAGCATTTGATAGATGTGAAGTCAAAGATAGTGAAATGATGGAGCCATTGGCGTGGTTAGAAAATTTTACTAGATAAGGGGGTGTTTTTCTTGAAATTTTTATTTGAAAAAGGAGCCTGGTCACGGCTATGGATGGATTAAAGCAGTGTTGTCCAACTTTTTTAGCCTCTACCCACCTTATAAAAAAGGAAAGCCATAACCAAAGTCGCGTACAGAATCCGGCTCTTGTCATTACAAAAACTTTTCTACGGCACCGAGTAGGGACAACACTGGATTAAATCGAAAACAAATTTATTTAATAAATTACAGTTAATTCATTTGTCAAACGAGAGGTCAGCAAATCAAGAATCAGCGATTCTCTCATTTGTGAAGATGTCGGTTCAATTCCCCGAATAATTCTAGTCGGTTAATCGAATAGAAATCCAGCGCAAAGCCAGCATGACTCTTTCATGGTGCTGGCTTCGATTTACATCCAGCACTATGCCAGAGCCACACCAGCTTGGTGCCAGATTTCTGATCGATTAACCGACTTGTGGCATTCGGGTTCCTAAAAGAAAGCAATTGCTCAATTATTGTACAGAGTATAGATATGATAAAACTAGCCTACACTTGTCTTCATTAGCCTTCACTAGGCTTCATTAATCTTCAAAAGTCTTCATTAGCCTTCACTAGGCTTCATCAATCTTCAAAAGTCTTCTTTAGTCTAACCAAGCTGCATAAACTTGGGATAATGCCAAAAAATAATCCCAAGCATTTCCTGACATGATATTTTGATGTCCACTGGTAATCTCAAAGTTGTTCATCAACTATTGTCTTGATTTCTATTGGAATTCATAAAAGCATTGCAGGATGAAGATTTTTTGGATTAATTCTGACTGTAAACGGTTTGATTTAAAGCAAAACAAGATCCAAGGCTTTTTACACCAAGAATTACTGTTTAAGAAATCAAAATAGTCCTTTTTATCTATTTGTGTGTGCTTTTAAAGTGAATATCCTGTAATCTAATATATCTAGGTCACATAAATGAGAAAAGAACTTCGATATCTTAATTCCCAGAGGAAAAAGACAAGCACGTCAGAATCAATAAAACAAACAACTTTTAAATACTTTGTATGTCCTTCAAACTGTTACAGTCTAGTCAAATAAATTAGTCACAAAGTTAACAAGCTAATTAGCACATCAAAAACGCAACTAGCCAGTCAAAATGTCCATCGAAACCCATAAATCCTATCAAAACATCCTCAACAAAGTTTACCTTTCGGAGCTCAAGGACAAAAATTCCTAAGAATTTTCTCATGTCGTCGTAACAAATTTCACCCATAAAGTAACGAGAACGTCGAGAAGTAAATTAAAATTTATGTTTGAGGTTAAAGAGAAGTTTCTGTTATTTTTTTTTTTGGGATCGAGATCCTTTCTCTAAGAAAAAGTTTTTCCACAAAAATATAGAAAATGAATTTTCCGCACCTTATTCTCGAGCAGAAAAAAGAAAAAAAAAATCTTCTAAGTCATGTAAAAGTCAAACAATCTTGGTTTGGTAGATACTTAAGAAATGAGAAAAGGAAGAAATCCTTTGAAGAGATGCTTACACGGTATATTGAGGATGTGGATGTGGATGTGTATATAAAATTTTCAAATTTCCTTCATTTTCCATATTAAAACTTTATCACTTCGTTTCAACTTTTTCTTCTTCTTCCTGCTTTATTTTCTCGGTATTTACCTTCCATATACTTCTTCAGATTTCTCAAATGTCTAAGATACAGTAAAATTGTTCCTGTTTTTGATGGAATTATAAGAACTATGGATTAGAGATGAGCTTGATGTTGAAAAGTATGTTTTAAAGAAAAAGTTTACAGACTTTTAAGGCATATACGGTAAAAAAAATCTCCTTAAAAAGTTTCTTCAAGTAGAAAATAGCAACACATTTTGGTAAGGATAGAGCTTGAGTATGTATGGTGATACATGTCAATCAATATGCTTTGGTTTTATTCTATGCAGGGATGTAGTCAGCAACTGTGTTTTTGATATGGAATATTGAGGTTACTTGACTTTTTTTTTTTGGTTTTGTTTAGGTAGTAGAGTAGTAGGGGGTAATAGGTAGCAGGGCTTGGCTGAGAGTATCTCAGGATTACTATCAATAGTTTAAATATCACTCAAAAATCAACTAAAGATGCTACTTGATTTTATGTATAATCAGAGTCACATATACCAACGAAACTTGATTCACTTACTTAATAAGACATAGACAGGCACAAGTGAGTTTTTGCTAATAAACTAATGACACAGCATAGTTATAATTGTTGTTTTTGTTTGATTCGCAAACATTTAATATAAAGTATTTATTGATTAGTGTAACTGAGGATAACCTCCTAGAGTATTCCTCAAAGGTATAGCCAACCAACCAACCTCCTGCAATTGCCTTTGATTTACTAAACAGTCCCTTCTACCTTCAGTCCTGATTCTCTTCAAACTCTTTCTCAAGTATTTGTTTTTGTATAATCGAAGAAGGACTCATATCATCCGTATAGACACACACGAGATGTTAGGATGATTTAAATTTCAATTAGATTTTGTCATGTCTGACTTTTTTACCATCACTCAAAGAAAAAGAAAATAAAAAAAAGAGAGATAGAAAACTTTACCTTAGGCGTGTGTTTTGGAGATTGATTCCGAAAACAATTTTAACAAACTTTTCGTTAAAGTATCTCAGGAATGCTGTACGTGTGTATTTTGTGGGTTTGGTAGGAACAAGATTTTGCTAAAGAAATTCCACCCATCGATTTTGCTTGCTCATTTCTGCTTAAACCTTTCAGAACTGGATTAATAGAAATTAATTAAATTCAAGGAACTTTACGAAATATTTCAAGATTATTGAAGCAAAGCTTTTTTGTTGTATCCGATTTTGCTTAATTTAATGGAAGAATGAGTTTTAAGGAGATCAAATTTTAAGAGATTCAAGCTGTATAGAAATGACAAGGCGATAATCTCTTGTGGGTTTCCCTTTATAATCTCTCAGATTGTTGCAGTTTTGTTTATGAATAAATTTACTTTGTCTTTTGTAAGAACTTGAGAGTTGAGAAAGCAACAAAGAAATATGAAAATTAATTAATTTAATGAAGCTGAGTTGATAGTGATAATGGCTTTGAGGACATTGTGATTTTGGAATAAGAACAGGGGATTTATAGAGTTTGTGATAAACAATGACATTGGACTAGTTAAGCAGCTGCAGCTAATTTGATGGGAATCTTCATGTCTATCTTTAGCATTCTTTTGAACACAATCAATCCAAGAACTCTTCAGTCTTCTTTGTGTTGTCTTGTGTCATTCAAAAAGCATGTTTCTTTTACATCAACTATTTTAGCCATGCTAATTTGGTTCGTAAAAATCAAAATGTGGCTAGGTTTAGGTGCATTGGCATTGCGTTAGTCAAAATTGTGATTCAATCATCTTGATTGTTGAATGTTCATTGCTTTAAAAACCATCAATTAAGTTGAAGTAGCTGCAGGGAGTTTTTGAGGTCAGAAATTGTTGCTACGCCATTGAGTAGTTGCTTACTTTAGCTTTGTTTTCTCAGATTCAAGAGCGAGAACTAATGACGTAGTAATCGTAAATAGGCTGTGATGGATGTTTGCTGAAAGGCATTCAGAGTCCATTGCCTTACTGCTAGCTACAAAATCTCTTATTCATCTCTTATCCATCCTGAATTGGCAGCAGGATTCCAAGGATAGAGTAGCCTCTAGACGTTCCTAAGCATGACAGTGCACCCACATGCGTTTCAGCCAAGAAAATAATTAAGTTCCTTCTCTATTCATTAACTTTAACACAAAAATATGACTTGCTATTCAAAACATCCATAAAAGAATCATAATGAAAGCATTTCATTGAGCTTCTGATTCATTCATCGAGCATCTTATGTTGTGTATCCGACAAAATCATCGACACATGAATGAGTTCCAAAAATAACTTTGACACTTCCTTCAAAACTTTCTTATTCATCTACAAATTTGCTTTTCTTATAGTTTTCGATTAAATTATTTTTACAGTTCGACAATATATTTTGCCTTAAGCTAACTAGAATAACATGAAAAGGCAGCAGAATTTTCTCAGAAGAGTCAATATGTTTGAGATATTTATAGATTTAAGGTTTGAATGAATGTAATGATGTTCATATGAAGGTTCTTACTCATTTCTTCTTGTTAACGAAGCCACATTTTCTTTGAAATTCTGATACTTTTTAGAGACCAGACCCGTTATCCTTCTTTGTCAGTCACATTGAAAAGTTATTGCATAATTAAGCAATTTTTTAAGGATAAACTTTTTTATAATTTCTTTACGATAACTGAGCATAGCTGTACATTTTTACTATACCGTAAATAACAACTTTCTAAAATAAATTACTGTTAAAAGCAATAAAAAGGATTGTAAGTAACGGATTACTGTTACTTGTAAGGACCAAAAAATATAAAAAAAAGTCCAAAAAAATTTCTGAAGAAAGTCATTAAATAATTTTCATATTTTCTCTTTTAACTGTAAAGGCGTATTCTCCTTTTTTAAGTAAACAGCTATCCCTTTTTTAAAGGGGACCGTTAATGCCATAAAGTAACGGATTGGGCTTCATCCTTTTGCAAATTTCCCTTTTAAGCAATTTTTTTTTATTTGCAAAAAGTCCGTAAAAAAAGGTGTAATAAATTTTTTATTTCTGTTGTGTTTGGGCTGTCGATGTCAATTCCTTGGATTTGAGTGGAGGATCGAACATTTTTTTGTGACTATAATTAGAACAATTTCCCAGCGAATAAATATCTTGACTTGATAAAGAAAAAAAAAGTCTAAAATGATAAAAATAAACTTTTTTTCTTCACAATTGCCTGCGACATTTGAAAGTTTTATGACTAGTCGTTCACGTGAAGAAGAACATGACAATGCACAATTTTCCCTTTCCCTTTTCTCCCTTTCGATTTCTGTCTTGTGAAATTCTTTTCGGGTTGACATTGTGTGTTTTATGTGTGTGGGATACTCATTTTTTTATTGTCAGACATAGGTTGACAAACATAAGGCAAGGAGGAAAGAAAGAGAAAAAGTCTTACAAATCATTTAGCATCCATAAAAAGGAGTAAATCCATAAAACGATAAAGCAAGTATTGGCAACTCTAATGGTTTTATAATATTTTCTTTTCATGTTCTGTTCCTTGTTTTAACCCCATTGCAGTTGACAATTGCTATGTGCTGTCTATAAAAGGATAGGTAAAAAAGAAGGGGTTTTTTTTCTTGTTACTTTATGATTTTATAGCACTGCACATTTCTCTGTCCTTTCCATTTCATCCTCGTTTGCCTACTAAACTCACTGATAGCAAAAAAAGGATATATATATGACATTGGCATGTAGATAGAACTCTACAGCAAGGATTAAGGAATTTTATGAGAGTCTATTAAAGGTTTATGACATCCAATCATGTATACAAGAGAAAGGGATGTATTTTTAAAATGCGATTGTAAAATAAATCTATGATATGTGTGAGTGGGTTGACAAACTCTTTCTCCTTCTTCTTCTTACTCTTTTGTCATAAAAAAGATCAGCAACTCGTTCCTTCTCACGAAAAAAAAAAATCCTTGCGAATAATTCTGTTGTCGCAGTCTTTTATCATTTTTGCTTTGCTTTTCCGTTACTTTACGATTTGCAAATTTCCTTTTTATTGAATGAGACGAGAGGAAATAAGCAACGGTAAATAAAGTAAAGCAAAAAACGGTGCTTTTATTGCTGACTTTGTCCCTTTTTTTCGCTCATGACAAATTCCTGTCTGCCGTTTTATTTGGAATCATTTTAAGAATTTACTTCTTTTTTATCATAAAGGCACGATAGACACAAAAACGAATATCAAGAACATTCCGTCGTCGAGAAAGCAATTTGGTACTCATTTGTTGAATTTATGCGCATTTTATTTTTTATTGAGTTTTCAATACATTTGACTTTATGACTGTTTATGACTTAATAAATTTTTCTTGGAATTTTCTATGACTTAAAATTCAATTTTGTGGGGATTTCTTGAATTGGAAAATTTTCAGGATAGATGAGGAGATTGGATGGAATTTGGAGGGTAAGAGTTTATTTGAATTTTCCTTTTTAAGAGTTTGAAGAGTTTTGGGTGAATGAATCTTGTTGAATTTATGAATATTCTTAGCTTTTGCTGAGGAAAGCTGAATCAGGATATTCAAAACTATCTCCAAAAACATTCTGATTGAACTTCTTGCTTGCTGCTAGCTTTATTAATGCCATTTGTAACGAAGTCATTCAGTTTCATCAAATCCGGTGCAGTGTGCATCGTTTCTTCTTTATTTACTGAATATTTAAGTCAAAATTATCAGAAATACGCATTGTGACATCTGAGCATAGTAGAACCTGAAGAGTCGAGCCAAATCTTGAAGAATCTGCCAACAATAGACTCAAACATCTGTGGTCTAGTGTTTAGCCAGCAATTCGAATAATTACAACGCTAAACTGTGAAGATATAAGTTCAAATCCTACAAAAAAACCCAACTTTCATCCAATAGAAACAATTCAATTCAAAACATTGCATGCATCTTCGATAAACTCATAAATACTTAACAATTCAACCTCAACATTATCACCAACAACTTAAAGATCAAATTGAAAACTAACCAGGCATATAATTCCTTCAACCAATCGAGTGAGCATTAATTAAACACAAATAAATTGATTAAATCCTCCCCACATTCCTTGACTTTGCCAAACAAAAGGTCAAAGCCTTAAAAATTCAATGCACTTCTTCTCGACCAGACAGTAATATCAACAACCTCATAGACAGCATAAAGATAATATCCCAATTTTCTCATACGACATACTGAATAAATAAAGGAATTCTCAACAAAAAAAAACCTTTTTGCTAGCAAAAACGAGTTCCAAGGCAGCGAGAAAAAAATGTCATTTATTATTAATGCTCAACGTACCGGTAGCACAAGAATGAAAATTTGGCATTCATTTTCCTTCCTTTAAAATTTTTTTTTCTCAAGCAAAGGCCCCAAAAGTACGTGAGAAATGCCAAAATTTATTCGAATGTGGTTTTGACAAAGCGCTGAAGTTTAAAAATTAATTGGGTATACTTACAAACACGGGCGACAAATGAGGAAGTAAAGAGTGCGAAAAAAGGACAGAAAATACAAAACAAATTAGAATGAGATGGAGTTCTAAATAAGAAAGGATTGTCTTGGTGTTAAAAGGATTAACTTAAAAGGATTAATGTCTTTAGGCAGTGGGGGAGGAGTGGAACGATGACAAACAGAAAAGCAGAAAGCAATAAAAATTCCTTTTCTCTTTTCTTCATCCAACTTTAATCCTTTAAATGATCATCTGCTTGTTTGTTTCAGTTGCAACAAAATCCAATAAAAACCTGCTGTTATATGCATGAATGTATATGCGACATGTAGCTACTGGTCATTGCAGTAAAAAAGGGTTAAGAAAAAAAGTGCATAATTCAATTATAATTTGCTTCTAGCTACTGTAGGGAGTCTACATTAGGGTTATGTCCACTATATCTACATTACATCTATGCACATTGTGACTTTATACATTCTTCTCATTGTTTTGACTTCATAATCCCATTATCGATTGTTGGTATTTATTGACTTATTGCCATTTAAATCCCCTCGCATTCCTTTTGTTTTTATCTTCCTTCTTTTTTTTTCTACTGTTTAAATTTCATTGCAAATATTTCAATTCTAAATGAAAATGTGGGGCTCGGAATTAAATGATGTCCATCAAAAAATGACTTCCATTGATTTCTAGATTTACAGTCTGAATTCACCTCGTAGTCTGTGCGTAAAGTTTGAATGAGTGTGTAATGGTGTGAAGAAGCTAAGACTCAAGTAGAAGGAAACGCAGGTTTGAGTAAATTAAAGCACGAGTTTGAGTCTTTCTTATGCCACTGGACCAAACCTAGACTCTCAAATATATGACATAATTTATCACTAACCCCAAAAAATACATCTTTGCATTTTAAGAGAGACAATATTATTGTTCATAGATTGGACTGCTCGTAGATTGGACAGAGAATATGTTCATCCTGCATTAGAGCAGTTGCAGAAGTCTCGAGAAAAACATACATTATTTCTATTTTAATCCATTTATCTCTGAAACAGTCGCATGACAAAGGATTTAAATTATAATTCATATATAGCAAGTTTTCTTTTTGTTGCTGTCATGAAATGGCTCAGTGCTGGCAACTAAAAAAATATGTTCCGACTTTTTTCATATTTCATAAAAATTATGAGTTTGCGATAATTTTTTTTTGTTCTTCACACTCTTTTGTTCCTTGCATATGCAATGGCAACATACATTATCGGTCATATCAGGCTTTTAATATGTAAAATTTTCATAATTTGCTTGAAACTTTTCACTTCAACATGATAAATGAGACGAACAATTTTGAACGCTTTTTTGTTGAATTTTTAAAGTTGCTTTAAAGTTTTTTTTTAATATTCTCGTTCCTCTTAATAAATGAGAATGTTCACCACAAAAAAAGAGTCCATTTATGTTTTGTTATGAGCAGAAATGGAACTTCTCTTCCGACATTTTAATTTTCATTTGCAGCGATATTAAATAATTTATGAAGCGGAAAGTCAAAGAAAATGAAGAAAATTAGTCAGTTTAGTTGAAGGATGCAATTTATGGTAGTGGAATTTATAGGTTTCAATAGTGGAATTGGAGTCAGAGTTGTCGGAAATAGTTGGAGAGTGAAGGATTTAATTTGACAGTTTTATGATCAATAATTGATATGATAAGTCAACTTTATGAGTAGATTGAACTATTTCTGGATTTTAAAGCAACACATAACGATAACCATGCATACTTACATGCCATTTTAATTTAAAACGATGTGATTCGTTGTAAATCAGCATTAGAATGTGCTTATTAATAAAATGGAGTAGCTTTGATGAAGTGTACTGACTTTAACTAGGTTGTACCTTAATGTTGGACCAGCAGCGCAGATTAAAATTCTATTTTCGACTTCACCATGTAAAAGATCCATTGCAGATAGTAAGAATTCAAGAATTGATAACAAAAGATCTTACAATATTCAGCTCTTTGGCATCTATTTTGGTATTAGGTATATTATCTGCTTGTTCACAATGTGGATTGCATTTAAACATGTATTTAGCTATAATTTCTACACCTATGGATTCAAAAATCTCTTCAAGCTACCTGTATTCTCAGCTTTATCCATCTTAAAGTCATTCGCAAACATCTAATTTCCAAATTATTTTGATATTCCGTTCAAATTTCTTAGAATCATTTTTATGGTGAGAGGATTTGAACTCGGGAATCCTTAATATAAATTCTAACTTCGAGATTCATCCCTTACCTACTGACCAATCTATTCATTTCAGCTTCACAATCCTCCAATTGCAAAGTATCAAAGGCATTCCAAAACGTTTAAATTCACACTAAAGCCACGATAAAACTCCTCAAATTCCTTAATCAATTTCAAACCAAAGAAAATTGTTTCAATTTCCTTAATCGAATGCAATTTGAATGATTTATTGTTATAAAATATGCAGATCCTCACAAAAGATGAAATCAAGTCCCTTTAGCCTTTTCAATGTTTATCAAAAATAACATTGAATGATGTAAAAATAAATTTTCTTCAAGCTTCGAATATATTCATATGAAATCAATATGAATGCAAGCATCATATTGTTTATTGTGGGAGGATTTCAATTTTCTCAAAATCATCTCCATCTATGAGCAATTCCGATTATTTCCATTGAAAAATAAATAAATATATTCATTCTTTTCTTTTCTAGTTCCATGACAAGGAACAACATTTATGCTTCATGGTTAGTTGTGGAGAAAGAATGAACGAAAAAGAAGAAGAAGAAGAAGAAGACGAACAACTTGTATGTCAGAAGTGACCTCGCATATAATGGCTTTATAATACAACCGAAATAAAAACATTAAGACATTGGGCTTCGACCCCTATTTACTTCGTTTTGTTTCGCATCACACAACATAATGAATTTTCCAATGAAAAAGATTAAGGAGAAAAAAAAGTAACCACAGTGGAGAGACCACATGCACAGAGACGATTCTTGTTTTTCGAGAAAATGTTTCCTTTGCTGTGAATTTCACTTCCATTTGCTCATTGCACATTCTGTACTCGGGTACTCAGAAAAATGTTATTGCAAATATTTTTTTGTGATTGCTTTCCTGGACTTCTCATGTCGTCGAGATGCTTTATTCTTTTCAGTAGAAGTGGCAAAAAAAGTGTGTGAAAATTAAATTTCATGCTTCAAATTGATTTACATTGCTCCCTTCGCTTCATTTACCTTCCACTT
Organism: Chironomus riparius; assembly: GCA_917627325.4. Taxonomy (NCBI): domain Eukaryota; kingdom Metazoa; phylum Arthropoda; class Insecta; order Diptera; family Chironomidae; genus Chironomus; species Chironomus riparius. The sequence goes on from OU895877.1 coordinate 47,697,169, forward strand.
TTCTGAGTGAGTAAAATATGCAGAGATGATAATAAAGTGAGGAAGGTGTGGTTAAGGTGGTTTAGAGGTTTAGGCGCATTATTTGATGGTTATTTATTAAGTCAAGAATTAAAAGAAAATGAAGGGATCAAACAGATTTATTCTGAATCAAAACTTATTCTTATTTGATACTGTGGGGTTCAGGCTGCAATATAGATACCTATAAAGGCTCTGCGGCTGTAAATCTGTTGTACCACATCCTTTAGACCTACACAGTTTATACTTTAAAAGAGATGCTGTAATGAATTCATCCAGATGCTAGTATATCCTAATATACAAATCAAAATAGACACGTCATGAGCCAAAGACCTCAAACCTACACCCAACACATGAACTGAGCTTGAAAACTTGAACTAAGGAATGGAAAAAGAGTTTCTTAAATCTGGCTTGGTTTGGGATTGAACCAAGAACTTTTGGCTCGTGAAGCTAACGCTCTACCACTTAGACCACTGATGCTATTTCACCGCTATTAAAAATTCAACATCCAAACTTACTTATAAACAAATCTCATCCCAAACTGTCATAATTTCACGCTCATCGTTTAAATTTCTTATAACATCAACTCCTGAGTAACTACACCACAACATTGAATATGAAAAATTTAATTTAATATTCACGATGTTCAAGTACTCGAGGCATTATTTTAATGTACACCTTTTGTTACTTCTGGATTTGAATGTTTATTTGATTGAAATAGAAATTAAATTACCTTGAAATGATTTCGCAAACTTTCCCATTAAATTATCGTTCATTTTAAAAGCATAATTGAGTTCTACATTGTAGCTGTTTTTAATGTTATTTATGACATTCCTAATTAGCGAAGTTTGTGTTGAAAATTTGATTTTTTTTTCATTCGCAATCAACTTTATTTTTGAGCTAATTTGTTATTTATTTAATTTGAAACATGTTTTCGCATCAAAAATTCAGACCTGATTGGCAAATGTTTGCACAAAAAAAATGCACGAAAAAAATGAGATAAAAATTTTTTCGGAATGTTAAAAATGGTTAGAATATTTTTCATATTTGCATAGTTTAAATCCATATGATTTTGCAATTTTTTAAAAAAATGGTGTCTGAATAATTGAGGGAATTTGCGATCCATATTTTATGAAGCAGATCCGAAAAATTTTTATTTGTGAAATAGAATTTTTTTTGGATATCGACAGAAGATTTAAAGTTTTATTTTTATTTCGAGAATTTCAATTCGAATGAAAAAGTTTAATTTGCGGTTTGAAACTTTAAATTCTATATTTTAAATTGATACAGTTTTATGGTATTCATGATTTATTTAGATTGTGTTTTCTTTGTTAAGGCAGTTTGGTGAATCCAGAATTAAAATAATTGAAATTCACGGTAGTGGCTTACTAAGTTGTGTGGATGTGGATTTTAAGCATATCTTGTTAGCTCCGAGTACTCGTTTGCTATTGAAAATGGATCATTGTGTTCAAAGAATCGCCAACGTGAGGTTGATCGATCGATGTTCGAGTGGCAAAAATCGAATGTTTAAAAATACCAAAATTATAAGGTTGTAAGAGTTCGATCCCCATCAAATTCTTCTTGATTAATACAAGTTTGTGCACAAATGTCGTTTAATTTAAGTTTTAAAAGTATGTTGGTTAAAAATTAAAGTTGGCCCGGTTTCTATTTCTATCAGGAATAGCATAGTGCAGAAATTGATTTTGATGTGCAACGTGCAACAATATAAGATAAAAATAAAACTAATGTGAGTCTAGGGTAGGCGCCCTGGGAAGTCCAGAAACTGTTGCCAGTTTAACACCAATAGAATGGCAATACGACAAATTTACTCTAGATAAGTTTTAAACTAAATCGCAATCCAAAAATTTGAAAACCCGCTAATTTTATATGCAGCCAGTTTTAAAGCTAGTTGATCAATTCCTATAAAGAATTCATTTGAAATCCGATTTCCAATATTATTAAAGAGATAATTGCATTGTGCATTTCCAATTAAAAATCTCAACAGCATCCCAAACATCCTATTTTGAGAAAGGTCAATTTCACTATTTACAAGGAATTGATTCCTAATTAATTGCTGAGAAATTCTCAATAATTAAACTTAATCCTCAAATCAATCATTAAAGTAAATCGGTAGAAATTTTCGACAGCAATTAAATGTGTTTAAATTCATTTGGGGGTCGTTCATGAATGACGTCAATCACTATATTTGAATTTTTTACCTTTTTTGCTACAATCATGTCACAAAAAATCTTAAGAATGGATTTGTTACAAAGTGGTAGTCCCCAAAAGTTGTATATCATTTATGAATAACCCCTAAGACATTATAATTTTCCGTAGTCATATAAAATCAAATAGCATGAACACAAAATATTTGTTTAATGATCAAACAATCTTCTGCATCATTTTCATCATAGGAAGCACGAAGCATATTGAGTAAGTAATCGAATTTCATGCTTTTCATATTAATGAGATATTTGCAATTTTCAGATATGATACATTTAAGCATGCATGAATACATCAATCTCATATTTGTCCAAAATAACAGTGAGAAGTCAAGATATACTTGTTAACATTCAATTATGCTACACATTTTTGACGGAGACTACACATATTAAATTAATTAATTTAAATGAATAAATGGAGTCTTGAAAAATGGAATAAAAGGCCTTAAAATGGGTAGGAATGAAAATTATAATAACAGATATTGTGAAATATAAGTTGCCCCCATAAAACATGTCATAAACAAGGAGTTGTTAATTATACAACACGAATCCGTTGGCAAAAAAAAGAAAGAAATGAAATTGACTTGCCCTCGCGTGTTAAAGCTTCTGTGAAAATGTCGATTGGAGCTGTGTGAGGCCAAAGCATTTAAAAAATCATTTTGTCTTTTACAAATTAGCCTTTAATGTTACTTTCCTCATGAGAAAAAATCATTAAATGTCGACGAGATGCTTTCCTTAAATTATGGACAATTAATATTTACGAGATTGCAAAATTATTATTTTCAATATTTGTTTTACAGAAGAAGTCAACTTATTAACTTTTAAATTTATCGATTCTTTTAACGAGTTATGATGATTTCGTAATTTCTTTCTGTTCCTTTGTTCAAGCACAATTGTTAGTGTAATTTTATGGCAAAATTGCTTATGAATATTCACTTTTGCTTTTTTGATTTATATTGCTGGATGTTGGCTTTAAAACTTTTACGAGGTGGATGTATTGAAGCATTTTATATTGGGTCAGGTAATAAAGTTATGCTCCTTTATGATGATGGTCAATATAGTAAGAGATTTTGGTTGATTAGCTATAAAGGAAATGAGTGAGAGTCATAAATATTTGAAATAAGCTAGTCTTGATTAAAGCAGAAGTGTAATCAAGAGGGTTAAGGGGATTGGGTCGATTATATGGACATGAAAATTTGTGGATCATAGAATTGATAGTAGAACATCCAGAGGTTCAAAATGTTTTATATGAACTTTCGCAGCAATGATGATTCATAGTTGATATGCTGGTTTGGTGATAATACATGTCTGTGGGCTAGCCATAGAATTAGTAGCCAAAAGGGGTAGCTTGATCTTAATTTCCTCTGCTGTAGCTGCAGCCTTGAAATGAAGTTTTTGAGGTCACTTCGAAAACGAAGAGTTAAAAGATTTGGTCTTTAATTTTGTTTTTCAAGTGAAACCTGCTCTTGATCGAAAAACGACGTTTACAATGTTAAATTTGACTGTGACTAGAGTTAAGTACCCTGAATAGCCCTAGAAACCACCTTCTGGTCTCAACAACAATGATCCAAGAATGAAGCAAGGTAATTTGCAGCAAATTTGACGCCAATGTATAGAATTTAATGATTTCTTGAGTCACTCTGGTCCAAAACCTCTGTTGGACTAGCCTATAAGCTTCAAGGGTTACTAGGTTACTTTAATGATTTTTAATCAACCAATTAAATTAAATGATTAATTTCTTAAACAAACTGTCTTTTGAACGTTAAGCATCTTAAAATATTCATAAATCCTTCAAAAGATTGTTTCAAAAATGCGCCTCACACCCTAAAACCCTCAAACTAATTTCTTTCTTTCTTTCCATACAAGAACATGCACATTATGCATAATTGAAGAGAGTCTGACTGACGGTTATTACAGATGGTTGAAAAGAAATTTAATAATCATCAATACCGTTCAAGTTCAACTTAATAATAATTTCTTTCCCATCGCATACTTGATTTACTTCATCTCCTTTATTTCCCCAAACCTGGGCCCGCTCTGCAATTTTCGTGAATTGCACAAAATAAATTTCCGTTTCGTGTTCAATGCATCTCCTCTCTATATGAACAATTTCAAAAAAAAAAAAATAAATTCCTATCTGAGGTTCTTTTTAATACAGTTGAATGGTCGAGAAACGATATGAGAAGAAAGGCATGCGGGAGATGTAGTGAAATGAAGATGGTGCTTATGAATCTGATTTTCATTGAGTTGAAATTCAGCATGAAATTTATTAGCAATATTTGTAAAAGGAGAACTCGTGAAATTCCACTCGGGTAGCCCACATCATGCCGACATCAAAACCATGGTGCTTTACATTGAAAAATACTTTAAAGGAATTGGAAGTGGAAGAAGAAAAGAGAGAGAAAAAAAGGCAACAGCAACTCGATAAATCACGCAAAATTAAACAATCAAATGGTCATAAAAAAAGGCAAAGAAATCGGTGTGTATTGTAAGCGATTATGCTCATAACTTTTAATGTTGTTCATAATTCATTCATTTCAGACTTTTAAGAGTATGAGATGAGAAGCACTTTATGATATTAAAAATAAGAGAGTATGTACTGTGAACATGAACAATAAGAATATGAAAAATTTGCCAACATATAATTCTTATGAGTGGGGTTTGTAATTAATTGACGCCTAATTCCTCAACTTGGGTGTTGTTGATGAAATCCAGGACCGATTACTAACCCGAATGGCACAAGTCGGTTAATCGATCAGACATCTGACACAAAGCCAGTGTGACTGTGGTTCTGAATTTAAATCGAAGCTAGCTTCATGCTAGAGTCATGCCGGCTTAGTGCCTGATTTCTATTCGATTGACCGACTTGTGCTATTCGGGTAAGCTTCGTAGCTGTGTAATGAACTCAGTGATATAAATGAAGCTAGCTAGTTTGACCTAGAAACTGATCTTTTTTGTTGGTTTCTTAGCAAAAACCTACTCGTACTTTAAAACCTATATGGGTACGGAGCTGATCAATTACATTTTAATCGATTTAATCAGTTTTACATACTTGACACCTATTCTGGAGCTAGTGTTAACACTAGGAGCTTAGGTAAATTATTGTGTTTACGTCCCGGTGTCCCGACCCGCTCTTGGAACTAGGTTCGTTACGGACTCATCATTTTGCATCTCTGTTGTACTATTTTCTGAGAAAGGGATCAGGAGAAGGGTCAGTAAGGTAACATTGATATGAGTTAAAATAGATGCCCTAGACCTCAATCTAGGTCGTCTTTTTTCTTGCTGTGCCATCGGAACTATGTGACACTCTATTAAACTTTCGCAATAAACCATAAGACAGTGATTAGTTCAAAATCCTCATAATTTTTAAGAGACATCATTGATGATTAACCCCGTAAAATAAGCTTGTTAAATATTTCACTTACTGTGTAAATGAGAAATTTCTGTCAAAAAATTTTACACTCAAGCCACATAAAGCTTCAATTCCCCAAGAACTTCATATGCATTATGAACTTTTAATTGGAATGAGATTTTCAGATTTTATTTTATTTTTAGAAAACGTTTGCATTTCATTATTACATTTGGGAAGAAATAGTTTGAATAATTGAATAACTTGGAAGTTGCTGCTGCATAAAATTTACTTGTAAGACTTTTTTTTTTTCATTCCTTACGGCAACTCAAAGATAAATTTTATTGCATCTTGTGCTTAAAAAAAATGAATTAAATTACTGAATGCAATTTTTTTCTCGAGAAAGAGCTCCGCGTAATTCTTATTTGTTTTAAAACTTTATATATTTTTTAAGATGAATAAATTATGAGTTGGGTATGCATTCGTTGGTGTGAATTAGGCGCAGTTTGTGGTTTACTAGAGTGACAGAGTTGTCAGAGAGGTAAGACAGTGCTGTCGAGCTCCACGAAGGTAATCATTAGAGGCTGCTCACTTATGACGTCTGAGGAGAAATGGTCAGCAAAAAAAGAACAATAGAAAAATGACCGTTAATATCGCACGTCATAAATAAACGATCCCTTATTTTATCAAACCAATTCTATCATTAAGTTGTAGTTCCAAAATAAACTAAACCTAAGAATCAAACCCAGGCATTTCATCATGTGATCTCCAATCCCTAGAACCTAAGACATACCATCAACATTAAATCCCAACATATAAATCCACAACGTTCCCCCCTCAAGAACATTTCACTACAAAAAATGAAAAGAAATAAAATTCATAAGGCATTGTGAGTAATAAAAAAAACTTAAAGTTTAAGATGAGGATGAAGTAAAAAAAATAATTTCTTGCAAATCGCTGATGTGCACAAGCCACAAAAGCAAAAGATTGCAATTCAAATGTATGCGCAATATGGTCTTATACAATAATAAAAGCAAGAAGAACAAACAGTAGAAAAGGCAAATAAAAGACAGAGACGCGTACCGGCAATTGAACGTGAAAAACGCGAATGGACCATAAATTTTATTTGTTTAGCTGCACAAATTCTCATTTTTTTATGCTCTTGTGTAAGCACGTTCAAACTTGTACGAATGGTTTTTTAATTATTTTTCTTCAGTCTTGTAAAGTGTTTTTTTTTCGTTGGGATTTTTTTTTCTGCCCCGTGTGCTCATCTCAAACGTGGATGGTAAGAAGAAGTTGAAAATGGAGAGGACGAGTCATGGAATATTGTAGCAGTGAGAAAGAGTCTTAATTCCTTATGTGTAATCTGCTAATGAAGAAGAATTTGGCAGTTGCCGTGTGCATCGTTTTTGGATAGCCGCAGGAGGTCAAAAATGTTTAAAACCAATATTTTTTTGCAGCGAGGTAACACACGAGAATATAAAATATACATAACGTTCGCTACCCATCCGTAAAAAAAAAGATTTTAATTAAGTACATTTTCGTGGAGTGCAGCGCATTAATTTCGGGACTTGATTTTTAAAGCATATCTTTTTTGTGTGTTAGCTTTATTTTTTATTAGAATGATTTTTTGATGTTAGAATGGATTTGGGTGAGTATGATGATATGACTAGGCTGGTCAGCTAATTTCTGTAGTCGAATCTGCCAGTTTGAGATTAAGGTCTTTGTGGCTGATAAGCTAAGCAATCTCACTCTTTGTCTAAGACGTTAGTTCGATTCCCAATCAATAAAATGGTCGATATGACAAGGCTTAACACAGTACTTCCAGTTGGCAAGTTTACAGAACCTAGTCAAGCTTTAAATGAACCACAATTCTTTCAAACATTCCAAAATTGCGCTCCATACCTCCAAATACCCATAAAACTTTCAAATTCTATCGAACACGGCCAATAAGGTTGAGACGATATGAAATTAAAGTCAAGTTGAGAGATCTCATGTCGTGACTGTTACCGCAGACAGCTTGCAAACAAAAAACGCACCATTGAGATTAAAATTGGCATATCGTGACCCATTCTTTCCCTCTCATTCTCGCACATATTTTTTTATATCCCAAATAAATATGTGATTAAAAGCAGTTTTTTTTGTTGTTTTTGGCGCTCGGCTATACATTTTTGCTGATTAAATGAACCGCTCAAATTCTAGGAAGTTTTGTCTTTCCACACTTTGTAAGCTCGACTTTCATTTAATGCTGAGAATGGAATTTATTATTATTTAAAATATTTGATTATTTCAATGCCGTTCATTGATTTCATTATTTATGCTATTCGATACTTAAAGACAAAAAAGAGACATAAAGTATTCTTGGGCTGGTTCTTGGTGCTGTCTGGGGTAGAGTTGCTCTATCTGTTATTGTCTGTCGCATGTTACTTGATTGTAATCAGGCATTTCCTGTGACAGATCTGTAACCTATACCTGAATTGAAACTTTGATCTGTGGTTCCATATTCAGTCACCAAAACAATTACTCATATGACAGATTGTGGTATCCAAAATTTTAGGGGAAGAGTGTCATTTGTAGCTCTATAAACCGTCCATTGAATTGCAATTTGGTATAAAATTCTTCTATATTTAACAAAGTCATCGAATTAAAACCTTTGCTGTTCAACGTTAAAAAAAAGGAAATTTATTTAAAATTCAATCGATTTACTAAACTATTCAACTCATAGCTTTTATTTTTTTATGATTTTAAAAACGATATTTGAAAATGGCATGAAAAATAAGAGATTTGCAAAGATTAGAGTTTAAGCTAGAAATAGCAAAGCTCGTAAAAAGCTCATAAAATTTTTTTACTACCTTTTTCACAAAAAAGCTATTTTAGAGAATCATTGACCATAACATGACATATTGTCTACTTCTGTTTATGTTTTAATTTCGATTGTTTTCTTTTGGCTATAAAATGTTTTGTTAACTGAATGGTTTTTTGTTTATTTTTATTGGTCACAGTAAATTAAAGTGTGTGAAAACGTTGCAATTGTTGATGTGAGATTTAGGAAGGAAAGTTTGATTATTGGATTTGTTTTATTATTGAAAGAGTTTTGGACGAGGTTGAGATAGCAAAATAGTCTTAATTTATATCAAATTCAAGCGCTTCCGAACAAAATCAACATCCTAACTTGAGACTATACCTTAAAAATCACATTATTATTTTTTTCTATATAATCTCTCTTTTATTCTCTTTTTAATCGGATAATTTAGCTCAATTCTCATACTTAAAAGTCTAAAATTTATCCATAAAAGCCTCATATTAGTCCATAATGCCTTATTTATTTAGCACTTGAGAAAATTTTCACGCAGTTTGAGAAACTTTTTATCGCTTCAAATTTTACATTTAATGACTTTTTGATCCTTAGTAATGTTTACTTTAAGCGCGATAGAAATTAAGCTCACCCACATTCGACGACGAAAAAAAATATGGTAATCATGTCGTTCAACGATTCATCATTTTATGATGTCAGCAATGAATAAATTTTTATATATTTTGATCAATAAAAATATCATCTTGCGTAACTGAAAATGGAACGACATTGATGACTCCTTTTTTTGCATGAGATAATAACAAAATCAAAAATGGTAATTTAAAATTCATCGAGTTCGAAGTTTGGTTATAAAATAATATTATTTAAAGAATTGCCAAAATTATTGTTGATTTTTAAAGTTTCTGAATTTACATTTTGGGTAAAATTTTTCACTTTAATTTCTGATGAATTGGAAAGGAGATTTTGAATTTTATTAAAACTTACTCGTCCTAGTGGTTTATTTTACATATTTTCAATGAAAAAATCAAAAAAGTTTGTTAATTAAATTTTGTATATAATTCAAGTGCAAAACGTAAATTTGTGTAAACATTTTGAACTTTACAACCAGAAAAAATTGAAAACATTTTTGTATTTTCGGTTTAATTTATGAAATAAAACATTTTAGTTTAATATTTTGATCAGTCAAGTTTATTTCAAGTTGAGTTTAAGTTTATTTCAAGTTAAGTTCAAGTAGATTCAAATTTGATTTCAAGTTGAGTTAAGATTGAGTCCAAGTTGGGTTAAACTTGATTTCAAGTTGCTTTCAAACTGATTTCAAGTTGATTTAAACTTGATTCCAAAATAAGATCAACCAGATTTCAAATTGAGTTAAAGTTGATTTCAAATTGATTTTAAGTCATTTCAAGTAGATTTAAACCTGAGTTCAGATTTCAACTTGAGTTCATGTAGGTTCTAGCTTTAGTTCAAGTAGGTTCCCACTTGTGTTCAAGTAGGTTCCCACTTGTGTTCAAGTAGTTCCCACTTGTGTTCAAGTAGGTTCCAACTTGTGTTCAAGTAGGTTCCAACTTAAGTTCAAGTAGGTTCCAACTTGAGTTCAAGTAGGTTCCAACTTGAGTTCAAGTAGGTTCCAACTTGAGTTCAAGTAGATTTAATTTGAGTTCAAGTATGTTCCAACTTGATTTCAAGTAGGTTCCAACTTGAGTTCAAGTAGAGTTTAAATTAAGTTCAATCTGAGTTCAAATTGATATCAAGTTGAGTTCAATTAAATTGTAACATGATTTCAAGCAGAATTATGGATAATTTCATCAAATTCATTCATAAGGAAAATTGACAAAATATTTTAATACCCACAACATTCCTTCATTATGCCTGCCTACTCATCAACAAAATAATTTTATGACTTATTAATTTCATTTCAATCTTTCACTTGACTTGAACTTAAAATTATCTCAAAAATTAAATGAAAAAGGCATTTTCATTAAGAAACTTTGAAAGAGACATAATTCAATTAAATTTTGAGTCTCTGCTCACTCGAAAGAAGTTTATTTTTATTCTTGACATTTAGATCATATTTTCTCCATAATTTTGTGTAAGATAAGTTTATTATATATTCATGAAAATACCTCTAGATTGTCAAAATTAAGATATAATTAGCACTTGAATAATAAGAACGTGAATGTCAAGTTGTTAAGAGATGGAATATGCCTGCATTAGCTTCTGTTTGTGAACGTAATTATGATGATGAATTGTTACTATGCAGAATGATTAAGGCATTGATCGAAATATTTTGAGTGTTTTTGACGAATTAAGATACTTTCCAGGTAATGAATTTTAATGATGTTGTATTGTGATCGTAAAGTTTGTGAGTTTGCTGCTGGCTTATTGAATGAATATTTTGGTTAAGGAAATTAATTATTAAATTCTGGGAATTTTAAACGGCGAATATTTTCATAAACTCCAAAAAGTTTATTAATTTAACAAGTTTTGTCGTAAAGCTTATTTATATTAAGTTTAAATTTAGCTTCATAATTAGATTGGCACTCGCATGATAAAGCTTGTTAATTTTGATAATTAAAACCAAAACAGACGAAGTTTTCCTTATCGCGTTGGGCTTGTGAACAACCTTTTTAGTTCAGAAAGTTTGTTTTTTTTTTCTTTTTTTTTTCAAGAATTTCGAGAATTTCTCAGAACGGTTCGATTACATGTAAAATTTGACATCCTCTCCACCTCTAATTCCCATTATTTACGACAATAATGTCCTTTTAGTCATATCATAAAATCTAAATCATTTGTTGACTTTTGTTGGTCGAATAATTTCCAATTTTCCCCGAAATCCATTTACTTATTTATTTACAGAAGCTTTTATCATTATTAATGATGCTTTATTTACACACAACAATGATATCTGTAATGCTCATCAGCATAGAAATTATCATAAATTAATTTGATCCATTACAAATCCATTTGTGATTTGAATCCAATCACATTTCTATTGTGTTGGTATTTATTCAAGGCTTTTGAGGGATGAATTATTTTGGGATTATCGATTAAGTTGCATTTATTATTATGATTATTATTTCTCTCTATTTTGATGACTGCATGTGCAAAATGATTTTCACATAATTATGGCGATTTATTTTAATTAAAAATTCGCACATTTGAAGCAGATTTTGAGCATCATAAAAGTGTGGAAATGCATTTAATGATGACTTTTCGAATTACAGATGTATTTATTCAGAGTTGACAATTGGGAGATTTGGTTGATGAGTGTGGTTATCGGATCTAGCTAGGAACTGGTTTCTAGGACTAGCTTCGGTCTCTTTTGCATGATTATTGTTATGGTATCTCAGGAAGATCTAGAATTTTATATTTGATGACAAATTGCTAAGATTTTGAGTAAAAGATCCAGAAAATCATTAAAAAATCTCCCTTCCTGAAAATTCCGACCAACGTGATTGTCTTTATTATTAGACCGATATTCCTGAGCTTTACCAAATAATTTCTTTTGAGGTCGTTCATAAATGACGTCATCCGAGATTAAAGCTTTTTAAAACAATAAAATTTCCTGGAGTTCTAGGGAGGACTATAGACTACTACTTACTACCAGATACTACTGGAGAATACTAGGGAGTACTATAAACTACTAGAGACTCCCAGTGACTACTAGGGACCACTTGATTTCACTAGTGACTCTTCAAGAAATTTAACATTAAATATCATCGAATGACATTTGGTTTTTGAAGTCATTCATGAACAACTTCTGACAGTTTTGGATTCAACTCTGTTTTTTATTATCTATTAATTTTCACAAAATGATGTTCAAATAATATTCAATGGAATTTATTTGAAAGTCAATTCTATTGAGGCTTCTATTAGCATGTTTGAAATTATTATCCAAAAAACTATTGCAAAATTTTGAATTAAATTTTTTATGAGCTGATTATTTTATATCGAGGGTGTTCAAAGGAATATTTAAAATTTGTTGAATCCAGGCATATTTGAATGAATATTATTTAAATTATATTTTTAGAATATTTAATATTAATTTAAACTGAAAACTTACAAATGCCAAAAAAATGCTCATTTAAATTTGGTGGGCTCTAAAGCAGCATAAAACTAGTCATCAAGTTAAATGTGATGACCATCCATAAGATTTTGACCTTTTCAAAATTACAATCAAAGCTAATGGAGCTTTAGCATGATCAACTTCCTATCAATGGCTAAGCATTGTCTCTACAAAACTTAATATACCTTAAATTTAATATCAATTCTACACGAGTACAAATGAAAATTAATTCTCAAACACACAAAGCCGATCAAAATTTAGCAAATCACCCCACATGCAGCAATACACAGCATAACCAAGAAGAGCAATTAAAAAATGTTTTCATCCTCATCCATCACAAATTTGAAATGACTCAAATGGCACATCTTTGAGTCATATTTTATATTTGAACAGTTCTATAATATACGCAAATACTACAATGCTCCATCATTCCTTTCCCATAACAAATGTCCTCTAAAAAGATGCCGTGACATTTTTTGACAATTCAAAATGTCAGAGCAACGACGATGCATGGAAGACGTATGGCACTGTTTGTTTTACGGATATGATTTAAAGCATTTTTTTTTTCTTAAACGCATTTTCGCTCATAAAAACCATTTTATATATTGTGACATTATGAATCATTGAATCTCCTTTCATTCCATTTAATGTCAACGAAATGAGTATTTTTTTTCATAGCTTGCAACTTATACGATGATTATGATGATATATTACAAAAAGTATTGCTTGTTTTCACGTAACAAGTTGCCACTTGTTCTTCCTTCCATTTAGAGATTTTGTTTTCCTGCCATTCATTTCTGTTTATTTAAGATAGATTACCTTTAGGTGAGAACAAAGAAATATGGAGAGGTGGAAAAATAGGGGCGGATAAGGTGTCGTTTAAATTATTCAGTATTAAATTATCAACTTTGTGATTTTGTTTTCAGATTTTAAAAGATTTAAATTCGTTTTGAGTAGTAAATGTGCTGGATAATCCCAAATATGTCTATTTGTGAGCTCTATGCCATCAATGTACTAAGAAACTAGACAATATCAGGACGTTGTTGAGGGGCCAGTAACTTAGTAGAACTAGTAAGGACTACTAGGGAATACTAGAGACTACTAGGGAGCACTAAGGACTAATATGGATCATTAGAGACTACTACAGGCTACTACAGACTACCAGGGACCACTAGGGACTACTAGAAACTGCTAGGGACCACTATAGACTACCAGGGACTATTTGATATTAGTAGAGACTCTAAATCAGTGGTGTCTAAACTGTGTGCCACGACACACTAGTGTACCATGGAATTTTTTAAAAAATGACATGAGTTGAATGCTGTGTTCAATTTTGGTTATGGTTTACCTCTAAGGTGCGCCGTGGCTCTAAAAAGTTTGGACAACACTGCTCTAAATCATTGCTATATTGATATCTTCTTCCTTCTTAACATTAAATATCATCAAAAGCACACAGTATAAAGCATACCCGATTACGTCACTCATCCATAAGATTTCCAGCTAATAATACTCATAATGACAGAGAATAACACATCATCATTACAATGGTGTGTGGGATGAAATGGAAATTGATTTTTCACGTTGATATCTAAATCACTCATTTACGTTGATGTCATCATGTCCGTATATCGCATATCCTGAGAATATATAAAAAAAAATCCATTGCCATATCGTAATGATGATGATGATGGAATGTAATATACTTTACATGTAACTTTTCGCATTGTAAAAATGAATCATAATGAAGGTTCATTGTGGACGAAATGTGTGTCTTAGTCTGACATGATTACATCCTTTAGAAGAAGCACGGAGGAATTTTTTAAATGAAATGAAAAGAATGCGAATAATTTGATGGTTCGTTCTAATCATAGTGAAGTCTATAATACCTAGGTTGCATTGTGCTTTACAGTTTACTGTTCAAGAACAGATCATAAAATAGCAATAAAACGAACAACAACAAACCTCATTATTCACCAATTTAGCGAATTGATTTATTTCGCATGCCATAAATTCCATTGTGTAATTTTTCTTCCCTACATTTATTTCCTCTTCGTGAGTTGTTATTTTTTTATTTCACTGTTTCTTGCTTTTCCTGCACGCTACGCAATATTTGACCGTAATGTTCTTCTTCATTTTTTTCTCAAGAGTACCATTGTGTTTGTCCACTAATGACGTCAATCAAACTAGGTGTGTACTAGATCTCGGTACTAGGTGAGTACTAAAGAACTAGGTTTGTGCTAAAGGACTAGGTTTGTGCTAAAGAACAAGGTTTGTGCTAAAGGACTAGATTTGTGCTAAATGACTAGGTTTGTGCTAAAGAACTAGATTTGTGCTAAAGGACTAGGTTTGTGCTAAAGGACTAGATTTGTGCTAAAGGACTAGGTTTGTGCTAGAAGACTAGGTTTGTGCTAGAGTACTAGGTGTGTCATAATTATGTCTTAAGAACCAATAAGTCAGCTCCAAAACCCTCTATTGCTGTACATCACATCCAAACGATTCCACTCAGATGGCGGAATAAAGAAGAAGAGGAAGCAGAAATTGATGTGGTCATAAAATTAATCAAAATGTAATAAAAAAATCTCTCCTACAATAAAACTTTTCTTTCCTCCTGATAACTTTTATTTTATGTAAATTTATAGTGCTTTTCCTTATTGTGTACATGTCTGCACTTTGTCTATCAATTTGTCAAATGACAATCGAGTTGGGTCGATTGGGTGGGTGATCAAACAAAATGATTAAATGAGATTGATGGAATGGAAATTAACAAATCAAACAGTTTGATGTGTCGATAGGACAGCTGTGAAAAAGGCAAATTACAGTATTTTGTGTGTGTGGAAGCTGTGAGTGATTGGGTAGGATGAAGAGTGTGCTAACAAATGATGACTACAAGTGCGATGCTTTGTGCAAAATTAATTTGTTTAATTTAATGCTGAGAGTTTTAAGAGTTTCGGAATTTTGTTTGAGTTTTAGATGGACATTCATTGATTATTGATGGTGATTTGCAGTGTTTAGTCAGAATATTTTACAACTTTGTTGATTGTAATTTGAAGTTGGTGAACTTAAAAACTAGTATGAAGGCATCTGAAACTTTGACATCTAGTGTGAAGGCACCTTCGGCTATGAAACCTAATGTGAAGCTCCTTGTAACTTTGAAACACAAAGTAAAGGTATAAATTTCTAGGATGAATTGACCAGATGATAAATTCTATAGCGTCAAGCCACTTGATGTCCAAAACTATTGTGTGAAGGCATCTTAACATTAAAAATGTAGTTTAAAGACACCAGAGCATTAAAAAAATTTTTGTCTAACATTAAAAATCTAGCGTAAAGGTACCTGAACATTAATAAACTTAGTGTGAAGACAACTGAACATTCAATGCCTAATGTGAAGGCACCTGAATATTCAAAACCTAATGTGAAGGCACCTGAATATCAAATTTTTCGTGTAATTTTTTTCAAAATTATTGCAAATATCGTTTAAGAGTTATTTATCTAATATGCGCTCCACAGCTTTCATCCATAAATGCCTTCTTTCCATCTAAATCGTTTTCCGTTTACCGTTTTGGATGCAATTTCTAATAAAATTTATGAATCTCGCTCGTTTCATTCCAACATCAAAGACGGTTCCAACAAGAAATCACATTTTATATCTTAAATGCTACTGTTGTTTACGTAGTTGCGAAATGGTAAGAATGCTCCAAACGACACAATAAAGGAACGAGAAATAAAAAGCTTTTGATAAGCTCCAAAGTAATCTTGAAAATTAAATAAATATTTATGTTGAACGGTAAATGGGGCATTTATGGGAAAATGAAAATTCCTTTAACTGCATTTTAATAATTTTTACAACCCAGACAACGATTACCATTTTGCACTATGGTAATTCCATTACACAATAAACATAAAAAACACCTGTTTTTATTCCAGCAGAAATAAATGAGATGACTGCTGTACTCGAATTCATTCAGCACGACTAGAAATTCTGTTGTCTCGTTTTATTTTTATTTTTTTGGTATTTTTCATTTAATTAATTGCATTTCATTATGCTGTATCCCAGAGTCGTTTGCGGATGAGGCAGGAACAAAAAAAAAATATTTCACATGAAAGGGGCCTAACTTTAATTAATTAAGGACCTTTTAAAGCCTGAAGTTATGTTGAGGCTCATAAAACTCTCTCGCAACATGCACGAATGATCGTGTATGTAATAATTTTCTGTACTGTTCCAAATTATCATACTCATCCTTAACATTGTAGTCTTCATTTTTACTTTTCACGATTTTGCCGAATTATATTTTTTTGTGAGTTAACTGAACCTCGTTGCGTCTTAGAGAATGGAAAGGAAGTTCAACGCTTAATTTACATACATGCAAAATTATATTTTAATTCAAGAATCTCGTGAGTAATTTTAACCGCAAGGTTTCCATAACAAAAACAATGCCGTAAGTCCTGATGTATATGATCGTAGAATTATATACACACGAGTTGAAGTCGTAGTTGTTATGCTGTGTAGTCTCCTTGTCTTCTTTTGTTTTTTATGAGCAATTTCATAATTTTTATGCAAAAAGAGAAATGAAAGCATGAAAGAAATGAAAACAAAAGGCAAACATAATATAGTAAGCAAGTAAGTAAGTAAGTAAGTGGAAGATGTGTAATCAGCTCATATATTCGCTCTGCGAATGTTTGAATAAAAAGAAGAAATCAAAATGAACCTACATAATAAACCACAATATGCTCGAGGTAAAACATTTAAATAAGCCACATACAGTAGAGTTAAGAAATTGTTTTTAAGGAGGTGAAAAAGAAATATTTTTTCCATTTATTTATATAGGTACTTTTTGGGTGCAATTTCATCTTAAAAAAATTGCGGTTTAATATTCACTTCGGGTGAATGAATTTCGTAAAAGTTTCGTTAATTACAGCCTTTCAGTGTAAGATGTTGATGTTAACTGACTTTTGCTTCTTCTTTAAGGGTCGTTACATTGTTGGTGGCTTGAGTTACATTGAATTTGGCGATTAAACACGCAAAAACTTTTAAATATGAAGAATTCAGCCATTTTTGTTTACTTTGTGGAATTTTAAATATCAAAAATCAGTTAACATTTTTCAAATCTTAGAAATCCGTTAACCTTAGTAAAAGCGCTAATGAATTTTAGGTTAGCTTCATCAAATTACTTTTTTCATTCATCAGCTATGCAAATGAAAACAATGGAAGTCATTTCAAAAGGAAAAAGCTTGCATGAATGCTTGTTTGTTTCCTTCACGTAAATTTTATATTTATTTTTTTTACAGTTTTCTTCTTCTTTTCTCGAAAGTTAAGAGCGAAACACCTTAAATAAACATTCGGTTATTTAATAAAAAAACAATGCTCAGCAAAATTAAGAAGAAAAGCTTTTGTTTCCTTTCGCTATTCTTCGTTTACACCTCAAGGCTTGAATTTAAATAATTTTTTATGTATTCATGAAAAATAAAACAAAAGTACAGATAACGATTTTGTGGGAGGAATGATAACTGAAAGGATGATAAGATGTAGGAACTAACAAAAAAGATTCAGCTATTGAATTTTAGACTGTAAAATGTACTTTTTTCAGGCTTATTCACTTGCTTGATTTGAGTTGGATGAGATCAGTTGCTATAATAATGAATCTGGTTGTTATTTGGAGCAGGGTCGCAATACAGGCACCTGCGCAACGGTGAGAACCGTATAATTCTTTGACAACTTGTAAGCAGAGTTGTGAAACAGGTCACCTGTGACAGGTGAGAACCTTTCAATTCCTTGATAATTTGTATGGTTTTGTTAGAAAAACCTTATAAATTATGAAGGAATTGTAGGGTTCTCACCTGTCACAGGTGCCTGTTTCGCAGCTCTGCTTGTAAGGTTTTATTAGAATTTGTATGGTTTTGTTAGAAAAACCTTATAAATTATCAAGGAATTGTACGGTTCTCACCTGTGCACAGGTGCCTTTGATTTGGAGTAGATTTTTGAAATTTTGGGTATGAAAGTACTGATAAAGCATACTAAAATGATTGACTCGATCAGAATCCATTGGAATGTTGTCCCCATAGTGGCCAAGCTGATATTTTATTTAATTCAAAGCAGCAGTCACTTGGAAGCTTTTTTAAGTGGATAACATTTTGTTTTCTATTATTGAGTTCAATATTTTATATGATTAATCATTTGAGAATTCGATCTGAATTTACTAAGGACAAACTAGTGACAAATTAAGTTTTGGATGCCTACCTTACCCATTTCTGATAAAGAAGCCTAATTTATTGAATGCCGTTTTCCTCAAGTTAATTCTCACGATATTTTTCGATTGACTGTTACCTAGCAAAGCATTTTAAGTCCCATAAAATGTTTCCGACTTCCATCAGCTTCGACAAAATTAGATAAATTTTTGACTGAAACTATAAATTTTGCTTACAAAAAATCATAAAATATTGAAAATTATTGATAAAAATACCGACAAAAATTGAGACTCGTGTCGTACAAATGGGTGTATCTAATGAGCATCACAACGATTAAGCTCTTAAATTTACTGAATTTTTGATGAATTTAAATGTCTTTAAATGAAGTTATCTATATTTTCTGCTTAGTTCTCTTTTGAGTTTTATTGCAATCACAAAAGAGTTTTATGTGGCAATTCAAAGTAAACAAACCTTGACTGTAATAGCTAGTTTCCTTCTTTCATTTTCATTTTTATGTGTCTTATCTGCATAAAACAAATAATATATATCCCACAAAAAGGCAGACGAGAGCGAAAGATATTTTTGATCTTACGGCCTTTCACAATTTCTTCAGCTCTCACTGACAAGAAAATGACTAAAACTTTTATGTTTCTCTTCTTTTTTTGCTGTTTGTGCGCCATAAAGTTTGTTTCTTTCTGCCACATTTAGCTCCAATAAATGCCTCATTAAATGATTTATTCACCAATAAAGCGAAACATGGCGATTTTTACTTTTTTCCACGACTGTCTTGAATTTTTTTTTATGGTATAAAGTTTTTCCTTTTCTTTTACTTTTCGGCAGTTACTTATGAGAATGCCAACATTTTAACTTTATTTTTTGTGTGCGCGTTGTGTGATAAAAATTATTTTTTTGAATTGTCAAAGTTTGTCTACAAAATGGTCCTGACTGCATAAAAAAGTATGAATTATTACTTTTTTTACTTATTGTACGCTGTACAAGAGGCAAAAAATTGTCAAGATTGTTGGTGGAAAGTTTTGGATTTAGAAAAACGAGCACTTTTCAAGTTTAATTCTTTAAAACATAGGATTTAAAATTCAACGGATTCAAAAAATTTTAAATTTGAGACAAAAGAAAATAAATTCAAAATTGCGGATATTTCTCACCTCAAATTTTGTTTTTAAAATAAAATCATGATTTGCTTTTAATTTAAATAATGTTTTGAGATATTTTAAGAGAAAAAAGTGGCAAAAGTCGAACAAAATAAATAAACAAACATAATGATGCTTGATTAATGAAAAAAATCAATAAAATTTAACCTTAACCTCAACCACAAAAGTCAAATCAACGATCATCGACCACTTTAATCAACAAACCAATTGAACAGTCAATCTGAAAACACAAACTTTAACCCAAAGCTATAAAAAATGCCGTGAATCATCAACACCGCTTGTACAATAAAATTTTCACGTTAAAACATTTTTCACAAATTAAAAGAGATGAATTAAAGCGATGATGTCATCGTCATAGGAACTAATAAAGTCATAATCATTTTCACTTTAAAGTGACGAAAAACATGTCGTCGGATGTCTCTTATTTCCCATTTATTTTCTATGATCAAGCTTAGGTGTTTGGTTGTTGTCTAATAAAGCAATTTAAAGTAATAAAATGTTATATATTTTTCTCTTGTGTCGACTAGATGTGTAAATTTTTTTACGATCATTGATGACTTCAGTATCTTTTTGACAAGACAGAAATATTCATGAAAAAAAAAATCATTTTGGGTGTGCGAATTAAAGACAGAGTCGAAAAAAGAAAGAGAAAAAAATGTCGATCACCGTGATTTTATTACCACTTTTTGTAGTTTTGAGACGATTATGAAAGCCAACGCGCGACCTTACTCGCATTTCGAATTATTGCCGATGATTTTCAACGTTGTTCTTTATAGATTTTGAATGACTATTGCCGACATAAATTATCGACTTTTTTTTGGTGATAAGTTAATCTTTTTATTATGCAATGTCAATGTGTGCACATTTTTGGGTATTGGATGATCTCTTGGCAAGTTATGTCTTACTTTTTGGATGAAATGGGAGGCAGAGGAAGAGATGAACTGCTTGTTTTGATGGACATGCATTAATAACGTCCCATGATATGATTTTAAGCATTAAAAGATTGAATCTCACAGCGGAAATAAAGGAGATTATTGTGAACTTAAAAATTGTTGACTCAATTTAACTCGTAAAATAAAATGTTGACGAAAAAAAAATTCCCACGTTCGCACGTTCATTGAAGAAAGACATACAGTCATTTGGAACCTTTTAAAAATCGGTGCGATTATTAATCATGTGCTCAGATTTTTTTTTTATTTTCTTATTTATGTCACTGTTGATGCCCACACAAAACAATGACTGCAAAGAAGAAAATCACTTTTTACTTTACACATCTCATCTGTGATATCTCAACAAGGCCGTATATTTATTTTTTTTATTTAATGTCATTTTCTCGCGATTTTATTTTCACAAATATGATCAACAATTTTAATTCAACGACCGTCCAAATTCTTTATCCGATTATAAATTTCAATAAAAGTCTTCCGCACATGGGATGAGAGTGGCGATATATAAATTTTTTTTATACTCATACAGGGGACAATCCCATCTGACTGAAAAGTATTAAGACACATCATCATCATCAAGCATCGTCAAGAGAGACATTCGAACAAAAAGGATGGAATAGCGATTAAGTTTATTGCAGTTGAAGAAGTAAATGTCTTCTTATGATGATGACATGAAGTTCAATCGGGGTGTGAGAACTTGACGGAAGAAATGATTATAAGCAGGGCACTTTTGAATGGATATATTTTTGTCAATTGGAGATTTGAAACTTTTTGGTTGGCTTTAAGATATATTTTGTGAAGTTTATAGTTTTAAAAATGGATTTTATGATTTGTGACTTTAAATTCATTACTTCTCTTTTAAACTAGATGGAAAGTGTAGCTTGAACATATGCAAACTGGTGTATGTCATTAAAATCTTTAACCAGTTTCAAGTGATAGCTGGACTTACTCCATAGTGAAGTCCAAAGTTTTCAAAGTGAATAACCCCATCCAGTCATTGAAAATGACACTAAATTTTCATCCTAGTGCTCAATGCAATTCTTGATGAGTGTTCCTTAGGATTTGGCAAGAATGAACCGTAATAAGATCTGAAGGGTATGCAACTTTGGTATGACTTTTTGGAACCTTGGAGGTACTTCCATTGGTTATATCATTAAGAACTATAAAGCAGTTGAACTATGTCTTTAAAATATCATGTCAGATTGCATGTGCTTTAATAATAACAATAATAATGTGAGAGGGTTCCAGCCTGGCGGTGTGTTACTACACCTTGCGATGAGTTGAAGGCACTGCGATCCTGATCGATGATAGAATCTATTCTACCGTTCCCTTGTTGAGTCGACAATGTCCTGTAAGAATACCTAGAAATAACCTTAAGTCATTCCTAGGAAGATTGAGTAATTCAAAAGATTTCTTCTCATTGACTGACAAGAAAGCTTTTGATGTCTTGATGCCATCCTTTGCTGTAAAGTGCTGTTTATGCTTAAGCAGGAGCCATTGATTGACATCCCGTTTCTAAAGTCTGTCAATAAATGTCGCAACCTGAGGTTGTTCTGATGGAATTGCGGTTGATTTGGTTAAAAGATCGGCCATTTCATTGCCAACAATACCTGAATGTCTAGGAATCCAAACAAGCTTTACCCTGTTCGTTGTTGCTAGTTGATTGAGTGCTCGAATGCATTCTAATACTGTTTTGCTCCTGACTTTACAGACTCCAAGAGATTTTAAAGCTGCTTGACTGTCAGAAGCTATGATAATGTTTTCCTGTGTTAATGTTTCTTCCAAACAGATTTCTGCACATTTTTTGATGGCAAGAAGTTCTGCTTGGAAGACAGTTGAATGTTCTGTGATACTGAAATTAAATTCTAATTGAGAGTTGGTGCAATAAACACCAGCTGATAAAGAACAGTGACCGAAGGATTGATTCCAACCAAACCATTATCCACAGGACGCTAGCCTAATAGCCGTACAGCGAGCTCTCGCCTCAACCACTAATTCAAGCGGAGGAAGCATGAGAGCAGCGTCAAGTGCGGCTGTAGGTAGTGTTCTAGCAGTACCTGTGATGCAAAGTTCAGCCATTCTTTGTAATTTACTAAGTTTTGTTTTAAAGTTTGTAGTATTAGCTCTATGCCACCCATATGTGAGTCTGAGAATTATAACTTGTGTGTAAATCCAGCGGGTCATTTTAGGAGACAAGCCTCAGTTCTTTCTAACCATAGACCTACAAGCCCAGAAGGACTTAGTACATTTAGTGATGACACTATTGAGATGCCCTACCCAGTTCAAGCGAGTATCTAGAACAAGTCCCAGGTATGTGCTTTAGGAAAGTGTTGATTTTCAAAATTCCACTAGTACTTTGATAAATCGGCTTAAATTCCAGACCCCTAACCTATTACAGCATCCGTGACTGATATTATTTCAAACAACAAACAAAAAAATCATCGAAGTAAATTCCAAAAACCCCAAACTGCCCCCTATACTGCAAATTATCAGCAATTCCCAGAAAAATTTTATATCTCAGTTATTTCATCAGAAAATTCATAAAATAACGAAAATATTTTCACATTATCAGCTCAATTAAGTGACACTTTCAGTAAAAATAAAAAAAAAACTTTTTTCATTCATTATAAATTGTCAATATCAATTAAATGTAGGCGTTGGAATAATTTAGGTCCATGTCGAAATTTTTTCTCTTCTGTCTGCAATACATTATCATTTTAATGAGTGTGTGTTTCAGAATAAATGAATGAGTAAAGTGAGTGGAAAAATTAATAAGAATTAAATTGATATGTCTATTAAAGTTGAATAAAATATATCCAATACAATCAATTAAAGGATTTACATATTATTCACCGTCAATTAAGTGTAAGTAAATTGTCAGTTTTGCAATTTTCCCTTTTGCTCTGCAATTTGTTGCATTACGAGCAGTGTTTTTGAGATTCAGGCATCAATTATTTTGTCACTTAGTCTGTTATTGATTCTTAAATGCCTTTTTACTACGTTTTTCTTAACTTGCTTTCTTATTTACATTTTTGCGGCTTAAATTTGATTTTTATAAAGCTCAAATTTCGTTTTTATGAAGCATGTCAGCTCCTGTCGAGTGTGTATATATTTTTTTTTTGACTAAAATTCTAAACGTTGTTGGATATAATGTTTTGGTTGTCATGGGCTGACAGAGTTTGAGAACAAAATATGCTTCAGCAACAGCTTTATAAAAATGTGTCAAGAGAAATTGTTTTTAATTGACAAAAATAGAAATTAGGGTAGCTTATATTTTGATAAAAGGAGCTAGATGTAAGGATGAAAATCACATTTTAGAGACAGACCAGGAATAGATAAGTGTTGGATCTTGATTTTTTGGATCACACCCTGGAACACACAATAATTATGGATTTCAGCCTTAGGTTTAGTCAATTAAATTTTTTGACAAAAAAATTAAAGACTGACTTAGTCAAGACAATCCAGCTGGTCATATATATATATATATATATATATATAGGATTTGGGGATCAACGGCTATGTCATAAAAAAATTCTATTGCTATATAACAACTACAAACTACTTACAGTTCCATTTGCAATACAGCTTCCATCGACGGCTTCATTGCATGAATTTTTTGTAGTTCGAATGGTTCTGGTACCCTAAAGAAGGTCTAATGAAGTGTGATTCTACAACTATTGGGTAAATCTGTAAGGAGTAAGCAAAAATATTTGAGTTTTGGATCAAATTTCTTCTTCTAATTGCTTCTTTTCAGCAAAGTAATGTTCTGAACCTTCTTATTAGATTTTGTATTGATTCAAATCCCTTATGAGTCAAGAGCATTGAAAATATATGAGCTGCATGACTCACACGACAAAATAAGCCAGACTAATCAAAACATTCTCAATTTACTACCTTTAAATATGTCAAATAATAACAAAATTCCTCAAATTCCCCTCTAAACTGCGTTGCGTCCTTTAATCACTAGCCAAACCTCTTCATACTTCACATCTCTTTGTGATATTTTTCAGTGCGAAAATGAAAATTAATTTACACAGCCAGCTGTTGTTGAAAAGAAGAAAAAAATTAAAATATATAAAAAACTTTTCCTTTGTTTTTCCAATTAAAGAGACACGACGATGAAAAATTATCGCTACAGAAAGCATTTGGCATAAATAATTTTTTTATTACATGATTAATTGATTTTTCCTTCCGACAAACAGTAGAATTACACATTACATGACCATGAATAATTTCCAAAGACAATTTATTGCGCTTTATGGCATTTTTATTCGCCGTTATTTTTTGTATTTTTTTATGAATTATCCTCCACCTCTTATAATCCTCTATGATTTGTTTATACAACAAATGCCATTTAACGATGGTGAATAAACAAAATTTTTATGTCAAATGAATGAATATTTAAAAAGAAGTCTTTGAATTTATTAATCGATCGCACACACAAGTGTGAAGAAAATTTATGATGAACCATTAAAATGGCATAATTGATTTTATATTCTCAATCATAATAGCGAAGCGAGAGGGACAGCACAAAGCAAACGACAGAAAATAAATACGTGTATAAACCAAAAATAGTTTCACTCGTTGTGTCATTAATATATATATTTTTTTTTGAGACGAGAGTGCGAGAGACTTAAAAAAAGCAAATCACGGAAAGAAGAATAGAACAAAGCAGAAATTGACAAACAGCTGACCAGTGAGCATGAGTAAGATTATAGAAATATGAACCTTCAAGGAGATTGTAAAAATGTTGTCTATTAAATAATTAGTGTGCGCGATTTTGGCTTGTGATTGACCACATTATATTGTTCGATGCTGCCGCGCATGACGCACGCTCCCATATATTATGAAAAATATTCCCACGTTTTTTTTGTGGGGCTTAATCGACAGCAGTGACTTCGTGTATTTTTTTTTAATTATTTAAATTATTTCTTTATTTTCGTG
The DNA here is from genome assembly GCA_917627325.4 of Chironomus riparius. Lineage (NCBI taxonomy): Eukaryota > Metazoa > Arthropoda > Insecta > Diptera > Chironomidae > Chironomus > Chironomus riparius. Next base: position 47,722,882 of record OU895877.1, read on the forward strand.
TCTTGGTATTCATGAAAATAGTATAAAGTTTGAAGTTGGATTGGAGCATATAAGTTGTGGAGATGGCGCATCAACTTTTTTTTTGATGAATCATAGTCATTGAGGGTCATTAGCTTGCAGTTTTACACAGTATAATTCAAAATGTATTTTAATTTAACTAGCTTTGAATTTCTTTTCAGAATATCGAATTAAAACGATGAGTATAAATTGTATTGATGGAGATTTACACCTCTACAATTTGCTAAGTATCCACATTTACATGATTATATGCCGATACAGTAGGTAAGAAGTTCAAATCGAGAACATATTATCTGGTCTGGTGTTTAAGTACTTAATACTGTTCAAGTTAAGCTGTTAAGATCATATTGGTCGTAGGTTCGATTTTCGATGGTTTCTTTGCTTTATAAATCCATCAAAAAAGTGAAATTTTCAGACTTATTCCTCGTTGCTGCTACATTTCTCAGTGCAAATCGCTTGAGATGGGCTGGACATGTGTTCAGACGCTCACAAGATGTCTCAGTATCAAAAGTGACAGTAGCAGACTTTATGGATGGCAAAAGATAACAAGGAAGACCGAAGATCTCGGAAAAAGACGCTAGGGTCCTTAATATCTCAAACTGGCAGAAGTTTTCTAAGGATAGAGCTGTCTTCAGACGATCTCTAAGCGCGGCAATGTGCTCACGTGCGCCCTAGCTAAGGAAGTAAGTAAGTATTCTTCATTGTTACAAATTCTTTGTTGTAAGTGTCACAAAGCGTTTTCCAAACCTTAAAAAAAAGCTTTGCTAAAATATATCGACTGACACCTTCTGTATAGACTACAGACACTTATGTCATTAAAACAATGATTCAATCTTAACCACAAGCCAAACTGACAGGTCAATAATATCTAGAAAAGCTTTAAAACTTTGAAAAGTGCGCTAATAAAAAACTTACAGCTGACGAGTAACGAGTATGAATAAATATAAAAAAAAGTTATTTGAAAAATGAGGGCCAATTTTATGTCAATCACGGTGAAATGCAATAAAGAGTGACTAAATAACACTATTTAAATATCACTTTCGTGTGAATTTATTCTCATAATATTACACAAATATTTTATATTCGTACAAGCCGACATAAATTGGCAGTTCAATTGTATATGCGGCAGCTATGAAAATATTATTATAATTTACAACATAATAGAATGCCTATAATTTTCAATAACTAGTTATTAAGCTCAGAATAATAGATTTAACAAGCGTGTATATTGAATTGTTTATGGTGTTTACGGCGATCACAATTTCAAATTAAAGTACGGCACTTTTTATTGCTCTCTCATGTACATAACTCAGCACTTTCACTTGAAAGGCCTCCGCCAAAAATAAAGTTAAAATTGTTTTTTATATGAATATCAAAAAAAAGGTCATAGCTAATCACGATCCACGATGAGTGTGCGTAAAATGAATACAAAAAAGTAAAAAAAAATTATAATTAATTCAAATTAAAAGTCATTTGACTAGTAAAAGGCCTCAAATTAACACGGCATTAATCTAAATTCAATTAGGGCGTATGGTAATTCGTTGAATCATCATCATGATGCTGCTACTTTTTTTGTTGTTGTACATAACACGCTTTGCGTTATTACTCTCTTCAAGTTAAGTCACTTTACACTCTGACTGCTCTTTTTTGCTTCATTATTTTTATTTTATTAAATTTTATTTCATTCTCGGGCATTTTACTGTGCAGCTTTTTGTTGGAGAGGGATGAAGGATTGCTCTTAATTTGTCTGTTTAGTGCTGTGATGTTGTAGCTTTGTGGAATATGGAGTATATGTTGATGATTTTGTCAATGCTTTGCAATATCGTTTAGGCTGAGTAGTAAAGGGATAGAATTGATGTATGTAACACTCATTGTAGTTTTTGAAGACACAGGTTTGATTCCTACAGGAACAAGTTTTTCAATCGTTTTTAATACAGTTCATTGAAATGATTTGCAATAAGTCAAGTGTGTTGTTCCATTTTTCGGATTAATCTGACTGCCAGCTTATAAGGCAGGATACATAAGAACGGAGCCAGGGTCCAATAAGGTTTGGGGGTTAACTTTAGTTCATTTAAGAAAAATGGTATAAAATTAATTATGTTCTTATCGTTTCTTTTGGCTTAATCACGACCAAGACCAATCCTTAGCAACTTTTCTCCTATAATTAAGATCTTAGACAAGATTGTAGTCCAAAAGTTTAAGAAAATGGAAAGTTTCCTCATAAAACTCCTCATAAGTTGGGCTTTGCTCCTAGAATGGCTGACTATCATAAACTCTCTGCTAAATACTTCTCTGATTTAGGTTTCATTAGTCTAAAATTACATGTGATGACTGTATCCAAAAGAGAAATTACTCATGTCATGGTCATTAGACTAAATAATTCACAGTTTTAAATATTCGTCACGGATAGGTCATATAAAGCGGATTAAGAAGCTTAAAATTGAGTTGTTTTAAAAACTTTCATTAATTCTTCAACAACTTTAATCAAAAATACTCCAAAAAGTCAACTATCACGCAAAAAATGCGTCCACACCCTCCCATGTCCACACAAACTTTCTCAATATTGTTTTCTTTCCCATTTTATTTGTAGCATAAGACCATTATTTAAAGTTAATTAAGAGAGATGTTCTCAGTTAACATGAAAAAAAGCGAGCAATTAATCATTAAAAAAAAGGGCTTTTGCGTACTCTAAAGTGTCCACAAATAATGCAAATTAGAATGTGTGCGGGGGACGAGACAAAGACAGTGGCGAATATCTTGATGTCAAGCATAAATGAAATAAATAAAACATTTGGTCGCTGAAGAAAAAAAAGGCAAAGAATAAAAAGACATAAGCTTTTTTGTTTCTTGTCGCCAGAGTAAGAAAAGAGATTCAAAAATTGCTCATTGTTGCATGAAAAAGGCAAGAAGAATGCAAAGATTTTTTTTTGTCTGTGGCTGTTTTTGGATTTTAATTCCGAGGAACACAGTTGAAAAAATGGCTATGCATGGGCCAGTTAAGGTTTTCGTTTGCTTATCATTGGCAGTCACGTGGAAGCTACATCCCATGGAGCATTCCCTTACGTTAAATTAAGTGTCAATTGGGGATCAAAAGGGGTCTCAAAAGAGGTCTTGATCAAGGAATCTAAATTAATTCTGGACATCTCCCACATTATTTTCTATAGCTTTATCGCTCGGGCTTTATATCTCATTTCTTGTTATTTCGTCAACAATAATAATGGATTTCGTAGGCAAGCCAAAGCATTCATTTCAATGATGAGTAAATAATAAGAGCAGACATGAAGATCTTCTTCTGAATTTAAAGCAGCTCAAAGACCATTTATAATTCGAAACAAACAGCCTGAAAGGCATCAGTTTAAAACTGAATATGTGGGAATATTTTTATTTAAATCTCTTCTTTATCATTCATCGCGCATAAAATTATTTTCTGCCACAGCGAAGAGATTTAATATAAAGCAGGCAGCATTCAAGAATTGCGAGCTGATCTTTTTTTTTATTTTCATCTTTCTTCTCGTTTCGTACGTACGAAAAAAAAGAGTGTGAAACTGGAGATTGTACTGATTCTAATGTGGATGTCAGATATTTAACAAGAAAGTTGCCTTGCATGACAAATCTCTTTAGCTTCCCTTCCACAATTCTCATGAGTCTATCTGACTCCGGTGTGAGAAAATAATAAAGTATACTCGAGTAAGTGAAATAATTTATGATTTCAGCACTTAAACGCGAAAGTGTTGAAACAAAAGCCACACATACAAATGCTTTCAGAAGTTTTTCTTGGAATCAGATTCTTATACGAAAAGCAGAAAAAATCGAATTCAATGAAAATTTAATCGGATGGTTTATCTGAGAAGCGATGGTGTTGCTGTGGATATTGAATGTTGAGAATTTGAATGATTATCTTGAATGGAATCTGTATGGAATGAGCATTAACTTCTATTTCCGCGTGGTTTTCAAATGTCCTTTAAATAGAGCTTTGTTTTGTACTGGGGACTTGCTGAGGGTACAGTAGAGCTCATTGAAGACTTACTTGGGGTTCTTTTTAGACTGATTCTGATTTCATACTAGTTTTGAGGCTTCTAATTTGTTGTGGAGATATTGATTTCAAGTGTTAAGCTGCTTGATTTAGCAGTTCTCATTAGGAAACCAGATATGCAGATCTGAATGATGCCACATGAAAATGTACAATGAGGCAAGATAAATTTCCCAAAAAAGTTCATCAGCCTCTGAAAATGTTGCATTTTATTCCAATTAAATTTTTTAAGAACTCGATCATTTTTCATGTCAAATGCTTTATATTAAATAAAGCAGTGCTTAAAACAGCCATCAAAACAGAATTAAATTCATATGTGAACTTTTTTATTTTGAATGAAAATAAAGTCATGAAGCCAGATAATAAATTCATCTCAATTTGCTGTCCTCAATGTCATTCTTCTCTTCGTAATTCCATTTCATGATATACATTTTAACTATAAAAATATTTGTGCTATTAGCTTTTTATTAATATTGCATATTGTATAGACTTAAAAGTCGACTAAAAACTAAAATATTTATATCTGTATAGATTGATGATTATCTTAAGCCATATTTTCAGTGACATTCTTTTTGTCGTTTTTGCAAAACTCACAGATGTTTTACATTTGTTTTGACATAGTGTCTTCAAATTTATGTGAATGTGCCTCAAAAAATCACCAAATAAAGTTTAATAATTTTGGATTTTTTAATAAACAAAATCATTTGTTGATTTTTGAAGATTATAAATTAATGATAATGCTTATTGGTTATTCCTAATTTTATTGTCATAATGAAAATGGAAATATCTCATGAATCTCATAAATGTTAATGACACTCAACGATGCAATTTATTTTTTGCTTCTTTTGAATTCTTAATTGCGTGAGTGTGGTATGGATTAGATGTCATTGAAAGTTATGATGTGAGACTTTTATGCAGAAGTTTTAGTGTGATATGATCATATCCATTATTAAGGCACTTTTAGATTGTCATCATGTTAAAACATTCAATGCAACTTGGTATTCTTCACTTTCCTGAATGAAGAATTGAGCTAGAGCTGAGCTAGAGCTGAGCTAGAGCTAGAGCTGAGCTAGAGCTGAGCTAGAGCTGAGCTAGAGCTAGAGCTGAGCTAGAATTAAGCTAGATTGAGCTAGAGGTGAGCTAGAGCTGAGCTAGAGCTGAGCTAGAACTGAGCTAGAGCTGAGCTAGAGCTGAGCTAGAGCTAGAGCTGAGCTAGAATTAAGCTAGATTGAGCTATAGCTGAGCTAGAGCTGAGCTAGAGCTGAGCTAGAGCTGAGCTAGAGCTGAGCTAGAGCTGAGCTAGAGCTGAGCTAGAGCTGAGCTAGAGCTGAGCTAGAGCTGAGCTAGAGCTGAGCTAGAGCTGAGCTAGAGCTGAGCTAGAGCTGAGCTAGAGCTGAGCTAGAGCTGAGCTAGAGCTGAGCTAGAGCTGAGCTAGAGCTGAGCTAGAGCTGAGCTAGAGCTGAGCTAGAGCTGAGCTAGAGCTGAGCTAGAGCTGAGCTAGAGCTGAGCTAGAGCTGAGCTAGAGCTGAGCTAGAGCTGAGCTAGAGCTGAGCTAGAGCTGAGCTAGAGCTGAGCTAGAGATGAGCTAGAGCTGAGCTAGAGCTGAGCTAGAGCTGAGCTAGAGCTGAGCTAGAGCTGAGCTAGAGCTGAGCTAGAGCTGAGCTAGAGCTGAGCTAGAGCTGAGCTAGAGCTGAGCTAGAGCTGAGCTAGAGCTTAGCTAGAGCTGAGCTAGAGCTGAGCTAGAGCTGAGCTAGAGCTGAGCTAGAGCTGAGCTAGAGCTGAGCTAGAGCTGAGCTAGAGCTGAACTTCAGCTGAGCTAGAGCTGAGCTAGAGCTGAACTTCAGCTGAGCTAGAGCTGGAATAATTCATTATAGCTCAAAATGCTTTTCATTCATTTTTAAACAACCATCAATTCAATTTTCAACTTGACTAATCCAATAAATAGCTAGAAGGATCACCATGACAATCGAGACAGTCCAAAAACAGTCAAAAAATTGTTAACCCGTTTTTCATTCATTGGCAGAGACAGAAAAAAATATTAAATTTATTTTGTAGCCATCAAGCGTTTTATCTAATCTCCTTTTAAAGCCCATAACTTCATAAATGGATGGCTTTTTATTCACCTTAAGATCATCAAGCGCACTAAATATTTCACGCGAAAAATTCCTCATCGTTGCTGTTTCTCATGGATTTTTTTTATAGTGCTTTATTTTTTGGTGGATTTAAGTGCCTCATGAAATTGCAATCATGATGGTCTTAAAAAATAATGAAATAAACAAGTACGCAGCAAAATATTGATAACAGACCGAAAATCACGTGGAGCATTAAAAAAAATAAAGTTGAAAATAAGGTAAACGGCAAATAAAGCATGTACATTGAATATAAAAAGGTAATGAGCGCGAGTGAGTGTGTAGACATCATCATCATTCGATCCGCACGACCATCATGGGCATTAAATCATGAAATCCATATAAGCATCTTTCTGACTGCCGCAGCAATGAATTTCCAAGTATTTCTTAAAAAATAAAAAGTGAATTGTACTTAAAAAGGCTTATAGCAAGTAAGTATAAGCAGTATAAAGAAGAAATAACCAAGCGGTGTTTAAACGCGGCAGTGTGTTTTTGAAGAGAGTATAAAAAAAAATACACGGCACACTGCAAAGCTCGTAAAGAGGAATTGCTTGCTTCAGTATAAAAAGGAGAATGAAAAGAATGGAAAAATATATAAAAGAATAAAAACTACTTTATATGATGGAAATACAATAAAATAAAATAAAAACAGAGACGAAGAAGAAAAGAAAAAAAAAATCTTCTTTTTTAAAAGGCGCGTGTATCATTTTCGGGATCGCAGCGTCTTCGTCGTTCGCCTTCAGACATCTATCTTGTTGTAGATCGATTGCGACTGAAAAGAGAGAATGTAATTGTGTGCACTTTATGCCGGTGCGTGTGTATCGCACACGAAGACACACTACCAAAGCAAAAAAGAGAGTCGACGAAGTTTACTGAATGCACATTTCGTCTCACTTCATCCACACGATCTACACACGATCATTTTGTGTAAATCAGGGGAAATGTTGGCTGTTGAGGCACACGATTTATGTGAATAGGGGAAATGATCAAGTAGCTCGAGCTTGAGAATGAAAAGCAAACGATCTTATCTATTTATTAAACAAATTAATGTATAATAAGTAAGCTGTCAAGTTATTAGCAAGCGATATGATATGGTGAGAATTTATTCTCGTAAATATATTTATTGTTGCCATAAATTTCTCGTGCCTTCTAATTAAATAATTGAGAAATGTCACAAAATGGCAATTTATGAAATTATAGAGATTTTTGTTTTGATTTAGTGGGATTTTAATTGACTGGTGGGTCATGTATAGGAATTGAAAGTAGACTTTTATTGACTTTTTATTATTTCAAGATTGATGATCTTGTTGAAGAAAGCTGTTCATGCTTAGATCAGTTTGGATCTTTAGAAGAGTGTCTTTGAGGGTAACGGTTGATCCACCTACTGCATGGCTGGTTCCTAGAGCTATATGAGGACATTGTAAATATTTGAACTGCTACTAGAGAAGGTTGCTCCTAGTAATCAGCCACAGGCCTAGAATTCAACTAGAGTGTGCTTATAAAAACAATGTAAGACCATTTTAGAGGTTATCAATGGGATTCGGTTGCCTATTAACCTCAAAAATAATTAAATGTCAAGCATTAACCACAAGCATCTTAATATTTATTTGCCAAATTTTCCATTAACATTCCATCCTTCAAATACACGCAAAAATCTCATCGTATGCCAATCATCACATCCACCGAACACAACAAAGCATTGCAAGCCACACCAAAAAAATATCCAACTTTACCCGCTAATTTTTCATTCACATAAATTAGTGGCTTTTTGCTAATCGTGCATTTTATTTATAGCATCGCGACTTTGTGTACACACTTATTTTTCTTCTCTCCCTTTTCAGCCAACAAATTATCGTCATCAGCCTCAAAAGCCGTCACAAAACAGAAAAAATAAATAATTAGCACTAAAATTGTACGAGAAAACATTCATAAATACAATATTTTTTTTTTTATTTGATGTATTCGTGTTGATAACAATCGACCACTTCCGTTGTGATGTCGCCAAATATTTGTGTATCTGATATAATCACACCTTGCATGTGACAATAGAATTATTTTTTTTTATTGGCGTATCATGTCATGGACTGTGTGTGTTGGGAACGAATCGTCTTTCTTATCGCTGGCAATCTACCTGCGACTAGAGTAAATACCTAACAAGTTGTTATGTTTGACTGATAAGATTGAAGAATTGCTGATTGTTGAGTTATTGCGGGGAAATTTGTTTGGAGGTGGATTTTGATTTTTGTAAGGATTAGTGAAGGATTTTCACAAACAAAGCTACAATATTATTTTTAAGAATTTTTGAAAAATTAAGCGAAACAAAAATTTTAAAAAATGATAAAATTTAAAAAATAAAAAAATCATAATTTAAAAAAATGAATTTAAAGAAATTAAAATTTGAAAAAAAGAGCCATTTTTAACCATTTAAAAAATAAAATTAAAGAAATATGAAAAGCTATTTTTAAAAAAATTAAAAGTTCAAAAAATTATGAAAAAATAGTCTTAATAATTTTAGAATTTTTTTTAAATAAATAAAAAAATAAAAAAGTTCAAAAAATATAAATTTGCATTTTAAAAATAAATTTTTTCTTTTTTATTTGAAAGATTTTTTCTTTATTTTAAAAAAATTAAGCCAACCAGAAATCACAAAATCTATTCATAAACAGCTCCACAATCCGACAAAACATCAACACCATCCCCCAACAAACCCATTCATTTACTTAATTTGATGCAATTATAAGTGTTTACAACAGTCTATTACTAGATTGAGAAATGCTAATGAAAAAGAAAAAAAATACTAAGCCGATAAGCGTGCACACTTTGATTTCTAAGTCTAGTGGCAACTTCCCTTTCCAACACACATCAATCGCACGCTTATATCCCCACCAACTTTTTTTTTCACTGCCAAAGCCGTAATGAAGATGAAAAGTGGAGAAAAAAAAAATCAAAAATTCTTGCCGTCTACCTGATACGAAAGGAATGAGCGAAGAAGAATGAAAAAAATATTTCTCAGATTTCATTACTCAATGTTCAAATAACAGATCCTATGACACACATAACAATCATGTGTATATATGTGTCTGGAACTGCAGTAATGGAAAGAGGCACATCAGTCAATACATGAAAAACAAAAACAAGACCTCCCGATATCCGTTCGTAACTCTCTCATTCTCTTCTCTTTTTATTTTATTTTTCTTCTGTGTATAAATGAATATACTTGTGTGTTGTTAATAAATAAACGATGTGTAGAATATAATGAAAATTTTTTTTTAAATGTTGTTGTTGTAGGCACCGAAATGAAAAATATTGTAAGCAACAAGTCAGTCGGCGAAACTAGTTAGTTCGTAAACAACATTCATTCAGAATAGTTTGAGACTTTCGACCGTGAACGTCGCATTTTTTTTGACAAATTTTTTTTATTTTCATTCTTTTTAAAATTTTCACTTTTCCTTTTTTTTAAAAAAAAAACTTATTATTTTGTGCAAATTCAATACAAGACAGGAAAGTGCCTAGGCATAATAAAAGTGACTTATATTTTTTGTGACACACAAAAAAAGTGAAAAATTGCAATTGCAAGAAAAAATTAAAATTTAAAAAATAATCTGAAAATAAACAGAACCAAATAAAGATAAACCCAAAGACCAAAAAAATAAAAAAAAAATCACTGAAGGAAAAAAAAACAAAAAATAAATATTTATGAACAAAAATATGGTGACAGGAATAAAGTCCATAAGCCAGCAACAAGTGATCAACAGTAACACAATGGGATTAAATGGAATAACCACAACACAGATGCCTTCCCAGGAAGTGCCTATAAAGCGTGCCACAGCTAGTGATACACGTCGGGTATGTACAAAAAAAGCAGCTAATACTGCTGAATGCTTAAGTAGCTAATTACAATTTGCGCGTGCTCTGCATTATATTTATAAACCGATGACTTGACAAATAGAGACATTGTGATGATGACTATGACTTGTATTGAGGCAAAAAAAATAAGAATTATTGGATTAGAATTTTATGACACTCAATAATTTATCTTAACACAAAGCGATATATTAACGTGGAGCAAATGAAGGCATTTAAAATCGTAACAAATTGTGACAGTAAATTTTGTCGAGAAAGAATTTATTTTATTGATTTCGCGATGGGTCGTTAGATGATGATGATTAAAAAAATTTTTATGGCGATTTTCGGTAAAGATACACACACTCGATTCGCATTGCCAACCTCATAAATTTTATCTAAAGCCACACTGAAAAATAATTTTCACTCACCCAAATATTATTCATAATTTATGCATGGCTATACATTCACTCTTGTTAATTTAAATGTCACGTTTTTCAAAATAATCTTTTTTCCTCGTGCCATTCTCACTTTTTTTTATGATAATCATGTTGGATATGCCAAAAAATCAAACAAAAAATTATATTTATTTTTTTTAAAAAAAAATTTGCAAACTATTTGTCACCAATAAACATGTGGAGTGAGGATATAATTTTTATGGAACCACGTGTCGTGACATTTTAATTCTGAAACGGATTTTTGTCTGCAGCAACAAAATTGTAGTTTTTATTATTCCAAATTGAGATATTTTAAGTATTCATGCAATTGTGATTGGATTAACAGAGAATATGTTCAAAAAAATGCCACTGTAGTGCTCGGTCTACCATATTTTATTTGCATAAATCATTGGACGAATTTTAAAATTGTTCACATAACCAAAACAGCTCGTACCGCAGATACATACGTGTACCTAGATTTTTGTAGAATTTATTTTTTTTGTTCAATTTTTAATTGTTTTTTAATTTGACGGAATAAAAGATTTCCTGCATGGCTTTTTCCAATCACAATCACACAAGTTCCCCTGAAAACATGTTTCCGCTTATTCGGTCGATTAACATTTCCACCAAGTCTCTTTTTCACTCACCTCTTTTCCATCAAAATAATAATAATAATGATTGCCGCATGCTTTACCGTTTTTGTCAGTCATGGCAACTTTTTAGTCGGATATAAAAAATATATATCGCAAAAAAAAAAAAATTGCCGACGATAAAATTGCTGCAAACTTTGAAATTATAGTTTTTGATTGAAATCAAATTTGGGTGTCTTACTGAGTTAATTTGATCAGAATGATTGCGGTCGGCTAGGGTATTTTTGGCTGAATTTAAAGAAATCTATAATTTGTTGCACAGACAGTTTTTAATGTTTATTTTTTTAATAGAATTTTAAACCAAATCTAGAAATTTTCTGGTAAAATTTAAAAAAAAGAATTTTTTTTGAAATGTTTTCAATTTTTTAAAACAAAACAGAAAACTGAAAATAATTTTTTTAAAGCAAGATTTAAAATTCTGCATAAAAACTTCAATAAATCCATATAAATTAAAAATCACTGACTCCATGCCAATCTACTCAATCCCCAAAAAAGCCTTGAGCAAAAAAAAAAACAATTCAATGGACACCCAAATTCGCAAATCCGATCATTTAAACTCTAAAAAAGGAGAAAGAAATTTCAACAGAAAAATAAAACAAATCACTTCAAAATTCCGCCTAAACCAAAATCGAATTAAATATGAATACGAATTTAGATCAACAACCCTTTAATTTTTCAAGCCTAATTTTTGGTTTTTGGGCAATCCAATATTTTACACCTTTTATCAGAAGAAAAAAAAATAAAAGAAAAATAAATAATAATCATTATATTTTATTTTTCCCACACGCGTTTGGTCGGCATGAAATCAAATCCATAATTAGAGCGATTAATTCGAAGAGAATAAAACACGGCGAGTTAATTTTTTTTTCCAACGCACACGCGACTTGTAAAAGATCAATATCCGCTATCTGTTGCTCATAGTTAACTCACTCATATGTGTACATACGGCTTTAATCTCTCTCTTTTGCCTCCGCATGCGGGTTCCATAGCGCGAAAGAAATGTAAAAAAAATAAGATATTAAAACAGCGTTAATTTCTCTATGTGAAACAGGGCATTTGGCACTGAGGAATTTTTCTTTAAACTTCTTTTCATGAAGCGTAAATGAGATTTGCAGAGTGTCTGTCCGCAATTTTTTGTGTGGGAATTTTTTTTCTTCTCTCTTTTTTTTGTTCGTTTGTTGATTTTTTCTCGCTTGACATAAAGACAATATAAAATAGTTCAGACGCACACAAAAAATTATAAATCACGTTGCCTGCCTTAATAAAACCATTTTTATAATGTTGGCAAATAAGCCATTCACGATATTTACATTTGGTCTATAAAAATTGAATAGACAGAAAAATGCTAAAAAAACGGTGGGATTAAGATGTGTGTGACATAAATCTCAAATTTCTTGTATATACTATATTTATTTATATTGGCCCAATTTTTAAGTGACTTCTTTAGTATCAATTAGCGATCGCGGGAAAAATAAACAATTTTTTTTCTCTTATAAATATGTGGGATGTTTGTATGTTGAAGCTTTAAAGACATTCCTTAAATTTTTTTCACTCTCTTCCCGCGTTTATCCAGTTAATATTTAATTTTTAATGCAAAAGCATATATTTTAATTTTCGAATCACCAGTAGCAACCTAGCTGTCTCATTCAATAGCCAAAATTATGATTATTATGCCTTTTTTATGCTGATAACACAGGAAGTGCTTTGATTTATTTGCAATGATTAAATCAGCGTGTTTTCAGTTTAACGCAGGCTCGCAAAAAAAGATTATATATATTCGCTTATAAAGCAATCGAGTATGGATGGAAGCATGAAGAAAAACAATATTAACGCTTCATTAGTTCCTGTAATCGAAAATAAAGAAGGCAGGTAGATTGGAAGAATGGTTAAAGCGGATAAAATTTTTGCTCATGATAATATACCTTTGATGTTTTCTTCCTTCTGCAACATCTACTGTTGCCATTAAAGATTTTTTTTATTACTTTTTTTTACTCATCTCTCATTTTTTTTGCAATTTGATTCCATCTCAAAGACCCCGTGCCTTCTTGATCCATCTAATATGTGATGTAATTTATATGCTAAACTTCATGCCACATTCAATAGACGTCTATTCGTTGTTATAAAAGAGACATGTGAAATCACTTTTTGCTTCTTCATCAACGAACAAGTATGTTCCTTGCTTCCAAAAAACATGTGTATGTTATAACTTTTTTATGGGGTAATTAAGGCGCATTTTTATTGCTAATGATCAATAGTTTGAAAGGAATTTATAATTAATTGTTTAATGTCGTGTTTTCAACGGTTCTTTGATGTTTGAAAATTCAAAATGGCAGATTTTTACCACCTCAAAGTTTGTTTTTGAGATATTTCAAGCTTAACGACATATTTATTGGAAATTCCAATAATTCTTCATGCAAAAAGTTGGCAAGGTCATTAATAAATTCCACCCAAAGTGACAAACAGTACAATTTTTCCAGCAGATGATAAATTATATTTTTCTTCGCATTTTCTTCTTGCTGATTCAAAAGATGTTGTCGATGATGATGATGCTGATGTGGATGAGATTGAAGGGCAATTTTCGGATGGAGAAATAAGAAATTTTTTTCTTTTGATCGAATGAAAAACAAATTAAAGAGATTTCATTTCACGTGTAAATGTTTTAATAACAACTCATTCTACCGCGTTCGACAAGGAGGTTTTATGAAGGAGAGAGAGTGTGTGATATAAAAAAAATATATAATCTTTTGGTATGTGCGCAAAGTGTGGGTGCTAAAATGTATGCTCAAATCAGCACGCTACGAGAAACAAAAAATTTCTTTTTTTTCTTCTGGCGCGTTGTTGCTTCAAGTTCAAAAGCAATCTTCGTAAATGATCTTCTCACATCATTTTAAAGTTGCTTTATTTTTTTTTGCGCGAGCTGTATGCCCGAGACAAATTGTGGAAAATGGAGATTTATTTTTTTACCATATTTTTCAACACATCGCCGTGTGCCTGCGATAATTTTTTTTGTTGCTGCTTGCGCTTATTCGCTTACTCGCACACGTTAAACGATTTTATTTTATTCTGCTCGTCTTTGAGTGAGGGGAAAAAATTTAGAGTTCATTAATTTTTGGCAGCTCATGATATTTATCTGAGGCTTTAACGATTTCTACGCCGCTTCATCATATAAACAAAAAAAATATTGTTTTTAATATTATTATTACTGTTTTTGCCGTGAGAAATGAATTTGTCTATGCGGAAGCACAGAAAATCTAAACAAATCTGTTAACGTGACGATTTTTTCATCACAGCTCATCAATTAATTAATTCATATTTGGGGCATTAGGCAACTACATTCGGGCTTTTAGAGTGGGTCTAGTAAGTCACACAAGCTATTTAATAACAGATACTAAAGCTTAAATGTCTTAATAATATAACAAGCTATCCATACGTAACATTTAAACGCCCCCCTAATTATAAGTAAGCAAAACAATTGTGAATGGACATAAATGACATATATGAGAGGAATTGAGAGCTGAATAATTAAAGAATCGTCGAGTGCGGCACGTTTTAACGGCTAAATTTATAGCCACTCATTATTTTTGCTACTGCTCGTCTTGTCAATTGATACCTCCGCTCGCTTTTGTGAAAACAGAAGTAAAAAAATATGCCGCTGCTTCCAAATTATCAAAAGGAATGACAAAAGACAAAAGAGACGCGACCACACATTTATGTAAAAATAGATACCTTATTCATGTGTACGAAAAACAACTGATGTATTATGAATTTCAATATTTTTAGCCACTTCCGCGCTAATTTTTCTTCATGACCAAAAAGATTGTTACGCACACAAAAATATATATATTAAGCAGACTGTCATGGCACACGAATATGATGAATCGATGAACAAACAAAGAAAATCATTTCATTGTTTTTTCTCTTTTTTTTTCTTTTTACAGAGCAATAAGCCAATTATGGAGAAGAGACGACGCGCAAGAATCAACAATTGCCTTAACGAGCTCAAAACACTTATTTTGGATGCGATGAAGAAAGACGTAAGTATTTTTAATATAATTTCTGCACAACATGACGTATTTTCTACTGCCATCGCCTCTCATTTCGATTTAAATTAAAACAATCTATCACTCACTGATGACTGATGATAGCTTATATTTCCCTTCTTTTTATTTTCTCTCTGATTCCTTGAGATATGAGATGCTGAAATAAGTACATCCTTCATTTTCATTTTTATTAATTTTCTATCTCTTATTTTTTTTTAATATCACACAAAAAAATACAGCCAGCAAGACATTCAAAATTAGAAAAAGCTGATATACTTGAGATGACGCTCGCATTCTTAAAAAATCATCAACTCAATCTTCAACGTCAACAGGCGGCAATGTCACAAGCAGCTGATGCTACAATCGCTTCAAAGTTCAAGGCTGGTTTTGCTGATTGTGCAAATGAAGTGGGACGATTTCCAGGACTTGAGCCTCAAGTTAAACGACGATTGTTACAGCATTTGAGTAATTGCTTGAATGGAGCTAAGCAGGAGCCAGTGCTTCCATCACCGCCTAGTTCACCCGAACAAGATTCACACATAACAGCTACAACAAATGGATATTTTTTAACAAATGGAAGTGGAAATGGTGTACAATTGATTCCAACAAAGTTATCGAATGGAAACATTGCATTTGTTCTTCCTCAATCAGTTCAAACATCAGCTATACCTATGCTCGTACCAATTCCATCAAGAACAGCATCAACTGGATCTGCCACATCATCAAATTACGAAAGAATTCGTGAGCAATCAACATCTCCATATCATCAGCCTCCAAGTCCTGCCAATTCATCATATGAGCCAATGGATTGTATGCCAGCACATCAAAATCTTCATCATCAGCATCACCCGCAGCAATTCAACTTCCATCCACATCAACAACAGTCACAGTCAAGCTTGAAACGACCATACAGTCCATCGGCGCCTATTTCACTGGTAATGAAAAAGACAAACTTTGATCAACAGATGAAGGATGACGAGAAGCCATGGCGACCTTGGTAAAGTAATCGATAAGTGCCTTCTACTTCATACGGGCATGTCTTAATGTAAATAAAATGATCTTAATCTTATGTAAATATTAATTGTTAACTTATGGGTTGTTATTTAGTGAAGCTATTAGACTCGGACCATTCACAATTCAAATTATTATTTTCTTTCGTAAAATTTGCGTGACATAAAAGCCAACACGGCAATAAAAACTTGTAGAAATAAGAGAAAAAGAAAGAAATTTTTTATATACATATTTTTAAAAGGAGGGAACGTTGTGATAATGATTCGTAAAAATTTTTCCTATTTTTTTTGAAATTCACACTTAAAACTAAATTGAAATTTATAAGCAAGAGGAAAGATACAACTCAGTGGATGCCACAGAAGAAGAAGTGTGGAAAAAGAAGAATTTTTTCTTTAAGAGACGTGACATTGTGCGCTCTACAAAGTTTTTCTTTTCTTAATTTTTAATTTAAACGAGAAAAAAAAGTTGTTTTAGTGGTTTTGAAGTTTCGGTAGTTTTTAAGCCGCAAGTCATTGAGTTGTGAGAATCAGCAGGGAAAATTTACACAAAAAAAACATGACCCTCGTTTATCTATTATATGTCAACATATATTGTATATTTTTAGAATAAATAAATCGTGAACCTTATCAAGTTCAATACATGAAATTATAAATATTTTTGTTTTTTTTATGTCGTGTGATCTTAACCAATTTTCCAAATATTATAGACAGGTAATACATATGTATAAAGCAGTGCATTTTACACGACTGTGCCAATTTAAGAAGTCGTGTTCACCCTACAAATTTATTTTCTTATTGATTTAAAGCTTTTGTTTATAGATCACACGACTTTTGTAATATTGTTCACGATTTTCGTGTAGATAAGGTGACATTTGTGGTAATTAAGATGACTTAAAGTTGTTTATGATTTATTGCTTCTGGGCTTTAAAGAGTTTGGTGTAAACAAAGGTGTTTTTCAGTTACTAAATGAAAGAACTTTAAATTCTAGCAAGATTTTTGCTTGATTCATGCAAATATCAAAAAATGTTGAAATAAAAGAAGTTCATCGAATGGTTCATCACAAGCGGAAATTAAACCTGGCACCTCTTAATTGCCGATCATGTGCTTAGCTATCTCATTCTCTTTCTCTGACCAAGCGGGAATCGAAACTCACACCTCTCGATAGCCGGTTAAAAGTGCTCAGCTGTCTGCTCTCTTTCTTTGCCCAAGCGGGAATCGAACTTATTAATTCTCGATTGTCGGTCAAGTGCTTAGAGAGGAGAGATGAGAGAGGAGAGATGAGAGAGAGATGGGCACTTGACCGCTAATCGAGAGTTGCAAGATTCGATTCCCGCTTGGGATGAACCTTTGGGTTAATTTATTTTTCAGTTGTCTTTTAACTTACGATAAGTCGTAAAATTAAAATGAATTTTTTGTAAGCTGCTGAAATTCTTTTAGAGCTTTTAAGTTGTCAGCAGATGTTTCATTACTTTAAAGATTTTTTTCTGAAAATTTTTGGAATTTTTGAGATTTTGTTTACTTCACAATTCCAAAAAAACTTCTTTGTCAGTTTTTAACACATTACAATAAAAATAAAATATTCAACAAAAAATTCTGACAGCTCAGCCAGCAAAAAAGTTTAACCATAACTCCATCATTCTCACACGATCAAGTAAAACTTCTCGCCGCACGTGTCGATCGAAACCAGATTCTCTAGAAGCAAAAAATCCACATAAGAAATTATTAAGTCTCGATTAGTACCCCCTACTGTATTTAAGTAAGAGAAGAAAAAGAATTTAATTGCAATGTTGGGCGAGATAAATAAATTTTCATTTTAGAAGAGATTTCTTTCTTTATTCTACGTTAAACGTGCCAATTTGTTAGAGTATATTTTAATTATAGCCAACCAATTGGTGGTAGCAAGAACAATGGGAAAGAAAAAAAAAAATATAAAACAAAGTAAGGAATTAAAAATAGTTTTTTTTTTCTCTTCATATTAAATAGCATCAAGTCGTTTTGGCAAATGATTTGATTTTATAGATAAATACACACGGGGGCACATACATAATGTTCGCGGGTGCCAAACGACACTTCTTCATTCAAATAATAATGAGTTTTAGATACAAAGTATCTAAAATGTAGACGCAAACACAACAATTGATGAAAAAATTTAAACAATTTTGTTCGCTCACTTTCTTTCGCATTCACAGCGAGTTCCCATGCGCGCCTCACTTTTCATTTCTTTTCTTATTGTACGTAGCTTTATTTTTTTTTTTGGCGGCTGTTTATTCTCAAATATAAATTTTATTTTTATTGTTTCGCCTCGACACATTGTGAGTCGCGAGTGGAATTCTATACAGATTGTATGTATGTGCATAATAAGCGTGTGAGCGCGTGTTTATAATAAGATGGAAGATTGTTGTCTCAACTATATGTCATATAATGATCGCACATATTATTATCATGTGAATTTGCGCCTAGGCAAGTTCAAAAGAAATTTTCTTATTTTTAATTTAAACGTCTGTCACATCTATTAGGGGTTATTTGTAAGTTATGGTCCATATTTCAGTAATGGGGTCTGACTTTCAGTAGCTATAAAATTTCATACAAAAGTGTTTAAGCTAAATGAAAGCGGATATAGACATGTGCTCACTGGACACTTGCCCACAGCCACTTCCTTACATTGTCACACATCATTTACGAACGACCCTCTTATTGACTTTAATATAATTTTTTTCGCACATTTGACCCTTTTATGTTTGTAAATTGACTGCGCGCGCGAGTCAACCGCAATGATTATCAGCCAGTTAACGGTGCGAGTGAGATGAAATGATCACGATTTGCTGGAAAAATGAGATTTTAAGGTGAATTCAAGTGACTCGTTTGTCTCGCTCGATAGAAATCTGGTGTCTCGATTACCTTTTCGCGCCCTTGATCAAACAAATCGTGGCTGACAAAACAATGCTCGTGCCTATTCAACGATGAAATTTAATTACCATTCATACGATAATTTTAACGTCGTGCGGCGCAAGGCGTGCAACAGTCATAATTATTTGAGCAAATAAAGCAATTTGTCTTTATCGCAAGTCGCTGATCGTAAAAAAAATGCTATTTTTTTCACAATTTCATGTCACATTTCATTCATTTCTCATTATTATTATTATTATGCCTGAAGACGTTCTCTTTTTACAAATACATATTAAATTTTTTTTCTTGCTTGTGCTTCTTGCTGTTTAGACATAAGAAGCGAAAGAAAAATGAATGTAATAAAAACGGTGACAAATCGTGAACAAGTACTTAAGCACGAGAAAATTGTAAGAGAATTTTTTTATTCTCTTTTCTTTCAAATCACGTGGAAATGTTAAACAATTTTTCAAGTACAAAATAAATAAATAATAAAAAGAAACTTGATGATTTGTTGGATTTAAATAAACCGACGTAAAAAAAGCCACTTGGACATGATGTTGTGCATTAAAAATGTGTGAATTTTTCATTAAGCACTTCCGGAGGGAACACAATAAATTATTTGAAGATCTTGTTGTGGTCATTTTTAAGTGAAAAATCTTTGTCACGTGGAAGTGAGATAGGAAACACCTGGCAGAATAATTTGTCGGACTTGACTTGCTTTTGTGGAGAACAAGGGATTTTCTGGTGACTGAAGAAATTTTTGAATTTTTTGGAATCGAGTTTGATGTCTTAGGGTGATCAATTCTTAATTTTGGACAAAATATAAATTTATGGAGAGATGACAATGATTCAGGTACAATTCTCGTCATGATTTTGTATATGAAGCTTTATTGTGAGGCTGTAAACTAATGGTCCAAGGGGTATACACTCGGGATTAATCACAACCTATCATCAAACTTTGATTCCCACTTGAAACCCTTGCATTAGTTGATGAATAATTGAGGGATATCGAGTGGGATTCAAAGTCAAAGGAGTGGAACTGATAAATAACATTTTGATCATTTGCGATCATTTTTTGACCATTTTTGATAGGTTTTATCATTTTAAATCACTTTTGATCATTCCATCAGTTCCAAACTTTTGTTCAAAGTCTGATGAAAGGAAGTGCGGGATTTTTTGAGATTTTTGGGATAAATCCCGACTGCTTATGCCTTGTAATTGTCCTAAAATTGCTGCCCTAAAATGTAGAACTACTGTTTAAGACCTCGAAATTGATGTGAAATTAAATCAATCTGTATTGGTTGGGAATCAAACTCACGTCTTTATTGGTCAATAATTGAAGAATTCAAGTCTGTTGTTCAATCATTTAACCACAGAGGCTTTTTAAAACTTGCAAATTCACCTACTGTTACTACATAGAGTCAGGATGAGGACGAGAAGGTTGGTTTGAGCTCGGTACCTTTTTGAGAAGTTCTTAAAATTTACCAACATTTTTTCGACCATTACAAATATTTATAAATCCCACCTTGTTGAATTGTAGACTTTACCATAAAGCACAAAACAACAATCATGTTAAAATACATAAAAAATTTCAGAATATTACAAAAAAAGTTACTTGACTCTTTTAATCTCTCGTTGCTCAGTGGGATCATGTCAGCCCCATTAGTGACAATTTATATGATTACAGAGCTGTACACGCGCAATAATGAGATAAGCATTTGCACAGTGCCATTTCAATAAAAATATATAAAAATAAAATACTTATCATGATGCTACAATTTGTTAATGATCTCACATTTAGATACATATATGTACAGATGTGTTTTAATGCGGCACGAGGCATGTCTGTGCAGAAATAAAATAAAAAAAATAATTATTGTTATTTAAAGTTCATCACATGCAGCGAGTGCATTTTCTCGTACAAGTATACTTGAAGATAAATGATGAGCCATTGACGATGACGTTTTTAATTGAGAGCGGAGTGAAGAACGACAATTCAAGGCGATTAATAACGTTTGTTAGGATGAGCAATGAACAAAGTACACTTCTCAGTTTGTGAATCAGACATAAATATCAAGTTACATATGATGCAAATAGCGGCGAATTAATTTAATTGAAAAAAACTACAATAATAATAATATAATCTCGTTTAATTTGAGAAAATTAAATTACAAACACAAATTTGCATGTGCGAGGAGGCACAGCAGTTGAAATAACATGCAATTCATAAAATGTGCTGAACAAGACAAGATTTATATTACATGATGAATAATAATGTCTGTCGAGATATTTTGCCTGGTTAAGATGTGATGATAGGTCGTCAACGCGCGTGAGACTCGAGCATTTCGCATGTTTGAATTTAATTAAAAAAAAATTGAAAAATATTTTTTTTTACTCTCCTTATTTATTGCACAAATTCCATTGCTGCTCGTTTGTTTATTTTCTACAATTTTCAAGTCATCATATAATATAAAGCAGCTACACACATATCGTTTGTTATTATCATTTATATTAATATGAAAAGCGGGTAGTCTCAACTAAAAGAGAAAAAAAAATTATAACTTTTTTCATTCATTAATCGTTTCGCTTATGTGCCGCGTTAAATTTCATCAAAAGAATTTTCATATCTTATGGCTGGTCGAATGGCGTGGACGAGAATATGAAAAGCGAGACGGTGCGAATGTTTATACAAAATATAAATGACAATTTAATTCACTTTAAGTTGAGATTTATGATTAAATTTCTTAAATCATCGCTTGAGACTTTTTATTACTGTCTTTCATTCATTCCGTCGCGCAAGATCACGTAAAAAGTATATTTATGAACACATATGTGATAATGACGAATGAAAACATAGTGTTTGGGCTGATGATGATGATTTTGGGATATTTTTATATACACATTACTCATACTGGTCATTTATGCATGCAGGCTGCTGTAATTGAATGAAATCTGTAAATTGATAAATTTGTTTTATTAACGTCGACTATCGTCATGCATATGGGATGTTTACTAACCACTTTGTCGCTCCAATCTATAAATTGAACAATGATTTTTTCATTAAAGTATTTTTGTCGCATCTTCATGAAGACATTTGAGTTGACTAGAGTTTTTTGATTTTAGTTTTGAACCTTATCGACTTCGAGCTCTGCAATTTGCTGATGCTTCTGGGTTTGAAGCTGTGCTGTTATCATTGGATTTTGCTTGATTTGTTTAGAAAATTGATATTTTGGAACTAGGACTGATGACTTCTTGTTGTTTCTTTTTGAGAATACTTGAAGTTGAAGAGATGGAAAGCAAGAATAGTGTTTTATGACGTAGGATTTCGTCTCGATTAAACGACTTGCGCTACTCGGGATTGTTCGTCGGGGTTTAACCAGGAGAAAAATGGGAAAGTCAGCCCAATTTATTGCTTCAAACCAGACCCTGTCACGCTATAAGTAACCCCATGCATCTCAATTAACAACACTGACACAATTGTTTACATAAAAAACACCAGAACCGCAGAATTAAATCATTCACAATAGGCAAAGAAGCACAGAAAGAGATCATTTTAAGCTCTTTTGTTTTATGGCTTTTCGGCAAACAAGCACCTTTAGAGAGAACAAAAGAAGATTTCTTAATTAATTCTTCTTGCATGCTTTTCGCTAACAATTATGAAATAATTAAAAACTGATTTGTGTAAGAAAAATTCTGAACGCGCTTTTTCGTGTAAAAGCTTAATTGTATTTATATACAATATGAACGAAAATAAATGATTGTCACGACTTCTGTTAAATATCTTTTTTTATTGTGTCATGAAGAAAAAAAATCCTTGAATCGATTTGTGAACGAGTTGAAGAGTCTATATTATTTTTTTGAGGGGTGGAAAAATCATAATGATGGCAAAAGATGTTTATCTCAGGGTTGGAGGAAGTCAGCAAGTGAAAGATTATGAAAAGAGTATAAGGAATTTGTGAGACGTGATGAAAATTTAAATTTTCTCTTAAGTTCAATATTTAAGCCCCCCACGTGCTCCATAAATTGAGACTCGAGTACTGACATCAGCATTCATGTGTTGTTATATTGATTGACACACGTTTCAACTCTATTGTGTCGATGTTTTCTTCTCAATTTCAAGATGTTTTGATGCTGTGTATGTGGATGAAAAAAAAAAAAAATCAATTAAATTATTTTTCTCTGAAATATTCCATTTATGTCTGAAATGCCATCGCAGATGAGAAAGATTGATTTTTTTTGTATTTTATTTTTTTGACTCTTTATGCTGGTTGTTGACTGAGTGATATGGTGATGTTGATGTTTTTTTTAGACTGACGATTAGAATTGATTTAAAATTTTTCAGTTCAAAAATTCTAAATTTAAATCTTAAAATTGAAAATTTTGTGTGAATATGAAAATTAATATAAAAATTTTAATTTTTTTAAATTTTTAAAACTTTGAAAACACAAGTTTAAAAATTTTCATATTTTTTCAATTATTAATGTAAAATTTATTTTAAAACATTTTTATTGACAGTTTAACTTATACAAAATTTCAAACTTTTTATGCCTCAAATTTTTTTGTTTTTTTTTATAATTGAAAATGATAACAAATTAATAATCCAAATTTTTCAGGAATTTAAATTTTCGAAATTCTTATAAATTATAAAAAATATTGAAGGAAAATATTGAAGGAATTTAAATTTTCAAAATTCTTATAAATTATAAAAAATATATTTCGAAAAAATTTCAATATTTTTTTTTAAAATAAAAATTTTGTTTTTCTTCACAATTACGAGAGTTAAAAGATAATTTAAACTAAAGTTCATAAATTTGTTGACAATAAATGCTGTGTTTTTTATATCCATAAACATGAAGCTTATTAAATTACATTCGTGTTATTTTTTACGACAATGGCAGAAATGATGAATGGAAAAATAATAATAATATGCAGATTATGGTGAAACTATATATCAATATTAAATATGAATTGCTGCCATTTTTGCGCACTAAGCTTATGTAGTATTTTTAATATTCAATTCATAATTTAATTAACATCCGTTTAAGCTTCCCTTTGCCCATATATGCATTTACTATGTATGAAATATTAAATAAATAAATTAATTGTACGCTTTAACTTGTTGTACATACAAAAATATGGAAAAAATTGTGAATATTTTTTAATAAAAGCATGTTAATTGAAATACTATTGTGTGCACAGAGTTTTGTAAGTTTTGTAAAAGTGCCTTTCAATATATAAAAAAATTCCCCCATTAAGGAATTCTAGCCCCAGAAATGAAAGAATTTAAAAAATATCAAAGAATAAAATTATATTAAAATTTTCATATCACAAATTAAACAAATAGCTTTTCTTTTATTTTCGTTCTTTTTTGTCTAGATTCAGACAATTTTTCATGTTTGACTTTCTATTCCAGAATAGTTTTCAAATGATGATGCAGCTTAATTTAAGATGAAAACTTTTTAATGATTTCCATCTAGCTTTTATTTCTTTGTGTCTTTTAAGAGGATTTTTCAGAGAAATTAATAATGAAGTTGATGCTGAGCTTGTGTTTTGGTTCCAGGATGGTTTAAGCATTATATCTTCAGGGATATACAAGTTCAAGGAATTATGTTGCATCAAAGCTATAAAATTCAATTTGCACAATCAGAGATAAATCCATAAAAATACTTAAGTTGCGTAATAACATCGAATTTAAAGTTTGAAAAAATAATAAAATTTTTGATGAGCTTGTCATATTTCTTGTATCAGATGCTCAGTGAAAGGTCAAACTTTTATAGATTTTTATGGAAATTATTGCGATTAAAATGATGCAAAAATATGAAATTGAGGACTTTTGTTTAATATTTCATAAGAAATGAATTTCAGATTTGCTAAGAGATTTTTATATCTGTTGATAATATATTAACGGGTCCTTTAATTTCAAATTAAATGGACAACAATTAGTTGATTTCCGCTTATAAAGTTGTTTGCTCTTTCATAGAAATATTTACTCTATTTTTGATCATTGAAGAATAAACATTGTTGCTATTAATTTAAATCCATGAAGAATAATTAAGTCAGTCTATTAATCAATAAACATTAAGTTGTCTAACCAACAAGACCAGAAAGGATTAATATTACCTGCCAATTAACAGTTTTTAACGAATCAGTAAAGCTTTCCTGAATCACATCCAAACAAACACAAGAGATTTCGTGTCAAAATGGATTAAAAGGACAAACTTAAAATGCAGTATTGTCAAATTGACACAGCTGATCATTTTTCTCAAGAAACTGCACCTCACTCAAAGCAAAAACATTGTTTTTTCAGAACAGACTTCAACTTATTTTTATAATGCTCACGAATTCCAATTTTTTACACCTTCTGCATCCTTCAATACCTTAATGAGTTCATAGCATTTTTTAAAACCTTGTCAGGCTCATTTTTCTGTATATTTTAACGACACACTTATAATTTATCTGGGTCTGAAAATAAACTGCTACTTTAATGATAAAATTTTAAGTCACAGACAGACACGTTTCCAATGTTTGAACAAAATAAAATTTAATAAAATGTGTTTTTCAAGTTGAAAGTTCCGAAAACATATTTTTCAGGTTCTCTCTTTTTAGTGAAGTAATTAATTCAAGTTTATGGGGATCAACTCGTGGCTTTTTGAAAAAATGAGGTAATAAATTTTCGTTGTTTTTTTTTTTTTTGAATAAAGAATTTATGTGAAAATTGATGCATTTTTAACCACAAAAAAGTCATTCAATTTTATTAGATTTTTAAGTTTTATTGGCATGTATCGATAAATATTGTTTTAAGGTTCTCAATTTCATTCAGCTTTAGACTCTGCGGCTTTTTTTGTGTAAAATATTCATCAAGATGTTATTGAGAAAATTAAAATTTTCTAGAATTGGATTTTTTTTTGCATTAGTTTAAAAGGTGATAAACATATTATTTTAATCCAAGTTGGTAACATCACTTGATAATATCTATTTTTTCTTATTTTGACGACACATAGCTGCATGATGTCTGTTTGATAAACAGACATTCACTATCTTCGGGAATTTTCTAATTAAAAATTTAATAGGATTTATTTTTTAAGCTTTGCACGTGTGCCAAATATGATCAAAAGTGGGTGTGCAGGTGGTCATGAAATTTCTAGATAGTGACAGTAATTTCGGTAATCACTAATTTAAATGATAAAATTGATTCTTTTAATTGAAATTGATAAGATTGGTTAAGACTGCGTTTCCTAGGATCAAATTCAATCAATGACGATTTTTAAGCTGAAGAAAGTTCTTGGACTGTTTTAGACAGTTAAATCTACTTAAATCCAGATTAAGATTACGTTTTATAATTTAAAGCCTTTCAATAATTAAGATAATGTTGATAATTAGCATTGTTTTTGGTGTCTGCAAATTAGGATTTGTTAAAATCCGATTTTTGACAAGCGTCATCACAGAATTTTCATATTTAATCCTGATTGAAGTTTTTTAAGATCACGGAATTTAGATATTGGTTCACGCAAATAAGACATGAAATTTATCTTAATGAACATTTTATCAATTTTTTTGAGCTATAATAACTTTGAAAGATTAAGTTAGACTTTACCTTATTTGGCTTTTTAAGTCTTTTTAACCTCTGCGAAATCATTCGATCATCAAATGATCATTTTTTTTTGTCATTATGACGAACAATATTAAATTAGTGTTGGAAGTTGGATGTATCATCTTCAGAGGTTGAGTATCGAATATTATAAATGATTCAGCAATCAGAAATCTGGTCCAGATACAAAGAGATAGTGTAATGTTAAAATCCGTAAGTGATGAATCAGGTTTTCTTTGATTGCATTTAAGGTTGACCCATGATTGGTTCATCAGTATTGTTAAAGTATTATTAAAGTGCTGCTGAATCTCTTCATGATTGTTTCAGTTGAAAATATTTTAAGGAAGAATTCTGCCAAGCTTCTTAGAAACCACCGAAAGCTCAGTGTTATGAAAATTCAACCCTAAATCGCAAGGAAGCTGGCTCGATTCCCACAAGATTTTCATTTGAATACAATTTACTTGAAACTTTACTTTTGTATTTTAAGGGATATATCCAGTCATAGGAAGTAGGGATAAATGGACATAGTTCAGGCCAAGTTTTGCAACTCCCTGACAACTTGCTCCCGCGTACTTCACAGACACTAAGCATTCCTTAGTTATTTTCTTTTGTATCAAAATTAAGTACAGAATGCTCAGTTTTGAAACAATCCTTCTTCAGAGAAGCTTGAAAGCTACAACCAGAAACGACATACTGAAATAAAGCTTTTTGACTCGATCACATCCGCCATAAAACATCAAAAACTCAAAAATAAAAATCTAAAAAAAATGAAATCATTTAGCAATAATGCAAAACTTATTGTTCTTTCTCTGCTATCTGACGACAAAAGAAATGTCATTTCTTTCATCTTATATCTCCAAGTTTTTGTGTCTGTTAAGTGACTTTTCATCTCTTTTTCTTAAGTTTTCGTCTCAAAGCAAAATGTGTAAAGAAAAATAAAATCCAATTTCTTATTTTTTTTTTAAATAAATATAAAAATGAAATAAAATAAAATAAGAATGAGTAAGAAAAGAGCCATTTCACATTGAAAGACGACACTAACCGACATGTGATCTCTGCAGTAGCTGACGATGTGAATTTTGCCTTGAAAACGATAACACATTCCTGATAGTCATTCAACTCGTAAGTTATTTTACTTTATTTTCACATATGTACATAAATTATATTTAACAAAAGTTACAGGAGAGGAAAAAGTCGTGCGTCTTTCGGACACTTTTTGCTAATATATTTTTCATGCACAATATTTTTTTGTTGTATTTAAATTTTTTTAAGGTTCACTACCTCATGAAAACGTGATTTGTGGAAAATTTCAGAACACATGACACCTAACTTCAGCACTTTACTTTCAATGTTGTCGTATTCTCACGCTCCTCCGTCTGACAATCTTTTTCTTCTTTATTCCTGACACTTTTTTTTTTCGACGAATGTGACAGCAAAAAATTCCAAAAATTGCTGAACGTCAAAAGATTTGCTGAGCTTAAAACCGGTATGAAATGTTGGAAATTCAAACACAATCTAGAATGATATATTAAGCTATTCTCGTACAGTACAGGCAATCCAACAAATCAAACGCATTCTATTCAGTGAGTAGATTTTGATTGATAGAGTATAATATAATTTATTGCTATTTGACTATTTGATATATATGCTGAGAATTATGGAGCATTCATAGACCGCATTGTTGGTCTTCATTTTCAATTCCATTCAATTCTCTTTTATATTTTATTTCATTCTCACAATTTTCGCTCGTGTGCCAGCAATCATTTGACCATCACCTTGAAATAAATCAACTTTATGACGTTTTACAGCCGCAGAAATATTTCACTCACTTTCTCGTCATTATTATCATTAATCGTTATTGCTTGACTGTTGTGTATCTAGGATGGAATAGTATGAGTGATGTCGTGAACATTGTGACCTGTCGACAACATTCTTTGTGAAGACTAAGAGGTAGGTTGTTGAGAACTAAACATGAACCCTCTGATGGAAATCGAACACACAACTTCTGCTGGGAATCGAACCGAAGTTCTCATTATAGAAGATTTTAAAGATTTCTGTTCACTGTTGCCTAGCTTCTCAGCCACATAGGCTCTAACCTTGAATTGGCAGATTCGTCTACATATTTCTCAATATCCTGAAATCCATACAACATCCCAACTTACTCAAAATATTCAAAAATTCTCAACTACACCTCTGCACCTCAATTTGATTTATTCTGTGGCATGAACTCAATTCTACACACATTTGTGGATCAAATCTAGGCAGAATGCTAATAAATCCGTATCAACGAGACATCAATGTCAGCAAACTATTTCCAATATATACAATAAATTATGCAATCATTTGTTTTATTTTTTATTAGGTACTATTTACCATAATCGTTATAATTCATCCAAATTAAATCTCGTATGACGATAAATCACGTTTTCAAACACGCTTATCCAATTTATTATGATATTCAAAAAAAAAAATGTAAAAAAGCCAAATGAGAACGAGAGAATGTGTGAAAGGTAGAGGACACTTGACGATTTATGGTTTTAAATTGAAAAGAAAACGAATGAAGAAGGTATTAAATACCGCATTTTATACTTGTGCTTGTAACCATCTGATCTCGCATTACATTTTATGCATATTATGTATGCTTTTCTTGTTGATGATACTTGGTGATTGTTGTCTCTGTTTGTTATTGTTGCTTATTTCATTTGTTGAGTTGAAAAATGAGGAGAAAATTCCTTTCTATTTTGCTGGCATATTTTAGTGATTTTAAAAGAACATTTTGTTCTTATTTTGTCGACATGTTCTGGAATAATTTTGAATATTTATTTTGAAATGTGTTATGTAGTTGTGGTAATGCTACACTTACTTCCTACATGCAAACAAATGCAATTAAATGTATTTTTCATCGATTCACTGGTATCAAATTACTCAGGGGATGCAAATTTTGTAGATTTTTTATAAGTTTAAGTTGGAGGCTGATCATAACTAGGAGCGTAGCTAGCGGAAGGCTGTAGGGTCAGCATTAACACTATAATTGCATATTTTCTTAAGAAGAAAATCCAGAAATACATAAAAATTGTCTAAAATTCTTATTTGAAGTTTGGAATAAAAAATCTAGCCTACAGTGGGACCTTTGAATGATAGCAGTCTATTAAGTCTGTTGTTTGATTTGACATTCAAAAAACTTCAAATTATTAATTTGCAACTTTTTGTGTTTTATTTTTTCAGAAAATTTCTAGTCCAGGGATTTGTTGAGACAAATCAAATGTTTTTTTTTTTGACATTTTCAGCATCTATGAATTCATCTTAAATAGCAATAAAACCCACCCACAAAAAAAATAAAACTTTACCTTATCTAGTCCAACACATAAACCATATTTTATAGTCAATTCATAACATTTATTTCCCATTAAAATCTCAAATTAATACAGCACATGCAATATTCATGAGATTTCAATTTAAAGTTTCAATTCCAGAAGGTAATATGATAACTTACAACAGGTCTTGCCAAAAATATATTTAATTTTTTGATAGCAAAAAATATATATATGAAAATTGACACTATCTTAAAATAAATTTTCCATAATAAAATCATGTCTTTTCAATGTCAAATTATGAATTTATATTTTGCACACTTAATTTTTTTCTTATTATTTTGGTGAAACACACGTAAGCGTGTAAGACTTTGCAGCATAATGAAGTTCATATTTAAAGAGCGAAATTTTTGAGGCAAAAGTTTGACGATTATTGGTAATTTTTTAAATGGGGGGAACTCGCAAGTGAAGTGGGATGTTCAAGATTAAATTTAAATTAGATCAGATTAAAAATAGATCAGATAAAGATTAAAAATCGTTTATAGTGACACTTGGGTGCGTAATCAAAGGAGCGGGGGGGGGGGGGGGGTATTTGGGTGAAAAATGAAATGAGTGAATCCTATGTTAACATTTAACAGAAATATCCTAAAAATACCCCCTCCCCCCAAATTTTTGGCTACGCACCTGTTGACACTAGTCCTATAAAGTGACACTAGTTGAATATAGTGACACTAGTTGAATATAGTGACACTAGTCGCAGTTATTATACTAGTTGCATATTTTTACACAAGTTTTATAAAGATTGTTTTTCATATTTTTCCTTGAATCAGTGGTGTACAACCTTTCTTGTGTCACTACACACCTTGAAACCGCAAATGGCATAGGGTTCGTGGAATTTACCGACATTGGTGTGCCGTGGCACATGGGTTGATTATCTCTGCCTTAGAGGAGTCAAAAACTTCAAAATTTTGTTTCACGTCATTGCTCAACAACCCCCAAACAATACTATATGACAATTATTGCAATTCATACAATGTAAAATAAAAATTCAAAAATTAAGAGATCATATTTAAGTATGCCAAATTACAGCCGACTTATTGCTTGTCTAGACAAACTCGTGTCCAATAATTTACGAAAATTGAAACTCTTCCGCATTATTTTAAAAATTTCACAGTCAACAAGTAGTTGAGTGGTTAATAAAATGCGCTTCAATTTTAGCTAGACATGCTCAATTTTGTAATTGTCATCTCTTTTATTCCATTTCATTCATTTATTTTAAGTCTCTTGACATCTAATAAAATGCTTAGTAGTGATACATTTTAATGCAGAAGTCGAGAATGAATATTTAAGCAGCAGAAGAAGCATTTGTCGTCTTGCTGTATATTATTTATTTTATCTACATGCATATCGATATAAATAGCATATCTGTTTTCATGAGTGTACATTCTTACACTTGAATAAGATATGTGAAATCGTTCTGGTTAATGTTACCATAAAGTCATAAAGAATAAGAGAGAGAAAAAAAATGGGAAGAAAAGAAGTAAGAAGCAATAAAGAGCACAATGGATGTGTATGGTAAAGTGGCTCATGCATTCTAAACAAATAAGAACATTGTTTGAGATGTATCTGATGACTACATTTTCTCCATACTCTTCTGCTGCTGATGCTGCCTCGCATCTATATAGATATTATTCTTTTTCTCTTACTTACTCCATTCTACATGCTGTCTGGTGTATTATTATTATTGAATGCGTAAATAATTCATTTCAGACTTATTAACAAATTGCTTTTGCTATTTCTAGTACTTTATCAGGCACTCACTTATTCAACAATACCATAAATTGAATTTTTATACTTGCTGTGCGCAAGTGGAAATGAATAAAATGCATATTCATTGCACATTTAAAGATTTGTTGAGGCACTTATCTAAATGGTCATAATGAAAGATGTTGAAGAAAGAATTTCCATTCATTGACTTCTTGCTCATTACATACAGCATTCCACAAGACCAACTTGTTAAGTCGCAAGCACGAAAGAAATTAATTTTTATTTCTTCGATTCTGTTTTTCTAGCTGATTTTTCTTAGTTGCGTGGTTAAAAAAAAGGTTTGCGTTGTTTAGATTCTGTCGATTTGTTTGTTTATTGCCGAGGAATAAACAAGATTGTCCATAGACATAATAATGGATGTTATTTTGGGCTTGTCAGTCAACAATTTGGAGACAGTTTTACGTTACTTTGGTTTGTTGTTTTGTTTATTAGAAAATAACATGTACTGTGTGGGTTTGGTGCTGCTACCGGTTGATTCTATGCTGATTTTGTTTGATATGAGATTCATCATTATTTATGATGTGGATTTTAAGGTTAGATTAGCTTTAGTCATTGTGTTTTTTTATTTTTATCCTAGATTTTCTATAGCCAGGTAAGTCATTCACTAATGACATCCTATGTCAGAGTTTAAAGTCAGCATAAGTTCATTTGTTCAAAGTCATGATCAATTTTGATCCATGATCTTCCTTAGATGACGACCGAAATGGGTTTTATCGCTTGCTAATTTGTGTTATGACTTTAAGACTTTGATTACTTGGTAGTGATTACTTTCATTCTTCTGAATAGCACAAGTCGGTTAGTCAAATAGAAATTCAGCACCAAGCCAGTGCGATTCTGACATTGTACTGAACTTATATTGAATCCAGCACCATGCCAGAGTAAAGCCAACTTTGGCACCGGATTTTTATTGATCATTGTCTAAGCTAGTCCAAACTAGATCTTACTAATCGGAAACTATCAAAGACCCTTAACAACTAGTTTCTAGAGCTTCAAGGGGCACCCTTACCATATATTTTAAGATTGATGACCAAATTAAGTACAAAGTCTTTGCCAAGACACCAACAAAGATTCAAACTTTAATTTCCGCCTCAAAAATGCGTTTCTTCATCCCAACACATCCAACAACTTCTTCAGAAACCACAAAAAAAACATATTTTCATTCTCGAGCATATGAAGTTAATATTTATATGTGCCACATGATTTGTTTGGGAATAAGATATGTCTATTTATAAAAAAGCATACACAATTGCCACATCGTGGGCATAAAAATTGTTTAAAGTCAAAGGTTGCGATTGGATGAATTGCCATGAAATGACATTCAAAAGTTATGTTGGTTCTTTCTCTTTAAATATTTTTTTTATCTTTCACACACAAAATGTAGCTTGTTTCTATCATGAATGATTAATATGGAAATTTATGGGAATTGAAAATGTATATGATGGTGGACTATTCAATGCACGCTTGCTGTTGCTAGATGTAAAGCTATCTTCATGAGAAAATGCCTCGAGTTGTAAAACAAAATCAAATTTTTAGAAGCGCGTACTTTTTTGTGTGTGTGCTGTGCCTTTAAGCATTTTCATCATTTTTTGATAGCACTGCCTCAATCCGCTTTATCGGGTGTATTTTTATTGGATATTATAGCATATTACGGTGGCTCAGCAACACCTTGAAATACGAAAAGCTTTTTGAGTTATTACATTTCGCCATTATGGTAATCGACTATCGATCACTAGTCAAGCCTTAAATCTTAAAATTTTGCCGGCAACTGAAAATTGAATTTTTTGGGCGGAATCGATGAGTATTTTAGGTTTAAGCTCATAAATTGTTGATTTTCATGATTAAAATTGGCATTATTGATGTCGCAGACAAAAATAATGTCAGCAACTAAAACTGATAAATTAACGTCATTAGTTGCGGAATTTTGATATGATAATTATTTCCTGTTATTGTTTTTTATTTTGCTTAATTCACAATTCCGTAATTAGAGCAATTAGCTGCACTACATTTTATTGGAGTGATAATTAATCAGTATGAATGAATATTGTTTCTATAAATTAATAATGTCCTTATTGTTATGGCAAATTTGCTTTATTCCCAAGTGCTAAGCTGATTATTTGTGAATTTGATACCTAAAATATGAATTTTTAATACATTATTATTGTTTTGTGGCTTGCTGAATGAGATGTGACTCAGATTTGTTTTGTTTGATTTAGAACTTTCGAATATTTTATTTGATTATTTTTTCTCGCAAGTCAGTGATGAATGAATCATACTTTATTATTCTTCATGGGAGTTTTATTGTCAATTTTACGTGTGTTTGGAGATTTTTTTGTGAAGTTGCTCATTAATTGACGATTAGAATCATCAGAATGTATCAAAAGTTTTCAAATTACTCACTTATATATAATTCAGCTCAAGGGTACGGAACTGATAAATTAAATTTTGATCAATTTTGATAATTTTGATCATTTTTGATCATTTTGATCAGTTCCGCACCCTTAATTCGGCTATTATTGAACTGATCCAGTGGTTCTCAAACGTTGTCCTATTGAAACTTGATTTTAATTCTTAAGAAACTTGATATTCAATAATTAGCAGAAATAAGTGATCTTCCCAATAACTTGTCCCAAGTGGGATTAGAACCCGTGACTTTACGAATTTCAGTCGCTTTCTCTTGCCACTGAGCTATCGAAGGTTGCTCAAAAGCTTAGCAGCATGCCAACTTAAATTATTTTCTGCTCTCAACAGTTTCTTTGATATTATCGTTAATGCAGCTTTACTTAGAGACTTCAAACATGTCCTTAGTTAAAAATACAGCAGCTTCATAAAGATCTTAAAATAGCGCCAAATCATGTATTGAAGAGCTTTAATATTAGACTAGAAAGAAGGCTGATTACCCTCTTAACGACAGCTAGTTTCGCAAAATGTGCACAAATTAATGGTAAAAACGGTAATTACAGCAAAATTCTGCAGAAAAAATAATTTATATTAAAACACCGTTAATATTGAATACCGAAGAAATCAACAGACTGCAAAAACAGACATTAACTTCAAATTCAATTATTAATCAAAAACATCACGGACTATTCATCTTTTGATTTTCGCTAGAAATCCAAAACATGCCTACGTCTTTCGAAAATATACAAACAATTTTCAATGTACAGCTTCTCTTTGAAGTACGAAGATGGATATTTGAGAAATGTCAAGATGATGTCAAAAATCTATTTTCAGTTGCTTCATATTTTTTTTTCTCTTGTGTATCAATTTCCGTTACGAAAATACTCGATTGTTAAAACATACAGTCTTGTTGCTAATAGTAGGAAGTATAGATAAATATATATTTTTTTCAATTTTCTGTTATCATTATTGCTTGTCTTTCAATATTAACAAGTGACCAAAGAGGCGTGTTTTAAAAGTATCGCCTGATATCGTGAACGTGGCTATGAACTTATTTTTAATAGAATTGATCAGCATTTATTGAATGTAATAAACTTGTCATCGAATTTTTATTTTGCTTTTTATTTTTTATTGCATTAAATTTATTTGTTGGCGGATTCAGCGATTTTTATTGAAAAAATTTGCTGTGTTTTAAATTTAAGTAAAGCAAGTTGGTGCTGGTCAAGAATTTGTTGAGGTAGTGAAGGGTATTTCAAGGTGGAAAGCTATGAGTTGAGTGACTTGTGGACTTTAGTTTGTGATTTATTAAGAATTTTTAAGTTCTGTCAGATTCAAGAACTAGTTACTAAAACAAATCTAGTTTGAATCTTTATAATCGTTGTCAGTATCTTCATAATTGTCTGAAACTGATTAAATCTGAATTCAAACCTTTCTTTTACAAAGATATCAAAAGATGCTAAACTATTGAAATTAAATTTGAAAACAGGAAGTGTAAAACATTAACTTAAAGTAGGGGCGAAGACAGGAATTTGAAGCAGAAAGGGAAAAAAATATTTTTGGGGTTTTAAGGATTTTTCATAAAAATCCTAGCAAAATGAAGAAATTTCTGTTGTCACCCGTATTTTCCCTTACCACGCGTTAATCTTCAAGACATCCAAACAAAATATGAGCCAATCTCTGGATGTCTGGTTGGCTGGATGGATTCACTTTGGAGGGGGGGAGGAGAAAGTGATTTTTTTTTCTGAGAACCCAAAGTCAGATTTAACGGTGTGGAACTGATAAATCGGATTTAGATAGCTTTTGATAGTTTTTAGCCGTAGTTGTTGATTTAATCAGTTTCACACCTTTGGCAAATTGAAGAAATTTTCAATAGATGAGGATTTGATCCAAAAAGCCTCCAGTTGTGACTAGTCTTCTGTAAGATTTATATTCAAATGTTACTGTTCTCAAGCAATAACTGACATCTGACGCATCTGATATATAGTAGCTTTATTACTGAATTAGTAATTAAGGTAGCGTGGTTAACAACATAGCTCATAATCTCAACCACAAAACATCCAAAATCATTTAAATAAAATTTACAAAATTTCATCCAAACAATTAAAAATTTGACAACTATATATTTATGCCCCATCTGGTTCCAGCTACCACACAAAACTCCCTCATTAATTCCAAAATTAAGCATCAATCGGATTAAAACATTTTCATGTTAAAGAAAAATTAATTGCACCATTTAAAAAATTTATTCCCATATGAGTGCCATTTAAATCACATAAAAAATGTGACAATGTCACAATGTCATGATCTAATGCCATAAAGTATCAGTTTAAAATTATAAATCATGAAAAATAATTAAACCAGATGGGAAAAAATTATCAAATAAATCTATCAGACAATAGAGAGCGTAAAAGCTTTTTAATTAAAAATTGAAATCAATGCATTAATTAGCGAATGCAATGTTGACGAAAATAATAAAGCAGCACAACAATATCTTGATTCATGACAAAAAAAAATGCTGACGTAATTAAGCAGACATTTACAGAAATTTTCCTGGTTTCAATTTTTTTGTTTTTATTTTGCGACGACTGTCACCAATTAATGCAGACGTCTGATAGCTCAGCGAAATTTCAAATTTCACATATGCACAACTCATAGAGACGTAAAACGAGAGAGAGTCTATCCATTTTTTCTATCAAATTTCTTTATTTACCTTAATTATTTTTTTGGGGGGAGCGATTAAATCAGGAAGTCGCTTGTTTCAGCGGAAATGGATACGTCAGACGAATTTTCATATTGCTCCAATTTCTAGCTGTTCCAGCAGATTACAAGAATTACATGGCAGATTAAATTGTTAAATTCCATTCTTTGTTGTGTAGAAAATTTTTTGTATGAGAGAAAAATGAGGAATTTTTATAAAGTTTGTATGGCTGTCGCTCAGTAATCTCAGGAAGTTTTAAATGGATTTTACTACCGGCTACAAATTGAGTGCTGGATGGAGTTGGGATATTTTTATGAATTTTATATTTTATGATGTTTTGCATCCAGAGAATATAAATCATTTATTAAATTTGCATCAAGTTTATTTTTGCTGTCATGGAAGTTTTTAGTATGTCCTGGTTTATTTAGATTCTATGTTGCAATTTGCAAGCTAGGAAGTAGATTTTATTGTTGATGAAATTATTTTGGAGTTAAAATCAACCAAGAGAGTGGGGATGGGGTTCCTGACAACAAGTTTAATTTAAAATTGGATTCTGGCATAAATCGCTATGACAGCCACATGCGACCAGCTTAATTCAACCACAACGATGACACCATTCAACACACAACAAACAGACACCAAACAATTAAGATTAAATAGAGTCATTCACTGTCATTTCGATGACAAATCGTACTTGAGTGTGAAAAACACATGTGGGACCTCTGAATTATGCCTATTGCCTGGTTATCATCTCATCCTCTTGTTGAAAATATAATATAATAAAAGTAGAAGAGATATCTCATATATTCAAGTTTATAAAGTATTCTTTATTTTTTTTACAAGTGTGTGATTGAAAGAAGAAAAACTTTACGGTTCGGTTTCGCATAAAAAAAAAAATTGAGGCAAAAGTTTTTTTTTCTTTCTCGAGACGAGGAAAAACCAAAAAGAAAGGAACGAAAAAAATCATGATGAGCGGTGATGCGTTAAAAATTTATTTTCCTTTTGAGAAAGTTCAAGTTTTATTGCTGACTAGGGCAGAGTTAACCTAAAGTTCTTTTTCTACTTCCTTTACTTGTTTCTTGATGGTAAATTCCATTTCCCTTTAAAGTTTCTTTTGTCGAATATTTCATCGTGTCAAATTCATGAATATTTTCCTTTTTTTTGCCTTTTAGAATATTCCCATTGGAAATGAGAGTGAGGAACAGTCACGAATCTTTTAGAAATTGACCTTGAAAATTATTTATTTTTTGAATTTTTTTCCTGCTCACCTTGGAGGTCATTTGGGTATGATGAGACTAGCTTCTGTAGATGTGCAATCAAGAATACAGTTAATCATCTAGACTGGCATTCACAATTATTTTTGAACAGTTCAGCGTCTTAGCCAGGAACCAAACAATTCATCCAGGTGTGCAAATAAAAGTTTTCATAATTCGATGGGGAGAGAAGAAGAATTGATTTCTGAAACCCTAGCAAATTGAGATAAGTTCTTAAATAAGTGAAGAGGAGGGGCTGGTGTTCTAACATCCAAAATTCCTTGGATAGATAGCTATCCAAACCTATATTGAATAGCTGTTCAATGAGTTCAAGAAGAAGCTTTTTTTTATTTAACAATTGTGTCAAGTGAAGAACATGAAGGAAATGTCGAAAAATAAAATTTTTATATTCACATCGTTTTCACGTGTGAATCTATTGGTTTTGTTCAGATTGAAAAATCAGTTTTTTGAATTTTGTGAGGATATGGAGCAAGATAGCTTAAAATGTTCAGAAATGAAAAGTTTGTGCCTTGAATTTCACATCTTTTGCAAAAAACAGATTTCAAATTGGTTACGGCATTGCTGAGAAAATCGCAAAATATGCTTTTTGTAAGCAAGCAAACAAGCAAACAAGCAAACAAGCAAACAAGCAAGATAATCAGCAAGAAATCTCAATAACGAGACATTGTAGAGTCTTCTAGTTTTTTACATTTGATCCGTAATGCTGTATAGAAGAGCTGTATTGTTTTTAGGCAAGGTAGGAAGCTGTTGCTTCAGAAAGGAAATACATTTTCAATTTTGGACTAGGGGCGACCCTAGTCAAAATCAATTTTGTCACTTTTTTCTTCGAGGGTTTATCCAAATGGATTGAAACTTTTCAAAAATATTTTAATGTTAAAAACAAATACAAATAAAACATTTTAAAATTTTTTTGAGCAAAGAACCAAGTAGGAAATACATTTTCAATTTTGGACTAGGGGCGACCCTAGTCAAAATCAATTTTGTCACTTTTTTCTTCGAGGGTTTATCCAAATGGATTGAAACTTTGCATAAATATTCTAGTGCTTAAAACAAATACAAATAAAATATTTTAAAATTTTTTTGAGCAAAGAACCAAGTAGGAAATACATTTTCAATTTTGGACTAGGGGCGACCCTAGTCAAAATCAATTTTGTCACTTTTTTCTTCGAGGGTTTATCCAAATGGATTGAAACTTTGCATAAATATTTTAATGCTTAAAACAAATACAAATAAAACATCTTAAAATTTTTTTGAGCAAAGAACCAAGTAGGAAATACATTTTCAATTTTGGACTAGGGGCGACCCTAGCCAAAATCAATTTTGTCACTTTTTTCTTCGAGGGTTTATCCAAATGGATTGAAACTTCGCATAAATATTCTAGCGCTTAAAACAAATACAAATAGAACATCCAAAAATTTTTTTGAGCAAAGAACCAAGTAGGAAATACATTTTCAATTTTGGACTAGGGGCGACCCTAGTCAAAATCAATTTTGTCACTTTTTTCTTCGAGGGTTTATCCAAATGGATTGAAACTTTGCATAAATATTTTAATGCTTAAAACAAATACAAATAAAACATCTTAAAATTTTTTTGAGCAAAGAACCAAGTAGGAAATACATTTTCAATTTTGGACTAGGGGCGACCCTAGTCAAAATCAATTTTGTCACTTTTTTCTTCGAGGGTTTATCCAAATGGATTGAAACTTTGCATAAATATTTTAATGCTTAAAACAAATACAAATAAAACATCTTAAAATTTTTTTGAGCAAAGAACCAAGTAGGAAATACATTTTCAATTTTGGACTAGGGGCGACCCTAGCCAAAATCAATTTTGTCACTTTTTTCTTCGAGGGTTTATCCAAATGGATTGAAACTTCGCATAAATATTCTAGCGCTTAAAACAAATACAAATAAAACATCCAAAAATTTTTTTGAGCAAAGAACCAAGTAGGAAATACATTTTCAATTTTGGACTAGGGGCGACCCTAGTCAAAATCAATTTTGTCACTTTTTTCTTCGAGGGTTTATCCAAATGGATTGAAACTTTGCATAAATATTTTAATGCTTAAAACAAATACAAATAAAACATCTTAAAATTTTTTTGAGCAAAGAACCAAGTAGGAAATACATTTTCAATTTTGGACTAGGGGCGACTCTAGTCAAAATCAATTTTGTCACTTTTTTCTTCGAGGGTTTATACAAATGGATTGAAACTTTGCATAAATAATCTAATGCTTAAAATAAATACAAGTAAAACATCATAACATTTTTTTGAGCAAAGAACCAAGTAGGAAATACATTTTCAATTTTGGACTAGGGGCGACCCTAGTCAAAATCAATTTTGTCACTTTTTTCTTCGAGGGTTTATACAAATGGATTGAAACTTTGCATAAATAATCTAATGCTTAAAATAAATACAAGTAAAACATCATAACATTTTTTTGAGCAAAGAACCAAGTAGGAAATACATTTTCAATTTTGGACTAGGGGCGACCCTAGTCAAAATCAATTTTGTCACTTTTTTCTTCGAGGGTTTATCCAAATGGATTGAAACTTTTCAAAAATATTTTAATGTTAAAAACAAATACAAATAAAACATTTTAAAATTTTTTTGAGCAAAGAACCAAGTAGGAAATACATTTTCAATTTTGGACTAGGGGCGACCCTAGCCAAAATCAATTTTGTCACTTTTTTCTTCGAGGGTTTATCCAAATGGATTGAAACTTTGCATAAATATTCTAGTGCTTAAAACAAATACATATAAAACATTCTAAAATTTTTTTGAGCAAAGAACCAAGTAGGAAATACATTTTCAATTTTGGACTAGGGGCGACCCTAGCCAAAATCAATTTTGTCACTTTTTTCTTCGGGGGTTTATCCAAATAGATTAAAGATTAATTATCATCGAAGAAAAAAAAAGTGAAAAACTAGATTTTGAAATTTAAAATTTCGACTACCCCTTCTGAATTTTGTTCATAATCTTCACTGTGGAATCCAAAAAACAAATTCTTTATCTTAAAACACTTGACAAAATAGCGACATCATTCAGGATTAATTACTTTTTAATAATATTTTAACATTTACGAGAAAATGTGGTTCAAATAAGTGTGAAGTATGGCCGAGATTTGGACCAAAAACAGCTTTACTGGTTCATAGTGTTCCCGAGGGTGACAAAATTCAAACTAAGTGTTTTTGTAGCTGACATAATTATAACATAAATTAGGCTACCTGATTCACTAGCTCAAACATCTCATAAACAAAGTGTCAAATTTTCATTCAAGCAAAAAAGTTTCGTGTTTTTCTTTGGAACATCAACAAGACACTTAGGTGATAAGAATTAAAATAGCGCAGTTCTGTTTATCATAATTTTATGGTGTCTACGAGAAAACTTTTTTATTTCGAAGAGGAAGCAGAAGAAAAGTGAATAATCTTGTACATTTCTTCATGAATGAAAAGTTCTTCCGACCTTCTCAGAAGGATTGTTTTGTTTTGCTTACTTATGGAATATTTATTGGCATAATTTCAGGTTTGATGTTTTGGATTCAAAAATATTTTAATCTTGTATTTAATTCAATTTTAAAGACCAGAATGTGGAAAAATTCCATTGTTAGGATATTTTTTAACAATTTTCTTTCGACGCAGGGATTTCTGGGAAGGTGCTTAATTTTTTCATAACCTTGGGTCTTCCGTTTTTAAGGATTAAACCTTTCTAATCATGATGACCTGTTGAAAAGGGTGACGATAGAAATTTTTTTGATGATAAACTGGACTTTTCGAGCTTTTTCGATAGAATTTTGTTTTGGAATTATCTGCAGAATTTCTGATTAAGCTTTAATTGTTGAAATAGATTTTAAGGTGCAAACGAACAAAAAGTTATCTTTAGATTTTTTTTTGTAGGGATTAAATGACTACATTAGGAGATAGCAAGCAAGGATGGATTAAATGGCTTATTATTATGAAGTCTAGGATCCTTAATGTTTGTAATATCGTGAACATTGTGCAAATCCATGTTATAGAGACAACACTCTATGGTAATGGTTTGATTGATCGATCTCTAGTAGGAATCAAACTCATGATTTAATAAAAGAGTTTTAATGATTTCCAGTCTGTTGTCTAACCTCTCGCGCCACAGAGGCTTTGCTTTAGCACTATGGATCGACAACCTAGATTTCACTCAGCTTAGACACCACAATATTTAAAGTCAATGATTTAATTTTTTCCAGTTCAAAGTGGAGCGCAGAAATTGTCTTCTACGAGATTTTGAGATAAAACTATCGAACATATTCAGCAAGAGATGCGTAATGGTTTTGACAGTTTCTTACACCACAGGGGCGTAGCCAGGAATTTGAAGAGGGGGTACAAAAAAATTTTATTTGGAAAATTCAGAGAGAAGGTGGGGGGGGGGTGTATTTTTATGATTTTTTCATAAAACTCCTAGCAAAATGAAGAAATTTCTGTTAACGTCGGGAGATTTGTCCCCCTAATCCCCCCCTCCTGGTTACGCGCCTGATACACCATCAGAATCTGATAAAGTCGCTTTTCCCTACGTAGACTTAATTACTCTTTCATTTGTCATATACACATTGCTACAAAGAATTTAAGGTATTCTGAAATTGGTTTGGCAAATGTAGCCTTGAGGGTTTTGCCATTTTCTATGAAACTCAGCCTTAAAGATTTAATTCCTTTAAATTTTCACAGCAACACAGATTTTGACAAAATTGTTCTTCTCTCTCACAATCCATCACCCATCATAAATAATCAAGAAAGCAAAGTTTTCTTTCATCACAAAATTCCAATTAGGCGTGCTGCTCACAGAAACTTTCTCATACAATTCCTCAAAAAAAGGAAGAAATAAAAAATTGTAAGAAAAAAAAAAGTCTTTTTATGATCGGAATAAAAACTTTTGAATGATATTAGATGATGGGAATGTACAAGTGTCTTGTACTTTATGATGAGCGATCTGTTGAATAAGTTCATGTAGCTGAAAAATCATGAAAATAACTTAAGAGGAATTTTCGAAAAGTATTTAACACAGCTTTAAGTTGTTCAACAATTGAAATAAGAAGAAGAAATTTTTTTAATACGTTTAAAAAATAATTTCCATAATATGAAACGATATACTTTAAACTTCTGGCTCGTGCTGTTTTTTCAATATTTATAAAACAAAAATATAAAAAAAAGTTTTAGTAATAAAAATTTGTTATAGCTTTTTCATGAGGTAAAGTTGGTTTATTTTTATTGTTTTCAACTTGTTTAACTAATTTCTTTAACAGATTCTTTTTTTTCCTTTCAATGAAATTTGCCTTTCAAA
The DNA here is from genome assembly GCA_917627325.4 of Chironomus riparius. Classification (NCBI taxonomy): domain Eukaryota; kingdom Metazoa; phylum Arthropoda; class Insecta; order Diptera; family Chironomidae; genus Chironomus; species Chironomus riparius. The sequence goes on from OU895877.1 coordinate 47,766,330, forward strand.
TCATTGCTGATTTGCATCTATCTATGGTGCAATTTGAATATTTTTTAATTAATTTTTTTAAAATTGGGATTAAATTTCAAGATTTGAATCTTTTTATTGCTGGATACAAGAGATGATGATGATGATGCAATAAATTGAAAAAATATTTTAAGGAAATTCTCATCTTCTTTGCTCGTTTGATGGCTGTTTTGATAGAGTGAAGTGCACTTGATGTTTGCAACATTTAATCGGAGTTTTTGATTTTTTTAACTTTTTGACTCTGCAGATTTTGTATCTTAATAATTAAGGTTGATTTTATTTTTAAATATATTAAAGCTGCTCTGAAGTTGTAAGGGTGTTTTCAGGTGGATTTCTGTCAAGGCGTAGAAACTATCCCAAACAATCCCTGAGCCTGTGTATGCATTAAAATTGAGATATCCCATCGAATCGCAAGATTAAATGTTAAATCCACTAACGATTCGTTGATATTTTTACTTTCGTGCATACAGGCTGAGGGATTATTTTGGATAGTTTTGGAATATTTAGAATAGTTTTCACGCATTGATTTTTGAGAAGCTTGAGATCAAAAGTTTGAAGCTTCTAAAATTTCACAAATCTTAAAACTAAGATCGTGAGCTGCTGTTTTTAATGACTTTAATTCTTCATCTGATTACTATTTTATAGTCTGATCATTTCGGTAACAGCACGTAATGTCGTGAGCATTGTCAGATTATTTGTCATTTCGACAAAAATCTATATAACGATTGAAAGATTGGTCTCTGTTCGGAGTCGAACCCACGTTCTCACAAAAGAGGGTTACATTTTTCCTGTACGTAGCCTAACCACTTGAACAGTTAACAACACAACGGTTATGGATTCAAAACTATTAGGAATCATATGTACTGGAAATGAAATTAACACCCTTTCTTTGAAGACCATATGGAATAATGTCATTAAAGGAGTGGTTCCCAGATCTGATCTATAAAGTGATTGGAACCAATTTTTCGGCAAGATTAGGAGCTGATAAACTGAATTTTAAACATTTTTGATAATTTTTGATAAATTTTATTCATTTTGATCAATTCTACACTTGATATATCTGTAAACACTACTGGATTTTTCCCCACTCATCTCCGTCCATGCTAGCTCCTTGCCTTAGCGCTACGTAATATTGACCCAATCTCTTTGCTTTTCGCACAATTTCACTATCAGAACAATCAACATTTCTTACTTTTTGCACTGATTCTACAGATAGATTAAGATTTCTCAAGAGACATTCGACCATGAAAAGTTAAACCTTTTTTAAACCTCTTTAAAGCTATAAAGATAACAAAATGATATCATCTTAAAATGTCTATGTTTACCAACAAAAATACTGTATTTATTTTAAATTAATAAATATAATTGAACAAAAACAAGTGATCTGTTTCGAAAAAAAGTGTGACTCGTACGTGTTTCTATGGTGCTTGGAACTGTTTTCGGTATAGAAAAAAGGACTTTTAAAGTTGTTCGTAGTTGAACCTGAATAAAGAAAATCCAAGGTACTGATGAAATGATCAAAAATCATCAAAATGTAATTAATCAGTTCCACACCATTGACTAAATCTGAAATTGCTGCAAAATTTAAAGTAATATTTTCCAGAACTTTACGAAATTCATTTCCATTTTTAATTAAAGTTTCATAACTCCACAAAAGTAATAAATTCGTCTCAACACAAAAAGGTCTGTTTTTTAAACAAATACAAAAAGTATTCGACAAAACATTATCAGCCCCAATTTTTTTAGATGTTTTAAACGGTCATTAAAAAGCACTATTTCATTTCTCCTTGTCACATGTTTTTATCATTGAGGTTTTAATTATTATTACATTTTTTTTTTCGCCACAGCTATTCATTTTTCTAGACAAAATTTATTAAATGTCAAGTCAGATTAGGCTGAAAACGAGAGAATGTTTCATTATTTACACTCGTAATTCATCATATATGTGGAAGATAATGTGTATATCTGACTTAAACACGGCACGTGTTAAACGCGTTGATACCAATTATTTCATATTACAATTCACGAGCACATTGCTGTTCTATATCAAATGAAATGAAACAGTAAACTGTATGATAGCGAGGGCATATTGTATATTGTGGGGGGAGGGGATTAAAGTGCGAAACATTTTTTTTCCAGATAAGCGGACTGATTTAATTAATATGTGAGTTGTTGAGATAACATTCGGTGAGAGTATATCGGTATGGAGGATAGGGGATAGACTGCAAAGCTTTCAGTAAAATAACAATAAATCATTTTTCATATCGTTGAATATTTGCGAGGCGAAAACATATATATAAAGATGAATAAATTCCGATTCAAACGCCCACTCAAATATGGTTTTAGATATGCGGAACGAATGAAGCTTTAGATATTTCTATTATGTATTTAAAACTGAGCTGTAGTCAGGTGGCATGGGTCATTCAATATTGGTTTTTTTTCACAAAGTTAAATCTAGGAGATCAAGCAACATATACTTGAAACTGTCAATACGAGAGCTTGGTTTGGAAGCAGTAAAAAAAAAACCGTGACCCTATCTTTTGTGAGGACATGGGTTTGATTCCTATGAAATGATGATCTCTTAATCTTTAAATGAGTGCTGTAAAATGATATAAAAAAAATAAACTTTCGCATTCAGACCTTAAGATCCATAGCTGCGCGCTTCAAGGCTAATCACAGTTTAACGAGAGAGGGTTCGCCAGACCTCCAGCTCAAACCTAGACCTACAGTTTAAAGTGAGATCCGAACCACTCCTCTGAGGACATTTTTGCCTGTAGCCTACAAAAGAAGGCTGTGAGTCTCGTTTCCAGTACATATGAATAAGGAAAATATGTAGCTTTGTGATGGAGCTGGCTCATTGGATATTTGAACCTTATTGTAAGAAGAAAGAAGGCAACTTAGTTAAATGCCAATCAATCCAAGCCAATAAAGTTGATCAACATCATATCAAGCTCTTAATTTAATAGATATCTTCATTAGCTACTAGAAGTAAAACAAGAACTGGACTAGATTTACCCGATAAATAGCTGTAAATAGCTCAAAAAGGAAAACTGAATAAAATATTGCACCACTGGCATAAAATACAAATTCACACATATTTTGTGACTATTGTTTTCCATTCCAAAGCATTTTTCCGTGTGAATTTCTCACCGTCATTCTAACAGATGGAGCCTGTTTTTTATTCAGAATCAAAATTTTTCCCTTCAATTTTTTTAGATTTCAGTGGAAATATTTAAGCTTTATGAGCGGGAAAAAAGTATTCATGAATGAAAAAGTTTGAACATTTGGGTTTTACGCTTTAAAAAACTTTTTTGGTTTATGAATCGAGCTGACGATTGCCGATTCAAGTGAGCTTGAATTTTAATTGTCGAGTTATTTGAACAGCTTTATGGAAATTTTATATTGAGTGGATTGTTGAATTTTTGTGAAGAACTTTTGAGTTCATTGATGAATATTGAGGAAGTGGATGTTGGGGATTTTTTTTGGGAATTCTGAGTAATGAGCTTCTTTTTTTGGTTGCTTGGATAAGATGAAAGATTTGGGTGATTTTTTGATGAAGCAACCTTGAAAGAATGGTTGATACTACGGAGATAATGATGGCTGTGAAAGTGTCTCAAAGAAATTAAGAACTAGCAAATATCTCATTCAATGGAACGTTTTACTTCATTTAAGAGATACGATACAGGTCGCCTGTCACAGATACAGGTGACAGATCTATCACAGATATAACCTGTTAACAGGCACTGCTTGCCAAAAAAATAAGCAATGCACGTGACAGTCAGTCAACTGTGACAGGCAGTGTATGTTAACATGCAATATCTCTGACAGATCTGTCATCTTTACCTGTGACAGGTGACCTGTATCGCAACTCCGCTCCATAATGCACCTCTAGCAATTCCACTTCACCAACTTAAGTACCAAAATAACACAAAAAGCTTGATGACTTGATAACCATCAATTTCTTCGTATTCATATCAAAAGCATGTGACTATATTGTCATAGCATGTGGACGTTAGTTACAACTTTGCAAACATCAAACAAATTTTGATTCAATGGAAAATCCATACAGCAAAAATCAAAGTGATAACAAAATTTTTGCTGGGGTTTTTCCTTGAAAATTGAAAAGGTTTGACTTGATATCAATTGCAGACGCTTTAGGGACATATTGTGAAAGTCTGAATAAATTCAAAAGATTAATGAACATATTGTATCCATGGAAACATGACGCACGGTAAAGTTCAGCTGTAATTTAAACCAAATATTCAGAAGCATTTTCATGGAAAATCTCAACTTTACCATTAGCGTAGGAAGTGAGAAATTTCCCTAAAGTCAAATCACAATTTCCATCCAAAACGAAAAATTTCCAAGGCTTAACAGCCGCAACATTGTTTCACCGATAATAAATCCATCCATCCTTGCCATTTAGACACTCCACCAACAGCATCTGTAGTAAAATTGTCATCAACATTTAATTTTTTTCAGTCGCACTTCACACCGCATTTCGTGATGAGACTTTCTAATCCAAACAGAACAGATATAATTAAAAATTCAAGATAAAACAATTTGCTTCAAAAAATGCCATGATGAAATATTAAGTGAGCTTATGGTGAAATACATAACGATTCTCATCTTTTATGGCCTCAGCTCGAAAGATTTATTGATTGCGAATAAAAAGCCATTTGTTGCAGAACACAATAGGCTAATCTGTTTCAATTTTGCAATAGTAAAAATGTCTTTCCTTTTAGGGGTCGGTTCACTTAGTACGGAGGAGACTTTTTGAAGGAATACGGCCGGGGAGAGAGGGGGGTGGGGGGTGGGGGCTTGAGATGTTGTAAAAATTTAAAATCATGAATCATGAATCAACATGAGGAAGTAGAGGATGACAGGTCAAAAACGTCATTATTCTGCATTACGTTACAATCGCATAGTCCCTTATCTCTTTATTGCTCGTTACAGAACATCAAAAATTTTTATGGATCTGTTTTTCATTCATTTCAATGTTTTCCATCCCAACCACAGAGTAAGCCAGTCGCTCGTGCCGTCGAAGTGATAACGTATAGTGCAATGCACATCACACACGCTTCTTGATTGACGACGCGCTTATCATTGTCAATAATATAAAATTTATACACACTGTATTGCGATGGAAGTAAATAAAAATAAAAAAAAATTAATCGACACAAGCTGCCGACATTAATTGCTATTTGGCTATTTCTGGATGATGTCGAAATTTAATTTACCGCGAGACGAACTTTAAAAAAATAAGGAGAAATAATTTAGCAGCTGTATTGTGGTCATTGGCATAATTAATTTCTGCTCTTGATCTTTTTTTTTATTTTATTTATCACTTGATCGTCTTGATCCACCTACATTGACAAACACACAGTGATACACAGCTTAACACGTGACGATGTGACTGTTATTAATAAAAAGACATTAATCACAAGCTGTTGTAAATAATCTGTGGATGCTTTAAGAAATTCAATGCGTGTGATTCAGCCATGAGGTGTACGTACGTGGATTAAGACATTTCATTTAATTTAATCGAAACGGAATTGGCATGCAAAATTTCTTCAATTATGAACCAGTGGGTGTTGAACGTAGAAAGATAGCAAGCTTCACATTTCATATTGTAGACTCAAGGGCAAAAATTAAATACCAAAAAAAGAGTGCTGCTATATTTAGCCACAAAATGCTCGATCACGATAAAAAGTAAGCACACATTTTAACTTGTGCTTGTTTTTTCGTGTCGTGATAAGGAAGTTCTTGACGAAAAAAAAAAATGGAACACAATTAAAAAGAAGTGACATCAACTCAATTTTGCCTCCACTTGCCGTAATCTTATCATTTAAATTGAAGAAGAAGGAAAAGTCATTAAAAGTACGAACCGAAAAAAAAAATTTCAACGCAATTAAGACTTAAAAGAAGGCAAAAGCACAGTCGAGTGGAGTCTAGCAACACACGTGATGTACATGATGTTTTTCACATGCTTCAATTTCTTGTTCTTATCAGCAATTTTTTTTTTATTAATTCATATTTGCTTTAATGGTTTCGATAAGAGTGGCGAGTTAGCAAGCGAGCCTATACATACATCAAGCTAGCTACATAGTCACTTGATTATGTGCTGACGACATGATTTATTTTCAGCTTACAATGACAAAGTTCATTTGGTTGAAAAAGAGAGTAAGTCTGTCTGATTAAAGTTGCTATTTCCTAACACCATTTATCATCTTGGATCATGCCCTTCATTAATGCATTTTATCATTGGACAGAAACTTAATTGGGATTACACAAAATAATAATAATTTTTTTTATCAAACAGTCGCGTGTATATCGCAACAAAATTCCGTGCCTTTCTTATCAGCTTAAGCACTTAAGGCATCAACTTCAAATGCGTCTATAAATCACATTCACCCAGTCAAAAATCAACACAAACTCGAGCTCTTGTTTTTCATTCCTTCTGCCATGAAATATTGCTCTTCTTATCACTTAATTAATATTTATTTGCTCATTCCAATGCTATCAGCAGTTCGTTTTTGGAACGTTTACAGCACATGATGATAAACACGAGTTTTATTTTAGAAATATAATTTCAAAGTAAAGTCGAAATAACAAGCCCCTGTACATCATCATCAGACTTATATTATCAATATTGTACACGATCGTGACGTCAAATGAATGAAACATATTTTTTTTGCTGTACGTTCGCAACCTCTTTGTGAGCTGGTTTAATAATTTTTTGTGTACGGAAAAAATGAGATGTGTAATGTATGCACAGAGTTGTTGAACTGGGAAATGAGGTTAGAGGAATTTTGAGAAGTTATTAATTTTTTGGGTTTTAGCAACGATAAGGATCTGTGAAACTTGAATATAGTGATTTCTTTTGAACTTACAAACGTTGGGTATACATGTCAAAATGGTGTGGTCTTAAATAAAACACTTCCTACTTAAATTTTGATGATTAAGCAACGTTTGTGGTTAGGAAAAGGCCACGTCAGAATCTAAACATCGCTCCTCTCAAAATAAAAATTGATCTGGTGGGTTCGAACCCTCTTAGAACATATGGATACACCCCTGAACTTGATACTTTGTGACCAACTGTATTACTAATGGCAAAGTCTATCAATAGGTCATGAGTTCGATACATATCCAGCAGTAAGTCTCAACTGAACACCTATGTATCACCCCTGCGCATGAATATTTATCGAACAAATGTTAATAATATGAAAATTGCGCACATATGCCAATTAGTGAATATGTGCTAATTGCCTTTTGATCAATTATTCAACATGGGTAGTCAATATGTGGAAATTAATCCCCCCAATCGATTTCTTGGAAGTTCCGACTTTTTATTTCTCTTTCTACAAACACAAATTAAAGACGTTTGACTTTTCGAGAACAAAATCGTGCATTGTTAATTAATCGGATTTAATTAAAATTTCTTTGTCATTTTATTGATCACCGAGTTATTGAACAGTTTTGAACTTTTCTTTGTCTCCAACATACTTGATTCAATTAAAACTTATATTTCTTTAACCTTTTTTTATTGTGGAAATAGTCAATAAACTTTCTTACAAGGATAAAGTAATTCCTCATGTATCGATCATGCGAGACATTCGAATGGACATTTTCTCCATTCCAACAATGTGAATCATCTTAATTAAGCTGTATTTCCTTATACATTTTTGTCTTTCGAACAATTTCTTATTTATTTACGGATGAGTGTGGTTACTAATTACTTCAATGAATTTTACAACATGCTGATAAATGACAAACCTGACTTTTTATTGCTATTGCTAATTTGTTATGAATTACTTTTGTAAACTGAAAAAATAGGGGAATGGAATTACTCATTGTTGGTAAAGAATGTTGATTATTCCGTTTTGTAAGGCATGAAGGGTTAGACTTGAGTTTGATGGCTTGTGCAGTTGTGTTGTCTTAACATAGTGGAATCTGTGGTTTTGAGAAATATGTAGTTAAGTTGTCAGTGACAGAGTGGGTCTTCTTTGGCCATAGAGCTAAACAACAAGTCAGGAATCTGTCATTCTTTTTTATAAGAACGTAAGTTCGAATCCTACTAGAGACTCAAGGTAAGATTCAATCGCTCAAGTCATTTGCCGATACAATGTCGTTAAGATAAAATTAGATTGTGTTCGTTGTTGCACAATTGCCCTTTAAGAAAAATCATTTAAGGGTATGGACATAGTTGGGATAGTCTAGACCAGAGCTCGAATTTTATAAGGCAGATTCTACTCTGAGTCGACTCGACTCCATACAAAATTTCATCAACTTCTAGCTCTGGTCTAGACTTCCAAACGGACCCTCCCAGGTTTCTCTTAAGATCCTGGCTAAGCTAATGGATCTTAAATTCAAAAAATTAATATCTTAAGTCTTTAAATTAATGTATCCTAATATTAAAAATTTCAAGACCGACAACCTACACCGACTTCTGTTCTAGCAAGTTTATACAAAAAATTGGTTTTCCCTTAAGTCATCTAGAATGAAATTTTCAAGTGCATCTCAATAAAAAATTGAAAAAAAATTCTAAAAACCCCCTCATTTCACATTTCATAAGCAAATATCACTCAAAAATATTTATCATCTCATCAAAAATTCAATTTCATTTTCTTTATTATGATTTTATTTGAATGCTATTGACATTTAGCTCACATATTGTTATTATTATTTGATTAAATGTCTGTCATCTTATACCAACAAAAAATGTAAGAATCACGCGATTCAGAACAACAAAAACGGCAGCTATTGACAAAGTTTTAATTTTATAGATGTAAATATCAACTGTAAACATTTGCTAGGCTTACTTTCGAAATTATTTTAATTTCAAATTCTACAAAATTCTAATTAAATGTTGGAAGTAAATTTGATGATAAAATTAGAAAACGAGAATGTTTACAGCTACGAAAAATACAAAGTAAAGAACACAGAAACTTGAAATGATACCTCAATTTAATCACTAATGTGCATGTTCTATCCTTTCATCAGAGACAGCGAAGAAGTAGAAGAATGAAAAGCAATTAAGAGTGTTGATTACTGTTGCTTAGAATTCACCTGCCTGCCCTGCGTTGAAATTACTAAGATAGGAATAGATTAGAATTGGAAGCAGGGAAGTTTATGGTCTCCGGGGTTTGGGATGCGGACAAGAAGAAGCACATAAAATATTTTTATTCCTTCCTTCTTTTTTTCCTCTCTCTCGTTTCTATCTCTCACAATTTGTTCTTTGTTCATCTTTTGTTTTACGAGAATGATGGGCTACGGAAAAAAAAAATCGGACCACCTATTGTGAAGTTCCTCACTCACACTGTCGATTTGTCAAAAAAAGAGATTCTTTTTTTATCTCCAGAACAAATCATTTGAATCGAAAAATAAATGAATAAAAACCGTAAAACCTCTGCTTTGATAAAAAAAAGTTATTTGTCTATAGGGGTTGTTCGTCAATAATGTACATGGGATAGAAAGATTTTTTGAAGACACATTTTGAAGGGGTTTATAAAGCTGAAGTCGTCGAGGTCCTTTTTCGGAATAGTTTTTGTGGTTCTAATTTTAATACCCAACCTGCAGCGCCCTTTTTTTGGAGATTTGACTCCTGGTCGACACTATCTTGCACGATTATCATCAATTCTCATAGATTCTGGTTCGATATAAGATACTCTTTTTATGAGACACGTTTAACTTCTAGGCATTAACAGCAAATGTGTAGCCAGGGTCATGTAGAAGGTAGCATTTTGAGAAGAAACCATATCAGCTGATTTTTCTGTTGTTTTTCAACAAAATGATTTCAAAATCTGCTCTAAAATTTTCAACCCATTCTCATTCTCTGAATTTTTGGCTACATCCCACTAAAATGCAAGACATCATTGATGAACAACTCCATAAATATATCCATCGACCGAAGGGGTGGTGATATTTATTCGGGTAAAATTTCAATTCCTTGTCCAATTTTTCTTCAGTGTGTTGGCATTTTTTAAAGGTCAGACAATTCATCTTCATGCTCTCCTTATGTTGCAATAAAGAATATTAATAGTTACAATTTTTTGAGAAATCAATCAAATTCAGACATGACTGACATGGTAGAAAAAATTTAAGTGTAGCAAATAAAGTTGCAGCTCTTTTTGATAAGTTAATTAAGAAGTTTATTTTATGCCCGAAAACTAAACAATGAGAAAAATGATATGCAAAAATTGTAGAGCATTTATCTCGACATAAAACCATCTGCCATGTTTACCACCTATGAGGAATGTGTTTATGAACATGCATAGCGATAGGCGATATAATGTCATGATAACAATTGGAAGAGCAGCGAAAAAAAAATCGCATAGTGTCGTTCGCTATGAGCTATCAAAAACATTTTATTTAAAAAAATCAGCAGCATCCTGAAAGTGCATTTTTCACCTACTAAACGGCGAACAAGAGAGACGATGCAAAGGCACAATGTGTTCAAATATTTTAATTTGATTAGTTCTGTGTGGTCTCGGCATGCAGAAAAAAAATTAATTTCCTAAACCTTTTTTTTCTGCTTCTTCTGCACCTGAAATCGTTTCATGTTAGCTCCTGTCTTTGTACATTCTGTATTCACATACGTTATGCATAGAAAGGATAAGTTGAAATGCAAATTTGAAAATACTTGTCTTGTACTGAAATGGACAATTTGTAGATCTTTCATCTTGCCTTGGAGATAGCTCTTCTTTTCAATTTAAATGTCTACAATGATCAAATGCATGAGAAATAAATTGAATTTTGATTTTTTTTTGTTATTTGCTTATGTTTTTGGAAGGTTTGGTATGTTTTGGACGCAGTTTTTTATGGCACTTTCGTGGGAACTGAACATGGAATTTTAGATTTTTTATTTCAATTTTTATATTATCAAAGCTTAGTTTGAAATCTAGCTGCTTTTTTTGGCTGTCAAACTCAAATCCTAGCTGCTTCTTTGGCTGTCAATCTCATATCCTAGCTGATACTCAATTTTAAAAAAATTTCACATCTAGACAAGTGTTCTAGTAAGGATTCTATCCGAATAGCACAAGTCGGTAAATCAAATAGAAATCAGGTGCTAAGCTGGAAAGGTGCTGACTTCGATCCGCTTCGTTCTGGCTGGTTCCAGATTTCCAATCTGACTTCATGCCAGATTTCTAATCTGAATGGTGCCAGATTCGGGATTGAAGTTCTATTATGGAGGAAGGTTGAAATCTTGAAAGAAGATTAGGAAAGTGGAGTTAGATTTTTTTCTAAGAAATACCTAGCAAACTGTGTCCCTAAGAGGAGACCAAAACAGCAACATTTATCTTTTGTCTAAAATCCTGAAACTATTGTTCCAACACTAAACACTCCGCATTATTTTCCATAGAGCACATCATCTACATAAAGATCCCTGAATCCCCATAAAAATCTGTTCCTCATATGAATTCAAGCTCAAAGAACAAATCGATGTGCAACATTTTTCGAATATTGAAAAGAAAAATGTCATTCACAATAATTGTCATTGCAATGATGCCTTAAATTGAAAAAAGGATCAGCATGTATGCACGAAAAAAAAGTCAAATGAAATATAAAAATTGAATTTTCTTGGCTCTCTTGAACTTTTAGATTTTTTATGTTAAAAAAATTAATAGTTTTTAATTTTGAATCTAACGTCTTCAATAATCCAAGCTTACCAGTGCTGATCTTTTAGCTTTAAAATATGTTTTAAAAATGCTAATAATTAAATTTTCATTTCTGTATTATCGATTATGGTTTAAACCGTTTAAACTTAAACAGAACAGCACAACTAGATTAATCTGGCACCCAGCCAGCATTCAAATCGAAGCCAGCACTATGCTAGAGTCACACCGACTTAGAGCCGGATTTCTAATCGATTAACCGACTTGTGTCAATTGGGTTCTAGTTCAAGTCTAGCTTTTATGGTTGTTCGATCTCATCTAGAGGTTCCTTATATGTTCACGTTCTTATGAGATTGCTTTATAAACTTATTGTGACCAAAAAAAATTTCATTAAAATCAAAAAATTCTTTGTCTATGCTTTAAGCATCGATGTGGGCTCAGCTGCACCAATAATGCATGTCTTATGTCGCTTAATATAATTGTGTGGGAAATTTAATGCCCTGAAAATTAAATCAAGTTCGCTTTTAATATGAAATTTAGACACAATATATCATCAGATGTACACACACATTATAAGATCAATATTTCTTATTTTGTGTTACATGCATTAAAAAAACTAAAATTATAGTTCTTCGCTCATTTTTTTCTCTCTTGATTTAACGCATAAATGTAGGACGAAGACAAGAATAATGTAGAAATTAACATAAGCGATGTATTGTAATATATATGAGAGAACATAATAAAAAATGAAAAAAGTAAATAAATCAAATTAAGTAATTTAAAATTCAATCAGTAGTCGACAAGCCACGCAGCCACACACAGTGAATGAAATGAGAGATGAAGAAGTGGAATCAAAAGAGTGAGAGTGATAAAGATGGGAAATGAAATTCTTCTCGTCTTTTTTTTTACGATTTCCTTTTGCAGATTTAGCAGGTTTTTTTTATTGAATTAATAAGATGGGATAGTTGACTGAATGGCTGATTCGCTTATGAGAAATGTCAAAAAATTTATTGAAATTGATTTTCATTAATTCACGTTTGCTGATTGATGATAAGCTGTAAAAATTAGTGATTGTGAGCTTTATTGTTGTGGTCAAGTGACAATAAATTGATTAATCGGATGGCTGTTAAATATGTTCTTAAGTTTATGGGTTCGGATTAGTCTGACGATTTTTTTGTAGCTATTGGTAAAAAATATGTCAAATAAAAAGCTTCCGACAAGTTTAAGGATATTGGAGATAAGATGATTATTGATTGATTTTGAATGTTGAATATTTTTTTTGGCCTGATGGGGAACTTGAGGTTGCAAATATTATTCGGTGACATTTCATTTCATAGGATTTTGAGGACATACAAACAATTGATTGAAGCTAGTTACTTTTTAGACACTTTTCATCAAGTAAGGATTTCATGACGGTCTCAGGCCGGTCTGATTCTTAACGCCGCATGAATTTGGTATCCAAAAGGTCTAAAATTAGACCAGAGAGTCTTATACTCTTTACCAAAATTAGGACTGAGAATTACAAAGCATATCTCAGCCATTTAAGTTTTGGGTATGGCTGGTAAAACAGCAAAGTCAGAAATGAATAGTCTGCGAATTGTTTGGTTTTTATGATTACTAGAGACGTGACTTAACTTGAATTGTGTTTAATATAAATCTTTAAATCCATAAGCTGGTAGAAGTTGTCTAAGGATAGAGCCAATTTTCGACAAACTCTGAATGTGGCAATGGGCCCCCTTGCCTTACCCAAGAAAGAAGAACAAGATAAATCAGATCCTGAAAGACGTCATTAAAGAGCCAAAATGGATCTAGTTCAAGGATCCATACCAATCTTTTGTGACGTATATTAGGATTGAAAAATAGATTCCTAATTCTAGAGATTGGATTTCTTTTACCTTCAAAGTATCTTTAATTACGCTCAGTGCTTTACAGTTTTTAATATCTGACTCATAATTATTCCCGAAAATTTGATTTCACAAAATTATCATTTCCGATTTCAAATTAATTTAGTCATATCCAACATTTTTAAAAACCCCAGCTAAAGCCTATGAATCAGACACAAAGTTCTTCAAATCAGTCGCAAAAAAATTCATCCATTTATGGCTATCTACAATCTTACTTCATTGCATGACTTAGTTCACGTGAGCTCATAAATTAATAGTACTTAAGCCTTTCCTCAATAACTCCACCAGCTGCCTTATCTAATCATTTCAATTTTTTCATACGTCTTGCTTCTCGACTACAGATGTAATTTTGATACTTGTGCAATCATTGAATCTTCATCAAAATTAACTTATTTACTTGGATTTTTTTTGATTGAATGGATTTAATACATGATGCTTAACATTTTATTCCATTATTTGGCCAATTTTCTCAACAGAAGACCCGCAAAAAAAAAATAAATAGAAATTGAAGCAAATTAACGAAAACCTTTTTTTCGAAGGTTAGTTGTAAGGAAGTCGAAATTCATGTTTTTGCAATCGCGGTGGTCTTCGGTCAGTGTTTATTTCGTAGCCTTGAGGGGAAAGCCAGTGAAGGAATGATCAAAGCAAAATGTACCTGCTGCTGTTGTGGCTTCTAACTCACCGAATAAATTTCTATTTGTAATTGATTTCTTTTGCATCTTGGAAATGCCTTTTGCAGAAAAAAAATCATATTTTCTACCTAGCAGCATGAGCAAGTACTGTCCGACTGCTTACTTATCCTTCTTTTTTTTTATTCCTTTCTCCTTTCGTACGGTTCTTTTCGGATCGAGTAAAAAAAAAATTAAATATGAGAACAACCTTTTTGGTGGTTCTGTCTGGGCCCACCACTCTCGTATGGTTTTTTTAAAAATTTGTTTGGGTAATTAATTTTAATGGATTTTAGTCATGGGAGGGCAAAATAAGAGAGTTTTTTTGTGGTCTCATGGCGGCAACTTTTCTGCGTTCGAACTTTATGAATTGTAATTGTTCAGTACGGGAAATTTTGACAGCTTCATTAAATTCTCAACTGATATTTTTTTTGTATGTTTTAAAAATAATAAATAATGAAAATTGCCATAATAATGTTTCGTGTAATGTTCCCACAATTTCAAAACGGTTGGGTGTGTGATGTGTATAAGTATCGTTAATTTTCCTAAAGCCATACTATTATCCAGTGGTAGTGTTTACGTTTTTGAGAAATTACGTGACATCGCAATTATAGGGCACTTAGTCATGATTTCAATATTATTTCATTCTAACAATTCATATAGCTTTGTATGTCCACGAGGCACAAAAAAGTTGCTGATGAAATTTACATATAAATATGTCCGCAATTTAGCCACAGAAGCACATCATCGCTTATGAGGGATTATTATTTATTTGTCTAGTATTTTTTTGTGTGCTTGTTTTTCGATTTTGCTAGTTTGAAAAGAATTTAAATTTATTTAAAGTAGCTTCAAAGGAACTGTATTGTAAGAAATATGCTGATTTTGGTTTGAAAAAATTTAATTTTTTACTTAACTGGCTCTATTTTAAATGACTAAAGATTTACAGCAGCAGATCTATGCACAGTTTATTATGGGATCGAAATCATCAGCATGTTTTTCTGGAACCTTTTGTGGTGTCTTATTTAGTAGAATCAAGGGTATCTAGCCATATTTAAGGGAATCAGCCAATGTAAGAGAAATTCATCTGTGGCTGAGTCGTTAAGCAGCAAACCGTTTATCTATAAATTTCTTATGTAAAGTCATGAGTTCGATTCTCACGAGAATTGTCAGAAATAACAAGGATCACACGATGCTTACGACACAACAACTTTAAAGCCTAAAATGGACACTGAGGTTTAAGTTTTGTGAACATATAAAATAGAGCTGGCTTTACTGAGTTTCGAACACATGATTGCTAGGTCGATAGTCACAGTTATTAGATAAAAATAAAAATATGCATTATCCATTGCGCCACCATGCTCCATCAACTCATTATTCACCTACAAATTTTCAGATACTAAGAACCTTCATCAGTGCACAACATACCAAAAAAGTCATTAAATATCACAACATTTCTAAATCATCGTACAAAAAATTCTACCGACACTTTCAGCTTTTCATAAATGCCATTGTCATTGTCAATGCTATTTACTCATTCACTTAGCACTGCTGCTGATTTTTAAATGTGAAAATATTCGCGTGTCAAAATTTTTTCTCTCATTTTCCTTCGTCTCCTCATCTTCTTATTATGCTCCCTTCATCCGATTTTGTGATCTTCTTGTTGACTTCTTTTCATGACATTTTGATGTCATGTCAACATAATATAAAGTTGATATAAAAATAAGCATAATGCTATTTGTAATATTTTTTTTATTATTCCACATTGTGATTGAAATATAATGGTCCTTTGGGCATATTCTCACGTGAGTGTGGGCGAGTGCTAAACCATGAGAAAATTTTCAACTTTTCGTTTTAAAAAAAAGATTTTTTTTTTCTTTAATATCCAATGGGTGCCGATGGTTCTTATTCTTCGAAAATGGTCCTTATTCTTCGAAATCGAAAATTCGAATTTGAATTTTTTTCAAAAAATGAAATTCCGTTAAAAATATTTCATCAAAAAATTATATTTGTTTACATCAGTAAAATTTTGATTAATTTTCATTAATTATGGGTAAAACCTGCAAAATTGCAAGCTGCAACTGTGATAATTGTAAATCTAGATTTATGTCTTATAATTCGATATGCTCAGAAGCTAATGTTTTGTCTAAGCTGCATCAGGAGTCTCCCTGGGAAATTTCTGTAGAAGTGAAAGATTTTCTTCTTATGTTAGAATACATATTTCGAGAGCTTAGTTCAATTTCTGCTGTAAGTGATTGTAACACATTCAAGACAAAATTTTCAGATATTGTTCTTAGTCAGGTTGAAATTCCATTTGAGCATTGTTCAAAGACCATTGAAAATTTAATATTATTTTTTGTAGCTTTTCGATCAAAACTTGAGATTCATTGTCGATTGTTACATTCAAAAAACAAATTTGCATCGAAGAATTGATTTTTGTTCATAAATAAATTTAACGGTCTTTAAAATTTCAAAATTTTTTTTAAAAAATTATTTTTCGAATTTTTTCGAAACAGGTTTGAGTTTTAGAAAAAATAACGGTATACATTGTTGTAGGCACCCATTGGTTTAATATAAAAGAAGCGTTTCCTCGTTGATTATAAATTGGCTGTACAAAATATTAATGACATTTTATGGGGCTATTAACGAATGAGCATGAGGACAGACAGTCATGAAACATTTTCATCATTCACGCGACATTGACATTGAATTTTATGATAATCGTCTGATAATAAATAAAGCGGCTCAGTGGGGAGAAAATAAGACTAAATTGTATGCAGCGAATTTTCTTGCCGAATGTAGGCGACGCTTTACACGTTGCTGAAAACTAAAAATAGGTAATAAGTCATAAGGGGCCGTTCACTTATGACGTTCGACATTTAGAGGGGGGGGGGGGGTCTAGGATTTTGTGACAGTTCAAACAATCGAAATTTTTTTCTATGGAATTTTTGTGACAAAGAGGGGGAGGGGGGTCTGAAAATCAGGTTTTTTTGATGGACGTCATAAGTGAACGACCCTAAACAGTATGTGGAAGTAAAATTTGTCTGTGCACACATATAAAAGATGTCTAAAATTGGAACTTAAATTGAGTTTATGTTTCCAGCACATTTGATAAGATTTGATTTATTTTAGTAGGTTCTTCTTTTGTGGAAATGAAAATTCAGTGAATCACTTTGAGGCTTGATGATGATTCATTGGAAATTTTTAATAAGGAATTTATTTTTAACTTTTTTGATTATGAATCGTATTAGATAATTTTTGGAGATTAATGATAATTTAGACGTAATTTACAAAGCTTTAATAATCAACACGTGGAAAGGATTATTCGTCTAAATGTCATTTGAAAGGTAAGTTTTGATGCTTGCGTAAAATTTGGAGGATTTAAAAAAATTTGCTTCATTAAATTAATTTCCTGATTAGACAGAAGTAGACAATAATTATGGAAGGAAAGGATTTTGTTGTCAAACCTCATATAAATTCCCAATAAAATCAGTATTACTATCCTGGTTTCTTAAGTCAGTCTACGATGAACCATGGTAATGCATTGCCAAAAGAAAACAATATCAATTAATTTTGAATTCAATCACAAATTTCGGTATCAAAGAATGATAAAGAAGGATTCAACTTGAAATCGTATGACACAGGCTCAAGTCCCATTCGGGCTCGGGTACTCGGAAATATCCGATGGTAAAGTTGAAAAAGGTGTTGTACAATAGATCCTGTTCTAATTTAAATCGCAGTGCCTCTAGCTCAAATAGGCTGGGACCTATCTCTGCTATGCCTTCTTAAAGTTGACTGCTTAATACTAAAAATTTCAATATAATGCTGGATTCTCAATAAAACTCCCGCAATATATAAAACCTCTCAAAAGCTTTTAATCCAATCCTTTGAACTAATAAGACTTTAATTACAAAATATATATAATTAATTTTAAATGCATTTCCGATGGACTTTTAGTTGAAGTATTGGATATTAAAATGTAATGCATCAAAATGGACATTCTTATCAAAAAATGTAATAATTATTGTAATTGTTCAATAACAAGGAATGAATTAGTGCCAATTAATTTTAATTATTGCAATTTCATGGTCGTTAATTTTGTCAAAAGTTGCAATTATTTTAATTTAATCCCTTTGGTGAAATTTAATGAAATTAATTAAGAGCGTGTGATTAATATTGAATATTCGCAGAACTTGCTGAGCTTCAGGCAAGAAATTGAAATGTAATTTAATCAATCACAGTTGTGAAAATTAAAATTCTGGGAAAATTAATTCAGAATTTTAATTTATGTAAAAATCCTTGAATTTGTCGATTGAATTTCAATGCGATCATCCCAAACATCCTTGATTTTTCAGCTCAGAGCGCTTTTTTCATCACGTAGTTCCCCGAATTTCCCACCCATGTGAACTCTTTCAGCTGTAAAAAGTCGCACCCTTTCAAAGTATTTTTTGTGTACTTACATCACGAAAAGTTTTATGTAAACATGTAGAATTTAATTATGAATCTTCATCAAAATTTTGATGCCATATTTATTGTATAATAAAAGTTTATCCAAATGATGTTTTGATTAATGCGCGATAATAAATCCTCAAATTTCACATCTCAGCAAACAATTTAAGACATGATTTTTCTCGTCTCTAGCCTCGCCTTTTTTCTTATAATCGAAGGCAAATAAATAAAGTGGTAGTAAGATGAAGAATATATCATATTGCGAAAGGAGAAAATTTGATTTTCACATTTTATAGAATTAGAAAAAAAAATTATTTATACAGTCATTTTATTTGAATGAGCAGAGCTGCTGCTATGTAGCCTTATGGAGTTTAAATTGTAAAAATTCAAATATTTAATATCATGGATTGATGATTTTGATGGGAGCACTTGACAATTAGAACTGTCAAGCTAGAGTGAGCAATTAAGGAAACTTTAGATGACATCTACATAAGTGAGTGGGTGTAAACTGGAACTCAAAAATTATTTTTTGAAAATTTTAAACAAGTTTCACTCTACTATACTATTAAGTGAGAGGAATGGGGGGGGGGGGGGGGGTTGCAGAAGGAGAAGAACTTTGATTTACAAAAGTGTTTGAGGCTGTAAAATCATTTTAAATCGAGCACCTGCTGCCTATGGATTCGAAGGAGGTATGCAAAAACAGATCCTGCAATTATATGTAGTCATTAAAAACAGCAATTATCGTGATCTTAGTTTTCGGGAATATTATTATTATGGACTGAATTTAAGCAAATTAATTTAAGCTAATATTGTAAGCAAAACGAGAGAAAATTCAGCATCTAGCCTTAGCAAAGCTAATATAAAATCGAATTCAGTGCAAAACGTTGGTCTTACCTAATTCTTAAACACCCTTTATCATGTAAGCATCTCTGTCTTTTAAAGAATGAAAATTGAGGAACGTTGAAGGCAAAAGCAGAGAAGAAAAAAAAATAATTTATTTTCTATGAGCTGGAAAAATGAGAAGCCGTATAAAAGAAATAATCTCCATGCTTCTCTTTGAGATTCAACTAAGTAAATGATGAGCTTAAATTCAAGAGTTGATGAAATTTCCTCAAGAAATATAGAAAAAAAATTAAATGTTATCTTGAAGACACCCTTCAGCTGCCAACACTAATGATAAAATTATTCATATTTATCGATTGAAATGACTAGCTTCTGTTGTGCAATATCTATTTAATCAGCACTTTGTTAGTTGGTTTTTAATGAATAAAAGGAAGACGATATCCGATGGCAAAAAAAAATAAATTTTTTTAATGTCTAAGTGTTATCGAAAAGCAATAATTCTCAAAGATGCAGTTCCAATTAAATCAGTCTGGATGGCTATCAGCAAAAAACAATCTCATTTAAAACCCATCACAGATTTTTACCTCCATTGCTTCTAGTCTCAAAAGAAATCGGGAGTGAAAAATCTTCCTTCATCATCAACATTAAATTGCATCAATGTGTCCCGTATAATGATGACCCAATTTTTTCTTCTTATTCTTCACTCCATTAATTCTGCAAAAAAAAAATGAAAATGAATAAAAGAAATATAGATAAAAAGAAGAACGAGCAAAAGTGTGAGATCCAATTTCGGAAGCAACGCTAACAAAAATCAGCAACAAAGGAGAATAGAAACTAGTATAGACATAGTAATGTTTGAGAGAAGGAAGCGCATTTTCGAATGGAGACATCAAGGCAAAAATAATAATAGTAAGGAGAGGGGAAAGGGCGAGGGGGGGGGGGGGGGGTTGCTGGAGCGGCTGGGTTTCTATAGTATGGCTAGTTTAAAACTCAATGATCCAGATCTTGTTTCTCAACTAAAACCAATTGTGAACTCGAGACCAACTAGAGCAGTGATGGTCAACCCATGTGCCGCGAAATAATTTGGACACCTCACAAACCTCATGCTGTAAGGTGTTTAGATCATGGCTTATCTTCAAGGTGTACCATGGCACAACAAAGGTTGGACACCACTGGATTAGAGTTTTTCGCTGAAGTAGACCTAAGAGTACATTAAAGAAACCAACCTAATTCAGAATAAATTTTTAACATAAAGACGACCAGACAACCAAAGTACCGACATTAGCTTCATTATTCTTTTCAAAAATAACCCCTAAAAATGAGGAATTTTTATGCAGCTGAATATATTAGTTGGTAAGAAACTTCGACTAGTAGCTGATGAAAGAAGAAAAGAATTGCAATCTTGATGTCGAAAAAGGGAAGAATTAGAGACACCAAAAACTCATGAATACTTGATGAAGCTAGACATACATAAAATTTTTTTTATATGCGCGAAATTTTTATATATTTTTTTGTTGTTAACCGACTTCCTTTAGTCTTTCCAGAATAAATGTCGATAGATGAACGAAGTTGAGTGAAAAAATTTTTTTTATCGTCATGATGGGAACTAAAGGCAATGTTGATGATGATGATGAAATATTTATGCAAATTTCTGTGCAACAAAGAAATTGAAATAGTCTTCAAAATGAGATAATTTTACATCGGAATTTGTTTTACTCTTTTCGTTTTTTTTTTGAGTGCAATGAAAATGGGAAGTGGAATTTATTGTAAGATAGAATTATGTGGAATGTTTGAAGGTTTTAAATAGAACTTAAAGCTGAGGTGATTATTTTTTGAATACTTTGCAATGCGTGGAAGCTAGATAGAGGATTTGATAGAGCTCAATGTGAATGTGGTGTCAAAGCAAGGTGGAATCTAGGGTTTTGAGCTATTTATAGGCGAATCTGCCATTGCGAGAGTTAAGCCTCTGTGCCGCGAGTCATTAAGCACCAGATTATGTATCAGCTACCCACTTTAGTATGAAAGTGGGTTCGACTCCCTCCAGAGACCGATCTCTCAATCATTATATCATTGTCGATATGTTAAGGATTCGCACACTGCTCGCGATATTTCAATAATACAACAATAATTAAACCATTTCTTGATGCATCAAAATTAATTTCAACTAATTAATCATCTCCACGCTTTTAAACTTTCTTCTTTATTTCTTAAAGAAACAGCTTCAAATCGATCAGATTATTATAAAATCCAACCCAACAAACTTTATCAGAAATATTAATTTGATTGAAGCAATTGAATAAAAATTAAATAACAGATAAGATGAAGACCAAGAATCTCCCCGTCCTTCTGAGAAGATTCAGTAATTAATAAATAGGATGAAGTAAGAATTTTGTAAAGCAGCGAAATATTTATTTAGTCTTTTAAGTAAATTACTTTGAAGAAGAAGTTACTATTTGGAGATGCCATAAGTAAAGCCTAATGTTCAATGTTTAGACAGTAATGGGGGAAGTGGAAGGGTATTGCTAGAGCTGAACATCACTTCTACGTTAGAGAAAAAAAAATTGTGATTGATTAAGGACACAATTCGTGGTACAATTTTTGAAGTATCGATTAGAGATTCCAGTTGGCAATTAAAAAGGCCTGCAACAAGTAAATCATCAAAAAATTGGATATAAAATCAAATTAATTCCAAATTTGGAAAGTTTTCAGCCAAAAATGTAAAGACGCAACAAAATTGCTGATACAAAGAAGACCGCTTTTCAGTGACTTACCAAATTTATGCAATTCATCGCCTTTAAAACTGCTTGAACAAAGCAACAAGCAGATTTAATTTTAAAAAACCATAACTGGAGATATAAATACCCATATTTATAGGGTTAAGCTAATAAAAAAAAAAAATGTTGAGAACAAAAAGGAACTCCGAAATCATCGGCATGAAAAAAATAAGTATTACAATCCATTGCCATTAATATAATGCTCAATAATGTACGTGCTATATTTGCGGACTGGAATGCATATTTATATTCATTCATTTATTTTTATTTTCATAATAAATGACTGTACTAATTATTTTTAAGTACATTTTTTTTATACCATCTTGTCCTCTATCTGTGCCTCGCAATTCTTTCCTTTTTATCATCTCCCTTCAAACGTCGCATGCAGCAGCTCATTAAAATGATAATTCTGGATAAGTATGAATTAAAAATTACCGAGGATTTTCATATTTTTTTGCTTCTTATTCATTCGCTCGCTTTTTCATCTCATAAATCAGGGTTGGAATTTATTGGTTTGAAGTTAATTGGGATAAATATAGAGGTAATGTTGATTATCATCCGGGTTAGACTCTCGTTAATGATGTTGATCAGAGGTGTGACAAGCAACTGATCCTTTTTTTTCTTGTAGATGATGGAAGCTTTAATTGACTAATACTTAACTGGACCAGATTATAACAGATTAGATTAGATTGTAGCAGATTGGAGTAGATTAAAGCAGATTGGACTAGATTTTACGAAATTGGACTAGATTATAACAGATTGTAGTAGATTGAATCATATTTGACTAGCTTCTAGCAGATTGGACTAGATTACAGCAGATTGGAGTAGATTAAAGCAGATTGAACTAAATTATACCAGATTGGATTATATCATAGAAGATTGGAGTAGATAAAATCAGATTGGACTAGATTATAGTAGATTAAAACAGATCATACTAGATTATAAAAGATTGGACTAGATTGTAGCAGATTGGAGTAGATTAAAACAGATTGGACTAGCCTTAAGCATTTTTAATCAAACTAGACGCGATTCTCACATTTTGCACAAGATAAGACTAGATTCAACCTATTGGGAGTTGTTTATGAGTCAAATATTGTCTCTAAACTCAAAAAGTATGTCGTCAAGTACACCTTATGGTAAGCAATTCAATTTGAACAACCCCAGCATGCTTTCAGCCCTAAAAGAATCATTTATGGACCAATAAAATTAAACTACATCTTTAATATCTCAACAAATTGCTTCTCCCTCCAACTCTGCTCCTGGCTGCAGTCTGTATGTAAAAATTGTTTTAATGAAGATGAAGCAAAATTGAAGGAGAAACACAAACATACGAAAACGTATATATTCTTTTCCCTTCTTTATCAATATTCCTTTATGAATATTTTTTTATGTTATTCAAACAAAAAATTATAAAGTTTCTTTAATTAAAAATTTTCTACAGTAACGAACGAGAATTGACAGCAATAACTGCTGATATAACATTGCTGTAAATTGCAGTAAAAGTGAAAGAAAATGAAAATTGCTCAGCAGCATACGGCATCGAGCATCATCGTCATCGGTGGCATTATTTTTTTCGGCAGATAGGAATGATGAACAACAACATTTGGGAGGTGCCTAATTGCTTAATTACTGCAATCATGAGAAGCGAAATTTAATTAACATAATCAACTGATATGCTGCCGATGGGCATTCAGAACTTAATTTTTCAGTTGCTTAATTTAAGTTTTCATTCAAATACATTGTACTGTACAGACATTCATGAGAAAAGGGTACAACAGAAGCATCAACAGCAGCAGCAATGGAATTGTATGCTTTATCATGTTCAATCAATGTCTCAAACATAACATACAGGATATTCTTCTTGTACATCCCCATACAAAAAAAAAACACTTTCATCGGGTCGTTTGCTATCTTTTTTGAATTACCATCATGAACATGACTTTTCAATCGATCAATAGATGAGAGTAGCAAAGAAATGTTCAGCTTTTATTATATTTTGACTTTATGATGCATACAATTTTATGTGAACGAGCATAATTTGGCATGTATGATGATGATGACGACATAAAAATATTTAGTTTATCGATTTTGGTAAGGGGGAAACAACATGATGGGAATAGTTTTTGATTAAAAACATATGCCTATTTCCACCAATTTTAATCTTCTAAGATGCCATGCAAGAGGACAACAATATGATGAGAAATTTCTCACCATGTTGTTGTCACCTTGAATGACTCTCATCACTTCCCATCAAAATTAAGTTAGGAAACTTAAAATCCTGAACAAAACTTTTTCCCCACCATGTTGTTACCCCCTTAGAATTTAGTCATTCTCAATTTTTTTAACCCATACAATCGCTCCATCATCATTATGTCTAACATTCATTTATGAAGCCATGAGATGAATCTGTCGGTTCAAAATCCCTGAATGCTTCTTACAACCTCTTCCTCATGCTTGAGATTGTCATTACGAGACAAAAGACATTCGATTCTATCTCAATGTCTTAATGATCATTTTAAGAAAGCAAATTTTTTCGTCAGCCACAGTCAATTCGGCCGCAAGCAATCGAAACCAACCGCACAGGGGAATTATCTTTATTGTGTGTTCTTTTGCTTTTTTATTGGAAATGAAAATAACATAAAATTACAATTTTTTAAATCAATTACAACAACATCAGACGGTTGTTTGTTATGTGTATAGATGCGTGTGGTCGATTCCAAAATTATTCCATGGGAAGAAACGAAGAGAAATAACATTTATTATGGAATGAGCAGAAGGCAGATAATTTCATATTGTTTAGCAAAAATGACACAATCTCTCTTGTCTTTCATTTTTTTATTATTATTTTATTTTATCGAACTCTGCGCACAAAAATAAGCAATTTTGCATCAAATTTACGTTGATAATAGTGGATTTGAATACAATGGCTCTTAAAGCAGATAAATGATTATCATTTTTTTTAGTATTGAGGTCTTCCTCTCACTCGAGTATCCCTGAAGCATATTTGGTAAGTAAAAGTGTTGTTTTGTGGTCGTTGTGAGTCGTGACTCTTGAAATTTGAGTAAAACTGGAAGCTTTTGGATGGTTTAGGTTGACTCAGAGGAGTCATTGATGTAGCAAAAAGGGAAAGGAACCAAAAAAACTAAACTCCTAATTTTTCATCAATTTCAGAACTAAGATTTGACATAAAAATATTTAAAAATTACTTTTCTAAGCATAAATAATGTCAAGTGCAGAAAATTCCAAAAACTGCGCTCAATTTCAATCCAAAAAACTCGCAAAACATCAACCAAACTTTCATGTCGTGGATAGTGAATGTCTCTTTCATGGCAATACGTGTATGTGCATAAAAGATTCAAAATTTAAATAAATTGATCAAAAATTAAAGATAATTCCTACACCAAAAAAAAAAGCGATCAAAACTGAAGGAAGATAACGACGGTAAAGATTAAGTTGGACGATGAAAAATAAGCAGAGAGTCAGTATCGACTGTAATATGATTTACATTGAAGAAGTTATCGAAATGGATGACAATCACTCGCTTACAATATTATTATAAAACGTCAATGCGATAGAGATTGTGGAAGCGGAGGTAGAGTGAGAGATGTGTTCATTTGAGATAATAAAATTAAGAAATGTGCAAAATGGACCACCGAGAATGATGTTGAGCCACACAATGAGACCATTCCAATCACTGCGTGCTTTTAAAATTTGCATTCGCAATTTTTTTGTGCTTCTCATTTTTTTTTTGGCTCACCGGAAAAAAAAATCCTACGAGAATTTTTTTTTTTTCGTGCTGTAATGTCGCATATTTGACTTGCAAATCTCAATTATCTGACATTCTATTCTTCTGTATCTCTTTTTTTTTGTGCTGACCAATTTCCTTTTCCTTCTTTAATTTAAATCAATATTTATAACAATTTTTTGTTCGTGCCCCTTTTTTGTGATTGCTTAAGCACAATTTTGTTTTAATATTGAAAGGACATTCATTCATAAGTCAAGTGAAAAAGGAAATTCTTTCACATCTTTCAATTCAAATGAAGGAAATCGGTCATGCATAAGTAAGTGTGATAAAGAAAGTAGGAAAAAAAGGAAAAGTCATTCTGTCCAGAATATATGCTATAAGCAATTAAAGTTTACTGAATTGAAAGGGTAAGTTAACTTTTTCTTTCGCTCCAATGGATTAATTTTGTTGGATGGAAATTTTTTGTGTCATACGAATTTGAGATCATTTTTGAGTTATTTTTTTGTGCTTGGGAGTTTTGCAGCGCATTGCGTGCAAGCGGTTTGGATTCTACCATAAACTCTAGGTTTAAAGGGTTTGGTTCAAAAGATTCTGTTCTAATTTGAATCGCAGTGCCTGCAGCTTAAATGGATGGGCCCTCTCCAAGATTTTTTGCAGCGCATTTGACATAGATTTTTGGGCATCTGTGATTAATTGATTTTGATCTTCGATCAACTAAAACTATCTTTGAGTTAACTTACTGGTAAGGAGATCATAGACAAAGATTTGGATGGTAATTTTTTGCTCCAAGTTAAGGAAAAATAATTCTTAAGTTGGAAGGGGGAAGAGGGATGGGAAAGTTTTAAGGAACAAGAACTGATTAAAATTATCAAAATATGATCAAAAATGAACAAAATAAACAAAATGAATAAAATTATCAAAATTGATCAAATTCTACTTTGGGGCCGTTCACTTATTACGTTCGAATTTTAGGGGGGAGGAGTGGTTTGAAAAATTGTAACAAAATGTAACATAGGGGGGGAAGGGGTGTCAAGAAGAATGTAACGTTCTAACTGTCGTCTGTCTTTTAAAAAAAAGTTCACGAAAAAAATTTGAATTATGAACGTTCAGGGGTGGGGGTTGTGAGTTGGAACATGTTGTAACAAGGGGGGGAGGGGGGATGAAAAAAGTCGGTTTTTTGCGTATCGTAGTAAGTAAACGGACCCTTTATCAGTTTCGCAACTTTGACAAAAAACGGATTCTGCAATTTAAGGTTTAAGACAGTTTTGTTCAAACTATAAAACCAGGCTCGTAAATTCGGTATTTTAAATGCAGTATGTAGCGGGATTTCATATAAAGAGGCGGTATTTGGGGGTAT
Organism: Chironomus riparius; assembly: GCA_917627325.4. Taxonomy (NCBI): domain Eukaryota; kingdom Metazoa; phylum Arthropoda; class Insecta; order Diptera; family Chironomidae; genus Chironomus; species Chironomus riparius. The sequence goes on from OU895877.1 coordinate 47,793,700, forward strand.
TTGGAATATGGAATACCGCCTAGTTTTCGAGCCTGGCTATAAAATTACCTTGATAGCGTTTGGACATCACAAGACTCTTGTTCGACGAGTTTAAGCTTTCAAAGGGAATTTAGTTTCGTTACTTCTTACATCCTGTAAGTGAATATCCTAGATAATTTAAGCTTGTGATTTTTATTAGATGTCGTCTGTTCTAGAAAGCTCTAAAAACCGATACCATAAAAGATCCCATAAAATCATAATTTTGATCACTATAATAATTATTATCAGGAAACTAAGTCATAATTTTGAACATTTTACGACTGTCAATACACCTGTTTAAATTTCAATTATATCTGTTTTAATTAAATAATAGTGTCTGTTGCCATGTAGGGCTTTTGAAATTTCATTTTATAGAAAAAGCACGTGTTAAGCCGAGACGTATTTTAAGAAATAGATTGAATGATTAAGCAAAAAAAGTTTGGAGACTACAAGTCTGATTGAGAATATTTTTTCCGGCTTTGATAAAGCAAATAAGTTGTGATTGATGATTTATTTTGATAAAGAATTCCTTTCGGGTCAAATGGGGTTATTGGAATTAAAAACAAGCGTTGCATTTGTTGTAAGCAGGTTTGCTATTCGGAAATTCCAGATGTGATTGATGAATGAGATTAGAAATGTAATGAATTTGTTGAGTATTTTGGAAGAATTTTTGATCATATCGACTTTTGTCTATGGAATGATTGAGATATCAATTTAAGGATGGGGATCGAACCCACGTCCTCTCAAAGGAATGAGATTAAGATTCTTAGTGTGGTGGTTTACTCGTACCCTTGGGCAACATTAAATTTTGATCATTTTTGAACATTTCATCAGTTTCGCAACCTTGGTTTAACTATTTGAACCTCTCTAAGTATCCCTATTACTGACAGATTCACCAAAATATGAGTCAAAAGATCCAAAAATTATAAACAAGCATTAAAGAATCGAAAGTTCACAAATTTACTAAAACATCTTGAAAATAAACCAATAAAAAATTCAACAGCAGACAAACCGCCAGAACTATTTATCCAATTCCAATAAAAATCACACCAGCAAAAATAAAGTTGAAAGTAAAAGACGAAAAGTTCCTCCGCTAAAAATTATGTCATTTCATTATTATTTGGTAGTAAAAACATCTTTTTTATCGTGATATTTAAGTTTCAAGCAGCATTTAACATCAAAGGAGATGATTTTCATGTTCTTCATTGTTTGTTGATATAAAAATCGATAGCTTATAGTCGCAATAAAAGAAATTGTCCGTACGAAAAAAGGAACGATGATGATTCAATTTTTTGCTTACTCAATAATTTTATTATTTATTCATTTATTCATTGACTCTGAATGTGGGATGAGAGATTTTTTTTATTAATATTATAAGTCAATATTACTTATAGTCCGAATGAATTTATGAGATCACATTAGCAGCCGACATTTCTATTGTCCATGGTATTGTGGAATTATCAAAATTCGTGTAGTCATTATCAATTATTGAATATTAGGTCAAAAACGCTTCACAAAACGGCCTCGCCTTTCATGTCCAATGGGAGTGTACATTTTATTTTTTTTTTATTTTTCGTCACTTGTTCATTTTTGCTCTATGAACATCATGTGATTTTTTTTTATTTAACAACATTTTGAAAGATACGAGTGAAAAATATTGTCGAACAGTTCCTGCAGTTCCCGCAATAAATGTCTAGCGATAATGTTTAAAGGTCATCCAGAAAGTTCCGGTTTGATGAACATTAAAAGACCGAAATGTAATTTCTTTGCTGATAATATTTTTGAGTGATTGAAACATAGTTTAATTGGGATGCGGAACTCCTTGACTATTTTCTGGCTATGCTGTTGTCTTTTAATCATATATTTAAGATTGTTTGTTTATTTGTTCGAATTTTATTGATGTTTTTATTGTTTGACATCTGAAAGATGCTATTAAGTTAAATAGTCAATTAGTAAATTAATTTTACCGCCAAAAATGTTCATTATGAATGCAAAATTATGCAACTTAAAAATTTAACGGAACTTTTGATATTTAAATTTTGAAATATAAATGGCGGTTTGTTTATAAATGACGTCTTTCATTACATACTCTATATTTCGTTGTAAGTTCCTCCTCGTTACTAAGCTAATAGTGACCAAAAAAATTTTTTTTATTCTACTAAGCTACTAGCTTATAAGGAAAAATCAGGGTAGTAGTTTTAAACCGGCTTCTTTGCTTGCCACCTTACTTTCTTGACTGGAGCGCACATGTCCTGCATTAGTGGAAATAAAGAATGTCTTGAAACAGCTCTTTGCTTCAATCTTTTCAGTTCAGTTCAGCTGCCAGTTCAGGATAATAAGAGTTCTAACATAATTTTTAGCAAATAACATCCAGTGCCTTCACCTAAACGTCAAAACATTTTTTTATGGAGGTATAACAAAGCGACTGACCCAATTGGTGGCAATTCATCAGCGAAATAGTTGCCACTCTAGAAACCAACCTTCTAGGTTTCATCTTATTAAGGCGCATAGCCATGGAAGAGAGATTTGGTGTAAAAAAATATGATGGAAGGAAACTAGTTGTGCTTGAATATTCAAATGTGAGTATCTTAAAGGTTTTAATGAGTTTATAGTTTATTCTTGAGAAATGTAAGGAGTAAGGAGCAGAGCTCAAAATCGATAAAATTTTATATGGAGTCAAGTCAACTCGGAGTCAACGCCGCCATACAAAATCGATGAAAATCTCGAGTGGAATTCGAGCTCTCGTAGGGAGTTGTGGGGCATGATTTTTAAAAACCAATATTTTGATAGACGTCATTTATGATTGAGCAATTTCAAATTATGTAAAAAACTGCATCCAATTAATAAAACATAACAAGCATCACAGTCATAAAATGTCGGCAATGATAAAGCAGTGAAAGTTCCTCGATAATAAATGTCTGTGCAAATTTAAAAAAAATTCACTTCTACTTATTCATCCAACCACTTGACCAAAGATCACATCACACCGCACCGCTATGAGTCAGAATGAGCTAGACGAAAAAAAAAAGTCGAGAGAATTCTACGCTTTAATTTTTCATATCGCATGCGAAAAAAAATTAATCAACATTAAAAGCAGAAAAATAAAATAAAATATACTGAATTACGTGTCAAAGAGCTTGTAGGCAAATACAAATGACGAAGGATGTTTATACTTTCTCGTGCATATTTTTTTTGCTTCTTTATATTATTAAACAATTCCGTATAAATTGAATTGACTGATTCAACTCGATGCTGTTATCAGCATGTTATTTTTTTTTTTTTTATATATTACAATGTTATAGGAACAACACACTTTCCATGTCAACAAATGATTGTTGAATGTGTAAGCAATTTACACTCGTGCATTTATTTGTTCCCTTCACTGTGTCTACAGAAAACTGTTTTTTATTTCGAGATAGTCTGACTCACAATACATATAGTCCTATGTTGTTTGAATGTAAATTCAGATAAATCATCACTGATCGTTGTGAGAGATGTATGGGGAAATCTATTGTCCATTTTATTTGGTTTAATTTATCAAAATCAAATTCATGATTTATGCATGTAGATTTGTTTGATGCATTTCCGAAAAAAATTATGAATGGACATGAAAATTGCTGGCATTTGATTTGTTGTGGATGGGCTGTAAATTTATTTTTATTTTTAAATAATTTAGTTGATTTTTCAATTTTTGTCGGAGTTTCAATTTTTTGCTGATTTTGTTGTTGTGGAGAAATTTTCAGTATTCGAGCCCAAACTGTATACAAATTTGTGAGATTTGATATTGAAAATTTAGGAAATTTAAGCTTATGGGAAGAAAAAAGCAATGGTGGAGAGGCAGGAGGCTCAAAAACTAAGAAAGGAAATGTCATCAGTTGCCTAAGTGGTAGAGCGTTGGCCTTACGTTTCAAAGGATGTGGGTTCAATCCCAGGCCAAATCAAGTTTTAGAAGCTCTTTTTCCATTTCACCGTTCTAGTTACGAAACATCGTTTTGGATGTAGCTTTGAGGTCTTCGGCACAAAACTGTCCCTTTTGCTAGGTATAATAGGATATGCTAGCATATGGATGGTTTTTAAAAGGTCTTGTGTCTTTACAATGTGCAGAGCTTGCAAGTGGTTCGGATTCTTCTATAAACTGTAGATCTAAAAGGTTTGGTCCAATAGATTCTGTTCTAATTTGAATCGCAGTGCCTCCTGCTCAAATGGCAGGGCCTTCTCCATGCTTTACTTTTACCTTTTATGAAAGGAACAAAATATCTATTCTAGCTGAAATTCAAGCATTTGAACGCCTTCTTTTTGGTAGATTCACATTTATTACCCGGGTTGTCTGCCTTGTCATTCCCAACTCTTCCCTCAGTAAATTTCCATCAGGAACATCGTTTTAAGTTAGACATGTTCGTGCATTTATTTATGATATTGAGGATGTGTACAATTCTTTATGGTGAGTTTTAGTGATTTTGAAATGCTTTTAATATTAAGTGAAATTTTTTGATACATTTGCAAATATTTATTCGTAGAATTTTAAGGATTTGTAAATTTTTTGAATAAAATTTGATATGAATTGGGATTTAAGCTGTCAGAATGAAAAGTTGTTATGAATTATTGAATTTTATGAAGAAAATTTATTGAAAGTTTCTTGTGAAATCTCAATTTTGACTGAAAATCTTATGAAAATAATTGACAGCTATCAAAAAATTGAGTAAACTTCCATTCAAAAATTGCAGCATCTTGCAGCGTCAGACCAAAAAATTGGACATAATTTGTGAATGTCCTAATAGTTTAATTATCATAATAAACGTCAGAACTCATAGATTTCCATTTCTTCTCGCTCGATCGGCACACATTGAAATTCATTGCCGGGTTCATAGTGGTAGCCTATATAAGAAGGTAAGACAAAATTTTTTTTGTATGGACAAATTTAAGGGGGGGGGGGTGGTGTATTTTTGTGATTTTTTCCTAAAAACACAAGCAAAATAAAGAAATTTCTGTTTGCATTGGAAGATTTGTCCCCCAAGTTCCCCCCTCCCCCCCCCCCCCCCCCCCCCTTCACCTGGCTACGCGCCAGCCTTTGATCATTGACAACCTAGCAAACTACATAACAAAAATTTCAGACATTTCTCCTCCAATCTAGACGAACCTTATCGAAAAAGTTAAAAATAACCAAAGTTGACGTTTCGCTGCTGATCAAAAAAGCGAATAAAAATGTTACAGGTTGATAAAAGTGCCAAAAAAATGTTTTTTTAGTTGTCTATTGTAAATATTTCCTTATAAAGTCCCATTGTCACGCATCCAGCACAACATGTGTGTCTACGTATCTATCTGTGTTTATTGATAACAGTCAGCAACAGTACATGTAGATATCTAAAAATAGAATCACTGCCATTCACTGTTTATCATTCCTAGGCTTCAAATGTTTTTTTTTTTCTTCTCTCTGATGGGAAAATGAAACAATGATTTACAAATATTTGAAAATTGCGTCGACAATGTTATTCTTCCTCTCGTACACACACACACTCGTCTCACTTGATAAGAAGAATAATATGAGACATGGCTCAGTGATGGGATTTTGATGGAAATTATTCAGCCTTTTATTTTTCTGTGTGCTGTATGTCATGTTTAACATTTCTTTTTCTAGCAACGACGACGAAATATGTTAGAGGAAGCGAGACATTTTTCATAAAATAATTTTCATCGTCACAGCTTTCGGAACATTTTTATACTTAATATTGATAAATTGTATACATGCATGGTGCTGTTGCTATCGCTAATTTGATTTAACAAATGTGACGAAATTATCTCAAACATCAATAATTTCCTCTGTAGACATGACGAAAGGAAAAGATATAAAAAAAAATAATAAAAAAAATTTGAAAATAATATCGAATAATTTGATGACATATTGAAACAATGGAAAATTGTGTACAAATTAACGATACAGGCACGGTCTATAAATCGTGTCGTTAATCATTTTTGGGAACTATTGGGGGATGTTCGCTTATGATGTCTAATATATAGGTGGAAGACGTAATCAATTTGATGTCAGTTTTATTCGAGTAAACTCGAAAATTTCTTTCAATTTCCTAAGATTTTTTGAGATTTGGAAATTACTTTCCCAACCTCCCTCGACCCCCCCCCCCCCTTCCCCATTTCCCCATCCGCCTTCTCAAGTTTTTCTATTATTCTTAGATCTCTGGCTGTGTAGGGATCAAAAAGTTGACATTCAGAACTAGCCTTGCTAAATTTCAAGCTACCATCACTTCCAAATCGACTCCATAACAACATGAAAAGAGCTGTGGACATAAATCTAAGATTACGACTTTTTATACTTATTTTTTCTGTTGTGGGAAAAAAAGGCTTCAATGAATGACAACTGTGTGGATTATCATAAGCAACAGAAAATTGAAATTAAAGACACCTCAAACAGACACTCCCCATATCACTTTTTATATGTCCAAGACTTGTTGTCACTATTCATTTTTTTATTTCTATTTATTTTTCTTATTTTAATAAACCCAAAAGTTTGTGTTTGATGTCAATATAATTCATAATACAGCATTATCATCACAATAAATTGAAGGTCTATTGAGCTGTTGGCGCATTATTTTGTGAAAGGAAAGACTTTTGTTTTTATGGGAAGTAAAAAATTTTTACTGCTGAGATTTTAATGAAGACATGAAAGTCCTGGCGGGATGCTTCGTTATGAGCTTTAACACGAATTGTTTGTTTTGATGTGGTTTGGCAGAATTAAATAGTTTTTGGACATGAAACTTCAAGATTTACGACGCTTGAACATTTGTTTTAAAAATTTGAAATGCTTAGTCTGTCTTTTCATATTATAAATTTTGCTCGAAAAGGACAAGTCGGTCAATTTATCAGAATCCGCAAACATCTTGGGATGACTCTGGCATGGTATTGTATCTAAATTGAAGCCGGGATCATGCTTGAGTCATGTGCCAGATTTCTATTCGATTAACCGACGTGTGCTATTAGGATTATATGCATTATAGGCTGTATGGTAGTTTAACTATTGAGGTTTTGCCAGAGCCTAACTGAATTCGAGTATAAAAGCTCTTAATTGAGTCAAAATGACCTGTTTGACGATATTTTTGTGAGTTGTCCATAGAGAAAATTGTGCTGTATGCGGTTTGAATTTCAAGATTCAAACATCAATGATCATCTACTGAGTCTTGAACCCTTGATCATATAAAGATCTGCAAAAGTTAATGACTTAACCTCAAAATTACTATGCCAAAGAGCTAGTTCTGTTAACCGTACCATCCACTCTATAAATGTCATACAAATAAAAACTTAAAAATTATTAAATAAAATAGCTGCATCATCAGAACTACAAACTACAAATCAACACATTTATCAAGCCAACAAATGAAAGGAAGGAAAAAGGCGACAAAAAAGATAGAATTGATTTCTCAAACGACTGAACGAAACAAGATACTACAATGTGTAAAAATATTCAGTGATGATTAAATGAGAACAATGAGAAAAAATCAATAGAACATTTATCATCTCGACATGCATGTACGAATGGCTGGTTCATTGTGTCTATGTATGAAAACCACTTAAAAAAGTCATTTACTTAATCATCGCTTGATGATATTATAATCTCTCGCCATTAAATCATGAATCTTATCAACATTAGCCGACACTACCCATGTGTACATATGAAATATAAAAAAAAATATTTATTTCCATCACAGAAAAAAAGAGAATTCCAAAACACGCGATGGTGTGCTTGTCACGTTTTTCTCTCCTGATTATTTGTGAAATATTTTTTATATGTTCGTGTTATCGGCCCGAAATTACTTTATACGTCAAAAGCGTTAAGGAGAAGCTTAAGTAAATATGAGGGTGCGAGAACAAAGATTATCAGCAGTCGTCTGTTTTGTGTACGACTTCTTTTATACTCAAATGTTTTTTTGTTGTCTTCTTTTTTTGATTTTTAAAATAAATATTTTTTTATTTATAGAATTTTTTAATATTTTTGATGATTGGGAGTCGTGAACTCGCAACGCAATAAAAAGAAGAAATCTTTAAAGGTTATTGGCTGTCTTGTGAGCAATAAAAATTTATTAATACGAAAATAAAATTATCAAGTGAGTCAGTTTAAAGATGAACTTTTCAAGATTTTCGCTTTGGGGCCATTCACTTATTACGTAACGCTTTTAGGGGGTGAGGGGGGTCTAAGATTTTGTTACGGTTCAAACAAGGAAATTTTTTTTTCATACAAATTTTGTTACGAGGGGGGGGGGGGGGTCTAAAAAGTCATTTTTTCGCGTTACGTAATAAGTGAACAGCCCCTTTGCAATATGGAAAAGTTTTGTAGAAACTTGCAGCTTGTTAAGTTTGGGGTAAGAAAAATTTGGTAGAAAATTAATTTGAAGTTGATCAATGAATGCGACGCATTTAAAACTTGAATTGAAGGCAGAGCTCGAAGTCGATGAAGTCCTTAGACAGTTTATGCAAGTTTCTAATGTCTAGCACACTTGTATTGTTGCTTATACAGCCATTCTATACATTTTTGATTTTGATTAATATATCATGACTGTAGACACCATTTTAAGGGGCTGGAAACTGAATTTTCTAAGAAGGAACGAAGAGTGGGGGGGGGGGGGGAGAATGGGGGGAGGGCTGAGCTGAAGTAAAATAGCAAAAGTCTTTCTCAACCAAATCCATCCCATTTGAGGTTTTAAGAGCAGTACTTTAATGTAATAATTCAACACTCGTTCTTTTATCATCGCTAATTGTCATACCATAAATATTTCAACAATAATTAGATTATGGTATTGCAAAATGTCTTATCAATCGAACTAAACCACCAAAATGTGACCTAATTTTTCGATTTTTTGTGATAGCAAAGATCCTTGAGAGAATCAGATTGACATTTACTTATTTGAGCTGATCTAGATTTTTTTTGCGAAATCTTTGCTGATTTTAGTTGTAATCACAATTTTTGAGTGCATGAGCACTTGTAAGATTTTGACAAGAAATTGGATTAGCTAAAAAGCAGACATTCTGACAGAAATGCTTCATCAAAAGTCCATATCACAACTTTGCAAATAAATGCAAGCGTAAAACGATAAAAAAAGTTTTTTAATTCAATTAATGGATTTTTTATTCTTTAGACATTAATCGACATGAAAAAGGTATTCCACAGAATAAAATAAGAAGCAGGTTAGAAAAGAGTGTGGATGATAAAAAGCGTGAAGTGATTTAAACGAATCTTAATCTTCACGATAATTTAACAAAAATTTTTTTTAATTTTTAAGCTGCGATGAAATTTGCTCAAGTGTATCATTAAGTACTTTATTAAGTGAAACGTGTCTTTCATAACCAGATTTCAATAGCTTCAGTGCTTTAAAATAATGACAATAAAGATTAATGAGCAACGCATTTATTTCCATTTCAACTTTATCCGCAGCTGATTTAATTATTTTATTTCAAATATTTTACTGCGAAAGGATACAGAATCATAAAACTTAATGAAAAAGAAGCATAATCAATTTTTATTGCTTTTAAGGTTTTATGAACGGTTGATGATTTTTTTTTCGTTTACAAAACTTTGCAGACTATTGAGAGTACTTACCTGTGATAAACAGCTTTGTGCTTTGAAGTTTAATTTGCTGGGATTTCTTGGAATTTTGAAAACTGTTTGAAACGAACTAATTCGTTTTGAAAAAGCTTCTAGAAGCGTGTTGATTCTTAGTATTACTTGGATTGAAGGTTAATTACTTTTAGTGATTCAGAAGCGGATGTATAAACATTTATGGCCAGGGGTGGCAAACATAAATCTTGCCGTTAAATTTGAAAAAATTTGAATCCACACTAGCACTTTCAAACATATTCCAAAAATACACATTAAATTTGTTTGTTAAAAATTGCCATAATTACAACTTAGTTTTTGATTAGAATATGATTAAAAGCATGATTAAGCTTTAGTCGTCATGATTTACTTTTCTGCAGCCAGTTAAGACCGTCAATTATTGATAAAATGTGAATTTTAAAAAAAATATATTTTATGGCGTGCGTTTAGAAATTCAAATTTTGAAATTGAACGATAAAATAAGGTACCTTTTGATTTCCAAACAAAAAAATAAGAACTTTCGGTCACCCCTGGATTTATGGTTAGTGTTTTTGCAATGAAGCTCAAAAAGAGTCACTTGCTGATGATGTCCATCGAAAAATGGAGTTATAAGACCCTTTTACAAGAGTTTTATAAACAATTCATTTTTTGAGGTTAAGGTTCTTTTTTTCCGCAAAATAAGTGTTGCTAGGAGTAGAGCCAAAAGGAGAGACGATGGGGTTGAACCCCCCTTTTTGGAATTCAATTTGTCTAGGTGTTTTTGAAAAGAATTCCCATCCCCTCGAAAAATTTCTAGCTACGCCCCTGAGTCCTCCTTTTTTGTGCTTAGAATCTGTTCAAATGATTGGTGTATTTAATTCTCGTAACACTTACATTTGGAGCTGTCGTGAGTTGAAGACTCGGAAGAATTCAAAATTTCTAAAACCAAGGTTCCAGCCTCTCTTATTGGCCATACATAGCAATGGTCTTAACGACTTCTTGCTTAAGATAGTCTTCACAAAAATCTTAAAAATCACATCATTTAATTTTATTTTTGAATCTTTGATGACTATCCCAAGATATATCCTAATTAAATTCAATAAAATACAAAATAATGACCCTCATATGCATACATAAAAATATCTCACATATAAAATTTATTAACATAACTATCCTTATCTCCTTTAAATGAGAAATCATACGAGAAACTTTAAATACCTTTGAGAAAAAATCTCATTTATTCAAATCATAACCTCAATAAAATATGCATCAAACTTTCGTAAAATAAACTAATAAATTTTCCTTTTAAGAAAATCTAAGAAGTAGCATCAAAATGTTAAGTCATCAACACCAAAAAAATTTTTCATCCTCATGAACCCTCGTTGTTCCTTTGTCAGAGTTTTCTAAGAAGAAATACAAATTTTTGTGCTACTTTGTTGTTGCCAATTTCAATAATTCATGTGGAAATGAGTGTCAAGAGCAGCAATTCAATAAAATTCTTTATAATATCAAATTCAAAAGCATTCAAGGCACAAAATTGGCTTTTTTTGGGATGTTAATTGTGCGATTAATTGCCTGGAATTTTGATTTTTTTTTCATCACTTTTTTGTCTGACAATGAAAATTTTATATCAGCAAAAATTAGTCCTCTAATTAATTTAATGGCTTTAAAAATCACTTTTGGATGCTGAAATTAAAATTTCTTTTCTTATCGCTGTTATTAAGCTCGATTTATGTTCCGCTTTAATTTTCTTCAATGAAATTAAATTTTATCTTTTTAAGAGAATTTTTTTCTTCGTTTCAGAAAATTGAGTTTTGAGATAATCACCTTGTTGTAGCTTGTGAAGCTTAGGAGTTCTATGTTGAATATTTAATTGGCTGACTGGCTAGTCCTTTTGACGTCTGATGTTGTAATAAAGTGAAATCAGGCAAAATGTGCTCAAATGAAGGCAAACTTACCGATGCAAGTGACCTCTGCAATTGAGTTTGAAGTGGTTCCATTTACATCTTGGGAAGTACAACCAAGGTCCTGTATCAAGGGCTACCCGGGACCCTAGTCTCAGTTTAATCTTATTTATATCCCATATTGGAGTAGTTGTATTGAAAATAATGAGTCTCACTTGATTCACTTAATTGATCAAAACTGTAGATATAAAAATAGACCCATCATCCCTAGTTCCTTAAACAAATGACCTGCACATTGTGGATGTCCATATAATTCTAGTATGTGCATACTAAAGGAAAACAAAGTTGGACATGCTGAGAATCGAACCTTTGTCAAAAATGGTGATGATTATCCATTATTTAAATTTAAATCCTAACCAATTGGTCACTGAGGTACTGGATAACTTTTCGGCTTTCCTTCATACAGCCATTTCCAATCAGAGCTTCAAAGTTAATAGTCAGTATTTTCTTAGAGCAGTAATGGCATTTTGTTGCAAAAATAAATTCAGAAATCCTACAAACCGTGTGTTGTGTGGGGCTTATGTCAAGATGTGCCGTGGAACAAAAAAAGGTTGTCCACCACTGCCTTGAAGCCATATCTAACTATAATAAACAGCAAAATCTGTATCAAGAACTCTCAATTTCGTTAATTCTTTCCTGTAAATCTCATAAACTTCATCCTGTTCACATTATTTAATTAACAAATTCAATAGAAATGCGCCCCAAAAGTCCACTCGTTAACTTCTCAACAAATCTTCAATTCCAATGCTATAGCTTCTTTATTTTCCACCTCAGTTATTTATTTTCTTTAAGAGTTTTCTGATTTTTTTTCTTCTCCTTTTTCTCGTTTGCTGCTTCATGCTACTGTCGAAGATATATCTGACTGGATAAAGGAGCAAAAGAAGAGGATCTCTAAGGAACAATTGTGGAACTAAACAAGAGAATAATTTATATTAATTCGGTTTCATTAAGCACACTTTCTCATCTCTTAGCTTAGCCATTTTTATCGAGAATTTTGCTTGGGGGTTATTCATAAATGATGTGTACATGTTGCTTTGTGATACATCCATACAAAACACAGACAGTGGGTCCACTAGAAATACAATTATTTGTTGAGCATCATTTATGAAAGACTCCTTATTCGTTTACTCGAATAAAGCAAGAAAATTCACTTCTTTTTTTATTATCAAACCATCTCTGCTGTTTGTAATGGTGCTGGTTGTTCGATCCACGAGAGCAGCTATCATAGCAACTTGCAAAGACATAAAAATGTAATTTAATATATTGCCCAAGTTTATGCAATGAAATTTCATCTCGCGTATTCTTGTGTATGTAAAATGCACTCTCGATGCAATTCACGAGATTAAATTGAGCTTCTGCCATGTTAAGTGTACGTTATGACAAGGATAGATGAGATTTAGTTGTTTAAAGTTTATTTGAAAATTCTCCATTCAGATATGTTGAGCATGAAGTCTGTCTCTCGTGATGTAATCCATGTGAATGCTTGTAAAAAATAAATGATTGGCTGGAAAACAACAACAAAAATGTTGGAAAATAAAAATTTTCATTATTTTTTCTCGTCATTTCTTTTTTCCGAAACAAAAAAATGAGAGACAAAGACAGACAAAAGAAGAAAATGATTTCAAGTTGAGGACGGAAAAGTTTTTTAGCTTAAAATGTTATAATGGATATATTAAATCTTCCAGCTTGTTATTTCTTCTGCTGTATTCAGTGAATGTAAATTGAAATTTATTTTATTGTTTGTTGAATGTTGCCAAGCACAAGAGTTGATGATGATATTGTGGAGATTCATTTGGAAATTGAACGCATTTCTTTTGTGAATTTAAACAGGAATGAAAAATTTGAGAGTTTTTGCTGGAATTAAGGGAAGTATTGGAACAATTCTGAAGCATGAAATGTTTGTTATATCATCAATGCTAGACTGGTCAATACTTGATCCTTTGGGTCTATTATTCATCACTTCAATGAATCTTCTGAATGGATACTGTTTAGTGCTGTCCAGAGTTGGGATACAGTTCTCCTGTCACAGGTATAGGGGATTGATCTGTCACAGATATTGTGTATCAAAAGGCAGTACCTTTCGCAGGTAATATTTGTTTTGGTTCTGGTACCTGTCGACAGATCTGTAACAGATCTGTTATACCCGTGGGCAGACATTCCATTGTCTGTGACAGGCAAAAAATTATTTTCTGGCAAAGGTACTGCCTGATGACAGATCACAACTCTACAAAGAGGCTGTTGATAGAGACAATGTTTCATTTGGAATCGACAATTGGCAGACGGGAACCAGCGATAGAGCTAGTTTTAGGGGACGACTAAGGGAGGTCATGAATCACAACTGATCTGTACGACCAGCGAAATGAATAAGTAAGTAAGATCACAACTCTAGTTCTATCAACTCCTAATGATCAAGTAATGATCAAGCAATTAGAATCGAATTTAATTTTTTTTAGATATAATCATGTACGATCTGATGTTGATCCTACATCAGCTTGCAATAAGTTGTAAAATAACTCATTTTCGCCCAAACTGACACAATATTTTCCCTCAAATTAATGCTAAAAACCAAGGCAATATCATTGTGTAGTTATAATTTTTTAAGAACATTCACAGAACACAAAACAATTCTTGTTTATTCCGAAAGACAAATCTTAAAGCTTTCCTTTAAATTTGAGCGGAGCAGAAGCAAAAAAAAAATAAGAGATTTTTACATTCATATACACACATATGCATGTAGATAATCGCTAAGAATGAACAAATTCCTTCTGACGCGCTTGCACCGTAAATAAGTTTTTAATTTATTTAGCTTGTTAGGCTGCCGAGAGGGATTTTAATGAAAGAAGCTGTGTAGCAGCAACACAAAAAAAGTACAGTGAAAAGGAGATAATTTATAACCAAAAGTTAAACCCGCGATTTTTTTTTTATCTCGTTTGTATTTTTTTTTCTCAGCTTATTTTATGCTTTTCATTCGTTCTTTCTACACATCTCTCCATCTCTCTTACACTGGTACTCAAGAGGATTACATTCGAACCCAGAAATCTGCTTTTATCACGTTTTAATCTTGACCGCGGAAAGGTTGATGTTGTTAATAAAGCATAGAGCATAAAAAGGCTCTATTAATCATTATTATCGCAATGTTCTTTAAAAAAAATCTGCTAAGATTACTTGAAAGGATCTCATCTTACTTTGCCTTTTTATCCTCCATTCATTCTTATTTTTAAAATTATGTCTTGAGGCTGAAAAACAATTCATTTTACTTAATGCACCTACAAAATAACAATCTTCATCTTTTTGCTCTGCTATAATGCTTGTAATCAGTAGGTGGAAGTAAATTTTTTAGCCAAAAAAAAATTATTTATTTTGCATACACAGCTCTGGTTAAGCCAGCTGAATTACATTATTGAGTAGGGGGATAACAACATGATGGGGAAATGTTCTTACTAATTTTACGAACCTTTAGGGTGATTCAAGATGATGACAGTCACTCGAAAACAGCTAAGAATCGCGATTAAAATAAAATCATTTTTCCATCATGCTGTTCTCCCCTTGATTATCGATAATAATAAATTTGAGGATTTGCTGCAAATAAATTCTTTTATTTTTGGGCAAAAGAATTTTAATCCTACAGTGATGTGGTTCTGATGAAAATTTAAATATCAAAATTATGCATATTAAACTAACTGCAGTTGAGTTTAGTGCCTCACTTTATTCATTTTTTTTGATGACCACTTATTTGAATTGCAAAAATGTGGATGGAAAAATGTTCATTTAAAAATGTTTGTGGTTGCTCTAAGTTTTTGATGGTAAAGTCTATTTTTGATGGAATGCTTTTTGAAGAGCTGAAAATATTTAAAATTCTTAGATAGAATAGAACCACAGATTGAAATATTTTCATGTAAATTTTTGAAGTTATGGTGATTTTTGCATATCAGAATTATTTGTGTTCAAATAGGATGAGACTGATAAATGAGAGCAGCTAGTGCCTGTTGGTGAAATTTCATCTTGTTTTTCAGAATATGCTTGACAGTTCTTTGTAAGTGCTAGAAAAGAAACAGTCGTTAAACTTGAAAATTTGCCTTGATTATCTTGGCAATATTTTGAAAATGAGCCATCTTAGCTTCTGGATGTCTTTTATTTGCAGACTCACTGATTCACTTCTAAACTCACTCATTCAAAGTAATTTTTAAAGTAAACTTATTAAGGTAAGTAAAGTATACATTTTTAACCACTTTCTTACTGTGGATAGAGGATTTGGAGCAGAGTTGCGAAACAGGTCACCTGTGACAGGTGAGAACCTTTCAATTCCTTGATAATTTGTATGGTTTTGTTAGAAAAACCTTATAAATTATCAAGGAATTGTAGGGTTCTCACCTGTCACAGGTGCCTGTTTCGCAGCTCTGATTTGGAGATTGTTTATTGAACGACCAATTTGTTGCCAATGAGCAACTATATTTTGAACCATTTTAATCTACAACAACTTAATAAATCCTTTTCCGTACATTTAGATCCCATAACATTTAGAATTCAAAGAACACAAAAGTACATCAGAGAATAATCTGTTCCTCGAAAAAGCTGTAAAGTAATTGCTGAAATGATCTTTTTATTTTCAATTTCCAACTTTTCCTTCCATTAAATTACCTCAAAAGCAGCTACTTTTGCTTGAGAATACACAAAAATTTTAATGCAAAGCACTGCACAAAACTTCATGCTCATCACGTAATGCTAAAAATAGCTTTGATTGAATAATAATTTGCTAACACTTCATGCCTCAATAGAAGGAAGAGCAAAACAAGAGCAATATTTATCTAAAAAGAAGAAAAAAAGTGCGAAATCTGTTTAGAAAGCTCTACAGTTTGTTTCAGCAAGAAAACAAACACTCACAATCTCACGCGCATTCATCAACCCACAACGAGAAATCACTTGTTTAATATAAACGGATTTATCATATCGTATACACACCATATAATGTAGCACACCATATTTTTGATGAAATATGCTCTTCGATGTATGAAATATATTAATTTCCCGCGAGAGCGACGAGTGTATGACTAAGAATGAGATGTTGATGTACGCAAAACTGTTTGCTTGTTTCACACATTGCGCTCGGTATTACCGCATTTTTTTTTTCGGGGCGCTTAATGTGCGAGACGAGACGAAGCCGCAGTGCCTCATTTTCAGATCATGATTCAGAAAGCACATAGAGCGATGAAAAGCAATTTTTTCAAGTTCATAAAAATCATTGAATTGATTCCGATTCCCCTCCAACATTTATGAGTAAGAAGTGAAATAAATTACCGAATAATGGTTCAAGTGGAAATATGAGCACCAATCAAAGTGTAAAAATAGATAAATTAGCAATGTGATCATATTAATCGATCTACTGATTCCAAATAAAGAATATCCAATTTGTTCAGTCATTTGATACACTCATTCAGTTGTCGACATATTTACATATACAGTCAGCTACAGTTTCATTTTAATCGGCATGCTTTATGAACTTAACTTTAAATTTATATCTGTTATATTCGATTTCTTTTTTTTTCGGGCAGCTGATAAGTCAAGTAATTTTTTTGTGTATTGTATCGCATGTCGACATGCATCCTTGACTTCACATTTCTTCATTCACTGTGATATAAAATAAAATAAAATAAAGAAATCGTTTCAGGAAATGATTTTTCTTCATTCTTAGACGAAATTAAACATCTTTTACCAATTTTAATCAAATGTCCGAAAGTCATATTATTTATAGACATGTGTACATTAAGGGTGTCACGGTCGAAAGAGAAAATTATACACGCGGGCCTGAATAAGAACAAGAAAATCTGTCCGATATTGAAGAAATGGAAAAGAAAGAAAATAAAAGGATTGTAAGCAAAACCACACATGGAACCATGAACATGAATAAGATTGAGAAACAGAACAACGAAATTAAAGTAAAAACTAAAATAAAATGAGAACATTACTTGTTCCTTCTGGCTACACGCGGGCCTCCGGTTCTTATTTTATTTTAATTGTTTGAATTAAATCAGATAAAGATTTAAAAATATTTTTTAATTTTTTTTTTATATTATGAATGAATGATTTTGTTTGTTATTTCTGTACGGTTTGAAGGAAGTTTGACTCCTTCGTTGAACATCATGCCTGGGAGCTTGTGGTTATATTTTTGGTTAGTGTTTCGCGGTGTTTTTAAGATTGAATTTTTTTGTTTGTTGTAGAAGAATTTCAATCCCTGTTTGGATGTTTATTGAGCGGTTGTGGGCAATGAAATTTACTTTATGAGTGGTTATTCATCTTTGATGTAAATAATGTTGAGAGGCTAGCTCAAGCGTGTGACAGGAATAATATTGTGGAGAATTGTCACATTTAAGTGAAATTTTTTTTAAAAAAAAAAAATCTTGTCAAATTTAAGAAATTATTCAGTCAGAGCCCCCCTAAAGAAGGCAGGGGGGGGGGGGGTCATGAATATACAATTTGCAACACATTGGGATGGGTCTAATGTGTGCGCTTCATAAGGAGTCAAGAAAAGCTTAAAGTAGATTGGTTGTGTATGTTGTTCAATTGATCCAAAAGACTTACAGTTCGGAACATTAAAGCTATAAGATCAACTCATTAAATTTTGTCGACTTATTTGTCTTGTCTTTCTAAAATACTAAACCGATTTCTAGTGGAATGTTATAAATTTCCGGTAAGCATACATGCACCCGCTCAAGAAAAAAAAAATATATCCCCAAATACTGCTTAATTCCAATACAAAAACAAAATCAACAACCATTTAATATAAAATAAACATCAAATGAATTAAAATCAAAAATGTCCGACCCAATCTCTAGTCGCGTTCACTTAATTCTTTATCTGTTCATATCCAAAAGAAGCTAATAGTCGAAAAAGAAGCAATTTACCTGCTTCCTAAAACACATTCTTTTACCTTAATTACTTCAGGGGCTATGGCATCAAAAGCCGTTGAATGATTCATTCTCGGCGAGTTCTCATTCATGCAAGAAACCACAAAAATATATATCTTTTTTCTTTCCTCTTCTTCGTTCTCTCTTTCCGCTCACTTCAATCCCTGACATGCTTCTGATGCCCTATAAAACATCCAATGCACACACGACTGACTGGTCTCGCGCGTACATTTTTATACATTCTTTTATGAATGAGCAATGTTTCGTTTCGTTGTTCTTAATTTTCAGTTTTTTACATTTGGGGTCGTCCAGCAATGACGTCTGAAGAGATTCTTAGACCGTTTAAAATAATTATTTGAATTAAATTGTTGGAGGAGATTCACGAAATCCCATTTTTTGATGGACGTCACAAGTGAATGATCCATCACTTACTTTATACAATTTTTTGTTTTCAGTTTCATGGTTTATATTCGGTAAAATTCAAATGCAGTCGAATGAATCCTACCAAATCTGAAAAACTACTAAAGAAATGAGGAGAGAATAAGAAATGAAAAAATTCACTTGAAATTCATCATTTCGTAACGAACGAACAAAAAAAGAGTAAGTAAACATATTTTTGTGAACACATTTTAGTCAGTTAAAGAAGCATGTTAAGCAAATTAATGCACGTCTTTTTCCTCGAATTATGTAGATTTCTGTTATTTTTGCCTTTTATCGTGCTTAGAAATTTTGATTCTTTCAATAAAATTTGTTATTTATTTTTCCTTTTATTCGCATGCTTACATTATGGACGTATGTTGGATAGCAGCACGCAGTAAACGGAAGAAACCATCAATCGTGAAGTACAACTACGGCAGACATTCCGGCACAAGGTGTGTTTAACGTGCAAAGTACAAATTGAAATTAGCATTACGGTCACATAGCAAATTCTTTTTTTCTGCTGCTGCCTTTTCATTCATTTATTCGTTTATTTTGCTCTCTCTCTTTGCTGCTGCTGCTTTTATTATTCACAAATCGAAATTGACTGCTTTTTGTGTGTACACAAAGCCATCACATCACGCAAATGTGAAGAAATTTCTTATTCCTTACAACCTTTTTGCCTTTATTTCATTTTCAACCTTAAGTACACTGTGTGAGCTGCTAAAAGAACTAGTAAAAATGTCAACCTCAAGTGGATGACGTAAACGTAGTTTTTGGTATTGACAAGTGAACAAGAACAAGTAAAATCTTTTGAATTGGTTAGCGCTTATGTCAACAAGGCACGAGCTCTGAAATTTCCGTATAGTGAATGACCGAATGTTGGAGAGGATTTACTTAGAAATTAACACGAATTATTGGTACCCAAGCGAATGACAAGCAAGTTTTTGAGTTGCTAAGTTCCAACACGTGAACTAGCTGCAAACATTGCATGACTTGTAAAGATTTTAAGAATGGAAATGATTGATTCAAAACTGTCATCTCGTTCAATTCAAAGCAGTAACTACACGACAGATTGCTAATGGAAATCGATAACAGATGAAATTCCTTTAGAAACTTGTCGATGTTATCAACTCACGTGACTGCAAAGTGTATTGCCAATGAAGTCGCTACATTGTTGTAGAAAAAGGCATTAACTTTTGCGTCATGCTGATGATAAGCTTAATATGGATTTTTTTTTCTCATAATTTTTTGTTATTTTTGGGAGTTCACTTGATCAGGTTTTAATTGAATGATTTTAATTAATCAGACTTTAAAGTCTTTTTAAGCTATCAGAAATTAATTGAAATTAAGTGA
Source organism: Chironomus riparius (assembly GCA_917627325.4). Lineage (NCBI taxonomy): Eukaryota > Metazoa > Arthropoda > Insecta > Diptera > Chironomidae > Chironomus > Chironomus riparius. The sequence goes on from OU895877.1 coordinate 47,813,934, forward strand.
TAAACTAGTTGTAAATTTTGAGGTATTTTCGTGTCTTGGAAAAGTTTTTTTTGGAATTGTGTGCCTTAAATTGGAGGTAGGTTTGAATATTTTAGCTTCTGATACCTTCATCTATCGACCTGACAAGGATATTTGTTGCATAAGGATAAATTTTAACACTTGTTATCATTTGGACTTTTTTTGTACCTCTTTGTATTTGATTGGTAGTTTACCTTAAGCCACCCGGGACAAAGCTCTAGGGTCGATTCTAGGGCCACAAAGGGCAACTGTCATTACCTCAATTGAACTTTATTTATAACTTTAATTGCAGTTTATAGATTTTTAATTCTAGGGCTTAAAGTAACCCTTTGAAAATCACCCAGTCAACCAGTTTTGTGGTTTTTAAGCATTTTGTAATTTTTGGTTCAATTGAAACAACAAACCATGTTAGTGCCAGGATAACAGAAATGTATTGAACTTAATTATGACATTCTGCTATATATTCCAATAATCCTTGCTAGCTAAGTGGTAGAAGGATGTGATCGAAAATCTAATGATGATGGTTCGAGTCCCATTTAGAACCAGAGACTAAGGGATATCATCCACTAGGATTAAAATTTGGTACACTATAATAGGGTGTATAAATGAAAGTAATTTGAGACTAGAGAAAGCGAAGGTTACTCCATATAGCTCTAGTCCCTGCCAAAGTTATTATTCAGAGTTATTATTTTTCTATTTATTTAAATCATCTGCAAGTTTTGACTGCTTGCTTCGTGATGCTCACACAATTGTGATATCATTAAATTGCTGTTTAAATGGTATCAATTTAGAAATCAAATAAACAAAATAACTGCAATAAATTTCCTAAAATGCCCATGATTAATCCCAAAGAATTTTTAATTCCAACCAAATTGTGCATATAAATCAAGCTTAATCGAATGTAATAAAAAGTTTCATTTAATATTCAATAAAATAAAGCAAATGACAAACTGAAGAAATTGCCAACAGCAAATGAATAAAAATTCAAAAAGTGCCTCTCAGCACACGAGACGTTAAGAAAGGAATTCGTAATGTGCATGTACACGTCGATGTACATTAGATTAGGAGAAAAAAAAGCAAATAAATATCGAATAGAATTTAAAATGTAAGGAAAGCAGTTGAACAAAAAATGAAAGAAAATAATTTTTCCTTTTTATGGAATCGAGGCAGCAATAAATTTAGCTACTAAGCTACTCATCATCATTCAATTTATATTATTGCTATATTGCCAAGTGTGTCTATAATTCAATTTGCTCACTCGTCTCGTGAAACGAATAAGGAATAAGAAGAAGAAGACATAGAGAAAATAAAAATATACACATAGCTACACATTGACAATTAAAGTGCCGTTTATCAAGTTAGCAATCTGGTAAACCCAATAAGAGCCACTCGACATAAAGAATAGTGTTGAACGGCATTTAATGGCAATTTTTCTGTCAACCCAATCATTATCCAAAAATGGCATATATTTTATGTATAAAACATATAAATTTTTTTTCCTATACCCCAGCCCCATCCCATATTCAGCGAATATCTTTTTTTATCGAAATGGTAGTCGGAGAAGAGATTCAACTGCGATGAATTTAAATTGTATGTTTTGGTTCGAATGGATCTTTTTTTCTCCTCTTTTTCGCTTCTTTTTATAGCTTTTCTTTATTTCAACAAAGCCAGCATTTTTTTGTTGTGCCTGCAACTGCCTTCTATATATATTTATTGAATTGCAATGTCACAAGAGAGAAATTATTTGCAATTTGACTCCCGAAATGGAAGCGAATATGTCTCTTGTCTCTCGTGTTGTTTGCTGCTGACTTTTTTTTTTCTTCTTCTATAAAAATTGTACAGAATAGGCATTCCGTTGCCATCGTAAATAATTAAAATAGTATTGGACTTTACAGTTTATGCACACGCTAAACGTATGTAACTGACTATAAAGTCGGTTAGTTTGGCATGCACGCTACTTGGTATAAATAGAAAGGACAACAAATATTGTGACAATTTCATGTTGTGTCTACTGCAGACGCAGAAATGCGTTATACTTTCTGTATGCATTTATGGTGAATTAATTTGAAGTTGTGATTACACGCGATCTTGAGGTAGCGCGATTTAAGACTATTGTCGACTAAATAAGCAGATTTTTGGACAATTTGAAGTGCTTTAAACGGTAGCTTTTACTCGCACATCTTGGTATATCCAGTTTCAGGAAGGAGGGCGAAATTATTTTTTTGGTGGACGCAAATGGACGTAATATGGACTTAATTATGGCAAAGTTTCAAAGTGATTGGACACTTCATGCCGTGGTACTTTAGTCACCCGTGTATTAACTGAATGACTAGTGTCATCCCTCGTTCGGACTAGAGATCAAAAGAAATAGCAACAATGTTAGACGGGGATAGATATAGCCTAGAACAGAAACATATTTAACTGATTGATTGATACCCAACAATAGGAGCTAATCATCATCATCGCTAGTAATTCATCAATTTTAAGAAGCTACATCAATCAAAACTAAGACAAAATGTACACTTTTATGACGTTACTTCCCATTCTTTAACTATTTCAAAACCTATGCAAGCACATAAAGTTTTTCATTTGGGGATTTCGATAGTTTCATTTCATTCATTTTCTATTTCAATTATGTGCGTACGTAACCTCTTTTTTTCGAGTTGTATACGAAGCGGCAAAAAGCTTTTATAAACATACGAAAAAAAAAAATTCCAAAGCTACGATGTGTAACGCAAAAACGGCAATCACAGAATTGGTTTCGCGAAATTCAATTAATATAATTAAATTAAATTTTTTGTCAACGCATTTCTCGAGTCATAAGCAGTCAAAATGCTTGTAAATAAATATTTTCCATTGAATTAATTTTTTTTCTTAACTGAATGATTCCCAAATGAATCAGAGTCGCCAGAGTCATCAACAATGTTTCTCATTCGTCCCGATACCCGTGAAGCACGTTGTCAAAAATGTTCATCGAATAACTCAACAGCAAAAAAAAAAACGTGGTAAAAAGAATCAGAATTTTATTTATTTTATATTTTATTCAATCCGAAAGGACCGAGAAGAAGACAGAAAAATTTGTAAGAAAAAAAAAAGTTTCATCAAGTGGAATTAATTACAATAAATTAAATAACATTTCGATGAATCGTGAAAATCGTCTCATTAGTGTTTTGTTGATAAGTGTGTCGCGTCTATTATTTCCCGAAAAAAAAATGAGAAATATTATTTTTTCGCTTGATACGGTCTTGGATTTCTATGATGAGCTCTGCTGCTGTTCATTTGCATAATAAAAGATGATGCTTTTTTAACAGTTTTGACTTGTTACCGACATTCAATAGATTTTTTTCTTCTTGTCACATAATTTGACGGATAGAAAAATGTGCTGATTGCTGTTGCTTTGTCTGTTTTGGTGATTACTACAAAGTATGATGACTGCGTAAAATAGTTGGGTGTCTGATTAATATAGAGTCTGGGATATCAAGTCATATGAAAGCTAATCTGTCAATGCAAGAGTAAGAACTTTACAGTTGAGACTGAAAATCTGAAAACCTATTTTGAAAACGTGGGTTCGATTCTCGTCAATGGTGAATTTCTCAATTATTGGACAGAGTGTTGTCAATTTGGCAAGGATTCGCGACATTAATAAAAGGCAAAAGTTCACATAATTGCTCAAAAAAGCTTTGAACATAATAAAGTGTATCAGAATTGTAAACTTTGTCTCAAACCAGTGTACCTGAAAAGCACAAGTCGGTTCATTGAATAGAAATCCGGCACCAAACCGGTATAACTCTAGCATGATGCATGATTCGATTTAAATCCAGTACCATTTCAGAGTCACGACAACATAATGCTATATTGTCTGATCGATTAACCGACTTGTTCTATGCGGGGTAGCTTTAACTTTGATTTTAAGACCCATTTCCATTCTTTGTCACCCCACCTAAAAGTTGGACATAATTTATAAATGACACAAAAGTTGCCTATTTAAAAACAGAAAATAATGCGAAAATGCGCTGCAGGTCACCTCATTTTTCCAACGCAAACTCTTCATATTCTCAGCATATATTCAAAACATTTATCTATGAGTAATTTATATATCGATAAATCGAATACCATTGACGCTCAGGGAGCATGGTGTGTTTTATATATAAACATATATAAACATATTTTAAAGCAGAGATGATGATAATAAAAAGAGGTGTAATATTGAACATCAAAATGATATTTTGTCTTTCTTCTTTGATATCTTTTTAAAAAAATATTTTAATGTGAATATTATTTCAAAAATAAAAAGAGGTAAAAAATCAGAAATTAACAGACATAACGCTTGTCATATTATTCAGGTCGTTTTAATTGAGCGCTCTGTCAAATAACAAATTTATTTTAATTTTTACAACTATTTACTGTGCACGGCGGAGTGTATTTGAAATGCTCAAATATGCAAACGTGGGCGACGATCTTTAAAGTCTGTAAAATAATATATCTGTTACTGTTTGTTGTTGCACTGGTGCTGATGATGAGAATATAATAAATAATAATACAATTTAATAGGCTCAAAGTCATAAATGAGCAGTATGACTTGTGTGTACATTGACAATCATGTGTAAAATGTGAAGTGGCACCCGACAGCTTTATTGTATAAATTATAAATCTAATCTTTATTTTAAAAAGACAAAAAAAAAAAATATGCAAATTGAGATGAAATTTAAAACCATTTAAAATCTACAAAATTTATCTTATGAGATTATGTCAGCAAATTTAATCATTTTCTGCTCTTGGTGCTCTCGAAAAATGAATGACGATGATTATGAGGATAGGAAAAACTTTGCATTTTCATTTTTTTTTTTTTTTTTTTATTAAACTTTTTATTTATTTACATTTAAATTTAAGTATGTACAAAGTTTCTATACATTTTGTTGCTTTTTGTTTAAAGGTTTCAGGCATTCAATTTGCCTTTTGTCTCTTAATTTTGATTTCATTTACGGATTTTACTTTCTTTTGTATTTCATTTGATTTATTCGGTGTTTTGAGATGCAAGACGACTGTTGAAGTTCGCTTGCAACTTTCCGACGTAGTCTTCGATGGACGGTATTTTCGCTTCTGTATGAAGATCGGTGATCCTTTCATATCTTGTTTTATTGAGAACAATTCTCAAGAATTTGTTTTGCAGTACTTGAAGTTTTTGAAGATGGGTTTTTGCCATGCTTCCAAACGCTGGACAACCATATGTGAATATTGGTCTGATGGCTAGCTTGTAGATGAGAAGTTTGTTTCGTACGTCGAGTTGTGAGTTCCTGCTGATGAGCGGATAAAGCTGTCTTAATGCGGTGTGAGCCCTATTGGTCACATACTCCACATGCGGCTTTAATGTCACTCTCTTATCGATCACCATTCCCAGATATTTAGCTTCTGTTTCCCATTTGATGTTTTCGTTGAGAAATTTGATGTTATTTCCTGGTAGTTGCCTGGAGTGCCTGTTTGTGATGAATAAGGCTTGAGTCTTCTGTTTGTTGAGGTTGATCTTCCATTTGTTCATGTATTGTTGAACTTTTCTTCCTGTGTGCTGTAGATGTGTCACAATATCGGCCGAGTTCTCTGCATAATGATACAGTGCTGTATCATCTGCGAAAAGACCGATGTTGTTGGTTGTCTCTCTTACAACATCATACGTGAAGATGTTGTAGAGAGTTGGTGAAAGCACTGCTCCTTGTGGCACTCCGAATTTGATTACCTTGATTTCTGAGAACTGACCTTTAATAAAAACTGCGAAAGATCTTTCACTGAGGAAAGATCTTACAGTTTTTATAAGTGGCAGTGGAAATCTCAGTTTGAGCATTTTGTACAAGAGTCCGACTTTGCATTTTCAATTTTCATTCATTATGACAATCATGAAAAAAATTTAATAATGACGTAATTCACAATAATTATTTAATGTCTTGTGCACTCAAATTTTCGTTCATTTATTTTTTGTTTTTTAAGAAGTCTGAGAGCTTGATTGCTGAATTTTGCGACAGGAGTAAAACGAAAATTAATGTGTCTGGTGTGGGTGGACTTGTAAATTGAAGGAGCGCATTTTAATTGCGATTTTTACAGAATTTTACATTTGTCATTTCCTTTTTGGAATGTTCTTTTGATTTTTGGGGCACTTATTTTTTAATACAAGTATGTTAAGTGACACTTTTGTTACTGCTAACACAATTTGATACTCCAGTTCTATGGCAGACAGTCTTCTGTAGAATTTGGTAATCCAAGAAGCATTCGTAGGCAAGGTTTAAGTAACGGGGACAATTCAAGAGACTATCAGAGTTTCTAAACCCTAATCATAGTCCTATTTTATTTATATCCCACAATTAAGTCCATCAATATTCAAAGCATCACTTCTAGCATAGACAAAAGATCCACACATTCATCAAAATAACGTTATCATCTGCTGAAAAATTATCAAGCACCATGAAATTTAATTTTCTCTAATTTTTTTCATTAATTTCTCGATTGCCTGCTCAACGACTCACCCACTTGCTGTCCTCAAAGTGCTCTTTTATACGAAAAAGCGAGACAAACAAAATGAAATAAAATTTTGGCAGCATGTAATTATTATTGAAATTCAAGCAAAAAAAAGAGATTTTTATCACTTGACGATGCACATAAAAATGCTTCCAAACGAAGCACAGAAATATTTTTGTTTATGCCCTTTTGTCATCCGATTAAATCCTTGATTCCGCATGATTAATTGTTTCTAATTGAATGCTTTGCAATTCCCTTTTCTCTGTCTCGAGCTGCCTTTAATATTGACTTCATAGTGCTTGAAGTAATTGTCAACTCATCTTATCTCAGATTATATCTTCCTTCCATTCTCTTATTCCATTATTATTTTGTTGGGAACATACCATAGAATATCCGAATTACATTTTTACGATACTCATCAAGCACCGACCATCCGACAAGAGATAAAGTCTGTCTCCGCTCGATTGTCTTTATTTCTTTTCTTTTTTATATGGAAATAATTAGTTTGAAGCTTGTGGATATTTGACAAGATTTTAGTCGAATTCAAATATTGGTTTATCATTTTTTTTTGTGTCTTCATGATTGAATGGAATGGACTAGATCTTAAGGGGATTTTGGGTTATTTTATATTTTGTGATTTTAATAGCTTTAGAGACTGAAATAGAGATTGAGTTATTTGGAGATTGTGGCAATCATTAAGGCTATAAAGGCTTAATCTATACTATGTTATAAACTATAAGACTAGGATTGCTGGGTTCTGGTGAAACCTCATTCGTTAATTCCAAACGGTGCATTCAATTCTATGAATCGGGTTTTATAGGAACCATCCAAGAACATACCCCGAAAGGTCGTTCTCAAGAGCTACTTTCTATATTCTAACCTAGAAAAAAATCGATAATCTCTGAGGCTTAAATTAAAACTTAACTGAGATTAGTGCAGTGTCCCTCAAATAGCATTAAAACCCAACTCCTGCTGGACTTAAATCAGCACAAAATTATCACAATGAATAAATTCTCAAAGTCAGTCTTTATAGTCAGTAAGATGATACCCGCAATATTTATATAGATTGTCAAGAAATTCAGTCAAGAACAAGCGTAAAAAATTGTTAACTAAATATATATGCACAATATAGTCACGGTATTGCATTCGAGGAGATGGTTACATCATCATCATCATCACTAAAGCATAAAAAAGGAGACATAAAGTTGTGAATTAATGAATTTAAAAATTTACAAAGGGGAAAAAGCGGGATTTTAAGGAATCTCTGCATCGTCTATGATGATGTTGATGTTGTAATTCATTCGTGTGCTGTTGATGAAGTTTTATGTAGCAAATTATATCTAATGAGCTGATGATGCTTACGTCTATGAATGAATAGAGCACAATGTTGTTCTTAATCCTTCCTTCCTCATTATATCGTGAAAATCATGCCTTTTGTGTATGCATAGAATGTTCTATGTACACAGTGTTAAAAAAAGATGAAAGCGAAATGAAGAAGATGAGATAAAATTATATTTTAAATAAATTATGAATTAATGCTTGCTTTAAAATCTCATTTTTGCATCTCACATTTATGATGCATTTCTCATGGGGTGTCTTATGTGATCTCATCATAATAGCAATAATAATGCTATACAATTAAACTTAATGTGTTCACTTCTGTTCTTTATGTTACTTTAAACTGCATATATGCGCTTTAAGTATTCACAATGTGTGCATAGTATCATCAATTTAATTAAGTTTCTTTGTCTCGTTTCGGTTGTTGGAAGAGTTTTGCTTACATGAAGATTATGTTCGACGAGACAAAGCTTAAACTTTAGTGATTTATTTTTGATAAATCGATTTTTTTAATTTCGAAAATCAAAATTTTCAGTTTCGAAATTGGAAACTTTTACTTTAGAATTTTTTAAAGTAAATTTCGAAAATCTAATTTTAGACTTTCGACATTAAATTTTTAACTTTCGAAAATCTAATTTTTGACTTTCGAAAATCTAATTTTTGACTTTCGAAAATAAATTTTTAACTTTCGAATATCAAAAATTATTCACTTTCGAAAATCAATTTTTTCACTTTCAAAAATCAAATTTTACACTTTCTAAAATCAAATATTCCACTTTCGAAAATTAAAATTATCTTTTTCGAAAAATGAATTTTTCACTTTCGAAAATTGAATTTTTCACTTTCGACAATCAAATTTTTAACTTTCGAAAATCGAATTTTTCACTTTCGAAAATCAAATTTTTCACTTTCGAAAATCAAAAATTTAATCTTTATTCTCAAGACTCTTAAACATTACACAAATTTGATCGACAACCTCAAGTCATTAGAAGGCGTGAAGAACGAATCAGTAAGAATAATGTTCTCATATAATGATGTTATGATTGACACCATGGCATCACTGATGCTCTTACGAACATGAACATTATAATAAAACCATTAAAAAATAAATTAATAAAATTCAGGACGTGCGTTCATCGGTCGAATCTGAAAGCGGTAAAAGTGAATATCATGAGCAATTTTCTGTATTCAACGACACACTTGTGAAAAAAATAATTAAAGTGCAAAAAAGGTGTTTTAAATTACATCAAATTAATGGCTTTATGTCCATACACCTCAGATTTTCAATCATTTTTTAATTGCAATGAAATTTTTTTGATTTTTGTCTTCTCGCACGGTTTTTTTTATAGCCATGACACCTTGGAGGCAATTAAAAGTGGACATGAGAGGACCATATTTAAGATAACGAATAAAAAAATTGATGTCGTAAAAAATGAAATTATTTGTGTCAGAATTTTTCATATTTTTTGCATGCATCATCACACTTTACCGCGATATTAAAATAATAAAAAAAAAAATTAAAATCAGGTAGAGATGCTAATGGGGAAAACAAGAGAAAAAATTATTATGATGATAAAATTATCAGTTTGAATGGCACAAAAATTGAGGAGAAAAAAATTTTAATTAAATTTAATAAAGTTTGTCACCATAATGCTGCAAATTTATGTACTTTGATTGCATCTCATTTCTCCATCATATGGATATCATGCCAATGTGAATTGATAATTTTTAAATTATAATAAATGTGCATTTTTTTTCTATAAAGTAAGGCATCAGACAGACAGAGACAAAAGAGTCGGTAAAAATTAATTTAATTTTCAACCAGACTGACAATCGTACAAATTAAAATCAAATTTTAATTAACAGAATTTTTTTCGGTCACTTTTGTGTTTGCGCTTTAAATATTTTATTTTAATTTTTTAAATATCTTTTATTGCTTCTGCAAATTATTTTTGTGTTATTCTCTGCTTAAGTGGTGAATCGTGCGGGAATTTTTGTCAAATTGTTGTCAAATTGGGTCTTTATTGATTGATTGTATTTAAATTATTATTTTTGAACATTTTTTAAAAACAAGCTATATATCTAGGGCAGTACCAGTTTATGAAACAGGCTTGGATATTCATAGTACAGGAACAGGCACGTAGCCAGAGAGTGGATTTGGGTAATAAACAGAAATTTCTTAATTTTGATTGGGTTTCTATTAAAAAAATCAGAAAATACAAAATAATTTTTTGTCTCCCGCTTCAAATTCCTGTCCACGTTCCATGAACGTAGTCAGGTATTTTTCAAGGAAGGGATTTAGCTTGTTTTAGGAAATCCAGCTATTTCTTTATTCTTTTGCACTTTTTTTGATGTGAATTTTGTTCGGACCCTTTCTTGTTTCCCCTTTTTATCTTTACGAAACAAATTTCAGACTTAATGAAGGTTAGGCCAATTTTGCCTTCGTCTTTGGTTTGCTGTTTAGCTACATCTTTGACTACGCCAAATAACACAGGTCGGTTAATCGAATAGAAATCCGGCACAAAGCCAGCGTGAATCAGACATGGTGCTGAACTCAAATCGAATGCAGTATCATGCTAGAGTTAAGCCAGCTTGGTTCTGGATTTCCATTCGATTAATCGACTTATGCTATTTGGATACATCATTAACTACAGGTAAATTGAACTATTTTCAGACAGTTTTGTAAACACGTTTGCTCTGGTTGAATGTTAAACAGGTACTAACGACTTGAGGTCCATTGATAAGGTTCAAAAAATTCACTTTTATTATTTGAGATCTTCAGCAAGCGTCAGTAGTTCGAGCATGTAGTTGGGATACTCGATGAACTCTCAACTAGCACTATTCGTTGTTTTGCTTTCCTTACCCCTTTAAAACATCTTGTACGTTACATAAAAATCATCTGTCAAATCACAAAAATCAGTGAAAATCACAAAAAAAAATCTGACAAAATTCCACCCCACATGTTCAAAATATTCACAAAATATTATTAAGCATCAAACAGGAGAGTTTCTCAATGTAATGATGTTAATTTTCCTTGAACACTAGTAATTTAATTAAAATTAATTTCTTTTATATATTTCTTGTGACATTTCTTGTGCTTATACTTCTCTCCATCGCATCTCTCGAGCACGAGTACGTAAGAGAAGATACCGAACATTATAGAATGTTTATATACATGACATTAAAACAGCAAATGTAAATTATAACGATGAGAAGAAGAAGCAAAAATATTCTTCTAAAAAAGCGACAGAAAGAAAAGCATCAAGTGTGAAACAGAGCAGATATTATCTAAACAGCCATTTAACTTCATTACATAAAATTTTTCTTACTTAATATAAGTAACATATAGCGTACAAAATACTTTTTTTTCGCTTTTGCTACATAAAATAAATGACGAAAGTTGTGTGTACACCAAGTCATAATTAATTATCAGGCGCCCTCCTTAATCATTAATTTCATTCTTTTTTTTATGTCGCATATTTTAAGTATCTCAAAGCAACAAACTAGAATAAATTTCATTCCTGATTTTTAATAAAAGACAATGACGCATTTTTCACACAGATTATTTTTTTATGAAAGAAAAAAAATCTGTGGATGATGATGAGGTTTGAAGTGGTGGTTAGAGTTATTTATTGTGTTTATGTTAGCGAGCATAGAAAGTTGCTCATTAATTTTTTAGAGATGACATTTTTGGAAGGAGTTTGTAGGAAAGAAATATTAAGAAGTATTGAAAGATTTTGTGATGCCAAGGAGATATTTAGACTTTATAGAGTCTTTAATCATTGAGGGTCCAAGACAGGGGAAGTTATGCTTTATCAAATGTGTCAAAGGGACAGTTCCATGAATTGTAGTGCTGTCCAAGGATGATCAAAGCCTCGAGTGAGGTTTTTCAGTGTTGGTACTTAATATATGCAGTTCAGGGGCGTGAGATGGAACCTATTTAGGGTACACACATGCAGTCTTTAAACAATTTTTCAAATAATATCCCAATTTTCTGTGTAAATTTAAAATAATCCCACAGAATCCTACTTTACACGGAAATTAATCAACATAAATATTGAAACGACAGCAAGTCCTACACGCTCCAGAATTTTCATTGCTCCATATTTCATGTGATTAAATCTGATACACTTAGCATATTATTCCTACATATCATCCTCTAAATATAGATTTTTTTGGAGTTTATTATGAGAGACAGGAGCGCGAGGATACCAATTTTAATGCTGGGATAAAGTCTGTTGAATCATGCGATTCAAGAAATTTAAGACGTCTTGGTGATTAAATGAGGTTTAGTGGAACTAGAAATCTATGCATTCCAATCCACGTTAAAAACCGTAAAAAATTAAAATTTATAAGAAAATTAAACAACTTTGAAATAAAGTTTTTTTTGAAAGTGCGAAAAATGCTAGCAAAAAGCTATTAAAAATTTTAATGACCGTCAAGTGGATCAAATTAAATCCATCCTAATTAATGGAATTTCACAATCAAAAAAAATAAATTTTAGATTCATCCTGCTTAGATTTTTATTGAACATAGCGAGGGGAAGTCTTACAAAGTGTGGACAAAAATGGCATTCTTGACGAGAAATTCGTGCATAAAAATCTCGCGACGCACACTCAAAACGTTTTTAATCACTCTAATTCTCATGAACATAAATATTCCTCTACTTCTTAATATCATGTATATTAAATATGTATAATCAGGGTTGTTTTTGGAGTAGCTGTGTGAAATTAACCAGAATTATAAGGCTGAGACCTATTCGAATTTTTAATCTGCTATTAATCGGTACCCAAAGACATAGACAAAGGGCGGGATATATGCCAACTTAGTATAACTACGTTCCTACAGACACAACAAGTTTCTATTCAAATGACATCTGGTTAAAAAGAATACTAGGTCCGCGTAAAGAAGGTGTGAAGCTGAACTTTCCCAAATGTTGCTTCATTTTGTCTTGATTTCACTATTTTAACCTACTCCATGCCATGTGCTATTCAACTATGATTCCTTGTTCGTCTGAATTTGCTTGATCACATCCATATCTAAGATATCAACTCTGAATTGTATACGTATCCATATTTACGTGTTCTTCTTCTGCTTAATTAATTAAAGATCAAATCGCGACGATAACGCGTTTGAAGAAAATTAGAGGCGATGCGCGAGAGAGCTTCTTTAAAAGAAACATTTTTTTTTAATTTCCATGTCGTTTAAATAAATATTTGTGGATATAAATTAAAATAAATCTTTTTTTTTTTATCAAGACACAGAAGAAGATGAGAAGATGAAAAAAAAAATTATTATAGATCGGCTAAATGAGATATTCACATTACTATAGATTATATAAGGCATGATGGAAGAGCACATAGGTATTGTTAATGGCAAACAAGAAATGTATATCGTAAAGAGGTATGGCGTGATTAAACGATAAAATCTTTCCGTGTAAGATGCAAAATAGCTCGATAAACAAATACACACGGTATGGGAATCGTTTTGTACACATCATAGCTTCTAAATATTTTTTTTTGTGTATGAATAAATTGAAATTTAAGTGTTGTATATGTAATTAGTGAGAATTTCTTTCATCGAACGCACCGCGTTTGGCAAATAAATTTTTTGGCGCACCGGCGAATCACCAAAAAGATATTTTTATTTGTCTGTTTAATAAGAAATTCAACAGCAATCATCAATATGCTAATGAAGAAATCAAATATTGATGATTATTTTCTTGTCGATTTCTTCTCTTTTTTCATGTCTGCTTATCTTATTCACATTTTTATTATTGCTGTAAGTTGTTATGTAAAACATGATTATTTTACTGTTGCATTTCGATGAGGAACTTCAGAGTTGTCACTTATCGATTTTAAAATTGCGACTTTTGTCGTTTTTAAACCTAACCTAAACCTAAACCTAACCTAACCTAACCTAACCTTAACCTAACCTAAACCTAACCTAAACCTAACCTGAACCTAATCTAAACCTAACCTAAACCTAATCTAAACCTAATCTTAACCCAAACCTAAACCAAACCTTACCTAAAACTACTCTTAAACCTTTGTCTTTGTCTAGAGGTTGAGGTGATTCGTAGGCAAAGTGCAAAGTCAAAAGCAATGTTAATACAGCTAGATTCTTTCCAGAAGCAATTATTTGACAACTCTGTGATGAAGAATTTTTATATCTGCTTTGAAGTCTCTCCCTTAAGTTTCCATCTCACTAACCGCCACTTGCATGATCATCTATGGAAATTGAATTAAAGTTTGTAATGGTTCAATTATCGTTGAAGCGAGCAACAAAGTAAGACGAAAAAAAAAGTGTATGAAGTGCCATAAACATCAATTTTACTTAAATCTATTTTTTAGCCTCTCCAGCTACTTACTTCTCATCATTTTCTTCTTCTCTTGTTGTTCACTAAATAGCATAAACAGACTAAAGTAAGTGAGTGGAAAAAACTTACTTTTTTTCATGGCACACGCGTGTATTCTTCAACATGATGAAAAAAAAAGTTTGTATCTGTTCGGAACGAAGAAAGAGGATAAAAGAGAATTAAAATTGGGTAAAATATTATCGCAATTCAATCTGCATTGCAAGAAAGCTGCTACGAATGAATGCTAACTCTCGACCTTACATTCTCGCTTACTCTACTATTGCCCTTTTCCATGTCTATTTATCGTGAAATACTCAGTATATACTTGCAGCTTTACTTCAACACAAAAAAAAAGCAAAGTACATGATGAACTCAACATTTTTATTTTCTCATTGAAAGCAGTCTATATACTAGTAACTGAATGGTACGTGCCTGAAAGGAAAAAAAAAATACCTGGAAATCTGTGATGCAAGAAGCAGCGAACAGACTTACACCCAACTGCAGTCACACATTGTTTTCTGTGTTTTCAAGGGATGTGAAGAATTTGACTTTTTTTGAGTGTTTTGAAAAGGTTTTGAAAAAGGTGTGAACTAGAGTTGCTGTTTCACAGTTTATGGCAACTTTCACTTGTTTACTTACTAAGTGTAACTATGTTTCTAATGTGGAGATTAGGTTACAACAAAAAGCTTTCCATTTGACTCTGTTGCTGGCCTTGTTACCTGGTTTGTACAAATTCTCTGTCCGTTCATTAGGCTGGCATTCCTTCACCACTGTTCTGGGAAAGTTCTTCAACTTCGAATGTCAATCCAATAATATTGTTAAGCAAGAAAGTTTTCATCAAAATTAAATTCGTGCGTTTTAATTGATGATTAGGTTGTGAACTTCAAAGCTTAAGCTGGGGATAGTTTTTAATGACTACATGCGGTACCTTATCTTAGTTACAGTCAAACTTTATTCAGGGAGGTGCTCTGAGTACCTCTAAAGCTAACAAATGACTACAACATCATCAGCCCTTGTAATTCCACCAGCATCCGAGCACACATGGTATAAAGAAGATAGAAAAAAAAACGTAATTCCATTGGCTTATTTCACCAAGATGCTTTTCAATTTTCCAAATTACTCAATTATTTCCCAGTGCATTCGGTAGAATTCTCACGCTGAGATTTATTTATTTATGTATTTATTTACTCCTAATATGTGCTTAATCTTCCGTGCAATTTCGATGCATTTTACGTTCGACAAAATATTTTATTTCGTTCTTTTTCAAGAGCTTTAGAATTCACATATACGTGTGCCATACCAACAAAAATGATTTCATTCATTTGAAACTTTACAAAATATTCATAAATTCAATTTCTTAATTGGATTATATTTCAAGCAACATCGAATTTATTGCTAATTGGCTCACTCAATTCGCTTTCTGCGGGTGTGTAAAAAACAATAAAAAAAGCAAACTTCTTCGTACGTTACACGAGAGTACATTTAAGTGGAAAAAAAGAATCGCAATTAAGGAACGGAACAGAAAAAAAAGTTGAAATTCATCTGAATTTTTTTTTTCATTCACCCAATTTAACTCTGACTGTTAATTCATTGAACGCAACATCACTCAAATGATTAAAAAAGTACAATTCATATGATGAATACAGGAATTGCGGATTATGGTCTAATGATTCAGACGTACACGTTTGATGTATTCATTCGATTTTTGTTCAATTTCAGCAGCCCGTATCATTCTCTTTCTCTATTGCCTGCACACACATATATACAACGTTTTTTTTTCGGCTCGCATCATGATTTTTGTTTACGGTGTTTTGATTCTGATCATTCTTCTCAATCAACGCAGTGTTGTTAACTCAGGTGTATAGGTCGTGATTCCAAGAAGTGTTGTTGTATCTAAACCAGTGTTGTCAAAACTTTTTGAGCCACGGCACACCTTAGGGGTGATCCGTAGCTCGTGCCATTTCCCAAAAAAATTCAACAGTACACTAATGTGTCGCGGTACATTGTTTGGACAACACTGATATAGGCTTAGGTTATTAAGACTTACTGACAAATGTGGGTGCTTTTGGTGTTTTGAAATAACGTTTTACAGATTAATGTGACAATCTTATAGGCATGTTGAAGATCTGAGCACGCAGAAGACCTGACAAAGCTAAATTAAGTTAAGATTGGCTTTAAGGATGGCAACAAAACAGTTAAACGACCGAAGAACCCATAGAAAGAGGTTGTTATCTGAGATATATTTGGATTTAGGCAAGTAGTACAACTTTTCTGTATGTTCATCAAAGTAAGTGTGACAATCTTAAGTTAAGGGCATACCCCAATGCTAGCAAACAGAAATTTTTGAGTTCTTATTATTCGAACTTCGAATTTTTGAGGTTCTTATTTTTCGAAAATCGAATCTTCGAAGTTCTTATTTTTAAAAAAGTTCGTTGTGAATTATTATTTTTCGAGTAATTTGTAATTTTAGTAAACATTCCTACTAGTTTTTATGATTAAGATAATCACTGTGATGAAATTGCATCCCTTAAATGTATGCTTTAAAAAACAGCTAGTTTAAAAAAAAAAAAAAAAAAGTAACGGACTTTCTTATTTTGAAATTTTAAAAAAATACCGCGCGAAAATTTTGAATTTTTTTTGTTTGTAACGGACTCTGTTCTCTTTGCTAACATTGGGGCATACCAAGGGTGTGGTACTGATGAAATGATCAAAAATGATCACAAATGATCAAAAATGTTCAAAAATGATCAAAAATGATCAAAAAATGTTCCGCACCCTTGGGACATACCTAGAAATTTTCCAAGGAAGGGCTGATGACTAAAGAGGTCCCTTGGAAACTAAAATATCCTCAGTAAGAACGATGAAGAACTTACAACCTTCTTAAGTTCCATCTAGATTTCAATAATCTTTCTTATGAGGAGACATTACCATACCAATCATATGGCATTTTGCCCAAACTAGTTATTTCTAAATGTCTGCGTACGAAAACCTAAACAACACCTAGCCTTCCAAGTAACAGCAACCAGACAACAACACTGCACTCGAAAAATTATGAAAATCAAAAAAATCTTCGCTATAAGCATAATTTTATGCTTTCATAGCCCATTTTGCGTCAATTTTTGCGAGTTATGAGCCGAAGAGGAAGGAAATTTCTTTGCCGTTTTCTGCCGTGACGGGTAACTTTATCGACAATCTTCTGCCTCATGAACGCTTTATTATTTATCGAAACCAATTTACTCACGTCTCATCACATAGCTTTCCCTCATACACATACCTATTGTTGTCGCATCTTCTAACAGAAAAAAAAAAAAGAATTGCTTGTCGTTACCGAAATAAAGTAGAAAAAGTCAAATAAAGATCAATTGGAAATGACACTGTTAAAGTCATATTGAATTCATTCTTCTTCATTGGTGCTCAGTTTTGTGAAAAATTGTGATATTATTCGTGCGTATTTTGCTTGACTGACTGTAACTGATATATTGTGGCTGATGTGTAGCATGATGAATATATGAACTGTATATATTTTGTATCTGCAAAATTTTAGAAATATTTCAAATGTGAAATGCATGCATGATTAGAATATTTCTGCTTACAATGTGCCATTTCTATAATAAATTAATTGTGAATCGATGAAGCGTGGGCTTTTGAACATTTTGTACTGACATGTTCATTCATAATTTTTGGGGAGGATTTTTCAGCTTAACTGAAATTTGATTGAGAATGTTATTTCCAATTCAGAGATGTTAAATTAATCAATGTAGCTGAACATCGTTAGTTGAATAAATGCATTTTAAAATTACCAAATTGGAATTAATGCAGCTTAAATTAGATTTGAATTTACAAAATTTCATTCATTATCACATTTTGTCTTATCAAAACTAGGAACTAGCTCTTTTTGAACATTTGTCTATCTGCTATCAATACAAGGTCATGTTTGTAGGGCTACATGGGACGGCTGGCTATTTGCTAGGGGTTTCTTGTTTTGTTTTATTCTAATTTGTGCAAAAAACGAATAAAATTGGTAGACATTTAGGATGTCTTCTATTTTACTTTAAAAACAATATCTGATCACCCTTAGCATTGGGCATCATGTAAATATGGCTTGAAAAACATGTCTGTAGTAGATAGACCTGAGCATAGGGCTCGCAGTGAAACTACATGTATGTCTATGATGGATAGCCGAAGTGAGATAAGTACCTCGGTTGCCGTTTGGCAGGGATCTTTGATCGATTGGTCAGAGATCGCCTCTTTTGAGGTCGTGGGTTCTATTCCCATCAAAACCGACAGTTGTTGAGAGATCTCTACATCCTATTTTAGTCAAAGTCAATTCTTTTGCTATACCTAGAGTGAAGTACACCAATTTTCGACTAAAGTGTTATCAACCCCGGATACCCTTTCAAACAAGCCTCTAAACACATCTGATTCTAAAAATTGATGTTCAAAAAAAGGTCATTTCCGAAAAATCTTATAAATAATATGTTTTGTGCCATTAAAAGTAATGATAATTATTGTAATTACGCTAATGATCCATATTGACGTATGTAGGTTGTTCATACAAAGTTCATTCATATTCTATTTTTAATACCTGGTCTACCTCAACAAAAATGTAATTAAATAGATTCCACGAATAAAGAACAGGCGATTCTCATAGCTTCATATTGGCATTCTTGAAAATCAATCATTTTACATCAAAAACATGAATTAGGAATCAAAATCTTTCTTTTGAATACTCACGTGCCATTTTAACTTGCTGTATATTACCCCAGAAAGAAAAATAAGGAATCTATCGCATGTCAATTTATATTGAGACATTTCTACAACAGCATTATCATCCATTTTATATCCATTCTACTATATACACTCACTTATTCATTTGATAGTATGAAAAAAAAAGCCATCAATGTTGATGATGCTGTTGATATTCATGTAAAAAGCGTTTGGGATTTTATAAAAGCATATTAAAATGTATGCAGGAAGCGACAAACTAATAAAATCCTTTTTCATGTTTGACGTAAATATTTATATGCTTGTTCAGCTCTCTTTCTCTCTCTTGCTGGAGTAAATATTTTTATATAAAATTTGCAACAATTTTTTTTTCATATCATGTAAACTTTAAAAAATAAGTTTGGGGTTGTTCACTTATGACGTCCATCAAAAAACCTGATTTTTAGACCCCCCTCTCCCCCTCTGTCACAAAAATTCTATAGAAAAAAATTTAAAATTGTTTGAACTGTCACAAAATTCAATACCCCTCCCCCCCCCCCCCCCTTAAATGTCGGACGTCATAAGTGAACGGCCCCTTTATGTAATCTTGTGTATATTAACATCAATCTAATGGATATAAAATAGAAAGAGCAGTGAAAGAAGTTTGTTGTTGGGAAAATATAAACTTTGTTTGCACTTACTTACTGCTTCTTCAAGATTCTTAGGGGGGAGTATTTGAAAATGATGTCTATACTTTATATTAAAGTACTATTCGAGGCTGTTAAGCGTGCATTTGTTGTGAATTTTTTCAATTTATATGTTTTAAGGACATATCGAGCCGCTGGAGTTGAACTTTATTTCTGTCCCCGAAATCCCGTCTTGGCTGAGCCTTTAATATGTTTAAAAATGAAGTCTGACGAGTAATGCCACCAGAGGACACCTAGACTCCGAGAAATAAATTGTTTGTTCAAAAACCAAGTGTCAAAGATCAAGGCTGGTCTTAAATAACCACATTCCAATACAGACGTCACTTATGCACACCCCCTACACAAACTTGAATGAAAGTTGAGGATATAAAATTATATTTAAACATTCTCAACACAAATCAGTGGTTAATGCTACTTTACACTACGAATACGTGTTAATCTGATACTAAATTGCACATATAAAGCTATAACTTAATCGATTATTGTATATATATTGCGTGGTAAATTATGATTGTCAGATAATCTCCTCATCGACTTTTAGCTACTGCATTAACAAGAATTATTTTATTTTGATGTGCTTCGTTTATAATGTTAACTTTTTACATACGCGCTTACAACTTAGTTACGATAAATAACAAAAATAAAAATAAAATCTTTATTTCGTACAGCACAAAAATATGTGGGGAATGCGAGAGAAAATTTCCATAAAATATTACAAACGAGACTCAATTAAACGTATTTTATATTCATATTAAAATCTCTTCACACATTTCATACTCAATAACATTTTATTCATGTACACATACTCGAATGTATGTTAAAAGACGGGAATGACAGAAGAAGAAGAAATTTTTATTTCACCTTTCTCGAAAAGAGCATGAACTCTAATTCCAGTTAAAGCGATTACCATTTATTATCGTTATCGAAATGAATGTGATGTGATATTTTGTGCGATGAGAAGTGAAGGCTTCTGAAAAATTATAATGTTGTGATTCAGAATTGGTATTTATCATGGATGAGTCAGAGTTATTATAATGGATAGGAGTAAGAAAGAAAATTCTTCCCGCTCCCCCCCCCCCCCCCTGCTCGCACCCAAAAATTCTTAAATTGCTTAAATTAAGTTTTTGAGAAAAATATTAAAAAATTTTAAAGAATTTTGACTTCTAGTATTCTACATAAACCAGGCGCGTAGCCAAGAGGAAGGAGGAAAGGGGGATCTTGGGGACGAATTTCTTTTCTTTGTCAACAGAAATTTCTTCATTTCGCTAGAGTCCCTAGCAATACCCCAAATAACCAAAATGGCCTCTAAATGACTCAAATGACTAGGGTGACCATCTAATTTTTATGAAAATGCAGGACAATTGATAAATTTCCTAAAAAAATACAGGACACAAAGGAAAATTTGAAAATTAACGGAAATTTTCGTGAAAAAAATACAGGACCTGGAACAAAATTTTCAAATTTATAGAGAACAGGGTTTTGAAATACAGGACTATCCGTTGTAAAACCACGCAGATGGTCAGCCTACAAACGACCCTAGAAGCACTCGAAAAAATAAAAATAAATCGAGAAATAGTTCGAATCCCATTTAAAAGCATGAATATATCAAAATAAAATCCGTAATAAACAAGATAATCCAAAGTTCACAAAACTTTCTTGTTTAACTTTAGGTATGCTTTAAGTAGGTTTTAAATACAGCAATTTTTCTTCCTAGAAGGCTGCAACCTTGATTCAAATTCTGAAGTCCAAAAGCATTACATTTTCTAAGAAATTCTTAAGACACCCTCAGACAAATTACACCGAATTATATCCAATCTGAAATATATTAAGGTGTCTATAATAAAAATTCACCATGACACCATAACGACACCATAGCAACAACTCTGCAGAATCTCAAATGAAGCAAAAAAGGGAACGAAAAAAAATTCATTTATGCGATTCAAGATGAAATGCTGTGATAAGAAACTGAAAAAATTTAAAATCGCAAGAAAAAAACACAGAGAAGCAGTAAATGTGTTACAGAGTGGGCGATGCCAAGAATGGAAAGCATGAAAAATCGCTTAGCCATCACTTACGACAATTTAAAAAAGGAAAAGCACGTCGAGGAAAGGTCTTTTCTTCTCGGCTAATGCACAATAACCAATTCTATTGACGATGGCAGTCTCAACCGGTGAGGAAAAGGAATGAAATTGAGATTCTCAATAAGATAACTTAATATATGATTATACCATAAGTTTTCAGTGTCCAAGCTATAGCATCTTGCATTATTTTAACGTACAATCGCACTTAGTCAATGTACAAACGAATTAATCACAATGTCTAGGTGCTAAATAAGAAGTAAGAGACGAGAAAAAAGCAGATATTTTCGCTATAATTATGCTAATCATTCACTCACTTTGTGTTTGCATCACTCATACGGAAATTCTTTTCTGCACAGTCATTTTCAATTCTCATTTATTATTTTCTCTACAGCACTAAAATTTTTACACAGCACAAAAAAAAAGAGACCTTCAAAGTGAATATAATTTCACTAATTGCCACTTTAATGTGTCATTTCTTTAAATCTTCATACTTTTTCAAAGAGATCTCCTTCTTGCAACAATTTTTCTTTCCTGACATAAGCATTGTTCAAATGCAATTTATTAAATGAATGAAAAATGATTTTTTATTGAAGTCGTGATTAATTGTATGAGCGTAAGGTAATATGAAGAATGAGTGTGCTTCATTTCTTTACACTTTGGCGCATTTTTGAGAGAATAAATGTTTCTTCTTTTACTAGTTTATGCAGTTTATCAGTCTGAGTGGCTGTTGGATCTTTGAGGATGTTTTGGCGTTAGATGAAAGGTTGTCAACCTTTAATGGGAAGAGATGAAAGCTAATTTTTTAAGTGATGTTAAGTGTCGTTTAATATTGGTTATTAAAATAGTGACATCGTTAGAGTGTAAGGATGCGATTCTTGGATAAGACGGACCCTCGAGAGAACGGGAGATCTCTGTACAACGATTGGTGTTTATGGATTAGTAAACATACAGATAAAGGAGATGATATTTATATATATGTGTATTGATTTAAATCTGGATCCCCCACAAAGGGGTTAATCATTACGAGATTTTAAAAAGGCAAAGGTAGATGTGCAGATTCAGACACAGTGTTTATGGACTTGAACACTGCACCTAGAAATGTTCAAAAAAGAGGTATAGCTTTTCTGAAAATTGGCTAGTTTCTAGTGCAATCAGGGGTTTGCTGTCCTTTATTTCAAAAGAAATGAGCTTAATATTGGGTTTCTACCCTTTAATTACTTACTTTTTTGGCCAAGGCTTATTACGGAGCCAATGCTGCATTCAGAGTTTATCGACGACTCGTTTTTTTCTGAAGGAACTTCTACTGGTAACGATTCAAATGGATTATATGCTCTAGTCACAGTAAATTTTTGTTTTACTATAGATAGCTTTAGATACTGACCTCAGAACCAGTGTTGCAAATGTAGATGTCTACACTAGATGAAGAATGTAGAATTGTAGACATCTACATCGAATCTTTATGTAGACAGAATCTTTCTATAGAAATAATCTTTGTGTAGATTAGATTTTCTATCTTCACATAGAATCGATCTTTATGAAGAAATTTCTGTCTCAGAATTTATCTGATCCAGACAAATCACCAGAATGCAACACTGCTCAGAACTATACAAGGAACCTCAAATATTTTTTTTCCTTTTTAGACGATTTTAAATGTTACAGCGAATTCTTGTAGAAAAATTAAGTCAGCTTAATCTATAGAAATCCAAAAATTGTATTATCATCAAGTTACCACCCCTTGCCTCAAAATTATTCATTGCTTAAGACACCAACCAATTTAAAACTCCTGTAGATTAAAAAAACTGTTAACTTTTATGTCTTGTTATTCGGAAAGTCACCATTTTGCATAGATGTATCAAATTCATTAATTACTCAAACTCTTTTTATGCGTCATCAGCTGCTTAACACACTCTGCAATTTTATTGCTAATATTATTTTATGACTTTTGCTTGTTTGTGGCCATCAAAATCTTTATAGTTCCCAGAAACTTTTTGTCTACGATGACCTCAAATTAAAATGCGCCTCATCTTTCACTTGTGGTGGGGATTACAGCACCTCTTTAAGTCTTAAGTTATACTAGCTATTATAATATCAAAGAGAGATTGTAAACACTATATTAAGATTGAACAGAAATTAGCTTGTTACATGTTCTCCATCTTCGTCATTGATTTTACACCACACTGATATAATTTATCACTATCGAAGATTAATTTCCTTTAACTTACGAAGCTTCAAGAACCACAAGTAAAATTGAAAAATTATTCAATTTATGCGGCGACATTGATAGAATTGCTGCCTGTAATCGCGTAGATGAAATGACACTCTTAAATGTCTAGTGCCATCGTGTAGCGTTTAATAAAAGGAAATTGATTGCAATGACTCAAGTGTGAAGAGTAAATTCTCTCTGCTTTTTTTGTCTTGCACATTCCACTACACCCGACTAGCTTATTGTTGAAAAAAAGTTTCTCTGCATTGAATGGATGTACATAAGTGTATAAATCATATATTAGATAAGGGGTTGTATACTGATGATGTCTATTAAGATGTGGGGTAGAAGCATAGAGAGGGCCCAGCATTTTTGAGCTGGAGGCACTGCGATTCATATAAGAACAGAATCTATTGTACCAAACCCTTAAGACCTACAGTTTATTTTGGAATTTGAACCAGTTGCAAGCCTTGTACGTTGCAAAGACATCTAAAGACCTGATGTACCCTGCAATTAACCTAGACACAATTCGTGTGCGCAAGATGCTGTAATGAAATCATCCAGATGCTAGTTTAACCTAGTGTACCCAGCAAAGGAGACACGTTATGTGCCGAAGACCAAGCTTTCTTATGGTTTAATTGCTTAACTACTAAGGCGACAAAGGCTACAGTTCTAGACCAGGATTCTTTAAAGTTGGACATAGTTTCTTGGGGAATCTCAATGCATTTTTGACAACTTAACTAGATAATCATAAATTCACCGTTTTGCAACGCTAAAGCTACACTATTGATGCCCTAAATTCGTAGGTAACCCTAAAAGCAAACTAGGGCAACCCTTGAAGTTACGTCTTGAACTGGTACTTATTGTGTGTCTAAGCTGCTCTACATACTTTAAGTTAAGCCAAAAAAATCAATCCTAGAGATCTAAGTTATAAGGACGTCACATCCAATCGACCCACAAGTGTGCATTATTCACAGGAATTGTCTGAGAACATGAGAAACTATTTTTCTCTCACTCTATGATTGTGCATGCGAAATGCTATGAACCATTAATGCCACAACAATAAAAAAATAATAAAAATTCTTTTGAGGTTTTCCTGCGAACAGAAGAGAAAGAAGCTAAATGTGGAACGAAAAAAAAATGATAAATTGAATCCAATAAAAAAATATTTTTTTTCATACTTGCATAAATGTTATTTATGTGATTTTAATTGCATCGTAAACAATGTGCAATGTTAAGTAATTAGTGTTGCAAACAGAAACCAAAGAAAAATTGTATTGTGCATATCTCCTGGACAACAATTATGAAGATGGGAAGAGATAGAACGAGGAACCAAATTGCAGAATTTTTTTTCCAGATGCTGTTGGTATTGCCATTATTATGATTTTATGTTTGGGAGTGTGGAATGTCTGTCTGGTTTTAGATAGGACTATTGGAGCTTAAAGACTTGTGGGATGGATTTGTCTGGGATGGAATTTTTAGGGTGAATTTTTCCTGTTTGACTTTGCATGACTAAAGTTTTGGACAAATTTAAAAATCAAAATTCATCTTTTAACATATTTTTAAGATGCACCAAGTTAAATAACGTACGGCATCTCATACCTGTACTTATAAATTATATTTTATTGTTTCTGGTGAACGCAGAACTGTAAAAAATTTCATCTCATCGCAATATAAAAACCTAATTGATCATTAATAAAGAAAAACTGCCCATTTTCGGGCTTTAAATTATTATTACATATGATTGCGTGCATAAAAAGCTGTAAAAATATTACTAATTGAACAATTTTCCAAAAAAAATGCGTCACTTTCAAAATTCCATGGTAAAATAATTTAACATGCAAGCAAAAGAATCTAAAGTGAGTCGTTGACAGAGAAAGAATAATAATAAATTTAGAGCGAACTGGGTGCAGTGCAGAGAAAAGCACATCCTAAATACAATCTGTTATAATATAATATTACTGTAAAAGAATGAGGGAAAAATATGCTACTTAAATCACATTAAAAATGAATTTTGCAGTCCTTCGTTG
The DNA here is from genome assembly GCA_917627325.4 of Chironomus riparius. Taxonomy (NCBI): domain Eukaryota; kingdom Metazoa; phylum Arthropoda; class Insecta; order Diptera; family Chironomidae; genus Chironomus; species Chironomus riparius. The sequence goes on from OU895877.1 coordinate 47,839,877, forward strand.
TTCCTTTCAGTTGCACATATTGCCAAGATTTATTTGACTGTAATTCATCATTTTTGAAATATAAATTATTTTGTGCTCGCTTCGGGAAATATTTCAATTGGATGTGAGATTCTTTTGCAGCATGCAATTATAGAAGATTATTTCATTAGGTCTTTTGATTGCCTTTAAATTGATCATTTAGTGAGCACACAAAAATATTTTCGGAGCCATCAAATTTATTCTTTTTTTATTATTTTGATACAAGCTTGATGTGCATTCAGGGGCAGGGAAGAGGGGGGAGGGGTCTTGGAAGAATGTCACTGAAAATTCTCCAATCTGTACAGTTTTTAGACCAAACTCAAATCAGCCCCTGAATTTTTCCAATTTAAAAATTTTGAAATCCCCCCTCACCACAATTCGAATCTGATTCCATCTTTAATACAATCGTAATTTATATTTTAAATTGAATTTTTTTATTGTTATTATCATTGACGTATCCCATAGCTTCACGTCATATTCCTCTATAAAAATAATATTTTTTTCAACAGCTTTTTTAATTCCTGATAATGATAATTATCACACACGATGATAGCGTCGAGATTCGTTTCAATTTTAATTAATTTTTTTTCCTATTGCTTTTTTTTTTCGTGGTGAACATGCTGCACAGTATTATATCTCTAATAATCTCATTTTTTGAATATAAAAAAAGTATAATTGGCATTGCTTTATATTCATTGATAGAACTTCAACGTATATATGCATTAGATAACGATACGTACGTGAGTAATATGAAAAGTTGATTGTGATGCGATTGCATTTGAAAAGAGCTTTTCATGGCAAAGTTTTTCTTCTTTTATGAAATGACAATTAAACAATTTCCAATTAAATGCTGTCGCTCTCGTTGCACTTCAATGTCGATTTTTATCATAAAACAGAACATGACTATAGACAACGTGATGATCATTTTTTTTACAATGATTGAGTCATTTTACATTCTAAATAATTGGATTTTTTTTATGTTCTGATTTTTAATAACAGTTTTTTTGTTTGCTCATTCTCAGGCCATAAAGTCATCCATTTACACATAATTATGATGGTGAATAAAAAAAAAGTTTAATTACATCGCTTCCAAATGCATTGATTCTTTCGAATTGCGAATGAGAAACATTCTCGATGCCTTTTGTTTCCTCCTTTCATGATCAATTTCAATTTGACAGGACAGCATTTTTTTGGAATGGGATTTAATTTTTTTTTGAATAATTAAATAAAAATTGTCGGGGAATTAATATTTGCAGTTTGGATGCTTGAACGCTGGAACCAGACAGATGTGTAGTTTGGATTAGGGTTCAGTTTCTGAAGCTACAACTCATTAGGACTGCCCTTGAATGAAGCTGCAACTCATTAGGACTGCCCTAGAATTAAAAATCGATGGACTTAATTTTGGAAATTTAATAAAGTTTTATTTTGAATAAAGTTTGTTTCCCCGGTTGCCGGAGAATCCAGCTTCTGAGTTGAATCCCTGGTTGAATCTAACATGTCGAATCATATGTAGCCGTATCTGCTAGTGAAACATGAAAGCCTCTGTGGTCGAGAGCGTAAGCAGCCGACCAGGAATACATAAGCTTCTCTTGTGTTTAAAGATGTGGGTTCAAGTCTTATCAATAGTTGATCTTTCAAAGATACATTAAAATGTGATCAGTAAAGCCAAGATACCCAAAATACTCACTATATTTCAATTAGTAATAGCTTCATGTTGGTGAAGAAACCCATAAAGTCAGCTTCTTTCACACTGAATGTTTAAAAAATTTGCAAAACTATAATGAATCTCCCAAAAGAATTTCAACACGAGAACTACAAAGCTAGCAAGAAAATGCGCTCAATCAACCTCACGTCCTCAATACGCCTCGACAATTATTATATTTCTGTATACGTTGTTCCTCCTGCTGCTGTTGCTGTTTCATGTTCATATCATAAATTTATTGCAAAAAACGATTTCCAATTAAATTGCTCAAAATTGTTCTGTATTTCAATTTTCATAATTTTTAAAAATCGCTTTATTGATCCCGAGGGTAGAATGTCGTAATTTATATATTAAAAATTGTAATACGAATACGCTCGAGTATCATAAAAAGTCATAATTAATATTTAAATGTTCACCCAATTTAATGTTTCTGTCGTACGTACATCCCATACATTCTTAAGCTGAGAATGAACAAAAAAAAAAATTTAATTTATGTCATCAGATTTCATGTTAATGACCCGCTTTAATGGAAGTTAAATCCATTCCGAGACAAAAGTCAATATAGATAAATAATCAAAATTATTATTAATGAAACTTTTATCAGACTTTTGCTGACAATTTAATTAATACTGAGACATTTTATCACGCGACACATAATTTCTTCCGTCTCTCTTTTATTGACCCAAAAAACAAAAATGTTTCCTATTCACGCAACAATAAATAAATTAACAAGCATGAAAATTTTTTGGAAATGAGACGGAAAATTGACACAAAATTTTATTTTTCATGTTTTTCTTCAATTCATAAAGTAAAAAGCTCATTAAATTTATTTCCATGGAATTTAATTCCTAATTAAAAATTTAACATGAGGAAAAAAAAGTTGTTGAATTGTTTACATGATTCAGTCGATTTAGTTCAGGGGTGTAGAAAGGATAAGGATTTGATGGAGAAATTCATTCCTGTTTTGCAAAATTTCTTCATTTTTCTAGGGGTTTTTGAGAGAGAAAATCACAAATTCAAAATAAATGTAGACACCCCCCCACCCTCCCCTCCTCATAAAATCACACCCCCTGATGTAGACTGATGAAAAATCAAATAAATTTTTAAGTCTTCTTTATCAACTTTGATAAAAGCTTTTGAAATGAAAGAATTTAATTAAAAATGCTTGATGAGGTTAACAAATGGAATTTTTGAAGAGTTGGGATTGGTTTTAGGAATTAAACTTCATGACATTTCAAAGAAAGGATTTTTTTTCCATAGAAACTGTGTGAAAATGGGGGGGGGGGGTATAAAAATCATGTTTTTTGATTGTCGTCAATGATGTAAAACCCTCCAGCTTAAGATGTTTTAAGAATTGAACTAACGTCCTTGCAAAACAGAGAAGTAAAGTGTCAAATCTGAAAATGGAGATTATGGCCAGGTTAAGCTTAATTAAACTGCGAACATTTAAAAACATAGCTCAAAGTCGATGAAACTTTGTATGAAATCGAGTCAATTCCGCCACACAAAATCGATGACAATCTCGAATCGACTTCGAGTTCTGTTTGAAAATTAAGTTTGTATTTAAAAAATTACTCCTGAAATTTTAAAGAACTCAAAAATACCTCCTGACATCAAAATTAACATTTTATCTTCCAAAACTTTTCTGATTACTTCATTTAAACTTTTTTGTGCACAGCATCAAATGTGAAAAACAGCATTTCATGGTTACCAAATAAAACTCGATTTAAATCTGCTGTATGTTTATATTTATTATGAAATTTCCCAAAAAAACATGATATAAAACAAAAATACTAGGAACTTTAACCAAATAAACCAAATGTTGTGTGTGAGAATAAAATGAAAATTTTTCGTACATTTCTCATGAGATGCATATTTATTTTGTTATTTAGCATAAAAGAGGAATGAGATGTTCTATGAATACATTCACACTGTGTTGATTTTTGACTTTATTTTTCATGTCTTACTTATATTCGTCCCATGTGGCTTTAATCCATAATTTTCTGCTTATAAATTACTAAAATAACAATTTTCATATTTTTGAAGTTTTAAGTGATAGTTGATGGAGGGAATTAAATGAATCACTCTCATGAGGGTGGGTTGGGAGGTTGTTTTAGGTCTGGATTATATGGAATTAAATGCGTGAAGGAGGAATTTTTGAATAATATATTTTTGAGGTTTGATAGAATTTTCGTGCTATCGTCAGTTAAAAATAGAGTTTGCTGGATTAAGTGATTTAAGAGTTAGAATGTAGGAATTAAAAGTTGAGGGTATATGCTTCATATGAGGAAATATTTGGTAAGATATAAACTCTTTCTCACTTTTATTTAAGTTCTGACCATTCCACTCTACTTGAAAAGCTACATTTATTTAATATATTCCACAGGCCGGTTTCTAAAGATATCCAGGGTCAGGTTTGGATCGGAGCTTGATTAAATACAAGCTATTAAATTAGTTGTGCGCAACCTTTTTTGTACAACTATACTCTTTGGTCGTTAGTCATGATCGAAAGTGCACACGGCATACGGTTCTTGGGATTTCTCTATTTTTTTATAGCAAACTAGTGTGTCGCGGCACATGGGTTGGCCATCACTGTAGGCAAATGAAAATCTTTAGAAATCATGATTTAAAATGCTAATTTTTAATTTAAATGTTTAAAATTTGACGTCATAGCAAGATATATAGATGTGCTCATACAAAAATATCGCAGTTTTTAAACGTCAAAAATTTGAATTTTCTAAAAACACTAACACTATAAAAGAAAATTTTTAATTTTTGTTTTGCAAAATTTTCAACTTTCTGTTAAGTTTTGTTGATACAGGAGTATTGCAAATGCTTTGCTATAATTTAAAGAAACTGACTTAAGACAAATGTTGTTGCATCTGTCGATATTTAAATGAAAACTTGAAAATAGAAAATTTTAAAAATTTTTGTTTGTATAAGTACACAAAAAATAGTATGGTCGAGTATGGTCAAGTATACTCTGTATGAGCCCATCTATATATCTTGCGTCATAGGTAAACCTCTTGATGAAAAACTACAGCAAAACATCTAGAGTCTACGTCAAAAATGCAGAAATGTCTGGCTGAATCTAAATATTCGTAACAGAAACAAACAACTTGATAGCCAATAAAATTTGTTGTGCTGTTTTGAACCTCCCATAAAATTTTTTAATTTTAATTTTTAATAATTATTGTTTTTGTCATAATCTGATAATTCACAAGATTAATTACTGAAATCGATAGTATCAATTTCAGCACATTATGTGGCACAAAGTTCTAAAAACAAAAAATAATTTAGCTATAAAATCACTCAGTGTGAATATGCAAATTCACAAAAATACTAAAATGCTAAAACTTTAAAAAGCCAAATAGTTTTGTTATTTGCGATAACATTTACACTAAATGAATAAATTTTGTTCAACCCCGACTTATATGTGCATTATAGCTTCGGAGTGTATTAAGGGAAAATGTTGCATTGATTAACAATATAAAGCCAATTAAAATTACATAACATTTGAAGTTGATAATGTAATTGTAATTTTGTGAATCTAAATGCATTAAATATGTTTTTGAGGATTATTTATTTAAGGTATATTATGCACTTTGCCATTGTCTCTACAGTTATTGTGAGAGTTATACATCGACTAATTGGATTTTGCGATGTCAAACAATTTCAATTAGTGATTTTGAAAGGATTCAATTGCAATGAATTACTTTTTGACTATGCAAATAAATTTAGCTTGAAATAGTTGTGTAAATTTACTTTGGGGTTGTTCAAAAATGACGTCACTTGTTTTATTTTTAACTCCCCTTCTCCTTACTTTCATGCTTGTTACAAGTTTTCATAAAGAACTTTAGTTTTGAAAATTGAAACAGGAAGGCCCCCCCCCCCCCCCGGGGAAGTAAATTTAACCCTCTGGATACCCCCTCCCCTCTCTGCTAGATCATCAGATCAGTGATTGACGCCCTCCTCTTAAATGTGCTTGAAAATTAATTTTCCATTTATAGTCGAATTATTAAGCATATTACACGTGATTCATTCTCATTTCATTCGTAAATTCAATCATGTCAAGCTTCTATTTCAATTCATAAGTAATCATTAAGCAACTGTTTAATTTTCCCTCAATTTTGCATACACAAATGTCTATTTAATATGTCAATTTATTACGACTATTATTCTATTGTTATCTGCGAAACTTATCGTGTAATATGAAAATCCTCAATATTAACATCGAGACAAATGCATTCATTGTATGGAAATTATTTCATTTTAATCATGTGTCAGCTACAATCATTTTAATGCTCCCATAAATATTTTTCATATAAATCGCCTTACTGCAGATTTTTTTTATTCTCGCTCTCTCGTTGCGTCCTCTGCAAAAATTACACTTAATTCCAATTCCTGCTACACGATCTCGTTTATTGATTATTATGTGACAGACATAAAGTCAACTATTTCTGCTGCACATTCGTAATTGTAATTGTGGTTGCGATTGAATATTAATTCCGAAAAGTGTGAACTTAACATTGTTTTTTACTCGTTCCTGTGGCAGCAAGGTTTGCGATGGACTTTGCTGAAGTTAGACTTGGATTTTTAGAACTGTAAAAAAATTGTTGTTAAAAAAATCAAAAATGCTCAATTTTAAATGTGTTGCTGTTTTTTCCTAGAGCTTAAGTAGCTATCCTGGATATCACAGCTTATTATTTTAAATTAGGGGCACTCAAGACTTTTGTTTAGGTCATTTCCTTACATAAGTCACCAAGAAGTGGATAAGGATTTATATTCTGAAATAACGAAATAACCCCCCCCCCTTTCCTTCTAGAACTATGTTGTCCAAACGGTGTGCCGTAGAATTTGCTGTGTGCGACTTCGGTTACTGCTTACCCCTAAGGTGTGTCGTAGCTCAATAAGTTTGGACAACACAGTTCAAAAGCGTCTATTTTGTGAGACTTTTAAAATTTTTTACTTGTAGATACCAGGGACCAAAACTATCAAAGGCTCTTCTAGCTTCCTCTCCATAAGAGGTCAGATCAATATAAAAATAAATCCAGCCACGACCTAGCAAATTCACACCAAAAAATGTCCAACTCCTCACAAGTAACCACGCTATTCAATTTTTCTACCTCTCCATTTCGCCATTTCATTGTTCGTTGTGCATGAAAAAAAAAGAATACAGAACAGAATAAAACGAAAATAAAACTGCGAATCCAATATCGAGAAGCTGACTGAACAGGAGAAATGTGACAGTATGACAACAATTGAAAATACCGTGCAAATGTTAATTGAATTGAAATAAATGCGTAAAATGTGAAGCTCTTTTTTTTATTAAATGCATCACACAGAATGCTGTTCGTGTTCAGGAATTCAATAGCGAATAAATTTATTATTGGAGCGCCTTCCGAGAGTGAAGAAAAATTGGCTGGAATCTGTTTTGAAAAAATATCTTAAATCTTCTAGGATGAAAAATCGTCGGTGCAAATTTGCAATTCAAAGATTTATGTGAGATTCTTGCAATTTCTCATTTCCATACTTCCGTATTTTCTTATGAACAGAAGACATCTTCGAAAAATAGTTGACAAATTTACAGCTATAAATTTTTAAACGTTGATTGCCTTTCTTCATGCTGTTCCTCTCCTAAATCTGTGTCGTCTTTGTGGCAGGCAAAATTTGAATATTCTCTGACTCATTCAATTAAGGCAATTAAAATATTTCAGCACATCCTACATCAACATCTAAACATTTATTTGGAAGGAATTTTCAGTCTTGTTTGTGCAAATTTTTTTTTAAGTTTGGAATTTTCGAAATTGGAAAAGACATCCAATTTGCATCCAACTCAACAGTAGGATTGATATCAGAGAGAATTTTTCACTATTTTATTCCTCAACAGTTTTTTTCATTTTATTTAAATTTTATGCAAATTTCTCATCTACTTCTTCCTTCAGTTCCACTTCTGGTTGACACTCTCCCCAAAAAAGAGAGAGAGGATATGCAACGACAATTTATGTGGATGTATGCGGATGTATGCGGAAGCAATTTCTAACACCGAATCGAGGTGAGAAAAAAGCATTTTCTTTATTTTTGTGTCGACAGGAAAATATTTTATGGCGATTAATTAGTGACGAAAATGTTAAGCCATCTGCATCTCGTTAAATGTTAACGCAAAGTTATGATGATATCCATTTACATGTAGAAAATTTCGGTAAGCATTTAGTTGTTGATTAAAATGAGCATTATGATGATGTTTTGTCTTTGTTGACGTTCAGTCTGGATTAAATTGATAGATTGGAAATATTTGCAATTTTTGGAGGCTATTCTGAAGCAATTCTGATCATACTTTGTCAAAAGTTGCAGAATGTCATCTCTTTTTTAGTACTGTGCGTTAAAGACAAACTGTCAGGACTTAAAGATCTATAGCTGTGCAATATATGCGTTGAAAAGCTATTGATAGTTTAACTAGTGAAAATTTGCCAGATTTACCGCTCAAACCTTGACTTACAATGGGCGAGTCTCATAAAACCGACCGAAATTTGGTTGAAAATTCGGTTTCATTTCGGTTCAACTGAATTTTGGTCGGTCCTATGAGACATAATTCCTTCAATTTATAGTGGGATGTGAACCAATCATTTGATAAATCTCCAGTTCATATGTTTCAAAAAATGACAATATAAATTCCAATGCCAAGTCTCGAACCTATGATCGCTGTGTAATATTTCAATGATTAGGTACCGAAGTACTAAACCATTCCGTCAATTTAAACGATAAATTCTAATTATTTTAGAATTATTGACTGTGATAATTGTTATTGGTTAAAACCATTGATACATAAATACCTTAAGATATACAACACTGATAAAAGCTTTTAACTTACTCAGTGATGTGAAATTTAATTGTTATTTTAAATGTGAGAAATTTTGGATTATTTTAATGTGAACATTCTCAGACCCATTTCAGTTGTCTAATAAAAAGAAATTATTTTAGTTTGCAAAAATTAAAGCAATTTAACCCGAAATATACATGAATAAATTATTAGACGTATAAAATTTCATGACATTTCTATTTGATTCCATTTAACCTTTACATAATTGAAGCAATGTGAAAAAAATGTATTAGTTAAAAATCCTTAAGGTTATTGACCATTCAGATTAAACTTTAACAATTTGAATTTTTGAAATCTTCTCAAAAAATGCGCCATTAAAAAGCATTTCAAGCACAGTTTCTACATTTTTTTATAAAACTTTCGCTTGTCATCAGCATTTGCCAAAATATTATTTCTCCTCATGTGTTGTGTAAAGGTGTTAATTAAATACTTTAAACAAATTTTACGACCAGCAAAGAAAAGAAATGAAAAAAATTTCATGTCTTTCGTTTTAAAATTGAAGACTTTTATTTTACCTCTAATAATTATCATTTTGTGTGTCTGTGATTATTAATTTAAAACAAAACAAAAATCATTAGGAATCGTCGGCTATAAAACAAAAAAACTAAAAATTATCATTAGGTAATTTTGTATTTTTATTTTAGATATTTTAAATAAATTTGACCGAAAAAAACCCGCACATTTTATACAACAAGGAACGACATCGTTATGCGAGATCCATTGGCGAGATTATTAATTTCGAAGCGTTAAAAATATAACTAATAATGATAATAATTTGATAGGTTTTGAAACACCTCGGAGTTTGTAAATGAATGGAATGAGAAGATCAAATGGGATATTTAGTTTGCAATTTATATTTTAATGATATTGACACATCAATGAGTTGTCTCTCTTTCCTTATTTCTGTGATATGCCGAATTAAAACAAAAAATCAAAAATAAGTTAATTTTGTCAATCAGTCGAATGAAGCGCATTCGATGAGTTTAGTGGATTTGATCAGAATTGCTTATAGCCTGAGCGCCTGTTAAGGTGCAATTTAACAGCCAGAGGTGCCACAGTTACCAGAATAAACTCTATAATCGTTGCACTCTGAAGTTTATTAAAGGTTGACTGTGACTTGTATTTTAGGGACCTATAAAAAACGACTTAAGAACACTGAATTAATTTTTTCGTCCAAAGAAGGATGACATCTTTCCAACATTAAGACAAAGTCCTTAGTAACCAAAGGTGTGAGCAGGGGGGGTTGTCTTTAGGTGCCCGAGTACCCACGTCCACTTGAGATTGAAATTTCATACAATTTTTTTTTGAAAATTGAAAAATCCTGGATACTCCCCTGTTATCAACATTTTAAAAATTTAAGTTTATTGCCGCACAGGTTCCTTTATATTCTGGTATGCAAGGAAGGGTTGATATATAAAAATTTGACTATACAATCGCTGACGGCGCTAGACATCTTATTACATATACTTCGGAATTAGGGATTTCCAGGTTAACATGGGTATCTAGAGCACTATAGTTGGTACTATAGTAGGTAGTTTAATTTTGGAGAAGAGTTCATCAGGAAGTGACATTTAAAACACTAAGATTACACTTTTAAAGGACAGTCATCCATAGTTTCGACTATTTTAACCAAAACTACCTCAAAATATTTAAATTTTAAGTTAATTTGCAGAAAATCTTCAGACATCATCACCATCTAATGAGCCTCAATCCATATCAATATTTAATTTGATTCTCATGATCCTCAAGGCACCATCCACAATATATTTTAAATTTTTACAAAAAAAGTCTCAAGAATTCCACCATAAAAGCTATTAAGAGGCCACAAATCGTGCAATATGAGCTCATTAAAATTAACATTTTTACAGTAAAAAGACGCTAAGAAAAATGTGTGATATCAGATTAGCATGCAAAACATTGAACTTTCTGGTTTATAGCAGAAGAAAAATGATATTTTTTTGTGTTGTTTGGATGCCTCACTCATTTAGCGGTGTCGCGAAATATCGTCAATTTGTAGATTTAAAAACCTCTTCACTGGTTTTCGCCTCAATAAAAAATCATTATAATAAATTTTTTAATACAATACTGTCTTTATATCAGCTAATTAGTTAGAAATATATGACGAAACAGGCAGAAGTGCTAGTATCATCATAAATTTTAAGCCGATTAAACCTCTCTTTTTTATTTTTTAATATTTATTTTTATATTTTCTGGTGTGTTTATTTATGCCGTAATAAAAAAAAATTTTAATTTCTTTTTGCTCCACTCAATGAATAATTGAAAAGCTATAATCTGATAAGCTCGAGCTAATTAATATAAAAATTAATTAAGAATTAATTCTTGAGTGGTGGAATAAAAATTTCCTTAATTATCAATTTCATGCAACATTGTAGGCACTCAATATTGGATGTATAACAACCTCATAACCCGATTACCAGCGGATATCCATTCCCAAATTTTCATAAAAAAAAGAATCGTGTTCGCATTCATCTGATATGAATGAAAAGAAAAAAAAGAGAGATCAGGAATAAAGGAGCAAAATGAGTAATGGTTGAAAATGGAACGATGACACATAATGGGATTCTATATCAAAAATGAGGCAGCAAGAGATTTAAGCATGTTAGTGGCAATATGTTCTCACCGAAACATGTGTGAATCTCCGTTCTTTTTTTTCATTACATCGACTACGGTTCTATGTGAGGAGCTTAATTTCTTTTTTCATTTATCCAGCGAGCTGTCAAGCGATGGAAAGAGAAAGAACGAAATGCGTGATCAAAAATACATAAAATAAGGAATGTCGAGGAAGAACGCAAAAAATAAGACTTTTTTTTTGCACTCATCTCATTCCATCCATCTATACTGTTAATATAGCGCAGAGGCAACAGCACAAATCCGAGAGACACATGATTTTCTTAAACATTTTGTGAAGCTGCTTGGTAGGAAGTTCAATAGAAGAAATGTTTAAGTCACACCGAGGATCTTTAGAGTACAATTGGTTAAAGCCTCCTTATAGCTTTCACATGACGTTCTTATGGTCCAACAGTTAAAAGTCTGCTAGTGGCTTATTATGGCTTCTATTGAGTCAATTGTGTTGACTTAGTAGAACGCTCAGTGAAGATTCAATATAACTGCCATCTAGATTAGTAAGTGTTAATAAATCATTTTAATGCTGAGCTTTGATGCACTCATATTCACGATTTTTGTCGCTCGGGTTCAATATCGTATGTGTCTGTAAAGAAACGAAGAAGAACAGTTTTTTGGTGGGAAATTGAAGGCATGAAGATTTTTATTTATGTTTTTGTTGCTCCGTCGAAAACGTCAGCCTTCGAGCAAGTGGAGAGATTTGCTTACAATTTACGAAAATGGGATCTCATTTCAATGTTTTTTTATGGCACAGATTTAACTTCATCTTTCCGATTTTTAGATGTTTTTTTTCCCTCTTCTCTTCTACTAAAAAAGGATTTGCCGGATATATATCGCGGCATAATAGCATGAAGCAAGTCATGTATGTTTCTCAAATTATATGATATTTACTGACTTTAAGGCGTTTCAGATATATCGGATATTGATATCGGATTGATGATGTTATAAGAAGTGGCGAATGCTATAAGTAGGTGATCAAATCTGCTGATTGCTACAAGAGTTTAAATATATAGTCGCTTTAATAATACAGAATTGCATCACATTAAATAAAATTACATTAAAAATTTCTTTTTCTTCCACATCAACAAACAGGACTTTTATTTTGAGTCTCGCGATATTTTTTTTGCCATTGATGTCGATAAAGCTATAAATCCACTCAACTTTATTTTTTTGCTCTCAAATCACTCGAGCAAAGAGAGGGAGAGAACAAAATATATTGACGACAACAGAAAAAAAAACAAATTTATGTATTTATGTTATTTCCATTTCTTATTTTTTCGATCCAGTTTTTTGTTGTTCTTATGCCATAAATATAAAAAGAGATTGGCGAGATATTATGTCACAAATTTGCCAAATTGAATTTGAGTGAGCATTACGATAGTTTTCTTTTTCTTCCTTTCTATCTTATATCTATTTTCAAATCAAATGATATCATATGGAACTAGTTTGGGAAGTTTAGATTTTTTGAGCTGTTTGTTTTGTGGCGCATTTTATGATTTTTGTGAGGTTATCAAGAATTTTATTTTTTTATTTTTTGTATTTTTAATGTTCTTAGAAAACTCAATATTAAATAGTTTTTAACGGTTTTTGGAAATTCAAACTTTAACAAGAAAAATATTAAAAACAAAATGGCGGAACTTGAAATTTTACTCACCTCGAATTTTAATTTTGATAAAACATAATAATAACAATAGAAATATACAAAATAATAAATTCATCCTATTATACATTATGGCAAGCTTGTAATGTCACATTCTAATAATGTCTGAACCTCAAAATTAAGCACTTTCCTACTATAAAACATTTTCTCTTCAAAAAGCTGCCAAACTGTCACAAAACTATCCCCACTCAACACAAAACCATGACATAAAGAAAGGAAAGCAAGCAAGCTCGTTGATTTTCATTTAATGAATTCCTCGTTTAGCAAACAGTGATAGAAAATAAGAGAACAATTTGCTGACGGAACTATTATTTATTGTTCATTGACGAGCTTGATATGGAACAAATTGAATTGTCATTGCAAAGATGATCGTGTGGATGACGACATTGTAAAGCGAAGAAAAATTCAAAGTCTTAGCTTCTCATTTTAGTTCAAGTTGTATCTCATTTCTAAGAATTCATCGTGTCCCATCAGCTGAAGCTTTAAGACCAGTAACATTAATCATTTACGATTAAATGAGTGATGATCTTTACTCTAGTCACCATACATATATCCATATCCTAGGTTAACGTTGTTACTTTTTTCCTCTTCTAATTTTAACTTTGTGGTCATAGATACAGAACAATATGAAGATATCATATCTATCTCATTATTTTCACTTTTCAAGCTTACCACCTACTCAAATGCTGGTATTTCTATATCAGCATCAATGGGTCTCCATAGACCGATAAGAGAGAGTTTTTCATCTCATCCATTAAATACGTATGTATGTATTCACATATAATTCATCATTTTGACAAATGAAATTAAACTGTATGTTCGTTTGTTTATGAATTGTACAAGGAAGTGTCTATCTAGCACCATCGTATTGTCATGCGATAGTTATCTTCCCACTTTTATATCTCTCATGTAAAATTTTGATTGATTAATAGAATTTTCGTTTGCGTGAATTGCAAGGAGCTTGCATAATAAAAATAACAATTTATTCTCGGACATTCGAGTGAGGAGAAAGTGATATGAAAGCTTTAATATTTAAAGAGATAAATGATGAGCTATGAAGTCTGTTTTGTTTGGCAATGGCAGGATTTTATTGAATTTTCTGAGTTTTTGGCTTCATATTCTTTCTGTCATAGGGTTTGATAACGTATTATTTCGGATAGAGCATGTTCAAGTTGCCTGCATAAAGCCGTATCAGAATTGAAAACCAAAGAAACCATTCAATGCATATATAGACATTCTGTCAAGCTTCTTAGCAACCACCGGTAGCTCATTGGTAAGAGTATTTAACCAGAAACCATGAAGGTGCGGATTCCATTCCCGCCTGGTCCTTGTTGTCGATTCCTTCCCTTATATAAATTAAATATTTAATATTATTGGATATTGGCGAGTATGAGCTTGTTATGGATATATCCTATTGAATAAAATAAGCTTAATTAATGTCAAAATATTCCACAAAAGTCTAAACATCCACTTTCACCAAAGTCAAAACAAACAATTTGCCAGCACATAAATCCATTCATCATCACAATTTAAATATTTCATCGTACGTTCAAAGCAAAAAAATAAAGAATGCACGGAAGATAAGAAGAATTTCATTTTCCCAGACACATTTTCGTGTCATAGAAAAAAGACAGACAATGCAAATTAAAAACAGAGATTGTAAACGTTCGCAAAAATTTGTAAAATATATCTTACAAGCTCACTGTCATTTAATGGAAACAACACAAAAAGGAGAAGAGAATTGTTAAGGAACAAAACGAAGAGACACAAGACTTGTTGAGTAACAACATGTATCACATATCATTTCACGCGACATGAGCTTGCTGGGCTTTTATAAAATATATATAAAAAGAAATATACACAACCTTAAATAAATTATATCCACATCAAGCCATAAATTGCTTTTCGGTACGAATTCAAAACGTTGCCTGCAAGAACACTCTTTGCTTCTTTACGTTCTGATTCATTTTTATTTTATTTTTATTTTTTTTTGCCTGCCTGCCTGCTTACCGCTCGATTCGGTAAGTTTTTAACTTCTTATTCATATTGGATACTCTTGTCTTTGTTTTGCCTTTATAAGTCATTGAAAGAACGAAGCACGAGCCTGGGAAACGTCGGTGGTTTGTAACGTTGTTACGTCACGTTCTGTCTTTCATTTATTTCACATTAAATCATTTTATTTCTACTGCATTGGACGTAATTGATTTACGAAATGAAGATTTTTTTTATTCTCACGACCATCGATTGACTTATTTGTACTTAAGATCATTATAAAATTGCAGGTATTTTTTTTGTGCACACACAAATATGAAGCCAGAAATACAGCAAAAAAGAAACAAAAGAAGAATTTTATTCCAATGAAAATTGAATTTTAAATTGTATAAGTCATCTATCAAAATGGATTGAAGGAATGCAAGGTAAATTGAAAATAAAGAAATGAAATTCTTTTGTGATATAAATTTTCTCTCTTTCTCTTGCTTTTAGCATGAATATTGGGAATGTTTGAGGTCACTTTGTTGAGAAAAGGAGGTCATTCAGGATAAAATTAAGCAATTGCTTTTAATTAAGTGCCTTAAGGTTAGGTTGTTCAACTACGTACTTTTTAAATGAGACAGACTAATTTGAATCAAAATGATCTGATTTTATAAAAATTGTTTGAATTTAATGAACGATAGTGCTCGCCGTACAGCTCAATTGGATTGTATTTTTTTTTTAAACTGAAACTCCGTCAATTAAGAGCCAAATTTTACTTTTCTTAAATTAAAATGGGAAAGAATCTAAACTCAAAATCTGTGTGATGCTGAAACTAAACTAAGTTGCAAAAAGTTTTTTTTCTTGGTTATCATTAGATTGATTAATCGAAGTAGGTTGCATGAACTAAGGTCTGCTCAGGAACTTAGGGTCCATCCTAGTAGTGCGAGATCAGTACCCCACTTTGAGCAATTGTTTTATGAATTTTCTTAAAAGACATTTCTCTTATAAAGTCTAAATATCTTTACCTCAAATAAATTGTCTACTAGTTTCATGAAAAATGAGCTCACAACAAGCACCATTCTCCTTTTTATCAAAAAACTAGCATCATCTATTCTCTCAAGCATATTCATTTCAAATATTGAATGAATACTTAAGTATCAATTTTAATCATAAATATTTATTGCATTTGGGAATGCATTGTGTACTTTCCCTACCTCTTTCTCTCTATTGAATATGAATTTAAATCAACTTGATTTTTTTTTGTAGCTTTTTTTTTCCTCTCGTCTTTCATTCTCTATCTCCTTTTGTATATCAACGAATATCGAAAGCAATTCAATTTTTAATGAATTGTTATTCACATGAATACGTTTACTGATAGCAATATATCATGTTTGTATATCTGATCTGCTGCTTTGTAGTTGATTATAACTTTGTAGCACAATAATTGCTTTTTTTTCATTTTCAGTAAAACAAAACAAAAATTTTTTTTCATCAACATTTTCACTTTCGATAATTAACTTCATGATCGTCGTCATTGACAAAACATCTTCATCATCTACGTTCAAGCATTTATGGATGAGAACGCTAATTAAAAATAAATGAGTGTATAAATTGTGGTTTTACATTAATTACAAAACTTTTTATTTATCAATGCTTCATACTGAATAAGAGAATTCAAGTGTTATTCATGCTGCTCGAAATATATTGAAATAAAACATAGTCAAAAAAATATTCTTTTTTCATCATAAACGTCAAACAATGAATTTTTTTTTTATTTTGATGAAAAATTTCTGCAGTTTAAATGATGCTTCAAAAAATTCAAGCTTATATTTTTCATTCCAACAACTTGATAAGCACAAAATATATTTTTTTTGCTCTGCTGTTGATGTACTTTGTTATTTTGTTTGGTTACGTAGTGAAGAGGGTTTGAGAACATCATTTAGCAGCACGCTTATGCTCTTCAGTTGCATTAATTTTTTTATATCCTGAGTCTCTGGCTAGAGGAAAGGAAATTCTTTGGGGGAAAAAATTAACTTCATGATTTAGTTGTACAGATGAATTATTATCCTTGACCTCTTTTAAGTGAAACTTGAAATTGACTCTACTCCTGACTTGTTGATAATGTTGTAGAATTTAAGCCTTAAACCCAAAAATATAAAATTTTGAATATATGAATTTTTAAGGTGAGAGATAAGATTTGATCCAGATTTTATAACATTTTATAGAGAGGGGTCTTTCATTACTTCCTACAACAGTGTTGCTCAAACTATTTTTACGATGTTTTCGCATCCAAACATAGCTGTGTAACATAGACCGTCCAGACATCCATTTAGAATTTAAACTATATAAAAAAAGCCGAAACAGTTCTTCTCACGCTATGCTCCATGATTGCTAAAGATGTCGCATATACAAAGATATCACTAAAACCTTTATAGATCATTCACCCTGTACGTCATGGGTGCGGGTGGGGGTGGGGTCAGCTAGAAACGAACAACATAAATTCTCGGAAATTCATTGTTTTTTTTGTAAAATTGCCGTTGATTTCAGACGTCATAATTGAACGACCCCTTAGACCAGTGTTGTCCAAACTTATTTGAGCCACGGCACACCTTACAGGTAAGCTATTATCAAAGTTCAACACAACATGCAGCTCGCGTCAGTTTCAAAAAATTTCTACTGCACACCAGTGTGCCGCGGTACACAGTTTGAACAACACTGTCTTAGACGTTTCTTGAAATCTATGACTACACACTAAAAATAATCTTAACTTAAAAGTTTAAGAATCATTGATCAAGACGTTATCCTAATTTTAAACAGAAAGTTTTTAAATATTCCACAGACCACTTTCAACTTTTAGAAGCCTAAGTACTACCAAAAACCTTCCATCAACCAGTAAAATATCGATTAATTCATCAAGCATCTTCACCTTTGCATGAGAAGACATAATCAAGAGCTTCCAAGAAGATACAATGTGCACGAAACAAAATCATTCATCTCGTCTATTTATACCTTGGAGCAGTCAACATACAATTAACTAGACAACATTTTGTGTTGTGATTATAGACATTTCTCATAATACCGACTGCTGAATGCTAGATGGTAGGAAATTAAGGTAAAAGGATTCTGCAATTATGTTTATCTTTTTGGTTGAGTTTTTTTTTTCATGACTTTTAGTGGGAGAGAACATAATTTATTATTCATTATGACTGAGCGAGCACTGATAATAATGCTCGGCCATAAAATCAAGTCTTTTCAACAACTACTCGGACATTTTCTCTTTTATATGATTTTGCATTTGAAATTAATTAATTAATTTGTTGATGCTTGACCGAGGAAGTCTTGAATATGAAAAAAATTGAAATGTCAAAAGCTTTTGTTTTGTGTTTTTATGGTCAAGACTGCGTCTTTGATGGTAGACATGAATTTAATTTTCTCTTTGAATATTTTTCTCGTGAGCATTTTAATGAGGATTGCTTCTTCGGTATGATGTTTTTTAATCAGACATGTTTTGATTAAATTTTAGTAGATTTTTATATCTTTTTGTAGTTTTGAGCTAATCAGCGAGACAAATTTAAATTAAAAGGTCAATTAAATGATGTCTAATCATAAAGACTGCACCGGCTGTTCATAAATTTCTTTGAAATTGGTATGACAATAATCTTTGAAACTCGTGTGAGTTAACAAGCACGTAAGCATGTGTAGATGAGGATTGGAGTGTAATACAAATTGGCGTAGCTAATGGGATATGAGGAATTAATCATTATTGTGTTTTCAGGTTAGGAATCATTTTATTTTGCAATATAAATTTTGCTGGACATTTTATGAAGCTTTAGCTTGTTATTTTTTAGCAAATGTGCATAACAAGACTTGTTCAAAGTTCTTCAAGTCGTCTCTAATGACATGAGTTCATTAGTATCCAAAAAGTATATTTAAAGGAACTTTTATTGAAGAATAATTGTCAAACTTTAAATTATTTACCGCAAATGCGGTTTCTTTTTCGAAAGGAAAATTGTTTTAAGATAAGAAAAAAAGTAGAAGAAATTAAATTAATTAAAGAATTTTTTAAACAAAATTTCGAAAAGCGAAAAAAGAAAAATCAATTTTTTCTTGATAAGAGCCTTTTAAGGAGTGACGCAAATAATTTTTGAAGGGTTTAATTTTTTTAAACAAACTTTTCTTTAAAAAATGCATGCCTCCTCCTTCAAACTCAAAGTCTTTCGATAAACTTTTTTACTTAAAAATTCTTCATAAGTTATATTTATAAATTTAATTAAATTGTCTAATTAGATGGAAATAGGTGAGTATTTAAAAAACTTATCAGTGTTGCCATGCTCTGATTTTTTTTAAAAATGTTCCTTATTAAAAATTTGCAATCTTGAAAACTCTTTGCAACTAAGTTGTCAAAGAAAAATATAATTTCAAAGCAATTCAAAGAAATTGTTTTAGTGCCAAGAAGACACAACCCTTGCCCCACCCCAAAATTTTATTAAGTGAGGCTTAATAATTAATTAAATTTTTTAATGAAGCAAACATAGTATAAAGTTTAACTTTATTGGCACTTTCATTTTTGATTTAAGCACTACCCGCATCAGTTTATATGATCTCATTCAAGACATAACTCTAAAGTTTTCTGTACATGTTACAATCCCAACAACAAAATCACGTCTTTAATTAAGATTTAAATTTCAAATGTAATGAGCCATAGATCTAAGTATAAGCATAATATTATAGGATTAATATGGGCAAGTCTTTCTAATTAACTTAAAATTTAATGTACATAATACCATCATCATCATCATTATAATCCATAATTCAATATGAAACCTGTCAATTGACATCATCCCATACTTTAAGAATGATTATCCACTAATTTATTTATATGAGTATATAATTTTTTCAGCTGCTGTTGCTGTTTACTGAAATGATTCGCAAAGAATAAAAGATATAAATTTGATGAGAACACAAAGATGAGGTAGCGGCAAAATAAAATAAATTATTGAAAGCCTCAAAGACGAAAAACCCCTTTAATAATTTTTTGCAAGGTTTTTGAATGTGGATAATGCATTTTGCTTTGTTAACACGTAGTTGAGTTTAGTTGCTGACTAAATGAGTTATTAAGGTAATTTTGGAGTTGAGAATTGATTGGAATTTGACAATTGAATCTTGCCATGCTATAGAACATTATGTATTTATTGTTTTGTATGTTTCTGTTGTTATTATTGAGTTATTTCAAAATTAAAATTCGAGGTGAGTAAAATTCCGACATTTTCAATCAATATTTGAATTTCAAAAAACCGTTAAAAACTATTCTAGTTTCGAATTGACTAAAAACGTTTTAAATTCAACAGCGTTTAATAAAAAATCAATCAAAAATGCGCCTTTTCAGATTAAAGACAATAAAACAAAATTCTTCGTATTATTCTCTCGTCATCTTCCATGCGCTTTTCTTTAAAGCATTTTATAGCGGTATGTAAATTTTATTCTGAAGATGAGGAAGAAGAGAGAAGAAGTGAATTGGTTTAATGAATATAAATAAAGGAGAGTGAGAAAAAGCAAAACAGCGGAAAAAATATATATAATTTTTTGTTGTCAATACAAATGATAATGACATGTGATATGTCGGTGAATAAACAACAAGAAAAGAAGTAGTTGAATAAAGCCGCACACGTTTTTATGCTTGCTCGTTTGTGAATTGGTAATAAAAGAGTCTCTCATATATATTTATTTTTTTTTCGCAATAGCCTAATAGTCATAGACTATCAATTTATTGAATGATTAAAATGACATGAGTAACAGCAGTTGTTATAAATTTCTCACTTTATGACACCGTCATTTTTTTTGACAATCAAACAAAAATATCAATTATCTAATGTCATATAAAATGTTTAAGTGGCATAAATTTCACGATAAAAGAAAGAAAAGAGCTTTACGTCATGGCCCGAAATGCACATCTGTGTCGGGGACTGCTGAGTATATAACAGTTGGAATTTTGATTCGTAATTATACAGATTGCACAATATACCTAAATAGGTAGGCTGACCATCTGTCAAAAAATAGAGCTGTCAACAATAAAATAGTTTTGTTTTGTTCTAATTCGTCTAAAACGAATAAAAATGGAGGATACGTGGGATGTCCTCTATCAGGTCCTCTATTTTTCAAAAAATATCTGGTTACCCTATAAATAAGATTAAAGCATGAGAAGAGGGGCACCAACACCAAACCTACACTTGCTTAAACGTTTTTTGAACCCTTTCTGACCTTATTAATCCTAGTTTAAAACTTAATTTATGCCCGAGAAACACAGACACTCGAAAATATTTTTTAAATGCTTTAGAAACTCCAGTTTGTGGCAAAATTTCAAATTTATACTACACGCCAACCCCATCCCAGCCCAATTCCATAATATACCTATCGGGTGGATTAACAATCTCCATCAGTGTCATTTCTGTGCCAATTTAAAACACCATTAAGAATAACGCAATTTGGGAGCCAAAAAATAACGAAAAGAAGAAAAGCCTTTTAAGCAAAAAATTTTCTCACGAATGAATAGATAGATGATCCTCGTACACATTAAATGAACATTCTGTGAGTCAACTGGTCATCAGGGTAAATTTTGAAGATAAACTATGAGTGTTAGTAATTGCTTCGGACGACTAACTATGAGAAAGTTTTATCCTCTCTGCTTCAGCCTCAGTTTAATGAATTGCAATCATGAGCTGTTATCGGCATTGTCGACTCTTTCATCCATTATTAAGGGTGTGAGTGAGATAAATAGATGGATAGTAGAATGAGGATGAAGAATGTATTAAAAAAACTGTCCCCAAATGCTCTTTTAAACTGTTGGCCTTTTAAATCCTCTTTTATAGTCGAAAATGTGTATTTTGTGGGTGCCTATTCAACTCATTCCCATTCTTCTCCGAAAGAATGTAGATGATAAGAGTATTTATGCATAAATGTGTATATAGGAATTATTGCTTTGGGGATGGGATTATTCATGAAAATTGCTTGGGCCTGGGAGCACAAAGGCCAACAGTCTCCAATTATATTCGATTGAATGAAGCAGAAAAGCAAATGTAGAAAATGATTTTCGTGTGAGATTTTCTGCTAGAGGAAGCAAAAATTCGTAGAGAAATAGAAAATGAAGAAAGGACTTTTTATGCCAGACTGATTGATTTAATCCATAAGTGCGTCACTTTACTGCTTACTTTATAATTGAATCAGTCTTGCAATAAAACAAAAAAAAGTTGGAACTTGAAGCAGCATGTGTATTG
This sequence comes from Chironomus riparius, assembly GCA_917627325.4. Lineage (NCBI taxonomy): Eukaryota > Metazoa > Arthropoda > Insecta > Diptera > Chironomidae > Chironomus > Chironomus riparius. The sequence goes on from OU895877.1 coordinate 47,862,025, forward strand.
TTGTTTTAATTCGTAGAAATCAAATTTTTGTTTTTTCGTTGTCTAAAAATGCGTGTGGCATAGACTTAAGGAGTACGAAGAATTTTCAAGGCGATTTCATAAAAACATTTTCTGCGCCTGTGAACTATACAATCTGTAACTCGACTGAATTAATTTTATTTGTGTTAGTATGAGTGATTGATCTTACAATAAAGCTCATTTAAAGCTTCCTATTTTTAAGTAAGGGGGCTTTTATGTTATACAACTTCTCGTAAATTTTCCTTATCTTTATTTCCCAAACAAAGGCATTCATTGCCATTCACACAATTTGTGATTTCCTCAATGAAACTTTACATTCAATTGCCAGTGTGACATTCAAAATTTCTGTGATAAGTTCAATTCAAGATATTTTTATATTTATGCCATTATCACCAAGAATCTTCATTTTTATTCGAATTTCTTATTCATTTAATTTTACAATACCAAAATCGCTCGTAGCTTAAAATTCAAATAATAAAAGAATTTCTATTCCGCAATATTATTTAATTAACAAGAAGTACACAGGAAATTATTCATGCTGAGTGCTGTGGAGTGATGATGAAGAAGGACGATGATAAAATGGATGATGAAAGGGGATTAAACATTAATTATTGGGTGGGAGAGTAAAGGTCATTGAAATGTGTAAGCTACGATTCGACATCGTATTATGCTGGTGCCATTAAGATAAGATAAAAAAAAGGGTTAAACAAAGTTGAAATTGTGAAAACGTACGATGTTGTGGATTGGTTTAAGCGCACTAATCCTGAAATAGTTGTGATGAAGAACAAATTATCAGGAAGCAGGGGGGTGGGGGTATTGGGCGACAAATCCCCTTACGTTACCAAAAATTTCTTCATTCTGTTAAGGCTTTTATAAAAAAAATTTAAAAAAATCAACCCCCCCCCCCTCAAAAAGGGGTGTGAATCAAGGGTGTGAAACTGAAAAATTTCATTTTGATCATTTTTGATAATTTCATCAGTTCCGCGCCCCTAGTGTTAATTAATGGCTTTCACTAAGTTGAAGGCAAAGAAACATTTATTAATGGACAAAAAGCTTATAATAGCTAATCCTAAGGGGTCGTTCACTTACGACGTCCAAAATTAACGGTCATTTTTCAAAAAAGAACAATGGATTTCCAGGAATTGCTTTTGTACTTTTCTTGATGACCCCCCCCCCCCCCCCCCCTGTACGTCATAAGTGAACCCCTAAGCATTAATCCTATCTCGTAAAGGGAAGCATGAAGGTCAAAATTAAGTTCATTTAAGTCTGTTATCAATTACTTTGATGGTCTACAAAAACAGTTTTCCTTCTCAAAATCCAATCTAGCTTTAATAGAAAATAGGATTGGCTTTTAAAAAAATCTCAATAACTTTTTTATGATAACCAAGTAAGAATAATACAATAAATTGTAAGAATTTAAATATATAAGCACATAGCTTTTAATAGAGCATGCTTTCGTCCCCTTGTATATATAACATGAAGCACCGTCATCAAAGCAAGAAATTCTTTCATCATGCTCCACTGGATTTCTCCTTTATTCGAATTTTAAATGAATGTTTAAGCGAAAAAAAGGTATATTTGATTTTTTAGATCCAAAAACTCTTTTCATTTCGAAAAAAAAATTGCTTCAAGAAATGGGGTACGAAGCAATCATCGTGATTAATGCTTTACAATATTTCCATGAGAAAAAAAAGGGATAATGTTTCTTTGATTGGATAATTTTTTTTTCTATGGTTTTATTCACCCTCACACTCCATCGTGCTCTATTGCCTCTCAGTGGTATTTTTCAATTTTTTACTGACTGCTGCTCTCAACCCTTTGACATCAATCGATAGCTCTCATGAATCGCACTTTATATCCTTCGGTATGATTGGAAAGAAAATCGAGTTTTTTCAGCTGATGGGTTCATTGATGAGATCTGTCAAAAAATTGAATTTTCCTTGTGTAGATGGAAGTGCCAGCAGACCCTTTTTCCTCTACAAATGCCAAACCTCATTTATGAACGACCCCTAATGCACATTATGCTTTTTTTGTTTACATAAAATCAATGCTTTTAAGCTGACAGAAAGTCAATAAAGCATGTTGCACAGCTGTGTATCGATAGTCTATTGCGGATCTTGTGATGAATTGGATTTTATTTTATTTTATTTTTTTTTTATCGAAGAGAAATGAGATTTTTGCTGTAGAGTGAAAATTTAAATTCATTTAATGAAACTTTTTGCATGCAGAGCAGTGAATTGATTTGGTATTAAGTGAAGATTTGAAGTATGTCTGGAATTTAAGCGCGGTATTAGACATGGCTTCTTCTTTTATAAATAAAATTAAATTGTCTGCGTTTATAACAGAGTTGCGACGTCAGGTACCTTTCACAGGCACAGGTGACAAGTCCTGTCCAAAGATCATCTGTCACAGACTGCCACCTGTTGACAGATATGTCACAGATCTGCGAAAGATTTGCAAATCTTTAACACATCTGTCAATATCTGGCCTGTTAACAGGTGACCTGTCAAGAGGTGCCAATCTTTGACAGGTGGGCTGTTTTCATTGACCTGTGACAGATTTCAACTCTGATTTATAATGATGCATGGAATATTTTCATTTAATTAATGTATCGTTTTGGTTGAGCTTTTACTGAAACTATGCATTATGAAATTCTACATCAACTTGTTGCTATGCTACTCATATAGTATGAGCACAGTTTGTTTCTGAATCAAAAGTTTGTAAACAATGTCTAATTAAGCACACTTCGGAAAAGTTCAAGGTAACACAGTTCATAAAAGTTTTGACATTTCACATTACTCATTGCATAGTCGATTCTCTTAAAACCATTTACTAAATTGTAAAAAAGAATCAATGCCCACGCTCGCATACTCAATTATTCCACATTTTCATATGAGTAAATAAAACTTATCAACATACAGATTTAAGTTGATTTAAATAAAGCTTTCTGCGGTCGGATGAGTAGCGAGTGAGTTCCGAAACCCAAACATTTGCAGAAGTATTCATCAACATCAAACATGAGGACATTCAACTATGCAACCACAGTGGTAGTGCAGCTATAAAAACATACTTACATCTGAAAATTTATGTGAAATAACTTGAATATTAATAATATTTTTTTTTCTAGCATTTCCACGATGCTGACCGCAACAGAACCACGAAATGTTGCTGAATGACACAAAAAAAAAGTTTACCGTTGGTAGAGAACATTAAGTTGTCACAGTTTTGTGTTCAACATGAATTATTAAAGCTTTTAGATATGAAATTTATGGATAGACTTTAACAGCTTGAAAAGTGCTTGCTTGTGCATTAAAGTATGAACATTAATAGGGTTCTTAAGGCAATAAGAATTTGTAGGAATTATGAAAGTTTAATGAAAGTTTCTTGGAAGATAAAGCATCTTGGAAGAAGCTTAAGGAGCTCAAAATTAGAGCAAAGGCGCAAACCTCTACATCATCTCCAAATGTCTATAATTTTCAGGGATACTTTTAAGCCAACATAACCCTCATATACCCTAAATTTATGAAAATTTCTAAATGTGCTCCTCGAACAGCTAATGCATGGATCATTCAACATAGCCCTGTTACAGCACAAGCATCTTAAAGCATTCCTTAAATTTCTGAACAAGCAAGATTCATTTTAAATCGTTTCTTAAGAAAATATAGAAGAAAAATATGCAATGAACTGAAACGAAGACAAGCAACTACATCATCGTCTACCCAATGAATTTTCCAACTGCTTTAAATCCCAGACAACAATGCAAAAGAAGAAGAATCGAGCATTTTTCAATCGACGTAATTTTATTCTCATTATAATAAACCATAAGAATAATGATAATAGTAGCAAAAAAAAAAGAAATCCAAATGAGAATGGACATTCAGATATAAATTAAGATAAAAGCACAGCAATCACTGTCTTCATCATTAGGCTATTAGTCGTTGTGGAAAATGAGATATCCAAATTGATACAAAACAATCTGTTTCAATTATTCTGAATCAAATTTAATGCTGAAAAATCACGCAATGCGTAGCAAAAAAACAAGCATTTTAAGCAATCGAAATCATGATTTACATTCGTGGGAAATAGAGAAATTACGAATGAGGAATACGTCTTATGCTCTCTTTCACTTTTCCGCTTCCATCTATTATTACTAGTGATTAAGTGGTTAAGGCAGAGTTGATATTTTTGGAAGTAATTGTTTGTGATTGCTGTTTTAATGCTGAGGACATTCAGGAGCATAGCTGGATATTTATTGGGGGTAGGGGCTTCTGTGGACAATGTCATATTGAACGACAGCTAATGGTTGTCTTAATGAAGCTTACTTCCAATGTAAAACTAAATCTGAAGCTGGTTTATAAGATTTGTAGGTCATTGCGAAGACAACGTGCCATGCTTGCTGACTAGTACATTATTAGCTTTATTAAGGACATAGGAATTTTATGATAGGGAACTTGGGATGGTACAACAGATCATCGATCACAGTACCTCTTTTACTATAAGCAAAACCCTACATTACATTCTATTCTATTCTTCTTATAAGATTACTTAAGACTTGCCTAGTGCATCATTCCGGAGAATTTAAAATTAATTACAGTAGACATGGAAGTCCCTGAATAATAAGGTTATGTTCAACAAACTCCATAAATCCAAAAGTTCTCCAACTCTGAAGTGAAGGAAAATTTATTTGTCCTAATCCTTTTATCTATTCATTTAGATCTAGAGATAAAAAGGAAGGAAATGAACTGCCTATTTCTCTTAGTTACTTACTTTCGGTCTTTGCGTTAATACAAGATGAAACAATTACATGGTGAGGATTATAAGGAAGAAGGAAACAAGATTTGTCAATCATAATGATGAAACTTGCAATATTTATTTTAGTATAGCTAGAAATAGAAGCCAAATGATGATGAGAATGTATTGGAAACGAGAGTGAAACAATGATAACATAATCTAGATTGATAACTTATGGAAAGCCATTCGCAAGATCTTTTATCATCATTTCTTTGTTGCTCCCACTTCTTATTTTGTTGAAAAATAATTCTTCTTTTTTTATAGCTCGAGAAAAAAATCACTGATACGGAAATTTTGCATTGAGCTCATCGATGTATTATACGAATATGAAAAATCTTGATAGGCAATAGGATTGTCGTCAATATTGTGTAGGGGTTGTCAGTCGATTGATGAATTTTCTGCAAGTTTGAATTTTTATATTGAAAATTATTTTTGATGGATATTGTATTTATCGATTTTTTTGAATTGATATTGTTCTTTTATGCATTTGATTGAAAAGAATTTTATACAAGGTCATAGATGAATTGAATCAGATTGAGTTAGATTTGAGAATCGGTTTGATATTAAATGCTTTTAATGTATAAAACAAGTTTACCGGAATAGCTCAAGTCGGATAACTGAATATAATGAGCTTGCGTACCACTGGGGCCATTCACTTATCACGTAACGCTTTTAGGGGGGGAGGGGGGTCTAAGATTTTGTTACGGTTCAAACAAGGAAATTTTTTTTTCATACAAATTTTGTTACGAGGGGGGGGGGGGGGGGGGTCTAAAAAGTCATTTTTTTGCGTTACGTAATAAGTGAACAGCCCCTCTGGCATGGTGCTAGATTTGATTTGAGTCCAGCACCACGCCAGAGGCTTAGAGACGGATTTTTTTTGATTTACCGATTTGTGCATTACGGGTTGGCTTGTTGGGTTCGTTTTAAAAATTGCTTGACCCGTTCTCATATTGGTCCACCATAGTTTCACATTTATCAACCCACACAGACGCAAACAATCAAGATAGATCTAAAATATTCCCTGAATAAGTGTGTCAAGTGAAGAAATTCTTAAATATCAATTAACTTTTTAATTACTTAAAATTTTCTCGCTCCTCACTTTTCTCGACTGGTTTCTGGTTTCACTACTTTGTAATAGTAACTTAATAATTATGTCAACATAAAAAGTTACAACTTCGATAAATGAGAACAAAATAAAGTTTGTAGGATGACAAAACCCACTTGACTTTGAAGTTCTACAAAGTATTTTATATTTTTTTTATTTAACAAAGCATATTCAAGCTTCAAAGAACATAAAAGTTTGTAGGTTGTAGCTGTGAAAAATTTCAGAATAACAAGGGAAACATGACATGATTTAAATATAATTAAAGCATCATTCACTTAATTTTCTCATGATTTCCGTTTCTAACGTATATAAAAAATTATTTATTCTAAATATTCATAAAGGAATAATTGGAACCTGTATAAAGAACCTACACATATTTCAATTAAAATCTGTATCAGTCTTGAAACACCTACAAGTCAAAATACTTCCTTCCGTCTCGTTCAGGTTCACAAAACCATGAAATATGATGAAAAAATGTATATGTAGCTATGCGTAGCATGAAAAATTTGTTAAAGAGAAATATCATTTATCAACATCAGTCCGCAAAACATCATTGCGTATCATTCCATTCCTTCATTACATCTTGATATGTTTGAAATATTGGATAGCAAGTTCAGCAAACGATAGGAAAAATTAAGAAAAATTGTTGAACTTTAGCAATGGCGGAAGAACTTTCAATATTCAAGGATCATTCACATATTTCTAGTGAGCTGAGGTGGCTCGGTTGCGGAATGGTTTTATAGTTTTTGGTACCTTAATATTATAAAACCGATACAGCAATCGTGAGTTCGAGACTCGGCACGGGAAGTTTTTTCCCTTGTACTCTTTTGAACCATATGGACAGGAAATGAAGCTCACAGCCTTCCTTAATAAGCTACAAGCAGCAATTTCATCGAAGGAGTTGTTCGGATCCCCGGAACTGTAGGTCTAGGTTTTTGTGGACTGCTCTCGCGCATTTTTCCTCGTTAAACTTTCATTAGCTGCGAATCACTCTAGCGCACGTCTGGTTCAGAAATGATTTGAACAGGCAATGGTTCTTTTACACACATCTCACTTACCATTTAGAATAGAGAGGAGGAGAAGATTGGGGAGGATCTTAAGCTGAAAGAAACCCCATCAAATTTAAATTCAATTTTCATGTTCATCAAACTGCAAAAAAAAGTTTAATCGGCAAAGCCTTTAAAAAAGATTTAATAAAATTCAACGACAATCTGTGACTTTTGCCACAAAAATAAATATTATTGATCTCAAAAGCTTGAACATTAGCATAAAGAATCATTTTTCATGACATAGAAGATTACGAGTCACTCAACCGCATTATACATAATGTCTTTCTGGAGGATACGAAATGAATGAAATCCCCAAAAAAAGAAACTTTATCTCTTTCTGATATGATTGGGAGTGAAAGGTATGGAAACGAAAATGATGATGAGAAATTTCGTTTTATATTCTTTTCGATATATCATTTTTTTCTCCGTTGTTGTTCGATGATATGTATTATTCATTATTTATGTGTTGTCGCTGTTATTGATTTTTTTATGTATATCTGTTCCATTAGTTGTACTTCTTGATGAAACAACGAAGCTTTTTCGCGACTGAATATCATGATTTTTAAAGTTGTATCTTTATGCTTAATTTAAAATAATATATTTCATTTGCGATTTTCATTTCAATTTCCATAAAAGCATGAATGAAGACGAAGGAAACAGAAATTTTAAATGTTTTATTTTTTCTCACTATGCATGGCAATGCATGTGAAAAGTTGTGAGTGCATGAATAACAATTTTCTGGTGTTGATGGAGGCGCATTGGATTTTTTTTTTGTAATCTGAGCTACGAATCAGAGGGAGGTTTTGCAGTAGACTGGGGACACCACTAGATGTCAATCATGAAGAGATAAGAATGCAGGCTAATAGCTACTATTAAATATTTATCTTCGTTTATTATGTTCCGATTCGCATTTCACAGAATCAGAATGTTTGAATGCAAGTGTAAGGTGTGATGAGGAGAGGGAAGTCAGATATCTTATGCATTATTCAAAACTTTTCTTAAAAAAAATCATAACTATATGCATAGCTACCTTCATAGTTTCACACCTTCTGTTGCTTTGTTTGTACAAATTGATTTCGGAAATGGTTGGTTGTAAACCTTATTATCCCTAGCCTTAGTATGAGGCTGCCACCCTACAAGCGAGATTGTTCGGATAGGCTTTTGATCTATCCTTTAACGTACTTACACAGGCACTGGATTCGATCGTCATCGATACATTTAGCGGTATCGGATACCATGAGATCGTATGTGCTTGACATTTGGTCAGCTTCGAAGTCAGTGTCTTTGGCTTTCGCAGTTTTTTCATCTATTCACACAACAACCATAAAGACAAACCTACACAAAACCCCACCAACTATTCATAATATTCAACCACACAACTAAAAGAATATTACCGTAAATTACTTTTTTGCTATATGTGTGTAATATATTATCATTTTAATGCACTTCTTTTCGTCGTCGACTTCATCGCCTTCATTGCGAAAAAAATGATTTATTTGAACTAGTTTTTTCCCACCATATTTGATGATATTTTTCATAAATTTTGTGCTTTTTTTTGCAATAAAGTTTTTCTTTTTCAAGTTTTTCTACAGAAAAATTTTCAAGTTGACGATATTTTGTTACGTGGCTCTGAATAGAAATTTTTCGATTATAGCTGACGCTTAAAACATCATTTTGTGGAATTAGTTGTTTTGTTTTACAAGTCTATTCAAACATTTCTCCATTGTTCTCGGTGATATTACACTAATAAAAGAACATATCTCTGCGCTATTAAGTAACAAATAGCAATCATAATAATAATAACATTCTCTACAAAAATAGCTCTGATACTTTCCATAAAAAGCCTTTTCAATTTACATCCCAAAATATAGCGAGCATCAACGATTTTTTTTCTGTGTTGTCGTGCTTTCCGTGTTTATTGTTTGGTGGAAATGAATATTTTTATTACTATATCGTATGTGTAAATAACACTTTATTCATTTTTTTTTTGAAGAGTACCTAGAAACATTTTTGCAGGGTTGGTATTTTGGCATTAGAATTCAAAAACTCTTGAGCAAGATGCTCATATGAATTTTACTTACTTCGCCCAATACACGAACTTATCTTTGCTATTTGAAGAAAGAAAATGATGAACTAGCTTCCCATTAAAAATGACAGAACTAACCTGAATTTCGAACTCCTTGTACCTTCCAAATAACTGTCCATCTAGCTAAATCTCATCACATCCAACTCTGCATCCCACCATCAACCACTTTGTACATGATCGTAGCTGAAAATTGCTTTTTATTTCAACCCCTCAACAACGAATGTTTTTCTCGTTACTTTGTTTTATATTTCCATACATCTCACATCTCTATCTATCTATTTATCTATTTGTGTACAACAAAATAAATACTAAAGATGAAATATAAACACCACATTGAAAATGGAAATTATGCAATCTATACACAAAAGCATATTTTTTTATCACAATTGTGTAACACAAAGAGCATTATCCTGTTCGATATTTTTGTAGTGAGTGTTTTTCAACGGATGTGGATGTTGTTTGAAATTGTTTTGGAAGAATCGGTTTTGTTTGAGATTTTAGTTTAGTTTTTGCTATATTCTATTTTTAAAGAGTAGCAAGTTGCACTTTTGTAAAAAATCATAAAGTTCAACATCTATAGACTTTATAAATATCAATATTTGTGAAAAAATGCGCCTTAGGATCAACCTAACCTCAAAATTGATCAATATTTTCTCTACGTTTATTGAAATAGATAAGAAAAAGTTGAGTGGGAACAGAAAATACAATTCGTATATTTATTTGTTCATGACAAGAACAAGAGGAAGGAGAAGTATCATAAATGTATTAAGAATTATTTTTCTACCGGAATAACAATTTCGAGTTCAAGGTTTGGATGTGAGAACTTTTATATATCAATTTTTGGTTAAGCATAAGACTTTCTTAGTAACATCTTAATTTCCAAATTTTATAGATTTCCAGAATCACTCAAGCAAATCGTTAATTCTTTTTCAGAACGCTCAGGAGAATTGATTTAACAAATTGATTCTTCTTGTTAGTCAAATGTCAATGTTAACCTACCAAGAATTTTAACAATAGAATATTTCAGTTGTTCTTCATTCCAATAATCTATCTTCTTTTTATGGAATAAAGTAAGAAGGCTTTAAAAGATAGCAAAAGTTGATTAATCATATATAAATCCTGCGCCAAGCTAGCATGACTTTGGCATGATGCTGACTTAGATTTAAATCCAGCACCATGCTTGAGCCAAACAGGTTTGGTACCAGATTTCTGATTGATTAACCGACACGTGCCATTCGGGAAGACTTTAAAGGATATTCGATTTATTGGAAAGAAACGAATAAGGGATTGAGGTTTTCAGTGGAAGTTTGCTTTGGAAATGAATTTCTATTCTTGACTCTACAGCAGATGTTTAAACTGACATCTTATTAATCCAAATTAATATCTTGTACTTGGCTTCTACCAATTTTATGTCACTTGGTCGTGGTACACTATTGAGATACTCTTTTACTTACTGTAGTATATCCTAACAAGCATGGGATATACTTTCACTCTTAAACTTTATTTTCTTAATTCTCTTTCAACAAACATTTCCATTCTAGTTGAACAACATGTGCAGGAATGTTCAGGTGTACAATCGTTTATACAAGAAAATAGCTCATTCCTTTAAATGCTATTATAGGTATATAAATGTGCAAATGTAAGTTACAAAATAATAGTAAGAAGAAAATTGGAGAGAAAAAGGTTTCGACAAGCATTGAAGCGTAATAGGCAGTAAGAAAGTTTGATCACACGTATTTCTTATTACTGATAGACTCATTCTATGTGGTATGAGTGCAAAAAAAAAGTTATTTCATCACGAGAACAAATTGCTGATAAGTTTAGCTTTAACAATAATTGTCCCATGAGAGAATATAATAGGAAATTGTATATAGTTAGGACAGGAGGAAGCTTTTCAAAGGCTGTCAAGAAATTGAACGAGAAAAAAAAAATTTACGATCGAAAGTTTTCGTTCAATGTCAATGCGACTGAATGGCAGGCTGGAATTATTTTTGCTTTAGATACAACAAGCGTAATCGATATAGGTTGATATACATCAGAAAAACACTGTTCCTGTCGAGATGGAGAAGAAGTACATAAAATAACTTCACAAATAAGAAAATGTAGAAACTTTTTCATTGACTTACACAAAAATGAACCTTTTTTTTGCTTCCTTACAAGTTTATACCTCTTTTGGTCTTTACTTTTTTATAAGCTTATGTTTGCCTACACAAACATTTAGATAGGAATCAATTTGAGGCATTTTTATGTATGCTTTGTTTATTTAATCACGCTTTAGAATTGCTTCAATTGGTGAGAAAGTGAACGTTTAATGATTGGAATTAAGTCTTTGGAACTGAAGCGTACTCAGGAGATCTATGAAGTTCCGAACCCTCCTCAAAAGAAAAATTTGAAAATTAAAGGGGATGAGGTTTAAAACAAGGGTGCGAAACTGTTTAAATTTTCAATTTTGATTATTTTAGATTATTACTCATAAGGGGTCGTTCAATTATGACGTCCAAAATTAGCGGTTTTTCAAATTAGAACAATGAATTTAAATTTATTTCTATTGTTCTTTTCTTGCTGATACCCCCCCCCCCCCCCCACCCCCCCTGGAAGTCTTAAGTGAACGGAAACATGTTATTTTAGTGGTGAAACGCAAAGTTCTGGATTTTAAAAACCTGTGTTTAAATCATTTCAGGAACACGTCTGTTGAAGTTAATGAACATCATGGACGGCTAGTTTTCTCCTTCTGCAATTATGAACCCAAGGCTTATTTGCAAGTATTTTGGATAATGTTAAACGCCTTAAGGGAATAGAGTTGTGCATCATTTTCCTTCCTAGAATCTTAAACAGAATTCCTAATTTTGCCTTTAACGAAACATCAATAAATTTGTTATTTTTTTCTCCTTCATTCCATCCTCTACATAATTAATGATTTACTTCCTGAATATCACAGAAAAAAAATTTACATCGCAAATGTGTTAATCAATAATAAATTAAGGCACAATTTCCTTTTCTCATTGTTTATCATGCCATCTTTTATTATCGTATCATTTTTCAGGATACATATTATTATTATTGTAGAGATTAAGTTCACCCCTCTGACATTTATTTTTCACTTTTTTATTTTTATATCAAATTTATTACCACTTTTCCATCGAAATAGAAATTTTGTTCACGACATTGAAACTTTTTTGTAAAATCTCATAAAAATTTTATAATCTGCTTTTCTGTTCTACAGGATATTTAGATTAGAGAACAGGGGTGGAACTGGGAAAGCATTAAAAATATTCTGAGTCTTAATTTTAATTTTTTGTAGTTTTTTACAGTTTTAAAATTAATTGTAATTTTTTGAGAGACCTTGTGCTTTGCCATATATTTTTTGTGAGAGCCTCAACATTTTTGACTCCAAAATCATTAAACTCTGATGAGGAGATGTTAGGACCTCCTGATTATGGCTCTATTACAGCATTAAGTCATAGTTTTTTATCAGATTTGTTACTTCAAAATTAAGCAAGAATGAATAAATCTTAATTTTGACTGGATGACTAGCAAGCTTGTGTTCATATGTCCTTGACAAAAAATTCTACCAGCCTTTATATTTGACTGTAGGTATCTACACATTCAACCAACCTACATGTAACATTACATCAATACAAATAAGCCATTCACATCATCAAAAACATAAAATACGTGCTGGAATTTTTACAAAATAAATAAAAATCAGTCAAGTGAGTTCTCTTCAAAAATGCGCACATCAATAACATTCTAAACAATTTTCATTTTACCTTCCCATTTCCGTTACCTTTTATCGCTTTTGTTTAAAAATTAGAACAGGAAACTTTTTTAATATCATAACAAATACAAGCAGACAGCAACACCAAATCTATTTAATTTTTCAAACTCGTTTTTCCTTCCCCCAAAATATTTCTACAATGAAAAAAGTTTCGTTTTTAGAAATTGATTGAAGTAAGTGATGTATAGGAAGAGATTATATTGATTGACAAAATACCATAGATCAAACGGAATTATGTGTATATGGAGTCATTGTGTGTAAGCTTGAATTTCATGTGACACGGCAATGATTAATTTTTCTTCCCTACTTTTTTTCGCGCTTCCTCAATTTCTCTTTTTTTTTGATCTTGAATGAGAAATTGAAATGTATGAGAATCCAGTGGTTCTCAATCTTTTTCGGAGTGTGGCAAACTTTAGTACTTGTTTTGTGTGTCTTACAATTCACAATGGTATCAAACTAGTGTGTCTTGGACCATAGTTTCAGCAGCACTGGAAGCTCGCATATGTGAAAGCGAGAAATTTCTTAATAATATAGAGCAATGACAGTTCGATTGAAGGAGACAAAAAAAGATCAAAAATGTAGAAATTGAGATGAAATAGAGGATGGAATATCAGAGGAATTATTGATATAGGGATAGAAGTGATATTATTGAAGTCAGAACAGTCATTTAACGTATTTGATGTCAATTAGTGGAATTATTGATACATTTATCTTTTTAATTTGAGAAGGAGCCGTTTACTTATTACGTGTCTCTCCCCCCTTGTTACAAAATATGAACGAAGACAAATTTTTTTTATTTGATCTTGGTTTCAACATTCACAAAATCTCAGACCCCCCGCAGAAGCTTTACTAATGAGTGAATGGCCCCAAACATTTAGTTGATTTTTTGGAACATAACAATCTTATTGAACATTTTATTCAAATTTGAATCTTGGGTTCCGAACGTTAAAACCCGTCATTCCCTGTGCTTTCTGCTGCTTTAACGTTACTTACTACTAAAAGTTTTCAAACTTACCCAAATATTAGCTTTGTCTTGGATCTAATTAATGACTCTAATATATCTGAATATCTGCAAAGGTCACTATAATTCTCAATTTTCCAACATTACTAATTCATAATGAAAACATCATGCAACAACATAACCTAATTGTGTCACCCGGAACCATATTAGTTACACTTTGCATGCTAATCGTCACAATCTTCATAATTTATTTCCTAATAATGAACATCCAATTTTCCAAATTTCTTAATGTCCTCCCAAAACATTTTCAACATAAATATTAATCCTTCTACATTATCGACATTAATTTGATAAATGATAAATTATTTTTACGGTTTCATCAATTTTTCAGAATATGAAATACAAATATTGGGAAAAAAGGATTAGTCTTTCTTCTTTTACAAAGCATTATTAATACAAACATTTCATTATAATAGCAAATAATGTCAGAATGTGTATAACTAATCTAATAAACAAGTGTGTTGAAATATGATTAAATATACCTTCAACAATACAACAGAATTACATTCAGATCCCCTTTTTTTATCACGATAAATAACATGAATAGGTTGAATTAGAAGCCTGATATGTGAACAAAATATTATTATGTTTCTATTGACGAATTTAACCTTTTTATCAAGGAAGGTTCAAGGAAAAATTTCTAGATTGTACAACTAGACTTTCTTGAATGACAAGGCAAAGTTATCTTTTCAGGTGTCAAATATTGGGTAATTCAAGAGAGTTTATTAAATTTTGAGCTGGAAATTAGATTTTTGAAGATGGACTACCAAAAAATTGGATTTTATTTGAAAAAACTAAATTTCTGTCAACAGCAATTGTACCTGTCAGATGTTAGTAATTGTCCTTATCTTCATTCAATACTTAAATTCTTTCAATCTGCTAGAAGTTCCTCATAAATGATGTTACAGAATGGGGAGAAAATGTTTGAATTAATAGAATTCTTCTTTTAATGGTTTTTGACTTTTTTTTTTTTGGGCGTCATTTAAGAACAGTGTTGTCCAAACTGTGCCGTAGATTTTTTTGAAAATGTCACGAGCCGGATGCTGTTTGCGACTTTGGTCATCAACCTTTCATGTCTTAACATTTTATGCTTATTGTGAACTGATGTGTTTTAATGATGTTGTGGATTTATAGTGCGATATCGACACATCAAGCATGTGTTTAACACCAGACGTGTTAAGTTTTTCATTTTTTTAAATCAAAACTACTGAAAATGAAGTTTGACAACCGATTTTTTAAGGCTTTAGTTGAAAATTTAATATAAGAAGTTGGTCGAATCTCACAATAATAAAAAGTAGGTCTAGGTTTGAAAAGAAAGTCTGCTGATCTGCTTAGGGCTCGTTCATTTATTACGATATTTGCACATCTTCTTCCTTAAAAAGCAAATGTAATAAGTGTACAACTCTTTAATTAGCAGTTAAGTTAATGTATTTAATGTAACACTTTGCATAGGAAAGTTTCAATAGCTTTACTTTATTTCTTATGGCTTCATTCACAAATTATAACCATCACCTCTTCTCTGTTTACATTGCTACTTCCATATATAGCTACAATATTGCAAAAAGCACCTTACATGCTAATCATTAACAACCCCTAAGTTCAAGGACATCCCTAACCTTAGTCACTATCGTAATACGAAAATATGTATAAAATATCCATAAAATTGATAAATTGACTCCTATTTAAATAGAATCCCACAAAAATTTACAGTAAGTACGCAAAAATGTGTACAAAAATATCCCAAAGGGAAGCATCCCACATAAACTATTGATACCAGATATTGCAATATCCAATATCCATTCAGTTGCCAATAAACATTGACCTATTACCTATTGATTTTATTTTTGAATAAAATAAATTTTATTTATGTAATTTCACATTGATTGCATTCCCTCAGACATACATATTTTCTTCCTCATATATTTTCATATAACACGATATTATTTATTGCTGACGTGTTGCTGGAAAAAGCTTTCATTTTAAGCTCATAAATTTACAAATATAAAAAAAAATATTTCTTCTTACAATTTTTTTTATGTACATTTTATGATTTTCCTTCTTGTCTATTTTCGTATTCATACACAAAAATTTATCTACATCAGATGTGAAAATTGGAAATTGAGAAGCTTGAACATTAACATGTTTACATATTCTATTTTCCTATACTGCTGATGATAATTTCACAAAGGGATTTTCATTTTGCACAGATTGCAAATATTTGCTCATTGCTTGTGTGACATGTGCTGTATGAAAAAACATATATTCACGATATGCTTGATTCTTGATGCCGCTGCTTTCTTTTTATTTGTTTTCTCGTTCTTCAAATGTTGTCTATAAATTTTGTAAAAATTTTCTCAAAAAAAAAGGAAAATCATAAGAAAATATTTGATTAAGGAATGAAGGAAAATTTTTAAAATTAGTAGGATTGATGTAGAATTAATGTGATAGGGCGCTTAAGATTTAATTTAAATTGAGTTTGAGGTTATGATTTGTGTTTAGCAGCTGAATTTGCATATATTTTAAAATAGTGCTAAGATAACCTTTTTAATTCATCAAGTACCTTAGAAGCTAGGCCATAGCAAGAGGATTTTGCGAGAAGGAAGCGGGAGGAAGGAAGTCTTGAAATTTTTGTATTGAAATATAAATTTTGTGGTCTGGGATTTTTTGCTCAAATTTTTTTCAAAAAAAGGGGTTTGACTTTAAAAATCCCAAGGCTTCTCATTAATGCTTTAGAAGCTGGTGAAAAAAAAGTAAATGAATGGTTTCAGGCACTCAAAGTTCTATACAGGAAAGCACAAATTTAATTTTGTGGAGTTCAAAATTCAATAAAAACATTCGATGTACTTTGGTACAAACTATATTTACTTAAAGGATCAGTTTCTAGGGCTACCAAGGACATCTCCCCTAGCTGGAGCATAGCTATGATATTAAAGGAGGAGGTCAATTTGTTTTTAAAAATAAAAATCCTAAAAAAATGAAGAAGTTTGTGTTCAAAGAGGAGGATTTGTCACTAAAATCTCTTTTGCCCCCTCTCTGGCTACGCTTCTGACCCTTAGACTTAAAGCTATTTGCAAAACCTCTAAAATAGAGCTCATTGATTCTAGAGTACCCCGGACAACCCTAGAAATCAGCTCAGATTTTAATATGACATGAGGAGCACAAAGAATCTTTCCTACGTCAACAGCTAAGGAAGGAAATATTAGCTATAGATTATAGCAAGAACAAATCATTCAACTACATATCCCCTATAATATTCTACAAAATTTCAATTAAAAAAAATCTCCGATTGAAAATATAATTCACCATTTAAAAGAGCACACCTCAAAAGTGCCTACCAAAGACCCACATTACTCCCAAAACGTGTGCAAAAAAGAGAAAATTTTAATGTAACATTTCCTGCATGTGTGGTATTTTTTCCAAAAGCTCTCATCAAAATTGAAACATTTTTATTTTATTTGATTCGTTTGGAAATCATGAATCGAATATTCAAATAAATCGCTTATTTTAAAATAAATGATGTAATTTGTAGAAAAATATTTGCATTTTAAATTTACATTTGAAATTGATGATTTTTTTTTGCCGGGTACCTTTTGTGAAGGTTTGTTGTTTACTGTTCTAAATTTGATTTTTAGTCATTATTTTTTCCAACACTTTATTTTAAGGAACAAATTTTCATGATTTATTTTTGTTCGACTATTTTGAACAATTGACAAAGACTTGTTTCCCAGAATGAAAATAATGAGTAATAAACTCCTACACAGAATGTCAGTCTTTTGACATTACCGAACCTTCTCCACCATTAGCCCCATTCTTGTCTCCAAAGAGCGGTTGAATAAATAGACATCCGTTTAAATCCAAGATAAAAAAAAATACAATTCATTGATTATGCAGCAAAAGTGAGAATGAATCAGCTGAAAAGATTTAATGAAGCGAAAGTTGTCTCAATTGTGTATTTTTCTGATGTTTCACATTTAATTCCTTGCCTTATCTTATTCCCTTGTATCCCTCCTTCGTACAAAAATCATGCTGGAAAATTTGTGCGCTGCGCATTCATTCAGCTCAATATACGGATATTGAAGAGTTTGAGCGGCAACAACAACAACATTATAAGGAATAATAAAGGCATAATGTATAATGGAAAAGACTTTAAAAAGCCAATTTTGAGTCTCAATAGCACTTTGCGTGTTTTTTTGTAAAATTGTATGAAACATTGATCTGTGAGAGGAGGAAAAGCATTCTGCAAATTAGCATCATTCATCAGAATTAAAATGTTAGGTTAAAGAACAATAAAATGAAAAGATTGAGGAAGTAATCAAGGGAATTAATATTTCTATGGAGGTGGATAATTTTATGTTTGAATTTTAATGGGAATTCAAAACTTGTGCTGCAAAATTTAATAGTTTGGTTCTTATTACCTAAAAGTCGGGGATAGATCCACTTTTGAGATAATCATGCATTTAGAACACCGACTCCATTCCTAATCAATGTAAGGTTAAACCACTCAAGTTGGTAGAGTTCAACTGACAATATCATATTTTTCTTGACGCTTGAGCAGGTAAAGGGTTGGATTACCTCGAGAAATAATGTTATGAGATGAAACAAATCAAATCCTTGATCCAATTACAAAGTATGTTAGGCGTTAGACGTCCAACGTATCGAATATCATCGTATAAAAATGAGATGAGATACGATTCAGTTAAGATTGGGATTTTTGCAGTTTCTTATGAATTTTGTCATCTTATTTTTGGAATTTAATGTACTGAGCGTTACCATATGAACTGATAAGAACGGGTCAGGGTGTTATCTAGAATTTTTAGTAATTTTTTGGTTTTATACCAAAATACCCCTAAAATAGTTGGACAAAATTACCAAAATCAACTCTTCCAAAGCACTCACTGAACATCCTAAAGCACAATAGAAAAAATCACTCAATATCTTTCTCCTCAAAAATTCGATTAAAAGTTCCAACATATCATCTGCGAACGAATGCGTTTCCATAATTGACATACTTCCTGTAAATCTTTATACAATTTCATTTTACAACCAAGCATACCTTTACACCGGAAGGGAAAGAAATTTTCCTGGTTGTTTCATCAGAATAAGCGAAATTGTCGAGAAGCACATAAATTTCCAACAATGCATGAATGAAATGGGAGTACAAATGTTTCCAATGTGAATTCATATTGTCTTTTATCGGGAATGAATAATTAAAGCAATATGTATGAATGAATGAGGTTTTAAAAAGTGTTTCTCACAGGGGGATCATTCGAAAATGACGTTCTTTCCATAAATTTGATTTTTTGACACCCCTCTCCCTAATAATGCCACAAAAATTAAAAAAAAGAAGTGTTAACGAAGTTCCTCCCTTATACAATAGTTTGACATCATTTATGAACAGCCCCCACTGGAATCTTTCATAAATGATGCTGAAAAAAATGTCTCTGTTTGGAAAAATGCCATGCTCCATAGCCTATCCGTATCTACAGCTCAATGTCCGTTCGGAGTCTGTTTAAATTGTCACATGTGAAAGACATACAGGAGACACAAAAATATATATTTTTTTTTGCGTATTTAACTGCAAGCATTTTATAGAAAATTTCTATTGCAATTTTACCGAGAGAAAAAAATTTTTTTGTCATATGAGAAAACATTGGTGCAGTTGAGCAGGCAGGCAAGCAAGCAAAAATTTATTCCTTTTCCCATGTTGCGGCATTCCCGCATTAAAATTTATGTTTATTTACTGAATCGTTTAATTCCACTTTGGTGCTAGTGAAAAATGTGTACACACAATTCTCACCATAAAAAGCGTTTGCGATAAATAGGAAAAATTATTTTTTTTTCATCCTCATCCTCCTTCTCGACGACTATACAACTACATACTCTTTTTCTCGTTTGTCGTTCTATATTCTCACAATTCAATTCCTTCCGTTTTTTTTTTGTTGTATGTTTGAACTAGGAATGAAAAGAGCTTCCATTGCAGCTGCCACTTCAAATAATAATATTGCTTCATGAATATTACTCCTGAATGCACTATTTGTTGGCTATAAAATGCATGAATGAAAAATTTTCTCCTTGATTCTTTAAGCAAATTTTAAACAGTTGCCTATTTTAGAATGAGCAATAAGCAATGAAACAGATGAATATTCAAAAGTAAATAGATTCAAATGTAGGCAAATTTATGCAACTTGGTAGTTGGGTTTAAGTTTTTAATTACAGACAATTAGATTTTTTGAACTGACCTGCTGTTGGTGTTAATATTAAAGAGGTGAAGTCTGATTACCAAGTGGATTCTGGAATTCAAATCTTACCAAGGGGATTAACGTGTGATTCTGTTAAAGTAAGAGAGCAATGTAGTCCAATGATGTCCAAACTGTGTGCTATAGAATTACGGATTTGGTCATGGTTTACCATCAAAGTGGACCGTGTTGAAAAGTTTGGACAGCACTGATTAGTGGCCCAATTGGGTATAAACTTGGAATAATCTTTTTAATAAAGATTAGGGTTCAATTCCGGGTTAAAAACGGACTTTTCAATTACTCAATAAATCGTATATTTTTCAAGAAAATTCCTTTAAAAAAACCCTATTATAAATCGATAAAAGTAATGCTTATACACTTGAAATTACTCATAAAAATCCCAACAAAATTACCAGCACTTCTTGTCGTAAATCTTTGAATCCCATTTGAATTTTATTGTATTAATAATTGTTTGATTTAAAGTGAGTTTCAAAGTTTAATGAGAAGATGTGTTGGAACTTTTTTAGGGAAATAAGGGAATCCGAGTGTATACGCGAGGTGCGTAGCCAGCGTGGGGATTTGGGGGACAAATATCCCTTCTCCATCAGAAATTTCTTCATTTTGCTAGGACTATTGTAAAAAAATGAGCAAATTTTTTCAAATAAAGGTTTTTTGTCACCCCTTCTTTAAAATTCCTGACTATGCCGCTGGTATAAGCAAGAAAAAAAACTTTAAAAAATTGGAAACTTTAAAATGTCATTTTTCCTTAGTCTTTCACAAATACTTGACCTAATGCTGCTTCCAACAATCCATAGCTTCTAGAAAATGTCGAGAAAATTCTCGGAAATTTTGCGTATTGAAATTATCTGCAAGCAGAAAATAAGGAAAATCATTAAGGCTGCTCATGAAACTCAAAATTAACCCTAAATTGAAATTTTAAGTAGATTCAAGTTACAACTATGCTTTCTCGCTATCGGGATCGGGATCGGGATTTCCCGGGATTTACCGATCCCGATCAATCCCGGGATCCCGAAATTTATCGGGATCGGGATTGAAAATCCCGGTTTTTTAATTTAGGAAATTATTGATGTTTTAGAACCTGCTAAATACGCGACAGAAGAATTATTGCGTAAATCAGACGATTTATTAATTGCTGAAGGAACAATTAACTTTTTGCTAGACGAATTGTTGCTACAAGGAACATTATTGTCTCAAAAGGTTTACGATATGAATTGCGCTCGCATAGGTGCACGAAGAAATGGAACATTAATTGACTTAATACTTTACCTCAATATATTTCTTTAGACAAGCATTTTAAATCGTCAACAAAAGCTGCAATACATAAACTTGGCATTGACTTATTGAAAAAGTATTTTGTCAAAAACTCTACAAATGGAGCTATGGAAGCTTCAACATCCAGTGCAAATCAAATCCAACCGTCAAACATTTCTATTCGAGATAGACTGAAACTAAGCATATCTGAATATACATCATTAACAACAGATGCAGCAGCAACAGAACCAAATAACTTGAAAAGAGAGTTTAATTGGTATGACAAAAATAAGAAGAGAACCGTTTTGTTAGATCAACTTTACGATGCATTGATAACAATGCAGCCGACCTCAACTCAAAGCGAACGAAATTTCTCTATTAGTAACAACATTCTTACAAAACAAAGAAAACGTTTACTTGACAAGAATCTAAATGCAATTGCATTTGTTAAAAGTTTTTTCATTAATGCTTAATTTTTATTATTATATTCACACCGTTTTCTATAACCTTTAAACTTACATCTTTATCAACATTTATTTTCTATTTTTGTTTATGTTCACATTTTTCAAAGGAAACATGGATTAAAACATCTACCTTGTAACACATAAATTATAACTAATTAATTAAGGAATAAATGACCGTATAAGTAGCAAAAAAATATACAATTTTTTTTGGAAAAAAAAGCAGAAAAATGCTGTTTTTTAAATTTTTTTACATATTCGGGATTCCCGGGATTTCCCGGGAAATCCCGAAAAATTTCAATCCCGATCCCGATCCCGAAAATTTGTCGGGACCGGGATTTCGAGAAAGCATAGTTACAACTCCTAACTTCGTACAAGGTCAACGAGTTAATGCTACGCAATATTGTGTTGTACAATAAAAAGCAAAAAGGGTAAGATTACAATTACAATTCAGTGTATTTCCTTGAAACAAGAATAAAACCTTGACCTTGCTTAATTAATACTAGAAATCATTAGATTGCATATTAAAGCTTTAATTAATACTCTCGAAAACTTAATTTTAACTCCAATATATTCAACAATAAAACATTTCTCATTTAGCTGCTTTTAGCTATGCGACTAGAAATGTCATTTAAACATAAGCAAGTGCTTTTCATTCTATTATCTCTAACTGTGACTCTTGAAAGCTTCAGTCCAACATAGCAATAACTTTTGTGCACTATCTAGCATTATACAAAATTAAATTTCATATGTATATTGTTGAAAGATTGTTCTATGTGTTATTTTTACTGGATAAATATTATCATTATTTTTATTGTTATTGTTCCTATGTTTTATGGATCTAAATATATGAATATAATGTAACGTAATGTAATGTTCTCTTTAGCTATGCAAATGTATGTAAGTATGCACAATCATTACAATAAATTATTCATAATTTCAACTCCCTTTTAACAAATGTACTG
This sequence comes from Chironomus riparius, assembly GCA_917627325.4. Taxonomy (NCBI): domain Eukaryota; kingdom Metazoa; phylum Arthropoda; class Insecta; order Diptera; family Chironomidae; genus Chironomus; species Chironomus riparius. The sequence goes on from OU895877.1 coordinate 47,884,807, forward strand.
GATGTGCTTTGTTTTCGTCTTGCTCTTCCACAATGTGTGCATGTATATGTCAAGTATGTATTTTGCAATCATCCATAAGATATGGTTGAAAAGGAATCTCTTGAACGATAAATATGTTTTTGAAAATTTGAATCAATATTGCCACAGCATTTCCATCTCTTTAGTATGATTCACATAAATTTATTGAATTTACCTTCATGCTTTATTTTGTGGGTACATTATGGCTGTGTATGTGGATCCAGTATGGATATTTTGAGAGCACTAAAGAGCGCGTTTGATGGAATTTGTGATGCTAATAAGATTTTATGTTTTTGATTTTTGAATGGATTTTGGATGCTGGACTTGATTGGAGAAGCTTGAAGGAGAATTTAATGGACCAAGAAATTGAAAAGTCTCAGACAAGCTACAATTCCCACCCCTACCTAAAATATTCTAATATTCATACCGGGAAAGAAATAAAGAAAATTTATAATTCAAAAGTGTAACATGTTAGATGCTGCTTGTGCATAAGAACTGGAAGAAGAAGGAAAGAATTTTCATGTTGTGGGAAAATCTTGTGGAAAATACACTTTATTACTCAACCTGTTGCAAAGAAATTTTTTATCCACCTCACAACTACCACCATCACTTGCTCTCATACCGTAGATATATATCGAGAAGATTTATATAGACAAGATAAAGCAACTTTTTTTTTGTAATGCATCCGCTGAAATTGTTTACCAAACCTTCAACTTTTTATTTTCTTATGGATAAGAAGAACTGAGGGAAAGAGAATTTATATATATCTTGTTGTTTAACAAAGTGCTTCCTGTAATATTGATATGGTTCTTTTTTGATTTAATACACTTTACACGATGTAACTTAAACCATACCAAGAGGATGAAGTGGAAAACAAGAAATATCGATAATCTTATAATGCATATGAATTTCTTACTATCAAAAAAAATGGAAAAAACATACAAAATTATGTTTATACTGATGCAAAACTTTATCTTACAAAGAAAACTACTCGACTATAATATTATTAATAAAGTTATAAATTGAAAAGTTTCTCGTTTCCTTTAAAAAATTGTGAAAATATAATAAATTTTTATTCATGAAATCAAGTAATAGTATCGATTATTTTGAGTACGAGTATCAGAATGATGGATGCTGAGTTAAATTTTCGTGCAATCAAGTTTTACAATATTTGATCTTAGAAAATTCAATTTATCGGAAGTGAATTTAAAGATTAATTTATTGATTATGAAGCTTATGCAACGTGTTAATCTCTAATTAATATGGTATCAGTTTCTCGTGCTACATTATATACAATACATACAATATATTCTTATCAAAATCAAGATCACTCCTCCCAAAATGAAAATTACTTAAATATCGATGTATCGAGTCATAAGAAGTTGAATTGTCTAGTGCAAAAGTTACTCCTCTGTACCGTAGTGGTTAGACAACAAACTTGAAATCTGTATCTTTTTCTTTTTAAATATAAAGGTCAGTGTTGCATTCTGGCTATTTGTCTGGATCAGATAAATTCTGAGACAGAAATTTCTTCATAAAGATCGATTCTATATGAAGATAGAAAATCTAATCTACACAAAGATAATTTCTACATAAAGATTCTGTCTACATAAAGATTCGATGTAGATGTCTACAATTCTACATTCTTCTCTGATGTAGACCTGGAAAAAATGTAGAATTGTAGACATCTACATCGAATCTTTATGTAGACAGAATCTTTATGTAGAAATAATCTTTGTGTAGATTAGATTTTTTTTATTCATATAGAATCGATCTTTATGAAGAAATTTCTGTCTCAGACAAAAACTATTGAAGAATCTACCGGCCTGTTTCACTAAAGTGGATTATCCTCGATTTCGGATTATCCACTTCAGTTTTTTGGAAATATCTCCAGACGCTTAAGGTTATTAAGAAATCTAATGTGTGATCTAGTTAGAGTATTTTGCTACTTAAATTAACATAAACTTAGAATTTTTATATCTTCACTAGTTTGAGAATTATAGCAAAGATCGAAGATAATCAACTAGATTTGGCTAGAAAATTGAATAATTAATACTTCTTAACGAAAAGTAAAAGTTTAAAGTGTACAGAAATTTCAGGCATACTTCACTTTATTATAATCCAAAATTAGAAATACCACACCTCCCATAAAGTTTAAGATATTTACAAAAAACTGAAGTGGATAATCCGAAATCGAGGATAATCCACTTTAGTGAAACAGGCCGTACATTCTTCATCTAGTGTAGACATCTACATTTGCAACACTGATAAAGGTTCGGTTCTCAATAGAAAGCGATCTAATAATCAATAAATTGAGTGAGAACAAAATAGCATCTTAACATTTGAAAGATTGTGCTCAGCGGTTTTATTAAATAGCATTTCGAATTGCAAAGCTGAGGTTTAACACTGGTTTAAAATTTGAAATTTGCGCTTTTATTCAATATCTTAGCTTTGCTTGATTGACATTTACACTTGATGCCAATTAACCTTTAATCATTAATTCCGCAAAACAATTAACCTTTGAAGATAATCCAACGATTATGAACAGCACAGAATTCTAAAATAATTTCCACAAATTCATCTAAAATTAAATTTCATGCGAACAACTCATGACACTCGAAAGCATCTAAATTTATTCACAATCTCATTTTTTCCATGTAAGTAAGCTACGTTAATGTCATTAAATTTACGTCAAATTCTTTAATATCAAAAATTACATGTTACACATTCACCTTTTTTTTTTATTTAATTTATTTCTTCTTCTTTTTTAATGAAAGCATTTCACAAAAAAATTACATACACAAATTACATAGAAACATGAAGCTTACGAGTTTATAAATACTTGTTGTTCAAGCATAATTGTGATGAAGTATTAATCGCATTACATATTTATTGAGCGTTCCATGTGTGTTTTATGGTAAGCAGTTAATCATTTGGAACAATATGTTATTTCGATTATGATTATTTTTTTTATATGCTAAATTTAATTTATTTAAATTATTTATAATGACAATATAATTATGTTTGATTACAATTTAAACAGAACATGCAGGAGGTTATTAAATAAACTAATTGATCGAGTCGGTTGCGTTAACTTACAAAACAACAATAAAGTTTATCAATTATTTACACATTCGTTCACGAAGCTCAGGATATGCAAATAAATAAATGTTACTCATAATTAACTGACATGGCATAAAATTTTATGTATTTTGATTTAAAATGTTTGTAAAATCTGTAATAAATCCTGTAAGATGATGTAAACACATGTGAGAATTGTGAATGACGAGTAACATGATAATCTTTTGATGAAAAGACATGTCAGGCTTAAGAATTCTGAAATGAAGACAGGAAATTCTCTTTAACATGTACATGATGTGAAATTATTTAATATTTCAAAAAATAAGACTCTTCTTTAGATTCTGTCAGAAGGAGGAGGGATTAGCATTGAATATATTCAGAAATTTTGAAAATATTTTTCGTTTTTAAAAACTTACTTACATTAAGAGTTTTAAGGTGTATCTTTTAAGTAAATAAGTTATTGAAAACACTTTCATTTTTCATGCCATTTTAAAATTAAATTTGTTGCAGCAAATCTAAATAAAATTCGTAAAATTGATGATATAAAATTTAAAATAAACCTTAACTCGTTCGAAAAAATTTTGTGATGACATGATGGCAGAGATCGAAGTCGAATCGAGATATTCATCTATTTTGTATTGAATTCAAAATCCTTGCAAAATCTAAGGCAACTGCAAAATCTAGTATAAATAGTGCAAGCCTATTTTTTTTAAATAAATGCTAAACTCAATTTAAACCTTTAATTGGCAAAAACTAAATCAAATTCCTCAAATAATGCCTTTGCATCCAGAATTTTCATTACCTGAATCCTGTGAACATGAAAGTAATTTCAAGTAGATCCTAAATTGAAATTTTGGTCCTTAAACTTTCTTTGTAACATGAATTCAAAAGTACCTTCTTTAAATTCTAAAGAATTTCTTTTACAAAAGCAAATCAAGAAGAGACATATTGACTTGTTAAAATCTCTTCGAAAGAAAATGCCAAAACGAATGCATTTGATTGAAAACATTCAAGAAAGGACTTTATTGTACAGATTTCTTCAGAAATAATACTTTAATTCCTTCTTAATCTTTTCATGACTATCTAGACATATGAGTGAATTATACAATACATACAGAAATTCCATTTAAATTTATTCCTTTTTCAAAATGACATTTTCATCTAACAAACTTACCTATTCCATTTTATCTGCTTTTACTTCCTCCCTTTTTTTTACATACAATTCGTATTTGATAAGTTTTCAACAAAATTTAACTTTTTTAATTGAACGTACAACTTAGATGACATTTCTGCATTCTCATTTTATTCCAATTTACAATTCTATTTTTTTTTTTGAAGAACTATTTTTCTTCTTTTATGCTGTGTAGCTTGTTTGAAAAAACTGAATAACTTGAGAATTTTTCTTTTTTTAAACTTCCATGCTCATTCTCTTTGATTGCCACTGTTGATAATCTTACAATGTTGATAATCTTTTATGTAATAAAATTAAATGGCGTTGTAATTTGAGTTAAAAATGTTTACTGTTAATGTTCATTCATGGATGAAATTTACAATAAAATCATATCACGAGATCTTGTGGATAATATGAGGTTATGAATTTTGTGTTTCTCAAATTTAATGGGAATGGGTTTCGGCGGTGATTTTATGTCTGGGAAATTTTTTATTTGTTGCAGATTTTTTATTTCATCTTCTTTTGATGATATTAAAATCATTTCGAATTTTAATATTTATTCTTTGGTAATCTCACATTGTTACATTAAGAACTACTTCAATATTTGATTCAGAAACTGCAAGGAAGACTCTAAGCTAAGCTAACCGTCTGCTTGGTTATTCATAGGTTTAAATCGTCTAGAAATTTTTTTTTCACTTTCAGGTCCTCTATTTTTTCAAAAAATATATGGTCACCATACTCTAAGGGGAATTGTCAATGGGTTTAGACTATACAACTGACTGTTAAGGGGATCAATTTTTGAACAGGGGTGTGAAACTGATGACTTATCAATAATGCGATTAGCAGACCTTTCTTCTGCTCATTGACACAAAGTTAAGCCTTCCATCTTTGCTTCAGACCAATAGAGTGACCATAAAATATTAAGAAAAGTAGAGGATGTTCCTACTGTCGACATACCCGAATGTCACAAGTCGGTATATCGAATTTAAATCTGGCGAAAAGCCCAAATGACTCTGGCATGGTGTTGTCATCGAATAAAATCCAGCACCACACCTGATTTTAGATTAACCGACTTGTGTCATTGGAAATATTTTATTCTTTCTTTGGACAAATTAGAATAAATCAACAATGTTTAATTTAAAAAAAAATAAAAAAAAAAACTAAGACTGTCCTCTGAAAACTAAGCACCTTACTCTTAATAACTGCTATAGCTCTTAAAAATGTGATTTGAATTCCCACAAACGAATTTTGATGAAGAATCATCAGGGGTCGTTCACTTATGACGTCCGAAATTAACGGTCATTTTTCAAAAAAAGAACAATGGATTTCCAGGAATTTCTTTTGTTATTTTCTTGCTGACCCCCCTCCCCCTGGACGTCATAAGTGAACAGCCCCTCATCTAGATTCAAAATATTAATTTAATGTGGTAATCTGATTACAATAAAGGAAGAAGAATATACATTCAATTTACCACATTTTGGTCAAAATAGAATCAAACTAACAATAAAGGATGATTTTGTGGTCACATATCATTTGAGTTGCTAAGAAAACAAAGTAAAATCATACATAATTTAAGATTAAATCCTTAATTTACTCAAAATTCAATGAGGTTTCAATAATTAATGAAATTCAATCCCATCAGCACATTAATCGACAAAACTCTCCTTAAATTACAACTCATTAACAGTCGCCACATCTCTCCTACTGACATACATAATCATAAAATATCTCGACCAAAAACAGAAATTAATTTTATACTGTCCATAAAACATGGAAGTTTTTACCTCATTTCCCCAATTTTATATTTCCTTCAAAAATAACTTTTAATGTACAAAAAAAAATATCGTTACTGTCTATTCGAGATGATACAAGAATGTCTTATATGATTCAAGATGTTACATGCGATAACTTTAATTTTTATGGAAGAACTAAGCAACGAAAAGTTTCTTCCCTCAGCTTTTTTTTTCACATCGACACATAAAAAGTGACATGCTGAAAAGCATAACGAGAGAATTTCTAAATTTTATATTCACAATTTTTTTTTCTTCTACTTTCTGTTCTTCTTGAAAGAAAATTTGCAAAAGAACAAAAAACTATTCTGAGATAAGAGACTATTGTTATGTTAAAGGGGTCATCCTTTAAAGATGTCACACTACAAATGTGGAGTTGGTCTCATGTGACACTTACTGCATTGAAGTATCTGACAGAAGATCGAGCAGTCTTGTAAATACTCAAAAATTTAACAGACGTCATTAATGAATGATCCCCAATCGACCCCAAAAGTCAAGTGAATCAGTGGAATGCAAAGTCCCTGCATCAACTGCAGTACAAAGAAAAGAAGAATAAGAATATACAAAAATATATAATTTTCATACAACATTATATGCAACGGACTTTTGTTAACACAAGAATGGCAAAAAAAAAACTAAAATAAAGAAAAAAAAATCCGCATAGACGAAAGTTATGCTGCTCTTTATTTAAAATTAAAATAAAATTTATTTTTTTACGTTCATATCAACTTTCGTTGCATCACATTAATTTTTTGTCACAGCATGTGGCACGAAAAGGAAATAAAATGAAAAAGCCGTCTCGAATGCAATAAAAGATTTTCATCTTTAAAAAATTTCATTTTGTGGAGTATTATTTGCCATTTCAATGGTCTCATAAGACATAAGTCCCCGGGAATAAAGTTTTTGACTTTTCGAGTTTTAAGGCATTGGCATGTGATGTCTATATTAGTTTATCTGTAAAAGATGGTAAAAATAATTCAAAGGAAACTTAGTTCTAATCTAGATAAAGTATTCAGCGTTCAATGAACTAAGGAACTTAGTTCTAATTTAGATAAAGTATTCAGCGTTTAATGAATTAAGGAACTTAGTTCTAATCTAGATGAAGTATTCAGCGTTCAATGAACAAAGGAACTTAGTTCTAATCTAGATAAAGTATTCAGCGTTCAATGAACAAAGGAACTTAGTTCCAATCTAGATAAAGTATTCAGCGTTTAATGAACCAAGGAACTTAGTTCTAATTTAGATAAAGTATTCAGCGTTTAATGAATTAAGGAACTTAGTTCTAATCTAGATGAAGTATTCAGCGTTTAATGAACTAAGGAAATTAGTTCTCATCTAGATAAAGTATTCAGCGTTTAATGAACAAAGGAACTTAGTTCTAATCTAGATGAAGTATTCAGCGTTCAAAGAACTAAGGAAATTAGTTCTAATCTGGATAAAGTATTCAGCGTTTAATGAACTAAGGAACTTAGTTCTAATCTAGATAAAGTATTCAGCGTTTAATGAACTAAGGAAATTAGTTCTCATCTAGATAAAGTATTCAGCGTTTAATGAACAAAGGAACTTAGTTCTAATCTAGATGAAGTATTCAGCGTTCAATGAACAAAGGAACTTAGTTCCAATCTAGATAAAGTATTCAGCGTTTAATGAACCAAGGAACTTAGTTCTAATTTAGATAAAGTATTCAGCGTTTAATGAATTAAGGAACTTAGTTCTAATCTAGATGAAGTATTCAGCGTTCAATGAACTAAGGAAATTAGTTCTAATCTGGATAAAGTATTCAGCGTTTAATGAACTAAGGAACTTAGTTCTAATCTAGATAAAGTATTCAGCGTTCAATGAACTAAGGAACTTAGTTCTAATCTAGACAAAGTATTCAGCGTTCAATGAACAAAGGAACTTAGTTCTAATTTAGATAAAGTATTCAGCGTTCAATGAATTCAGGAAATCAGTTCTAATCTGGATAAAGTATTCAGGGTTCAATGAACTAAGGAACTTAGTTCTAATCTAGATAAAGTATTCAACGTTAAATGAATTAAGGAATTTAGTTCTAATCTAGATAAAGTATTCAGCGTTCAATGAACAAAGGAACTTAGTTCTAATCTATATAAAGTATTCAGCGTTCAATGAACTAAGGAACTTAGTTCTAATTTAGATAAAGTATTCAGCGTTCAATGAACAAAGGAACTTAGTTCTAATCTATATAAAGTATTCAGCGTTCAATGAACTAAGGAACTTAGTTCTACTCTAGATAAAGTATTCAGCGTTCAATGAACTAAGGAACTTAGTTCTAATTTAGATAAAGTATTCAGCGTTCAATGAATTAAGGAAATCAGTTCTAATCTGGATAAAGTATTCAGGGTTCAATGAACTAAGGAACTTAGTTCTAATCTAGATAAAGTATTCAACGTTCAATGAATTAAGGAATTTAGTTTTAATCTAGATAAAGTATTCAGCGTTCAATGAACAAAGAAACTTAGTTCTAATCTATATAAAGTATTCAGCGTTCAATGAACTAAGGAACTTAGTTCTAGTTTAGATAAAGTATTCAGCGTTCAATGTGCAAAGCAAACTTATTTCTTAAATTATCCCCGAAACTTAACACTTCCTAAATCAAAATTTCCATCAAAATTACGTCTATTACAGCAAACTCACAAAAATTTCACACACAATTAAGTCTACCACATCATTTCTTACATGAGTGAATATGAAGCACTCGGGAATAAACAACAATCAAGTAGAAGAACAATGATAACAGCGAAAAAGGCAGAGAACAATTTTGGCAGTAAAGTTATAAGAATTGTTACAAATAATAAATGTGATGGCAAAGTATCTCATTCACGCATAATGTATGGATAGAAAAGTTTGAACAATAAATTTTTATTAAGAGTAAAGAGAATTTTCAAGAGCATTGCCATAGAAAATAGAAGCAGCGAGTCTGCAAGAAAGATAATAATTTTGCAAATTTATTTTACTTTATTCATACTTACTCTCTTCCATTCTCGCCATTCTTGGATCTCACTTTTGCTCATTCCACGACAGTGGTTGTTTGTTATTTCTTCACCAGAAGGCAATTTTTATCATTTTCCCGTCCGCTGTTTGCCATTTATTTCCTACTTCTTGTTGTGATGGACACAGAAATGTACTTGAGGACAAATATAAAGTTATTAAAGGGCCGTGAGAATTGCTTTATTTCAATAGCCACGAGTGATGAGGAAACAACAAAATGTAGCTTTTTGTTGATTTCTTTTTCTATGCAATAAATATTCATTCTTATTTTGATTGTGTCTTAATTTGGTGGATTCTTGAAAATCTAGCTGTGGGAAGATTATAATTGGTGTGTCCTAACAATGGAGTTACTGTAAGTTTGGAGCTCTTAGGCTGCATTTTGTTGACATGTAGTCGAATCTGTATTATTGAGTCATATGTAGACTAATATGCCAGTTTGAAAGGAGGATCTCTATGGTATTCTTTAAAGGAGTGACAAAGCAGTAGACCAAAAATTGATATCTCTTCTTTGTGAAGATGTGGGTTTGATTCCTCCCAGAAACTGATTTATTATTTACTTTGTAGAATGTTCTTGATATAACAATAATTTACACAATGCCAGTACAATGTTCTCATAATTACTTTCTAGGGCCACCCAAAGTCTGGGATAAATCAGTCAAATAAATCAGATGTTCCCTAGTGTTACTCCATGAATTTTCTAAATTTTTTGGCACCTTAACTGCATATTTCCTGCTGTAGGATACAGAAATTGCATAAATTTAAACAACAAAATTCAGTAAATCATCGTTTTTAACTAGAATTGTGTGCCAAAACCTGTCAAACATTTATCAAACTTATAATGTTGATTAAAATGTTTTCATTTCAGCAAACTATTTATTACTTCGCTTAGCTTTTACTGCAACAAACAGGGAACTTAGCTTGTGCAAAAAAAACATAAAATGATTTATTTTCTTGACATTTGTCCAAATTTTTTAAATCATTTTATGACAAAGTTATTGTTCAGTTTATTACGAAAATAATGCTCAGTTGTTTGTGCAGTTCGCTGAATTCTTATTGTACAATTTTGAATGTAGCCGAAAGCTATGTCTTCGTGATTCCATTTTATCTTCTAAGTAATCTAAAAATAAAGCTTCTAATATGTTGGCAAGTGAAAAATTAATAAAAATGTGAGGAACTTTGAGGAAGTCTAAAATAAGAGATCAAATATTCTCTGGTTCTGCCAAGGTTCTGAATGAGTTTTAAAAGTTAAATGTGAACTAAACTTATGTTTGTTTGCATTGATGTATGCAGAAAGTTTGCGACCATTTGAAAAGCCCCAACTCTTATAGATTTTTTATATAGGGGTTTAAGACTCATTCACTCCAAAGAGGGCCCTGCTCTATCAAAATTTTGTATCGTGGGAGTAAAATGAGTTTTAATGTTATTGATAATATCAAGTAACGATCCCGTAACTTAGATATTCTTTGAAAATATTGCAGGCGCAGTGAATATTCCCAAAAAAATCAGTACACACCTTTATATCCCGGAATCTCATGAATAATTTAAGATTATTACTCTACTCCAGTGCTACCTACACATTATCTTTATTATCCCTTCCGATATTCATTAGCATAAATAATTTATACTACATACTTAATGACGACGATTTCTATATTTTTTTGCAAAAGCTAGGAAAAATCGCTGTCATGAAGCTAGTAAATAAACACTTTTTTACTGACTCTTTTATACTTTGTGTCTTTCTACATTTCTTTCTTCCTTATTGCCTCTTCACAAAAGCATGAGAATTATGAATCTAAGTGTACAGTTCAGTCATATTTTTAAGTGCGCTGAACGGAAGAAAGTTATAATAAAATCGTAAAACGGAATGAAAATTTTATTACTTATTGTTCATGTTCTCTTAAGAGCGCATAATGGTAACTTTTTCCTCATTTTATTCAATTCGCGTTCTTATTCTCGCTCGCTTGTTATTACATAAAATTTCTCGCAAACTTTCACAAAAGGTTAATTATCTTACTTTTCATGAAAATTTAATTTGACATTGTTGAGTGATTTACATGCAAATATTGAAGTTAAGTTAATTGAATTCAACTAGAGAGGTGAATGCTGGTTGACACGTGTAGAGTTGACACATACATCTAAAAAATATATATCAAGAAGAGAACATTGAACTGTCAAAAGCCTTATTCGAATTTGAATCAATGGAAAGCGGCTTTTGGAAATCTCTCGTAGACTTTTCGATATCATTTCCGATAAATCTCATAAGCTTTTTTGGATACGATACCTTTTTTTAGATAAGCAGTGTTGTTACTCTTGAATTCTAAGTGAGCACAGATTGTTAAAAATAATTGTTTGAAGAAGGAAAAACTTCGGGTAGCTTAGAATAACTTCAACGTCGAAAAATTGCAGAATAAATTTTAATTTAAATCAAGGAAGTATCATGGCTAGAAAAAGATTGAATAGGGTCACTTCTCAGACCCTTAATGCCATTAAAAATATAATTTTTATTTTTAAGAGTTTTGAGACCCTTGACATCTTTATCGGGAAGATTGGTGAGTTAGAACTAGACAGTGAAAAGTTCTTGTCCCGCAACTTAAATAAAGCGACACTTTATGCGATAGGCATTAAGAATATGCGTGAATTTTATGTAAGATCTGTTGCAAGGAGTCAAATCAACTCGTAAATAGGGGCCGTTTACTAATTACGTAACATTTTAAGGCATGAAGTGGTCTGAGGTTATGTGACAGCTACCGAAAAAAATTACTCGTACAAATTTTGTGACAGTGGGGAGGAGGGTCTATAAAGTCATTTTACGTAATGCATCGTAATAAGCGAACGGCCTCTAATTTATAACCTAACCTTAGTTTTTCTTCAGTTTTTCTTTATTTCTCTCTTATTAATCAGGCTAATCCAGGTGTCTTTGCTTCAGCTATGCCATATGCTCTATCTTAATTTCTGACTAAATTCTCGCTAAGCTAAATATAAATTTTGCCAGCCTCACACAATAATCAAGATAACAACCCTGTTGATGCGATCAAAATGTATGTCAATGAATAATACTGACTAATATATTAGCAGAAAAATATAATATTTTTGTACCATTTTCCGCTTTACCAGCTAAATGACAAAAATTTTATGAGCAAATATTGAAATAGAATTCGTCGCATTTAATAGTATGAATACTGTCGAGGAACATGAAATGACATATTTACGATAAAAAAGAATTCACATTCACCATAAAAATTGATTTTCTCCCTCCTTTTTCTTCTTCTTTACATCAATTCACATGATTTGCCTTTATTGCATGGTGAAATATGAGGGATAGAGATGGAGTAACGAATAAGCTAATTCACTTGAAATGTGAAGGATTCAATTGAAATAATGTATACAGCATAAAAAAAATCAATAAGAAAATGTAATCATGGCAAAAAAATTATTCTGATCAATCTCAGGAAATGAGAAGCACATGGAGAAAGAAAAAGTTCGATAGATGGAAAAAAATTGAATTTTATGAAGATTTGCCAAACATGAGCGACAAAAAAAAAAGCTTTTCCATATTTCTTCCTCTTTCGAATGTCATTTAATGTTGCTTTTCCTCTTCCATTACTTGCAATCATCATCAAAATTCATCATGTTAAATTATTGAATGCATGCAGTGGCGCAAGAAGAGTACAACTTAGGATCTAGCCCGAAAATTCTAATTAAACGGCAGCAAATTTTTGATTTGGTCCCGGATGAAAAGCAACCTTGCTACACCTCTGAAAGTATGGAGAAATTTAATGCAATTAGAATTTGAATTATTTTGTTCAATGTCGATTGGAAAAAGGGTTTTTGTTGGGATTCTTTATCAGATCTGTAGACACACGTGCTAAGCTCTTGTAGGTCGTCTCAAATCTTTCATGTGAATTTAATTGAATTATTGGAGCTATCAGTTCTGCTATCACCTTTAAGAGTTGGCAAATAAAGTATGAAATGTTATTCTAAGATCCATGAATTAGACTGTAGCTAGATTTTTTTTTTTTGTAAAGACGGATTAAAGGGCAATAAAGTTTGTTGGGGGTTCAGCTTAAAACTCCTTTAAATGCGCCTCTGACAACTCCTGGGTTTAATCAAGGTCAACTCTCAAAATTCATTCCCAGACATCCTCCAAAATGCCAACAAGTAAGAAGACATAATAAAAGAAATAAGCACTTAAGTTGCTCTATTCATTAAGCTATTATTTGACGTAGAAAATTGACAATTGACTAGTAAAAATACCTCAACATGAGAGTTTACACGAGAATTCAATTTGCTCATTCATTTATATTAATCTCACTTGTTCTTAAATGGACTTTTGTGAAAGCATGATGAATATCTTCAGATACATCTTCTTTCCCTATATTTATACTTCTATCTGTTCATTCCATTTCCATTTATGTCTACTTCTTACAATCCTCTAAGCTTTTATTCAGTCATTGACATTAAGCAAGAGATTTTTAGTGGATATAAAAATACTAAAGACAGATAAGAAGTTTGTTTGCGCTCGGCAGACAACACTGAAATTCCATCTTGAATATTTTTCATCAGATTTCATCATTTTGGAATTTTTATACATTCAACAGAGCTTCATTTTAATTAGACACGCTGTGAAGAAAAAAGAAGAAAGAAGACAAAGTATGAATAAGTTTCAAGGACAGAGCCCCACGCATGGAAACTTTTTTTTTTGTCATGACGACTAGACTTCTCATCGTGTCATGCATAAATAGCTTTTTTTGATGAATATTAAGAGCTTATGATTCATGAATATTAAATTTTACACCAACAAAAATGAATTTCAGGGGAGCAGGCATGAATGGGGTTTTGAGATCAATCCATGGCGTTAAATTTTAAGAATTTTGATCAGTTCCACATCTTTGTATACCCCTTAATTTCCCATTCGTTCGAAAAATTCCACCCTCATCCTCAAAAAAGTTCTACCTGCATCTCTGGCTCAATTCCATCCGATTTTTGCAAACTTATTAATATCATCATTATCATCAGCATCATTTTCAAATAAGTCGATTATTTTCATATTTTCTAATATCAGAATAATTTAAAATTGAGTGAAACAAAAAAAGGAGCAGAAAATCGCTCAGAAAATTCAAGGAATTTAATTCAATTGTGACAAATTCTATTCTGTGCTCAGAAAGGTGGAAAAAAATTTCCATCCGACACGATTATGTAAAGTGGTGACAAATGATGTTGAAAAAATAATTTTAATATTAGAAAATAGAAGTAAAAAGAAGCAAGGAGAATTTCGGGAAGATGAAATGATTTTTTTTATGAAATTTTGCTCAGGGAAAGCATTGTTTAGGGAACGAGAAAGGAAATATAATTTTTGTAGCATGACTGCCTCCGCTAGGAGCATCAATGTGAAAAAGAACGTTTCATAAAACGACGGAAAGAAAAATGAGTCGTTAAATTAAATTTTTTTCGGAAGCTACTTTCCAAATTGCTTCGTTTTCATGTCGCTTTGAACAAGTCGATTATCCAATTCACAGTGGATAGAATAAAGTGCGTAGCATTTGGTATTTTATTTTATTTATTCAATCGCAAACTATGCATTAATTTACACACAAGTTTTGGATGGGAAAAATCTTTAAAAAGCAGTGGAAATGTAGAAATGATTTTATGGTCTTAAGGGCAGTCATACCTTCTAGACTTACTAGGACTGGGTTCTAGGACTGGGTCCTAGGGCTTCCCAGGACACTCTTGAATAAAAAAGCAATAGAATTGATCTGAGACTAGCTTAGGGTACCCCGAGTAGCCCTCATCAGCTCCTGTGGAATTTGAAAAACCAAAAAAGCATATAATTACCAGATCTTAAAGCACAAGGTATGAATATAAATAGAGCACTAATGTATTAAAATGTGAATTGAGGAATAAAAGGTATCTTTCCTCATTCTATCGTTGATTGCCTTCTTAACAGCCTTTTTTTCTTTATTACCTCTCAAAATGCATTTAGAGAGCACATAATACAGACTACATACTGTACACCGCCCCAGTCAAATTGAACAAAAGTTGGAATGAAAAATACTAGAAAGATATAATTTGAATATGTTTCAATAATGAAGGAGTATGTGAATACATTTGAATAAATAAATTTTTGAGATGAGAGTCAAAATTAGCATTCTTTCCTAGCACGCATAATATTGTTTTCCTTTCCAACAAGTTAAAGATAGAAGAAGAATAAAGTTGAAGTAGGCAAAAAGGAAAATGAAAAAGATTTTTTTTTCTTCCCATTCATTCGCCACGAGTCAACATTAGAATAAGGGACTGTGATATGTCTAACAATGTGTGTCAAATTTACGTAAAACATTCATTATGACATAATAATGGGAACCCTTTTCAGAAAACACACTTAGATTACATTTGATGATGGCTAGAATTGTACGGATAAGCATAAACTTTAACTATCAAAATTTGTAGTGCCGAAATATGTTTGTTAAATATGAAAATTTTCAATTTGAATTTATTTAAAATTATTCAGAAATTTTTGTTCCATTCACAAAATCAAAATCTGTAGGAGTCAAGTAGCAAGTGATGTGTCATGTAATTTGTAACAATTTGGGTAAAACTAATTGATTTTTAACTTACTTTCTGGTTTGATTGAATGACACTCAATGTATCCATGTCACAGAGGTTAAAATCAAAATTGTGAACATTAATTTGAATAATTTGTTATTGGGTCGACACAAATGGTAAAGTTACAACAGTTTGTGCATTGAGTGTTGTGTTTTGAATCAATTCTGAATTTGAATGACATGGAAGTAAAACTTATTTACTAACGATTTTGAAACTTTTTGTATTTTGAGGATGCAACAAGGTACATTGTTGGTGATTAAATTTTTCAGTCAGTAAATGGCACTAGCCAAGCTTCAAATCAATTGAATTTGAATTTTTTAATCTAATGAAGAAAACTACTTAAACATGATTTGATTAATTTTTTGCTCAATTTTCTAGAATCTATTAAACCAAACTAAGCAATTGTACAGTCAATATAGGTGGCAAAAACTACTTGATTTTGAATCAAACTGAGTTGATTTTAGTCGACTAATTTATACAAAATCTTAATGGACTTCACACCCAATCTGAAACTTATCGTCTTCGTCTACTAAACTGATGTACACAAAAATAATATTTATAGTTCAAGTGACTCTCATATTTAATGACTCAAAACTTACATTGATATAATTTGAACATGATACATCAAATGCTATGAAGTTGCTTCAAGGACTTGTTTCAAATGGCAAAGTTAACATCATTGCAATAACTCATCGTAAGTACTCAAAGATTGTTGAAAAATATATTTACAAATTAAGCAATTTTGGTTCAACAATTTTGTTTTATTTTCAGCAGAAACACCAGAAGGATATTTGATATTTTTCTGAATGAATAAATATTTTTGCAATATGAAGTAAAATGTTCTCAAACTTTATTGGCTTTTAAATCACATCCAAATGTAAAGGCGATTTTTGATAAGTAAAATCAATTCAATTTAGATATGTAATTTCGTGGGCACTGGCCGAACCTTGTCATTATGGATAATATTCTAATAAAATGATTGAAAGATTGATATCTGTTGGCAATCGAATCCACGTCCTTACAAAAGAAGTTTACATTTATTCGATCTGTTGCCTTACCAGTTGCGCCGCACAGGCTTAACTCTTGCACCTGCAGATTCGCCTATGTAAAGCTCGACTGTGAGCTGACCCTACAATTTCAAAGAATTAAAGTAATGATATTCATTTGGATTTAATGTTGGAACTCGCATATTAAATTGTAATTAATATTTCTAGGAAAAATTCATGCAATATTTTTGTTTTCTAAATACAGGAAATTGTTCAATTAAAATTAAGTGCAATTCATCGTAAATTTTACCCCACACTCTTAACATACGTACGAACAAAACAAAAATCGTTAAATATTCAATGATCTTAGTAATGTAGCTTGTATTTTGAAAAAACCTTACCAAAGCACACCAAAAAGCTTACTGTCTGATGAATGATTTAAAAGTTCCGTATACTGTCTAAGGACGTTAACTTAAAACATCAAAAAAATTATATATGTTTAGACCTCCTTCCCTTCTCCTCCTTAAAGTGTCGAGTTGCTATTATGTTTGTTTTATATTCAGTAGTCACTTATCTGAGTTTATGAGGGTTGCCAAATTGTGGGGAGATTTTTAAGATTTTTTAACATAACGTGGGAAGTCATCGTACATGAGGCCAAAATATTTGTCACTTAAATCCCTCCCTGGCTAACCATATAGATCGTGGTTCGTAAAAAATATGATATTCTTAACTGAAATTGATTAACTTTCAAATGAATATTTCCAAAAAATTAACCATTCATTTGGCATCAAATTTAATGAAAATCCAAGAAAAATGCGCTTTAGCCACTTAACTTGAAAGCGTTAAAACATTTTTCTTACCCTTCGAACCATTTATGCTTAGTAAGTTACGAGCAATTAGGGAAAACCGAAAATTAGTTCCTTAAGTATACATTATTAGTCTATAATATATGCGACAGCAAATTCTCGCCTTCATTACTTTACACATACACATACCCCTACATTAACGCCTCCATCTTCGTTATTATTTTATTTTATTCTTTTTCTTCCCTTCGCCAAAAGAATAAAAAGCGTTAATATTCATAAGAAATTGTACAGCGCACACACATTTTCATTGCCATTATTTATAAAAGGAAGTGAAAGAAAAGAGCGAAAATTCCACAAAAAATTGCGGTGATTGTAAAAATCTATTGAGTCAGAATTTCCTTGTTTTCACTATAATAGTATTCTATAATTTCATTTCCATTTAGTTTCAATTACATCTTTTTTTATAGGTGGCAGCTCGTTCAATATCGTCTATCTGAACAATTCTTTTATGTAGATAACATTATTACGAGATATATGAGAATTTTTTTTTTATGGATATCCTTGGCGTCTTGTACTCCGTTTTATGGTATTATTTTGGATAAAAACATATAAATGTATATTGCACGGCTTAACAGAAGAAAAAGAAAGCTTTGAACATGCTTAAATTTTTCTGAATGTGGAGAGAAAAAAAAATTTATTATTTTACTGTTGTCATTTTATCCTTTATATATACATAACTTAAATGTTCCGCACGACAGCACTGAGACCTTGATTTTCTTTCTTTCTTGTTTGCTTTTTTTGAATTCCCTTTTTTTTCTTTCCTTCTTTTGTATCAGTGTCGTAAGCTTTAAGTGCCTTTCTCGTTCAATAAAACAACGATGTCGAGGCAGAATTGCTTGTTTTCTTCTTAACATGTGAATTGCTTAAATCTTTTTAAGATATCAAAATTGTCATGCTCAAAATTATGCGACAAATGCCTTCTAATATCTTGTGTTCCATATAAATACCATATCTATAGTCACTATAGCCTTACCCGAATGGCACAAGTCGATTAATCGAGTAGAAATTAATTAATGATCGATTATCCGACTTGTGCCATTCGGGTTAGTAAAAAAGAAGCAGACCTGGAGTTGATTAATCTTGGGGTATATTAGAATTTTTAAAATGCCTAGTTTGTCAGTGCTAGGATTTTTTTGGAATTTTTAAATTCTTCAATAATTTTTTTGAAATTTTTTGAAAGAGGCGGTTGAAAGAGATAGGATTGCATTTGGTATTGGAAATTGGCAAGCGGTAGCCAGCGATAGAACCAGCTATAGGCTTTATCTAAGGGAGGCCATGTATCACAATGGACCTGCAGGGTCATTGAAAAGAAGAAGCAGAAGTTCTTAAATTTGGAACTATTTTATTTTTCAGAAGGTTCCTATCCTTTGCCATTGATTTTGTTAAAGTCAATTCAACTCGGTTGATCCTCAAAATCAGCTAACTTGCACTCAAAAAATTCCTGAGCATGTATGCACGATAATAAAGATATCCGAACGTATCCTTAGTGTATTGGACGTGTAATTTCCATGCCTTGAACTCAAACAATTGTATATGGAAATTGACTCGAGGCTCGGTTTTGGCCATTTATGATAAACTAGTACCAATTAATATATTTAAAATATTATCCACAAACCTATGAAAAACCAAGCCAATGACAAATTCCGCTAAATTCTGAAAATATCTTATGAATTCCTTATTATGCTTAAAGTGGCTCCCATCAGTCTTGTTTGATTGATATTCAGGATTATATCGGAAATATTGAATTGATATTAATACATAGCAAAAGTTTTTTTTGTATCTATGGAAGAAAATAAAACAATCATAAAACTTCCTCAAAGAAATAAAGCATGTCATCATCAATAATATTCCACTTAAACTGCTTCAAGTGTATCATCTTCAAAACACATGTGCAGTATTCATGCATCTTTAATTTTCTCCTGAATCTTCAGAATATTTCCCAGAAAAATAATCACAAAATCATTATGCCATTTACACTCTTGTATGCCTTATCATTTAAAGACAAACTTTGACATTTTATCAACTGTTTACGTCCAATTCTATATAAAGTTTGTTCTTACTCGAGCAACAAAAACAAACTGATTATCAGCTCTAAGGAGAAAATCCTACGCAACAAAGTAAGTGACAATTTGAAACAACTAAAACGAAGAAATCAGCACACAAAATTGTGGCTGAAATAGCAATGACAATAACGAATGGAAATAACATTTACCTAAAAATAACTCAACAAACGCACATCTTTAACACGTCACGAATTATTCCACATCATTGGAACTTATTGTCATTGAGCAGATGGAAAAGAAAAAAAAAGTTTTAAGGACTTGACTTCATGCATAATCATTTATTTCCTCTTTGTTTTTTTTTGGCATCATTTCATTAATTTCGATTATTTTGACATTGAAAAGTAAGTTATCCGCATCAGCCACGTAAATGTACTTCCAAATTGCTTGCTTTCTTTTTCTTTTGCGTTATTTTTATGGAACTGGGGGATGTCGAGAAAAATGAGGGATCTTTAAATTAATGTTTTTAGATATTTTTAAGGGGGTGTCTAGCATGATTTTTGTGACAAAAGTGAGGGAGATTTAGCTGTCAATTTGAATCTCAGTACCTCCAGCTTAAAAGGCTGGGCTCTCTCTATGTTTTGCCTTTAACTTTTAGTTGACAAAATTAGCATCAAGCTGAATTAGTTGATAATCTGAGATGAAGCTTATTAGCAAGGTAAAAATCGTTAAAAATCTTACGGGAACGGGAATTCTGGAACCCCTAGGTACAATGCTTGACTTTTAGCTTTTTGGTGCAATTTTTGGTTGAGTTATGTTGTGAGCATTGTTTATATCCGCGATCAATCTATGTAATGGTTAAGAGATCAGTCACTGATGGGAATCGAACATAAACTTTCAGAATAGAGCCATTTTCTGCTTTTCTCTTTACTTTAACTTCTCAACCACAGATGTCCTATTGAAAACGACGATAGAGTCCTGAATATCCCAATCTGGCAGAAGATGTCGAAGAACAGAGCTGTCTATAGACGTTCTCTCAGCGCGGCAAAGGGCTCACGTGCGCCCAAGCCAAGGAACAACAACAACAAGAGATGTCTTACTTTGTCAATGAAAAATCAGTGTAGAAATGTTGCTTTATGTCCTAAATTCACCTGTTTTCTCTTAGGCGTTAACTAGCTTTTGATCTCACTCAATCATCAGAAAGACAATCAAAGGTAAACCCTACATCAAGCGGCTCCATAAGTTAAGTTTTTGCTGTGTGTCACAAATTTGAGGGTCTGGCTAAGTATTCTCTTTTTGAACCAATCCTAAAGAATCAAAGTAAAACCACAAAATCAAAAATTTGCCAACCTAATCAGCATGCCATACAAATAATGACAAAAAAACGACGAAGCTTTAAAATCCGGCCACACCACAATTCAAGTTCAGATAAAATTTTATATGACACTCATTTTTACTGCATGCATGCGTAATTCATGACTTTTCAAGGGCTTTCTTCCTTCATCTCATCTTAAACGTACTTACATTCTTAAACGAAAAGAACAAAACTTTTTACGACATCTGTCAAAGAAAAAAGACAATGAAATCAAGAATGAAAAAATGAGAAAAACTCTTCAGTGTGGTTTTAAAATTTGTCATTTCAGATTGTTGCAGGAATTAATGTAAAAGTAATTAAGACATTGTCACGTCTATGGAACAGACATGAACGCATTCTAATATTAATCAAAATCAGTTTTTGTGAAACATTACTGAAATTATTCATGGATGTACTGATTAATTTTTCATACTGACGGAATGACTAATTTTGTAAATGGGAGGAAAAAAAAAGTTTGTGTAATTGTCGAGAAAAAGTTTATTCGGAAATTTATTAAGGGAAGATTAATTACAGTAATTGATAAAGTTCTAGTAATTAACGAGAATTAGGCAGGAAGTTTTCTTTTTATTTCTCATGCACTA
Organism: Chironomus riparius; assembly: GCA_917627325.4. Lineage (NCBI taxonomy): Eukaryota > Metazoa > Arthropoda > Insecta > Diptera > Chironomidae > Chironomus > Chironomus riparius. The sequence goes on from OU895877.1 coordinate 47,906,284, forward strand.
CAGTCAACAAGCAAGTCAATTTAAAGCTATAAAATTCTTGTTCATCTCACTGAAGAGATTTTCAGTAGCAATAAATTAAAATGCAGCAATTCAGTGCTGATTATGCAAAACTTTTTCCAAGTGGAATTGATGTTAGATACATCCATGCTTTCTAATTTGGCTTGAAAAAATTAGCAGAGAATTAAAGAAGCAGGGATTTGTAAGCTTTGTGATGTGGTCCTTAACTGACTTTTCTTGACTTAATATTCAAGGGTTTGGTTGATCCTCAAATGAATCAATCGCTTGCTAAGCGACTTACTTTACTTAAACAGGTAAAATCGGTTCTTGTCATGATCAGTGCATTCAAGTTCTTAAGTATTGACATTGCATTCCATTTGTTTAATATTGGATTGTTGTGCTGCATAAAATGTCAACCTCCAATGCCAAAAGTGAGAAAAGCTTGTGAACACCCGAAATAGAGAGGAAATAAGGCACTAGAGTGATGCAAACTGAGTGAAAGTACATAAACATTTAGAGCTTTTTTCTTCCTCATTTCACTTGCTGTGCTATACCTAATGATAATAATGATGATGATGATGACGATGATATTGTATAGATAAAATTAATTAATTGTTCTGAGCAGAGGGAGGAGGTAAATTAAAGCAAGAGGAAGGAATGGGGAAGGTAGATAAAAATTTTCATTAATTCTGTTCATTATTTTCGACATTTCCTGTCCTTTTTCTTGCATTGCATTAAAAATTTTTGAGAGAAGATAGGCAACAACTAGCTGTAAAGACCCGTATCATCATAGGAAATGTTGAATTTCCTTTCGAGATGAAACTCAAAGTACAAAACATCCTATTTTATTACTCAAGCTACAATTCCCACCGTAAATTTCTTATTTCCTGATTAATCTTTCATAAAAAAGGTAAGAAGGTAGGAACAAATTCTTCTATCAACTAAGTTTGTTCTGTAAGAGGTCATTTCTGATGTGATTAATCTATTTACAACAACGAATTGCCTATTTCAACTTCCTCTTTAAAGGAACGGAAAAAATTACTCTTTTTCTTTATTTCTTTTCAGCCAGAGTTGTTAAATCAGTTCTTTTGAGTAGAATCTGAATAGCACAAGTCGGTTAATTGAATAGAAATTTGGCGACGTGCTGGCATGACACTGGCATGGTGCTAGCTTCAATTTTTATCCAGCACTATCCCAGAGTCCAGCCTTGATTTTCTTTTTAATCGATTAGCCGACTTTAAATTTCTGCAGGACTGACTGGACAACGTTTAACAGATCAAAAGGGTTCTTGTACTTTATATTATGTACCAACAGGAGATAGGCCTGAGCATAGGGGTCGCGTTGAAACTGGTTATACGTGTATAACGAATAGCCGAAGTGAGATAAGTACCTCAGTGGCCGAGTGGCAGGGATCTCTGATCAAGTAGTCAGAGATCACCTCTTCTGAGGTCGTGGGTTCGATTCCCATCGAACCCGACTTGGTTAACTTTAGTATACACATATTGTAGTTATAGGAAGATCTAAACACATGGCTTCTCCTTTCAAGCATAAAATGTAATAATTTTGCTGCCAACAACTCTGTTTCCTTACCTTGAGTCGAATGAATGCCTGACTTTCATCATAAAAAGAATGAAATATCCACAAACATGTACCTTTGTAAAATGGGGAAAAAAGTATACATCTATATGAAGTAGCATTCATTCTCAAACGAAATAGAAAAATTGTCGCCACGTATTTCCACTCGATGGTTGATAAAATGAAACGTGAAAAAATTTTCTTCCTCTGTTCTCCACAGAGATTTGCTTTTGCACACAAAAAAAAAATCTAATTTCAAGCAATTCTAGCATAAGATAAATATGGTTCTCTTTTTCTGTCTCTTATTCATTCATTTATATTTTTTGCCATCTCCTTCCATTGTGAATGAGATGTTCATTTCTTTTTAAAGATAATAATTTGATTTATGTCATCAGATTTTTATTATTTTCTCCCCTTCCTCGCTTGATTTATAAGCAGAAAGAATTATTTACAGTATTGCACTCCTTTACGGTCATATTCACACCATTTAATGGGATTTCGTGCAAGATTTCACTCGAATTTCAATGTTTTGTGGATTTTTTTTTTTCAATGAAATAAAAAAATAGCGCATGGAGTTTTATTGCTTTTTTTTTAATGGATCTGAGCGATGCATCGTCCTTGATGGAATGCAATAAAAACTTGATCGATAACTATAAAAAAAAAAAGTTTTTCAAACGGTGTGACTAGAAATAAAGTGAGTTGAGCAATATATTTCGTTTGATATAAAAAGCTTTTTGATTACTTTTTTAGGTTCCGAGTGATACATGACTTGTGAGGCATTCGTTTGGTACTGACTGAATTTATTATTAAACATAACATCATCAAGTTCCAATTAGCTTCGGTGGGCTAGTCATAGAGTTAGAAGATTCAGTCATTTAGATTCAAAAAATTGCATGAACGACCCTATGAATCTTGAAAAGAACTTGTCCGTAGATAAAGCTCAGGATTTAGTTTTGGTAATTAAAGAGAGGTTTGCCAGAGGTTGGCAGGTGTTAGATTCAGCCAACGGGCAACAACAATGAGGGGAAGGCAAGGGTGCGGAACTGATCAGTTCCGCATCCTTCGAGGAAGGTAGAATCAATTAAGAGCTGGTTTAGTTTTAATGTCAAGGCACCAGTCAAGACCTGAAGTTTAGAATGAGATCTGACTTTTGAAGCAATTTCTATCATTAGCTTAAAATCAAGGCTCCTTCAGCTTATAATCTTTTGATAATTCCTTAAAAATCTGTAAGATTTCTGTTGATTATTATCTTCGTTTTTAAAAGATTATGATGACAAGAGCTTTGCCTAAGATTGATTCTCAGAATCTTCCTTCATCTCCCGGGCAGCAACGAAAAATTCTATCTGGACCACTAAAATGATGCAATAAAATTATCCATACATCAACAATCAAGATGTGTATCTTTGAATTACGTGTCAAAACTCAACAAGATTTAGAAAATTGAAAATCGTACTCCATTGAGGAAAGCACAGGTTCATATTGAGTAAACACATGGAAAAGTAATTACTATAGCACACAGAAGGAATCACATAAAAGTAGCTTAGAGTAAAATTGTGTTATGGCATAAAGGAATTTACTGATTGAAAAATAAGGAAGGAATTTTCCAGAAATAGAATTGAAGCATAACAATTGATATTGTGGGATGGAATGTTCAATATTCCATTCATGAATGCTACGATCCTGTTTAGTAAAAACAGCATCAACGTGTGCTTACAATAGCTTATTTAATTGAGGTTGTTTCATGAGAATTTATATATTTTAAAATTAATTTGTTTTTAATGCGAGATATGGCATTTGAATTCATTACAATAACTCATTTAGGAAGTATCGGAGAAATTAAAAACAGTAATTTACATTGGCATTTATGCTTCCCGAAGCTAATGAGAAAAGAATTTAATGACAAATTAAATTCCACATTTTCTGATTCTAATTTTATTTAATGATTTGTATTTAAACTTTTCACATTTAAAAATTTTTTTTCACCACCCCTCAAAAACCAAAACTTTTTCATCTTCTACCTTTTTGCTTTGCTATCCGTAAATCTCATAAATGACGTTCCTTAAAGTTTTATTTTTCATTCCACGAGTTGAAATTAAAAAACTTTTCTTTTTTGCTCTTTCAACTTAGAATTATAACTGTTTACTTAAGTTTACTGCTTGATTTCATTGAACTTGAATGAGATTAATATAAAGTTTTCAGTTTCTTATTGCAGTTTAATAATGGCATTTGGTGCAGTTGCTAATAAATTAGATTTTTTTGCTTCATGGAAACCTAAAATGAGTTTAATAAAGAACAAAAATTTCTTGTTTATTAGTCACTGAAATTGTGTGGGCGACAGTCAAGAGAAGGATTAGACGATATGGATGGAAGTAATTTTAAATATGCATTGTTGAGGATTCGATGTTTTGTTTCTAGTTGTCTTCAATTTTTTAAAACAAATTATGAGTTATAAATGGTTAACTTAAGCATTTAAAGCTTTAACTAGCCTTCTGAAAATTTGTACGTAGTCGACTCGACTTTAGTCGATTACTCAACACAAACTTTAATCGACTTCACCTTCTGCCTTCAAATTTTTGATCTGAAAGTATTAAATTGGCTGAGCTGAAGATCTCTCATAAGTTTTGAATTTTCATGGATCATCGTTGTTAAATTTGGGTATTGAATGTTTAACGAAAATTGGTTCAGCAGGTTGAGATGGACAGGAAGTGACTAAAGCGGTTTTAGACTAATTTAACATGGTTTGCTATATTTAGAAAAAATGCCGTGTGCATTGCGCAAAACCTTGTCATTATCGACAACATTTTATTTTATGATTGAGTTATCAGCCTCTAGTGGGTTTCGAATTCAAGTCTTTACAGAAAAAGTTTAAAGGTATCCTATCTGTTGTCTAACCACTCGACAGAGACCTTAGACTCGTCCTAGTAGATTCGTCTTTTTACTATGCTGGCCGTACAGATCATAGCCTCCCTTAGATGGTGCCTGAAGCTGGCTCTATCGCTGGTTACCGTTTGCCAATTACCAATTCGAAATGCAATATCGTCTCTGTGAACAGTTATTCCAAGAGTTCTTGGGACGTCCGCGTGATCTCCTTTATATGATTCAAAAAACCTAGTTTCGACTGTTCCAACACCATACATGGAAAGATGATATGAACCTAGTTAAGCTTGCTTGAATTTTAATCCAAATTAAAAAACATTTAAAATTAGAAATCTCTTTAATATCTCCTTCAACTCATCCATGACGATAATTACGAATCAAATAATTTACATGCTTTCAACAAAAAAAAATTATTTTTATTTGCTTCCTATAAGCCTCGTTATTTATTCATCACGCGGTTCAAGAATTACAGTTTTATTTAAATCTAAATCATATATATGTAAATTAAAGTAATATTTTCCTATCCGAACCCAATAATCATATTACAGCAACAGAAATCTTACAGATTTAAATCAAAATTCAATTTCAATTTTCCTCCCCTTATTTTACAAGCAAGATGGAGAAGATGAAGCAAAAAAAGAAAGAATGAATAAACTTGTTTGTTCATAACACGATATGCATGTTTGAGTAAACAGTTTTGCTTTTACATGCAGACTAGCAGAAAAGGAATCTCCATAAAATTGAAATAAAAAATGAGAAATTCAACATAATCATCGTCTTATTCCATCCCTTTCCTTACATCGTCGCAATCTGAGAAGATTATAAGGTTCCTCTGATCTTTTATCATAAGTGTTCATAATCTTGCCTTTGAATGTGCATAAGCTTAGATTGAATTTTATAGAAAATCCATTCGCATTCAACATTTTTTTTTATTGTTGTCAAAGCTGACGAATTTAATCCATTTTGCAATCACTGTGTGTGTTTTTTTAATTCCTCTTGTTCCTTTTTTATGGCACATGGCACAGTTTAGAGAGGAATCTATATGCTCGCTTTTTTTAACCCATCCAACAAACAACTTTCCACATCATAATTTTTCAAAGCACTTTTTTTTTTCTACTTTACTGTCACTACCATAGATTCTTATTCATTCTTTATGCTGCACAAACAACATAGTGCTTAACGATGTGGCAAAGTTTTCTATTATATGAGCCAGTGCTGGTCAAACTTTTTTCAATTTATGATTTATTTGATGATTTTGCAAATGGTTTTAGTGATTAGAAATCGAAGCATGTTGACTTAGAGCAGTGATGGCAAACCTATGTTCCGCGGCACACTAGTGTGCCTAAAATGAATTTGGGATATTACACGAACCTCATGCTGCGTACGAATTTAGTCATGGCACACAATCAAGGTTTCACAGAAACTTTTGGCCACAACTAATGAAACTGATGAAACTTTTCCGAGGATGATACCTGTAACCACAACCTCAAATTTTGCAGCACTTACTAGGGTCATTCATTCATGAAATCTATCATTTAACGTCCCTAAGCCGGTCGTTAAGTCGGTTTCTTTCATTATCTGCATGGGAGTGCATGGGTGTGCATTAATCCTAGGTAATCTAGATATTGGAACGAGGCACAAATCAGCAGAGGGATAGTTTGGATAGTCGACTAGATTCTCGACACCTATGCAAGGGACATAAATATTTGTTTTTGTCCAGACGACAAAGACTTAAGCTTCACTCTTGTTCATTCGTGAACAATGTCATCCTTTCATGACATAAATAAACCCCAAAACAGTACAAAGATCGAGAACAACTGACAAAAAGCAAATGCAAAGTTTCTTTGTTCTTTTTATTTCTTTTGTAATTCCTGTTTGTATCTTTCTGTTCTACATAAAAGATGCATTTAAAAGAGGGTAGAAAAAAAACTTGGTTCAATCATATTCCATAGAATTATATTGCACTTTTGAGATGAGTTGAATGAAAAGGAAACGAAATGGTGATAATGACTAAAATGCATAAATAGCTTTTGATGCAAACAATTGTTTTTTCTCATAGATTCATAATGATTCACACTTTCAAAGTGCATTTTATGCTTTTTATAAAAAGAAGCTGATTGCTTCTTTGATTTTCTTCTATTTTTTCACACATCCTTCTCATGAAAAACACAGCATGAATTTAAATCTAGAGCTTGTTTTTAGAAAATCATTGAATGCAGAAAATGGGATTTTTTTTTGAGAATGTCCTTCATACCTTGACAGTTATCGAGGGTTGACCAGCCGGTATGACTCTAGCATGGTGCTCGCTTCAATTTAAATCCAGCACCATGCCAGAGTCACACCAGCCCAGAGCCGGATTTCTTATCGATTAACCGACTTGTACCATTTGGGCACAATTTAGGAGCTTATCAAGGGTCTTAAATACTCAAAACTATGCTAATTGTGACCTTCCATATTAAATTTATGAGACACTCCTTTAATTAATATAGTTTTGCATCATAAAAGTTAGAGTTTTAAGAGTCCAAACCCAATTTTAAAGGTGGATGTAGCTCAAAAAGTGCGCTTTATAGTATTAAACGTCAATTAATATATTTCTTACTTTAGAAGTTCTTCTTAGAATCTTAATTTTGTGAATAAAATTCATCCTAATATAAATTGGGGGTTGTTTACTAATGACGTCCACCAAAAAGTTGAATTTTGAATAAATTTTATTCTCCGAATTTTGTTGAACTGATAAAATATTTTGTTAAAATCCCTCAAAATTAATGAACGTCATATGTGCATGCCTGCTTGACATGATGGAACAGATGTGATATTAGAAATGCAATTGATTTTCTTCCTTAATCCAAGTCAATCTCGTATCACAAGGAAGTTTATAAATTTATTTGAAATTTATTAAATTTATTCAATTATGAAAATTGAATGAAAATTTTCTTTTTAATATGGAAATCAAACGAAAATTTTCATATTTTGTGATTAAAATCATTGTTCTTCATAATTATATAGCCATTTCCTCTATGTTTATGAATTAATTCAAAAGGAAAAATTTATGTGTTTTCGTGCACAGTGAAAATTCGCCAGGAAATGAAATTCACTTGTGTTAATTAAAGTACAATTATTTTGCTGAATTATTTAAACATTAATTTCCATAGAACAAACAATGTCCATAGTCATAGCTTGCATAAATGAAACAATATTTAACATATGGCGTTCCTTGATTATACACAGTGGAAATTTTACACACAATTCATGCTTTCGAAAGCTGTTTTAAAATTATTTCAGCTTTCTACTCGAGACATTCTTCCCTGCTGCAATTATGTGAAGAATGCGCGCTGTCAATTTGGATATAATCTACGGTTCACTCTATTCAAATGTACCCATGGGAAGGCCTAAAAATGAGGAATGTTTAATTTTCAACCATATTTGCAGTATAAATATTATCTTGGCTTTTGATGAATTTCTGTACACAATAAACAATTCTCGGAAATGCAGTGTGTATATTCTGGATGGTTTCGGGATATTCCTTCGCTAGCTTGAGTATATTAATTTATGTAAAATATTTACAGCAGCTGGTTGACTTTTTGAAGAAAAAAATGGTTTTTGTTATTTTTGTTGGAATTTTAATGAAATGTCCTTGAGTTATTTAATGGGAGTCATTTATAAATGACTTACCATACTTTAACCATGTCCCTATGTATAGGCTGACTAGATTTTTTTTACAGCAAAATAAAGGTTTCTGGAAGAATAAGAACAAAACAAAACTTTTTTAACGCATTTTTGAAATTTGTTTCAAAAGGTAGCTTAATAATACGCTTTGTTCGACTGCTCGGGGCAAGAAAAACTTTTTAACCAGACATCGTAGAGAGCTCGGGTTTGTTTTATTAGCTCAGTTCTATCGAGTTATTGGCCGGCCGAACAGTTAAAACTCAAGGGTCAGACACTCCAACAGAATTGTAAAGATTGTACAATTCTTCACAATCCATATGGAAGAATTGTAAAGATTGTACAATCCTTACAATCCTTACAATCTTTATATGAGAAGGATTGTAGGGATAGTAAAACCGTACAATCCTTATATGGAAAGGATTGTAAAGATTGTAATTCTTACAATCCTTTCCATATAAAGATTGTAAGGATGAAATAATTGTATGGAACATTTAAAAATGTTTTTCACGGGTTATTAGAGAAGAAATATTAATTTAATATTAAAAATTTATTTGTTTGAATTTAAAGAACGAAATAAGCTTGATATAACAATTTTTTCATTTACAACCAGGGTGGGTTATTTTAAATCAAATATCAAAATCAAAATCTTTTTGCAATGATTTTAAAAAGTATTTTGATTTAATCATTTTTTCAGAGAGATTTTTTTTTTGGATTTTGATTTAAATCTCTTGTATGAAAGATTTTATTGGGATTTTAAAATCCCTCCATGCAAGATTTTTGATTTCAATTTCTCAAATTATTTTTCAAATCAACAGTTTTCAGTTGCAGTTCCTAATAAGTAAGAATGCAGTTGATCCTTTTTTGGCCTGAATCTTGCAACTGGATCTAAAAGATCCAGTTGCAAGATTCTGGCCAAAAAATGATCAACTGCATTCTTACTTTAGGAACTGCAACTGAAAACTGTTGATTTGAAAAATAATTTGAAAAATTGAATACAAAAATTTTACATCGATGGATTTTTAAATTCCAATAAAATCTTCCATACAATAGATTTAAATCAAAATCCCAAAAAAAAAATCCCCATACAAAAATGATTTAAATCAAAATTTCTTTTAAAACTCATTGCAAAAAGATTTTGATTTTGATTTTTGATTTAAATCACTCACCCTGTTCACCGGTGTAAAAATTATACTTTTTACAACTTTTTAATGAGTTGAAATGTATAAAAAATCATTCGAATTGATTCACGGTAAATTATTGCATTTTAAATATAATTGTTTTCAAAGAAATTTCAGACTTTCTTCATTTTTTGTATTTTATCTTATTTTTTAAAAATAAATGGACATTATTTTTTGTTTGGTAAGGATTGTACAATCCTTACAATCCTCATATAGAAAGATTGTAGGAATTGTACAATCCTTACAATCCTTATATGAAAAGGATTGTAGGGATTGTAAGGATTGTACAATCCTCACAATTCGTATGGAAGGATTGTAAGGATTGTACAATCCTTACAATTCTGTTGGAGTGTCTGACCCTTGTTAAAACTCTTAAAACAGTGTATTTATACTTTAATTAATGATTTTTTATTTCATATGAAAAACACGTGATGAATGCGTTTAGAAACTTGAATTATTTTCTACCGTTGTAAAATTGTAATCAAAATAATTAAATAATCAAATACTGATCGCTAGCACAAAAATGCGCTTAAGTGCCTCGATAAATAACACGAGGACTTCTGTAATTTTTTTAAAACTTTTTAAAAATGGAAAAAATAGAAGATGTCTTCTGAAAACCCAAGCAGATCGTCAGCCTTCCTATGTGAAGCTTAGGTTACAACAAAGGACTGCTTACCTGATTTTCAAGCTGGCTCTGTCACCTAGTTTATACAACTTGTCTCTCCGAATAGTAAGATGACATTCTTTCATCACTATTCTACGCAAAGTAGCTTATAGAGCTTCCTGGGTGTCTTTTTTCCTACCGATTTCAACCAATTGTGGTTTCAAAAACTTGTCTTTCTCTCTGGCATTTTTATTGCAAAGACTTTTTTAAATCTCGCCGTGTTTTGTCATCTGTATCTCCTTATTGACCTGATTCTTGCAAAAGCTGATCTGAATTAATGGCAAATCCTTCAGATTTCTAGTCCACTTGATTCAAAGGATCTTTTCATATCAGCTATTGAAATCAACTAGAGATCATAATTTATGTCTATCAAAAATTAAGATTTTTATACCACTCCATCCACTTATTTACTTACTTACTTCCTTCCTTGACGAACAAGGGCCCATTGCAGCATTCTTAGTTTGTGTAAAACTAGCTCTATCCTTACAAAACTTCTGGCTCCCCCTGTTTCACAAAAAAAAAAATAATCGTTTTGTACCACACAGGATCCGATACCCGGAAACACTTGACATTTGCTAAATTAAATTAAAATTTTTAAAGCTGGCCAGCACAGAAAAAATAACAATTTTTATTAACTTTCAACAAAATTTCATAAAATATTGCTCATCAAAACTTAAAATTTATTCATAATTATTTTATACATCCCCATCAAAATAAATTCCATACCTGATTCATTAAAAAATTGTCGCTGTCACATGATGATTTGAAAACATTAATTAACAATGAAAATCATGAATAATAAAACAAGTAAATAAAAAATATTGCCAATATCGCTCATAGAAATTTTCACATACAAACAACAATTTTCTGGTTTCGTATTGGCACCGATAAACATAATGTGAACCTTTGTGTCTATAAAATTTTAATTAAAAATAAAAACATAAAATCGAGTGTTTTGCCGTCACAAAACTGATCATGTTTTATTTTGGGTGAAATTATCACAGCCGATAAATGGTGACACACGAGACTGTGCCACACGCAAAAAAGTTCGTGACTGACAATAATAATGAGAAATATGAAACTATAAAATATTCGTAAAATAAAATTTTAGCTGATATAAAGTCCTCTTTCCTACTGTATTTTATCTCTTTTTGTGCCTTGTCATTATCGCGCTTCAAATATACTTCATAATGACATTTCATCAAACGTGCTGAATTATTCAAAAATTTATATTTTTTCTCTAGAAATAAAAAAAAAATTTGTTATTTAAAATTTTATGAAATATCAAATTTTATGATTGAAGCTTTCCACACTAGAGCACAACTCAATTATGCAGAAATTTTTGTGCTCATAATTGTAATCATTTTGCATTCATAAAAAAAGCGGCATTTTGGCGGGTTTTGATTTGTGAACGTGCTTCTTTTTAATTGGCATCTAATTTTCAGTTTGTGGAATTTTGATTCAGTTTAACTAGTGTTTGCTTTAGTTTATTTGAATTTGAATTATTTTAATTTGTTAAGGATGAAATTTGGTTGATATTTGAGGACGGAATGTATTGATGTGTCGGAAATTCCTTTAAATTTTCAATTTGGCAGGTAATTTTGTCTGTAAGCTTTTTGTGGGGAATCTGATAATTTTGACATTTCTAAAGGCTAGAATGGAGTCTGAAAAGTCATTAACCAGTCACTAGTCTTTTCCATAATGAAACCGAATCATTCATCTAGGGCTCCTCTATGGTTGGAATAAAATTCGATTTCCTTCAACCTAGGATATAAATTAGAAACCTGGAATACAATTCCCGGATGCAAATAAGCTATTGGTGCCGGTCTCAAAGGCTCTTCGTGGTGCAGCTTAACCCAGTCTTAGATAAATCTAATTATGTCTCATATAGAAGTCATCGAATTCCATTTTACCAAGGGCGTAACCAGGAATTGAAGAGGGGGATCAAAAAAATAAATAATCAATTTGGGGGGGGGGGGGGGGTGAATTTTTAAGGATCCCCCTTAAAAACCCTAGGACCCCTTAGGACCCTAGTGTGCCTTGGATAGCTCCAGATACCGGCAAGGTCAGCATATTGCATAACTGAATTTCCGTTCATAAATTATCTCATTCAAAAAAAAATTCAATTTCCCAGCTGAATCCCACAATAATCAACAGAATCGAGAATAAAAATATATTAAATTAAAATAAAATTCTGATTGAATTTATTGAGAGCATACATAAAAGGTAAATAATTTCCACAATTCATTTGACTCTCCAGGTAAATATTAAAAATATGGCATCTCAAGGACTCTTCTTTTTCAATTTCCATTCATTTCATTCATGACCAAATTCAATTTTTGCTCCACAATTAATTTTCCGTTTCGTTGTTCATATTCGCGTAATTAAATTTTGCATGATAAAAAAATATACAGCAATGATTTATGTATGAACATATAAAATGTTGATTATGTCTGGATGGATTCATTGTAGTAAAAAGTTTTCATTTATAATGTAAAAAATGTGTGTATGAATTTATTGAATAATTTTTACACAATGAGTTGGAAATTAAATATGAAAGACAAACAGGTGAATGGGTTCTTCGAGGTTTGGACTCTATGAAGAGAAGATAAGAAATATGAACTGTTTTAAATTAAAGTTTTTTTTACTGCCATATCCATTCACCAGAGCTCGAGGTCGACTCGAAATTTTTTATCACATCTACTTTACATTACACATCTACTGTCATAGCTCAAGGAGCATATCAGTAGTAGATAGGCCTGAGCAAAGGACTCAATTTGAAACTGATTGCATGTGTATGACGAAAAGCCGAAGTGTGATAAAGTACCTCACGTAGCCAAGTGGTCAGAGATCGCCTCTTTTGAGATCGTGGGTTCGATTTCCATCAAACGTTACTTGGTTTACACATGCTGCAATTATAGGGGGATCTACAACAACTGGCTACGATTATAGTACTAAATTTTGGATTCCTTCTTAAATATTGCTGTATTAAAGCAGAATCGAATCTAGGATTTCGAGTTATTAGTATACGAATATGCCAATGTGCGAATAAGGCATCTGCAATTGTGTGAATTTAGGCATCAGACCTGATATCTTGTACCTGATTTTGTTAGAACTTGGGTTCGATTCCTAATAAAAGCCAATCTTTCAATTATTACATACATCAAATAAAAAATCTTTAGAAGAAGCTTTAAAAGCTCATGGAAGTAGCCTGATTATAGGAAATAATTGACTGAACAGGCAAATATAAGAATAGCTAAATGTGACACAACTACAGAAGAGTATGAGCCAGAATTAGTATGTAGGAGTATTAAAAAAATTAACCTAGAGTTTACATAGCTAATATTTAATCCATAACATGATTAATACTCTTAGATCGAGTTTAACCTAGATCCAGAAAACACAAAAACATAAGAGTTCCAACCTTCCATAATCCATGCATGAATTTTAATGATGAATTTTACATTCAACAAAAAAAAACCTTCATTAAATAATTGAAACTCGAATATAAATTATGACGAAATCAGGAGATATGAAGCTGCTAGATATGCAAAAAAGCAACCAGTTATGCATAAGTGAATCCCAACGATCAGCACATAAATTACTAGATCAACGACAAATCCACCTGATTGATTCCATAAACATTCAATACAATTATGTCATTGTACAATCTGATAAAATGTATATGAAGTTTAAGGTTGTCTCTCTGTGTCATAAAGTTCTGTGACTACATCATGAAGACGTGAAGGGAGAGAAAATTTATTTTTATTTATCACTCGAGCAAATTGAGCTATAAAGTATTATGATGGATCATAAACTTTCTAAAAATGCATGAGCAGTGAACGAGGAAAGTTTGTGTTCTCTACTTCCTGCTTTTCATTCACATCAACTAAATTGCATTATCGTGCCTTTTATTAGTGAAACAACAAAAAGAACTGTTTGTGTACTTAATTCGTTCTATCTTTTCCCACCCACACTCCTTATTGCACTCACTCATGCTTTATCAGTGAGCACACTTCCGCAAGCTTCACAACATCACGAATGCCAAAGGAAGACCAAAATGATACATTTTTATATTTATTTTATGATGCCGAGAGGAAGAAGGGGAAGCAAAATTATTATCGAAAAGAAAATTCTTCATTGCACAAATGGGATCAAAAAATGAAACGTTGGCAATTACTTTTCAGATTTTAAAGTGAATTTTTTATTTTGTTGTGTTTAATAATTCAGGTTATGTTTATGGATATTTAAAGACAAGATAATCGAAGGGGAAATTTATAAAACTATTAATGCTGGGTTTTCTCAATCTATACTCCTCTAAGCTTTAATGTTTCGCGAAAATATCTGGCTGTGTCTATAGTAGTTGCTAACGTGGCACGGAAACTGCCATAACGTTAATTTGTATTTGTTGCATAGTCGTTTGCCCCTTTTCAAGTTTATTTAATTAAAGGACAAACATTAAGAGATGATTTTTTGTTTGTTTACGGACTAAAATGTTTGAGAAACACTAAATTAAGGTCCAAACAGAGTCGTTAATGTGAATAAATTAGCCGAAGACTTAAATGAGATCAATGTGTAAAGAGTCTAGGGAGTCGAAAAATTGGTCGAGGATTGAAGAATTTTAAGCTGAGTCAAAGGGAGTTGGTTGGATTTTTCTGGCACTTGTTTGGACCTTTGTTGCACTTGATGAGTACTAAACGCTCTTATATGCATTTGAGACTCCATTTTGTAAGTTTTATGCCAGATTTTTAAGAAGTTTTCATTCATTCAATCAGTAAATTCTCACCCCTACCCCCACTCTCCCTCTTTCATTTCATCGAGCTCCATTCCAAATTGCTACGTAGATCTTAAGTTTTAACAAAAGTACCTCCATTTGACTCTGTTGCTAGCGCTGTCACATAGTATACAAATTATCTATCTACGTGTTGATCTGACATCCTTTTATTACGGTTCTAAGTTATGAAGTTTTTTGAATTCAATCTTTTGTTGTCTTGATGACTGAAATTCTATCACTGGCTCCCTCTTACAGCCACAAAAAATAAGCATAGTCATTTTTGATAGTTCTATAGTTTTTAAATGCTTAAATTTCAATTCATGATAATGAAATATCTTCAATAAGGGCAATTCTCCAGATGAGTTGAGTTTTTGAAAAAAGAGCTTTTATAATCCAAAGTCATTTACTGTTTACTTTCATATTTTTTTTTGTAAATATCTTGTCAATTTCTTTGTTTTGATTGCTTAAAGCAACTTTAAACTGTTTATTACGATTGATTCTTACTGAATCAACAATAACTCAACCATGAAGTGTTAAATTAAGACTAAAATTTAATTTTTATGAAATATTTGCTTAGCATTTTTTTCATGGATTTGCAAAATAAAAGCTTAATTTTTTTACTGTCAGCAAAAAAATCCACCAAAGAATCAAAAATTCTCTTTAAATAGTAATAATTGGAGTGTGATATGATTATGGTTAGATAGATTAGCTCAAAAACTACATTTCTGCATAATCATAATAAAAAATGAGTGTTTACTTTTCTTCAATTTTCGATTCTCCGGATGATTATTCCATTTTTTGCTGACAGTAATTTGCAAAAAAAATTGAAAAAACTTAATTATTGGCTACTTTTAAAGACTTAAATAGATAAAATATAATAGTTTTTGCCATTTTACATCGATTTAAATGTAAAAGTTATGCTTGGTAATGGAAAATTTCCAAGAAAATTTGATTCTCCGGATAATTTTTTGAAAAACTTATCTGGAGAATTGCCCATAATCCACAGTGTAAGCTATATAAGACAATTAAGAATTCAACACTATAATTTCATATCCAAAATACTTCAGAACTATAATTCCAAGTAGCCAACAGATTTATCTCTAAGATAACAAGACAGCACATAAACAATACCTATATAATTCCATTTCTAGAGTCCATCACTCAAGTAAAATTACTCAAGTCAAAAAGGGACGTCATTTCATCACGATTTACAACCATAATGCATTGTGACATGAGACGACACTAAAAACTACATTTAGCTTTTCTGTACGAGATAAGCTCTTGATTGTACTCCTTCAATGGACTTCTTTTCTTTTATTTAATGTCGCTCATTGTTTCCATGGAGGCTATAGAACGAGGAAGAAAGAAAGAAATAAAAAAAGGAGGATATTTCCACTTCATTCACTCAGACAGCTCAAATTACATGAGACATTAAGATGGCATGAACATAAAGCAAAAGAAAATATGTTTTCAAAAACTTAATGAAAGTTTCTCAATCCTATTTTATTTTGAGGCTATATAATCTTTATCATATATTATAAAGATGCCATTTGGATTTGATGGAACAGGAAATAAATGTACAAATGAAATTAATTCGAAAACTTTGCCCCGGAGCCTTTTCCATTCTCATCTTGTAGAATTTTGCTGATGCCATTTTAATTTCATTTTTTTTTTCTCGTATGTTGTTAGAAACTTCATTAAATCTATGAGAATTAGTGATATGAAGCGTAAATTTATATCTCAGATAATAATTATAGTTTCTCTAGATATGTGGGGTGTGTGTTAACATTTTAGAAGTATTGAGGAATTTAATGTTGGTGATTAAACTAGGCGCATTTTGGTTTTGTTGCACTTAAGGCGTTTATGGTCTTAATTTGGTCTTAATTCCTGGTCTGAAGTTGTCTTTAAATGATTTTCAAATTTCAAATGTTGAGGCACAATTGAGGGTGTTTAAATGAACAACCAGGGTTGACAGTGCATGCCTAATCATCATTTTACGTTCCTGTACCTGTTTCTTGGACTGCTCTTGGATTGTCTTTTCTAAATTCTATCTCTAATCAATAATTCCAAGAAGACAAACTAAGGCCACAACAATCACATCATTCTCAATCTCAACAAAAAAACTCAAAACGTCTTTCTTCTTGATGGTTGAATTAGATTTGATGTAGAACATATCCAATGTAATTTTTATAGTTCTTCTTCTTTGTTCATTCTGTTATTCGATCTGATACATCTATTTGTAGCATAAATAAATCCATCTGAACTGCCATCATTGGGACAGCTTGAGAAGTACTTTTCGTGTCTCATTAATTTCAATTAAAGCTTAAATGTGTCATTTTGTGTTGTCTTCTTAGCTTCCTTTCTAAATATAGCAGCGTAGCTGATTGAAAAGATTTTTTTTTTTTGAGAATGCAATTATCTTAGCTCGTTAAACAGGCTTTAATTAGCTAAAGATTATTTGCATCTTTAAAAGACAATACTGAGAATTTTATATTGTTTATCAAAGTATTTAATTCTTCTTAAAGACCTAATGGGGTTGTTCGCAAATTACGTCACACAAAAAACAACAGTTTGAAACTGTCAAAAAATTGTATTTTTTGTTTGAATTATCACAAATTATGTATCCCTTCTCACTCCCTCCTAAAGTGTGACATAATTTACAAACAACCCCTAACCTTCAAATTTAAAATGCACATAGTAATTATTCCGGATAAAGTTTATTGAAAGCAGTCACTGTAAGTAATTAGTAGAAACAAAGTGATTACATTGAAGTAAAGGCGGTTTTGTTTCATAAATTTTATCAAGATTATGAAGGCATCTGTACAAGCTAGTCTTTTGAATATGAACATATGCAAATTATAATCAAATAAATTTAAAATTTTTATTGGCATCTAGTTTAAAAGTCAAGGTGACATATATTGGGTTAGATTTAGTAATTTGCATCAGAGGGGCGTTCACGTATGATGTATAATGTGAAATAGAATTTTTGACCCCTCCTCTCCTAATGCTGATATTATTACTCTTTGTTTCATTAGGTAAACGACTTAAACATGAATTCTTAACCACTTCTCTATGATTCCACAAACTTTTAACGCCAACCAAACTATTAGTGTCAAGTTATTTGAAAAACTTTAGTAGATTTCTAATTAAACTGTCTCCAGCTCTCACAAACTTCTAAATATTTAATCACTCTGTCTGCCCTTTAAACTTTTGCCAACTCTTTTCAAGTCAAAATTCTTTTTTAAAACAATTTTCTTGAAGCTTCTAATTTAATTAACAACTAAGGTTGAATCGATATCATGTTCGCTTTCTTTCTCATAATTATAATTTCTGAAAAATTCACCCATTTAACCACTTTGTTTTACTTTCATCACGCAAATTTTTAATTTTTATAAATCTTCTTACTCGGTCTTATGCCGAGAGCTTTTAATGAGAATTTATAATGCGTTAATAAATTAGACTAAAGTATTTTATGAGTTTTAGTGGGTTGACTAGGTTGGAATGTTGCATTATTATATTTCAGGAAAAAATGGTAAATTATTGATGGTCTCGATTTGATTTTGATGAATTTAATTTTTGTCTTACTAATAGTGGACGTCAGTCCTGTTTATAAGGTCAAAAATAAGGTCCTTATGGTCTTAGAAAGGGTTGTTCGAGATTCTTCTCTGTTCTCTTTTACTAGACAAATCCTTTAAAAGGATCATTTATTTATTTTTGATTCTCAAAATGTTTCAAACAAAAATTCGAATCTTTGCTAGTATAAGCAAGCACTTGGAACGGATGTTTTATTTTTAAAGGAGGTGCTTTGTTCCAGAAAAAAATCCTATTCAAATTGAATCTACTCAAATCGAGGACATAAAGTATTATGAATTCATCATTTTAGTGGGAATCGAACCCACAAGTTTGATGAATTCTGCAGAAATTGTGTGGAACTGATAAATTAGATTTTGATCATTCTTGAATATTTTGATCAGTTCCGTACCCTTGTTCTGCAGTTTCACGAATATCACAAAGTCAGTTAATTGAATAGAAATGTGGCATCAAACTGTCGTAACTCAGGGATTGTAGCTTATTAACAACGATTTCATTAAACTTACTGATTCCTGTCACGGCTGGGTCCACTGCCACGAGTAGGGGATGTCTAAAGACAGCTCCAACCATCGAAATCTTCTGTCAGTTCGAGAGATTATTATTATTATTATTTATTTGTCGACGTTACCGTCCGGAAGAATTATTATTTATACAGTTTTACTTTTTACATTGATTAGTGATACATTTCATATCACTATGGGTGACGTAGAATCAAGCTTCTAATCTTCAAATCTAGGTTTCGATTAAATTCAGGCTCTCGTTTCAATCTTCTGTGGGCGTGACGTGATACTTTCAGGTCCGTTCTGACAATATTCCATTATAAGGTAATCTTGTAGCTCTCGTTCCTATTTCTCCCGCTACACTTCAAGTTCCTGATCCGTTCCTTAATCCAACGTTGCTCAAAATGCCCAATTATGGCTTGATCTCGTACATTAAGCAGTCGAAGTATCTAAACTTCTGAAAAAGAACAAATTTGGAAATGGCTGGATTCGAACCGACGACCTTCAAGTTACCATAAAAATTTGAGCCAAGCGCTTTACCTATTCGACCAGCAAGGCACTTAACTGCTTAGATAATAGATTGCATATTAATAATCCCAAAAAAACAAAAATCCAAAATTACAACACAAAACTTACAACATTGTCACCCAATTCATAAACGGTAAAACTATTCTGGTATGTTTGTGGTAACAATTTATGTTTGTTATTATACATAAACTATATATAAAGTTTTTTTTTTCATAAAGACTGCAAATCTATCTAGAGAATTATGAATTAAAACTTAAAAAAAAAATATTTTGAGTATTAAAAAAATTGCATAATGTGATACGCTATTATATGTGTACCTACATGGTGCAAAAAATATTATTCTCATAAATTCTAGAACACGGAAATTTTTTATCATGTTCTCTGCTGCCTTTTTTTATTCCTTTTTTTCGTACGTACGGAGAATGTGTGTGAGGAAATATGAAGTGCATTATGAAAATTGTTAAAATTAAGCATAATTATTATCGTGCAGGTGCTCCATATAAATAAATTTTCGTCTACCATACATGAGCTATAAAAAGTTTTTCCTTCCTCTAGCATCAACAAGCTTTGAGCATACATGAGAATAGTAAGACTGAAAAAAAAGTAGGTTTTGCTCTGTTTCCAAACATAAGCTTCATATAATTCTCATTATCAGGACATAATACGATAAAATGTACTTAAAGCGCATCACAAGGTAAATATACACAATTCAATGAATTGCTGCTAGGAATAATTGGCATGAAACTCTCAATTAAAAATTTAATTTCGTTACTGAATCATGCTTAAACATCATTTTGAATAAACGTTCTTATTCTACCTTATCATGCAAACGAGCAGTAAAAAAAAATTAATGTGAATTTTTTTTACAATGATTTGAATGTGTAGTGTAAACTATCAATGCTTACGTACACGAGTATCATTAAGGAGTCGTGAGAAAGTTACTATTTAACTGGTGGCATGAAATAATAATCTTTGACTTGATTAGGTCATGTGCTTAAAATAAGATGAACATCATTAAACCCACGATTCAGAAGCTACAATGACGTAAGAATGTTTGTTGCTTGTGTAATTAGGAGAAGATACAATTTTATCTTCTGCATTTTTTATTTTTAGTGTCCCACAGCCAGCACAATGCGGAATTAGAGTCAAGAATATTAAATCTAACCCACTAATTTCGGAGGATGACTATAAGTTGGGAAGATATCAGAGCTTGAAGTTGACTAAAAGTTTGTCGACTTGACTTGACAATTTTCATCCAAGGGGGCATCAACTTTATGGGAAAAAATGTGATTTTCACCAGTTCTCTATTGATTTTAGGGGGTCCGTTCACTTATGACGTCCAGGCGGGGGGCAGCAAGCAACAATACAAATTCCTGGAAATCGATTGTTCTTTTTTGAAAAATGACCGTTACTTCTGGACGTCATAAGTGAACTACCTCATGTTGATTTCCACTTGGGTCGTTACAAAAAGTTGTATACTGTGCCTTACTTTTCGATTAATTGTTCTTAGTAGCACACCCCTAGTAACCATAATCGTCCATATGTAAACCATTGATGTTCTTTAGGAAGGTCAATGTTTTACACATGGGTGATTTTGGTTACTAGGGACTGGACCAAACGAAAGAGGAAATTAACATGATAGGAATTTTTTAATTGAGAGGCTAGCTAGTTGTAATAGCTTGCAATTGAATATGAGAATAGAATCTACTCAGGAGGTCAATTTGCTTTTGACTTTACAAGATTTTGACTTTTTTTTAAGTCAAAGGCAAAAGATCTTGTTAGATGTTAACTTACTTCATAGTATGATGACTATGTCGTGCCTCTATGCTCTGGCATAAATACGTTTTCAAGATTATGTTGTGGATTCTAATGCTTGTCTATCTATCTAATGTCTATCTAAATTCAATCCTTACAAGTTATCCTATCCCAATGCTAGCAAAGAGAACAGAGTCCGTTACAAACAAAAAAAAATCAAAATTTTCGTGCGGAATTTTTTTAAAATTTCAAAATAAGAAAGTCCGTTACTTTTTATTTTTTTTTAAACTAGCTGTTTTTTAAAGCATAAACATTTAAGGAATGCAATTTCATCACAGTGATTATCTTAATCATAAAAACTAGTAGGAATGTTCACTAAAATTACAAATTACTCGAAAAATAATAATTCACAACGAATTTTTTTAAAAATAAGAACTTCGAAGATTCGATTTTCGAAAAATAAGAACCTTAAAAATTCGAAGTTCGAATAATAAGAACTCAAAAATTTCTGTTTGCTAGCATTGGATCCTATCGAGCCTAGACAATTATGATTGCTGTCTAAAATTGCTACACAATTGCACAAGTGATAATATTCTTTAGTAAAAATCCATAAAGTAGTCACCCAACCACAACGTAATATAAAGCTTTATACTCTTAAAATAGTCTCTTCACTCGTATTCGAATATTGACGTGTAGGAAGGTATTGTAGTATGCGTTGCAGTATTTACCGTAAGTTAATAAGAAGCTTACACAAGCACAGAACTTGACAACAGTAGCAAATATTCGGATGAGATCTTCAAATGCAGAAGATGAAAATGTCAACACGAGTAAGTTTGAGTCTCTATGGAAAAGCCTGAAACAATGGAAAAGAAAAGAAAAGTGATGAAAAATATATAAACCCATGAAAATGACACAAGAATAGAGATTCTCATCTTTAAAGTTCCATTGATTTGAATATTATTTGTAGAACTTAACCTCGATTTTGAATCAAATTTCAAACACTTTTCTAGAAGGAGGGGAGATCATCATGATGAGGAAAAGCTATCTAGGGGTTCTAAAATCGGGAATATTCCCGGGAATTCCCGTTTTCATACCAAAAAAAAACCGACAATTCAAATTAGTTTTTTTTTTATTATGTATTTTCCATGAAAAAAACTACAATTTAAAGAAATAATTATAATAATGAAAACATACGTTAAGGAATTTAAGAGTTGAAATATTAAACTCAAATTTGATGTTTTTTTAAATCAAAAACATATATTTATAAAAAACGAAGAGAAAAAGTGTTTAAAAATATTTTTTAAATGTATGATGTCCATAAAATAATAAACTTAATTGACATTGAATTAAAGTAATTTTTCCAAAATAAAAAAAACGTGCTTGAAATTAATATTTCTGGAATCCACCAACATCTACAAGAGCTGAACGTAACTTTTCAATCTCCAATAATATTGTCTCAAAAAATCGCAGTAGATTGCTAGACCAGTTAAAATCGTACTTTAAGAATTGTTCTAAAACCAAAAAGAATTGCATTTCAAACGGAAATTATTGTCAAAAGAATCAATTTGACAATCAAATCAAATAGAATTTAAATTTGATTTAAAAACCTAAATAAAAAGCTTTTAAAATTTTTAATTAATACTATATATTTTTGATAATTTTCGAGCTGAATACACCCTTAATTAACGCAAAAATGTGAAATCACAATCAGTCAAAAAAGTTCAAATTTCTCAGCAACCTTTGACTTTCGATTTTTTCACAATTTTCTTCAGTTTAATTCTTTGAAGACGTGTTTTTAAGTATTTTTGCAAATCGGTGCAAATAAATTGGAACTTGACATTAATAATGCTTAAAAAGAAGTGGAGTTCAAGATAAAAGTGATAGTGAAGTGCTAAAATGGAAACAACAGTGAAAATTTGCCAAAAGTGATGAAAAAATTAAAAATGAAGAAAAAATTAAAAGTGAAGAAAAAATGAAATTTTCTGAGTGAACATTGAAAGTTAAGATAATTAAATTCAAGAAGCTGTAAAATTGAAGTGAAAGTGAGATTGATGAAGCTTGAAGGAACCAGGACACAATTAAAGAAGCAAGAGGCTAGTGACAACGAAGAAAAAGCTAAGTATACTGATAAATAAGACATTCAAGGGCGACTTTAATTTAATTGATCTACGTCATCTGAAACACATTCAGATTTTCAAATTACTTTTCTTTAATGAAACCAGCCATTTGACTTCCTGCAATTGCGTACGTAATGCTTGCAATACTTGAAATGATTATTTAAAAACGCATTGCATTGAGTTTTACATTTCGTCAGCCTTTGTTGATGTAAATTAAGAGTGGGAGTCGTTGAATAGGTCAGGGGGGTCGATGCAAAATGAGGAGGGGTAAAACTTGAGGGAGCAAAGTCTTTTGACCCTTTTTTAAAAAGTTTTTCTGTTCTTGTTTTTTTTTGTAAATCGAGCCTATGAGTCATGTGTTTCTGCCTGTGAGACTTACTATCGTGGCTATTGATTGGTTCATCCTTGATGTAGAGTGGCATCAAGGACATTGATTGCTTGCTCGTAAAAGAGACTTGCAATTTTTTGTCTAGATGCCTGTTCTCACACACAGCATTAGACTTACATCAGGTCCAATGACGTATCGTGTAGTTTAATGTGAAAAATGAGCCTCTGATGATTTGGGTTGTAATCAATAGAAGCTTAATTACAAGCGTCTAACCCTAACCCTAAATTGTGGTTCTTTTTCATGCTCAGGTGTGTGGTAAAGAACGTTTTTGCCTCTATCTCGGACTGTTCTGATTCAAAGCCTGAAATGTGAGCAGTAATGGAATGAAAACACGATTGATTCATTTCCTTGGTTGAAATTAAACTTGATATGATTAACTATGAAAGAAGAACCATCAAAAAATTTGCTTTCTCAGTTTAATCTCTCCTTTATCTTGCATCAGCTTCTCCCTTACCTGTCCATCGACTTCCATCTTTAATTTACATCGAGAAAGAGCAAACGCAACGTAGAACATAATGTTGTGTGATTTTACTTAATCATTTTACGTAACGTAGGCTTTACGTGAGCCTTTTTGAAAGTTTTTCTGACTAATTTCCAACAGAGAAAGTGAATTTGATATCATGAAACTTTAATTTAAACAGCAAATCTTAATTAAGAATTAAATTTATTTTTATTTTACTAATTCGTTTTTAAAATTGCCATATATTTTAGGTTCTTTAAGGATCAGCACTTATAGCCATCATAAAACATTTCATATGTTGTGTTATTTTCTTCACATTTGAACAATTACTCATCGTTCACACACAAGTAAGCACATAGTATGAATATTTGATACAAATTGGATTTATATAGACTTTTTTAACTGACAAACTACAGAAGAATTGTCTTGACGATGTCTTTTTGTCTTGACGATGGTCAATCTGATCTCTTTCCGCGCTGAAAGAGAAATTGGTATAAAATTAAAAATTTTTCCCCTCCATGTTGATTTCCCCTTGCCCAGGCGCGTAGCCAGGGGGTGGATTTAGGGAACAAATCCCCCTTCGTCTAGAGAAATTTCTTCATTTTGCTATAGTTTTTATGGAAAACTCGAAAAAATACCCCCTCCCCCTTGAAAGTTTTCCAAACAAAAAAAAAATTGTCCCCCCGTCTTCAAATTCCTGGCTATGGACCTGCCCTTGCCTGTTCTAAATTAAACCTAACCGCAAATTCACAACCCTAAAGCTAGTCAGCTAAAATGCTCACCTATGTTACACCTCCAATAAAAAAGCGGCTCCAAAAAAACAGATTCAATAATTATCAGCCAGAATATTACCCAAAATACGCTTACTACAAAGATATTATGAGATTTTTGAGGATATTATGGGGAAAAATGCAATTTTCAGTACATAATGATTAATTGAAATTAATGCGATCATTTCGGAATGATAATAATTGTTAATAGCAATTCCCTCCTTTGCAGTCAATTCTCACGCAAAATGCAAATTTTTCTCATTATTAATTCTCTTGTTAATTTCATAATGTTTCTGCTTTCGTAATGACTAAAGTTTCAAGCTCTTTAGTTTGCAGAAAATTTATTAAATTTCTTTCGTCGAGTTCCACTTCTCTAGTTTGCGTCCTCGCTTGACACAGTCGGATATCAGGGGCTGTGACAGGAAATTTTTGCAGGGATAAGGGGATTATTGTGGACCAAAGACACATTGAAAGAGGGGTTCATTAAATAGAACGAGAGGTCTGTACTTTTCTTTTTTCAAAAGGGGTGCGAAACTACGAATTTTTTTCCTACAAAAATTACAACCTTTGTAGTATTTCCTTAAACCCCCTTACTACACCCATGCCATAGAACGAGAAGAAAGTAGGAAGATATTATTATTATTGATAAACAATAAAGATATAAAAGAAAAGTTTTATTTTTGCGGAGCAATCAGACAAAGTAAAACTCTTTGCAAACTAAGAAAGTTTTATTTCTCACGATTATGGTAAGCATCAAGTAGACCAGCATAAACAATCATCGACAGCAGTTTATGGGAACAGATTTCGTATTCAATGTTCCATACTGTGATCATCACTGTTGGATGTGCACATAGAAAGCTATTGAAAACATATATAAAAACTTTTGTAGTTTCAATAATCGGCGGGGATGGAAAAAAATTATTCTGAGCATATTTTTTTTTCTAGTCGGGGATTGAAGTTTGGTAGTCGTTTTGGATGATATTGAGATTTTGGGTTAAGATTTTCGAATTTGTTAAAATCTGTCCATGGAGTTGTAAAGATGTGTAGTGTCTACTCTAGGTGTAATGTAGCTTGTATTTTGTTTGACTTAACATAAAATTCCAAACCCCAATAATAAGTAAAATAACCCCTTTTAAAGAGTTGGGCATTGTCGGTTAACTCCTTTTTGAAATTCAGTTAAACAGCTTGTGTCATGAATTATTGTTCAAAATTTAGCCGTTATTTTATGGTTCGTGTCTTTAATAAATTTCTTAAATAGTTCGAATTTTAAATATCCGTTAATATATTAATTGAATTACCACTTCCTCAAAGTCAATTATTAGATGTATATTCAGCGCAAACTAATTGATGACTTGTAAAAACACATACTTACAAAATCAAAAAAAAAAACAGCTTTTAATACTCGAAAATGCGTTCATTTCCCAATAAATTCAAATTCTTTTTAGCGCATTTTTGAAAACTTGTTTTCGAAAAGGGAGCTCAATAATACACTTTGTTCGTTCGTTCGTTCGTTCGTTCGTTCGTTCGGGCAAGCATAAAAACTTTGCAACCAGACATCGTAGAGAGCTCGGATTTGTTTTATTAGCTCCGTTACTATTGTTTATTGTCCGATCGAACAGTTAAAAGTCTTCAAGCAGTGTATTTATGCTATAATTAATGAGTTTTTGTTTTGTTTTCAGTGTAACCTGCTCAAATTTTGTTTTACCTCTATAAATTCAAATTTACCTCTATAATTTCAAATTTTTTCTAGCCGTTGTAAAATTTCAAATTTTAAAAAACCGTTAAATGATAAACTTTTTCTATATGGAAATTCATTGCAGCAAATTATTAATTATAATCAAATACTGATCGCTTCGTCAAAAATGCGCTGAAGTCCCTCGATCAATAGCACGAGGACTTTTGTAATTTTTTTGATCAACTAAAAACTAAAAGAAATAAACATGTATAGCGGCGAAATAATACATAATGCACATGAAAATTGATTGAAAATTTGCCAGGCAAGGAGTGAGATGAGACTTAAGGGGAGAGAATAAGAAGAAAACTAGAGAAAAGTTTTCCATTCGCAAGAAGAAGAAAATAAAGTTTTTTCTTGTTGTTCTTTCGCTCAGAACTTACATCCTCTATTCTCGGCATTCTATTTATTTTCGCAAAAAAAAAAAAAAAACTTTCAATACCACTACGCGAATTCCGTTGAGATTTCTTCTTATTACTTCTGCTTCGATCGAACATTCCCATCACTTATCTATCAGTGTACAAAAATATCTATTGTGATTTTCATGTGCTGTGCTTTGCTGTGGTATAATAAATTCCGGTCATGTCGTTTGCTTCTTAAACTTTTCCTTTGAATAAGAAGAAGAAAAAAGTTCATTTTATTGATAGATGGGAATTGGGAAGTCAAGGAACTGGTTGTGATTAAATTAAATACAAAGTTTTGTTGCTTTGAGCTTTAATAAAGGAAGTGAATGTGTGTAGAATTTCTGTGATAGTATTAGTGTGGGGATTGTGAGGCATGAATAAATATAAAGCCGTTAAAATTTTGAAAATTAAAGCGTTGCGTTTAAGAATTCAAATATTGAAAATTAAAGCGTTGCGTTTAAGAATTCAAATATTGAAAACTAAAGCGTCACTTTTAAAGGGTGCTTTTAAGAATTGAAATTCGTTTAAAATTTAAAGCGTCGACTCATAAATGTAAGTTTCTTAGCAATTCAAATGTGAGAAAACCGTTATATTTCATTAGCAGTTTTGAAGTATTAAAAAGTAATTAAATTCATTTTAAATCGCGTTTAATATATTCTTCATCGTAAATATAAATTCATACAAAAGTATATCAAAAACTTCTTTAAATTCTCTAAGAAGTTAATAAAAACAAATCTTATGCGGCGTTTCCTTTTTAAAAAAATCAAGTTAAAGTAATGAATATCGAATTATTTCAAATTATAATGGTCGGCAGTAACTAGTCATCCCATCCATCATCGGTAACTTTTGACGCTGTGCTTGGATTTGTTACTGAATCCTGCTTTATAGTCGGCTGTGGATTGTCCCAATCATCAATAGGATCAATTTTAGTCTTGTTATTGTTAGCAACATCAGATTTAGTTGTTGACTTGCTTTCATCGTCTGACCAGCCACTTGCAGCTGCACTTTCATTATTTTTGCTCTTATTATTGTATCTGTCATTATTATTATCATCCCATTGACCACAACGACCTCTTCCTCTACCACGACCACGCCCACGAAAGCCTCGATCATTATTTCCACCTCCACGTCTTTCAAATCCTCGATCATTATTGTCATTATAACCGCGACTTTCTCCAAATCTTTTGCTATTTCGCGATTGATCATTTTCTTCATCAGACCAGCCTGTCTGCATACGATTTGCAGAGTTATAGTTTTTACGATTATCGCCTTTAGACCGATAATTTTGACTTTTATGCTGCTTATTATCATCATCATCATCCCAAGTTGATTGGCTTTGATTTGGCCTTGAAGGCTTAGTATTGGCACTTTTGATACCATTTTCGTCTCCCCAGCCTGAATTTGATGTGGTTGTGGCTGATTCATCACCCCATCCGTCATCAGTCTTGAACTTCTTATTGGGATTCTCATTATTGCACTCAAATGTGTCATTTTCTCGCTTAGTTCTTTGTCTGTGTTCAGCATAAGTTCCACATGCTCTATCATTTGCTTGTGTTTTTGGTACAATCTCTAGGATTGTCGGCATTTCTATTGGCAATGTACAATAACCCAATTGTCCTAATTCGCCAAGAAATACAGAATAATTATAATACTGACTTTCCTGATATTTCCTTACTATTTCTTTTAAATTTTGTTCCTTATTAACTGGTGCTACTTGAATTGGATTTAACAGCTTCTCTTGTTCCTTTGCCAATAATTCTTGGCCTAATTGTCCTGTATTCCATGCTGCCATTGAACTGGAAGTTTATAAATAAAAACATTGTTTAATATTTAATTTTCTCACTTTTAATGATGTTCCTACCTGGTTACAAGCATGTTGATTTCTGGTTCTTTATGGGTTCTTCGGTTTAAGTACATCTTTAATTAACTTAATTAAAATTAATGTTGAAAAAATTAAATGCACCTGAAAATAGTTAAATACACAAGATATGAAATTAATTTCATGATTATCGAGTACTTCAGTTGTTTATACATGCTCACCAATCAATTATGCTAGTCACAGCTTGCTTTTTCTGCTGTATTTAATTAATAAAATATTTTTTCTATCAGATTTATTATTTTTGTGGTTCAAAACTAAAGTTCAAAATTTGAATTTAAAAAATACGTTAAGATTCAAATACATTTTCCGTTAAATTTCTTCATCGCACGTGGCTCACTTTAAAGCTCTTTAAAAAGTTCCAATTTGTTTGTAAAAAATCGATAAAGATAAAAAGAAAGCCATGTAATGCTACACGCTGCAAATTGTGTTACATAACGGACAAAATTGTAAGAAAGCAAGATGATTATAAAATTCAAAGAAAAATTTACTTTTGATACCTTTTGTAAGATTTCTGAACAAAACAAGAGCCAAGACAGAAAAGAATCAAAGTTGAGAAATGTCTTGATGTTTACAATCGCACGAACAGTTCATAAGAATCCAAATAATGGAAGCAAATTGTGATAGAATCTACAACATTCTTTGGTTGTCACAATAAAAAATTGTATATATCATAAAGAAATTCAACCTTTTTACATCTTATTCCTGCTCGAAAATATTCGAAACATAACCACAGGCTGTAAATAATGATAAAATTATGTCATACGATAAAATTGGGTACAAAATGAAAACCATGGATGGTTTATTGAAAAATTTCTTCTTATTTGTCTCGCAGAGCACATTACCAAGACAACCCTCAAATATTTTCGGAATGTGACTCGTGTATGACACTTTTGGGGTATTTCTTTTGCTTCAAGCTATGGAATTTACTGTAATATTGGATTCTTTAGAGTTACGTGAGAAATTTAATGTTTTGTTGAAAAATTGGAAGAAAAATTAATAAAACCGTTAAAATTCAAACTAGTCAAAACCGTTAATATTCAAACTCTAAAAACCGTTAGAATACAAACGCTACAAAGCTGTTTTAAGTCAAATTTTACAAAACCGGTAATATTCAAATATTTCGAAACCGTTAAAATTCAAATACTTCAAACCCGTTAAAATTCAAATTTTATACAGCCATTAGTAATTAATTTTTAATAAACCGTTTATATTATTATATTTCAAAACCTATAAAAATCAAAAAGCAACAAAAGGGGATGTTCACTTATGACGTCCAGAATTCCATTGTTCTTTTTTGAAAAATGACCGTTAATATCGGACGTCATAAATGAACGATCCCAAAGCCTTTAAAATTCAAAGTCTACAAAGCCGTTAATATTCAATTAACATTCAAATACCCATAAATCTTAGAGTTATGGCTCAAAAACGAGTTAGAAGCACAATTTGAAAATTTATTACAGAAATGCACGATGATATTAAATAAAATTATATGCATAGCAAGGAGCATTCCACAATAAGTGTGGGAAAGAATTCCTGTCATTGTCATTAGATATAATAAATATAATTTAATATCCGTGCATACAAATAATTTTATAAGTAATCGAACGAAACATAAATATCCATTTTTTTATTATTATTCTAGAAATCAATATAATATAACTAATAAAGCATAACAACATTCATAGTCGGTACATAATAAATATCCGCTCGCTCTCTCTCCACTCAATTCATAAATTTTCGCTTCAAAAGCACTTGCCAGTTTTTATTATCAGCATTGAGGGAATAAAAATGAAAATAATTGAGGACACAAAAACGTGGGAATGAACGAAAAACAGAACATAACTATACACGGCAAACAAACAGATTAATTCTGCTTGCAAATAAAATTTTAATTGCAAAACTATAGAGCGAGCTGACGTTGCTACTCATACTGCTGCTGATGTTGTTCATTTATTTGGATTATTATTAAAAATATATAAATTAAATTAATTTAATTTTTGCTCCTTGTTTTTGTTGTGCGTGTGTATGTTTGTCGAATGAAAATTCAGTTTTATTTATTGTTTGTTGTCCTTGTTCTCCTGCTTGTGCTGTGAAGCCTTGTTTTTTTGGGGTAGGCATCATTTCATTAGATCTCTTTGCAGTAATTAAATTTATATTTTCAATATTTCATACATTTTCATAAAAATAATTAAAGTTATTTTGAGGGGTAGAAAAAAAATTGTAACGGACTTGAATTTTTTGAATTTGTCTACATCCGAAAGATTTTAAATTTTTGAAAGTCGTTGAATTTTGAATTTTCAAATGCCATTAAATTTTGAATTTTTAACACTCGTTAAATTTTGAATTATTGATAGCCGTTAAAGTTTGAATTTTTGAAAGTCAGCAAAGTTTAAATTCTTAAAAGACGTTACATTTTGATGTGGTTGAATTTTTAAAGTTATTTTAAAAGACTGACTCATTCACAGATCCTCTTACTGCAATTCTGTCATGCGACATTGTTCAGTCCTCCAAAACAGCATATTCATGTATGCACATATGAGATGCACTAATTATTTCCAAAAAAAATCATTATTAACTTGCATGATAAATGTTCAATACAATATTAAGCATGTCTGCAATACAATAAATTTTAGTTCAATTACCACAATACGCTGACTTTGACCCAATTATCGATTATTACTATCGTCATTGTCAATATTTCCTGTATGGTTATTGCCATTGTATTAACAATAATGATATTGCATATTAATGTAATTTCATTTATTTATTTTAATGATCCTAGGATAACCAAATTCTCCGTAATAATACATATTGTATGCTTACAATACAGACAGCTATTTTTCATTCCAAAAAGCTTTCTCATTGTTTGAGGGAATTAAATTGGATATTTTTGGTGAAAGAATTTTGAGGTTATGACGCAGTTTTCGATTGGTATTTACAGTTTGGTTGACTTTATTGAACTCTTGGTCTTATTGACAAATTTTATTTGTTTGATTAATTCAGTGAAGCTATTTATGTGATTTATAGGGACTTATTAACCTCAAAATAGGTTAATTACCTAATCTAGGTGTAATTAGTGTCACAATGATGGTAATAAGTAAATAAAAACATTATTAGCTTACTTTGAGTGAGATCTAAAAAGAGCATGAGCCAGGCGAGGGGGGGGGGGGGAGGTTCGAAAATCATAACCTTAAATACGATGAAGAAAGGGGCTTTCACTTATGACGTCCGAAATTAACTGTCATTTTTCAAATTAGAACAATAGATTTCCAAGAATTTCTATTGTTCCCTGATTCCCCCCCAATAGACGTCATAAGTGAACGGACCGGCCCCATATCTTATGGATAACTTCTTAAATTAATTAATTTATTTTAAATGAAACCTCTAACATATCAACTGAGACCCCCCCCCCCCCAACTCCCTAATTCAATCCCTTGTACAATCCCCTTGTCTCTCGCTTCATTTCTTAAAAAAGCTAGATTAAGCAATACTTACCAAAACACCACATTTCCAGTCAAAGCCAAAGCAATCTAGCCCAATATTTCCAAAAAGCATGCTTAATAGCTCGAACAGAAACGCCATAACTCGTAAATAAAATAAACAAATAAATATCAAAGCACAAATTCCCTTCATCCTCAAAAAATAAATTCTCTTTGTCATTTTGATTTGATGGTAAACATAATTTTTGTTCGTTCGATTAGCATGATTATAGAAATTTGAAAATTTTATTTCACTTCACAACGAGCTTTTTATTTGTTTCGTCTTTGCACGAGCCAAAAGAATTATTTTTAATTTAATGGCTCACGAGTCATCCAATTTGTTCTATTTCATTTTCCATTACAATTTAGAATGTGAAATTGTCGAATTTCCATTTCTCATTTTCGAGCTCATTTCCTTTATGGAGAAAAGAAGCTATTAGTTATTTTAACTCGTAGACAAAAGCAAGATTGTTAAAAGAAATATTGTCGATGTCTTCTTCTCTTATTAAGCTTTGTGGTTGAGGGAAGGTGTAAAATAATATGAAAGTCATTGAATGGATATTAAATCAACTTTAAAATGAGAAAAATTTTCTTTTTCAAGAATTTTGAAATTGCTTGAACTTTGCATGTAGGATGAATAGAACTTCTAGGAAAAACATATTTGATTCTGTTTGATCCTAGTTGTGTGGGATAAATCCTTCAAACTCTTTAAAATTGATCGTGATCCATGTTTGATTTCTGATGAATTTCAGTTCAATTCTTAGTCTTGACGCTATTTTACGTTTTATAAAGCTTATATCTTTATATGTTTCTATTGTTGACTAGACTTTACTACGAAGTTCTCAATTTGTTGAAATTATTCAACTTCAAGTCATTTTTGATACTTTAAAATATTCTAGAAATTCTTTTTAATTTCATTTGTTTTAATTTTAACCCGTTAATTACGGAATTTTTTTGGGACATTAGACTGCATTTATTTGATGAATTGCAGTATAAAAATAAGTTTGACGAAGAGTTTGGCTCAAATTAATGCACAGATTTAATAAAATTAACAAATTTTGTCCGTAACATATATGTTACGCTAGGATTTTGCAAGCAAAAATTTTTTTGTGCCAAAAATTTTAATTTTTTTATTTTACCTCTTTCCTTAACATATATCAATAATGCAATACTTTATAATTAATAATATACTATTTAACTTAATTAGAGTCCAATTTAAATACTCTAATGCATAAGAAAACGAAAATAACTCAAATCTATTCACACTTTTATTTTATGTCATATCTTTAAAATGAGACATTTTTCATCGTTCGGACCTCACCAACTCGTTATTTCCATTATATTTTATTAATCAATGCACTATGAAACACTCGCAATCAGTCTAAATCTTAGAAAAATCACTTTCAAATTATCTCTTAATTTTTTTCATCAAATTTTTTCAAATGTAAAAATATCTTCCTTGAAACACTAATTTTATTATATTGGCTCCAAAATACTTCACTCTTATCATAATTTAGCTGCCCACATAATGATTTGGCTTAAATCAAAGTCAATTCAATTAAATTAATTAAACTATATTTTTAATCCTAAACACTAAAATATTTGCAAAAGACTAGCGTAACACATATGTAACTGGCAATTTATATCATATTTTCCTAGCGTTACATATATGTTACATTTATCATCGTCACATAGTTAATGTATTTAACTATGCTTTACCTTTATTAATAAGTTTTTAACTATAATTATAGATGATTTACTTTATAAATCTGTCCAGTTCTGATCAAAAATGTGTCAGAAAATGTTAAAATTTTGAGTTTCAAAATGTTTAAATTTTCCATGTAAAAGAAAAGTTTAATTAACTTCTCCAATTTACATAATTAAACAACATGAAATGTAAAGGGAGGTACTTAATCTAGCTATAAACGTTAATCATTGATCAAATTCAACGTAAAATCAACTATTACAGAGAATTTTAAGAAAAAGTTGGCGTAACATATATGTTACGCTAGTAAAGAACGGGTTAAATAAACAAAATTATGAGATTCAGTCAGATTCTGAACTTAATTCCAAGTCTTAGAATCTAAAGAGTCATTTGCATAGAATGTTCTTATAGAAATAAAATAAATTAAAGACCTCTAACGGATTTGTAATTAATAACAAGATGTTTATTGTTCGATAACTAGAAACAGACGAAATATTTGTATAAAAGGGGTTGACAACTATGCAACGGGAAATAAACTAATTATAGTTGCATACATAATTTGAATATGAAATGACCGTTAATATATTCTCAACAATTCCCAACATTTAAAATCACAAAAACGACTCCTAATAGCTCTTTCAATCCCCAAAACCTTCAAATTCACACAAGTATTGAAAACTTTTAAAAGTGCTTCATCATCCTCAATTATATGACAATTTTATTACTTATTAACAAGATAAAAGGAACGAAATCAATTTATGTCATGTTGTGCAAGCCAATGATCTATTATCCACACGAAGGAGGGGAAATAATGTACAATTAATTAACAATTGATCTAATTAATGACTCGTAATGCACATTGATAAAGTGAAGTGGGAAAAATAAATAAATAAATAGGAAAAAGCAACATTGTTTATTTATTTGGACTTTACGTCACCAAAATAGAAAAACAAAAGAAAAGAATTAAAATTTATAACCACAAAAAGCAGGAAGCAAAAAGTGGACTTGAATGAATGAAAGAAAAATAAGCAAAATAGCAATTAATTATTGTACAGATGGGAATCAAGATAAAGAATGGAAGCAAATGCACTTTTTTCCCACAGAATGAAAAATTACTCTTAAGTACATTTTATTGCTTTATGGAAGGATTTGAAATGTTTCGAGCATTTCTGCTTCATAAATTTCCATGTGAAAAATAAAAAAAAAATAATTTTGAGGTGAAATTGTTGAATTTTTGATATTAGCTAGGGGCCGTTCACTTATGACGTCCGACATTTAGGGGGGGTCTAGGATTTTGTGACAGTTCAAACAATGGAAATTTTTTTCTATAGAATTTTTGTGACAGAGGGGGGGAGGGGGGGGTCTAAAAATCAGGTTTTTTGATGGACGTCATAAGTGAACGACCCCTATCAGTTTTAGCTAATTAAAAGGTACTCTGGGACTTGCTATAATGCTCCTGTGCATCCCTGTGCTGATTCCAACTCAAATTGTATTCAGCCATTCGTCATTCTTGTTTACATTTTATTAAAATAAATAAATAAGTTTTATGATTATTCAGAATAATAAACAAGAGGCAAGAAGCATCAAAACAAAAGCAAAAGAAAAGCCAATAACAAATAATGCTTCCGTTTCAACTCACGATTCACAATAAATCTTAAAAACTTGCAAATAAATCTCGTCGTCCAATAATATAAATTTTCATATAATATTTACCATTTCCTAAGTTATGGGTTATTGAGTTGAAATGAAGGTTGCGCCTTCATTTCCTCATTTTGTGGGTGAATTCAGTGATATTTATGGACTGCGGAAGGAGGATTATTTATTAAAGAATTAGGCGCGTTAAGAAGAAAAAGGATAAATTCTAAGAAAACTGCTTGTTTGATACATTTCTCATAATAATGGTGATTATGCTATAAATAAATATTTTTATGCTTTATGCTTCTATCACATTAGAATTTATTGCTTGATCTGATTACGCAGGCATTTTTACTAAATGTCTTTTATTTACTATTTTATTTTTAGAGCATTATATTTGGTCTGCTAATGTATAACAATATTTATATGCTTACGACATGACGTTAATGAAGATGGTATAATGTAATTAATTCTTTTTTTGGTGTTGTTTCTAAGAATGCAAACTCTTACAAAAATGAAGACCTCATTTGTAAGCTAATACAGAGTTTGGTACGCGGCAATAGGCCCACGTGCGCCTTAGCCAAGGAAGTAAGTAAAGGGCCGTTCACTTATTACGTTCACATTTTAGGAGGGGGGGGGGGGGGGTTGTGCGTAACGCAATAAGTGAACGGCCCCTAAGCAAGTACAGAGTTTAAAGTTCATTTGGATTCTATCGAGTTTAATAAGTATTTACCTAAGGTTTATCAGACCTCCCGCCAAAACAAAAAGCTACAATTAAAAGTGGGATTAGAACCAATCACTTGATAAAATTAAAATTAAAATTACTGGAGAGATAATCGATTTGAATTGATTTGATCTGAACAGGATTTTTTTTGAACAAAACACCTAATCAAATTATGGACCTACTGTGCATATGATTCAAATTAGCATCATTTGAAGAAAAATTGTCTCAAACACGTGAATTTTGGATTCTGTTCGTTGTTTTGATATCGCAATAATTGGGTATCAAACAATTCCGTAAGCGATTTACTTCAGCTTTCACATTGGTAATATTCTAAGTCGCAATTTATCAATGAACAATTATAGCAGAATCTACAAATTATAATTTTATTTAAAATTGAAGTAAATTTAAATTTTTCCAAAGCATGAAATAAATTCATAAATAAATCTTAACATGACTAGGCGCATGGATGAATAATTTATTAAAATTGAAAAAGGCAACTAAATGGAAGAAAGGATTCAAGGTTTTTAAGGCAATCAACAAATAAACAAGCAAGGTAATATACATATTTTCCAAAAAATTTATAAATAAATTATTAGTAGGAAGTACTGACTTAGATCATTAAAACTTACTAATTTATATATATTATAATAAAATACACATTAAAGCAGAGTATGGAAAAATGTTGTGACAACTTTGGCTTATTCACATTAGGGGACATTTACAGATGATGTGAAAAAAAGGAATTATTAGAACCTTCATCGCTTTATGTCACAAAATGTCTTTTTGGTTGGAAGTGGAAACAGCTTAGAAAACCTTCCAATATCTACCCAGAAGTTTGACATCATTAATGAACGACCATTTAGGGGACAATCTTAAATGACATTACAACAAATATAGACATTTCCTCAACATATTCATTTTTTAAAACTTACAAAGCACATGAGCGTGAGATCATATGCAGTGAGCACGTTAACGTATCTACAGTAGCGGCCAAAAGTATCCGGACAAACACAAAAATGTCTATAACTTTTGACTGGATGGTACAATTTAATTCAAATTTTCACTAGAATACGTAAAATCGAATGACAATTAATAAAAATATTACTTTAATAACAAATCTTTAAAACCAAAAAATTTATTTTAAAAAAACTAAAAATTGAATGGACAAAAGTATCCGGACAAAATTAAAAGTTTAAGAAAAAAAGACTCTTTACTAAGTGAAGTGCTTATAATGGATAGAATTTCGAGTTCTTCTGTTTAGTACTTTGTTGGGAAGCCCTTAGCATCAATTACTGCTTGACAAAGTCGCGGCATTGAGTTCACCAGCTTAATCAAAACATCTATTGAGCTCTTTTCCCAAGCATCCTTGATTAAGGTGAACAAAGCATTCTGATTTGTAGGTTTTCGACCTGAAATTTGTCTTTCTACATGTTCCCAAAGATGCTCTATCGGATTAAGATCCGGACTTTGAGATGGCCATTCCAAAACTCGGATCTTCTTGGTTTTAAAAATTCCTTAACGACCTTGGATGTGTGTTTGGGATCGTTATCCTGCTGGAAAATCCAACCTCGAGACATAACACGTTTGGCATGGGGAAGCATTACTCTGTTGATGATATCTTTATAAATTTCCTTGTCCATAATACCAGTAACTCGATGAATCGGACCAACTCCATTACGACTAAAGCATCCCCACACCATAACGTTACCTCCACCATGTTTAACTGTCGGGAACTGATACTTAGGATCGTTTCTAAGACTCTTTGGTCGTCTCACAAACTTGATTCCATCAGATCCAAACAACATAAACTTTGATTCATCACTCCAAAGAACTTTTGACCATTGCTCGCGAGTCCAATTAAGATGTTCATTGGCAAATTTTATTCGGGCATTTCGATTCTTTACAGAAACAAACGGCTTTTTGACGGGACGTCGTCCCAACAATTCTGCATCATTCAATCGACGTTTAGTTGTTCTTGTACTCACTTGAACATTGTAATATTCCTTCATTTCTGCATTCAATGTTACAGCACTCTTACGCGGATCAGCCTTCGATGCTTTAATTAAAGCCTTATCTTGTCTTGCAGTTGTCTTTCTGGGTCTTCCTGATTTCGGTAACACGTTATGATTATTTCTTTCTCTAAATCGTCGAACAACATCAGCTATTGTGGACTTTCCAGTGCTAAATTGACGTGCAATGTCTCTGTAATTTCGTCCTTGGTCTACAGCACTAATAATTGCTTTTTTAACTGGTGAACTTAAATATTTTTGAGGTGACATGATGAATGTAAACAAAAAGCACAAAATACTTAACAAAAAAGCATTCATGCAGTGGGAGAAAAGCTTTTTTAACAAATTTCCGTTAAACTTTTAATTTTGTCCGGATACTTTTGTCCATTCAATTTTTAGTTTTTTTAAAATAAATTTTTTGGTTTTAAAGATTTGTTATTAAAGTAATATTTTTATTAATTGTCATTTGATTTTACGCATTCCAGTGAAAATTTGAATTAAATTGGACCATCCAGTCAAAAGTTATAGACATTTTTGTGTTTGTCCGGATACTTTTGGCCGCTACTGTAGCATAAAGGGTAAAGTTCTAGTTCACAACTTAACTCCGTAAATTTTTGAATTTTTCTTTCAAAAAGTAAACACAGCTATATTTAGCCTAAGCCCTTCCTCTTTTCTAAATGTTCAACATCATTAGTGAATGTTTCGTTTGAGTTAAGAATTGTATAAAATAGAAGATTCATACTGCTTCCTTTATGAATAATTAACGTAATATTTTTATTCTTAGAAAAGTTCTTTTGATATCATGAGCCGCAACGTAATTACATTAAACAGCTTCTAATGAGTATAAAACATCTTAAAGAGAAATTGTTGATTCTGTGGTCAGATTTCATTAATGAATGAAGAAGTTTTGTCTTTGAAATATTTTTTGGGCGTAAATATTTAATTCTATAGCTTTATTTAAAGCTGATCGCAATATTTAAAGCGTAAAGCATTTTTATTAATGCCTGCTAGACCTGTAATAAATAAATTAAGATGTAAATACAGTCAAGCCACTCAAAATATCCAATGTTATTCAAACAGAACTAAAAGCTCAACAACAATTTCAAAATTCTGTAAATAAAACAAATATTAGATTAATAATGTCGAATTAAGGGAAGTGGCGACTAGGAGTTTGACTAGTAGCACCATACATAGTGTTGCCATAATTAGCTCCGAGATATCAAAATCCTTGCTACGCCTCTGAATAAATGTAATGAAAAATTGATTAATCATGTCTGTTGCCGGCCGCAGACCAAAATTCATTTCAAAGGACATAAAAACCTTTTAATCGTTCCATTCAATCGAGGGTATTATCAATCAATTAATCTGCCACTGACCTTTATAAATGCCTCACAGCTGAATGTCATTCAATTTTTTCTGGATTGTCATGTTTAATTTTATTGTCTCTGACAATCAAAATCGTAATAAAAAAGGTTAAAATTAGTGCTAATTAAACGACGTCGACTAATAATGCCATGTAATTAATTGACAGCTTAAAAATGAGTGACATGTGTTTGGAGATGAAGAAGAAGTTACAATTTCTGGTTCACAATAACTTTTTCAACCAATTCATTCTGCTTAAATTGAATTAAGTCATTCAAAAAGCCACAAGATTTGCTAGAAAAGCTTAAAATTTCAATTGAAATAGATCCGTTCATTCATTTCAAACATTTCGTCTAGACTTTATGTTGTTTTGGTTACGAAATCTTTTGAATTCAATTAATAATTTGATATTATTTTACACTACCCAACTATATTACATAAATAGTAAATGAGGAGATTAAACACCTGAACTTTTGTATCTAAAAGAAGATTAGATGAATTTTATGAATAACAAATTCATTTTATCATTGCAAGATTAGCTCCCACATATATTTTAGTCAGTTAAAAATATTGATGAATGTTTGATAAGCTTTATGGCAAATCAACTGACAAAGTTTAGTAAAGAGGCCGTTCACTTATGACGTCCAGGGGGGGGGGGGGGGGGTCAGCAAGAAAAGAACAATAGAAATTCCTGGAAATCCATTGTTCTTTTATGAAAAATTACCGTTAAATTCGGACGTGATAAGTGAACGACCCCAAAGATTGATCAACGTTTTGAATTTTGAGACAATTTATTGGAAAAGTAATCGCAAGGTCGAATAAATTTAAAGTAGCTAATGTATTTTGAATAATCAAATGTCAATCAAACATTTTCTTGAGCCTTAAGTTTTAGATCAATAGTCCGAGATTTCTCTAAAAAGTCTCAAAATGTCAGCAATCTAATAAAGCTTTAAATTACTTATCCGCCCAAAAATCCTTTTCACAATCTTGATCCAAACTAATAAAATTTCAATACATCACTATTAATTTCATTCCTTCATAAAATTACATCTTTCTATCTCAAAATTCAATCTTGCTCTTTTGTTCTTTTATATCCAACATGTTGATTAACTTTCCTGATGCATAATCGAATGCAGTAAAATATCTTTCATCGTATTCATGGATTATTCAAAATATACAAGTCCATACATGTAGAATGTAAGAGCAGATGAGCAATTTATATCAGCATTCATCGAAAGAATAGAATGTGACTAAAATATTTCTATTGGATGTCTTCTTCCCCCCTTTTTGGTCATGTATGAAAGGGGCCGTTCACTTATTACGTAACGCTTTTAGTGGGGAGGGGGGGTCTAAGATTTTGTAAAGGTTCAAACAAAAGAATTTTTTTTCATACAAATTTTGTTACGAAAGGGTGAGGGGAGATCTAAAAAGTCGTTTTTTTGCGATACGTAATAAGTGAACGGCCTTAAACTGATATTTTTCTGTGATGTGACTTTATATCTCTTTGTTTTTATTCCAATAAGACCAATCAACAATGAGGAAGAACAATTGCATCTGCTTGTTTACTTTGTGCCATAATAAATGCACGATAAGAAGGGATTTTTGTTGATTTGTGTAGTGACAGGACAGCTTTTTTTATGTGAACTGTAAACCTTTCTATGACACAATTGAGTTGAATGTGAGTGACGATGAAGCGCTTTTTCTTGGAATGCATTACAATGCGAATGCTGTTGATCTGGTGTAAATAATAGGTATTTATATCATTTAGAGCATTAAAGTGGGATGTTCTTAAAAGCTTCTATAAAATGCTTTATGATTTAAGATTACTAGACTGATGAATTATCTTAAATAATTTTATTTTTTACGAAGACTTGAAGAACTTGTCTAGGTTTTGTAGGTTATTTGGAGCAGACAGATTTAAATCCTAAACATCTCCACAATATCTTAGTAGGTTTCTATGAAGAAGGTGTCAAGAGCTTAAGCGTTTTGAAATGGTCCTGGTAAAATCTGCTTATCTGGGTGTTTTGAATGTTCTAGTTCATACCAAATTCTATTAAATTGTTAAGATATGGCTTCGTTCAGGTTCGTAAAGTCATGAATAAACAGACCAAGTTACAAATCTGGATCTCCTTGTGATCAACTTAAAATCCATGATTGGAAAAAAAATTATGCTGGACTCAGATTGTTGATTTTATCTGCAGATAACATTTGTTATTTATCAATTCCATGTCTTTTTCGCCTAATTCCTTAAATTATACTTTATTACACACTCCTTGATTGCTCTATAAAAGCCTTATAGCTACACCAACACTTAAAATATCCATTAAGAAATAATTATAATTCTTGAACAAATTATTTGAAGAATTAAGACGCAATTTAGTCAATCAAAAATTCATGAATTTTAGAAAATCTCTTAAGAGCAAAATTACAATTAATTGTGGGCGGACTTTTATGGCCCAGAATTTTAATAAGAATCACAAAAAAAGGAGACAAAATGTCTACAATAGAACAAAAAATTGTTCCCTAAAGGAAGATCAACCTAGAAATGCGATACGATATTGAAGTGTATATTTTTTATGAGGATATGCTCTCTATGACCAGTCCCTTTTTTGTTTGTATGTTTGGAGTATGCTATGTACTACTGCATCAATATTATTATGACTCAATTCATCCGCTATGTCTTTGCATACGAAAAATTCTTACATTATTTTTGGTTGAGCTTTTTTTTACGATTTTTGCCTCAATCATTCGCTTTTCTTCTTTTTCTATTGTTACAGAATATGTCTCGCATTGTG
Source organism: Chironomus riparius (assembly GCA_917627325.4). Taxonomy (NCBI): domain Eukaryota; kingdom Metazoa; phylum Arthropoda; class Insecta; order Diptera; family Chironomidae; genus Chironomus; species Chironomus riparius. Next base: position 47,948,848 of record OU895877.1, read on the forward strand.
TAGTGCACAAAACATTACCAGAACAAATATATTTATCTGTATTAGAAGTTTCAAAGCTCCCCCTCGTGTTTTTTGTTTGTTGTTGTTCAAAAATGATGATTTCGTTTTAGATAATGCAAAAAAGTGGAAAAAAAATTGGGATCACAGTTTATATGTAGATATAAAAAATATATATATTTTTTGTTGTTAGTGGCCTTTGTTACCACATATCGCATATACACATCGATTTATATAATATTTTTTTTTCCTTTTTTGCCCCATCCTTTCGTGCCCGATTTTTTCCCATTACATCACACGCTTGCAAATAAAAGAAGCCTTATTTGCTAACATATACCAAATGTTCTCTCTCTCTCTCACAAATAATGGTTATAAAACATATGCAAGTGTATGTACATTAAAAGCAAATAGTACCAAATTTTGTTATCGAAAATATGCCGCTGGCTTTAAATAAATTTAATAGCCTGGAAATACTTTTTTGGCATCTTTTTTATGAAATATATATTTTATTTTGTTCTGTTTGCATAGAAATAGAAATGAAAAATTGGAATTTTATCGTTTGAACCAGTGTTGTACAAACTTTTTGAGCCTCGGCCTACATTAAAGGTTAGCCATAACCAAAGTCTCATACAGCATGCATCTCGTTTCATTTTCAAATGAAATATGTGCCGTGGCACACAGTTTGGAAAACACTGGTTTAAACAGTTACTTGAAAACTGTCAAGCTGAAAAAAATAAAGCTTTTTGAATTTGATTGGAATTTTTTTTATCATGGATGAATGGAATTTAGAAAAGGCCTCCCGATGGGCACGAGCTTTCGAATGACACATTTTATAGAAAATTCTCTGTTAAAAACTTGGGCAGTAAGCAGAAAATTCTTTGGAAAGTTGAAAATATTTGCGATTGCTGCATAAAATTGAAACGGATTCAATGAATAGTGAAGTAAATAAGTTAGTAAGCTGTTCTCAATTGACCGATTTTCAGTAGTTTACATGAAATACTATTAATGTGTCAAGGTATCGTTTTTTAAATGCTTTTTTTAAAAGGAGTAGGATTTTAAAATTATTCTGGGCTATAATTGCTCAAAAGTACAATAAATTGACAAAGTTTAAAGAAAAAACAACTTGGTTATATTGAGAAGGACCAGGCGCGTAGCCAATGTCGAATTTGGGGGACAAGTCCCTCTTCGTCTTGAGAAATTTCTTCATTTTGCTAGAGTTTTTATGAAAAACTGGAAAAAATTTGAAAAAATACCCCCCCCCCCCCCAAAGTTTTCTGTATAAAAAATTTGCCCCCCCTCTTCAAATTTCTGACTACGCCCTTGAGAAGGACACTAGAGTCCTTAATAAAGAGGATAATAAGGATAGAGCTGACTTTAGACGTTCTCTAATCGCGACAAAGGGCCCACGTGCTCCCTAGCCGAGGAAGTAAGTAAAGAAAATAAAAGCAAATGGTGAACATCTTCATAGCGGCTAAGTTTTATTCTAAAAGAAAATCAACTAAAGTGCATCCTTTTATTAACCTTTAAACTTATAATAAAGAAAATTCTAAAATAACCTTCAAATTCCTTCGTTTTTCAAACCTGTCCTTCCCAAGAAAAAATCTTTTACTTTATAACAAGTCACATTGATTGATTTCCTCGTAAATCCTCCACATTTCACAACCTCTACCTTTATCCCATAATTTTATTTTTGACCGTTCTTCAACCTACAAGACAAGTTGATGTCAATTGTCATCCCAAAAAAAAAATAAAAGCTCCCGAAGCTAAAGCACAAAACCTAAAAATATAATTCAAAACCGAAAAAAAAGAAAATTTCATTAACTTCATTCAGGCATGTAATTTAAAATTTCATATGACATAATATCACAGTCGGAATTCTTTATCAACGTCAATCATGTGTAGGTTTGAAAGCGAGTGTAAACTTTTTTTGATTGCAAAAAGGGTTTCTCCATCATGTTTACGGTGGTAAAGAACTCTTCGGTGCTTTTGAGGTTTTATGTCAAATCAAATAAGATTTACGCAGCCAAATAAATTTTTTGCCTCCAACTCTCACTTGTATCTACATTTCGCCCTAACCATAATATTTTCCGTCTCAAGACAATGAAAAGCATGGTGACAGAGATAGAGCTGCTTGTGTAGAGAAAAAGATCTAACTTGTTGTACCTTTACCGCTACCTATGCTTCATGATTTTCTCCTTTTTATCACACACATCCGTGAATATTATGCCTATGAAATTTATGTACACATATATATTCATATGCATATGAAATGTGTGGTTGTCGTTATTGTTGATGTTGTTTTTGTTGTTGCTGGCTGCGATAAAGGTAAATATTTTTTTCTGACATATAGAAAGATATTTTTTTTTTGTACCTCGTGTTCACGTATGAACATATAGATATACAAATTTAAGTATACATAAATATATAATGTACAATGTTGCTATTCATGCATATCAATCTGTCATCTGGTGACGTAAAATAGAAATAAATAAAATTATTCACAATCTCCAGAAAGCTTTTTATTTGTCTTATCATATATTGTTCAACATGTATGCATTAGTGTTAACCTCTGTCATATGAATACATTCATGGAAAGTGAAACAGGACTTCTTCGAGAATGCTTAAAGTTTGGCAAATTAAATGAAATCAAAAGTATTTTTTTTTGTGATTTTGACCGAAATTTTTCGAAATTAGTTTTCTTTTTGATGAGGGTTTGGGTTTCTAGAGCCACCGCGAACCTACCCTAGTCATAGTTAAATTATGTTTGTGTCCCATGCTATTGATGCGGTTCAAAACTCTTATGGGAGGTTCAGACTCTCCTGACTACACCCCTTTTGTACCCCAAATTGAAATTTATAAAGCCTCTAGCTTCAAAAAATTTTAAATGAACGTAACAATAGAAAAATTACACAATACGAAGTCCAAGAGTTCTTCAATAAAGGCTCAAAATTGACAATTTAATCAAACATCGATTGAAGTTAGTAAACTTCAAAATGTAATCTTTGATAATATCCAAATTCGTACAGATACTGGCACCATTGACTGTCAAAAATGTGTACTCCTTTGCTTGCCTAACCTGTGACTGATTCATCTGGAACAGCATTCATTAACATCTAGAAGCAAATCATATTTACCAAATAGCGCTGACCAAAAGTCATTCATATTCTGAACTTTAACAAATTTATCAATCAATATAGAAGCCTAAAATCGCCTCAAAAAGACAAATTCCATGAAAATCAATATTACATCAATTTAAACTTTGATTCCTCCCGTTTGCATGTATCAATAAATTGATAAACAGATGATAGCTTCAAAAACATACAATTCCAAGTAAGTCATTAATTTTCTTCAAAGGTCAAATAAATTGCAAGTTGATTGACATTGAATCCTGTTCAATGAACCCAAAACTTTATTTCAGCATTCGAAAATTCCATTGAATTCATCTCCAAAACACGTGAGTACCAATTAAGTTTCGCACACTGTACAAAAGCTACTAATGTACGAATTGTATGACAAAGAAAAAGCCACATAAACTTGACATCGGAATGTCTGAATTAAAAATACTATTCGTAACAAGTGAGAGTAAGATGAGAGGCTGTGTGTGAAGTCGTACATTGTGTTTTTTTCATGCAGAACAGGATCAGTTGAATATAATTTAAAACCTACAGTGAAATTGAAAAATTCCAAATAATTCAAAATGAAAAATACATTCAGGTTGTGACCAAAGTGCTGCAAAGTTTTGTATTGACCAACAAAATATCGATTTTCCTTAAATAGTTTGAAAAGTCTAAAAATGTGTTAATTGCTGAGCTGAACCACAAAGAAATAACAAATTAAATTACTTGGAAAATTCAAGTGAAAAAGAGTCATTAACTCTGCTTTAATACTTGACATCAGACTCAAAGGAATAAGAAAGTCACGTAGACGATATCAAAACGAGAAACTTTATAATGAAGGTAATTGCATCAAATAATCATGAAATAATATTTAACCAATTAATTGAAAATATAGAATGCCAAAAGGTTAGCTTCTTCTTCCATCGTCTCCAATTTTGAAGTTACTAAGCCACTGCAAAGTTATTTTTCATCAAGTTGAACATTGTGTAGTTTACGGATGTTCTCCCGGGGCCATTCATCATTTTATCCCTTTTGTTTATTTCAGCATTGTTTATTTTTTACCTTGACCTAGCAAACGTAATACATTCGGTGGCTTTTACATAGTTGTGGCTACTGTCCCATAAGTGCGCAAAAAGAAAAATGCTTCATGATTTTTCATGCAAATTACTTGAAAATTATTTTATTTTTTCAAGCATAGACAACAATGTGCTTTAATTCGTAGTACAACTTTATCTGTTAAATATTTTTATGTATGGAACCCTTAAAGTATTCATCATGGAAATCCATTGAGAGTTGATGAACGGTATCCAAGTTATAAATCCTGTAACTGTAATTTGAGAAATATTATGAGATTATGCAACTTCGAGGAAACGCAGAGGATGTATTTAAATATTATTCTTAGTGGATATTTGAGTATGACTGACTAGTTAATATTCTTATGTAGGATTATGCGGTGTACTATAAATGACGCATATTTTTTTTGAAAAGGTTTCGCGGTCTTTTATGATTATGCTCTCTTGGGAATGCTTCAGATATGAATCAGCTTGTTCCTGGGATTATTAATCTTCTTAAAATTATTTTACAGAATTTCATCATCCTTAATTATTAAGATAAGTTTAGGAAGAGATAGTCTGATGTTGTGCGGTACTCTCATTCATCAAAAGGGAATATGGGAAGAGAGGGGCTCAAAAATAATTCTCACATTGCAAAATTGCATGCAGCATAAATTTGATTCCATGTAAAACAAAAAATTAATGCTTCTTCCTATAATTTTTTAATGAAACAAGGAAAAATTTCCGAACACAATTTTCCATTTCCATTCATTCATTTTTCATTTTCATAAAAAGAAGGAGGCTATCTAATTAAAGAAGGATCAAAAAATATGAGAATGAAGAAAATGAGTGAAAAGTTTTGAGTTTCTTTCCCTTAAAAAAAAAAAATGATGACATTTAAGTAGGAGTGGGAGAAATTAGAGAAGTAAAGTGAATTGAAATTTTTTTTCTCAAGACTGTCCCAGCTCTTCAGATATCCGGATATCCCTTGGAGAAAAATTGAAGATATATATATTTTTTGTTGTTGTCCATTAATTAAAAAACATTGTTAAATGTAAAAGTTTTTCTCTGTTTTGTTATTTAGAAAAATTATTTTGTAAGCTTTTTGCTGAGCAATAATGCTGGTGGATTTATTTTAAATGTAGTGACAGTTGGCAGTTCGTCTGATATTCTAAACATTGTATTGTGAACTGAAGTGGCTTAATGGTGATAGGACATAATTTATAGGGACCTGAGAATGCAATATTAATCCATTATGCAATTTATTATTTTCAAACGCATGTCTGACATGTCTCTGGAACGGACGCAAGCTTGGTGCCAGATTTCTAGTGCTATTCTAGTCACATTCGACATTCAGATTTGCATATGACTTGCCGGGATAAATAGATCTATAGCTGATTCCGTTAAGTCATGGATAAGCGACGATAAAAACGTTCATCAACTATATTTTTTTTTTGCAAACATAAAAAGCGCTATAGTCATCCTAATAGCATTGCTTTCCATTAATTTCCTTTTCATCTCATCTCTCTTTCTTCTGTTCCCTACAAATTTTTCATTATCCCCGCTCTTGTTGTGTCGTATCGCTTAATTGAATGCAGTGTAGTAATGAAACTCGATTCTTGTTCTCATTAAGTAACAATAGCTATGTCATTCAGTACTGCTAGAAGAAATATTTTCCTTTAATTTGAAGCTATTTTCTTGTATCGCATTAGAACCATTTCCACATGCATATACAACAAATGGAGATGGTTTTTTACATTAAAGTGTGAATTCTTCAAGCAATTTTTGCTTATTCATTGAATGAACAATTGTTGATGACCGGGAAGGGGCAGCAAAAAAAGAAGAATGAAAATAGAAATAGAAATGGCATAGTGCTCGGTATGTGATGGGAGAGTGAAACTGAGAGAGAGAACAAAGTAATTCAATAATAGAAAACGTGACTTTGCTACGAAAATCTACTAGAAAGAAAATAAACGAAAAAACTTTTCTTCTTCTTCTCCACACACCAGCAGCGTATCCAGAACTTTTAATAATTTATTCTGATCAAAACACCGCCCTAGCCACACCACTGCCACACACAATATTCTTTTATTTTCTCCTTCATTCTCGACAACTAAGCAACAATATTCAATTCCTATTCAATAGGAACATTCATCTTCATCCATTTTGGTAACAGAAGTAAAAATAAGTCGTGAGTAAGTTTAAGAAAAGAAATGTCTAATGTTCAATCGAGAGCTATAAAATTCTAATTCTAGTCGAGAACATGATAAATCAATTTATGTTGTGCATGTAAATTTTTTTACTCTCGTACATATGAACATTTTCTTTTCAGGGTTGTAATTCGCACATAAAATAAGTTTATTTATTTATATACATGTGAGGTTAATTTGGATGTGCTTTGAGTCTTTGTTGCTAAAATAAATTTATTTGATAATTTAGGAAGGCTTGCAAATGGTTTAAAACAGTGATAGTCAACCCATGTTCCACGGCACTGTGCTGTTTGCGGTTTATGTCATGGCTTACCAACAAGGTGGGCCGTAGCACAAAACAAGATTTACTAGCACTGCTATAGATTATCGACCTGCCCAAGAAACTTTTTTCCTCAATTAAAACTTGACGTCATTAGCAAAAGACCCCCAGGATTATTAAAAAAATTAGTGACTTCGCAATATTCCACCATTATGCTAGTTCACATAAAATCCATAAATTCATATAATATCAATTAACCGGAGAAGCAACATAATACAACTTAATTACTTCGCATTCACATAATAAAATATCTAATCTAATTATCCCCATCCTTTTGTCTATCCACCGCTCATTCTCATTCTGTATCTAGTCTGAGTTCATTTATATGATGATATTACATGAATATCATTTGTGTTTGCTTTTTTTCTTTCCTTTTTCTGTTGCGTCATCAGCTTGCTTACTTTGCTTTCGATCTAAATGCACATATACAAACATGTTGATGAAAAAAGAAATTATATTAGGAAGGAATGAGCTAGGACTGAGTTGGAAAGTGTCAATGAAGGGGTTTTAGAATTAATAGCGCAATTTTTAAATTGTCTTACTAGTTTGAAAAATCTGGATATGCAAAATGTCAAGATAGAGCTTAAACAAAGTAAAGACAAACACGATTAACAAACCTTAGCTTAAATGCTTGTCTTTAATCCTCAAAAAAGTCTTTGCTAAGCTTTAAAATTCATAACAAAACGAGATGATCAGCAACATCACGTTCAGATGCCTCAGGTGATGAGGCTCGAGACCCAATTCTATCTAGTCTCTGACATTATCAACTGTATTTATTACAGCTTATTTTTTAGACAGACAAACTCCCAATACAACGGCAGTCACATAATTCTTTCCAAAAAAATATCAACAAAATTATCCGAAAATAAGAAACTGAAGAAGAAACAAAACAGCATAAGCTTCATGATTGCCACTTACAACATTTTTCTCCTTCTTAATTTCCTACATGATGATATCAAAGTTGATTGAGATGATGTGTTCACTTGTATATCACTCGTGTGTTGTGAGTTCAATATGTATTTGTATTCAACAGACGTCAATTTCTTGTATTTTTTCGTCAAAAGAAGACATTAACTTTTTTTACATTTTCATGCGAATCGTGTACTAGCTCTGATACTTATTTTGTATTATTAGGAATTTTATCATTTTTACTAAATAATTAGGAGGTTCGGTTACCAAGAGTAGGTTATGTTTGAATCAAAAAATCGATGTATCAGGCTATTGGGATAAATAAGGTTTCATCATGACAACAGCTGTAAGAATTCGATCTCATTTTATTTGCGTTTTGCAGCAAGTGAACAACTCAAAAGAATTCAAAAGACTTGAAAAAAGTTTTTCGAAAAGCATGAGCTTAATTATGTAAATTTGATATTTTTTTAATTAAAATACTTTTTTTGAATATCATTTGAAAGACGTTTCTGACAACAGAAGACTCTCCCATGTTCTACATTTCAAGACGGAACAGAAAAAATCGATAATAAATTTTCTTTTTCATTCACTCGTATTGATTTATGATATTTTTGCATGATCTAAAATAATTTATCAGTCATTCTTTTATCATTATTATTCTATTTTTTATTTGCTATCATGAAACGAACGGAAGTGGGAATAAAAAGTGACATCAACGTTGGTTTTTGCCAAATTTAAATGTTGCTTTACTTGTTCTCGTCATTGATTTCTCGCCCCCCAGCTGATCTAAGCTTTACAGCTTTTTAAGGATTTTTTTTTTCTGTAGAGAATTCTTTATAAATATCTTATGACAACAATGCTGAGTTTCACATTATCCACAAATTTCGTTTTTCTGCTTATTTCGACTCAGTGTTGTAATCTGGCTTAGACCTTTCAGCCATAAATGAAACGAATTCCGTCGAGCGTAAATTTTTTTCTCTCATGAATGAAAATAAAATTAAGAATATTTTTTAAAAAACCGAGAATTAGTTTATGTTGAAATGGCTTGCGGGTTTGTAGCTTAGGAACATCTTTTAAATTGAGATTTTGACATTTTATTGTCAAGGAGAAATTAAATTGGAAACGAAAATTCGACAAATGAAAATTGATTAGGAAATGATCGATTTCCTAAGATGTCACAGATCTAAAAGCACAAGCTAACAGACATTTGTCAATTTCCTTCATTCATGAACAGAAATTGATAGCAAGGATGAATGAAATTTCAATGTTCTAATGTAATTTTATTTGTTTGTGTTATTCAAGGGATCGGAACTTTCAAAAAATTGATCCACACTTACAAAAATTGATCCAAATTCACCAAAGTTGAACTAAACTCACCAAAGTTAATCTAAACACACCAAAGTTGAGCTAAATTCACCAAATTTGATCCAAACTCACCAAAGTTGAGCTAAACTCATCAAAATTGCTCTAGACTCACCAAAGTTGAGCTAAATTTACCAAACTTGATTCAAACTCACCAATGTTGAACTAAACTCACCAAAATTGATCCAAACTTACCGAAATTGATCTAAACTCACCAAAATTGAACTAAAGTCACCAAAGTTGAGCTAAATTCACCAAACTTGATTCAAACTCACCAAAGTTGAACTAAACTCACCAAAATTGATCCAAACTCAAACTTTAAAAGTTGAGCAAAAATTAATAAATATAGGAAATCTTTTAAATTATGCAATTTCCCATCCACACCAACCCTGTTTTGCTTCATAAAGATTCACTTTTGTCTTTTCTTTTTATATTGTAATTGAAAAGAAATAAAAAGAACCAAAGAAAAAAAAAAGACAATCGTATCGAAAGAAAACCTTTCTTCCATTTATTTTTAATGAAATCCATTCCAATTCACCTTTCACATTTTCTGTTCATTTGCTTCTTAAGCCTAGCAAAGATTTGCCAACATTAGCAAGACACTGTACAAATAAAATCTAACTTTACCTCCCTTTTTTCTTATGTTGCTTTAGAGTGGCAAAAACTTTTTGTTTAAACATTCGATAAAGGAGAATCAAAAGTCTGGTACGGCATTTGCATAATGAAAGAGTACAGAAAACTTATTCAATGAATTATTAAACTTTATGTGGACATACAAGGCAAATCAAATTAGATGTCAATTGGTAAAATTTATTTCCGTAGCTGGGAAGATTTTTCCGGGCGTGAATTGAAATGAAAAATCTGAAAAAAATTTCCATACTATTTATTTGGACAAACAAACTGTTTCCTACTTCCTGTTGATATCGTTTCCGTATAAATTTCTATAGATATCACGAAAATGTCTAACATTTCCTAACACATGCATAATATACGCCTCAATAATATTATTTAATATGGTTTAACTATATCGATTGAAATTTCCATCCCATTATGCTTTATAACTTCCAGTATAAAGTCTGATTATATCCAATAGTGTTAACATCATATGGGAGTATCTTATTTCCATTCGATAGCAAAAATTTTTTTAGTGTTTATCGTATGATATTAAAATTTCTGCTTCGATGATTTGATAAAATTTTAGCTGCTTTACTAAATTGCTCGGAAAATTGATATTTTGATGAATTCTATATTATCGATAATGGGTAATTTTGAGCTTTAATGATGCTATTCAACTGTGTAGTATGGACATAGCAGTGATTATTGAATGCGTTGTGTGTGTGAATGCTGATTAGACTTCATTGTTAATATTAAGGTATTGGGAAACTGCTCCCCTTTGACCTTTTAAATTGAAATTACAGGACTTTTTGATATTTAATTCTTGGAAATAAAATTAAATTGTTAATTATGATGTTCAGCTGCAGATTTAACCAAAATTATGGTAGTGGTCTAATAAAGCCATTGTTCATTTATGACATCTTTCAAAAATGATATTCTCAGACACCCTCCCGCAACATTAGTCACAAAAAATGTAGGTTTTGGCACAAAATATGTCTGAATCAGTGTTGCGATCTATCACAGGCAATCACCTGTTACTTACCTGTTAACAGGCAGTGCCTATTTTTCACAGGCAGTGCCTGTGACTGGCAATATTTTTTTTGTCTGTCACAGGCACAATTCTGTCACAGATCTGTTATATATGTGAGCAGATTTGAGAGATCTGTGCCTGAGAAAGGCAAAAAAAAAAATATTGTAGTGCTGTTAACAGACAATATCTGTGACAGATCTGTCACCTGTGCCTGTGACAGGCAACCTATATCGCAACTCTGGTCTGAATCATGACTTTGCCCAGTTGTGACACTTAAAATCATTCTTAATTTTGTCTGAGATCAAAGCTACTTGACTCATATCAAAACATTACTCTTGTCAAAACCAAACTTTAGGTCTTGTTTTACATCAACTTTCAATTATAAGGTAATCGACCTCCTAGGGACCACCTAGGGTGTAGTTCTAGAAACCAGCCCCTATTAATATTTATTCTGATCCCGTTGCTTTCTTTCGTGTCTACTACTATTTATAATTTCACAATAGTTCATATACTTTACCTTCTGCTCATCAATTGCTTCAGTTTCAAATAAAAAGCTATAAAATCAAACTTTGTTAATTCAGTCTGAAAATCAATAATTATTCTGAACTTATAAAATTCAATCACAGTTCCAGCAAATGACCTGAAAAGAAAATCAAGAACACAGCACTGATTTTTATCATTTCATTAGTCTTTCTTTATTCACGTCATTTTCATATTTTTATGGATTTTTTTTTCTCCATTCTTTTTTTTTCTTTCAATTCATTTAATGTACATCTATAATGTTATCTCTGTTAATTATTTTACTTAGTCAATAAGATTTAGCGCTTAAAATCACAAAAATGTATTAACAACATAATTCCTTTCATGTTCTTTACATACAACATTCGTTTGTCTTCCTATCAAACTGCTTCAACAGTAAATAAAATTTTTTTCTTATTTTTGTGTTCAATTCCATTAACTAATTGTCTTATTGAAAGAATGATTAGGCTCTATCGTTGAGCACCATGAAAATGTTATGGCCTTATAACTGAGTATTATCCTCGTGTCAAATTATCTTGACTTTTTATTGACTAAAGGATCAATTTGTATGTTGACATAGGACATGAGAAAAAAAAAGTAGCTACAAAAACAATTTTCAAGACGAAAGGATCAAGATCGAATTAACTCGGGGATATTGTCCCAGACAAAATGTTAAGGTAATTTTTAATTCTGAAGTTTTCTTTTCTAATATACAGAAAAGTTGACCCACGTATCGTTTATAAACCCTCTTAAATAATAAAATAGAAAATTTGTTTACTGAATTTGGGTTGGCTTTGGTTTAATTAAAGCTACTGATGTTGACTATACGCTTTAATCTTGATGAAAAAGTAGATTTGAATCGTTTGCTGCAACATCAGAATTAACTTAAATAATGTAAATTTAGAATAAAATTGAACGATTCTTAAGGGAAGTTCGTGAATCACGTACCTCAATCCTTTTCCGAGTGATGCACTTGACATGATGTCTAGTAAATTACTAAGTGTAGGGAAAACTAATGACAATTTTTAAGGAACGTACCAATGTCTAGTAAGTTACTAGGCTTTTGGACATAGGAAAATTTTTACATAGGAAAATTGAACTTAAAAATCATAAGCAGTCACAAAAACATAAGAGTTTAATTACACTTTTTCATTTCAAATCACTGATCTTTTTTCTGTCTCGAGAATTTCCACAAGAATGTTCATAATCGTGAAAAAATCTTACTCAATCCCTACATGAATATTTAAAATACTTTTTTTATATCTCTTGCTCGTGATAATAATCATAATAATACATTTTTTACATCAGTAGATTTTTTTTATGCACAGGAGATGTAAATACTTTCTTTAACTTTGCATGAATTTTCACATTTTCCTCGCGGTAATTAAAAATGAAGAACGGAAAATTTTCATTTCACCTAGTTTTGTTTCAAACGCGAATTATACAAAATTAAAATAAATTATTTTGGTGGTTTTTGTGGCACATAAGCGCATTTTCTGAATTTTTTTGTGGTTTTGTTGCATTTATTAAGAATTAATCTAATTGTATGAATCATAAGTTTAGCATTTTGCAGGTTGTCAACATTAGGAACCAGAAAGAGGGGAGAATAGGTCTTCTTTTAAAACCATTCTTGCACCATTCATTAATTGGGATAGGATATTTTTTAAAGAACAAATATTTAAGGAAGTAATGTAACAAAGCTACGAATGCGTCGTTCAATTATGACGTGCAAAATTAACGGGCATTTATCAAAAAAAACAATGGATTTCCAGGAATTTGTATTGGTTTTTTCTTGCTGACCCCCCCCCCCCCCCCCCCCTGGTCGTCATAAGTGAACGGCCTTAAATGAAAATTTGTTCTATTTATTGCAATTTTATTACAGTCAATGACTTAACTCAGCATAGGCTTGTCCAATCGAAATTCTATCTACACCGACGGTCATTTCACAACCAAATTCATAGCACATTCATTTCCAAAAAACCTTCAAAAAATGCGCTAAAAAATTAACTTAATAAAAAAATTTAAGAAAAAGAGAAAAAGTGTCGGAAAAGAAAGAGAGAAAGAGCTTCATTTTGTTGTGTATTTATAAACTTTTTATTTTCATATTTATTCTTAATTCCGTATAGCTCACAATACACAATGCTATAGAGAATCTTCTCTTCTTTCTTTAATTTTTTTTTATTTCATTAAACTTTCATTTTACGTATAAATTTTCATTATAATTACATAAATTCATGTCTGTCTTCAGCTAATTTACATTGTGAAAGGGTTGAAAGAGAATGAATGGATAGATGAATGAATGAAGGAGCCAACGAGGAGAAGAAGAAGATGAGAAAGTTTACACGAAAGCACAAAAGAGGGAGAAAAAAGACGTGAAAAACAAGGGAGAAAAGTTGAAAGTTTTACATTTTATAGCGCAAAAAAAACTTTTTCTTCTGTTGTATTTTAAAGCAATTAGAGATGTTTCCTTCAGTTCCTTCCGGTTTCTTCATTTATACTTGCATCGTTTCCAATTCTCTTTTTTTTTGTAACAACACAAAGAAGAACTAGTAATGAAAATAAAGGAGAAGATTTATGAAGAATTTTATGGTTTAACTAATGCCTTTTTGTGCCTTCATAGTTTCAAATTCCCTTCCAAAATACATAACTATTTTTTTAGCATGTTCTACAAATCCACTTTCTCATTTTCTCGAATATTATCAGGATCTATTGCGGTAGATTAATTAATTTCAGTCAAGAGAGCTTAAATTTCTGAATAATTTCTTCTTGGTAATCGTTTGTGGCTTTTCACATCAGAAGAAAAAAATTTTGGGGTCGTTCATTTATTATGTCAGAAATTTATGATTCCATCTCTGTCACGAAACCTTCAAATTTACTTGATTAAACCTCAAAAGTGCTTACTTCTAGGCTGGAATATTGTCATATTGACAACTTACTTTACTTCGATGACCTTACAGACTGTCTTTATAAACAGCCTTTTCATGAATTCTTTGGTCTTCCACGTGCTCTTTTTCCATCCACACAGTTTGATTTAAAGACCTCACTTAATGTAGCTTCCACAAGTCTCCTCATAACATATTTACATCACTCAATGTAATAAATGGGAGATCAAACTCTAGTGGGAATAGAACCTATTCATTTACAAAAGATGCAGTTACAGGTATTCAGCCTCTTATTTTATCATTCAGCCTCTTATTTTATCATTCAGCCTTACTCTAACATTGACCAATTTGCCTACATATGGCTTGAAATCCAAAATTAATCCCTACACCAATAAAATGTACATAATAAATGAACAAACCCCACTTCCGAAGCTCCTTTTTTGTCTTGCTGAATTTGAAACAATTCACACTGAATAAATTATCAATTCTTCATATTTTCTTGAGCACTTCTGGGGTTCTTTGAAATTAAATTGTCGGAATATCAATGAACTTTGAGAACATTTTGTTCTTTTTGCATTGCATAAAATTAAAGATTATTGGATGAAATTTCTCTTATTGAATTGTTAGCAAATCTTGTTTGAAACTATCTTGATTTTCTATTGTTATTGAGATTGTTGAAGAAAGAAGATCTGAAGTGAGATAACTTGAATTGGCAGTTTGATGAGCGGTAGAATTGTTGATTAACTGAATTGTTATTTTCTGACTTTTGGACGTTTTCTTTTGACTTTCTTAGATTGTGAGTCATCTATTTATTTGTTAATATACTATTCTTCTGTGGGAGTTGAACTTATGTTCCTAATATTGTTTGGTTTATGGATTTTTAATCTGCAGCATGATCCTTAAAGACTTTTTTTTAACACTGACAGATTCGCCTACATGTGAGTCAACCTAAGAGTTCGATGTTGATTCAGACTTCGAGTCAATTCAACTATACTTTATACAAAACCAAATAGACTTCGATAAACTTTAATTCACCCCGATCAGACTTCACAAAAATATGCACAAAAAAATATGAATATAATGTTGTAATATTCTGTGTTATTTTTCATCCAATGTCTTTAACCTCAAACATTCCATGTTAAAAATTCCTGACCCATATCATCGAACTCCATTCATATTCCAACAATATGTGACAAACTTGCTTGCAAAGAAAAATTACAATCTTATTGAGAAAATGTTTCATATGTGCAAGATCATATAATGTTTGTTTACATACATCTTCATTCCTGCCCATTATATGTCGTATGTCTCATTCAGTTATATCTAATTGACCTCCTTTTTATGTGTTTGTGTGTAAATGCAAGCCCTACACAATAGAAGAACTTTATTCAGAATTTTATCTTTCACATCATTGACTCCATTTTCAATTACACAATCCTTATTGTGATATCAATTGTATTGTCATTTGGGGACTCGTTTGGTAGTTTTTTTTTCATCCGGTTTCGTTTATTATACTCTGTACTTTTATAGTAGTTAGTAGTTTTGTATTGTAGACAAAAAAAAATTGAATTTGAATAAGTAATTGCGAATGTGTATCAGCATGATACATTCAATTATGGCTTCTTTTTTATGTTCAAGTATTTTCAATGCATTTCTGTTCTGTATAAATTGACATGAGTGATCAAATGTGGGGGGTATTGAGATATGTTAATTAAACTTTCGATTCTCTATTGTTGCAATAACTTTAATTCATGACTTGAGTGGAGTTTATGTCAGGAGATTGTGGTGCTTTATTGGGAGTATTTAAGTTTGCTCATTGGTTTGACACAGCATAATTTGACATTGCTTTGGAGTTTATCATTTTTGACATATATCAAATAAGGGAGACTGGCAGAAATTGCAGGACTTTTGTAGAGTTTGGACTCTTATGAAGAAACTTCGACTTTTTTTGAAAGTGGTTTCAATTAAGTTCAGAACTCACTAGAGACAACTTAAACTTTGTGACCAATAAGGAGTAAAAATTCATTTTTGATAGATGTCATTAGGCGTCGTTTACTCATGATGTTCGAAAATTTAAGGGAGAATGGGGCTAGAATTTTGTGGCAGCTCAATCAATGGAATTTTTATATGTAAATAACCCTTAAGATGACTATCTGCTTGGTTTTTCAGAGGGCAGTCCTCCATTTTTTTTCATTTTTCAAAAATAAAATTATTTTGTTCTAATTCGTCCAGAAAACGAATAAAATTTGTAGACACGACCTTTATTTTTTCATAAAATATTTGGTCACCATACACTCAAATAAATGAACCTTTGAACCTCCTTTGAGAACAAAACCTAGTTTGTGAAGAAAAACCTTGTTTGATTCCACTATTTCAAGTTTATGAATTACCAAAATCCTCCAAATTGCCAAAATAATTCAAGCTTCAAACAGAATTGTCGAGCAACCGAATGTTCTACCTTTAAAAGAACAAACTTCCATTTATAATCCATCGATTCTCAATCATAATGATCCCCTAATGATCTACCAATTCCAATAAAATACCACAGTTCGACTTAATACCACTCAAGTCTTGTAGAATGAGAAGAAAAAGGAATGAGAAAAAAAAATTATGACAATTTTTTTTTTGCTATACTTATCCGACTTAATACTGAGCGTTAGAGAAGAGAAAAAAAATAGGGTAGATTCTTTCATATCCAAACTCAACATATAGTTCAATAAATAGAAAAAGAAGAATGTTTATCCTTTCGTTTTTGTGTGTGTATGTGTGCACTTTCTATATTTTACAAATGATGAAATTCATCGCCTCCTTTCATTTCATGTCCTTTACGATATTTTCCTTAACAAATTCTTTAAATTGACTAGAAGAATGAGCATACAAAAGATGTTTCGAAAAACATTTGTGGAATGACTAGTTGGATAAATAATGGTTGTACTACTACTTGTGATACTTTTGTTTGGTGTCGCAGCAATGTTGGCAGCTGGTTTCTCGCCTGCATTTCACATTATTTGTTGATGTTGTTGATGACAATGATGATATTATTAAGGAAGAATAGAAAAAAGAAAGAAATGCAAACAAATGTTAGTTTTTTTTTCAGCACAAAACAAATTTTTATATCTAGTCTACAAAAAAAATAAATATGTTGTATGTTATGAATGTAGGAATAGAATATGAGAGTAATACAAAATGTCAGGGGAAAGGAATTTTTTTTAAAAGCTTTTCTTCTTTGGGATACTTTACAAATTATTGTTTTTGAAGTGGGGTTTTGTAGCTATAGCTTCCGAATTTCCATTGGAAAATATTCATAAGTAAACAACTTAGAATTTTTTATAAAAACAAATTTTTAAGAAGGAAAACATCAAACTTTGTCTAAGCATTTTTGTCAATAATTCTCTTTTGATGGAAGTACATGGAAAATTAAAAAGAAAAATAATTTTGTCAAAAATATCTTCTCAGTGAATGCGTTTAATATTATTAATCTGAAGCAACATCGCATTAATTTTGTGTTGATGATTTTGACAAAGAAAATCTCAAAGAATTTTCTGAAATTTTTTTTAAGATAGCGGCCTTGAAGTGATGGATAAAAGAGACTTTATGCAATTTGTTTCGCTTGTCTTGAAGGCCATAGACATTTTTGATGTGCAGTCAATTGAAGTGAATGCGGGAAAATTATTTTATCGGAGGAATTTGATTAGCTTTATGTCAGAAGGTCATGAGAAAATTGTTGAATTGTAGCCACGGAACCCATGGATATCAAAAGCTATAAACAGAGCTTTAACAGAGAAAAATTCGGATTCTTAGACTCTAGTCATGGACAATAAACAACTGCGATCCTTATGAGCTATAAGGAGGAATCATGAAATTGAATGTGAATCAGGGGCGCAGCCAGGGGGTCCTTAGGGTGCCCGGGTATTTTTTAACTTTAAACCGTAGTTGATTAATTAAAGCTAATTATTTTAAAGTAAGAACATAAACTTAGCTTTTAATAATCGAATAGAGAAGGTTTTATCTATTTTTTGAATTTAAAATGTTCTTGCTTCCCACCGCCACATAAAATTTCTGGATACGCCCTTGACGTGAATTTTTGAAATTCTAGTTAAAATTTGTCATATATTCAAAAAATGCAATCCTCGTATCCCCTGCCCCCCAAAGGTTCCCATCCCTTGAAAACTCACAAAATAAAAACGAAAAAAATGAAAACAGGTCAAACAAAAAGAACTGTAGCGCATAATTCACTCTATATTGCATGTAGATAAAATTTATGATGCCTTTTATGCACCTACCTATATAAATGTCTACTTATATGGGAATGTGTATGCATAAGCATTTCTCAAAATGAAAAGTATGTCTTGTACATTTATGGAAGAAGAATAATTTTTTTGTCTTTAAAATCACACAAATTTGGGACAATTTCAAGACATTAATTGAGTTTTCAAGATGCATGTGCATGTGAACATATTATGCCATAAATTTATCATGTATGCTTTCGATACTAATATTTTATACGTGTGATTCATACGGAATGAATATTGTCAACTTCAAATATTAAAATATTATTATTTCGGAGCCATTTTCAGCACATCGGTGCAGGAAAAGAGGGGTGGGGTCTATGTGTGGATATCTCCGCAAGGCAGAAAAGCTTTCGTAAGCATAAAATTTCTTCGCCTTAATGCGATTCGAGAAAATTTTCAATCCTCTCAGAAAATATGTGAAAATGATATAAATTATGGAGCCAAAAAAACCTCTCTTCTGCCTGTACAAATTCAATGCTACCAGCTTTATCGTTTGCCAAAAATTGGAATTAAATTCTTTAACTTTATACCTCCTTTTATCCGTTTATACATTCATACCAGAAACATTTTTTTTTTCTTCTTACTCTCATGTGTGCATGTTCAATCTACGTATGTGTACATTTCATTTGCAGAAGCAGCAGCAGCAGTAGAAAACTGCACATATAGTGGAACATTATTTTTTATTGTGTTGCAGACAGTATCGCATGCATATTGAAATGCACATATATACAAATTTTCAAATGCGACAATTGTGTGGATAACTTGAGTAATGGCTTTTTCTGCTAACAAGCTTTTTCATGTCCAGTGGGCAAATTTTCATACATATACTGCAAAAATAAAACTTTTTTTATTAGAAAAACGGCAAGTTGAAGAAAAATTTTTCGAATGCTCTCTTCCTTCCTTTATAAAATGTATGTGAAAATAAATGAATATTTTCCTACTTAAATGCTTAAGGACATTAGCAAGTTAGTAGATGTACGAAATGAGTGCATAATTGAAAATTCAAGTTTTTTATAGCAAGTGTAATGAAAACTCTTACATTCGTTTAGTATTTATGCTTGAAGCACATGAAAGAAATTAGCAACAATTATGCGTAGAGATGGGAAAGTTAAGTCTCATACATTTGACGTTGTGTTTTTATTATTTTGTTTTATTTTATTTTTGTGCTGTCATGTAAGGAACTTTTTTCTCATTTCCATGCTTTATATTCAAGTTTAGTATATGTTAGTCATTTTTTGTAATGGGTTGACTTCCCTTAGAATGGCTGTAATTAGTAACATTAAGTTTGTAGATTCTTCAAGGCACATATAATCTTGAAACTATCCTTTTAGCTTTATCTCAATATTAACATTGTTTACGAGATTTTGAGCATTAACTTTGGGATTTTACAGCCTGAAATAAGGAAATGCTTTTACTTTTAAGCTTTCATTAATTTTTGGACACTTGTGTTTTTGAAATAGTTCCATTGAGAAGAATAATTCCGAATAACGGATCCCGTGTGGGACTCGAACCCGATAAAAATTTTAAAAATAATTCCATCCATAACAGAGAAACTTACTGCCTTTAAAAATGCAGCTATTCTTCGTTTGAAGTATTTTGTTCAAACATTTTCCATCCTCAAATCTACTCTTGAATGGATTTGATACTTTACATTGTTTCTAAAACTTAAAATCAAAGATACTTGTAGGTTCCTAAATTCAAAGAATTTCTAATGATTGCCTTGCCAAAAAGATTATAGAAGAAATTAAACTTTTACCTATAAAAGTGAAAAACGGGTTGTCGACAGACTGTTCATTATGAAATAAAAACCAACCGAAGATATCAGAAAAAATTCTCGAAATTCTACTCAACTGTCTGCTCACAATGAAAACCAACAAACATTTCTTCCAAGGACATGAGACATAATGCAAAGTAGCTGTTAGCAAAATTACCAAACATTTTCGTTACGGCAAAAAAAAGTGCTACACAGCATACAAACGTATACTATACGAGCAGTAAGTGAAGTAAGTTCTTTTTGTTGCTGTTTGTAAAAAGGATGATAAGAGTGAGACAAGTGTTTGTGACTACATAAAAGTATAATAAAAAAAATGTAGAAGAAATTTTATGAATCTTCTGAATACGAACCTTTTAGCACATGTACGTATATACTCGACTGTCTAGCATTGGCTGGGGCACACGTGTAATTACCTAAATTACAAAAGACATAGAAAATGGAGAATTAGAAGAAAGAAAAGTTATACAATATATTGTTATAAGCGTTATAAGTGATAACCTTAATTTTCTCTAGCTATTTTCTACTCATTTACCTCCATGTCTTGCAGTCGCATTTCTCACAGTCAGAATACTTGAAGTTAATTTAGATGCTACAGAAACTCCATCCTCATGATCGTAATTTATCATTCTATCTTCGTGATACCTGCATAAGAAAATTTAGAGAAATATACACAAGTTTAATTTTATTTAATGAATCGAGTGAAAAGTTTCATTTCAATATTTTATTTCAGTCAGAGTTGGGGTTTATAGGTTGTCTTAGGTATGAAATGTTCAAAGCTCTTGATGTATTTAGTATTGAAATGATTAAGTATGACAAATGCTAGTTTGAATCAAAGACATGATTTTCTTAGAATAGTAGGGCGTAGCAAAATGTGAGGTTTGATTCCTAAAATGTGTAAGTCTGATGAATCACAGATTTTGATCAATTTTCCCTTAATTAGTCTAATTTAATCTTAAAAGGATCTTGGTTCAAGTTTTTAAAAGCCTTATTTAATAGAAGGATATCCTATGGAGATACCTAGCATTAATTATGTAGTACAGTGTTGTGCAAACTTTTTAAGCAACGCCACACCTAATAAGTAAGCCATAACCCTTTAGAGGTATAACCCCCCCCCCCATAAGCCATTAGACAGCACTGGTTTAATTATTAACTAGACCTTACTGAGGTCAAGGTCAAGCTATTAAAGTATAGTGTCTATTTGGCGTATATTACGGTTGTTGCTTAACAGTTTTTGGCTTGCAGGAACCTTGAACAATGAAGCTATATCCAAAATTTACTTAATTAATTTGCTAATCCAGTTGAAATTCAACCCACAGTAAATTCCGGAAGTCTAAAAAAATTAAATCCGTCTTAACCAATCCAAGCATTCAAAGCTTACAACACTGAGCTTTTTCATGTCTACAGATACAAAGACTGAATATGTTCATAGAATAAGAAAGTAGAAGATGCAAAAATAAAGATAAATATGTCTCTCGACATGTTGAAAGTCACAAGAGGAATAGAAACAATAGAAAATTGTGACTTTCAAGTGTTCTAAAGATTCAATCGATTGTAATAAATTTAACATTTAAATCCTTACCAGAAAACATATAATGGACTCTCCGTAGCACGTTTCAGTTTGCATTCTAATCTTAGTGTGGACCCTTCATTTATATGCAAATCAGGAGCTTCTATTATTTCAGCTACCGCCTCTGTTTGAATTAAAGATGCAAAGACAAGATAGACATGGAATTATAAGAAAATGAATATTGTTATTGAGTGCTAGAATAAAAAAAAAAATTTTGTGAGCAGTTTTCATTATTTCCTTCGCAATTTTTAACGCAAATTAAGTTTTAATAGTGCTTAGACTTTGAGCATAGAATTGAAGTTTAATGAATTGAATTAAATTAATTTAAACTAAGCTTTTTCATAAACTTACTTCTCCATGCACATTGTAAGATAGAGCTAATTGTAAATTTATTAGCTTTTTCTTATCCTATTCAGCTCTATGCTTTTCCATTACGAGAAATATTTTTACATTGCATAGTCTCGTATTGCAAATTTATTTCCTCTCTGCTTACCAACATTAGAAAAAGTTTTTTTGTGGGTTTATTTTCGGAGAATTCTTCTTCATTTAATTAAATAGCTAATCCTAAGTTTTTAAAGATTTCTAGGAAATTGAAATGGATATTTAGAGCACTTACCATCATTAAAATTTCATTCCATTGTTCTGTTTGACGGAAAATTTTGGAATGTGTGAAAATCATAGTTTTGAACTGAATTCGTTACTAAGGGTTGGAACGTGAATCAACGATTTTGAAACCCTTTTGTCGATTGTCAGGAATTTGCAAGCTGGTTTCAATATTCAAATTTAAAGGTTTCAAGACTGCCCCCATACATATACTCTTTTCTTACCTAAACCCTACTCATATCTTAACACTTCCTATAACTGAACCAAATTCTTACTCATTTCCTTTACATTTGCTGCCTTTGAAAAATTCTACGGACCTCAATCGTATATACTTGACTGTAGTACTAGATTGTATGCTAAGCTAGGAAGGAAATTCTGGGAAATTCGATATACCAAAATATAGGGCATAAATAAAATAGATTTAGACTAAGGTAGGGTGCTCCAGGTAGCTCTAGAAAATAGCCCATGAGTTATCCATCTCAAAAAACTGAATTAGCCCAAAACCAACAAAAATGACCAAAAAAGGATCAAAAAAATTTATCGACGAGGATGAGATTCGAACTCACGCGGGCAGAGCCCATTGGATTAGCAGTCCAACCTATTAACCACTCTAGCACCTCGTCGTCACACTTGTTTTTACCTTTGGATAATTTAATGTTTTTATACATATCAATATTGAATAGTCGTGCTTCTATTTTATTGGCATTGCTGATAATAATTTTAAACTGCAATAATTTTAAGTCGTTTTAAAACAATTAAAGAATATTTGATTAGTAATTCTTTTAATTGTTCAGAAATGAAAGCATTAATGATAAAAGACGGTTAGATAAAATCGTTAAAATTCCCAAAATATATTCGAATAGTTTTAACTAGTGCAGGAGCGTAGCCATTAATTAAAAGAAAGGGACAGAAAAATATTATATTAAAATTATGGATACTTTCATAAAAACCCTAGAAAAAAAAGAAAAAATTTCTGTCAACGTAGAAGGTTTGTCACCCAAATCCCCCCCACTTCCTTGACTACGCACCCGAACCAGTGGTGTTCCACCTTTTTTGTACCACGGCACTCTTGCTGGGAAATCATGACCAAAACCGCACAAAGCATAAAGTTCATAGATTTTTCTGAATTTTTCGCTGCACACTAGTGCGCAACGGCACATAGGTTGTGCGTCACTGATTTAAACTCGTCCACATTATTGCAATTATTTAAAGTTTACAAAGTTAAATTATTCATTCGAAAAACGTAATTTCTAGTTATCAAATAACTGAACTAGTAATTTAAACAGCAATAATATGAAAGTATTTAAATAACTATTTCAACCAAATTCCATAAAACCAAGAAGAATTGAATTTACTGTAATGGAAAAAAGAAGTTGAAAATTATTGCATATTTTAGATGTGACTTTTTTTTCATAGCGTTCAAAACTTCAACCTCAGGCAGCAAGCAACAATGCAGTAATAGAAAAAGTTCGAAGGATAACGATTTCATGTATGAATTATTCAGTTTATATGGAAAAACTTTCGAAATTACATCATGAAATAGTTGACAATCAGAACTTCCCACTCATACATAAAGCTAGTAAAATTATAATGCCATATAATGTCTTCTTCACATCCCCCTCATCTTATATTATCTTTCTCTATAGTTATTAGATAAATAAGTAGCTTAGTATAGAATGAAATCCGACCATGAGAAATTAAATGTTTTCTCGTAATGGCAATAAACTCTGGAAGGAGTATAAAGCATACATATCCTTATATCTATAGAAACAGAACATGTATAAACACAGCAAAATTAGCAAATTTAAGTTCCTATTGTTCATTAAATGATACATAATGTGTTAAATAATAATAAGAAACGAGCAAATTACTGTGGCGTGGAATTATATTGAAAAAAAAAAATAATTTCCACCGCACGATTGTATAAAATTATGTGGAATCACATGCTATACATTCCGTAACACGCCCATTAGCTTTCTAGACGTCCACAGAATTTTAAATGCTTTAACAATAAAATGCTTTTCTTGTATTTTGTTTGCTAAGGTTTTATGTTTGAACGCACATGCATATATTATAAAGATAGTTGTGTGTTCCTATGTGCTTGTTTTGCGGTATTGAGAAGCAAATATTTGCTTTTATGGGAAGAATTTTACGATGTTGAATTTTCTTGAAATATCAAAATAGTTCGGGGTTTATTACTGAGTGATTTTGTGGGCATTAAGTGCTGAGATGAAGGTTTAATGGCAATTTGAAAATTTTTGAGGGGGTTCGTCAGGAGGGTTTGGTAGCGAATGTCATTAAACTTTTTAAGAGATTTTAAGTTGGAAATCTAGATTTAGGGTTGGAGATGTTGTAGATTTTTGCAGATAATTGTTATTTTCTGATGATCTAAAGCAGTTTTGTCCAAACTGTATGCCGCGGCACATTATTTTTGATAATGACGCAAGCCGCATGCTCTGTGCGACTTTGGTCATAGTTTACCCCTAAAGTGTGCCGTGGCGCCAAAACTTTTGACAACACTGATTTAAAGGAAGATTTTCTTGAAATAATGCAAATTTGGAGGGAGAGGGGGGGGGGGGGGTGAGGTTTATGAAATAAAGGTTTAGATTATGTTCAAATCAGTGACGTTTTTCATCCTTATATTGGGATAAGGGAGGAGTTTTTATCTCAATTTAAATTTAAAATGATCTCTCATCATTTTTCTGTATCTTAAAAACAAAGCATAAACTTGTCAATGTTTCCGATTTAAAGAAACAATTATTAAAAAAAAATTGAAATATTGAAATTTGTGTCCCTCGGGCTTTTAAAAACCCTTGTAACGCTACTGAAGCACACAAAAATTACAAAATAATTAGAGAATCTTCTTAAGCCTCGCAATATTTAATTGGAATTTTCCTACGTAAAAAGCCTAATGGATTTTCGAAGAAAATAATGAGAATTCTGTAGAATTTCTTATTTTCTTCAACCTAAATGGATTAAAATCACTGAAGGAGACAAAATACGTATTACTTAACATTGATACAAACTGTCAATTCTAAAAATGGATTTTCCATAACAATTTGACAGCCTTTTCGAATTTAATTGCGAATTTAAGGAATAAAAACTGCTCAAAAATAAATTTTTTAAAAATAAATTATGAATCAATAACTCACCTACTATCCTAAGTTCAATAAATATAGATTCGGGTGGATGCGTCGATAGCTGGCACTCATAAATCCCTTCATCCTCTTTCTGGGCATTTCGTATTCTTAAAGCCCAATTACCTAGATGTCGCGTATGTTCTACTAGAAATCGATCATCACTACTATACGTACTAAGTCCAACAGTCAATAATAAGAAATCTTTTCGTCGAAACCAACTGACCTGAATTGAAATGCGTATTTTATAGAAAAAAAGAAAACAAAATCACGTAAACGACTTTTTTTCCATTGCAACTGACAACAATAATGACAGAAGTAAACATTAAATAAACGTTGAATAAAGCGAGAATAAATAATTGGAATATAATTCAACAACAATACATCAACAAAGGAATTTAATGATTAATTTATGAAGCTATTTTGAAAAGAAAATTTTGGGATATAAGGATCAAGGTCAGGTCAGGAAAATTAAAATTTGTTTTGGGATATTTTTCGCAAAAAATAAGCAGAATGAAAATAATAAAAAATCCTAATAAAGCATCCCTCTCTGCTGCGCGTCTTTAACATTAAAATATTATATTTACGTTTGAGGTCTATCATAAATGATGTCTTATTTTTATGGAAGTAGGGTGATCTGCCGCATTATGCAACTTATGTGCTAAAGAATTATTTTTTGTTCCAGAAAAAACTGACATTCATTCATACAGTTTCAGACACCCCACAAAAATCATTTGCAAACAACCCCCAAAATTGTCCATCGTTTAATGGAACTTAATGCTTTAAGCTCTTGTTTTCGGAAAGAAGAAGATGAAAATTCACTTTCAACATCTTCCGCACATAAATTTCTAATGCGATATTGCTATAATTTCTAAACCGAAATAGAAAACACAGCCCTTGACACAGGCAAAATACTCCCAACGACTTTTTTCATATATTATTCAACATGTTTTGAAATGGAATTTTCATGTCGTAGTTCCTTCACCTTTTTTTTTCTTGCCTTTCATGATGTTATTTCGTTTTTTTCGCGCTTACAGCGTAGACAGTTCCAATGAATTTTTCGGCATTATTTTTAGTTCAAATATTATTTTAATAAGCAAATATTTTTCAAAACGGTTTTGGATTTCCACGAATTGTTTTTTGATTGAAAAAAGATCAGAATTTAATTTATGTTTTTGACATTTTAGTCGGAATTAATGTAAAGTATGGATGCTCGATATTGAAAAATAATTCTTTGAAAATTATTTTGGCTAATACTGGTTTTTGGGGCTGTAGAAAAATTTTACAATATTTTAATGCAGTGGTGCATAACCTTTTTTGTGCTACGGCACGTCTTAGTATCTCTGACATACGATTCGTAGACTTATCTGAATTTTTTTCGTTGCATATGGGTTGGACATTACTGCTTTAATGAATTGATTGTTTTTAAAACCTTTTAAAATTCACAGAATTCTATATTAATAAATTTTTGAACAAAATATCTCATAACTACTATTAAAGGGATAGATAATTGAAGTGCTGAATTTTCAAACATAAATAATTCCTCAAATCTATTACGTATGTAACTATTTTCTGGTCAGTAAATTATATGTAATTTTCAAGCAAATTACAGTTTTTGAGAATCTGAATAAAGTTTCAATAATAGAATATAATATAATATAAAAGGCTAATTAAGCTTTTAAAAGCTTCAGAAAATTATGATTTATTAGAATTGGAAAAAAAACATTTATAATCATTCCAACTAGAATCTGGCATTGTTAAATGATTCTATGGTTTTAAAACATTTAAACTCTACTTTAGTTATGCATTTGATAGTGTGCTGCGTCAATGGAACCTAATCTTTACAGTTTAACTGGGATCAAGACGAATTTTTCATTGACATTTCCCTATCGTTTATTACCCCAGTAGTACTTTTACCCAGTGGTATTTTTGCCCATCGATTGTTTTCCAATTGATTATTTGCCCAGTGGCACTTTTGCCTACTCATACTTTTCCCCATCGATTGTTTGTTGCGCCCTTGACTTCTAGAATTACTGGGCTACATCCCTCAAGTCATTCCAAAAATTTCTTTTGAAATATTAATTTTCCTATTTAAGGTCAAAGTAATTGTTGTGTTTATCCTTGGCTTATACAAGTCGTTTAGGTGTCAACCTAAAAAATCACTTTTCAAGAATTTTCCTTGACATTCTCACAAGTTTTCACGGCCACCACTTTAAGAATAAACGATGTTCTGCATAAATAATTTCTTAACTGCTGTTCTTTTTCAGTCGATTTTCTTATCGATTTTCTATATTTCTAAATTTTTTACTTCTTGTCACCTAAATGCCTGTCATTTACTTAGATTACTGACTGTGAATATAATTTGACCCTTGGGTTGAATAGTTGCCACATGACTACAATTTACTTTATTGGTTCAATTACTCAAATTTTAACAATACTGGCTGTTCCATATTCTCATAAAAAAATTGATAAAAACCCAAAATTAAGCCATAACCAATGAACGTCTACCCTTAGTCTGTAAAAAAATAAATTTAATTTTGTAATATGCTGAAAGGTTCAATTTTGTTCAAATATAAAGCCTACAACAGATGTGAGTATGTGAAAAACATTGTCCGTCCTCAGGCTATACCCACAATACTTTTAAAAGAATTGTGTAAGTCATGTTTAATATTGTATAAATGAAGTCTCTGTTCACCTTGACTTTCTCACATATTTTACATTAACACCTTTCATTTATTTTCACCATTTTGTGCCTGAGTTGGAAACTGAATTTATTCGATCAATATTTTTCGTTCATATAAATACTCAGGCTAAACTTTATGTGTGTGAATGTAAACCCGTTTGCTTACAATATGTTTAACATAATGTGAACAGATGAGTGCAGGTAAAAAAAAGCTCCATGTTCATAATTTAAATAGATTTAATATTATTATTGTTTGGCAATTCAATACATTCGATGTGGTGAAATTGCCAAAAAAAAGAGAAAACAGCAAATGGTAAGGAGCTTAATGTATAAATTTTGTTCCTCGTTTTTCTCCATTGTGCATTGACATTATGTTGTTGAGGAAAGCTATTGAAAGCTGAATAGGTCTTAAGATGACAGCATCAGTGACTTTATTTGAATGAGAAATCATGAAATAAATTTTCTTTTGTGTTTTTGTGAATGTCTTTATGTGTGGAAGGGGTTGAGAATGAGCGAATTTGTTGGAATATTTAGGTGGGGTTTGGAAAATTGGTTCTTAATATCTGATAGATTCACAAGATCCCATTCAAACTTTACTAATGGGTCGTTCACTAATGAGTTTTGGAGAAGAACAATCTCTAATAACCAAAAAGTACTATCATCCTATATAGCACAAGTCGGTTAATTGAATATAAATAAGGCACCAAGCCGGAAACGATTTCTTCTGGTATAAAACCCAAAACTATTTCTATAATTGAAAACCTTTGCTTGATGTCCACAAGAATCGAGTCACTCAACTTAACGGTTTCATATAAAGTCCGAGTCTGTCTTGATACCAGAAGCGTAGTCATTAGGAATTAATAGACAATAATTGAAGATCAAGTGTAAGTTCTGAATAAGCAGCTTTTAACTTTCCTAATAAATTTTCACAGCTTCTCGTTTATCAGAGACTCTTACTTAATTTAACTGTAACCTTGCTTTTATGTGGAGCTTACAAAAATATACAACAACCAGAGACTCTAACGTCCTTTAAACACTTTATTTTATTTTATTGTACAATGAGTTCTCGTCCCTTGCTTGCTCCACGAGATATTTAAAAATGAAAAAGAAATAATTCCCAACGAGCAACCAGCAAACATCAAATTCAATATCATATAGCTATATATTTTATCAACATATCGGTACTTATGTAAACATATAAATTTTTAAAAAGGAGCGTTGGCCTATCCTTTTTACATTTGTAACCTTTTCTCTTCTTATGCCTTCATATGAGATAAGAAGTAAAAAAAGACATAAGAAAGGAAATCCATAAAATACATAAAGGGAATTGTGGAATTTTTTTCTTATTTCTCTTCATTCATCGTACTCTTAAATTCATTTCTAAAGCACACACAAAGAAAAGTAAAGCATACAGCGAAATTCATAAGAATAGAGTTCGTTCTTATATTTTTCTTTCAGTCTTCTTTATTTTTTTTTTTCGAAAAAAAAAATCTCATTTGATATTTTAATTCATGGACTCATTTCGAATTCTGTTTGCGAAATGAAACCTCAGATAGAATGAGATATTCTTTAGAAAAAAAGGCGAATGAACATAAAAAAATTTTCTTTCCTTCGTTATTTTTTTTTTCAGGGAAAAGACATGAATTTTAAATTCTATAGATAAACTTTCATTCCTCCTTTCAATTTTTATTTTCGTGCCTTCCAAACTAAGTTGTTTTTCAAAAAACAACTCTACTATTTCTTAAAATGATTACTCAACTCCCTTTTGGCCTTTCAATAGTCACTATGAATGGATTATAATGTATTGGCTATTGAACTCTTGCTTAAGTACATTCATTCAATATATTTCACTCAAAAAAAAAGGAATCTACAAAATTCATGTTTATTTAACATTGACTTCCAGGTGAGAGGAAATTGCAATTTTTCATCAATTTCAATATGAATGCAAATCAGACTAGTTGAAATGGGAATGGATGAGATATCAATCAATGTGAATGAAATTATTGAAAACAAATTAAAAGTCAATCGGTTGCATTTTGCTTCATTTAAGTATTCATGGTAATTTTTGAAGAGCTCATGATGATTTTTCATTCATTCGTAAAATCGTTGCTAGCTTCAGTTTATTGAAAGAATGATGAGCTAACCCGAATAGCACAAGTCGGTTAATCGAATAGAAATCTAATTTCAAGCCAGCATGACTCTGGAAAGCTTCGTTTTGAATCCAGCACCATGCCAGATTCACACCAGCATGGTGCTAGATTTCTGATCGATTAACCGACTTGTACCATTCGGGAAACTGTTCCTCTTCAAATGCTATCGGTACTAATATTCTAGCGAGAAGCAGTAATATCAAATTTTGTTTAAATTGCTTCCATTGGCCCTACTTGACTTATTTATTACTTACTTTCCAACTGACTCTGTTGCTGGCTCTGTCACCTTGATTGTACAACTTCTCTTTCTACACATTCAGCTGAAATTCTTTCCCTACGATATATCCTCAGGGTCGAAGCAACAAAATTTTCAAGGAGTTTTCAAATTTTTTTGTGTGAAAAAATCCAGGGCAGATTTTTTTTAATTTTTTCTCACAAAAATCCTAGAAAACTGAAGAGTTTCTCGCAGGGAGGGAGGATTTATCACCCTAATCCCCTCTGGCTGTGCGTCTGGTCCTCCTTAAATGTCATAAGTAAATGTCTAATCATGGGGATGGTGAGGTCTAAACCTCAAAATATTTCAACTAGCAGCTCTTTAATTTTAAATATTAAAAAAAAACTAATTTGCCATTTTTAAATAAAAACTACTTACTAAACGCTTCTTTTTGGTTGCACGGAAGTCAACAACTCTATCCAAGTTTTTTATTAAGTTCCAAAAGAAATCCTTTGTTTTCATTAAATTTTCTCGATGTCCGATCGTGAAGAAACAACTTCCTTTTTTTGTTTGCATTTTTGCTTTCCGACTTTATGCTTTTAAGGTTTATTTTGCAAACAAAACAGGCAGAAGCTTCTCAATTTTTTTACTATCATATTTTTTTCAAACAAAAAAAAGCTTTTCTCCTCACAAGAATTTCCTTTTTGAAGTGGAATATCTTCAGAAGGTTGCTTTCTTACTCACTTGTTATGAATATTTTTTTCAACTATTAAAATATGGAAGAGGACTGGAGTGTATTTGGGGAATATTAGACCTCAACCTAAGTTCTCTGGATCATTAACACATCCAGAGCTCTTCAAAAACAGATTCTAATCATTTTATTGAGTTACAACTGATTAAACTAAGAATAAGTAACAACTTAAATGCTTAAGTGTAGCTTGATCCTTCGAGAACCCTTATTACACCCCTAGATAAAGGGATGATGGGTATAAAAGAAAAAAATCACAGAAAAAAAACGACTTTCGTCTTTGTTAAGTTTATTGATCTTTGATGCTCCTTGAATACGAATATTATATTCTACGGCTCTTGTTTGAGCTCTCAAAACCACCCCGGAAAATATTTGTGAATATACAAAAAAATTCTACGAAGGGAAATATTTTTAAGTTAAGCTGTAAAACCTTTTTAAATAGATTTCTATTATTATTATTATTATTAAATGAGGAAAATTCAGAAAATACATATGAAGAATTTAAAGAAAATGAGTATGGCATGAAATTATAATGAAGTTTTCAATTTCACTGCTTTTGTTAGACTTGTCTTAATATGAGAAGCGATTGCGATACGATCCACCCCTCTTTTTTCGTATTCAGCTCATCGTCTTCATCTAGTGTAGTTTCATAAACAATAGATTAACCAAAACTGAGCAAAAAAGAGAAAACTCTCAAGTTTCCATTCGCGTCTTATCTTAATTGTCTAAAGCATGAATGTTAAATTTCGACATACATCAGAAACGGATATAAAGAGAATCTTCTATCATTAAATTTAGATTTTTTTCGAGGAAATGTTTAAAGAGGTGGAAAAAGAATAGATTTGGCTTTGGGATTTTCTCATATGAGCTTTATCAGCGCAGTTTTTCTAGGCTTAAAGTGAGATTATTGTGTTTTATTGTTATTATTTTTTTGATTTAAAAGTTAATGAACCGCTTTTGAGTCAACTGAGCTTAATTGAAAATTTATGAGTTGAAAAATTTTTGTTTTTTAACTTTTTTATTATTTGAACAGTTTTTAAAAAGTTTGTTATACTAAAATTGGTTACTTTAGTTTGAAAATAGGACACACGTGATTTTAAAACTATTTTAAATAATTACACAGATGATGGACAGAATTACACATAATTAATAAACTTTCCACCAGAATTCTCTCAGTAAAATAAATCAACTTTAACTGCACTGATTTCAAAGTAATTTTCTCTACGATCATTTTAGTTGTAGATCGGACAACTTGATAAAAGTTCTATCAAGTAAAATAGCAACCTTTCATATTAAACACGCTCAAATTAAGGATATGAAAAAAAAAATCTATCCTTAAGTGCCATTAAAGAGGCAAACAGAATCGAAAAGACATTTCAAACTTCAATTAAATTTTATCGATTTTGACTTTTTCTCCCCACATTTTAGTTTCGCACACAGGATAAAGGAACAGGAAGAGAGAAAAAAAAATTTGAATAATGTTTGTGATCCCTCCCGTATTTTCTCAGTTCTCCATTCTCACCAATTTCATTCCAATCTGTGTCTATTTAAGTATTTCATCCTCGCCTGTGTCAGTGACGTAGGCGATTCCATGTGTTACAATTGAAAACTCGAGCAAATTAGGAGCTCGCCTTAATACACCACTGATTCGTGTCTTACGTCTACTTTGGCTGTGCTTTCTCTTTCATTCTCAATTTGCAGAGGGATTGCTTTAGATAGGATTTTAAAAATATAAATACTTACTTACAGTGGCTGGTTGTGACATTGTTACACTACAAGGTAGAATTGCGAGTCCTCCTCGCTGGCTGATCACGCGAGTGCTATTTTTCGTTATAAAATGTGTATGTACAGGTGATAACGAGTTTTTGTGCATGTTTTTTAGGTCGTTGGAATCTGTGAAATGAAACGAAAAAAAAAGAATGAAAAATAATCAATTTTAAGAATTTATGAGCGAACAGATTTTTATTTTTCACCGCCTCGACACTTTCTGCTTGACGAATTTCAAATGACTTTTTTTTTGTATTCACAATGAAAAGCTTAATGTAAGCTGGTTTTAGATGTTAAAAATAACTGATTCGAATAAGGTTGACGCACGAAAATTCCATCAATGATTCTTTCACATGAAACATTGAGTTCTGATTTGTAAGCCTCTTTTTAAATAATTAAAAAATTAAGAACTTTTGTTCAAGCGAAGCTCATTGTTCATGCTCACGCAAAAAAAATTATGAAGGCAAGTTTTCAATGAAGCAGAAAAATCGATAAATGTAAAATTATTCAGAAAGGAAGAAAAACTCAGGTTAGTAATTAAATAATTTTTTTGTTTTTCATTATAGAGCTTTGCATTAATTCTTAATTTTATTATAAAGTTTATTTATGGAACAAAATGGAACTTAATCAGATTTTTATTTTAAAAAAAAAATTCATTGAGTTATTTAAAACTTTATGTCTTAGTGATAAATGTAGAAGTTTGTCTCACTTCCAGACTAGAATTGTTGTAAAATTTAAAACGGACGATTTTAAAAGAAAGTAATAGAAGGAAATAAAGAAGATCGAATCAAAGAAGATGACCAAATGCAGGAGCTAGAAACGTAACCAAGAGAGGGAAGAGATTGGTAACAAATCGACAAAAATTGAAACGACCTTAAAAATCCCCCCTTCAAATATCTTGCTCCACCCCTGTGCAGCACAGCTATTCTAACTTAGAGTGCTGGTAAGAGAAACATTATTGTCAACTTTTCTCGAGTCAGCTCGAGTTGAGCTAATTTTTTTTTCGAGTCAAGAGAACTCGCTTCGACTTCGAGCTTTGACTTTAATAAAAGAAGAATTTGAGATTTTGATTTTGTAAAAAAAAATAATATTTTTCATAGAAAATCGGTAAGAGAAGCGGAGGGACTTAATTAGCAGCTGATATTTAATTTTTATAACAAAAGAGAAGTTAAAGAGGAAAAACAAAAAGCTTTTTGATTTTTTAGTAATGAAAAATTTGTAGCAAAGTTTGAGTGAGCTAGTCGAAAAGATATATTTTTTGTGTGACGCATGTTGGGGAATCTTTATTAAAAATTGATTTAAATTTTTCCGTAAATAGATTTCAAACGATTTTCAATGTTCCATTCGAAAAATATCAACACTGATAATTTGAATTTATAATGTTGATTTGATTTAATAATGTTGAATTTATGTCTGTTAATACTGATAATATATCAATTAATACAATATTAGCTAATTTGCCTAATCTGCTTTTATTATTGTAATTTAATGTCTTAAAAGCAGTAATCAATATCTTAATGTATAATTAGAAAATGTTTTTGCAAATTAAACAAAATTTCGATATCATTTCATGCATTTTGCATTATTGACATGCAAAATGTCAAATTAATTGAAGAGAATTGTTGAAAAAATAAAGAGTTTTTATTGAAGAAAAATAAAACAAATTCCATAATTCTTAAAATTGTTTGAAGTGATTTTAAAAGTTAAAATTAGTCAAATTTCTTATTTTACATGAAAAAAGACTTGAAAAAATTTTAATCTCACCCTTTTGAAAATAATTTTAAATTAACTTTTTTGCGACAATTGAATCGAAAAACTTAATGTTGAAAAATAATGAAGGTAACTTTATTTTTTGATCAACTGAAGTTGTGCATTTGAAAAGTTATGCTTAATAAGTGTTCAAGAATATTTTTAAAAGTTACACGCTCCTTATTTTAGTTGTTAAAGGATTTTATCAAAAAGAGCGAAGGTTTGAGAACCATTTCGAGCTAATGTCTTTAAAAAACAGTTGTAGTTTCATGAATTTTTATCCACATCGTTTTCAATTTGATGAAGATTTGAACATTACCTGAACTACGTATTTAAAATATTAATTTTACTGCTTGCTATTATAAATGCTAATATTAATTTTTGTACATAAAATAAATTAATTACTTCATTAACTACCTTCTAATTAAGCCTATTGTAGTTCCTTTAATTAAGTTATTTTTAAATTTGCAATTTAATGCCACAATCGTTGCCAACTGCATGTAAAATTCATTTGAAAATTTTCCATCTCTCTAATTAATTTTAATTTATTACTCTGTTTTGGTTTTTATTGTTCATAGTTTTAAACAAAGTTTTAAATAAAATGAGAGAAAATCTCTTTCAATTTTTTCAACTCTCGTTTAAAGTGCATTAAAGCTTTTTCTGAAAAATAATTTATTTTAACACGAAAAATAAATTATTTAAATTTTATTCGACAAAATGTGAAATTCGAAACATTTGATTATTTTTATTTCATATAAATCACAATTTATTAAATAAAAGGATTGAAAAAAATTCAATAAATCTCGATAAAATTAGATTTGAGTTGTGACGCAGTTCAATTCGCATGTGAATTATCACAATTTTTATAATTCAAAAGATGAGATGTGATGAGTTATAAGCCCAACCCCAGTGAATATTGACTTACAATTTGAATTAACCTTTCGAAAATGTTGAGGAAAAGCAAATGTTGAGCTTTAAAGAAATTAAGAAGCGTTTAATATAAAATTTTTGATTTTTGATATAAATCAATATACTTTAAGAATGTCTCAGGGATTATTTTGGGATATTTAGGATAGTTTCCACGCCTTGCAAATTACCACCCCTTGCTTTCCTGGAAAGCAAAACACAACTTGAAAGAACATTTACTGGAAGTAGCTTCAAAGAGTTCATATCAAAGATGAATTTGTAAAGATTTTTTTTTTCGAGAAAATTCTTCACATTTAATATTTCATATTAAAATCTTTTCTATTTAGAATTTTTTTACTTAATAAAGCTTTTTTAATGAGTTTAAAGCATTTGTGGCAGAAATTAAACTTCAAATCATCTTTGTAATCTTTTGAAAGGATTTATTTTACTCCTGAAATTAAAAATTATTGCAGAACTATTTAATTATTGATAAAATCTTGACCACGAATTACTCAGAATCAGATTTATTGTTGCATTCGTTTATTTTGCTTATTAATCTGTATGAATTTTTAAACAGATAATTTACTTTTGGATCCCCTTAACCTGTAATGCGAGTGGTTTTCAAATAAATCAAACCAACAGCTTTCGTAGCTTATCTTGCCTAAGGATAGTGAAGTAAGCAAACCAATGAGTAAACAAAGATTACCTTCAAGCTTTTTTATATTCAATATAAAGCTTTTGTGTTGCTCGGGTACAAAAGAATTTTTACATAACATTTACATAATGCAATAAAAAGAAAATTCCCTTAAAAACAAAACCATTCCTACAAGGCATCGTTTCGGAATTTGATGTTACTTTCAATCATGAGAAATTCTAAGAAACAATATATTAAGGTTCCCATTAAAATATTTAATTTCCATGATATTTATTTAAAATGAAATCTTTTTGAAGACGTTCTTTTTCTGATAATTTTTTTTTCAAATAAAAGGAGGGATTTGATCTTTTTTTGAATGATTATTTTTAGCAGTCAAATGCGTACTTAAAGATGTCATTGAGATTTTGGATGAAAAAAAGAACATATTTTTTTAATTTAAAAATAAATCAATGATTTGGTAAGCTGAGTAAATCAACTTTTTAAATGTCAAAAAAAAGAATAGAATTTGAGATGATTTCAGTCTTAAAATATGATTTTAAATTGATAAAAATTGAATTTTGGTTTTTTAAAGCTTCTCAAAATTTTTCGACCTTTAATATAATTAAATTTCAAGACATTCACTTTAAAACAAATAACAATTTTATTACAAGTCTATCAACACTTAATCAA
The DNA here is from genome assembly GCA_917627325.4 of Chironomus riparius. NCBI lineage: Eukaryota > Metazoa > Arthropoda > Insecta > Diptera > Chironomidae > Chironomus > Chironomus riparius. The sequence goes on from OU895877.1 coordinate 47,985,773, forward strand.
AAATACATCATTAATTAATTTTGGAAGTGACAAGCCAAAAAAATATTTTTTTTCGAAAATTTTTAAATTAATTTTCATTAGTCGCTGATAAAGTAATTAATGACATAATTTATCCATAGACAAAATTATCTTATTTATCGCTATGTAATCTATCTTTAAGATTCCTAATAATAAAGTCTTTAATTCCACTTCATTCTGAATAATTCATTATAATCTGAGGAATATAATTACATAGACAACAATGGACGGGAAATGAATAAAAAAATATAGCTTTATGGAAGATAGAGCTTCATGTTCGGAGGTAGAATGAAAATTTTTGGCTCGTGAATACTTATTAATGAAATTAATTTGATAAAATCGTATTGCATAATTGATTCTTAAGCTACGGTTCTCGGATATCTAAAAATAAAAATTGTTTTGTTGGCCATGCTTCATTCGATGAAATGAATGGCATAAAAAACCTCTGTGAACTTTTTATTTGCAAACAAAGGAAATGGGTCGAATACATGAATGATATCCATCAAAAAGAATTATTTATGGATAGGCTGGCCATAAGTTTTTGCCGATCTTCGGTCAAAAAGCTACACGTGTCGCGATTTCAGCTCTGGAAAAGCTCAAAAAATCAGTATAGTCCAGCTCAAATGTGCACAGCTGGACAGCCTACCCATGGGGTCTTGTTGTCACTCAATACTTCAACTAAATCAATGATGAACATTAAAAACCCCAAAGGTAAAAGTCTCACAATTGAATATTCAATAAGGTTTGAAAAAAGGAAAACTTACTGAGAAAATTGAAAAGTTCTTAACTAATTTGCACAATCATATGAGAGCAGGACATGGAATTATTAATACACAAATGTCCAATAAATTAATTCAACACCTGTAAAACCCTAATTAACACTTATGGTATTAATAAATCTTTTACCCTCTATCTTGTTAAATAATATTAAGCTACAAGAGCTCCCTTTTCCTTTTTATTCACTCATTCATTCTCCACATATGCGTACATACGCACAAATTGAATTTCATCGCTTCTTCCTTATTCCACTTATTCTTCCGGCAACTGATGTGCACAAAAAAAAACTTCGATGTTTCTACATTGTAAGCTGATCCGTTCTTAAATTTTGTTTATGGCTTTAATTTTCCTTCCTGTAGACATTGTTTCTCTTCGTTTTCTTTCACATATTTCATACGATATGATTTTTTTTTTCTCTCAGTTAAGGTTCTCATATGAAAGTTAGTCAAGCATGAACATTATTTTCGTTTTTTTTTTGTGGACACAAAAAATTCTTTTTCTTGATCTTGTAATGATATCCTTGTGATTATTGTTGCAGGTTTTTATGAGATTTTGTGTTGAGATTTAATGATTTATTGTGTGAAAAATATTTTTTATGGGGTGGTATTTTTTGGATCAACTTGGAGGGTGAAACCTCAAGATTATAAATTGAAAAGTATGTGAAGGAAGTTTGTGAATATCAACAGAAATGAATAAACTCTATCAAGGAAGAAAGTTATTATCTAAGGATGACAAAATCCTTTTTCATCAAAAATAGTAAAATTGGATTAATATGGTCAGAGTTGTAAGATTGGTTTCTTTGAAAAGGTGCCTCAGCAGAGAATGGCAGCTGTTATCTTTGTCCAGGTAACACCTTTGTGTAGGCATGGCTAGCCGAAGACAAAATAATGTGCCTGGTCAACGACAATACCTAGCCAAAGCCACTGTTTAGAAAAAAGCAACATATTTTGCCTATGCCTAGGCACTGTCTGTCTTAAGCATGCCTTTTTCTAGACAAAAGTCATTAATTTTGCCTATGATTGGGCACCTGATAGAATCAAGTAGTTGCCTATTTTTTGCGAAATTTTTCAAACAAAAATAGGCACATAACAAATCTAATAAAGGTTTTACCTAGTCAAATTCATGTCTACGATAGGTAGTGCCTAGGCGAAGGTTAAAAATGTTAACTATTTCTAGGCATTGCCTTTGGCTAGGCAAGCCCTTCGAAAGGTAAATTTTGACGCTTTTCTAAAGACAATGCCAGGGATATATTGTTGAAAAAAGTTTAAAAAAAATCAGATTTTATGTAAAAGCTATGAACTGTATTTAATTCAGCATTCTTTTCAGCAGCACATAGCTTTGAGGCATTAATCTGTTAATTATGAGCTTTTAAGCTTTCATATTAAAATCGTTAAATGCATGTTAAGTTTGTAATTAACAGATGAATAGCTGAACAAAGTTTGCAAAAGCTTTTTTGTGTAAAAAAATAAAATTTTCATATCTTTCATTATAAAATCATAAAATATTTGTAATTTACAAAGCTTTTTTCAAATCCAATTGTTTTTAATTTTCCAAAGATTTTTGTCTATTCTGAATCAAAGCTTTGTTTAAATGTACTATCCGAGCTTTGCTTTAATTCTGTAACCAAGTTTAGAAACATTTTGAATCAAAATTTGCACTTTTTCCAATGGGTTGTTTGAGATAAAAGAAGAAGAAGAGAATCAGGAAATGAAAAGGAAAAAGAAAAATAAAAACCAGCCGAGCATATTTTTTCGGAACATAAATATTTATGTAAAAACGGTGAAAAAAAGAAGCATAAAAGTATAGAAAGAGAAGAAAACTTTTTTCCTACTTTTTTCCTACTTTTTATGCTGATAATCTTACAAAAGAAAAACAGAAGAAGACGGAATGAAAATCCGTATATGAAGCTTGTGATATAAATGATACGCATTTAGGCTACATATTTCATAGAATCTCTTCTCTTATATTTTCATACTTTTGTTGCCATTGCCGCATTGTCTATTTATTTATTCAACACATTTTCGTGTTCTTAAATGTAAAAATCTACCGACATTTTCACTGTGCTTACTTATATGTCTACAGATTGTATAATACATCACCTCGTGCATCCAATTTGATATTGTTTGGGGGTTCTTGGGGTTCAATTTATTCGATGAAAAGAGATTTGAACTCAAGAAAACAAATACTAAGTTTAAAAATTATGTATAGTGATGTCACCAGAGAAACAATAATTTTGATGGAAAGCTACACGAGTTGGGACTTAATTCTGGCTTTGCTAATAGCCACAGTCTTTTAAGCAATTATTGAAAGATAATCTTCTTGTTGGAATCAAACTTTCGTCTTTACAAATTAAAGGGTTTCAAATTTCTAACCTCCTGCCAAACTACTCGCCCAACCTCGAGTATGTCAACTCAATTTGAATATGTCAATTAACTTTAACTTCAATTCTAGATTTTCTTAAATAAAATAATCAAAATAGTTCCAAATTTACCATCAGTAAATCATCAAGTAATTCTAAAAGCACAATCTACCTCCATAACCAATTGAATCAATTTCCTCAAATTCTTTCAAAACAAACTTTCATCTTACTAAACCTTTCCTAAACTTTTTTAAAAGCATCCAATAATGGCATTAGCACAGTAATTGATATCAATTTCTGGAGTCTTGAAGTCTTAATCAATAATGGATCAAAATCATCAGAACAGCAATTTCACCAAAAATCCTCATATTACTGTCGATATCCAAGATTGAAGGAAATTTAATCAGATGCTAAGCCCACACTCGAAGAAAAATTCTAAGACGTCTCAAATTTCTCAAATCCATAGGAAACGTGTTATGTCTAAATTGTCTCAATTTTCATCCTTAAAATTACCCGTCCCGAATCCAATGTACACCCTAAAATATTTATGCTGGGCTTTATATCGAGGAAATTTGTTGATGAAAGTAAATGAAGGAACGGAAATGGCTGATTTTTTTTTTTTGCCAGGATGAAAAAAAATCTCCAGCAGTCTCGGGATATTACTATTTTAAAGATAAACGTCAGTTTTCCTATTCGAAAGCACCTTTTCTCTCCCTCTATTATATTCATGATTCCTAATGCTATCCATAAAAATGTTATATGTGAGATAAGAGGCACAGTTGAAAGAAGAAAATATTTGCTATAGATAAACACACACACACACACACAGCAAATGTATGAAGGCTTTAAACATATTTATGTGAATCCTTGTACTTTGTATACACTTTTGAAGGCGTAAAAAGCTCTTGTGCTGTTTGTGGATTTTATGGCCTTTGTGGAAATGAAAACACCTTTGGCCTGTATAAATGAGCTATTGGGATTATGCGGTGTTGTATGATATGTCATATCGAGGTTGAATAAATACACATACACACACAAAAAACAATGCTGTACTTTTCAAATATTTAAATCCTGTCCTTAAGTTTCTTTTTATTTAATTTTTTTTGCTTCACCTCAAAAACCTCGTTTGAATTTTTGTTTTTTTTTTGAAAAGCCACAAAAAAATAATTTTAAAAGGTCACAAAAATTGCTGGGAGAATTTCATATCTTTTGTTGAGATTAAAAAGAGTGTTGGTGGGTCACGAGTATAGCTGTATCAACGATAGACCTTAAAACACTGTTAAGAGCAGAATAATGGTTTAGATTGGTATTCTGCTTACTTTACAGGCAGTCCTGTTAAGAGCATTTGATCGGAAAATGTAAAAGCGAGGGTTTAATTCTTAAATTGTTTTAAATTAGCTTTTTCTGTGAAATGTTCAAAATAAATTTGCTTAAGTTTTAAAACCTAATTTTAAGGAGTATCCAGTCCTAAATATAGCATGTGAGTTAAAAATATCCATAATTATTTGAGAAAAACTAGAACTATTTACGTTATTGTATGTGTGCATAATTGATTAATGCCTTTTCCTCTCAATCGGAAACATTAAACTTGCATTCATACTGGCAAAAATAAAAAATAAATTTGTAGGTTTGCAGTCACGAATTTTTCTTCTCTTTTGAAAATAAAAATAATGGCGAGGCACGTTCATGAATTGAAAGAATTTAAATTGCTGTGCCCTCAACTGAAGGCTTTTTTTTGCCTCGATGAAATTTATATGTTAAAGTTTTCAATTATTTTTACGTTCAGAAGAAGAGAAAAGAAAAGAGAAAGGTAAATTAACGGGGAAAGACCCTTAGGATGACATTTGGGATGAAAATTTGAAAGTCATAAGTTTTAACTATTTTTGGAATTTTAACAGAATGATTGATTTTGATAATAGGAACTGGTTTTCTATTGTCATGTAGTATTAAGCTTTTGTAAACTTTCTTATCATTTGGGCTAAAGAAGAGTTGGAGAAGAATCATTTGGATATTGTTGAATATTTTTTTAAAAAAATTGAAACAAAATTAAAAATTAAAGTTTAAAATCTTTTAGAATTAATCCGACATTAGAAAACCGAAGAATTTTCTTTGAATTTTGATATATGCTCCAATTAGGCTTTCCTGATATCTCGTTTTTTTCAAAATTTCCGGGATGGTGAACAAAATTAAAACTTGAATAACATTTGTGCCAACGAAAGATTTTCAATTATTTTGTGTTTAAATGACGAGAGTCTTAATAGAAAACAATTTAATTTTGGAACCTTCAAAAAGCGAGCGTCAAAAAATTTTTGATTTTGCTCTCGAAAAACTCGGTATTAGGAAATTGGGAAAGCCTTTCTCCAATTAAACTAGTAAGATCTTTAACATCAAATTATGTAAGCGATTTCTCGTCTTCACATTTTAGTTTTTCAATTTTCCCATTTTTCATGAATTTAAGTAAATAAAATGGAATGGATCAGAATTTTTTTTAACTTTCACAACTCCGTTTTTGATGTTGTGGAAGCTCAAATTACGGAACTTTGTTTAAAAAATAAAATTCATAAATTTGAGAAATTTATTTTTTTTGGTTTTTATAAACCAATGATTTAAAGTTTTTCAAAAAAAAATCTATAAAACTTTTTAATTCTTTTAATTTTCATGAACCACATCAACTATTTAAACATTTGAAAACATAAAATTCACGACAACTTAAGTGCTGTATAAGACATTCAATTTTAAATATAACAATCATGTCGTCACTTCTCAAGCTTTCTTTTCATCAGTAAAAAGAAAACTTTAGTTCAAAAAACTTCAAAAAATTTTAAGCTCTCGTTAAGTACTTTTGATCTTTTCACGATTCCAAGTTCAGCAAAGTCGCAAGAAGCAGAAGAAAAAGATACTTTGAATTTAAAATAATTCACGCGTGTGTGGATAATAAAAAGTAATTGAAAGTTTCACAATTTCAGTCATAATAAAAATGAATTCGCCCAAAAATAACACATCCACATCAACGCCAACTCGTTCTGCACGAGCACCAAAAATAATTCTGCCAAAATGTTCCCAATGGATAACTCACAAAACGAATGAGTAAGGTATGCGGTCAGTAACAACAATGAGAAGGGTTGCAGGATGGAGAAATAAAGAAAGGAAGCAGAAAAGTATAATAAATAGGATAGCCTGGCACTTTTTACAGTAACATAGTCGCACAAGTTTGTTTGTATTTTTCATGAGCAAGAGAAGGAAAGAAAAATGTTTTAATTAGTAAGTGTCGAGGAGGTAAGAGGCATGAAAACACAAGTAAGCAAAAGAACAAACAAAAAAAAAACACACACCTTTCCGCCGATGACGTCCTGTGCTTTGTATTTGATTATCCAAAAAGTATCCGTCCATTGAATTGAAAAGTGTAAGTAGATAGATTATGAATAATTTTTGAAGCCACATTTTATTTTAAATCCACCATTGGAATCTGCTTTTTCTTTCTTTTTGCCTTTTTTTTCTTTTTTTTTCTTTTTTTTTATTACACTGATTCCCACACAAGAATTTTTATGACTTTATATTACTCACACTATGATTGCGATTAAAAAATTAAATTACATTTTTTTTCATTCACTCAAATTCTTTTAAATACAAAAAAATTTCCCCCACTTTTTTGCATCATTTCAGATCTTTTTATTTTGTATGATAATGAGAATTTACATTGAAGGCATTCCTTCCTTTTTGCCATTCACATGCATTGTAAATGAAATATAAATTTTATTCTACAGCATTTGTGCATGTGACATGATTTTATTTCCACATTTCACTAGCTTTTCACTTTATCACTATTTAGTTATTTTTTTATAAGTTTCTTTTTTGATCCACTTTATTTATTTTATGTAATGTAGTTAAATTTATTCAACCGGGTCATTATTCTATCGACATCACTCCTCCTTTCTAATTTTCAGGAAATCGCACTTCTTCTTACTAAAGCATTAATGTCCTTTTTTATTTTTATTTATTTTTGAATGCCCATTAGGGGATGAATGTTAAATCTACGATTAAATATCTTTTATGTCTACATTATTCCGCAACGAAATCTCGACTGATGAAAAGAATGAAATGTGAAACATACAAAAATATCCTTTTGCTGCATTATCATAATGTGCTGAAGACATGCGCACTGAAATCCATTGGAAGTGAGGGGAAATCAACCTCATTGCTTTCACGTGATGTCTAATATTTATACATGAACATATTGTATATAGGAAAACAATGTAAGCGAAGCAATCTGTTATCGTAAAACTCTATCATCAAATTATCTATGTCAAGTCGATCACAGGTATTGACTTGTGCTAGGCAAGAGACATAAATTGATGTTGATGGGGCATGTTTTTAATATACGTCTCACGTCACTTGATTGCTAATATTGTCCAATATTTATTCTTTTTCTCATAATTTTATGGGATGTCTAGATGAGGTTACTTACTTACTTACTTGATCCAGATGAGGTTGCTTCATTATATTCTTAAAACACACAATGACATGGCTGGTGACTATGGACTGCAATGCTCCTTAATCAGGAACTATTTGGAATTTAATAAGAGTTTTGTAATTAGCTTTATAAACACAGAAGTTGAAAAGAATTTGTGTGGCTGCTTGTGGCTTTTATGTAGAGAAAATTTCAAATTGTTGGCTACAATTTAGCTACTCTGATCAGGTGCGTAGCCAGGAGGGTCTTGTCCCCCCCTTAAACATTTTAAACCGCAGCAAGAGCACGGCCTAAAACGCTGATTCTGATCAATTCAAGGGCGATTCCAAATTTTTTTTCCAATTGCTCATTAGATTCGGGTTACAACCAACAGGAACTTTGATAAATTTTTCTATGCTTTCACAAAAAAATCACAACGTTGCACCCCCTCCCCCCTCACCCCTCCTAATATTTTACACAAATAACCTCAAAACAACCCAAACAGCTTTTGATCTTGTTATCGATTGGATGGACATCCCAGTGACAAGACATATCGAAAAAAGTAACAAAATATTCTTCAATATCGATGAAATTAAGCCCTTATGTATTAAAGGTGCAAGAAGGCATAAAAAATAATATTATTTATGAACATTTCCTGCTGATGATGAAAAATGAAAAATTTCATTTCATCATAATATGATTTATGAAGATAAATAAATATTTAGAGCATGAAAGGCGCGATTCTTTTATTGACTTATCGTCTCGTTCCTTTCTTCCTGCATTATATACAGCGTTGCTACTTTTCTTCTTCTCATGTTGACTTCTTTTTTTTCTCCTTGATGTTTTATTACACACTTTGATTTCTCTTGTGCTTATGCCTTTCTTCTAGTTCCTTCATCTTAAAAACACTTTTATTTCTGTGTTTGCCTAACCCATTTATTTGATTTTGTTAGTTTCCGCATTGCCTCTCTTTTATTTCATTTGCACCTTTTATTCTTTGTCGTTGTCGCTCACTTTGTTTCAATATCGCTCAGAACTAAGTACACGAGAAATTGAAAGGCAAGAAAGTGAGTAAAAAGAGACACAAAAAACTCGGTGTAAAATGAAAACTAATGAATTGTAAATTCCCACAACTGTGCAGGGATGGCAATATGAAAAATTGATCAATAAATATTTTTTTTGCATTAAATTGATGAATTATTTGGAGCACATTTTGAAGGAATTTGCTGTTTTTAAACAATTGATAAGATAGAATATTCAATGACTAGAAGAATGGATCGTGGATTTATTGGAATTGAGATTTATTTTGATTTTATGAAGTATTTTTGATTAATATTGTTTTTTTTTCGTTTGTTCTCCATAAATTCCTTTTTTGAGGGGGTGCGAGGATGTGTACAAACAGTTGCAATCAGTTTTAAATGTTTCATTGACATCTTATACTCTTAACTTGGAGTTAAGGAACCCAGATTGTGGAGGGCAGTCTTTAAAATTCTCTCTTGACATGCCAAAACCCTAAGACACGTTCTTCCCCTTAAAACGCAAACTCCATATTCGAACGACTCGATAGCATAACAATCAAATTAAACGAGACCTTGAAAATTTCAATATTAAATACCTAGAAGCTCATTTTAAAATTTATTTGTTCAATTTTCAAAGCAATCAAATTTGAAGCTACGAGATTTGATTTTCTGCGAATGTATGTAATTAAAAAAGTAATGTACTGAAGAAGATTTTCGTTTTTCCATTGAAATAATTCGCTTTGAGGAACTCGGAAATTAAATTTTATTTTGTGTGTTGATTTTTGTCGAAAAGAAAACTTTTCCTTAATTTTTAATTTAAGAAGATTTTTTTTAAAAAAAAATAAGTTAAACGAAAAGTTGACTGAAATTTCCCAAATTGATCATTAGAGACATAACGTTTCTCAGAACTTGAGCCCCCAAAAATACAACTTTTCTGCTGTAATCTTTGGTATAGAAAACTTTTGCACACCCTGAACGTAAAATTGCCTTTTTGTATTACATTTTTGATCAAGTGGATTGCCTTTCATCGATGACTTTCAATGTCTTCTTTTTCACTATTGAGCAATAAAGCAAAATCAAATATTTCGCTTTTTGTGTGTTTCCAAGTGTCTTTTGAAGAGTAGATATTGTGGAATAAGAAATAACGGAGTGGATTTTCGACATTTGATTCAATTATTTACGCAAAAGATGGGAACAGATGAAAGCTTTTGCGACTCAATTTTTTTTTGTAGCTTTATTTTGTTTTTAATGGATTTTTCTTTGGTGAAAATTGCAAATTGACTTTATTTTGTCAATGTTGTTAAGGTTGTCTGTTGGATCATCGACCTGTAATCATAATAAGTGTTCATTAACCTTTCTTCATCCTCCATTATTTTAGGTAAAATGAATAGATACTCTTACCTCCTTTGAAAGTTAGTGGGTGGTGGTTCTAATGTCACATTATATCACTTATCACAAAATTGAATGGAAATGAACATGTTGCAGATAAATAGAATGACTTGGCAAGGGTTTTTAACATCTGTAGGATGATAAAGATTAAAATATTCAAATATCAACTTAATCCACAAAAAACTAAGAATCATCTTAAATCTAGTTGTATTATTAAGCACGAACCTACTTCTTTTTTAGATTTAGAGACTTTGTTTATTATTGCTGAGTCAAGTAAAGTCATTTGACTCTATAATAAAACGCAAAAAGGTCACCAGCTTTTGTAATCACTTTTTGAATCATATAGCTTTATTTCCAATATCTGTTAATTTAGTAATCATTTAAGTAAAAGAGTAAAGTTTTCACAAAGCTTTAGAATCCATCACTTACATGTTGAACATCATTTATGAATGACTCCAAATCAACCATACCTTTAAGCTCCTTTGTCCAACAATTAGAAAAATATTCATTTTAAATTTCAAACAATTCCAAAAAGTCAATGAAAAAATGCGCTTAATTCACTCCCTACAAACCGACACCTTACTAATTGTGAAACAGTCTTAGACAATTTTCGTCCAACAAGGAAAATCACACAAACAGAATAAAAAGTTATTCTTCATTGTTGAGTGGAAATGAAGCAAAACGAAAGAAAATTTCAACTAAAAAGTTCCTTGATATGAAGACATAAATTTTATTAAAAGTTTTCCTTGGTCAGCTTGTTATTTTGTTTCATTTTTTTATTCTCGCTTTTTTTTTGTTCCTCATTTTCCAGTGAGAATGAGAATGATTTGATACATTGAACAATTTTTATTTTCTCATTCGTTTGCGTAAAGCTCTCAATAAAAATATTTTTTTAATAATATTTGGTTCTCTTTGTCCTAAAAACATAAATAACTTGTGGGTGGTGGAGATAGAAAAACAAAATGTTGATTTTACTTAAAAATATTTTTCATGCAAAAAATGTGAAGCGAAGGGGGTCATTCTCTTGTGGCGTCCATAAAAAACAAGACCCCTTTCCTTCCCTCTTTTTTCACAAAACTGTCACAGATGCCAGACCCTCCAAATTTATCGTAAAAAATTATGATGACAAATTTCCTGACCCCCCTCCCATGTCACATTGTGTCACAGAATCCTAAACCCCCTCTCTCCTGAATCTTGGACGTCATAAGTGAACGACTCCAAAAGGAAATTCATTAGAAAATTATGAGGCTTCTGCTGTTTGGAGCGCATTTGTGTTTACAATCCCCCCCTCCCACCCACCACACCTTTCCAACTCTAAGAACCATTTAGATACAGTCCAAATTTTAGAGAATTATTCATTGAATGATGTCGACAACCTTTGTTTCTCGCTCTGAATGCCAAAATAAGCACTACCTCTCCAGCATTTTGAGTAAATAATCGCGAAATAAATTTGCCTTCCTTAGAAACAAATAAGCTACTTTCAGTGTCAAGCATCATTTACAACATTTTCTTCCTTCTCCAATTTCTCGTCAATACAAAAAATGACAAATTAATGTAAGCAGACGAAAACCCCATGATGACATTGATGATGATGACGAGCAGGAAAAATTCAAGGAATGCATTGTAATCGGGTTGTAAAACTCTCAACATGAAAATACTTTTAACTTTTTTTTTTGTGACAATTTTTTTCTGTTTCGAAAATCACGTGTCAAATTATTTTTTTTCGGGATATTTAGCTTGTTCATAAAGGAAATAGATTAATGAAATGAATGGGATGAAGAAGTGACTGGATGAATGTTGCGAATGAATGAAGAGAAAGGAGCTTGATGATTGATTTTACGACAAAACCTTGTAACAGGAAAAGGGATAGTATTATGTTATAATAAAGAAATATGATTATGTTGACTGTGACGTGGGTTTGTTGCTAATATCGAATGAGAAGAAAAATTGGCACAAAGGAAGAATAAGGAAATCTAGGAATAATAAATAAATCTAAATAAGGAAGAGGAAGGGAAGTAACAAACAAAATTTAGCTCGAAATTCTTCAAGGGGGTGTTCATAAATGATGTAGAGAGAAGTTGGAGCAAGTGAGATCTAAAGGGAGTTTGAGTGCATAATAGTATGTGACAAATGAGAGGGGGCTGTGTGCCCTACGTATGAAAATATACGTCATTTACAAACGACCCCCGAAAAATAACTTTTATTAAATCTCGTCCCTTTTTTGCTTCCTTTTCATTTCATTTATAATGCTTACCTGCTGCTGCTCTTACTGCCATTCCTATCAACCTTTTGGCCTTATATTTATGAATTAACATTCCAAAACATTGAATTGGTTTCATTTACTTACACGTAGGCATACAAAACACAACAACCGAAAAAAATAAAACATTTCGAGTGCTGGATGGGGTGGAAAAGCTTTGTGTGCTGATTTAATCAACACGACAGGAGTAAATCGTGTGTAATTTGTGATTAGTTTTCAACCCGAATTTTTGTCTCTGTCTTACTCACGCTCTTGTTCTGTAACAACGCTTTGACATGGAAAATATAAATTGTTTTTGCCTTAAAGTTTTACCTTCAATTTACACCTTTTCGACGCCCTCTTCTCCTTACATCTTCCTCACTACAGATAGATAAATGAATAATTTTAATGGGGTTAACATTTTACTCAGCAAAACTTAAACGTCGTAGGCGGAGAAGGAAAATTAATTATAGATGGGGTAATTGAAGCAAATAAAATTTAAATTTAGTGTGTTTAAAAAAAAATTTGCATTCTTTTTTATCTTCTTTACTTTGCTAAAGTTATCATCAAATAGAAAATTAAGGTACTAAGTGAAGCTTCATTAACAAATATAAAGGGCTGATGATTTTGTGAGTGAATATTTGAGAAATTGAGTGATTTTGGATTTATTTGGTCTAGCTGTTCGTATTTAAGTTTTTATGATTTTTTTATAAACTTAATCATTTGAAGGTTAGAATCTAAATTGAATATTACTGCAAACTTTGCAATAATTATTAAAGTTTCATTTGACGACAAAATTTGAACTTTTCAGCTCCAAAACTTAATCGTTTGAAGGTTAGAATCTAAATTGAATATTACTGCAACCTTTGCAATAATTATTAAAGTTTCATTTGACCACAAAATTTGAACTTTTCAGCTCCAAAACTTAATCATTTGAAGGTTAGAATCCAAATTGAATATTACTGCAACCATTGCAATAATTATTAAAGTTTCATTTGACCACAAAATTTGAACTTTTCAGCTCCAAAACTTAACCATTTGAAGGTTAGAATCTAAATTGAACATTACTGCAAACTTTGCAATAATTATTAAAGTTTCATTTGACCACAAAATTTGAACTTTTCAGCTCCAAAACTTAACCATTTGAAGGTTAGAATCTAAATTGAATATTACTGCAAACTTTGCAATAATTATTAAAATTTCATTTGACCACAAAATTTGAACTTTTCAGCTCCAAAACTTAACCATTTGAAGGTTAGAATCTAAATTGAATATTACTCCAACCTTTGCTATAATTATTAAAGTTTCATTGGACCACAAAATTTGAACTTTTCAGCTCTAAAACTTAAACGTTTGTATGTTAAAATCTAAAAGAAAAGGAAGCTAGGGTGAAGCTTAAGATAAAGATTTGGTATAAAAACCCATACCTCAGTGGCGGAGCCAGGTAAGAAACACCCACACCAAAAAATTCCTCAAAACATAACAATTAAAAAAGTCAATTAAGTTATCAAGAAATACAAAATCCTCATCTTGCTTCAACTGTTTAACCTTTTAATCTAGAGCAGATCTTAAGATACAATTGAAAGCTCTTAACTCGCACAAATCCACTAAAGAGCGTTCCTATCATCTTAAACTCTCAACTTCTATGTTGAATCTTCTTATTATCTCTTTGCTCAATTAAAACTCTTCCTTATTCCTCGTTCCTTATCTTAAAATTTAGTCTTTACCTGTTGGGTAGGCGTTCTTGTTTCGAGTGCATACTATAAGAAAACTAAATTTCATTTTCATTTACGGCAACAAAATGTTCTTCAAAGTAATTTCTCAAACGAGACGTAGAATGAAAAAGGAACGAACGAAGAATAAAAATATGAAATCACTGTCGTAAATAAAAACGCGATTACTTACATTTCAGTTATCTTCTTGTTTCATGATGAGGATATAAAAAATTAATTGATCATTATAATCGGGATGAATGTTTTGTGCTTTCTTGGTACGAACGAGAATTTCTTTTTTATAAATCATAAAAAATGGCGAGCATTTGTAAGCGATGAAAGCTTTGGGATGAAATGCCTATGGGAAATTATGGATGATTTTTATCTACAATATCCATAAATTTTTCACGTCTGCGAAAGTTTTTAGATAAATTTCTCCGGCTAATATTATTGTTTTTATCAGGTATGGATAGGATATAATTTTTGACGTATTATCGACCTTTCAATTTTCTTTTGTGTGGTAGTAGGGCAAGCAAGAAGAAGCGATGTGGAAAATATTAAATTTTTCTACCTTTTTCTGAGACAGACAAGTTTGTATTTACTTCTTTGCCTGAAGAAGGAGGGTTCACTCACTGAAAAATGACCATAAAATCCAAATCAAAGGAAAATGTTCCCTTAAAAATATTTAAGATTTCACCACGAACGTCAATAACCTTTCCTACTCAACTGCTTCGCTTTCTTACATCCAGCTTTTGACTTAAGGAACTCAACAGAAAATTGTTAAAAGTCTTGTAAGCAATTTTGTTTTAATGCAGTTTAATTAAGTCATTAAGTTTATTATATTACTTTTAATGAAGCAACGTTCTTGCCTAAAACTTAAACATAAAGACGATAAAATGTTCTCTCATTCTGTGTTATTAAAAATGCATTGCATGAGTGCTTGATAAATAAAGGATTTTAAGGGAAATGAAGGAACTTTACGTTTTCACTAAATTAAGGTGTACAAAGAGTGTCTCTTTGATATTTTTACTTTTTTGTTGAGTTCCGTAACAGTTCATAAATAAGTTCAACAACACAGGCAATGCAGAAATATGAAATAAGGGGGAAACTTTTAGAATTCATAAGATACTTGACTTTTTAAGATTTTTGAAGTCATGAAAGGCATACAATATCAAAAGTCTTTACAATTTATGCTTAATGAAATTATTGGGGTAGCATAAGCATCATTTGAATTACAGCTGTAAATGTTAATTTTGGTTGATTATGTGGAGGTGTTACCCGGAGCTTAAAAGCTATATGAGACTTTACGTTTTGACGAAACAGGAGTCCATTGTCGATGATATAGGCAAAAGGAAATGGGTTTGGATTGGTCACACGTTAAGGAAAGACCCTTCGCGACAACTCGAATAGCACAAGTCGGTTAATAAAATAGAAATCTGGCGACAAATCAGCATGACTCTAGCATAGTGCTGGCTTCGATTTAAATCCAGCACCATGCCAGAGTCACATCGACTTGGTACCAGATTTCTCATTGATTAACCGAGTTGTGCCATTCGGCAAGCTTTATTCTGGAATTCGCCGGGTAGGCAAAAACCTGGTAGACTTAGTGCTACTTGGCAATCGTCTATTCCTAAAGAAGCGGCTCAGTAAAGCTATCAACTCAGTGAGCTTGTGGCATTAGCTAGCAATCGTGTGTGTGGCTATAAAGTACCTGTTGCAATTGATAATTAAGCCCTCTTTGGGATGCACAAACAGATTTAACTTTAATCCTTGGATATAAGCATCAACTATCTCAAGATATCAGCCTTCCAACTTAACCAGAAAATCAGCAATCTCAAAAATCCATAAAAATTTTAATAACTCCATGAGTTTAGCCGTGCATGAATTTGATGATCAGTTTATCAAAATTCCCAAAAAGATTTCTGGCATTTTACTTTACAACTAACGTCATAAATTCCTACTAAACCGATTACTCATCACGGTTCAAGAAATATAAGAGAGGTCGTGAATTTGAGATTATGTTTTTAAGTATTTTTTTTATCGTAAAAGCAAATTTCTTGAACCAGCAATGTCCTACATTTTATCCATTCATAAAAAAGTAGATGAGAATGAAAAAATCTTTCCCGCTTTGTTTGGTCTGCATCATGTATTGACTGCGGTCGAGAGAAGAATTGTGTATTATGTTATACAACTGGATATGATGTTGTAAGGCAGAAAAAAATGGAAGAGATTATAGCCTACCATACGTTTATGTATGCAGGACCTCTTTCCAACTTTTTTTTTTCTTTTCCTTTTTTTCGGTTTGCCTTTTTCCTCGCAAGATAAGTGGCCAACTACTTAAAAAAGAATTTACGAAGAAAGAAGGTATGAAAGAGAATTCTTTTGGTTTGTGCCTTGTGGAAGGCAAGATTTCACTATTGTTGCCACAAGACTCTCTGCATCCTAAATTTTGATATCAAATTTCATTGATGGAAAAAAGGAAATGAAGGAATAAATGAAATCTAAACAACATTACATGTTTTACACTCGTTTATGGCTCAGGGCAGCTTGAATTTATCCTCAACACTATTGAATGAAAAGGTTTTTGATTGGCACTTAATATTTGAAAGCTTTTTCAGATTGTTGTGGAATTTTAAACATGTGTAATGATGTTGTGTTATTATGGAAACAATTTGACATGGAATATTAATTATTGAAATAGTTAATTTTCATCATGCATAGACATAGACATGGTGTGCTAATGCGTATCGTTAACATGGTATTTAACATATTAATAAAAACTTAATTATTGTTGATCTAGGTTTGATATATCAAGGCTTGAGTGGTTCAATAGACCTCAAGTGTTTATCAATCATAAGCTAAAACATCCTCCAGTACTACTCTTCAGCTAATTTGGGTTTCATGTACTTAATATGTGTATTTGTATTCCTTTCAAGGTTTTTTACGCCCCCTAAAACAGTTTAAGTACTGTTTTAGGGGGCTTTTTCCTTGTAAAAAGAAGGAGAAGTAGTGAATAAAACTCAATAATAATAATAATATCTCATTGATCGGTTTATAGAGATACTCGAGGTAATATTCTTAAGTCGCAAAGCTTACCTGAAAGACACACTGTACCGAGATCCTGGCACATGCCAGGAACCGATCGAAAAAAAACTAAGCTGTCGTGAAAATCCATGCCATATGTATGCTATCTCTATGCTGGCCCTGCGCCAGTTGTAAGCCTTTCGAGATTAGCTACATTCTAAAATCCACTGCTTCCAAAAATCATACAAAAACTATCAAAAATGCTCATTTATTAAATGCTGTCGCACTTCATTAAATTCAACTTTCCAGAATAAAGATACAAGCCCTCCTTCGTTCAGAAATTGCAGCCTCCTTTGAAATCAGGATATATTCATTGTGATATTCAGAAGATGAAGAAGAAGTTCATGAAATATAGTAACTTTATGATTAATGATGTCGGACGTTTCCAGTAACATATTAATTTAATCAGCTTTCATTGTATTTTATAGAACATGCAAGAAGAAAAGCCTTAAAAATCCTCAATTTTTTTCATGATTTCAAAGTTGGGATTTTTCATAAATAATATATCAATGAGCATATTGTATGATGTAGTTCATTGGAGCATCAATATCTGAATTGCTCATAAATGATATCCTTAAAAATAAGTTATAGACCAACTCTACATCCACACTGATATTTTCTAATAATAATAAATTTTTTGATAAATAGATCCGTCATTTATCAACAACCCCCATAAGTCCACATGCATATTATTATATCTCTATTCGTTAGCTGACCAACTGAACTTTTTCACTTGAAGAGCTTTTTTTCTATTTTTTCTCGACTATCAGATATATCCATTATCTTTTCCTTCTTCTCTCTATTTTCATATTCGTCATATATTTTTCCTCCTCGTTCCTTCTTCCCTCATGCAGCTCTGAAGATTTATTATTCTATTTATTTATACTTTAATACACTCTTTTCCATTCTATTTTTTCCCGATTTGCCTTTTCTTTTTATATATTTTTATGATCTATTACATGTTTTTATGACACTCGACATGAGAATAGATGAGAATGGAATGAATATATCTGATCTTATACAATCTTACCATTCCTTCTTCATTTCTCATTCCATTTGACTTGCTTTTTGACGGAAACAGTTTTTTTTTTAAAAAAAAAGAAATATCTTTATTAAGTGCTACTAATTTATTGCCTTGCTATAGTCATCGTATGAAAATTTTTGTAGGTTCATAAAATTCTGAGTGTGTGCAAGCATTCTTTATCATTTTAGGCTTGAAGGATGTTAAGTTGATCTGTTTGTTTTTATAATGTTCAAAACATGGATTTAAAAAACATGTTGTCTAGAGTTGGTTAAGTTGTAACTTGGTATTCATAATTTCAAGACGAATTTTCAAGATGGTAGCTAACTTAGCTGTTGACACTTAATACTGATAATCCTTGCGTACGGGCAATAATCTAACCAATGAAGTATTAAACTGAGGTGGATTTATTGCGAATTGAAAAAATAATCCTTAAATGCTGTAAAATCTCAGACAAGTCCCTCCCAACCCCCCTCTTCTCCTAAAATGCCACAATTATTTTTAAGTTGAATAAAATAATTCCAATAAAAAAACTTATCGATTCTATAGAAAATATTTTCACCAATCACCACTTCAAGGTCCCATTTTTCAAAACTAAGAAAACACATTTTTCAATAACGATGGCAACATAAGCTCTCAATTGTAAATGAAAATAAAAATAATTTTTTTGAACTTTTTCAAATGTCGCATTCAAAAATGAACAAAGCATCAATGACCTAAATAAAGTAATTAATTTCTGCTTCTAAAGCACTTAAATCTTATTGTCAGAAATAAATCTTCATAGGAAAATATAAAAGTTTTTAAAATTATTTCAACTAATGTACACAAAAACCGAGCAGGATATGAATTTAATGGAATTTTTGCTGAATTTTTGTATGATGAACTTAAAGTTTATAAACTGGACGGTTCGGACATTGGTGGATTTAACAAATGCACACCCTAGTTATGTTTATTTGTTAAACATTGGACATGGCATCTGGTTCTTGGAAGGACTAAAAAGGATCTCCTGGCTACGCCCAACCTTTCCTCCTCTAAAAAGCTAACCCGAATGACACAAGTCGGTTAATCGAATAGAAATTCGGTGCTCAGTCGGCATGAATCTGGCATGGGACTGGCTTCAATTTAAATCCAGCACCATACCAGAATCACACCAGCTTTGTGCCAGCTGTGCTTGCAAGGAAACAACTTGGGGACATGCTATATATCAGAGTTGTCACCTATCAATTTGCTAGCAAAAGCAAAAATCAATTCCAAGCATTGCCTTTAGAAAGGCATCAAAATTTACCATAGTCAAAACTATACTTAGCCAATGGCAATACATAGCTAAAGGCACTGCCCAAAATTAAAAAGCTGCTTGATCACCTCTCACAAATTTCTCATTAAATTTCAATATATTAAAGCCATAGCAGCAAAAGCTACAACATAATAAACATAAAGTTAATAACATTCTAAGAGCGTCGCTTAATCTAAGTTGCTTAGACAACTTGTCTAGATTATCTTCACTTCTGCAACAGCAAAAAAGGCATTGTCTAGTGCCGCAAAAGAAATAAATTTTGACTTTTATCTTTTTGCCAAATATAAATTAGAAGAAATATGAAAAATTGGACTTTTTATTCAGTATAAATATTTAAGCAAAGTGAAAAGTTTTTTTTTTGTTTTCCTTCTTTATTATTAGCTACAAATTTTGTGTTTCACTTCTTATTGCTTCTGTTGTCTCTGTTCGTTAAGAATATATTTAATGAAAAAAAAATTCCTTGATACGTTTTCGCTCAATTCAATTTATTGTTGTTATAAAATTTGTATTTTATTATTTTTTGACTTTTCTTCTTCATCACTCCGTTCCTTATCGACAGTGTTGAAGAAAAACTTTCACATCATCGTCAATGTAGACTGCAGAGTTGGTGAAGAGAAGCTTTTATTACTCGAGTGCATCCAGAAATACTCGATGATGTACTCTGGTCATGTTTTGGATCAGTACTTCCCGAATTATGCTCCATGACATACTAAAGGTTTAAAGTACTGTCCTAGGTGTACCCGAGAAACTAGACTCTAGCCACTTTTACCATCACTGAATTGTAGATGCAGCAACAAAAAAGATTCATGCGAAAATATTGTTTTAAGAGAGATAATTATGAAAGTATAAGTGAATCTCTTAAAGCATATTCTGTGAACATTAAATCAACTCGTCTATTTCTGTAGACTAGAAAGCTTTAAATCCTTCAACATTAGATTGTTTAATCCTCAAGGCAGTTGTTCATTAGATCAGAAAGTTGAGAATATATTTTAAAGTTTTCCAAGGAACTTGTAGGCTATAAAAATGAGTTGGCGTTTTCTTATGAACTTTGAACTTAATTAATACTATTGCTCATTCTGTATTCATAGCATCCTACGAACTTAATGTAATCATAGCATTCAATTGCTTTAAAAATAATATTTTTTTCTCAATTTGTTCAAAATTTCAAGTTTTTAAAAGATGAAGTGTAAAGCATTAAGAAGTTGTTTAAAGAAATCGCCAGTCGCTTTCGAAATCAACGTTTGTGAAGAGCCAACAAAATGCCACGAACAACTAAAATGTTGTGAACCAATGAAATGTTATGAATCGAGATGCTGTGAACCTGCTATTTGCTGTGAACAAAAAAGCTCTTGTGATCCTTGCAGTTGTAAAAGAACTCCCTGTATTTGTCCATGTGAGTCAGCATGCTGCAAGCCTGGATGTTCATTAAGAAAGCCATGCGTTTGTTGCATAAAGAAAGGAGTGAAAGTTCAATTCCCATGCCCAAAAATCTGTAGAAAACAATGTGTAAGCTTCAATGAATGTCCAAAGCCAACAATTGATTGTCCAAAAAAAGTAATTATCAAGTCACGTTGCGAGATAAAGAGAGATGAATGTCAAGAGGATATCGAGACAGAATGTTGCTGCAAAAAGTGTCCAAAATGCATACAAAAAAGCTGCAAGGAGGAAGAAGTGGATCCTTGTGATATAATTGATTACTGCAAAGTGGCAAAAGATGAAGGAAGTGACTGTAAAACTTCGTGTACGAAAAAGTCCAACTCATGCAAAAATTTCAAGCAATGTCCATGCACGTCTTGTAAAAGTATTAGATGTAATGATAACAAATGTGAGAAAAGTTGTAATGACGATGAAAAATGTTGTGAAAGTTCCTGTAAAACGAGAAACAGCTGCAAGACCTCAAAACAAGAACAAGAATGTATATCGAAAAATTCATCTTGTATGTCATCCGAGTGCCCCAAGCTCTGTGACAACTTTGTGGGAAATTATTGCAATGAAGATGTCGATGAAAAATGTACAATGTACGAACAAGGTGACTGTATGTCATATCTTCCCATGCCGGATGCTAATTACTGCGGTACACAAAAAATGTCCCACATACCATCAACATGTTTACAATCTGTCGGATCATTTTGTGTTCCGACCATATCAAAACGAACGCCTATGCCATGCCCCTGCGGATCCCGTAGTTGTGGTAATTCCATTCTGATATTTCAACAGGCTATTCAATCTCCGCCATGCATAACAGCCAAACGCTTTTTGTAAATTTGCTAATAAAGTTTTTTTTTAGTTTCCTTTTCCTCATAAAATTCCTAGCGATAAGAGTTTGCTTTTATTACGGCAGGTAAGTACGTTTTACGCTTCATCATGTGACGTAGCAAACAACTATAGTGTTACACATTTACTTCCTTACATAATAGCTCAGCATTTTTTATGTGAAATCGATTTTTGATTTATCTTTGCAAAGCACAACGGCGTTGTTACTTTGAGGGCCAATATCAAAGAATGTCTTAATGGTCCGACGGCACGAGAAGTCATCTATTTATACTTTTCATGAACTTCTCATTGATGTTCTTATTGTAATAAATATTAGTGACAGACACAAAGGAAGCAAAAATGTAGATTTAAAGATAGATCATTTTTATACTTTAATGAAGTTAGTCTGAATGTTTATTCCATTTCCTTAATAGATGGTGACTGTTGGGGTTAAACACCATTTGCAGAAACTTTGATTGACTAAGCACTACACTATGTTGAGGGTTCTAATATCAATAGTGACCAATAATTTATAGTGACCATCTGTTGGTTTTAATAAATTTTGAATACGTCCATTCTGGGGATCAACTACTGTTTTACAGTGACCAAGGGAGGCTATCCTGAGTTATGTTAAAAACTGGTTCCGTAGATATTAAGCATTATTTTAAGGACTTCTGAACAATGTATAAAGATAAATATCACTGCTTTTAGATGAAAGGTATCATGTGGAGTACATACACACTATTTAAAGGATCTAAAGTGTGAGATAATGGAATAGGCTTCATCAACACCAGTCAGACACTATTCACAGAAACAAGAAACCATCCGTATAACTTGATACAGTTTAAAGTGGTTGTTTTATTTGTAAAGTGTTGTAGAAATGGTTATGGATTAATGGTAGACCATTTTTGTGCCGTAAAAGGTGCTTAGAGCTTTCAAGAATAATATTCTTAGGACAAAATTTGTCGTGCCGTAAAGCGGTTGCTTAAAACTGGCGTAGATACTAATCAATGCTAATTGTATAAGGGTTTCTAGTGTCTGAACGAAGATTTTATCTACATTCATCACAATTGTCATCAAGGTTGCGATACAGGCACCTTTGCACAGATGAGAACCGTACAATTCCAAGATAATTTGTGAAGTTCTATTAGAATTTGTATGGTTATGTTAGATAACCTTGTAAATTATCAATGATATCAGTGCACAGATGCCTATATCGCAACCCTGGTTGTTACAAATATATGAATTCTAGCTCCCCAAACAATTCTAAAAATACAACAATAATGTCACATCTCCATCTAACTTCCACAAAAGACTTCCAGCAATATTTTAACTAGAAAACAAATAAAAAAGAAAAAACTATACAAATGTTTGTTAAGAAGATGTTTGTCTCTCCACCGCATGAGGATATCATAAAAAATTCAATCAATATGCATTACAATGATAAAGTGAACGAGTACCGAAGTACATGCAAAAGCAGCCTTGAAAGATTCTTGCGACAAGTTTATATGGGATTTTTATGAAGTATTTCAAAAAACTATATATACGACGGAGAAATGTACACATACCTACATTAAGAATATAAAGTTCAGTGAGTTCACAAGAAAAATAATAATATGAAGGAACTGAGTAGAAAAAAAATGAGTGGTGAAATAAATAACAGAATGAAGGAAATAAAAAAATTACAATCAAGCCAAGTAACATCAAACAACAGAGCACATAGTAAAAGAGGAAAGCAAGAAAAAAACGAATTTTTGAAATCGAATTCGTGTCACGTATGGTCATAAAGAAAGTTGTTTTCGGGTTATATTGGAAAAACATGAAATATTTCACATCGGTTAGGAGCTTTTTTTTTTGGTCTTTTCAACAACTTCTTTATGCTTTCAAGTTTCTTTTTATTCTTAAAAAAACAAACAATTTTTCTTTTATTGATTGAACACTTTTGCCTTTAACATTTAAGTCATTTTATTGGACATTTTTGGTTCTTTAAAATTAAATTATTTGACATTTTTTTTTTTTTATAAAATGAGTTGGTTTAATGAGTGTTGTCAAGATAGTCTTTCACTCCTCGTACATAGTGTAAGCACTCTTCTGCCTATCCTCTAGTACTCACTGGAGATAACCTGAGATAGCTGGAGATAACTGGAGATAACTAATTAAACACCTTAATGTTGGTCTTATAATCAAGCCTTGTTTATTCTTCAATAATCACTTATGGACTAATTACTCAACAGCATTATGCATGCATGCATTGAGTAAATGAGAGAAGAGCGCGTTACATATACGCTCTTTCCCACACATAGCTTTGCCACTGATATGAAATCAAGCCACTTTACAAAGTTTTATGTTTTATAAAAGTTTAAATTGGTTTAAATTATCTCTCAGAATTTCTTAAATGTATTATTATTTAAATTTAATTAACTATCAATTTTGGGATTTTCTTCTTTTCTTTTTTAAAATTATAAAAAGCTAGTGATATTTGATAATAGAATTTTATACAGTCATTCAGCTTCTATTCTCGAAGTCGGTAACACATCGAAAATATTATTATATTTTTTGTCTTAAAAAATGATAAGAGAATTTTTATTTCTTGTAATCATTGGGATTACTTTGAGGGAATCTAGGAGTCAGGTATACTAGTTTTGGTTCAGGATAAGCATCAATCAAATATCTTTAAGGATTCAAAAATATTTGCGGAAAATAAAAAAAAAATAATATAATTCCAGGAAAATTGCGAGACTGAAAAGCCACTGCAAACAGGTGCTATTGGTGCAAATAATACTGTTCGTGGTGAACATCCTTGGTCAGTATGAATACGAAAACTTCCGATTAGTCCAGTGTTTCTCAAACTTTTTTGGTCAACGGCACATTTTTTTACATGAATATTTTTGCGGCACACCTGAATACTCTTACACTAAATGATTATCATGACTTTTTTGAACCCCTATTCATGTCTTATTTTAGCAATCAAAATTTTTCTCGGCACACAGTTTGAGAACCACTGGATTAGACGCTTCTAACGAGCTAAAGCATCATATTTTACTTAAAATATATAAAATTTAATTATTACAGGAAAGCAGCACTGATTAACAATGATGGTCAATTTTTTTGTGGTGTAAGCTTACAGGTATTTGAACTCAATTTAGATTCATGATTGGAGCTTTTAATTCATCTCAACTATTCAGCGGCACAGTGTATAAAAAATAAAGGCGAATGTCAGGTGCTTACACCTGAAGACATATCTGATGGTGACATTGCTCTTCTGACACTTGATGTAGACATTCCGTTAAGTGCTACAATTAAACCGATTTACTTATCTAAACCACAATCGCAAGCAGTTCAGGTAGCTGAAGGAGTTGTGGTTGGTTATCAAAAAGTTGGGGGTCCAAATAATGCCAAAAAGCTCAAAGTTCAAATTAAAGATTATCACAATTGTGTAAAAGACAATGACCATCTTAAATCATACCTAAGCGCAAGAACTATTTGTGGAGGTTCCAAAAATGCAAATGATGATTTTGAAGTAAGCAGTGGAAGTGGACTTTATGTTTTTTATGATAATCGTTTCTATTTAAGAGGAATAACTTCAGCGTCATCTCTGAATAAAAAATTATATTCTGTAGAAATGTACGGAATTTTCGCTGAAACTGCAGAATTCTGTGGCTGGATACAAAGCGGAGGGATAAATAAATATGCTGAATGTATAGACAATAGTGATTTATTAAACAATTTTAAGGGTCTTCGATTTGGACCACATTATCGGTCCTTAAAAAAAGACAAATCGAGAACTCCTGTTTAAATGTTTCCCATACTAAATTATTTTACTTTGAGATTTTACTACAATTACTCAGAAAACTACTACTTTGAAAATCACTACTCAACCTACTACAACTTCAAGAACTACAACTCAGCGATCTCCTCCTATTAGAACAACAACAAAGAAGCCGATCAGGAGTGTTCTTCATGCCAATGAATACTTAAATCCTGGTGAATTCATCGAATCTCCAAATAAATGCTTTAAAGTTTATTATCAAACAGATGGAAACTTTGTTATATACCGAGCATCTTCAATGCAACACACGTGGCAATCTAAAACACATGGAACTTGCACAAAGCACGCTTTCATGCAAGCCGATGGCAATTTTGTTGTTTATGATTGCCATTAGGGGTTCCAGAATTCCCGTTCCCGTAAGATTTCGGGAATCGGGAACGGGAACGGGAATGATGTCCGGGAACGGGAATATTCCCGGGAATCAACAAAGAAAAAAAAAGTTAAAAGCTACACTTACATCATGTATTTTATTTAAGTTTTTAAATCAAATTTGAATTCTATTTGATTTGATTGTCAAATTGATTCTTTTGACAATAATTTCCATTTGAAATTCAATTCTTTTTGGTTTTAGAACAATTCTTAAATACGATTTTAAAAACCTGATTGCATTAACGTGCTGGTCTAGCAATCTATAACTGTAAAATGCTTCCAAACCCAAGACATCCTAATTTATTGACTTCTGATAATCTACGAATATGTACATGATTAAATTACAACTTATGAACTGATTTTTTGATTACTTACATATTCAATATTAATTTCAAGCACATTTTTTATTTTGGAAAAATTACTTTAATCCAATTTCAATTAAGTTTATTATTTTGTGGACATCATACATTTAAAAAAATATTTTTAAATACTTTCATATTCACACAAAATTTTCAATTTTTTCTCTTTGTTTTTCATAAATATATGTTTTTGATTTAAAAAACATCAAATTTGAGTTTAATATTTCAACTCTTAAATTCCTTAACGTATGTTTTCATTATTATTATAATTTTTTTCTTTAAATTGTAGTTTTTTCATGAAAGATACAACATAAAAAAAAAATCTAATTTGAATTGTCGGTTTTTTGGTATGAAAACGGGAATTTCGGGAATATTCCCGACAGATTTTCGGGAAACGGGAACGGGAACGGGATTCCCGTTCCCGGGAATTCCCGGGAATATTCCCGATTTTGGAACCCCTAATTGCCATGGATCTGCAAGGTGGCATTCACATAGCAATGGACATCCAGGAGCTAGAATTGTCATTCAAGATGATGGAAATTTGGTTGTTTATGGTCCAGCTAATGTTGCTTTGTGGAATAGCAGAACTGTAACTCATTGCTAGATTTTGATTAAAATATGCTAAATGTATTCAATAAATTTGAAAGTTCACTGTGTGTCACCTTATCAGCTTCAATAAGCTGCTTGAGATTACAAATATTTAAAGCGAATATATTTAAATTTTGAGATTTTTCAGAGCAGATTCGAATAAGATTAAATAAAGTCACTCGTTATTCAAGTGGAGAGTTGTGAATTTTTTAAATTTAATTAAAAATTGAAATTCTTTTTATGATGAAAGTTAAAATTGTTTTGTTCTTTTTTCTTTTGATTGCAAGTAGCAAGTCCACAAGTCAGGTATATTTGAGAGTCTACTGTTAAAGCACTGTTATTAGCATTAATATTGAGTAATAAAATAATTTAAATGCTTTTGCAGACCGAATGTGGCACAAATAAAATTCTTCGACGAATTACTATTGGTGGAAATTCTACAATTCGTGGTGAACATCCTTGGTGAATTATATTTAAGCAAGAAAGATGACTTTATAATTAAAATCATTGAAATATTTCAGGAAAGTTGCTCTAATTGATGATAATGGACAATATTTTTGTGGTGGAAGTCTTATATCAATTAAAGCTGTTGTCATAGGTACTTAACCTTAATTTTGAACCTTTGACCATAATTGAAGCTAAAAAATCATCTCAATTATTCAGCGGCACAGTGTATAAAAAATAAAGGCGAATCTCAGGTGCTTAAACCTGAAGACATATCAGTAGTGCTTGGTGCACAGGATCTATCAAAAGCATTTGAAAAAGGAAGAATCACTGTTGGAGTCAAATCTATTCAAGTCCATCCAGATTGGAATATCGACAGTGATTCATATGATGGTGACATTGCTCTTCTGACACTTGATGTAGACATTCAGTTAAGTGCTACAATTCAACCGATTTGCTTATCTAAACCTCAGCCACTAGTGACTCAAGAAATTGAAGGTTTCGTAGTTGGCTTTCAAAAGGTTGAAGGACCAAATAATGCCAAAAAGCTCAAAGTCCAAATTAAAGATTATCACAATTGTGTAAAAGACAATGACAATCTTAAATCATACCTAAGCGCAAGAACTATATGTGGAGGTTCTGATAATGCAAATGATGATTTTGAAGCAAGCAGTGGAAGTGGACTTTATGTTTTTCATGATAATCGGGCTTATTTGAGAGGAATAACATCAGCATCGTCTCTGAATAAAAAATTATATTCTGTTGAAACGTACGGAATTTTCGCTGATACTGCAGAATACTGTGGCTGGATACAAAGTGGTGGAATTAACAAATATGCTCAATGCAAAGAAAATGGTGAATATATCAAAAAGATACAGATTTTCCTAATTATGTTTCACTTCTTAAATTATATTATTGTTAGATTTTACTGCAACTCCTCAACCACCTGTTACATTAAGTCAATTGGATACATCTAGTGCTATAACAACAACAACAGAAAAACCTATAAAGCATACCTTGAATGGCGGTGAATGCTTGTACGCGAATGAATTTATTCAGTCTCCAAACAAATGTTTCAAAGTATTTTATCAAGGAGATGGAAACTTTGTTAATTATCGAGCATCTTCAATGCAACACACGTGGCACTCCAAACTCATGGAACCTGCACAAAGTATGCATGCATGCAAATAGATGGCAATTTTGTTGTGTATGATTGTAATCATGCAGCTAAATGGCATACACATACACATGGTCATCCAGGAGCTAGAATTGTTATACAGGATGATGGAAATTTGGTTGTTTATAATCCAGCAAATGCTGCCGTATGGAATAGTGGAACTGTAACGCATTGCTAGATTAAAGTTTACTCGAGATTATTTACAAAATTTGCGAACAATCCCAATAGAGATCCCAAAGCTGTTCATAAACTTTACTATGTATTTCAAGCGGATTTCTGAATTTTAAGTCAGGATTAAATCCCGAGTGCAAACGCCTTGACTAGTTTTTTTTTTTTTGAAAAATGTATAAATTTTGCAATAAGGTTAATAAAATTAAGAGTTCATCAAGTGTTACTTATCAGTTGAATTTACTCGTTTAAGACATTAATATTTATTTGAGTGCGGTTTTGCCAATTTATTACTTTTCGGCTGCTGCTGATAAGCGATGAATAATCAAACACTAATTCTGGTTAAACGTGTCGTTTGATAAATAAGTTCTTAGTCTATAAAATATTAGTCAATCGTGTAATATAAAGTACATTTCGGTTTATAAAATCATTAAAATTGTTTATTATTATTATTATTATTTATTTGTCGACGTTACCGGAAGAATTAGTGTTTCTACATGTTTTACTTTTTACATTGATTAGTGATACATTTCATATCACTATGGGTGACGTAGAATGAAGCTTCTAATCTTCAAATCTAGGTTTCAAATAAACTAAGGCTCTCGTTTCAATCTTCTGTGGGCGTGACGTGATACATTTCAGGTCCGTTCTGACAATATTCCATTATAAGGTAATCTTGTAGCTCTCGTTCCTATTTCTCCCGCTACACTTGAAGTTCCTGATCCGTTCCTTAATCCAACGTTGCCCAAAATGCCTAATTATGGCTTGATCTCCTACATTAAGCAGTCGAAGTATCTAAACTTCTGAAAAAGAACAAATTTGAAAATGTCTGGACTCGAACCGACGACCTTCGAGTTACCATACCAAATTTGAGCCAAGCGCCTTACCTATTCGACCAGCAAGGCACTTAACTGCTTTGCTAACCAACCGCATGAAAAATTCATTTTTTTTTTATTTTTTGATTTACAGTTTCGCAGTTTTAAAACGCTTATTTCAATCCTGCGAAACTGCTTTAAACGATATTAAAAGAATAAAATATTTTTAAATTAATAATCTAAATTTGTGACAATCATTATGATGCGCATAATACTTACGCATGAAATTTTGTTATTCTTAACAGCAAGTATATAAAAGTTAAGATGCTCAAATTCTCCTTAACTCGTTGTATAATCAGTTCATCTCCCACTTTTTCAGCTAGAATCGTTTTCAGTTTATATGTCATTGTAATGTATCTGTGTATTACTAATAGAAACTGTATTATGTTTGATTGACATATGAAAGCTTAATGGAGTTCAAATATTAGTCTTAAATTTTCCAAACTTTGAGTTTCTCAAGTTGGATCTAAAATCAACCATTTGAGATGACATGTTTTTGAGATAAAATTTTTAATTATATGATTTTTTTGAAATTTTTTTCCAAAAAAAATGTTGAATAGTCATTTATTTTGGTAAATTTGATTGTGTTGACAATTATTGAATCCAAAAGTCATAAGTTTAGCTAACGCTAAACCACAATCGGTTAATGCTAATGCAAACGCTAGTGCTAATATATTTATTTATCCATTTAATCCCAATGAAGCTATTCCAGTATCTAATCCAACGAGCCCTCCAGTGATTTCAGCGACTAAAAGTACTTTGTATTCAGGAGAATACTTAAATCCTGGTGAATTCATCGAATCTCCAAATAAATGCTTTAAAGTTTATTATCAAACAGATGGAAACTTTGTTATATACCGAGCATCTTCAATGCAACACACGTGGCAATCCAAAACCCATGGAACTTGCACAAAACATGCTATCATGCAAACCGATGGCAATTTTGTAGTTTATGATTGCAATGGATCTGCAAGATGGCATTCACATAGCAGTGGACATCCAGGAGCAAGAATTGTCATTCAAAATGATGGAAATTTGGTTGTTTATGGTCCAGCTAATGCTGCGCTGTGGAATAGTGGAACTGTAACTCATTGCTAAAATCAAGGCGTTTAAACTCGGGACTATTCACAAAAATTACAAAGAATCCAAATGAAAAAATCCAAATCCATTCACCAACTTTACTGGATATTTCAAGTAGGCTTCAGAACGTTAAGTCAGGAAGTGCAAGGATTAACCCCGTGTTTACGAATTCGCCAGTTTTTTTTAAATGTATAAATTTTGCAATAATTATAATAAAATTGAGAGTTCATCAAGTGTCACCTTATCAGTAGAATTTACTCATTTAAGACATCTTCTTCTGCGAAATTATTTAATTTTTTGATTTGTATAACAACAAATTTGAGTGCGATTTCATAAAGTTCTTTGTGTTTGAAGTGGACAGTCGTGAATTTTTGTATTCTTAATTTAGTGCAATTGAAACTTTTTAATGATGAAATTAAAAATTTTAATATTCTTTTTTATTTTGATTACATTTACTGAGTCCACAAGTCAGGTATTTTTGATAAATCTGAATTGAGTGAAGCATCAAATTAAAAAAATAAAATTTTCAGATCGAGTGTGGAACTCACAAAGCTTTTCGTCAGATTATTATTGGTGGAAATTCGACAGTTCACGGTGAACAACCTTGGTTAGCTTCGACCTTGAAATTTGATTAAAATTGTATTAAAATTATTTGAAATTTACAGGAAAGCAGCTCTAATAAAAAATGTCGACGAGTTCTTCTGTGGCGGAAGTCTGGTCTCAAATAAAGCCGTTGTAACAGGTTAGTTCTTGCATAAAAGCTCTGATTTAAGTCCACTTAATGTGTATTAAAATTTAGCTGCACATTGCGTAAAAGGAAAATACAGAACCCATGAATTTACATCAGAAAATATCACAGTTGTACTTGGTGCACATGATTTATTGAAATCATTCGAAAGAGGTAGAGTTTCAGTTGGAGTTAAAACTATTCATGTGCATCCAGACTGGAATGTTGATATTGATTCATATGATGGTGACATTGCTCTTTTAACACTTGATACTGAAGTCCAGTTTAGTATCATGATACAGCCGGTTTGTTTATCTAAACCTCAATCACAAGCGACTCACGCAACAGAAGGAATTGTCATCGGTTATGGAAAAACTGAGGAAGGAAAAGCTTCAAATGTTGCCAAAAAGCTAACAGCACCAATTAAAAATTTTCATAATTGTGTAAAAGAGCATCAAGATTTAAAGCAATTATTGTCAGCGAGAACATTTTGTGGTGGACCTGGGGATGGTAAAGGAATTTGTGAAGGTGACAGTGGAAGTGGACTTTATGTTTTTCATGATAATCGGTTCTATTTGAGAGGAACAGCTTCGGCATCTTCTATGAATTCAATTAATGAATGTAATGTCAATACATTCGCAATATTTGTCGATACAACAGATTTCTGTGGTTGGATACAAAGCGGTGGACTGAATAAACATGCTCAATGTAGAGAAAACGGTAAAGATTTTTCAGTGGCTTAGCAAACAGGAATTAAGTGGCTTTTCCTACCTACGCCAGGGGCGTAGCCAGGGAGGGGGGCCATAGGGGGCCCGGCTCCCCCCACGAAAATCTGGTAATTGTTTTATTAAGTATTTATAGAGAAGAACCAGTTAATGTAGAGGAAGTGATGAAAAAAATGTCAAAATCAGCACGAAAAATTAAATTTAATGTATGAATAATGAATTAAATACTTAAACTTATGAAGAATGAATATAGATTTAAGGATACAAAATAACGTTTTTTTAATTTTCGAAAATGGGCCCCCCCTTAAAAATTTTCTGGCTACGCCCCTGACCTACGCCCTTAAGTTTTTTTTAAGAAATATATATTTTTTCAATTCCTAATTAATTTTTTTAGAAGTTCCTTCAACTACTGAAAAATCTCCTAGAAGGTACTCAAGGAGACCCACTCAATCGACCAAAGAAACAACAACAACCACAAAAACGGAAACACCAATCAGGAGTGTCCTTAAATCCAATGAATATTTAAATGCTGGTGAATTCATTCAATCGCCTAATCAATGCTTCAAAGTTTATTATCAAACAGATGGAAACTTTGTTATATACCGAGCATCTTCAATGCAACACACGTGGCACTCCAATACTCATGGAACTTGCACAAAATATGCTTTCATGCAAACCGATGGCAATTTTGTTGTATATGATTGTAATCATGCAGCTAAATGGCATACACATACACATGGGCATCCAGGAGCTAGAATTGTTATACAAAATGATGGAAATTTGGTTGTTTATTCACCAAATAATGTTGCTTTGTGGAATAGCGGAAGTGTAACTCATTGTTGATTTTTATTATGGAATATCATAAATAAAAACTTCATATTTTAATCTTACTTCATTGAGTTATATTAGTTGATAAATCTTTTTTTGTGCATCTCCAATGACAGACCACTATGACGTATTCTAGTCTATAGTCTCAGTTTTCAATCAAGGGATCTTATGAGCTAGCTTAAGTTTATTCCATTCTAGTGAATATGCTGAATATTTTAATAATAAATTAGATTGTCTAAGATAATGAGTATAGCCGGTAATAATAATAATAATATAGCCGGTACTTAGTTTCAAATTTGACACAACTTTCTAAGAAAATTGTCAAAATTATGTAATAAATGATAAGGCAAATGTAAGTGTTCATGGTAATAACTTTATTATCTATTATCAAGTCGGATTGTAAAAGAACTTTACATCACTTGGAAGTTAATTTCGATGTCATAGAAAAAGGAAAAAAAACAATTTAAGCTAGAAAATGCATTTCAGGTAGATTTTATCACAACAGCTAATAGAGATTTAATTTTAAAAAAAATTAGAATTATTTTCAAAAGATGGCGCTGCAGTCAACTGCTATAAAATATTATCCAGCATTTATTTAACAAAATATTTTACGATATTTATAAATTATATAAAGCATTTGATTTTCTTTAAAAATGATCAAACATTGAAATGAGAGGAAATCGAAAAAATTCACAAACAAGCTTAAAAGTTTGAATTTTAAGAATCACTGAAAAAACGTTAACAACACAACAATAAATAATTTAAAAGAATATTAAAAGTGAGTCTAAAGATTAAGATTCTCAGAAATCAAGTCCATTCTAGAATTTTTATTAATCTGGTTGTTAAACAATCTAAAGTATTATGGACTTAAATATTGGAAAAAAAAACAATTAGCCTGCAAATTTTGTTTTTATTTTTAACAAGCTTTATTTTTGCATTATTGTTGAAAATCATAAAATTAGAATATTCTGTAGGTTAAATAAGTTATTTAAGATATAAAACAGATTGAATGACGCTTGCCGTTCTGAATCTTTCAATAATGGTTAAACTAAAATGTGTTTTTTGGTTTCTGGAAATTCATTAAACTTATAATTTGCATATTTTGAGTATTTATATGTAGATGATTGCTTCAAAAATCACGTAGATCTTTTAATTTAATTTAAGGATCGTCTGAAAAATCAAAATAACATTAAGAATTGACTGACAATTTTATTACACAGATTATCGATGATTTTTTATTATTAATCTTTCTAAGTTAATGAAATATTTTTTTAATAATTTACAATAATGTTAAATTTATCTTTGGAAACATAAAAATTTGCTGTAATCTTCTGGATGTTGTGAGAATTTTGTAGGCTTTAGCAACATATTTCGAGAGTTTCAATCTCAAAAAATTGTTATAACGCTTTCAAGATATCCTTCATGCTTCTATGAACTATTGACACAGTGAAACCTTACTGACTAAATGTGCCGCTCGAGTTTCCAATCTTAAATCAATTCCTCCCATCTACAACATTCATTTTGTCTTGAAATCTGCCCAAAAAAATTCCCATACAATCCAGAATCACGCATACAAATTAAAATTAATGTAAGTTTATTTTTTAAGGACTTTATAACTCGTATACTTAAACTTAATTTCAAGTAATTTAAACCACAAAACTTACTTTTTAATTAATTTTACATCTTTCCGTAAAATCGATTATATTTATTAATAATTATTTTGTAAATGCTACTTATTCATCGCTGTCCATACCAGGCAGTCACGTAACATTAATTTCCTCACTACCATCTGAATTTGAGTCATAATCATCATAGTACATTGAACTGCTTTGATTGCTGTATGTCTTAACGCTGCCATCAGATGAGTGATTATCGTAGAAATTATTGAATAATTGACCTATGTGCGGTGGATGTCCTGATCGTGAGCTCATCTCTTCAGATTCAAATTTAAAATCAGCTGGTTTTTTAGATAGAACCATAAACTTTTGATCAATTGGCGATGACTTGTTTGGCGATTGACTTGATGGTGATTGAATGCTTATGTGCTGTGACTGCTGTTGTCCTTGTTGTTCGAGACTTGATGGTGATGATGATGGCGGTGTTAATGATTGTTGTCGGTCACATTTGGCATCTGATAAGTCTGGATTGGGATTGTTTTTGTTCGGTAATGTTTGATCGCGGGAACCTCCACTTGCTAATAATTCTCGTTCTTTTGAATTGCGCCTGAAATCAACATTTTAATTATTATTAAGATTCATTCTAATTTTTTCAAGACATTCTTACCATTTCATACGTCTGTTTTGGAACTATAAATTTAAAGAATAATTAAAAATAATTAGAATTTTTATAAGTTTCAATTATTTTGTTAACTTTAATGCACATATGTTAACTTTATCTTACCCATATTTTAACCTACAACGAGAAAAAAAAGATAAATAAAAAATTATTAGTTGAGCGGCGGTAAATCAAAGCATGAAAGCAAGTTCATTGAAAAAATGAAATATCACTCAATTATTGACAGTTTTCATGACTATTTACAGCATAATTCATCATCATTCTCATTACATCTTCACAGCTGAATAGCATAATGTGCATTAACGACGAGTAGATCACAAAAGCGAAGCATTAAGTCAAATGTGATACATAAAGTCAAAAGTAATACATAAAGTCACACTTTTGCCATTACTACAACTATAATATTTACTATGCTATTCAAGTAATGTTGATGATGACAGCTTATGGCGGTGTCAGCTGTCTATTCAGTCATTCATTATCATAGTTTCTTGAGAAATGGAATATTTATGAGTTGCAACATTTTAAAAGCTATTAAAAGTTTTTTTTTATTTGAGTTTTTTTTCCTCGCAAAGGCTTTGTTTGTTTTGTTCTTTTCTTTAAGGCGACCGCTTCCGGTTGTTTGAAAATGGAATAGGAAGTAATATAAATTGTTTGATGCTGAAGTTCGCAAGTTTCTGTTTTATTCTTTTATTATTTATTTTAAGGAAGAAAATAAGGTTAAACTGTTGAGAACAATCAGAAGAAACTGGAGTTAAGGGGAGGGAAAAGTAGGGTTGGAAGTCAAAGTCTATTGCCAGTTGAGGCTTTGGTTCCATTGTTGCCACTTCTGTGCTGAAGCTGATATTAATTAAAAATCAAATGACTGGTTTTTTAAGGAAAAATGTTGATTACGTCAAATGGTTAACATTTAATTTTTAATATCCATCTGACGCAGGACCTTAGTATCATCATTAAAAAAAAGTATATAAAATATCCCAAAATACCAGTATATGGCGAAATCCCACAACCCATAGACATTAATTAATAACCTAATTATATAATCCCAAATAACATTGATAAAGTGACAAAAAATCCACAAAAAGCCACTCCTATAAAAAATGCGCTCAAAACTTTTTCCATTAAAAAAAATTGGAGGAACTCCTCATAACAAATGCAAATATACAGCAAAATATATTTTTTTCACCATCATCTTTGTCGTTCTTTGGGTTCATAAAAATTTATTAAAATGAAATTCAAATGATATGAAAATTAGAAAAGTTTTGACGCAGAAAGAAATTCCCCTTCAGAGGCATCAAAATAAAAGAATTTTAAAAAAAATTATTTTTTAATTGAAAAATAAAAATATTGGGATTGACGTCATGATAAGATTTGTGGCATAAGACTTAAGCAGGGATGTAGGCTGAATTTTCTGATTATAAAAGGGGATTGTGATGTTTTCTCAAAAAGCTCTAGAAACAATATAAAAATTTCCAGATAAGAAGCTCTTTAGACCCCCGATCCTTCCTGCCTGCACTCACTCTTGCGTTAGGAAAGCACAACTTGCTACTCCCCTGCCCTTAATTCTCAAAATAATACATTTTATTAGATTTCCGCGTCAATAGAGATTTCAAGAGTCAAATCCAAATAATCCTAATAATGATATCATAAATGCCAATTTTCTTACAAAAATTAACCTACGCTCGCCTTAAAAATAATAAAAGAATCGAAATCAATTTGCAGAATAACAAGAAATGTGTGTGCCGAGGGTCAAAACAGAAATTGATGAGGGGTTGAATTTCCTTTTTAAAAATAAAGCAAAGGAACCAAATTTTGTGAATGTAATGTGTAACATACGTTGACGATCATCAGAGAAATGTTCAAAACATTCATTGTGCAGTCTCACAAACATTTATAAATGAGGGATGATGATGATGACGAAAAAAAGAATCTGTTTGCCATCCAACTTATAGCATTTAAATAATAGGCTATAAAATAATTTGTAGTTGATTTAGGATAATAAAAAGTCATGTCAAAAAAAATCTCAGATAAAAATCTTTTCTCATAGAAAAAAATAGAAATCTGTAATTATAATGATGTCCCATCACTTGCACACAAATAACATTTTTTTTTATAGGGAGAAAATTTCCGAGGGTGAATCGAAGTCAAAGACGAATGAATAAAAAATCACATTTTTTAATATCCAAATCAACCGCATGCATTTATTTAAATGTACTTAGTTGCTCAAACAATAGATTTGTTTAAACTTTAATGCGATATCTTGAGGCATCATCTCGTGTAATTGAACAAATAAAATAAATAAAAAAATCCCACACAACAAGATTTTTTTTTCTAATCTTTAAACATATTTGGCAAAAAGATAATATTATTTTGTTGAATGGTAATTTTGCCGTTGGGACATCATGTGCATCATTGCATGTCAAATTGATTGAGGGTGTTTGTGGCATAATTGAAAATTAGAGATTGTTGTAAAATCATTATCAGGATTATTAGATTTTTTATATATTTTATTTTAGGCATCTCATCTGATTGAGATGTGTCTAATGCACAAGTTTGCTTGTTGTCGAGTGCCTTTAAATGCTGGCTTGAATGATGAGAATTTTTTTGAGGATTTTTAAGTGTAATTTTGCGTGGTTTGTTGTGAATGAATTTATATTTTATTTTTAAGAATTTTTTCAGGCTAAAGCTTGCTTAAAAATAGGTTTTTCAGGTATTGGACACTAAGGTATGGCTTAGAAGCTCATAATATATTCGATGCCAATAATTCTAAATTGAAAATTTTGCCAACAGCACTTACAAGTTTTATTGTACCAGAAAGTGCTAATAATAGCTTTTTGTATCCAAGTATCCGGTACTTAAGTTCTGAAAAACCCAGCATGTACCGTTTCACAGCCATGTGATGATAATCTTCGTACAGAAGTGGTTTTGCTATTGAATATTCCAATAATTATACCCACAAAAAAGCAAAATGTCTCACATGATTCTAACAAAATTTCTTCTGAATTCCCGAAAGACTGTGAATCCCCTGCACTCATTTCCAAACAGTCCAAAATTTTGATGATTCTAGTTTTCTGCATAATTTTCAAAATTTGATATTTTAAGTCACAAGACTTGATTGAAAATTATCCAAATTATTCTTGTTTGCCTCATAAAATGCCATTTTGTTGCTGATTTGACATCAAACTACTAAACTGCCTCGACAACATCTCAAATATCAATTAACCACAGTTATTTCTTTTGAAGCATCTCCCGGATTCTTCTTCCATCAACTCAATCCGTTCCCAATATTCTCCTATTACAGTTTAATCAAATAAATCATTTTACAACAAATTGACGTTGATTGAAGACATAAGCAAATAATAAAAAAAAAATTATTTCGGACTTTGTTCTACAACATCGCCCAATGCTCCGCGACTTGAGTAATAGTCAATATTTGCAATGAATTTGTTCACAAATCTGACTTTGTGTGGTGAGGGAAACAAAATCATTATTTGCTTAATGATTCGAGCGAAAAAAAAAGAAGATTTTTTTTTGCCGATGATATTTTATCCGAAAGAATTAGGAATGGTATGGCACACATATGTGTAATGACGAACATGTGTAAATCTTCGCAACCATATAAAATTTCTATATTTGATAATCCATTATGATTTTTCTTTGTCTTGCTGAATGGCAAGTCTAGGAGATGAGATAATTCATGAGTTTTTGTGTAGTCATAGCTCTATAAATAAAATCAATGATAATTAGGAACTTTCCATAGAAATAATCAGAACATTTTTGAATGAAATTAGCAAATAATTGAATTCGCTCTGAGTTTTTGGGCTTATTTAGGAGGGTTGAAGTGGGTTAGGTTGAATAAATCTAGGGACTGGTTTTTGCGGTGAGCCACAGGTACTCTTTCCAAGAATTCTAATTCAAAATAAAACACTTAAGTGTACTGAATAGTGTAGGTACCCCAAGTAGCCTTAAACTAGTCTCAGCTTCAATATATCCAAATCCATCCCTGGTTCTTACAAAAGAAATGCTAGATATAATTTATTCAGTATTCACACAACCTGGACTTTCTCCAGCATTCAAAATAGTCGAAGATTCCAGACTCTTTCAATTAAAAGTTCCAGTAAAGATGGAAATATTAAGTAACTGAATTATAAGCTCATTATCATATTTACATGTTAAATTAAACTGCTAGGAAAATTATTGCAATTTCTCATGTTAATAATGAATTGAACAGACTAGTTCAGTTAATTAATTAATGAGATTATTAGCACGAAAAACTTTCAAGTAGAATAATTAATTCATAATATTTCAACTTGCTTACGTAAATGCATTGGAAAATTTACTTTATTGCCATCAAGTTCTCGTAAATTTTACGGCCATATGGATCGGGATTGAAAGTTGCTTACGTAAATGCGATAAAGTTTTGGAATTTTTTGAATTCTTGGAAGCTTTGAAGAATTTGCATAATGGGTAGGGAGGAGGGGCATTAGATGGGATTTAAGTGAGTAAGTAATGTAAAGGAAAAGCATCGAGAGAGACCAACCTTTTGATCTGGAGGCACTGCAATTCAAATTGTTTTGGTGACTAAGGTGAGACTATACTTTAGACTGTAAACTGTTTTTTGTAGTAACGATGATCGGGCATTAAGGATGTATTATTGATTAAAATAATCAAAAATTTTTAAAATTCAATTTATTAGCTCTATACTTTTTGCAATGCAAAGCATAGTCCTTTTTGCTAGAATTAGCAATGAAACCTAGCTTTTTCGTGAAATATCAAGCTTCAGAAAGAATAACCTTGTCACAATCACATTAAATATCTAATCTTGCATAACATAAAACAGCTAAAGAATTAATATAAACTCCTATGAATCAGAATCGCTAACAATTTTCCCAACTTAGTCTTCTGCTTCACGCAGTTTTTCAATAAAAATTCCCATAAATTCTTCAAATAACACAAGCTAATCAACACAAAACAGTAAGTTGAAATTAATGCAAATCAACTCAAACAAATCAAAGCTGATCAAAGTAAATGTAAATTACTTAAGTAATCAAGCAATAATTGCTCAATCCATAGAATGAAATCATCTGAAAATTTTCTCTCATCAGAATGATTTGACAGTTTTTTTGTGGTGGATATGTAAAGTAATACGGACGTCTATTTACTGTGTTTTATCATCGATTTGCAAAGACGTAAGTTGAGTTCAAGTGACTATCGGCAGCCATAAAGTCTAATGTCTTTTTTCACACTGTAGAGTT
Source organism: Chironomus riparius (assembly GCA_917627325.4). Lineage (NCBI taxonomy): Eukaryota > Metazoa > Arthropoda > Insecta > Diptera > Chironomidae > Chironomus > Chironomus riparius. Next base: position 48,026,101 of record OU895877.1, read on the forward strand.
GTTGACGCAAGCAAATGAAACTGATAATGATTTGAAACTTTTTTGTCGGCTTTTTTTGATGATGACGATCTGTTGGCTGATGGTCGTTTGAAATCGATAGCTGCTTCCTGGATATTTTTTTTTCTAGTGAAAATGTGCTTAATTTCGATGTTATAAAATTGAGTTCCTTAAAATTCAAAGTTGATTTATTTTTAAAAAATAATAAAACTCAATGGCCATCGAGACTTTTTGCAAAAGAAAGATTTAAGCATCATCATCACTGTCAAAAGCCATTCTCCAAGCAATTATTTGCAAAAAATAATACTTCTGAAGCTTACTAGCTACGCATAACAGTACAATGTCTTAATTTATGCTGATTTCACAATGAGCTCATCATATTCTCGACTTTGTTCCCGGTATGATGCTGTAAAACAATTTATGCTGAATCAGGAATTATCAATTATTAGAAGCACAAAAACAATAAATAAAGTGTCAAATTCACACAATTAAACTAATGAAATTAATCTACAACAACAAATTTGAATATAGTTGATGATATTTGCGGGAAACCACAAAACAGTTCCCATACATAATTATAATAATCATGTAAATTTAGTTTAGTTGTGTATTCAAATTAGATCAGGAATACAAATGGATGAGGAGAATGTCAAAATGCACATCAAGTTGTGCATAATTTTCTGAATACATTAACCGTATTTTGTAATAGGTGAGAGGATGCTTTTAGAATGTTATGGAAATAATCTACATTCAGGTATTTTTCCTAAGGTTATGAGAACTTTTACTTCGTTTGTCTTCGTTCATTCACATCAGTGTTATTGATTTGCAATGGAAATTAATTTTTCTGATGCAATAATTTGGGTTTGTTTAGCTATTAGGATTGAAGATTATAAGCAAAAGTAAATAATCTTAGGTTGGTTGCTCACTTTATCGTACAATTCAACCTGAAAAGGGTTTGTAGAAGCTAAAGAGAGAATGTGAAGTATAATGCCATGATTTCTGTGCAAATACTTGTCCTATAGACCAAACTGTATGTAATAATTTAAAGATCGACGTCTTATAGGAATAGAACCTACTTTTCATCAAAATAAAGGACTAGAATCGAGTCTACTGCTTTACTACTCGACTACAGAGTTCTTATTCTCGTTCTAGCAGATTTGCCCACTTAAAACTCGTTCCTATAAATTTCATTACGCTTCATCCGCCTTTAGTAGGACCTATTAAAGCATAAATTCTATCTTAGTCAAAAATAATTGAAGTTTCTAGTAACTTAGACGATGGACCCTAACCCAAATGGCACAAGTCGGTTAATCGATCTGAAATCCAGCACCTAGTTGGTTTGACTCTGGCTTGAAACAAAGCCCGACCTACGCCAGAGTCTTGCTGGTTTGACTCCAGATTTCTAATTCGACTTGTGCTGTTTTGGTATAAAACTAGCTATTCAAGTCACTCAACAACCAAATGACCCCCAAAACTACGTGAAAATGTAGATTTTCATCTCATCTGTGAATGGAAAATTTTTCAATCTCACTGAAATTTTTTTAGATGCACAAAAACATCAAAAGAGCTGTTAGAAAAAAAAGTATAAATCCTTTGTTTTGTTTGTGTTCATAAATTTGAAAGGGTGCTAAATGATAAAGCACAACACACAATAATTCAAAAACATTTCTCGTTGACTGGTTTTTCTGCCCGCCCACACACACTTTCAGGCATATAAATATATATATTTTCACTCTAAATACACAAGTTGAGTGTAGAGCAATGAAAACTGTCAACTGCACTAAATATCTAACACAAAAAATTTTTTCTCATATATATTTTTGCCACAGCAACAAAAGTACCGCGTTTCTCTGAAGGAGGAATAATGATGATGACGATAATAATTATAACATAGAATAGAAAGAACGACATGCACAACAAGCACATACACTGCCCATTCCATACGATTCTCTCTCACTTATATTCTCATTCAGACGAAAGTGTAGTTGCAGTGACAACCATGAAGTGATAGAATTTTAATGGGATTTTCTGGGTATCACACAAAAATTTATATTTTTCAAGTCCTAAAAGATGCTAATAGAAACCATAATAATAAAATACAGACGATATCATCAAGGCTGGTCCCAGCATCCTAGAAAAACTAAACTTTCTGTAATTGAAATTAAATTTAACTATCAAGTTCTGCATTTCATGTTGAAGGATTTTAGTTACAAAATTTAAATTGTCATCGCTTTAATTGAATACATGGATAATGAACTGTCAAATGGACAATGGGAAGCACATTGTAAATGAAGTTCATTTGCTCATGAGATAATTGCACATCCCCAACTAGAAAAACATGCATGGGAAAATTGCAAGTTGCATTGAGGACCATCATCATCATCATCATCATCATAATTTCATTATGTCGAGTATGTGTAGCATAAACATTATCCCCAGCATGTTGAAGAAGTCAATGCTCAAATAGATGGAAATATTTTATTTTCTTTTGATTCTGTTTCTTTCTGGTTTGAATAAACACAAACCAGGATAGATATAAAAAATTCTCATTTTTTTACGTTCCTGCTTTCCAGTCACCAGCAGTTTATTGCAGAAAATATTTTCCACATGCACGGATACACAACGATTTTTCATTTCAGAGGAATAAAAACAACAGAATATAAAAAAAGTATTTTTTTTTTCAGAGAAATCGGGAAGGATACAGTAACAACAACAAAAAAAAATTCACATCATCATCAACAGCATTGCACGTTTAGTGATTTTTCATTCTTCATTCTTCTGTTTTCGACTATGAAAATTTTAGAATTTTTTTATTTTATTTTCGTGCAAATTTGCGTAACCAATTTTTTGTTTCATTTGTTCGAGAGAAAAAAAAGCTGTTCCCTAATGTAACTGCAACAGAAGGTCTCTAAACGTCAATTTATATTTACGCAATTTAGAAGAGTGAAGAGAAATGAGATGTAGACGGAAACAAGTCACAACATTCATCGATCATTTCATTAATAAATTATTTAATCTTTTTTCTGTGAGCTGGTTTTTAAGGAAATGAATGAATTATACATTACTAGTTTGGCTGGCTGTCTATGTGCCTGAATTATGAATGTCTCAGAGAGTGATTTTTTCGGGGAAAATATTTGTGAATTGAGAGTTTTTGAATGTCTTGCCCGATTGACACACATTGAAACTTATTGAAAAGTTTGCCACGCGCATGGGTTTATAGTATAATAAGAGCCAGGCGTAAGCCAATTGGCTGTTGCAGCTATCTAGCAACCACTTAGCATCCAGTTGGAAGTTGCTCTAATGTGTGTCGATCGGAGTGTCATTAATCTTTCATTTAAGACTTTTTTAAACTTTTCATAAATCTTCCGAATATGCTTTTGCAAAAAAATTCAATTTGCTCACAATAATTAACAAAAAGGTTGTAAATGTTGGAATGTGCAAATAACAATTTAATTTAAGTTGGATTTGAACCTGTTCCTTATTTTAATATTTTTATATTGCTCTGCAATGTACCGTTATAGAATTTCTTAACTTTGCAGTTCTGAGCTGTGTTCGAAGTCGATATTGTATCGCGGAATTTCATAGACTTCGAGCTCTGATTTTAAGATACTCAACTGTTCTAGAGCCCCCCCCCCCCACCTTTTGTGACAATTTACATCTTCACAAACGAACAAAAAAAATAAATTTCAATCTTACATTTTTTAAAAAATTCTCAAAATGCGCTTTACTCATCCACAACAACAGCCCATCAATTACAGTCATTTCAGAACTGAAAACAGAAGAACAAAATCAAAGAGGCGTGAAATTTGAGGACATTCATCATCATTCATCGATCATTTTTCAAAAAAATAAAATTGTTAACAGACCTACAACAAAAGAAAAGTAGAATAAAAAGAGCAATTTTATATGCATTTTATGTGTATATGTCTCGCTATTGTGTGCAAAAATTTCATGTCTATTATGCTGACATAAAAAAGGTAGAAAAGTGAGAGATGAAAAGTTAATTTAAATTAATTGATGAATTGCTAAATCAATGATTTTCAATGTTGAATTTAATTGATTTTAATTCACCCAACATCATCATCATCGTTTACTATAGCGTAACATATTATCGCCCTTGATGTAGCATTACACATAAAAGACCGAAAAAAATTATTATTTTGCTACACTCGACTAGAAAAAGAAGAAAAAAAATCTCATTATTAAGGCAAAAGTTTCAGCTCCGTACTGACCAAAGCTGCGTAGAAATCGAAATCTCAATGATTTTTTTTTCTTCATCGGCTAAGACTGTGTGCTGTGATTTGGCAATTATGCTCTCTCGTGTATGCACGGAACGATCTAATTGCCCTCGAACAAAAAATTTATAATTTTTCAACTAAAATTTATTTCATAATCATTTAACATCCACCTCGACATTATTTCCATTTCCACGCCTTCCTTTTAATATTTTATTATTTATTTTTGTGAAATCTTCCGGTGATGCTTAGATGAAGTTTAATAATTTTTCCTTTTGTGAATATTGCTGTTGGGTATTTTGTTGGCGGATATTCAATTAATCAAATTATTTTCTTATCAATTGATTTGTGAGTTGGGAGGAAGTAAAGGATTTTGTAGCTAATGGGTGTTAGAGCGCAGTTTTGGATGTTCAGGGGATTAGGTTTCAGTTGCTACCCTGCATCTTACTACAAATTCTTGTGTCGAATTAGGAGTTGATTTTAAAGGATAATTTCTGACAAATACTCAAGAGTATAGTCCATCAAATTTATATTTCTAGGTTAAGGTGCTTTAAGAAGCCTGAGACACCAGTTCCAAAACTTTACTGCTGTATTCTTCTGATCCATCTAGCTTTAGCTAAGTTTGGCATCTTAAATAATCAATGATCCAACAAAATATCACATTTCTATGCATATAAGACATTGACTAGGGTTTTCAATACTAGGATTGAAATGTATGTAATCCCGGGATCAAACCCGGGATTCAGTACATTTTAATCCCGGGATTGAAAAACCCTAACATTGACCTTAGACTATATCTACCTCCAAATATCTCAACACTAAGCCAACAATTCAATGTTAAATTAAAGATTTCATATTGACCCAACATAGACAAAACGCACTGCAATAATTACAGCACTCAAAATATTGACATAATTTTTTTTTAATTTTCTGTTCATGAATCATGATTTATTTAATTATTTTTTGCACCCTCATCAAATCAAGCTCAGCGGTTTATAATTTAATAATTTTTTTGTTGAAACAAAAAAGGCTTTTCCTTAGACTCATGCATAAATTATGTCATAAATTAAATTTTATTTGATTTAGGTAAGAGAATCAATACTTTATCATAATAATCGTCATTATCGTCATCATCATTGTGTACAGAAGAGATTTCTTAAACAGCAGAAAATCTTACAAAAACATTTTTTTATGGAACTTAATGTCGAGGGTCGTTCTATGCGTACGCACAGTCTCATATAATAATGTTTATATTTCACTAAACATCAAAGTCGAATATGTCAACAGCAGACATTTTTAAGAATAATAAATAACCAGCAAAACTTCTCGTTTTTTTAAGAACCGAGAAAATTTTCTCGAGAGCAAATTCACTATAATAGCAGAAAAAGACAAATTAATCGGTTTTTATATAGCCTGGAGTGTTATAATACGATTTGTTGTGGAGTGTTTTTGTATTTTTATGACGCAAAAAAAAAGAATCGAGAGAAGAGAAAAGTTTTATTGTTCTTGTAGTCATTTCTTCCTCTTTCGCACATGCATGCGTATGGTTCGGTTATGTTGTTGTGGTTCTTATTGCATTTTATTTGCTTTCTATTGATTTTTTTTTATTCATTCATTTACACAAATCATTTGGATTTATTGGATTGAATGGCTGTTGGTGGGAGAATTGGAATGGATTGAAGGGATATTTTCAGGGGTTGAATGGTTTTAAATGGAATTGATTTGATAGTTTTTAAATCTTCAATTAATTGAAATATTAAAAGTATTTGAAATTATTCTCAATTCGAGTTTTACAAGCACTTTTCAAGCTTTTTGGAATTTTAAACCTTTGTTTGCGAAATGGGTACGGAAGTCGATAGGGCTTGAACCTAATCGAAGGCTTACTTCCCACCTCATTCCATTAAATTTTAATAGTTTTATTTTCATTTAATCGGAAGAAAAATATTAAAAAATGAGGTTTCAAATACCAAAAAAATAAATTCTTTTAATTTGACGTTGGTATTAAATAATATTAATACCGAAATGACGAAATCGAATCCCTATCAAGGCGTAGAAACTCGGGATTAATCCAGAAAAATCCTAAAAAATTCCTGAGCCAATAAACATAAAAATGTAAAATCCCTTTTAAATCCCTGATGCATTTGATGCATACTTTCGGGAATTAAAAAAAAATTTCATTTTTAAGTTTACTAGTACAGTAATTTTTTTTTTATGATTTTTGGGATTTTTTTTAGAGTTTTCAGGATTAATCCTGAGTTTCATCATCTACAACTCTAATCTATGTTCAAAAATTACAAAACAAGATTAAAGATTTATTTTTTATCAGATGTTAATTCCACGACTATCATTTAGAGACAGACATTTGTGCTCCTCTTCAGAAATGTAACCAAGAGAGTCTGGGTACATTTCTTAAAAAATTTAAAGCCGTGCTCTCGTTCCGAATCGAAATTTTTAAGAGGGTATCGAGACCCTACTGGCTACACCCTCGTTCCTCAAGCATATCGTTAAAAATTACCCTCATTTTTTAATAATCAGCTCTTGCTTCCAGTCTTGATAATAAAATCTCAAATATCCACAAACAAATATTCCTAAATGCATAAAATCCGAATTAATAACTTTTAATACCAAAACATTCTAAAGTTTATCAAAAGAACGAGGAAATTTTTTTTTACGATTATTGTGCAAAAATTATGCTTCAACTCCAAAAATACTTCAAAATCCAATTAATCCTCCTACTTGCGTAAATGCTTTTATGTGATGCTCAACATTTTGTTTTTTGTTCCTAATAAACTAAAGTTCTCTGTTTCTGCGAGTCATTCTCAATCAAAGTTTAAACGAAATAATCTGCGAATATTTTATTTTATTAATGGTAAAAGTACACATAAAAATAAGATGAAGAATGAGGAGTCATTGTACAATGATTTTTGCTACTTGTATTGCTTGATGATTGTACCAATGCTCAATTTGCGTCTGCGCTATTTTGCTTAGTAATATTGGTGAGTATATAAAAAAATTTTTGTTGTGCTTGAAAATAAAAATTCTATACAAAATGTACGAAGTAGCTTAAAAGACTATTTTGGTGGTTTTATAAAAAAAAATGCAGGCGGAGCGAAGAAAACTATGTAGAATATTCCTTTTTATTCCGAAATTCAGGAACAACATCAACATTGCCCTCATTTTTTATGAACATTATTTTTTTTCATATTTAACTCGTTATGCAATTCAAATTAAATTCAAATTTTTCTTCATGAATTAAATCATGCAATGTAAATGATTCAAGGGTAACAGTTCAATTAGTCGACTTAAAAAATATTCTGACTGTTGAGATTTATTTACAGTCATTTATCATGCAAACAATGACAATATTTTGTGATATTTCAAATATTTTTTCTTCTCAATGAGAATGCATTCAATTGTAAAATTTCAAATATTATTTTTGATTTATAAAAAATTGCAATAATTACCTGAGAATCCTTCAACCCTAATCGTTCCGCTAATTTCTTCCTGTCAGGCTTGCTGATGTACTTTTGTATTTGAAAGCGTTTCTCTAAACCCTTTCGTTGTGAATCTACAAATGCACACAAGAATGGTATGTTGTTACTCACGAAGTTAATTTATTTTCAATAAAAAAAAAATATAAAAGTAGAAAAGCAAAGTCTGGTTGGATGAGAAATTAGAGCGCAATTTTCTATGGTTTTATCAGGTTTCAAGGAATTATTTTATGAATTTTAAATTAATTAATATTGGGTATTGAACCTTACATATGAGCCCCCCCCCCCCCCTTTTCCCATCTTGGATTTAATACGTTTTCTGATTTTTATCTTCTTACCTTCATTCCTAGCTCTAGCCACGATCTGGTTGACTCTCTAACTTCCTACGCATCTCATTTAATTACCAAATCGATATCAAACTTACAATTAACTAGATCATTCTTAAAACACTTAATAAACAAACGACAGACAGCCAGACAACTAAACAACCAGACAACCTTAAATCAGCCTTTAATTCCAACCCAAATCCTCTGAAACATGTTTCAAGAATAACATCTTGACTCCTTTCATGTCTGACAAGCAATTCAATTAATTTGAAGAATGGGAAATTTATTTACCTGAAAATACAGCTCTTCTCATCATACCCCGTCGAGGCTTTCCTCTTGTTGAATGCGCCCATGGAAATCCTTGTCCTGTTTAATGAAAAATTATAAATGAGACATGTATTACATTGCCACATCCACGTATGCATTTTATTGCAATAACAACAAGCTCACCTGGTGGGAGAGGGAAAACCTGTGGACCAGCTCCTGTAAAATTTCAATCGTACACGTAACATTTTAATTAACAGAAGGTTGCAGATTATAATTACAATGCAATATACAATTTACCTGTTATGTACGGATTCCTGCAGTGCGCCAATAACGAGTGCAAGTGTGGATGATTAATTCCATGATGTATAAAAGGACGACTAGGTAGTGGTTTTGCTATAACTTTATTATCACGACTATCGTTCGTTTGATGTTCAGGACTACTACTATTATTATTGTTATTGTTATTATTGCATGTTAGAACATTTGATTCATTTCCATTGCCATTGAGGCCATTCACATGTGGCGAAAGATTATTTGAATTCTGATGATGATGATGTAAATGATGCGGATGGTGATTGGTGATAAATGCTGGATTTGCTAAATGACTTTGTTGTATTAAATTTTGTTGAATATAAGGCCAAAGATTTTGCGGTTGAATAAATTCTAAAGTGAAGAAGTGACGATGCAAAAAGTTAATTAATTTAATTCAAATATATTTTGGGGTTTCCACAATTCATGTGGGAATATTCAGCAATGTAGATCTCTTGATAACATTTATTTAAAATTTTTGAGAAAATCAATTTAAAGTTATTCATATGCTTAATGGAAATTTTTCAGAACAGAATGAAAATTGAGTCAATTCTAATGGAGATTAAAATTGATCTGACTAATCTTGAGAGACTATAATCATTTACATTTAATGCAAGTCAGACAATAAAGATTAATGTAAGTTTAATTATTATCTATTAAGATTTTCAACGGCACGTGGATCAGCGGTAAGTCTTCATTATTAGGTTGTTATTGACGTAATTTGCAGTATGAACATTGATTTATTCTGATTAAAACTGTCTGATAAATTGTAAATGGGGCAACAGCCTTATGACATTGGAATGACGTTGAAAGAAACATTAAAGAGCAGAAAATGTAGGAACTGAAACTTTATTCCTAATAGCTAGGAGGCCAATTAAGCTTTTTTAAATTGCTTTGTATGGAGAAATGCAAGACTCGTGCTTAGAGTTAAAGCTTATAGTTTACAGTCAGGAGGGTACAACTTGGTCGTTTTCTAGAATTGTTGAAAACCTTCTGCCTGGAGTAAAACCTGAACCTGCTCTTCCAAGTTTGTAATCGTCTTCAAGACATTTATAGCTACGTTATTGGGACCCTACACATATGATGCATCTAGAAGTTGTAATAGTCTTTGATTTTTTTACCTCTGACTACACTCTTGACTTGAATTTATACTATACAGACTTTGTCTCTGTTAGTCTGATTCACTTAAATTTACTGATAACCGACTTAAGCTTTCATTGCAAAATAATTCCAGGTATGCAGTCAAAAAAATTGATAAAATTTATTTTATTTTTATTACATAATATCGTAAACATACCCAAAAAGTTATTAACCTATACCAATAAAGCACACAGCCCTATCTAAACGAGATAATCGCAAATTTTCAATGTCTTTGCCATGACTATCAATTTTTCACACTAATATTGCGTACATATTCACAGTTCATAAAAAAATATTACGTTATCTACTATTTGTGATAAGATAAATTTAAAAAGCGTCAAGCTATTCGTCACTAGCTAAAAACACTTGGATGAATAATCATTTTTGCTGCTTTGGAATAAAATTAAATTGATTATTTTAGAAGTAGTAATTTTATCTAATCACGTCAATAATGTTATTCGGTTACATAAATTCATTTCCGACCTACCGAAAATTTTCGCGTGTGCATATTAGTAAACATTGTAGCTCAATTCAGACTAAAAGTACTTTTTCATTTCGGCGGTGCTCTAAATTTTTTTAAAACAAAAAATTGGGCTAATTAAGTCTCGAAAATAAAAATATATTTTTTTTGTGTGTGTTTAAAAAATGTGCATTTTGCGTAAGCTAAGTTTATGGTGAAAAAAAATATATGATTTGAAATTATGACCGGGAGTGGCTTATCTTACAAAATGTGGAATATTTCACAAAACAAAATTTTAATTTTGAAAGAAAATGAAAATGCGAAATTGTATTGAAAAGAAATTAAAGAAATTAGCAAATAATTCAAGGTGATTCGTGCAAATATTAGTGAAATTAATCCACAACCTTGATCATCCAATTGACTCATAATTTGTAAGTAAATTACATTAATTCAAGCTTATCAAACAATTTGTTTTCATTCCCACACAAATTGTCATCTGATCGATTTATCAACAAGTCATGTTCCATACACAGAAGAAATAGCACACCTGGAGTAATAACAGTAAAAAAATTTATTGGACAATTGATCACAGTTTATGAGTAGTTTTGAGGCATCTTTAAAAATTCTTCTTCTTTGCTTGAGCATTTCATAACCGAAAAGATTTCAGAAATAAAGCAATTGACATTTAGTTTTTTTTTTATATATTCATGATATTTAATATATGAGCATAAGTCAGTGAAATTCATTCGACAATAATTCAGCAAATTGTATGACATAATGTAAAATCAAGTATTTTTATGGGGTTCGTCCACTTATGATGTCATTTTTGGGGGTCTGAGAATATGTGACAGTTTGAAATAAATTAATTTGAATTTTCTTGTGACAAACGGGAGACAAAGGGTGTCAAGAAATATTCGACGAAAATCAGGCGCATAGCCAGGAGAGTCTTGACCACCCAAGCGAGTAACAAACGAGTTACAAGCGAGTCACAATCGAGTCACAAGCGAGTCTTAATCGAGTCACAAGCTAGTCTTAATCGAGTCACAAGCGAGTCACAAACGAGTGACAAGCGAGTGACAAGTATTCCCCCTTAAGCGTTTTGAATCGCAGCGAGAGCACTATTTATGGGTTGGGGGACAAGACCCTCCTAGCTACGCGCCTGTGAACATCATAGATGAATGACTCTTTAGATGCTTAGTGGATTAGTTTGTGGATGTATCCACAGTTCATCTTATGTGATTACTCGATATTTAATGAAGTGAATTGAGTTTTTTTTTCTTCGTTAGATAATTCAGCATTTCCTTTGACGTAATTGCTTAATAAAGTTGGGTTTGTTGTCATCTACTCGGAATTCTTGCTAAATTGTATGAACTTTTAGACTAAGGTTCAGTTGTATTTTATATTGTAAGACATTTTGCCAAAATATCCGACAATATCAAAGCTATAGAGCAACATTAAATAAATAACATCAGAAGAAATTGCAGAGAAAAATATTTCTCGCATTCCAGGTTAATTTAACACCATTGAGTAATCAAAATAGATCATATTCTTAATTTGACAATAAGCTTCCAATCCCAGCACTTACTCTCAACAACTTCTACTTAAATAAACTTGCGTAAATCCCATAGATCAACTCTTAAAACTCATAAAAACAATAATAAACGGCTACTTCACTTTAATGAGCGCGTGTGATCTATAATTGCAATCTAATTCGTGTGCCACAATTTCTACGAAGCTATAAATCTAAATAGATCAATATTTATGTCAACCATGTGCGCTTGCACGAGGATAGAATTAATAAAAATCTCGGCAATTAAATATTCAGTCAAATGAAAATAAATTTTCAAAAATATTCCCAAAACCCCACATACTTCTTGTACAGCATTCATTTAAAGGCGTTAATTCAAGTGAAAATTTTACACTTTTATAAGTCAACACTTTTCGATAAAATGAAAATTAATTTCTTAAATTGTGCCGCTTTTTGTGATTTTAATCGTCAATTTTCATCTCATAATGTGCATAAGTGGAAGTTTCTTCCTGATTCATGTAAAAAAGCAGAGCAAAAGTTTTATTTTGTTTTAATTGAAAACTTTTTTGTGTTATGGAATTTTTTTTGTTGTGCTGTTATCGCTCATCATCATGTGAATCATGTGTGTTGAGGGAATTTTTTGAAAAGCTTGATGAAAACTGTCAGAAAAAGTTTTTTTAAATAAAATGATTTTATCATATGGGAGTGGATTTAAGGGTATTACGAGATAATTTGTATATTCATGGATTGGATGGGGATTGAAGGAATTTATTTAAATGGTTTTGGAACTTTTTGGGGGATTTTATAGGATTAGAAATAATTTTTGTGAGGTCGGTCGGGTAGGATGGAGTGCTTTGACTATGAATTAAGGGAACAAAGACTCAATCTTCATTCCGTTTAATTTTAAAGCTTAAATATGAAAATTGAAGTATTTGAACTGAGTAAGGAACAGTCATTAACCATTGCAAAATATTCAATAAAGCCTTCCTAAGCCCAAACTTAATTTATTTGACCCCAATGTTAGCAAAGAGAACAGAGTCCGTTACAAAAAAAAAAGTTCAAAATTTTAGCGCGGTATTTTTTTAAAATTTCAAAATAAGAAAGTCTTTTACTTTTTTTTATTTTTTAAACTAGCTGTTTTTTAAAGCATGAACATTTAAGGAATGCAATTTCATCACAGTGATTATCTTAATCATAAAAACAAGGAGGAATGTTCACTTAAATTACAAATTACTCGAAAAATAATAATTCACAACGAATTTTTTTAAAAATAAGAACTTCGAAGATTCGATTTTCGAAAAATAAGAACCTCAAAAATTCGAAGTTCGAATAATAAGAACTCAAAAATTTCTGTTTGCTAGCATTGGATTTGACCAACATCAACAGTACCCAAAAATCCACCAATAATCATGATCTACGGTGTGACTATGACACATTGAATTTTATTATAATAAAAAAAACGCCTGAAAAACGTCAGAAAAATGAAAAAGTACGATATTGCATTAATGACAAATTAATATCCATTATACATCCCACAAATTGCACAGAGCAAGCAAAAAAATGTGAAATAAAATCTCATAAAAAGTGCATGTTATTTTAATTTCATTGTCAGACTATAATAAAATTCATAAAAATTGCATACACGAATTATATGAGAAAAATAGTGAGCGAAAAAACAAAAAATCATTCACAAAAACATCCCTTCAACATGCTGTTAACAATAAAAATAACTTAAAAAAATCTGTAAAGTGATTGCTATTTTCATGTAACAGTTTTTAACAGTTTATTGTGTTATTTATAAATAACATTAATAGAGCAACAAATAGGCAGTTCATAGATGTAAAGCCCTTCATAGACACACACAAAAAAATTATTCTCTACCCTCTTTTTATTTTGTTGTGTACGAAAACTAGCAAATGCCAAAAGGAAAGCATTTAGAGATAAATGTACGAGTTAATATCCTCGTTATAACAAAAGATGGATTAGGTTCCCATTTATGAGGTTAACAAAAACAAAAAAAAAATAATATTTGTTACATGAATCTTCTCGGATTGCAGAGTCTTTATCCATGACAGCAATAGGTAAATAATTGCATAATTCATATTCTCATCATCATTTTTTAACTATTATGTTGGTGGGGTGATTTATTGTTGAAATTGAGTAAGTCCATGAAATGTTCTTAATTTTGTGTTGAATAAATTTAATAATTTAAGTTCACAAATTGCTGATGCATTAAATAATAAATTGAAAATTCTATAGCTTAATTTAGTAATTTGCTAGACATCCAAGGTTCAAATCCTCACTTTGAAAGACACATTTAATGAAATTATCAATTTGAAACAATTCTTTGATCTTATTTTTTTTTTTTATTGTTCAGCCACATTATTTTTTGAGCTAAACGCACTGCGATTCAAATTTGAAGAACCTATTGTACCTTTTAGATCTACAGTTTATAGTTGAACCTGAACCACTTGCAAGCTCTGCACATTGTAAAGACACGAGTACGTTTAAAGACCTGATGTACCCTGTAATGTACTTAGACACAATTCGTGTGTGCAAGATGCTGTAATGAAATCATCCAGATGCTAGTATACCTGGCAAAGGAGACACGTTTTGTGCCAAAGACATCAAAACTACACTCAACATACGATCCGAGCTTCTTTACTAGAACGGTGAAATAGAAAAAGAGCTTTTAATACTTGAGTTTGCCTGGAATTGAACCCCGAACCTTTGGCACGTAAGGCTGACGCTCTTCCACTTAGGCTCTTGATGCCATTTCACCGCTTGAACATTGCTTTAATGACTATAAAATTCCTCAAAATCTTCAATCTATCCATTTTTCACTCGCAATCCTCACTTTTTGTCAGAAAAAAAAACGAAATTCGCTCAATAAAATTTCGAATGTTTTTACAGCCTTGTTTATAGTATTTTACCCACATGAATTTTATTTTTTAATGCACTGTTGATCTATAGGCTTAAAATAAAAAATTTAAAACCTTAAAGGGGTTGTTTATCCAAGAAGTTTAATAAATAACAATAAGAATCTTTACGATTTGTTTTGTGCGCTTTAAAGTGGAGGGAACTAATGCTCAATTCAATGCCCATTACATATCAATACACGCCTTGTTTTTATTACAGATTTTATTTGGTGGAAAAATTTAATATTTCTTCTTTTGTGTGAGCCTTTAATAATTATGAAGAAAAAATAATATCTTGAGGCAAAAAAGATGAGGTAGAAGGTCGGAAGAATGATTAAATTTACAGCACGAGTAGAAATTGTTATTTATATACTAGAAAATATAACATTAAAGACATCCAATATAAATCCTTATAGAGCTGTAATCAGAATAATAAAATCTTCTTTCCCCATAAGGAAGCAGAGCACTTTAATTTGGCGTCAGCTGGCAGCTCACTTAGGAATCATTTTGGATTTCCTTTTCGGTCTGAAAAATATAAATGTTTATTCTCATTTTGTGAATGTGAAACGCAAGATGCTGTGCTATATCCATATTCCTTACGCTCCACATTTTGTGCAAAGTAGAAAATTGATTTTTTTTTTCTGTTCGCTTCTATTTCCTTCTTCCTTCTTCTTTTATAGAAATTTTATGGGGGATGAAAAATTTCCTTTTGATTCTCCGATAGGAACAGCATTTGATGGCAGAATGAAAAGCAGAAGTTAATCGAAATCGAACTTTTTCACTTCATTGTTCAAATAATATCAAATTGATTTTATGATTATGAATGCATAAATTATAGCTGGAGTATTTGTTTTTGTAGCAGCAAATTGAGGTGATAATCTTTTTTATGCTTCAGCAATTTTCCTTTTTATTTATGTTATTTGGATATGATTCTGGAGTTTTTTGGGTTTGGGAAATTGGAATTTATGAATTTTTGATTTGAGATAAATGTTTTGTGGAAATCTGATTTTTGGAGATTTGTAATTTATCATTTTTGGGGGGATTGAATTACATTTAGATTGAAATAATCTGGAGTTATGATAATTGAGACATTTGGATGGGGATAGATTAATTAAGGGAAGTTGTCGACAATTTGTTGAAATATATTAAAAATTCAAAATAATTTAAAAACTTTTGTAGCTATTTTAAAGATTTCACAGGTTCGAATCCTAGTTAATACAAAAGATTCTTTTAAAATTGATGATATGAAACCCCTTAACGTCCAATTAAATGATAGACAGTCTTCGAAATAAATTATTTGAATTGTTTCATAAGTTTGTGAATAAATGTTGAATTTCAGAATCAAAATTATTGAATATATTTGAGAATCTGCCAGTACAAGAGTTAGGCGCTAGTGGTTATGTAACAGATTGGATACCTCAATTCCTCTTTTGTGATGATAAAAGTTCGATTTCAATCAGAAATCATTATTTAAAAAATGCTGTAGTTATGACAATGCTCACGACATTACCGTTAAATCTTAATCCAGATCCGAACCTAGCATCTTCATCATAACTAAGTCTAGTCTATAAATTGTCTCAATCATCCCAAAAAACCATCAAAAACGAGATTTAATATTACAAATTTAATATTTCATTAAAAACAAAGCACACGAAACAGTATTTTTTTTTGCATGGCTATTAAAGGCATGCGGCTTTAAAACATTAGGAAATAAATTAATTAATCTATAATTATCTTGAACCTTTTCTTACACGTATCAATATTAATTAGCAAAGAACGCAGATCAATTGTCGCTTTTGTGAGTAAGCAACAATGTATTAAGTACATCAGTGAGCTGTAATTTAGATTTAAATTGTGGAATCGGCGTGTGTTGGAGTTTTTGTGATTTTGTTCATTTAATTAGAGTTGGGGAAATTTTAATTGATTGATTTATTTGATATTAAATCGATCTGGATTAGGAATTGATTTTTCATAAACAGAATTAGAATTGAATTGAAGTTTTTAAAATGCAAATTTATATTAAATAATTATTTGCTTGTTTTGGATGTTAAAGTCAGTAAAAATGTTGTTTTTAATATTGAAAAGACTACAATTACTGGATTTTAACTCGAATTCTTCACTCAATTGGCTGCTAAGCCAACATAAAAAATTCTTTATAACAAAAATATCTTAACGCGTTACTTCCTTACT
Organism: Chironomus riparius; assembly: GCA_917627325.4. Taxonomy (NCBI): domain Eukaryota; kingdom Metazoa; phylum Arthropoda; class Insecta; order Diptera; family Chironomidae; genus Chironomus; species Chironomus riparius. The sequence continues at coordinate 48,042,962 of OU895877.1, forward strand.
CAAAGACCTTGAACCGCCAAAATTAATTTAATTTAAAACTAAAGAAATTCAATTTCAAAAGTTCAATGCGCTGATTTTATGAAAAAAACATTTGATGAAATTTGATTTATTTTGACGCATTCATCACGATTAAGATCAATGTTAGTAAATATGATGTTGAGAGCATTTTAGAGATTCATTAACTATTGCAGCTTACAAATTAAATTTTGAAGAGTTTAGCAATACGAAATTTGAAGCATTTTCTCAAGTCTAATTGACTTGAGAAAAATTGTTGATTTACAGAAGCATTTTGGAAATTTAAACTTCTTCGTAATTTGACAGCAAAATATGTTTTGTGGAATGAATTGTTGTATTTTTTCATTGAGACTAAGTTCGGATGATGGTTTTGATCTTGGAATTTGAAAAGTATTCCATAATATTTCACTTTTTGACGATTTATTATAGAATCATGTAAGTTGGTTTAATAATTTTCTTCAAGTAAGTTCAACTAGATTTGATAATGACGAACAATTATAAAATTCCATTAAGTTTGTCAATTTCACATTCCAAAAATTCCATTAAGTTAATTATTATTTAATAAAACGTAAATTTACCATTTCTAACTTTTACACAATCCCTTTTCGTATCACTTAAAATTGCTGAAACACTAAACTTAAGTACAGGTTTACTTGGCAATTCTTTAATGTGTGTATCCTTAGTATGTTGATATAAATCATTAATAAATCCACATTTTTCACATTTCTCATCAATATTATCATTATTAATTTTTAAATTCTCATTAAAATGTCCACATTTGACACAATTAAATTCATTTTCAACATTATCTGTTGTCACTGTGTAACTTCTTATCAATTCATCTTCGGATAATGGCGAATTTTGGTGATTCATACTGTTATAACTTTTAGGCGAGTCACAAAGTGAATCTTTTAAATCTGAATTGTGATCAGAGTCACTGTCATCGGATTCAGATATTGAGCCTGTTGAATCCATTTGTTCATCCTTGTCCTCATTTAAAATATTATCCACTAAAAATGCTGTCGACATTTTTATTAAGCTTTAAAATAATTTTTTTACGATTGAAAATTTTTTTTTTTTTTGAAATTTAAATCACAGCATGAATTTTAAATTATTTTGTAACTTCCTATATTTTTTTTAATTGTTAATTTTTTTACTTCCACAACTTCCTTATTTCACTTTCATTCAAGAGCTTCAATATTTCGTGACATCCGGAACAATAGCTCGTGAAGGACTAAAAACATTTATGATTTTTGGTTAGGAAATACAAGGATATACTTATGTACATACAGCAATCATCATCATCGTCATCAGCCAGCCAGTCAAACCCATCCCCCTTTAAATATAGAATCACACATTTTTAACAATGTCGGGAAACAGCATATTATAACAATTCAGTACAGTAGCAAATACAGTGTGGCATTGTATTTTATGAAAAAGTACATTCAGCATATAGCACATGATGTTTCATTTTCACAGCACTCACCCTATTTCATACATTTTTATCCTTTTTACGTCCTTATTCTTATTATTCGTTGTTACGATTATTACGTTATAAGACGAGGGCGTGGCCTATCCCAATCTACATCTGTGTATGTATTGGTGCTGATTCTCTGCATAAAAAGGATAAAAGTCATATTCAGGAAGTGAAAATACACATAGAGGAATCAAAATAAAAATAAAATACAAACTCAGCATACGACGATGATGATGATGTGTCTTTATATACGAGTGAGAGAAAGTAAAATCAATAAAAAAGCATTACGAAGGATACAGCTCAATTTCAGCATAGATCGTACAAGTTTATTTCCTCGATTATGAATCCTTTAAATATTTGATGATGTTATGTATTATTATTATTATAGTTCTTCTTTTGCTATCATCGTATTCTTCTTCCTCACTATAAAAAGCAATTTAAGGAAGAGAGAAAAATATGGCATGGCCAGAACATAATGTATTTTTATAATAGTTAATGGCTTTTTATATGAATTATGGAAATATTTTATTTTATTTCTTTCGGCTCATTGGAAGATATGGGGAAGGAAAAATGGTAATAAATATATATTTTCGGGTGGGGAGACTAATAATACAGTCATGATTATGATTATTGTAGCTGAGCAGATTACATTGATGATGGTGGCTCATAAAAAAAAGCTTTGATCATAAATTTTAAAAAAGTCAAATGGTGGAGCTTTGATTGCTCTTAAATTGAGATGAATTTTCATTCTTTCTTAAGTGGATGAAGTGTTTGGGGAGAATTTTTTCTGGAATTTTCAGGGGTAGGTGGGATGTAAAACATGTTGACACCGTTTTTGGATTGTCACATGAATTTTGTGTAGTTTCGTTGTACCGCTTGACTCAACCTGACGCATTGCTTTAAGTTTTTCATTATTATGAAGCATTGATTTAAGTTTTGATTCAATTTGAAGCATTACTTTAAGTTTTGACTCAACCTGAAACTTTGCTTTTAAATTGTACTCAATATGAAGCGTCGCTTTACTTTTTGAATCAAAATGGAGTTTTGCTTTACCTTTTCACTCAATTGAAAGCGTTAATTTAAGTTTTGACTCATTTTGAAGTGTTGCTTTAAGTCTTAAATCAATTTGAAGTGTTGCACTAAGTTTTGAATCAAAGTTTCGCTTTACTTTTTGACTTAAGCGGAAGCATTCCTTTAATTCAAAGCCTTTCTTAAATTCATGTCTCAAACTAAAGCTTTGATTCTTGCTCTACATCTTCAATTCTCATCAAATTCATGAACATTCCTCATTTCATTCATGAATTGATGTCTGCAGACTCCACATCGACTCAGCACACAATCCAATTTACGGCGCGAATATCAAAAATGATTTTCCTTCTGACATCTTTCCTTGCTATTTTTACACATGAGCGGAAAAATTTGTAATAATATAAAAAGAGATTTTTTTTTGGTACGACATCTGGTACAGACACATCTTTTAATAAAATTTTCATCGTTCATCGAAAGAGAGATTACTTTTTGTGACTACAAGGGATGAATGTATGCTTCAATAAATAAAACAATGAAATGCTGTTGCTTGCAAATGAAAAGTGTTGATTATGATGACACATAATCCAATTTGTGGACTATTCAGGAAATGACACATTTGTCTTTATGAATATTTTGATTTTGTTGGGATCTGACAGGATGCATAAGTCAAAGGAGTGTGCTGATTGAGAGTTAAGCAACATTGTGTCACACAAGTCCTCCATCTCAAGATTTAACAACAGCTATTTATAGTATCCATATTTCCTACAATTTCATGTAAATTTCACAGACAATAAAAATAATTATTATAAAGAAATGAACTTGAAAATTTCACATAAAAATATTTTTTATTGCAACCTAGTCAGTGCAAAAATATTTATCGTGTACTGAAATGTATGAATTAAGCACATACGTATGAATTAAATCCCCATTCAATGTCTACATCTATGCACAATAAAGTTTCGAATAACGGCTTTAATAGTTGAGCAATCTTGAGTAAATATTAGTAAACATTATTAGCAGCTATGCATAAAGTTAAAGAGGCGTACACAGAAGGTGTACTTGTGGGTCTTAATTCTTTTTAAAAGAGAAAGTTACGAGGTTAGTCTAGAATCTAGTAAGGTCAGAATTTCACCCACTGCACCACAGTAGATCTTGTAGGTCAACCTCCTCCTCCCTGATTACACCCCATTTACAGTAAGCGATGAAGAAGGCAGGCAAGGATATGAAGATGTCTTTATCGCAATAAGGAGTACTTAAATAATTTTCTCGCCTGAAAAAAAACGAAGGAAAATTCAGTATATAAAGCATAAAGAACTAAAGACTATTTGCCGTGTATTCCTTTCATATAAACGTCATCTGCATCTGTCGCAGAAGGAAATTTATTGAATTGCGAGAAAATGTTATAATAATAAAAATGGCAATAATATAAGTATTTCGCTCTATAACTGTACAGTAAACACACGCAATTTTAACCCTCATAAAGTCAAAATGTAGATGTTGGATAGAATGAGGAAAAAAAAAGAAATCTTTTCAGCATGTTATAAATGTAAAAATGTTTATTATATTATCCTATTAAACGTGTAAAGTAACTTTTTTCCTTCCTTCTCTAAACATCCTTTTTCTCGTCTCCCAAAAAATGTGTCATAAACTGCTTAGAGTGTATTTAGCACCGTAACGAAGCATATCATTAGTGATTGTATAGATATACACTGGATATGTTTATGGGAGGGGTGATAAATATTACGCTTAGGTCTTAGTCGCACCGTGATGTTATTAATGCTGGTTAAGCTATGCGCAAAGCTATGAATTAGTTTTGAAATGATTTGAGAAAAAATATAACCCCGTCAAAATTCTAATAATGCCCCCCCCCCCCTCCCCCCAACTTACCTTAAAAATGTAAACCAACTCGAAGTTCGAATAATGAAACGTCCTGCTTAGCTCCCCGAAGCAGCAGACTCCTTTTACATTGCAAACTTTTAAGGTCTGGACCAGGGGCGTAGCCAGAAAATTTGTAAAAGGTTGTTTTGCATTTTCCGAAATTTTTTTGGTTCGGATCTAAACTGACCACGAACCACCATCCTCCCCTTCCCCTTCTGACTTCGCTCCTAGTCTGGACGCAGAAAGAAAAATAAGTTATCTTCGAATTCGGAAACTAAGAATGGATGAGAAAAAAAAACATTCCGTACTCTAGAATTTCCAGGTCTAGTTGTTATTTATACACTTAGGCTTGTTCAAGAAAACAGCCTAAGACTCGCAACTTTAAGATTCCAACTTGATGCACGCCTGGTTTGTCGAGAAAATATTTTTTGACTCAGTTCCAAAATAGAGCTTCAACATCCAAATTCATCACGTTTTTCCTGCAGGTGCGACTACAACATCCAATCCATCCACCCCCTTCACCCATGCTTTCATTTATATTGGAATAAAAACACAAAATCTGTCACTGACAAAAACAAAAAAAGGAGAGAAAATTAATAAAAGTGTCCTTGTGCTCATTTGAGCTCTCCTCATTCTCCATGCTCTTTGATTATTCGACTTGTCATAATAAAGCATAAAATAATAATAAAATATGATTTTAATGAAATTATAAAATCATATGCTGAAAACTTTTATCCTCCTTTATATGAGCGTCATCTGATGAATTTTCCATTCATTAGTCACTCATTCGCCCGATATGTTTATTGAAAACAGAGATTTTGCTATGGTCACGTGCATCATATTATACAAAAATTCAGTTATGGATTATTTAAAGAAATTAGATGCGCATCATAAATGTTTTTTTAATATTTTTTTTTATTTAATTGGATTAATTTCCAATTAATTGAGTGCAATAAAAATTGTGACAAATTTTAGCAATAAACATTAAATAACGATATCGTAAATTAGAATAGGTGGGCACCAAATAATTGCAATATTTGCAATAATAACAACAAAATATGTTGTGATATTTACCTTTTGTAATTTTTTAACCCCTTTTAAAGCTATCGATTGCATTTCATTGAAAGGGTTCGCATGCATCAGGACAAATTGGTACACATTAGGACGATAAAATTATTCAATTGTACTGAATTAAAAAAAAAAATATTAAATTAGGGTTAACGAGATGTTCTTGTAAAAACAACTTTTGACTGCTTATGTTTATTTTTTTCATAAATATTTCTGATTTTACTGCTTTTATGGTTTGATTTAAAAAATTTGAGATTAATTTTAAATTATATTTTGACAGAACTTTGGTAAATTTAAAATTTCAGATCTCTTCCATTTTATGAAGATCATTAATACGATGTTCATTTATCACATATTGGAGGAAGAAGGTGGGATAGAAATGTTAATAAGAAAATTTAATCCAATGATTTTCAACCTTTGTGCTACAAAAAATTCAATAAATCGCATGTCGATTAGGTTTCAGTGCTGCTTAATACAAAGATTTGAGGTGGCAAAAAAAAAGTTTTTCCACCACTGGTTTTATCAATGAGGTTAATGAGTTTTTGAAAAATAGGGGAACTGAAAGTAAAATAGAGGACATCCCCCCAAACTTTATTAGTTTTCTGGACGAATTAGAATAAAACAAAACTATTTTATTTTTAAAAAATGAAAATATAAAAGACTGTCTTCTGAAAAACCAAGCAGATGGTCAGCCTAGTTTTAACTCAAGCAAGAATTAGCTATCCAATTAAGCCTTAAATGGAGTGAAAAAGTCGCGCCTAAAATCTTTAATGTCCCGCTTTTTTGAACCTATTTTTCTTGAAAATTTGGCTTGATTCGCTTTTACAGAGCTGAAATCGGATCATGTCTCACTTTTTGACTAAAAATAGGCAAAAATCGATGAACAGCCTAAGCAAGAATTAAAATTTTAATTTAATTTTTTTGCATTCTGATCTGTTCATCCTCAATTAATAATCACATATTATATTCAAAGCGTTAAAATTCGGGATTTATCCAAATGATTCTGATATTATTTGATGAGGAATTCAAGAAAACTTCGAGATATCCAGGATTCTCATTAAAGAAAGTCATAAAAAGAATAAAAGTTATTTTTTTTCGAGTGTTAATGCCTTGATTTTGTTTTATGTCAAAATGTCCACACCTTAAAAATTATACAAAAAAGACATCGAGTTATTTATCTTTTTTTTTTAATGCCGTAGCCAGGGAGGTGGTTGATTGTGGAATTGAAGTGCTAATAATGACAATTCTGTAGTATGAGATATTTAAGGTTTGATAAACTGATAACATTGAGGAGGTCTAGGCCTAAGAGATCGATCTTGAAAGCCCTCTAATCTCTAACTTCATTTAAAAAATTCCAATGACCATCCTGACTTTTACTGACACCCATCACTTCAATTTGAAAATTCTCAAAATTTCTTGATATTTTAAACCAAAAAATAAAATTGACGCCAACATCTCAATGCATATTATCATTTTAGCCAGCCAATCCTCGCAATAAAAAAATCAAAACACAAATTTTATATTTTTTGCCGCAATTAAATAATCCAAAACTGGTTTGTTCTGCAAAAAATTTGCAAAATCATGATGAGAACGTACAATATTGTTCTTTATCACTATATCGTTTGACAACCGCAGCATTAAATTCATTCAATATTTAAATTGAAATAAAATAACATATTACATTCAATTTATTTATATCCGTATGATTTTTGTAATTTTTAAGTTTACAGAACCCGCAAATATTTGCTGATGTCAATCAAAAGAATCATGTTTGATTTCATTCATAAAAAAGGTGGAATATCTTTGTGAATATTTTATCTATGTAAATGTTGACTTCTGTTTTTAGCGTTGGTTTTTTTTAAGTACAAAGGGTTGAGCTATGGCTGCATGGTTTGTCGACTTTTTTGTCTAGCTGTCTGGATATATATTTTGTAGTAAATTAGTAAGTTTGAGATATATATGCATGATGAATGGTTAGAAAATTGAAGTTTTTGGCCTTTCTCAATGAGATCTTTCGATTTTAAGATAGTTTCTAATGATTAGGGTATGATTATATTGCAGTATAATGACAACATAGACGTCCCAGTCACTATAGATCACTAGTCACGTGTTCACTGGTTACGAGATCATTACGCGGAGACACAGCTACATCAATTTAGCAGATATCCAATCAAAATGCGCCTTATCCAACTCCACAATCACAACAAAAGTATTTCCAACTCATTTTTATATTCATCCTTTCTAACTTTTCCGAGTTTGTCTAAACATAAAATTACCTTTTTTTTGTCGACGATCGTTGCCATTTGTGTACATGCGACAACGTGTTTGACTATTAAAATTAACACGCAGAATGAATTTCATTTTAATCTCATTAGGGTCCTAAAACTTTTCCATAATTGCCTCATAATAAAATGATTTCTTGCCTTGCTCTGGAAAAAAATCTATAAATATTAAAACTTTCCTGTTGTCGTTTCCGATATGATGTTGCAAACGATTTATATCAAATTGAAGTGAATTCGTGTGTAAAAAAGTACCATAATTTTAGATTTACGATGCACACATTGAATGATTTGTCTCTCTTTTTAACTCGTTTGCCTTTCTTTTATGATCCTTAGAAACTCGTTCAAAAACATTTTATTATTTATTTTTATTTTATAATAATGACATCATTTATTAAATAAATATTTCATGCCATTCTTTAGATCATTTGACTTATTTTTTAAATATGAATGAACTGATTTTTGATATAAATATTGTTAAATTATGCTGTTGTTGAGGAACATAAAAGGCATGACGCATATTATGAATTTTTAAATGTCTGAGAAGAATAACAAAAACAACTAGGCTCTGCTTGGGTAGATTCCTGATTATTTTGAAGTGTCGTGTCACGAAGTTGAGTCATGGTGTTTTTAACTTAGTAGAACCATAATGTCAACATACTAGTGTCATGTGGAAGCCATCAAGCGATAAATAAGATTCTGATCAAGTGTTTATTTTGGGAAATACAAAAGGACCGAAATAGAAGACTCAAGCATCTTGGAATGCCACAAATTTCAAATCAAAACAACTTTTTCATGCCAATAGATTTCAAATATTCAAATAATTTTTCTGAGGCAGCAATGAGGTTTATCGAGGTGTTGCTTTATCAATTGGATTAATTATTCGTGTATGTTTGAATTTATAAATCTTATTGAAAGAACAACCACCACTACAGTTGTTTAGGCAGCACTGGATATTTTTTAAGGAGTTACTCGTATAAGGGGAAAACAGCATGATGAAAAAAAAATTAAAATTTCCCCTTCATGTTGTATTTCCCTTCATTATGAATTCCTCTTCATGCTATATTACCTTTCATGCTGTATTTCCCTTAAAACTGTATTCCCCTTCATGCTGTATTTTCCATCATGTTGTAATCCCCATTATGATGTTCTCCCCTTGTGCTCATTTTTAAAACCAAAATGTTGAGGGTTAAAATTTTTAAATTCTCAAAAAAAACTTACAAAATTCCATCACCCCCAAAAAATTGCCATCGTCTCATTTACTAAACTTATAACAAAAAATGACATCAAAAAACTCTCCTAACAGCTAACGCATATGTTTTTTATTGTTGTACAGTAACAACAGCAATAAATATCAATAAAGTATTCTTTGCTCAATTTAGAATACAAAGTGCGTGTACATAAGAAGGTATTCAAGGTTTAGAGGAAGATTTTTTTACAAACGACTTGTCACAGGTTTTGTTTAGATAAGATTTTATGAATGATTTTGTTTGCATTTAACGTATATCCGTGATTTAGAAGTGGATATAAGTTATTTTTTTGGACATGAGTTCTGAGGATGGCTTTGAAGTTTACTTTAGGTTGTAAGATGTGGAAACTTTGAATTTCTAAGTTCTACAGTGGTCGATCAGTAACTTAGGTTCAATCGTCCGCATCTTTTTGACACGCCATAGGACATCTAGTGACCTGAACCTAATCAGCTTCTTGCTTGAGATTTTTAAGGGTTACCAGTCTGACAATCCTTGATCAAATACTCGTGTTTCAACGTGTTTATAAAGCTTTGACAGAACTACAACAAATTCCAATTTAAAAACTACTAATCAACTAGATAAAAATGACTTTTGACATTTTGACTCAAAATCATCCGCAATACCAGGAAAAAGACCTTTGCATAATTTTTTCGGCACCTGCTCAAAGAATCTATGTGAAAACTCTCGTCAATATTTTAGAATTATAGATTTAAAAAAATATTTTTAATAAATTCCCACGCGAGCTATTTACATTTAACTTGTGCCTAGAATTCGTCATAAAATATCAAAAACGTTTTTATGTTAATAATGTATAATTTGCGAATTTAAATATTAAAATCTCTTGGCTGTTTAAGCATTTATTTTCACATTTAAATTAATTCTATTTATGTTTTTGAAAAGCGTGCTGCTGCTCTGTTAAGTGTCATCATAGAACTTTATTGCACATTTAATCTGTCCAAAAAAAAACTTATTGAAAACCCCGATCGACACATATTGAAATTCATTGAAATGTTTACCTTCCGGAAGCCAGGTTGAAAGTATAATTATAACTAAAGTATATTGCGGCAGTCGCTTGGTTCTAACATTTCAATGTGTGCCGATCGGGAAAATATGATAAATTTAAATGTAAACAGCTTCATATCCGTTTGACAATGGCACTTGATATCATGACAATTTAAAGAATTCAAACAACTTCATTACTTCTGCCTTATATGATTGTTCCTGGACAATAATGATGAAAAATTCTACTTTTTGGACACTCCTGTAATTGAACTTAAATGAAATGATATTTCCTGGTTTTCAGAATAAGTCTTTAAATATTCTTCAATAAGCTATCGCATGGCTGTTGCGTAAATAGTCAATATTAAGTTTTCTAATCATCATACATGTAGACACACATATGTGTATAAAAATTTTCAAAACTTGTCCTCACAGACACTTATTCGTGTATCTCCATTCATCGTCTACCGTTTTATTTCTATATCTAATTACAAGAAAAAAATGAGCACTTGAAGTATCTTGCTTACCTTGATTATTAGACATACTCACATACGCGCATTTAACCATCATCATTATGAATGTATTTCCTAAAAAAAATCTTCATTCAGTATGTTCGATTTTTTTATTTTTTCTTAGCGTAATCTTCTCACTTTTGAATGATGGATTGGTAATGAATTTATTTTGGAATTTTAGATGACTTTTGGTAATTGTTGTGGATCTTTTAAGGAGCAATATTGCAATTATTTGCTGTCTTACTACACCACAAAGCTCTTATCGATTGAATCCTATTAAGGAATGCTATAGAGACAATAGTAGAATCTAAACCCTTTAAATCGTGATAAAATCAAAGAATCGAATTAGTTATGCAGAAAGTTTGAATGGTGTCTCTTTCTCACAGTCCCTGAAGTCACGTTGTCAAAAAGCAAAAACAAACTATCGAATTAATTTAAAGCAAAGCTTCAAAGCATTAACTTAATCTACAGCAAAGCGTCAAAGTGTCGACTTGTTCTGAAGCTAAGCTTCAAAGCGGCGAATTGAAACTATGCAAAGCAACTATTCAAAGCATCGACTTAAAATATTTGAAGCAAAGCTTCAAACTGTCGACTTTAAACTATGCTTCAAAGCATTGACTTAATCTGAAGCAAAGTTTCAAAGCATCGACTCAATCTGAAAAAAAGTTTCAAAGTATCGACTTAATCTGAAGCAAAGTTTCAAAGCATCGACTCAATCTGAAGCAAAGTTTCAAAGCATCGACTTAATCTGAAGCAAAGTTTCAAAGCATCGACTTAATCTGAAGCAAAGTTTCAAAGCATCGACTTAATCTGAAGCAAAGTTTCAAAGCATCGACTCAATCTGAAGCAAAGTTTCAAAGCATCGACTTAATCTGAAGCAGAGTTTCAAAGCATCGACTTAATCTAGAGTTAAAAATTACAAGATCCGAGCCTATTTTTAGTCTTGTAATCCCGGTATTAGAAAGCATTTTAATTTTGTATATTTTGAAGACCTCTTAAAATATCATCATTCCCCCTTCCTCTCCTGTGGGAGCAAAGATATTTGTCATTCTTAACCACAATTAAATACCCAAAATTTAACTCCCACAACAAAAATCACAAATCAATCAGTTATTCCAAAAAAAATATTCCATCTTCTTCAACATCTTTTCTTCATCACCATCGTCTCACATTTATTTATATATCTCGTACAGAAAAAAAATAACCGATAATGTAAACTTTGCGCTTAACAATGAAATTTTGACATTGAACATATTTGCTCACAATCGTGTCCATGAGTGAAGTATACTGATCTGTAATATTCATCGAAGCACAAATCGAGGGTCAATTTCACTTTCTACATAAACATTAAGTGTTTATGATTTTGCTTCTTCTTCTTTTTCATTATTTTTACTTCTCTTCTGAACCTCAAACATTTTTTTTTCAATTTTCTCTCTCATTTTTTGGGCAGCACAAAGCAGTAAGTAATAACAAAAAAGTAAATATCAGAGCAATAATGACAAGTTCATTGAAATTACGTAATCCTATGTGTATTTTGGTCTTATACTGTGTCTATGGACGCACATACAGCTTTCCGTACGTACGTACATACATTCATTATTTCTATTTCTTCTTCTCATTCATAAATGATGATTTTGCGAAATTTACTTTTTTTTCTTACTTCACTTTCAGCATCATTCGAATGTGGCTCATGGTTGATTTAGATGCATACATGTGACTGAGACTATTTATGTTGTGTTGTATTGTTGATGGCAATTATTACGCGAATTATTTTCGTTATTAAGTGGAGAAAAAATTTCCAAATTTTTTTTAATTCATACGATGAGTAATTTCATATATGACATTTATTAAAAAAATCGGTTTTTTAACCCCCTCAAAAATTCTTTTGTTAATGGTTTAAATTGTCACAAAATCATAGAGCGATGCTGAATGATCTACGCTAATAATAATAGAGCCAAAATAAATCATGAAATTTTTGTTGTCTAAGCATTATTGATAAGTATTTATCCTTTGATTTTGGAAACAAACAAACATTTGAAAATTCAAATTTCCTTCGTGTCTTTTTTAAGAACTTGTATTAAAATTTGCAAAAAAGTTTGGTTTTTTGATTGTTGAATTTTGCATATTGGGATTAAATTAGCATTTTAATATCCTATCATTTGACTTTTGCAAAACTCATTTTTATTTGGCTTAACATTTTTCTGGAAGAATTTTACAGGAGTGCTTGCTTTTATGGGTTTCGCAAGAAAACTCATCCCGAATGTTGTTAAATATTTCATTGTTTGATTAATAAAAAGTTGCCGATTGCAGAGTTTGATTTGTTTAACTTGGAGTTGGGAAGAGATCATTGAAGTTTGCTAGTTCAATGCTTTGTAAATTGTGTGAAAAATGACATACCATTGTGTCACATGAAGAAATGCAAAGCAGGACAATATAAATTTTCTAATTACTTAGGAGCTTTTCACTCAAATCTTGACCTATAGGTTAAAATGGGTATCAGAAACTACTCATTTTAAGACATTATTGACAAATTCAACTCTGCTTAAACTGAAGTTAATCTTAACGATGTTTACTCACATCAGATGGCTCCAATCTTGTTTCATTCTTTGATGCAAATTATTATTCAAGGATATTCAAAAATTCTTATTCATTTATCAACCATAATTCAAATATTATTATATTTCATCTATTCTTATTCAATGAAGATAGAACATCTCAAGTGGCATTATGCAACATTTGTTGATATTTACGGCAATTCATAGTCGATGATCAAAAGAACCAAAAAAGATATTCAAAAATTTTAATTCAAAATAAATATTTGCAAAAGTGATTTTTATGAATTCAAGGAAATTCTGATTAGAATGATTTATTTGAAAAAAAAACATGTTTTGCAGTTCACGTCTTCAAATTTGGTGGGGAATCTCACGTTGAACAGGAAGATGTTTATGATTTGTTATATTGCAAAAAAAAATCATTTGCATTTCTGATCATTTTTATTGCGTTTGGAAAAAATGATCTAAGAATATCTGACAAATTTAAGTCATAGAACAAATGTTAGGAAAAACCAGACTTCGATGATTTTTAATAATGCATAACAATGACCAAGAAGTGGATTGGATTTTTTTAATCATGTGCTGTTTTGATGATAAGTTTTCATTATAAACAATACTGCGGAGATGGTTTTGATACATTTGATACAAAAATAGAGAAGAACAGTTCCTTAATTTTAGGCAACTCTTCTGATCTTAGCTTTCGGATTGTTCTTAGGATTCTAAAATTTTTCAATTAGATTGACTGTAAATAATATTAAATAATCACTTAAAAAATAAAACCTTCAAACTATTACATAATTAATAAGAAGTTCCGAGGGTTAATCCCTTGAGCAATCAATTCATAGAATCAATAATTAAGAACAATAATCTTTCGAATAATAAATAAAAGTCTCACCTCACAGTTCTCAAAATTCAAATACTAAGCTTAATTTCAATTTACATATTTTACAGAAGTTTTTATTTTTTACGCATTCATTTGCATTTAAAGTTACGAAGAATTGTTTAATTTATTTATAGTTCGATTTAAGTTTTGCAATTTAATAAATCTTTTTGGAATTAAAATCATTTTGTTTAATAATTTTAATCTAAAAATAAATTTCTTAGAATTTGTTAAAACCAAACAAAATTAAAAGGAAAATTTTGCCTTTTTGGCAAATTTCATAGTCGAATGTTTAAAAAAATAAATGTTAATAATTTTTAATAAATCTTTTGTCGAAGAAAATTCATAAATTGTTGTCAAAATATTTGTTAAATCCTTGAAAAACTATAATTTATATTGTTATTTTTAAAAATAAGATTCTTATGAATTCTCAGAAAAAAATAAACGTTAACATCAAACAGCAAATTCAAATAAAAATTTTCTAGGTGGATCTTATTATTGGCAATATTTTATTCCTAATGCAATTTTAAAGATGACAATTTTGTTAATCCATGATAAATTGAGCCTTTCTTGCAACCGGTTCAAAATAAACATCTTGCCTTAGAATGCCATCAAAACAAGGATGTTGTCTTCAGTAAACAATTGTGTCAATTTTGCAAATGACAAAACAAAAACTTTGTCAATTTAGCATCAAAAATCCCGAATATTAATTCAATTCCTGCGTCAATTCTAAGCCAAACATCAACAAAGCCTCATTCAATATTCATAACAATTTTTTTATCATCAGCTTCACTTCTTAACTTTTTTTTGTGCGATGGGAGATCGAGAAAGAAAGAAGAAAAAAAAATTGCTATGAGAGAATTTACACAAAGCAAAGCTCAAGTTTAACCGCATTGAGAGAATTGTGTATGATCGCCGCTCACCAGTGTGTGCTTTTTTACTCAAAAAAAAAATTGTATGTGTAAGCTTCATCGATATTTTGTTGGGGGGCTGTTGAGATTGGAAAAAAAAGTTTTGAGTAGTTTTTAAGTAAAACATTTAACTCTTACAATTTGCAAGTGTAAGACGTTTTCGCGGCTTGTATCTGGATTTTTTTAAGTTTATTTTTTTTTCTGTGAAAAGAATTTTTTTTGGAGTTGAAAAAATTTTTGATTTTATTTTGTTGAATAGAAAATAAAAGCAAGTGGAAATATAAATTCGAAATTTTTTGTGAAAAATCCTTTTTATCCTCGTCGTTAGGATAATAAAAAGATTGAGAAATCTAAAGAAAAAATATCATCTGTGATAAGTGAAAAAGGAAAATTGAAAGAAAAAAATTCAAAAAGTGCCAATAAATAATAAATTAAATGATTTTTAAAAAATTGAGTAATTTGAAGTAAAAAATCCAATAGAATGAAATTAGAAACCTTGAATTTTATAATCATACATAGAGAAGATAGTGTTAATAAAATTTTAAAGTGGAAAGAATAAGTTCATGTGGATTTGTCGAGATTTTATCTAGGAAATTCATAAGGAATTAAGGTTTGTAGAAATATTCTCTGTAGAATTAACTTTGTGAAACTAGTTTGGTATGGTATTGAAAATTCTGAAAAAGTTAAAGTTCAAAAAATTAAATTAAAATGTTTAAAATTTCAATTTCCTCTTTAAAAAAAGTTTAAGCGATTAAATTTCAAATTATTGCTAATAAACTTTAAAATTTGATATTTAAAGTTAAAAAAGTAAAAAAATCAAAAAGTTTAAAATTGAAAATTCATAAAATTTAAAAATCTAGCCTAGTTCCAAAAAATGTCTCAAACTTAACTACATAGCAGAATCAACTTTTATTCCTTCAAAATCCCCCTTCAAGGACACTCTTCCAAACAAAATCAAATTCAAACTAAATCATTGCGTGTGCACAAAATTAGTCTTACGCATAAAGACCACAACAAGCCTAAAGTGAAGCTCGCAAAGAATTTTTCTAGCCAAGGATTCTCCAATTACGACCATGACCAACTAAATATCTCTCGTAAAATGTAATAAATACATTGAATTATTCTATTTTTTTGTACGCATATTTTAATATAAAATTAAAAGTTTTGCTCCGATAACTTTTGACTTTTTCATCACCTTTGAATAGCTACTTTGTAAGGTTTATTAAAATTGATATTGAAAAATGCTTCTTGAATGCTACTGAATTGTTATTGATTGTTGTGAATAGGAAATTGACTATTTTGAGGGTTGCAATATTTTTAACATCTTTAAAGTTTTAGAATTAAACTAATCAAATTGAATTAAGCATATTAAGTGGATTTAGAATTAAAAATAGCTTAGAATAAAAATTAACAAAATCTTTTGATTTATTTCTGCAATTATTTGAATAATTCTTTCAATTTATTTTGTTTGTTTGATTCTTTAAGTGAATTCTGTAGTTTAAAAATCTTCTCAACAAACTATAATTGCAGATTAAATTTGAGAATTTTTTGTTCATTTCTGCAGGATTTAAGTTAGAATCAATGGCTCCTAATTCTTCAAAAATATTGCTGCTATATCTTCAACATTTCAAACTTCATCGACTTTAATTCCATTTAAATTCAAATGAATCTTCAGTTCCAAATCTTCAAGCAAATCCACCACAAAAAAAAATTAATATTCTCTCAATAGCTTCAATCGAACAATCATTTCTTACTCACACAGCAAAAAAAATAATTCATCTCGCAAAAAAATATTCTCAACAGCTGATTTTCAATTTCAAAGTTATTCAAATGAAAAATAATGTGGAAAAAATTATTCCCATTAGATGTAATTAAGTCTGAATATTAAACGAAAATAGTTTCTAATAAGCTAATCTGTCGAATTCAATTTGATTTATTAAGGCAATCTTAAATTTAGAAAAAAGTTATGAAACATTAAAGTGCAAAAGTTTGCTAGTGCTTTGTGAAATTGTTGCTACAGGTGCTTTAATGATTTCAGACAGTCAAGCAATTCGTAACAAGATATCAAAGCTAATAAGAACAGATAAACTTAGGTTGAATCTAAAGTTTAAATAATATCAAATGATGTTTAAAAAAAATCTTGTGATAAGGATGTCGAGTCCAAAAACCTCGTTTTATGATAAATGTCAACATTTCTTGCAAGTCATCATTTTAGTAACCAGAATTCTCATTTTTTAAAAACCATTCAACTGATAAATTTAACTCACTTCAAAGTGGATTGCAAACAAGGTCTTAAAAAGATACCAAAAAAACTTGTTTAATCCAGCACTTTACACCTTTTAACCGGAGCATTGTTCTGCTTATTAAATTTTTCTTATCAATCCACTTGTAAGGTACTTTGCAATTAAGTTGTTTTCGATTTGATAAAGAAGTTTTTCTTCAATGGAAACTGCTGCATTAAATTGAAAAAACTCATTTGAATTTGTTTATTTCCTGGCTAGTTTCAGCCACAAATCTTTTATTAGAATCTTATTTAATCTATAAATTTGCATTCTATGAACTTTGATTTTTGATTTTCTTATCACAGATTGCATTCTAAAGCGGATTCAGATTTATTTAATTTTTTCAAAATTGGTGCTTAAATCTTTTTAATGCTCACATAAGATTTTTGTGGTGATTCTACAGAATAAAAGTTTAATTTATTCCTAATTATTCGATTCGCTTGCAGAAACTCTACAAAATCCAAACTAAGCTCTGATAACTTAGTCCATTCTAATCATTTCTCATGGTCAATTTAATATTTTGAGTCTGAAATTTTTATAAGTTTTAGTGGAAAAGAGGTAAATTAAGTCTTGATAAATTAAAGTTAAGCATTATGTTTTTAAGTAATGTTTGGTGCTTAAAATTAAGAATCTTAAATTAATTAGCTTGAGCTTAGGTTTGCTGATTAAAAGTAATTGTTCTGTTTTGTCGGTCTTGTTGAAGCATTGAATCATATTTAAAAATGTTACTCAAGCTTTACATCCTTAAAATCTTGAAGAAACTCAAGTTAGCCAGCAAATCTAGCTTCATTGTAAATTTTCAATTTAATCTTGTAGATTTAAAAACAAAAATTCATCAAAATATCGAAAAAAAAATAAACTTCAAAACAGAACCACTTCCAGTAAACAATAACAAAGAAAAGTAAAAAAAATCATTTAGAAACTACCAAAATATCTATCATTACACGCTTTTTCTTAATTTCTATTTTGATATTCTTTCTTTTGTTGAACTTTATATTTTCATCGAAATAAGTTTAACTTCACAAAGCTATGCACATTTATTTCTACAGTTAAAAAATCACTTCAAAATTACACACAAAAAAAAGATTTTAAAATGTCTATAAATATGAATTTAGAGTCTATGCAATGCTGAAAACAAAAATTGTTACAGCTTAAAAAATGTTGCGAATGTATGTAGCATACACTTAAAGTGTTTAGAAAGCAATTGAAGCACTTGCACAGCCTCGAAAAAATGTTTTTTTTGCTGTATTTAATTGTCGAAAAATACGTTTGCTTTGTGTCTAGATAAAGACATAATTTAACTGAAACAAGTTATACGAAATCAATTAAAAGTGCAAAAAAAAATTTTTTGGCGTGTTCCTTGTCTGGACGGCAATAGCATATGTTTGTTATTTCAACGACAGGTTCGTCGCTTGTGCAAAAATTTAAATTCTTTTCATCACATTGAAATATGTTGCGCATATGTTGATGTAAAAAAATCAAAATTATTGTCCATAATTGCATCGATTTCAAATCATGAATTATTTGCTCTCTTTTCATCGCGATTGTGCCATTCGAAAAAAAATAAAGTTATAAGTGAAGAAGAAAATAAGCAATAGAAAATTTATTCGAAAAAAAAAAATCTTATGCAACAAATGCGTTTCGTGTACATAGATATACATTAATGTGCTCATTTCTCTCGACTCACTCTCGACTCAATCTCGACTGCTAGAAATATCACAATAATAATGAGTAAATACAAACACATCACTGACCTGTCTCAACGAAAGTACTTTAATCTCTCGTACAGAAAGCAAGCACTGGCATGTAGATTGGATAACATTCATAATATACATATTGGTGTTTGGTAAACGCAGCATATGGTATCACGAACCGGCATGAAATATTGAAATGAAATATATGCATAAAATCTATATTATAAATATTTGATTCTTTTAATAAGCAAGCAAGTTAGCAAGTAACTAAGTCAATAAGAAAATTATTATTCATGAACCCGTGTTGTGGCTAGTTTTACTTCTATTTGAAAGGCTTTTATGTGATGTGATGAAATTAAGGTTGATTTGATGGATATTTTATTTGGGGTTCTTGAGCTGAATTTACCTCTGACATACCTCAAGAACATAAGTCGGATAGGATACTTTGTAATGGTGCTGGATTCGATTCAAATTCAGACTTTGGAATGGAATCATTCCTAAATCACGCCATATTCAATTAACCGACTTGTGCTATTCGGGATAGATGTTGAATCATTTATTAAGGTTTGATTTAGCTGATGTAGATTGGGTAATAATTTTAATTGGATTAAGCACTCCTGCATCTATTTTTAAGGCACTTCTAAGTTGAATTAAGTTTAAAATTTCTTTCAAATTTCATTGAAATATCGAAAATTTGAAGTGTTAAGGTATTCAAATATCTATATTTAAGAAATATCTGATTTTATGTTGAAATCAAGCATTTTAAGCAATATAAATATTCAAAATCACTTTTATTGTATTTATTATCAGCAATCCCACTAAGTTGATCCATCATTATACCAATAAACTTAATGCAAAAAGTAGTTCCATTAAGAATTTCTCAAAATGCCGCTTGTGCATCATCCAAAGCCAAAACCAGTTGAAAAAAATTTCAAAAGTAAATTTCAAAGTCAAAGTCATCAAAAAAAATGTTAATCTAATGCATCAAGATTAAATCAGCCAGTTAAAATCTTAATTAGAAGATTTTATTTCCAATCACAAAAATCATTTTCTCCAGAAAAATTCATAATATAAATTCAAGAACTTTACGATGCAATAATCATTTTTATGACACACAAGAAACTGCTGACTAATCTCTGTTATTCAAAATAATTTATTCAAATCTAGAAAGATCTCATCCATTTCTACAAGTTGGTGCAGATTTTTATTTTTCGAACTTCAACAAAACATTTTTTTGGCAATCACGGAAGTGCTGTAAAACCGAAGATTGCAAAAAATATGACATAAGCTAAAAATATCTACAAAATTTGATGATAAAACATCCAAAAACAATTCTGCGGATCTCGGAAATAATCAAAATCAAATTTTGGCAAAATAAAACCGGCTTGTGTGAAAATAGGAAGTTCTCTTATATCCGAAAATGATCACGTCCTTAGAATCAATTAATTCCAACAGTCATATCCTCATCCATACACAGACACGGCTAGACAAGTGACTAAGTCATCTCTCATCCGAATAATATAGATCAAAACTGAAGCCAAAAATATGTAAATTCGGTTCCGATAGCATTGACAAAACTTGATATGAAAGATAAAAGTTCTTCCCGTTTGACAAATATGTAAAATTTGAAATTCTTACCGTTCGCAAAATAGACAGTTGAAGATAGATTTATGTAAATTATTTTAACGACCGGAATAATAGGAAACTAATTCCTATCATTTTTTTTATGGTAGCTACGTCATTTGGAGATGTTTTGGCAAAAAAAATTTCTGTTAGCTTTTAGAGGTCAATGATTAATACTTTGCTCCTAAAAATGATCAAGAAGATTTGTTGATTCTTCAATAATGACCAGATGTTTTAAGCTTCTTGCAAAAATTATTCAGCAATTTAATTTGATGAATCAAGATGAATTGATGGCTACAAACAAGTAAATTGATTTAGTAATTTTGACTCAAGTTGCTTTTTTGGGTAAAAAAAATTTGATGTGTAATTTACAGACATCAATTAGTCTACAGAATGGATTAATACAGTGGCTTATTTGGAATTTTAAAAGAGGATCGGAATCTTTAAGATTTTAAGATCTAAAATTGCAGTTTCAGTTCTTTATCAAGCTCCTCGTGCTTGATTAAAAACTTCAGATCCTAATTTGAGATCAACAATCTATGTAACCTCCCCAGATCATAGTTAAATTACAGATGTATACCCTAAAGGAGATTTTTGATTCTGTGCCTTGTGTAGAATGAGAAATGCGCCCCTGATTAGTTCTAAAATAAATACTTATTTCTTTAAATCTTCTATTGCTTCATAATTCCCAAAAAAACGACAAAGTAAGAACAGAACAATATCCAATGTTCACAGCACTTAATTGTCATTAAAGATTAATTGACTATTGAATTAACTTTTGTCTTTAGATTTTTCAAAGGATATGAATTATTTAAGAATTCTTCATTAGGTTCGTAACGTCCACCAAAAATTTCATACCTTAATATTTTTTTTTATTATATGAAAGTGTTAAAATATCTAAATGACAAGACCTCATAAGCGAATAATCCCTTATTGTTTCAACAAAATTGGAAAAGTACCAGCACCGGCTAGTATTAATCTCAGAAGTCGAACGAATCAACGAAAGTGAATCAACTTCACTTCACTGACTTCGACCTTTGATTAATCTTCTTTAGAATATCAAGATGCCTTAGAGACATGCATCAATACCCAAATCACCGGTTTTTTTCAGTTGACATTGAATTTATTTTGTCGAATGCAATTTTTTTGGATGTCCGAGCTATTTTTGCATAGGTATCAGTAAATTTTTTATTAATTTAAATTTTCATAGCATTTCCTGTTAATGAAGTCTTTTTGGTGTGATGATAATAACGAGTTATTGTCCAAAAAAATAAGAGCAACTCAAAAATGCTCTCAAAAGCTTCAAAATTATGAGAAGACGATTTTTACATACAAAAATTTCTTCAATACAATCTCTGAATATTTGAAGCAAAACGACAAGACACACTGAAAAGAAGATGATTTAACCATGCAGCAGATCAAGTTATAAATATGGTAATTTTTAGCAAATTTATCAGATTACGAATAGGCTTGCCTCTCTAATTTTATTTTACATCCAATAATTATTATGACAATTATTGAAATATTAATCCTTTCAAGTATATTTCCATTATATCAAGCTAATCTCATCATTTTCTACTGTATAATTCACTAAGCGATGTGCTGTACATAAAACAAATCATTAAAAATCATCAGCAGTTGTCATCATTCAAAACAATCGCAATAATAGAAATTAGTTCCAAAACGAGTGTGAAAGCGTTGAGAGACATTCAAGGTTTATGTCACACGCCGATGTTGAAAATCACATTTGTTGTGTACCTTACAATTTCAAATGGTAGATAAATATCTATAATTAGTCACTTACAAGAAGTTCTTTCTCAACGGTCACTTTACCAATAGAATGCAATGTGTTAAAATAAATGTTTGATGCACGCAATGGTACAGTCGAGTTTCAGGTGTTGTAAATACTTCATTTCTTAGCCTAATAAAAATTGCAGATGAAGTAGCAATTGTTGGTAATTTTCACATTCAAGCACACATTATTATTAATGATTTATTGCCAACACTGTGAAGATGTTAGGTTGATTAATGTAGTGGAAGGTCGGCACTTACTAAAAATCATTATTACTTTCGTGTCTGAGCAATTTAATTTGAAAGAAATATTATTGATACATATGCGGTGTCTATTGCGAGTTTGGACATAAATCTATTCATTTGGAACGGATTTGTCAATTTCCAAAGGTTTAAAAATTATTCTCAATTGCAAAAGACACCTCAATTTGTAGTAGCAAAGATTAATGTGAATTATTTCTTTTTACATTTTGCCCAATCTACTCGAGCTCATAATTTCTGACGCTCAATGAACATAAAAAACTATTTTCGCGATGGTAATTGCCGAAATAAAAATCTTTAAATTGCGCAGCACTAAAATTAAGCATGAAATATTCTTTAAATAATTGATTCCGGTTCATTGAGATTCTAATAGTCGTAATTCCCATCCAAATAGTTTCCTTAAATACGAAAAAGTCTACTCAATAGTTCTAGACATGCAAATATGTTTAACAGCAATTACATAACGCTTTCATGACGAAATACGAATAATTTATTTACATGACGATAAAAAAATGTCAGGTAAACCATGATATTGACTTTTTTCCACTGCCGCAGCTGACCTGTTTGCCCATTTATATGCATTGAAATCGGCCTGCGATGAGAATCAAAAGATGAATTTATTATGTCTTCTCGCTCATTACTTATGGTCTTTTGTGGAATGCAGGAGTGGGTTTTGAGGTTAAGGATGTATGAATTGATCCTAAGGTTGCTACCTAGGATGTCCTCTGGGTACAAATATTTACAACGGAATAATTCTGAGATAAAGTTTGATTCTGACTAGGTTATCTCATGTAAGTCTCGAACCCAAACCTATATTTTAATAAAATATTAAAAATATTAATTCAAAATATTTCAATCATAACAAAGACATTCAAGATCCTCTCAGTCATAAACTACAATAACTTCTCGATTGACATTCAATTTTTTTCTCACTGAGTCAGAAAATTTCTCAAGGATTGAGTGCATTCCATCTGATTCATAGGATTATTAAACTGAAAAAAATTTATATCTGATAAAAATTTAAAGAATCAACTCTGCGGCACATCAGAAAACTCACCAAACCGCCAGATCATGATCCCACTGAATTTCTGCATGTTCCAAGTTGTCAATTTCATGTTTATTGTTATGAGTAAAAGAATATTAAATTGAGGTCTGATGAACTGTTGTTTTAAAATGATTATTGCATCTTAATTGACTTCTTTGGAGTCAATCTGTACGACTTTTTAACTGGATTAATTTGTTTGTAAAGGAAAAATCAGTAAGAATGTGAATCATTCACGTTTAGGTCTTCTAAGGTTTGACTAGATTCAAATTTCCGATTAGGGAGCTTAATCAACCAATAACCTGGCTAACTGAGTCATAATGAATATGGTCCAAATTTCTTAATCATTTCTAAACCGAAAAATTAAAGAAACCTCAATTTTAGCAAACGTGTCACAGCTTAAAAAAAGTCTGGACCTTCATTTTAAATATCATCAATAAAAAGGTTCAAAATTTCAGTCGCTTTATCAATAATCAGGTCTATAAATGTTAGAATGAGACGATTTTCCAATACAATTCATAAGAACTCACAATTACATCACTAAACAGCTATTCTCACATGTTTGCCTTTCTTGCGACTATTGCATAATACCAAACGTCAACAGAATATTCTAAACGTATCACATTTATTGCCAAGACTCGAGACTATCTATGAATATAAACCTTTTCTAAACAGCTCCAAATATTTACTTTACAGCTTATCTTCCTTGACTCAAAGCTCTTTTCTCACAAAATATCATCGTAAAATGTAATCGTAAAAGGGAAATTCGTAATGAGACATTGAATGGTGCGATAAATTTATTATTCTGTCGAGTATTTGATAATATAAAATTTATTTAACACAAAGAATCGAAAAGTCAATATTAGCATCCATGAAAAAAATCATTCAATGATGTACGCACACGCAAAAAGATAATCATTTTCAAGATTACAAGATGATGAGATGTTAGAAAGAGAAAGAAAATAGGTAACAGAAGCAGCAGCAGCATCTATTCATCTTCATACACGTGCAAATGCAAACGAAAGTGAAGTTAAAGTGCTGGAAATTAAATTGAATACAAAACGTAAAAGAAGAAATAACGAGAGAAATCATGTAATAAACCGTTTCAATGTCAAGGTCTTAATAATAATTTATCTTGTGTATTACACAATCTTATAACAGTTTTTTTGTGCATTTTCATTATCTCCAGCCGACTGCTTTCTTTTCTCTTTCCTTCTGTTGTCTGCTCTTGCTCACCGATATTGTTAAAATTTACTTTTGTTGCTGAAGTTTAATTGTCGGATCATGACTGCTTGTGGTTAATTTTTTTTTCTCTCTTTTCTTTTGCTTGTTGCTGTGCAATGGTCGTTAATGAAATGTAAGAGATCAGGCAAAAAAAAATTATTTTGATGTGGTCTTGAAAATGAAAATGGGCTACCTGAAATGGGTCGGTTTAAAATCACGTCTATGGAGTTATTCACTTATGACGTCCCTCGTAAAGTTAGAGTTTTGGGCCTTCATCACTCTATGTGTATACAAAGAGTTTTGGAATACCGAAATTCGACTTAATGTTGGATATCATTTGATATTCTAAGTCGCACACACCTTCAAAACTTATCTGACCTATTAAAAACTAAACATCATAGCTAATTGACCCCAAACTTTCAATTTCATTACTGGCATGTGTTGACTTTTAGCTGATTTAAGCCAAGTAAGAATTTTATAGGAAGTAATGCCTAAAATGCCAGAATTACCTTGCCATTTTGAGCACTGAAGTCTCGCGGTAGTAATTTACGGTATTTTCATTCTTATATCCTCAATGATCCACGCAATAACTTCAATATACAGACTCTACTTACGTAGACATTGTACAAATTGAATGTAAAAAGAAGAAATGGGTCACAAGTAGCATACATGCATTTAACTCACAACTTGATAAGAAATTTCGTTTGTTACTTCACGATTTCGTCAGTGATCCTCAGAGCGTTCAATGACCGCATATACCAAATAAATAAATATTTTAATCAACACATGCGAAATTTTACGAATATAGCATCAAATGCTAATGAACTTGAAACGTTTCCGCAAACAAAGATAACGCAGAAAAAAAATGATTTTCAAGCTCAGTGTCAATGAAACCATACAAGCATTACGATTATCATCCCCGTAGCCAATATCATCCTCATTCATGAAGTAATCACAGTTAAAAAAAGAAATCTTTTCGCTCGGACAATCACCCGACTATATACACAAAAATATTCAATATGTGAAGATTTTGCAACATATAATTTTGCGGCTAAGGTCAAAATAATTGATGTATCTAGTCTACTTGGGGGCCAAAAAAATTCATTTCATATGAGCGAGCAGCATTATTATTAGATATAATTTTTTTTTACAAATGTTCCAATTTAGATTCAGTCACAACTCACTTTTTATAGACTCATTCGAGATGACAGACAGTGCTGAATATTTAATCAGTTTCTGATATTTTTTCCTCGTCATGATCTCTGGCTCACTCTTTCTTTCTAGACAAAAAAAAAATGCTGTCAATAATTTTTTTTTGGAGTTTAATGCGCATTTTGTTTATTCGCATGCGATATTTTATGGAAGCTAAGAAGCTCATGAAGGTGCTTTGGAAATTCCAATTGAGTGAAACAATAAATTTTTTTGTATTAAATTAAAGCAAAATCATTCATTTTTTTGTGAAATTCTTTAAATGCTTTACAGACATGCAAAAAAAAGTTTAAAATATCAATCAATTTAAAAATTTGATTTTAAAAAGTATTTTAAGTCAAATGACACAGCAGAAATTATTGTTTTGTTATTAAATTCTATTTGGTCAATTTCCAAATTATTTGATTTTACCTGCGGCGCAGGTGTTAATTATTATTTGCAAAATGTTGTACTACAAAATGGTTCGATTCAAACTTCATATTAAACAATTTTTGCCAATATTAAACTATTATGGTGCTTACTTATCAAAAGCTAAAATCTAGAAGGTATAAGATCGATAATTTAACTGCTGTAAATTAATTTTTGGCTTATTAAGTACCAAAAATGGCTGCTGGTACAATAAAAGACTGATAAAGTAGCATTATTTAGAGTCAAACATTCTTTGGACCTTATTTTAGTCTCTTCCTGTAGAAGTAGCTTGAAGAGCATATCTGTACTAGATAGACCTGAGCATAAGACTCACTGTGAAATTGATTGTATGTGTATGACAGATAGCCTAAGTGAGATAAGTACTTCGATGGTCAAGTGGTCATAAATCGCCTTTTTGAGGTCGTGGGTTTGACTCCCATCAAACCTGACTTGTTTTACATTAGTATACACATGTAGGAGAGATCTACACTTCCTCACCTATTTAGACTTGAAAATTCAAATTCAAAATTTTACATTTCACATCATCAAAATCAAACATTCAAGCCTGCAGCAACTCTATACAAAACGAAACTAAATCATCATAGAATTTATAAAATATCTAGAACTGACATATTTATGCAAATAATCTAAAATGTCAGACATTTTCAATTACATGTTTCAATGAAAAGTTCCTTGACATGCCAGTTCATCAACAGATTATTTCTTGCATGTACAAACTGTACAGTTAGTCCAAAATTTCGGCACTTGCGACCTTTCATTAGATATTATTTTATAATTGAGGCTAGACATTCAATTATTATTCTAATGAAGCAGAACTAATTTAGCTTTATATATATCAGCACTTAACAAATTCCAATGTACAGGTAGTAAATGTACACAATTACATTTGTCCAACTACTGCCGTCTATTGACACATAAAAGGAAAAATCTCATTTTTTATATAAACTGATTTTCGTGTACATATGGCACATGACAATGAACCTTTATAGATGTATATAAGCATACATTCATGAATCGTCCACCCTGTAGATGAAGTACAATGAGCACAAAAAAATAAAATAAAGAAAGAAGAATATCGCGAGAAGAAATTTACTTTTCGCACCAGTTTACATTTTTTTCTTGCATCAATCGCGAGTGCAAAAAGCTCTGCTTAAAAAAATTTAAATATCAAATATTACGTGAATAATTAAGCGGATGAAGGAAAATAAATTAAATTACAATAATAATAGATTTAAGCATAACGCAATGATGACAACAAAATATGTTTAGGTTAAGGTCATTATCATGTACGTTCGATTTGCTTATGATTTTTTTTTTCTCTACATCATTAGTGACTTGCATCTCGATTTATTTTGTTGCTTCATTGTGCATGACACCTTGCTAAAAGCATATAGAATTAACATCGAGAATTTATCGATAAATTGCAAGCATTTTTGTGCATTTTACGATCAGATTTGATGAAAAATTACAGAAAAACATGAGAATAGATGCGATCGGAGCATGATTTGAGGTTGTTGGCAGTGTTGTGAATTTCAAATTTTTCTTTGTGCTAGAAAATTTAATTTTTTAAAAAAAAACTTGAATTAATTTTTTAAGTTTTGAAGTGAATTTTAACAAACTCTAAAAAATAAGCAGGACTATCCTGGCATTAGCTTAGACTACTTATGTGGAGTTTCCCAACCCTGCTCACATCATACTAAATACTTCAAACATTTTATTCAATTTAAATTTCTGAATACATTACAATAATAAATAATGCACAGCATTGTAATCACCATCATTTGCGATGAGCATACCGTACCATACCAAACCTTGCCCATAATAATTCCTATAATCATTAAAACTAATAAAAAAAAATCTTTACTTTACAGATATTCAACAATAGCAAAAGACTCTTCACATATCGAACATCCAAAGTCGACAAGCAGGTGAAGCAGATAAAAGCAGCAAGTGTGCTGATAATAGTA
Organism: Chironomus riparius; assembly: GCA_917627325.4. NCBI lineage: Eukaryota > Metazoa > Arthropoda > Insecta > Diptera > Chironomidae > Chironomus > Chironomus riparius. Next base: position 48,071,334 of record OU895877.1, read on the forward strand.
ATATGGGATTACATAAAAATTACCTAAAAGTCGGTCAAAATGCGGGCAATCAAATATTTGGAATACCGCGCGTTACACGCGGCTCAACTCCTTTATCGATGCTCATCTCCTATGGAGCTAAATTTAACAGTAGTAAGTTGATATTGTCGTTTAATAAGAGATCGTGAAGATCTTTGAAATAATAATAATAACAGCAATTATGATGATGATTCGTTGTGACGACTTCTTCTCTTATTTCACATTTAAAAGACTCTTATTCAATTACGTCTAACACAACTGCAAGTAAATCCATTTCGAAAGACATTTGTGTCTAACAAGAGACGGAGAAGAAGACGATTGAAAATGCAGAGATGAAATATAAAAAAAAAGTTATCGATTGAAAGTGAAATAGAGACATAAGTGATGACCCATAAGGTTAAATGAAAGTAATTTTATTATGAGCATTTACGCACACAATCGGTTGACAAATATTTCGGTACAATATGAATTGCTACACATGTGTGAAGGAACAGCAGTATTTTTTATTTTTGTGCAAAATCTCAGCCTTCTCCTTTCATTCATAATCTCACCGAGAGAGAAACTGCTTGGAAATTTTAGTGGCCTTACTAAGCAATATTGGAAATTGAGATTTGACATTTCTGCTTCTTTTTCTTTGCAAGATTTAGTAATAAATTTATTGAGACATACAATATTTTTTTTTGAATTAAGATAATTTCTCTTGTGGATTGTTGACCACTTCTTTGTCATTTCTACTTGCTGCTACTGTCGTGGGCTGAACGGCTATATAAATCATAAAAAACTTGTAATATTCGTCATTTAAAGAGTGTTTTTAATTATCGGAAAGATAGCAGCTCAACTATCAATCAGACATTAATTTTCCATCCTTATTAATTTTGCAGTCACTTAAGGTGTTGATGTACATTTTTTAATTATATTTCAAGATTATTATGACTTAAATCTATGGAAATATAAACGTGGGAAATCCTGTTTTCAATCAATTAATAAATAAAATTGTTTGTGCTCGATGACATTAATTAAAATTTTATTGGAGCAATAATTAGTTGAAGGATATCATTTGATATATGTTGCATAGAAAAAAAATGTAAACATTTCTGTATGGAATGTGAAACTTATTTTTATTCTAATTTTTTTTTTTGCTTTGATTCGAAACTTTGTCTAGATTTGTATTTATGGAATAAGCTGATAATGACCTATTTATATTCCTGTACATGCTTACTGTTCATTTTCTAAGGATACCTTGTTCTCTATACTAGGATCCAAAGTCAATGTACCATACTCTGAGGTATGACTAAGATTGGACCTCCCGACATGTCTAAAAGTTGATTCTATCACTCATAGAGATAATTGTATGGTTTTGAGGAAAAACAAATATTCAAATATTTGATTTTTCCGATTTGTATGAAATTTCAAATATTCGATATTTGATTTTCCTCAAAACCATACAAATTCTAATATTTTTTCTATAGCTATAGCTAAAATCAGATTTCAATTAAGGTCATTTTAACTAATTTGGATATATTAATCAAAATATCTGGATTTAAATTTAGTTGATTACAATAGAGAAGCTCCATTCAGACCACTAGTTCAAGAAAAAACTAGCGAAACTGTAATGACAAAATTATAGATTGCTTTCAACTCAACATTAGAGTTTTCAATTTTTAATAAAAAAAGTTCAACATGTCACTAGTCACTAATGCCCTCAAGATGTCCCAAAAGGTTATAATTATTAATTCTATGAAAACATTTCTGTCCCGGTAAACAAAATATGATCAGCAATAAAGATTTTTTGTCTACATCCTGAATCCCCACACCTGAATAATATTTTTTTTTAAAGATACGTCTTATTAAATTCACAGTGACAGTTGATTATTCTCTACACATTTTCCTACTAGCCAGCAGGGATCTTAAGTTCATACTATGTCTTTTGTCTTTAATTTTGCTTAAAGCAATCCTAAGCTCTCTAAAAATTCGTGGAATTTTGATGTAATTTATCATTAAAACTTGACTCTTTTCATCCAATACGAAGAATAAAATTTTGTCTGGAACAAAAGAAATTTTCAAAGGTATCATCGCCTGTAAATAATGTAAAAGATGGACTCTAGCCCAACATTTACAATATTTTCTATCATTAGCAAAAGAATTAAAATTTTAAAAAAATTTCTCTAACAAATTAAAATGGTTTTGATCATCAAATGAGGTCGTACATTCCACATCAATTAAAGTTTTTTTGTTTTTGCTTACGCATTACCTTAAGCCATATATTAGGGACAATTGAAAACAAATCTTTCAGTACACCTTAAGTATGATTGGCATTTGAAGATATCTAAAAGTTGCTAAAATTATTATTATTGTCTTAACGATAGCTTTCAAAAATATAAAAGGTATCATCATCGCAAAAAAAAAGTGAACTTTGTACTGCCTTTCAACTCGCCGTAAGTGCGGATTAATCTCAAATCCGCTTTATTAATGACAATTAGAATTTATCTGCTTCGTCACGAAACAGCAAAAGATTGCCTGACATAGCCACACAGTTAATACGTAAAAGATCGAGCAAACATTTAATTTCATTCATAAAAACAATTAGCGCAGATTGTATAACAAGCAGAATCATGAAAAGCATGTTTTTTGCTGCAACTTTGCAATTTTACTCTTTTACTTTACTAACTTACTGACCTGATATTACACATAAATGCATCAGCATGAAGTTAGTCTGCTAATGTATATAGACACACACATGATGTTGTTTTATTTTCATTACAAATTTTCACATAAAGTATATAAAAAATAAATTGCCAACTTGCATGTGAGCAGCGCTATGAAAGCTAATAAATTTTTCTCTTTAGCATTTATTTTGCTTTATTGAAAAAAAAAATATTTTTTTTAATTTTCCGCAATTAAACCCCGAAAATAATTAAGCATAAAATAGAAAATCTCAGTGACATTCAAATGCTTACAAAACACCTCTTTTTGACTACTCATTGATTTTCCAAAATAAAATTATTATTTACGGTCGTAATTGTCTCACGACTCTCTCAAGCTTAGAGCTTCTCATTTATTACAAAACAGGTGGAAGCAAGCTCCAATAGCAGTAGAAAAAGAGTTTCTCGCAACGACCTTGATTAAAAATATTATTGCAATACATAAATATATTTTGTATATTAACTAATTCACATCAATGTATTTAATGCAAAGCATATTATAGGAAAATTCATGGGCAAGCTCAATAATGAAGCGCGTTTGAAGTGTACGGAAGTTTAGAAGTGTAGTAATTTTTATTTTCGAGTATTATTTTTGTGGTCGAAAAATAAATTTGATTAGTTTTAATGATTTGATGTTTTTGGGATGGAAACTGGCTGGTTTGGATAGCTTGCTGGTTGACTAGCTGGACTAGCTAGAGAGTGTCATAGCAATCACAGAACCTTAACATGATTAAACATATAGAATACCAAAGATAAAGCTAGTTAATCTAAGGCTCATCGCATTATATCATCCCCAATGGCACTTTCCATAGAAAAATACGAAATACGAGCAGGTTTGCTGCCTCAGCTCTAATCTGAATCCGACTTCATATCAGTTTCACGCCTATCTGGTTCAAAGGATAGATGGAGATTTAAAAATGAACGATTTTTGGTGTATATTTGTTAACCGATTCTGATCAACATAGAACTTGACAGAATAAGGTAGCAACTTGGTACCAACATACATATTTTATACTTCAAAATAATTTAAAGCCATTAAAACCGAAAATACGCCTTTATCATATAACCCTCAAAATAAAAACAACTTATTTTCACTAAACTACTTACGAACCAAATATTACTCAACATTTTTGAGCCGCATGTACTTAATAAGATTTTTTTTACTCCTCAAAAAAAAATTTACGCGTTAGATTTTCAAATTGTTGAAATATGCGGTAAACTTAGACATTCACGGACTTCCTTTGTGCGAAGAAATAAAAAATCAAAAATAAAATAAATTACTTAAAATGATAATTTACAAGTACATGTGTACTCGGTCAGTTTATTACAATGTAAAGTATCATTGATGCATAAAAATCAACACGATTTGTAATGAAAGATGATGAGTCATTGAATAAAATTTTCTCTCCTTCAACTAGTTCAATATCGATGTATTTAACATCAAAATCAATTATGAATTTTCGGCCTATACATTATTAATTATCGACATGACTGAACTTTATGTTAAATCGCATGAACAATTTCTATGTTAACAGAAATGTTTTGGAAAATCATTGCTGCATTATTCAAAATTTATTGATGCATAATTGTCAATGGCTAAAGAGCATCTAATTGGATGATTTGCTAAACAACTTCAACCTGACCTTGACATAAATACTTCGATAGTTTTTTGTACAAAAAAATTTATATAAAACTGTGCACATTTCATGCAATACATCGAGTATTTGTTTTTTTATTCCTCGTCTGGTATTTTTTTTCTTGCAAATCTGCTTACTGTAAGGCAATTTATTGGCGCGATTAGTGTAGAAATGAATATGCCTGTGGTGTTTTTGTTCGCAAAAAAATTGTTACTAAGCTTTCGCGGCATGGTCAATAATATTTGTTGCTGTGTATTTAGATTTTAAGAAATTTTAATTTGATTTATTTTAATGTCAGATTTTAGATTAGGGGTATGGAGGAAGGAGCAATGGCCTATGAAGACTATCAATAATCTGAATTAAATTGTTCATAAGTAGATCTTTGAAGAACAAAATAAGTTTCTGAAGTAACTTAGTTTGTGCTTCAAGTCGATTCGAATTAACTCGACTTGAAATTGATTTGGAAAATATGTTTTGAAATCAAAAATCAAGTTAAATTGATCCAGTCGACCTGGAACTTTGCATCTCAAATCATCATTTTCGCTTATATGTTCACCAATATCCACTATTAATATTTAAAACCAACTTAAGTCTCAAGCCTTAATCAACAAATACTGATCGCAAAAAGTGTATCAGACTCTAAAAATAGCTTGATTCAAATATCAAAATCTTCCAAAATTTATTCATATTAAGATGAGAATTATAAAAATAAATATTGTCAGAAAATTTGATATTAAATACACACAGATACTAAGAATCATTATTATTAGAATCCAAGAATTCAGACTTTAAATAGAAAAAAAACTTTAAAAATCTTAATATATTTGCAATAATAAACTTTAATTCCTAAATTTAAATTCCTTAGAGATCTCTCAACAATCTGTCAAATTCATAGAACATTTATGAAATTCTTCACTACTAGTCCCAGTTGCTAACAGCTTGTCAGACTCACATTTTGCCAGTCATTCCTTCATTGCGAAAATAAATTGTTTCACTCGCACTTAACTTAATTATAAAACCAGTCAGAAACAATTTTTAAATTTATAAAAAATATGCTACATTGCTCATATTTTTTGTAGCTAAACCAATAAAAATCAATTAGCTTTTTTAAGGCGAGAGCTTTTTGTCTTAGACAACATAGGCACGTAAAGTGTTAGAAAGGCAACAAACGATTTTTATATGCTTATAATTTTGTTCAACACTTGCGCAAATATTTGTAGATTTTTTTTTTTGATTTGTGCGGTAAAGTTATTAAGAAGATTTGGTGAAGTAAGGTTCAACTAGTAAAACAATTATGCGAATATGTAGTGTTGTAAAGAGACAAATAATTAGGTTCGAACCACTTTAAATTATGTCAAAAGAACTGAATTAATTGTGATACTTGGAATATAATTGAATGATGGCTAATGAAGTAATTAATGAAACTGATCTTTGATTTTTTTTCCATGATGACAATTAAATTGCCATTTAAACTCCTTAACATTATAATGCTTGAAGTTCAATACTAGATTTAATTGCATTTTAACATTGAAATATGAAAAATTAGTGATAAAGTAGCATGGTCGTTATATTGGGTTGATCATGACTATGAAGTTTTATGTTGATATTTTTAGATTCATTCAGGAGCATCTAAAAGTGTAAAATGGCACCAGCTTTGTATCTGGTTTCATTTTTTGGTAAAATATCACAATATTCTTGAAAAAAGTTTTAATCAAAATTTATGAGCATTCTAGTAGACACGCATGAGCATCAATTTATATGCAAATGTTCTTAAAAACATTGAACTTTCAAAAGATCCTCACCTTCTGCATCTATTCCCACTTAATCAAAGCCTAATGCTGAGGAACATCGCATAATTATCAAATATTTTGATATCAAATAACTGACACGTTTTGCATATCAAACAACTATAATGGCAAATGGATAAAATCAAGTTCTTCTGGCTAGGATAATAGCTTTATAAGAACAGAAGACGCGATGGCCATGAACGCGCAAAAAAATATGTGAATTATAATTTTTTTTCTATCCAAAAGATATGTTTATATCTCTTATCTTGGAGGCTTGATTTTGCTTTCGAAACAAGAATTAAAATTTATTTGCTGAATTGGCAAAGACAACAAGAATATTTACGATTTTGCAAATTCATTGAACATCTGAGAAGAAAATATCAAATCAGCATAAAACACAAACGAGAATCTGGCATATGTAAGCAAATTGCTTAGTTTTGTAAACAAACAAATCATAATTAAGCCTTTAATCGCTTGCTTGTGATAAAAATCAAACAAAATAGAGTCATGCAAAAATAACATTTTGATTGCAATTTAAATTAATCAAGCCATAAATAGAACTTTTATCTGATGAAGTTTAGACAGTGAACTATGACACAGGTTGGGTTTTAACCATAAATGACGTCAAAATTGTATGAACCAACATTAGACCCCTTCCAAAAATTTAAAATGTTTGAAATAAATCTGAATCTCGCTAGACAGAGTAGAGATCCCTATTTCTCTACACCCCCGTAATATCTCAACAAGGTCTCACTAGCCACGTACAGTTGCTATCAAAATTTTAAATCAATCTGCTCCAAAAAAAATCCCCGAAATCTACAAAAAAAACTGACATTCCATATTTATTAAATCTAATAATGTAAAATTTGCGTAAGGCAAGTTACTTATTTACTAGAGAGTTATATGCTACAACAACAGCTAAACATAATTACAAGATTTCGGTTGCTCACAATTTTGCCGCGATTTTTTGATTGACATGTTCAAATAAAAATATTTTATCAATTATTTTAATCATTTGTTGACCTTAAACTAGACTTTCCAGTATTCCATTTTGAAGTTAATCTTCAAATGCTAGGCAAGTAAGACTAATTAATATCCACAAAGTGTAAAATTTACAAGCAACAAAGATGGTATGAAAACAAAGATTAGCGCTTCACAGGTGTAAAAAATTGTAGAAAATGCCAAGGCAGAAGTATCTAATAATCAATAATTTACCATTATTATTAAAATAAGACAAGCACGTGCAAAGCTCATAAGCTACTGATCATCGATTAAAAATTAAGAAATCTTGCAAAATCTTTAAATTTTTACTCCTGCAATTTTTTTGTTTCTTCATCAAAAATCCAAGTTTAGGCTTAGTTGAGAAAAAGTGCAAGAGATGGCCTTTCATCATTAGAGCGTGTACGAAATTTTTGTATTTACTGTCTTAGGTGTCAATGTTAGGCGTTGCGAAAGTTTGTTAATGATAATCACCGATAGCCTTGGTAAATTTTGCAACAGTTTTTTTTTGGGGCACAATTCGGGTGAATTTTATTATATTGAATTATTTGTGCAGGTTGTAAAGGTTCTTTGATTATTTTGCAGCATTAGACTTTGGTTGTTGGTGATGTGAATTAAATAAACAAATTTTTAGAATCTCTGTTGCACTGGGCTGATTTTTAAGCATATCAGGGATTACTTCCCTAGTTAAAGTCAAGTTTTATTTGAACCTTAAAAATCAGCTTTTGACTTCAAAACTTAATGTCGTAAGTCATCAGCAAATGCCATCCTAGCTTATCAGAACATGTCCTCATCCCAAAAACTCTCAATTCTTTCAAATTTCTAACATAATCAGAAACTTATTCGTTTTCTTTTCTAACAATTTACATGCCAAGTAAGCATACAAACATCCGCTTAGTTTGCCTGAAGATACCTTAAGAAAAATATCGAACACGCACTGATGATCAATTGTTTAAAATATTTCAAAATATCCTAAGCTCCCATAACTTTAAATTATTAAAAATAAAATAACAGATGATGCAGTTCATTGGCGCTTAACATTGAAAATAATAATTTTGCTTCCTCTGTCACATTGCAAAAGAGCTATATGATGAAGGTTCAATGTCTTTAATGTATTAAGTAAATAAGTGATGCAATTGAAATGACCGACAAAAAAAATATAAAAGGAGATAGTGACTTTGCAGAGAAATGTGAAGTCATTGGAATTGATGGAATGAAAGTAAAAGTTGTAAATGTGGATGTATAATGTTTTTATGCAAAAGGCTAGTTTTAGGATGATTTTTAAGAATTTATTTGAACAAATCGATTACAAATTACAATCAAAAATCGCTTATTAAAAGCTCAAAAATCCAACCTAGTCCAATAATTCAATTTTCCTCAAAAAACCCAAAATTAGCATTCCCGAAACCCAACATAAAGTAAGAATAATCACCAAACTACCAAAATATCTTTAAAAAACTGTGAAATTCGCACTCAATTTATCTTCATTTAATCTCACATTGGTGTTTACGACTAAATTATTATCTAAGTTTAAGGTAAAGTCCATGTTGTTGGATGAATCAATAAAGATTATCTAATCATTCTAAGTGTGACTTTATGAAATATGTTTGTGCACAATTCTTTCCTCGTTTTCCGCTTAGATTTGTCAATTTTATCATTCACTTATGACGTTCTTAAAACTGTTGAACTCTTCTTAACGCGAAAGTCATATATGAACTTTTTAGGGATATAGCCAAATAATAACATGAATATAAGGAAGTCCTGTGAATGCATTTAAGCAGCGAAAAAACAGCAGTTGCGTAGTGGTTAGAGTGTTTGCCTACCAACTCTAAGAACCTTGGTTCGATCCCAGGCAATGTCTTGTCGAATTTGGATGCTTTAATTCAATTTGTGCGATTCACAACGCGAATATTGTGGTCAAGTCCTTTGCATTAATATACCATGAGTCATGAAATTGTAATGTGGATGAAATTAGCACCCTAATATTCATCACTAGTGAACAACTCCCACAGAAGAAGAGATGAAAAGTTTAAAAAAAATTAACACAAGCATCTTCATGATGAAGAACAATTTACATTTCCAGTCAAGCATTTAAGTCTCTTTCCACTTCTCTTTGCTTCATTCATTCTTCCATTCATCCGCATGCGGTTGGATAGAAATTATTGGCTTATAGTTAATAGCTGATGATGTTCCTAAATTATGCAAATATTCTGTATTTGTTGACAAATATTGAATCGGCTGTTCTATTTGATTATGAAGTTCTTAGGGGTTTTTATGTCCGTATTTTCCCAATCCCTTAACTAGTTTCGTTTAACATATGGGCAAGATCAAAAATGAATTGTTCGTGACGCTTAACAATAATTTACAATTTTTGAATCAATAATGCGAAATATGTATTTAAAACTTGTGTTTTTCTTAAAGTCCTTGCCAAGACCTATATTTTGGTGTATAACAAGTATCTCTTAGACATTGTATTATAATTAAAAACTAATTTAAAGTGCTAAGCGTCACGAACAATTTTGAGGAAATTCGATTTTACACCATGTTGCAAATGTAATATCTCTGCGAATACTTCATTAATCATAACGATTTTTTCACCAGATAATTAAGCAATCAAATCATTAAAAGTTTTGTCTAAAATATACAAAATGGCGGATTTGTAAGTTAGCTTAATTCAGCTTTAAAATGTTGAAGCTGAAATTTTGATATGAAGGAAATCGTTTAGGAACTATCTTTCTTAACAAAAAAGGTAACATATGTAATTTTCTTTAAGTTTGTGAGAGAAAATTTTCAATTCTACTATAATTAACCAAGTTATGATGAGTTTTACAAAACTAGTCATAAGTCATTGCTGTGTTATTCGTCTACTGATTTTTTCATTTCAAACTATAGAATTCAACAATGTTTATCATATTGCAAAAGAAATATTACTTTTTGTTCAAGACAAGCAGAGAAAATTAAATTATAGTAAAAAATTTGACCAAAAATTTTGTAACGGTTTTTAAAATTATAAATTTGTGAGCAAATAAGAGCAAAATTTGTTGCTCAACTTAAATTTCATTGTTTTTATAGTTAATTTAACTTACTTTTAAGCCTTTTTCGAATGTAAATTAAATAGTAAAAGACTCTTTAGATATCAAGTAATTGTTCTTGACCGATTAAGGTTAATAGTTTTGATTTAAAAATACATTTTACATTCAATTTGTTTTTCAGTTAATTTAATTAAAATAACTCATTTTTAATAAAATCTATTTTGATCATATGATAGAAAAAAATTACAGAAGTCCTCGTGTTATTGATCGAGGGACTTAAGCGCATTTTTGTGTTAGCGATCAGTATTTGATTATGTAATTATTTTGCGTTCATTTACAGATCATGAGAAGATTAGAAGATCATTAATTTTAGTGTAATTAACAAAAAGTTACAATGAATGCTTATATAGAAAGGATTATTATTTAACGGTCAATAAATAATTTGAAATTTTGCCGTTAAAAGTTGCACTACGAAAATATTAATTATAGTATAATTAAACAATTTGTTGCAATAAATTTCCATACAGAAAGGGTTTATCATTTAACGGTTTTTTTGTAATTCAAATTTTCTAAAGGTCAATAAATAATTTGAAATTTTCCCGCTATAAGTTGCACTACGAAAAAATTAATTATAGTATAATTAAATAATTTGTTGCAATGAATTTCCATACAGAAAGGATTTATCATTTAACGGTTTTTTTTAATTCAAATTTTCTAACGGTCAGTAAATAATTTGAAATTTTCCCGCTATAAGTTGCACTACGAAAAAATTAATTATAGTATAATTAAATAATTTGTTGCAATGAATTTCCATACAGAAAGGATTTATCATTTAACGATTTTTTGTAATTCAAATTTTCTAACGGTCAGTAAATAATTTGAAATTTTCCCGCTATAAGTTGCACTACGAAAAAATTAATTATAGTATAATTAAATAATTTGTTGCAATGAATTTCCATACAGAAAGGATTTATCATTTAACGATTTTTTGTAATTCAAATTTTCTAACGGTCAGTAAATAATTTGAAATTTTGCCGTTAAAAGTTGCACTACGAAAAAATTAATTATAGTATAATTAAACAATTTGTTGCAATGAATTTCCATACAGAAAGGGTTTATCATTTAACGGTTTTTTGTAATTCAAATTTTCTAACGGTCAATAAATAATTTGAAATTTTCCCGCTATAAGTTGCACTACGAAAAAATTAATTATAGTATAATTAAATAATTTGTTGCAATGAATTTCCATACAGAAAGGATTTATCATTTAACGATTTTTTGTAATTCAAATTTTCTAACGGTCAGTAAATAATTTGAAATTTTGCCGTTAAAAGTTGCACTACGAAAAAATTAATTATAGTATAATTAAACAATTTGTTGCAATGAATTTCCATACAGAAAGAGTTTATCATTTAACGGTTTCTTGTAATTCAAATTTTCTAACGGTCAATATAATAATAATTTGAAATTTTCCCGCTATAAGTTGCACTACGAAAAAATTAATTATAGTATAATTAAATAATTTGTTGCAATGAATTTTCATACAGAAAGGGTTTATCATTTAACATTTTTTTGTAATTCAAATTTTCTAACGGTCAATAAATAGTTTGAAATTTTCCCGCTATAAGTTGCACTACGAAATAATAATTATAGTATAATTAAATAATTTGTTCCAATGAATTTCCATACAAAAAAAGTTTATCATTTAACGGTTTTTTGAAATTCAAATTTTACAACGGCTAGAAATTTTTTGAAATTATAGAGGTAATATTGAAATTATAGAGGTAAAATAAAATTTGAGCAGTTTACACTGAAAACAAAACAAAAATTCATTAATTATAGCATAAATACACTGTTTTAAGATTTTTAAATGTCCGGCGGGCCAATAACTCGATATAACGGAACTAATGCAAAAAACTAGAACTCTCTACGATGTCTAGATTAAAAGTTTTTCTTAGCAGCCGACCAGCCAGCCGACCAGCCGACCAGCCGACCAAAGTGCGTTATTAAGCTACCTTTTTGAAACAAGTTTCAAAAATGCGCTAAAAACAAGCTCTACAACTTTTGTCAAGCTTCCAAACATTTATCTTGCTTTCTTTTCAAAGAAAAATCGATTTCAAATATTAATTTGTCAATTAAACTAACTTAATAAGTCGCCATTTTGAAAAATGAATGTTAAAAAGAAACTTACTATTATTAGCTATCATGTAGTGAAGGAATCATATTAATTAAGTTATTAAAAGCAGAGAAATCTGAATTTGAATATTTATTCCCTTTTTTTCTGATCTTGCCCATATGTTTTAATATGTTGATCGGTAGACAGCATGTCTACGAATTCAAGTTCCAGCCACTGGCTTGTAAAGAAATGAAAACCGTTTTGTTTGTAGGGTCAATGAATTTTTTAAAAATATTCATTTTATAATCCAAAAATAGCTGTTTTATGTAATCAATTTACATATTCGAAAGTGATGAATGAAATCGAATTGGAATTCAATGTGAAGGTTATAAAAAATTAAAAATCGTAGATTTAAGCGTAAAAATCAAAAGATTGATGTTCTTTAAGGCATTTCCTATAAGGATCTTTTTTTTGCGATTCTTAGATTTTTGCAGGTGTCTTATTCTCGTATTTAAAAACTAGTTTGTGATTAGAAACTTTTATTCGCAAACATTCCAAATTGGTAAGTCATTGGAATAGATTTGTAGAGATTCTTGGTGTTCTGGAATTTTTAAATTAATGGAATAAGAACCTTTAATGCAAATTAGGCTGTTCTAATTTCATTCAAAAAAATCAGAAGTTTGATGAACTTTTTTTTGTGAATTATTTTTTTGACTTGACTAAAACTCTCTTTACTCTGATTTTGATTTGATTTGATTCTGGTCTTGAAACAAATCCCTGGACTAATCTCAAATAAAGTCAGTTATTTAAATCAAATTATATTATGCTAGGCTTGCATTTTAGAAGTTTTATACCTTAAATTAAATTACATTAAATTGTTGAAATTGAAATTAAATAAATTCTCCCCAAAATCTTCTTTTTCTAGAATTTATAACAAGCCAAACCACATTAATCAACTCATCTGACTTTTATTTCCATTATGACTCACATTTTGGCAAACAGTATAAATCTTGTGAGACTACACGTGAAGTTTATAATGCAATAATTTATCACAAGTCATTAACATCCACTCGTTTTCATTTGTCGCTTAAAATACAACCTAAGTTAATTGACAAAACAGACAGATAAGATGAACAAGAACAAAAAAAAAGTCATCAAGAATATTTGCAAATCTCGAAAGATCAGTTTTTCGGAACATTATGAATTAAATTCTGCAAGAAAAAATCTGAATGTCTTTTTAATAGCAACGAAATCTAAAAATTTATGGGAATCCAGAAAAGATGAAAGAAATCCAAAAGGAATAATTTTAAGAATGAAAAAAAAAATTAATATTCAAAAGCCACATACTGGCTGGTGTCAATGTTTTGTTAGATGTGGCACGTTTTGCTGAGAGGCGATTAATTTTTTTGAAACAGGGGGATGCATTAGGGATGGGGAATGGTTAAGAAATGAGAATGTTATGTAAGAATAAACTTCACAGAAACTGAACTGTAAACATGTTTAAACTATATCTCGGATAGTGCAATTCAATTAAACGATCAGAAATCTGACACCAAGCTAGCTTGACTCTAGCATGGCCGTAGAGAGGAATCTTTTACGTTAGGGGTTGTAGTAGTTTTTTTACGGGAAGATTTTTACCTTTTTTTAAAAAAAACCTAGCAATTTAAGGAAAATCTCCAAAATCTGCTTCCTGGCTGCACCCCTTGAATGAGTTTGGTTTAAATCCAGCTCTATTCCAAAATTACACCGGATTGGTATCCGACTTTTAATCGATTACCTGACTTGACCAATTCGACAATGAAAATCATATTTAATGTGGAACTTAAACTAGATCCAAACAAAATTTGAACTAAGTCTCAATAATGTTGGAACAACTCCAACTCCTCCATTTAAACACATCGCCTCTCTGATTCCAAAATCAATAATAATTTGCCGCCAGTTTGTCTTCCCCTTTGCATCATCAAAATTCAAACTTAAGATGATAAAAAAAAAATTATCATAATTTTTGCCAACTCAAAGACACGTTTCATTAAGAAGCAGATTTAAGAATCATTTGATATTTTTAAAACAACTTGATAACACTCACGTTTACCTCCACTTGTCTTGCGAATCAACATTGATTATAAATACTATTTATCGCAATCTACGCACAATAATATTCTCAGCTCAAGTGTCATGAAATATTCATCCATAAAAATCAACTTACCATGAGTTTTCGCACACCTGTTGGCAATCGATCAGAGTCCATAATATCTTTTTTTGCCAAAAAAAACACTAAATTCTAGCCTTTGCTACTTGCGATTTTCTTCAGTGGTATTAAAAGTCAACAAAGCGATCATCATCATCATTATTGTGTGAATAATAATTTCATTTTATTCTTAAAATCCACAAATGCTTAGTTCACCACTTATTGCCATTATAAACTTTATTTTATAATTTTATTTTAGACCGCTGTGCTGTGATAGTATTTGGTATAATTACTTTAATAGCTGGTGTCATATTAGCTAGTGTGCCCTGGTTAAATTATTTTATTTTAAAGGTAAGACATTGAAGCTTTTTTTTTGTTTTTAAATTGTGTTTTAACTTTATGAAAATCTCAATAATTTTTTTATTAAATTCACAGAATTTACGATTATGGAATGATACATTAAGTTTTCATTACTGGCAACGGCCAGGTGTTATAAGATTAACAAAAGTCTATATTTTTAATGTTACAAATCCAGAAGGATTTCTCAATGGTGAAAAGCCGAAATTAGTTGAAGTAGGACCATTTGTCTATAGGTAAGCTCATTAATTCACTTATTTCCTACAAACATAAGGAAGCAAAAATTATAATTTAGTTTATTCGTTCACGTCAGCACCAGTTCTGATTCCTTAAAAACAAGAAAACGTCTAATTAAATTCATTAAAACTTCTCAAACGAGATCAATTACCCACGTACATAAGTTTATTGACAATTGAATGAATATATTAATTGATAATGATTTAGGGTATTAGTATTCATTGTTAATTTATTCAATTCAGATGATTTCCTGTTGTTTTGTGAACTTTCCCTGCAATTGCCATTTCACGATTTGAGCTTAATTACGTCAATTTCATAGAAAAGTTCAATTAGCGGTTTTTTTGTTAATTCTAGTTTAGTTCTGTTGAAGTGGGTGTGTGCTTTGTAATGGGAACTCCCCTGAAACTATGTGGAAGTCAATTGAGAGTTGTTTTGATTATTTTGATTGGTTGAAGGATTTGTGGTCGATTTTTGGAAGTTGGACAGGTTGTACAATGAGCTTTTGCTGCCAAAACAATCAATTTCCTTCAATTCAGTAAAGAATTACATCTCATAAATTACATATTCATCCTCACATCCGCAATTGATAGATTTCATGATCAATTCAATAAAAAAGCCGCTATTTCATAAGTCCATAAAATGATAACATCACTTGTCCTTGAAAGTCTGAGATCATCATTTGCCAATATTTTTTTTTGGCAATTCTCACGACTCTCATCGACATCGGAACATAAATTTTCTTTGTCGGATGTTCAAAACAAAAACTAGTCTTAAAATGCAAACGACATTAAATCAATTTTTATTATCAGGAAGATATTTAACCGTAGTGACTCAACGAACTCAGATCCATATAGATATTAAATTGAGATCAAGGTCGTTAAGCTTTTATAAGAAAAACAACATTTTGTAGCTTTTTTTTCGCGGTGTAACACGACATTTGAAAAGTACATACACTTACTTTTTTTTCTACATATAATTATATTCACTTAACTCTATGTGCCATATTTAAAGTAGTGGATTTTTCATATTTACCGTGCTTTGAATTCTTTCATGACTTTAAATACTCACTCCTCCAATGCAACAAGATTTGTGCAAATAATAAAAGATGTCTCATTAACACATGCATTTTAATTGTCTGCTTGAGCTTCATCCATGAACCTTTTTTTATTTTGTTGTCATATGCAGCACATGAGACACAATGAATATTAATATTTTCAATAAATTTCCTTTTAACACAAGAGTTTCATTAACTTACTTACTAGCTCACTCACATGTCATTATTATTAAAATTAAAAAAACTCTTTCCAAGAGATGCACAAATTAATGAGATTCAGACTTCTTGTTTGAGGGTAATGCAGAGTTGACATTGGGGTTTGTTTTGGTTTTGTTGCTAAGGGTTCCTTAAATGTGCCTCTTTTTATCAAAATTGTGCATCAAATAATTAAAATTTTGTATCTTAGCTTCCTTGCTCTCCTCTCTTACTATGTGATGTTCTCCTATTACTATAATTTTGGACTCGAATAGCGCAAATCGGTTAATTGAATAGAAATCCAGCACCAAACCTGCGTTTCTCTGGCTAGAAGCTGGACTCAAATCGAATCCAATACTTCGCCAGAATTACAACAGCTTGTTGCAGAGTTTCTATTTGGTTGAACCGAGTTTTGCTATTTGGTTTTGCTTTAAATATAACTTAATAGTCAGGAGGTCTAAACCTGTTTGATGAAGTAATACGGGTGTAAGTGGAGCTTAGTTGGGTTGATGAAGCTATTGCAGTTCCTGATTCGCAATCTAGATTCTACACTAGTTATTATCAACCCGAATGGCACAAGTCGGTTAATCGTTTAGCAATCTGGTACAGAGAAGGTTTCACTCTGGCATGGAGCTGGATTTAAATCGAAACCAGCACCATCTCAGAGTCATGTCAGCTTGGTGCCAAAGTTCTATTCAATTAACTAAATGAACAAACGATCCTAGAAACTCGGCTAGCTCTTTTTAAAGCTGATACCAAAGGTTATTTAAGTTTTGATCCAAAAATGTCGACTAGAGCTTCACAGTTCATTACGTTTGTATAAATTTCGAGCTCTGCATCTCCACATCCAATAAAAAACCCACCCTCAACTCTGTCCATCGCCACTGTTGTTGCACTAAAGATTTTTTTTTTGCAAATTTACACAGTCGCACATGAGATCGATGTGTGCATATATATTTTTATTTTATCTGTTACATGGTTATAGTTATTTGCCATGACAAAATTAAAACACCTCGAACTATCGTTATATTGAAAATAAAAAAATTATCAAAAGTCCATTGAAGCTATTATAAATGATTATGTATATGACACTTAACGACAGTTTAAAATATAATTAAATAACTTAAATTGACCACAAAATTAAAAAAAAATAAGTTATTAAAAGTCGTCGGAGTATACAAAGTCATCAAAAAAATCGCATGTCTATTGCTATAAAATGAAAAAGTTCAATTAGAAAAATTTACGATTTACCAACATAAAAAAAAAACTATTCGACGACTCCCAAGTACACATTCAGTATGTTTATATTTTCACTTAATTGCACGAAAAATTTCGTAAAATGCAGACGGAGTGAAGAAAAGCTAATATATATGCTGCCTGGTTTATATTTTTTTCATTTTATATAATAAACTAGCTCTTTCTCCATTCACAATATCATAACGTTAAAAGCACACATTGACTAACCAAGCAAATGCTCCATGCTAAAAACTTTGCAATCGATACTAAAATTGAAAGAGAAAAAAAAAAAAAGATTAAATGTGTGCAAGCCAAACTTGTTTAGTCAAAGAATTCTTGTAACATTTTTCACTCTCCTTCAATTGCACATGCAATCTTTAATTTTTTTATTTTATTATCTCAAATATTTGTGAGAGTCGAAACTTTTGGCATTTTCTTTTGGAATTTTCATTTTTATAAAGTTCTTTGTGATAAAAGTTTTTCTCAACTGTAAAAGCTTTAGTTTTGGAAAGAAGTTTGATCGACAGATGTGAGATTTTTATGTAGTCGGGACATCAAACAGCTGATTTCATAGATTGAATAAAAGTTTGAACTTGTATGAACTTAGTTTAGCTTTAGTGATCCATTCAGTGGCTAGTAAAGAGACTGGAAGCTTTATCCCTGTTCTTTAAGGACATGAGTTCGATTCCCATTAAAATTCGATCTCATAATAATCACTCAGAGTATTATAAAGATTACAAAGATTCACAATATTAAAATATATCCAAAAAGCCTAGTCAAATCCAACATAATATGAGTTTCATCCTACAAAAATCTTAAACAGCCATAAAATCAGTACTTATCATCATTTTACACATTGTATAAATTTTAGCGCTCATAAACTTAATGACAACTGAAAAATCGGATAAAAATTAAGACCAATGTGTCAATTAGTCGCGACTCAAAAATTGAAGGCTTTTAAACTCATTGAATTTGATGATGATATCAAGTCATCCAAAAGATATCAATTATTTAAGTAATCAGCCAGATTTCCATAATTAATTTCCCTTTCAAATCATAAATTTGCCTTCTTTTCATTAAAATAATTTCCTACTAGCTTTGTGTCTGCATGCACCTGACCATTAAGTTCAATAGTAAATTCACAAGACAAATACTGCAAATACGTCATTCATACGACATTCTAAAGACAAATAAATACAGCAATTATTCGCCTAAGTACCGCAAGCACTTTACAATTGCTTAATCTATGTCCAATAAATCTTTCATCATAAACTTATCACCGATGACACAATTATCCATTACAAGTAATTCAATTTTTCCGAATAAAGATTAAAGGCATTGCAAACTTTTTTTTTTCTCCCATTTCATTTGCTCATGTCGTGTGATATTGGCACAGCATTCAATGTAAATAAATACCATAGCACATGCATTCATTGAATCATATGACTTTTGTTTATGTCGGCAACAGAAAAACGAGATTTTTTTTCTCCATTTCATTTTCATTTCTTTCTTTCTCGCTTACGCTGTCTTCTTTGCTGTTAAGGTAGTTAAAATGTTTTATTACCATAGCTGAATGACCGTATAATTTTGTTCGTTTACATGGCTAGTGGCTTGGAAGCAGCATCATGCTTAAGAAAGAGAGAGATAGAGAAATGTATGTCCACACTCATCATTTATACGATCTTGCGAATTTTGTCTCGCATTATTTTTAAGTGTGGCTTTTATTTTAATGAAATATATTAGCTGATGTGTAGATGGGTGGTATGGATGCTGAAATATTGACCGACTGACATGAGGTATGGTAGCTATTAGTGTCTGATGTTGTTAATTTAGAGAGTGTGGCTTTGATTTGGTTCATAGGCCAGTTTCTGGGGTTACTAGGGGTTACCTAGTTCGAGCATCCCAAGAAACCAGCCTTAGAGGTCTGTTCCAAGATGCAAGCTTTGTTACATACCCAAGATAAGTTCCAAAAGATTCGATTTAATTTAAGAACTTATCAACCTGTTTTTTTTGAAGCTTTATTAGCTTTCTTTCAAAATCACACATTCCATCTGAATCAACATAATTTCCCCACAACAAAATTCCGACTCCTTAGACTTTAAACTTCTTTTTTCTTACACTCCAAGTTGCACACTTTTTGACCCAATTTTTTCTCTTCGCGGTGCTATTTTTGTACACACATGTTGGTATTGCCACTTAATTTGCAATCAACAGAGTTCAATTACTTTTATATGCATGCAATAGACTAATCACAAACATTGTGTAAATTTTAGCTAATTGTGACTATTTTTTTTTGCTTCTTCTACGTACGCCAAAAAATTAATGTTAATCGCTCATTATTTTTCTTTCTATCTGCTTTACAGAGAAGACATGGAAAAAGTAAATATAAATTTTTATGACAATTACACAGTGTCGTATCAGCATAACAAAATATTACAATTCGTGCCGGAGCTGAGTGTCGATCAGAATCTTCGGCTAACTACAGCGAATATACCGCTACTGGTGAGTCACATAAAGCCCTTGATAAAGCCTCAATGTCTCATTTTTTAATGCTTTTCACAGACGCTAACGACGCAAAGTAAACACCTTACATATATTATGAAAAAAGGAATATCGTTTGCGTTAACGGCGGCACAGTACAAACCATTTGTGTCTAAAACAGCGGATGAGCTGGTGTTTGGCTATGATGACACGCTGGTGGCACTGGCGCATCGGTTTTATCCGAGGAATAAACGACCGCTAGAGCAAATGGGACTACTAAATGGAGTAAGTACTAAATACTTAATTTACATAGTACCTTGAATGAGATGAGTAATGAAGTTGTAAACAAATGAATTGGAATTTTTTTCGTCATCGCTGAGAGTGAACAAAAAAAAATCCCCTCAATCAGATTATTTGCATAAATTGTTTCGTTTACACGAAAGGAGAGAAAATTAGCAATGATGCTTGTTATTATTAAAGTTTGAGTAGAAAGTGTAGGAGCGCATTTTTGTTGTTGTTGCAGAAGTGAATTGTTGAGGGCTGGGATAGTAAACTATCGAATTGCAGTGACATAATGATTCTAATTGCTGCCATTACCATATGATTGTAACTTAGGAGTAGCCAAAATCATTGCCTCCCAAACAGCAGACCCTAATGACACCCCCTTTTCCACAAAAACAAGCTACAAAAATCTTACTAGACACGTCAAGCTGCGAAACTCCAGTATTTTCATTTTCTATAGAATTGCATCATCATCATTGCAGTAATAATCATGTTTATGATGCATTCAGAGAAAAAGTTCAGAATCCGCAAACGTGAATGATTTTTTTGATTAATTTTTCATTATTTTTTTACTTAACACATGATGCATTGTAGCTGCAAATCTTAAATTTGACGGTGTAAAGTTTTCCGTAATCTGACCTTTTTTATGGACCTTATTTACGACTGTTGATCATTAAATGGATATTTAGACTTATTAAAGAATCATTTAATGTTAATCTCAACAAGTTACTGGAACTTAGCTACGCTAGACCTATTGATTGCTGAAATTCAAATTCTTAATCTGATGAATTCCTTCAAAATTCACGTTGTTGAGCACATGCAGAAAAGTATTGATAGCTAGAATATTGTGGCTCACACATGTATAATTAGATATGACAATTAACATTTTTTTATATCTGATTGAACTGATCAAGACATTTAGTCAATGATTTCCTGCTTTACATTTGAGATTCAAACATGATACAATTGATAATTGACTTTAGTATGCGTCTTAGTTTTTGTCTAGTGATTATCTCAATCGCAAATGCTTTTAAGATTGTAAACAACAAATTATTTTGCACGTGATTCTCGGGATTAAATTATCATAATGTTTTAATTGACTACAAGTCAATTGATTCTAAGCGAGACACACACTTAAATTGTGGATATAAATGACGATTAAGGTTCACCTTGCATTGACTGGAATGAAGAGAGTTTAGTGCTCTAAGCGGATTAAAAAACAATTACAGACAGATGATAAACAAATCTTTTTTTTTGCAGCTTTAATTGAAGATTTACAATGACCCTTGAGAATGTATTTGAGGAAATGTTATTGAGTTGAGATTTTTTTATAGCTCATTAGATTTTTTTATATCGCTACAGTCTGTAATTCCTGTAATTGATTTACAGATTGTGCAAAAAAAAGCAAATAAGATGATTCTGCTATATTTAGATCATTAAATAAATTTGGGATGTTTGGAAAATCCCAGAAAATTAATCTCAAGCGAACAAATCACACTTAATTGATTTAAGGTACAGAAAAAATTTTAATGAAGCTTAAAATTGTGAATTTCAGTTTTTGAAGTGTTTGAAGTTGTTGGAAGCTAATGTCATATAGTTATTTAGACAAGCATAGACCTCATCGCTGCTTTTTACCAAAAATTCAAACAGAACCAATTTCTTTACTCGAGTTGCACAAGTCGGATAATTAAATAGATATTTGGAGCCAAGCCGGCATGATTCTAGCGTGGTGCTGACTTTGATTTAAGTCTAGCGTGGTGCTGACTTCGATTTAAGTCCAGCATTGTTCTGGCTTCGATTTAAGTCCAGCACCATGTAAAAGTCGCACCGACTTGCTACCAAATTTCTGATCGATTAACCAATTTGATCCATTCGGGTTACATTCTATCTTTTTTATTACATCTCATAAATTATTAAATAGCTAACAAGATCCTAATTAAACTATAGAAAACTATCACTAATTGAGCTATTATTGCTATTAAAAAGCAATTGTCAACAAAATCATCGCATCAACACTATTATTATAAAACTTCAAAGCATAATTTTTGTCGCAATCGAGTCGCAACAACTTTTTCTTTTCAAACAAGTTTCTGTCTGACTATTGTGGACTTTGAGATGTTCTTATAAAAATAATTTTCACTGGGAATTTCCAAAAGAAAAAATCTCGTGTCCATAGATATAGGAAATTGTTAATTAATGACCAGTTTTATGGCTTTTCGCTTTATTGAAAAATTAATTCTGTTCTGCTTGAAAACCCAAATGACGTCAAAAAATTCGCTCTTTTTAAAAAAAACTGGGAGTTGTATGCAATTGAGTTGTTGTTTTATGGCTTATTAATTTACATGTCAATGATTGATGATAAAAACGTGAGATAAAAAAAATGTTTTATTTGACTGAAAAATAATTTTTATAAGATAATTGTTTTCATTAACAAATGCAACAGTGTTTATCACGATATAATTAAATCATAGAACAATAAGCCCGACAGCAAGTGCTGTTGATAATTAAAATAAATGTCAAATTACATGTAACCCCATTGTGTGCTTACTCGACATATGCATTTCATTTTATTATCAATTTTCATACCTCAAACCCATAAATTGACCGTACAACATGAATATATGGTACATAAGGTGCACGGAAATTGTTGCTGCCAGCAATGAATATTTAATGTAACAATAATGTGAAGTAATACAGATTGCTATTAAATTAACTATGAAGAAATCATCAGTAGCTCACATATTCATCAATTTCCAATAAGAAATAAAAGCTATTGCAGCAGTAGATAGATCTCTGATCTTAACTGATAATTGCACATCAAGTTAATTTTTTTTTTATCGAAACGCGATAGACTTTAATGAGCTCATATAGGTCAAATCTAATAATGCAATCAAAATGCACACGCATATGTGGCATAGCTATTTTTGCGCAAATTCCTGTCGCTTACACTAAGTCATTCAATTTATGGCACCGAAACAAAAATCTCGTTTTCTTGCAAACTGCACATAAATGCATGCATGTATATATCCATTACTAACCTCTCTCAATCTCAACCATAACAACTTTAAAATTGTGGTTATGTGCAATAAATAAGCCGTAAAATGTCACCACAAATATACATATAAATACATAAGTGCTACTGCAACTGTGCAGCTTCATTGTCTGATTGAAGAAAAAAAAAATTAAAGTCAATTGAATTTTAATAACATTCCATTCACCTAGTCAAATCAAATCATTGATGACAACTGACAATTAAGATGTGCTTTTTATAGAACAATTTCTAATCGATACAAAATATTTAAATGGATGAACGTGATCAGGCTTATAAAGATAAGTAATTTGAGGGAAGTCATAAATTTGCATCAATCAATTCCGCATGCGAAAAAATTTAATTCTGAATGAATATGATTGAATGGGATTTTTTTATTGATTGAGATTATTGAAGTGGATTTGTGTTGTAATTGGAACGCATTTTAAGGATTAGTTGAGTTAATTGTGTTCATGAATGGATATGATCGGATTATGATGAAATTAAATT
Organism: Chironomus riparius; assembly: GCA_917627325.4. Lineage (NCBI taxonomy): Eukaryota > Metazoa > Arthropoda > Insecta > Diptera > Chironomidae > Chironomus > Chironomus riparius. The sequence continues at coordinate 48,095,193 of OU895877.1, forward strand.
GGTGTTCTTGGTGTCATCGCATTAATTCCGGCAGTTAATTTCATGGGATAATAAAAATTAAGATTCTAAGTGTTTAAAAGATTGGCTGCAGCCTGAAATCTAGAATGAGTGCTTTGGTCAATAAATGGCGCTGTTGTTAAGTGATTCGGTGTTTAAAAGCTTTACCGGACAGTAATTCGTCAATAAATGCAATGATGTGCAATTAATTGAAAAAAAAAGCTGTATCGTTAGGCTGTCCATGGGTTTTGAGAGATTTTTGGTCGAAAAGCAGGACATTTCTCAATTTCAGCTTTAAAAAAAGCGGGACACACCAAATATTCAAGCATTGTCCAAGAAAAATAGTTTCAAAACAAATTGAGATTCAAATTGGCTGAGTTTTAAGCAAAGGTTTTAAAAAAATGCTTTCGTGTTTTGGAATAGTCTTTGAAAATAAGATTGTGTCAGACTTTAGTAAATAAGAGACAAGGTGCAAAAAAGAAGGGCCCGATTCGGTCTGGAGCATAAAAAACCTAAGAACGACATAAGAACAAATAAACTTTTTTTCCCCAAATATTTTGCTTTATCCTTGAGGCGACCGTTAAGTAGCAAACTTGAGAGGAGAGAATAAAATTACTTACACTTAATATTTCCTTAACGGCACAGAATTCAATCAATTTTTCTCGCAGCACATAAATGCCTCTCGATACTCAAATGTATGTGTATATGGAAGGTCAAAAATCTATTATTATTGTTATGTAATGTTGAGCTAAATGCTTATACTTAATTTACTTCTTTTTTCTTTGTTGGCAATTTTTGTTTTTATTTCTTTTGAATTTCATTATTTTTAAACTTAATGAGATATCATTTCATAAAATTTTTGAAGCAATTAAAAGCTTTTGTATTTTTTAATGGCAATTGTTATGCTCTGATATGCGGTAATTAAAAATTATGTTATTATCTATTCAGTGTTAAAATGATTTATTTTGATGAAATGCTTGTTGAATAAATACACACTCGAATGACAGCTATAAAAAGTCAAAATTTGAATAATTTTGAAAGTAACTCAATTCTGTGGTAGAGTTTTCTAGGAAGCACTAGAAGCTAGCATCTAGAATCAGAAATAATGGGATCTAATTTGAAAATTGAGAGTATTTGGGACTGTTTTATGGGCTACATAATTGGAAGGATTGCGGATTCCACTATAAATTGTAGGTCTAGCTTTTAGTGCAGTGGTTTGGCACATCCTCACTCACACACGTTAAACTCTCATTAGCTGCGAACCACCCTAGCGCAGATCAGGATCAGAAGTGATCTGAATACACAATGGTTCTTTTTGGGGGCAGGGGGGGGGGGAGCACTCTAGGATTGGAATGAAATTTGATGTATCACAACATTAGGTACACGTAAAATTGATTTCAGACTAGAGGAGGATACTTCGGTTACCCCTAGAAACAGGCCCCTGTATTTAATTCATGGGATTCTAGGAGATTCTTTGACTAAACAAGAGTAAATCGATTTAGTAGCATAGATTAAGGGGCTTTGGGTAAAAAACCACAATTTTTGATATTAGACACCAAGTGACATAGTAGAACAGTTCCAATAAATAACATTGCTCTCAAAAAGCAAATTAAACTGAATTTTAATTTACTTATTAAGTCAAGTAAGACCACCCAGCATAGCAATTTTCATAGTAAGATATTATTCACCTACAAATGTACTAAACTGCACTTTAGATTAGAAATGTCTATTTTTAAATACTGTATCAATAAAACAATCAACTGAAGGATTCATTTATAAAATTCTTGATTAATTCATCATATTCTCAATAAAAGCAATCATATAAGGATAAATAGCTTAATACCTTACCTTATAAAGTAAGAATTAAATTGTCACATCGTTAATCTCAAACATAATCAAATAACGACTCTTATTACTAACAGTAGCTGAATAGTTTCATTTTTCCTAGCTTCAATTACAGAATTAGAAATTTATTGAGGCAAAATGTCAAGTTTTTTTTTAAATAAAGTTCAAGTTAAATTTAAAAATCAGGAAAAAAGCTTCCTTACTCATTTTAAAAGTTATTTAGATGAACATTTAATTTATTTGCTATTTTATACATTTAATTACCATACTAATTGAAAGGATCCGTTTAAAATTCTTTAATCTAATGTAATGTAGCAAAAAAAATGTAGAATTCAATGATTGTCGACCGGAAATAAATAAATTGAAATTAAAATAACAAAGTTGCTGATTCTCTTGAGATTGAAGGTGCTTTTCGAGATGATATATTAATGAAATAGAAATAAAAAATAACAATATAAAAATTCCATATTCAGTTGGGTTGAGATTTAAGGCAAGGCTCTACAATTATTACTTTTATTAGCATAAACAAATCAATTGCTTAATTAACAAAAACTAAAATGTTTAATTAAAAATCGAGGGAATAATCGTGGATTAATAATTTATTAGTCGACAACAATATGTGTGATTTGTTCTCGTCTTCAATGAACTTTTAATTCCTTATTACAAGTCAATTAAATTCGGAGCGTGCTTTTCATTTGATAGACAATCAAACTTTAATTTTAATGTGTAAAGGAAATGAAAAATTTAAATAATAAATGCAAATGCGTAAAAAATTGACTGAAATTTAGATTAATACGTGACATGAAAAGCTAAGGACACGAGTTACGTGCAGTATAGAATTAAAAATATAAAGTATCAATTAAAGTAGATTGAACCGTTATACGCTTATGTTGATACGTCATACTTAGTCGTAATAATGGAAGGAGTGAGTTGGATTGAGTCAATTAATTGAATTGACTTGAGTGCTTTTGCAACGAATTAGATTGAAATTGAAGTAATTGAGAATGTTGGTTGATTAGTTTCCTGTGAAATTAGGCTTTTAGAGTTTGAAGAAAGTTTTTTAAGAGCTTTTACAATTTTTAATGTGAATTTAATTTTGAAACCATCAAAATTGCATCTTTTATTACCATTTGTGACAACAAAGTCCAAAAATGGTCATCAAACAATAATCTTCAAAAGATAATAACATCACACTCCATACAAATTCGACCTCTCGATATTTATTCAAATCAGAACCTGTTAGGAAATCCATAAAGAACACACAGATTGCAAGCATGTGTCTCAGTTCATGGTCAAAAAACTTTTGCGATCTTGACAGTTATTCACGTCTCACTTTTTTGTCATTAAAATTTTTCCATTATAATGCAAGCAAAAAAAAAAGATCAAAAGAAATTCATGAAGACGCACAAACAAAAAATAGAGTGAGATGGAGATAATCAATTTATGGCAATTATATATTTAACAAATTGCAGTCAGTTGAAAAAAATATATATATTAAAATGTAAATAATAATCACGACAGCATTAATCTCTTCACACGTCTCAATGAAATAAGTAAGAGACACACACACACACACACACACACACATACACAATAGCCTTAACTATACATTTTCCGACACGTGAAATTGAACTGCACATAAGAGGTTAATTTATCTTTAATAAATAATATTTTGCTCGTGTTGGAAATAAATAAATTGTTGTAGATTATCAAATAAATTGATATGCATGAAAAAATGATTAATTTTTAAAATTAAAGAAAAAATTCCTTTTGTTTACGAAGATCTTTTTTGTGTCGTAAAGAATTTCAAGTACTTTCGAACACTTCCTGATTTATCAATCACATGAGTCTAATATTTTGCCATTCATTCATGCAATTTTAAAATCTGTAAATATTTTTTTTAATGAAAAAGTCTCTTAAGCACTTGGATGAGTCGTTTATGAATGATGTCAATACAATATTGGGTTTTTTGGCCGTTACCCGAATATCACAAGTCTGTTAATCAAATAGAAATACGGTGACAAACCGGCATAACTCTAGCATGGTGCTGGCATTGATTCTAGTTCAGCACCGTGCCAGAATCACACTCGCTTGGTGCTGGATTTCTGATCGATTAACCGACTTGTGTCATTCGGGTTAAGTTTCATTAGTATATTATGCCATCACTTTAGTGGTATCACTGAAACAACACACGGCATACGGCTCGGGAAATTTTCTGACTTTTTAACGACACACTAGTGTTCTGCAGCATATGGCTTGTCCATCACTGATTTAAGTTATCTCCTATCTACCACAAACTTCACATTTATTGCTTGGGCTGGTCTCCAAGACTACCCAAGGTACAAATAATTTTTATGCTTACCCCAAAGAGAAGTGCACGAAGATTAATTGTAGAATACTTCGAAAAGCGCTTTCAAAGGCTCCTGGGCATCATCACTTGATAACCCCCAGATTTATAATTCAATTAATAATGGAAATTGAAACAAAGCCTATAATTACGGTTGACACCTATTTTTTGTGTCTGTAAAATCATCATCGTTTAATATGCAGTCATAGTAATTGAAAATAATCAAGTTGCACGTTTTGTTATGTGATCATACCTTCGAGATAAAAAAATAATTCAAGTTTATTTGATGTAATTTGAATTGGAAGCTAGTTTTAAATTTGATTAGGCTTTGAATTGATAAATATTAGGATATCCAACTGCGCACTTTTGAGCGTGACAGTCCATTTTTTTACTTGAAAAATTTGGTCGGTTGTCGCTTTTTCAGAGCTGAAATTGGGAGATGTCGAGTTTTTTGACCAAAAATCGGCAAAAATCAATAGGCAGCCTATATAGCGAGACTAACTAGCAAATTGCTAGTCTTTCTATTCTACTACTTGCAATTTACTAGTTATTATTAAAACAACTTACTGTTAATAAATTACACTTGCTATTTAGTAGCAAATTACTAACAAATTACCATGTGAAATGTTTGATCAAATCTGCTTAAGTTTGAATCTTACGAAAAATCATCAAAAAAAGAATTTTTTGCGTCATAAAAAATTTTGTTTTAAATTTGGCATTTGCCATATACTTCACAAGAGCGCGCAAAAATCACCACTATAAGATTGATGTTTGATCAAGTCTGCTTAAGTTCGAATCTTACGAAAAATCATCAAAAAAAGAATTTTTTGCGTCATAAAAAATTTTGTTCTTAATTTGGCATTTGCCATATACTTCACAAGAGCGCGCAGAAATCACCTTCATAAGCTCGATCCAAATTTGTTTGCGTGCGAGTCATGGGCGTTCATCAGTATTCGACTTAATTAAATTAAGTCTTTTATTTGTTTTCATAGTGTTAGTGTACTTTAATTAACTTTAAATAAGTACGCACTAATACTTTTATAATAATTCACAGAAATAAGAAAAATCAAAAGAACACGTGGAAATTAACGGTTATATTCATTTAAATTTTTTACAAATTTGCTAGTAAATTACTAGTTAAATTGTAAGCGAATTGACTAGTCAATGAGCAAGTGATAATGCGTGTCTTTGGCGAAGATTTGAACTTGAATTTTGACTAGTAAATAGCAGAGATCGAAGCCGATTTTTTCGGCTTAACTCAATCTTTGATTATTTTGATAGAAAAAAGCCATTTAACACCCATTTTAAGTATTTAAATTGAACTTTACATGCTTTACTATGATTCTGTGAAATAGTTTTTCAGCATGTAGCTATAGTAAGCTCTGAATTTCAATTTAGCCGATTTTAAGCCGATCGGCTTAAATTTCGGCTTAACATTCTTTAACTTGAAATTTTGAGCTCACTATAGCTACATGCTGAAAAAATATTTCACAGAATCATAGTAAAGCATGTAAAGTTCAATTTAAATACTTAAAATGGGTGTTAAATGGCATTTTTCTATCAAAAAAATCAAAAATTGAGTTAAGCCGAAAAAATCGGCTTCGATCTCTGGTAAATAGCAAGTAGCAAATGGAAAGTTATCCTGTAAATTACTAGGAAATTCCTAGTAAATTTCTGCTAGGATTTTAATTATGGAATTTACGAAGAAGATTTAGAGAATCGAGACTCTAGAGACATCATGTAGTTCAAAATAAACTTTAATTACTCTTTGTATTCTAAACGCAATTAAAATGAAATTAAAAGTTTCATAAAACAAAGAAAAATTCCTACAAAAGTTATAAATAACTCAAAGTTCTCAAATTAATTCCACCAATTAGCCATATATTATAGAATTATCATAAACGACTCCCTTTATGGCATATAAACATCAATAAATCTAATCAAAATTATTAGTTCCCAGATTAAGTAGATTTTAATAAAGTAAAGTGCTACCTGAAACTCATCGCCCAATCACTAAGTTGCTTAGGATTTGCATAATAAAGGAATCACTTTTGTTCTTATTTCATTCTTTACTTGAACATTTACAAGCATCTAATTGAATTCATTGATTTAATTTCTGTTGAATTCCCTTCAACAGTATTGTTGATTCAGTAATTTAGAAATTCAAACAGTTGAATGAGTCGACAAAATGTTGAGTGAAGGAAGCAGCTGCAGTCTACGTAAAGTTTAAACAAAGCTTATGAATAATAGTCGATACTTATGGAAAATACTTAGAAATAAATTGTTTTTGATCTTCTTTTAATGAAATTTGAGCTTTTCAAGCTAGCTTAACTCACCAATTTTCTTGTCAAGGAACCAAAAGATGAAGCACATCAGCTTAATAAACTATTTGAATCATCAAAAAATTAAAACTGCATCAACAAAACCAAATAAATTTATCAAAGCTTACTGAGCATAAATTTCAATACTGATCGATTATTTGCAATTCAACTGAAAGTGAAAATGCCACAAAACCTGAAAAGTGTTACTTAATTATAATTTATTGGAACTGTGAATTAATATGCATTTTATTGCACTCTTAATTCTCAATCTTTATTGTTGTTTCAAAATCTCATCAATAGACTGTATACACAAAGAATTTTAGTTCCATTTATTTTAATTGCCTCAAACTTGACGATTCAATTCCAATTTCATTTGCATTTGATGAATCCTTTTCTAATAAAACACCTGAATTAATTATTTTTTGTAGCGTAATGGAACGCTGTCGGAGATATCAACCATTAATACTGGAATGGGTGAGGATGGAATGCACAAATTTGGATATCTCGACCGCCTTAATGGACTTGATCGACTGCCACATTGGAGACATAAGCCATGTAACAATATCTCAGCATCTGAAGGATCTTTCTTCCCACCTCGTGACATTACCAAATCTGATAGAGTTTATGTTTATGATAAGGATTTGTGTCGTGTTATTCCTTTGGATTATGTTAAGCCTGTCGTTAAGGATGGTAAGTTGTTAAAGCTACAAGAATTATTAACGAGAACTCTTAATAATATAATTAATTTTCACAGGAATAAGTGCAGATTTATACCAGCTTCCAAGGGACGCTTATGGCGGTAGCAACAAAGACAATATGTGTTTTAACGAAGAAGATTATGCAGCAGAAGATGGTCTTCAAAACATTAGTCCGTGTCAGTATGGTAAGTCATTGAGAATTAATAAATTTTATGCCCAATTCTAATAATTTGAATGTCATCAGGTGCACCAGTGTACATCTCAAATCCTCATTTTTATGAGTCAAACCCGAAATTTCTAAAAGATGTTGAAGGTCTCGAGCCAAACAGAGATCTTCATGAAACTTATTTCAAAATTCAACCGGTAAGTGCCCTTAAAATAATTTATTAATTAATCAACAATTTTTATTAATAATCTTATTTTCCGCATACAGCAATTGGGCGTCCCTGTCGAAGGCAAAGTTAGAGTTCAGCTAAATTTACGAGTTGAGCACGCACCAGCCATAAAGTGTGTTGAAAAATTTCGTGATTTTCTCTTTCCAATCATGTGGCTTGAAGAGGTAAGCACAACCATGATAACCATCATGTTTGACTGTCAAAATGCTTTGAAACTTCCTTTATGGCAAATTTATATGCCGACAAGGACGTAATTGAGCATTTCAAATATATATTTTTTTTGTGAATTTCAATGACATTTAATGATAATTTTTATCTTGTTTCTGTTCATTAAAAATTTAGGGCATTAGTGAATTAACGCCACCAATTCGCCGCTGGATTTACCTTGGAACAGTCTTTGCTCCAACAGCAATTCCACTTTTTTCATATGGTATGGTCGTTGGAGGTGCATTCATCATAATCTTCGTATTCATCCAAGCATACAAGAATTTCGTATTTTCAAGTGATCCAACGATCGAAATCCTTGAGATGGGTAGACGATCACTAAGACGTGGAAGTAGTTTACTCATTACCGGACCACACAAAATTCTCGTTCACCAGAGAGATCATTATCATCTGTTGAAGGAGCCAAAAGTACATCATACACATACAAATCATCACGTGAAACCAATGAAGACGATCAACTCGTCCAGTAGTAATGATGATGAGGATTCGCCGTCATCATAAACACAAAGACTTATTGTGTAATTTTAATTATTATAAAAATTGTGGGAAACATGGGACTCTATAGCAATCAATTAGCATTAAAAAAAGTATGTCTATAGTTTACATTTTTCGAATTTTTTATACGCGCGCGATATATCTTATAAGAATTCTCATTTAATACTAGACATTAAGACTCTTCTTATCGGTAAACAAAACAAAAAAAAATATTTTGAAAGACAAAAAATGTCGTCTTGATTAAGGCATCTGTATAGCATATCGACAATAGAGTACACGATCAAATTAAATATTTGAATTCTTGTGCTGAAAAAGATTTCAATTCCAATTAAGAAGGTTTTTTTTTGTCAAAGACCTTCGTGTCGAGATTTTAAAAAAAAGAGAATAAGAAGCAGATGCGGTAATATATTGATGGTTTTCTTTTTTGTTTTTGTAGTCAAAAAGCTAAATGAATTCTATTTTATGTACTATATACACGAGATGAAGTAATAAGCGAATCACACGAATCAACAAGACGATTTTGGTTTTTTTGCTCAAATATCTTTAATATCTTCATATTTTGTTAAGGTTAAGAATACTTATTAAATTATAAATAATCATCTTTATCGAAACAAAAATTGTGTGTTTATGTATATAGTCGAATCGACAAGGTTTGTGGTGTCTCGTTGGAATTTTTAATTCGCATGTTGATTTCTTTTTATTAATTTGATGTAATTTTCTTGATTTCGAGTGAAAATTACTTTGAATAGGAAGAAAATTGGAATGTAAAATTTCATAATTATACCGAAATCTTGTGGGACATTTAAGTTGAGAAAATTGCTGGAAATTCTTTGAGTTTTGAAAGATTTTGAAGTTTACATAAAAGATTTTTGGATTTGAAGTCACTCATAAATTATGATCAATAGAATTTTTTCAAATTAAAAGCTTCCCAGCTTCTTGTTGGATATGAAATTTCTAAAGAAAATATTATTTTTCACACACATTTAAAGTCATTCGCGAATTCAAAAGAAATTCGAAAATTCAAAAAAATCCAAAAATTCTAGAATTCAAAACTTCAAAAAATTAAATTTTCAATAAATAAAAAAAAATTCTTATCAAAAACTTTTTAAAATCAAAATTTTAAAAAATCAAAAATTTTAAAAAAATAATAAATTCAAAAGAAAATCAAAAATTCAATAAAATCCAAAAAATTCAAAAAAAAATCAAAAATTCAAAAATATCAAAACTTCAAAAAAAATCAAAAATTCAAAATTTAAAAAAAAGTTAAAAGAATTTCCAAGCAAAATTCTCAACTTAGTCCCAACATAACCAAGGCACATACCCTCGAGAAATTTTAATTCAAAAATTCCTCTAGAGAGTATCTGCCTAATTAGTAATTTAAAAAAAAAATACAATAGTCGAGGAAGCTGTGAAGAAAATAAAAAAATGTTCGATTTCTTAAATTTCATTCTCCTTGGTGTATATGTATTTATGTAAAAAATTAATTTATATATTTATAAAAAAACACGGAAAGGCTGTTCATCAAACTCTAAATAACTGTTTTGTAAATAAAATTTTCTGATTTTCACTTTAAACATTTTCATTTGTGGATCAAGAGTTGTTGAACGCGAATAATTCAAAATTTGCAGGGTAATCTGCAGCAAATAATACCAAAAATTAAGAAAAAAATCGACTAGTTTGGTGTTAGCAGCTCTTCATCTTCAAAATATTCATGAAAAAAAATTATTATTACGATTTTTGGTACCCTTCTTGCCAATAAATTCTCATAGAATTATGAAAAAAATTAAGGAAATAAAAAAAGACAATAAATATATCAGAATAGGGTAACTAGGCAAGCTTAAAGACATATTAAATTAATGATGAATATCTCACAAAAAAAGCGACACAATTAAATGTCAGCGATTAACTCTACGGACTGTCCACGACAGAATTAAGAGGTGAACAATGAGCTGACCTCAAAATGCTTTTAAAACAAAACAAGCACAATTGGAGATCTTTTTGAAACTTACAATTAAAATGAAATTAATCTCATCTTAAGTATAGATTAATGGATCAATGTAGATGATTTTAAATCAAAATTATATGTTTTAAGTGAGAAAAAATTGATAAGCTTTAATCTTTGTAGGAATACACGTGTCTTAACACTTGCTACTGAAAATCCACTTTTATGCCGTGATAAACAAAATTGTAAAATAAATTGAAAAAATAAAATTTTATTGTACTTATCAAAAGATGAAAAATTTTGATTTTTAAAAATAAATAAAAAATGTGTTCAAAATTTAGAACATGTGTGAGCAATAAAGTCCACGTATTATAATTATTTCTGGTTTTTTATTATTTTCAATTGTTAATTTATCTTGCTGATGGTTGACGAATTTCAAGAGTTTTTTTTTTACTAGCTGTGATTGTGAAGTACTTCTCTGTGTATAGTCACACATTTTAATATTCAATAATCAATAAAGAGTCGATCATAAATGATGTGTAACTTTTAGAGAGCCAGGATGTCCAAAATTAGATGAAACTTTAAATCCAGTGGTGTGCCTTTTTTGTAAATTAATTTTAGAATTATGAAATTTAGTTTTGAATCAACTCTTAGCAACTGTATACAAAAATATCAATGCATTGTAATTTTTATACCAAAATTCAATTGAAATCGATTTAAATAATTAATAAAAAAATGAATTTCAAAAAAATTAAAAAATAAATGTTTCAATTGCTCATTCATGAATATGGCAAAATTAAGACTTTGGACTCGTTCAAGGATACGCAAATTCAATTGACAAGACAATTCTTCTTATTAATTTATTAATTAGCATTTAATCTAGGAATGAATAGTTCAACTATTTCCTTTGATACTTTTTTATTTGTTTCTTTTTCTTCAAAACTAAAGACCTTGGAACTTATTAATGAAAGATCAAAGCTACGACTTTTAATTGAACATGTTTAATTACGGTTTGTTCGTGTGTCTACAATGATATAAGTTGTTATATATTGTTTGAAAATGTTTTAATTCAGCTAGCTTTTAAATAAATCGCATCCCCCCTCCCTCTAATGAATAAACCACAATGTCCTGCAATTTATTGAAAAAAATAATTGAATCTTAGATTTGTGAACAAAACAGGATTGTCAGCTCATATTCAGCTCATGCCCCTCCCCACATCCAAGGATTATCTTTACTAATTTGTCATCACAATAAATTTAATTTTTTATTAAAACAAAACATTCAAAAAATTCCCCGAAGGTGAAAATTACAAACTTTAAATATTCAAAATTAATAACTTACTTATTAAGGAAATTAGTCACTTTCATGTAATACATCAAAACAAAAAGTTTCAACCCTTCTAGCGTCGTTTTAGAAAATATAAAAATAATAAACTTTTTACGCTGTTTAATCTTCAATCAATGCGTCTTTGTGAAGATCAAAAAGATAAATGCGGAAGTCAAGTAAAAACAATATGAGATGTTAATAAGTCATAAACCCTGATGAACTGAAAACATGTATTTAACACGACTAATTATGCGGTATAAAGCTGCGAGCGATCGAAGGTATTGTAATTGAAAGCAATCTATTTACATTCTAATGCGCCACAACAAAATATGATTTAATTAATATTCGCGATTTGTTTTTATCTTTTTTACGAGGAAGCCGAGAGAGTTTTTGTTGTTTTTGAGGTTGATATCCTTACGAGTAGTAATGTAAACTTGACGTTTGATCATGAAATTCATATCATTTCTCAATGTTTTAGTTTTATATTATTAATTAAAATTGCATAATTTTTTTTATTTTGTGAGTAATTATAAGATCAATAAATAATCATAGAAAGTGAAATGTCGGGTGCTGTGTTGGTGTCTTTTGAAGGATGATTATGTAAATTCAATGACTCAGCAGTAAATTCGTAGATTTATGACACACTCATAATATGTAGTTTTTCAATGAATCTAGGAAATTTCAAGTTGATTGTTGCATTATGCAATCAATAAAGTTCTATAACCTTAAAATACAATGTAATTATTGATTTCCTTTATACGTAGAAAGGCGATTCGTTTTGATGCATGTTGCAATTAGTTAATAGCATGAGAATTAAAAGGCAAATATTTACGAAAATTTGTTGAATAAATTTTACAGGTAAAAAATCGTCGACTCCGCTTTTTGCTTTGTAATGTTTCGGAAATTCCAATTTGCAGTCTCGATTGATGTCTAGAAGATCTAAGCAAATATGTAAGCTTGTCAATTACTTCCTCGTGAATCTGGGTTTTTATGAATTTTTGGTGACAAATCGATTGACTATAGTTTAGCGTCATGTTATTGGAGTTGACTTTGGAATTTTTGAGGATTTTATTGTAAAATTGAAACTTTTGATTTGAATTACTCTACCTTTATTTTATCACAATAGGTTCACCTAATGAATAGTCTTACATCTATAATTTACACTGAATTATTAAATTAATTTTCATAGCATAGATTGCCGCTTACTTTATCCTCCTTTATCTCGATCTTCGTATTTATACAATTTTAACATTTAAGTTTCACTTAATAAATCTTAAAAATCAATAAATTTATTTTCTCACAATTTTTAAAGCTTTGTTTCAAATGAAATTTGTTTTGTGCTAAAATCATCTTTTACGAATTCCAATTCCTCACTTATTGATACTAAATACGTAGGCAACATGCCTTTTCCCTTAACGTAAACATCTCCACGTGATTTACAATCAACTCCGAATCTCATTAAAATACTTGCTGTATCTTCCGTCACCTAAATTCAAAGAATAGTTTATTACATCTCAATAAAAAATTTACAAGCTGATTCACCTGGATGGAACCTGGAATTCCCGTGCTGTCCATCCTCGAAGCCATATTGACTGAATTTCCCCAAATATCATAAAGTGGTTTACTAGCGCCAATTACACCTGCCATCACTTTTCCATGACTTATACCAACACGAAGTTGAAGTGAACATCGATTCTTAAAATTATCATTCTCATCGCAAATTTGCTTCAGAACACGCATGAGTTCAAGTGCAAACTCCACAAGAATCAAGACAACATTATTGGACTGCCGCAGACTAATTTTCTGTTTACGAACCTCTGGCGTTCGCGATATTAAATTCATATTTAAACTCCGTCGGCCATCTGCCAAGCCTTTATATGAGTTTGTTGAGTCACCACGACCAGGATCGAGCCCACATGCTGCCATATATGACCATCCTGCAACTTTGATCTTTTCAACCTTTTGATAAGCTCCAAATGTCATCAACTTCTCGTCAAACGCACATATGATCTCGTTGAAGTTCTTTAATATGCTATGCTCACTCTCCATTGTGTCTGCTGATGGATTAAGATTCATAATTGTTGCAAACATGACCGCAACATTTTCATACTCCTCACTATACAAATCATTACGATATTGCTGCGAAAGATACAATTCAGCGACATGAACTGGCAATAAATTATATACGAGAATCTTATTCGTCTCTTTTGTAAGCACAGCCATTTCTTTCTTCTCAAGTAGCTGCTGCTTCCATCTACACATGTAAGAAATTAAAAATTGTCAAGTTTTATGACAATGTAAAGTACATTAAATTATATGATCAATTACATGAAGCCAACACGTTGAATGTACTCCGAGTGACGATCAATCAAGTGGAAAATTACTGTTGCAACTATCACCTTAAAATAATGTGCAATCCGTGGATCTAAGTTAGTATTAACTGTTGCTCCGACCTGCAATTTTTAAGTAGTGATGATTAATAAGTTGTGAGTTTGCAATTTTTGTTATCTTTGAAGGGTTAGTGACGCTTGATTATTAAGTAAACTTGTGAATGTAGAAGCTAGGTCACACCTACGCATAGGGTGACTTAAGCATTAGAAAAAGTTGGGCACTCGAATATAATACGTAAAGCTAGATTCTAGGGCTACCCGAGCTACCCAACAAAATTAATGAATTTGGACTATGTGCGACTAAGTTTGAATCCCTCAGAAACGCCATAGCACTCATCACTGCTAAATGTGGTAACAGAAAGCCATAGAAAACAAACCCGTATCAAGCAAAGTCACAAAAAAACTATTGCTCCCCTCAATAAAGCAAAAAAAAAAATAATTTCACACTAAATCAGCCTTACAATATCAATAAAATTAAGGATAAACACACGTATGAATAATAAATGATTTTTTTTTTGTACACACACACACCTCATAAATGCTTCCATAGCGATAAAAGATCACATAGTAATAAGTTCCATCAATTATCAACGCTACTAAAAGTTTAAGAATAAAATGAATCCGTAGAAATAAGAAACTTATGGAGATTGTCAGCACAATGCAATGCGTCACAGACTGAAATGAGATAATTAATAAAAATGATGAGTTAATTGCTGTTAAGATGAAAAGATGATAATATCAGGGAATTAAAATTATCTTTAATGTTTTAGTTTATTGGATGTAAATTACTCATGACATAATGCCTTAGCACTTTTACTTTCGCACGTGGATGCAAAAATGCTGAAGATCGTTGTTCGCTCTTTTTCATTGGGTCACATTAAAATGTTATACATTCAGGAGCCATAAAGATTTAACTAAGAAGTTGACCTAGGCTTTGTGAATGAGCTATACAAAACACACTCGCTACCCATCAGGTTAGACAAGTAAATAAGTTACTTAACCATTCAAAGAGGAATCTAAAGCTACCTTTACCAAGTAGCATTAGCTTGATACTAAGTTTAGGAGCTGGTCAACAGCAGAAACAACATTTAAATGTGTGCAAATCTAGGTTGAATTTGATTGTGACTTAATTTTTCTTACCCAAGAATTTAAACACAATGGATAGTCATCAGTAAATATAGAATCATCATGATATGAGACATTGGAGCGTTCCTGAGTTTCTGCTTCTTTAATGTAATCACTGCAGCCCTCAATCTATAAACAGAGCATTTTAAATCAATTAAGGCACATGTTGTAGCATTGAGTCACTCACCAAGTGTAACAGAGAAACAACAAACAGAATCGATACGACAAATAAGTAGATTATTGTCCTCCAAATGGCACTGGACATTATATTGTATGAAAAGCCGTATATTTTCCTATTAAAACTAGAGTCTGGAGGTCTAATCATTGTTGGATCAGCATCTAGAACTGGAGAAAATATGTCCCAAATTTTCTTATACCAAATTATGACGACAAGTGCAAACATCAATATGGCTGAGATGCTTGTGTACACAAAGAACATTGCGCTCATTCTAAAATGAAAAGACAGTGATAATATTACATAATGACTTACTTGTATTGCCAACTTACGATCGATTAATAACTTGAATTGTCAAAATTATCGACAAGACAATAAAACTCATCATCATGCTATACTTAAGGAGGTAGTCAGGTTCATTTAAAAATGGTAGCTCCCAATTTCGATTCCTTCGAAATCTCAGGAAAAATTTTGAAATTTGATTCATTTTTTGGCCTTGATAGCCAAAATCTTCAGGTTCTGAGAACGAGTCTCTTCCATAAAATGTTGTTGCTGGTATTTCTGGTTCAATTTTCCGGAGGTTGAAGAATTTTAAGATTCTAGAAGCAAATATTTGATTGAAAATGCTTTATGCTTCACATCTACATCCTTAAAAATATAAACACTAAACTCACTGAAACTTCCCAATCGGCATCCTCTCCAATTCTCTCTCTAGCTCAATATTCGTCTGCCTCATAATATCACGGAACTGCTCCATTGAGTTTTGCATGAAATTCTTCTTTATTACGCTTTGTTCAAAGTGCGATAACTAGGAAATTAAAATTTTATAAATCAGTTTCTTTCTCAATAAAGCACTCGAAAAAAAAAAGTCTACCTGTGACACTGAAGTTGTTCTTGTTAATCCATTTCTTGATATCTTTAAGTGGTTTTTTTAAGACAAAAACAATTATAAGGATTACAAGACGTCATGAAATTAAGATTTATTACCTCGTCAAATTGATCAAAGAATGGGGAAATCAGGAATGTTTTGATATTGTTTTGGAGCAGCAGGGGGTCATTTTGAGCAGCATCTGTGCCTGGCTCCACAGCATATTCACCATGTAAAAGTGCTAATGTCTTATGTGTGATGTGTATCTTCCCACTGACTCCAGTTGATTCAATTTTATTAGCGATTACGACATCCTTACTCCATATATCATATTGCCATTTATTTGATCCCATAACACCACCAATGATGCTGCCTGAATGTATCCCAATTCTCATATCAATGTCTAAATGTCGTTCCATACGTAACTCACGAATGTCTTTTATCATTTGTAAGCCCAACTCAACACAATTTTTCGCATGACGCTTATTTTTTATTGGCACACCAGACACACAATAATAACAATCGCCAAGAAATTTTATTCGTAGTACATTATGTTCCTGTATGGAAGTCATCATCGTCATTATGTTTTTGTGTTTATTATTAGGAAATTAAATACTCACAGCAGATGCCTCATCAAACTTTACAAACAATTCGTGTAACGTTTCGACAAGCAATCTTACAGGCAATTGCGTGGTCATTTGTGTAAAATTAACGACATCAGCATAAAGTATTGAGACGTCACTGTGTCTTTCTGCGTAGAGTTTACTGAAAAAAAAAGATTTGATTTAGGTTGGGTAATTTAAATAGTTTTTGGAATTAAAAATGTTTTGATTTACTTTGTTGCACTCCATTGTCTTTTAGAAAGCGGAAATAACGTTGAGACACCCAGGCTAGATGAAATTGAAAATACATTTTAATAAACTTGTGAAGTATTTTGATGTTTTAAAGATCATTTTAAGTTTATGGGTTTACTATGTATGGTATGGAAGCTAAGTAGAATCTGAGGAATCGAGCTTTATAGACTTGAATTTACTAGTGCGAGGATAAGTCCTCTATGGTCAATTCGGGAGGCAACCGAGTTAAAAATTGTAAATCTCTTTTGTAAAACGTGGTTCGATTCTCAAAATATGCCAATTTCTCAAACATTACGTGAAGTATTGTAGATATGACAAGGAATTGCCAAATCCTCACAATATTACACTACGACACCTATTAATCATGCTTAATATCTGTTGCAACTAAGATCTGTTGGAAATTGTGAAACGAGATGTCTTAGACATCAACGAAAGTTCTATCTTACACAGATTTTCATTATTTTCAAACACACGTATGCTTAACTTTTGCTTATATTGATCAGTGGTCGAACAGGTCAAAATAAACCATTGTCCTCAGAACCATAAGAAGAATTTCCAAAAAAATGACAAAACATTCATTTCATCTTAAAACTCACATGTTGTTTGACTGACTTAATGTAAATGACATTAAAATCCGAAAGAACAGGTCAATATAAACCCCAAATTCTGGTAAATTACCAGAGACTCTTGACCTCAATAGCTTGATATTTACACAATTCAAAAGAAAACCCAAAAATCTTGCAAAATTCCTTCTTAAAACTTAAGCATGAAAGCAAATTAGTTACTCTCTGCAAAAACTATATGACATAATCATTCAATAACGAAATCTATGTCCGTCAGGGCAATTTATGTACAGAGAGTTTCAAAATATTGAAGGTCATTGAAGTTTTCGACTCCAATTAAAGTCATTACAAACAAAAATCAAATTTCTTCGTTTGACGAAAGAGAGAAAAAAAACTAATTTTTTAAGGTCAAATAAGACAGACATAATTACTCAAAACAGCAGTAAATATCAATAAATACTAATCTTAAAGTAATTGCTTCTTACTTTCTTGGTTCAACGATGTTTGACAATGATCGGTCGCGCTTTCGTTGCTTCAGTTTCTCGATCATGTTTTTAATATCTTTTTCCATTTTTTCGGCAATATGCTCTGGTAAAATGCTCAATAGAAGTGCTTTCTGTAGAAATAATAGAAATGACAATTAGAGCTACTGCATTAGTGCTAATTATACACACCTCTTGGTTTCGTTCAAATTTTAATGATAAATTTTTTTGTACACATTCTCGTCGGTCGATAAACGTCCTTCGGATGTCTATCTCGTTTGTTAGACGAAAAAATAATCCCATGAGGTTGATGCACATGAAAAAGAAGAATTCGGAGAGAATTTTGACGACCATATACTCTTCATGTGCATAGGACACGAATGTCATTACGATTAAGTAAAACAATGTTGTCATAAGACCCATAATGCATACAATCACATTATCAGTTATTGGTAGAAATATATAAATTATTAGGAGATTGTGACTTGCGTACATTGGCCTTAGTGGCTTTATAAAATCATGAGTATCTTGTATTGCATGGTAAATTGGAATCGAAAGATCTAATAAGTAAAAATAATAATGTTAATTCAAGCAAGTAAAACAAAAAAAAGTATTGAAATAATTTTTTTAGAAAGTTGTACCTGACATTGTTTGTGACATTATAGCAAGGAATGAACACACAAATGGTTTCCACTTATTTGAAATGTCATTATCAAATGTTGGTAGCAATAAAATTATGAAGAGTGGAAGACTGAATGCATATATCAGCACATCTGGAATCACAGAAGATTTAAACTGCAAATGGAAGAGAAATAAAGTCATTTAATGAATTTAGTGAATTTAGTAAGGCGGTTTAGTCAGAAAAGTTGAGAACATCTTGCTTTTAAACATCTTCATATCTGTTTTGGACGTAAAACCCTTAAATATTTTGGTTCTCCAATATGAAAAATATTCACCAGTTTTATGCCTGACTTTAAACATTTGAACCAGTGCTGGCCAACCCATGTGCCGCGACACACTATTATTTACATCGTGTTCCGTTTCGGTCATAGCTTACAACCAAGGTGTGTCCTGTCACAAAAAAAGGTTGGACCCCACTGATTTAGACCAGGGCTGTCCAAACATTTTTGAGCAACGACACACCTTGATGGTGAACGTCGATCAAAACTACGGTGTTTTTAAAAAATTCGACGGCACACTACTGAATTGCGGCACACTGTTTGAACAACACTGATTTAGACAAAAGAATTTCACTTAATAAAATAAATTTCACAACTTTAAACTCACAGAATCATCATCAACTAATAAAATCACGATGTGTGTAATAGCGACGAATATTTGAATGGAAAACATTAGCGTCAAATAGCTTCTCTGCATTCGATGGATGTACGTTCTGTAGAAAATGTCTAGTCCTAAATTTTGACATTCTTTCTGAAATATTTATTATTTTTCATTCGATTTCAAAATCTCTCAAATAATAAATTAATCAATAACGCACCCGTAAGTAGCTCCATTCCCACTTTTTAGTTGACAAATATTTTTCTGAGCTCAAATCACTCTCTGTATAAGTTCGAGCATTCTGATTACTTTTGAAAAAGTTAAACAATTTATTTTTCATTTTTCCCTCTCTCACTTATCATTCTCTTCAAACAATTAAAAACAAGGCACACATAGCATACTGCCAAAATATTGACACTAAGTGCAATATGATTGGTAAATAAAAAGTTTTTTTTAAAGCGATAATTTTTTTGATAACACTGACAGCAGACAATGATTTAAAGTGCTTTACTAATCTCAGTATATGTATGTAGGCTGCTATCGACACTACTTGAACAAGTTCACGCTAAGTAATTTACGACTGAGTTGCTGAATTCAAATCGTAATTGTTTTTTAAATCGACAACTTATCGAGACGTATGATTGATCAGTGTCAGGATGATAAATATTGAAATTATTTTAAATTGTGATTTTTTTTTTGATTTTTGGATTGTTTTGGCGCACTTTTTTTGATTTTTTTGGTTTTTTTTATTGAAAATGTTGAATTTGAATGTTCTGGTGAAATTGGTTGACTGGAGTAGGTTTGTTTTACTAGGTTCGCTTTACTAGGTTTGCTTTTCTAGTTTTGCTTTACTAGGTTTGCTTTACCAGCTTTCAGTTAATAGATTTGCTTAACTAGGTTTCAGTTACTAGGTTTGTTTTACTAGATTAATTTAACTTTGTTGAATTAGTTCAAATTCCTATATTTGAAGTCTTGCAGTTTAAATTATATTATTTTTTAAATATTGACACTTTTGAATTTTTTACTTTCAAAATTTCTTTAATTTCTTTAATTTTTTCACAATTTATTTCAATATTTTACACCAATAATAATTAATAACACTTTGTTTAACTTATTTAAGTTAATTAAGTTGCAAAATATTTTATTTTATTCATTTTTCACACGTTTAATTGACAATCGTGTCCAATTTTCTTCAAATTAATCACTACAAAATTTTTTGTTGTTTGATTTCAATTTTTTGTTTAATTTTAAGACACTTTAATTATTTTGCATCTCAATTTTCAGAGTTCATTAAATATTTTACCGTATTTTCTTTTCAAGAAATGTTTTTTGAATTTTTAAGTTAAAAAAATCTTAAAATTTTAAGGATTTTTAAATTTCACAAAACTTTATTCTTTCCAAACTGACAACAATTTCCACAACTGGTGTAAGAAAATTCCGCTAAAAGTCAAAACGTCATAAATTTCTATCAAACTTGAACTATTTTCCATTGGTGATTGATATGTCAATTAATTAAAAATACGTAGAATTCTTTATGGCCATACAGTAGCACCAATGATAAGATTTTAAGTAGCTTCCTCAGAATCACTTATTACATTGAAAGATTTATGACACTTAATTCCAATTTTGGTCGATTTTCGAGATTATTTCACATGCTCAATACTTTCATTATTAAAATTGTTATTGGAACTTTATCGTTATTAGATTAAATGCTCTTATCATCAAATTACGACTAGTTAATAAATAATGACTGCTTTTCGCGTGATCACTAATGAGTCATCATTAAAATATTTATTTTTTAAGATCTCAAGCACAGAACCTTGTTTTCAGCACGTTTGATAAACAATATGCCTCAATTGCTTATCAAATGTTCACCAAATTGGTCACGTTTCGACAATTCTTAATCACATAATCTCTAAATTGAAATTGATAAGAAATAATTATTACTTTATAGAAGCTTTTAACGACTTTACTTCAACGACACCTTTCTCGCAACTGAAGCCAAATTCTCTCAATCAAATACTATTAAGTGGATGTTTCTATAATCGATAAATCAATGGCAATTGATAACAAAATTTTAAAAATGAGAGGTTTTTATGTGTGTAGAAGTTAATTGAGTAAAATAAGGAAACTTAAAGGTAATTCTGCGACAATTAATTAAGGTTAAGGACATGCTGATAGCTTCTTTACTAGTTCTGCAGTTTCACTCAACATTCCAAAGGTGAATTCTCGCCTAATACGTCTCAAATCATTGTGGGAAAATTCCAGAAAGCTACTTCCTGTCAACTGTTCATATCAATTGATTAAAATTGTATTGAGTCATTTTATGAGAAGCAATACAGTCGATTAGTCTAGATTTATTGCATCAAACTAAATAACTTGATAAGAGTTGGATAATCATTTTAATTATCAAGTCGTACGCAATATATGTCTCGTGTTACTGATAATGCAATAGAAGGTCGTTCAGTTGTTATGTTCACCTTATAGGAGGGAGGGGTTCGATGTTTTTTTTAACAAACGTTACATTTTATTTCTGCATTTCATTGATTTACAATTTTTTTAAGAGGGCTAGCGCCAGCGGCTATTAAAACTTAATTGCAGATTTGAAATAATTCATTGATGATGATCGATGCGTTGACATCCAAAATTATTTGATTATATTTGTCCTCAACGGACAATTGGTTTTGTTTTTACAGATAGATTTTGTCCTCAACGGACGATTGCGTATCTGCAACTCTGCACAATTGCATTGACCCAGGGTATATCAATGCAAAGTACCTAGCTACAGTTTGCACGTCTCAAATCATACAAACCGAGTTGCCATGACTAGAACAGCGAAAAAAGCACCCAAATCCAACTAGATATTTCCGGAGGGGTTCGATGATTTTGTAGCATTTTGAGCAAAAGAATTTTCTTGACAGCCAAATAAGAAACGAATTTGAAAGAAAAGCTGATAACTGTAGATCTCCCTATAATTGTCGTATGTTTGTCCAAATGTAAAACAAGTCGGGTTTGATAAGAATTGAACCCACGATCCAAAAAGACGCTATCTATGACCACTCGATCAGAGATCCCTGCCACTCGGTCATCTCATTTCGGCTATCCGTTATACACATACAACCAGTTTCACTGGCCCTATGGTGAGGCTTATCTACTATGGAGAGCCTTTGAAACCAGAGCTCAAAGTCGAGGGTTTTTTCGAATCGACTAGAGTCGAGCCAATTTTTTTCGAGTTAACTGCAAATCGACTCGAATTCATCAACTTCGAGCGATGTAAAAACTATCGAACTTAAAAGCTTCGAAAAATCAGAAAGAGATAAGATTCTATGGACTCTTTATAACTTCGCTAATTATCACAAACAATCACAAACAAGGGAAATTTCAACCTTGAATTAAACAAAATTCACGTGACTCTATAGAACAATATTAGGGCAATCAACTTATCAGCAGATAAAACTTAATTTTGCAATTAATGATAAGCTTAAATGGATGGCTTTCGAGATTTTTTCAATTCAACTTGAATTATTTGATTAATAATTTAAAATCACTTAAGAAATTTTTAGGTTTAACGTCACTTGATACGGATTCCAGAGATTAAGTTGAAAAGTAAGCCATTCAATATTTGATGGATGGACTGTTGTGTTGAATTAGTTTGAACTGATTATTGACAGTGAAAACTGGATGAAAGTGGTTTGGAAATTGTCAATAAAGGTCAAATCTACCAGAATAGACGTGACTCTGGCATGGTGCTCGACTCAAATCGAATTCAGCTCAATGCCAGAGTCACGCTAGCTTGTTGCCGGAATTCAATTTGATTAACCGACTTGTGCTATTCGAACTAGTCGACAATCTTTGAGAATTGAACCTTAACATTTATAACTTTTAATCAGAAATCCCTCAATAGCATAAAAACCCTAGCGAGACTAACTAGCAAATTGCTAGTCTTTCTATTTTACTACTTGCAATTTACTAGTAATTATTAAAACAACTTACTGTTAGAAAATTACACTTGCTATTTAGTAGCAAATTACTAACAAATTACCATGTGAAATGTTTGATCAAATCTGCTTAAGTTTGAATCTTACGAAAAATCATCAAAACAAGTATTTTTTGCGTCATAAAAAATTTTGTTCTAAATTTGGCATTTGCCATATACTTCACAAGAGCGCGCAGAAATCACCATTATAAGATTGATGTTTGATCAAGTCTGCTTAAGTTCGAATCTTACGAAAAATCATCAAAAAAACTTTTTTTGCGTCATAAAAAATTTTGTTCTAAATTTGGCTTTTGCCATATACTTCACAAGAGCGCGCAGAAATCACCATTATAAGATTGATGTTTGATCAAGTCTGCTTAAGTTCGAATCTTACGAAAAATCATCAAAAAAACTTTTTTTGCGTCATAAAAAATTTTGTTCTAAATTTGGCATTTGCCATATACTTCACAAGAGCGCGTAGAAATCACCATTATAAGATTGATGTTTGATCAAGTCTGCTTAAGTTCGAATCTTACAAAAAATCATCAAAAAAAATTTTTTTGCGTCATAAAAAATTTTGTTCTAAATTTGGCATTTGCCATATACTTCACAAGAGCGCGCAGAAATCACCATTATAAGATTGATGTTTGATTAAATCTTCTTAAGTTCGAATCCTACGAAAAATCATCAAAAAAAGAATTTTTTGCGTCATAAAGAATTTTGTTCTAAATTTGGCATTTGCCATATACTTCACAAGAGCGCGCAGAAATCACCTTTATAAGGTCGATCCAAATTGGTATGTGACATTCAATTAATTATTTATCTTCCTCAGGTTTGCGTGCGAGTCATGGGCGTTCATCAGTGTTCGACTTAATTAAATTAAGTCTTTTGCTTTTTATCATAGTGTTAGTGTACTTTAATTAACTTCAACTAAGTACACACTAATACTTTTACAATAATTTACACAAATAAAAAAAATCAAAAGAACACGTGGAAATCAACGGTTATATTCATTTAATTTTTTTCCAAATTTGCTAGTAAATTACTAGTTAAATTGCAAGCGAATTGACTAGTCAAATAGCAAGTGAAAATGCGGGTCTTTGGCGATGATTTGAACTTGGATTTTGACTAGTAAATAGCAAGTAGCAAATGGAAAGTTATCTAGTGAATTACTAGGAAATTACTAGTAAATTTCTGCTAGGGAAATATTGTTGTCAAAATTATATTAGAGTCCTGACAACATAGCTTCTGATTAACCATTCCAATATTCATCTCAAATAACCTCAAAATGTCAAAGTTTTCCAACAGAATTTCATTTTAAATTACAAAAGAAAACAAAATTTCTCACATCAAAAAATCCAATTTAAAGAATAAAAACTTCACATATTGATATGAACCAAGACGAAATAACAAACAAAACAATTTATTGAACAAAAATAAGAAAGGAGCTGGAAAAAAAGGCAGCAACAAACATGATTGAACAGAAAATCAACATAAATTCACATTTTTATAAACTTTCTGTTTTTGACATAATCGTTAAATCAAAACTCCATATTACAGGATTTTTCGAAAACGAGTGAGAGAGAACCCTCATGAAAATATGGTTTAATGTTCCTTATATGTGCTTTTCGAATGCTGAACAGAAATGAAAATAAATTGAGAAAAATTTCTCGATTATATTTTGATGAAAATTTTTATTAGAGTGAATGTAATGTATTTTTCTTCTATGGCTGTGCTCGGAGCACATCAGGAGAAGAAAAATTGAATTTTATAATGGAAAATAAAGTTTTTTTTTATTAGTTGACTTTTAGTTCTGTAGATTAAGTTGCATGGACAGTTTTTAAATGAAATTTTATTACTTTAGTAGCTTTTCATTAAAGTTAATCGATTAGGTTATTAAAGTTTTGGTAAAATGGATAAAAAGTAACAAATTGGATTTTTTGATTCAATGGGTTGCTCGATCTCATGCCAAGACCAGTGGTGGACAACCTTTTTTATGCCAAGGCACACCATGGTGATAAGCCATTATCGAAACTGTACACGACACATGATTCTTGGGTATTTTCGAATATTTTTCAGCAAATTTGAGTGCCACGGCACATTGGTTGACCATCACTGGCGATGACTAATGTTAAACCTAACCATCAAAAGTGTCAGTTTGTTCATTATAGCTATCCAGGAGGCGGAATACGAGAATTTCAAATTTTCTAGACTAAAGTTTTATCAAACTCATATTGTTATCATGATTAGGGTTCGTTATTTATGATGTCCGAAATTAACGCTCTCTTTTCAAAAAAGAACAATTAATTCGCAGGAATTTCTATTGTTTTTTTCTTGCTGACCCCTTACCTGTCCTGGACGTCATAAGTGAACGGCCCCTTAAAGAAGCTGATTCTGTACACATTTTTTTACACGCACACACCAGGTACAGAAATACACAAAAATACATCAGCAACACATCGACAAATGTTAGCCGTCAGTCTCCAAAATAAAAATATTTGCATACATATACTTCTTCAGAACAACAAAAGTAAATAAAGGACGTAAATATAATGAAACCCTTCACGCATTCGTGCCAAGAACGTACAGAAAAAAATAAACCTTTTGAAATATAAATTTTTATGTATGTATGAAAAATCAAAAGGCCAGAAATGGTGAAATATATGCAAATGGATGTAGACTCGCTTCACAATTCAATGAATTCATTGTTGACGAGAGAATATTATTATTTTTTTTTATTCCGGTCCATTTTTTTTTGAATGAAAAAAAAAATCAAAATCTTGTTTAAATCATGCTTTGCAGACTACAACAGCATGTCTATAAACGGCTTGAAGGAACGAGAGACGAATGTCCATTTGTTACCACTTCCACTTTTGTGCAAAATAAAAAAAATATAAAAATAAAAATTTTTCACACTCACAAGGAAGGAAAGGGGAAAAAAGTTTCGCGCTAAACATTTACGAGGGTGCACATGGTGAAATCAATTTTTGTCGCTCATCAAAAACAGATGATTCTTCTCCCTGCTTCTTTTTCAGGCATGAATTTTTTGCCGTCCTATTATAATCACAGCAGTAGACGACATTTTATTACCGATTAATCGTCTTAATTTTATTGAGTTTTATGAAACAAGACGCAGAATAGAAATAAAATAAAATATAATTAATATTATACTTCCAAGCGCTGCACGCACACAGTCTTAATGTGATGAAGCTATATAAAAACTCATTTCAATTAATCATAAAGTTTGTTTAAATTTTTTTTTTGCTCATTTTTATAGAAAATTTATTTTCTTCTCCTTAAAATGTTGAATTGCTTTCGTAATGGATTTTTATTTCCAGATATTTTCTAGCAATTGCTTTGTCCTCGGGATCAATTGAGGGAAAGGGGATGGAATTATTGAACAATTCGTTTCCATCTCGACAAATCTCATTTTTGAATGATTTTTGAACACGATTCGAGAAAGAAATTAAGAAAATTATAAGTTTGTTTCAATAGATTGCACTTTTTAACAGTGACTGTCTGTAAAGAACATTCTCAGATATTCATTCTTCACCTTCAAGGCAGTGTTCTAGTCAAAAAACTTTAAGTTTAAA
This sequence comes from Chironomus riparius, assembly GCA_917627325.4. NCBI lineage: Eukaryota > Metazoa > Arthropoda > Insecta > Diptera > Chironomidae > Chironomus > Chironomus riparius. The sequence continues at coordinate 48,122,088 of OU895877.1, forward strand.
TGTTTGAATCATTTTTAAATGCAATCTTAATCTTAAAAGAATTCTTAAGCAACTTGAACCTCTTGTTTTAGTATCTTCAACTTCTTTGGACTTAATTGAGCCCGATTGACTCTCGAAAGATTCGATTGGAGTCCAGCACCTTGCCAGAATTGCCCCGGATCGGTTCCAGAATTCTTTTATCTGATTTGTGCTAATCGTGTAAAAATGTGGCGTCTCTTCAAACTTGATTATGAGGCACTATTCAATAATTCTAAAAGGTTTTTCCCATACTTAATGCTTCCTTATTACACTCCAAGTTGCCAGAAATCAACTCGGACGAAGAGAGATCCAATCTAAGGCGTATGTACTCGAAATTAATCCCAAAACTAATCCCACTTAAAATCCTTCAATAATTTATCAACTGAAGTAGTGATTTTAAGTGGGATTTCAAGTTTTATGACAGGAATTGCTGGGCTTTAATCACGAATGGAAACGCCTTGATCCAATAGATGTAAACCATTTAAACTTTTGGAGAATTACATTTTGAATCAATCTTAATTATAAAAGCGCTTTAAAATTCTAAAACTTACCATCAATGTCCTCCATCAAATCATTAATTTCTCAAATATTTCTTTAAAATCTCATGAAAAAAATTGGAGTTGAAAATAAAATCCATTGACAATGAAGATAAAAAGAAATTTATAAAAAAAATAATAGATTTTTATATTAAGAGAAAAAAGGAATTGGAAAAAGGTCGTTTGGATTCAGGAAATTGTCGACAGCAATTTTTCTACAATCTGCCATTTTCCTCCCGAATGGAAATCAAGAGCATATAAGGAGGGAAAGATTTTTTTTACGATACAAAATAAAACTTTCCGAAATGGAATTAAAATGAATTTTTCTGTGACATTTGCTGATGACATTCTTAATCAAATTCCAATTTCTTGAACAATTCATCCGCTTTTTTTTTGTCTTCTTTCTTCATTCATTCAGCAATCAAACTCTACCAAAATAAGAAATATGTGAATATTCATTTTTTTTTTTCTTTTGATTTTATATTCGTTGAGATTTTTCAACGCGTATGACTCAATTTGATAATCTTCTTTGCTTTTAAAACCGTGAAACAACTCTTTGCCTATATTCCGGGGTACGAAAAAGTGAAATAATGCGCTCCTATAGCTCAGGGGCAGAGCGCTAGTCTTGTAAACTAGCGGTCGAGAGTTCAAATCTCTCTGGGAGCAGATTTATTGGATTTATATTTTTTTTTGAAAATTATGGATTAAGTTTATTTGAAATTATTATTTTTTTTTTTGATTACATCATGTTGGAAAAAGCGATTCCAAGTAATAGCTAGTCAATGATAAAATATGTTATTGCAAGGATAAAGTAGAAAGAGTGTGACTTATAAATGGGATTTAGTCATATAGTCGTATAACCCCCGATAGCTCAGTGGTAGGAGCATGCGACCGGAAACTGTAAGACGTGGGTTCGAGTCCCGCTTGAGATTCTTCATTCAGAATTATTCGTTTTTCTATGGTTTTGTCATCTAGAAGTTTGGTTCGTCCTTTAATATTAGTGTTGTCCAAACTGTGGTCCAAACTGTGTGCCGCGGTAGACTAGTGTTTGAAACTAGACGCATGCTGTGTTCGATTTGAGTCATGACTACCCATAAGTGTGCTGTGGCTCAAAAAGTCTGCATAATACTGTTCTAGATGTTTCAATACGTCATACATTTCTGATCTTTTCTGTTAATAGACATTATTTATGAATGGCATATTAATTGTTAATAGAATAATCAAAGTCAATACAAAGACAGTAAACTGCAGAACCAATAAAATCATTAAAAAAATTTAAACCAGTCTTTTAAATTGAGTTTTAAAACTTATTCCAATAAAATGCAAATCTTCAAAAAGACACACGAGATACCCTTTAAGATGCAAAACGATTTTTATATTTTGTTGCAAAATTATCAAATTTTGTGAATATCACAGTCATTAATTCCAGTTCTACCGGGTCCAAAGCAAATAAAAACAAGCTGTATAATAAATTTTTTTTTTAATATTTGACTTAAAATAAAAATTATAAAATTTGGAAAATTATTAAAGTAATTAAAATAAATACGTCATTTGAAAATTTGAATAAAATTCACCTTTGGACAATCGAAAAGTATTGAAAATAACAGTTCTATAGTATTTGAACATTTAAGTCAATTGACAGTTATGACAGAAATCGCATTGACTAATTCCTTATCAAGTTTGATAACAAAAAAAGTATTTTTATAGTGTCGATAAATTCTTTTCTATTTACAAAAAAAAATCTAGTGAAAAATAATAAATTATGAATTTAAAAATTGGACAATTAATTTTAATAATTTCATTTATAACAACACAAAGTTATGGAGATGTTCCAAAATGTGAAGATGAAGGATGCTATGAAGTTATTAAAACTTTTGTGAAACTTCTCGAGGACAAGATTAATGAAACTGATAAAGTGAGGGAAAAACCCATTCAAAAAACAAAAAAAATGCAATTAAATTTAATTAATTATCTCAGATTTTAGCAGAAGCTGAGAAGGAATTGAGTGAAGTAACACATGGAAGTGATGGAAATTTTCAAAATAGAATCCTTGAACTTGAAAGCAGATTGGACAAATTGATAATTGAAATGATAACTGGAATCGATGGAGGAGAACATTCCTTATTTGAGTTAATCAATATTGTCTTTAAGTCTGTCGATCAAATTGATGCCAACACAAATCAAATCGAACTATCACTGGATGATGGAAATAAGCTAGTTAAAATTGCAGATGTAAAGTTCACAGACATAAAGGAAGCAATTAGAAAAGTTCAAGAAGAATTTGAAAAAGTTAAAAATCAGACAGACACAGACTTACCAAATGCACTGCAAGATGCTTTCGATAAATCTGAAAAATTCCATACAGACACAAAAGAACTAAAAGAAATCGTTGAGAAGATGAAAAGAATGCTTGCAGATTATGAGAAAAATTTAATGAATGCAAAAGACTTAATATCACAGACATTAGACAAGTTCAGTGAAATATCAAATCAAATTGATTCAAATTCAGAAATACTAAAATGGATTCAAGACACATTGAAAGAAGCAACTGACTCACCATTGCCAGTTCATGAGCTGGAAAATGTGAAAAAGTTGACAAGTGAAGCTATGGAGAAGGCAAAGAGTGTATTTGATGATTCTTTGGAACTTTTGAATGAAGTTAGTTTATTGGAACTTTATGGGAAGTTTGATGATATTAAGAGTCGCATTAAGGAACTCAATGACTACCCAATTACTGCAGAAGCTGACTTGAAGAAATTTTCTGACGATAATTCACAATTTCTGGAAGAAATGGAAACGACAATTGAGAAGGCTGAGAAATTAGAGAAGAAGTCAGAGACTCAACAAGATAAAATTAAGGAACTGCTCAAAGAAGTTAAAGACATAGAAAAAATGTCGAAAAAGGCTATTGAAGATAAAGATGGAATCATCAACAATGCAAGAAATATTTTTGGAACTTTAGAAGATTTCAACACAAAAGTTGAGGAATCGCGTGAAAATGCTCGAGCAGCTCTTGAGAAAATTCCAGAAATTCTAAAGAAAATTTCCGACAGCAAGGAAATTGTAAAAACTCTCGAAAATGAAGTCGAGGAAAACATGAAAGTGGCACAGGATGCAAAGGATAAAAATACAGTAATTAAAGAGGAAATGGATAAAGTTTTGGAACAAAGCAGCAATATGAAAACCAACACCGAAGCTCTAGCTGATGAACTCGATGAAGCTTTCGATGCAATGACCAACGTGCAAAAAATTCACGAAAAAAACTCAAAAGATCATGACGGACTGAAAAAAGCTGAAAATGAAACGGAAGATTTTGTGCAAAAAGCTAAGGAAAAAGTTGACAGAACAAAGACAAAAAGAGAGGAAGTTGACGGAAAAGTTGATACTACAATTGATGATTTGGAGAAAATGATGAAGCAAATTGACGGGATTAAGGATGTGGATTTGAAACAGCTTGAAGAGTTTGGTATGTTCCATTTTCAAAATTTCAAGCTGATGTCAAAAAATTTTTTTTTTACTTTTGTTATGAATGACAAGCCACTATGCTAGTTCCTCATATTTAAACGAGCGGTTCTAACCTCAATCAATCTTATTTTCTAGAAACAAAAATCACCGAAATCGAAGGCGACCTAAATGAATCAAAATTAGCACAAAAGTATGAAGATATGAAAGCGCAACGTCAGCAGCAGGAAGAAACAATTGAAAATTACAAAGTTCATATTGCTTTTCTTGAACACGAAGTGAAAACAATTAAGGAAAATGCAGAATCATTGGAAAATCGATGCTTTAAACGAACACGCTTGGAACCATAAAACACTATTGATATAAAATATCGTGATATATATTTTTTATATGATGACTTTACAGCAGATTGTTACAGCAATAAAATATTTTTGAATAATTTTTCGACCGTTAGGGATTTTTTTTGAATACTTATAGCAGTTGATATTGCTATAAAATATTCAAATTTTTAAAAACCGGTAATTAATTTTTCTTTTTTTCTTTCTCGTAATTTTGAAATTTCAATTTCAGTGACTGAATTGATCAATAGTATTTTAGCTATTAATGAGCTGATATAAACAGCAGATGTCCCAAAAATTACCTTTTATATTATCATTGTTTTCAGCTTGAATGTGTACAAAAACTATCCAAATATCAGTTTAAAGACTCTTTAGAGATTTATTCAGGGATTTATTTCAAAACTTTCAATTTACAGCTATAAAATCTGTCGCAAACATGTACAACGTCAGTTTTAGCTCAATTCTTTCTCTTCTTATCTCTAACGCTTGTGATTTTAGCTTCAACATTTGCACAAAAGACAAGCTTTCGATTTTTTCCATCTCCAGAAACTCCCTTAATGGTCTCAACCCAAACGAATCCATTTGTTGGAAATCCTGAAACTACTGTTAGATCAAGAACTGAATCTTTTGCTGTATAATTTCCTGGCATAATTGGACATTGTATTCGTGGTTCAAAAGTTTTCAATAAATCTTCAATAATTCCATTCTTGCTGTTTATTATGTCACAAACACCTGGAATCTGAGGAATTGATTTTTCATTCAGCTATGGATTCAGAAGATTTTTAAAGAACTTACCTTCATTATTGAAAACTTCTCACATTTTTTCATCGCAAAGTCACATCGATTTGAATCTAGTGTGAACTCAATTGGGCCAAGAATCTTCTCTGTGACTTCCAAATATCCACCAAAAGCAATTTTATCAGGAACTGCTGAACCGTTATTAACAAAAAGACGCATTTGTATTGCATGACTTACTTGGCAGTTGTCGAATTTTTGCATCTCATAGAGTCGAGAAGCTGCAAAAGTTTCAACAATCAGCAGAGACACAAAGAGGTAAAATTTCATAGCTGAAACTGAAGCTTAAGTCGATGTTAGCTTTTAATTTATACAAAATTGGACAGGAAGTGCTTGATAGTTAATATGACAATTAATTGAGGCTAAAGTTGGTCAAATTAAAACATTAAATTCAAATTAATTCAGGTTGGATCTTAATTGATATATTTGAGTACAGGACAGCGATTTACATCTCTAAAAAATAATTGCTAAAAATGAAAAATCGCAATTTATAAAGTTTTTCTTTTCTAAAACCAAATTCTTTGCAACGAAGAAGAAAAGTTATTTTTTACTTTTAAGTCCACGCGAAAAACCTAGTTTTCAAAACCTAGTTTTTTTATAAAATATTTTTGAGATTATCCACTTACGCTATAAAGCACTCTTAGTCCCGTAGTTTGATAGATTTTAAGTAATCTATCAGTCAGCCCGCGATAATTTTTTGTGCTTGTTAAGTCTACATTATTCTCATTCTGAAGACACAATCTTGTTTTGACAATCCAAATTGGATTGCTCATTAATAGAGTTGTGTCGTATTTTCCAAGGGAGTGGAACTAAAGAATTACATTTTGATCATTTCTAACCATTTTTAATCATTTTTGATCATTTTTGATCATTTTTGATCATTTTTGATAATTTTTTTAATTTTTGATCATTTTTGATCATTTCATCAGTACCACACCCTTGATTTTCTCCTTGAATCCATCACTTAATTGCTTTATAGCTGTCAGTGAATAATAAATTTTTTAGTGATTTTAATGTTTGGATGTTTCTTCTGTCTTCGAAAATTTTCCTTCTATCCAATTTCTAAACAGTGGCACTTTTGTTTTGAATCTTTCTCAACTTTCATTTAGTATTTTGACTCTCCTCGATTTTAATGTCTCACTTTAGATTCTAACTTAACGATTTAAATAAAGGTTTTATTTTTAAATTCTGATTTTATTTTCACCAATACATTCACATAAAACCGTGACATCACTGCTTTTCGAAAATACTTTGTTCGTTAAATAATCACAAAAATAATTCAAACGCTTAATGCTTAATTTCCTATCGCAAGGATAAAATGTTTTTAAGCATAAATTATGGAATAGATTAGCTATCAATCATCATTAATTACAACTTAAATTAACACAAAAGCAGCAACAACCATGCTCTCAAAATGAAGATCCAAATCGAAACAGACTTGTTACTTCAAAGTCGCAATCATCAAATAAAAGATGAGAAATCAGTAAGAAAATCTAGTAAAAAAATTTGAGGTTTAGCAAGATCAGTTCTGAAAGTCATTTTCCAAAAGACGGACTAAGAAGTTTTGAAGAAAATCTGAGAAATCACTGTCACGTGTTCATAAGGCCAATATTTTCTAACGGAAAATATTTAAATTTTGTATATAAACATTCAATGATTTCGAAGAAAAATATTTTCAGCACAGCTGATTAGACCTTTTTTATTAATTCATTCACGTTTTGACGCTTCTTTTACCACCATTCCACTGTAAAAAATAATTGAAATGTCCCAGTTTTATTAAAGTGATCACGTTATGAACAAAAAAAGACAATAGAGGGTATAATGAAGACATTTTTCAATTTATGAGAAATTCAGAAAAAATCAATAAAAATTACTTTCATCATTTGAGTGATTGTAAGTACATACTGCATATATCCAATTGTTGATACTTATTGAACTGTTAAGGAAACTACCTTGAATGTCAATCGAAAACCTTGCTCAGTGCTTGTCTACAGATTAAATTATTAATTAAATTGCGTACAGTTTTAATTTTATGTTCGTTTAGTCAGTCTGTTCTGTATCTTTATTATGGGCAAACATCATTCAAAAAGGTTCTTAATTTATCGATTCTAATTTAATCTTTTGGTAAAATTATCTTTTTAGTGATGACTATAAGTTGCCAAAATTTGGTTTAAATATGGCACCAACATTATTATTCGGAACTAATAATGAAGGACGAGCATACGCACTATCGACTGGAAATTCAGCTTGGAGAGAGTTTTTATATTTAGGATTAGAATTTAAAAAGTTGTCAGCTGTTCCTCATTTTATATGGGCAATAGGAGGTGATCGACAGGTTTATTTGCATGTTCATTCTTTGGATGTACAGATAAGAGTTTGTGAGATAAGTTATGAAAATGAACGCTGGTATCCTGGGAGTGGATGGAGTCAAAGCTTATTACCGACTGATCGTCCGCGATTTAGTACTGACGATGGACTATTTGATAGGGATATACAAAAGATTAGAGTCCCATCACTAGCATGGCAGTGGGATGGTGATTGGCAATTAGATTTAACGCTTGAAGGGCAGCCATTAAATCATGATGGATGGACATATGCAGTAGATTTTCCAAGACAATATCATCCAAAAATGTCCACATTTACGTGTGTTAGACGTCGTAAATGGATTCGTTTTAGAAAGTATTGTGCATTAAATTCATGGTGTGCAATCGGCCCACTTCATAAAGATCCAACTGAAGAGCCATTCATAGGTAAATAATTATCGAATAAACAAATTTGTTTTGTTTTAATAATTAAATTCGTATTCTAGACTGTGCGATTGGTGGAACAAGTTTGGAGAATGGCGTAATGCTTGTTTGGGCAGTAACCAGTCACGGTCGTGTAATGTACAGAAGTGGTGTTTCGACTACATCACCAGAAGGTCGCAAGTGGATTCCAATTTCTACAGAATGTGAAGTCTCACAAATTAGTGTTGGAGCATCTGGAATGGTTTGGGCTTGTTGTCACAATGGAAGAGCACTTGTTCGATCAGGTGTTTCTAGAGATAATGTTCAAGGAAAGACATGGCTAGAAGTTCCACCACCAAAGAATGATTTGAAAATAATTCAAATTTCAGTTGGAACTGACGCAGTTTGGGCGATTACGAACGATAATCATGTTTGGTTTAGAAAAGGTGTTAATGGTGCATTGTCAGGCATTAGTGAAGATGCCGCTATTGGAACTGGATGGATTGAAATGGTTGGAAACATGTCTTCAATATCTGTTGCTGCAAATGATCAAGTGTTTGCTGTCGGAAGTGAGGACAGAAATATTTACTTTAGGAGTGGTGTTACACATGCTGATCTAACGGGAAAGAAATGGAAGCAAATTCAATGCCAAATGCAAATGAGTAGAAATTCTAGTAATATGTCATTAAGTCGTAGAAGTTCAAGTGGATCACCTAGTCGACATCGAAGCTTAAATAGCTTGAAATATCAGCAGCAAGAGAGTCAAATATCGATTCAAGAGGATGATGAGGAGCAATCGAGAAGTGCACCGACTTGTAATCGTCAAAAAGTCGAAATGTGGGAAAAACCAAGTCAAGATCGAACAATAAAAGAAGACTTGGAGCATGTAGCAAGTAGTTGTCCTGTAAACAATGAAGTTTATGAAGTTTCGGGAAAACAGTTGAAAAATTCTCGTGCATGGAGTCCAATTCGTTCAGTTGGCTCTGTTGTAGCAATTGAAGCGCATCCAGAATCAGATTCTGCTGTTTTTGAAGCGGAAGGATCAAATCGTGATTCCGGTGTTTTTGGTGAAGATGATTTTGTCGGTTCTCAGTATTGGACAGAATGCGATGTCGTTTGGAACAATGTAGCTGCTGGTGCTGTAAGTGTTAATCCTAATCAACTACCAAATTGGTTTAGTGATACTTCCGATGATGCACAAACAGAGCTTCTAAAACCTTGGAGGGTTCAAATTTTAAAAAATCTGCAAGAAAGAAACAGCAAAGAAAAATCCGGCTATGAGGAATATGAAAAAGCAATTGAAGCATCTTCATGGGTTAAAAGTGGCGAAGTAAGAATGGTTCGATATAATGGAACGTATGAAGACTGTCTTATTGAATTAGAATGGGTCTCTTCCAAAGCTGATATGGATTGTGGAACATTAACTGTCCTCAATTCAGACGGTATATCTACTAAAATGCAATTTCTATTGAATGAAATAACATGTGTAATGTCATGTAGTGAGCCAGGCCATCCACGATTAGCCATTTATTGTCCCCGTTTACCTATAACAATATCTCCATTAAAATTGCAATTTGCTGGCGATACAGAACTTGAAGATTGGCTTTCTCATCTTTCATCAGTAACTGCTCGCTTAAATAATGTTGATGGATGCCCATCCAAAGATTCATTCTGGATAACAAATAATCTCGGAGAAGTTTTTGTTTCTGATCCACAAAACTTACGTGAATCGCAGCAAATAATTGAAAGTGAACTTTTTACCCAAGAAATTGATGTTTCGGCTACAGAAACACCTTACTTAATAAAATTACCGAATGGGATGCCATTTGGTTCTATTTTAAAAATTACTGGATGTGTTTATGACGATGCTGATCAAATTCGTTTCGATTTACAAGCTAATGCAACTGTTAGATTACGTCATAAATCAGAATATTTTAGAAATATGCCGCTTCATATAAATCCACGATTTCATGAGAAATGCATTGTTCTCAATTCAATGGAATTATCAAATTGGGAAAATGAGATTCGAGACTCAAAAATGGTTTTTTCACCAGGCAAGGAATTTGAAATGATTATAAGGTCTGAAGTTTTAGGCTTTAAAATTATTGTTGATGGAAAAGATTTTACTGTCTTTAAACACCGAAGTCAGAAACCCGATACGATAGTAAGCTTGCATTGTTCAGGTCGTGTTAAGCTTTTTAATATAAAATATGAAACAACGGATATAATTTTGTCACTTAACGAACTATTTTGGCGTCAAATGGGCGGTCATTTAAGAAAGGTTGAGACATGCTCAAATGGAATTACTTGGGGTATTAGCTATGACCATAATTTGTGGTGCTTCACAAAAGGTAAGCTGGGTTTTTTTTAAAAGTTTTAAAAGATATTTATGAGTTCTTATTTTTTGCCAGGCTGGGGTGGCTTCTTGAAGGGTCTTGAAATAAGCAATGCTGGAATCAATAACATGACTGATACTCACCATTATTACATCTATGAAAATCAGAGATGGAATCCTATTTCAGGATTTTCTACTGCATCATTGCCAACAGACCGACATTTGTGGAGTGACGTAACAGGAAAGCACAAAAGAAGTAAAGAGTTTAATAAACTTTTATCAATGCACTGGCAATTTATAACAGATTGGCTAGTAGATTTTCATGTGCCCGGAGGATGTGATCGAGATGGATGGCAATATGCAGTTGGTAAGTGCTGAAATTTAATAAATAATCTCTTTGATAAATTAACTTGCTATGTATTCTATTAGATTTTCCTATGACCTATCATGCCAAAAAGCAATTTTCGGATTTAGTAAGACGTCGTCGATGGTATAGAAAAGCTAGACTTAATACAAAAGGGCCTTGGCAAGAAGTTGGACAGTCAAGGATAATTGATGTTACATTGCAATATTTTAAGGATGAAAATTTGACGGTTGCTTGGGCAATATCAGCAACAGGAGATGCTTTGTTCAGAAGAAATATTTCGGAATCAACTCCAAACGGAAATTCTTGGGAGCATATTGAGTGTGATGTTCCACTAATCAGTATCTCATGTAATAATGAGAATAAAGTTTGGGCTGTTACGAAAAGTGGTGGAATGTTCTTCCGACAAGGAATTACTTTTGATAATTTAACAGGAACGGCTTGGAAGAGAATTGATGCTCCTTCAAATATGCAATTTAAGCAAGTATCATCTGGAATTCAAGGCGTTTGGGCATTAGATACACAGTCAAGATTAGCTGTGCGCATGCAAATTAGTTCATCATGTCATGAAGGTAATTCTTGCAAAATCAATTATGCCACAAATGTGTTGAATACTCATTTTTTTTTTTGTCATCACAGGAACTCACTGGCAAATTATCCCAAACATCCCCAATGATCCTCCAAATCAGGATGATGAAATGAATATGGGATTCAAATGTGTGTCAGTTAGTAAAATTGTTATGGCCATCTCTAATTCAGGATTTGTATGCAAACGAAATGGAATAACAAGAGATAATAGATGTGGCACTGGTTGGGATATTGGAATTATGGGAAACTTTAATTACGTTAGTGTGAACGGATATTATTAATCTCATTTATATCTCTGAAAAGCTCAACCAATTATTTTTATCTTCAAGTGTGCCGTGTTTAATTTGCATCAACTTTATTGTATTATGCTGTATTTTATGTTTATTAATTTATAATCTTGCAAATAAAATTATAAATCTTTTAGCTTACCAAAATATCCCAAAAAAAAATGAAAAAAAAACTTTTTTTTTAAAAAAAGTATTATTTTACAGAATTTTTTTTTCTAAATTTTGATATCTTTGCCTCAACATACATGCACATCACAAGCTTTTTGTTTTTTCCATCTCCAGCAAGACCTTTAATTGTCACAACCCATGTGTATCCCTCAGACGGCAGAACTGAAATTGATGACAAATCAAATGCTGAATTTTTAGCCACATATTTTCCAGGCATCCAAGGACATTTTATTTGTGGCTCAAAAGTTTTAAGCACATCCGTGAACAGACCACTTTTGCCGTTGAAAATTTCACACATTCCTGAATTCTAAGGGAAATAAAATTATTAAATAACATATTTATTTTGGTACTTTGTATGAGATTTATGTATAATTATGATTAGAGTCGGATTAAAATGAGTTGCAGTATATCGAGTCATATTTAGGCAACTCTGCTTGTTTCAAAATGAAGTCTCAATGGTCAAATGGCTGGACAGCAGATAGAAATTTCAAACCCTGTTTTTATGATGGCATGGGTTCGATTCCTTCATTCAAAAATGACTAGGATTCGCTAATATAAAAGCCTCCTGATTTTGTGGTGTTCTCAACAAGTAATGCACAGCACTTAAAACCAACAATTTACCTTTCCAGCAACATATTTCTCACACTTTTTCAACGAATGATCACATCGATTTGCATCAATTGACAGTTCAAATGGACCAAGAACTTTCTCAGTCACTTCAAAATATCCTCCAAAATCTACTTTATTAGGAACTGTTGTACCATTGTTGACTACAAAATGTGTAAGTATTGGAATGTTTTCCTCACAATTTACACTTTTTGTAATTTCATAGAGCTTTGATGCGGCAAAAACTTGGCTCACAAATAATGTGAGCAGCAGAAAAAGCTTCATAGCTGAAAATTAAATGATCGATTAATATATCTGTGAGTTTAATTTATATACAAAAAAGAGACAGGAAGTATTTAATTAAAATTCATATTTTAGATGTCATTATTGATAATAATTCAAATAGTAAATTTAACGTGAAATTACGCATCATGTAATAGGTCGTTCACTTATGACGTCGGACAGCCGCTTATAAACAGAAACTCTTTCATTTCTGCTGCTGAAAAAATCCTTAAAAAACCATCCTCTCTTCTCCTCTACGCCCCTGATGTTGAAGCTTTGGATGGGTCTAGGATTTTGTGACATCTCAAACATAAGAAATTTTTTCATATTTAAATTTTGTGACACACAGGGCGAGGAGGGTCAAAATTATGTTTTTCATCGGACGTCATAAGTTATGATCATTTAGAGCCATTGACTTATATAATACAACATTTTTTGGAGGAAACCAGTGGAAGCTTCATTAAGTAAGGTCTTTAAGTCTGACTTTGCGGATGGACAAAAGAGCACGTGAAAGACCAAAGAACTCATGGAAAGAGGCTGTTGATAGAGACAGTATTGCAATTGGTATAGGAAATTGGCAAGCAGTAGCCAGCGATAGAGCCAGTTTTAGGCGGCATCTGAGGGAAGCCATGGACTACAATGATTGTAACATTGGTACATATTTCATAATTTGATCACGAACAATTGATATTTCCTGATCCGATTAATTTACACCGACAACAGTTTTGTATCATTTTAATACTTTTTTGAACTCTCAAATTGTGTCAAAGTATTATCATCACCTTCAAGCTAACTCTCAGAATTGTAAATAAAGCTATGATTCATTTTTTAATTTAAGATCTTTTTTCAATTTTAATCTCAGTCTTAATTTGACTCTTGACAAATCAACACAAAAATCATTTTCAGAAGATGAAATCGTAAGAAATTAAATTTATTTTGAAAAAGCAGTGAATTTAATAAACAGGAACATAGAAAATTGAAAAATCCTAACCCACACTATTCCCTCTTTTGATATGCAAATATCTTTAATTTTTAATTTAAATATCTTCGGCAATTTTTTTTTAAAAAATCCAATTCCATTTATTTGTAGCTTAATTATTTTAGTAACTATTCTATCAGTTGCATTCGCAAAGCAAGCAGAAACAAGAGCTGAGAAATTCGAGTGTATTGCAAAAAACTTAAGAGATAAGAAGCTTCTTGATAATGAATTTAAATTCTCTGAGAACTCTCAACAATTAGAATGTGGAGCTGTGATAGCAGAGCTTAAAGAGAAGATTCTCCGTGACAACTTAAATCTTGCACCTTTAAGAGAACAAACTGAGGACAGTAAGTCTTCAAAGAAGCTCATTCAAGACAATTTATCATGCATTCGAGAAGATTTGATTGGTTCTGGATATCCTGAAGTCATGATGAAGCTATCGATTTATGAAGTATCAAGAAACTTAGTGATGAAGCAAAGGAAACAGCTTACTGCATTAGCTAAGGCTGATGGCGACAAAAAGATGCAAATTGCAATTTTAAAATGCGTCACTGAACCAATTTTTACTGAAATGTTTGACAATATCATGAAAGGTGAGGATGAACAAGCAATTGAAGGCAAGCAGATTAATTATTGCATCCGAAAATATGTTGTTGACAAGAATCTCATCAGCACAAATGAATTTGCAGTCAATTTAAATCCTGAAAATATTGAAATTAATTTTGAATGTGAAGAACGAATTAAAATTGCAACTGAAGCTTTAGAAGAGACAGTAAAGGAAACTTATAAAGGAGTTTATAAATCAGAAGTTCAACTTCAATGCCTAACCAAAGTGATTATAACTGGAAAAGGTCTTGATTATACAGCAAAAGTATTTGTCTTGTCAGAAGTTCAATTGACTGATGATAAAAAGAATCAATTCCGTATAGAATTTGTAGACAGTTTTAGAGCACTTAATGAGGAATTGGTGAAATGTTTTTAGAGGTTATTAATTTTTTGACAAACTTAGCTGATCAGCAAACACTTGATTTCATTATTCTATTAACCCAGCTGCCGGGTTGCAAACATTTCAATGTGTGCTGATCGGGTCATCCATTAAAAATATTAAAATTTGCTTTAACTCTAAAAACAAGAACAAATCTCAGAAAATTTTCTTAAAATCTCTCATTTTATTCTGCTAAGCGCTCAATTGAATTATTTTAATAAAAATATTTTCAAAATTTATTAGAAATTGTTTATAATTTTATTGCTCTAATACAGATCTAGATTTTTTTTCAGCATAATCAGTTGTTGTTCGTCATTTAAGGAACTAGTCAGCAAGATAATTAGAAGAAAATGAAATTGTGAGAATTCCTTATTTTGCAAAACATTAAAATAATAAAATAAGTTTTAAAAAACATTTGAAGGTTTGAACGTTTTTGTAGGTTTGAAAGAGACTTCTTTTCCTTGCAAGGTTGCGGAACTGATGTATCAAATTTTTATAATTTTCTATCAGTGGTCACTCTTGGTTCCTACTCATTTATTGTGAATTCCGTCAATTTTTATAACAAACAAGAGCAAAGGCCTCTTTTTAAGACCCCCCCCCCCCCCTCTCACCCCCGAAGTAACTGAATCAGATAATAATCATTAATGTTTATAAAATTCAATTTTTGTTCTCACATTGTGTCCAATAATTGATGAGGTTAAATGGTCAAGGTCAAAGTTAATCAAGATTAAATTTTTCATCAAAACCTATTCATGTTCAAAATAAAAGACCATAAAACTCATATAAAATAAAAAATCACCCTTATAAGTTTCAAATATTTTCAGAACCATTTTGTTTGCTGTCATCATATCTGCAGCATATGCAAAAGTAGCGGAAACAGAAGCTGAAAAATACGAATGCGCAGCAAATTTCTTAAAAAATAGAAATCTTCTCGATAAAAATTTCAAATATTTTCCTAAATTTAATCAATTAGAATGCGGTTCAATTGTTACGGACCTTAAAGAAATAATTCTCGATGAAACTCTTGAACGCATTTGCGCATCATCTACAGATGAAGAAAGTGATGAAAGTATGGATATGAAAAAGCTGTATAAAGATAATTCAGGATGTATTAGAGGACAATTAAATGCTGTTGGCTACGCTGACTTAATGATAAAAATTTACGTCTACGAACAGTCGAAAAGGACATCAAAGAATCAAAAGAAGAAGCTCACATCAGCGACTGAAATGGAAGCTACAAAAAAATTAGCAATTGCCGTGTCGTTGTGCGTTTCTGAGCCAGTTTTTGGGGAATTATTTGACAACCTCATGAAGAATGACGACGAAGAAGTTGAGACTCTTGATGATAAACAAAATGACTATTGCATCCGTAAATATGTCATTGATAAGGAGTTGATTGACATAAGCAAATTCACAGTTACATTAAATCCAGACAATATTGCCTTAAACTTTACATGCATTAGCAGAATCAACAGCATTTTTGAAGATTTAAAGAAAATTATAAATGACGGTTTTGAGATTCCCGGTCAAAATAAAAAACAGGCTCGTTGCTTGAATAAAGCTATCAAATCAGAGAATGGTGTGGAATATATAGCGAAAATTTCAGTGCTATCAGAACTTCAAATGACTGATGATCTGAAGAAAGAGTTGCGTTCTGAATTTGTGCAGACTATTAAAAACCTTCATATGCAGATGATCAAGTGTATTTGAAAGTCTTTAAGTCCTGCATTAGATTTTTAATTGATGTATTGGTCGAACTCTAGTAAACAATAAAACTTTGTTGATTTCTGAATATTTCTTTAAGTTGTTCTCTTTTAATGTATTCTCTCTGAACGTTATTTAGAGGAGCATTTAAGTCAATTGTACATCCTCAAGATCCTACTCTCGTTCTCTCCCGAATCTTGAATTATTTATAAGTTCTTACGTAATTACCAAAGAACATTATATTAATACATATCAAGTTCTTTTAACAATCTCAAAATTTACCGGATGATAATTCATTATTACACTCTCTTTTTGAATATAAATTTGAGGATTTTGTTATTTGATATTTAGTTCAGAATTGGTTTTTAAGAAGTCAACACTAGGATCAACCCAAACAAGATGAAAGTGTAAGAATTTTTGTTTATTGAATTTAAAGAATCAAATAATCTAACGACACAAAAAATGTAAAAGATTTAAAATAGAATAAAATGATAATAGACCAAAGATCTTCATTATTAAGTTAAGTTTAGTTTTGTTCTAATGATCAGTATTAGATTAGCAAATTTATGTGAACCAAGAAGTCAAAAATTTGATAGAAGATTTAAACTGCGGACGTGATAATTTCGTAATTAACAAATACTTTACTTTATTATTACTTTAAATTTATACTATGAAATTTTTTTGTTTTTTGAATTATAAATTTTTTAATTATAAATTTTTGAATTCAAATGATTCTTGAAATTAAAGTTTTTATAGCATTAGAAATTTTTCTTAGAGTTTTAAAAATAAATAAATAAATAACCGTAAATAACCTTAATCACAGATTTCTCCAATGTCACGTTAAAAAGGATTCGCAACAAATGAAACAAATTACTTAGACAAAGAAACACTTATGACGTCCGAAATTAACGGTCATTTTTCAAAAAAGAACCAGCAATTTGAAATAAATTACTTTGCTATGAATATGTAGTCAAGGTCAAAGCTTATCAAAACTCAAATTTATATTTAAAAATTTTTTAAAACACAAAATTGAATGAGGTAGAAGATTTATAACTCCACTAAAGTTAAAATAAAAGGAATTTTAAAGACTTATTGCTATGTTTATTAAGTCCTAAGAAGCAAAGTAATTTAAGAATAATGTTAATATAGAATTAAAAAAACTTTAAGACATCTTTTCATTCATTTTATTATAGAATCATTTTGTTTGCTGTAATCATATCTGCAGTTTATGCAAAATTACCAGAAACACAAGCTGAAAAATACGAGTGCATCACAAATTTCGTTAAAACTAAAAATATTCTTGATAAGAATTTCCAATATAACGCACAATTTAATGAATTAGAATGCGATGCAATTGTTTCGGACTTAAGGAAAATGATTCTTGATGATACTTTAAATAGTTTTATCGGACCAGCTTCAAGTGAAGAAAGCGAAGAAAGTAGCGATAAGCGAAAGCTTTATCAAGACAATTCAGCTTGTATTCGAGCACAGTTGGACGAAGTTGGCTATACTGATTTAATGATGAGCCTTTATGTCTATGAAAACTCAAAAACTATATCAAAGAATCAAAAGAAGAAGCTGTCATCAGCGACTGAAACTGAAGCTAAACTAAAAACAGCAGTTGGTTTTTCATTGTGCACTTCTGGACCAGTTTTTGGGGAATTATTTGACAACCTAATGAAGAATGACAGCAAGGATGATGATTCACTTGAAGGCAAACAAAGTGATTATTGTCTCCGTAAATATGTCATTGATAATAAGCTAATTGATACAACAAAGTTCTCAGTTGTATTAAATGTTGACAATATTGAACTAAACTTTAACTGCGACAGCCAATATGGCAGTGTCCTTCAGGAACTAAAGAAAATCATTATTGAAATATTTGAGGTTCCCGGTCAGAACAAAAAACATTATCGATGTATGAATAGAACCATTCAATCAGAGAAAGGCGCTGAATATGTTGCAAAAATGTCAGTTTTTACAGTAATTGAAATGACTGACGATCAGAAGAAAGAGTTGCGATCTGAATTCGTCCAGACTCTCAAAAATCTGCATAAACAGGCGATGAAGTGCATTTAAATAAAATTTTTAAGGGGCCATTCACTTATTACGTAACGCTTTTAGGGGGAGGGGGGGTCTAAGATTTTGTTACGGTTCAAACAAGGAAATTTTTTTTTCATACAAATTTTGTTACGAGGGGGGGTCTAAGAAGTCATTTTTTCGCGTTACGTAAGAAGTGAACAGCCCCTAAGGAAGTTTCGTAATTTTTGTTGTCACAAAATCAGGAATAAGGAACTCAAAAGACACAGGGTGGAGAAAAGTTGCAAAATAGAAGCATCAGAACAGCAATCTTCAAGCTGGTTTGGTGTCATTATATTGCAACTATTCTATGTCATGTCTTAAGGAAGTCATCAATATGTATCATTCGAATTTTGTTAAATAATAAAACTTCAATAATTCTTAAATATTTGTTAACTTGATTCTCTTGATGTTGTGATCGTAGAGCATGAGTATCATCGCAAACTTCTCTCATGACCCTCAGCTGATCTTCTCTCACTTTCTCCTTAGAAATCAATTCATATTCAGCTCTTAATACATCAAACAGTTCTTTATTTATTACAGGTTCTTATCAGCAATCGTGTCAAAAGTTACCGAAGATTACTCACCATTTCACTCTCTTTCGGATTATAAATTTTGTGTTTTTTGTTATTAGTGATTCAGTTTTGATTTGTTTTTCGAGAAGTCAACAATTGGAATAACTCAAAGAAGATGAAACTGTAAGTATTTTGTGGATAATTAATTTGAAAATAATTAATTAATATTTATTAAGCGAATAATGATGAAGTGATTTGTTATATCCTTGGAACCGACCCTCCTGATCCCTCTTAAAATGTAGAGGCAACCGAAACCTTGACAATTAAATTCTATAGCTCTATTCTCCTCTAAAACTGGTGTTACTTTCGACTCTATTCTCCTCTAAAACTTCCTTAACCTTACAATCTATCAATTAAAAGTTTTAAAATTGGCATTGAAATATCAAAAATCGTAAAGCTAACCTTACACAAAAAAAAAAAATCAAATAAAATCAAATTGATGACAAATTTATTTACAGCCTCATCATATTCACTGTCATTTTATCAGCTGCAATTGCAAAGGAGGTTGAAACAGATGCTGAAAAGTTCGAATGTGTTGCAAATTACTTAAGAGATAAGAAGCTTCTTGATAAGACCTTCAAATACTTTGTACAGTCGGAAGAATTGAATTGTGCTCCAATAATCACTGAGCTTCGTGAGACGCTTCTTCTTAATACTCTAGATACTACAAAAAGTGCATCATCAAGCGAAGAAAGTGAAGACAGTAAAGAAGCTGGTCAACTTATTAAAGACAATTCAGTATGCATTCGTGAGCAGTTGGAAACGATCAACTTTCCAGAAATTATGATGAAGCTTTTTGTGTATGAAAAATCTGTAAAGACATCCAAAAAGCAGAAGAAGAAGCTTATATCAGCAACAAACACAGAAGCTGAGAATAAACTTCAAATTGCTGTCTCAATTTGCGTTTCCGAGCCTGTATTTGGTGAAATGTTCGACAATATCATGAAAGATGATGTGGAGGAAGAAGACACGCTCGACGAAAAACAAAATGATTACTGCATCCGAAAATATGTCGTTGATAAGGAGCTTGTTGACATCAATCAATTTACAATTAATTTAAATCCTAATAACATTGAATTGAATTTTGAGTGCGAGGACCGCATTGAAGATATGTTCGAGTCGCTTGAGGAAGTCATTAAGGACAGCTTTGAAACAGCTAATCAATCAAAGAAGCAACTTCGATGCATGAATAAGGCATTGAGAACTGGTAAGGCTGGAGAATATATTGCAAAAATATCTGTCTTGTCGGAAGTTAAACTGACTGATGATCAAAAGAAGGAATTCCGAAGCGAATTTGTTGAAAAACTTAAGGCATACTATCAGGAAATGATCAAATGTCTCTAAAAACTTTTGTCAAAGCTTCAAATTTTATTGAATTTATTCGAAATTTTAACAAAATTATAAAACAGAATTTTAATAAAATTTTAAATATTTTCAATATATTTTGTACGTAAAAGTGAAAGTCATCAGCAAGTTGTCATCCTTATCGATCCCTCGAATGACTAATTTGAATGTTCCCAATGGAATCATGCTAGCAAGAACTTCAAATGATGTCATATTAAAAAATTTGTGTCTTCCTACAAATGGACATTTATGAAAAAGTCTTGGTGCTCTTTTTCGAAATGCATCCATAAAAACTTTTTGAAAACTCATCAGCTGAACTTCTCCTTGATTGAATTTGCACCAATTTATGGGCGGTGATTTTAATATTTGATAGTGCTTGTCGCCACGCTTTTGGAAGAACTCAAACTGAATCTATAAGGAAATGTACAAAAGTTTTAAACTGACAGAGCAGCTTCTATTTGATCCCGCCGAAAAAGTTTATTAAAATTATAAATAACTCGAATGGCACAAGTCGATTAATAGAATAGAAATTTGGCACCAAACCAACGTGACTCTGGCATGGTGCTGGATTTAAATCAAAGTCGATTAACTGATTTGTGCTGATCGAGTAAGATAAAGCTTACAATCCAATCATTCAAAGGCTTTACAAGATTAAAATCCAACCAAATCTCCTTGTTGTTCCATTCACAAACAGAAATTTCGACTACATCTTGTTGTGCCGACTTGCAAGCTATGCTGGTAAATTCAACATCATTTGCTTTTACAAATGGAAATATACTGTAAAGTATAAGCACTAAAATGCTCAGTTTCATCTTCAATTGTTCAAGTGACCTAAGATTTTAAAAAAAATATATAATGTTACGTGAAAACTGGCAAAATTTGATGGAATTAAGGAAGCAAAATTTTTTTAAAATTATTGAACTTTGAATTTCGTTTTGAGGTCGTTCAATATCAAAAATTCAGGTCGGTAGGAAAAAAACTAGTAATTTTATAATTAAAAAAATCAAAAATTTTCATTTATTTTTCTAATTAGTCTTAATCA
Organism: Chironomus riparius; assembly: GCA_917627325.4. Classification (NCBI taxonomy): domain Eukaryota; kingdom Metazoa; phylum Arthropoda; class Insecta; order Diptera; family Chironomidae; genus Chironomus; species Chironomus riparius. The sequence goes on from OU895877.1 coordinate 48,143,301, forward strand.
CAACTACAGTTTTGTATACTCAAGTGACATCACAATTAAGGCTGTTCATAAATGATATCCATCAAAAAACGAGATTTTTAGACACCCTTTTCCTTTTCGAGTCACAAAAGTTGATTGAAGAGACATTTTATTTGAAACTTCACAAAACTTTAGAATGATGGACGTCATTTATGAATATGTAGATAAAAAATATTTTTTTTGGACCCCCCGTCCTCCTCATAATTATCACAAATTAGTAATTAAAACTTTGATCCCTCACAAATTTTTTAAAATATTTTATAAGCAGAGCTGATTGTAAATGCAATATTATTATCCTTGTCAATTCCTCTAAAGACCAATTTATATGAACCCAAAGGTATCATATCAACAACTCCTTTAGATGCTGTGACGTTATTAAATGTATGTTTTCCCTCAAATGGACATGGATGGAACATCCTTGGTGCTGACTTTCGAAATGCATTGATGAAAACTTTCTGAAAACCCATCAGTTGAGACTGTCCTTCAGTGAATTTACACCAATTTACCGGTGGCGATTTAAAGACTTGGAACAACTTTTCGCCACGTTTTTGAAAAAAATCGATTTGAATCTGAAAAATTTAATGAAATTGTTTAATTTTAAACACTTTTTTTCTTGTAATTTTTATCATACACTCCAATCATTCATAGGCTGCAAGATATTAATGTCTATCCAAATCTGTTTCTTGTTGCATTCACAACCTAGAACTTCTAGGATGTCTTTTTTTGTAACTATGCACGTTATGGAGTCTAGTTCGTATTCATTTGCTGTCAATAAATTAAATATTGAAATCAACAGGAACAAAAATATTAATTTCATGACTGTAACAACTGATGTTGTTAAGATAGATGAAAGTCTGATTGTAAAGAATTTAAAGAGTGATTTTAAATTTTGATAAAAAAAAATTAAAAAATGATAGAAATTAAAAAATTATTAGATAAACATGAGAGATTATTTTTGAATATAAAGAATTTAAAATTTACCAAAAATTATTGACATTAAAATATTTATAAAATAGAAAACATAATCATTATTGAATTATTATTATTATTCATATCCGCACCCTTGAATATAGATTTGTATGGTCCCAATGGCAAAATGTCAATAACACTTGAAGATGCTCAAATGGAGACTGAAAGAATAGTATTAGAGCTGTAGTTCGAAACCCATTAGTCTTGAGCAAGGTGTGTCCACTCTGCTTACTCCATGAAATGACTTAAAATCATGTAAAGGGGTACACAAGTTTAGCTCCTCTTACCAGCATTTTCCATTTTTCAAATTTATTATCAATTTAAATTGTTCAATATAAAAAGTTGAATAGCATTGAAATTAAATTAAAATTATTTTCCAATAAATAACTAAAGGTGCGAACCTGATTAAATGATCGAAAATGATCAAAAATATATTCACAAAAATTGAAAATTTTGTGTGAATATGAAAGATCAAAAATGATCAAAATTGATAAAAATTAATCAAATAATGATCAGAAATGATCAAAATGTAATTTATCAGTTCCGCATCCTTTAAAAAAAATTCTTTCGTTTGAGCTGTTACCCCTCCTCCCCTTCCCCTTAAAAGCAAACGTAAAATCTATTCAGACAAAATCAAATTAGTAGTTAATGAAAATAACATAAAATTCTTAGAATCTGAAATTTGAAAAACAATCTGCATTGATTTTGAAGAAACGACATTAAGGACTTCTGGCAGCAACGATATATTATCAAATCTGTGTCTTCCCTCGAATGGGCATGGATGAAAAAGTCCTTTAAAAGGCTTTGAGAGAATTTCAATGTAAAACTTCTGTATGCTTATTAGTTTAAAATTTGGTTTATTTAACTTGCACCAGTCAATCGGTTGAGCTTTGTAGAATTGAAAATATTTATTGCCACGTTTTTGGAAGATTTCAATCAGAACCTGCAATTTTGTTTTTGAACATTTAAATAAAATTCAAATTTTTAAAAAATATTCACGCACATTAAAGTTGTTCAATTGCTGTTTAAAATCAATTTCAACCCAAAATTTATCATTACTCGACTTGCACGTAACAACTTCAATAATTTTCTTTTCGGATCCAATGCATGTCGTGTTGACAAAATTAATTTTACGCATAAAAATCGTCGATGATGAACAAAACAAGACCAAAAGTTGGAAAGTCTTCATTTCGAATGAACGTTCACGCAAAATTGAATAGAAATAAATAATTTTTATCACATTTAATTCTACTGGAACTAAACTGAACGCAATCAATTAAAAAAAATCAAGGATATAGCCAAGGGTGTTCAAAAAATAATTTTATTAACAATTTACAATTTTGATGCAATACAAGAAATATAAATTAACATTTTTTATAAATTAATCATAGCTGCTCCTCACATTGAGACCTAGTTTGTTACCTTTAAATATGACGTAAGTGAAAATAATGTTGTATTTGTAGCATCTAATACACAAATCGAAAATTTCAATGTTCCAGGCATCAAGACATTATAAACTTGACTTGGTGGTGTGATGTTGAAAAATGTGTGTTTTCCCTCAAATGGACATGGATGAAATAACATTTTTGCAGATTTCAGGAATGTGTTCATCATGATCTTCTGAAAATTCATTATCTGAATCTTTCCTGCATTTAGTTGACATAAATCGATGTATGCATTCGAATTAGTTCGAGAGAATTTCTTTCCAAGCTTGCGGTATGTCTCGTATAGGAACTTAACAAAATTTAAATCAAAATAATACTAATGTAGATTTTTAACGAAGAATCAACTTACAAAAAATTGGTTCAAAGGCTGATTAAAGAATATTTCAACCCAAAATGTGTCCTTGCTGGTCACGCAATAATTAACTTTTATAATTTCAGATCCAGTACATGATGTATTGAAGAACTCAACTTCATTAGCAAATGAAGTCGAAATTTTGAAAAAAAGGAGAATTATTAAAAGTATCTTCATGACGTTCAGGCAGTAAAGGTTGAATAAGAACATCCGCATAAATAAATTTACAATAAGAGAAAATTGTTCTCAATTTGAGTCAATAACAGGAAATTATTCAGAATATTTAATATAATTGCCAAGAGCGAGGATGATTGTTGAATCAGCAGCAGAGCCAGAACTTGAAAAGGGGGGGTGTTTGAAAAGAAATGATTGAAAAACTCTATCAATTTTATATTTTTGTTTTATTTAAATCATGTTTAAGCAGAAATAGATAGGAATGAATTTTCATACAATAACCCCCCCCCCCCCCCTCTCTTTGTTAGCCATAAAACTCAGTTGGATCAATCTGAACAATATTACTGGCTCATATGATGTACTGTTCAGCCACAGAAATGAAATCTAGGGAAGTCTATGTGTAATGCATATGATTTGATCATTTGATAAGTTTGGTACCCTTGGCGATTTCCACTTGGCGCGACCAATAAAAGCAATTAGTAGATTTGAAAACAATGTTTTTAAAAAGCAAAATTTAAACCATTAAAGGAAATTATTACAACAGATTGGTTTTCAAATAAAAAATCCCTGAATTCTTCAATGTAAAAACCAAGATATATAGATGTGCTCATACAAAAATATCGCAGTTTTTAAACGTCAAAAATTTGAATTTTCTAAAAACACTAACACTATAAAAGAAAATTTTCAATTTTTGTTTTGCAAAATTTTCAACTTTCTGTTAAGTTTTGTTGATACAGGAGTATTGCAAATGCTTTGCTATAATTTAAAGAAACTGACTTAAGACAAATGTTGTTGCATCTGTCGATATTTAAATGAAAACTTGAAAATAGAAAATTTTAAAAATTTTTGTTTGTATAAGTACACAAAAAATAGTATGGTCGAGTATGGTCAAGTATACTCTGTATGAGCCCATCTATATATCTTGGTAAAAACTTAAATTTATAAAATAGCACCTCTTATATGAATAAATGCAAATATTCAATCCTATTCCCTAGAAATTTTCAAATGTGTTGTCAACGAAAACATTGTTGTATTTTCAGAATCAAATGCCAACATTAAAAATCTCCGCGTTCCAGGTTGAAACACGTCGTAAACTTGCTTTGGTGGTGTAACATTAAAAAACGTATGCTTTCCTTGGAATGGACATGGATGAAATAACATTTTTGCGGGCTTTAAGAATGTATTAATTAGAATTTTTTGAAAACTCAATATTTTGAGGTTTCCTGCGTTGAATTTGCACCAATCTATTGGAGGTGATGCACCATAACGAGTGTATTTTTTACCTGTTTTACGATAGATTTCATACTGGAACTATTTATTGGATTACAAAAACTAATACTCAAGTAATAGAATTCATTAAACTTACAAAAAAGGTGTTTAAGGGTTTATTGATAAATATTTCAACCCAAAACGTGTCTTTGCTGGTCTCACAATAATTTACTTTAATAATTTCAGATCCAAAGCACGTTGTGTTAAAGAACTCGACTTCATTTGCTAGTAAAGTCGAAATTTTAACTACAAATAGGTATATTATAAGAGTCTTCATGACTATTAAGCCAATATAATATGAATGAAAGTCGTAATTTGTCTGCTGAATTTTTAGAAAAATTTAAAATTAAATAATTAAAGCAATTTAGTTTTAGCAGCACGAGATTAAAAAGTGTTCATGTGAACTTATTTTCCTTTATTCAGTGAACGCTAAATATTTTATGTAGATAAGAACTAATTTCCTTTATTCATTGAACGCTGAATACTTTATCTAGATTAGAACTAAGTTTTTTTGTTCATTGAACGCTGAATACTTTATCTATATTAGAACTAAGTTCTTTAGTTCATTAAACGCTGAATTTTTTATCTAGATTAGAACTAAGTTCTTTTGTTCATTAAACGCTGAATACTTTATCTAGATTAGAACTAAGTTCTTTTGTTCGTTGAACGCTGAATACTTTATCTAGATTAGAACTAAGTTCTTTAGTTCATTGAACGCTGAATACTTTATCTATATTAGAACTAAGTTCTTTAGTTCATTAAACGCTGAATTTTTTATCTAGATTAGAACTAAGTTCTTTTGTTCATTAAACGCTGAATACTTTATCTAGATTAGAACTAAGTTCTTTAGTTCATTAAACGCTGAATACTTTATCTAGATTAGAACTAAGTTCTTTAGTTCATTAAACGCTGAATTTTTTATCTAGATTAGAACTAAGTTCCTTTGTTCATTGAACGCTGAATACTTTATCTAAATTAGAACTAAGTTCCTTTGTTCATTAAACGCTGAATACTTTATCTAGATTAGAACTAAGTTTTTTGTTCATTGAACGCTGAATACTTTATCTAGATAAGAACTAAGTTCCTTTGTTCATTAAACGCTGAATACTTAATCTAGATTAGAACTAAGTTCTTTTGTTCGTTGAACGCTGAATACTTTATCAAGATTGGAACTAAGTTCCTTAGTTCATTAAACGCTGAATACTTTATCTAGATTAGAACTAAGTTCTTTTGTTCATTAAACGCTGAATACTTTATCTAGATTAGAACTAAGTTCTTTAGTTCATTAAACGCTGAATACTTTATCTAGATTAGAACTAAGTTCTTTAGTTCATTAAACGCTGAATTTTTTATCTAGATTAGAACTAAGTTCCTTTGTTCATTGAACGCTGAATACTTTATCTAAATTAGAACTAAGTTCCTTTGTTCATTAAACGCTGAATACTTTATCTAGATTAGAACTAAGTTTTTTGTTCATTGAACGCTGAATACTTTATCTAGATAAGAACTAAGTTCCTTTGTTCATTAAACGCTGAATACTTAATCTAGATTAGAACTAAGTTCTTTTGTTCGTTGAACGCTGAATACTTTATCAAGATTAGAACTAAGTTCCTTAGTTCATTAAACGCTGAATACTTTATCTAGATTAGAACTAAGTTCTTTTGTTCATTAAACGCTGAATACTTTATCAAGATTAGAACTAAGTTCCTTTGTTCATTAAACGCTGAATATCGTATCAAGATTAGAACTAAGTTCCTTTGTTCATTCAACGCTGAATACTTTATCTAGATTAGAACTAAGTTCTTTTGTTCATTGAACGCTGAATACTTTCACTAGATATTTCTAAAGAAAAAATAATGAGATTTTAATTCAAGATTTATTAATTCATAGATAAATAATTTATTTCATTAAATTGGAATCCTAAGTTGTCTTATTGATCAAAATTAAACTTTAAATATATCACTTCTCAAATTAAAATTAGCGATATCGCTATCAATCGTATCATAAATTTTCAAGTTCAATTTAAACGATCCAGTAGGAAAAATCTCAATAACATCTTTAGGTGCAGTAATATTAAATGCAGTATATTTTCCTTGGTATGGACATGGATGAATAAATTTAGCAGCTGAAGATTGAAGAGATTTAAGAAGAATCTTCTGAAAAGACAGTGCTCGCGACTTGCCACCAACTATTTTACACCAGTCGATTGGAGGTGTTTTGAAAATTTCAAAAAATTTGTCCCCTCTTTTCAAGAAGAACTTCATATCCACCTAAAACGAATTATTAATAATATGTAAATTTAAAATTTCACTTAATTATTTTCACATACCTTCCAGTTATTCACAGGTCGCGTGACCGAAAAATCTAAAGAAATTAACCTTTTATAACATTCGCATACGTGAAACTCAATAGTTTTTAAAGCTGATGCTTCACATGTCAAATTGAGATATTCAATATCATTCACAGCAAATGTCAAATTCCATAAAGCAAAATAATAAACAATTGGGATTTGATTTCTCATTGCCTTAAAATGTCCTTTTTAAACTTATGTTCTTAGTCTTCTTGGGTGGAAATAATTTAAAAAATAAATAATCTGATTTTCTGAAAGTTTTTGGAAAAAAATCATTGATTGTGAACAAAATTATTATAAATTATTAATTTTTTTTTTAATTTTTCATATTTAAATCCAAAGTTGATTGTTGATCAAAATGTGAGGGAGAAGTCGACAGCAGTGATAGTTTTGTGGCAGGTACGTAATCAGAACACGGACGTAATAAGTGAATAATGAATGAGCCTTAATAAGCTAATCCAACAGAAGTTATTTAAAAACCTCAAGAAAGACGCTAAAAGTTACAATATTTTTCTCTGTTAAGTCAGAAATCGTTGTACTGAGCTTAATATGTCCGAGAGGAAAAATTTCCACGACATCCCTTGGAGAACTAATATTGAACAATGTAAACTTTCCTTGATATGGACACTTTTGAAAGAAATTCGGAACAGAAGCTTGAAGAGTTTTTAGAACAAACTTTTGAAAACTTGCAGCTTGAGATCGTCCATCCATCATTTTACACCAGTCAATTAGTGGCGTTTTGAAAACTTCAAACATTTTTTTGCCTCTTTTTTGATAAAACTTTATGGTCATCTGTGGAATGTAAAATGTTATTGGAATCGTTAGCAATCACTTGATGTTAGACATACACTAAAATTCAATGGTCTTGATACTGTAAAATCCAGAAAAATTTTCTTTTTCGTACATTCACAAACATTTACTTTCACAGTTTTAGAAGCTGATGTTTCGCAAGTTAAATTGTAATAATTGTAGTCATTTACAGCTAAACTTATTGAAAATATAATACAAAATAGAACTAGGCACAGACAATTCATTATTGGAAGAATATTATTGGGATATGAAATGAATAAAACTGACTGAAGGTTGTTATTTGAGATATTAAAGAGCTATTTTTAAAAAATAATTTAAAATTAGGGATCGTTTACATATTTTGTAACTTATATAAATCTTGTTATGACTTTGAGGGTAAAAATGCTAATTATTAGTGTTACAAATTATGCAAACGACCCCTTATTTGAGTAAAAACAAATAACAATCAAGATCAAGTTTATTTATAATTACCATTTCGATTAGTAATTATTTCAGCTGCAACTAATGAATTAATGACTATTTAATCGAATCTTGCTTTAGTCCAGCAGATTGTTAAGTTGAAGCTTCATACAAAACAGTAGTTCAATGAATGTCTTTCCATAAAACCTATTGTTGAACTGAACACACACGATCGGCACACATTAAAATGTTTGTCACTGGTATACCAATTGGCAATGGCATCCACGTGGCAACAACTTAGTATCCAGTTGGAAGTTGCTTCCAAGCGGCTGCTGCTTGGTTTTAATTATACTATCAACCCGGATGCATTGTGGCAAACATTTCAATAAATTTCAATGTGTGTCGATCGGAACAATGATCAAAACTCGGGATTTTCATACCTTTACAGAAGCGTATTTAAACCAGATGAGGCTTGAAACCCTGCAAATTTTATTTAAATTTCATCAGTTTCAGAGAATTTTTTTTTCCAAAACCCCCAAATTTACCATCCAAAAATTAAAAAATAATTCTGACTTAATCAAAAATCTTTACATTAACAAAGTTTAAGCTAGATTTTTATGATAAGGAAGCTATAGTATTAACAAAGCGGCTGTATTACTATATTTTTTAAAATTACCATCAAGTACCAATTCACACTAAGCTGTTACGCCCCTGATTTCCCAACTACATCTTTTCTACTTTCTTTCTTAAAAAATTATTTAAAAACATCACTGTAGAAGCTAAATGTTACAATATTTTTCTCTTTCATGTCAGAGATCCTAATACTAAGCTTGAATGATCCAATAGGAAAGATTTCAACAACATCCTTAGAAGAAGTGACGTTAAACAACGTATATTTTCCTTGGTATGGACACTTTTGATAGAAATTCGGAGCAGAAGCCTGAAGAGATTTCACAACAAATTTTTGAAAATTTGCAGCTTGATATCGTCCATCCATCATTTTACACCAGTCAATTAATGGCGTTTTGAAAATTTCAAATAATTTATTGCCTCTTTTGTGTTGGAATTTTATTGTCATCTGTGGAATTTAAAGAATTAGTTAAACCAATACCAACTCAAAGTAAGGAGTCTTTCTTATATGACGTCCAGGAAGCAGAGGGGTTAGCAAGAAATGAACAAAAGAAATTCCTTTGTTGTTCTTTTTTGAAAAATGACAGTTAATGTCGGACGTCATTAGTGAACGATCCTTAACGAGACTGTATGTTTGACTTCTACATACACTCCAATTTAAAGGTTTTGTGATCGTAAAATCCAAAAAGAGTTTCTTTTTTGTACATTCACAAACATTTATCTCAACAGTATTAGATGCAGATGTTTCACAAGTTAAATTATAATAAATATAATCATTTACTGCAAAAACATCCAAAAATAAGATATTAAATAGAACTAAGCTCAAAGAGCTCATCGTTTGTGACACGAAATTATTGTTACTGATCGAAGGTTCCAATTTATCATGAAGCTAAAACCCTTTAACCACAAGTGATATGTAATCATTGAAAATTGGGGAACAAAATAAACAAAAATGTATTTTTAAGTTAAAAATAACTTAAAATTGATCTAAAATACATCCAATCAAGATTTCAAAGTTTAATTAATGTTCAAATTGTTTAAATCAAAAATTATTTTAAACCATAAAGCAATGAGGCGGATGATAAATATTATAAAATATGTCTATTTGAGTGATTCGTGTCCTGCAATCTGAGGTTAAAGCAAGTGCTTCGAAGGATGTCTTGGAAATATTTTTATTTGGAATATTCAAGTTAACCCAAATAGCACAAGTCGGTTAATCGAGTAGAGCATGACTCTGGAATTGTACCGGCTTCGATTAAATCGAGCACCATGCAAGAGTCTTATCGGATTGTCATCTGATATCTGATCAATTAACCGACTTTTGGCTTCAAGGCTTTTGATTAAGTTGAAACAAATATTTTAACAGTTTAGGCTCATGCAAATGTCTTTAACCCCGATTCTCTCCTGGAATCAATGTTTTCCAACTTTAATGATTTAAAGGAGTGAACCTAATCTAGAATTACTCTTAAATAATCATTTACTAGTTTCTTAAAAAGCTCTAGAAAATCAAAGAAGTTATCTCATCAAGGTCATGGCTTGTAACCTGCATGTATACACGCGTTTTAGATTTTTTCAAAATAATTGTAGGAAAGACACAATTTTCAACAATTTAAAATTTATTTTTTTTAAAAAAACTTTTATTATTATTTCTTTTAGTTCAACAGATCATTTGAAGTTGAAGCTACATACGAAAAAGTAAAAATGAAATTCATTTTATCGATAATTTTTTGCTCCTTATTTTGTAGAATTTTGTCATTAAATGATTATGAATTGTACAACATGACATGCAGTACATCAGGAAAATCAGTAGCGATTCACACTTGTGAATGTGAAAAACGACAAGTAAATTTAGTAATTTCATTCCTAAGGCCTATGACCAACTATATGGTACTTTAGTAGTATGAATATCCTTAACAATTGTCCTTTTAAATAACATATGAAAATTTTGTAGCTTAGCATCAATTTTAATCTAAAAAGAGGAAACAAGTTTTTTGAAATATTCAAGACACCGCCCCTCGACTGGTGTAAGATGATGGAAGGCCAAGCAAAAGCATTAAATTTTCAAAAATTAATTATAAAAACCCTTCAAAATTCAGTTACTGGATTGTTTCAACCATGTCCATTTATGGGAAAGCTATCAATCTTAAATGTTAGCTCTCCAAAAGATGTCGTTGAAATCGTTCCTGTTGGCACATTCAAGGTGATCTTTAAAGCTTTTGATAAAGTTGATAAAAATATATTTTTCATTTCTGTGCATTCGCATGTCTTTAAAGTTTAATAAAAAAAGAACTTGAAACTTAAGGGCTCATTCACTTATTACGTAACGCAAAAAAACGAGTTTTTAGACCCCCCCCCCCCCCCCCCCTGTAACAAAGCGTAACAAAATCTTAGAACCCCCCCCCCCCCCTCCCCCCATAACGTAACAATAATTTTTTTCATTTAAATTGTTTATCAAATGTTTATTATACTTCCTTTAAGTATGTAAAAGTAAATAGAAGGAAAGCAATTATAACTAAAAAGTTCTTAAGTTAAAATTTAACGTAAAAAAAATTTAAAATTAATATAGAAAAAATTATAAAAAAATATAATTTTTGAAAAGTTACGTAACAAAATTTAGACCCCCCCCCTCCTCCCCCTGTAACAAACCGTAACAAAATCTTAGACCCCCCCCTCCCCCCCTAGTGCGTTACGTAATAAGTGAACGAACCCTAAGAAGGAAACTTATTTAAGTTCGAGTCGAGTCAATCGACTATCAAAGTCTACGTCTATTTCCTCAATCTAATGCGTTATTTGCTACTTGCTTTGATCAGCTGAAAAAAAAATTTAAAATTTAAAACAATGACAAATTTTTCAGATATACCTCCCTCACTCCCCCCCCCCCCCACTACTCTCATATAGAATGTATTTCCTTCCATATTTATATTTGAGTGTTGATAAGTTTTTTTTAATAATGTTCAATATACCAAAAGAATCAAATCTTATTTGCTAAGGAACTGCTCTTAAATGACGTTCATAAAAAAAGGATTTTTAGACCCCCTTCTTCTCACATGTCACAAAATTTGTATGATAAAAGTTTCTTTTATTTGATTCATTACAAAACTCCTGAACCAGCTCAATAAATTTGGATGCCATTTATGAACGTTCCCTTCTGAGGCTTATAAAGCTTTATTCAAAAATTTCACAAAACCAATTTAAATCAAATTAAGACAATTTTACCACATCTGCATGGACAACAATTTTAAACAAGCTTTTTTCAATTTTATCAAACATTTTCAAAATTACTTTAAACGTTCCTTGTGGAAGAATTTCAATGACATCCTTAGGAGCAGTGGCATTTGATATAATTTGCTTTCCAACATATGGACATGGATGAATCAAGTGTGGACTGGCATTTTGTAGAGATTTAATGAGCAATTTTTGAAAGCTCATTAATTGTGCCTTTCCATCAACGAATTTACACCAATCGATTGGGGGTGTTTTGAAAACTTCAACAAAGTTGCTGCCTCTTTTGAGGAAAAAGTTTATGCTAACCTTAAAAAGTAAGTTTGCTTTAGTTTAAAATCCAAAAAATTCGATTAGAAATACCTTAAAATTACTGAATGGTCGTAAAAATTCAGCTTCCATAAAACCTTGTTTCTTTTGAGATTCACAAACATTAACTTCAGCATATCCTGAAGCTCCATGACATGTCAAATTTGTGAAAATATAATCGTTGACATTCTGAGCAAGTGAAAATAAAGCACAAAAAATTATTAAAATCGTTAATTTCATTGATATGAATTTTTTGTAGAAAAAAAATCAAATCCGATGCTGAACATTTAAACGAAAATTCAACAATAAGCATCAGTTTTTAAACCAATTTTCGCATATGTGAATTATTATCAATTATTTTTGAATTACAGGAAGTAAAGTTTGTAAAAAAATTGTCGTGTTTGTATTTTTTTAAAAAAAATTTGATTAGCTTTTTTAATTGATTATTTAATTATGTGCTTAAAATATGAGCATGTGCGTTAAATTTTACTGCTTTAAAACATTTCCAAGACTTATATTAGAACGATGACAGCATTCATCTAGTCATCTATCTAGTTTTAATCTCAGTTTCTATCAAGTGACTTTCAACAAAAAGAATCTAAGTTAATTAAGTGGCTGATCATAAATGACGTAGTTCAAAATTTAGGATCTTTTCATTCTTCTTTTCTGTGGAAGCTAGTTTATATTGTAAAATATTAAAGTTGTATAAAATTGTTATACAGTAGATCCTATTGGCACACATTAAAATTCATTTAATGTGTGCGCGATCGGGAGCAGAAAAGGAGTCGACCCTCCTTTCTATTCCCAATCTCGGGTTTGGATGTGCGACATAATTTTCAAATCATGAAAATAATATCATCATTTTATTCACGTGTCTAAGATAATTTAAATACATTAGCGCTAACATTAATTGATAAAATATTATTTTCAACTTTATCAAAAAATCTCAATTTCACTTCAAATAATCCAGTCGGAACGATTTCAACAACATCTTTTGGAGCAGTAGCATTAATAATTGACTGTCTGCCTTCGTATGGACATGGATGGATAAATTTTGGAGATGAGATCTGAATAGATTTTATAAGTAATTTTTGAAAACTCGTTGCTTGAGATTTTCCATCTACCATTTTACACCACTCAATTGGAGGTGCTTTGAAAATTTCTGACCGCTTGTTGTTTCTTTTTAGAAAGAATTTTATGTTTGCCTGAAAAAATAAAAATAAAAATATGTGACTAAATTATTTTAACTAAGGTAGGGGCGTGTCTAGGGGTTTTTGTGGCGGGGATGTTTTTTTCTTTTAACCCCCCCCCCCCCCCTCTAGAAAATTAAAGAATTTTTTTTTTCAAAAAGAATATGATTCGTTCTTAAAACCTCCGTCTGAAAACGACCCTAAACTAAGCATTATAATCCTATTTTTAAAATCTTTCTGTAAAATCAAACCTGACTATAGTAAGTAAAGCGACCAAGCGCGGAGCCAGTTTTTTATGAAAAATTCCCAAAAATTCCACAAACTCTTTCAAAAAGTTGTCTGATACGAACCTTAAAGTTACTCACAGGTTTCAAAAAACTAACATCAACTGAAGCTAGTCTTCCCTTTTTTGCACACACGTGAACTTCAACATATTCCAAAGCTGCACTACATGTTATATTAGTAAACTCAAAATCGTTAATGTTCTGAGCATAATAAAATAAAGAATAAAATATCAATAAAATCATGAAATTCATTGATATAAATTTAAATAAATCAGACGTTCAGTCAAATCGTTATGTAAGAACTGAGCATCGAACATGAGCTATAGTCAATTACTTTTAAAATAACAGGAAGAAGAAGTTTAAAAAAAAGTTTTTATTCATTTCATCAATTTAAATAATTGATGATAATTTTTTTAAAATTATGAATACTTCCTTAATCAGTTCCTCTTTAAACTAGTTATTTTCATTTGAGTGGACATAATAATATTATAGACACAAGCTTTATTCATCTTCTTTATCATGAAAAGGCAAAATTTTCTAGCAACGACGCTGCCTAAAACTTTAAAAATTCAAAATGCCCAGCATCAGATGATAAAAATTATCACAAAAACCACAGCAGAAATTTCATTCAATAAACATAATTTTTATATCCTTAAAAAAATCTCAACCACAAAAAAACTGTTCATTCCAGCACAACCAGAAAGAATCTCATTAATGAAAAAAAATTCAACAATTGAAGATATATTCACAAAAGTACACAAAACTTTTTCTGTCTGATTTATTTTATATCCATTTATACAGTCTACAGCTGTGCCACAAATGAAAATAGAAGCGAGAAATGATACGAGGAAGAAAAAAAAAACTTTATGCGACCTTTATGCAAATTCTTTCACTCCTCCACACCGCACCAGCTCTTTGCTGTGGAAGTCATGAATAACTTTCGAACTGAATTTAATTACCACAACAGTCAACTGGTTGGTTGGATGTGTAGACATAAATTTAGCTTTAAAAATTGCATGAATGAAAAACTTTTTTACAGTTGATTTAATTTTCAATTGTGCCAGCTACAATGTTGGCTTGGAATGTCACTTGAAACTTTGTTTGGCATTCATATAAGATGAGGGGTCGATTATCAGTGATGTTTGATAATTTTTGAGGGTACAGTGACTGTCAGGAGCAGTTCCATGATACATTATTAATGTTCTTTGAGCCATCAAGGCTACTGAATCAGTATCAATGTTTGTGGAGTTCTCAGATTTTGTAAATCAAACCTTCTTCTCCCTTTCATCCAAAATTTCTGGATAAACCCTTGCTGGTGCCGATTTGGCATCAAATTCTAATTTAATCATTGCCATGTGAAACCCATGCTTATTTTAAACAGTTAAAGTAAGTTCCTGGGACACCTTAAAACCTTATGTTTGCTTAAAACGTCATTTATGCACACACCTCATCTATGATGGATGAATGCAGAAGAAAATTTCAGCCAACAACTTCCCGAAATACAAAAATTAACCCTCATGCTCAATTAAATTCCTTCGTCATTTAAAAATTTTTAGCAATTAAAGTGCACAAAAAGAATTCTTTAAAGTCAAGACAATGGAAGTGAAAAATAAAAGAAATAAATTCTTTCGTGTCTGTTTAAAGGAATTAAGATTTCAACCCTCGTATCAGCTCACAAAAACTAATGAATCGAGAATTTCCTAATATTATCTCATTTATTAAGACAGACTCAACTTCCTCTCCCTTCAGTCAAACAATAAAAAATCGACATCAAATTGACTGCTTCCTACACTTTTTTCCATCAATTTTCACTTCAATTGGCGCGTTTTAAGGCACAAAATTTATGTTGCTTTTGATAAAATAAAAAGTGAAAAATGTGTGAAAATGTTAAAGACTTTTATTAATAGACTGTCACAAATTGAGAGGATTTTCCTTCCTTTTGAAGAAAGATTTGGTGCTATAGCTTGTGATTTATAGGTACAATATTATTACAATTTAATGCTCTTAAAGGAAAATGAGTGACTTAATATTTCTTTTGGATGAAAAATGATGGATTAAGATGATGAAAATGTGGCAAATTATTGAGGCGTTGGATGGATGTTTATTAAAAGAAATTGTTTTTGAGGTCAATAGACTGATCTGGAGTTGACAGAATTTTTATTTTGAAAATTTGAAAAATCTTCGAAAAATTGTAATTTTTGAATTTTTAGCAAATCCAGACAGTTAAGTCAAAAAATCCTATTTCTAATAGATTTTAAAGTCACCAACATTCGCAGACCTTATGGATGGCAAGAGATCTAGAGTAAAACCAAAGAATATCTGGATTGGATGTGTTGATAAGAACGCTTGAGTCCTCAAACATCTAGAACTGGCAGAAGTTTTCGAAGGATACAGCTCTCGTTAAAAAATCTCTGAACGTGGCAGTAAGATCACGTGCGCCCCACCCAACCCCAGCCAAGAAAGTAAGAATTAAGTAAGTAAGTCAACAATCGCTTAATTATTTAATGAATAAGCTACAATTTTCGATCACTTTCATGACATTAACGCCTTAAAATAGCTTCGTCTCCCGATATATCCAACACAATCGCCCCTTAAACCTATGCAACTTCAAAACAAACCAAAATCATTTCTCTTTCTCATTCTGACTCTCTCGAAAATCCTCAATCTTGACTCTCTTGAACTCATGCTCTTCCAATGATGAATCAAACTTCCAATAAACTACAAGAAGATCTCATTCTCTTCAAATAAACATAGAAACAGCCAAGAAAGCCGATATCAAAAGAAAAACATTAAAGAAATAATTTTTTTCTTCTGTTTCTTTTCTTTTCATGCACGGCGATTTTTATGTTCTCAATGTGAAGATTCCAGAGCAGTATTGTTGCGACTGTTGATCGTGTTGCTCCATTCTATCTCGTGTTCGTTATTGAAATTGCTTTTTTTCAATTATTTTAACTTTTTTTTGTTCATTATCAAAAGAAAAGAAGGCAAGAGGATTAATCTCATACGCATATCGTCGTCCGTTTCATGTTAAATATCAAATTGACTGTAAAAATTGGTTTTTGCGTTAGAAGTGAGCATTAACACATTGCTAGTGTAGTGTAAATATTTGCACATTATACAAAAAAAGCATTTTTAATCCTGTTATGTTAACTTTGGGTAGGAAAACATTTAATGAAGTGAAAAACTGACTTTATGTGTGGGGCAAACTTAAAATTTCTTGTGAAATAATTTTATAAAGTTCAAAAAAAAAAGGAAGTAAAAAAAATATTTATTAGGTTGAGGTGAGAATTTTATCATCTCGATGAGAAATCTTTGTGTATTTTTTCAAAAAAAAAAGCTAAAGCAATAGATGCGTGTACATAATTACAGTCGAGTCTAGTGTGAATGTGAGAATCATGTTTACATAAAAAAAAATTGAATCATAAAAGAAAAGTCAGTGAAGTAAACAGTTCTGTTATTTGGATATAGACCATTCGAGTTCTACAAATTTAAACACATTTTCTGCTTCCATTAAAAAAAAGGTAAGTTTGAACATGAATAAATCGATCAATAGCAATAATAAAACGTCTTTTTAAAAATAAAATTGAAGAGAAACAAGAAGAAAATGTTTTTTTTTTCATTGTAAGAATTTAACCTCAAGCTGACTCAATGCGAAAGAAGAAGAAAATTTTCATTCGATTGTAATAGGCTCGGCACTCAACATTCTTCTTGCTTTTGTAGCAGATTTTTTTGCAAAACAAATGTTGAATTAACTTTATATTGACTTTTTGGGTTGATTGGTGGCTAATTGGAGGGGCTGATGAATAATTTGAAACGGGATTTTTAATGTCTGTTTCGAGGATATGCTGATTGTCTTATTTCTACGGTCTATGAGTTTTAATCATTGCGTCTTCGATTGGAATGTATCCACAGGAGCGAGTGATAGACTGAGAAATGGAATTTCATTGAAAATTACGTAGGTTCCATACCCGATCGGCACACATTGTAATTCATTGATATGTTTGCTACACTGCAGCTGGATTGAGCTAATTGGCAATGGCAGGTACGGGGAAAAAATGGCATCCACTTGAAAATGGATTCGAAGCTGGAGCTGCTTATAATTAAACTTTAAACCTGGCTGTCGTGTTGCAAATATTTCAATGTGTGCCGATCAGGGGCGTGGCCAGAAATTTGAAGACGGGGGGGGGGGGGTACAAAAAAATTTGTATGGGAAATTCAGATTTTTTCCTTAAACTCCTAAAAAAATGAAGAAATTTCTGTTGTCGTCGGGGAATTTGTCTCTCAAATCTCTCCCCTGGTTACGTGCCTGGTGCCGATCAATATATTAACTTTTGGCAAGCGGTAGCCAGCGATAGAGCTAGCTTCCGTTGACATCTGAAGGTGGTTATGGATCACAATTGATTTGTACGACCAGCGAAGTAAGTAAGTAGTAAGTGTAAGGAAAGCTAAGTTGACAAATCAGTCTGCATATCGATGCGTTCCTTTCCCGTCAACTGCACCAAAACTTTCCAAACTTTCTTACATTTTCTGCAACAAAAAATAAATAAATTTTATTCCATCATTTTCTCTCTCTCCTTTCTTTCTCTACTTCTTTACCGCGTAAAACAACATTTGATGAATTCTCAATTAAAGCGATAACGTAACGCTGATGACATCTGAATGTCAAAACATTTTACAAACACACACACATAGACTAAATGTTAAGAATACAAGTGCATGATACTGCATTAAATATTTAATACTGCTAATCTATTTTTGAACACGTGGTCGATGCCATCATAAACATTCATTCATATTCATTTTCTCTAGCGAGCATTAAAAGGCAAACAATATTTTTTTCTTGCTAGGAACTAGCTGCATGTGTGTGTATATGTGCGTGGGCAGGGGAATAAAAATGAAATTTTGTGGAAGGGAATAAAACCATTTTCACCCTTTTTAATCACAAACAAGCACGAGGAACAAGAATTATTCAATAAAGTGCTTTAAATACATCTCTCCCTTCACAAAAATGCACTGCAATATTCACTTACGTACATTTCCTTCAATGAATGTATACAAAATAAAATAATAAAAAAAAAGATTGAGAAAAGAGAGCGTACAGCACATGTTTCATTGACTGTGCAGAAGGAATATGATATTCGATTTAAAAAAAAAATAAAAGTTATGTGTGAGAGCGAAAGGAACAAAACAACGTGTAATAAATGGTATTGTACGTATGTATTTCACAGCCAGGAAATATTGAATATCCTTATTGCAACCTATAACAACTACATGTGCAACAAAAAATAACAATAAAGATGTGCAGGGTGGAAGAACTTTTGATTTTTTGGTGTGTGATTTTTGGGACTGTGGATAGGATTCAGTGTTGCAAGAGAATAATTTTTAACCAAGGTCGCAAAATGAGGATGAGTGACTGGTTGATGCAGTTGTCTTGGATTGAAATTGTTGAAAATAGTAAGGGGCCGTTCACTTATGACGTCCAGGGAGGGTCAGCAAGAAAAGAACAATAGAAATTCCAGGAAATCCATTGTTCTTTTTTGAAAAATGACCGTTAATTTTGGACGTCAAAAGATGACACAAGCTAAGTACGAGTCTCAGAAAGAAATAACAAAAATACAATTTTTGGGTTTAGAAAAGATCTGAACCTTTACAAACAAAGAGCTAGGAAGTAATCTTTTTATTCCTTAACGCTTCTAGGGAGGAGATTGAAATTTAGAGGTAAACAAAACAAAATAAATTTTTAAATTCATGAATAAGGAAGGAGGGTCTAAAGAACCGGTTTTTCGCGTTACATAAGAAATAAATGGGCCGCAGCTAGATGCTTGATAATACAAGTAATATCAAGTTCAGATCTAGAATCGTATAACTTAGGGGTTCAATAAGGCTGCCTTTGACTCTGTAAGATACTTAGAATCGGTTCGATAATCAATAACAATCAAAACCTTGCCAGAATGGCACAAGTCGGTTAATAGAATAGGAATCTGGCGACAAACCAGCATAACCCTGGCATGTTGCGCTTTGATTCAAATCCAGCACCATGCCAGAGTCACACCGGCCTGGTGCTGGATTTCTGATCGATAAGCAGACTTGTACTATCTCAATTGGGAATCGATAATTCCAACAAAGCTTGAAGGTCGATTTTTTTAATTGTTAATCGAAAAACTACAAAATTCTAGTCAAGAAGCTAGTAATCACGTATGCCTTAATTCTCCAAAATAATAACAATATCCACACACATAATTCTAATTACATTCCCAATCATCTCTTTAAACCGACTATATACCACTCATCCCTCCCTTATGCTTATTCCTATAATTACATTAAGACAATAATATTGAACTCAATTTCATTTCTAACCCAACAAAAATTTCATTATGACGTCACAACATTTTTCACCTAGAAAACTTCATTAATGTGTCAAATATGTTATTCACAACCCCTTGTTGTTGATGAAGGCCATAAAAATTTTTAATGACTAAAGAAATTCTACAAATAAGAAGCACAAACAGGAACATTGTCAGTCAGCAGCAAAACATTTTCTACCCTTGACTGTTTCTCTAATTTTTTTTTATGATCATCTCTCGCCCTACAATAGTCGAGTGATACAATAGTCGACAAAATATAATTCGCGGAGAGGAGGGTTAAAATCAAAATACAGGCTTTACATACATACACATGTGACCTCGTGCCATTCAGATATGTATTGAGGATATCACATTTGGGAATTTCCCATTTAAATGACTCATTGTGTTCGTAATTCATCCCTGGCATAAGAACCTTTCTCTCATTTTCCTTCTCACTTATTTTTCTCCTGACGTACTTCTATAATAATAAAAAAAAGTTCTTTAACAGTTCAGTTCAGTATTGTTTCATCGTCGGAAACATAACAAAATTTTTAGCGCGTTAGGTTAGTTCGCATTTTTTTGCTGCTTTTTTTACGTTATTTAATTTTTCTGCAGTGCATCGCACAGACACAAAAAAAAACTCGTTTCCATCGATTTCAAATTCGATTGGAATTTTTTTTAATTAAACTTGAACATGATTTCAAATTGTTTTGTTCTTTTTGTGCTCATATCTCGCTCGCGACGACGTTTGATGTTGTGTTAGAATGTTCAATATACAAGAAAAGTTAATTATTGTGAAATGTCGATGATCAAATGGACGACAATGATGAAATCAAATTGATTGTGAATGAAAAAAGAGAAAGTTGAATGAAGAAAAATGATGGAAAATATTTGTGAAGATGGACTTTCCGTAAAGGAAATGGAATTAATGGAGCCCAATTATGAAGTATTTATGAAATGGGCTCAACCGACAACAATTTGGGATACAGTCAGTAATCGGATTAGGATGGCAAGCATAAGGTAGAGTTTAAATTGAGAAATTGACATGAACAATTAAATTATTATGTCCAATTGATTCTTTTTCAATCTGATAATGATTCAATTTTATGTACAATAAACTCATTGTACCATGTCTGCTGTATACGACGTAGATTTAAATGCTATTGATATCGTAAAAACATTTTTGCTATAATTTTATATTTTTTTGGGGTTTTTCATGTAGACAACGTACAGCAAAAGCATGTCCTTTAATTGTATTTGTGTGTAATATTACGACTCATTTTATTCAATCCTCTGTAAAATCAGATGTAGATGAGATCTACAAACAAATACATTCAAGTTAACCAGAAAAACGTTGTTAAATGTAAACAACCCTCTAATTTCATTAAATTTGTAGGGAAAATTCTATTTTCTTTTTGTGGAAATTTGTTCATTGGTATTGTGTATATATTTTCATTGTCAGAAGGGAGTGTTGAAGACTTTTTATGTTGTCAATTCTTACGGTCAGACAGAGAGTCGACTTGAGGGTTTTATAGAAATATTCTTGTGATTGTTTAGAAAATCTTAAAAATTCGGTTAAAATTATTGATTTTTTTTTTTGGGTGAATAGATCTTGTAAAAATTTACATTTGATTTAATTATTGATGTACTGTATAGATAAAGACATAGACAG
The DNA here is from genome assembly GCA_917627325.4 of Chironomus riparius. Classification (NCBI taxonomy): domain Eukaryota; kingdom Metazoa; phylum Arthropoda; class Insecta; order Diptera; family Chironomidae; genus Chironomus; species Chironomus riparius. The sequence continues at coordinate 48,164,738 of OU895877.1, forward strand.
AATGTTTCTCAATGGAGAATATTGCATAGGGTAAACCAGAGCTCAAAGTCGATAGGGTTCGAGTCGACTCGAGTCCACTTGAGGCTACTCTAGTCGACTTTGAGCTCTGCTATACACTAGGGCCAGCTTTATTAAGTTATACATAGTAGTTCAAAGCCTTCATTCAATTCTAGGCATTACCATAGCTGTACCCTAGAAGTGAGACCTTCATGTATAACAGTATACAAAAGACCTAATCTAGGACTTCTTTGGGGACCCTCATTCAGAATCATAAACAAATTACTTACGTAGCATCAATATAATGTCGAGAACATTGTGCAGATCCTTGTCAAAGCGACAACACTCAATATAATGATTAAGAGATCGGTTTCTGGTAGGAATCGAACCTATGTACTTACAATAGAGGGTCACAGATATCCGGACTGTTGCTTAACCACTCGCGCCACAGAGGCCTAGCTCTCGCACTGACAAATATAACTTATTAAGATTCAATACCCCAGATTCCACTTTTCTTAGACTCCAAAATTAAGTAAGACTAAAATTATGCTTGAATACCTTTGATAACCTTAGAAAACCAGCCCGATAGATACTAAACCTTTAAAAAAATTATGAAAAGAAACCTCAACGAACTTCATCAAATGTCAGTTTACCAGGGGCGTAGCCAGGGGGGGGCCATAGGGGGCCCGGGCCCCCCCTACGAAAATCTGATAATTGCTTTATTAAGTATTTATAGAGAAGAACCAGTTAATGTAGAGGAAGTGATGAAAGAAATGTCAAAATCAGCACGAAAAATTAAATTTAATGTATGAATAATGAATTAAATATTTAAACTTATGAAGAATGAATATAGATTTAAGGATACAAAATAACGGTTTTTTAATTTTCCTCCTTCAAGGGGCCCCCCCTTGAAAAATTTTCTGGCTACGCCCCTGCAGTTTACCTTTCACAACTTGAAATCAATTTCCCAATGCTCAAATAATTCCCAAATGAATACCAGATTCATTCAATAAATCAGTCAGTCAAACCAACAATGATTGTAAAAGATAACATTATTCATTGTTAAACCCAATTCAGTAGAATATTCATAAGGGGACACAATAAAAACTTTACATTCTGCTCATCTCATCCAGAATGATGATGAAAAATTTTCGTAATCATGCGAATAAGTGGAATTGCATAACGCCAAGATGATTAGAATTTATTACACCATTCTGTGTCACCCTTTTAAGCACATCATCATTTTTAAATTTATTTCTAAAATTCATCGGATCGAATTCCATGCACGCATGCATACCGTTCAGGGAATCAAATCAATTTATCAATAGTAATCCTGTCGATGAAAATTAGAACTTATTGCTTATCACATTTTTAAAAAGAAATCATCATAAAGTGCATAATATATCGATTATAAAGTTATCGCATGCAATGTCGTTACAACACGTTATGTTCATCGACTATCCTATTAAGATATTTACTATGCTGTAGATCTTGATAAGTAAATTTATGTGAATGATTTTAATAAGTTAATTATACACAGCCGATATCAAATAACTGACATGAAGCCGATAAAACCATCAATTTTACATGTACTAGTAATCACGTTTGTTCTTTGCAATAATGTTGTGATACTTTATTATAAACCGCTAGATCTTACTGCTACCTACTCATTGTTCGATTATTTCTCTTTATTATTTCATATTCAAATCGCGAAACGCCTCAATAGTTTGTATCTATACTGCATATGTCGGCACAAGAAGAAAGATGAAAAATAAATTCTGAGTTAAAAAAAAAATATTGGAAAAATTCCAGTTCACTTCCGTCATGCACATACTCTTGTTCTATTGCTTATGCTGTGAGCTTCTGACTCAGAAAAGAAAAATAAAGTTTGAATCATCGGTTATGGTGAATATTGAGAATGAATAAGCTACAAATAAGACGTATGAACGGAGAAGATGTTCATGAGGTTTTTGTGGGGCAGGCTTAGACGCATGAACAATGATTAGAATATTTTTGAGATTCTTTATTATCTGCTATGCAGAGAGCTTCAACTCTAGCACTTACTCAAGCATGTATGCCCTAATATTTACCTTAAAAATCAAATTAAGACCACAATTGCCTTCAAAACTTTAATTAAATCAATATCAAGTCAAGATTTCCACATAAATTGTCACTATCTTATGATTTTGACCTCGATTTGGATCCAAATGAGTCAGAAATAATTACGATGCTACTTCCAAAATAATTGAATTGAAATAAATGCTAAACACTCCTAATTTCAATGCATAAACTGACCCAAAAAGCAAATCCAATCGAATAATCCAATTTCTAATCAGAATAATCACAAAAATCTTCATCTAACATAATCACATCGATTAGAACAATTGACAGTTCCCAAAAAGAGCGTCCTTTCCTATTTTCTCCAAAACATTCCTTCTTTATACACAATATTGCATGGATTCAACATAATACTGTACAATCGATCTCATTTCTTAGCGCTCCCTACAGCTTACCAAATAAAGTTGGGTGAGACATGTTTTGAATATTAAATGCCTTGCACAAAAATACCGCAATAATCCACAATTCCTTGTATTGTGTACATATCTAATAATGATATTTCTCCTCCTTATTTTTTGGTCATATTTCATCATTGTTTTTGATGATTATGAAAAATTATGAAAAATGTTCGATTATCTGCATTCGTAATGAGCTCTTTGCCTACAACTTCTCATTCCTTTCTTTTATTTCGAAATTTACTATTTTTTTCTCTGCCGCTTCAACTGCTGATTGTTATGTTACAGCCGAGTTTATCGTCTTCAACCATGCTGTGAACATTAAAAGTCAGCAGTGAAACGTGTTTTGATGCTGCCAATATTGCGGCACATTGTAAATTGAGGAAAATTTTTCACTCTGCAAGTTTCTTACTTTTCATCACAGTTTTATGATAAACTTGTTAAAATATTTCCTTTCTTTTTCATTCTTTTTCCGCTCGTAAATTTATGACAGAACAATAAATGTCGGAATTGAATATTCTCATTACTATTTTACTATGAGCTACGCCTTATGCCACAATATTTTTTTGCAATAAACTTATCGCATATGTTTTTGTCTTGTTTTGATGATGCTGAGACTGATGAGCCAAGTTGGGGAGTGGAATATTTTTTTTTACAATATATTGGATCCTGGAAGTGCAAAATCGAGATTTCATTCAGTTTAGGGAATTGACCATGACTAGTTGTTGTCCTAACCTTCCAATAAATGTTAGGGCTACTAAATGAAAGAACTTTAATGTTTAATAAGATTTTTGCTTGTTACATTCATATATCAAAAGCTGTTGGAAAAAAAAGAAATTCATCAAACCTCGCACCTATTGATTGCCGGTCAAGTGCTCAGACCACTAATTGGTGTTGTTTCTTTTTCGAAGGAGGTTCAATTTGAGGACATTTCTGTCTCAATTCTACTTAAATAAGAGATTGTGAGCTTCTTATCTGGTATTTTGATTATAAAATGGGAAGCACAGGATTATCATGCTACTGAACCTTTAGCGCACTATATAGCGGTACTATGGTATCAGTAGCCTAAGTGGTAGAGCGTTGGCTCGTGAGTGCAATCCCAGACCAAGTCAAAACTTAAGAAGCAGTTTCTCATTTCACTGTTTTAGATGTGAAGTTCGGTTCGTGTGTTTAGTTTAGTTTTGAGCAGAGCTCAAAGTCGACTCGAGTCAACTCGAAAAAAAATAAAGTCGTCTCAAGAAAATTGAGTCGACTCGGTTTTGAGTCGAATCGAGACAATTCAAGTTGACTCGAACCTTATTGACTTTGAGCTCTGGTTTTGAGGTCTTTGGCACTAAATGAGAGTGACTTCATTGCAGCATCTTGAGCACAACATTTTCATAACTTCCAACACTGGCTACTCTCGTAAAAATCAAGTAGCGCTATACATTTGTCTTTAAACAGCGTACTCTCATGGCTACACATCACATTAAATTTTCACCAAACGCTTCTCATTAAACAAATTCTTAAGTATCAAGTTCAGCAAAAAAACATCTGAAATCAGCATAAAAATAATAATAACAAGAAGGAAAGGAAATATTTGAATAAGATCTGGCAACAATAAAAAATTGCAGTATTTTTATAACACAAAAAAAAGCGGAAATAAAGAAGGAATTAATAGGAAATGACTCATGGGGATATGAAGCCAGAAGGGAACAATGATAATTTTTTCTATTTGTGCCTACAAAAAAAATATGATGAAATGAGGAGAGCATCTCGTTAAATGTAAGTAAAAGTCACAATACGTATCCCCAAACAATAGTAAAAAAATCTTTTCAAATAAAAAAAAATGTGTCGATGATGATAATAAAGGAAATAAGGCAGCACAGCGACATAGGGGTTGTCGAGTGTAAAGAATTTTCCATGTAACATGACAATTTATATTTATGAATGCCAAAGTAAAAGAAGAAGAAAAAAAATATTAAAAGCACTGAGAAGCAGCAGAGCAAGAAGAGCGAAGGAAAAACGTTATTAAAATCAGTAGCAATCTCAGATGGAACATCGTGAATAAGAATTGTAACAAAAGAACTTTTTCAAAAACGCATTTGAATTTGAATGCTCCCTGATCCAATAAATTTTTATTGAAACGTGTATACCTTATGGATATATGCCTCGATTTCTCTACGAAGAACATAAATTTGTGAACAAGCAATTTCAGTACGTTTCAATTGATGTCAATACAATATGCTTTCGCTGTGTACACGGCGATAAATTTATCACACTTTTTTTTTGGCAGGGAATTTTCAGCAGATGTTGCTTAAGTAAAAGTCTATTTTTGTGTACCTCTAGGATGTTTTTGAGAACATGTTTATTATTCTCATAATTTTTTATTCGACAGAATTTGAAGTTTCTTATTTGCCTACTTCCCAGGAAATCTCTTGGGTTTATGATAAATTTTGGTATGAGGTACAAGACTAAAGCTGAGGTGTGAGTTCATAAATTTTAAAATTGGGAATATTCTTGCTATTATTACAATATGGTTCATTAGATGAATAATTGGATCAGACGTTAATATTTCAAAATTGAGAATACATGCTTATAGCATTTACTAGATTGGAATTGCAGCTTGTTGTAAATTAGATTAAGATCACACATATTTTATAGCTTCTAGGAAAACGGAAGTCTCTGATGCTGTGTAACAATTTTAAAAAAAGGTCGCATGGCTCTAAAAGTGTACTTATAAGCAATTTCGAGTATAAACAACTTCATAGTAAGGAGTAAAAGAGGGGATCTGGAGTTTTTCATCATAGATTTTTAGAATAATTCAAATTATTTCTCGTTTTCAAATTTAAATCACAAAAGGAATCTAAGCTTCCATGGACTCCTTCCTGGCTACAACAATCCCGAATTGAACAAATCAGCTAATCGAATAAAAATCCAACACCAAACAGGCTTAACTCAGGCATTGTGTTAGATTTGGTTTGGATTTAAGCTTCATGCCAGAGTTACGCAGACTTGGTCCTGGATTTCTATTCGATTAACCGACTTGTGCTTATCGGGAATGTTCTTTCATAAATAATATCCATCGAATACTATGGTTCCAAGACCATCCACTCCTCTGTCACAAAATTGTCGAATACAATTAATTTTTTTTTTTCAAAAACTTACAACCTCTTAGACATGCTGACCATCCTATCTCACTTAACAAAACATGTTAAAAAATCCCAACATGCGACAGTAATTTTAGTTCACAGTTACTTACACTTGCCAATCTCATTACAATATTCACTTACCCGTCCATGTTAACAAGTCATGTGCATGTTTTCACTAAATGAGACAAATTAGTTAATGAAAGTGTGTTGCAACTGGTTTTAATATGTAACAAATGTCAGGTCACAATCTATATGATACATTATGTAATAACTTTGGTATGATAATGATCAGTGTGATAATTTTAAATGCAGGAAGTTGTCGCGAAAATGACTTTAAGCTATGGTGAAATTAACTTGAAAAATATCAAATTTCAAAATAAATGTTTAGAGGGAAGGAAGTGACTTTATAACCTGCAGTAATATTTATATGCTATGCTAATGACAACGACAATTCAAAAATTCATCTCAATTAACTTCCTTTACATCAAATGTTATCCCATTCACTTCCTTAAATCATTCAAATTACCTCAACAATAAAAATCTCAAAAGTAGCCTTTAGGCTCATATCAAATTAACAACATACATAATCATTTTATAAACAAAATCAAATTTAAAACTCATCTAAATTAATTACGAGCAGCATTGGCTACCTTAAAAAAATAATTTTTATCGTGATTTTAAATCTCATCAGCATCAGATGAACCGGCAGTTGGTTCAATAAACATTAACCTTTTTTTAATTTTTTTTTTATTTATTCTCACAATTCCAACAATCAACACTCAATTTATTTATTTTTTTTGATGCTTAACTTTCTTCTTTATTTATGTTTTGATTATATTCTCTTGATAATAGGTTTGGAATGTCTTCAATTCACAATATTATAATTATAATGACGTTAATGTTTACGTAGAAAAATTATAAGAGCTCTTCAAGTGTTTAACTCACTGACATTGTGTCTATATTGACAGTCTTAAGATCTTCTTCGTTCCATCTTCTTCTTTTTCGTCTTTCTTTAATTCATATTTAACGAGCAATTACCTTATGGATGTTTTCATATTCAATTAAAGCGTTAAAATTTATCAAACATTAACGAAAATGTGGTAGGATGGCAAGCTTGAATTTGAGTGGATGTGACGCATATATGTTGGCTTGATAATGTTATAATGTTAAGGTGAGATGATTTATTGGTGTAATGGAAGAGTTCTATAGTGTCTAAAATTATAAAATTGTCTTAAAGGTTCTTAGTTCAAAACTCAAATCGGAAACGTGCTCTTTTACAAGAAAGCATTATGAGTTGAAATAGCTAGTAACACTAGTGAGTTCTGATAATACATTTGACTATCTTGGATTATGATTTTGGACCTGATTTTTGACAATCCTTAAAAATAACCAAATAAACCAACTAGATCAATGTCAATAAATGGAGAGGTATGCAAATGGGATCATATGTAAGCTGTCCATCGGTATTTACCGTTCTTTGGTCAAAAAGCAGGACATGCCCCATGTTCAGCTTTTAAAAAGTGGGATAGACCAAATTTTTAAACATTTTCCAAGAAAAATAGGTTCAAAAAAGCGGGAAAATTTAAGGATATAAGATGGAACTTTATTCAAAAACCTGGGCTGTCCCGCTCAAAAGTGCGCAGTAGAACAGACTAATTATATGATGTATGTCTGAAAATTCTTATTTGATTCAAAATTTTCTTTTCAAAAGGCATTGAAAAATATAAAATCATATCTATACTCCAAAGCAGTGTTGAAATCTGCCTATACTTCTGCAAAAAGACACTTTCTATATGAAGAATTTATCTTCTGCAGATTTCTGTCTGCATGTAGATTAAAAAAAGTATCTACATGAAGAATCTATCTTCCAAAGAATTTTGTCTTCTACAGATTTCTGTCTGCATGTAGATCAAAAAAAGTGTCTACATGCAGAATCTGTCTTCCAAAGAATTCTGTCTTCCACAGGTTTCTGTCTGCATGTAGATTAAAAAACGTGTCTACACGCAGATTCTGTCTTCCAAAGATTTCTGTCTTCCACAGGGTTTGTCTGCATGCAGATTATTATATTTTGATATTTAATAAATATTTTTAAATGAAAAACACATAGAAAGATTTAGGATACAAAATAAAACAACGAAATTAATTTTGCAAATTAATGTGGATTCTTCTTCACTTCCTCTGACAAGTCTCTTTTATAAAAAAATGATCAAACATTTACGGGCTTTTAAAATTAATAAGGGTTTTTTCATTTAGATTTTGTCGTTGTCAGAAAAATGCTTAATAATAGCATAAATACACTGAGTTACGCTTTTTATTAAGTATTCGATACGCCAATAAAACGATAGAACTGAGAAAACGTAGAAGGCTACGATGTCTGGTTGCTTCTATCTCAATCAATAAGCTACCTTTTTGAAATAAGTTTCAAAAATGCACTAAAAATGGATATTTTCAGTAACATACACACAATTTATCCACATTCACAAAATCACCATTCGCCACATTTGTCATCAGATTCATGAAAAGAAAAAAATGTTTTGAATTAGTGTTTTATATTTGATTAAAATTAAGCTTCTCTGTCAGTCCAATTCGTACATTTTTACGAACTCTGTAAACCGTTACCTACAAATTGTAAGAAAATATTTGCATTTCGAGGTAATCGGGAAAATTTGAAAATGATTTGACCGTTAAAAGTACTTATTATTGTTATTTTATTGTAAAACCACACTTTTTCATCAAAATATAATAATCTGCATGCAGACAAACCCTGTGGAAGACAGAAATCTTTGGAAGACAGAATCTGCATGTAGACACTTTTTTTTTAATCTACATGCAGACAGAACCCTGTGGAAGACAGATTCTGCATGTAGACACTTTTTTTAATCTACATGCAGACAGAAATCTGTAGAAGATAAATTCTTCATAAAGATAAAATCTTTTAAAGATTCTGTAGTCTTTGTCTATGGAAGACGTCTGTCATTTCAACACTGCTCCAAAGAATCTTATCTATAACATAGTAGCTAAGTATAAAATATGATAACTAAGAACAGAAGCAAACTTACTTTAAACCTAGCAAGATTATCCCAAAAATCATAAATATCGAGGTAGACATCTAAAATGAAAAGCAAATCAGTAATACAAATAAGTATTTGACTTCCCATTACCTCAATAATCAATAACATCTTACTGTTCAGCCTGATTTACTCACAAAACTCAATTTCCAATCATAAATTTCAATCAACCCAAAACGATAAAATAATTAAAATCAAAAAAATTTACCTTCACTTTTTTCGGTACATTTAGTGCTTCACATAGACAGCACAGATAGTCCCGAAAAAAAAGTTAAACTCTTAATGTGTACAGTCACGGTTTGTGTGTGGCAATTGTTGAAAAGAGCAAGTGGATGACAGCTGATAATGATAAATGACGGTAAATTTTTTAATTTTAAAAGAACACTCTTCAGGTTGGAGGTAAAAAACCTATAATTTTCACTGTCGTTTCCTTTATCACTTTAGTGAGTCCATTAAAACTTTACACGACGATTTCTTCTCCTTTTCATCATTATTATCATCATATTCGTTTCTTTTTCTGATTATATGTACAGTAAGAATGTATGGCTTCATATTAAGCTTTTTGCAATTATTGACTCGATGCCCGAGTAATACGTAATTACTATCATTTTGTAGGAGAGAAAACAAATTTAGTGGCAGAATGGCAAATAAATTGGTGTAAATATCAAGGCAGTCTTGTTCTTTCTCTGGTCTCTTTAAAAACATGGCTTGTGTTCTTACACGTCATAAACGCTAAGTGAGATTTTAAAGACCTGTTTGAAACTTTTGATGTCGAATTAATACAGAACCGTATTTAATGACTTCAATTTTGCAAAAATTTTCGCAATATTAAAAAATTGTTTTTATTTTGATCTTCAATAAGACTGTTGGATAAATTCTTTAATGACTTCCATTACTCATATTGATGATTCAAGCTGTGAACTACGGTGTTCTCATTTAAGTAAGCCGGTTCTCTTGCTAAGATGGTTCTTTGTAAAAGTTCAATAGTATTCAGTAGCAACATGAAATTGAGATATGGAATTTATTGAGATAAATTTTGATGGCTATGGTAGGCTGCTTGTCTAGAATAAATGGAGTCAGCATTGTCTTGCTGTATGGAGATTGAGAGAATTTTGGTAATTTTTGCAATAATTCAGCTAGATTTAATTAATCAACTAGCAGACCTACATGTCTTTTGAGTTTGTCGAAATTTTTATAAGAGGTCATTCGCTTATTAAGTCTATCATTTATGGGGAAAAGAGGTTCTGTACGTTTGTGACGCTGGAACAAAGAGTACTTGGCGACATGGATGGAAATATCTGACATTATAATGCAGTGTTGTCCAAACTGTGTACCACGGTTCACTAATGTGCCGTAGAAATTATTTGAAAATGACTCGAGCCGTATGCTTCAGTCAAAGCTTACCTATACGGTGAAAATTTATAGAACACTGTTAGGTTTCGTTCATTTATACATATTTGCAAAATAGGACTCGAACCAACACTTTTCTCTGATTTACGAGTTTCATTCAAAAATCCCTAGAATTTGATAGGGACCGTTGACTTATGATGTCCAAGGGGAGGGGGGTCAGCAAGAAAGGAACAATAGAACTCCTCGAAATCCATTGTTCTTTTTTGAAAAATGATCGTTAATTTTGGCCGTCATAAGTAAACGAGCCCATAACAGAATTCCATTTGTATTTTGCATCATCAACGACTAGATTTCTTCATTAATGCAATTCTTGATAAAGTTTCCGACAAGCTTTCAGTTTGATTATCAAGAATTCGATCAAACTCATGTCAACCCATCTGCATTCTATCCTCTGGGTGCATGCAATAAAACTTGTAAAGAGTGACATTAGAGAAATTATGCAATTCAAACATGATTCTTAATGGCGTTGCTCAGTTACGATAATTTCTCACCGAGACTAATTAGTGCATTGAACATAAAAAATCATGATATACATTTAATTAATAATTTCACAATATGTGATCTGAACACGTTGGAACGTAAACAAATGCATTTGAGATGCTAAAGAATATACCGTTGCACGTGCGAAATAAATGCAAAAATATGTTTGGATGAGAGAGGCGCCGAAGGAATGATGCACTAGTGAAATAAACATCCAACAGCATGAAGATTAATGCAGTGAAATTGCTACTTATTTTCCCTCCATTAATTTGAAAAAATCTGTAAGAACTGAATAAATAAGAAGAAGATATTTTTCCATTATTATCTCAGATGAAATTAAAATGATCTCTAAATGCAGTCACAATATTCACATAGCATTGGCTTCTGGTATCTAAAACATATCAACTTGCACATTGAAATCATCGTCATTTTGCCTTTGAGCTACAAACCACATTCAGTTCGTGACTCAATAACATTTTTCATAGTTTTTATTTCTTCACTCGTTTTTTTGCCATTCTCGAAGATTAATTTATTTCTTCAAATTGTGGTAAATTATTTTTCTCTCTTTTTAATGGATCTGTTCACACCGTCGTGGATGAATGAGAAACAAATCATGATCTTTTGATTCAATTCAGAATTGAACATGAATTAAAGCGACGACTTTTAAGTCAGAATTGAACTTGAAGTGAAGACTTTTAAATAACAGTTGAAATTAAAGCGACGACTTTTAAAAAAGAATTGAACTTAAAGTCACGACTTTTTAAAAAGAATTGAAACTAAAGCGACGACTTTTGAGTCAGAGTTGAACTTAAGGCGACGACTTTTGAGTCAGAATTGAACTTAAAGCGACGACTTTTAAAAAAGAATTGAACTTAAAGTCATGACTTTTTAAAAAGAATTGAAACTAAAGCGACGACTTTTGAGTCAGAGTTGAACTTAAAGTAACGACTTTTTAAAAAGAAATGAAACTAAAGAGACGGCTTTGAAAAAAGAATTAAACTTGAAGTGAGCGGCGACTTTGGAATCAGAGTTAAACTTAAAGCAACGACTTTTGAGTAAGAGTTGAACTTAAAGTGACGACTTTTTAAAAGGAATTGAAACTAAAGCGACGACTTTTGAGTCAGAGTTGAACTTAAAGTAACGACTTTTTAAAAAGAAATGAAACTAAAGAGACGACTTTGAAAAAAGAATTAAACTTGAAGTGAGCGGCGACTTTGGAATCAGAGTTAAACTTAAAGCAACGACTTTTGAGTAAGAGTTGAACTTAAAGTGACGACTTTTTAAAAATAATTGAAATTAAAGCAGCGACTTTGGAGTCAGAGTTGAACTTAAAAAACTAAAAAAGAATTAAACTTAAAGTGACCACTTTTTAAAAATAATTGAAATTAAAGCGGCGACTTTGAAATCAGAGTTGAACTTAAAGTGACGACTTTTGAGTCAGAATTCAACTTAAAGTGACGACTTTTTAAAAAGAATTGAAACTAAAACGACGACTTTTGAGTCAAAGTTGAACTTAAAGCGACGACTTTTGAGTCAGAGTTGAACTTAAAGCGACGACTTTTAAGAAAGAATTGAAATTAAAGTAACGACTTTTTAAAAACAATTGAAACTAAAGCGACGACTTTTGAGTCAGAGTTGAACTTAAAGCAACGACTTTTGAGTCAGAGTTGAACTTAAAGCGACGACTTTTAAGAAAGAATTGAAATTAAAGTAACGACTTTTTAAAAAGAATTGAAACTAAAGCGACGACTTTTGAGTCAGAGTTGAACTTAAAGCAACGACTTCTTAGTCAGAATTGAACTTGCGGTGTGAATATCTTCTCAATATTCTCAATAATTTCAATTTCAAATAGATAATTTAGTTTTTAAAGAAAATTGCATGTGAGAAATGAGAAAAGTGAGATTTTCAAGATCTCAAACAACTTTTTTAATAGATTTTTATGAAATGATTTCTGAAACAAAGTGTTACATAAAATTAATTTTAAATGAAAAATATGAAAGAAAGTCAATCGAAATTGAAATCGAGTTGGAAACAATAGAAATCGTGCAATTAATGCAACTCGTTATCGAGTCACAGCCTACATACATATTATTTCATTTTTGCAAAGCATAGTCATGTAAAAGTAAACATAATAAAATGCCATTTAGCCGGTTATCATTAGCAATTGGCTGATGGGCATAAATTGGATAGAGAAAATATCTCGGTGACCACGATAAAGCTCCTCTAAAACTTTAATTCAATTGTTTTTTCCATTCTGTCCTCATTAACGGTTATCAAGTCTTTTGTCTGGCATTTCTCCTCTCCTGCCTGACTGCCATGCATATGCATGAACAATAAACAGGCTTGGCTTTCACTTATGTAAAAAAAAATAGTATTAAACTGAGTTGAAAATTGCACGATGTCTCGCGGGTACATTTAAGCTTTATAAAAAATGCTATTGAAGATTAATATGTTTTTATCGAGATTCGAGCGGAGTGTAGGAATAAAAAAAAAGTTCTTCATTTGCTTCGAGGATTTTAGGAATTTAATACATATTTCACTGTTTATGTGTGCGCGCATGAAGTCAAGATCTTGATAGCTAAAGAGAGCGACTCTAGCTTGAAATAAATTATTTTTTTTTATACAACAAAACTGCTCTCAGCAGTTGGCAGTTAAATTTCTAGTTTTCCTGCACTCTACCTTAATGACTACATTGTGTTCACAAAAGAGGAATAGGAAGAAGTGAGATAGATTCAAAAAAATGATCTATAAAAATGTTCTAATGAACTCACTAGTGCGTATGCAGCAGCATAGCACCCATATGTGTGTGCACATGGGAGATTACTATTTTCTCGAGACTGGTGTTAATTTAAACAGAAAAAAAAAATATTTACTGAATAAACATTCAACTCGTTCCCGACGTGTACGTAGTGAAAAGTTGAAGTAAACAAAACTTCTTGTCTGTTTATGTTTAACTTTTCCTCTTTCGTAGCTAGTTCCATACAAAGAATAACAATATGAAGAAGTTATTTTATGCTCAAAAGTTTGAGTTAAGACAAAAAATAAAGAAATGGGAAGTAAAATGTTAATTTATTCTGAACTTCTTGCTTCTTCATCTCATAATTCAATTATGACTTCCCACCAAGTTTTAACGATTTTTCATTATTGTTCTCATGAGTCAAAGTTGCCGTCTTGAATTTTGGATTTTTGAGATTGTAGCTTCAAGTTTCAGCAAGGCTTAAACTTTCGATTTTTGTGATGGTAGCTTCAAGTTTCAGTGATACGTATTCATTCAGGTTCAGATAATACAATCTTATGATTTTTGAAATTTGAAAACAATTTAAATCTTAGTCCGATTTGTTGATATCTTGTTTTCAATTTGGCTAGGTTGTATCCCCTTGTATGAGATTAAAAGCACTTCGGTTCATATTGCCATCTTCTTATTATTCAACTCCCGTGTGACAAAAAGTTTATGTTGACATAATGGCGACGTGAAGGCAACACTTTTTTGAATTTCTTCGTCCACAAAGCTAGCTTGTGACTCTTGTCGACGTTGTGTTGCTTTGACGTTGCCACGAGTCATTAGGCAGCCATGCAAATGGAGAAATTCAACAAGGAGTCGCTTTCACGTCTCCACTATATAAACATAAACTTTTTGTCGCTCGGATACTGAGTTAAACAAGTCATTTGATCTACTTTATGCTTTGTAGGTATGATCCATACCTTAAAGGTACATTAGACATACCTTCAACTTTACCATTTCTTTTACTGTGCGCTAGTTGACGTCTTTGATTCAAATTTTGAGAGAGAGCATGCTTGATTAGTGATTAAATCGATTGGAACTTATTATAAATTCGATATGTTTTCAGAGTTGTTAGTCGCTGCTTCCAAAAAGTTGGTATTATTTGAAGCTTGCATGAAAAATTGTCTGTATTAGAATTCTAAAATAAGCAGAGGATGTTTGGTGCTTAAAAAGGTTCTTTAAGTGCAGAATTTCTTAAACTGTGCTCTGAGAAACTCTACTGACTGACTTCAACTGTTGTAATCCAAGAAGTTTGAGAACCAAAGTTCTTTCTCTGGATTATAGCAAAGGTACATGATCTTTAGTGTCCAAGGTATATAGTCTAGGCTATACCTAGCAACTAGCTCCAGTGTCGTCGTCTTTACTCCACTAAATCCAATCCAATAATCAGTTCAAAATCCCTTCAATCTCGAACCAACTCTGCACATTAAAATCGACATCATTTTATGCTAAATTTTTCATGAATTCATCTTCCGGCATGCACCTGTAGTATTTGTGATGATGTAGAATGAATATCGAGAATTCACGATCATCAAATTCATGCTCGAGTGACTATCATTCAAGAATGAATTCTTTTTATTCTCATTTCACTGTGTCGTTCCAATCGAGTGACTTTTCTTCTGTTCCTTTTCTTTGCACAAAATTTATGTATGCACAATCATAATTCTTTAATGTAAAAGGAAATAAATTTCTGTTTCGATGAGTTCCTTAGAGCGTCGCTGGGAAGTAATTACATTTTTTAAAAGAAATTCATGGGAAATGATTTTTGGATCCTCGAAAAATTTTTTTTTCTAAAAATAGATAAAAATCGAATCGTCAGTGTTAATAAGAGAATGTCTAGCATGGCAATTAAATGTCCGAATGATGAGCCGACCTACATGAATGCTCACCAAATTAAAGCTAATTTAAATGAAAATTAATTTTATTTCATTATAGCGGCTTGTCTTATGTTTCAGTCATTTCAGGTCTTTATCACAGATTTAGTGGCAAATACGATAAGCTGAATGCTTAAAGCTTCTGGCTCTTTTTGCAAAAAAACAAAAATAAAATTTTAATTATTATTCATTAACAAATTTGATGATGGTAATATGTAAAATATTTCGAGATTTCCATAAATTATTGAGGAGCATCGTGGATCTATGACTGATTTTTAAAAGGCATTGAAAGAGAGTTGAGAATGCGGGAATTTTTGGAAAAGAGAGTGACTTGCAGCTGGAAAGTTGAGGTTTTAAGAGAGTTAATGCATTTAACATTTCCAGTTGTTTTGATGTCAATTTTTGTGCTCCTTTGAGTTATGCAACATGCTTCAAACTATGATGATCAAGTCTAGTAGCTTCAAAGTACATAAAACATCTCAAAAATTTTTAAAAATTCAATAAATTCCTAAAGTTCATCACGAATAACAATTACATAACTCATCCCTCAACACTTCCAGTTCCACTTTCACTCTCACTTGAATTTTCCTCTCATTTTCTTCCTTCTTCTTTTTATATCCATGACTGTATCCATTCGACCTCAGTTTTCCTTTCGTCCTTGAACACGCAACATATCGTTACACTCGTGTCGTTTTTATCCTGTTTACATTCAAGTTTCATTTTGTGATTGCATGTTGGATGTTTCTTTTAAGAATTGTGAATTTTAAGTTTACAAAAAAAATTTTGGATGTAAAGATTTAAAGAAAATTACAAAAGTGGATGTAAAGATTTAATAAAAATTACAAAAGAGGATGTAAAGGATACAGAATTAAAAATGTTTGGAGCACAAAATCGAGGATATAAAAAAAATCGCGAACATTAAGGATAAAAACTTTTAAACTTATAACTTTATAATCAAAAAAATAAATAAATATCAAAAAAATTATATCAAAATTAAAATAAGAGTAACTCGAACTTCCTTGTTATTTAAATAAGTTAAATCTTTGTGTGCAATAATATCGTCAAAATCTGTGAAATTATTTTAAAATTTGGATTATTTCAAACTAAAACTTGACATTTATATATTAAATAAGTTAAGTAAGTTATTAGTAAGTGTTGGTTTAAAAAAATTAAAATAAGTATTTTTGGATAAAATTTTGAAAGTTTAATTTTTCAAATTCAAAGAACCTTTAAAAAAATGGTTTTTTTAATCTTAATTAAAATTATAATATTTCCTTGACATCAAGACAATTTGTAACTTAAAAAGTTAATTAAACAAGTTTCGAAATCACTGATTTACTTTTTAAAAGAATGGCAAATAGTGACATTAGGTCAGAAAAAAGGCATGAACCTGAAGCTGGTTTCTAGGGCTATCCGTGGTATCTTATCTTAGCCTCAGATTAATTTGTTTTATACGATGTTGTAGATCATCGAATATCATATTTGCCATAAAATACCCCAAGTAGCCCTAGAAATCGGACCTAGATATCACAATAACTATACCAACATGACAACTACTTTGTTGTCTTATTTTTCAGTCCTGTGCTTATTCTGCTAATTTTTGGGTTTCTTAAGAAATTAAAAAATTATGTTTTTGTTGAAATAATAATTGAAACTCAATAAATTTAGCTGTAAGACTCCTTGTTAGACCTCTTTGTAAGACCTTCTAGTAAGACCTTCTTGTTAGATCTCCTTGTAAGACTCTGAAACGAGTCTTTAACAAACGAGAAATTTTCTAAATTAAAATGACTAAATAGTGGCAAAATAACCCCAATTAATGTTCAAAGACCCCCCAATAAAAGTTCACAGAGCAAAATTAAAAGTTCAAGACCCCCATAAAACCCACAAAAATAATAATAACACAGATCATCTCCTTTCACATAAAAAAAATTAAAAAAAAACCTTTCATAAATATCATTTAAACCAAACGCATCAGTAGAAGTGGTAAAAAGCACGCAAGCATAGGAAAGACAGTAGCACAGAAGATATTTAAATTAATTATACGACATTTATCATCTGTCACATGTGTTGTTACATATTGTACATCCGAATAAGAAAATGTTAAACAACTATTTTGTGAAGAAATTTATTATCTTCTTAATCTTCTGTCGGAATAAACTTTTTGTGAGGCGCGCCATTCAAAAATGATGTACACTTTTTGTTGGGGCTCTCTCTTACCCCAAAAATTTGATAAATATGCAAAAATAAAATTTGAGCGCTTGGAAGTGTCAAAAAATCAAATTTTGCATGATAGACGTCATTTATGAATCACCCCATTTGCTAAAGGTGTTTTTAGAGTGAATTAAAGAAGCTAGCATAATAAATTAACAAAAGGAATGGAATATTCGACATAGGAAATTAATCAAACTGTGCAAGTGAGAAAATTGAATTTCAATATTGGATTTTGAAATTAGAAAATTAAAAAAAATCACAAGGAAGATGCCGCAAAAGTTATATCTCGGTGGTTCCAAGCATTTTCGGTCTATAATATCATTAACATAAAATTTTATCGGACCATAGAATTGAGGAAATTGAAAATTAGCTAGCCACATTTGAATATTTTTAACCCACAGAATGGCTTAATTTTCTGTTGATGAGCCACAAAAGTGCCAATTTGCGCTCACACACGTCTTTATTAAATTCAATCATCATAATAATATATAAAAAGTTTTCATCTATATATATTTTTTTTTTTCGGGCGTATGGCAATGAAACTCGAGACAATAAACGCCACAAAAAGCCATTAACAGTTCCTTTTGGCTCAAAATTAGTGCGAACTTCTTCGAAAATTTAAAGCATTTTTTTTTCGTTGTGGAAAATAATGAATTAAAATTAAAGAACCAGCGGATGAATTGAAAGATGTAAAAAGAATTCGATTTATATTTTTTGTGTGCTTTAATAAGCAGTTGAAAGGCTTCAGGGAAATTTGATTCCCAATCAAAGAATAATAATCATAAACAACCAAAATTTTAGTGTCTTTTTACTGTCACGCTATTAAAATATTTATTGAATAAATTTAAACCTCCTATATCACATTAAATATTTATGTGAATGAATGTATGTGCTCATACATAACAGCGTGCATGTATATAAACATTTTTTTACGTGAATTGTCATCTGATATGTCTGATATGGTAGAGGAGACGATATCAGGGTTGATTCTTTTGGTTTTTGATTGTTACTGGAAGCTAGAAATGTTGGGAGACTCTCTTCAAAGGAAGTCAAGCATTTAAGGTGCAAGCTATTGAGGCACATTCAGTGTTATTGATAAGAAAGGATGATTTAAAATTGGTGCTGAGTTGTCTGGTGTGTTAGCGAAGTGGAATCTGAGGTATCGAGCTATATGAAAGAGAATCTGCCAGTGCGAGAATTAGGCTTATGTGGCGCGAGTGGTTAGGCAACAGATCAGGATATCTTAGGTTCGATTCCTATCAGAACCGATCTCTCAATCATTATAAAGAGTATTTTTGATATGACAAGGATTCTCACGACATTAGAAGTTGTTAAACAAGTTGCACACAACACCTAAACTAACCTTACTTAGTAATCTTTATACTCTTGAGTGCACTATTGGAATATTTTATATCACTAGGACTCATTGAGACAATATAAACTCTAGGATATGTCTGATAAACTCATTTAAAGCTATAGCAAGGTAGGAACTACTTGGAGGTGTCTCTAGGCATCTTAACTCACTTGGAATGCTGATTGAATGGAAATTCATAATTTCTTTAATTTGTTATGAGTTTAACCCTTTTGCTCCTGTAATGTCACTGACTAATACCACCAGCCAGATACACAGCCAAATGTTCTGTGATTCTCTGAAAATGTTCTCCTGGGGTGACAAAAGCCCCCCCCCCCTCTTCTCCCCACTCCCAAATAATTGCTCTCAATGTTGAAAAAACAACTCTGCAAAATTCTCTCAACATAAATTTACTCAATGTCGCCAGCGTCTCATTTACCATCCATGAATCAAATCAAAAAGAAAAATAATCTTAATCTCAAAAATTCAATCAAAAATCGTAAACAAAACAGTGCCTAGCTGAAAAAACTTAAAGAATTTAAAATGAAATTCAACAAGTCATTTAATAAATTACCAAAATTCTTCATAAACATTTTCTCCATCGAAAAAGTGTCAAAATAAATTTCATTACATTACGAGACACACTCAGAGTCTATTGTTGGATATATTTTATCTTTATGGAAATTTAATAGTCAGCTTCCTACTGTCTCATGGAAGCTATTCAGATAAACAACAATTTATTGATAAGGTCCGAAGGTAGAAGAATGAAACTCGATCTGTGAAGAGAGAGAAAAGGCCAAGGTAGCATTACAAGGAACAATAAATAAATTGTTGGACACACAAAGAAATCAAAAGAAATCATTAGCAGCATAATACAATAAAAATATTCTGTATAAAAATTCAAAAGGAACATGGGACCACCTCCGGTGATTTAGTTTTAAACCCTTAATGCCGAATTTCAAAATTTATGTCCATGAAACAAAAACAAAAATTCCTTGCCCAGATGCATGATTGTAATCAATAATTTCTCGTTTTTCTTCGTATCGTTTCAGGTAAATTATTTTTTTGTGGATTCACATACGCTAATTGATATTAACAGACATAAAAATGGTAAGAACTTTGCATGAAATGGAGTATGAGTTGCACAATTTCTTTCTTACTTCATTCGTGCTGTATTGACTAGCTACAATACATAGACATCCTCAATATTATTATTCCACGGTTTATTTCTGGAGATATAAAGAATTTAAATGACTGGATATAAAAATTTTTTGTCATCACAGCTTTTGCTTTCGTTTTATAATTAAAAAATCGAATTTCTCACCTCAAAAACGTCCCCGTGCTGGACTTAAATCAACACAGCCCTCAAACACACAGGTGAAAGATCATAAACACAAATACCATCAAATTAAGTTCATGTTTACATGTACAACAAGTACCTGCTGCTAATAAATGTTGTATTAAAATTTTAATAATCGAAACTGACACAGTTGCGAATAAAGCGTGATCGGGAAAAGACAGTCGATTATATTTTTTTTTTTTGATTGCTCACAAACAAGTTAATAATTTGTCAATTTAAAAATTTTTGAATATGAGGAGGGGGACAAGGGTTAGACACTTGAGATACAATTTGTATGGATGTTTTAAAAAATTTGAGAGTTTTTCATTTAAGTAGAAAATTTAAAATAAATTAAAAATAATTTTTTTATAAAACGTAAAAACAATTTAAATTTGTTTAAATCTCAATTTGTTTATATCTTAATGATTTTTTTAAAATTATTTCAAGATGTTAAAATTTCTTAATTTTTTTCATTCTTTCGAATTTCAATTGCTTTACTTTTTTGAAACGTTTTTTAAATTTTTTAAAAACTTATTTAAAAATTTTTTAAATTCATTAAACTTACAAAAATAAACTTAAGTGTCTAATCCTTGATTTAAAATTGACCATAAACCTTGTCAGTCTTGTTTATTAGTGAAACTGTTTAAAAACCTGACAAGTTTGTGAAAAAATATGATGATACTTATATTTTAAATAATTCTGATCTGTTTTGAGTGTTGTGAAGTTAATTTTATAGTTTTTCAAGTAGTTTAATTATAAAAAAGTAAAATTTGAATGCAAAAAATATTTTTGAAAAACAAAAGAATTCAAAAAAATCAAAAATATTTCTACAACCTTACAAAATGATATTCCACAATATAAAACATCTCCATTTCAATAATTTGAATAATCTCCACGCCAAAAGAACAAGTAATTTTCCTCAACGCCGTAAATTTGATCGGATTTAAACATTTATTAGAATTAATAGACCTGACGACAAATTTGAATTTTAAATCTAAAATAAATAACATAATAATGCAATTTAAATATTAGTTTAGTATAGTAACAAGAAAATATGTGAGCAGCATAAATTCCAACTTAGTAGTTTTAAAATTTCCATGAATTTACAAGTTTTCTACCTCAAAGCAGACGCTATAAAATCATAAATCAATTCTCTATAGAGATTTATAGTGCACTAAACTTTCAGTTCCATCTCTTTCTCACATCCAGTTCGCTTTTTACAAGACAAAAAATTTTTATTTGTTGTTGAATATTTTTTGAGGTTAAAAAGTATTCACTATCTTATTAAAGATCTTGTTCGGTTACATATTAATTGACTTACTTATTCCAATATTTTATGACGAAAAAAAAATAATAAAATGGAATTAAAATTCTCTACAAGATGTTCAGTGTGAGGAAGTTTTATAAGCTTATAATTTCTGCTTTAATGTGTGTTAAAGAAAGCCGTTTATATCCTAGGGTTGTGAATATCTTGTTCCATAAATTCTCATAATTGTGACTTTTGTTTTCTTCCTTGAGGATATTTGAATGCCGCTAAGATGGCAGGTGACACATACATTATGTGGACTTAAACTTAAAAGAATTTGTGTTAAAATATCGAAAATTCTTCAAACGATTAAAATTTTCTCACCAAAAATTTAATTTTTCTGATGGTGACAATTTATTGCTGGGTCTGCTAAACTGTGAAATTATTATTTGAGATTCAGGTGCCATGTTAATTGGAAATTTTGAGTTTCCAGTGGTTTTAAACTCAATTATAGTCTGTCCTAAATTCATCTCTTTCCATGACCCTAGTCATTGTCTCTAAATAAGTTCCAGTCATACCAAAAATGCTCCTTATCACAGCAGTTAAGCAGACACAGCACTCCAAGATTAACCAAAAAAAATATCGAATTGTTCAACATAAATAAAGCATAAATTACACCACAAAGCAAACCCAGCGAAACTCATGCAAATTATAAAACATGCAGTCAACAAAAATTACAATCAGCAAAATTACACTCGATTCACAGAAACACTGAAACGATTACAAGATTGCAATCGTAAAATTGAGAAGTTAATGACTTCATTTAAATTTTTTCTCGTGAAGTGCTGTCGGAACAAGACAAAAAAATTTGCAAGATGTAAGAAAGTGATAAAAGTTATTCAAAAGTCATGATTCATTTGCTGGTCATTCAAATGGTCCAACTTTAGTAAAAGTACTGTAAATATTTTGGCCATAAAAAATTATTAACTTTTCATGGTAATAGGAACAGAATTAGCATGAGAACGGAAGCTGAGTTCTGCTTCTTGAGGAAATAATTTCTTGAACTGTAATGTGGAATTATCTGGAAGAGTTTATCTTGTTAGCAAAGAATGAGTTGTTATCAAGGGGTTGAAACTTCAGCAAACTTGTGGTTCCATAACCCCTTAGTTGGACACCCTACCCCCCCCCCCCCCCACACACCTCCACAATTTATGTGAAGGGGGTCCGTCTAGACTCTATAAATTTCTAGCAATTTTTTTTTTCGATTTAATGTTCCTTAACTAGGCTTTAATAGACAGTCGTCCAACCGCAAGTTCAAAATAGTATTGTCTTTCACTAGACACACATTTTTTGCCTTTGACTAAGTATGCCTTTGCCTAGGTGAAGCTTAAATAAAGGCAAAGGCTATCATGCTCTGGTCATGCACATTTCTAGGTACATTTCTGAGAATTCTAATAGAAACCGATATCTGGTTATGCTTTCGACTGGAAATACCGACTTTTTAACCTTAAACTTTCTTCATTACTATTCTGGCGATTTCTAATGATCGTCATAGGTTGTAGAAGTGTGTCATTACTCAAAATCATCTTATAAGATAAGAACGATTCTTATTTTGCTGTCATATGACTTAAGTGAACTTAAACCAAGTTCATTTTACTTTCAATTCCCATAGAATGTAGACTTTACCAACTCAGAATGTGCAAACAAGTTCTCATTAGTAAAAGTGTTAAAAAAAATAAAATCTAATTGCAAGTTTAATCTTAAATAGGCTGCATAAAAGTCAAATAACAATTTATATATCACAATTTTATAGTTCAACATTAACACAACTTTATGTAGAAAATCCGGCCATGAATATTAAATTTATAAAATAACAAAGTTTCTTTTGCTTCTATTAAAAAGCCTTAGTTCTGTCTATCTTAAGCAGACATCCAGATTAAAACACCGATAACTTCTACACTACTAAGACGACTTTTAATAGTAAAATTGGCGCTAAATCACAATGATTTACTCACATAATATCTTTCGATATCGACAAGCATTAATCAAATCTCTCAATTCAATTTAATTAGCGAAAATTCCAAAAAAAAACCTTTTCATTGAAATTTAATTGCCTACCGAACAATAAAAGATCATCAAAAAAAAATCATCTAAAATTCAAATGTCAGTTATTAAAAAAAATGTTTATTTCCGTGTGATTTAAAGTTTCATTTTTACATTCAAATAGTGCAAAAATTAATGAATTAATGAACAACAAATGAGGAAATTTTTCGAGCCAATTTAAAAAGGCATTAAAGTGTCATCGATAAATCTTGTTGTGGATTAAAAGAAATGAGAAGAAATCTTCAAAAAACAAAGTTAATTAACTAGGAAAAGAAAAGAAGTCTCAAAGTGAATTGAAACTGAGATTTAAGTGATTAGCCAACCTGATTTTTTTGAGTCAAGTCCAAATTATCATTTTTGTGCATTAATTGCTAATGCTTTAAAGAAGATCTTTTTTTTACGTGAAAGAAAATTCCTCGAAAAAATCAGATAAGAAACAATAAAAAAAAGCTGGTCTTAAGCACATCATTTTAAAATGATTTTAACACAACGTGACTCAGTGCCAAAAACAGCAAACTTACTTGCTTGCAAACAGTGGTGGAAAGTTTGTTTTCTGCATGGGAATCAAGAGAAATATTATCGTCAAATTTACGGTCGAGCTGCTGCACAACGTTTGGCAGGTTACCAAAATGATAACAATAAATTGGCCACAGACTCCAGCTGCAGTGAATCGAAAATAATTTATCCAACCAAACTTCACAGTCCTGTTGTTATTGAGAATGGCACATATGACACATTCGGGCTGAAAAATCGACAACCACGATCGCATCGTGATGATCCAATTGTGCCGGGAAAAAGTATCATAAACATCCTCGACGATCCATTTCTTTTTGGTCTTAATGAAGTTAATGAAAATGGATCTGATAGTGGCATTGATTCACGTAGTGAACATAAGAATCTTAATGAGACGTAAGTCATTTAATTCATCATCATTTGCTCTTCGTCTGTCTCAATTTAGTTTCGCTGCATAATATTAAATATTCTTTTTTAATTCCGTCATTTGCGATCGTTACACGCATTTTAAGAGAGAGACATTAAACTGCCATAAAACATTTTCATTCTTCCATTCTGTTGGAACTAAACACAAAAAAAAATATGCAGTTCACTTTTAAAATCGTATCGCATTTCTTGAACCATTTTTTGTGCTCATCTCTTGCTGCTGTAACTGCTTTATGTTTACCTTTTATTATGTTTTTTTCATTCCAATGTGTCTCATTCTTCTCTTTTTACTCATTTCTTCTTAAGCTTCTTTTTTTGCTTGCTCAGCGAAAATGATCGTGAGTACAAATGAATGAGCAACCAATATGGATTAATTTAGTCGCTTAAAAGGTTCGCAATAAATGGCAATTCACAGAACAGCATGCCATAGTCATGAGCATGTTTTTAAGTATTGATGATTTTGTGGTTGGATTGTGAGGTATCAGTTTAGCTGGCTGAGGCTATGAGATGACAATTAGCTGGAATTTGGAGATGATTTTGAGCATTCAGAAAAATAGGAGATAGCCAGTCATACCTAAATTCTTATACTTCTACCTACAGACACAGCATATGAACATCTTAAATTCCAAGATTGTTTTCAAAATATTCTTCAAATATGCTCGTGAATCAAGATGCGGGTATCAATTAATATGATTTTTTGACATGCCTTCAGAACCGTATCAAGGGGCAAGTTGAGCTCACAAATTGATTAAAAAAAATCCAGAAACACACCAATAACCCCCACCCCTTCATCCCACAAAAAAAAAATTATCACCATCCTCAAAACATTTCTAGCTATGCCTTTGCATCCAGATTCCCTTCCAATCACTGTCGGATAGAATCAATCCAAATGATCAAGTCCATGCCTCGATACATTTATGAAATTCCATAAATATAGGTTGCAGTTTCCTTTAAACTGTTTTCTGTCTGATACAAATACTTTAGTAATCAGTTATTAATTTCCTTCAAATTTCAAAATTACCCTCATGTGTATAAAAATCATACTTAACGGTATTTTGGCCTTTACTTATTAATATCCAATCATGCATAATTATTACATTGATAGTGATAATGCCCATAAATATTTATAAAATATTAAAATTTACATAATATTAACAAATATTCAGAATAACAGTATTGATAAGTTGTTTGCTTAAGGCTGGTATGTTTTAGCTTGTCAAGGAAGCGCATCTGTTGTGACCAAAGTGATAACTTAATCAACCAACAGATACTTCTGAGTGATAAATTCAATTTTTTAATGCCAAAGATCCGTTGGTTGACATCAAAGCACCTTCACGTTCCTGTGTTGATTTATTTGTTAATATGGTTGTGTCCATGCTATTAGGCTTAACCCAAGGCACACCTCAAAGATGCCCCTGCCTCAAAACAATAGTGTATGACAGCTTAAGCTAGAGCTCGAAGTCAACGAAATTTTGTATGGAGTCGATTCGACTCGGAGAAGACTTCAAGCTCTGGTTATAACCAACAAATATACTTACGCCTCATCTAAAAATGCGCTCTATACCCCACCCGTATTTCTTACTTCCTCGTTTTACAGCCTCTTGTTTAGAATTGTCTTTGCAAGTTGCTTCTTTTTTGCTCATACCAAAGAAAGAACAGCAGCATATAGCAGAAGCTGAAAGAAAAAAAGAAAGAACAAGTTATTTAATGTGTTAATTAAAGACGATTGTAACATCTTAACGTGCTTTGAAGGCACAATGCTAACATTTTTTTAATTCATATTTGTTTAATTACTTATTGATTATCTGCTAAACTGTACAGACCTTAAATGGATTTAGAATATTTCTTAGTAAATCACACAAATACTTTAGTTTACAGTTAGACGAGATGATTATTAGTTATTTTTGGCTGTGTCGATGACACTAATGGATGTGCCCAGTAAAAACAAATATGTTGGCATGTCAGTAAATCTTCTCATATCGACATTTCAATTTTCTACCCTTTTCTGACTAGTAATCAATTTACAAATGGATGTAAAAGTATCAATTTTTGTGTCTAGTTCGTTATGTCTGCTATAAGAAAGGAAGAAAGCAGACGAGGGTCTTCTCACAAAATCAGAAACGATTACATAGTAAATTTGTAGAAAAGCAGCATTTAATAGTCTTAACTCGCCGGTAGAATTTCTTTGATACATGCTTAATGAGTTTTGATTCCATATAAAAATTTGTCAAGCTTAAAGAGATACGTTCGTTACCTCTTGCCTTGCTTTGAAGTTAACATGAAAGGTTGAAAAGTGAAAAATCATCAAGTGGAACAAGTGCATCATGAAATTTTATACCTGCTAGCCTTATTTATCCCTTTTTACCCTCTCATTCATTCATGCAGTGCAGCATAAAATTATATAAGAGCAGTGAGAAGAAGTTTTTTTTTATGAACGGTGCGGTTACGCTTGATTTCCTTCCTTTTCATTTCAACACTATTATCAATAGAGACTCAATTCCACAAAGAATAGAAATACAAAAAAAATAAAAAATTAATTTTCAATTGATTTTAAAAAATTGAAGCGGGTCATAGAATATAAAAGTTAAAGAACCCAGAAGGAAGTGAGAATGAAAAAAAATGAGAAAAAAGAATTGAAATAAAACGTTTAAAAAAATATAAAAATCATTTCATCGGTTGTATTGTGAGAGTTTCTGGGGTACTTTTTTGGAGAAGGGAAGGAAAGTTGTTGGATGATTGTGGTTTGTCTAGTTGTCTGCTGAATATTACAGCTTTAAACTATTGTTTCTGATTTGATATTTTCCAATGAGTGCGGATGAGAACTAATTTTCGATTTCGAAGGATCTAATTTTCGAGCGCGGGAAAAAAAATTTGAATTTGAAAATTCCGTTACAATTATTTGTTTACATTTTGCATTTAAATTACTTCTTGAAAAAAGAATCTTCATGGGAACTTTCAGTAGAAGTTCAATGTTTTTTAATGTGTCTTTAATCAACAATTTATTGATACAGTAATTGCCCAAGTTGAAGTAGTTTTTGAACATTGTGAAGAAACGATTGATAAACTATTAAAAGCTTTTGTTAAATTTAGAGCAAAATTTCAGTATCCGTGTTGATTAATACATAAAAGAAACAATTTTGCATCAAAAAACAATTGAAATAAATTTGTTTCTTAATTAAGTCGTTAACGTATTTTTATTTTTCAAAATTTCATATTTTCGAATTTTTTCGAATTTTTTTTGAATTTTTCGAAATTAACCAAAATTAACTGAAAATTTCTTTGTTCGCACTCATTGGGATATTTTCAATTATAAAGATAGTTTACTTACTTAATTCTTGGGCTGGGGCGCACGTGGGCCCATTGCCGCGCTTAGAGATCGTCTGAAGACAGCTCTATCTTTAGAAACCTTCTGCCAGTTCGGGATATTAAGGACTCTAACGTCCTTTTTAACACATCCAATCCACGAGATCTTCGGTCTTCTTCGTTATCTCTTGCCATCCATAAAGTCTGCTACTGTCAGATAGTTTAACTTATGCTATTGAGTGTCAATTTTTGGTCCTGTAATTTAATATGAGCTCAGTTTCTGTGGCTAGTCGTGTACCCTACACTTAAATCAAGAATCAGTGATCTCTATTCATAAAACTGTGCAAGAATTTCGTAAAATCAATTGTTGCAGAATCCTCACCTGTCAGGGGTGGGTCCAGGAATTTAAAGTAGGATATACTTTAGCTACACTCTAGATTTACTTTAATCTTTACTCAAGCAGAGGCGTAGCCACGAATTTGAAGATTGGACCCAAAAATTGGGGAGATTTTTAGGACTTTTTCATAAAAAACTCAGCAAAATGAAGAGATTTTTGTTAACTTAGGAAGATTTGTAAACCATACCCCCCCTTCTTCTGGCTACACGCCTGTCTTCAAATAAAGGCATAAACGATCAAAAAATGCGCCTCAATCCACCTCCACCAAACTCCATCTCATTCTCATCAATCCGAAAATTTTATATTTCCCAGTACAAATCTAAATTTATTTTCTGGCATAATATGGGCAGTTCATAAAGTCATGTTATGTATATGTTATACAATAATAATAACAAGAAATAATGAGATGAATAAAAATAAATATGAAAGTCACTTTTTTGCT
Organism: Chironomus riparius; assembly: GCA_917627325.4. NCBI lineage: Eukaryota > Metazoa > Arthropoda > Insecta > Diptera > Chironomidae > Chironomus > Chironomus riparius. The sequence goes on from OU895877.1 coordinate 48,193,324, forward strand.
TTCATAAGAAAAATAATAATCTGTAAAGTATGAAAACGCAGTGCTTGATAAACGACGAATTTAATATTTCAATTCACATGAACTTTCATGTACGTAAGTACAATTCATAGGCGAATCAACAGGTGGGCACTATTCAAACTATTACATTGTGCATTGGGGAGCATAAAAAATAAATAAATTATGGATCAATGTGTAATTTAGAATGTATTCTTCTTTCATTTACTATATAAATATACACACGCTATCATAAATAAATTTCTTGTGTTCCTTTATGTTCAGATTTTATGGCGCTCGTATACAAGACTTTTGAGATTAGGAATTGTGGTATGAAATTTGATGGAAGAAATTACATAATTTATCATCTTTTATTGCTCACAAATGTGAAATAAAATAGTTTCATGGAAAAACTTCCTGCTTTTGTTCATTTCTATCACAGACCTAATAATCGTCTTACAGATGGGTCGAAAAACTACTGTAAAGGGTGTTATAAAGTTTATTGTGTGGCAAATATGTGTGCATGTTTAAAATCAATCGATATGTTTTGTTTTTGGGGAATGGTTTGGATGGAGCTACCTTTGATTTAGCAGCTTTTATCTAGTTAATGAATAATATTAATTTGGGGTGGCTATATTGAGTTGAAGTGGGTTGATGGCAGAATTGTTGTGTACTTGGGTATTTAATTATTACTGCAATACCAAATCAGTGATCATAGGTTCGAGACTAAGAATGGGAAATTTTTTATCTTGTCCTTTTTGAGTCATGTGTTCTGAAAATGAAGCTCACAGCCTTACTTAGTAGGGGGTCGTTCACTTATGACGTCCGAATTTAATGGTCATTTTTCATAAAAGAACAATGAATTTCCAGGAAATTCTATTGTTCTTTTCTTGTTGACCCCTCATCCCCCCTGGACGTCATAAGTGAACGGCCCCTAGACAATCTATCTATATTTGTACGGAGGAAGTCTGGCAAATCCACACTCCTTAAAATTGTCATTAGCCTTGTTTTAATGAGTTATAGAACATCACAAAACATAGTCTTTAAAAATTGGGAATAGCTTCTAATTCAACGAATCTACATAAAAACAAAGCCTTACATTCAGATCAATCTTAAAAATTGACCATATAGAAATAAGAGCCCCGAAGTATTGCCCACTTGTAAAATTTTTGTTTTCACTCTCTTAATCCAGCCAAAAAAATTATCATATCCAACCGCAAGCGCAACTCCAAAACCACTCAGAAAAACATATCAAATTTACACCACTCCATTTTTATCAAATTTCCAAAACAAAAATTTAAATTTTACAACCTGTCATGTGCAAACTCATGGCAAAGTATTAAAAACAACAATTTTCTGTCATTATTTCGTCTAAAATACAAAATCAATTTTCATTCAAAATTTCATTTTCCCTTTCCGAAAATGTTCAATAAGCTTATAGCAAAATATTATTTTGTGGTTTTCATCCATCAACATCATTTGCATTTGACATTAGTGAAAATTGATTAAATCGAAAACTTGAAATTTTAAAAATCTTTTAGTGTGAATAAAGCATAATTTTCTGTGTCATTTTCATCGATTTTGTAAGTTTCTAAATCAACCATTTAATGAAGGATGACTGCTTTGTTGCTCAATTTATGATAAATAAATGTTTTATGTTTTTAACCTCAACACCACACTAATGATAATTTTACTATATTAAGAGTAAAACCTATAATTTCATACTTTTTCTTTTCTACTGTTTCAATTAACATCTTAATTTTACAATCAAATTAGCAATGCAGAAATCAATCATAATAATGAAAATCACATAAACATACTGCCAAATATCATAAAGTATTTCTCAATCGAATGTGAACTAAGTTGTTCCTTTTTTATATCTCGCAATGCAGTCTCAACTTAATCATCACATCACAACATTGTCCATTTTATATTTAATAAATTATTTCTTTTGCTTGCTTAATTTCAGACCCGTCATACGTTCATTTCCAATGTCAACTTATCAACAGCAAATTCAACCGAATTTTAATGAGTATCCAACAACATCAACTCAATCGCCATCCCATCATAGACATTTGCAAAAGAGTCCACTTAATCCAAATTTACCGTCGTCATCAAAATATTTACAATTTGTGCAGCCACAACAGTCAACGATGAGCAATCAATTGAATTCACAAACACTTCCATATCCGAGTACGAATGCATCGCATGGCGGTAATCTGTTAAGTCAACAAACTCCAAATGCAGTTCCTGTACATCAAACTCTCCCTCAAAACTTTCATCCAAGTCAATTGCATGGACATCCAGCCATAATAGGAGGCTATCATCTTGATAATCAACGACAATCTCAGTCTGATGACGATAGTGGATGTGCTTTAGAGGAATACACTTGGGTACCGCCAGGTCTTCGACCAGAACAGGTAATTGATTTATGCTGTATTTATACATGCATGCATATTGATTTAATGATTACTTGTAAGCACATAGAGATATTTAAGTAAATCGCTGTAATTATGTGAAGGGGTTATTCACATATTACGTCCATAAAATATGAGACTGTTTAAGAAATTCTTTTGGATTGAAACTTTGTGAAATCGGGGGAGGTCAATTTTTTGATTCACGTCACTTATGAACGACCCCAAACCTCATCGCGGGTAGTAAAATGATTTAAGATGATGAGTTCTTTTTAAAAAAATTCCATTCATTTCCATTTAAATCGAATTGAATGAGATGAAGAAGGAATAAGACACATAGATAATATTATAAAATTGCGCATGCAACTGATGACTATAAAATAGTCATGAAATGAGGCAGTTAACGCCATTGATGTAGCAAATATTTCCTTTTTAAGTATTTAGCAATGGAAATATTCTCTCAGTTTTGCAGACGTAAACATTTCATTGTTCAAAAAGATATAAACATTGTATGGGCAATGCTGCCTTTATGTATTATCTATCACAATCACATATAATAGCCGGCACATAAACAATTTATTAGACTTTTAACTGAGCAAGCAAAAAATTTTCGTTGCCTTTTTGTAGGCGCAAAAATAAAATCCCAAAAATTCTTGTAACAACCAACCGCTATATATGTGTATCGTGTTTGTTTATGATATTATGGAAGTGCATTCAATGGATCGGGAACTTTTTTTGTTGTTGAAGATTCTATTGGGTGTGATTATAGTGACTCAAGACGTGATCATACAATTAGAGGTCTTAAATTTTGAAACTTTAGTGGTCATATCGTTCATAAATGGCACACGACGTAAAATAATGAAAAAAAAATGTAAAATCAGACCTGAATCCGAGTCCATGTTAAAAATCCATAGGAGTCATTCACTTATGACAACTAGAGAAGGGGGGGGTCTGCCAGAAAAGAACAATAGAAATTCCTGGAAAACTATTGTTCTTTTTTTGAAAAATAACCGTTAATATCGCACATTATGAGTGAACGACCTCACATAGAATACTTACAAATGGAGCCTCGTACTCACCAACATTGAATCTGGTTACCGAATATAATAACCTATGATATGCCAAGAGACGATGTCAACGTTGATTCGAAGTAAGTTCAAACGTGTTTCGAATACTTTTCGAACAAAATTTCGCCATTTCGAAAAACATTTTTTATGAAAATTTCAATTTTATGCAAGTTTTGACTTAATTTACTTATTATTTGGGAATTAAATTCTTCTATTATGTCTTTTAACACTCATTTAATCGTTTAATCAGTGATAAATGCGGCAAACATTAGTTTAAAATGCTACTTTTCAAAAAATAAAAAAATTTTTGTTGTTGTTTACATTGAAAATAAAAATGTCATTAATTCACTTGCATTAATTGTTTAGTAAATCAGTAATGATTCATTGCGTTTGAGTGGATTAATTTAGCATTTTGATGATAAAAAACAAATATTTAAACTATTAATTAAATATATTAGAAATTAATAATTTAACGTGTAAAAAAAATTTGAACTTATGCTCGAAAATAAGGTACCAAAAAAAATTCAATATCGAAAATAAGGACCCGTTGGCGTACCATAGATAATAACAGTTTTGCTATAAATTGATTGTAGATAAAAATTGGCTTTTGAGTTTGTTTGATGTGAGTATAATTCAAATCATCATACTGAAAGCATCCAGGGTTCAAATCCCAATAATAACTATTCAAATTTAATGTCTGTCCATAAATCACTCATTAGGTTTACATTTTTTGATTTTTTTTTTTGACTAAATCAGAGTAATGTCATTCGAAAATGATGTCTAATTATTTTGAAAGTAAAGGGTTTGTAGCTTAAAAAATCAAATAAATGCAAAGTTCTCCAACATCAGAAACCCTAATATCCTTACAGTAACGTATGATTGTGTAATAAAAAGTGGCAACAACTAAAAGGAGAGTGAAAACCGACAGAACAGAACAGAAAAAGGCAAAAAAGATAAAAGTCTCATAAAAATCTTTCCTCTCTATAAATACGTGCATATATACGTATATGCCATAATAATATCACAAAATGTGGTTTTGGAAGCAGCAGAAAAAATGATACATAAAAAGTTACCTTCAAGGCACAATTTTAATTCTTTTCTTTCTACCGTTCATTTTTTGCGTCGTTTGTCTCCTCCTTTTAAATGCCTCACTAAGTTACTGTACATACATATATGACACTAGTAAAAAATAAAAGCATTTCACATTCCATTGCTCACCCGAATAAAAACCACATCCACAATCAACGTACATCTCCTTGATATGCTCTCTCAAATTCTAAATGTGATGAGGGAATGAAGATGGAAATTGCAAATGAAAATCACCATAATCATCGTCATCATCATTTCAGAGGTTCTTTTTTTTTCAGGCAAAATTGAAGATTGCTCTGCGTCTGTCTCGAATGATACAAGCGATTCCACTTTTATTTGCTAATGATGAACTTTAAAGTTTTTTTTTCATTTGTTTGAAATGAAAGTTTTTTTTTGTGGATGAGCCAGAGATGTAGCTTGAGGAAGGGGAGCAATACATGACTTACTTATACTTACTTACTTACTTACTGTATCCATGTTCCTATGTGGAGCTTAAGTTACAACAAAAGATTTTCCATCTGAATCTGTTGCTGGCTTTGTCACCTAGTTTGTACAGATTCTTTGTCCGCACATTAAGCTGACATTTCTTCATCACTGTTCTATGACAAGTAGTTTTTGGAGCTACTGAGCGGCTTTTTCCTTACGGATTCCATCCAAGGGCAGTGTAACAAACTAGTATTTCTGTCCGAGTAATGATAGAATGAGATTTATTTATGTATGAGAACGGGTTTGGGACATTTGCCCACTGACTTTTGCCCACTCTACAATAGACCTATTGCCTTGCCTATGAAATGTTTAAAGCCGGCTCTAAAGATAAAAACCAAAAAACCAATGAAGTTGGGATCAAAAACCTTACCTCAAGCTACACCCCTGCCTCTGAAATTCGCTAAATTAATCACTGCAATTCTTTTGGGTAAACGATTCATTCAACTTTAATTCCCAAACAGATTGAAAATTTCTCATTTAAAAATTCGTTCTATTAAAATTCTATAAATATTAAAAAAGTTTCCAAATCCGTAAAGAAAACACATTTTAAGCGCGTAAAAGGCTTAATAATAATTTCATATTCATAATCATAGACGATGAATAATGCATAATGGATATGAATAGTATAATTTTTAAATTAGATTCTGATTTTGGTTAATATTGGTAATGAAATGTATTTATTTTTTTCTAATATAGTAAATGAGAAAAAAAATTAGATTTGTTGAATTTTTTGATAGTTTTTGGATAGTGGAGAAGAAGGAGGTTATAAATAATGAGCAGTTTTTGCTATTTTGGAAGTAAATGATATTTTGTGAATTTTATAAAATTTATATTTAATGAAAATCATTCAATGAATGCTTTCGATTTCATTTTTTAATAAGCAAAGCTACACTAGCAGAATTTACAGAAATAAATGACTTCCAAAAATCCAATAGCGATGGTTTTGGATGTTTTACAACAAATTTGATGTCAACCACACTTCCCTACCCCTCAGTTCTTCTTCATCATAAAATTGCAATTAAAATTGAATTCTTAACATTCTCAGCTTCACCCTTGCCTAGAACATCCAGTCTAAGATAAATCAATGGCATCAGCAAATAGTTGAACTTATAGTGCAACTTAGAAACCCTCGATAGCTCAGTGGTTGGCTTAGGTGACTGAAAATCACACTACACAGGTTCGAATCCCACTCAAGATTCTTTATTCCGACCTTTTCTTTGTTATCTGAATGTTAACTTGCTTCTAGATGATTTTCAATAAAATGACTCTAAATTCTCAAACATAACAAAAGGATATGCTTTCATAATTATCATGTCTTAATATTAATTCCAAAAGTCACTTCAACCTCAATTTCAATTACTCCAAAGCTCTTTTTTCCTTCCCATAAGTTTCATTTCCTTTTCAAACTATCCAAAAAGGCTCTCAATTCCAAATAAAGCAAGCCCCAAATACCATTTAGTCCTGTTCAGTCATAATCATGATTATAAAAATAAATTTTTATGAGAAAGTACAATTAAAAAGACGGCAAAAGTAAGTGAATATAAAGGCATACGCATTTTATCTTTATTAACATGTTGATTTATTAGATGAGTGCGATTTGTAAGTCACTCAGGAAGTATCATAAAGCTTATAAAAATAAATAAGAAAAGGTAAAAATAGTCAAATAATGCATTAAGGGAGTAATTAAAGTCATAAATAAGACACTATGGTTGGAAAATATGAAAATAGCATTCAAGGCAAGGGTGCAGGAATGTAGTCACACAATAGAATTATGGAAAAAAAAAGTAAAAGTTATGATCAATTTTCACGAAAAAAGAAAGTTCTAATTTAAGTTTTTTTTTCCACATCACCGGCATGGGAATATCGCGTGCATACAGGCACTGTGAATTTACCGAGAGCATAAATTTCACCTCGTCTGCAAAATTGGATGGAGTTGAAGGGTTGAAAAGTGAACAAGAAATATAAATTAGAAAGTAAAGTACGAGAATTCTTGAAATATTCTTCGCTTTTCCCTGCTTTTTCTTTGTTCCTTAAAAGTTTTCTCCACGCGCATTTTTTCGTTCTTTGTTTCTTTTGGGATAGAAGCTGAAGGAGTAAACTTATGTTAATATTTTTTAACACGCAATAAAAACGTGATTTTTATTCGCTATATTATTGTTATCATTATAATGGATATAACGATTTTGTTTAATGAATATTGTTTGTTGTATTTCCATTCTTTTGCATCGCAATTTCCATTTCATTTTCATTTCTCTTTTTCTGTTGTGCGTTCTTCCTGGCGTTCTTAATTTTTATGAGTTTGTGTTTTTGTATTCTTAGTTTGTCTGGTCGTTCAATGAATAATAGGTTCATTGTGCTATTCTTTTAGAGATCTTGCTCTTAAGGGAAGGAGAAGTAACGAAATAATAATAATAATATGTGAAGGGCCCAACCTTTTAGCTGGAGGCACTACGATTCAATTAGGAGTAAAGGAACTCTATCAAAATTTATACAAATTCTATAATTGTGGCTGGTTTCTAGGGTTATTTTGGGTACCTTACTCTAGAATCTGTATTCTTTTACTAAGCGAAGATACAGAGTCGAATGAAAAGCTTTTTGGTGTAAAGTAAGCTCCACATAAGGTTCAGAGACTTGAGAGACATTACTACTTACCTCCATACAGATTAGCTATGAAATCCTAAATCCATGAAATCCTTCTGTTCCCGAAATCAAAAGATCTATTTCGAGCTTCTTTCGCATTCTACAGTCTTGTTAATATCTTGATGACCTTTGTTTCTTTGTGAGTATGCTCCCCAGTTGTAATTAAGCACTCAGATCCAAACTAATAAGTCAATGATCCAATTTTCAAAGAAATATTCACTTATGAAGACATTAGACCATGGGCGTATCCAAGAATTTGAAGAGGGGGGAGCAAAAAAATTTTTTGTATGGAAAAATTTAAGGGGGGGGGGGGATTTTTGTGATATTTTCATAAAAATCCTAGCAACAAAAAAAGAAATTTCTGTTTACGTTGGGGGATTTACTCAATCAGTAAAATGCGCTTTAAATCCATTAAAACCCCAAAAAAAACTCCATCCTTCCTTTTCCTCACCACTTTCTTTTGGGTTCAGTTCCATTCCAAAAGGGAAAAATGTTTAACAATAATAACGAGAACAATAACATACATTAAAAAGTAAAGAAGGCAACATGAACTGTAAACATTAGCAATTATATTCCTAGGGTTAATGAACACCTTTTTTTACGAAGTGCAGAAAGCAATTAACTTACATTTTATTGAATCGTAATCGTAAATAAAGATGCAGGAAACTTCACTCATCCTCTATGTGCTCAATTTCCAAGAAGAATGAAAGTGAGAATCAATTAAGAAGAGTCGTTAATTTCTTTTCCTCTTACTTCCTTTTCAATGCAGGTTCATTTATATTTTTCGGCAATACCCGAAGACAAAGTGCCGTACGTGAATAGCGTTGGAGAGCGTTATCGAGTGAAGCAACTTCTACAGCAATTACCACCCCACGACAATGAGGTAGGATGAACATTTTCTGGACATATAAATTCAAGGGGATACCAACATAACGGGAAAAGATTTTGATCGATCATTTTGAACTGTTTTCCTCGCACAGATTTGAAATTTCCTTTAATTTCTGTTACTAGAAGTGGTTGTTAAAGCTGCTTAATGTACCCTACTCTAGAATTGGAAATATCTTTCCCGATAATGTTGTTTTCCCCTTGCTCAGCTTTCCTTATTTATGTTCGTCAGTTTCTGAAATTGAAAAGATTCTTTCGTGCTCGCAATTTAGACGCAAGAGGTCGACATCTTCATGTATTGCTCCATAAACTGCCTTAAAAAATCAATCTGACTTTCATGTCACGTATATATGATGAAACATAAGAGGAAATTTAATAATATTAGCAGATGAAGGAGGGTTCTCATTTCTATAGTATCAAATTTATAGCTAAATGACCTCTACATGTACGGAACCGAATAAAAAAAATCAGAACAACTTTTTTATTGCTAAAGTCATTTTTTAGCAATTTCTCTGATTTCTCCTTAAATGTTTTATTCATTCATGCATGTCCTGATTTTCAATTGCAATTTATTTATATTTTCTTATTCTTCACAGGTTCGTTATTGCCATTCGCTGTCGGATGAGGAGCGAAAAGAGTTGAGATTATTTTCAGCCCAACGAAAGCGTGACGCACTCGGTCGCGGTTCTGTTAAACAGATTCAAGTCAATCAGCAGTGCGAGGGAGTAAGTCATAAATCTTATTTTATTTCTCATTCTTTCCCCTCTAAGTAGAGGGCTTTAAAGTCAAGCTACATCGATAGAGCTACAGATTATCTTAAATGCTTTTAACGACATTAAAAATTCCTTTAAAATGATGGGAGAAAATAAAAAATATGTTCGCGAAAATAGCGTCTTTTACGGAGCGTTTATAGCGAAACGGATTAACATAATAATACTGTTCAGTGCCTCCCCATCTCTAGAAATCTTTACTTTACATTATTGTCGCATGAAGAAAAATCTGAAAACGTACTTTTTGGTGAAAATAAAATGAAAATGTTACACCCTGTTTGAATGTATATCCCATGTACATTCGTTTTATTGTAAGTGTGGATGTTTGCAAATAAAACCATTTCTCGTTCCACAGTTTATTTTGGCGCATTTAATTGGGTGTTTGCTTAAATTGGGGTGTTGTTGTCGCTTTCTCTGTTTTGCATGCCAATAAGATATTAGATGTGATTTTTCTTGATGCTCTAAAGCATAGAGATGTATTGAAAATATGATCCAAGGTTCATTTGAGGATATACTTCCTAAAAAATTGGCAAACAGTCTTGTTTTAGTGCTTTATGATTTTATTAAAGGGAAATCTAATGAGCTTAATAGTTTGTTTGAGGTAATCAATCAAAAAGATTAAATCCAAGCATTAAAAATCCAAACTGACTAGAGTCGCCGACCAAAACGGCATCCAAGCGTTGTCCTGGACATTTCTTGTCGGTTGTGCAACTGGGACTAGTCTTAAAATAATCAAACAATCCAGAACTAGGTAGCTAATGGTACACAGTTCAAGCTTTAATATTGAAAATCAGTAGCTTCTTAAATTTTAATGAAAATCACGCATTACCTACCCGAATTGCACAAGCCGTTTAATCGAATAGAAATCTGACGCCAAGCAGGCATGACTCTGACCTGGTACTAGCTTTGATTTAAATCCAGCACTATGCCAGAGTCACACCGGCTTGGTGTCAGATTTCTGATCGATTAACGGGCTATATGACTATATTTGTGCTAAAATATACTTTTAAAGCTGTAGAACTGTAACAAAAAATTATTTGCATTCTATAATATCAGAAATTGAGTAACTTGATGCAGCTTTGTTACAAACGCGTTCGCAAAAATAACTTAAAATGCGCTCTAAACTCAAAATTATCCAAAAACATCACCCACAGAAAAAAATCCTTCAAGTCAAAAAAAAGAAAATTACAAAAACTTTTCTACGCTCAAAAAATATGTTTTTCTTATTTCGACATTCACAGCAAGACCGAAATACACAAAAAAAAGAAAGGAAAGAAGTACGTGAAAATTTTATTTAAAAAAAATCCAGAAATAATAAAAATGAAACTTTTGTGTAGAATTTAAAAATCCAGATATAAAGGAAGAGGGGGGTTGATGGATGTTGAAATGGATATACGAGTCTATAAAATGCAGAAGTTCAATTTCATATCTCATTGAGAAAATAACTTTTTGTTATTCATTCTCAATTCCTTTTTTTGTTCTCAATTCCATTAGATTTAAAATTATAGAGCAGGAAAATGAGTTTAACCTTTTTTGTTTTTGTTCTGAGAGAAATTGCAATAAAGCACACAGCACAAGAATTGAAAATAATCACCAACATGATGATGATAAGCGGCAACATAAATCAGTCTGAAATGGAAATGGCGACGAAAGTATTATTCTTCTTACAATTGCAGACATTGACTCCGCTGTGTTGTTTTCTTTCACAGTGTATAATTTAATTTTTTTTGTTCAGTTGCTGGTTGCTGTATTTCCTTCATGTCATGAGAAAGAATGAAGACATAAACACACGGGTGAGATAGGATGGAAAAGTGAATTATGAGAGATGGAAAATGCACAAAACCAGTCATTCGGTTAATTAAATAATAAAATTAAATGTCGCCCCAAAGTGATGAAGAAATTTTGGTGTTTTTTGAGAATTTAATTTAATTCTGGTGGATTTTAGCTGGATAAATTATGAGAAAGGAGAAATCATCGTTAGTTTTGAAGATATTCATTATCTTTTGCCTGAAGAAATTTTAATGAAGCTTTGGTTCTCTTAAAAATCAAATTTAGCTTCAAGAACCATTGATCTTGGTGATTCTTAACGAAAACTAGCTGCACTGTCAAGAGGCTATTACATTTAGAGCCAAACGGAACCCAATTCTTAATGAATGCAGCTGATAAGTGACTATAGCTTGGATCTAAGTTCACTATCTTCTCTTCCATCGTATGTACAGCGATTCTTTTAATTTCAAAGTTTGTATACGGGTCTAAACGGTATGATACAATAGATTCTTTACAAATTAAATCGCAGTGCCTCCAGCTGAAAGGCTGGGCCCTTTATTTTTTATTTTATCAGGATATGCTTAAAAGAATTGATCATTCAGTCCCAAGTTGCCAAAATCTGACGTTATAGCTTCGCAAATAGACAAATTATGGTGTAAAGTTCCGAACTCAACAACTTTCGAACCTAAATAATGAAGAAACTGAAAATTTTCACAGTAATTCAGCATCGTAAGCCACCACTTTCCTCCCCCATTTTTCCACATTCATCCCAAAACCCCATACATCGTAAACCAAGTCACTCAAAAATACATTCTGCATCAAAACTCTTTAATATCCTCAAAATTCAAGCATATTTTCTCTCAGGACAGTCCCCCCAAAGTCCACATAAATCCACATCATTAAGAAGAAGCACATAGCAATAAAATTCATGTCCAGTAATGATCCACTTCTCAAATTTTTTCCCTTTTTCTCTTCCATTTTTACTATGCTAACATAAATTCCTCAGCATTATTATTATTATTATATGTACATATTTTTTGAGGACATTGAGTATTTTTTGTGCCTTACGTCAGCAATCCAACAACCCCTCACTTTAAAAATGTTGAATATTATTTTTCCTCAATGATATGATTCGGTTTTGAATGGCAAAAGAAGATGCGAAAGCAAAGGAATGTCATGGAAAAAAATTTGTATCAAACAGAACTGAGAGATATGTACAATATCAATCATATTTTCAAGCACGTCTCGCTTGGTGAAATAATTAAAAAAACAGAGAACTTGAATAATGCTCCCTATTGGAGTTTAAAGCATCACGTCTAAAATGGAATCAACACAAAAAGGAAAAGAGGAGGAAAAATTTATTCATAGGATGAAAACTTTTTTTTTCGTGTTGTATTATTTACAACACACAGTCACAGCCATAATGAATGAGAAAGAAGATAAAAAATTAATATTTTGCTTGTAAGTTGAGAGATGAATGTGAATTTAAAAAAGAGAATCTTGTAGATTGTAAAATATTTAAATATGAAGCGTTAAATAGGATACGGTGTGGCTGTAATGATGACAACGATGATAAAGAAGTGGTGCGGAAGCACGTTCGAAAAATTTCCGAGGTAATTTTTCAAAGTTAAATGGCATATGGCGCGTTGGGAGATGGCTTTATGAGGAGAGGAAGTTCTTTTTTGGGGTTAGCTGTTTTTGTGAAACTAGGATTTGGATTTGTGACAGTTTTTGCTTGAAATTGTCATCAATCTTTAGAACATTACATAGAAAATTCTCATATTTGATCAAATTTTGTTCAAGCGGTGTTCAATTTGGCTCAAATTTGCTCAGTTTTGGTCGAAAGGTTCTGAAATTTTATAAATTGCTCTGTTTAAGCCAAAGTTGCTCAGTTTTGCAACGTTTTGCTTTCTATGGCTCAATTTTGATCAATAAAACTAAGTTTTGCTCAATATAGCTCACTCTGGTTTAATAAAGCCAAGTTTTGCTCAATAGAACTCAACTTGGCTCAAAATAGCTCAGTTTTGCTCAAATTTCCTCATTTTTGTTCAGTTTTGGTTGTCTATTATTGCTCAGTTTTGCTCAGTTTTGCCAAGTTTTGCTCAATATAGCTCAATTTTGTTCAATAAAGCTCAGTTTGACTCAATATAGCCCAATTTGCTCAAATAGCTCAGTTTCGAACAGTTTTGCATTCAATATTGCTCAAAATAGGTCATTTATGCTCAGTGTAGCTCAAATTTGCTCAGTTTTACTTAAATTTGTTCAATTTTCGTCAAAGTTGCTCATTTTTTCTATCAGCACTAGAACTCAACTACTAAACTCATCAGTCATCATTCAAAAGCGTCCTATCCTTCCCACAATTACTCACTAATCCATTAAACACACTTGCTTCTCTCTCCTTCCGAATTCTAAACAACGAAACCCCCGAAATGAAAAATGTGCGAAAATGAAAACTTTCATATTTATGTTTTTCTCTTCCTTGAAAGTTGCAGACAAGATAGAAAGAAGAAGAAAAAGGTTACAGACCTTTGTGTCTTTGAAAATTGCACGAGAGACAAAAAACCATTTGTGAAAGGTCGAATGATTCCATAAAAAGCCATAAATTTTTGTGGATTTTCAGCTTTGAGACGAAGAAGAAGTCGACAATCAATGGAACTTTCACATTAATTTTTTGAGTTATTATAAATCATTACATGCACACACAGCTATTATTTTAACGTATTTTTAAATTTAAGGAGATTATATCAATGAACGATTAACCTCTGACTCGTAGCTTACCATTAGATGTTGAAAACGCATGACTCAATGTTCAACACTTTTCACATTTATGTGTAGCAACTCACATGTGCTGCATGCATAAAGGCAAAAAATATTAATTATTCTCTTCGTCTCAATGAAATGTGTCGAATTAAGCACATGATTAATGTTTATTTTGACACAAACTGTATGAATAGGAAAATAATTTCAGAATTATAACGGGAATGTGCGTTGAATTCAATTTCTTTAGAATTTGAGAGGAAAAATTGTTGTTTGCCTCTAAACAATTTTTTAATTATGTCTGTACAAAAGCTATGAGCGCTAATTTTACAATATGAATAGGGGGATTTTGAGCGTTGTTTGCTCAATATTTGGAGTAAATTTTCTGAAAAGATAATATATTTTGGGTTTGAAGACAATGAGTAATGATACATTGAATTGGAAAAAATTATGAAGTTTTGCTACGGTAGCCTTGGGGATATAACCTAGAATTACCAGAAAGGAATTAAGAAATTGAAGTGCCTTGTTAGCTCAGTAAGCAACGCACTGATCAACTGAAGTTGGTTTTGAATTTGAACTCTGAGGTTTGAATCTTACCATCAGCCTAGTGTTTTTAGATGCTTAGATGCATCGGATTGATTTGATCCAGGCAGAATAAGTTGCGTCGTCAATATTTGGATTACATAAGATTATCTCGTAGGAATCAAACCCACGCTCTTCGAATTCTTAGGTCTGTTCGGCAGCAAAGATCTTATTCTTACATTGGCTGATTCTTCTTCATTTGTTTGTCATTCTTTAGATTGAATTGTGCATCCTTAAGATTTATTTGGCCATACTCATCTATTATAAAACCAAAAATCCCCAGTTTACCTTTCATTTGTCAAGAATAAAACCAAACAATAGAAAAATCACTCAAAAAATTCAATTTCAAAAGTTCATCATCCAAAACTTAATTCCGTCGAAATTGCTTCATTAAAAATTCCAAATCACGTCTCAATCACACTTAAAATTATCTCATAACTCACGAAAAATGCAAAGCATCTAATTTTAATTTCCCATTTTCTGTGTGAAATGAGCAGCACCAGAAAAAAAAGTATCATCAAAACTACATCAATTACACTCATCCGTCAATAACAAATGGCAATTAGCTCAGTCCTGGTGTTGTGTGGCTATTTAATGTAGCTTAAAAAGAACTAAAATTAACGGATATGGTAAAGTGCTGTACATAAATAGCCACATTCAAGTATCATCACATCCATATGCATGTTGACAAAACATTAGTTTGGTGATTTAATAACTCTATTTTGTAATGCTCAAGCATGCATACGGTACGAGACGTAGAGAGAGCAGAGAAACTATAAACAAAGCAATTTAACAAAACCGACAATGGATTTCTGGTGGTTTATTTGGTTGAAAGATTTTTATTTTCTTTTTCTGGACAGGAAATTTCGGGCACAATTACTTCCTATGAAAAGAAATAAGAACTCGAAACTTTACTCACATAATTTACAGACGACTGAAAATAAATCAAAGAAGGAAGCCCAAAATGCGTACACGAAAGGGAGCAACTCGAGAGTATAATTTGAAATTAAATTACATTTCATTGCCATTGTGAGACCAATCTACTTCACTGACTTGTTTTGTGATAAATATTATGTTAAAATTAAAATATTTCATACAATTGCGGATACCGACAAAACAGAAAACGAGAGGCACAATTGTGTAATTTATGATCCTTATAAGATTCTTTTTTTTATTGTTTTAACAATTTAATTTCTTTACCCTTGGCATAAATGTATCCCAGCCTCCCCCCTTTTTTTTTGTAGAAATTAAATATTTTCTTTTTATTAAAAGGAATCAGAACGGAAAAATTTATAAACTTTGGCAATGTCCTGGGAAATATTTTTAATTTTTCATTTATTTGATTCAGCAAAATGAGAGAAAAAGGAACAGAAAAATTAAAGGAATCGTAACTAATTACCCGTCACATTCTTCACTAATGAAAAAGTGCTTTACGTCATTTTGTTTTATGTTTTAATGCACGTTGCTTTATGTTTGGCAAGCATGAGTGATGTGCGGGGGATTCTGGAGACTATAAGTATAGAGTTGATGTGGTTCCTAAGCGTCTCTGTGAAGAAATCATGGGCAAATCCAGTGTTTGAATTGGAAGGAGTTTTGAGAGTTTTTCTCTCATTCTGCTTACGTAAAAGTTTGACATCATTTATGATCGACCCCACACCGAAATTCTAAAACTCAAAATAAATATCAAATCAATCAATAATTTCAAAAACCAGTGGTGCACAACCTTTTTTGTGACACGGCACACCTTGGGGTTAGCATAAACAGAAACCTCGCACAACACACAGTTCGTGGGATTCCTGGAATTTTTTGTGGCACTCTAATGTGTCGCGGCACATAATAAGGCATCACTGCCTTAAATAATCCCAATCCATCCAATAAATACACCTTTATAGCCAATAAGACATCAAATGATGATTTAATCATATTTTATTACCCACAATTCCATCATAAAAATTATTAAAATACTCCAACTATCCAACTACAGTAATAAACTTATCAACCCACACAGAAACTACAGATAGTCAAAACTGTCTTGAAGCAGCTACCAAAAAAAATACGCCTAAAATCAAGTTAAAGACAATAAAAATAAAGTGAAATGAAGGCATAAAAACTAATTGTCTCGAATTTTTAATTACCATTCGCTGTTCTTTCTAAACAGTAAGTTGCTGTCGACATTTGTGCCATAGCGGTAGTGAAATGAAAATGCAAATGCGTCCGTCCACTCCGAGCAATTTGTTATTTTCATTCTAATACGAAAAGGAACTTTCTTTTTGGTCACGATTAATGATATTGTTTGTCCCTTGAGGGGGTGGATGTATAAAGTATAAAGAGAGACGAGTCGATTGTTAGTAATCAGAATGGAAAGTCATGAAAATGAGAGATAAGAACTTTCTATTTAGGGGAGAATTTTATTTTTTCATTATGTCCCACACCAAAGCTACCGGAATTAAAAACGGAAAGAGAAGAAGGAAAAAAAGTTTTTAATTAAAATGCTTTTAGGCTTAAAACCTCACCCACCTCACTGGATATAATGATATCAATTTTAAAAATAGCATAATTGTAAATGGCAGGCAAGCATAACCAAATCGATAATGCAATTTTATGAAGCTTGACTTGACATTGTAAAATCTACCCGCATAATGTGAAAAGTTTTATTAACTTAATTTATTTATTCATCCACAGTGCGGTGAAGTGATGATGACAGGTGATATTGCAGTATATGCAGCTCGCTTTGGACCTAATGTTTGTTGGCATCCGTCATGTCTTGTGTGCAGTATCTGCAAGGAATTACTCGTTGATTTAATTTATTTTCATCGTGAAGGACGGCTGTATTGTGGACGCCATCATGCTGAAACTTTGAAGCCACGATGCTCAGCATGTGATGAAGTGAGTTCATTGTTCATTTTAAATATGTCAATCATAATAAGTCTCTCGTTTTGAAGAGGGTATTCTTTTGCTGCTCATCACTTTAACTCTTTCTTTTTGCTTAATTCACAGATTATTTTGGCCGATGAATGTACGGAAGCTGAGGGTCGAGCATGGCATATGAAACATTTTGCATGTTTTGATTGTGATAAGCAGTTGGGCGGTCAACGTTATATCATGAGAGAAGGAAAGCCATATTGTCTTGGATGTTTCGATAACATGTTTGCAGAATATTGCGATTATTGTGGTGAAACAATAGGTGTCGATCAAGGTCAAATGAGTCATGATGGTCAGCATTGGCATGCAACAGATCAGTGCTTTTCATGTTCAACATGTCGATGTTCACTGCTGGGAAGACCATTCTTGCCACGTCGTGGATCGATTTATTGCTCAATTGCGTGTAGTAAAGGTGAACCTCCAACACCAACAGATAGTACAGCTCCATCAATGCACCGTCCACTTAGATCACAACAAGCAATACAACATAATATTCCATACAATATGCAACAATCAACCTCAACAAATCGAACTGGTTCTGATAATGAAGAATCAATAGCAGCTCCATCAACTCCATCCTCACCACCTAAATTTGCATCACCATCGTCACCAATTCATCAACAAATTAGAAATACGACAGCAAATCAACAACAACCAATGAGATCCCCAAAAATGGGACGACGAGCTTTAAATTGTAATCCAAAGCAATCACCGGTAGCAGTAAATAGTAGTAGCAGTCAGACACCGTCTCCATATTTGGGAATGAAATTTGAGCAGCATCAACAGCAACAATATCAAGTGGTTGACATTCAAGACACAGTTATTACAATTAATGAGCACGATCAATATTCTTTGACATCTCAAACATCATCGACATGCAATAATAAGGGCTTAGATCGAGTCTTGCTCGAAAGAAATATTGAAAAGTTACTCGAACGAAATGACACGCAATTACCAGCAAATTCCTCATCGTCACCAATCAATATTCCCGAGAATATAACAAGAAGCCCGAGAAGTGCAAGAAGTCGTGAGCCACTCGATTTAACAGATTTAGGTTTAAGTTTAGATAATTTATCGCCAAAAACAAAATCCTCAAGAATTCAGCAAGAGAATATCCAAAAAGATCTAATGATGACCTCATCGATGCCAGAACTTCCAATGTATGAAATAAATCGTCTAGATGAAATCACACCAATTAATGAAGAGCTTCCAACGCCTGACATTTCAGAGCTATCAATTAATCGAGAGGAACAACCAGTTCCACAACCAGTTGGTAAATTATACTCATTATTCATTTCTTACGCAATTCATTAATTTTAAATAATTCTATTAAATTATTCATGAACAGTGATACCAACAACATCAAAGAAAGAAGTGCGATTTGAAGGAGATTTTCAAGATACATTGCCTCGATCACGAAGCTACTCAGGGAAATCGTCATCATCATCATCACGAAGTAGCGGTCGAAGACGTAAAGGAAATCGTCAACGAAAAGATCAAACAAGACATCGAGAAGAGCATCGACGATCAAGAAGTAGTCGTCATTCATCATCCACTATCGATGAGCCATCAACATCGACACAAGCAAGAAGAAGAGCTGATATGATTGAATCACAGAGGCTTACAATTCGTAATAAAGACGATGATGATGATGACGATGAAACAGAAACAACAAGAAGCATTTGCTCAACGTGCTCATCCAGTTCAAGTGATTCTGATGATTTCGCTTATGAGCTTCCACAACGACAAGTTTACGGTGGCGTTCGAGTAAATTACGTGCCAAATGATGCCTTAGCTTGTGCCCGTAAGGAACAACAAACGAAAAGTGATCAATCAAATAGCGATCGCGATAAAAACTGCACAATATCATGAGAAAAGGCCATAAAGAATCTTGTAAATGATGTAAAGAAATTAAATTTTAATTTCTAGTATGCGAAACACATTACAAAAATATGTATTAAAAGTAAATTAGACAAGAACCCAACGAAACAAATGCCAAAATGTGAATAAGATGAAGAATTCATTGATCGTACAAAACACTAAATTGTTCTTTCGTTTTATGAAGTTTCTCACTTTTATTTTTTAATTTATGAAATTCATGCGCATGTTTTGGAAAGAGTTGGGTGGGAATGGCGTGTATGAGAGTCACTTTGGTCGGTAGTTCCTTGATTTGTTTCATAAATTGATTTTATGATTAAGTTTAAATATTGGAGCATATATGACCCCATTTTCTATTTGCTTAGCTGAGCATTTACGAGTCTTGTGGCTATTTATTAGGACCTACCTTCAAGACAGTGCCTTGTTTAGCTACCAAAGGAACTAGAAAAATTTAAATCAATGCTTATGAACTCTGAATTAATCTTAAATTTCCGTAAAATTCCCATACTTCCTTACATGAAATTATCAATCTCACTAGAAATTCCAAGGCATGGAAACTCAGGATTAATCCTGAAAAATTCTAAAAAATCCCTAAGCCAATGAACATGAAAATGTGAAATGCATTTTAAATCCCCAAAATTTTTCATCAAATGCATCAGGGATTTAAAAAGGATTTCACATTTTCATTTTTATTGGCTTAGGGATTTTTTTATGATTTTTCAGGATTAAAACTGAGTTTTCACGCCTTGAGAAAGGAACAAGGGTGTGGTACTGATGAAATGATCAAAAAATGATCAAAAAATGATCAAAATGTAATTCTTCAGTTCCACACCCTTGAGAAATTCCTTAGCTTTTCACAGCTTTACATCAACTCAGAGCTGCGAAACAGGCACCTGTGACAGGTGAGAACCCTACAATTCCTTGATAATTTATAAGGTTTTTCTAACAAAACCATACAAATTACCAAGGAATTGAAAGGTTCTCACCTGTCACAGGTGACCTGTTTCGCAACTCTGCATCAACTAAAGGAGGGATTTTGGTGGGATTCGTAAAATCATGTCTGGAAGCTTATGTCTTGTAAGTTTTAAACAAGCTCATAGTAAAGGTGATTTAATATAGACTAGCTTAACGCTAGTTACAAATTAACATTTTTAACAGTCTTGTTAATACTTAGTGCTAGTAAGTGAACGGCAGGAACAACTATGTATTGTTAGAACTAAGGAGAGTCTAGGTTTTCAAGCTACATATAGTTGAATCTGTCAGAAAGAGGTTAAGACTTTTGTGACAGAGTAGTAAGGCAACAGACTAGATATTTAAAACTCCCATTCTTCCAAAGGTGTGGGTTCGACTCCTATCAGAGGCTCATCTTTAAATTATCCCTTACAGTGCTGTCGATATGTCAAGAAATCGTTTTAAGTGACATTACACCTTACATATCTAGCCATGTTATCATTACTTGTATTAAAAGTTGCTAAGTAAGTCAATTTGAACTACTTATCATTTCCTCTCCAAATGACCAACAAAACTGATCCAACTCCAAAAAAAAATGCGCATAATTACCCCTTTATCTTTTAATAACTTTGTGATTAATCTCTGTAACTTGTTCATAATCATAATTATTTTCTTTAAGAAAAAACTCGAAGAAGTCAAAAAAAGATGATTTATGAAGAGTTTCTTACGCATATCTAAAATCTCATTTGCACACATTTCATTTATCATATCGTAAACTATGTTCTTTTCCCTTTCATTCCTCTCTCTATCTATCATGTCTGTCTATTTCGTACAATTCTCATTACATTACAATGCTTCCATTATTTTTTTATATTTTTTTTATTTTATCTATCAGAATTGAAAATAAAGTTGTATAATAATAATAATAATTAGAAAGAGGCATTCTCAGGCTGAGAATATTATTAGAGGATAGAGAGAATGTTGACGTGATGTATAAAAAAAATTTATTTCTTTTGTATGTGAAAAGCACAATTGGGCAATAATCAGGAAAAAATCAAAAAATATCAATCTGTAAAAAGTCTTGTACTTACCAATTTTTTAATATGAAATGAATGAAAAAAAGTTTTTATATGAAAAACAATAAAAAAATCTCTGGAAATAAATTTTATAAAAAAACACGATGGCTGCATTTTTTATGCTATTATTAATTCCAAATCCAGGCAAATTTTCAGTTAATCCAACCGCTATGATCAAGATTAAACGGCAACAACTTACAGTGAATTATAGCAGTAGAATGAAGATGTATCGCAACAAAAATCTAATCTATTGTAGCTGAATCTCATGTACAGCAGCAGATGTGACACAATTAAGTAACTGTTTACAGCAAATTCAATTCATCACGTGAAGAATGGAAGTGTGTAAAACCAGCAGCAGATCAATTTCCACCTGCAAAAAAATAATGTTGCTCGCATAAAGTTGAGTTAATTTATTGCTTCCGGTAAAATTTACAGCATGCACATCTTCATTTTAATTTCAGAGGTGGTGATTTTTTGGGTTGGAAATGTTGAGAAATTGGCGAGTTTTGATTTGAAAGTGTGAGGATATTTAAACTAGGTCTAAGACGGTGATGGCCAACCCGTGAGCCGCAAAATAAATTTGGGATATCCCAAGAACCGTATTTTTTTTCATTTTAATTGCACTTTATTGCATTTATTGACGACATACTGTCCGGATGTTATATGCGATTTCGATCATGGCTTATCACCAAGAATTCTTGGCACAAAAAAGGTTGGACACCACTGGTCTAGGATGATAAAATCAGATTTTATGACAAACTAATCAATTTTAATCAGCTTTTAACCACTTTTAATGCTTTGTGTCAGGAGTGTGCAACCTTTTTGGGTCACGGCACACCTTAGTGGTGATTCATGACTGAAACCGCACAATGCACACGGTTCGTGGAATTTCTCGATTTTTTTGCACACAGTAGTGTAGCGCGGCACATGGGTTTGTCATCACTGCACCTTCTTCCTTTGTAAGCTAGTGAGCACCACACTTACTCATATTCCGTTGCTCGAGAAACTAAAATTACAGCCATAAACTCTTTAGATTCACTGCTACACATTAATAAACATCATTAGCTGCCAAAAGAAAATCAGCAAAGCCCCAACTCTGAAATTTTAAAATTTCCATAGAAGTAAGCATAAATAGCTGGAAGTAAGAAACCAATAGAAAAGTCATTTTCAGCTTCAGTTATATAACATCTTTCTACGTGCTTTCTTTTATTTTTCTTTTCATTAAAATAATAATATCCTCATCAACTTCTCTTTATTGTCATAAATATCTCTTCATTAAATAATACAAAAAAAATGGATTTCCATAAAAAAAGAGTTTTTAAAAAAAATCTTACAAAAAAAATTGAGTTTCACTTGAGCTAAAGAAAATTGAATAATGCTAAAAACTTTTTATTGCCGCTAGTATTTTGAGGTGCTGATTGCTTCTTTTGTTGCTCTTTTCTAGCGCACGCGAGTGCGTCATTAGGTACATAACTAATTCTCACACCGCCATAAATCTTTCTCTGAGGCAATTTATAGGCAAAGTCGTCTGAGTCGCTTGAGCTTGATGAGCATGTGGAGCATAAGCTACTTGTCTCTGAATCGTGCAAATGATTGTCGCGCAATTTTGCTTGTGCTGATGTGCATGGCTCATTTGAATATTTACTATTTTTTGATGATCCCTTCCGATGAGAACTGTGATGACTGTGATGGCTACTCTCGTGCTTATATTTTGAACTTGGATTCTCGGACACATGCTTCCGCTGTCGACTTCCTTTACGTCTTCGACCGCTACTTCTTGATAACCGTCCTGAGTATGTTCGTGCTCTCGAATGTGATGCTACTGCTTCCTTCTCACCATCAAATCGCACCTCTTTCTTAGAAATTGTTTGAAGTGCTGTTGGAAGAGGAAAATCGTCATGAATATATGCGTGATTTACGACACCACGGTACTCACTTATTGGCTCGGATGGCTCTGGATCTTTACTTTTCATAGCCTTTGGCTTCAATCTTTCAAATGTTACAATTTCCTTCTCTTTCGGTACTTCCTTTTCTCTCTTCTCGACATAACGTTTTATGTCTATTGAATTGAGTTCCGGCAATGATGATGTTATTGTCTTATCTACTGATTCATCAACATTTTGTTCAATTCCTGTTTTATTTGTACTTATTGTATTGCATTTTGGCGATAAATTATCTAAACTTAAACCTAAATCTGTTAAATCAAGTGGCTCACGACTACGATCTTGATGCAATAATCGATTAATTTGTGGACTTCTTGTTATATTCTCGGGAATATTGATTGGTGACGATGAGGAATTTGCTGGTAATTGCGTGTCATTTCGTTCGAGTAACTTTTCAATATTTCTTTCGAGCAAGACTCGATCTAAGCCCTTATTATTGCATGTCGATGATGTTTGAGATGTCAAAGAATATTGATCGTGCTCATTAATTGTAATAACTGTGTCTTGAATGTCAACCACTTGATATTGTTGCTGTTGATGTTGCTCAAATTTCATTCCCAAATATGGAGACGGTGTCTGACTGCTACTACTATTTACTGCTACCGGTGATTGCTTTGGATTACAATTTAAAGCTCGTCGTCCCATTTTTGGGGATCTCATTGGTTGTTGTTGATTTGCTGTCGTATTTCTAATTTGTTGATGAATTGGTGACGATGGTGATGCAAATTTAGGAGGTGAGGATGGAGTTGATGGAGCTGCTATTGATTCTTCATTATCAGAACCAGTTCGATTTGTTGAGGTTGATTGTTGCATATTGTATGGAATATTATGTTGTATTGCTTGTTGTGATCTAAGTGGACGGTGCATTGATGGAGCTGTACTATCTGTTGGTGTTGGAGGTTCACCTTTACTACACGCAATTGAGCAATAAATCGATCCACGACGTGGCAAGAATGGTCTTCCCAGCAGTGAACATCGACATGTTGAACATGAAAAGCACTGATCTGTTGCATGCCAATGCTGACCATCATGACTCATTTGACCTTGATCGACACCTATTGTTTCACCACAATAATCGCAATATTCTGCAAACATGTTATCAAAACATCCAAGACAATATGGCTTTCCTTCTCTCATGATATAACGTTGACCGCCCAACTGCTTATCACAATCAAAACATGCAAAATGTTTCATATGCCATGCTCGACCCTCAGCTTCCGTACATTCATCGGCCAAAATTATCTAAACGAGGAATGAATAAAAATAAAAGATATGTTAATCGATGGGATTTAAATGCTTTTTTCTTGTCGTTAACGATAAGGATTTCCAAAGTCGGCTTTTATGTCCAACAAAAAGAAAGAAAGAAAAGGAATACAAAGAGGAAAATTATTTTAATGTGGGTTTCTTCCAATGACTATACAAAACATGCCAAAATCCAATAAATAAATCTACTTTCCTATTAGAATAGATTTCCTATCAGAGAGAAAATTTTCCTTTTATTTCATGCTGGCTTTCAACAAATGTCTCCCCATGCAGAAAAAGAGAGAGTATAAAATTTATTTTCTATGTGCCATGCATGGAAAGACCACGTCGACAGAAAAAAAGGAAAAAAAATTGGCAAAGAAAAGTGAAAAATTACTGCAAATTAAATGGAAGTTCTACATTCACATTGTTTTCCACCCCTGTCGAATCAAATCTTTATGGCCTATAAGTGAGGGGGAATTGGGTCTTTAAGCATTGATTTGATATTATTTGTCACACTAGAGTTAAAATGTCTTGTTCATTCGGCACAAAGATGGATTATTTTCTCAATGAATTTATCGATTTTCTTCTGTAGTTGACAGCTTTCAACTCCGGTAATGTGTACCCCATTGCTCCCCTTATTTCTTACTTTTCTTATCTCATTTTCTTTCCTTGCCATTTCTCTTTAAAACATATAACTTTATCAGGATACTATTTTTAAGGATGAAAAGATTTATGAATTTCTCGTTCATGCGACATTTGTTTGACACATAAAATAAAGGAGAACAAACTGGTGAAATTATGATTATGATGTGAAGCTGTGAGGAACTATTTGTTTGGAAACGCATTTTTGAGTGATGCTTATTAAGGGTAGTTTGACAATTTTAAAGAAAATCTAAATCTTACTCCTTGAGAAGACTTCAGGGTCCAGTTTCTATGTTTTCTTGTCCCCCCCTTAAACGTATAGAACTGCAGCGAGAGCACGATCTAAAACGCTTAAGAGGGGGACACTACCCTCCTGGCTACGCGCCTGGTTACCAGTAACATTTCACATTAGAACTGAATATCAAACGAATTGAGCTTTGGATTTGACTGAGACTTGGATAGAGCGTAGCCAATGTAGCTGTAGAACAGTGTTTCTCAAACATTGTTGGTCCACGGCACGTTTTTCTACTTGCAGCACACATGAGTAGTCTCGAGGCACAATAAATGATTTTCATAATCTTTTGAATGTGCCGCGACACACAGTTTGAGAACCCCTGTCTTCGAATTAAGTCATACATTTTAAAATTTTGTATTTAACACCAACATTTTCAAACCATTACAACCCCAACAATCAGCATAACTCAACTCAAAACTGTGCTATTTAATTAAATTGTGCATTTACGTTTACATTTTAAATTCCATAAATTTATCATGAATCCTCCTCAATCATACCCAACATCATTCAATTTTAAAACCTGCATAATAACTTCACTTTCTCTTCATTTACATCTTCATGACCATGCGAAAATTCCAATTATTAATTATCATTCTTGAGAATGAATGGAAGCAACACACAAACCTAATTAAGTTCCAAATAAGTGGCAATCAATTAGCCAGAGCAGAAATACTTTACAATTACAATTAATGATAAGAAAGAAAAATGGACAAAGTGAATTAAAGTACACTCTTTGTCCTCAATAACGCCAAAAGTCATTGGAACTAAGAAGAAGAATTATTCATACCTAATTGAAGATTTCATGAAGGAAGGTTTTTACTTCCAATTACGAGTGCGGCACAATGCAAGTCAAGAGACGGAGAGAAAAATGACGTATCATTAGCCGCTTTTGCCACACAGAAACTCATTCAACATATTATGGAAAAAGTACATTAATCTTGACACGACACAAACTATAGACTTTTACATTATACATTAGCTTCTCATATTCTGTGTACAGATCTCGATATAAGTGAGCTGTCATTTTATGATCCGAACAAATGATGCGTTTGACATTAATTCAACGTGATTCGTAGATGATTTTATTTTTATTTTTTCGGGATTATTGCTCGACATTTCTCGAGTATGTATGACAAGAAGCTATATTGGGGACTAGATTGTATAGTTTTCATTGTTTGTTTGACAATTCAAGAGCAGAAACTAGATTTATAGGTTATGAATGGGATCATGGTTGCTATATATGGTTGCTGTCAAGTATAGGTTCTTAATGTGTCTTGAGGAGGATCGAAGTGGCGTGAACAGCCCTCAAAATTGACAGAAAACAGTTCGAACTTCATAAAAAATGAAAAATTCAAAAATAAAATCTAGGACCCTTTTGAGAGGTTTAGTGTAAGCTCTTGCAATCAATTCTAGCTAGATTTCGGTCATAAATCACCCTTTTCAAAGCTACGCAAGGACGCCACAAGTCAAAACCTCAAAACATGACGAGCACAACCTCTAGTAACCCAAGATTGGCACAGAAAACGAGATTCTCTGAATATATTTCACTCCAAAAGAAATGAGTATTCATTAAGATCATCGCAAAAGCAAAATCGATCTGATAAGCATCTGGTGTCTATGTCACATGTATAAAGAAGTTCCTTGTTTACGGAAATCGACCCTTCGTTCACTTCCACTCCAACTTTCTTTATTGATATCTCTGTTTAGTAATCTCATTCATTTCCAATGTAAATTGAATGCTTTGAGGAACAAGAAGTAAAGTTAAATTAAGCTAATAACAAAAGGGAAATTCCTTTTTTAAGGATCGAAACGTGATAAGTATCGATGATGTAAATAAATGAGCTTTTTATAAGGAAAAAGTTTTTTTTTGAATTTCAGCTTCATAAATTTTTAAATTAGATTGAAAATTAAATGAAAAAGTTCTTAATGAAGTTTTCAGTGCCACTCAAGTCGGTTCCATTCAAATGATTTTGTTCGGGAAATGGACAAACAAAATGACGCTCACTTAATTGATTTAATTTGTTGAACGGAATTGTGAATTAAAAAAAAGACTTAATGAGGAAAATCAATCTTGTTTTGTTGGCTACTGACTTGTATGAGGAGACAGATTAATTATTTTCAATTAATTAAGACAAATTGTGCTAATTGGATTTTATACGATGGAATGTTTGGAATTGGAAATTGATTGAGGTTATGCTTAGCTATCTGCAAAATGCTTACAAATGTTGGACAAGAATTTTTACATTTATCTGTAAAACAAAACTGTTTTATGCTCTTCTTAACCAGGAACACTTGAGTCAAAGAAACATTTATTTAATCTTGTAAAATTCTTAGTTCTGCATTGATTTTGTAGCATTCAATAAGATTTATTGCTTGATTCTTAGATTTTCAAATAACATGTGGCAGCAAAACGGTTAACTAATGTCCTATTTTGTAGTATTTAACCAATTCTAGCAACGGGTCGTTCATAAATGGCGTCTATTTAAAAATAATAATTTTAAACCCAACGCTTCAGAAGCATCCTAAAAATAAGCGTTCTAGAAAAATCCATAAAGATTCAAGCATATCCAAAAGTCATTAAATTTCCACGATTCAATTTCCTAACCCTCTCAAAATTCGTCGCAATTTAATCACAAATAAATTCCAATGCATGTCATCAAAACTTGAAGCATCAATTTACAAATCTATCAATTCTGCTATTCCTTAACCGTTTAAAACTCAAAACTCAATAAAATCTGTCCCTTATTTTGTATCCGCTTCAAGGAACAAGGATGGAAAATCATTTTCTTTCCCCTTTTATTCCTTTGTCATCAGCAAATTTTTGCTGCCTACAAACTTTTATTATTAAAATCGTAAAATATTTATGCAAAGAGCAACTATAAAGGGGGGAAGAGAATCCTCATCATTACGATCATCATTACAAATTTACGTCATTTTTATCGTTGACATATAAACAATAAAGAACACTCACTTCATCGCACGCAGAACAGCGTGGCTTTAACGTTTCAGCATGATGGCGTCCACAATACAGTCGTCCTTCTCGATGGAAATAAATTAAATCAACGAGTAGTTCTTTGCATGTACTGCAAATGAAGCATGAAGGATGCCAACAAACATTTGTTCCAAAACGAGATGCATTAACTGCTATGTCACCTGACATCATGACGTCATTACACTGCAAAAATAAATAAGAGACAAAAATTGGATTTTAGAAAATAGAAAAAAAAGTCAAGCTTACAAAAAAATCCCTTGACAATGCCAATTTCAAATTGTAAATAAAATTTATCTGAAAATTTCAATCTTCGATTCAAAAATGCTGAGATAAGCAAAAAGGACATGTTGTGTATAAAACTTTTTTCATGAATATTTTAGATCCTTACACACACATATATTGTATCTGAATTCGAGAATATTTCCAATTTTTGCTATTTTGTCATGATTTTTCAATTTTCTACAGCTTAACAGAACCGACAGCTTTTTTTTTTGCTGGCAGAACAGAAAATTTTAATTGAAAACTTTTGTATGCATTTTTTTGCGAATCCAGCTCATCGTTGTGTAAATTTGTCAAGTAAATATCCCCAATGAAGATGGATGACATTGTAAAATATATGTGAAAAAATTGGTTGAATCAGTCATTGTGATGAAATGGCAATTTTAAAGCATTTACCGAGAAATAAATTATTTTGGTTGGTTATTCAGGTCAGCAGGGATCAGTGGTTTTTCAGGATTGTAAGTTCCCGAATGGCTAGGTCGATTAATCAACTATGGCCAGAGTCACATAGGATTGGTGCTGATTTAAATTGAAGGAAAGACCATACAGACATCGTAAGGCAAGCGATCTTCTGGAATATCCAAGAAATAGGATAGGGCCTACGGAGAATTACTTGGCGTACAACTGTTGAACGGGAGGCGGAACAACAAAACAAGAAGCTGCAGGAAATAGCAGCTTTGACCCAGAATCGAGTGCGATTCAAATGCTTTTTGGACGTTCTACGCTTCATAGTGGAGCAATAGGAACCCATCATCATCATCAGTATTATGCCAGATCCATGCCAGCTTAGTATCAGATTTCTATTCGATTAACCGACTTGTGCTATTCGGTGTTCATAGCCGTTCATTTACAACAAAACAAGATTTCACATCATTACCAAGCATTCAGTC
Organism: Chironomus riparius; assembly: GCA_917627325.4. Classification (NCBI taxonomy): domain Eukaryota; kingdom Metazoa; phylum Arthropoda; class Insecta; order Diptera; family Chironomidae; genus Chironomus; species Chironomus riparius. The sequence continues at coordinate 48,222,888 of OU895877.1, forward strand.
AAAATAAACGCAAACCATCAATATCTAAGCATCTCACAACATCTAATCATTAAAGAATACCAGAAATATACCGACCTTAAAAATAGATACATCTACTTATAAGCGATGACGCTTCAAAAAAAGATATATTTCTTTTTTCTGGTTAAAAAATTAATGAATTTAATTAAAACAACATTGGACAGTAGGAAGAGATTAAGTTAATTCCATTTCCAGCCATGATGAATATATTTTTTTTTTCCAAAAAAAATCCAAAAGTTCACATGAGTCTTGAAAGTATATCATCTATATCTATTGCTCTAATATTCATCCTAACGGCTCAAACGTGTTTGCATAATAAATCAAATTTCCCGCTGATTCGGTTAATTACTTCATTGCGTGAAGCAGAGCTGTAACGAGCTTTTGTGTTACAAAACTATTCTGCCGTCCATTCGTTTTACAGTCTCTTAAAAAAGACTTAACAAGATATGCAGTAAGAAATATTTTTTAATAGCTTTTGACTATATCTTCGGACATATATTTTTTTAATAACAAGAAAACAAGTTCCTTGTTAAAGTTGGCAGCGAGTCGTTTCCATTCACATTTCTCTTTTATGCGTCGCTACATTCATGTGCACTTCTTAATTTACGCAATTTTTTTCTTTTGTATGACTTTAATCTGTTTAATGTCGATGTTTTATGATTGTGAAATTAAAGATGAACAATTTTTATGCATGTCCATAATTTTTATGGAATGGGTATTTAAGCTGTGTGGATTGGATGTTCATTGGACTAATTTATTGAGTGAAATATTTCTGTGCAAAAATGATTCGATTAGAATTTCTAGGATTGACAATGAAGAATTAATTTAAATTGTCCGTCTTAAAGCATTTAATCAATGATGAAGCTTTAGATCTGTAAAATCAACCTCAGAGTAGAGTTTGAATTAGTAAGCCGTATGTATGCAAATCTGTAAGTGCAGATTGCAGAGCTCTATAGCCGTCTGGCTAGATAGCTGATCAAAAATCTGCAGCCCACATTTGTGAGATGTGGGTTCGATTCCCACCAAAGTCCTTATCTTTAAACAATTGCACAAATTGATATAAATAGCTTAGAAAGCAGTAGCGGGACTTGAACCCACATCACAAGATTTTGTAGGGGTGGGAGCTGATGGCTACAATTTCTAATCACAAACAGCTTCTACTGTGCTATCAGCTTTTTACAAGAAGCTTGACAAAACATAATTAATTGCTATAAATGCCAACACTTTAAGACTTTCTCAGGATAAAATAAAATTGTCACTTAATCAATACCATCCACATGACATAACATCATCAAAGTCTATTGATCTTCCTTCATAGAAAGTGCAATCAATTCACTTTATCAGATAACTCAATCTCACGATGGCTATGCAACATTAATAGTCTATTACCTTCACTTTAATTGAGTCATTTGATCAATCAACAAAATAAGAAATTCCTGTTACTCTCACTAATAGAGCAATTTTTTATAATTTATATTAATTTCCTTAGTTAATCTGTCAATTAAGCATCAAACCTACCAATGATAAATATTCAACATCGTCTAGTGTAAAGAAATTACAGTAATGCATCTTGGGGGTTGTTTACTAATGATGTTCATCAGTTCGGGAGAGGTCTTTAATGTTTTGTGAAGCGTTAAATACATTTTCATCCTAAGGCAAAGAAAGTAGGAGTCTTAAAACCCCAAATTTCAATAGACATCATTAGTAAACGACCCCATGTGACAATGTAAGTAAATTAAGTCCAACCTCACCAACAGCCCAGGAAAAAAAAGCGACTTTAATTGCATCCTACATTCGACAAGCCTTAAATGTTCGCAAAAAGACATAAAAATTCATTTACAGCCCCATCTTACATATTTAAAACTGCTGTAATTTTAAATTGGATTGTCTCTACAACTAATAGACTTTCCATCCACAAGCCACTTTACATAACTGTATTGGATACATTTTTTAGCTTGTTTTGATTCCATTAATCACCATCACTTTCTTTTTTTTACTCTCCTGAAGAAATTGAATGAATTCATTTATGGATAGTCTCTAGGAGATTAAGTCTATGGCTCATACAAGACTAAGCTAATGTAAAAGTCATTAAGATGTCGGACACGTTAAAGTTTACAATGTTTTAAAAATAAAATTTTAATCCTCACGAGAGAATATGCTGTATGCTGCATATTGAATGGTATAATAATAAACAAATGAATAGCTCTAATGTACAGCACAATGGTGAGCTTAACTAAAAGGCAATATTGATTAAACATAACACGCATGCAGCATTGCATTACATCTCCGTTATTTCAATTAACCACGACATTTTATCAAAATCATATCATCAATGGAACTTCTTATCGACCGAGACCTCTACTTAGTCTTAGTCACATTAAGAAACGACATGGGAAGGAGAATAAAGTAGAGAAATAATTTACAGTTTCAAATTTCTATGTTTCTTACACATATGCTCATTATTAGAGCGGCAGTTTTGCTATCGCCAACGCTAACTCCCTTACTCAATTGTATTTATCAAGTTTTAATGCATCACAACAATCATCAATCATTTGGTTCTTTTTATTATTTTTAAAAAATATATAAATGAAAATATTGTTTGCTGCTCAATGTATATATTTAGAGCAAAATGATAGAAGAATCACAAAGAAGCATGCTGTTATACGGTAATTGTATGTATGAGTATACAAGGAAATATTTTCAATAGCAACATAATTTTTAAGCTCAAGATAACTATTTCGTTCGCATACATGTGCGAGCTGAGCGTTGTGTTGACGGTTTTTGATGAAAAAATTGTAGGTTTTGTCTACACTTTGGTTTGATTATATGTTTGGGCTATTGCTTTGAGAATTAGTTGTTTTGAAGTGTTTGAGATGATGGAATAGATCAGTGCCACTTTTTTCTATGATGTATAATCAGAAATATGATGATTTTCATTAGCTTTGATTGATTTTATCGCAAAAAACTTTTTGAAGTGAAGAATTTTTTCAAAATGGTGGAATTCATAAAGTTTAAATTTAAAAAATCCGTTGATTGATATTTTAAGTATTTGAAATTTGATGTTTAAAATCCAAAACCAGGTTCAAATGAAACATAACCTCAAATGTTAGAAAATTCTAAACAATCTTAAATCATTCCGCTCAAATAAATGCGCAACTTCCCCCTATTTAATCCATTAAGAGCCAAAACATCATTCCAACTCTCATTAAATTCAATGCAAACATAAAAGTCAAAAGGAGGCTTATTTGTAACTTTACATTTTGCCATTAAAATTAAACAAAAAAGAATTCTTTAAATTGTAACAGTCAGTAGTACATAAAACTTCAATTTTCCCTCCGACACAACTTTTTTTAATGCCTCTCATTGGCATTGCAGAGCTACAAAATTTACCCATCGATTCGCTCAACTAGTCACAAAGGAAACGAAATAATTTCATGCTAATGAAGTCTAATTATTACGCAAGAATGCTTTTGTCGACCTATCTCACTCCAGCAGAAGTGTAAAAAGTGCATTTTTTTGCATTCAGAAACTGAAAGAAAAGGTCTAATTACGGACATCATTGTAGTGCGTAGCTTCACTTCTATTATTATGGTTAATTTCATATAAAAATGCATTAAACACATCGCATTGCCTTGCGGCTGAATTTAAATCTGGTTTTTAACGTCTGCATTGGCATGAATTCTTTCAATAATTTAAAATGCTGCTGATTGTGCATATGTGGTGTGTAGAATCGATACACATACAAGGAAGCTGTTGGATTATTTTATTATGCAAAATAGCGACAGCAAGTAGGAACTTGAATGTTTTTTAATAGCGTATTTCCAACTAATTAAGAAAATTAGTATCAATGAAGGAAATGGTAAGTGATTTTAATCATATTTGTAATATTCAGTCGTGATCTTAAATATGGATGTAATATAAATAAATGTTTGCAAATTTATTAAATTTATTATAAAATTATTAAGTATGTAGGTTGGATGGGAACGAGTCTAATGACTTTCCGTGGCTTGAAGGGAAATTTTAAATCTAGTTCACGATTTTGTTTTAATTTAAATTAATTATTTTTTATGGAAACAAGGTTTAACAGTCAAGAAATATTTGGATTTTTAACGACAAAAAATAATTTGAGTAAAGACAGGGGCGAAGCTAGGAATTTGATGAGGGGGGACAATTTTTTTTTTTGAATCGAAAACTTTTAGGGGGGGTGGGGGGATTTTTCCAAGTTTTTCATAAAATCTCTAGCAAAATAAAGAAATTTCTCAAGACGAAGGGGGATTTGTCCCCCAAATCCCCCCCCCTGGCTACGCGCCTGAATTAAGAACTTATTTGAATTTGTAACGGCAAAAAAATATTTGAATTTTCAACGGTTTAAAAATATTCAAATTTTAAAAAATCTTAAAAAATTCTCACAAACAAGAACTTTCCATTAAAAAAATTTCAATTATAAAGCTTCAAATCTAGCACATGACTGCACTAAGAAATCTTTTATGAGTTTATACAGCAAAAAGCATTAGTTACACATTCCCAAGTCCCAAGCACATCATAATCCTTTTTTTTTTGTCTTCTCTTTTCCTTCTGTTTCTGTTTATCTGTGTACATATATATGCTAATAACGTAACTCTATTTGCACAGTCTGTCAGTCCTGTGTAAATAAAGAATAAATCATGCTTTTCCATACTTTATTTCCCCAAAGTATCTTGCTCGATTCATCTTCTTCTCTCTCAACGCTAGCTTTCTCTTTGTATACATTATATTTTTGCATGTCAATGTGGATAATGAAATTAGGGGCTGCTTGTCTTTGAGAATGCTACTAACTCATGTTCACATTTTTTTTGGTCTTATATGAGGGAATTTTTTTGTTTTATGATGATGAATGCCATGACTAAGGGGGGTACAATGTGATGGGAAAATATTTTTGATAGGAATTTTGCATCTATATTTTTGTGAGTGTTTAGAAAAATTTGGTGAAATATTTCATCAAAAATGTCTCCCAACATGTTGTTATCCCCTTGGTCAAAATATTTTCCCATCATGTTGTTATCCCCCTTGAATCTAGATCACAACACTATTGGGAATATTTTAATCTATATTCATTATATAAAACTTACGCCTTCACACTGTTGATTAACTGCTAGCTGTTTAACAACACCACGTCCTAATGCATCTCGTTTACGTTGCGATGAAAAGAGTCGCAGTTCTTTTCGTTCCTCTTCCGTTAATGAATGACAATAGCGAACCTGTAAGTAATAATTTAATGAAAATTCAATTAATCTTTCGTCACAGTTAAATTAATGTTAATTAAAATTCAGCATTCTTGCATAATTCATGCCAGCAACACATCTTCATTCTCTCACGACACATTGTGTCCAGCATGAATCATTCACAATGGAACTGGAAATTCAAGTTAACAATTTTTTTTTATAGTGCGATTATAATAAGAATACAACAACTTCTTATACACGGGGCATTATCGTTTCAATAACATAAGTAGAAAAGAGTCTGATGAAGCGATTAATGAACTGTAATGGAATATATAAAAAAAATGCTAAGAAGAGGCATAAAAGCCACTTTTAAAAATTGTACAACAATGCTATTGAAATCGAGAGGGATTTTTACTTTTTGTTTTGTTTTAACTTTTTTTTTTTTGGATGTGATAAGCATGAAAAAAATATTTATGGAGAATTAAAATCAATTTAAATGCATTGTGAATATTTTTTATTATTTTCAAGCCTCTTCATGTTGTAAATATGCTGAGTTATGATTTAAATGCGTACTTGAAAGTGCATTTAGCGAACATGATTGGCGCACAGTGAACAAAAGGAATAAAAGAATTGAGAATAAAAAAAAGTTTTTATTGCCATTCACACAACTTTTTTTTGTGCGGATATTTTGGAATATTTTTTAACATTTGCATGTTATAAGTTGCTTTTAATTTGTGAATGCGAAGTGGATAAAGCGCAATTGCTTAATTATTTAATGGATTTTGCAAGGATTTTTCAATGATACTTTTGGGAGACCCTGAAGGAGACCTCATTGATCTGAAAGATGTTAAAACAACTTTATCAGAGCTAAAATAAAGTTTCATCAACGATAAAATCAAATATCTAGTTCAGAGTAGATAAAAAGTTTAAGTTGACATTTAGCCAAGTTTTTAAGCAGCAGCTGATAGCTTACGACATCGCTAGAAGAGCATGAAATTTGTAAGGACGTAGGTTCGATTCTCACTTATGACAAGTTGATGAGATGTTAATTTTTTCTGCTTTACATCAGTTATTGAAGTTCATTGTGTATCAGACCTGGAGCCTATGGTCAAAGCGTTGAGACACCTACCATAAAGGTCTAGGAATTATGAATTTGAACTTGACAACATAATCTAGCACCCTAATTTCTATTGCCTATAATTTTCCAAGAATTAATTTAGACAGTAGGGACCAATTTCAGTGACATAACAGCAGGGATGTACAATGCCTTGGCATTTAAAAAGACTTTAGCTACTTCTTCTCCACTGGCTAATGTAAAATATATGTTTAGGTATGTATATCCATCAACTAAATCTTATTAAGGCTTGAAGCTTCAGAACTTGAATGAAAGTCAGCTTTAAATTCTAAATGACACCATTGACTCAAGAGTCTAAAGCCGAGGAAATGACTGCAAACATTCCAAACATGAAGGACCCTTTTCAATAACATACTTAATCATTTAAATCCACTAGAACTTTTCAATTCAGTTAACATAACATCTCCAATCTCAAATAAACAAGTCACAAAAATTCCATAACATCCATGAATTGCATTTCACAGCTTTCATTCCCACTCGACTAGATTGTCATTGCAACAATATTATTTTTTTCTACAAACGGGAGACCTTCTCTGAACTATAACTAAGTAATTCAGTATAAAAATGATTATTATTTTACACGCTACCGAAACGAACGTGACATGAAATTTTGATGAAAATGCTGAGCTTTAAAATTCTTTTGCCGTTCAGGAATGAAATGAAAGACGGAGTCGGCATATTTTTTTTCAATTTCATCTGACGTAAATTAACTCGAATAGCCGTAATAGCTGGAAAAGTATCTATACACATGCAAATCATTCTGGTTTAATTTCAAAAGCATAATATCTCATACTCACTTCATTGTCATGGGGTGGCAATTGCTGTAGAAGTTGCTTAACTCGATATCGTTCACCTACACTATTTACGTACGGTACTTTATCCTCTGGTATAGTGGAAAAATATAAATGAACCTGGAAATAGTACATACATAATAAATGAATTAGAATAATTGCAAACGGAGGAAAAATTACTTAAAGAATTTAACAAATTGGCCCAATAAATGAAAATGGAGTATAACAATGCAGTACATAGGCTGTAAAAGCTATTGTCAGTTATTAATTATGATAAAAACAAAAGCACACCAAATAAAAATTGAGTTTATTGCGTGCTAATGAAAATTAACATATTTTTATGTAAATTTTGCATTCCTTTCTCTGTGCCTGTAATTCTCGAAGCTAAATTATGATTCGCGCCCTTGTTTTCTTTCTCACCTTTCTCCTTTATTTTTTTTCTACTTCTGGTTTTCATTGAATTGTGCCACCCTAATATGAATTTTTTTTATATAAACATCGAAATTTTCTTATCATCATCACCATATAAGCAATGAATGGAAATGGAAAAAGTTTGTCGGATTTTTCGGAATTTCCACATCGTCGATTGAAATTTGGAAATTCACATTTTTTGTAATGAATTTTTAAGTTAAGGTAGAAGCTTAAATGTCACAGTTTGTCTGCAAATTCTTGAAATATTGAAAATTGAAGAAGGTTTTTTGAGATTCTGAGTCAATTTAAAGAATTTGAACTCAATCTTTTAATTTAAAATACTTTGTAGTGCACTTAACTACAGAAAATTGATTTAATTTAGCCTTTGCCATCGTTTTTTGCAAGAAACGTTCATTAAAATCAAAAAATTAATGAATTCAGTTGAAAAATTTAAAAAAAAAAGTCTAAATACGACAAAAAAATCTGCCATTTTGTTTGATGTTTTTCAGAACAAGGGACAAGAACTTTTGAATTTGAAATTACCGTTATTGGTTTAAAATAATTCAAAACAAAACTTTCATTTGCTCAAATAAATCTCCTTAAAATGCGCTACAAACCACAAATTTTCATCGAACTTTTCCGTATAATTTACAATTTTCCGAACGTAAAAAATTTAACAGGGGATAATCGAGAAAAACAACATTTTTGTAGGGAAAACGAATGACTGTGCCACTTTTTAGCTCTCACTGCCCCATCCACATTATACCAATCGACTCTCAAACCTTGACTCTATGCATTTAGAAAAGAAATTTCAATTATATTCTAATCCATGCGGTATTCTCATGAAACTGAATGAAGAATTGTCATTTAAATAAAAAAGAATTCTATTTTATGATCACGCAATATGCCGCGGCATAGCTGCTTCAAGGTGTTTTCGTGATAAGCCATTATAAGTCTTCTCACTTACTCATTTCTAAATTACATTCTTTGTAAAATAAAAGTGGATAAAGTTACTTTTAGGAAAAAGATTTGTGGGTTTTGGCTTTACAATAAAGTTAAATGCTGAAGTTTAAAATAAATTTATTGAGAGAGGAAAATTTATGGACTCGATAAAGTAAATTTGAAGTTTAATGTTTATTGCTATTTTCTTCCATCGCTTAAAATATTTCATTATCTTTCTTAATTTATGTTATTTGCGGCTGAACAAAAGAACCGTTTTTTTAATTTTCATAATCATTAATTTTTTATGCTGTGTACCACGCAAGAGACGCAAAATTAACATTTATATTAATATCACAACTTTGAATTCATTTTGATGAGATGTTGGACGCATAAACATCAAAAATTATATCTTCTGATTCTGTCAATATTGATGGAGAAATGTTAATGATTTTTTTTTTCAATTTCGGATGTGAGGCTTGATGTTATTGAATATTGACTAACATTTTTCAATTAAACCTTAAAATTTATTTGAAATTAATTCCATATGTAGATCATACCTTTTTGATAGATCCGCCCTATTCGTGTTTCGTTAGATTTCAAAATCAATAAAAAGTTGTTTAAGCATTGTGTGCGATGATTTGAAGGAATTTAGGAAGTTGGAATGATTTTTTGATTATGTACTAGCATGTTATGACAGTTTGAAATGATGATAAAATTGTGTGAATATGAATTATGATATGGTTGGTTGTGAATTAGTGAATAAATTACTAAGTCTATCTTCAAAAAGAGCTGTAGGGAGGAGCTAAGTCAAGAATACGAAAATTATAAATTGAAACTTGGTTAATTTTTGGTCCTTTTTCGTTCGTTTTTGATCGTTTTCGTTCGTTTTTGTTCGTTTTCGTTCGTTTTTGTTCGTTTTTGATCGTTTTTGTTCATTTTTGATATATTTTTGTTCATTTTTTGTTCGGTTTTCGTTCGTTTTTGTTCGTTTTTGTTCGTTTTTGATCGTTTTTGTTCATTTTTGATATTTTTTTGTTCGTTTTTGTTCGTTTTTGTTCATTTTTTGTTCGTTTTTGTTCGGTTTTAGTTCGTTTTTATTCGTTTTAGTTCGTTTTATTCGTTTTTGTTCGGTTTGTTCGTTTTTGTTCATTTTAGATCCTTTTTTGTTCGTTTCAATTCGTTTTTGTTCATTTTGATCATTTTAATCATTTTAGTATTGTATTTTTATGCAAAAGGAAATGAGAATCAGATGCAAAAACGAAAAAAGTCAAATACTAATCAAATTTGAGATAAAAGTTTATGAATCGAGATTCGAACTCGTATTAATTTTAAATATTGTTGAAGCAAAGTAGCTTAAGAATTGTCTTTCTTATTCTTAATATAACAGTTAAAAATTTGCGTTATATTATAAATGTCCAATAATTTAGAATTGAATTTCTTAAAAAATATCAAAAAAATTTATCTTATTTAAATTATTGCATCGATCCACTTACAAATGTGATTATCAAAATGTTTGCTAATTAACTCTTTCGGCTCACAATTTTGATCAAAATAATTTAACAATTTATTTTAAATTATGATCCTCATTATGGGATTTAGAGTATTAAAAAGCTAAATGAGACCTTGTTAATAAGCACTAATTGGTTATTTTTTGGTCGTCATAACGACATTGAAATCATGAGATGATAATTGAATTTAATTTTTATTATAAATTGGCGACTTTCTTTAATATATTGTTGCTTAACAAGCAGCTATGCGAATCAAAAGACTTTAAACTTAAACAAAAAAATTTTAAAAGAAATAAAAAAATCTTTTATATTCTTAAGACAATAAACAACAACCCAAATAAGCAATTTTTTGTAAGCATGTTCGAGTCGTCTGACAATATAATAAGCTCTCTGTCAAATGCACTTGTGATGTGTCTAAAATACTCACTTGAAAGCCATTGTATTTAATCTCAAAAAGAGTAGTGAAGCGATAAAATTTTTATTTAACCATCGTCCTTGTATCGGACATGAATGTACTTTTTTTTGGCAGTGGACGGAGAAGTGTTCACAATTTTCTACCTGGAAACTTTTCATTTTTCCCCCAAGCCATTCGTGCTGTAATAACATTCGGGGATAGAAATGTTGAGATTTCAGGGATTAAATGTTAAATTCACTCTGTCGAAATTGAAGACTGCTCTAAATTTCATTCTCAATCCCTAGCTATTTAATATAAATGGACTTTTTAGTGCTTTTTTACGATAACGATTTGCCACTTGAGAGTGAGAAAGAGAGAAACAAAAAAAATCTCGCAAACAGTATGTCCTGAAATGATTAAATTAGCTTTGGTGTTAACGGTTGAGGTTTGCAGTTTGTCCTTTGAATTTGGTTTTGGTCGGCATGTTCTTAACGAAGCAATTAATTGAATCTACACATCTTGAACAGCGTCAAAATTATGAGAACTAGTGAACTGCTACTTTTTAATCGCTTATTCATACAGAAGTGGACCAGCAGAGCTATCGACTTAGTCAGTTTGCAGGATAAGCAAGAAATAGTTTTGGATTCAATTGTTTTGCATACTTAATAGTGATATAAAGAAAAACAGGAACGTCAAACCATTACAGTAGCGCTCAAAATGATAAGGACAGCAACATTTTTTTCACATTTTTATTAATTTTGACGCACAGGATTATCTAAAATTGCTGAAATTTGGACCAGTTATACAGTTTTAAATGTCCTTTCATACAATATATACTAATTGTACTTTAATTAAATATTTTTGAAAGAAACGGTAAAAAATCAAAATGGCTGCCGCTCAAAATGATAAGGACAGTAGATTATGTTAAGATTTTATTATATTAAGTAATATTATGGAACTTTTAAGACTTAAAACAATATGTTTGATGAATATTCTTTAAATAAATTTATAATTCACGCTTCTAGATGTAAGACTTCTTACTTAATTTTAGTGTTTAAAAATATGTGAAAATTTTGTCAATTTATGATAAATTGTCGTACAGAAACTTGTTTATTCTTTAGGTTAACTACCAAAAATTATAGATAATTTGATTATTTATCAATTTATGATCAAACATTTAGATAACTGTTAATTAATGTAATTTTTTTTCAAAAATTTTATTTTTCCTTTGCGAAATTTTTGTGAACTTAAATCGACAATTTGAAGAAAAATTGTTAAATATTCGCAAAACAATGCTTAAATTAGTATATTTCTCTTCCATTTTAATTGTTTAATAACATATATCAAGCACTTGAACCGCTTCGAAAGGATAAGTGACTAAGCAATCGTTCTCTATGAGCTTCTCAAGACGAAAACATATGAAGAAATATTTTTTTGTAAAAATGTTAAATTTAGCACTCATAGAATACAAAATAGAGTGTTATTCGATTAAAAAAGCCAAATTTAATTATTTTATGTTAAAACTTCACTTATGTAAATCATATTTTTTTAGGTTCCAACACATTTTTCATTTTTGCCATATCAAAAAGTCTTGTTGAAAGAGAACGATTGCTTAGTCACTTATCCTTTCGAAGTGGTTCAATTGCTTGATATATGTTACTAAACAATTAAAATGGAAGAGAAATATACTAATTTAAGCATTGTTTTGCGAATATTTAACAATTTTTTTTCAAATTGTCGACTTAAGTTCACAAAAATTTCGCAAAGGAAAAATAAAATTTTTGAAAAAAAATTACATTAATTAACAGTTATCTAAATGTTTGATCATAAATTGATAAATAATCAAATTATCTATAATTTTTGGTAGTTAACCTAAAGAATAAACAAGTTTCTGTACGACAATTTATCATAAATTGACAAAATTTTCACATATTTTTAAACACTAAAATTAAGTAAGAAGTCTTACATCTAGAAGCGTGAATTATAAATTTATTTAAAGAATATTCATCAAACATATTGTTTTAAGTCTTAAAAGTTCCATAAAAAAAAAAAAAAAAAAAAAAAAAAAAAAAAAAAAACCTTTACCTATTCAGATCAATTGTGATCCAGAGGTGCGCTAGGGCGATTCGCAGCTAATGAGAGTTTAACGAGTGAGGATGCGCCAAACCACTGCACTCAAACCTAGACCTACAATTTATAGTGGGATCCGAACCACTCCTTTGATGACATTTCTGTCTGTAGCCTACAAAGGAAGGCTGTGAGCCTCATTTCCAGTACATATGATTCGAAAAAGAACAAGTGAAAAATTTCCCATACCCAGTCTCGAACCCATGATCGCTGTGTCGGTATTGCAATAATTAGGTACCGAAGTACTAAACCATTCCGCCACCGAGCCACTTCAGCTCACAAACGTGAGCTCACAAAGCTCAAAAGTTCCATAATATTACTTAATATAATAAAATCTTAACATAATCTACTGTCCTTATCATTTTGAGCGGCAGCCATTTTGATTTTTTACCGTTTCTTTCAAAAATATTTAATTAAAGTACAATTAGTATATATTGTATGAAAGGACATTTAAAACTGTATAACTGGTCCAAATTTCAGCAATTTTAGATAATCCTGTGCGTCAAAATTAATAAAAATGTGAAAAAAATGTTGCTGTCCTTATCATTTTGAGCGCTACTGTACATAAGACCATAGTCAGGTTTTGAACCAGTTATTGTCAAATAATTCTCAGTAAAGCACTGATGTATATAGTACGACATTAAAGAAGTGATTTTATTTGTCCATAGAATACGAGAAAAACCAAAATGCTTCTTGGCACTGCTCAAAAATGATTCTAAGAGTGTTTATATGCTCTGTGCAGGATCTTACCCGGCAAGAGCCAGCAGAAATCATTCCTAATACAATCCGAGCTAGGATATTGGTTATGGAACTTTAAAGTGTAATTCCTCCCCAGTTCGCACACAGGGACATCATTGCAGCTAGTAAATAATTGACAGACTTTATTATTTTAGAAGTCATTAGAGCCAGCTTATGGTGATGACTTGGTTTACAGTTGATCTGAAAGACCAGCGAACGAATGAAGAAATCAGGAACAATACTTTGATATAAATCCTCAAAATTTAAAACTTAACACCAAAAATCTATTCGATTAAAACTGAAAAACCTGCGCCTTATCCCCTCAAACCCAAAACTTCCAAAACAGCAATTTTTGTACTTCTTTTTATAAAATTTTTATAGCCGAGTACTTTGGACCATACATCCATGTATGTTGCTCTTTGATTTCACCCAGCAACTCAGTTTAAGCTCCAACATTTAAGATCTCCTGACGCTTTATCCTCCGCACACAAAAAAGAGATCCAAAACAGAGATGAGTGTATTTAACTTAAATAAATTTATCATTTTATTGCGATTTGGACACTCATAAAAATGCCATTTTCAGCGAAACTTTTTTTATTCTCGTGTCTTTTTTTTAGCAAGTGATACCGAGGGGGATCATAAAAAAGAGCGACTGTCGGTTGTAATAGAATGCAAATTTTATTATTTCGTCTCTCTTGTTTTTTAACGAGAATGAGAAAAGAAAAAAGGTTTGCGGATGAGAAATTTAACTTCACACATGCTCGGCAACATCAAAAAACATTGCACTTTATATTGCCATGAATAAAAAAAAGTTTGAGTACATATCTAATGGCAGAATCTTGAGAAATCAATTTGAAAAAAATTAAATTCCATCCGTTTAATGCAAATGCCTTTTAAATTGATACTTCAATCAAAAAAAATAATCTCACAAGTCAATCAAAAGAGATTTCCGGATTTGACGAGAAAAACAAAATCAATAAAAGTTCTCAAATTCGTGTTAAATGCACAACGAATTCTTAAGGTGCTTAGAAGAGATTTTCGTCTTGGAATAAAGAATTCGTTAATTAAAACAAAAAGAGAATTCCATGCATCGTATGGGTATAAAATTTCACATATCCATAGTTACAGCCAGAGTTGGCATGATGGTTTTGGATAGGAAGAGGATCAGAGACCGGTTTTTAGAGCTATCCGGGCACCCTACTCTAGTCTTAGATTAATTTTATTTAATTCCCATATTATAGTACATCGAATTTTATTCTTGCTAAAGGATGCCGCAGGTAGACCTAGAAACCGGCTCAAGAAGGGTTCTAGAGAGTCCAAAAAGGTCTGAACTGTCTCATAAAGCTGACTATCCTTAGGTACTGGCTCGCAGCATGGAATTAGCGAACACCAGTGGCATTATCATCTATCAGTAGCAAGGTATCAATGGAATCACAAGAACTGCGCTAGCCAACAACCCTAAACCCCAAAAATCCCAACTCTGCTCCACAGCAATAAAATTCGAAAGGTGCTGAACATATTTTTAAGAAATCATTAAAATAATTTTCGGAAGGTAAAAGGCATGCACATATTTCAAGTTTAATTAAAAACTGATTTTATCCATTCCAGACAACACCGAGATTTTTAAGTTTTGGAATCTTCAACTTTTACTATTATAATCGCCATCATCATCAACATCATCACAGAGCTCTTACGAAGGAAGGCAAAAAAATAATAAAATTTATATTTCTACACAGAGTACGTGTACATAACTCATCGGTATGAAAAATTTTAGAGCTCTCCAACTTCCGTTCTATAAAATTTTGGGGTTCCGTATTATCATTCTCTTCTACATCTTCTTTTTAAAAATGTTTTGTATTTATCTATATCTTTGGATATTATTAGGGGAAAGTGCTTGCTTTTAAGGGATTTTAATAGAAGATACTCTTGTGAAACTCTGTCGTGCATGCGATGAGAATGGGAAGGAAGAACACAAAATTCCTTCAAAATTTAAACGGAAACATTTTTCGGAAATGTCTGATGCTATCTTTTATTACCGAAAGTATTTGCTTTACGGAAAATTTATTTACATTTTCTAGTCGAAGAAAAATTCTTCTGTTTTTTCTCATTTTTGGGGTGGGAGGAGTTCTTGAGGATTTGGATGTTAAGATTGTGAATGAAATTGTGAATATTTTTGATTATTTCCTGATTTTTAGGGGTTACTGGTTCATTATATGTTTCTTTGGGATTAAAGACTTGAGATTTGAGACTTTATGAGAGACCAGGTCTGTTCTTTGGATGGACTCGAATTCATCTAGGTACACTTAATTCAGTATATGGTGGCATAGAGCATGTTAAGATTCGAACTATCAGAAATATTCAAAAAATCATCAAAGTTATTGTCAACTAGCTAGATTCATAGTGAAATTCGACTCTACAGCAACATAAGCACAGCAATAAAGACCAAAAGCTAAAGAATTCAAATCAACCATTTCCATCTTGACTTCTAAACCTATTCAATACAAATGCCATTCCATTGATACAAACTATCGTCAATCAATTCAATCACATTGACTACCATTCCCCGAAAAATTTCTTCCGGTCTTTCTACTATTACAATGTTGCTTAAATAAATCTCAGGTGTCGCACGTTTGAAAGATTAAATCAATTGCATTTCATGATTTACTTATTGAGTCGTGAAGATTGTATATGATTGCTGATTGCCATTGTGCAACCTTTTCTTTGATTTTTATCATTTGAGTTCCACGACTTTTGCTAGCTGGCTTGTTATCTTCGCACGATTTATATTTTTGATCAGATAATTTTTAAGTTTTTAAGATGGTTTTTAATGAGTTTCATGATTGGTTATGAAAGAGTGTTGAATTATTTTTTTTTTTTGAGGTTAGAAACTTGAAATTTAAGTTGCATGGACTCAGAAATTTTTTTTTTCAAAGAATTTTGAACTTACAGCATTTAGTTGATTTATTGACTAAATTATAAATTACTTTTAAATGGGACTTTTGTGGGAATTGAACTCAAGCCTTTACTAGAAAATAGAACAAGCTTGAGGTCTGTTCAATTAACTACTAGGTTTTAGAAGCTCTATCAATTGTGTAATAAAAAATGACTAATATTTAACAAAATGACTCATAAGCATCAATCCCAATTGTTCTTAAAAATCACAACCAGTTCATATTAGACAAAAACTTCCTCCTCGAACCCCTATTTTCCATGTTAAATTAAGAGGAAAAAATTCTATTCTTTTCTCATCTTTCCAAACAAGAAATCAGTGTGCCTCATACGAAAATGAGTGACAATAACTCAAGAGTGTGGGAGAAAAAAAAACGCAGAAACAAGCGGAATGAAAAAGAAAAATCTTTTATTAAATAAAGAATTCGCTACATCCCCTTATTAAAGGCATCCTCATCATGGTATTTAATAAACGAAATGAATGGAAATGAGGAAAGTGAAGTGAAGAGAGGAAAAGTGTTGTTTGAAAAGATTTAACAGCTAAAACCATTAACATTTATTATCAAGATATTAAAAGTGTTCTGAATGAGGAATTTTGTTCATTCTTATAGGGTTGGTATATGAACATTAAAAGTCTCTGTTAAGTGCTTCAATAGTTCATTTATTTTCCCCGTGCTTAGAGAAAACTTTGTCATTATCATCATCATGATGGGCTGTGGATGTGGGGTTCATTAAGAAGTGATGTTATAGTGATTCTTACTATATGCCGAGGTACCGAACGTCAAAAAACTGTTTTAAACTCTTTAGTGCTGAACCGGAGACCAGATTGAAGCCCTACCAAAATTTAGACATCATTCATGAAAAGCCACAAAGTTGAATCATTTTAAAAGCAACAAACATCATCTTTTAAATGAAAAAAGCGGTAATTAAATCTCGTGTCGTTTCTGCAGACACAAAAAAAATGACGAAGCCTGAAGTTTGAAAATTAAAATTGTGGCTTTAGATGAGCGACAAATTGAAAACTCGCGCGCATTTTTATTGTTTTAAACAAACACGATGTCATAAAAATGATGGAAAAACTTTTTCTTGATGAGCAGAAACAGAGATTCCAAAGTTTATGTCACATTCCGCAATATTTTTTTTCTCTCCTCCCATTCCAACTTTAGCTATTCTGTAATTAATGTTATGGTTTTTATGATTCTTTTTTTTTGTCGTTTATGGATATACATGATGGTATGAATGGTTATGAGCGAGCTTTGATGTCATTTTTATCATTTTACATCACAATGTTTATATTTTTCCTTTCGTTTTCAGGGGATGGACATGCTTTAAATTGTTTGAATATTAATTGAAATGTCGCATCGATAGACAAGCTACTTTAATGAGGTAAACATAGAAACTTTAAATTCCACAGACTCTTATCTCGATTAACAATAATTAAACGTCTAATTCGATGGTGTAAGCTTAACTTGTCACTGTACGTAAACAATGATAATCATCATTACAAGCTTAACGTCCCTTGACACCTCACTTACATTTGAATGAAAATGATTAAATTTCTCATTTTAATTTTCGCTTTGCGTATTTTTGTTGGGTAAACTTGATTTTGACATTGATTCAGTTTGACTGGAGTGAAGTTGCATCCAAGACCCAGTTATTTAAGACACAGTTATCCAAGACACATATTTTTCTTAAACAAAAACAAAATGGCAAAAATTTTCTCCACTTCAATTAGTTTTTTGCAATTTTCTAAGCTGTTAATTAAGTTTTAATCACAAATAAAGTTTTAAATTAATCTTTGGAATAGCAATGATCAACCACAAAATATTTAAAGATTCTTGTTTATTTATATGAGAAAATACAGCCATTATAATATAATAAAATAATTAAAAGGTCATCCAGGACTCAATAAACACCCAAATGCGTCACAATCACTCTTCCATAATGACATTTTCCCACAAAAAAAATCGTCAACATTACAACACTAACAATTTGATGGCCCTTCAATGAAATTGCGACATAACATCGCACAATTCTTATCGCTTTTATCTCTCACTGTCGTTCACTACACATTTCTTCTTTTTCACTCTGTGCTACACATATTTTTTTTATTCATCCAACATCATTCAAGGCAGTGAATGAGTAAGTAAGTATAATAAAAAGCCTTCATGAAATGGCATTAAAATTATGCCTTTGTGCTTTATCATCGGGTCGAAATCGCTGCTACTCTGCCATTGCCTGCTTGCTTCTGATGCTGCTGTTGTTATTAATGCGCACAGAAAGAGGAGGATAAAAGGCACCTTTAAGCAATGGATTCATAATATTGTTATATGCTTCATACATACGATATCAGTAAATTTATGCTATGCCATTTCTCACAATAACAGCAGCAGCCGCCTTTTTGAGCTCACAAAAATAAAAAAAACTTTCTCTGAGACGTGTTTAATAATATTCAGTGCTTGAAGCTTAGACATCATTAATTTATTATTCATATGTGACACAATCTCACCAATAATAGCGCATATAGGTGAATATATCTTCAAAGCTATAAAGTAAACATTCCACATTAAATGTTCGTTCGCACGCACAATATTATTAAGCAGATTGTGCTGGGGTACGTAGTAATAAGAAGGAAGGAAAATGTATCAGAGGACAGGAAGAGACCGAGAAATTCGAATTAAAATGATTGCCTATTTAGTATTTAATGTATCGAGAGCAAATCACATCGCATACGACACAGATTTTTCCAATCATTAAGTTGCTCTCTTCGCATCTAATTGCAAGCTACATTGTTTCAGTATATGTAATGTGATTCATATCATCAAAATTCATTAGATGCGAATAAAGCGAGAAGAATGGAAAAAAACTGGTATTGTAGCTGTTCATGTGCTGATGTGAGTGACGGAAGCGCTTTAAGCTTTACAGTTTTTTTTCGCATAATGAATAGGTAGATATGATCAATAAAGATCGAAAGTAACATTTCCTTTGATTTTGTATTTAATTGGGTTATTTTGCAGATAGAAATGCGAAAGATTGATTTAATGATAGCTTATTATTCAGCTTAACTGAATTGATTCTTTCTTAGCTGATAATTGAGTCAATCATCTTAGATATTTCTTACTCAGACGAGCTTAATTTATTCTTATTCAGTTAAGCTGAATTGTCTTTTATTCAGCTTAGCTGGATCGCTCCTTATTCAGCTGAGCTGAGTTGATCCTTATTCAGCATAGCTGAGCTGCTTAATATTCAGCTCAGTTGAATTGATGCTAACCCAATGCATTTATAAACTAATTCATATTCCTCAGCAAAATCGCAATAAATCCGACAAAATGATCAAGATAAAAGATTCTGCTGAAGCACATCGTGCTTAAAGTTTTAACTGAAAATTAATTTCCTCTTCCAGAGAGTCATCATTCGATTGAAATGCATAACGTGAAGTCGATACAAGCGTTGTCTTGCAGCCATTACGATTACACATTGGAATGCTTTTAATTTAACCACAAATGTGAAACAAAAAATCTTTGAACATCATCTTAAAGCAGTAAAGTGGAAAATTCAATTAAATTGATTAACACTCGATTTTGCCCATTCAGATCACTCAATCATGCTGAGTATGCATAAATCAAAAGTATTTCTTATTCTTTTATTGTGGCCAATTTTTATAAGTCTATAATTGATGAGTTTGGCAATAAAAAGTGTCAAAAAAACATACCTGTTCAGGTCGTAAGCCAGGCGGCACCCAAGTATATTCCTCTAAAGCACATCCACTATCATCATCGGATTGTGATTGCCTGTTGATATCCAATTGATGATGTCCCATTATTGACGAATGTCCAATCAATCGACTTGATGGAAAATTATGTGAAAATTGTGTCTGATGATTTGGTAATGGAATTTGTGGCAGTGATTGCTGACCCGACATTGTTGAATTGTGTTGATACAGTGCATTTTTTGTTGGAAAATTATGCTGTTGATATGCATTAGAAGAATTTGAATGATATGCTGGCAATCCTACACTAGTTTGTGGACTAAGCGGTTTCTGTGGTCTTTGATTTGGAGGTAAATTTGCATTTACTGTCGATTTTGAGTCCATTTTCATCTCATTGTGATGAAGTGATGATGGCTGTTGAAATGATGTCGGTTGATATTGAGACGATGATGAAGTCGACATTATCGGTGAGAAACTTCCACTTGTCGTATTCCTATATTGAAGAAAAAATGACAAGAAATAAGAAAAGGAATGAATAAAAAATATGAAATAAAAACTGACTTTCGTGTTAATTCGAACTTCCGAACAACAAGAAAATATGTGTAACATAGGATATGTTATTGCTGTATAGCATGTTGTCATAATTATTGGTAAGAAGAAGAAGCATAAGAACAACAGAATTGTTATTATAACAAGAATTGAAAGTTACGCCGTGAGAGAATAAATTATCTTTTGCCTCCATTCTATATCTTGACTTTACCTTATTTTTTAATTTATGTACACAAATGTTCGTACATATAAATATTTTTAACTCATATTTTGAATATAAATGTGACTTATATTGAGTCTTAGGGATTGGTTGAGGTTAAATATTTCATTATTGCTCTATTTTTGAGATTAAATAAGTTTGAATGGTCAAACTTTTTGTATTTGATCGTTGCCACTTTATAGATTAAGATTAGATCTTGGTTTTGAGAGAATAATGCGGAATCGCTTTGAAAATCACAAAAAATATTTTGAGATGGAGAAAAATTTCTTTATTTTGAATGTGTCTTAGCTAAAATGTGTCTTTGAAAATTTCGAATCTTAAAAGTTCGTTAAATTATTGAAAAGAAGAAAAATGCGCTCCAATAGTCCACAATCTATGCTTCATCCACTTCATTTTAATAATTTTCTTTCTTTTCCACATGACATTCATTTTAATGTGTGTCTACTGGGCAATTATATGCATAAACATGCTTGAAAAAGTAAAATATCTCTTTCTCGAGTCTTACTACGTTCAATCGACAGTATAATATGTGCATTATACTTGCTTTACATACAAATACATGCAAGAAAGGTACAATTTAAGAATGATAATTAGTTATGAAGATGATTGCCTCATGTCTCCCGTGGCTGTAAGTTCTTTCATCTTCTTTCACCATTTGTTTCTGTTTCTATCTGTTTACTGCTTCTGTTCTTATGTCCCATGAAATTCTTCAACATTCCTTAAGTTGTCAATAAAGCCAAAGAATCGCAACTGTTTCTTTTGCTGCTCAATTAATTCACAGCATTTTTCTTCACATCTTTCTCTCATTTCCAATTCAACACAAATTGGACATTTGATATTTCACGAGCATAAAGACGATGTCTATTAAGCACTTTTCTAAAAAAAATGATTTCGTAACGATATTTAAACATTTGGCAAAATCACGACATGTGTTATGCTCTTTTGTATTAAAAAAAGAAGAAATTATTTGTGGTTTTGGGATTGAAAGAATCTCAGCAGTTCTCAATTCGGTTTTTTTTTCTTCGAGTGGTTACCTTACAGATGATGTCTTATCACGCAATTTTTATATTCTTTTACAGTTACGAAATTATTGAATTTTTTATGAAAGTTAAATTCATTCAGGTACATGTGACCCACACTGATACATTTATGGATGAAAATTGTATTTTTTTTAAAGACCAAAATTAATTGTGAATTGTCTATTGAGTGAGGCTTTATTGAAGAACTGTATGCTGATTTTGAGAATGTGTGTCATAAAACTGATGTGGATGCATGGTGATGTTGCATAACAAATTGATGATCGAGAAATCTTTTCAGGGCTTGCCGGCTTAATGGTTTGGTTTTTAGTACGTAATTATTGTCATACCAATATGGTGATTACGGGATCAAGGATATTTTTCATGTGCAATCTTTCAAAACCATACGAAGCTCATATAATTCTATTTAAAGCTAAAATCAGAACTGTTTTCAAATAAATGATTCAGATCCCATTGAACAAATGTAAGTCAAGCATTAATATCATTGGCTGCAATGCAGTTTTGAATCTAACTTGATCTGAATACCAAAAACTTATTTTTCCTTATTTTGGAACTCCCTAATTCTGAACACACGCGAATGTGACCCTTATCAAACCCTTTTCTTCCTGTAGCATCAGCTTCAATGACATTTTGCTTCCAATTTAGAGTATAAAGGTCAATTTAAGACAGAGAATGTTGCTAACCCTTCAAATTATCATCGCAAAAATCAAACAATTTCCGATTAAAAAACAATTTGCATCCATTGAAGCTTTGAAGCCACCCAAACATCAATCAAATCTACCAAAAAATTTAATCTGACGCATAGACATAATCCGACAATAATCTCAATAATTCTTCTGACATACTTAAATGCCACCAAAGTTTCAACTTACATATTCAAGATAAGCATAAGGCAATCCCCGAGAAATTAGTTCCAATCAACCAAAAAAAAAAACATTCAGCCCACAAAAAAATTAATCAAAGCAATTAAAATATAAAGAGAAACATGACCATCGATGACCATGCAATCTAAATTATTTTGTACCGACCAACCACAGGCATGATACTTTCATTTCTAAATTGTTCATTTCCAAAAAAGTGACAGAATCTCAAAGTGAATGTTAATCGTAGAATTTATATCCATATCATGCAACTTCATATCTACATCAAATATTCGGTCCGAACTTACTTTCAAAGATATTTTTGTTACAGCAGCCTGCAGCAAATACTTCACTCAAGTATTTGTAACCGAAATATTCAGTGAATGGACCCAATAATTATGTGGCATTTCAAATATTGAGTTTGATTTAACATGATTACTCGTATTATGGACTATAATCTCATTAATTACGTAATTAAATCAAAATATTATTTGCCATACGTCCTTCACATAAAGTCTCTAATTATTTCATCAAATTACAGTGATCGGATTTCAATTCTTTGTTTTGAATGTCATTGGAACTGAATTGTTTGTTAAAAAGTTAAGTTTGCAGCATTGAACAATAAATTGTGTCTGTATCTCACATTCTCGACATTTATTCGAGTCCAAAAAATATTTATGAACTTCTCGCAGTTTTAAAAACCTGCTTGATAATCCCCAAACGTACGGAAATTGTAATAAATTATGTATAATAAGTCTGGAAATATATTACGAAATTTTTATGTGAAATTTGCAGTATTAATCAAGTCCATTCACTTCGTACTTTAGATCTTAATGGAATTTTTTTTTTTGGACGGAAAGACTTTGAAAAATTCACTAAAATTAACCACAATGAAAATGAAAAATTATTTAACCAAGAAAAAAAATCATTTTTTACAAATAAACAAACATGAGAGAGGATTAAGCAGATTTTTTTTTTTTTTTTTTTTTTTTAATTGGTTCTTTATTTCATATATAAGCTTTTTCAAACTAATTTATATTTAACATGTAAATTTGTATAATTTGGTATTTACGTTATATTGTCACTACCCTTAATGGCTTCATAAAGATGTTCTTTAAGCTTCGTTTTAAATCTACTAATTGCTACTTGCTTTTTTATAATAGCAGGTAGCTGATTAAAACAATCTAGACCTCTTATGAAGAAATTTGAATAACAGAATATCGTATTGTAACTAGGCAATACCAGTAAATCTCTTGTTCGTGTAGGATAATTGTGAATTTCATGAACATATTGAAGCTCAATATTAATTTTTGCAGTGTGGTTGATGATTTTAAACATGAGGAGATTTGAGGATAGATTGCATAGGGATGAAACTGGGAGAATCTGTCGAGAGTACAGTTCCGTTCGGCTACAATCCCAATTTTTTTTAAATACAACTCGAAGTGCTTTTCTCTGTGCAATTTCAACCGATTCTATTAAATATTTCGGAGCTGCAGACCATACCGGACTCATATACATAATACGTGATTGGATATATCCATAATACATAAGAAGAGCAGTCTTTTCTGTGATTAGATGGCGCATCCTTCGAAGAGCAAAAGTGAAAGGAACGATTTTAGATTTTATGTCTTTAATGTGGTGAAAAAAATTTAAATTTTCATCAATTTCAAGACCAAGAAGTCTTATGTGTTCTACTCTTTCGATTATGATGTCATTGAGAGTCAAGTCCAGTGATTGTTCAGTGAAGAACTCATTTCTTCTTCTGTTATGAAATAGGAGGTATTTTGATTTTTCTATATTTGGGAACAGAAAATGAAATTTGAACCACTCTGAGATCAATGCAAGATCATGTTTAATGCTGGATTTCAGGAGCGAAGGGTCATCGGCACTTGAGACTATTGAAATATCGTCACAATAAAGATACATAGAAGAATGGAGATCAAGAAAATTCAAACTATTGACATAAAGATCAAATAAGGGACCAGAAAGTACACCTCCTTGCGCAGTTCCATTGTTCAACACCAGAATGTCACTTAAGATGTTGTTTAGTCTTACAGTTTGGCTTCTTTCATTGAAATATGATTTAAGCAGATCCATGAAAGACTGCGATAATTGAGTTTTTCTTAGTTTGTTAAGAATAATGTCATGTTGAACACAATCAAACGCCTTACTTAAGTCCAGACAAGTTAAAGCTGTCGATTTACGGTTGTCAATTGAGGAGTATACTCTGTCAAGAATGTGAATAACTGCCAATTCAGTGTTGGAGCTCTTCACATAGCCGAATTGATTTTTATGTATGATATTATTGTTGTGAAAATGTTCTTCCAGTCTTCTTAGAATTACGTATTCAAACACTTTTGCGAAGATTGGCAGTATAGTAATTGGCCTATAATTGGCTTTATTGGTGCGATCTCCTTTCTTAAATATTGGCGTTACAAATCCAAGCTTGAGACTCTCTGGAAATATGCCTGCAAACATAGCCTGATTAATGAGATTAGTAAGTATCGGAGCTAAAGCATCTTTATGGATTTTTACAAACATATTCGAAATACCGAAGACATCACAAGATTTTGAACTTTTTAGATTGTCGATAATAAGATTAATTTCATCATTTGTACACTGAGGACATGTGAACTGAAATTTTATTTCATAGTTTTCCATCGAGTGATATTGGTGTAACTGAACAGCATCAATTTGACTGGTACCTAGCAAGTTATCAGCTATAGTTGTGAAGTAACTATTAAAACGATTACAAATGTTAGTAATGTTAGTGATGGGAATGCCATTATCAACAAGTAATTCACAAGCATCATTCTTGGGCTCACTATTAAATAGAAGGTGTCTCATTTGCATCCATGTTTTGCGTGGATCGTTTGCATTGGTCTGAAAGTACCGGTTATTGAAGGACTTTTTGGCTGCTTTAATCAAGTTCGAAATTTTGTTGCGGTAAAATTTGAAATTCTTTTGTGCCTCTTGATAGTCAGGATACTTGCATTTTAATTTATAATAATTATTTCTTATGTGGATTAATTGCAAGATCTTCTTGCTTATATATTGCTTCTTCTTACAAGTGGATATTTTGATTTCATATGAGTTGGCGGAGATGATTGAGTTAACTTGTTGAGTAAATTCGTTGAAAGACACAGGCTTGAGCACTTCTAACAGCTTTTCTTTTTTGATTTTACTGTGATTAGTACATTTGATTATTTTGTATTGATTTTTTTGTGGTTTAGATTTTTCTGAGGTGACATTGAGTAAAATTGTTTTGTGATCAGCAATAAAATCAAAAAGATAGAACTGAAAAGCGCAAGAAAGATCATAAAGATGGAAATCGGTAAGGACATGATCAATGCATGAAATAGAACCACTTGCTTTGTTAATTCTTGTAGGAAAGATATTTGAAACTTCATTTAACAGAGCAAAACCATTCAAAGAAAAGGCATTTTGATATCTAATTGTGTGTTCCGATACCGTTAAGAGGTTTATATTGAAATCTCCGAAAACAAAACTATGGGGGTATTTGGATAATGTCCTTTCAAAAACCTCATTAAATAAGATAGAATTCGGATCACTTTGATTATTTGGTTGCCTGTATATTCCTATCACCTTGAAATTATGTTGTAGTAGTGACACCACTAAGATATTATTATTATTGTAATCTTGTTCAAATAGAATACTTGCATTATCAAATGAATCGTGAATAAAGATGGCAACACCACCACCTGTTTTGCATTTTCTTATCGAATGAAAAGACGTATATCCAATTAAATTAAAGTAGACGACATCGGATTCTTTTAACCAGGTCTCGGTAACAATTATAACATGAACAAGAAAATTTTGAGTATTAACAAAGTCCTGTAGATCCTGCAACGAATTTCTGAGGGATCTTGCATTTAAATATAAGAAATTTCCATATGATTTTTTCGAAACATACTTGGGAAAACCATTAAAGTTAGTGACATTAACATTTATCTCATAATCATCAGTCATTATTAATAAATTCAGTTAATTATT
This sequence comes from Chironomus riparius, assembly GCA_917627325.4. Taxonomy (NCBI): domain Eukaryota; kingdom Metazoa; phylum Arthropoda; class Insecta; order Diptera; family Chironomidae; genus Chironomus; species Chironomus riparius. Next base: position 48,249,491 of record OU895877.1, read on the forward strand.
TCAAGAATTAACAAGCTCGTGTGTCTTTTGTTTGCAAGTTGTAATGTCCTACTGTGCTTTTAACTGAAATAATTGAGAAGTCATTGAAATTTTGGAAATTTTGACGTTATGGAGTTCCTGGGTCTTAATAAATTGATGATTTTTGATTGATTGGTTGGGATGTCATTGATGTAATTTATTCATGTGAATAGATTGAAAGTTTATGGAAATTTGGCACATACTACCTGTTGGACTTAAATAATTCATGGATGCTTTCTTATTGATGATCGATTTCGATGCTAGCTCAGTTCCAATTAAGCTGTTCAAGAACATGAACTCAATCCTAGACCTACAGTTTATGAAGATCAATTCTGATCCAGAGGTGCACTAGGACGATTTGAAGCTAATTGGATTTTTAACGAGTGAAGATGCGCCAAACTACTGTACTCAAGCGTAAACCTACAATTTATAATGGGATCCGAACCACTCATTTGATGACATTTTTGTCTGTTGCCTACAAAGATTTGCTGTGAGCTTTACTTCCAGTACATATGGTTCAAAAAAGGACAAGCTGATAAACTTCCCATGTCGAGTTTCGAACTCATGATCACTTTGTAGGTTTTGTAATAATGAATTACCGAAGTACTAAACCATTTCGCCATCGAGACACTTCAGCTCATTTATCCTTAATGAAGTTCTACTTAATATTAACTTCTAGTTTGTGATAGCTACTTAAATTATCTTTCAGCTCTAGCGTCAAGCTGATCCACAACAGTGTGATAATGAACCAATCAAATCATAACAATATTCACATCATGTCTTTAATCAACTTAATATTAAGTTTTAATAACAAAACCATAAATTCTGATAAAAAAAATCATAAACAAATCACGTTTGTCACATCATATAAGACATCCTTTCCCTGACACATTACATCGAAAAAACATCATTTAAAATGGAAAATGAATTAAAAGTGATGAACACTTGAAGCAATTTACACGATATTGAAGCTTCATGCTTTACGACACTGTGAAATTAACGTAGTGCCTGAAGATTTTTCTTTCCACGAATTAATTGCCATAATAAATAAGTCTTTTTTCTAGTCCATAAAAATTACATGACCTTAATGAATTAAGAAGGAAATGTTATTTCTCTATTAATCAAGTCCAATAAGTAAGCATACTATAAACAACAAATCCCACATTCTGCGAGAGGCATGCATAAATGTCATAAAAAATCCATTTTTATTTTTATTGAGCTTGTATGTGAACATTTACATACATAAATATAACTTTTATATCATTTCAATATTTATATTCACTTCAGTTGTTTGAGGAATGAGCAAATGATTAACAGCAGTCGTTGGATATGATTGATCATTCAAATTAAATGTAGTGTATGAAAATAAAATTTTATAAATTGTTTTGTGGTGGGTGATTGAATAATGGACAGAGCATTTAAGAGACTTTTGTTTGTTTGGAGCTTTAATTGTGCTGAATCCGGGTTAATTGGAATGAAGATCTTGTTAAGTGTATCGTTAAGAGCTAGTTCAGCATATAAGATTGGGATTGATCTAAATGTTGATGGGTTCCTATTGCTCCACTATGAAGCGTAGGGCGTCCACAAAGCATTTGAACTCGATTCTGGGCCAAAGCTGCTATTTCCTGCAGCTTTTTGTTCTGTTGTTCCGCCTCCCGTTCAACAGTTGTACGCCAAGTAATTCTCCGTCGGCCCCTAGTCCTATTTCCTTGGACATTTCAGAAGATCGCTTGCCTTGCGATGTCTGTATGATCTTTCCTTAATGTATGGCCAATCCAGAAATTGATCAGAATATTGAGTAATAATTTCATCAAACAAGATTCGAGCCTTGAGCTCCTTAGTAAAATGCTTACTAAAAGTTTGCAAGCACTTAGTCACCATAAAACTAGCACAGTTACGTATTAACATTCTCAAAAAAATCCAGCTCATCTTCAATCACTTGTTTAACCCATTTTTAAGTCCCAAATTACGATAAAATCAATTCTCACATCCTGATGCATTGCTCACTAATGAGCCTAAATTACAAAATCGTGTGCATCACATCCCACAACAGCCATAATCGAAAAAAAAATCTGATACAAGGAAACGGAAGCAGTCTGTGCTTCCCAAAAAAAAAAAATAACATTCGATGTGGTTTTGCAAACGAAGCCTTTGTAAATCTTCAATGTGACGGTCATTAGCGGCATATGAAATTAAATAGCCAGTTATGAAAACGTGATCATCGTCATTAGTGCTATTAATGAATTTAATATGTACTCGTATGTACGCTTAAATGCTCATGCTGTTTCGTGAATTAGCTTAATTTGATCATCGTACATTCTTTTTTCATTAATAGGTCACATAACAAAAGATTATTGAAGGACTTACTGAATATTTTTCGGCATATATGGAACGAAAAAAAAAAAATTTTGTGTAACGAATTAAATGTTTATGCAGCACATTCAATTAACATATCGCCCTCAATCTGACCACACTCAACTCCTCGGCATTTTCAATTTTCTGATTCAATGTTTCGTAACCTCAAAAAAAACTAATTTTTTTTCTTCTCATTCCTGTCACAATGAGTACACAGAAATTAATTAAAGTGCACAAGAAATTAAATTGGATTGTTGACGAGTCAATGGCCTTTTAAATAAATTAAAATTTTCTATTTCATTTGACGGTGATGGTCGTGGTTTTTGCGAAAGCAATTCCAATTATCATGAATAATACACCAAATCAATAATGCTTTCATTAAATCCTATTGTTTGAAATTAAATGCTCTCATGCACCGACAAGAGAGGAACAGCATAGAAAATAAAATATCGATCGTAATTGTTTCTGTGGTTTTATGGAAATCGAGAAGATTTATTGGGAAAAAAATGAAGAGTTTGCAAGGCCGTTATCGAGGCGATAGCAGTGTATGGCTATTTGTCATAATCAGACGTAAATGTTTATGTAAATGAGGATTTGCACAGTTTAGTTTATGCACAGAGTTGGACTCTGCTAGATCAATTGCTTAAAAATACTCGAAAATTAAGAAATATTGGGAATTAAACACACTTCCTTACATAAGAGGTATGCAGATATCCGGTTTATTGACTATGTCCACTCGCTCCACAGAGGTCTAATTTTCACACTGACAGATTCGCCTTCATATGGCTCGATACCCCTGATTCCGACACCACAAAAGTGTACTAGCTCACAACCTTAAAGGAACTCTAGAGAACTGTACGATCAGTCAAGTAGTTAAACAACCATTAAAGCTTAAGTAATTCAACACTTGGTCAGCTTGAATTCTAAGTCAGGTCACAACTTTAATGCACAATTCTCTAAAAAACAATTGTAAATCTCAAAAACCTCCAAAGTCTAAGACTGTATTCACAATAAAAACTCATCCAGAAAGGTTAATATCCCATAAAAATAGAATCAACAAGACAAGAATTGGCATCAAATTCCTTTACTATGCAAATCATCCGCTAATGTGCCAAAAGAGACACAAATAGACACAAGAAAAAGAAGAATATTTTCATTTGCCATGAAATCAAAAGACATCTCCGACCAAAGATCATCACTTTGTCAATCATACATCTATAATTAATGCAGAATCATTGTTAATTATTAAAGCAAACAGTCTTAGACATGTGGACCTTACTTTTAAGTCAAATAAGAAGCAGAATAAATATTTAGTGAAGAAAAATGAAGAAAAACACAAGAAATACTTATTAAAATTGTAAAGTGCCCATTACGTATCATCAATGTCTCTGTTTTGAGTCAATACGATGGGAAACAAAGAATAAAAGTCAAGAAAAAGAGTCAATATTTAAATTTATATTTGAAGAATTCTCATTTTTTCAAAGATTCAATCAAATATTTTTATTATTTTTATTGTGTGCATGAAACGAAATCTCCAAAAAGAGTAGCAGACAAATATTGATGACTATTAAATGATGACAGAAATTGATGACTGGAAGAGATTTAAAGGTGCACGAAGAATTGGGGATTGAGATTGTAGATTTTGTGATTTTAATGGGTTTGGTTTAATTGTGGGAAAGAAAATTGAGGGATTTATAGTTGTGAACATTGTGGGAATCGAACCTGAATATTCGCAAAAGAAAGTTTTGCAGATTTTTGTTCAATTGCTAAACTACTCGAGTAAAGAATTTTCAACCACTTCGCTGACAGAGTCGCTTACATATGTCTCAAAACTTCAGATTCGAGAGCATTGATCTCCAAAAATCTGCATCACAGATTGTCACGAGAGACTGGAAAAAACCGAAACTGACCAAATATCAAGTCCATACCTTCTCTTGGTATCCCCAGATACAACCAAATGCACTGATGGCAACCGAGCCCAGTGCCAGGATAAGTACGTTAAAGGATAGATTAAAAACCCATCTATCAATCAACTTGTACAAAAACAGCAACAGAGTCTGCATCACATGAGCTACTTTTATCAAAATTTCAATTAAAACCCGCAAAATTTTTGCTCAGATTAAGATTAAATATTAAAATCATTCCGATAAATCCCTAATAACAATTTATTATCACAATAACTTATCTGCGGATTAAAATTAGAAGTTCATTGAATCAGCTTAAAAAATTTCCAAAAACGAAATTTCTTTTTTTAAAAAAAAAAGTCTAATCATCGAAAATATTCTGAAAACGAGTTTAACAAATCATAAATTATGCAAATGACTGCCAAAAAAAAAGAGCTTCGTGTTTCTGCTTCATATTTTATATATTTTTTAAAAAAGTTTTTGTTAAGATTAAATTAAGAACTTCACATTAATTTTCATAATTTCCACCTCCAGAAACATTTCTAAACTTAACGATCGAAACGGAGATCAAAGAGTAATTATAGCTTAGCGAATAAAATTGAAAAATTCACGTCTTGACGTGGCTACGGTTGACTTCAGCGCATTTTCACTTTCAACTTCATGAATGATTGATTTAAATGGCGAGATTACAAAGCTGAGCTTTCATTTATGTTTATGGGAGAATTGATGTTAAGCTTATTTTGTAAATTTTCTTTGATGATAAGAAGTTGAATTTTTAAAAGGATATTTTGAGGTTATGTGAATATTTTACGTGGATTAATCATTAATGTTTTCGTAAATGTTTGCGAAAATCTAAGTTTTTAAATTATTAAAAACCTTAGCCAACTATTAATCAACACTAGTGCCTGATCTGGGTGAAATCTGAGCCATTTGTAAAGGAATCTGTCAGTACGAGAACACAGCTTCCGTAGCCTAATGGTTAAGCATCAAACTGGATATCTAAAATCCTATTTTGTGAGAACATCGGTTCGATTCCCACCAGATGTTGATCTGCAACGATAATTGTTGATATGGCAAGGATTTGAACAATGTTCATGACATTATAGCTACAAAGCTGTCAATTCTTGTCGCTGCTCTACAATGTGCAAACTTTCCATCTTGTCTCGTCCCTTCACTCCCTTTAAAGCGTTAAAAATCATGTTATCATTCCAAAAGCTAGTGATAAAAGTAATTTGAAGGTTTGTTGAATATTGAAAGTTTCCCAAAATGGAAGTCATTAGCGTGTAAAATCAAAATTCCCTTTCTTTTCATAAGAATGTAAAGTCAGTCTCATAGATACAGATAAATCTTGAAAAAAAAACTTGTTCCTTGTCTGATCGAAATCTCCATAATTAAACTCATTAAAGTCATATCAAGTCAACTGCTCCATTTTCGTAAAAGTCAACCTTATAATTAGACAAACAGATGAAAAATAGCCATAATACGGGTAGGAACAGTTCAAACTTAAGAAACAAGTAGTTTGTAGACATGACACATGTTTATGCACCAAGAGAAAATAATATAAAAATTCTAGTAGCTTCTCAACTCAATAAACAATCCCGTGTGGTCACCCTGATAAGACTAAATTTATAAACTTGTACAAAATACCTGCAAACAATTTCCTACGTGCCCTCATAAAATTGCATTAGCAACAAAATTATAATTTGCCATATCTTCTTCTTCTTTTTATATGAAAATGTTCATCTCAAAAGCAATTTTACTTTTTTTTTCTAAATCTCTATATAATTTTTATTTCCTTCCATTCTTCCACTTCTCCTGCTCTGCGCTGACTTTGCACGTAAATTGCAAGCTCTAGGCAATCTGCAGCTTCTTTTTGGACATATACATACACATAATAATATTCAGAAGTGTATTAACCAGTTTTTATTCAAAGTGGTAATTATTTCTGTTTCTGGCCCGACTACTGCTCCATTCCAGACTTATTTAAAAAAAAAAAGTTTTAAAAATTATTTTATTTTTTCGTTGTCTTTAACAACTGTGATATTATTGATGATATGAGCATGAAAAATAAATAAATATCTCTCAGCTTGTAGCCCCTTAAAAGTCAATATGTCTGGCATTAAAATCAGTTCTATGTTCTCTATAATGTTTCGCAATTACAGTAAATGATCAATAATAAAGATAGAAAAATAGTCATTCTTCAGCAGAATTCTCCATTTCATGAAGTTTTTAAGTTAGAATAGAAAATGTGGATGAAGAAGAAGAACAAAAAAAAGAGCTATTCAGTGTCTATTCACATGCCGAAAGATGGAACTGGAGAAAAAGGCAAAAAAAAAATTGAAGAGAATGAAACATCAAAAGAAATGATTATAAGTTTTTTTTTTAAATATATACACATTTTTTTTTCGTACAGACCATACATATTTCAATTGATTGATATTTTTATCAGACATTTTAAAATCTTTCTCTTTAAGACTTTAACGTTATAGTCGTACACATAATATATATATGAAAGCGTATCACATGGTGGTAGAATTTTGTTTTAGAAATTTTTTGAGAGAATTTGAGTGATTTGAATGAGTTTGACGCGCATTTTAGGTGCCCCCCCCCCCCTCCTCCCTGTGCTGAGGACGAGGGGTAAAGTCTTTGAGAATTCAACAAAAACACAGCATTTAATGACCTTAAGAAATAAGCTACAAAATTATCAAGGAAAGGGTGTTTCCTAGAGCAGTGATGACCAACCCTTGTGCCACGGTACACCGACAATGACCATTACCGAAACCGTATGCAATCTTTGTGAGCTTTCTGATTCACATTTGTGTGCCGCGGCAAAAAGGTTGTCCATAACTGCTTTACTTAATATTCTTTCCTAGACAATACTTATGCCTAAACTTTAGCAACCCTTCCCTATTTGCAGTCCTTATCTTGTGTTTTCTCAATCAATAATAATGATTAGTTTTACCACAGAGTAGGACATACTCTAGAAACAATCCCAAGAGTTTAGTTGCAGACTTTATGGAAAGCAAGAGATTTAGAGGGAGACCAAATAAAACCTGGATTAGATGTGTTGTTAAGGACGCTAGAGTCCTTATTTTCACTAAGTTCGTTAAGTTCTCGAAGGTTAGGTAAGTAGCAAAGGTTAAGTTATGCCATACTTCAAGGTAGTTCTTTTAGGTAGTGTTTATCAATTAAAGAGAGAATTTAGCACATTTCTGAATATTAGCTTTTAGATTTCAGCAACAAAGACAATCCACAACCTCTCCCTCCTAGATACTCCCAATAATCATGCTAATAAAGCAAAAAAAAATAATTTTTCAACTCAGAACAGAATGTATTTAACATCACATAGACATATCATATGGAGTAATTCATCGTCAATTAACATAATAAATGCTTCGAGCTTAAAAATTTGTCTTCGACAATCTATTTATGTTATAGTTCATTTTCTCCTCTATCGTCTCATTTCACTATGAATAATAAATGCTGCTTCTATAAAGTATTTAAAAAAAGAGAAAAACAAAAAAATTCCAATATAGAAGAAAGGCAGGCAAATGAATTAAGCCACCGCATATGTGGCTGTAGATCATGTGTGTATGGATGAAGAAAAAAATTAAATCCACTATAGGCTGGTTCATAATTGCTTCATTAATAGCTTTTCTTTCTTGAGACTTCACTTTATAATCGAAATCTCGAGTGCGCCTTTTAAATCAAGTCTTTCTTTAATGTTTTAGATCTCTTAGCTTGATTTGAAGGGATTGGTGTAATTTTGGGGTGTGCAGTTTGTCACTGGATGTTTATTTGAGGATATAACTTGCAATTTGGGGAGTATAGCTGGATTATTAGCAGGATTTGACAGATTCTTTATTAAAACATCCAAAAGCCTCAATTTTAGGTTAAATCTGACGTAGTTGAGTACCCCTTTTGAAATTTAAATTTTTTATAACCGTTGAAATTTTTCTAAATACTGTTGAATTGAAATATGATTTTTTTAGAGCCGTTAAAACTTGTTTTCTTAACTTTAAAGCAATATCAGCAAAAAATGCGTTTAATAACACTCAAAAGAGTCAAACGAGCCAAAAACATAGCTTTTAACGCTACCTTTATACCTTCATTCATTCACTCCACACCATTTGTTTCTAAAATTTACTTGAGTACGCAATTCAACAAAGTTTATGTCGCGTACGGCTCTTAAAAGGCTCTAAAAAAGTATAATTCATTAGGTAGTTTAATTTCATTGTTATGGCATTGAATTAGTGAGTCAAAGAAGTCTTTTTTTCTTTTCAATATGGAATTAAAATATCTCAAAAAAAGAAAAGAAATTCATGAGTTTTGAAAATGTCTCTTAATGGATACCTGCTGATCATGAAACGTGAAATCACAGTTATTTAATGCTAATACATTTGACTAGTGACGTAAATTTACGAAAATAAAGAATTTCACCTTATCATCATCATCAACAGCATTAAAATTATTCCCATTTTGAGGAGATGAGTCTCAGGTGTGAAATAAAGTTAGTGCCGCGCACATTGCAAATGTTCTTTATTGTTATCACTTCAGAATTTTTCACGTACATTTTCATATTCGCTCATTTTATTACATTAACTTTTGTTGCTGTTTTGCTGTTTGTATACACAATGAAATTTTATTTCCTAGTTTATAGACCACCTGTCGCTTGCCTTATTGTGCTTCTCACTCGTACACACATTTTTATTCCTTGCCTATACCAACTTAAATACTTTATCTCATTCACTTAGCTCTGCTTATTTTCTTCTTCTAAAATAAAAAGTCTTTTAATACTCAATAGACTTTAAACAATGATCATTTGAAATCGAGTGAGGAAATTTCTTTCATTTTCATCTTTTCAGTGCCTCTTTGTATTTGAAGATTAACAATGGCATTACCATAATGTGTTTGTTTCATCATGTTGCTTTAGCACATAGTTTTATACATTAATGGTATGGTATGTGCAGTACGGAGCACATTTGTGCGGGGATAAAAATTTCTTTCCAGATTCGACTTAGGAATTTGATTATGAGATATTTTTTTTGCAGTAGGTGGGTGAATGGAGTGCATTTTGCTGAGTAATTCTGCGTCAACAACAAGAGTTAACACAGGAAAACAGTTTAAATTTATATTTTGTCATCTAATGGTTTTACAATCTAAATTAAGCACAGAAACCAAGGAGCTTTAAGAGCAAAGGGTGTCAAACTATGACTAAATTAAATTATAGATCAAGGGGTCTCAAACTATGACTAAAATAATTTATTTATAGATCAAGGGGTCTCAAACTATGAACTACTGGGTTTTAGCAAAAGGGTTTGAAGCTGATAACAAGATAATTTTTAGAACAGGGGGTGTCAAACTATGAATTATATAATTTGTAAATCAAGATGCTACAAACTTTGAATTGTCTATGTTTTAGCAATGTGGTATAAATTTAAGAACAGTATATATTTTTTAACAAAGGGGTGTCAAACTAAGAATTAGATAATTTGTAGACCACGGGGCTTCAAACTATGAACAATTAGATTTTAGCGAAGTAGTTTAAAACTTAGAACAAGATAATTTTTAGAAAAAAGGGTGTCAAACTATGAGTTAAATGTTTTTCAGACTTGATTACTCAAGTAAACTCTAGTATTTAAAAGAAATTTTTTGCTGAAAATTTAACAGCTTTACAAAATCATCATCAACTTGGTAAAAAGAACAATTGGCTCGATATTATGTGTTTCAAGAAGTCGTGTTTTCGAATCTTAATTGTTTTAACGTCTGAAATATCCAAATACTATCTCCATCGACCTAGCAATACCCAAACTGCTCGCCAACCTCCAACTTTCATCTTATAAAGTCCATTCAGATGTGAAAATACACAAATATTCAATATGTCATTACACAGCGCATTCCAAAAAGCCTTATTTTCTACCATATGCGGTACATGCTGTTGTGGCTGGCTTACAACTCTTTGAAAACTATGCGATTGTGAAATCACATAGACATAAAGATATAATATTCAAATCACAGAAATGGCAATTTCTTTAGACACAACACAACTCACACGAAAAATAATTTAAAATCTGATTAACTCGCATTGCTTGGCAGGCTAAACAGACAACTAATTAAGAAAAGTAATGAAATATGAATGAGATTGGCAGCTATGTTTTTCATGCAGGAAATGAAAATTATGAATGAGTCAGGGAAAAGTAGCAACTGGCAAGGCTGAAAGTGCTCGTACAAATTACTTGTAATTTACATTTCCCTTAGGAATTCTCTCACTAATCACACCTCATCAGTAAGCTTATTTACTACACCTCAAAAATATAATTTTTAATATCTCCAAGATGTTCTGGATTAGGCCAGAATCAATTAAGCAAATTGGTAGCCAGCAAAAAAATAATACCCAGAATTGGAAGGTCGACAACATGACAAACAAATTAATTAACAATGGCCATTAAACTCGGATTAAAAGACCGAGAATTCTCATGCAGCACACGCAAATCCCCACCAAAAAAGGACCCAAGGGAAGCGATAAATATATTTTTTTCAGAAGCATTTACTGTCATCAAAAAGAGCTTAATTGGAACTCGTTTTTAGAAAGTATCAATTCTATGGGATCAATATCACGTCTGTGGAGCACATTGAGGTAAGATTGTCGCATTCCATACGTAACAGAGAGAGACACACAAAAAAATATGTCTGGAGAGATTTTTATCACATACGGAAAGAAATGAGAATTAATACCTAATCATTATTTATTGTTACCAGCGTTTCCAATAATGGCATTTCTATCAGTTTATTTATTTTTTTGTTGTTTGCTTTACATTTTATTTTTTTGTGTGTTTTGTTGGATCTTATTTCAATATAGAAAAATGTTTTGTTGTGAATACGGGCATCAAGTCATTTTTATCTAAGTTATTGATGATGAAGAGGCAGAGTTGGAGGAATTTTTGGATACATTTAGAATTAAGGCTATACATTCTATGAATTGTGAGATTAAGATTGAAGCAGAGATGATTGTATAGAATTGAAATTCAATTCTTGAGTATGAACATAATTTCGTTGTGGCTTCTAAAGCAATAAATACCTTCTCGTGGATTGGAGGATAAGGAACTCAAAATTTATTTAATGAATGCTGGTTCGAATCCTAGTCAATTCAACTTTGTAGTCTATATTAGGTCTTCTTCTTCTTCGCTAGCCATACAAATCAATTGTGATCCATGGCCATCCTTAGATGGCGCCTGAAGCTGGCTCTATCGCTATATTAGGTGTCGTTCGTAAATGATGTCAAATTTTTGTGGAAATAAGATCTGTCGCGGCGTGACACGTTTGTCATGGAACAATGGAAACAATATTTTTAAACACGTCATTTGTCAACAACTCCTTAATAAAGGATGATTATAGCTAATAAATTAAGATAGAATATCTTTAATCAAGCTACATACTGTTGCCGAAGTATGAAATATCAATTGCATCACAACCATAATTCAGCACTATCACCTGACCAATCATTATCAACCACCTGATGTTATAAAGACCAATAAAATACAATTTTACAGCTTTTGACCTCAAAAAGGGACAGCATATCCTTTAATACTTCCCAATTTAAAATAATCAACATAAATTCATCAACAACATCCAGCAACAGTGACAATTACACACAAAACAGATCCAAAAACCCTCAAATATATCATCCAGATCTACTTTAATTACCAATTTTCTAGAAGTCCCAGAAACTCCCAAACCAACACCTCTGCATAGAAGTAGAGAGAACATGAAAAAATAAAAATAATAAAATACCCAAAAAAAAAGAGAAAGAAGCAATTCACAGTAACACAAATGCTTCTCATGTATAGCTCAGTTGAGGTAATCATGCAACAGGTAGATATCATTAATTAGCAATAATCATAAATTTCAAGATTAAAAATGTAAAAAAAAAGTTTGCTTGTGCGCGCGGGAATGTTTTTCACTTCTTTTTCGCTCACATTTTATAGTATTAAGTTTTTTTTGGATATACTCTGGTGGTGTTGTGTGTTGTTTGTTGAAAGGTTTAAGGCAAAAAAAAAATGAAAATAAATGCGAATGCATACAAAAATGAAGGAATGATATTGCAAAACAAAAGAATAACTTGATACTTTGCAGTGCCTTCTGGAGTTCACTACAAAGTATAATTTTCACGTTGTATTTACATTCACATTTACATTAAAATGCATTTTTGTATATTTTGTTTTTATGGGGGATGTTCGGATGTTACGGAATGATTAAATGGACTGTTGGGGTTCTAAGATTGGTTCTATCAACTTGGGTTTTATGAGGTAAGTCATGTGTTTTCTATTCTTATATCTACAGTTTCAAGGTCCTAGAATTAAAAATCGAGGGACTTAACTTTTAGGTATACCTTAAATTAGTCTTTATTTTAAGTAGAGTCCCCGTTTAGCTTAAATCGACTTCTAGTGGTTTACTCAAGAATCCTATCTCATTAATAATTAATCAAAAGCTACATTTAAATCTTCATCACGAATTCTAAGCATTAAAAGCTATCTAAACTAAAAAATTTTGAAATATTAGGATTTGAACCTATCAATAATGAGCAAGAATGTTTGTATAAACCCTATCGCTCTACCAAATCATCCACAGAGTGATCCAACTCCTTAAACAAACCAACAACCTGAATCCATAACGTTACTTATCACCCAAACGACTCTCATTGCATTAAGTGATATACGTTTGGCATTAAAGCCTTTTCGTACTCATCAAAAAAGCGCATTTATTTCCTTTTGGTTGTAATTTAAGATTCTTTTGTTGCTGATTACAAATTTGATGATGATTTTTATCTCACACATTTATTTTATTAAATTCTCTCATTCTCATCTTCATTGTTTTGTCTGTATTTACTCACAAAAGATCGTCATAAATTGTACGATAAAAATACTTAATGAAATTAAATAAGTTGTGATTTTTTTTTCTTAAGTCCAACAACAAAGAATTAATAAATTTCATTATCATCTCTTGTGAGATTTCCTTCATTAAACTTACGAAAAATTGAAATGCAGGAATTTATCACTTAAAAATGTACACATTCACATACACAAACAGCTATTATCTTGCAGACTGCACAGTACAATTGTGATGTAAGATTGAATAAGAATACTTTCATCTGTTGCTGGTAATGCTAATAATAATGATAAATTCAAAGTCATATTGCGTGTCAATATGCAGTCTGAAATGTTTTTTTTTTTGTTGCCTTTTTTTCGTTATGGGCGATTCTACGAATGATTTTTTTTACAAATTTGTCTCCAAATCTATATTTCTCTTTATCAATTGCATTACTCCCCATGTTTCATGTATTTAATAGTAGATTTTACCGATATCTACATAATTTTCTCACCCAAACATATTAAAAATGGTTAATTAAAGAATTATTTACATTCTACGAAAAATTACTCTGTTTCACATGAATTTTTTCGCCCAAATTTCCAAAATGTTTTCATTAATATCTTTAAGGTGGTAAAATTTCTAGTAATACTAAGTATACAAAGTTATAGCTTAAAGTAAAAGCTTCAAAACGATGTCAAAATCATATTTGTGGAAGCCTTAATTAAGCTGCAATTTGGATTGTACGAAAAATTTCATAAGTGAAACAGAGTAATTTGGAGACAATTCCAAAAAAAACTACCAAATATTAAAATTAAAACCATGAATTTCTCAATCCATAGCTAAGTAATTTGAGTGCAGATGTAATCATAATTCACAGTTTAACCAATAGAAAAGGAAATGAGAATTAGATTTTTGAAAAACTATGCACAAGTGAAAATAAAATAATTAAAAACTCTCATACAATTGACACGGATTATTTTCATGAAACCTTTTCGTAGAATTGCCCTTATTTAAATCGCTTTGCCTTCGAGACTTAAAATGTTGTGTAAAATGCAGGAAAAAATTGTATAAAGAAACTAATCTACAGAATTAATGTTCATGCGATGATGGCTATTAACGCATACAAATGTAAAACAACAAGAACAACAAATTATTGACTGGACTAAAATGGACGAAAACAATTGGAAGTTGGGGAGATTAAAGCGCATTTTTAAGGCATGTTTCTTTTTATTCTTTTCTTACTTAGCATCTAATTTTAGTCACTCTGTTCAGTTAAAACTTGAAAGTTTATCGAAGACACAGTTCATGTTTAAATGAATATTCAAAATGTATCCAAGACACAAACAAAATTACAAAAAAAATCTTCCACTTCGAAAAGTTTTTCGTAAATTTTGCTTTAATTAAGCAATATTGTCCTATTTAACTGATGTAAAATAATAATTCAGGATAGCAAGACATTACAAAGTTACATTCGAAACACCAATCATGCTTAATTTATCGATAAATATAGTAAATTTTGTATCAACAAAACAAATTGCATAACTTTAACTCCTTCTTCTAAAGAACAAGTTAAAAATATTCTTTGCTGTTCTGTTTCATTCTTCTTCATCTGTTTTTTCATGGCTTAGAGCGAAATTTATCGAACGAACTACTGGCAGCTCCCTTTTAAAATATATGTACAGCATATCTTTTCAAAGAATTTCACCTTGAATTGCCTCTTTGAATCAACAGCTCTTTTATTTATCCACTGATTTGAAGGCTTTTAAAAATCTGAGGAAGTTTTTATTAATTGTATCTGTAAACTCACAGTATTTGCACGACCTGGCTATCAATAAATTCATTATGATTATCGATAAATTATTATAGCATTTATCCGTTAATTTTATTAAAAGATGCTGAAGAAAGTTTAACATTTAACACTTATTGAGTTTTTATAATCAATTTTATATAATAAATTACAATGTTGGAGCTTATCATACGTACATGATTTTGATGACCTAAAAATATTATTTCTGATACGAACAATTCGATGGTTTCGACCGTTACAGTTTCCAAGAAAACTTGTGAAAATATCTTATTTGTCTGTCTGCCATACAAAATTCGAAATTTCATACCCTGCAATTCGAAATTTTCGAAAATTAGGAAAAAATTAAAACTTAAATTAAGTAAGATTTTTATGAAATTTAGATGAAATATTATGTAGTCATTTAATGATAAGCATAATATAGATAAATGTTTTTCAAAACGATCAAAAACTCCAATAAAATCAACAAAATTGTAACGGTTTTTTTCAAATTTAAACTTTTCGAACGTGCATATTATAACTCCCCTAGACTTTCGATAAGTCTGTCGAACATGAATTGTTCGTATCAGTATTATTTCTTTTGCTTCTTTGGAATTGGAAATATTGAAATTTGGGTTAGCAATATAATTAGATAGAAATCATTAATAACATGCCTTTTGACAAATGAAAAGTGTTAAATGATTCGAAATTAAATTGAATTTTCAATGGCTTCGGAATTCTAAAGTCTTAAATTCGAACCTTGAAAGTCAAAAATTCAAATTTCGAAAGTGAAAAATTTGAATTTCGAAAGTAAAAAATTCGAACTTCGAAAGTGAAACATTAGAACAACGAAAGTAAAATTTAAAGTTTTGAAACTGAAAAAATTCAAATTTCGAAAGTGAAAAATTTGAATTTCGAAAGTAAAAAATTCAAATTTAGAAACTAAAATAATTCGAACTTTTAAAGTCAAAAATTCGAACTTCCACAGTAAAAAATTAAACATTTAGAACTTGAAAAAAAATTAATTCAATTCAAATGTAAGTCAAACCATCTTCCATGCATCAAATCTTTAATTTCCTTGACAAAATCAAATCCACATCAACATGAACAATCAATCTAACATAACATTTTAAATGCTTCTTATTTTATAAGAAAATTCTTGATTTGCCAAGTGATTTCTTCTTAATAAAACTCCATCACGTCCGTTATGTATCATAAATATTTTCTTCGAATGTATGACTAATGTGGATTATTTCTACAGTATTTTATAGAAATAATGATTCTCAATTCTCAAACATCCACAAACAACTTTGTTTTTTTAATTTAGTTGATAAATCTCTCAGAATTTCTTAATGAAAAATTGAGCTGACCATTAAGCAGCAAGTAACTTTGTTTTTTTCTTCGAGTTAATATTTTTTTGATTAATTACATTAAATTCGTTACAGAGCCATCACATCAGCTTATTTTTACAATTGTGTGCTTCACTAATTTCATGTTGTGCTTCTCTTAATTCATAAATGGTAGTAAATGGAGTTTTTAAGTGACGATGTCCTATTACTAACTTCGAAGAGGTGTTGGAATGCTATTATTAGCACCATTGCTAACATTGTAATTTGGTCTGTTTAAGTAGATGAAGAATAAGTTTGGTTTTAGGCAGCTTATTAGGAATTTTGTTATTTTTCTTAGAGTGGAATTTTTAAAACTGCAATCTGATGTCATAAAAGTAAGTTCTGAGGTAGGAATGATGTCAAGCAATAGAAACTAGAACAGAGAACATATGTATGATGTTCAAAATGGGTATGCTACAAAACCTTAAGTATAGTTTAGCATTCAGTACTTTGATTTATATCAAAAAAGCAAATTAGCTGCACATTAGCTGTGTTCTACCTCAAAAACCATTGAAATTCTTCCGAAATTCTCAACATTCCTAGTTAATAGACAGTTATCAAGCAGTTTTACACCATCATCATCATTACAACTGCAACTCAATCCTCATTACAATCTTGAAAATACCCATAAATTACCCACAATATGTCTTAATGAAATTCAATATCATAACTACAAGATCAGTAAGTTTAAGCTTCTTATTTTCATCAGAATTATTAACTTTATAATATTAAGGTATAAATTTTCATTGTTACTGCACAATAAATCTCCGAAATAACCTGTCATCACAATTTCCAGCACATTCTTATTCTCATTATAATGAGATGTCAATGTATCGATTCACAAAAGAAAACTTTTTATCACTTTCATTAATCGCAGCTCATAAATTATTGTTAAATTATCATCAACATAGCCTTAAGCATGTTCATTTACATGAATCATGAGCAAATGAGAAATCAAAATTCACATAACAATATCAGATTATTTGCAATTTACACGGGCCCGGGATGTTAAAGGTATGGTATCGATATAATTCAATGATGGGCATTAAATAATCAGTGATGATGCCTATATTTAGCATCGGTCTAGTAAAAAAATTATAATTTAACATGGTGAGGGGGTTGTTCATATGTGACGTCTATCAATAGATGAGAATGAGCCTCTCCTCTGTTCAGATAGGGCATAGGACAGTATAATATGGATATCCTGTATAAATCCCATTTACCATTCTCATTACTAAATGATCGACGTCAATAACTCAACAACCCCATAAAAGAAGATATGATGTGGAAATTTTAATGAGTGGACTTCATTAAGAGATTAAATCAACAAGTAAAATGAAATGCTATATGCTAAAAATGTACATATATAATTTGTATGCTAGACACATTCCACACATGTCACAAGATCTGTTTCAATCCATTTATATGCATACGAATTACATGCAAGCCTTTATTTATGGATGGCTGGAATTTAATGATGGAAAATTATCTCGCTCATTCCTTATCAATGTTTTGCAAATCTCAATGTTTCGCACAAACCAGTAGCTGAACTTGACTACTCAACAAGGAATATACAATATGTGAAAAACTTATCAATAATCCACATCCAATCTTACAGTTTTCTTCACGCATTTAGGTTCAATCGCACGAATGAAATTGTAATTTTCAATTATCATGCAACATTTAATGTGTACCTTTCCGCTTCTCGTAATGGATTTATTGAAACAAATTGCATGTTTGCAATATTCATCATTGAAAGAGATATAAAAATAAAATTGTAAATTAAAATTAAAGAAAGAAAGCTGCACAAAAAATAATAATAATAATGACTGAATGGGGAAGGAGGCTTCTTATGAGCTTAATAATGTATAATATAAATAAGAAGTAAATTGTTATTGACTTTTGAACTAGTCTACAAAGTAAAATGTATCCGTGTAATTTCGTTTGTCGGAGATTTCAAAAGGTTTTCAGGTTATTCAGTAATCTTCAGAATGTTAAGCATTGTTCAAGAGACGATTCAGTTAATTCAATACTGTTCAGCCGACTCAGCACTGTTCAGTCAATTTAGTACTGGTCAGTTAATTCAGCACTATTCAGCTGATTCAGAACTCTTCATCTAATTCAGCAATGTTCATCTAATTCAGCACTGCTCAGCTAATTCAGCACTGTTCAGTAAATTCAGCACTATTCACCTAATTCAACTCTATTTAGCTAATTCAGCACTGTTCATTTAATTCAGCACTGTTCATCTAATTCACAAATGTTCATCTAATTCAGCACTGCTCAGCTAATTCATTACTGGTCAGCTAATTCAGCACTGCTCAGCTCATTCAGCTAATTTAGCATTATTGAACAATTTCAGCACTACTTAGCTGCGAATCAATTATAATTTTAAATGTTCCTGATTGTAATCATAACCCCAAAATCACAGACAATTAAAAAAACCTCAAAAATCACCAATTATCTTCCTAAAAAAATCTGCAAATTTCCATTTAAATCTGACTAAATTGCCCCAATCGCATGGTTTCTAATCTCCATAATTTCCAAAGTATTTAAAATGACAGCTAAGAAATATCTCACGGAAATAGCAATAAGGTTAAAGTCAAATAGCATATTTTTAATTACATATTTACGATGACATAGATTCATTGACTTTTGTATTTATCTAAAGCATTATAATGAGTCGAGTTGTGAAATTTATAATCGTGCCTTCAATAAAGACGAGGAGTAACCAAGATGAGAAAGACGAGAAGCTCGTCAGTTAATAACCAAAGTCATAAAAATTTATTTCTTCATCTGCTTTAAACTGTTTTATTTTTTACTCACATCTTATTTCGCATGGTTATAGACGTTGATTTAGGTGGACGTGGAGGCGGTAACGGCGATACTGAATCATCAATCTTTGTAAATCCATTAGAGTTTCGATAGTTTATTGGAGCTTTAGTGGAACAATTTGCATCGATTCCACTATCCGATCCATTTTCATTAACTTCATTAATACCGAACAGGAATGGATCGTCGAGGATATTAATGATACTTTTTCCAGGCACAATTGGATCATCACGATATGATCGTGTCCGTCGATTTTGGTAATCATGCAATTTAAATGTATCGTTGGTGCCATGCTCGATAACAACAGGACTGTGGAGTTTGGTTGGAAAAATGATTTTCGATTCACTTGCTGCCGCATCTGTCGTATCTGCGGTTATTTTATTATTTTCATCGTCCTTTTGGTAACCTGCCAAACGCTGTGCAGCAGCTCTACCATAAATTTGTCGGTAATATTTCTCTTGATTTCCATGCAAAAAGCAAACTTTCCACCACTGTTTGCAAGCAAGTAAGTTTGCTGTTTTTGGCATTGAATCTGTCTGTGCCGATGCCATTTTTCACTTGATTGTTATAATTTTTTTATTTTATTTCAAATTTTTCTTTTTTTCTTCATGCGTCACTAAACTTTCAATTTCAATAGCTGAAAAACCACACGAAATCATTTTTTACATTTTTTTATTCTTCATGCTCGAACTTTTGTTGACAGAATAGCGAAAAATATAAATGAATAATATTTTTTTATGGAATATCACTCAAAATCAAAGATATACCAATTTGGCCAGCATTTATCAGATGTGTTCAAATGGATTGAATGTTATGATCGTGGATGAATAGAAATGGAATTGGAGATGTAAGTTTTATTTTGTCCGACTATACATTGTGATGATTTACTTAAAATTTTACAGTTTTTAAACAACTAAGCTCTTTTCAGCGAATTCGGTGAATTCAGCACTATTTGGCAAATTCAGCACACTCAGCATTATTTTTATCATTAACTTAATTCAGCACTATTCAGTGTTGTAAACCCAATTCAGCACTATTCAGCATTTTTAACCCAAGTCAGAATTATTCAGCATTGTAAACCCAATTCAGCACTATGTTGAATTGTAAACCCGATTCAGCACTATTCATTATTGTAAACGCAATTCAGCACTATTCAGCGTTGTAAATCTAATTCAGCACTATTAAGCAATTTCATATAATATAATATATTTAGTACATTCAGCTAATTCAGCACTTTGAGGCTAAATCATCAGTTTCAATTTTAAGTAGAACAAAACAAATCAAGTGCCAAAAATGCAGTCTATTAACAATCCAGCAAAACCATAATAGAATAATATTCATTTCATCTTAACCAATAAACCAATCAAGTAAACAAAAAAGCGCTATGATTATCCATCTAAAAACATTCAAACCACCATGTAATTCGCTCTTCATACGGGAATCACTACCCATCAATCTTTTCGTCAAAGTGTGTAGAATAGAGAGTAAGAAAATGGTAAGAAAAATCTAATTATAATAAATTCCCCTTACTGCGGTTTTTATGATAATTTATTATGTTTTTGTTATTAAACGTCCGAGAGAATAAAAAAGAATATAAAAATTCTTAACAGTTTGTTGAACATCGTAACAAGAAGAGTGGCTTCTTTCTCTCATCTATTTCTTGTTTCCCTTCAATTCAATTGTTTTTCTATGTATTATTACAATGAGATTAGCTTTAAATGATGTTATGGGAGAAATTTCTTTTAAACGCCTTCAATTCTGAATGACATCTGACAATTTCGTCGTTAACAAAAAGTAAAATAGGTAATTTTTTGTGATGTTGTACATCCATTAATGTGCTGTAAAATATAGCAAATTGGTGTAAATGAAATTCATGAAATTCTGATTATAATTATTCTTCATTTAATTTTTAATTCATAACCGTGCTAACTATCAAGATATTCTGATTATCATCACTACAATTTTATAATTATTATTGTTATTTTTTAATGTATGAAATGCTGTCAAAGCATAATGGAAAAGTGTCATTTTGAAAGACACAACTTATAATTTTATTTTTTCACTTCTAAATATGAAATCTCATCGTAAAATTGTAGATGTGATGAATGTGTCTTTTAGAATTGTGTGTTGATGCTTGACTTGAAAATTTATTGCGAATTTTATCTCAGACGTGTCTGAGTTGAGTCATTGCTTGCTGGGAGACTTGTGGTGTGTCTGTCTTGGACATAGGAACTAGTTATGGTTTTTGTGCGATGTCTTAGCTTATATAGCGTATAAACTATTAACAGTGTGTGATTCTTGTTTGCTCCGGTCTATGGAATCAAGTTCTGATCACAAACTTGTAAAATTTTGTTCCGTGTTTTAGAATTTTAATGATAAAAATGCGAGGTGAGAAAATTACGCCATTTTTGTTTTAAATATTTGATTAACAAAATTTGAATTTAAGAAATCCGTTATAAATTATTAGCATACAACATTTAAAACTGCGCAGTCATCAAAACTCAAACCTGATATTAAATCAAATTCCACAAATTAAAATTAAAAATTCACAATAAAACACATTTAATCATCCTCAAGTTTCTGTGCATTGTACAGAATCGTTGTAAAAAAAATCATGAAACTTTACCCCTCAGTCATAATTTTATGAGCACTTCAACTTCATTTTCATCAAAAATTTACGACAATAAACCGGTCGTCAGTATCATCATGTCAACTTCGGAATGTTTATCAACTTGAAACTCGTTAAGAATTTAATATTTTTGCGAGATCCGTACAATGTCCTCCTTATAAAATTACAATTAAGCACCTTATAACCTCTTTTATGCTGAAGCTTACACAATAATAATGAGTCAATTGTATTCGACGTACAATCATCATTATAATTCGTGAAGCAGGAGAGAAAAAAATCTAAATGATCAATTCATCAAATGGCTACAAAATGTCATCATCATCATCATTTCTAATACTATTATTATTATTTGAAGATATTCTGATCTATTGGAGAACTAATGAAGAGGCATCAAGAACCCTTGGCATTTCATTCCATTCTTCTTTTTTACACTACATGCTCTTTCACATTACTAATTTCTTTTTCTTTCTATTTTTCTTTGCCTTTTTTTCAATGAATGAACTTCCCTTTTTACGGCTTCATCAACGAATTTATCGCAATGAAACAATTGTGGGAAAAGTTTTTTACCTATTCTGTTTTTGGTGTGTCTACCGTGCACATCTGAAGTACACAGAACATAATATTACAGACGAGGAAGGAACTGCTGTGTATATCTCTTAATTGTAATTAGTCACATACGTAATTTTTCTTAATAGTATTGTCAATCAAATTACGACTCTCCGACATAATTAAACTGGGTAAGAATGATGGTGGAAATTAAGAAAATCATTCTTTTGGATATGGTTTGGTGCATTTTAGAGTTTTGAGTGCTTTTTTTTGTATTTTCAAGTTTTATTTGTTTCTTTTTGTCAAAATTAAGTGATTTTTGTTCAAATATTACAATTTTTATGTTATTTGTTTAGATTAAATGATATTCTTGCTTGCTCCGAGCCGTAGAATCAGTAAAACTTTAAAGATTTGCAAAATTCTATTTCTAGCTCGCAAAATTCGATAACAAAAATGCGAGGTGAAGAAATTTTTGCCACTTTTGTTGAGAAATTTTTGACTTCCTTTTTTAAAATTTTTAAAAACCGTTAGAAATTAAATTGACTTTAATTTTCAATAATGCATGAAATCAAACGGATGTTAGGTTAAAATCTTTAAATCATTCTAAAATTAAACCTTAAAATCAGATAACATTCAGTCCAGAATCAAAAATTCTACACACAACAAAAAATCAAAGCCTGACAATTTTCTATTGAAGTTAAATTAATGAAAAGATGAAAAATACTCAGCAATTACTCAATTATATAATCAACAAAAGCTACCATTCTCATATGTTTTAGTTAATTTCTCACAAAACGAGAGAAAAGAAATTTGGGAAGGTGAGGAAAATTCACATAATGATTACTTCCTGTTATACAAAGTCCGCAATTAATTCAATCAATAACAATTTCAAGCTGTTTCTCTTCATTCAATCAAATTAAAGCTCATCTCATCAACAGAATCTCATCTTCAGTTTAAAAACCCGCTCTTAATTCAGTTGGAAATGGGAATGCATTCTTTAACAAAAATTCTTGTGCCTTTGTCAACTCCAAAAGTGACCTTAATTTTTACTATCAACAACAGATCCGTTAAGCAGTTTAAGTGAAGTTACAAGAGCGAAAAAAAAAACAGAATAAGATTGAGAAAAAAAAAATGGGAAAAAGATCTAAAAAAGAAGCATATAAAGATGAAAATTATTGGCCTTTTACTGTTACAGCCGTCTTGTGTATGCGTGTGATGTGAAATTTGTTAAAGTGAACTGCCATATCAGAGATGAAACAAAGTGAAGCGCTTAATTGCTTAAAAAAAATCTCTAAAGTGTTATACCACTTATTGCTCTCGATTGTAATTTCTCACTTCGACTTCTTTAATGCTTTCTTCTTACTTTTCGTATATCTGATGCGTCTTTATTGTCTTTATCTTTAACATTTTCCTCTTCTTCTTTCTTTGTGATTTAAAATTTTATTCAAAAAATAATAATTTAAAAATAAAAATGAAAGCCAACGAGTCAATTAAATTTCTTTTCAGTTTCGTATTGAAATCATTTTGATTCAATTTTCAAGAATCTTTTCATTTTCATTTCACAAAAAATAAATTATTCAACATTTTAATGTGTAAATTTGAGGTAGACATGTGCTTTATTGAAATTTTAAATTATGCGTAAATTTATGCTAAAATTGAGGCGGTTTTAGTGACTATTCAAATCCGGGGTTTGATGTTGGAATTGAATTGAAAGAGTTGACTCATATGGAATGTATTGTACGCATTTTTTTGCGAGGCTGGAATTGTTAACATTGTTTGTAATAAAATATTTGAATGTAAAGTTCATGAGGTCATAGAAGTTTAGGAATGTTTGGCACACTTAATGTCTCACCCACAAAAATTCTTTAAATTTAACCTTTTTGCAGTCAAAAAATTCTAAAATAAATTTTTGAACACCCTAACCTCAAAAAAAAATTTCACCAACTCTTCTCACATTTATTAAGTAGCGCAGAAAAATTGTATGCCTAAAATAAAATTTTCTATGGTTTGTTTAAGCAAGACAGAAGACTGAATTAAATAAATACGCAAATAAAAGCGACGACAACGAGGAAAAAAATATTTAACAAGCTTAAAGAAAAGAAGAGGAAAGTTCCCTAGTCAACATCAATTTACATACATTATGAGAGCACAGAGAAAAAAGAAATCACTTAATGCCATCATCCGATGTGAGAGACTCTTTAAATAAAGGAGAAAAAAAAATACAGATAATTGCATAAAATGATATCATCGATGTTGTTGCTATTCATACGTAAATATTTTTATTCCTTTTTAAGTGCTCGTACACATATTGAGCGAATGAGAGACAGAATGCTCGACAAAACCAGCTTAACAGGGACGAATTAAAGTAATGAAGGAATTTAATAGCAACAAACATAATTGGTAGGAAGGTTTGTGTGGCTGTGAGTTATTGGAACGCAGTTTTAGTGATTTTGTGGAGAAAATTGAACAAATTTCAAATGTTTATAGAGCTATTCAGCTCCATTTAGGAATATTCAGCTGAATTCAGCGTTACTCAGCTCAATTAAGCTAAATATTTATTTTTATTAAGCTCAATTCAGCAGCATTCAACTCTATTTAGCTTCATTCAGTTTAATTCAATAATAATCAACTTAATTCAGTAATATTAAGCGCAATAAAACTCAATTCAGCGTCATTCAGCTCAATTCAACATTCTTCGGTTTTATTAAGCATATTTTGTCCAAAAATGACACTTTTCACTCAACAGACACCTTCATGTAGCACAATAGACACTCGTAAAAGCTCAAAACAACAGCCATTTAACCCGAATAACAATAATCACCTTTTTCCCTTCAATAATCCAGCTCAAGCGACAACAACAAGAAAAAATAATTCGCAAAGAGACAATGGTACAACATTATTGTCTTTCTCATTCATCGACAAGAGAGCTTTTATCGAGATTAAGTGGATCGATATTTGACCATAAAGCGACTTTACTTTTTATTATATTCTTTTGCCTAAACGACAAACAATTTATTTTCTTCGGAATCACATATTACAATAGACGATAATGTTATTGAAAAGGTTCAATAAAAATAACACAGAATAAAAAAAAATTTGGGCCGATTCGCTGTTGGACATACGAAAAGTTTCACCAAAGAATGCCAGAGAAGAAAAAAATAAATTTAATACGCAACGAGATAAAAAGCCACGATAGGAATGATCAGCAAAAATGATAATAAATTATCAAAGACAGTCAAGACCGACCTAAGTTTTTTTGTAGCTAGTTAAGCATCACCAAATAAATTAAAGGCTAATTGGAATCGATAATAATTCTTAATTAAAATCATTTTCAATTAATAAAAATTTATCGGAGGTGATTTTAGGTTCTTTTTTTGGAGAATCAGAAACGAGAGCCGAAAACACAGATTTTTGTGTGTAGGAATGACTTAATGAATCTCGTTCATAGACGAACTAAAATCCTCCTTTATATTAAACAAAGAAGTCAACGAAACAGGTTTAAAAAGCGCAGAGAATGAAATCACAGTTTGATCTTTTTATAGAATATTGCATGATTATGTCTAGCATGTGAGTAGACAGAACCACATCAGCACATACATAACAAACTGAATTTTTGATGGATAAGAAAGAAATTGAAGTTGTTCATAATTTGATAATCGCTGCTTGAGGCATGCTAAAGGCAGGGACGTATCTAAAACGGGATGAGCTTGACTCCTGTTCTGTGTCTCTGTGGAACCGTCTCTGAAGTATATTCCAAGGAAGCATGCAATCCAAACACACTAGCTAAGATATACTAAAGAAACCGGCTCCTAATTGCGCCTCTGTTAAAGATCTATACTTGTATGGATCACTAGTCATGAAGAAGAACAAAGTTTTAGCCATGCTCTAATTACAACTCAACAAAACTCTTTACACACCAACAATGAGATTGAGAATTTACAAAAGAAATGGATCTGAAATAAATCTCGAATGATCAATATACCGATAGACCTTAAACTCTATATATTTTTTTTTTCATCGATGATTTTTATTGAAGGCAATGGAATTCTCTTTCACATTGATTTATTGATTTATGGTGCAAGTTACGCATTTTAATGCTCAATATGTAGAATTTATATTTTAATCTTATAGATTGTAAATTGCTGAAGGCATAAAAGTGAGGATTAATAGTACTGAAGTAAAATCATCTTCATTATTCGAATTTGATGTTCATGAGCGATATAAAAAAATTGATATGACAGCCACCTGTTCAGAATTGGATATGCTGCTCGTTTGTATTAAATTAGTTGTATTGAGTTGTGCATTTTTATGTAAAAATTAATGGAATATTTATTTTTAAATTTATTAGGAAAAGGACCCTTCACTTATGACGTCCAGGGGGGGGGGGGGGGGATCAGCAAGAAAAGATCACTAGAAATTTCAGGAAATCCATTGTTGGTTTTTGAAAAATGACCGTTACTTTTGGACGTCATAAGTGAACGACCCCAAAGAAGTTTTTGCTGAGCTGTCAGAAAATGAAGAATTTTAGAATTTTTTAAGGGGGAAAATAGGTTGAAATTTGATATGATGAATTTGTAGGAATTTATTATTTTTAAAGGAAATAGCTTGAAGTACCTTGAACTAATCTAGATTTTAATCTTGGTTCTATTTTGGATATGAAGCTGGTTGGTAGCAAAACCGAAAGTTTAAAAGCTCCTCGTCAAAGCAGGTGAATATCTTAAGTTGGCATTATTTCAAGATTCTTAGCACCTTCTTGAAGATCAATTGCAAGAAATGCAACTTTTGATCATAAAAGTATCGGTTCGATTCTCATTCTAAACAAGTTGATGGGAATACCCATTAAATGCTGTACCATCAAGTGTTATTCTATTGAGTTCTTACTAAATAGAATGGATCACATCAAATAAGACTTGTGCTAAGCTATCCTGTTGATATACAGAATTGAGGTTGGTTTTAGCATAGTCAGAAACTACACATTGAGTATAGAAACAAATACTAGCTTGATTAGCCTAGAACTTATTTCTGTCTTGCCAAAAATGCACAAATAAACACCATAATTCATCATCATGTTTAACGACACCAAATTCTAGTCTGCAAAGAATTTATTTGCTTTATGGCCATCTCCAGTTTAAACGATTCCACAAATCCATATAATTACGACAGCAACGGCGAAAAGTAGTGAAATACAATACAGCTCCTATAGTGAAAATCACTATTAAGATGATTCTTTATTCCCCCCTATTATCATATATGGTCAAACATAGCAATGCCAATTAGTCTAAACATCTCCAATTTTACCATTTAAGTTAAAGTTGTTGTCTTCACATCACAATATTTTATTCAAATTGACTAAACGTGAAATTTAATAACTTCATTTTATTATTATTTTTTTTCTCCTGTGTCTTTCATCTCCATTTCTCACTATATGTCTTTTTATTTCTTTCTCTTTTTGATTCCGCTACTCCATAAAATTTATTATTATTTGTCAACAAAAGAGAGCAGTGAAGAAATTTATTATACAAACATTTTACACAATATTACATTCTCTCCATATTATTCATGGACGTATGAATGCGATAGCTTTATATATTATCTCCTTGCCAATAGTAAAATATGCACATTTTTTCAATAATTTATTACGCACTGCATTGGTTTTTCAACAAAAATTCGTTCAATTTTCTGCACTCTAGTGCTCTATTTTTTTTTTTTCAATTTATAGCAAAAATTTACATTTTGCCAAGTCAAGCACAAAAATATTTTTTAATATATTTCACAATTTATGCACTCAAAAATTATATTTATTTTTTTCTGACTCAAAAAAACATGAAAAGCGGCGCGCGCAACGAATGTCTAACTCCGATCACGCTTTACTCACAACTGAAAATAACTTAAACACCTTTAAGACGTTCTTCTTACTTCTTTTGCTTCTATTTTCTTTCACAACAACGTCTTGTTGTCCATATGAATGTATTTATTGGATTTATAGACGGTGCATTCAGGTGTATTAGTGTTGATTAAGCCGCACAGGTGTATGAGTGTTGTATTGATACACATGTTATTCATATAAATACACGATGTTCTTACACGATACGTAAATACGTGAAAGTCATTCATAAAGAGAATCTTAGAATAGTATACGCAAAAACAGAACATCATGTTCAACATACACATGATGACGATAAGGCGCTCAAAAGTGAAAGACTTTTTTGTTGTTTTCTTGCGAAAATAAAATAATTTTTTCTTCTTTTTTTCGTATCATCGAACTATGCAAAACGGTCAGCCATCATTATTCATCTCTTGTGAATTTAATCATCTTCATTTCCATCTCATCGCAGGAATGGAATATTTTTTTTCGTACTATCGCGTGCACATCATGAGCGAAATTTCTTTTCTTAATCAAACAAATTGCAGTAGAAGAAGAAAATTGAAGAAATGTTCAATGTGCTGAGAGATGCGTGACTTTGGCGCATTTGTAGTGTTTAGTAATTGTTGCGTTATCTATTTCTAAGCTTAAGAAGTCAAAACAGTTTTTACAATGACAAAAGTCAATTTTTGATTTAGAACTTTAAACGGATTTACAAAAATTAAACTTTCATTCAATAAAAAAAAATTCAAAATGGTGGCTTAAGTTCTCATCTCGAAAAGTAATTTGCAATTTTTAACAAAACTAAGTTAAAGTTCGATAAGTTTCTCCATAAACTATCTTCAAAAAAGTGGCAAGAGTCATTTGCATATATATTCAACCATAACAGCAGCTTGTAAGAAGCAGCAAACCTCAACAAACCATTCAAATATTCCCATCCAATATATCATCTCTCACATCTCTCCAAAGTGCAATTTTAAAAACATCTCACATCCTCAAAATAAGAGTTGTTAAATTAAATTCAAGGAAATTACAAATTTTTCAACAGTTGTACAGATGCAAACATACCAGACGTAATTTGCATTTATCTATGAATTTTACAAGCTATTTTATTACTCACAAGTTACAAGATTCCAATAAAGTAATGGAATAAATTTTAATTTGAAATTTAAATTGTAAAAAACTTTCTTTGCATAATTTTACATACATATACGTATGTAGATCTCTCTCCTTGTGAGCTTAATGGTTCACGTACTTATACATGAATAGCGACCATGCTTGATATTATTTTTTAATATTATTATGTGAGAAAAAAAATATTTTGTGTATAAAGTCAACATGAACGTAATGTGCGATGGTTGTTGATTGAAATTAAATGCGATCATAAAGACTATCAAAGTAACCGAACTACACAAAATGGTCATACTCCATTTCATGATGACTTTTTTCAACCATCCTTGCAATTCAGTGAATTTTTTATTAAAAACCACATTAAATTAAAAAATAATTAAATTTCAATCCATTTAATCATTAATGCAAATTGCAAAGATTATTTTCTGCTCAATGAACAATTTTGTGTTGTCCCGTCGAGACATTTTGAGGTTGAGCTTTGGAGAATGTGTATGGAATATTTTTCCTACTCGAGCGTATTCATGTAATCTCGTTATCGTTGTCGCGAACGCAAAATTTATTGAAAGAAAATTTTATTAATGGTTTTCATAATTATTCATGAGTTTGGTAGCAGTTAGGGGTTTCGATTTTAGTCGCAGATTGGTCAAGGATCTGTTAACTTAGACCATTTAGGTGCTCAATTACATATTATAACTAAACGCACACAATCTAGTCGAAGCTGAAGCGCCCTTCGAAGATATTTTATTGAATTATTAAAAACCGTTAAAATTTTCAAATTTTATAGCTAGAAAATTTCATTTTGGACCTTCCAGTTCCTCTCTTACCCCAAAATAAACTTCATTTTCCGTCCCCAATATCGTAAACTCAGTTTCCCTACCTTCATATCGATAAATTTATTCTCTCTCACATTCAGCTGCATAACTTGATTGTTAATTTAATGTGAAATCACATACTCAGCAATTCATCATCGTATTTCCCTTATTTATCATCTTTTCTTTCACACATGATGCTGATAATTGCAAATATATTAATCCATGAAATTACCTGAAATGAGAAAAAAATATATTTTTTATTACTTTATGAAACTTAAATGGATGTGCAGCGGCGATGAATGAGACATAATAAAAGCAGAAAATCTCAAGGATTTCATTCATTTTGATGGATAATTAAGATTGACAAAGAAAAAAAGAGTCGTCGACGATTTGCAACAAATTATCGACAATAAAATAACTTCTTTTGAAAATAATTCACGGTAGTAAGTCATAACTGTGTGTGTGGCACGGAACGAACCACATAATTACTTAAGAATGCAACAAATACAAAAAAATCTCGGAACTTGCCATCATCAACTGACCTCTCCGTTTGATGAAACCGATAATTGTTAGTTTTGAGTCGATAATTTTCGTTTCTTATGTGCAGTCCCATGGCAGTAATAGGAAATGAAGAATTTCGGCTTTATTGCATCAGAGACAAACCACAAAATTGTGTAATTTTATCAACTTCCTCTCTCTTTTTCCCCTACTTTTGATTATTATCTATTTGCTTGCTGTCTTGCTTTACAGCACAGCTCAACAAACATTTCTCATAAATTGCAAATAATTCCTTATAATGAGGAATTTTCCCAAGAAATGACTTCTGAGAATTTTTGCGGTTTAGGGATGAATGGAACGCAGTAATTTTGTAGATGTTGTCTATCTGAAATTTTTAGTATTTTAGACTGTGATTGAACTAGTAAACTTGGCTAGAAAATTAAATTGATGTGTAGTTTAACACCCCTTCATAGTTGAGTACCCCTTCAGACAATTTATGTAGTTTTAGACCCTTAAAAACATTAGTTGCACAACAGTTTGAAAATTTTAATCAATAGTTGAAGACCCTTAAAGAAAACATAAGCATGCATAGTTGAGCACCCTTTCAAAATTTAAAATCAAACAAATTTAGTGTTAAAGAATCCTTACAAACTTATTTTTAAAATCATTAATTTAAAAGATTTATTCAACCTTCGCATGACTTTTGTAAATTTATTAGTCTTAATGAATCAACCCAAAAAGTAAAAACTCTTGTAAATCGCATGTTTCCATGTAAAAAGAACATAAATTCTTAAAATTTATAATGCTTCTCACTGTCAGCATGTCAACTTTCAGACTAATTTACTGAAAAAATCTCAACGAAATTTGTAAAATTCGATCAATAATCCTTAAAAAGGACATTCAGACAATTTTGCATCAAACAACATCCCTAACCCCATCAAAATCCCCCACAAAACAAGCTTAATAAAAGACACAAATACAGCAAATTAAATTTAATGCATTCCGAAGGCTTGCCGCACTAATTCCCCCACTCATTCCCAATTTTCACCCTCTCGTCATTGCCATAAAACACTTCATAATCTTCTTCCCCATTAAATGTGGATTTTGAGGCTTCACCAGAAAGTGGAATGCTTTAAACCTTAAAAAGCATTCATTGTTGTTTCATATTCATTCATATGCGAAATAGATAATCCTTTTAAGCATGCCATATATAGTCTCAAAATGCAGTAAGATGGAATGCTAGGAGATTTTCTCTATTCCATAATGTAACATGAGACCGAAAGGAGTTTATGTAATATTTTTTTGTTCTAAGTGAAACTGAGAAATATTGCTATATCATTTTGACATTAAGTAAGTAAGTGAATGAGCTGTTTACTTTATAATGTCTTTTTCACGTTCTTACATTGATTTAGAGAATTGGATATACGGAAAATATTTTTATTTGCTGGATAGAAAGTTGTTGAGGATTATGTGGCATTTTCCTCTTTTCCTTGTCGTGTAATTCAATTAGCAAAAGAATTTCCAGACATTTTAAGGATCTCTTTTGCTTTTTGGCAAAAGAACATCTGCAAGAATTTCCAAGGATGGAAGTTTTTAACAGAGTTTTAAGGAGTTATGTTGACATAATAGGAACTATATTAACAAGACTAGTCAAAGGTCCTTATGATGCCCAAATTAATTCCATATTAACTGCAGCAAACGATTGATCATTTCTAAGGGAAAAACTATCCGTTTTTATTATCTAAAACAACTTCTGAAAGACTTTTGCTATTATTTTAATCAACTTAAGCGCCATAAAATGAATTGAAGCAAGTGCAATTGAGTTTAATTCAAAGAAAACTTTTTGAAGTGAAGAAAATTCTCGTGATTTGTGTCATGACTAAGATTTTTAAAAATTTGCCCACTTAAGTTTGTGTCTTTGATATTACTTGAAGTTTAAAATTTTAAAATTCCGTTACAATTTTATATGCTCAAAAAACCAAATATTTAGGCAAGTGAATACAAAATGCGCTGAATTTATCACCGATTGCAATAATTTTGCAAACCTTTAACCATACATTTCATCCCTCAAACAGTGTGCGATAGAAATAGTTTTCCGCCTTTTTCAAATTTCCTCTTTTATGTCGCCTAGATTTGTTTTTATTGGAAATCGTCTTATGGTTGTGTCAAGTGGACAGTCTTAAAGGGGATTTATAGATTGAAGGATTTCTCGTGAGACTATTACTAATTGAATTTTTCTTCATCTCTTTATATCCTCTTATTTATTTTCCTCACGAGTTATTCCTGAACTTTAGCTTGCCTTTCAATAATCTATCAAATAATGGAACCGAAAAAAATATGAGAAGAACAATTTATGTGTCGAATAATGTGTGAGGATGTAATAAATAATTTAATATTCTTTTCATCTTGTGGCATTTTTACCTTCCACTTCCTACACAGCACACAGGAGGGAGCAAAATAAAAGCAAATGAAATTTTTGTATAAAAATGAAACTTATTAAACTAATGAAAAATTGCCATTTTTACTGCTCGTAACATTCAAAGATATTGCAGTACAAGAATTAAAGATTCTTTTTTTTCACCCCACAATTGAATCAAGTTGAACATTTTTTTTTTCACCTTTTGCATTTCCTTATTTTCTTCTCTTCTATGTCGAAAAGGCCTCCCTCACTCAAGACAGAAAAGTATAACGAAATATAATTTATGACTCTGTTTTTCACTGCCAAAAAAAATATTCCGTAAAGTAAAAGTACATACATTTTCATAGATAGATAGAGATATTGAGGTGAGGGAGGATATTTGTGCAAGGATTGTGCACTTTTTTGGGGGTTTGGTGGTCATGGAAATATTATTGAATTTTATTGGGGTAAATTACTGTGAGCGGTATATCCTTAAATCCTTCTTCTCTCCTACTTTTACTCCTTTTTTGGAAAAACCTAACTCCTTTCAAATAGCCCCCCCTCCCCCTTTTTAAAATGTATTCTCGTTGGAGGCTAATCTTGAGAATGTAGACTTTATTAAGCTGTTTTAGGAACCCAAGACTAGTTTCTGAATTAACTTCCCCCCTCTCTCTATTAACCATACCACAATATGCTGGATAACACTGATCAAGATCATAGCCAGGACCAGTTTGAAAGGGTCCAAGCCAATTATGAAATTTTTTAAAAATCCTTACGATCTTTTATTTGTGACCCTGCTCCCCTTGTCTCCTCCCCTCCTCCCCACCTCCTCACCTCCCCTCTTTTCCTCCCCACCCCTTCTCTTTTTCTATAAAATATAGTCATTACTAATGAATGACATGCTTAATAATTTACCAACTTACACAAACAACTTTGAAAATACCCCAAAAAGTGCCCATCCCTTGCAACCCATAATTTTCTTTATACATCATGAAAAAAAAATATCGAAAACAATATAAGTAAAAATGTCCTTAAATGTTTCTCTCCTTTTCGCTTCCATGCTTCCCTTCACGTGTACATGCTGAAGTAGGGAGAATCATAAAATGCAGCACACTCGAGAGTGTTTACAGCATTTGCTATTAAATACGATTTCATTTAAGCAATAAAATTCCCGCAGACAGTAAAAACAATTTCCAGATGATATGATTTAGGAATAAATAAAAATAAAAATCAAGTAAATGAGGAAGGTGGCACATCGTGATATAAATTTAATTCCAACATACCAGCATATCAGTGTAATGCACAGGTACATAGTTGGAAGCATTAAATTAATATTGCATAAATTATCACAAGATAAAAAGCAAATATCCAATGGATAAAGCATAATCGGTTTAATTGAGAAAATTGGAACTGAGTAGATAGGTCCAATGACAGTAAATAATTGCGAAAAAAAATATTTATTGCTGTTGATAGAGAAGCTGTAACACATGCTTGCAATGATGTGATAAATGTCGTGTAATTTATTAATAAAATTATTTTTTTTCGGTTGACACTTTTAAAATCGCTTGTGGGTTATTAAATTATTTTTTTTTTGAATAATTTTCCACTTTAATGGCTAACAATATTTTCTCGGCCCATTTTTTTGTGTCCACCAACTTTTGCTCTCATGATGATTAATGTTTCAGTTATTATGCAAAAATTAATTTGTGATAATAACTGAATGCAATTGGATGTGAAAACCAAAAAACCAGGCAATAGCAATTAAATGTTGTACATATTCATGGCACAATTTATTATTCATATGCATTTTATTCATGCTGTGGGTGGGAACTGGATGGAAATTGACGTAAGATTCGTGGAATTGAGGATTTTAATTGCGATTTAAATTGACATCGATTTTGGCAATATTACTAATGACTAATCAAGTATTGACTGATGATCTGGAGCTGGTTTTTTTAAGGAGTCAAGTCAACTCCGCCATACAAAATCGATAAAACTCTCGAGTGGACTTTAAGCTCTCGTGTTACTTAATCAATTAAGGATAGATGATCTGGGGCCGGTTTCAATAGCTACTCGGAGCACCATACCCTAGTCTCAAATCAACTTTTTTAAAACCAATTGCTGAAGTTTTTCGAATTTCATATCTGCCTTAGAAGTGCTCCGGGTAGCTCTAGAAACCGGCCTCAGATTAAAATCGTAGATATTTGCACAGATCATATTGAGAATAATTGAACTAAGTCTTCTTAAGACACTGTCTGAGTTAGTCTTGGCTTCTGTTTAAAATTTAAATGCATATGGTAAAGTTTTCGGAAGGGATTTGGTGTTGGAATTGGATTAAACCCCTAATCAGATTTTTTTTTTTTTCAATTTTTAAAAATCTATTTCAGACTCTTTCATTCCCTTTTTTCCTTGCTCCATCAAGTTTTTAAAAGAACTCCTTAAATGAGTGTCTATCATTCTAAATCATATATAAGAAGAAGATGCTGAATAATCGTATACCCCGTGATAGTTTGGTGAAAACCGACGTGGTGCCGTGTTCATGCAATCCTGGTGCTACATTTT
Source organism: Chironomus riparius (assembly GCA_917627325.4). Classification (NCBI taxonomy): domain Eukaryota; kingdom Metazoa; phylum Arthropoda; class Insecta; order Diptera; family Chironomidae; genus Chironomus; species Chironomus riparius. Next base: position 48,285,078 of record OU895877.1, read on the forward strand.
CCAAGTACTTTTGGGGATCATATCTCGTCTTCTTTACCCAAGGAGTTTAAATTTGACAAATAAAGAAAACATAAAATTATATACAACTGCCCACCTCTTGTCACACACTACCTATGTTATTCATAATAATGACAATTTTTCACATTATAATTTTCATTCAAATGACAGTACTTAATATCAACTGAATGAGTGATGCTACAGTTGATTACACACTTTATGACATTAAAAATCCAATTCATTTTTGTCACTGTCTCTGTCTGAATATCAAATGAAAATATGTGTAATTAATATCGTAATAAAAGTTAAGCTTAATAAACAAATATTATGACATGAAAGGATTGAATCGAGAGGAAAGGAATTCAATTACATCTTCTACGCAACGCATTCAACCCTTCCTGGAAAATTTATTTTATTTGTATGATGAAAAATCACTCACAAATGCGCTTATCTTTGTTTGATTAAATATTAATTTTCGTCTCTTTTATGAGGGAATTTTCGGCTAAATCTTTTGTTGCCTGGATCCTCTCCAAATATGTTTGTCTTACTTTTCATTAAAAAAAAGGGGTTGAAAAAGTAAACAAATTTGAAGTTAAAGTTAATTAAATGCAAGCATAGAACGCGTTCATATATACATAATATTACGTTACTAATGTATCTTGTATAGCTCAAGGGTAGTGTGGCTTGTTGCATAATTTCGAGGCGAGAAATCATATGGCAATTATTTATGAGTGAACTTTTGCTCTCCTGAAGAGAATTGAGAGACTTCCAATCGACTGGAAGTTGTTGATACTTGGAAACTCTCTTTTTTAGACGATAAATTCCATGAGAATCAACAATAACTCCATCGTTTATCTTCAACACTTTTTCATCCGAAAAATAAATATATTTAAACATTTCCATAAATTTAATTCTATAGTTTTAACTTGTTACCAGATAAAAGTCCTTAATTGCTTTTTTTCTGTGTGCCTTTTTTTCCATACCGTGACAGCAAACAATTTCAAATATGCTACTGTATTCATAGCTACATATGAGAAAGTGTAGGTTGGGTGACTCTCTATTACCATTTAAACGCATATGAATAATGGATTTTATGATAACGCGTGAGCTCGCAAAAGGAGATTAGCAACATTTATATGCCATGACAGAATGAAATCAACAAAGTGAAATGTAAATTTGAACAAAACGGCCTCAGCATGGAGAGAATGTTTGCCCTTTAAAAATAATAGAAATTGCCAGTGTTGGTTTTTGGATGTTTGAATGATTCTGGAGAAAGTTACAGGCTGATTAAGTCGCTTGTGTGTTGATTCTGTCTTTACGTCTATGTATGAATATAAACTTGATAAGTGTCTAAGCCAGATCCTCAGACTCAGTTATCTTAAAATTCTCAATATTCTGAATAAGTTTATGTTCTGGTAGTTTCTGGGCTACATCCAAGCTATAAAATCTGAGATACTTCTTGGCAATACCTTTGCAGTCATTTGGAGTACTCCATTGCATAAAAATCAACTGAGCCAAGATGAATTCTTAAGCGAATGCTCAACAATTGACACTAGTTTGACTCTAACTTAAAGATCTAGTTCATCAACACTGCAAAAGACAAAAATAGAAGTTAAAAACATTTTTTTTTCTATGCATGAAAGAATGTATGTATGTGCAGACAGAAGCATTTAAATTTATGAGCCTGTTTGTTGTGTGTCTTATTCTCTCACAACATTTTACTCACCACAACAATGTGCAATTGTTAATTTATTTCATGTACTTCGTGTAATTCATTTTACAGTTCTTTCTTCTTTTACAGCAGCACTTTATATATATTTTTTTTGAGGTCCATAATAAACACAATCACAAGCAGCAGTAGATAGAGAATTCATTAAACAAACGTGAACAGAAGTCGCGCTCTTTAAATATGGTAAGGACTTGATTATTTTTTATTGCACCACATGCTTCCATGAATATCTTTACTTTATGCCAGTAAAAGAAGAAATAAAATTATGCAATGTGATCATAAGAAGTATAAAATGTGCATTAAAAAGAGCAAAGAGAAGGAATAAAAGACAATGGAAATTACAATTGACTTGCTAAGAATATTAAAAAGTGCATGTCTTACTCAAGGCCCTTAATTGAGCACTAAAAATAATATTAAAAAAAATCACGGAAAAGGTACATTAAATCATAAAAAGATATATCGAGCACTAATTACGAATGCATGAACGAAAATGAAATTTAAAGTAGTAAAAACATTAACCCTAGGCTGATGATGCTAACGCAGATCTTCACGTGGGATTGTGGCGAAGGTCAAAATATATTTTTCTAATTTTTTAAGGAGAAATAATGAATAATTTTTATAATTATAAACTTTATAATTGTGTAAAATTTTAATTTCAAAAGTTAAAATGTTAATTTCGAAAGTGAAATTTCAATTTCGAAACTTGAAATTTAAATTTCGAAAGTTAAGAAATTCAAATTTTGAAAGTGAAATTTTAAATTTCGAAAGTGAAATTTTAAATTTCGAAAGTGAAATTTTAAATTTCGAAAGTGAAAAAATTTGTAAAAAGATAAAAGTTTAACCATTTAAAAAAACCACATTTCCATCTATAAACAAAATAATCCTCATTAATATTCACAGAATCAACCTCACAATCCTCATACCATCGAAAACGAGTACAAACCAAGCATATCCATTCAGAATGTGCACTATAAACTATTACAATCAAGACACACTGAAATCTCATTCGACCTTTGAGGTGAAAATGCTTTTCTTAAATATAAATTGAGTGAATAATTTAATGTTGGCATAAATACTTCGCGGCAAAGGAGGCACAGTAAAAAGATGTTAAACGAACTATACATTTCCTATGTTATATCTTAATTCGTGTGTAAACGAGCTGGTAACATATCTATGAGCATTAATATTTATGACATTTTCATTCGGATTTTTCTTCAACAAATCTTATTTTTATTGTAATTTATTCACACAATACTTGTGAGCCCCGACATTCCGACAAGCTTAAAAAAAAGTATTTCATCATCATTCATCGTCCATAGACTTCAATTAAGATTCAAGAATTTATCCATTAGATTTATGTTGAAATATAAAAGGAGAGCAAGAAAGAGCATTAATTGCAATTCTATAAGCCGATTCTCTAGCATTATGCATTTTTCAATTTCCGTTATTATTCATTATTATTGGCAAAACCGAGAGAGCAACGATATGTTTACCATAAAAAGAACGGATTTGTGGAAGGAGAACTGCTTTTGAGATAGCTTTTTTTCTAATTTTTTTAATGGAGATACAGAGATTTATGAGTGCATTTAAGTAGATCAATTTTCATTGCAACTAAATTACCTCACAATTTATGATTTTATGAAACCTTTTTTTGATCAATTTTAGATCAACCATGTTAGCTTGTTTTTGTTTACACAGCAAAGCAAGAAGTCAAGGTTTATTGTAAGATTTGACTGTTAAGATTATTTGACTAATTTCGAAAATGAAACTATCCAATTTCTAAAGTGAAATTTTCGAGTTTCGAAAGTAAAACATTCAAATTTCGAAAGTGATATTTTCGAATTTCGAAAGTGAAAATTTAAAATTTCTTAAGTGAAATTTTAGAATTCCAAAGTGAATTTTAATTTCGAAAGTTTAATTTTCAAATTTCGAAATTGAAATTTTCAAATTTCGAAAGTGAAATTTTCGAATTTCGAAAGTGAAAATTTAGAATTTCTTAAGTGAAATTTTAGAATTCCAAATTGAATTTAATTTCGAAAGTGAAATTTTTAAATTTCGAAAGTGTAACTTTCGAATTTCGAAAGTGAATTTTTAAAAAAAAGTTCAATATTTTTGAAAAATAATTTTTATCATGATCAAAATCAAAAATATCAGCAACTTATAAGTTGCTTATAAGACATTTTTCATAAATATTATTTAAATTTTAAACCGCATGCAGCTAGAAAAATATGAATATTATTCCTCAAATTTCACCAAACACTCTGTTATTCAATATTCAAATCTAAAAACTACAATATAATTGATAATAATCGAACAGCTACAAGGTGTCAATTACTTACACCTCACTGTGAATTCTTATCTCCACACTCAATGCAATCAACAGAGCTATTGACATACTGGCTTTAGATTATCTGCGCTATCAAATTCCATCAGCATGTGCCTTTAAACTCATTTCCATCATACTTTTTTCTATCATCCATTTTCATTTATTGTGGTTTTGCATTTAAATTTTTATTCCAAAAGCCCCATCACAATAAAATAAAATTTTATATTAAATCACGAGTTTTCGCGGCTATAAATGAGCACACAAAAGAAGAAAAACTATTCAATATTACTTTTTTTGTAAATTATAACTCAGTGGTCAAAAAATCATCAAATGAGGCAGTCATCAAAAACATAGCGGAATTGGTTTTTTATTGAAATTTTTCCCAGCGATTGTTGACTGAAAACCACATTTTAATATTGATTTATATTAAAATGACTGTAAATCTTCATCACATGGAAATTACTATGCGACGAAATTTCATAATTAATTTATTAAATTGTGTCTAGCGTGTGCGTTTGTTCCTGCAAAGTTTTTGTCTCTCGTGAGAAATAAATAATCACACATTCAAAAAAATCGGAAAATTAAAAGACGTGAAACATCTGCGACTGCATTGTAACTGATTTGCATATAAGATGCTTTCACAAATGGCATTAAATGTAAAGTGGGATTCTTATGCTTTGTACCCAAATAAATTGTAATTTCTTCTTTTTTGATGAGGTTTTTCGTCTGCAAGGTGGAATCTTTTGTCTGCAGGATTGGGGAATTGAATATTTTTGGATTTTTGAGGTTTTTTCTTTGCATTCGTGGTGAAGTTTCTAAAGCTATCGGGAAACCATTTTCAGGACAGACTAATATTCGTTCGCATGTCTTGTCTTGAAGCTTATAAGCTAATTAATCCCCAGACTGGATGGGAACAAAGCTGAATCTGTGGTAAGGCGTTAATGTAAGCGAATCTGTCGAAGATCCAGCAAGGTCTCTGTAGCAAAGCTGCTCCACAACAGACCGGAAATTTTAAACTGTTTTCTGAGGATGTAAGTTCAATTCCCACCAGATGAATCCACAAAATTACGTTCTTAATAAGAGTACATCTAGAATGCTAGACAGTGCAGAGTCTTAAATGCGCTCTTAATCAATGTGGTGATGTTTTATTTTCAGACTATCACATCCGGTTCTAGCTATTAAAATAATGCAACTAGATGAACAACTCTCTTTAATGACACAAGATATCATTCCATTAACAAGTATTAAATTCTATCTCCATTTCAAAATCACTAAAAGACTCATTGTTGTCTAACGCAAACATAACCAAACCTGTCATCATCCTTAATTACAAACTAAATAACCCTCACAGCACACCTCCAAGTCATAACCAACTCTGTTTCCCACAATCAACCTCCCCATCCTATACAGTCATTGCCACATGCATGTCATATGATACTCGCTTATTAATTTTAAAAGTGATCAAGATTTACGTGAAATTAAAAGTTGAAGGCCCTTTTATACATCCAGCAACTGATGATGATGATTATGATGATGGTCTCACATTTCTTTCCCCATCTTCACAAAAAGCTCCGTGGAAATCCATCAAGACCAATCAACCAATTACACATTAGCGCTCTTAATCTGTAATTATGACCCGTTTTTTTGCCTCTCATTGCACACCTATCACTTAAAATGCATCAGTAGAGCATCTTTAATGCACTCTTTTCGCCTCAAAAAGAGAAAGAGCAAATGCTAAAATTAAAGTCTTGTAATTACAATGATTATGAGATTTTATGTGGCACTAAAAGATTTCAATTAAACCCTCCTCTCGCGCGCTCGACTTTTACTCCATAGATTCCATCATGAACAATGCAAAACAATCACCACACACAGATGTATGCGATGCTCATACATATATTTATATATTCAGTGTCAGATGTTGACGCGACCGCCATGGAATTGAAATGATGCTTAATGTTTATGTCTACAATTAAAGTCTTGACTTGCATGACAATCTCAAAAAAAAATTTCTGCTGGATGAAAAAAAAAAGGCATTAAAAATGTGCTCATTAATCTCACTTGCAGCCACGACTGGATAGAAGCTTGACAGCGAAAAATAAAAATTCAAATGCTGAATTGTTATGATGATGCCTTTTTTATATTTTTATATTGAAAGAAATTCCATTCAATGGCACTATAACAATAATAAAGTATGACTATTTATTTTTAGTGTCATCCCATTGACATAAAAAAAAATGTTAAAAACATCAACAGCTACTTTATATTATTACTATTATTGTATAGATTGAGATGAGCATGAAGATGAGGCATACATCCATTCAAAAGAAGTCATTGAATACTTATGAAAGTAATTTTGAATTGTACAGATAATGTGCGTTGATTTACTGTCTCTGTTTAGACGACGAAAGAAAACTTTTTCATTCATAAATGGACATAAAAATGGCTTAGAAGCTTCATAACCTTCTTTTTTTTGAAATTCATATTGACTATGAGAAGCTTAAGGTAATTAAATTAGATGAGAAGTTTTATTCTGTTCTCGAGTCTGTTGGCAAATATGATGGAAGTTTCTAGTTCTCATAGAATATAATTTAATGCGAAGCTACCAAGAAGATTTCGTGCATATAAAATATTTTAGCTGATTTTTTAAAGAAAAGTGGCGCCAAGAAATAAGCAGAAATGTTGATCATATTGTAATGGTTGTCATTGACAAGAGGAAGGGGTTTTAGAAATGCATATGATATGAAGAAATGCGTATATAGTCTTTACTAAACTAGTTGTCAGTCCTGGGATGTTCAGGTAGCATTAAAATCTCGGCTATATCTCTGCCACGGATATAAATAAGTCTTATATTATGAAATTCATCGAATCTAGCTTCGCGGTTAACTCACACCGACCTGGTGCCATTGCTCTTAAACTTTTCTATGCAGTGTGCCAATCGGAATCAGTGCTAGACTCTTTGCATCTAACAGGCAACTGTCAATAGTTTATATTGAAGATTAGTATTATTTATTCTAGTCAAATGTAGTCTAGAAACATGCCATAAAATGTTTAAGCAATTCTTCACTAAAGCATGATGCATTCCAGCACAAAGCTACTTCAGCTCACTGGACATCCACATGACCACCACATTAATTACCCTAATTGATACTAATTTTCATAATTACCACAAAAAAGACGCTCAGAACCTTCCAATTAATTCCAAACTTCGCTAATATACTGACGACTCTCATAATAAATATGAAAATTTTCCTATCACATAATTTAGCGTTAAATGAATTCAACCAAAATCCATGGGTGTTAAATTTTTCATTAGACGTCTTCAAAATATTCTCATATCATATCAAAAAAATTTAGTCTATCAAGATCAAGAGCGATGAAATTAATGAGGAACTTTTACAAAACTTCTTTTGAACAAATCAAATTTTGATTTAATTAAATTCTTTGTAAGGGGGAAGCAACATATTGGGAAAAAGTTGTCAAGGAAAAAAAATCCAAGATGGAAAAAAATCAAGAATAAAAAGTGGAATAGAAATCGATTAGAAATTTAGGCACCAACCCCCCTTACCCCCCATTTTCCCCTGATTCTATTTCATAGAATGTTTTTTTTTTTCATTATTAATACCAAAATAGCGAGCAAGTGAAAACGACGACAACACACAAAACAAAAATTATTCATAAGAAGGAATAAAAAGCCACAAAACAGTTATCAAGGCAGGCAGAAAGAGACAGAAAAAAATTTCTTCTGGCTGACGAGATTATCAGTGATTTTTAAAACATTTCTTGTGTATATTTTAGCATTGAAAAATTTTGCTTAATTGTGCAACACATTTTCGACTCAAAAGTAGTATGAGCTTATCGCAACATTAAATCTCGAAACTGTCTCTTCTCTCTCACATGTTTGCATGCTTTCCTGCTCACACAGCTTACGGCTATTCTGGCTTAATATTTTGTAAATATATTATGCATATATATCGTTAAGTTTGCGGTGTGTGAAGACAGGAGTTTAAAATTCAACGTGTTTACACATTTTTTTCTTGTGCCATGGCAAAGCAAAAAAGAGAAAAATGAGATCGTAAATTCAACTGATAAGAAGCTAATTAATGCATAAGTAATTTACTCCTTTTAAACCACTATTAAATATGCATAAAAAACAGTAGAAATAATTTCAAAACATAAATTCACCAGTCTAGGAATGAAATACACTGACTGCTACACAAAAATCACCTTTCGTTTAATGTCTTCAGATTTAGCGGATTTTCATACAAGAGGTGGAGATTGTATGGTCTTTTTTGACAGCTGGCTGAGTTTTATGGATCAAAATTCAAATTTTTAAAAGATTATTTAATGAGATAAGGTGGTAATGTATTATTGCTGACTGATGGTTTCATGACCTGTCTTACTTGAGATACACGAGAGCATGAAGAAATAGATTTTTGCAGATGTTTTGAGATGTGGAAGCAATAAAGGAAGTTTATATTGACAGTTAATAAAGAAAACTATGTAAGTTTTTAAATTTTGTATAAATATTTGTAGTTTAGTAGCTTAAAAGAATCAAAACGATGTTAAGGATGTGATGGAAACCTCCCAGACTTTAAAACTTTCGGATTCCAAGCTCTAAGGTTATTTTTAGAGAATCTCATATTTTTGGCGAAATTCATCATATCTTATTAATGGTGTCATGTCAAACACTTGTCTAAGAAAAGTGAAAACGGTATTTAGTGCACAGAGCATATCCCTCAGTTTCTGTTCTCTAATTTTAAATTAAGAAGACTACTTGAGAATTGTTAACACATGTGCAAAGGATTAAGCTATCAGACTCTATTGGGAATCGAACCCACGTCTTAACAAAAAGAATTTCCTCAAATATCTCATCTTTTGCCTAGGGTGACCATATAATTTTTATGAAAATACAGTACATTTGATAAATTTCCTAAAAAATACAGGACACAAAGGAAAATTTGAAAATTAACGGAAATTTTCGTGAAAAAAATATAGGACCTGGAACAAAATTTTCAAATTTATACAGGACAGGGTTTTGAAATACAGGACTGTCCGTTGTAAAACTACGCAGATGGTCACCCTACTTTTGCCTAGTCTTTTGGCCTTACTGTAGCTTAACATATTCACCTACATATATTTCAGATTCCACTCTAATTCAACAACACAATGCAGAGTCGAGTTGACTCCAAATTCTATCTACAGCACGACAAAGTCGCTCTATATCCACAATCAAATAGCAACATTAAATTAATCAAACTTTATTCATGAGGAAACCTGTTTAAACCGCAGGTTCTCTCTCTCTTTTTACATTTCTCATTTTTCTGCAGCAGGAAATAAAAAAAATACAGAAAAAGAATTGGAATGGAAAAAAAATTGTATTTTTACTTTAAAATGTCACATGTTGAATTTTTACGTATTCTATTAAAAAGAGGAATAAAATAAATAGGCACATACGATGGCCCCATTCATTCATTTCATTCATATAAATTTTCATTAAATCGAGAGCAATCGTCATAAATGTTTATTGCCAACTCCTTCGAAGAAAATTGAAGGAAGTACATAGAAAATGTTACGACAGAATTAACATATGGTACAGTACACTTTTCATCTTTTCCATTGTCGTTACGTCTCTCCTTTGCATAATTTTCCAATTTCTGGAGTTAAATATAAAAGGGACGGGAAAATCTTTTATGATAAGGAGAATCAACCAAATGGGACATAACACAATCCTATTTTTTCATTTCTACTTTTTACGATTGTAGGAAAGGAACTGACTTTGAGTTCTTTGATGTAACAGAAAGAGTGAGTTCATTACATTTATGATGATCCCTTCCTCTTCATTCCCCTTTTTTATGCATTGTAAAATCTGGGGATATAATAAATTACGTCATTCAAGATTTTTTGACAACCCTTAACCCTCCTCACTTTAAGGTTAAGGTACATAAAAAGCAATAGAAACTTAGCTCTGAAAAATCATCAGATTACCCTTCTTAAAAATAGTACGTCACTTACAAATGATCCCCTCTCCTATTTCTTATTATTTTAAAAGATTTATTATTGAGAGATAAAGATGCAAAAAAAACAACATTCATGTCCATTAATGACATTAAAGAGCCTCATCATCTCTCGTTCCATCCATCCATCGGTTCCCCTTGTTTTTTTTTTTTTTTGATGTGTGTTTTGATTTCCGACATTAAAGATTTGCTTGCATGATTGAAACAAAACGGATGATTCTTAACTACTTATATTTCAATTCTTAATGGATAATTCCAATGAATCAGCAGAATATCGTATGTATTATTTAATGAACAACGCAATCTGTTCACTTGTATTGAGCAGCAACGATGATTCTCTTCTCATTTACCCTAATCATCATAAATATTTCAACAACTCATCAGCAAAGGCAACAACATGAGAAAAAAAAATTATGAAAAGAAACTTCCGCTTCTTAAGACGACTTTATGAAATCTTTGTGAATATTTATTTGTCCATCGTTTTAATCTTCGACTAAGAAGATGATGAAAGGGACGAAAAAAACAGTAGAAATTTAAGTCTGTATGGATTGATGTTTGGATAATGATTGTTTAATTATTTTTGGGAATATAATAGAAAATTTAGCGTGACTTGAATCTTTCATGGGTATTTAAAAGTTTTTATTCAACATATGCTTGGTATGAACTTTAAAGTCAGATCTGAGAGCTGTAGAGATGTTTCCGTAGCAAACAGTAGAGTTATTCTTAAGACTAGCGATTCTTATAAGGAAAGGTGGGATTAAGGTCTACGCATAACCTTAGGAAGTTCTTATTAACCTTAAAGAGTTCAACATAACCTCAAAAAAATTAACATAACCTCAAACAGTTAAACATGTCCTTAAATAATTCAACGTAAACTGAAATCGTTATTCTAAACTCTACATAACCTCAAAAAGTATAACATAACCTCAAGTAGTCTACCATAACCTTAAAAAATTAAACCAAACCTGAAATAGTCCAACATAACCTCAAATTTTTCACCATAACCTCAAAAAAATTGAACAAAATTTGAAATAGTCCAACATTACCTCAAACATTCCAACATAGCCTCAAATAGTATAACATAACCTCAAATAATTCAACATAACCTGAAATAGTTAAATATAGCCCAATGTAGCCCAACATAGCCCCACAAAAGCTTGCATAATCCCAAAAAGATCCAACATAACCTCACAAAACCCAAACATAACCTGAAAATATAAATAATTCCCACCCACATAAGTTGCCAACATTTTCATCCACATCAACCAGATCATCAAGTAATCCCTCTCATAATTTTCATCACGTCCACGAAATAAAAATTCTGTTAACAACGAAAAATTTATTTCAATAAAACCGAAAAACCGAAACAGAAAAAAATTATGAGTGAGCAGCATGTATCGCTTTAGTTTCTTTTATGATATTTTGATCCTCTCCTTCTCATTCAATTTTTCTGTCTTTTGTTGTTCCATGAAACTAATTAAATTTCTTGTGTGTACGTGTTTCATTAATTCCAGTAACAGAACCTATTCATATTCATCTCGTCATTTTATGTTCTTTTACCGAAAAAAAAACAACAAACTTTTCGTCTGTATGTACCTACCCGCAACGACTATAAAAGACTGGATTATCTTTTTTAATTAAACTAGCATTTATGCTCCTCATACTAGACTCTAAAATTTCTTCTTGTTTCTTTTCTCTTGTTCTACAGAAATCGATAGAGCAGAATGGGTAATTTTTATTGCTATATTTTAAAGGTATTACACAAAGGCTTGGCTTTTGGTCCACAAAATTTAAAAAAAATTTAATTAAAATCTTTCTCTTTCTATATCATTCGCCATATGTACCACACAAAAATATTGAAACATTTTTTTTCTTCTTTTTATCTTGGAACTTTTTTTTGTTGAGTCATAGCCAGGCTGACCCATTTATGAATATTAAAGATTATTAAATTAATTTACATACGTGATGTTGGACGAATAAGCGTACATAACAGCAACAATTATAATTAAGAAAGAAAGTCATTGACAATTATCCAGCTGTGATGCAAAATCAATTTGATATTCAGGCAAACAACAATCGAATAATTTTTATAGACATACTTGGATATTATTGAACTCTTGAATGATATTGAGTTGGAGAGGTTAAAGGTTGGCTTGTGAAAGAAACGTATTTTTCAAATTTGAATATTTACTAAAGTTTTTTGAATTTGATTTTAAACGTATTTTTTAAATTTGAATTTTTACCGTATTTTTTAAATTTGAATTTTTAACGTATTTTTTAAATTTGAATTTTTACCGTGTTTTTTAAATTTGAATTCTTAAATTTAAATTTTTAAATGCTTTTCAAGAAAAATTAAAATACAGCACAAAAATCTCATCGCCTTTCAAGTGTAAGATTTTCATGGCATCTTCATAATTAAACACTTTAAACTCCTCATTATTCAGTCAATCAATCAACTCATCCACCAATCAGCTAGTCAATTATCCCTTCAATCATGTCATCCAATGCCACACTTAATTCATTTCCTAGTCATGCAAACTGATTAGATTACAGCATTTGTTTATGAAAATTGCAACAAAATAAAAATATGTTGTTCACCCCAAAAATGGTAATAATCCATTAGTTATGCGCAGTCTTCACTAAAAATGGCATGTGGAATGAGGTGGAGATGTAAGCAGGCCGATGTTGAAGAAAAGAAAGGAGGTAAGAAATGAAAAATAAGAAAAACAGAACACATTCACATCCTCCGGTGAAATACAAAAATATTTTTTCGATGTTACTTTGAATATTCACCACACGTACATGCAATTTTTGTGTTTATTGTATTTTTCTGCCTTTTTTTTAAATTGGCATTGCCATCGATAGATTGTGTATATTTTTTGTTTTATTTTTATATAAATTTATCTTCCTTTTTTTTCTAGACATATTACAGAATGAGTAAATAGATGCAACAGTAACATTAATGGATGTGAATGTCAAAGCTCGTTTTTCGTGCGTATCAAAATGTTGATGTGACATTTTGTCAGGTTTTGGATTTGTGGATTGAATATTGATCTAGTTTTGAATTTATATGGACGTTGTACGTGTTGATGCAAATAAGCTTTTTATAAGGTCATTGAAATTAGTTTTGGATTTAAGAAATCTGTTGAAAATTTGAATTTTAAAAATTCGTTAAAAATTTGAATTTTAAAATTCATCGTAAATTTAAATTTTAAAAAGCTGTTAAAAATTTGAATTTAAGAAATCCGTTAAAAATTTGACTTTTAAAAGTCCGTTAAAATTTTGAATTTAAAAATCGGGTTAAAAATTTGAGTTTAAACTTTAAAGATAATAAATTTGAATTTTTCAAAACTTCTCAAATTTTAAAAATTTGTATTAATAGATTCCAAAAATTTTTGAGGACAATCTAAAATTTTTAAACAAAATTATGCGCCTAACGCCCAAAAATTCCCCAAAATACTTCTCAACTTAACATTTTGCTACTCTCCTTTTCACATATTCAGTTTCCATAATTTTATCATTTATTTATTTATATTTATAGAATACAATCAAAATACGAATAAATATATTTATTTATATTGGGACTAACAGAAGAACGATAATAAATTAATGTTTCAATAATTCCTGCATTTGATTATATACACATACCGATAATCCCATGTCCAGTAAACATATATGAATCTTGATAAATGGCATCACAAACATTTCTGTATTTTGTACAATATGTACAACACACGCATTATGGAAGCATTTAATAAATTTATGTCTGCCAATTGCAAAAAAAGAACAAAAATGCAGAGCTTGTAGGGGTCAGTCATTCGCATGTGATATCAAGAGTTATTAAGAGGTCTGTTTGCTTACTTCAATCTAGGTTTCAAACCAGATTTAAAACTTGGTTCTAAACTAGGTTTCAAACTAGGTTTCAAACTAGATTTCAGACTAGGTTTCAAACTAGATTTCAAACTAGATTTCAAACTAGGTTTCAAACTTGGTTTCAAATTAAGGTTCGAACTAGGTTTCAAACTAGGTTTCAAACTAGGTTTCAAACTGGGTTTCAAACTAGGTTTCAAACTAGATTTCAAACTAGGTTTCAAACTAGGTTTCAAACTAAGGTTCAAAACTAGGTTTTAATCCACGTTTCAAACTAGATTTCAAACAAGGTTTGAACTAGGTTTCAAACTAGGTTTCAAACTAGATTTCAAACTAGGTTTCAAACCAGGTTTCAAACCAGGTTTCAAACTAGATAACAAACTAGGTTTCAAACTAGGTTTCAAACTAGGTTTCAAACTAGATATCAAACTAGGTTTTAAACTAGGTTTCAAACTAAGGTTTGAACTAGGTTTCAAACTAGGTTTCAAACTAGGTTTTAAACCAGGTTTCAATCTAGATAACAAACTAGGTTTCAAACTAGGTGTCAAACTAGGTTTCAAACTAAGTTTCAAACTAGGTTTCAAACTAGGTTTCAAACTAGGTTTCAAACTAGGTTTCAAACTAGGTTCCAAACTAGGTTTCAAACTAAGGTTCGAACTAGGTTTCAAACTATGTTCAAAACTAGGTTTTAATCCACGTTTCAAAAAAATCGAACGAGGTTTCAAACTAGGTTTCGTTATTTAGATCAATTGCAATTTATGTAGAGCGACACTGTATAACACTCCAAAAATAAAAAAAACCATGTAAAAGAAGGCATCTAATATCCTAAATTAAAGTTTTTTGATTGACGTCACTAACCAATGCCCCCTAGAGGCATAAAAGAGTTTTGTTTGTGAAGCGATGATTTTATCTTAACAATTGCATCAGGTAAAAACGCATAATGAAACTTAACATGGCTTTACATTTTCATATTTTTTTTTTACAAAACAACACAAAAAATGTTGTTTTTATCATGCTGCTTTGACTTGCAGTCATTCAATGTAAAAAATAATTTCCATCAGTGTCACTACCAGTAAATGTCAATTATGAATTGAATGTATTGAGGGTGAATGATGATGAAATCTTATTTACAATTTTTGATTTCATGTTTGGCACTGTCAATAATGTGTGTCGATTGTTTCTTCTTACATTGTCAGCATTACCTTTTGATATTATTTTGAATTAATTAAAAACAAAATTTAATAGTTAATTAATATTCAGTTGTTCAATTAAAAAAATTGTTTTTACAATCAATGCTAAGTGACTTGATAGACTTAATTGTGGCATTGATGGCTTTTGCCTACTTTTTTTTTATTGACTTACGCTTGCAAGTCGGTGTAAAAAGCAGCATTAAATGTTATCAATAAATTCAACTCTTATTATAATTTATATTACTTTTACGACTTTATCAAGCTGAGGCTTATTTCGCAAATGATTTGTCCGACTGTTTATTATGGGAGCTGATCTGACGGATTTGACAGTTATAAATACGTGAGAAATTATAGCTGTAGATATAAAAATGTGAATTGTCGAATGAGTCAGTAATATAAAGCTCAATGCACTGCGTATTAAAAATTAAATTATTTTTTTTAGGTCTTCTGATTTTGCTTGAGGTTATTGAGGTTATGTTTTGCTTAAGCTGTCAGTTTCTTTTAATGATTTTGTAAAGATTTTGAACTGAAAGTTTGAATTATTCTGTTGATTGAGGTTTCTCAAGAGACAATGCCGCAAAAAATATCTAATATCAGCTAATATAAAAAAAAACAGTGTTAAAATTGCAATTTTAAGATAAGTTTATGAAGAATCACTAGATTGACTTTCAAATTTTTGAATTCTTGACTTAAAAGCACATACTTTGCTTTGGGTGGAACATGAGTTAATTCCAGTCGACTGAAACCAGTTCAACTTTAAGTTTCAACTCAAAGAAGCTGAGCAGGAATGTTTATTTTATTAATTTTTTTTTAATTACGGGACGTAAATGGACGTAACATGGACGTAATTCTGACAAAGTTTCAACTTGATCTAAGAACCTGCCAGATTCACACACACATCTTTGAGTAAGTCAAATGCAATCTAGATATCCAAGAGCATAGTAGATCACATTTGGAAACTTATACTATTGCGTAGGCCATCACACAAACCATCAACTACCTCACTAACCTCAAAAATCGATCAAAAAATGCGTTCACACAAACTTCCAGCCACAAGAATTCCTTACTAATTTTCTACTAAGCAAAAATTCCTGGATTAACTTTATTCACTTACGGCCGTATAAGAAGTGAACATAATTTTTCTCTGAAGCTATTATAAGCGATATAAAATTCTTATCATTAACTTCACATTCCGCCAATGAGTGAGTAAGGAGCACTGAAATAATAAACTGAAGAAAAAGAAATAATTTTTTTTAAAGTTCATAAAAGTAAAAAAATTTCCTTTAGCAAAAATTTCATCATGATATGGACGAAAACAAAAAAAAAGTGAGAAATAATATACAGAGAAAAAGATGGCGTAGTATTTATGTTGCATTATTTTCGTGTTTTGCCATCGCACCATGATTTTTCACATGCTTTCATGTTCTTCAATATAAAAATGTGCAATAGAATTAGTTCTCTTTAAGTTTTGAGGTTATAATGACTTAAGAATTGGATTAATTTGTTCCAGAGATCGAAGCCGATTTTTTCGGCTTAACTCAATTTTTGATTTTTTTGATAGGAAAAAGCCATTTCACACCCATTTCAAGTATTTAAATTGAACTTTACATGCTTTACTATGATTCTGTGTAATATTTTGTCAGCATGTAGCTATAGTGAGCTCAGAATTTCAATTTAGCCGATGCTAAGCCGATCGGCTTAAAAAGCCCTAAATTTGTTCCTAGCTTGGAAATTGCAAATTTTTGAAACCCTAAACCTTAGCTTAATGGCTACCACCAGCTAGTTTAAGCAACTTGGAGTCTCTTAAAGCATAACAAGCTATAAAAGTCAAACCATATTGGCATATCAAAAGTATATCAAAGTGTAGAAGTGAAAAGACCAGCATCAAAATGAAATAGTGCCAGTTTGCAATCAGATTCATTCTTGAATCCCTAAATGATTACCAAGCAGATCCATTTACCATTAATCTTTATGATATTCGAGGTTAAGTCAGTAATTTCATTCCATTTTAATTTAATTATTTACTCTCCTGAACATGTTAACTAATGTCTATTGTAATTAGCTTTAATAAAGGCAAACAAACCAAGAATATTATATAAAGTCCCATAACTTTGTTCATGGACGCGTGAAAAAATGTATTTGTGTTATCTCTCACATTTCGTACGTATATTTATTGGTCACAGGATGAAAATAGCAGTGGAAATAGCATAAAGGCACATTAATGCACTAAATATAATTGTGTTTCTTTTATATCATGCCGTTTACTTCTTTTCTTTAATAAAAAGGCCTCCTCGTTATTACACATTACATACAGCATAATTCTTTCGCACGCATTTCATATACGTATGATGATGTGATTTCACATCATGAGGCATTAATATCATAAATGAGAATTCTTTGTAAGTCGCTTACAACAATGAAATTTATGTCTATGGAGGTCTAATAAAAGGGCGGACTTTATGTAACCGGGCAGAAAAAAAAACATAAATACAATTTAATTTAATTAACTTTTTCTGTTATGAGTATGATATGTGTTGTAATAATGAAGCAAATGCAGAAAAAGAAATTGATTGAAATTTTCTCTTTTTTTTGCTACTCCCATCCTTCCAATTTAGACTTTTATGATTGTAAAATCATCAGATGGGGAGCTGCATAAGGTAAATATTGTGACTTGAATTAAATACCGATATAAATTAACGTCATTATCAAATTACATCATATTTTATTATTATGAAGAACTGGGAGTCAATTAATTTTCATTTCCGACTGTAACTAAGCCCTTGTGGGAAAAATTGTGTGATTTTATTGTGCGATGTTGAGGTGCTTCGGGGTTAATTATGATTTAACTGAATAAAAAGTTGGAGAATCTAGTTCATTAAGTGTTGATTGTCATGTGGTGCAATGATGTAGTGGTCCAGTGCTACTGCAAGCTTGTAATAAGTAAATACAGTCCAGCACTACTCGGTTCGAGACTCAATTAGGTCACTTGCAATCTCATTCTTGACCTAGAACATAAAAAACTGCCAAATTACTTAAAACTCTTTTAAAATTCTTTTAAACTCCCCTCAAAACCTGACGAAATCTACCTAAAGGCATAATCTCCTTTCATAATTTACCAGCAAAGTCATTTATTAAATCTTTCAATTACCGATATCTCATGACGCTACGGCAGCAAAGCAATTTCGAAAAACTGTTAAAAAGATATAAGTGACATTGTAGAAAGCCATTAAAAAGATGCAATTGACTTGAATAAAACAAAAATAATCTCAACGAAATTACAGCTCTTGGCTCTTCCGCACTTAATGGCGACAAATATCTCACTGGAATGTTGTCACTAATTAACCTTCTTTTCTTATTTCGTGATCATCAAAATTGATGATGTTTCATTTATTAAATGTTTTTTTTTTGTGTACCTATATAAAACAATTTTTGATTCTTTTTTCACACACGATTGTGGTTATAAAGTGCATTCGTTGAATAATCAACTTTTTTTTTTGAAATTTCAAAAAAAATTGTCACAGTTCCACGCCCCTCTCACTTCAAAAAGTTTTTCTTAAAAAATTCTACTTTAATTCATAAAACTTCAAAACTGAAGTGCAGAGTCTTGCTCGAAAAAGTGGCAAAAGTTTTTTGCTACGCATTCTGACCTCAGAAACTTCATAATTTTGCAGAAAGAACTAAGTGACCATAAACTCACATAAAAAAATTGACAAAAAATTCCCCAAAAAACGTGTTTGAAACTTAGATTCGAATCAAAAAAATATTTCAATTGGATTAATTTGATTTAGTGCTTCTTTCAACAATTTTTTGTTGTTATTCATTGTTTGGTTGAAAAACTATAATAGCCGTAATTTGACCGAGACGCTTCAGATTCACACACAAAATTACTCATCTACTAAGTTCTCCAACACTCAACGATCATCAACGAGCGAGTGGAAAAAAAAATTAAATGCGAAATCACAACAATGTAAATACTCGTCTAAATGGACGGATCTAGCCATCATCATCAAGTGTTATAGTGGATGAAAAAATTGTCTCATCATAATTATGTCAGTTAAGATTTTCTGCAAACACACAACAAGACAACAAGACTAGAGTCTTCTTCACATATCAAAATTTCTATTATGTTTCAATTACCAGAAGCCGAAATGCTGTAATTCATTTAACAAAAAGAGATAAATTAAATAAAAATGTTTGGATTGAATGTTGAAGGAAGAAGAAAAAAAATTCATTTTCTGATGAATTATATTCAATCTACAGCAGTCCATAATCAATCTTTATTTAAGGGAATAGGGGCTATGGATAAAATTGTAATGTTGTCGGTTTTAATCGGTGCTTCTGCCAAAAATTATGTGTGTTGATAAATTGGAAATGTGGTGGAATGCTAGAAATCAAGTTGTTTCAATTTTGATTTCACCACTTAAAATTTAGGTTCGAATCCTAAAGTTAATAATATATAAATATGCTCTTCGTTTGAAGTGAATATTTTTTCTATTGCTTATGTTGACGTTTTTGGGAAAGGGTGGGGATTAAGCAACCAACTAGGTTTAGGTTTAAAGCTTAAATGTTCTTTAAGCAAGTTTTCCTATTTAATTTCCTATGCATCAAAATCAAACGTCAATCTCTAGAGCTTCTTTAGGGCACAATGTTTTTTATATAGTAGAACTTCCTTACTTTGATAAGATGTCCGTGATAGCTTTAAAAACTGACTCCTACTGATATTTTCATTCATAGTAGAACCTAGTAGAATCCCTAATTAAATCATTCTTCATTACTTATTATAACTTTATACTTCTTCATTTTACCACTCAAATAAACGAAAATATATTAAAGAATACTTTAGCAACTTCTGTTTTACTTCTCATCTGTTGCCTGAGAAAAAAAGTAAAGATTTATTTTTGTCTGTACGATGTGAGTAAGAGCAAAAAAAAAGAACAAGAATAAAGAATCTTTTCATAACTCAATCTAATCTTGAAAGCTTCTATTAACTGAACCATTCAATGAGGTATGGAGTAGATGTGTGGAGAGAGAAATGGAGAAATAAAAGAATTTTTTGTGCTCATAACAAACAAACAAACGAAAAAATATAAAAATATTGAAATAATCATTAAATTAAATGATAATTGAGATGATTTGTGATTGCTATTTGAAGGAAACATGACGACTTTAAAATAAAATAATTTTTTATTTCATCTCTCATTCTTCATCATCGTCTGACTGTCGGTCATCGAACATGATGTATCGTTGAGTGTGGAAATTATAATGAATACAATTTTTTTAAATGTCTTATTAGCAAGAGGATGGTATGCTGTGTATATGAATAATAGCAGATGCGATTTATACAAAAGAAACCTTTTATCTTGACCACAAAAAAAAATGCGAAAATTGAAAGTTTTCTGGGTGTTGCTGGACATGACACATTTCTTTTTCTACTTAATTAAAGTAAATACTACTCTATTGCTGGTTTAGAAAGTCTTCGACATTTGTAATTGCATAAAAGTATCTTGTTACTGTTGTAATTTGCGAGGATTTTAATGTGATTTGTAATTCAATACGTAATGTCTGAATTGACGGCATCTCACATCCATTAATGGTCGTTCACTTATGACGTCCATCAAAAAACCTGATTTTTAGACCCCCTTCCTCCCCTCTGTCACAAAAATTCTAAAGAAAAAATTTTCCATTGTTTGAACTGTCACAAAATCCTAGACCCCCTTCTCCCCCCTAAATGTTGGACGTCATAAGTGAACGGCCCCTTATATAAACATTAAATTTTGCAGTTTTAATGATGTGCAAAAGGATTAATTTTAAAGACATCAACATTGAGTTTTGAGACTGCTTATTAAATTCACATAAAAGATGACTTTTGGGGATCGTTTGTTAATGACGTCATATATTCAAATGGTTTCCACAAGACGACGAAGCAGATAGTAACATGAGACACATATCAAGTGGCTTTCACTCGGTTCTTAGGTCTCTGCAACAAACCCAGAATTCCACTTAATCCCAGATCGCTTACATGCCTAGAAAATCATGCACGATTTAAAAATCAAGAAACTTTTCAATCCTTAAACATCATAAATCAATGATCCCCCCAAAAATGCAGCCAAAAAAGAGAATATTCATATAAAGTTCAAGTTAAACAAGAAAGCAAAGACTGCCGTTGAACTTTTAACATTTTAACATCTGTGAGACTTACAAGTATGAAGCAGTATGAAGTTGAAGGAGTTGGCAGTTATTCGGTGATTTACCGAGTCTGCAATCAAAAATCTATCAAGATCTGAGACTGCTGATTTTCAGAATTGATTTTGCAATGAATTTAAATGGCAGTCACTGCCATATGGGTGAATTTTAGTATTGACATGTCAATTATTTCGTGTTTTATGTTTTTTGAGAATTTATTAATATTTTGCGAAATACTCTCATGATCTTATGGATAAAATCCATGATCATAACTCATGATCTTATCAGCTAAGTCATAGTCACTAGCAATCACTCACACCCTACATCAACGTCGTAGGAGGATCACTCTGCAGTTTCATTAACTCAACTCTTGATACATATCCCCAATGGCGAAATAAATGGCAATTTAAAAATAATCCATGTGAGATAGAACCAGTAGTAAGTTGATGGGCAGGGGGTATCCATTAAAACAGTTTATCATTTGACTTCCAAGTATCAATAAAAAAATTCGCAAATCCAAATATTTTATGGCAATTACATCTGAAGTAATATCAAATTTCCATTTCTACTCGTCAATCCAAAGATGACAATCCATAGTAGCTACCAAGAAATACCTCGAATATTTTTCAACGAAGCACTTTCCCTCATTATTATTCTTATTAAGAAGAAATAAAAGGAATGGTAACTTGATATTAATCAACACCTTCAAAGAAATATCATCGCCTGAAACGGTAGTGTAATGTGTACATAAAAGAGAGCCTTTCATAAGAACATGCTAGAACAATTCATTAAAATACTTCATAAAATGTCATAACAAGATTTCATACATTTCGAAATAAAAAGAAAAGAAAAAATCTATCTCATGTCCATTTCCAAGAAAGCAATCGAGTGAGGAAGAAGAAGTAGAACCTCATGACTGTCATGCCTCACATTGTGAAAAGAGATATTCTAGTGATGTAGAAACAACAATTTGACTTCCATTTTTAATTTAAACTGGCATTATAATGGACAATATGTAGTAAGTGTAGCGCAAAAGTCATGATATAAAAATATTTTCATTCCTGTTCATCGTTCTTTCAACCATAAATGAACGAAATAGCAAGAAGTCGGTAATGTATTAGACCTTGGAGACTGTTGCGCATTTTTCAGGGCTAAAAAAGGTTAAAGAGGAATTTTGTTTGTAAATGGAGCTTTAATTTGTTCTGGTTAATTTTAGTTGAACATTAAAAAAATCAGCGATTTTCCTGCCAAAATTTTAGATCTGTTGCTGTCATTTTTGATGTTATTTAAAGCAAATACTGTTTGTTTTGAGATCAGACTTTATCTTTATAATGTTAGAAATTTCTATTAGTCAATTTTGAACTCGAAAGCTCAAGCAGAATGTGATCGATCCTTTCAGTCGGATTCTGCTGTATAAACCTTCTTCCTTTAAGGATACTTTAGTCCAGTGTTGTCAAAAAATTTTGAACCACAGACCTCCTATGACGGAAGTTGCACACAGCATTCAGCTCGTGGCATTTCCAGAAAGTTTCTACGCTGCACAGTTTGGACAATACTGCCATAATGTCAAGAGGTTAAGGTAGAGAAAAAATCCTCCAAAAAATGATCGATCCCCATTTTAGTAAGGTTTCTGGCTTCACCTAATAATAATAATGTGAGAGGGTTCCAGCCTGGCGGTGTGTTACTACACGTTGCGATTAGCTGAAGGCACTGCGATCCTGATCGATGATAGAATCTATTGTACCGGCTTCACCTAAGTTGTACCACAAACCATTATGTCACTCATCTTGTTCCATAACCAACTCACCCAGTCACATACTAATAACACCATATTAAGCTCAACATACATTGAAAAATGCACAGAAGAAGATGTGTAAATGACTTTGAGAAAATATAGAATCGACAAAATAAAAAATAACCAATTAAAATGTTTTAAAAGCTTTTCACGAATATAGTAATAGTAAAACTAGTCACTAGTCGCTAGTCATTTAGTGTGTAAGACAGTCTTTTTGCATGAAATAAATATATTGATTAATGATAAATCGTGATGATTAAATTGAAGACGAAGAAAAAAAACATTTTTAATTATCATCCAACAGAGTACATAATAGCAGTCATAACAATAGAACACAACGGTTAAATGCAATCATCACGAGAGTACGTATGCATGAATTATGCTGTATGTATATAAAAAATCAATCATAAGGTTCAAGTTTTTCAGGTATAAGAGAGAGAAATAACGATAATAGATTGTAAAGTAAGTAAGCAACAGTATAACTAAGCTTTCTCGATTTCTCGGTCTCGACAAATTCTCGAGACCGAGACCGAGACCGAGACTTCCCGGGAATTCCCGGGAAGTCTCGACTTTAAAAACTACTTAAAATTTCGCTGAAAGTAATTAAAAAACACTTAGAACATGTAGATTACGTCTATTTGTTATTGAACTTCTGGATATATTCCTTGTTATGCGATCAGTAAAACTAATTTTATTGTCTTAATACTATTATAAAATATAAAAGAAATACGAAATACGTAATGATAAAAGAAAAGCATAATGATAAGAAAGTGTGTCCCTATTAAAACTATTCTGGGTTTTGGAAATGACTTTTCACAAAAACGATAGCATTTAAGTTTTTGTTAAGCAATCGCTTCCTTTGCTTGGTCAAAACATTATTGCTGATTGAAAAATTACGTTCACTCTGGGTAGATGTTGGTTGAATGCTTAGCAGTGCATTATACAGCTGATTTAATTTTTAGTGATATTAAACCATTAGGAAGCTCAATAATTTGCACCCGAAAAATCCCATACAAAAAGAGAAAAAATCCCATACCTCCGAAGAGATTGAAGCAAATGAAAATTTCATGTGTGAAAATGCGCAAATTTCAAGGTCATTTACCCTAACTGTAAGATCAACTACAAACTGTGATGGGAAAAATTCTAAAATTATCATTTTTACTTAAATTTTTTTCTTCTCTAGTCTCGGGTCTCGGTCTCGGAAAATTCTCGAGACCGAGACGAGATCGAGACCGAGACTTCCCGGGAAGTCTCGGTCTCGATTTCGTCATCGGGAAAGCATAAGTATAACATGTATGATATATATCAAGATATAGACAGACAGGAAAGTGAGCACAAGAGAGGATGACAAGTTACATCCATGTACTTTGTAATAAAAAAAGGTCTTTTTTTTAAAGAACATGTGAAGAGAACATCAAGAATTCATTTCCATCATCATTAAAGTGGCATTTTAACGACATGCTCGTTCATCAAACTAGAATGACGATGCATTTAATGAATTGCAGTGAAAATTGAAAATAATTAAATATAAAAATTATACTCAGATGTGAGTGTGTGGCAGTGTATATATATTTATTTTTTTTGTGAGAAAAACTCACATTACATGTTGTTGCACTCGCATTATTTGCACATGTCCAATTCAATGCTCATTTTTAACTCTTATTTTATGTTCATACATGTCCATATATCTACTTCAATCATCCAATTTATCATTCATAATTGCACTATACTAATGGCTAACCTACGTTCAAAGCGATTTACAATGCTACAGATTTCATGTTTACGCTGTGCTTTTTTTTTTTGAGCACAACCGCTACATTAATGTAGGTGCAAGATCGAGTAAAGAGAGAACTTTTTTTTTGATGTCTTGTAAAACAGGAATTGTAATAAAAATTAATATTGTCTTACAATTTTTGTGCCTTATATCGTGTTAAAAGTGTGGTTCAGTTCGATTTGCATGTCTGAAGGCATAACTGAGAATGGCCTGTAAACATTATGATTGTCACTTTGCATATGGAAATCACTGCAGGTATATAAATTGCAAATAAGCGGGATTGGTCAAGTAAATTCAAATGGTGATGTGGCTGAATGGATCTGAGGAGAAACTTTTATTTCGTATGTCAATTCTGACATTCCGAGTTCGATTCTAGGAAGAATTAATAATTTTTAAAGACTTAATTAAGAGTTATTCCATCAATTTCTCAATTAAAACAACGTGCTGACAGCCAAGAATCAACTAATCTTATCCAAACAATCAACCAACAAGCTTTGCCTCTACAAGTTACTTTTAAGGAGTTCACGATCATATAGTTTATAAATTTACAGTCTTGTAAAAGTATTATTGTAACAAAGGCAATAGTCAAATGAGTTATTGCACATATAAATTGCACTACACTCGACTAGAATTGAATGAAACAGGTATCCAATGCTCTAAATACTTAAAGCAATGTAATTTCATTCAAAACCCAACTCCTTGCAACTTGAGAAATCACGAAAAGCAAATTAAAAGCAATTTTCATAAATTTATGTTCTATATGAGGGAATGAAGAATGAAAACGAAAGAGAAACTAAGATGGGATTAATATAGGAAGAAGAAGACGACGACGTTGATGATGACGAGAATTGAAACTTTTCTTTCAGATTCGCAATCAGAGCCCTGAAGTCAAGTAAATGTGAAATGTGATTCATTTTTTTTCGAGAAAAATAAAAAAAAAATATTGCAGTAAAAAAATTCCTCAATGAAGACAGCAATAAGGTCAGTCTCAGACTTAAAGACATTGAACTCTTCGACTTTTTGCAGCAATAATTTAAAAAAATATAAAAAAACTTTCTTTGCCATAAATTAAAAATTTAGTGAATAATCTCACATTGCACAGCATGAAATTGATTTGTAGAAGAATAAAGCTAGTATTGCTGCATAAGTTGTAGTAAAATGAATGTTAATTAACTTTTAATAGATCTCATAGCAGCATAAAATTAAATGCTGACCTCTTGTTGAGAGAGAATATGTGGATGTAATGCGAGACTACCATAAGGATTCATACTTTGTAGATGTTACAGATTATGAATGCTTGCGAGCTGAAGAAAACGGAAAGATCAAGGGTGATTCAGATAGAAGCAAGCTGCTATACCACAGAATTCTAAAATTCATATTCGAAATTAAAATTCAAAATTTATTTTAATAAATCAAAATTTTAATTTTGAAGGGTTTGGACTTTAATTTTGAAAATCTGAACTTTAATATCGAAAATTTC
The DNA here is from genome assembly GCA_917627325.4 of Chironomus riparius. Classification (NCBI taxonomy): domain Eukaryota; kingdom Metazoa; phylum Arthropoda; class Insecta; order Diptera; family Chironomidae; genus Chironomus; species Chironomus riparius. Next base: position 48,311,439 of record OU895877.1, read on the forward strand.
GAACTTAAGTTTCGAAAATCTAAACTTTAATTTCGAAAATTTTGAAATTAAATTTTAAAAATCAAATCTTTAGTTTCGAAAATCTAAACTCTAATTTCGAAAAATAATTTTGAAGCTTTCGAACATTAAAGTCGAAGAATTCAGATTTCAGAATTTACTATTTTATAAAATTCACTAAATAGCAAGCACGATTCCCAACCCCTGAATACAAGATCAATAAAAATTATAAAAAAAATGTAAGAAAATCTTTTTATGATCCCGAGTAATTAACCATCTTTAGTTTCATTGTTTGCTAAAAAAATGTTCATCCAATCTATATTTAAACGCTTACATCCTTCTTTCTTTTATTCCTCGCATTTTGATTATCGTAAAAATCCAATAGCAAAGCTCAAAATTCAACAGAAAAATACGAGCAATAAAAAAAATAGAATTTTGTGCGACTTTGATGAAAGGTTGTAAAGAATTTTTTTATTGCCAATTTTATAATGAATCAGGGAGGATTAAAATTCTTTATTATCATCCGTATGATGATGTGCCTGTGCGTGGATCTATGAATGTCGATAATAAAAAAGAAGCATTCCGCGCGAGAATTTTGTAGCAAATGAGCAGTAAAGAATAAAAGAAATATTTTTATTGTCAACCCTGTCATATGCTTTTCGTATTATTATATTATCATCATCTCCTATTCTAATACACTCATTCAGTCGCTCATCGATTTTAAATATGTTTATAGCTTCTCCAAAACAGTCACGCAATAATGTTAAATGTTGTTTATTTTATCTACCTGTCCAGCTACTGTATGTTTTTCTTCTGACACCCATCAAGAAATTTACAACCATTTTCATGAAGTCAAGAACATGAAAACCTGAGAATTACATACAAAAAAATGACCTACCACTGATCCAAAGAAGCAGGATAGATAATCAAGTTTTCACAGTTGTAGCATGTTACATGTAGGCGATGCAGATAGAATCTACAAGGAATAACAATTACCTTTTAATCAGTGATTACCCTGTAATATTGGCAATGAACGGATCGATTACAATCCTTGGCTGAATGCGATGCCACTTATTATCTTAAACTCCATGTTTTCTACTTTCTAGTAGTTCAATTTTATCAAATTTGTAGTGCTAATTGAATGAGACTGAGGAGATATGAAATCAGAGCAATTCATTGTTGTATTGAGAGTTATTGTTTGATCTATATATGGTTAAAAGTGATTTTGTAAGTTTTAGAGGTAAGTAAAGTGCTAGAAGCAGGTTTGATTGAATAATTTTAGATAAGAACTTTGGTGACTTGTGATTTTTCATACTATGAATTAAGATCATAGAACTGAACTAATAGGTTTTAACCCAAAATATAATGAATTAAAGTTCAAAGCTACTCTTAGTTTAATTTCAAAGAGTCGAGAGTGATGTTCAAATCCTAGAAGATCATACTTTAGTGGAAATCGAACCTAAGCCACTGGCTATACCTCCAAACATAATAACAAAGGAGAAATCGATTTGTTGCTACAAGTTATCCCGTAAACCCTCCTGAAACTATCTCTCATTAAAATTCATACAATGCTGATCTACTGCTTAATCATTCTAATACAGAGCCTTTCTATCGCAAAAATAGATTCCCCTACATGAAGTTAAATGCCCCAGATACCATTTTGCTTTGACAATTTACAATACAAGATAAAACTGTTGTAGATTTTCCCTGACAACAAATGATCAAGATTATATGTGACAGACTTAACGAGAAAGTCCACAAACTTAAGTTTCTGCACGATTTAAATGTAAATTAATTACAATTAATTCATTTCCAACATTATTAGCTTCATTAATGCACCCAACCTACTTATAAACATAAAATTCTAGCTCTGACTAATCACTACAAGTATGTTGACTAAGAATTCTCGTTTTCCATCCACACTCAAAATTGTGATGCGCTTCATTCATTCCACCCACAGCTCTACATTTACACTTCAACTTCTTCTTTTTTTTCACCATCGCCTTGATGTTGTAAAAATGTGAGCATCAATAAAAAGAAGTTATGATGAATATACTAAACGGCATTATAGCACAGAGAAAAAACACAAAGTATAATAAAGGATAGAAGAGAAAAAAAATCTCAATTCAATTTTAATTTAAAATACATAATTTTTAATGACTAATTTTTTATGACTATTTGATTTTAATCTTGAGTCTCGACATTTTGGAATGGATAAAGAGGCGAATGAATAGAAAAAAATTCAACTTCTTTAATTTATGCAAATTGGATTGAGCGCGCTATTGGCTGAAGTGGGGAAAGATTCTATAAAACTATATTTTTTGGAGATACTCAACGGTGAGATGACAATAATATAATATGAATGATATCTTTTAACGCAATTGGATATACGATTTAAGAAAATATTATGAAATCATGAAAATTTATTCATCTTTTCTAACATAAAGCCACTTAATGTAATCAATATATGAATATTGATCAAGTCCAAAAAAACGAGCTTTAATGATAATTAATTATTATTTATCAAAAATTCATAAATTATTTGATGCTTTTTTTCTATCAATTTCTACTTAATATTTCTTTCACCACATCCATAATACTCATGTGTGTCGGTGTCGTTTCGAATGGGATAACAATTTGCTTAATACTTTTGATAAGGATGTTATTAATTAAAATAATCTTAATTTATTTCCTCCGCTTAATGGTTTTTGAAGCTCAAAAAAATTTATTTATGCTCGTTTTTCACTTTGTTTTCTCATTTACGCGCGCTATATTTCATGTCACACTAGATTCGATTTAATGGGAAAATTTGGGAATCATTCAATGGTGATGTGCATCAATAATTTGGTTATTTGGATCTTAAACGGCTCATTGTCATACTAAAGACTTAGATTATACCTTTTAATATTCTGAAGATTGAAATTTGTATGAAAAACAGTTAACCCCCCCCCCCCCCCCTACCTTACTCTAAGAATAAATTGCTCCTGTTTTAGAGACTGGCATTTAGTTCAAGTCTAAAGATGCTCCTTAAGTTGCCAAAAATCCTGCAACATAGCTGTGTCACAACCATATGCCCTGCCACCCCCCTCCCCCAACTTCTAACACACATATTAATGTTGAATCATATCATTCAAACAACTCCGTTCACAAACACATAAAATTCCCACTGCTATTTAATGACCTCTAATTTCCACACCAGCCTCGCATTAATGGACTTCAAATTGACTTCTTGATATCATTTCATTAGACGCAACGGCTTAGAATTATCAAATTTGATGACTGCAATCTATTCTCCTAAGTTTTGATACATAAATTCAATTAGTTAAGCTAGAAAGATCTGCAATTAATTTGATAATTTTCTTAATTAAAAATCTAATCAAGCTGGAATTCCAATGCACTCATCAATGGCAGACTCTAAAGTGTCGTTTTCAATTTACGGCGATAAAATATTATAGAAATTTCATTCTTCCATTAAAGCAATCAATTATTAATTTTTTCAAAAAACCATTTCATTTATGTTTAACAGCAGATATATTCCTCATCACCCGTTGATGCAATGAAGTTATTCAATAATAATTTATATGTATAGAAGAAGAACGACAACAGAAAAGTTTCATAAGACGAGTGAAAAGAAACTGAAAATGAATTATTATTAGCAGTAAAGTGTCGTAATTGCTTGAGCACAATGTTGTACTTATAAGTACTAAATGCGGCAAAACTAGTTTTTGTATCAATCATAAATGGTATGAATAACTTTAACTCGACTTATTGAATGTGATGTAGTTTTTTTCTGTTCGAGATAGTTCACTACAATGCATCATTATCATTAACATCTACAAGCTGTTGCTGAGCATTTCTCATGAAATGGATGCAAAAGTTCAATTAATGAGAAAAAAATTCATTTTGAAATTTATTCCAGCTTTATTGGGAATTAATAAATTAGCAAACATTGTTGATACTGAGCTTTTCATGTTTTCTGTGGGAATTTAAAGCAACAAAGAATGACAAATTTTCGATAATTATTTATTTCGCGATCGATAAATTCATTTTAAGGTTCAGTTTGACTAAATGAATAATGTTGGCTAATATTGGCTTCTAATCTGGATCGTTTGGGATCGTTTATAAATAATGTCTGTCTAATAGTTGGAGCTGGGCATCCCTGAATGTCGTAAATCTAGCTTTTAAACCCCTCAACCTACTCACAAACTTTTAGATTGTTTCACAATTTTAGAGTCCTTATTACAACAAGCCTATTAAGTCAGCAACTCAAACTCAGATATCCAAACTACACTGACTCGAATCTAGATGCAATCTAGTAGATTTATCCCAATATTAAGGAACAATCTAACTTCAAAAACCACACATCGACCAATTAACCTAAAATTCCTCATATTCTTTCTCAAAAATCCACAAATCTTTAATCACATTCTGCAAAATTCAGTCCATTCTTTCCTTCATCCTAAACATGAGAAATAAAAATCAACAAATATGTTTAAATGCGATACGGTTGATCGCAAAAAAAACCTGCTTCAATTTTATTCTTCTTTCTTTTTTCCAGCTTTTTTTTATGAACCGTAGGAAGCTGCTGACCTGCATTTATTTGTTTGATTTCTGCTATCTTTTATAAACGACAGGAATGAAATCTTTTTCTCTTCTTTTTTCACTTAAGATTCGTTTCTTGGTAATTTGAAACCTGATTTATATTAACTCTGTCGCGAGACATTTAATGAATGTCCAACAGAACAAATATGAAGAAAAGAGAAATAATAAAACAACAAAAAAAATTGAAATAAATTGTTGAAGGCTTTAAAATAATATCTAATGTCATTCACAGATTTACTTGTGTATTAACAAAGTCAAGTGAGTTCTTCATGAAATGTGAGAGAACTAATAAGATAGTATAGGATTAGAGTTGTCTGAGTGGGGATTGTGACGCATTTGCATTTAGTGTTTTTAAATTGGATTTTAAACATTTTATGATATTTACTCAATTTATAAGAACTGAGTTGAAATTTAACGATTACTTTAATTTTTAATATTTTCAATACTTAAATGTTCAACGACTTTTCAATATTTGAATATTTTTAAAAAGCCAAAATGGCGAAATTTTTCTCACTTCAAAAAGTTTTTCGAAAATAATTCAAAATTCACTCCATATTTATGTAAAATAAATTGATTATCGCTATCTGAAAGATAGCAAGCCTTCAATTCACATCAAATTTACAAGTTAATTCCCTTAATTTCATATCTTTTTAAACTGCTTAAGCCAAGCTATACAAAACATAACAATTGACCCAAAATAGACAAACGACCAAATGTGACAAAGACAATAAAAAGTATTATCTAGAAATTTTTATGACCATTTATACGGAATTAATTCACCTGCTTATTTATGATTAGTGTTATGTCGTTAAAATTCATTTATATTATAAACGACAGAGAAAAATAGTCGTAATCTGCTGCCATAAAATGAACTTAACATGATCAAAATTTGAGGGGAAATGAGAACTCGTGACTGCTTTACATTAGATTGAATAGAAATTAAACAACATGAGATGATTTAATTTTGATAATTCAAATCTAAACGAGTATGATTTAAGGTTAATGAATGAGATGAGAAAGACATTTATCTTGGAATTTATGCTAATTATCATATTTTCTCTTCATAATAATCATTCTTTGCTTTATCAATTATTGAGATTGAATTAATTTTTTTTTCAAGTGTGCATGCTTCAACCGTGGGGATGATATGATGTTATGTAACGCCGAAGCTAGCTGTTCTTGATCGCTGGATGTCATAATATTTGAAAAGGAGTGTAATATAGTCGCATCAAAATAAATTGGAGGTTCTATGAACCCCACAATCCCAGATTTAAAGTTTACCTTGTAAAGTGTCAGTCTACATCCCTGTCTAGCTGCAGCAGACTTATATAAAGAATCACTGACTTCAATAAGCTCTACCTACTCCACTTCCTCAATGGATCCCTTAACGTAACATTCAAATAACCCCATCCAAGAGTTTATCAGCATATTCCCATCACTTGACTTGACCACACAGAAAAAAAGTTCAAGGAATTTAATATTTTATGCATTAGATGATTATTTTTTTACTGAGAATTTTATGCAGAAGATTATTTTCTAGCCTAAAGTTGTTTTTATTCATTTTTAAAATTTATTTTTTTGTTTGTTGTAAATCATCGGAATTTATAGCTAAGTCTGTTTTCAACGGAAATGTTAGTTGTGATGCTCTGGTGAATTTTAAATTGAGGAAGGGTCATTTAAATCTAATTCTGGAAGGTGTCTTGAGAATGTTTAAATTCAAAACACGGAAGTCAAAAGCTACAATTTTCATGCAATGATAAAAATCTCTCAGTACAGAATCAGGTAAAATTATGCACGATTTGCAGGCTACAATTCATGGCGTGTCATTTAATTTTCAATTTCCTAGCACTTATTTCCATAACGAAGCGTGAAAATTTTATCTTTCACAATTAATTTGAGTCACAGTGACCATTTACTGCAAAACGATTACTCCCGACTTCCATAATTATGACCAATAAATCATCTAAGTTGTGTTAAAGCGTCACATTTAATAGCTTTGACTACTCCCGTAATATCTTTTAATGTGCAGATGTGTTCGAATTCAATATCCATTTTCTACTTTAAACAGCACTAAAATGTAACGTTTTATGCATCAAGGTAGTCAGTCTAGAAAGATTAAATAAATTCAAAATCAATTAGTATCGAGTTGCATCGATAAAAATTAAATAAGAATTAATTTCTACTCGATCATAATAAAGATGCATAACTAAACTGACTCTTAACTCTTGCGGAATAATTTTCATGGAAGTCGGTAGCTAAAAGTATTGAATGTCCTTTTTGCAGAGATTATTTTTAACAAATTGTTGCAGAGTTGATCATTTTGAGGTAATGTGAAATTGTGCGTTAATATTTCTGTTTATAGTTAGCAATAAGGAACTGAATCTTCATTATAAGAACTCAGAGATTCATAAAAACGATTATATTGTCTTGATTAGTGTCAAACCTAGATTTGGCAGGTTTGTCAATAGTTTTACGAAACAAAAATACTAGATATTCAATATAAAGCTACTCATTTGAGTTGGCAATCAGGAGTTCTTCTAACCTCATCTGCTGATCATCAACTGTCGATAGTCACTAGCAATGCTAGCATTTGATGTCTTCTCGTAGTTTACTGGTATCAGAATTTCAACTCTGCTCTGAATCAATACCCAACAAGTAATCGAACACTTTGTTCAGACTTGACTTTTTAATTCCTGTTTATTTTAATGAAAAAAAAAACCTCTTTTCTAGCGAAACGAAAAAATGTCTTAAATTACAAGAAGCGTCAAAAGAGTTGCCGTACAGAAAAAAAAAACAGTCACATTACATAAAATCGAGAAATGACGTTAATTTTATAGAAAGGAAGAGTCACATTAAAAAGAATGTCTCAAACACAGCAAAATCCACTTCAATGGAACAAATCAAAAGAGACAATTATCTCAAACGTTATAACTCTTTCCTTTCGTCTCTGCCATTCTTCTTCTAACAAAAAAGTATAAAAATTTATAAAATCTACAATCCAAATGACAATTTTAAAGCAGTAAGATGTAAGAAGAAATATTATAAGACAGAAAAAAAAAGGTTTTTATATTTGGCAAATGGAACGACCACCATAAGAAGAACAAGCAAAAATTTGCTGCCTTTTTGTCCCGTCATTTCTCGATGCGAAATCATCCATAACGTAATTAAATTAATTTGACTTCTTTGTATTGTATCATTTTATTTTTATCTTGTTACAAAAGTTTTAAGACTTTTATTTTCATGTTTAAGAGTCAAGAATGAGTTGTTAGGGATGAGGGTGAGAATAGCGCATTAATATTGATCACAAAGAGTTGATTATAAAGGTTTAATCTAATAAAGTAAGGTTAACCATACTAGAGATCAGATTTTGAAGGTATAAGATAAGGTTTTACCAAGAAAACTAGCTATGAAGCTAATTTAGAGTATGACCTAGATTATAATAGAGTTTAAGATGAAAAACTGTTCAAAGTACGGTTTCAAGTTCAAAAGAAAATTAGCATTAGCAACATTCTCAAAGAAACTGCTAAGATCTGATCAATAGTTCAAGATAGAACTTTGCTTAGCTTTTTATTAATCTTTAAACGTTTAAGGTGATTAAAAATCATAAAGTCGTAGGTTCGATTCTTACTCTAGACAAGTTGTTCCAATTTCTGATAGTAAGAAAAATTAAAGATCCAATAAAGTAGTTCTACAACAAATACACAAAATTAGTAAATATTCATCAAAACTTTCTTACAAATGACGCAAATGACATCGAAATCATTATCAAACCATGAGAATCTTTCAAAAACATTCCCACAAATCATTTGTTAATTCCTTAAATAATTTATAGCACATTAATCATTCAAACAAAACCAGTCCAAAATCATAAAACCAAAGACAATCTGTCATCAATTGATGTCCCCAAAAAATGCTGCCAAAAAAGATTCAAAACATGAAAAGAATGACCATTGGATCGTAAATTAAAAGAGTTTTTATGTTCATGACACGATTCCACATCATCATCATCAACATCTTAGTCTTATGTTGGTTCTTTCCACAATGTAATGATTTTGATCAAATAGTAAAGGAGAAAAAAAAATATTGTATAAGCGAGAAGACTGTTGACAGTCTGTTAATAGTTTCTTCAATCAAACTGTCGGAATCGGCTCGTTTCAGATCGTTTTGCTCGCTTGCTATACTAAGTACAGGAAAGTGCTTTCGCCTCATAGAAATTATGTTGTCAAAGTTTAAAAATTGAGTATTAAATGAGCTTATAACATGAGAAAGAAGGAAGACATGGAATGAGGTTGGATTTATATAAAGCACAAAAAAAAATATATAAAGAGCAGAACTCGATTCAATATGATGCAATTTTGTGAGATGCAGGCATGCAATAAAAAGAAAAGTATTCTGAAATGACTTTCTATCTAACTGTACCCTGCACTATACACATCATACTTTAACAAGCCTGCCACTCAGCCTGCACATGCAAGTGAGGTAATCTCAGTGAAAATATCTATATGAGGAATACTTTCATAATGTATTAAAAATTATCGCATTTGAAGCTCATTGAGTACGACACATAAATTGCGTAAGCAGTTAAGTGCAATGCTTTTATCATTAACCCTTTCTGTTTACCACATCGATGCACTGTGCCATGGTTAAAAATATTTAAAAATAATAATAACAAAAAAAAGTCGTGGCGAAAATAAAAGACAAAAACAATAAACAAAAATGGTCATTCACGATGCTCCAAATTGATAATTGGAAATAAAATCGTTCATTAAATGCAATTTTCTTTTGTCGTCATTTTCGCTCTTTCCACAATTCTTCAACGTCTCTCAACCTTTTTGTTTTGTTTCTCTTCGATGCCTCGGCTTGTATGGCATGCTTTTCTTTTGTACTTTTTTTTCTGCTGTTGTCATATGATGGACTCAACCATCAATGTACAATCATCAAAACGACGATTACGAAAAATACAGGGAAAAAGGCAGATGAAATTTTTTTTATTGACGCTGATGAATTTTATGGACTTTGAACGCATTTTGCTGGACTGTGAGGTTGAAATTTGATTCTGAAGAATATTTCACCACTTCCTGTGTCTCCAAAATCATTTCCCCAAACCTTTAGAAAAAGATCAAACACAACCAAGTGACACGACCCAAATTCATCATGTAATTCCGTCCAAAACACACAATCTCTTAGATAATCATGTAAATGTCATCTATTCAACATAAATCAGGTCATTTAAAGCATCAGATATGAATATTTCCTTCATGATTAGTCATGATGACAGACAAGCAATCGACAGAAAGACAAAATCCAGACAATGCAACGTTAATCTCCAATAAAATACTGTGCCTTAAAACAGAGACAGAAATTCTTTTTATATATAAAGAAAATTGCGCTCGATCGATCAATGTTTACGGTTGAATTGTTTCTTGATTTTCTCGGTTCGATTGTATGCGTAATGTTAAAACATTCATTTAATCCTTCGAGCGTTTTGCAACTTGACCTCCTGTGCGAATAACACAAGAGATTTAAAGAAGAAAAAAAAAGGGAATGAAAATGTTGCAGATTTATGAAAACTTTATGTTGGTGCTTAAAAAATCTGAATTTTTTTTTTCACTATTCGTATGTTCAGTGACGCTAAATGTGGGCATTTAAAGAGGTAGTGTCCTATGTATGGAGTTTTACTGGACACTAGCTAAGCAACCTAGTCAAGAGTATGAGGAGGGGAGTGCCAAAACATTTTTCAACACTTTCCTAGTTACTCTCCCCTCGCTAACATTACATAATGTCTGAATAAACCCTAATAGGGGGGTCGATTAAAAATGACGTCTATGAAAAAATTGAGAATAACAGCCAAATGTCGCTAATCGTTCGCCTAAAATTTGGACATAATTTACGAACGACCCCAAAGGTCTTAAAAACCTGTCGAATCATCCATCCATCAGCCCTGCTTGCTCACACTCCATAGAAATGAAGAATAAAGTCAGATAAAAATAAAATGAAAAAAAAAATTGGTCTGTCGAAGAGTTTTAGTCCCGGGACGAGAGCGATGCTCTTCTCTTACAACAATCTTTTATGTATGTATCGTATAATTACGTGAATATCGTTCGTGATATATCAGAAAATTAATTGGAGTTTCTGCGAAAGATGGAATGAGGCAAGAAGTAAAGAAAGAAAAATAAAGTCCAATGGAATGGAGATGAAATGAGTGAGTGAGAGAAGGATAGAAAGACATAATTGTGTCTGGATCATGTTTCTCGCTTCTCCTCAATTTCTCTTCAATATAATGTATAAATTGCAGTTAAATATCCATGTATGTCCAAAAAATTGTTATTTTATTTGCCAAAAAGATTTTTTTTTTTTTTGCTTAATGGGAACTTTTAAGTTTCACATCAAAAAAAAACCTTGTGCATTAATCAGATCAAATTGATTCTTACTTGTTGATAATTTTTTTGCTTTTTTGTGTCTCGAGTGGAATTTCATTATCATTTCCATAAGATCTTTTTTTAGTCGTTCCTTTTAAAAAAATCCTTTATAATTATTGAGCATTTTTTCTTTGTGGCTGATTGAAACTTGATGATTTCACAACAACAGCCTTAAAAATATTCAGTAATTTACTTTTCATTTGATTATTATTTCAAAAATGAATATTGTCAATAAGCAAGCAGAAGCTGATGCACTTTTGATTTGATTGGAACCAAAAGCTGAAGAGTAATCAACAAATTAATGTTCATCATTATTAGCACAAATTATTTGAGCTTCAATTAAAGATTAAAGAGTCAGAGTTGAGGTTAAATGAGCATAAAGATCGGCTTTTGATTGTTCAGTTATGTTGGTTTGAGTTTAAGAATTGGAAATTGGCATAACAACAAACACAAAATATCCAATTAATTGATATTGAATATTTGGGAATCTACAGAATATTGAGAATAATTTGAGGTTATCTTTGGGAATGTTTCGAAGCATTTCACAGTTAAATAATTGTAATATTAATCCTAACTGTCGCTTGCAAAAGGAGTCAAGTTCAAGTTAAAAAAAATCGTAACTGTTATGCAGATGCTGCTGCTAATTGTTCATAGGTTAGATAAAGTTAAGTTGAATGAACTTGCATCATTACGTTGCCATCTAGTCAATTTGAACCTCTACATCCTGTCAAAAAATCATGACAAGAGGGTGTGGTTTAAAACTAGGTTTTTGATGCCAGCAATCCCTTATCATGACTACTTAAACAATTCAAATCACATTCAAACAACTGTCGATCATGTATAACCTTTACTGTATCTATATTTAACTGTTATCCTTCCTTGTAATCTCTGCTCATATTCATTAAAATGCAGTTTTAAATCTTCATTTCAGTTAAGTTCCCGAACTCATCTAAACATCCCAGCCCAGCAAAATGATAGATTAAACAGAATTAATCTAAGATTAAAATATTTTTCATACAACAAACTCAGCCTGAATTGCATATAATTTCAAAATTTAATAACTTTAATTCTTAGAAGAATTTTTTTTTTATTTCTTATTCCATATTTCATTCATTCACGTAGACGATTCATTTCCCATTCTTCTATTATTTTGTTATTTTTTTTTTGCTGCTATTACCATCCGCAATCTCTTTTTGACGATCATGTATTGTTATTCCTCAAATGAGAGAATAAAAAAATGTTTTAATGTTGGAAACGAAAGTTCTCCTCCATTTCGAACAGAATAAAACCCATAAAACCAAAGAAAAAAAAAGTCTGACGAAACAACAGTAAAGAAATGAATAATTCAGCAAAAATAAAAGTGAAGTCCCTTGTGGGAATCTTGAGATCATAATTTTTAAGGTTAAGGTTGACTCATACTTCAAAAAACCTGAATTTTGACTATATTAGGTTGCGTATCAAATAAACTTGACCTCATTTGAGAGTCGAATCGTGAAAAAAGAGGGATTTAGACCTATTATACCAGTGCTTTTCAAACTATGTTCCACGACTCGCTTCAGTTTCACGAGAACCTTTAGATGTATCAAATTAAAGCACTAATTAAGTGTGTGTCGCTAAGAAAAGTTGTGAACCACTGCTTTAGACCCCTTCTGACCCACTTCCTTGACTATTCTAACATGCCCCCTCCCAAGAATCTGACCAAACTATCCGCAAAGAAAAGTGAGTAAAAAATTCTTGCGTTCTTTTTTGCCTCAACAACAACTTTTTTGCAAGTGAAATAAATTTTTTTTCGGTTCAACTCAAACTGGTTTCTTGTTTTCACTCGCCTTCAACCTAACATGCCACATAAACTTCATCGCTGATAAATTGAAAATGTAGTGGCAATTCTGACTTATGATTCGTTGACACTTTAATCTTACGGTGGCAGTTCTCGGTGAAATCATTTTGTAATTGCTAGTTTGTTTGTTTGTTTTAATAAATGCTATTGCGTCAAAATTCTTTCAGCAGACGATAGAAGATGCTGTCTAAGTCATGCTAGGTCTGAGACTTCTCATAAATTTTCTCATCATTAAAGCCTTCCTTTCAGTTTCTTCCTCCTAAATGAACGTCTAACAACCACTTTTCCAAACGTAATTTATTTTTATTCTTTCTTTTTCTCGTATTTATTTACAAACAGCTCTAAATTATCAACAAATATAAGAATTATGTGAGGAAGAAGAATAAAAAAGAATCTGTTACTGTATTTTTTTTGCCTTTAATTTAATATTTTTAGCATTTTTAAGTGTGATTGTGGGTGGAATTAATGAGTTCAGTTTGGCTTTGAAAGTGTAAGTTTCAAGCAATAAATCTTTATTCTGATTGGATTGGTTTTTAAGGCACTTTATGGATATTTGTGAATAATTAAGAATCAAACATTTCGGTTGATTAAGAAAAAAATTGCTTGTTAAACCCCAAAATTTTGAAAATGATGATGATCATGTCCTTCTCCTGCACTGTAAACTGGAGGATGTTATTTTACGAAACTTTAGAATCAAACGCGATTGCTCAGCTTCAATTTAAGGAACTAATTGTGTCACTAAGCATACGATCTTTTCTTGTTCCGAGTCAAGAACTAAAATTTTTGTCATTAGTGGGAATCAAACACGCACTCTTACGAATTTCGATCACGAGATCTAACCACTAAGCTATCAAGGGTTGCTTCGAATCTTAGCAGAATGCCAACCTTAGTAATAAAATGGGTTTTCTCAGTATTTTAAACATTATAAAGCTTACAAAGACATGCAGCTTGCCTGAGAATCTCTAAAAAGTTTTGAACCCCTTGACTAAGCTACAAATTTTGTTGAATCCAATAAAACTACCCTAAGTTACTAGCTCTGACTTCAAAAGACGCCCAGAACCATCATCATTTTCAACAAATTTCATTCGCATATTATTTCTCTTCTTCTAGTAAAAAGAATCATTTTTTCCCAGGAATTTTTTTTATTTTCTACATGAAACGTTCACTTAATTCACTTCTCTTAAAAAATATATGAAAAAAAAAGAGTTATAAGCAAAAATCTCACATGATTGCATCTTTTATTTCTCCTACGTACACATTTAAGAATGAAAATATATAGGATGTACATATTTATATGTTAAGAAATAAATACACTTATGCATATATATATGCAGTTTATGAGATAAAAAGATACCAATCTTAAGCAGCAACAAAAAAAAAAGACTTCTTCTGCTGCTTTGCCTGACTCAAAAAAAAACTTCTCCTCGATTTTCATTCAACAAGCAATGCTTAAAAAATTATTAAGCGCGATGCTGCTTTTTTTGCACACTCTCTCGCGGATTCTAATTTATTGTTTCTTGTTCATCGACACAACGGTGCCCTTGTTTGCTGATGGTTTATATATGTACGTACACACAAAAAAAAAAGAAAATGAGCATTGGATATTTCTTTATTATTTATGAGGAGTGGGATGATGTGCAAATAAACAGAATAAGAAAGAGCAGAAAAAAATAAGTCTTGGTTAAGACAATGCAGTGTAAAGTGGTTTGGAACAAAAAAAATATTTCACTGTTATCATAAATTCTGTCTAGGAGGATGGGCTAAGCGCATTTCAAGAATAGAATAAACCTGACTGAGCTGCTCAACAGCAGATTTTAATGCTTTATTGGTCTTAGAAGTGAACAAAGATCGTAAATTACTATGATTACGTCGATTTTAATTACAGTCATGACTATAAGACTATAAAGTATAGACACATTAGCAGAACTGCAACACTAGAACTTAATGGCTAGGAAATTAGATTGCCAGTTACGTAAAGAAACTAAGTATAAGTATAAGTATAAGTACTAGAAATGAGACTTTATAACAACTATAGTGAAGAACTAGCTACGTTATTCTGGCTAGGACACACAGTCACTTAAAGGCAAATACTTATTTACTCACTGAATACTCCACAAAGGCACCACTGGAAACCTTTTAGAGTTGGAACTATAAATATAATCTCGTCTTTTTGAGATTGATTTGAAACTTAATGTTTTCAGCAATGTTTAGATCCGATTCGACAATATTATTTGTAATGATTGAGATAGAACGGTATCTAGTAGGAATCAATCCTATGTCGTCCCAAAAAAGTGCTGTAGTTTTCGAGTCAAAAGCTTAAAGCTCAACCACAGCACAGAGACCATGAAAAACTCGCCTTACAGAATTCATTCCAGATCAAGTTTCCTAGCTTCCATTTCCACCAATCTGACTACTTAGCAAGATTTATGTGATGTCTATGTGTACACAAGAAATTAAATTAAGTTTTGATGACACGTTCTATCCTTCCCATCCCAGATCAACAAGTGCAATAATTCATTTAAATAGTAGGAACAATATCAACAAGAATCCAACAAATAGATACCGACCTCAACAGTAACTCATGCAAGGAGAATAACATCAAACATAAATCAGTCAAAACCCGATACCAAGTCAACAACATCTACCAAGAAAACAAGCTAACAATGATGAACAGAAACCGCAAACGTGCAATAAGAATGCAAAAAAAAGATATTCTTCATTTCTATCCTAAACGCAAAAAATAAATATATGTATAAACTAGGGGTTCCAGAATTCCCGTTCCCGTAAGATTTCGGGAATCGGGAACGGGAACGGGAATGATGTCCGAGAACGGGAATATTCCCGGGAATCAACAAAAAAAAAGTTAAAAGCTACACTTACACCATGTATTTTCTTTAGGTTTTTAAATCAAATTTAAATTCTATTTGTTTTGATTGTCAAATTGATTCTTTTGACAATAATTTCCGTTTGAAATTCAATTCTTTTTGGTTTTAGAACAATTCTTAAAGTACGATTTTAACTGGTCTAGCAATCTAGTGCGATTTTTTGAGACAATATTATTGGAGATTGAAAAGTTACGTTCAGCTCTTGTAGATGTTGGTGGATTCCAGAAATATTAATTTCCAGCACGTTTTTTTATTTTGGAAAAATTACTTTAATCCAATGTCAATTAAGTTTATTATTTTATGGACATCATACATTTAAAAAATATTTTTAAATACTTTTTCTCTTCGTTTTTCATAAATATATGTTTTTGATTTAAAAAACATCAAATTTGAGTTTAATATTTCAACTCTTAAATTCCTTAAGGGCAATTCTACGAGTAAAGGGAACTGCAGAAATTTGCATTGTAAGTTTTCGCTACTTGCAAAAATTTAATTTTTTTTTATCCGTTATATTTCTTGGATAAAAATATAGTGTTTCTTTTTATAAAGTGTATTTCTCCATTATTGTTACGTTATTCGTTCTTAAAGTGTAAACTTTAAGGCAATAAGAGGCATGAAAAACTAATTAAAATAAGTTTTTCCATATGTAAAGAATATTACAGAATAAAATTTCAACGGGAATTTAAAATTTAAATTTTTGTAAGCTCTTCAAGCTTAGTCGAAAAATGTAAAATTTCCACCGATTGACACAGTTTTTGACAAATTTTAGCTATATTAAAGCATTATTGCTATGTTTTAAGTCAAAGGTTTGTTAAATTTGTGAATTCAAACATTTTTTGGGTAGAGACACAAATCAGAAATGAGTGTTTAGTGAAATATTTAACAAATTAAAGTACATTTTGTAAATTCCACCGATTGACAGTAAAAAAGTTGAAATATCTCCTCATACAGCCATTTATTGCAAACAAGTACTATTCATAATGATAAACATTCCCTTTTTACATAATTTTAATTAATTTAAATGTGTAAAAAGTCAATATTCAAAGTTTTTTTTAATAGAATAAAGAAATTTTGTAATTTTTTTCACTCGTAGAATTGCCCTTAACGTATGTTTTCAGTATTATAATTTTTTTCTAAAAATTGTAGTTTTTTTCATGGAAAATACAAAATAAAAAAAAACTAATTTGAATTGTCGGTTTTTTTTGGTATGAAAACGGGAATTTCGGGAATATTCCCGATTTTAGAACCCATTATGATTGACCATCGTCAAGACAATAAGAAATCGTCAAGACAATTCTTCTGTAGTTTGTCAGTTAAAAAAGTCTATATAAATCCAATTTGTATCAAATATTCATACTATGTGCTTACTTGTGTGTGAACGATGAGTAATTGTTCAAATGTGAAGAAAATTACACAACATATGAAATGTTTTATGATGGCTATAAGTGCTGATCCTTAAAGAACCTAAAATATATGGCAATTTTAAAAACGAATTAGTAAAATAAAAATAAATTTAATTCTTAATTAAGATTTGCTGTTTAAATTAAAGTTTCATGATATCAAATTCACTTTCTCTGTTGGAAATTAGTCAGAAAAACTTTCAAAAAGGCTCACGTAAAGCCTACGTTACGTAGAATGATTAAGTAAAATCACACAACATTAAGTTCTACGTTGCGTTTGCTCTTTCTCGATATAAATTAAAGATGGAAGTCGATGGACAGGTAAGGGAGAAGTTGATGCAAGATAAAGGAGAGATTAAACTGAGAAAGCAAATTTTTTGATGGTTCTTCTTTCATAGTTAATCATATCAAGTTTAATTTCAACCAAGGAAATGAATCAATCGTGTTTTCATTCCATTACTGCTCACATTTCAGGCTTTGAATCAGAACAGTCCGAGATAGAGGCAAAAACGTTCTTTACCACACACCTGAGCATGAAAAAGAACCACAATTTAGGGTTAGGGTTAGACGCTTGTAATTAAGCTTCTATTGATTACAACCCAAATCATCAGAGGCTCATTTTTCACATTAAACTACACGATACGTCATTGGACCTGATGTAAGTCTAATGCTGTGTGTGAGAACAGGCATCTAGACAAAAAATTGCAAGTCTCATTTACGAGCAAGCAATCAATGTCCTTGATGCCACTCTACATCAAGGATGAACCAATCAATAGCCACGATAGTAAGTCTCACAGGCAGAAACACATGACTCATAGGCTCGATTTACAAAAAAAAAAACAAGAACAGAAAAACTTTTTAAAAAAAGGGTCAAAAGACTTTGCTCCCTCAAGTTTTACCCCTCCTCATCTTGCATCGACCCCCCTCTGACCTATTCAACGACTCCCACTCTTAATTTACATCAACAAAGGCCGACGAAATGTAAAACTCAATGCAATGCGTTTTTAAGTAATCATTTCACGTATTGCAAGCATTACGTACGCAATTGTAGGAAGTCAAATGGCTGGTTTCATTAAAGAAAAGGAATTTGAGGACCATTTATTAGTATACTTAGCTTTTTCTTCGTTGTCACTAGCCTCTTGCTTCTTTAATTGTGTCCTGGTTCCTTCAAGCTTCATCAATCTCTCTTTCACTTCAATTTTACAGCTACTCGATTTTAATTTTCTTAACTTTCAATGTTCACTCAGAAAATTTTTCATTTTTTTCTTCACTTTTAATTTTTTCATCACTTTTGG
This sequence comes from Chironomus riparius, assembly GCA_917627325.4. NCBI lineage: Eukaryota > Metazoa > Arthropoda > Insecta > Diptera > Chironomidae > Chironomus > Chironomus riparius. The sequence goes on from OU895877.1 coordinate 48,329,874, forward strand.
CTTATTTTCACTGTTGCTTCCATTTTAACACTTCACTATCACTTTTATCTTGAACTCCACTTCTTTTTAAGCATTAATAATGACAAGTTCCAATTTATTTGCACCGATTTGCAAAAATATTTAAAAACACGTCTTAAAGAATTAAACTGAAGAAAATTGTGTGAAAATTGAAAGTCAAAGGTTGCTGAGAAATTTGATCTTTTTTGACTGATTGTGATTTCACATTTTTGCGTTAATTAAGGGTGTATTCAGCTCGAAAATTATCAAAAATATATAGTAATAATTCAAAATTTTAAAAGCTTTTTATTTAGGGTTTTAAATTAAATTTAAATTCTATTTGATTTGATTGTCAAATTGTTTCTTTTGACAATAATTTCCGTTTGAAATTTAATTCTTTTTGGTTTTAGAACAATTTTTAAAGTACGATTTTAACTGGTCTAGCAATCTAGTGCGATTTTTTGAGACAATATTATTGGAGATTGAAAAGTTACGTTCAGCTATAATTTTTTTCTTTAAATTGTAGTTTTTTTCATGGAATATACAAAATAAAAAAAAAGCTAATTTGAATTGTCGGTTTTTTTTTGGTATGAAAACGGGAATTCCCGGGAATATTCCCGATTTTAGAACCCCTACTATAAAGTATGAAAGAAGAAGATTTCGTGCAAAAATTATGACTTATTTGCACAAGTTGCATGTTTATACAACATTGGCCGAACATGCGAGTTGAGAGAGGAGATAAATAACATGAAAGAAGAAGAATCTGGTACGGTGCGTAATATTAAAGGTATGGAGAGTAGATAAACCTGTTCAGTAACACTTTATTTTTATTACTTTATAGCATATATATGCAGAGTTAAGTGCACAACATTTCATATCAATTGCATAACATCATTCTGGATCGTTTGATTAAGTAATTTAATATTAATAAAACCATCAGCATAAAATTTACATCGAGGGCGGGTCTTTTGCCTTCATATTCACATCATTTCAATAAAAATTATCAGCTTTTTTGCTCTCATCATGTCCGGTTTAACCAATTAAGTCTGTCACCCGACATCCATTCGTGTTGACTTAAATTGTGATCAATTTGCTAATGGATTCGACCTTACTCCTCAATTTTTGAGGTGCCTGACTGTAATTTATACTCGCTTAATGCTTAATTATAAAGTTAATAAGTCACGTTAAGTGGAACTATTATGGAGCATTTTTTTCAGTTTGTGTGTGACTGGCAAATATGAGATATTGAAAGGTGTAATTTCAGTTTTACAGCATAATTATTTGGACGTGATTGAATATCGGAAGTGTGCATATATATGCAAGCACGTATGTAGACAATTTTTTTTTACTTCATAAGTTAAAAAACTATTACGTTCAAATTCAATGACTGTCATTAAATTCTCATTTTGAGGATATTACCTTGTTTTTTTTCAAGATTAAAGCATGTCAGTGGATTTAATTTATTTTTCAAACGTGTCATTCTGGCAGGATTTGTATGGAATAAAACCTTTATGAGCTTATCAATGACTGTTTTTGTGCAATTTATAAAGGAAATTGAAGGGAGATAAGTAATGTGTTTGACAGCGTGTAGGCACAGGAATTCAATTTTATCCTTATATACTTTGTAATTCTTTGGCCTTTATTCAATGTCGTAATTATTATTAATGATGTGTCAAAGCATATGCGTGTGCCTTTATGAAATGTTAAGAATTCAACCTTCAATTCGGATTTTATATTGAATCCTGATAATTTAATCAAATTGTCGTTGATACGCAAGAATCGAAAGTTAATTCGAAACAGAAGGTAACAGTAGAAATCGCATCCAAAGAGAAACTTAAAGAAGATTTTGAATGGAAAAGCAAAATTTTGAATTTATTAATATTTAAAGTCAGTTTCGAACTTAACTCAGAAATTGGTTGAAATATTTAACTAAGCTTATATAAGTGAAAAGTTAAGCAAAATTCAAGTGAAATAATTTTAAGGTTTTACCAAGCCAGGAGGTCTCATCGTCCTGTAATAATTCGGCAATGTGATTTAGACCTTCCCGTGATCCTTACTGAACCATTGTAACTAGGAGTCGATAGAAATTAATTAATCATTTTTGGCTAAGTGCCTTACTTAAAAAAGTGCTCGAACTAGTAATATTTTTCATATAACTTCACAAGGAGCTTTAAAAAGGGTGCGCAACTGATCTAAATGATCAAAAAAATCAAAAATGATCAAAATTTTTAAAATCTTAATTGTCAGCCCCGTACCCTTAGCTTCGATAAGAGCTAGAATTAAAAAAAATCACAGAATTAAATCTCATTTTTACAAACTTAACAGCAAAGCTTCATTGATTAGTCTCAATTTAATAAAAAGATGACTAAATGACAAATTGCTTCTTAAAAATGCAACATAGAGACTTAAAATCCGTTGCCTTCCTATTCACACAAAAAAAAACAATCAAAAGTATTTAAGGTTCGTGCCATTTTTGTTCCTTCTGCATCTTAATCAAACACCCAATCAGCCAAAAAAAAAGTCCCAACCAGATTGTAGTAAAAGACAGTAAAAAGAAATATCGAGCGATTATACTTCATTGGAGATGTAAGATAAGTCAATCGAACTGTTTCCTGCAAACGGCAATACACAAAAAAAATGTGAAAAGTAAATAAAAATGATGAAAACCTCATTTCATCGACTATTTTCGCTACGCTACTTTTATAAGCAATTTCTTAGCTATTGACCTTAAGCTTCTCTACATTTTCAGCTCCATTGCATTTACAGTAAATCAGTCATTTTACCCATGCCATGAAAATCGATAATGATGATAATTTCTGTTGGTTTTCATTCTTTAAATTCAATTGCAAAACATTTTTTTTTTTCATAATAATTTTAACATTTTTATGAAACTTATAACGGGATGTATATGAGTGAAAAAAGTTCTCTTTCTTTTTCGCTTACTTTACTTTTTCTTTTAATGCTTTCGGATGTCGAATGAAATTCGTATGAAAAATATCTCAAGGCCAGTCGGCACTTTAAAGTTGAATTTTAACGCTCGAGTAAAATTCTTTATTTCAATTTCAAAGCCCGTGCAATGCATGTTAAGATAAGTGACGGTTGTGTGGGAATCCTTACTAATGCATACTTAATTTTATTTTAATTCTCTTGTTTGGATTCATTCATGATGTGACGCTGGAAGCTCAAGTTATGTTCATGGCAAGCACAGCTGATTATTATCATCATTAAAAAAAATCCACCATCGAAACCCCACAAATCATCGAATGTCACTCGGGACACTTTACAAAAAAAAAATAATAATAATTTCAATTTATGACTTTTGTGCTAGAGCACCTGAAGCAATTCCGGGAAAAGAAAGAGTTTATTTCATTGCACAGCAACAATTGAAGGCACAGCATAAGTTTTTTTTATAGACTTATTTTTGCTGCTGCACATTTTTCTCCTATCTTTTGCTGCACATTTTTTTTACCTTCCATTGCCATTTATTCCGATTGTGATCGTATTCATTTTTTTATTTTTTTGTAACGAAGTAAAATGTGCTGCAGCATGCACATAAGACTAAGGTAGATTACAACAAACTGCATTTAATTAATCCATTCAGCATAAGTAAATGTGGAAAAAAATATTTATCCTCAATTCCATAGCTTGAATTGTTTATCCGATTCATAATTTATAATTATGAAACGATAGAGGAAAATATTTCAGTTGACATTAAGAGCTAGAGGTTCCAATTAGGGATTTTTGGGTGTGGAATTTTTGGTTAATGAAAATTGATTGGAATTTTCGGATAAAATATTTTGAGGATTAATCATTCGAAATTCTGTGTCATGTACAATGTATTGGTATTAAATCATGAGAATTCATAGAATAGTAGCAATTTAATAGTCATGAAGTGCTCAGTTCCTGTAATTTATGACGCAACTATTTTCTAAGTGGAACTGCAATTTGGGATGTCTTAAAAATTGCTGGTCATTAAAAAATATTGTAGGAATCAGATTTTGTGTCTAGCTTGTAGACAATTGGTCTCAGATATTTTTATTTATGGAATTGTTTATGTCCAAGCAAAACTCTTGTCATTCAGGTGGTAACCTAAGTGTAGACATGACTCTTACTTTAGCGAGACTAACTAGCAAATTGCTAGTCTTTCTATTCTACAACTTGCAATTTATTAGTTATTATTAAGACAACTTACTGTTAATAAATTACACTTGCTATTTACCGGCAAATTACTAGCAAATTACCTTGTAAAATGTTTGATCAAATCTGCTTAAGTTCGAACCTTACGAAAAATCATCCAAAAAAAGAATTTTTTGCGTCATAAAAATTTTTGTTTTAAATTTGGCATTTGCCATATACTTCACAAGAGCGCGCAGAAATCACCTTTATAAGCTCGATTCAAATTTGTAAGTGACTTTCAATTAATTATTTATCTTCCTCAGGTTTGCGTGCGAGTCATGGACGTTCATCAGTATTCGACTTAAGGGCAATTCTACGAAAAGGTTTCATGAAAATAATCCGTGTCAATTGTATGAGATTTTTTAATTATTTTATTTTCACTTGTGCATAGTTTTTCAAAAATCTAATTCTCATTTCCTTTTCTATTGGTTAAACTGTGAATTATGATTACATTTGCACTCAAATTACTTAGCTACGGCTTGAGAAATTCATGGTTTTAATTTTAATATTTGGTAGTTTTTTTTGGATTTGTCTCCAAGTTACTCTGTTTCACTTATGAAATTTTTCGTAGAATCCAAATTGCAGCTTAATTAAGGTTTTCACAAATATGATTTTGACATCGTTTTGAAGCTTTTACTTTAAGCTATAACTTTGTATACTTAGAATTACTGGAAATTTTAACACCTTAAAGATATTAATGAAAACATTTTGAAAATTTGGGCGAAAAACTTCATGTGAAACAGAGTAATTTTTCGTAGAATGTAAATAATTCTTTAATTAACCATTTTCAATATGTTTGGGTGAGAACAATATGTAGATATCGGTAAAATCTACTATTAAATACATGAAACATGGAGAGTAATGCAACTGATAAAGAGAAATATAGATTTGAAGACAAATTTGTAGAAAAAATCATTCGTAGAATCGCCCTTAATTAAATTAAAGTGTACTTTAATTAACTTTAAATAAGTGCACACTAATACTTTTACAATAATTTACACAAATAAGCAGTGTTGCATTCTGGCCATTTTTTACTGGATCAGATAAATTCTGAGACAGAAATTTCTTCATAAAGATCGATTCTATATGAAGATAAAAAATCAAATCTACACAAAGATTATTTCTACATAAAGATTCTGTCTACATAAAGATTCGATGTAGATGTCTACAATTCTACATTCTTCTCTGATGTAGACCTGGAAAAAATGTAGAATTGTAGACGTCTACATCGAATCTTTATGTAGACAGAATCTTTATGTAGAAATAATCTTTGTGTAGATTAGATTTTCTATCTTCATATAGAATCGATCTTTATGAAGTAATTTCTGTCTCAGACAAAAACTATTGAAGAATCTACATTCATTTGCATCAAAGATTATCAAAAATTATAATCTTTGTTTGGGATTATTTAAAGATTATAATCTTCGGAAGCCTTGATTCCAATAGATTTATAATTGCAGTGCCTTCAGCTCAAATAACTGAGCCCTTTAAGCATTATACACGCGGCAGTACCAGTTACAACCTTAAGATGTGTCACGGTCTGAAAAGTTTGAAACCCAGACCACAAATAAAACTTTATTAAATCCACAAAAAATGCAACTTAAGTGTTTAAATTCCGTGAATCTCTCAAACAAATAATAATAAAGAAGTTTCAATAATCGTGCGCTAAATGTGAATTTAAACCAACAAAAAAGAAGACTTAAATTTTGAATCAATTTAAAAAAAAAAGGCCCAACTCCATAATAAGCCGTCTCTCGTCATTTCACAACAATCAGAAAGATACAGCAACGCTATTGAAAACCGCGAAATGATAATTGAGCTCTTTTTGTTGTGTTTCAAATGCCATCAAACGGATGAAATCATAAATTTCATAATTAATGTGAATCTTTTGAAAGTCTTAATTTTCTGCTTGTACTTTTTTATATCTTTTCATTTTTTTAATTCAAAACTTACCTTTAAAATTGGCGCTCGTTGTCTTTAATATCCAACACACCTCAAATTGAGGCTCTTCTTTGATGACACTAAATGCTGATTTTTATGATGTCGCACACAAATAATTAGCCTTGATTAACCGCAATGGCACACTACATGTAATTAATTTTATACTCTTTTTTTCGTGTGCCTTCCACTTCTAATTCACTTTTTGCACTCTTTTTTTAAACATTCACTTTTTCATTCGATCTGTTCGCATGCAGATCAAAAGGAAATTAAATGATATTTCACTTAACTTGTTTGAAAAACTTATCCTCACCTTTCAGATAGGGGCAAAAAAGTGTTCATACATAAGACATTTATAATTACATATATTGAAATGAACTTTCAACAGCTATTAAGGAAATTTAATTTAATTCAATTTCTTTTCTCGGATTTTTAATTAAAAAGATACACAAACATCCATTGAACTCGTTTGCGAAGCCCACCAAAGGTTGAGGAATAAAGAATTTATTCGACTTTTATTGCCTACTAATGAAAAACTCTTTTTTGAATTCTTTTTTAATATCTTCCTTTCATTCGATTTTTATGCACTTCACTTTGTTGCTTTGCAGCCTTTTTTTATTCTCACAAAACAAACATAATTTTATTTACTAAATTGCTGTTGAGATATTTTATCGATAATTTAATTTTTTATGACGATAATTTGTTGATTATTGGAGAATATTAGGTAGTTTCTGGGGTCAATCGCTTTCTTTTTCTTATTGGATTTATTTAAATTAGGCACATTTCTCACATGTAATCTTTAATTTAAAGTCTGTTGGCAATTTAATTTTATATCTTGCTTAATTTATTTTATTGGATGAATATTTTTTTAAATTTGTGAATTTCTATCGAATTGGAATTTTTAATTGCTTTAAACTTTTGACTTCTTTATGGATTTAAACTTTTATTTTGTCACTAAATTCAAATTTTAATTTCAACTTTTTTGAACTTTACTGTTTGTGATTTCTTTGAATTTTGAGCACTTTTTATGACTTTTGAGGGATTTTTACAGATTAAATTTGTTTTATGAAAGTTTTGATTAGTTTAATTTCAAATTTTAATTACTTTAACCCTTCAGCAAATGTTATTTAAAGATTCAACCTTTTTTGTGTTAAATTCACCACTGCACTGAAATTCTTTCACTTTTTGATTGTCAAAGGTTACTAATATAATTCTTAATTTATTGATTAAATCGGCATCTTTGATAAAAAATTTTGAACGATTTTGATTTTAAATGTTTTTGAAAATTGGAACAACTTTTTTTAAGTTTTGGTTTTTTGCCTTTATCGATTTTTGAATTATTCTAATTTTTGTTTTTCAACTTTTAAAACTTAAGCTATTTTAAACTTTTACATTTTTGAAATTTTCAAAAAAAAATTGATTTTTTTTTTATTTTTCAAAACTATTTATTACATTTTAAAATGGTTAAATCAGGAATGTAGATTTTTATGGGTGATTTTTTCACTTTTTTTCATTGCCCCAAATATTTTTATTTTCAATTTTTTAACCTTTTTTTCAATTTCTAATTTCTTTAATTTGTCTGATTATCACTGAAAGTGTCACTTAATTTTGGTTTTTATCTAAAACATTCACAGAAAATTCTTGACATTCCTTTCGATCCCGTCACTCACTCTTCTAAGAATTCATTTTTTTATCAGCAATAAAATCATTAATTAAACTCAAAGAAATCGACTTAAACAAGCAAAAAATGCATTTTAATGTACAATTTTCCATTTAATGATGAATATTTTTCAATTTTATCAAAACACATTTTAAAGGCTTCTTGATGCACCATCTCTTATTCCCTTCTTTATTATCTCTTCTTCTTCCATTCGGGATGCCTTTAATTATTTTATTTGATCTTTTTTAAAATTCCTTCTTCCTCCTGTGTGTTTGTTTTAAGTGCCGCACATAAATTTTCCTGATTTTTTTTTTATTATTTCAACTTCACTTTATATGGAAAAATGCCTTATCAACTCGTATCGTAAATGTCTCTTAACGTTCGACAAAAAAAATTATTGTACATTCACTGATTAGTCTTTATGTGTTTTCATGTTTCTCATGTCTTACAAATAACCCGATGCACTCTGCAGCTTCCATTAACAATAAATGTATTTTATATTCCACAAAAATATGCTAAAAGCATTGCAAACCGCAATAAAAAACAAATTCAGCAATTAAACTGAATGATGATGCTTAAAAGTCACAAAATGATCTTTTCTTCTCTTCCTTTTTTCACCTTTCCATTTTTTTGCTTTTGAGCTTCTTGTGTGACTTCTCGTGTATCTTAAGAAATATTTTTCAGTCGACAAAAAAAAAGTTCAAACAGTCGACAGCAATGCAGACACAATAGCATCTCGATCAAAAGTCAAAACAAAACTATTCTTTGGTGTCTTTTCAGTTGATGTTTATTCAATGAGGTGTTGTTGCTGTTGTTCTCTTTTCAACACTTTTTTTACCTTCATTTTCAACTTCTTTCGTCTTATGTTTTGGATGTTTAATCTTGTCTGAACTGAGAGAGGAGATATTGAGAGTTTTGTGTTGAGTATTTTTTTGCTTGGTTTTTTAATTTTGATCTTGAATCGATCGAGTGAATTTACTCTCTTTTTGCTGTTTAACGTTGACGCTTTGAAGGATTTCTTTCTGTTGTTGATCTTAAAGAATATTGGGAGCATTATGCAAACTCTTTTTAACTTAACAATCTTTACTAGAATTATCGTAACTCTTCTTTAGTTCTTTCTCACGTTGGTTGGTCGCTGTAGGTTAAAAACGTCAAAATCAAGCTTCATCCTGCATAACTTTTTAACAGTTTAAGATTTAAGGAATTCAAAATATAGTTTGAACAATCAGCAACACAATCGATGCTCTCATTCTGCTCAATTAATCTCGATATACTTGATTTCAATTTTCCTAAGTTATATCCCGATCTCCAAATTCTCAGATCAATAAATTTCAAAACAAATCCTGGAAAACCAAACTCTCATACTCAAATTATTAATCCTTAATATGTTCTTTTCTTAAGCATCCGATAAGGCACTGAAATACTCAACAAAGTCTCTTTGAAGATCAACAGGTTGATGATCAAGAGAGTTAACGTTCTAAAACATTGATCTTCAGCTCAAACATTCAAGAAACTAAAAGAAAAAATGTTAAACATTGCAAAGATCCAAGAAGAGAGAGTTTGAACTAAAATGTGAGTGTCGCTCAGTACAATTTGTTGCTTTGATCTTATTGTGAACCATTGCTGTACTTTTAAATGTTTTTGGAACTCGAGCGTTTAGTCTGAATCAAGTGTCGCAATAAAAAGATCATTTCAGTAAGCATGAATGTTTCAAAATTATTGCCGATCAAGAGTTGAACACTGCTCCTCAATGCAAAAATTATCTCCAACTTTATGTTCTTTGCCATTTTCTCATTAGGTATTTGAATGTTTTGAATGATGTTAAATTTGAAGATTGAGAGAAAATGCAAAATATTGTTTGGTGAGAACTTCCCATACACTTTGCAATTGAACTCTACTCAACAGAAGAGCTGAAGCTAAAGAAGTTTTCTTGTTCAATATCAAATCAAACGATTGTTTATGTTTGGTAATCAAAATTTTGAAAAATTCTACGAGAAAAGTCCATAAAACCATCAAGAAATTCATTTTCGAGATTATTTCCAACGAAATGTGCTTCACAGAAAAAGTCCAACAAATTTAACGCTGAAGTATGTTCTGGTTTAACTCTCATTCTCTCTTTACAATGTGTTCTTCTTGTTGTGGTGAAATCCTCTTGCTTGATGAGTGGAGTCTTAAGAGTATTTAACAAACCTTTAAACCATACTTATTACTGACTTCTGTAGTATTGCGTTAGAGTCGGTAATTATTTACCTAATGATGATTAATTTCTCGAATAAAAAAGAAGTACAAAATCTTTTTGAATTAAGAATTTTTATTGGATGCAGCAATTCCTTCTTGTTAAGCCGCAAAGAGAGATGAGAGGTTCGAGGTTTATCTATGGGATTCTGTCAAATCGAGAATAAAGTTTCTCTAGCTGAGTGAGTCAAATACTTTGTAAGAACCTAAGTTCAATTCCCACAAAGAAAAAACTTCTTTCGGCCTAATCCTAGCGAAGAATTTAAGTCAACAAACTGAAAAAATTTTAAGAGATTTGAACATTATACATAAACTTATATCCATAGCCTTGAAAAGGAATAGATAAGAAACGGTAAAAGTTAACAAAACATCAACAAAGTTGTACTTACAAGTGAGATGTTATTATTGAACATATAAATCCGTGTTCCTGCATGACAACTTTAAACTTATGTAATGTTTAGCATGTATCCATTACCAATAACTTTCATGATCACCTTGCAGTCCGTCCAATCGATAAGAATGCAGAATCTCCAATTTTACGGCAAAATATAAAAATACATAATCTATGACCATAAAGGCAAGAACAATTCCATATACATGAAAAAAACTCACTGTTTACCAATAAATTGTGCAAAGCCATTTTATTGACTTTGAAGCATAACATGAAGAATTTTTATTTTCACATACCATGAAAATTAAATTAATTTTTTGATAAGTCGTGAACATTGGCGATGGAAAGGAACTCGATTTGGAGAGAACTTTTTCAATTACACAGTCATATATAGCAATTTCCACTTGAGATTGTGATTTAATGCATCTAATTTGGAATGAATTGCGCTATTTAATGGAAAATGTGTACGAGCGTGCAGTATGTGGATGGTATCAGCGCATGAAATGGGAGTGGATGAGGAATAACTGGGTGGTATTAGGAAACTATGCCTGATACTTATCGGGGCTGGATAGAAAGTTAGGAATTTGATTAAAGCACATAGTACTGATTTTAGTGGCACATCCAAAGTTGCTAAAATTTGAAGTTTGCTGAGTCTACTGTCAGATTTATCGCAATATGCCATTCAGGTAACTTTTCGACTTAACCTCAAAAAAAGAAACCATGTCAACCGAGAAACTGCGACCCTTCACACTCCAATTGACCAGACTTTCTGACCCACAAACCTTTTCACACCTCCTCAATTTCCTGCAAACCTATATAAATCAATATTGACAATGCAATTGTACGGTTCATAAGGAATCTCCAAGTAGCGTTAATTACACAAAAAATGTAAAAAGCTTAATCGATTCTTCTGGAGCAGTTTAACGCAGTAAGTTTAATGAATTTATTTACATAAGTTAACTTCTGTCTGTCTTTTTCTCGTACTTTTGCTACACTTCAACATGTATACATAAATTACATTTTAATTTGCACATAAATTGTCACCTGCACCTGTATAATTCCACGGAGACAGCAAACACGGTGAAAAAGGAAAAATCCTCATTCTAAATTGGAGATGCATGTTCCATTGAAATGTTTAAATTTGAATGAATATTCATGGGAATTGAATTTTGCACTACAACAACAACAACAAAAAGAAATTTAAAGCAATGACTGAATGAGATATATTCTCAGATTCTCTCTATCGTGACAATGTTATCTTAAAATTAATTCAGTTACCTCACTCCTTATAAATGTTGTTCGGAGAGACAAAAAGAGAGAGTCATCCGTTTTGTATCACACCCACGTTTGTATAAATTTCATATTCTTATGAGGAGAACACAACAAAATAAAATTTAATATGATGAATCGTTATGGCAACGAGTCGCATATAAATTTACAAAACTGCGATAAATGATCAGAACAAGAAGCATCTTAATTCGCTATGCCAGTGTAAGAAAAGAAGAGAAAGGGTAAGCTGATACAGAAAAAAAAATATTTATGGTAAGAGAAGCATTGCGAATTGGGTATTTAAAGAGGATTTACAGAAGTTGAATGCTTCATGGGCTGAATTTGAGATGAAGCATCAAAAATTGGATTGGAACTCTTCATCAAATTCTTAAAATGAGCAGTGCAAACATGTCCTTGATTTATTAGTTCATATTAAGTTATAACTTCCTATCTATTGATTATTTTTGAAATAGTTCTGGATCCCATCTTAGTGTGATTAGCATAGTCTTTGAAGGCTTCAATTCTGTATGGTTGCTCGGATAAGCACGATGAATGTTCGGACTGGTCTCTGATGAACAAATAAGCATCTAAATTTAAAAAGAAATTGAATATTTCTTTCTTATTTCCTTAGCTGATAAGCGCTGGTGAGCTCATTGTTACTTTTAAGAAATACAACATCTAGATCTTTCCTTTAAAGCATTCTGTTCTTAACATTTACTTCATGAATTCTTCTGTTTCTGGTGAAGGGTTCCAGCTACTGTGGCGATAATAAATGACCAAAAATTTACTGTTCCGAATCCCGATAAGTTTTAGAAACCACCCTAAATACTGGAGTAACCTGTCTACATCTGAAAACATGTCTAGCGATATCTCATACGATAAGTAGTAAAATACTAACCCCAAGTCAATAGTTCTTAAGCCCAATTCTCCCTCATGACCAACAAAATATTAAACCTAACTGTAATTCATCCAGTCAGCCACCAATCCATCCAAATCTTCATCCCTATTTCATCCAAAACAGCTCACAAAATCTCAGATTAAAAAATTAAAAAGCAACACATGCAACGAGATTAATTTCTATTACAAGCACAAGCAAGTCGAGAGAGAGAATGAATGAGTTTCTTTTCCTTTGAACTCAGTTCTTTTCTTCATAATTTGTTTTCTACTCGTGAAAAAAAAACGGCCAACAACAGAAGGAAGAACGACTATAAAAATAATATTAAGATCAAGATTTATCGTCATTTTGTTATTATTAAGCATATGAGACACCGGCTTGTCACGATTAATAATTCATACACACAGATTTACACGAAAATAACAACAGTTGATCTCTTTTTTTGGCGTGACAGGTGGTGCAGACTATGTGCGTGGTCTTAAGGGGGTCATTCACATGGAATGACTATGGTCTGGGAAGTAAGATTCAGGAATATGATTTTTTGATGGACCTAATTTATAAAATAAATTCAAAACGACCTTATTTCATCTGCTAAGCACCTCAAGATCTATCTATTGGTGTAGTGACTTGAAGTACTAAGGCTATAGATGCTTGACATCACTAGTAAAGCACCCCTTTTGATAAATTTGAAATTTCCATGCGACAAAATTAATTAAAAATCAATCCAGTGCAGCTTTCAATTGATAGATTCGTTGACTGCATCGAAATGACAAAACAAAGTGGAATTCCGTTGCTTGCCATTGCATGAAAATATTTTGCATAGGATGACTACAAAAAAAAACTTAATTTAATTAAATCCAACTAATCAAGTTTAATTTAAGAGTTTAAAGCTCAATATTCACGTAATAATCAGTCATTAATTAAATTAAAAATCAAATGGGGATTTCATTAATATTACGAAAACAGCAGGAAATCAATTCCACATGTGTGCATATATGTAAGAGACTTTCCCAATTAGTTTTGCCCAGGCGATGCTTAAAACTGGTGGAACAATAAAATTTATATGTCTTTAAGCAGCTCATTCAAAGCACCATTTAAAATCAATTAATTGAACACGAATCGAAGCAAACAAAATCGCTGTACGAAATCAAATCAAGATTTAAAGTCGATATCAATACACATTATACACCATCAACAAGATACTACGAGCGTATTAAATTTGTAAGGAATTAAAAGAATTAAATGTGAGAGGAATTCAAGTCGAAAAACTCAAGTTTCAGATGATGAATTTAATTTTTTGAATATATTTTAAAACTGGTAAGGTGACAATGACTTGTTGGAACGCACTTTTGATTTTTCTAAGGAATTGACTGTCATTTTGGGGAATTGATATTATTTACAATAATACTGAATAATTTGACATTGAAAGAGCATAAATCTGATTGGTATTTTGTTTTAAAGACGAAATCTAGTAGTAAGCTTTACTTAAAATTATCATTAAGGTTGTTACACATGAGACGTAAGTAGTGTTTGAAAAGGTTTTTAAATACCAAATTCTTATCATCAAAATAACGATTAATTAAGATGCAAAGATTAAGAATGATTATGATATAAAGTTATATCAGGGATATTTTCTAGGTTCCCTTGCCTTTTGTTCCAATTATTATTGGTTTATTATTCATTCTTACATTCAAAGGAAAAAACCTCTTTATCCAGTACTCTTGGATTGATATAGTTGTAAATTTCCTAGAAATCATTTAATTTTGAAGTCCATTGAGATGTGGATAAGTCTAAACTACAGAACAAGGCAGAATAAGATACCCGAATAGCACAGGTCGATTAATCGAATAGAAATCCAGAATCAAGCCAGTTGTATTCTGGCATTATACTCGCTGGCCGTACAGATCAATTGTGATCCATGGTCTCCCTCGAATCCAGCATTACGCTAGCTTGGTTCCGAATTTTTATTCGATTAACCAACTTGTGCTATTCGGGAGAGTCAATTTGACTTTTAACAATGATCTGGAGATAAAACACGTTTTGATCATTTTCTTATTTTGATCAAGGGTGCGGAATTGATCAAAAATGATCAAGATTGTTCAAGATCTAATTTGTGAGTTCCGCACCATTGATCTTGATAAGTTTTGCATTCTAAGTTCTAAAATATGAATAGAACTTATCTTTTGTAAAGTCATTAAACTCCTTTGGTCTTGATGATGTAAGATTTGAGGACATTTAAATAAAAACAAGTTCAACTACTTTATTTCTTAATTCCTTATTCGCGATTAATTAATAAGTATGCATATTACTACTGCAGAATTCTCTTACTAAGTTGTGCTTAGTTGTCTTTCTCCATAAATAGTTTACGCATTCCATTTTAATTAAATCATTTAAGTTCCAAGGTATAATAACATGATCAGAATTGTAAAAAAAAACAAAACTTACTTAGAAAGTCACTAGCTTCCGCATTTGACTTATGTTAGATTACAGTTCTTATAGATATATATATATATATCACAAAACGAAAATTAGTGTATCGGGTAAACCCAATGTGGATATATTCACACCGTGCCATCAAAAGTCTTATGGATAGACAAAGATTTGCTTAGCATAAGTTTGAAGGTATAAAGCTTGGTAAGTTTGAAAGTATAAAACCAGCGAGTCAGCTGAGGTTCGCTCAGCATATGTTTGAAGGTTTAAAGCTTAACGAACATTCTTTAAAAAAATTTTTAAAAAATTTTTCATCCAAAGTTGAATTTTATAAAAATCACAGAGAACTTTTGTTTTGAAAAATTCGTAAGAAAGGAAAGTTTTTTGCTTTTTCTGAAGCAACGGCTGTTCCTACCTTGCCCAAAAACAATACAGCTCTTCTATAGAGCAGCACGGATCAAATGTAAAAAACAAGAAGTCTCTACGATGTCTCGTTATTGAGATTTCTTGCTTGCTTACAGAAAGCATATTTTGCGATTTTCTCAGCAATGTCGCAACCAATTTGAAATTTTTTTTTTTGGAAAAGATGTGAAATTCCAGGCACAAACTTTTCATCTCTGAACATTTAAAGCTATCTTGCTCCATATCCTCACAAAATTCAAAAAACAGATTTTTCAATCTGAACAAAACCAATAGAATTGCAAAAGAACGTAAACCAACGTAAATACGGTAAATATTCGGTGTAAATATATTAAATGATGGAGATCAAGCACTAGTTAATCCGTGTTACTGGATTAAGACCAGCTACTATTAACAAAAAAATTATGGTCGGTTATTCTCCTTATAATTACCTTTAATTTAAGATATCACACGGAAAAAATGGATTTGAAAATTAAAAGATATTACTGATTTAATTTTTAATCCATTGGATTTATTTATAATCACCAGATTAAACACTATTTTCACTTTATCTAGAGAACTAAGAAGATTCACGCAAAGCGCCTGAATTTCCGCCCTACTAGACCTTCGTAGCTTTCTATCGATATACATATCAATATGATTGATTTTGAGTTGCGAGCAGTGATTGGGTGATAAATTTTAAGCTTTCTCGATTTCTCGGTCTCGACAAATTCTCGAGACCGAGACCGAGACCGAGACTTCCCGGGAATTCCCGGGAAGTCTCGACTTTAAAAACTACTTAAAATTTCGCTGAAAGTAATTAAAAAACACTTAGAACATGTAGATTACGTCTATTTGTTATTGAACTTCTGGATATATTCCTTGTTATGCGATCAGTCAAACTAATTTTATTGTCTTAATACTATTATAAAATATAAAAGAAATACAAAATACGTAATGATAAAAGAAAAGCATAATGATAAGAAAGTGTGTCCCTATTAAAACTATTCTGGGTTTTGGAAATGACCTTTCACAAAAACGATAGCATTTAAGCTTTTGTTAAGCAATCGCTTCCTTTGCTTGGTCAAAACATTATTGTTGATTGGAAAATTACGTTCACTCTGGGTAGATGTTGGTTGAATGCTTAGCAGTGCATTATACAGCTGATTTAATTTTTAGTGATATTAAACCATTAGGAACTCAATAATTTGCACCCGAAAAATCCCATACAAAAAGAGAAAAAATCCCATACCTCCGAAGAGATTGAAGCAAATGAAAATTTCATGTGTGAAAATGCGCAAATTTCAAGGTCATTTACCCTAACTGTAAGATTAACTACAAACTGTGATGGGAAAAATTCTAAAATTATCATTTTTACTTAAATTTTTTTCTTCTCTAGTCTCGGGTCTCGGTCTCGGAAAATTCTCGAGACCGAGACGAGATTGAGACCGAGACTTCCCGGGAAGTCTCGGTCTCGATTTCGTCATCGGGAAAGCATAATAAATTTTAAACCATATTTTATTTCGTAATGAATATAGGGAGGTTTAAAATAAATCCATCGGATTAAAATTTGAAATCGTTATATCCACGCAGGTGTTGATGAAAATGGGGCATGTTTAGTATTATTGTATAGGTCTTTTAAGGTCCTACATTACAAAAAATCTTTCATCTAATAGTTCTCTAAAACAAGTGCATGGAGATTTCGCAAAAAGCTTCCATCAAGCACTACGGTCTCAAAAAAAAGTTCATGCAAAGCGCCATAATTTCCGCCCTACCAGACGACAAGGGCTAAATTTTGACATATAAATCATTGCTTTTGTGATTTATACGGTGGACCTTTAGGCTGGGTGACAAAATTTGAACGACATAAAGAAACACCTTCCGTGTTCCACGCGGAAGCTAATAAATATAAAATCGATATTTTTCTTAAAAAACCCTACTATAATAGAAAACCAAAAATGCTTTAAATTACATTTTAAAACATATCTAGGTCTTATAAATGATAAAGAATGTTTATATAGACATAAATTCGATATTATTTTGAAAATAGCCTACTTTGATCGAAAACCAAAAATGCTTTAAATTGCATTTTAAAACATATCTAGGTCTTATAAATGATATAGAATGTTTATATAGACATAAATTCGATATTATTTTGAAAATAGCCTACTATGATCGAAAACCAAAAATGCTTTAAATTGCATTTTAAAACATATATAGGTCTTATAAATGATAACAAATGCTAATATAGATATAAAATCGATTTTTTTTTGAAAATAGCCCACTTTGATCGAAACCAAAAATGCTTTAAATTGCATTTTAAAACATATCTAGGTCTTATAAATGATAAAGAATGTTTATATAGACATAAATTCGATATTATTTTTAAAATAGCCTACTATGATCGAAAACCAAAAATGCTTTAAATTGCATTTTAAAACATATCTAGGTCTTATAAATAATAAAGAATGCTAATATTGACATAAAATCGATATTTTTTGAAAATAGCCTACTATGATCGAAATCAAAAATGCTTTAATTGCATTTTAAAACATATCTAGGTCTTATAAATGATAAAGAATATTTATATAGATATAAAATCGATATTTTTTGAAAATAGCCTACTTTGATCGAAACCAAAAATGCTTTAAATTGCATTTCAAAACATATCTAGGTCTTATAAATGATAAAGAATGCTAATATTGACATAAAATCGATATTTTTTGAAAATAGCCTACTATGATTGAAACCAAAAATGCTTTAAATTGCATTTTAAAACATATCTAGGTCTTATAAATGATATAGAATATTTGTATAGATATAAAATCGATATTTTTTGAAAATAGCCTACTTTGATCGAAACCAAAAATGCTTTAAATTGCATTTCAAAACATATCTAGGTCTTATAAATGATAAAGAATGCTAATATAGACATAAATTCGATATTTTTTTGAAAATAGCCAACTATGATCGAAAACCAAAAATGCTTTAAATTGCATTTTAAAACATATTTAGGTCTTATAAATGATAAAGAATGCTAATATTGACATAAAATCGATATTTTTTGAAAATAGCCAACTATGATCGAAAACCAAAAATGCTTTAAATTGCATTTTAAAACATATTTAGGTCTTATAAATGATAAAGAATGCTAATATTGACATAAATTCGATATTATTTTTAAAATAGCCTACTATGATCGAAAACCAAAAATGCTTTAAATTGCATTTTAAAACATATTTAGGTCTTATAAATGATAAAGAATGCTAATATTGACATAAAATCGATATTTTTTGAAAATAGCCAACTATGATCGAAAACCAAAAATGCTTTAAATTGCATTTCAAAACATATCTAGGTCTTATAAATGATAAAGAATGCTAATATAGACATAAATTCGATATTTTTTTGAAAATAGCCAACTATGATCGAAAACCAAAAATGCTTTAAATTGCATTTTAAAACATATTTAGGTCTTATAAATGATAAAGAATGCTAATATTGACATAAATTCGATATTATTTTTAAAATAGCCTACTATGATCGAAAACCAAAAATGCTTTAAATTGCATTTTAAAACATATCTAGGTCTTATAAATGATAAAGAATGCTAATATAGACATAAATTCGATATTTTTTTGAAAATAGCCAACTATGATCGAAAACCAAAAATGCTTTAAATTGCATTTTAAAACATATTTAGGTCTTATAAATGATAAAGAATGCTAATATTGACATAAAATCGATATTTTTTGAAAATAGCCTACTTTGATCGAAACCAAAAATGCTTTAAATTGCATTTCAAAACATATCTAGGTCTTATAAATGATAAAGAATGCTAATATAGACATAAATTCGATATTTTTAGCGTATTTTCCTAAGGAACAATACGCTTTTATCTTCACTTTGGCTGGCTGGCTGGCTGGCAGGCTGGCAGGCTGGCAGGCAGGTACCGTGAGATCTCAGCAATGAAAGCACATAGAGCCTTCGGGTTTTTTGCATTCAATCGTTGCCATATTGTAGGCAAACCGAATCCGCTTTATGTTTCATAACTTCGTACCAAAACTTAATTAAATTAACTTTTATATATTTTTTGCAGCGGCTTAGCCGACTTTTGCATAACATACGAGTTTGATAGGACAATTTCAAATTTCAAAAAAGCCGTTAAAATTTTGAATGGCAAAAAACGTTTAACAAAAAAATTCTTATTGTATCCAGATTTATTTTGTTATAAACAGATTGCTTTAAAATGATAAATGTAAATATCTAGCGTTTAAAACCATTTTAATATTGCGACTTGTAATTTGCCTATATTTTGATGAAAAAATAATAAAAATTTTTGAAAATGTTTTGTCGTGTTCGAATGTCATTTGTCTTAATATAAAAAAGTTAGATTTAAATATTTTTGTGCAAATTAAAATGTTAATACGATAGTTTGTTGAAGTAAATTAAAGTGTAAAAAAACTAGAAATGAGGTGCATGATTGACTAAGGATACGATACTATTTATAGAGAAAGGAAAAAATTTAACCAAACTTTTTGACCATAATACTTTTTAAATGTGTGTGAATTAAAGTATAATAAATAGTTTTTAAATAATATATTAATAAAAACAGTCATCTAAATGTATTTAACTTGTCCTTCATTTTAATTAAAAAGTAAGTAGAAATTCAAATTCATCTAAAATGATACTTTAAATCTAAATTAAATTAAATTTCTATCCAGTGTAATTATGTCTAAAAGAAGAAAACCAACACTTACTGGAAAAACAGAGAAAGCAAAACGACAAAGACAAAGAGAAGAATATCGTAATAATCCAGATAATAGAAATAATGAATTAATTCGTGACAATGTGAGTCGTACCAGTCGTAGAAGCTCTCCACAGTACAGATCAAATGAATTAAGTCGCGATCAAACAAGTCGTACCAATCGAAGAAATTCTCCAGAATACAGAGCAGAAGAGCAACGTCGTGACCAAACTAGTCGTACCAATCGTAGAAGCTCTCCACAGTACAGAGCAAATGAACTAAGTCGCGATCAAACTAGTCGTACCAATCGAAGAAATTCTCCAGAATACAGAGCAGAAGAGCAACGTCGTGACCAAACTAGTCGTACCAATCGTAGAAGCTCTCCACAGTACAGAGCAAATGAACTAAGTCGCGATCAAACTAGTCGTACCAATCGAAGAAATTCTCCAGAATACAGAGCAGAAGAACAACGTCGTGACCAAACTAGTCGTACCAATCGTAGAAGCTCTCCACAGTACAGAGCAAATGAACTAAGTCGCGATCAAACTAGTCGTACCAATCGAAGAAATTCTCCAGAATACAGAGCAGAAGAGCAACGTCGTGACCAAACTAGTCGTACCAGTCGCCGTACCAACCACGAATATCACGAACAAGAAAGAATTCGGGATAATAGACAGCGTCGTCAAAGAAGAGGACAAACCATTTCATGGGAAACAGCTTTGCAAAACTATGAAGCAAATATACTTGAAGGTCCGACTTATCGATGCTATAGTTGTGATAAATTGCTATTTAAAACTCAAATTAGAAGAACAACAAAAGAAATTCTCATAAATACAGGATGTAGTGAAGATTATCTTGAAAAATTAGTTCTAGAAGAGCTTCAGACCGACGATGAGTATACGTTTTGTACAACTTGCATGACCTATATAAAAAAACAAAAATTCAATATTAATTTTCAGGGTAATATCCTTATAGGTTGTTCTCCTTTCCTTTATTTGGCAAATACTGAAACGAATCTGGTACGAATTTCTTAAAGTCAATCTGGTACGAACATAAAATGTCCAAATATATTTCCATATACAGTTTCATAAAAAACGAATTTAAGTTCAATGATATAAATTAATAAAGTGTTTTTTTTTTTAAATTTCAAGCTACGATTTTTTTACTGATCTGTACGGGGAAAATACGCTGAAGTCGCCCAGATCCAAAGTACTGGCGATCTTTTTACTAGTTTTGAAAATAGCCTACTATGATCGAAAATCAAAAATGCTTTAAATTGTATTTTAAAACATATCTAGGTCTTATAAATGATATAGAATGTTTATATAGACATAAATTCGATATTTTTTTGAAAATAGCCGACTATGATCGAAAACCAAAAATGCTTTAAATTGCATTTTAAAACATATCTAGGTCTTATAAATGATAAAGAATGCTAATATTGACATAAAATCGATATTTTTTGAAAATAGCCTACTTTGATCGAAAACCAAAAATGCTTTAAATTGCATTTTAAAACATATTTAGGTCTTATAAATGATATAGAATGTTTTTATAGACATAAATTCGATATTATTTTGAAATTAGCCGACTATGATCGAAAACCAAAAATGCTTTAAATTGCATTTTAAAACATATCTAGGTCTTATAAATGATAAAGAATGCTAATATTGACATAAAATCGATATTTTTTGAAAATAGCCTACTTTGATCGAAAACCAAAAATGCTTTAAATTGCATTTTAAAACATATCTAGGTCTTATAAATGATATAGAATGTTTTTATAGACATAAATTCGATATTATTTTGAAATTAGCCGACTATGATCGAAAACCAAAAATGCTTTAAATTGCATTTTAAAACATATCTAGGTCTTATAAATGATAAAGAATGCTAATATTGACATAAAATCGATATTTTTTGAAAATAGCCTACTTTGATCGAAACCAAAAATGCTTTAAATTGCATTTCAAAACATATCTAGGTCTTATAAATGATTAAGAATGCTAATATTGACATAAAATCGATATTTTTTGAAAATAGCCTACTTTGATCGAAACCAAAAATGCTTTAAATTGCATTTTAAAACATATCTAGGTCTTATAAATGATAACAAATGCTAATATAGATATAAAATCGATATTTATTGAAAATAGCCTACTATGATCGATTGTTCTCACTTCTTAATCTCAATTGAGATTTTTAATCTCAATTTGTGACGTCACAAGTGAAATTTTTCAAAAAATTTGAATGAAATTTTTGAACACAAAGGTTAATGGAAGTTTTTCTGATATTGACTGTGTTCCTGTTTTTGAATGTATATCAGTTTACAGCTTCAATGCTTCTGGATTGACGAATAACTCTGGGACGATTTAATAAACAATAAAAAGTTGAAGCAAATGTAGTGTTTGCATGGAGATTTCGCGAAAATCTTCCATCAAGCAATACGGTCTCAAAAAAAAAAAGGTCATGCAAAGCGCTATAATTTCCGCCCTACCAGACGTTAAGGGCTAAATTTTGACATATAAATCATTACTTTTGGATAATACGGTGGACCTGTAGACTTTGTGACAAAATTTGAACGACATAAAGAAACACCTTTCGTGTTCCATGAGGAAGATAACTTTGTCGATCTTGAAGCACAATTGTCCTGGATTCCATGTCAACATCATCTTGCTTCTTAAAGCCGTCAAGCTAATCTACTCTGTACAAAATCATTGTTTAATTTCCTGTATCTTGTCTTTTCTATTTATTTTTTCTCCTCAAACCAAACTTCCAGTTATCGACGATTACAACTAATCATGCAATGCAATGCAATGAAAATATTGAATGTCTACAAAGCAGTTTAGCCGCTCAATTTTCTCGCTATTTGTAATTATAATTGGATCAATATATTTATTGGATTAAATAATTTGTAGTTCTGAGGTTACCGGTCGATTTATATCTTCCTGATTCAAGGTTGCTACATAACCACAAAAAAAACAATTTATCCGGTTCATTAAATAATTACATCATTTATTATCACAAATTTTGCTATATTGCACATCATTAATGCTACATCAAGTCATTAATCATGAATCAAAAAATTGCCAAAATCACAATGATTTTCAACTTCCAAACCGGCCTAAAAAGCAGTCTTCATTCAAAATTAAGCTAAAATGCTAGCATGAGTAATCTTACATGAGCTCTTATCTAACGATTAGTTCAGCTTAAATCTGTAAACCTGACTGAAGCCTTAATTTTCATATCAATCAATTTTAAATGCGATTATTTGCTACATATCATGTCCGATATGCACGTAATTTGTGAACGATGAATATTAAAGCACATTTCGAATGTTGGTTCCGCTTTAAGTGTTCCACCAAATGTGACTTATGTGTGAATTAAATGTGAAATGAGATGTGTAAGATTCATTAAACCCCTTTATTTTTCGTGTGAACATACTCAGTCATCGAACAAGAATAAAGCATAATTCTCCGAAAAAAAGGAATGAATGCGCTACGATTTATCGGGTTAAGGAATAAAAAATTATGTTGATTAATGCTAATGTATCATTAATAAATGCTAATTAAGCAAATTGGTATCTGTTAATTTAATTTATTCTTTTTTTTTTTTGTTTCATCGTCTCTAATTGTAGAATTTATTTTCTCGATGATTTCTCGTGTGTCAGAGAAATTCGTTTACCACATTCACCATTAACTAATGAAACACCTGAATTAGAATATCGATGAATGAGGGGTCTTTTGATTATGATGTGTGGAGTTAAAATGAGAAATGAGTTCTATTTTAATTCTATATAAAGGAATTGTTGGCTTTAACGATGGCTTGAGTATTGAATTGGATTAGTCCTAGAAAGCTTTGATGTAATTCGCAAAGAAGAAGACATCATGGAGCTCGAAAAATAGATACTGTCCGGTAATAATTCACATTTTACACTTTTTTATTTGTATACATATGAATTAATATTATATAGGATCAAACTTCTAATCTTCATATGTAGGTTTCAAATAAGCTAAGGCTCTCGTTTCGATCTTCTGTGGGCGTGACGTGATACTTTTCAGGTCCGTTCTAACATAACAATATTCCATTCGTGGGTAATCTTGTAGCTCTCGTTCCTATTTCTCCCGTTACACTTCAAGTTCCTGACCCGTTCCTTAATCCAACGTTTCCCAAATGCCCAATTATGGCTTGATCTCGTACATTAAGCAGTAGAAGTATCTAAACTTCCGAAAAAGAACAAATTTGGAAATGGCTGGATTCGAACCAACGACCTTCGAGTTACCATCCCAAATTTGAGCCAAGCGCCTTACCTATTCGACCAGCAAGGCACTTAACTGATGACATCGTTTCATAACTAAGGTAGTGTAACAAACTTGTGTTTCTGTCCCAGCATTGAGATTCTTTGTTTTATGGCTCAAATATGACTGACTATTGACCATTGATTCTCAATTTGTTGATATAAACCAGCAGAGAAAGATATACATCATTAATAAATAGACCCTACAAAAAAGAGAATTCCGTAAGCCGCATCATGTCAAAAGAATTAGAATTAACGAGTTAAAACAAAATAGGAGACAGATTTACGTAAAGCGAGCCTCAAGAAGATGAAATGAGAGAAGAAAATGTTTACGTTTAAATATCTTAATCCGTTTGATAATAATGGGATAAATTTATGGATAAAGAATGTAAATTAAAGTCTCAAAAATGCTCTTTTCATGTTACTTCGTCGCCTAGATCATTTTTAAATCACATTCTTGCTGAAAATTTCTTTCAATTTATGTTCGCCAATCATCATTTGAATACGATTAAAATTAAAAACAATTTTAGCGAATGTCTATTATTGAATAATTTACTTTTAATCAGTAATTTATTTTATTAACTCTTCAATATTTTTTATTTTTAAATCTTTACACAGACTTTCATCTTTTATAATTTATAATTATTATTATTATTTAATAGGTTCTTATGCATAATTTTATTTAGTAGATAAGAGATCGAAAGATTTTTTTTATTTTTTATTTTTTCACTATACATCTAAAATTGTCATCATCAAGTTCTTTCATCAATTAAAAATTAAAACGGAAGATGGACCAAAAAATTTGAGCTTTTAATGTGCAGATTAAATTTTTTTTTTATTTTTTTTTTCTTTTCTATTCGTGAAATATCACATTAAACTTTTATGTCAACAACTTTTTTCTGTATCATTTATTACACTGACTATAAGTTCTAGAAATAACATGCTCAAATTATTATTTATTTTTTTTTTAATTTTCGCGAAGGACTTGAAAGCTGTTTTCGCCATGACATTTATTTTATTTTCACTCATTTTTAAACTGCTTAAAGTTATAAGGAAGTAAATAGTTATGGTATTATTAGTTTAATAGACATTTAAGAGAGTCACGAAAAATGCTGTATTTTAGAAGTACACGAAGAATTTTCATACTCTCTATTCTTCAACAAATGAGTACAGTTGGGTTTAAAAACAGTTATTATGCAGCTCTAAGTTGAGACTTATTCTATATGTTCTTGGGGTTATTCCCACCCTCCATCCCCTTTTGAAAAAAATTCTTCAATTTGCTAGGGCTTCTTGAGAAAAAGCAGACACAACCCCTTACCTCCTTCACTTCCTGTTCATACAAAAAACCAACCCCCCCCCCCCCCCCCCCCTTTAATAAATTCTGAATTCCGTCCCTGACTTAGCCCCCTTTTAGTCAGTGTCATGATTAGCCCTGAAGCTATTCAGTACTTAATCTATTGAACCTAATCAGTAAGTAAGCGGTTTATCTCAAAACATAAGTTGTACATAAGCTGTTTTTAAATCCCAACTGTACCTCAATGCTCAAGAAGTATTAAGTAATTTTCACTTATATCCCGCAATTCAACTTTAAATAATTGTAATAAAATTTGCAAAATTCTATTTTTTTACGATTCTTATTGTTTTTCGTATTTTGCTCACAACCACATTTTGAAATTTTATTTACTTAAGATAATTATGAATTAAGAGTCAACTATAATCAGCCATTTTACTTTAAGTAATTAAGAATAATATCAAATTTTCGTTGCTTAGTGATATTATGTATTAATCGCTGACTAATTGAAGCCGTTTGCCTGATTTGGTGGATTACTCTGTTGGAATAAAAAATCAAATCAAAATAAAGAAAAATGATAAAAAAATAATAAAAATTAAAAGAACTTATAATTAACAAATAAGTACGTTAGTACGGAACCAAACAGCATACACAGATTAGCATTAGACCAAATAAAAACATGTAATTAAAAATTAGTCTTTGAATTTCCAGATTCATTTACATCATCACTACTTTCACCATTCGAGTCATCAACTAATTCGTCTTCTGTATCGAAATTAAGCCATGGCTCTGACATGTTATTGTTATAGTTCATTTGCAGCAAAACTTCACCGTTTTCCAATTCTCTTTTAATCTGAATGTTTCCATCATTCGGATTAATCTGATCGAATTTCGGTGAACCGGAATCGAAAAGCAAATCAGCTTCTGGAAATAAATCGCTTGCAATTGGCTCATCAACACCCAAATCAGCGCATTCCTCGCTGAAAGATTTCTGATTGAAAATTTCTTTATCTATGCCGGTTGATGTTGATGACTGCTTTCGATCGTTGTACATTAATATTTTACTTGATGGATCAATAAGAAAGCCTTTTGTATTTTTCACACTATTAGCGCTATTCGACTGTTTTGTTAAGCATGAACTCAAGATTGATGGAAATTGTGGCAATTTTTGCGAATGCGAATTATCTGCATCACTTGTATCATGATTTGAGCTCGTATTTTCATCAACCTCCATTTTTGTATTTAACATTGGCGAGTTCAACATTTCATTTTCATTATTCAAATCCATCATTTCCTCTTTTATACATTCATCATAATCCAATTTCTCAGATTTAATTTTAATGCTGTTGACCTCAATGTTCTTAATGTCAGTTGATGTAGATCGTGTATCACCCATAAACATTATACTTGAAGAACTTTTCGGGTCTGAAGGCTCATTAAGTTTTATCATGAAATTATGTTGTGGATGATTATGCGATAATTGCTGTTGCTGTTGTATTATTTCAGTTATCAATGTTTTATCACTTACAAAATTATTACTCGAAGCTGAATCATATGAATTAAGCTGGTCATTTTCTTGCTTAATATTCTTAATGTCTTCATCAAATGATTTTACATAAAAAGCAGAAGCATGACTTTTATTATTCCCAATCATGAGATTATTTTGATGCTGAAAATGTAAAGTTTTAGTGTTTCCATCATTTTCATTTGAATGTGTTAATCTAGCTTTATCTCCTAATCCACTAGCAGCCGCAGCAGCAGCTTCATTCATTTGATTAACATATCGTTGTAAAATAATAGAAGTACCACTAGAGTTATTGATACTAACAGGCGATGTTAGTTGACTTGCAGGCACAGCAATTATTTTCTGTCCATTTTGTGACGATAAAATCGCCAGATGTTGACCACTCTTTAAAACATTCATAGGCAATATGTAATTTCCTGGCATGAGAACGGCTGTTGTTGAGCCCTGTGCTGACAATCTCTCAACTGATTCACCAAGAGATGTTCGTGTAATGCTCGAAGCACTACTTGCTGACGATTGAGAATTGTTCAAGATAAAACTTTTTGATGAGATTGTATCTGAGCCAGAATTGTTTTTCGATTCAATTACAAGAGATCTGCGACTCACGGAAAATTTATTGTGTGCAGGTGATGTTGTAACGCTACTGTTGCTGCTTTGTGGACTCAATGCAATTTCTCTTTTCGCATCTTCCATGTAAAAGTTATTGTCCATAGAAACATCTGTATGATCATCAATATCTCCGCGAGGCGAATTGTTTATAGAACCAGTCGATGCAACTCCACTTCCTACACCACAAGAGCTGTCTTCTTCACTTCCCATCGTATCAGTCATAACATCAGATGACGAGCCAAACTGTTTTGAATTCTTCATATTTCCAGTTGATGTTGATGCTGAGACTTTTTTACGTTTTGCCGGAGGATTAGTTGGTGGATTTGCACGACGACGAGGTGCTGGTTTATTATTCAAGTCAGGCGAATTTCTCACTTGTTCTTTGTAGTTTGCCAAAATGTCAAGAATTCTCTGTGCAGTGTGTTCATCCTCTTGTAATTTTGGCGTTGCTTTTGCACTATTACTACCAGATAGTGATTTTGATGATGTTGGAGAATCACTTGGCGAATTGCTTGTGATACTGACTGAACTCGACTTTATTTCAATTTTCATTTTATTCTCAGAAAATTGCTTACGAGGACTTGAATGATTTGAATTATCGGGCGGTGGTGAGGCTACAGAATTTGGTGTAGCTGAACTCCGTTCTAAAACTTGTTCTAAAACCATGTCGAATTCTCTTAATTGCTCCAATGTTGAATTATCAACTGTTTTCTTTTGCTTCTGTTCTACTTTAATTTTATTATTCTCAATATCAGCATTCTGATCTGGCTGCTGATTAATAGTACTTGTTGAATTTTGTTGCGAACCCATTAATAAACTTTGCAATTTCGATCCCGATTGATTCAAATTTTGAATATTTGATTGTGGACGTACTACAGTTGAAGCAGCGGGAGCAATAACAATTTGTGGTCTAAAATTTCCCGTCGATTGAGGGCGAACTGAATTAATCAATTGTGGAATTTGAATTGGAACAGAAATTCTCACAGGAGTCATTATCGTGCGATTGGTATTTGACATCGAGTCTGCTATACTTGTGATGATTCTCACGTTATTGGTTTGATTGCTGTTGCTGCGTAGTGCCGTTAACAAAACATTATTATTGTTACTAGCTATTAGCTTGCCATTTCCTATAGACCGTGCGTATAAAAGATTATTGCCTTGTAGTGCAGACTGTAAAGTTGGCAGTGGTTTTTCATTACTTTCAGTCGATTCAATAAAGCTTATCTCATTTTTCTCATTCTTTGTAACCTTAACAGGCGATATTGTATTTACAACAGACCTAGTAAATGTTTCCCTTGTGGTGGCAACTTTTGTCTGATCATTTATGGTAGTGGTTGAAAATATTGACTTTCCAAATGCCTGATTAAATTTAGGCAAAATTTGGTTACTTGACTGTATCACTGTTTTTCCAATCTTTTGAATAAATGTATTTGAAGTTGATCCACTTACTGAAGTATTTATGGGTGTGCTACTGATTGTTAAAAGTCCCATATCAGATGCATTCGATGTTGTTATACCCACAGAAGGAGTTTGTATGAATTTCGCATAAGTCTCTTCATAAACAGATCTTGTACCCATTGGAGAAGCTGGATTACTATTTTGTGCAATTCCAACTATTGTATTTTTATTATTTTTCTTATCACATTCATTACTCTGCTTTTGTATAATGGTCAAAATATTTGGATTCTCATCTTTTCTCAATTGATTATTAAGTATAATTTGCTGATTTGCATGATGCAAAATTGTTGGTCCTTTTGCTCCACTTGTATCAACCTTATAAGTAATTTTCTTTGTTAATCCAGTTCCAGTATTACTGTTACAAATTGGAGTCAAATGAATAATTTTACCATCTGTTTTACAAATGAACTGAACAACGCCTTGCTGCTTTATTGAATCTGGCAAATCTGTTTTCATTCCATCGACATTTGACGAAGTTGGAACCGTTAAAATTTGATTAGGCTTCATATTCGATGTATTGGCTGATGACAAAACGTTTAGTGACTTCATAGTAAAGTTTGTCGGTGGACTATTGAGGATTTGAACAAGTTGTGATTGTCCAGTTGAAGTAGTAACAGTTTTTCTCACAGCATTAATCATTGGATTGTTTGTTGTCAATGTGCATGAAGTTCCAGTAGCAACATCTGATGCTTTTGTGGCACTTGTGATTATATAATGACGATTAGAACTAGTAGGAACCATAACTTGCTGTGTAAGCATGTTAATTAATGTCTGATTTTTAGTAACATTCTTCGACGAATCCGTCAATTGTTGTTGTGAAGAACATGCTATAATCTTTACATTCGATGCATTCTTCATCGCCGATTCAGCTGTCATAGAAATCTTCTTAGTGTCATCAGCTTTCAATTTAATAAATTTATCTGTCGAATTATTGACAACGACTCGTGATGTTGCAGGTGGATAAGTGTTTTTAATTATTGATCCAAATGATGTCTGTAACGTTCTCGTTTCAGTTTCATGGCTTATGCTTGTCTGTCCAATTTTATGAACATGAATTGTCGTCGAATTTGACATTATCTCGCTATTATTTCCATCATTGTGTAATAAATTTCCGGGTTCGTTACTTACCCCATCATTAACGTCATTTGTTTCATTCGCCGCAGAATTTTTTAATTCTTTTAAATGAACAACCTCAATTTGTAGAGTTCGTTGTGGACTCGATGGAATTTTAAAGAATTCAAATGAATTTAAGCCAGGAATAGAATTCATTACGTCTTGACTTATCTGATACAGAAGACTTTTGTGATTTTTCTCATCATCAAAATTTGATTTATGGCTCGTTTTTTCTTTATCTAGTCTAAAATTACATTCTTTTGGCGTCCATCGAACAAACTTCTTACGATTCTTGAGATTCTTTGTGAAATTTAAATGATTTTTATCCGAATATGATGGTTTTTCGATCATTTTAAGGAATATTGAAATATCATTAGCATTATTAGTGTCAAATGAGTCTAAATTACCATTATTCAACTTATTCTTAACAGCATCAAGGTTAGTCAATTTTGAATTATTATAATTATAATTAGCATTATTATTAGTCTTACATTTGCTATATCTATCAATGACATTAGCGATACCATCACCATATGAATCATTAAAAACATAACTTACAGAATTATGACAAACAATAGTAAATGTTGCGTCGTACACGCTATCTACATAGCTTTCATTTGGAAGTTCTTCTGTTGGAATTGCCTCTGCGACTGTGCTGCTCTTTAAATTATTCCTGATTACGGTGTTCTGGATGGGATAAATAAAAATTTTAATATTTTCAATTGTGAGAGTATAATTTTTTTAATTCTAGGCTCAGACTAAGACTAATCCATGGATTAAACAACAGCTAATTCAGGGATTTATGTGAATCCCAGAACTAAACACAAAAGTTGACATCAATTAATGACAAAGTTTACTTTACCTCTGTAATTGGATCCACTGGAACCTTCTGCAACCGAATTGGAGTCTCTTTCTTCAAGAAGCTTTTATCCATGTCCTTCATGACGTCAACTAGTAATACTTTACATTTTCTGACACTATCCTCTGACTGACTTATAGGCAATGATCTTTTAAGGAATCGTTTTTGTGCTCGCTCCTGAGAATCCTTTAGAAAACTATCAGGTCCTGATACTGTGTCACATCCAATGAATGTTATATCTGGAGCTGACTTTTTAGCCATTTTCAATCTCCTGTCATCGTAAATATTGTCGCAACCATAAATTTCGCTAGTTAAATCAATACTTGGCTCACTTATATCCTCCGTCAAGTCAATTACAACTTCAGCCACATCCTTCTTCGTCTCGACAAACTTTTTCTTAGCATTCTCAATCAATTCTGCTAGATTTTTAGTAAAATCAATTTTCATTTTCTTAAGACTATTTACTTCCTCTGGAATCTCAACCTTTACATCAATGATTTGTTGTGGCGAAGTTATAGGACTTTTAATTACATTCGGTCTCATTTGTGGCAAGACATTTTGTTGTACTGGTTCCTGCTTAATTTCCTTTGTAATTTGAGTATTAATATCATTCTTATTTGATGGATAATGTAGCGGTGGTGGACTTTTCGGTAACACAATAGTCGGTAAACTTTTTGTCTCTGGAATATGAATGTGTTTCTTTGGTACTGTTGATTGAAGCATCGTCGTCTGTATTTCATCCTCAAAATCAACAAGTTCATCTTCGGTTTTAATCTCTTGCTTGATTGGCTTCTCTATAGTCACGACAGATACGCCTGGTTCAGTTTGATTATATCCATTATTCGGTGGTTCCTCTTTAACGACCATACATGGATTACTAAAGCTTATCTTTTTTAAACCCGTTATATTTATGTCCGAAACATCTTCAATCTTAAGAATTTCGACTTTTGGCTTCACACGATTTGGAGAAACTAAAACATTGCTGCTATCTTGTGGAACTGCTGCATTAGAATTACATATAAATGGTTCATGACCTTGTAATACTGATTGTTGTGGTGGCTGCTGAAATTGAGATGGAATTTGCTGTTGTTGCACTCCGTTAGTGAATTGCGGTGGTGCTTGTATGACAGACGAGTGAATTGGATCATTACTTTGAGCATAGCATACTGATGGCGTATATTGAGTTTGAATATTTGTCGAGTATTGACTAACTGGAACATTAAATTGATTTGATGTAATTTGTGGATAAGGATAAGGTTGTTGAATAAAGTTCAATCCATTAACCGGTGTGTTGTTTACATTATTATTTACATTCATCACAATATTGCTTATTGAAGGGATATTACTATTGCTGTTACTGCTATTTGATTCTACTTTTATCGGGCTTTGAATTACCGACATTTTCTCAGCAGACAGCTCTGGTTTTTGTACTTTTTTACGCGGTCTATAAGACTTTTGACCTTGGAATGAACATTTAATCTTACTCACAAATCCATCAACAATGCAATCAATATCACATTTAGCATTATGCGTTAAATGATCAATCATTAAATTACTCATGATTCGATGATGAAGACTCGATGCTATATAAGGATTCTCAAAGTGCTCATCATATTTGATTTCGTCCCTAAATTCAAGAATAATAGTCAATCGTCCACTTACATTTAACGGCATTTTTATTTCACGATCTATTTCCCTTGGATTTAAGTTTCCATTTCTAATCTTTTGAATTTTAATCGGCAATGATGATTTAACTTCTGTATTAATACACTGGACTAAGTGCGGCGAGGATATGTCACTAATTTTACTTATATCAATAAATACTTCTTTCTGTATTAGAGCAGCTATTTCTACTTGAAGAATCTTAAAGATACTCTGAACTTCTGCAGAGCTATTAAATGTTTGAATGCCTGTTAAGTTTATAGCCGGTGGAATTTTTTCCTTTTTCACACGCATTATTGGCTGTATTTGCTGTGGAATTTGTGAAATCATCGAGAGTTCTGTTTTTATTTCACTTACCGGAATTGGTAGATTAAGATGATCTAATTCAAAGCTATTGTCTTTCATGGAATTACTCAAATCACCATTTCCATTTTCAAAGCTTTCATTCGTTTCCTGTTTTACTTTAATTGGCTTGTTCTTGTGACGATACTTGTACCTCCCTGGCATAGCATCAAACACATAGAAATCGAGATTATATTCCAATGGACTATTGTATCGTCTTAATGTCGATGAGAGTCTCAATAATCGTCCATATTCAGGATGTGGTTTATTAGATAAGTAAAGGAAACATGCATGAACTTGATTTTGCTGTTCCTCATCAAATTCAAGATTCC
The DNA here is from genome assembly GCA_917627325.4 of Chironomus riparius. Taxonomy (NCBI): domain Eukaryota; kingdom Metazoa; phylum Arthropoda; class Insecta; order Diptera; family Chironomidae; genus Chironomus; species Chironomus riparius. The sequence continues at coordinate 48,363,499 of OU895877.1, forward strand.
GATTTTTATTAAATAATGCAAATTCTTCGGCTATAAATTTCATCTTTTTCTCCAAGATTGTATACAGCATAATGTTCTCAATATCATATGTCGAATATCCTTTATCATATAGATTGAAAACTTGCACAATTCCGCTGCTATATATTGAATTTATGTCAATATCGTCATTTGTATAATTGCACATATCATAGCTAAAATGCAAGTTGTCTTTATTTTGTTCATTGTGTTTGTCTTTCAGGTTCTCTAAGTGAACATTTGGGGATAAAATATCCTCGAATGTGATACAGCATAATTCGTAAAAGATGTCACCAGTTTTAGTGATTCTAAAATCTTCAGATTTTGATAGAACTTCTTTAATTTTCACATCAATTTGCTCATCTGACGGTGGTGTTTGCTTCCTTAAAGGTTTATATTGATTCCTAAGATTCTTAAAACGACTCGAAAGTTCATTATTAAAGTTATCAATCTCATTAAGACATTTATCCAAGTCTGAAGTCTGCGAAATGTGTTCCTTTTCCTCAATTGCTTGACGTTTCATATACTTTTCAACGCCAGGATATTCTAAAGGTGCTAAATCGTCATCTAAATCAGCTGTTTGAGCATAATACTCGAGAGTCTCGAAACTAGCATTAGAATATTTGACAAAAGTTGATGATAGCTTTGTACGATCTCTAATATCATACTGAAATGTTTCCAATAAATATCGTATATCTAGTAAGATTGGATCTAAATTATCGCCTTGATCTACAATATCAAGTACTGGAAGATGCCTTAAAATGTCTACACAACTCGTGGTTTCGTGCTCGCAAAAACTAGCTGTCTGAAAACACAATCGTCTAAGTACATAATCTTTTATCGTACATCCAAGTGTAACAAGAGCCAAATATATTCGCCGATACGCCAATTTATATTCATTTTCCAATTCTTTGCTTCTCTTTGTCTCGTCTATTGAATATTTTAGTTCTTGTAAGCTTGAAATGTCGTGAGAAATTCCAATACTGATGAGTTTATAAATAAGATTCTGTTTATTTGGCATCTAAAATCATAGAAAACAAAAATGTTTTGATAAAAAACTAGTCCAAAAATACAGAAGTCGTTGTGCGTCTATAATACAAACCTGAAGTCTTAATTGTGTAGCTGCTAAGTAATAATAGTCGGAAATCACATTCATGTCACTCGCAGAAAGTATTATTCTCTCCATATTTTCATCTATTGTTTTCTCATGATACGCTAAATCTATCAACTGTTGCAAGTATAAGTTAAAGTTTTTAATGTCCTGTTCAGGCTTCAATTTTTGAAATTCGCAATAAAGAAGATGTTCTATAAATCGCTCTACTATCTGTGCCTTATAATATTTAATAAGTTTGCTATGCTTCACGCCGTCTTCTTGCTCCTTACACAGGCTTATTATATAGTTTATTTTACGGTAATTCGGAAAAAGTTTAATCTGCAAAGAATAGTTTTGAGTTCAACGGATTTTCAGGATTCAAAATTCAACAGTTTTTGAAAATTCAAATGAACTGAACTGAAATGAACTATTTGTTTACTGAACGTTTTTGACTCATTTGAATCTCAATTTTCCAGTAAATCACTAATCCATTTCTAGCTTAAAAACAGCATAATCAAGAAGTAAATAATAGCTTACCGTGCTAGATATATGGTCACTGCATTTTCGATGACAAAGGATTATCATATAATAGTATATTAGCTTTTTAACAGTTGCACATGACAATTTACATTGGAACTTTACGTCACGAAGAATGTACTTGCGATAAGTTTCAAAGACATTCAAGATCATTTGTCCTGTATCATCGTTGGTAGTTTTTAAGAATAGATTCATTAGGGATTCTAATCTGGCATTTATCACTTCATCGCTTTCGTATAACAGCTTGTTATCAACTAAAATTATGGGAAATTTGAAATTATGAATCATGTTGGATGTAGCAATAAGCAGGTTATAAATAACATACATGTAACTAATCTGACGGAAGAACCGATGAGTTTTCCAGACAACAACCACTGTCCATAATTAGATGTCCACTTTTCTGTATTCAAGACATTGTTAATAGATTGATTTGCACCTTCCTCGAGGCTTAATGAACTTATAGTTATTTTAATTTTCTCCCAAATCTCCTCAATTTGTGCATTTTGTTGGACATTTCGGAACTAAATGGATTTAAAGTTACTCAAATAAGCTAAATGCTGGAAGTTGGAATCATTTAGGTACTTACGTCTAAGCAAGAATCTAATGTTAATGAGATAAGTTGATTGAATTCGGCACGTAGATTTTTTTCGTCAGTTCCATTTTCTACTTTCTTAAACGCATCCCATTGATGCTCCAAATTTTTAAGGAACAGCACAAACGATTCTATTGCCGACATTTATATATTGTACTTGATGATATGCTCACTATAAAATCATAAAATCACTAAATTCTTTACATTTTGCACTAATTAATTTCATCTTTCATCTTTTTTTTGATATTGAGAAAAAATTGTTGTTTATTTCTTAATTTTCTGCTATTTTAACATCTCTTTGTGTCTCTTTTCATTCACATCCTTTACTTTTCATTCTTACTGACATTTTCACACTATTTTCACTTTTTAAATACCTTAATTAACACTGTTTTTCACGATTTTCTTCAATTTTTCTCACTTTTTTTTAATACCGTCGTGTGAATCTGCCTTTACATTACTTTTATATCATTGTGTGAGTGCGACTTTACATCACTTAGCCGCTATTGTCCATCAATGTTATATTCTTGTTATTCTGTGCTCTACGTGATTCTTTTAATGTTCTTTAATTAAAAGTTTTTTTGCATAAAAACATTGCAAATTTAGCAAAAATTTTGAATTTTAAACAACAGTTAATTTATGTTTTACTGAATTCAATGTTTTTCCAATGCTTTCTGATGTTTTCCGATGTTTTATGGATGTTATAGAGAAACAAGCAATGGAACTGAATTAAGGGATAAGGAATAAGCAGTCAAAGTAGTAAAAAAAATGTACATTAATAATTTATATTAGTATTCTGTAATGATTGATGTGTATGAAAAATGATGTTTCTGTCAAAATAAGATTCCTTTTGCTTAAATATTCAAAAGAAACTTTCTGAGCATTTCCAAGATATCCCACAAACTTTCAAATCTAAAGCATGTCCTATAAAGTGAAAGTACTGATTTCTTGTATGAAATTAAATACTTCACAAACGTAAAAAACTCAGTCTTTGAATAATCAAATCAAGCAGAGCTCAAAGTCTATAGGGTTCAAGTCAACTCGAGTCGACTTCGAGCTCTGAAATCAAGTTTTAACCAAAATCATTATGAATTCTTATACTCCTTAACAGTCTTTAAACCTCCTGTAAAAGAAGTCATTGAATCCATAAATCAGCATAAAGCCACAGTTTATTGTTTATTACAAAACATAATTTTATTCATTTTTAAGACCAAATCTTAATCATTAATCTACTTATTGAGAAATTGTCATATCGAAGAGAATAAGAACATAATTATCATTATTAACGTAATTAACTAGATGATTTGTCTCGCTTTTCCTTAATTTTTTGAACTAAAAGTTTTCTTTCTTTTTCATTAAAAATGTCTTTTAAAAGAGATAAGTTAATGGCTTAAAAAAAGTATTAAAATGCATCTGATGATTTTTCTAGCAAGGGGTGGCAATGTATTGACTTTTTTTTTCTTCAGATTCCATTAAATTTAAACTAAATCTTAAGATTATATTATGAGAATGTTTCCTTAATTTAAATTAAAAAGAGGAAGTAAAATGGGATAATAAAGTACTTAGCAAAAAGATAATAAAAACGAGTTGAGTTTTGGTAAGACAAATTACATGCCGTACACAATATTTTCTTGCATTATTCGTTCAGCACATAACGAGCATAGCTATAGAAAATATATCAAATCAAAAAAAAAAATTAAATTATTCATAAATAAAGAAGTTTTTTGTGAACTTTTGCTGTGCGTTTTGTGTTTTGTTCGATAAAAGAGAAAGAGAGAGAGAGAAAGAGAGAAGGAAGTAAGAACAAAAGACAGATAGAATTTATTGTCGATTCTATCCAGGTTGTCGTTAATTAAAGAGAAGTTCTGTCTTTTGCCTCACACTCTCAATATTCTCGGCCGTCGTGTTCAATTCATCACCAGCATTAAACTTTGATGAGATTTCGTCTAGCTCCTCGACACTCAATTTTTTTGGTTTGACTAATGATACTTGCAAGTATTTACTTGATTTAAACTTCTCCTGAATTGCCTGTTGTGTCAATGTCTCAGCATCTAAATGAATGTCATTAAGATGACCAATTACTTCCTTTAACTCATCAAATTCATATCCGAATGTGTTTTGCATTTTCTTGTTCCAAATTGAGCTACCGTAGTTGTAGTATGAAAGGGCAATAGCAGCTGACGATGTTTGTGATGGTGTGTAGTTTAAAAATGGCACAGCACGCAATAAGGACAATTCACACAAATACTGTATTGCAAAACACAGAAATATAAGGGTTTTTACCATGAAAAACAACAAATTTATTTTACCTGTGCCATGAACTTGATCTTTTCAGGAATGTTCATCATTGATCCAAATAAATTGATGTAGCACAACGTGGATGGCGCACTCAAGTCGAATGTCAAAACTTTGAGTAATAACTTTTCCATTCGCAAGACTTGCTGCTTCGTATAAGTATCGTCAGTAATGTATACAAATTCACCGATCTCTGGTGGATAAATCTCTTCGTATTTTCTATGGAAAGAAATTAAGTTAAACTTTTTTTCAGGATTTGAAAATTTAACGATTTTCAAAAATTTAAATGAGCTGAACTGAATCAAACTTTGACTTAATTCAAATCCCGAATTTCCGGTAAATCACATAAATTTCTCTGGACAAAAGAGGATTGACTTACGAAGCAATGAACATAGCTGTTGTTCCAACCAGCTGTAACTTAGCACGAACAACAGACATGTAGCTCAAGAAACGGTCAATATAGTGAACAGCAAGACACAAAGTTTCGCTATGAAGTTTATACTCTTCGCTGACTTCAACAAGCCAGTCAATAAGAATCATCCTCATCGAGTCATTAATATCTGGTTGCCTGTTTATGTAGTCTGCACGAGGACGAATGTTCTTCTGATTCTAAATTGTAATTGTGTGAGTAAATGCCATTTCAAATCATGTTAAGGCGTAAATAATGAAAGTTTTACCTCAACTACTTTCAGGTACTTTAAAATATCCTTTTGATATTCAGCGACTTCAAAAAAGCGTTCACGGTCATTCTTGATAGCTAATGACTTCTGATCGTCTTCCAGTGATGTCTTGTCAACTGACATTGGAGTTCCAATAGCCTCAGCAACTGACATTGGAGTTGCCAATTGATCATCTTGTGTTTCCTTTCTGTATCTGCTTAATTAAATTAAAAAAAAATCAATAAAATGAATTTGATAGCAAATTGAGGATACTTTACGTGAAGGATGCTGATGTTTCGAGACAGGAAGTAGATGTTGATGTCCATGAGATATTACTTGTAACATTAATGATCGAATCGTCCCCAATAAATTGTTCTTCCTTCAATGTCTTAATTTTCCCTTTAAAGTCATTTGTTTGTTGAAAGACATTCTTGTCTTTGAATGCACGCGCGCCATCATTTGTCTTGGTTGTTTTTAATGTCTAAGAATGTCCAGAATATAAACAAAAATGAAGATCAGAAGCGGGTAAAAAAACATTAAATCTTTCTAACCTGTTTTTCGATTCCATTCTCATTACTTCCAACTTTATTCGTGAGCGGTGCCAACTTTGTACGTTCACGTCTTATTTCAGAAGGATCTAATGCCTTCTTTTCATTAAAATTCTCCTGATCCTCAAAAATTACAAAATTGCTTGCCATGTTTTAAATATTTTTTCAATTTTCTCACTCAAACAAGCAATTATTCACTCAAAAATTACATTAACTGATGAGGACACGATATATGTTCAATTTAAAATAAATATGCTGCACTTATCTCACCGATTTATGCTTAAAATAGAATAAAACTTGATCAGCTCAACAAACAATACAAAATTCAGTTTGTTTTTTAAAAACTTTTTGTTTCGTAACAACAGTTTAAGCCAACTTTGTGCTATGAAACAAAAGTCTACGATTTTTAAATTTTCATTGACTGTTATTCAGAATTGATTCCTTTCCAAGAGTTTTTCGATTAATTAGAGGTTTAAAAATAGTTTTTAATACTTCAGGTAAGAACAAAACAATTAAAGATCTCCTTGTCATTAAGTCTTTGACTAGGTACATATACAAAAAGAATCGATTATCCGTTATAGAAATTTGTTCAATTATCCGACATTTAAAAGTTAAACAAATTTCAATAAAATCACTTTAAACCCACTTTAATTAAGCTTTTTAGTGCTACAGATCGCTAGGATGATAAATACAGCACATTTAAATCAATATTTAAACAAGGTATCGTCGTTAATTATGCTAGATTAAGATGTAAACTTATTTAAATGAACTTTTTAGTATAAAAATATTGCGACGACAAAGAGGGATATTGTTCAGGCAATTGAGCAGTACAGGGCTTTAAATTTCCGACAGGATCAATACGTCTTCAATGATGGTACTCGAAAAGAACTCCTGAACTTGAATGGGACAATTCCAGTAGTGTATAAAAGTAAATCACTTAATTATTAATCAAGTATGAGTCATAAGTAACAAAATGTCTATTAATCATACAGAAAATACCTATCATATTCCAATATGCATCTGGATTATGGATACTCATCCACACAATGCTCCAATTTGCTATGTAACTCCAACAGCAGACATGCAAATCAAAGTATCAATGTTTGTGGACGGTAATGGAAAGGTCTATTTACCATATCTACATGATTGGCTCCCCAACGGAAGTGACTTGTTAGGCTTAATTCAAGTTATGATTGTTACATTCGGTGAACATCCACCAGTTTATTCGAAACCAAAGGAAGCATCAGCTACACCTTATCCTCAACAATCTTTTATGCCACAACCAGGTCCAATAAATCCTAATTTTATGCAATTTCCAGCAGCTTCTAGTGTCTATCCTCCATATCCAGCAGCTGGATCTAATTTTGCAGGCGGTTTTCCAGCTTATCCACAAACCAATAATCCATATCCACCAAATGCTGGCTTTATTCCAATGCCACCAAGTAACAATGCATTTAATTCACCAACACAAAATACAGGAAATGCCAGTGCTAGTGGAACAGGAACGATAACTGAAGAACATATTAAAGCTTCATTGATTTCAGCTGTTGAAGATAAAATGAGACGTCGCATACAAGAGAAAGTTAATCAATATCAAGCAGAAATTCAGACATTAAAGAGAACTAAACAGGAACTACAGGAAGGTGAGAACAAGCTTGCTGAAATTATGAGAAAATTGGAGCATGACGAAACAGAATTAAAGAAAAACATCCAGTTATTACAAGATAAAGATGTTGAATTGACAAAGTCATTAGAGCAACTAGAACAAAATGATGAAATTGACGTAGATGAAGCAGTGACCACCACAGCACCACTTTACAAACAGTAAGTTCGATACTCTTCTTTAATTTTTCACAGCTCTTAATGTTGTACTTTTCTTACTTAGACTAATCAATGCATACGCGGAAGAAGCATCAATTGAAGACGCAATTTACTATCTAGGAGAAGCACTACGAAAGGGAGTTATTGATTTAGAAGTATTCTTAAAGCAGGTTCGCCAATTAGCCCGTAAACAGTTTATGAATCGTGCATTAATGCAAAAGTGCCGACAAAAGGCTGGATTAGCAGGCTAATTCTAATGATTGACTAGATTCTCTCGGAAAGTGCTTCATTTATTGATATTTACTCAAATTTATTCATTCAATAAAATACATATTTAAATTTTAAGTAGTTATATCCTATTTTGAGGTGGGTAACAAGGTTGACGAAAGTGATCCTGAAATTTCCTGACGTAGATCAACGGTTTTTTATTCAAATTTAAACGGCTTTCAGAAGTTTAAAATTTATAGGCAAACTCATATGTTATGTAAAAGAGAGTTACGCTACAAATTAGAAAACTTTCTAGGGGGCCGTTCACTTATTACGTTACGCAAAAAAACGACTTTTTTCACCCCTCCCTCCTTGGTACAATATGTTGCAACTCACAACCCCCCCCCCCCTGAACGTTCATAATTTATTTTATCATTAAAAAGGTGGAAAATTTAAAAAAATGTTTTTTGGTGTGAATTTGTAAACAAATTTTTTTTCGTGAACTTTTTTTAAAACGTTTCATACTTCTTGACACCCCCCCCCATGTTACATTTTTCAACCCCCTCCCCCCTAAAATGCGAACGTAATAAGTGAACGGCCCCTAGCTGAACATTCTGAGACTTTGATCAAAGAAAACAAGCTGTAACGTTCCTCGAGCCCACAATAAAACATTGTTATGCATGTAAAATGTTATCAAAACACAAGCTTAATTTTAGTAATAAAAATTTATTTTCATTTTACTATACAAATTAATTAAAGTTAATGACTAATGTGCTCTAAAATTCCTTGTCTTATCAAATGCTCACATTCTGTTCTAGGTAAATAATGTATGCTATTTCTCTGCAGCAAAACTGTCTCGCCATTCTCAAGTTCCAGTTTGCCATGATCAATCAAGCATTTAACTTCAATGAACAATGCTTTCGGAGGCTTTATATCAGTCATTAAGTTTATAGCATCAGGAAATGAAGTCATGTAATTTGTTAAGAGCTTCGAGTAATTATTAAACCATTGAATTTCAGGCTCTGTTAGCGCTTCCTTTATGTCAGGTGTTATAACAGGTCCAAGATGCCATCGTATTTCCTTAAGTTTCATTAATCTATTATAAAGATATGCCAATGTGCATCTCAAGTTTCTTTGAAGCAGCGCATGTCGATATCCAATCATGGGAAATAAAGTTTTATCACGTGTCTCTTGAAACTTTAAAGCATCTTGATGATTCTCTTGAAATGCAATGTTAATCTCTTCTAAAATCGCTCTCAAGTCCTCACTCTGTAAATATAATCAACAGTCATGATGTCTAAGCAATGTGATTAAGCTTTGAAAGGTATTAAGTAGGGATGGATTAGCTTACGTTGAAATTAGAAATTAATCGGTCTGTTGTTTGTTGGTGTTCTTTAAGTAAGTTGAAAGCTCTTTGTCCCGACATGCTTGTTAAGCCGACAAATATAATCAAAACTATCTTATCTGGAAATAAAGCGAGAGAGCATTCAATTAATAAAGTTTTATGGATATAGTGCTGATGTATTGCTAGCGCATTCTTTTAGTGACTGTACAGATTCAATATTCAATTCTAAAATCTTCATTTTAATCCAAAGATTTAAAATTAAATCCAGAGGATTAAAAATTAAATGCATTGATTAAAACTTAAATCCTAGAAAAAGTGCAGCTCAGAACTCTAAAAAATCAGCTACAATAATAAAGGAGCATTTTGATAACACCTTGATAATACAAATCTCTAGCTGTCTATCAAGCTATTATTATTTCACGATAAAAAATTTAGTGCTTTATTTCGAGTGCTCTTTCCCTTATCCGCTCAGTTTACTGCGAACCTTCAACAGAAATGGTACTAAGAAGGCACTCAAAAAATTCAGAAACCATAGATGTGAATGAGCATCAAATTGAGCACCACATACATCATCATCTTCATCAAAACAATAATTTGAATAATGAGAGCCTTAAGAACCATCAACTTGATGATACAAAGAATACAGCAAAGAAGAAGGAATTGACTTTAACTGACAAAATGATTATGCTTCTCGCAGAAACCATGGGAACTGGATTACTTGTATTTTTTGGCTGTATGGGATGCATAAATTGGATTGATATGCCAGGAAAGTTGAATTAAATTCCTTTGAATATTCAACGACATTCAGTAATTCTTGATTTCATCAACAGGACTTGCGATTCAAGGTTCTTTAAACTTCGGACTGGCGGTCATGTTTGTTGTGCATATTTTTGGCCATATTTCATATGCCATTATAAATCCCGCGATTGTGATAACAGCTGTTGTGAATAAACTTATCGGTATTAAGGTGCAAAAATAGATTCGACGTAAAAGCTATAAATTGAGATATTTTTGGGGGCAAAGCATTGATTAAACCTTCTTGGGAGTCGTAAATCTTTAGACCCCCAGCTCCAACTCTAACATTAGACATCATTATCAGTCAACCTTATTAACACACTTAATTCTTCATTTTTAGATGGGATTCATGTATATTATTGCTGAAGTTCTTGGTGCCATTTTGGGATATGGTGCACTGGTTGCATTAACACCAACAAAATACTTCCAATCAGATCCAGGAGAAAATGGATTATGCATCACGAATTTACATCCATCAGTTTCTGTCGTGCAAGGATTTTTCATCGAGTTTATCATCACTTCCGTTCTAGCCTTTTTTGTTTGCAGCATATGGGATCCAAGGAATAAGGATAAAGGAGATTCTGCTTCATTAAAGCTGGGTAAGTTTTATTTTGTTAAATTTACCACATTTGTCCAACCCACACAAATTGAAAAAAAAAAATCTATTAACACTGAACAAAGAAGGTCAATATCGTACGTACTGACAATTCCAAGCTATAGATAAGATAAATCTCCAATTATCAGTTACACCCCCAAAAAAATCAAAACAATTTTTTAATTAATTCTTTATTTCCTTAACAGGTTTAGCAGTTGCTGCTTTATGTTTTGCCGCTGCACCAGCAACCGTTGCTTCTATGAATCCAGCAAGAAGTATAGGACCGGCAGTTTGGAATAATGAATGGGAAAATCATTGGGTTTACTGGACTGCAACAATGTCTGGATCATTGTTTTCGTCCTATTTTTATAGAATTGTATTTTGGAAGGATCCTGAACAAGAGTCTACAGAATTGTGATATGTTGATGATCTTTGAACGTAATTAATTAATACTGAATGAATGAATTTTTAAATAACTTAAAATCAACTTGACTAAAATGTGAGTTTTCCAAAGAGAATTCAACCTTTATTCTTTTGAATAACTTACGATTACATCCCAAGTTAAACAATCATCAATAGTTGTTTCCAAAAAGCAATCTTAACATTCATCTTCTTACTTTATGTTGTGAATTAAATTACATCCGAAAGTGCTAATTTGCTAAAAGCCAAATCAAATTGAATTACTTATTATCTTCACTATCCAAAATAGCTGTTAATAGTTCTCATGTGTCATTAACACACTGTGTAATCCAAAACATATATCCAATTACATCACAGTTCAAAACAAGCGAAAGCACTTAAACATAAAAACGATTATCGTGCATAAGTCACAAAAGAACCACGTGTTCACCAAAACTGCATAATGAGCATAACTTTTAAGTGACATAATTTATTCAATTCATTCAGTGTCAAGGGAAATGCACTAAAGGTCAACTGTTTACGGAAGCTATTTAGGCTAGGAGATGACGACGATTATATTTTTGAGTCGTAACTGAACATTTTATTATTATAAAGCTTATCTGTTATTTTTGAAAAAATAAATGAAATTACGCCAAACGTAATAAAAATATTAATTTATTAAGACATGCACAAAACAGTATCCAAAAGACTATAAATAACTGAAAACATTTTATTCGTCAACGCAGGACTTCTGTGTTTTAATGTTGTTGTTTTTGCTGCATAGAATGTGTTAAAAATACACAAAAAAAAGTGAAAAAGAAGTAACAGCTACAGTGTTGCTGTCAATATGCTTGTGTAGATCATTTATTATGATGATTTGGGGATTGAAATTTGATAATGCCTTTGGTTTGAATGCTTTATATGGTTTATACTAATCATAGTGATTACCTTACGGTCGAGCAGGGACTTAGACAGGTTATGATCAACACATGCTTCCCTTTACTATACCCCCAATCAAATACTGAGTTGCAAAGTCAAAAGCAATCAATTTGCATCAAATTCGTTGATGCATCATCTTCTAAGCATTCCAGTAAGGCAATATAACACCAGAGACAGTTAAACCTAGTCAAAATCGAGCAATCGTATATCAAATTAAGATTCATGATCAATCGTTAAACTCTACAAGCCAAAATTAAAATTCTAACCTCAAAATTTTAAAATTGAGGTTATGTACATCATCTTGCCACCATTTATACCAAGTTTCAGTTCCTAAAGAGGATTAAACCCAGACATCCGAAAATCCAACACTGCACAGCGCATAACTCAACATTTAGCAAATACGAATTAAGAAATAAACATTTACGAATGTTGTGTGCATTAAGGTTTGTAATTGTACATTAACACTTACAAATAATTATAAAATCTACTCCCAAAAATAAAGTTTTATCAATCAACATGATAAAAATACTACACACGAGTGCTTTATACAGCAGTCCAAACACACACTTACGACGAATTAAGCTTTCTTTTTTGCTTATTACAAACTCGATTATCGCAAATACCAAATTCGCTTTAAAAAATATATTTTATTTTCAGCTTGTGCCTGCTTAATTAGTAAGGTATCGGAATTTCATAAGGCATGACGCAAAAACAATTTGATAAAAATTTTAATTCCATTAATCTGTTGAAAGATGGAAGTGAAGTGGAAGATGATAGTGACAAAATTTACAAGTGGTGCTTTTTGAGTGAGTGCATTCATGTTCTACCGTGAAAAATCAAAGTGCGTGACTTAAGAGCTTATTTCTGGGATATACCTTAGTTTATATAACACGGATTTTTGTCAAAACTATAACCAAGAGATAGTGTACCACTAGTTCATATTTTAAAAGGATATCCAAGTGTATACCTTATATAAACCCGACCTCTACGTAGGATCTAGGTTTTTTTCTAACCTGTTTTCAAAGTTGTTCAAGAATTCAAAACCTTTTTCGATTGTTTTCAATGATTTAGACTGTTCCAGACCCTCTTGACTCATAGATAAAGTTCTAAATACTCAAGAAAGAATAGAATAAACCCAAGACACCGGCCTCGATGTTTAGTAAATAAAGAAAAACGTGAGCGGAATTCCGTCATTGAACAGAAGCACATGGGAGATGACTTATGTAAACAATACGAATGTTATCAAATAGTAAAACCTTATCACAAGTTCGCGTTAATGCATCGCACGATGTTTATAGCTTATCATTGATAAAAAGAATACCATAAATTACAACTAAACAGTAGCAAGTGCTCAAGTTTACCACAAACCTAGCTTTTGAGATATGAAGATCAGACATAAATTTAACCAAGAGACATTTTTAAACACACATTCACTGAGAGACACAAGAGAATAACTGACTTAAATAACAAAAAGATTCTCATTGACGTTGATAAGAATGTATGGAATGACTATCTGTGCTTAATCTGTACGAACACTGTTTTTAAAATAAGACATCGATCGAAGGAAAAAAAAATGGGTGAGAGCCATAGATTTCTATCGTATGATTTCATTCAGTTTTTCAACGTTAACGTGAAAGGTTCGGAGGTTCGTAAAATTTGGAAATAATTCGATTTAAATCAGTGCTTATCATTCAACGCTCAGTTAAATACTCGAGAGTTTTATTTCGGGTGATAAAAATAATGGAGGGATTAATTTGGTTTTTATTTGGTCGATTATGTGTGTAAATTAAAAGGAATTTTGATAATTTTTGCTGATCAGGATATAGAGTTTGAGTGCTAGATCAGTTCGTGACTTAATTGTCAACAAAGACTAATCGAACTTTGAACATGCAAATCAAAGCATTTTTAAAGTTGAATATTGAGTCTTGCTTGTTAATAATAAGATAAGGTTCTAAAAGATTGAATTTGCAAGCTATCGCATTCTCAAACCTAAGTTCAATTTCGCACATTCAGTTTGAACATTAAGGAATCGAGCCTCCTCAAATTAATGAGTTTTTTTTTTCTTTTAAAAAGCTAAGAATTATCTTGATGAAAAGTGCACAGATGTTAATCCGAATAATAAAAGAAAAACAAACAAAGTTGATCATGAAAAGGACATTAAACTGATTGAATTATTAAATTTAAACAACAAACAGACAAGAAAACATCTTCTTGAATTATGAAAACATTAATTGCGATCTTTCCTGTTATTAATTTCATCATCCGATACTAGACAAGTTTGAATTGAAATGACCTGAGTATTAATTAAATAACTCAATGGCAATTGCATTGTAAAAATATGATAAGGATCGATATCAAGATAAGGTCTGTTTCAATCGATCCACTTAGAGATATCCAATTCATTGACACTAGCTTCGTCAACAAATTGACAGAATCACATTGCCTTCAAATCGTTCAACATTAAGCAAGAGCCTTATAATTTTGTAAAATATTTTTTGGAAAGACTAATCACCAGACACATCAAAGATGATTAGTTTATTATCTCATGTCTAAAAAACTTTATCTGCATCTAATGACTTTCGATTTAATTTTTGCTGACAAGTGTAGACGGATTAATGAAATCTTTATTAAAGAAAACTTACAATACCTAAGTGATAAGTGATAAAAAAATCTAGTATTCCTTAAATCTTGATAATAAAGTTTTATCTGGACAGCTTAATTATCGTTAAAAAGTAATTTCAAAGCATTTTATTTACTTTTTTTAATAGCTCACAATAGTCAAGAGTCGAAAATCTTGAACATTGTTAAAGTGCGTTTTGAACTGAGCTTGTGTGCTTACTAAGTTGGTTATTTTAAGAATGAATTTTTAAATTATACTTAATCAAACTACTATTGCTGCATTAGAATCTATGGATAAAAGGATAATCCGGGGGGGGGGGGGGTTGTTTGAAAAAATTGTAACAAAATGTAACATAGGGGGGGGGGGGGGGGGGGGTGTCAAGAATTACGTAACGTTCTAACTGTCGTCTGTCTTTTAAAAAAAAGTTCACGAAAAAAGTTTGTTTACAAATTCACACCAAAAACATTTTTTTAAATTTTCCACCTTTTAAATGATAAAATAAATTATGAACGTTCCGGGGGGGGGGGGGGGGGTTGTAACATTTTGTAACATGGGGGGGGGGGTTGAGTTGTAATATATTGTAACATGGGGGGGAGGGTGGTCAAAAAAAGTTGTTTTTTGCGTAACGTAATAAGTGAACGGCCCCTAACATTACTTGATGCATATTATCTTTTAATTGAAGATGAATTTGAGCAAATAAAAGTTGCATCATATCCTTATTGTTGCTTAATACATTCCAAGATCACCGCTAAATTGCAAACTCAACACAAAGTTGCATAAACGTTGAATTTAAGGTCACTTAGTATTTAGTAGTATCGAACTCATTTCTCACTGAATATTAAAAGTTTTAGGTTCGATTACATTCAGAATGTTCACAACTTCCTTCAATCCACAATGATCAACATTTTTGGAAAATCAGTTTTTTTCACAGACTCGTGAATTATCGATCAAAACACGCACAAAAATCTTCAACAATCATATGCTCGCAGTGCCAAAAGGAGATCGTTCGTAAATGTCGTCAATAAAATTTGAGATTTCAGACCCCTCCCAATTATAAATTGTACAAAATTAATGAACAACCTTTAATTCACAATTTCAACAAAAACTAAAAGCGTGTAAAAAGGTCTGTAACGGCCTACAGACACAAATAATTTTATCGATATAATAAAAATGTTCAATGCGTTTTCATAGATATTAGAAATTTAAGTCTTTTTGTCTGCTCGTACAAGCCGATAAATAGAATGTGCAGCGGTACTTAAGAGTCGATTGTAAATGAAATGAAAGATGCCGTATAAATGTATTTTTGAGTGCTGTAGATTACAATTAGTCTATAAAAATGAACTTTATTGTCTACAAAGGAGTGCTTGTTATCAAGAACTTGAGCAGTCGAGATTTATAATCATAACATGTCAATCGGGTCAATAATTTATGTCATAACAATTGATACTGCGAGAATGTGTTCAATTTAAAATAATTAGGTTCCTTATAATTAATGATCTTGTAGAAATGAAGCAAAGCTTTTTGGAACTGCTAACTCTTGGCTTGTCGGAATGCATCGGAACGGCGATGCTTTTATTCTTTGGATGCATGGGATGCGTTGATCTCGGAAATCCAGGATTCCCAACTCATTTATCAATATGTTTAGGTGAGGAACTGATAATTTACATTGAAATGTCAGAAAAAATAAAGTTTAAAGGCACATCATTTTCAAAGTTCATTGTCAAGGCTAGAGAAGATGTTTGCCTATTCGTATGTTCATTTTTATGTCAATGATCGTACATAACAAATTATTGTGCCTTGGACAGTTATTTAAATACAAATTGCTGATTGTTGGACTAATCATCTTATTTTATTCAGGTTTTGGACTTACTGTTATGGTAATTGTTAATATTTTCGGTGTTGTATCCGGTGCGCACCTTAACCCTGCAGTTACATTAGCTGCAATCGTCTATAAATTAGTTGACTTCCAGGTAAAAGACATTGAATAATTTATGAATCTAATTTGTGAACCCTCCCCACTTCCACTTATTTAATTAAAATAGAAAGCAGTCGTTTATGTTATCGGGCAATTTATTGGTGCATTTTTGGGATATGGTTTATTACGAGTATTGACACCTGAGTCAAGTTTGGGTGAAAATTTCTGCGTGACACTGCCTGGAAAAGGTATTGACGTATGGAAAGCATTTGGAGTTGAATTTTTTATCACAATGGGCTTGATTCTCATTTGCTGTGGAGTTTGGGATCCGAGAAATGCAAAACATCATGGTAACCTAATTAATTTATGCATGCATATGGAAATTGTAAGGAGATTCTAAATTTGCAGATAGTGTGCCTTTAAGATTCGGTCTTGCGATCACAATGCTAGCTTTAGTTGGGGTAGGTTAACAACCACGTTCTTTTTAAATCACCAATCCTCATAGAATCTTTGTGTATTAAAAATTAGGGACCCTATTCAGGCGGAAGTATGAATCCAGCAAGAAGTTTTGGGCCAGCACTATACAACATGAATTTCACAGCTCACTGGATCTATTGGGTTGCACCAATGTTATCGGCATTAATCACTGCTGTAGCATTTAGAATGGTATTTTATAGAGAAGCACCAAAAGAAATAACAAAACCCGAGGAAGTTCCATTAAGAGATGCCAAAAATAATGTTTAATTAACTTAAACCGAATCATTGTTAATTCTCAATTCATTTAACACACAAAAGAATGGATCTTAATAGATTTTAACTAGAATAAACTTATCAATTACTTACGTTGACTTTTAACTCAAAACCACTGACTTAATCCTTATTTAATTTAACTTACAAAGAATTCACAGAATCTATGTTTTTGGCGGGAAACAGGAGGGGATTGTCAGCAATTTGAATTTTAACTTTACGTTATTTTTAAAGCACTGAAAGGAGTTAATAAAAAGGTACAAAATGTCTGTTGTAAGAACAGTTTTTATTCAAATTAATTATTTTTAAAGTTTCTTTTCTTCACAATGTATCATTAATAATAAAATACTACAAACTATTGTATTTTCTTCAGAGGTTCTACCAAAAAAAAATGTTTCTGGATTCTTAACATGTAACATTACTCAATTAATGAATGTGCGAAATCTTATTAATTATATCTATAGAATGCAGACATGAAAAACAGTTTCTATCTGAAAATTTATGTTAGATAAGTAGCAATATATTAAAATAAGAGAGATAAATATATATCGTTTTATCCTTAAATCTCACTTTAACCTTCGAAATCTGAGTCGGAATCGTCAATCACGACGTTATCACTTTCATCGCTATCGAAGTTCTTCTTTTTTTGCTTTTTTGTTGGCTATAAATAAGAGTTTTTCATAAATAATTTCTTTGACAATATTCAGCTTTGATAAACTCACCTTCTTTTTCACTGGAGACGCTTCACTTCCGGAGCTTTCGATTTTTCGCTTTGGTGCTGGTTTTGGACCAAGCTTACGCTTTGCAGGTGGTTTTTTTATTGGGGAATCTTCTTCTTCTTCTTCTGATTTATCGTCAAAATCTGATCCTTCAATTAAATCTTGTGCTGGAATGCTCTTTTCTAATACATTATCAAACATTTCAGGCTCGGAGTCGTTGGATTTTTCTTCGTCTGAATCCTTTAAGAACGAGTAGTCGATTTTCTGTTGACGAAGAAAAAATTATTAGGTCGGAATAAAAAATAAATCCGTCGGATTAAAAAATATAACCGTTGGATTAAAAAGTTGAATCCATCAGCTTTGTCAATTTAAGACCAATTTTTTACCTTTGTAGCTGCACGTCTAGCTGTTTTTTCACGTGCTGGTGCTGTATCCTTAACCAATGCATCAAATTCATCCTCACTTCCACTTCCGAGAGCCTCAATATCACTATCATCGCTGCCAGACTTCTTTTTCTACAGAAAAAAATGTGAGTTTAAATCTGAAATGATTTCAAATAATGTCCAACAACTTACAGCTTTCTTTTTAAAGTCCAATTTGGTCTGTTTCATGCCATCGCCTTTTTCCTTCTTTTCTTTTTTAGGCTTAACTTCACCAGGATCTTTCTTAGCGCGTGGTTTCTTGACTTTTTCAACTTTTTCTTTCTTAATTGATCCATCACCTTCGCCAGCTACGAGAGCATCAAATTCATCCAATTCTTCACCAGGCTCAGACTTGACAGTTTTTTCTTTCTTAATCCCCTTAGAAACAGCTGTAGCCTTTTCATATTTCTTGAGCATTTCAGCAGTTAATTCAAATCGAACGGAATCACCGTGCATGCTTGGTCTTGTATCATCAGGTTTTGTGTATGATTTAATAGCTCGTTGCTTGGTACCTGGCTGTTTAGCTGCTGCCTTTGATTTGCTCATTGATTTGAGCATTTTTTCTTCTTCGTCACGTTCCTTTGTTTCGACTTCATCTAATTTCTTATGTAAAGCATCTAAATCTTCAGCCCACAAATCTTTTGGTGACTTTTTCTTCAATACATTGAGCTCATTAATCTTATTCTTTTGCTGCTTGATCAATTCTTCCTTTCGTTCATCAGTCAACATCCACATGGACATACCCAACAAATAATCAAATTTCTTAACATCACTCAACTTTTGGAATGCTTTTTCTTGATCAACAGGCTTTGACTTGCTTGATTTTCCGGGTTTTTCATCGACCTCTTCTTGTGGCTGTTCCTCCTCGTCGTCTCCCATATCCTCAGCATCATCAGCCTTAATTGATCGTTTCCATTCTTTAACTGGATCAGGTTTGAAATTAAGTTTAATCATTTCCTCAATCATTAATTTACGCTTTTTATTTTCAATGACCAATTCACGTGAACATTTCATCATAATGAAACGAGCTTGATTTGACAGCTTATCAGCTTCAGCCTGCAACATTCCTTCCAAATATCTCTTACGTTTCTCATAGTAATCCAAACGAAGAGCATAAAACTCTTTCAGGATAACTGAGCTGTTTTCAAAACGACGTAAGCAATTATTATGATCAAATGAATGCATCGATGTGATGGCAACAGATGATGTCAGCTTAAAAGCTCTATGGAAACCACCAGGTTCTGACAAAAGCTTATCAAATTCGCCAGGCAAGAATGAAATTACATAACGAACAGTTGTGTCTGTATTGTATTCTTTGTAGTCACTAATGATTGCTTTAACCTTATCGCCACCATGAAGCAATGGCTCAAGAATTGATTCCTTGTAATTTTGTGTCCATGTTCCAATTGGTAATTCACTAATTTCCAATTTATTTCCATCTAATGTTGAGCATCGACCAACTGTTACAAAACGACCATCACCAGCTGTAAGAATATCACCCCTAAAGTTTTTATACCATGGAATCATTGGTTTTGGTTCCTCTCCTTTCATCATGTTTCTCAAATTATTAATGATTTCACGCGGATTATGACATGGAATCTTTGTTGACCATCCAGTTCCAATACCTTCGGCGCCATTAACGAGAATCATAGGAATAATTGGCATATAAAATTCAGGCTCAATTCGTTGATTGTCTTCATCCAAAAAGTTCAACAATGGATCATCATGTGGATGGAAAATAAGACGTGCTAAGGGTGAAAGCATTGTGAAGATGTAACGAGGACTTGCAGAATCTTTTCCGCCTGATAAACGTGTACCAAACTGACCGTTAGGTTGAAGCAAATTAATGTTATTACTTCCAACATAGTTTTGAGCCAAATTAATAATTGTACCGCAAAGTGAAACTTCACCGTGATGATATGCACTCATTTCAGCAACAGAACCAGCCAATTGTGCGACCTTAACTTCCTTCTTATCGTTACGTTTTAAGCATGTAAATATGATTTTACGTTGACCTGGCTTGAAACCATCAACAACGCATGGAATTGAACGAATATTATCAGTATTTGAGAAGAGAATTAATTCAAGATTGACAAAATCGGAGTAAGAAATATCTTTTGTGGTCTTTGTGTACAAATAACGTTCTGGAAGTCCAACAAGTTTACGATGTTTACACTCTTCCATATGTTTTGTAAGCCAATCTTTACGCTGTTGAACGCAGGACTTTGAAAATGCCATACGAATAGCCTCATCGTCATTTTCATCCTTAAACTGAAATAGAATTCGATGACGATCCATATTTTGGAAGTATTCTTTGGCTTCCTTGGACGTTGATGTTCCCAAACCTTTGTAGTACTTTACATTGAACGTATGATTATTTGGTGTATCGCGCTTCCATTCCTCAAATTCTGGAATTGAGAAGAACGACAATTCCTGATTCTTTTTTGTGGCTTTAACAATTGGTGTAATGAACTCTTCCATGAACTTGAGACGAAGCAATTCTGGCCAATTTGTATGAATAAAGTTAATTAGCAAGCCTTTAATATGTGAACCATCCTGATCTTGATCAGTCATAATCATCAATTTGCCATAGCGAAGTGTCTTTACATCATCTTGTGAACTATATTTTTTCTTGTATTGTAAACCGAGAATTTTAATCAAATTATTGATTTCAGCATTTTCGAGAATCTGTTTGTGTGTAGCATCACGGACATTTAGCAGCTTACCACGAAGTGGAAAGACTCCATAAAGATCACGTCCAACAACACCCAATCCACTGACAGCTAATGTTTTAGCCGAATCTCCCTCAGTCAAAATGAGTGTACAATTAACCGAGTTTTTAGTTCCAGCATCGTTTGCATCTTCTAGTTTTGGAATTCCTCTCAATTTGGACTTCTTTGCACCGCTCGTTTTAGCCAATTCTGTTTGTGCCTTAAATTTAGCCCATGTTAGAACGCTTTCGACAATTCCTGACTTCATGATAGACGTAATAAACTTGTCACTAAGTGTGCATTTTGATCCAAAACTTTTAGCTTGAAGTGTCATGTTTTCTTTAGTTTGAGAGTCGAACGTTGGATTGACGATTAAGCAGTTAATAAAGACCCACATGTGATTCTTTACTTGGAATGGTTTGATATTAACTCCACCCTTATTTTTTTTCTTAATCGTTTCCATGACTTGCTTAACAATCATGTCAGAAACATAATCAACGTGTCGACCACCTTTTGTCGTTGCAATGGAATTAACGAATGATACTTGTTGGAATCCACGATCTGACAATGTTATAGCAACTTCCCAACGTTCATTACAGTTCTCATAATTGATTTTTAGCGGATTTCCAGATTCGTCGTCTTTTCTCTTAATGTACATATCAATATAATCTTTAAAGTTTTTTACACCCAATTTCTGACCATTAAGGTAGACAGCAACGCCTCTCGTAGATGCAGCAATATCAAATGCACGACGTTGCATCAATGCTACAATATCATCTTCTAATTTATCCATCTTAAACTTTTTTAAATCAGGCCAGAATGTAATTTTTGTATATTCTTCTTTCGATAATGTATCAATCATTGGCTCAGAGGTCTTTCCCATATTTTCCATCCATACTTGTTTAAACCTCTTTTTGTATTCTTTCGATGCTGTCTCAACAACGAACTTTGTACTGAATATGTTACACAATTTTGCACCATAACCGTTACGACCACCAGTGACTTTTTCTTCCTCATCATTATAGTTTGAGGATGTCAAAAGATGTCCAAAAATCATAGTCGGTACATACATCTTTTCCTCTTTATGCATAACTACTGGAATTCCCAGACCATTATTGTAAATCTCGACCTTATTTTCTTCCTGATTGATGTCAATCTTGATGGTTGTCATTTTTGGATCTCTCTGCTTATTATCGGCTGCATTGACAAGGATTTCATCAAAGATTTTGTACAGACCAGGAACATATGAAACTTCTCGTTGAACCATTTCGTAAGATGTTTTATCCTCAGTCACAACTTTCTCAGTAACCCACATATTCTCAGTTACTCGCTCTACAGAACCAATATAAGTATCTGGACGCAATAGAATGTGCTCTAACTGAGACTTTTTCTGATACATCTTCTCGATAGCTTGTTTAGATCCTTTGCCGGGTGCTGACTGTGATGAGCCAGCAGCAGCGCCATTGCTTCCATTTTGCATGTTTTGCATAAACGACTAAATGAATGTATGAAAATAAAAAGAAATGGTTGACTATATTATTGTTGTTGCTTTTATTTTTTGCTATATGCTGTATGCGGACTATTATAAAGATCCAGACTAATTAAATTTCGCGTAAATTCTCAAATTTGGCACACTTTTTTAAGACATATCAATTCTCTATGCTTTTAAATGTTAGAATAAGCCGATGGTTCACTCATTAATAGCTTAAAAACTATAAAAATAAACTCAAAAAATGAAAATTTTACCCGAATATCGCTCATTTTTTTGTCAATCAGAAAAAGACGCCGAACAAATAGTTTGACAGAAATTTTTTAACGAATTAAGCTGTTTTAGCGCAAAACTTGATGCGCTTCCTTTACCTTAAGTATTATAAGTTATTTCTCGTCAATAATAAATGTAATTTACACGCTATTTAATGCTTTAATTAACTTTTTCTATACTAAAATCTGCAAAAATTCCGTTGAAATTGAAATCGAAGGCAAAAAGCTACGACGTGCAAAAATAACTTCTTGGTGGGAAACTATTTGAAATTCAAAAAGCCGTTAATTTTAACGGATACCTTTTTTATTTTAAATAATTAATAAATCACGATAAATATAGACAAAGTTACACTTTACACAGTTTGATTTGCATTATTAAAATCTACATGTATAGAATAAAATTGATAATTCATTAAAATGATCCTTTACCTCATTTCATTTCATTTTCCTCTTGATCCAAAATACAATAACTGACAATAACTTATTACACATAATAGTTTAGTTCCAACAGAAACATGGAATGTCACGCTATAGCTGAATTACTAGTTACTGTTAATTATGCCAAAATAAGCCAGCAGAAGAAAATGATTGCAACCCATAAGAAAACTTTCGATAAGAACTGATCTTCTTCAAATTGTGACCCATTCTGTCCATTCCTTTGTCGAATATCATTAAAATTAAAACTAGATCCGAAAAAGACAAAAGGAAATGCTCCAATACCAAAGGAAAGATGAAATCCAGCATCGCCAAATGACTGAAAACCTTGATAATTTTGTGAATTATCAGGTTCCGTTCTCTGTGCTTGTGGACGTGGTGGACTTTTCTTTGAACGTGGATCTTGTTGCTTTTCATTATTTCGTCCATATAAAGGAACTACTTTATCTTTACTAATCGCTGCTTTACAAACTGGACATAACTGACGCTGAGGTTTAGTTTCTAGCCAACAATTTAAGCATGGCCAACAAAATAAATGTCCACACATTGTTATAACTGACTCTTTAGCTATATCTAAGCATATATTACAGACATACATCGAATCATCACGTTTCTCTTCCTCATTATCATCAAGATCGGGCTTTGTGGATGTTTTACTATTTTCTGGTGGCGGTTTAAATGAATATTGGGTAGATGAACGATATTGTGAACTATCTGTGCTAGTTGAAGGCTCTTGGCTATTATTATTTGGAAGTGTGTCGTTGTTAGTCGTTGTTGTATTGTCCAAATGTGGATCATTAACTGTTGTTGTTTGTGAGGATGACATATCTGTGAAAAGATATAAATAGAGTCAGTCACAGCATGTAACATGCAACAAAATGAATGATAAAATATTTTTAAGCATTTTCTTGCCTGTTCTTTTGAATCAGAGATATAAAGGTATATTATATTCATCAGGATTTATATCCTTAAATTGTAGCAAATATTGTATATCGAGCATCATTTTCAGAAGAACATCTTGAAAATGCTTAAAAAGTACTTTACTAAGAAGTAAGTGTCACGTCAAAAGGACATGACCAGATTTGAACCGTTGATCTTCAAGACGACTGTGACAAAATATGCATCACACAGAACGTAACACAGTGAGCTACCAAGCAATCAGAAACTAATTTTTTGAATATGAGTAAAATGCAATAAGAAGCACTGTTGATTGAATTTTCATAGAACAGCATTTTAAAGCTGTATTTTTTTGTACGGCTATTAATTTATTTTTGAAAATATTGTTATTGTTGCCGTCTTTGACGTCATTAGTCGTCATACATACATTAAAGAAACTGACTATATGGAATTAATGGCTATATATGCTGTGTGTTGGGTAGATCTGGATTTTCCCTATTTATATTACCCAAACTCGTGACTTGCTTAGAACTTTTGATAGAAAGAGTAAATATTAGAACGTCCTTGAGCAATTTTCACGAAAAGATCCAGTTCAAAATTAAAATTCAATAATACACCGTAATATCAACATTGTACGATATTTAAACAAATTGATAAGGTCGAGCTATATATAATTAAAGCATATCTGGCACAGCACACGTCACTGGTCAGGAGATAAGGCTATAAGATCTTATTTTATCGAGAAATTTTCATTCTGGATCACATAATTCTCAATAAACACTTATTTGGTCGACAAACTTGTGGTATTCAGCCTCTACTTACTTGTTTATACTATTAATGCGATTTAACTTACTTTTACTGTGTATTTCACACTAATTTATGAAAAATGATTGAATTAAAGAATTTATTTTTCAAGGGGTACTCAATATTTTTTACCCCAAATATTTTCAAGATTCAAATTTTTGACAATCGTTATTTTTCACAAGTTTTTCAATTGTTTTTTCTTGCTCAATATTTAATAAATTTAACTATAACTTATTAATACTTATTCCAACAGTATTTAATTCACTTACACATAAAAACTATAGTAAAATTTGTACGAATTCAAAGTTTATGAAATTTACTCACACACACATACATAAAAAAACACAAACACATAGAAACAAGAACGTAAAAAATCAAAACAATCTTCAAATTTAACTAAAGTCACTCAATTTATAGCTTTATCATGGACAAGATCGATTTATTTCAATCATTAAAGGATGAGCCATTGGAACTAAGTTTGCCAGACATAAAGAGTGAGGTAAATGATGAGGAAGAAGACAATAACGAAAGAAATACTAAAGAAACTGGAGATGATCAGGATGATGACGATGATTTAAGTAGCTCTATTCCTACAACTTCCAATAATGTGTTCGATGAGGCTTTTAGACGTAAACGGAAACTGGACAAACAAAATCGGAAGGAATTGGAAGAAGAGGAACGCGAAAAAATGCTGTAAGTTCACAACTTTTCAAAATATGCAGTTTTGATTAATTAAACTACATTTCTGATCCAGTGTATTAGTGTCAAACTTTACGGAGGAACAATTAGATCGATATGAGATGTACAGACGTGCAGCATTCCCAAAAGCACCCGTAAAAAGACTAATGCAGACAATTACTGGATGTTCTGTATCTCAAAATGTTGTGATAGCTATGAGTGGAATTGCCAAAGTATTTGTCGGAGAAGTCGTTGAAGAAGCTCTCGATGTCGCAGAAGGTTGGGGCGATTCAGGTAATTAATTAATACTTTTAATAGAAAACAATAATAATATCAAGCAACATTTAACACACTTACAGGACCTATTCAACCAAAGCACCTGCGAGAAGCAGTAAGACGACTCAAATCTCGAAACATTGTGAGCGTGGGAAAGAACAATCAAAATGTCAAGTTCTGAAAGTGCGTGTTAAATTTAAACATGTTCTACATTAATTTTAAGAAAATAGAATAAAGGAGGTTCATTAACCATTATTAAGCATAAAATTCTGATAAGAATACACTTCCATTCCATATTCCTATGTTTTATTGTGTCTCGCTTTTCCCTTTTCAGAGAATAAATGAGAGAAAAGAGATTTTGCCTCAAAACTTATGTTTTAACGAGAATATAGCAAGTAAAAGTATGGGTATGGTACGGCTGAAATCTCTCACAATTTCATTTGTACTAAGAAGAGTCTCAGTCGTTCATTTGGTGTGTTGAGACTGATAAATAAGAAGTCTCTTAAAATAATCTGTGCAATTTACTTTTACTTATCACTCCTTAAAATTCATTTAAATCGTGTACTTACTCTACAATCACGTCTATCAACTTAATCTACTTTTTATTAATTTTGTTAAAATAAAGAAAAGTTTCTTTTAAAAAATGCCAAGATTCGTTCTCGTGTGTCTAGTTCTTGTGATTTATTCCGGTGAGTAATAAATTGGATGTGATTAATATGCAAATATTAACAGTGTTCGGTAAAGTCAAAAAAACATGCTCATGACTTTACCAAGCAAACGATCTTAGGCGGGTTTCTCAGCACTAATGAGCTTATCTCAACGAGAAACCCGACATAGATCAGATACATCCATTAATAACTCCATTACTAGTCAATGCATGCGATGTTTTGACTGAGACGCATCACGGCTGTAAGATAGAAAACTCTCAGTGCATTTGTGGATTTGGATGTAAATCAGAGTTTCGATATACGACAAAAAAAGAATGTACGGATTCTCTAAAGGTATATTAAAACAGCATTTTGAATCATAATCTCGAACGAAACTAAATTTGAAAAAATAACATCTGGCTGCATTTTCTCTAACTTATGTGTAGTTATCATATATGTTTTCTATTTCCTTTTTCTAGTCAGTCGTTATGTTTATAAAAATTATGTTTCAGTTTTGTACACAAAAAATTATTCTTTTTTCTTACAATTTTATATCGTCTGTGGCACAAAAAACCTAAAACAAAAAGGGAAGAGCTAATGATATTTGTGGCAGGCAACCATGTATAAACGGAGGAACATGCCTTCAAACATCTCTTAGTCCTGGATATAAATGCAAATGTGAAGGTATGTCAAATTGATAGACTAGTTCAATATGATTAATTCAGTGTCCAATAATCAATGATTAATAAAAATAAAAAAAAAAATTTTCAGGAACCAGACACTTTGGCAATCGATGCCAGCGACCATGTCCAAATTCAAGAAATTTTGAACAATTCTCAACAATTCCACACGAATGCATAGAAATTTGAAATTAGTACATAACGTTCATTAATCTTAACATTTATTATTTACGATTTAATTGATGACCTTTTTTCACTAGGCTTCTTCTTTTTACATATATGTATTTGTAATTCCTATCCCGATAAGAAGAAAAATTAAAAAAGAAAGAAAATAAACATTGAGAGTGACTTTTATTCAATACGAAATTTTTTTTTTGAGTTTAGTCGAATTATATACTTACTTACTACACGACTTACGACAGTTGAAAACTTTTGTTTCTCATAACATTTGGCATGGAGTAGTAATCAAACGACCTAAATAGATTATTGAACAATTTTTTTTTTAATTTTTATTTCCGAGTGAGATAAGCTTAATCGAATCCAATCAATGAATGAAAAGGATGCTGTTGTGCAAATATTTTTGACCTTGATGATTGATGCATGCGATACTGAATTGAGTTTTGTGCAGCATTGCAATATTTTTGGATTCATTTTGTGCGACTTTGTAGATTTTAAATAACTTTTAAAGAAAATTATGTGCAACATGTGACACAACTATAACATTGATTTATTCAACAAAACATGTTGTGCAACATAATCGCCAAAATTGTTGTGTGACAAGACAAAAAATGTAGTTGAAATGTGGCGTGACATATACATTTTGTCCATTTTATGTTGCACAACAAGTCTGATCATATGACGAAATGCTATAAAGAAGAGTTTCTCAAACTTTTGAAAACGCCGGAAATGTTAACGACATTACTTGATTTTTGAATTTGCCTTCTCATAAAACCACAGAAATACAAAACACAGCATATGTAAATCAACACATTACATTCCAAATTAATCAACATGTGTTGTCAAATGTGGATTACCCAACTCTGACGCAATGCATAAACATGACATAGAATTAATTTGTTTTGACAGATGCTAAGATCAAGGTGATGCATTGCACTTCAAAACACTGTAAGTTACTGAAATATAAATATCAACAGACATAAAATGAATGATAATAAAGGAAAAGGAACTGTGACTTATTATTATTTCTGTTTCATCTTTGATTTCTCGTTGATTTCTTAGTTTCTTATTGTTTATTATTTCATTTTTTTGTAAATTTTTTTAAAATTTTTTTCATTTTTTTGGTATCTTTTTTAAAACATTTTTTTTTCTTGGAGATTAAATTAGTTTTCAATCGTTATCGTTCTTGAATTTTAGTTCCACTTTAATGCAATTTTTTTTTTTTTTTGTTTATTAATCAATCGTTTTGTTTCATGCAGAATAGTTGTAAAGTTGTATATAATGTTGGTTTTCTTGTTTTCAATCTATTAATACTTGTTGAGAGAGTAGCTGGGATTCATAATCGGTTTCATCAATCAACTATAATATTTATGAAGTTAAATGAATAAATGTTTTCTTGTTTGACATCTTGGATATTCCGTTTATTCAGCTAAAATGCCTGGAATTAAAAT
Source organism: Chironomus riparius (assembly GCA_917627325.4). Taxonomy (NCBI): domain Eukaryota; kingdom Metazoa; phylum Arthropoda; class Insecta; order Diptera; family Chironomidae; genus Chironomus; species Chironomus riparius. Next base: position 48,392,276 of record OU895877.1, read on the forward strand.
TCCTAAATCTAATCAGGTAAGAATCATGTTACAAATAATACAAAAGTTTAATTACCAGCAATTCGTGGAGCTCTTGATTCAATTAGGAAGCCTTTAGTTCCGTCAGGACCTTTTGGAGAACGAATGACAGTCAAACGTGGTGCGCCTTCGTCAACAGAAATGATTTTTAATCGAGAAATTAATCGATCAGGACGTGGGGATGAGTCTTGAATTTTGACAACACCACAAGCAGATGTTTTTCCAGTACGCTATAAATAAAATTAATTAATCAATTAAAATCCACTCAAATATGAAGCCAGAGGTCATGAGGTAACTCCTTCAAAGCTAGTCAATGACTTACATGATTAGTGACAATAGAAAATTCAACAGTATCTCCAGGGTACAAGTTGTAGCTGTTTCCCTGAACCTCAGACATATGGAAGAAAAGCTTCTTTCCTTCTTCAACTTCATAATCTAAAAAGCCAAATTGCCCTTTAATGGAATCGACAATAGCACGTTTCTTCAAACGAACAGCGGTTACCTAAAAATGGAAATTAAAAAAAATTTATAAGCAAATGAATTAAACATTGATTGAGTAATTTCCTTACTTCAACAGCTCGTGATGTTTCATCGATTTTGAAAACAACAGTGTCATCTTTTTGCAATAAATCGCGCTTGTTAATCAAACTGGTGATACCAAATTTATGTTGCGATAGATTTTCGCCATTTTCATCTTTCATTTGAATGAGACCGCTGTACTCTTCTTGATCTGGATTAATGCAACGCAATGGTCGAACTACGACACCATTGTAGCTTCCATCGAGGATTTTTGGATGTACGATTGTTCCTTTTAAAGCAAAAATAGAGGATTAAAATAAGGATTCGAAGATATAATTCAAATTCAAGGATAAATACCTCTGGGCAATAGACGAACGTTTTCAGCTGGAATACAATTTCCACCACCATTGTTGATAGTTGGATTGCGCGTTGGCGATAATGAGTATTCAACTTCTTGTCCAAGTTCCAAGTGATTCGTGTTGCCAATAACTAAAGTAATTAATAAAGGAATGTTAATTAGCTAAGCAAATATTTACGACTTTAAAACAGTTAAACTTACAGTTGCTGAAGTGAAAGAAAACTTCTTGGTCATGTTCTAGTGTCTCGATGAATCCAAAGTTGTCCTTCAAATGAGATATTCAATAAAATTTAAGTTACAAAATAGACTATGCACAACATACCTTTAGGACAGCAATAAAGCCTTGATGCATCTTGAATTTTTCATCAAACTTATTTGACCCAATAACACCGTTGAAATATGTCACATTAATATTCGTATTAGTCACCATAGTGCTAGTGACGCCATTCAGCAACGTAGGAGTAGTACTATTGTTATTATTATTATTATTTGTTAAAGCCGTAGCTTGCATAGCCAATTCTTGTTGCATAGTTGTGATGGTCTGCTGTGGAGATATCATTGGTGGTTGTTGACTTAATTGATGCATAAAAAGCTTCTGCAAATCAATTGGTTGCGACATTTGCGCGATTTGAAATGGATTGAAAATTTCTTGGATGTTTGTCGCAATAAACTCCTTGTTTCTCTTGACCTGTGATTTGTTAAAGATGTAATTAGCGAATGAAAGCTATTCATATGGAACAAGATGTGACTTACTTGGCAAATGTTGAATTTAACATTATCTCCTATCCTTGGAGGCTTTTCACAATCTTTCAGGAAATACATAATCGTTTTCTTATTGTTACCAATTCCATAGGTGATTACACCACCTTCAGTACGTTCCGATGTGCGTTCTAGTCCCTTGACTGGACTTTTTGGCGCTTCACGTGTTACAACACCTACACAGACAAAGAAAGACATGAAATAAGACCCAATGGATATAAATAATGCAAATGAGAAAGACGAACCTTCAACCCCGCTTTCAATTAAAGTTTCAAATTTAACAGTTCCTTCTGGTAAATGCTTAATTCGAATGGCACTCAAACGTGGATTACTAAAGCTCGACGTTGGATCTTGTACGCATGTAAATTCGATTTCATCGGTCAAGCATATTTCACGACCAGTGTCCAAAACTTCAGTAAAATGGAAAAAGATGCGAACGCTTCGTTCAACACAGCGAATAAATCCAAATCCGTCCTTAAGTTGAGCAACAACACCTTGCTCGCGTTTCTCTCCGCTTAATTGAAAAGTCTCGTCGAGTAATGAAATGCATGTTGCACGCTGAAGCTGATCACGTCGATCTGTTGCGAGTAGAAATTGAACCCAGTCGCCATGACGTAATGTAAAATCGCCTTTTTGATCTTTATCTCCATAGGGGACCTCAACTTCTGAGTGATCTGGTGCACGATACTTGATTCGACCAGGCAATGGATCACTATTTGCAATACTTGCTGGATTATTCATTTCTAATGGCTTCAAAACTTGCCCCTTCATAACAGTCGGATCAACATCTTCAAATATAACTGATCCAGGTGCCAATCGAGTAATGTTGCATGCAACTTCCTTGCCATTACGTGTCTGAATGGTGAATTCAACATCATCGCCTGGTCTAATTTCAATATTGTTTCCCTCAGTTTCCGAAAAATGGAAAAATATTTCTTTGACAACATCAGCTCGTTCAATAAAACCGAACGACTCCTTCATTGAGCACACAACACCACGATACTTGACTGGATGTATTGCATTTTCTAAACGAATATGGCATGCACCAAGATTCCCACGATTATTGGTCGCAATTTGGAAACTGACTTTATCTCCAGCTTTTAATTGTACGTTACCCTCAACATCATCTTTGGTATACGGTAAAAAGAAGCATTCTCCTCGATTTTCATAAGAAATTCGTCCAGTTGTTTCACTGGCTGCTGCATTAAGGATCAAATCATTTATACCACGAATTTCAGTTGTTACAGTTCCGGTCACGCGTTCTTCACGATGAACTACTTCAGGTGCGATTTTTGAGACCTGACTTGCAATTGGCTTTCCAGTACGCTTGTCATATGTCATTTCAAATTCAACAGGATCTCCAATCTTAAGATGTTCGATATTTCCACCGAATTGAGAGAAATGGAAAAATAAACGTGCTTGACGTTCACAGCACTGAATGAATCCATAAGAATGAAGTAATTTTTCAATAATTCCAGTCTCACGAGAATTAGTTCCTCCAGCACCACTACTTTGATTATTCGAATCATTATTTGACAATCCATTACTATGACCAAAGGTGTTGTTATTGTTGTTGTTGTTATTATTATTATTATTGTTATTGTGATGCGAGTTGTTGAGAATTGAAGACGAATTTCCACTATTGGAATTATTAGTCAATCCATTCATAAGATTCAATGCAGACGAATTAAAATTTAATCCATTATCGAAGTTGTTGCTCGATGAGTTATTAGATGAATTAAAGATCTTTCGACTACCGAAGATTGATGTTGAATTGTTGCTGTTGTTGCTTGGTGGCTGCAATGAATCAAGCGTAAACGTTCCGATATGAAAGTTGTTGTTGTTTGTATTATTCGTAATCAAACGGGGAGCCGGTGAAGATGATATTCCTCCGACATGTTGATTGTTGAATGATGAAAATAAATCCCTTGGCGAGAAATCAAAATCCAAGAAGGAAGCTAAAGTTTTTAAGAATAGACAAAAAGGAATTTTAATTAAGACACATGAAATAAATAAAGCTAGAGCTTCGCATTTTCCTTTGGATGGCAAGAACTGCTAATAATTCTTACATTCAGAGTCTGAATAATCAACCAAAGATGAATAGCCCGACAATAAAATCTTCGAACCATAGGAATATGCGCTAATATTAAGAAGTAATAGGGTGTGTTGCATAGGATAGACAGAATAATTCTGCAGAATTCTGCTCAACAGTTGCGCAACAATTCTGCAGAATTATTTTGATAAATTCTGCAGAATGATTCTGATGACAACATAATAATTCTGAAGATCAATTCTGATCCAAATTCTGCATAATTAAAAGTTCTGATGAATAACTTTAAGAGAATATGGTTAAAGACTTTGTTTTTCCACAATTACAAATTAATATGGAAATTAAAATAGGAGTACAACATTTTATAGTGTTTCACTAAGTTTGAAACAGAATTGATAAGGAATTGCTTTTGACTTTGCCAATATTTTCCTTTTGCTCCTCTGGTTTAAAGCTTTGAATAGTTCGAAAAAATTATTCATTATTAAAACTTCAATTGAAGATTATATACAAAAGCGTATAAAATTTGATGAAATTTTTGAATATTCAATTTTCGAGATCTAATTCGACACGATTATTTTTTAAAAGTAAATAATTAAAAGACGCAAAATATTAGCTTTTGTTTTCCATTTTCTTCAACGTGTAAATTTAACTGAAAAAGCAACATATGGATTAAAAACTGAGTAATTATTGCTTGGTATCGTTGTTGAATAGCCACAAACTGAGCAATTCTTTAAAAATTCGAGGAACAAGTAAAGAATTATTTTTTTGGCTCCGTTATTCAGCATTAATGACAATTCGACAATTGTTTATCTAGTAGATTCTTATTGGTCATTAAATTTTAGCTTTATTTGGAACTTATTATATCTCCGTTATTATATAGTGATGATCCGTTTATCAAAATATGACGCTGCAAACTGATACTACAAAAATCCGTTGCAAAAACTGATGCAAAAATGCCTTGATATCTCAGTTGGCAAGGTACAGGTCATAAAATTTCGAGTCGAATTTGCACTCTCGGGTTCAAATCCCATCACCAGCCTAGTGATTTTCAGAAGTTTAGATACTTCGGCTTCTTAGGTGCAGCAGTTTAAGACGTAAAACTAAGAATTAGGCAATGTGAGATGTGGGAATGAGTCAAGAATTATGTGGACAGAATACGAAAGATACGAGAGCTGTGAATTCACCATGAAGGGCTTTTACTGGAACGGATCTGGAGACATTGAGACCTACTGAAAATTGAAACGAGAGCCGATATGAACACTAGTTCTAAAGATCTATAACAGTTTTTAATTGGGTACTAGACACACAACTGCTTAGTGAAGATTATGCGCTAAACACTGAGCTAGCGTTCATAATATAGATTTAAAAATTATTAATTTTAAAAATAAAAGTGTAGCGCTTAACGGTTGCACACTGTTGCACAATTTAAGATGAATAAATTGAAATTGAATTGAATTGTGTTCAGAACTCTGAAAAATGTTGTACTCCTATTTTAATTTCCATATTAATTTGTAATTGTGTCTTTAATCACTTTCTCATAAAGTTGTTCATCAGAACTTTTAATTATGCAGAATTTGGAAAAAAATGTTTCTGATTTGTTTTGTGAAATTCTAAAAAAAAAATTCAACAGAATAATTCTGCAGAATAAAAATAAGTTCTTCAGAATTATTCTGGTTTTGTTACATCCATGTCACGCAACATTCTTCAGAATTAATCTTCGGAATTATTATGTTGTCATCAGAATTATTCTGTCTATCCTATGCAACAGATTCGAAGTAATATACTTATACTCACAATCAGTGCAAAAAGGTTTGGTTTGACCACTCATTTTGCTACTCTCGGTTTTGACTTGTTTTTTGTAACTTGTTGATTTTTGCAATAAGATAATAATTTAGAAATTCGACGTTCCAAAAATGTAGTTTTTAACTTCTTTTAATTTTTGTGTAGATTGATCACGATTAAGTTTCAACGTTTTTCTTCGTTATTGTTTCTCTTGTAATATATATTTTGATTAAAGCCAAAATAATTTGTTGCGATAAAAATAATATTAATAATAGTAGTAGTAATAATAAAAAAGCAATTTGGATAAAACTTAGATCACCGAATTACAGATTGACTTTTTGGTGCCTGTTAAGCAGCTAGGCTCCGAATTTTTTAATTTTCTTTCAGAAATGTTTATTTTTTTTTGTGTTTGGAATAAAAAAGACTTCCAAACCTGTTGCAGTTTCTCCTATGTGTGCAGTCTCTCGGGAGTTACACTATTAATTTTAATGGTACTTTGCTATTATATTGTTGCTCTAGCACAGTAGTATATTTCCTTTTTTAATAATTATTATCAATAGCAATTAGAGTAGAGTAGAATCACTTCTTCTTATTACTTAACAATACAGTCTTTTAATTCTTTTTTATGTTTTTTTTTTAGTTTATTATTATTTTGTCATTGAATATTTGAAATAGTTCTGATTCAAAATTAATTAATATTTTAGTTCATTCACAACTGATGCTAATCAGCCTAATATTTTTCATAAAAAAGGACACCGTTTCCTTTAAATTATAGTAGCTCCTAGAATTCTGGACTAGTCTGTCCTCGTCTTCCGTCCTTACGTTCACGTATTATGTTGCAATTCAATTTTTTTTTTATATTATCATTAGTTACTTTATTATGAGTTTTATCATTTATTTCATTTTTTATCACAGAATTGTTAATTCTTTTTATATAATCTTTTTTTAAAAAAGTTTTTTTTTCTCCTTTTTTTACGTAAAAAATAAATTAAATGTCCGCAAATGTCTTGCGAAACTAAAGTCCCAACTTAACTTCTTTTTTTATATCTCACTTGTGTGTTTTTTTTTTGCTTTTCAATATAGATAGTCTTTACTTCCTCGTATTATTATTTCTTATTTGATTTGGATCCTTTGGTGGTACATTCATTTAATAATAGTTTTTTTTTTGTTAACACAAAATTGAAAATAAATTTAATGATGTTGAAAAAGGAATTTGATTTTTGATCTGTGGATGATGATGAAATGCCATCAATTTTGATGAGATATCCTTCAACATACTCTGTATTCACTTTTCCTCCAAATGTTTTTTTTTTTTTTGTTTGTACTTTAATGTGTTGATTGTGTGGTATGTATAGCAAGAGACTTGTCGTCTACCTTCTTGTTGCTAGTATTTTTTGATGGCTGTTTTGTTGCTGTCGTAAGATGTTCGCTCACTGCTTGTAAACTTCACTTTTTTTTGAATTTTATTTAATTTTTCTTATTTAATTCACGAAAAAATTATGTCTAATAATAAAACTTATTAATTTCTTTTTCAACAAACGAATTTTGAATTGTTTTTTTTCTTAATTTCCTTCTTTTTTTGGTTTAAATTTACTAAACTTGTTTTTACTACTCTCAATCACTTGTTTAAGGTCCGTAAAATAATTAAAAACTTAAAAAAACTTTTAAATGATGTGTTCTTTCTTCTTTCGTTAAGGTAGTTTAATTAGTATTATACGGTAGATGTATAGACGAAGAAAAGGAGATGAAATAAAAAGAGAGAGTTATTATTTTATGTTGACTTATGAAAGTTCCAGAATCACTTTCAAATCATAGATTATGCAAAATTATTTTAAAATTATACTCGAGTCCTGAGTGTGATGATTTTCGTTTCCTTTTTTTTTTGACACTAAATGCTTGAATTTTGATGACTTTTTAATTAGTTTTCTTGTGTTTTTCAGACCCGTTTATCTCACATAACAAAGTTTCTATGTTAATTATTTTTTTTCTTTTTTCCCTTAACTTATCACATTAGTTACACATTTTTTTTAAAAAAAATTCTTGTCTCTAACTTGGTAAAGAAAAAAATTCGTAAACTTTTTTATAGAAGCGTTTTAGAATTTCATCTTGATTTTAAAATTTTCACTATATTTTTTCATTTGCTTTAAAGTCGACGACGTGATGATGAAAATGATGAACGTTATTTTTTAATTAACAGTTTATCACTCGCATATTATGTTGTATATCGAAAATAATAGGGAAATAAAAACGAAAAAGAATTTTGTTTCTGCTCTCTCCTCTGTTGTGACTGGATATATCAGTTCCTGGTTTTTTTTTGTATTTTTTTTTGGTTGTTGCAATTTTATGTGTTTTTATTGTTGTGTTTAGTATTAGTAGTAAATATTTTCCTTAATTTAGAAAAAAGATGTTGTAAGTTAAACAAGCTAAAATGGAAAAAAAGAGAAAAGAGACACAAAAAAATAAAAAGAAGAAAAGAAAAACAAAATATCATCAATAATAATATTAATCATACAGACACAAGACGTTTAGCAAAAGTCTGCAAATATAGGTCAATGGATGAAAATTCTCAAAACGGTCATTTCGCAACTTTCTCAAAGCCGAATCGGCGTAAAATGTCGAGAAAATTTAAATTTTTACATCAATTATATTTTTAAAATAATAATAATAATGTCAAAGAAGTCAAAACGAATCTGAAAAATCGTCACCATTTTGAAAATTTTTTAATCGCCAAATACTCGCATAAAACATGATTATTAAAACTTAATTTCTATTAAAAATTGACTAGCACTTTGAGCTTAAGGATGTTGACTATTGATTATTATTGATAGACGTTTAATTAAACTTGAAAAAAATATTTTTATTTTACACTTACCAGATCGAACAGCAATTTTCAGCAATATAAGTTGATGTTTTACCGATTTTCCCGCAAGATGGCTAAGTGTCGCAAAAACAATTGAGATATCCTTAACCATTCTTATTTGAATCCATTTATCTACACTTGTTTTTAATATTTTCTTCGTAGAACCAACTTTAAATCACTGTTTCACTTGATATTTTCACTAAAACTATTAAATTTACGCCATATGTTGTTACTGACTAGTGTGAATGTTTAATGAACTTAAAAGTTTATCTATTTCTGAAACTTTTCAATCGGTCAAACTAAGTTTGAATATAAATAGCGAATTTAATAGGTAGAAGGAGGTAATCAGGTCACTTTTTCTAGTCATAATTAATAAATTCGATGATCTTTGTTTTGAAATTTCGGGAACTTAATCCAGACTTTAAATCTTTAGCTATAGTTTTGTGATAGATTATGCAAACTTTTCCAAGGATGTATTAAATGAACTCAAGTTAACGCTTAGCTTAGCTTTATAGTCAGGAATAAACTGCCCCAGCACTTAGCTTAAGCTGATAAAAGTTTTGAAAAATTATAAAAGTTTACTTACAATTGAATCAAACTAAGGCTTATCATACTAAGAATAGACTGTCAAAAGTATTTATGAATACTCAATGACTTGATAAAATCACAACAAATAGGAATTTGCTTCAATATCTTAAAATTTCAACAACACCGACATTTTTCAAGACTTTTTAAATGAATAGTCAAAATTAATAAATCAAAGCATGCTTAGACTTAGAATTGAGTAAATTAAAAAATGAAATTGTAAATTTCGAGCATAATTACACGTCAATTGTTCACATACTTCCTTTAACTCGAAAGTGCGCTTTGTTATAGTCAATAAGTAACGAATCCCAAAACATTTTGTGTGATATTTGCAAAATAAAAATAATAAACAATCTTCTTGCATAATATATTTCTAGAATTAGCTTTCTAAAGTTTCCGATCTGCAAAGATATTATCACGGAATAGTAAACACACACCAAAGCATTGAATGATCCTGTTATTAAAGTTTTAAATTGTGTACTTTTCATATATTATTAATAAACATTGTTCTTTCGTAGGCATATTAAAGGTTTGTACACATAAACAAACATTGATCAATAATGCTTAACTAATGACTATTTATCTACGCTCTTTTAGATGAAGTTTTCAAATATTGAAACAATTGCTGACCTTGCTATGAGGGATTGTATGTGTTATTGATCAATTTCTGCATGCACTCCATAAATTTCTGGACGACAATGTTCTAGAAAAAAAAATATTAAGTAAGCCATAAAATAATATTGATGCATCTCATCATATCTGCCTATGAACTAGGAATTTTTTGAAAATCTATATGCGACTAATTAAGCTAATTGCGGTGTCAAACTTGGTTGTCGAGTCATAAGTAAGCGAATCTGCCAACGAAAGCAAATAGATCTTTATGTTAAGATAGCAGATCAACAATCTTTAACTCTTACTTTTCTAAAGACATGGGTTCGATTCCCATTAGAAATTAATTATCTCAATCATTTACAATGAATGTTGTTAATAAATGACTAATGCTCATATCTAATAAGTCTGAATAGTTTTAAGAAAGTTTAATTAATTTAAGATTCGATTGAAAATAATAAAATGCATTCGCCAGACAAAACAAAAAAATTAAATACATTAAGTTCATCAAGTATTTCACGTATGAAGGTGTTTTCCCAAACGTAATACAAACACAGATGATGGTATTGTATGGGAAATGTTAAATCCCTGCTTAATAAAAGCGCCACCTTTGGGACAAAATGAGATTTAAAAGTGATATCATGTTTTACCTGATGATATATAGTTTTGTTAATTATATTGATAAGTCGGTTAATTTAAGATAATTGCAAATTTGATTTTAATAAAACTTATTTATTTTTGAAATAAAAGATTTTGGCATAAAAGGAAGAGTCATAAAATGGTAATTAATCGTGTTCTCAGAAAACAATAAATTTGGGTTGTGAAGTAGTTTTTCAGTAATCGGGCATCACTAAAATTTTGACGAAAAAAAATGTTTCAAACTAAGAATAAAATTAAAATTTCAAGTTTTCAGTGTTAATTGATGAATTTCTCTAGAAATGGTAGGCGACTAATGCATTAAGTAAAGTGAAAAACACAAGCGCATCAAGTTTTAACACGGAGCTCTTTTTAATTATGAAAAAAAAGTCTCAATGAATCCAAAAATGATGGCGCTCAGATTGTTTTGTTTGAAAATGAAAAAAATTTTAATCATGAATATTAGGACTAATTAAATGCATATTCATGTAATAGCCCGTAAATGGTTCGTAAATAAGTCCATTCATGTGAGAAAAAAATTAAAAATTTTGCAAAAAGTTTGCTAAAAAGTGTAATGGAAAAGTTGATATTATATGCATGTTTGTTTGTATTGGATATTCACAAATACATTCAAAAATATTGACATGACATAGGAGATGCGTAAAATAAAAAATTATGGAAAAATTATTTTCATTCTAAAATGTTTGATAAAAGATATCCTTTTGATGTGCGATTTTGTTCATTTCTTCAAAATGCACCAGCCCAAATCATTTTGACATCTCAAATCCAGGCATTTCGAGAGATAATTCCAATATAAATATATAGACGTGCATTTCTTATGGTTCATGATAAATCTATCAAAAAAAATCGTCCAAATGAAAAAAAGAAGAAAGAATGTAAAAATCCAAAAAAAAAAAGATGAAAAAAATAATAGAATGGATATTGTGAATGAAATGACGAGAAATTGTCGCTGCAATCAGCCAATATAAAATTTAAATTTTACTTATAAAAAAAAAATATTTTACATCCCAAAAAAAAATTAATGAAGTTAATTATGCATATGTTCTTTCAGATGCTTTTATTGCATGTACATTTGATATAATTTTGAAGCATACAAAAAACTTACGTGAAAAAGAGATAAAAAGCAGTAGAAAATATGTCGCAACGGGGGAAGCGACCGAATTGTCACAATCCTGTTGATGGCCCATCGCCTTCCAAGAGGCGTAAGGGACGTCCCCCCACAATTTCAATTGATTCACATGAGGAGTTTACATCACCTACGAATGGTGGATCGTCCACTATTTGGCAAGCTAGACCGCATTTGGATTTAAAAATGTCTAGTATATATAATCGAAGTGCACCTGAAGCACCAGCAGAACTATTTAGGTGAGTACAAACATCATATTTACTTCTCTTTTAGGCAATCATTAATCCTGACATTCGAAACAAAAAAAAAACTATCAAAACATTAAAAATTTTAGGAAGGATCTTATCAGTGCCATGAAATTGCCAGACTCAGAGCCTCTCTCTCACGAAGAATATTGGGTGATAACAGATCAATGGAAACAAGAATGGGAGAGAGGTGTGCAAGTACCAGTCAATCCTGATTCTCTGCCTGAGCCCTCAGTTCGATTAAATAATGAGAATTATTATAAAGCACGACAAGATTTTAAACTGTAAGTTTACGATTCCAAGAACTTGATATGTGCTATCAATTAGTTTAATCACATACTCTTTGTTCTCACCCTCGTCTCTTCCTTTAGTCCTAAAAATAAATACATACGTATCACAAAGGATGAAAACTTTTCACATGATAAGCACTATTTATCAAATACTCCAGCCATTGCTGATTCTGTATGTAGTTACGATTTAGATCAACTTGACGAAGCCTGGCTCCAAGAGTTTAATGGTGAACGAAGCATGTGTGGTCTTCCACCTGTTAACGAGGAACAATTTGAACGTATTATTGAAGAATTAGAGGTAAACATGAAGTGTACATGATTCTTTTCTTACACAAGTACTATAATGTTGTTTCCTTTAAATTCGCCCCCTCTATCCCATTAGACACGATGTCATGACAAAATTCAAGCAATAATGAAGAGTGAAGATGGATTAGGTATAGAGTACGATGAGAACGTAATCTGCGATGTCTGTCGTTCACCGGATTCAGAGGAAGCGAATGAGATGGTATTCTGTGATAACTGTAATATATGTGTACATCAAGCTTGTTATGGAATAACCACGATACCGTCGGGTAAGCTATCTAAAATTCATCTAGCAGGTAAATTTTTTAATTAAATAATTGTGCATGATTTAATTTTTCTTTTTAAGGCCAATGGTTATGTCGAACGTGCTCTATGGGACAGAAACCAGATTGTGTCTTATGTCCTAACAAAGGTGGTGCAATGAAATCTACGAGATCTGGACAAAAGTGGGCGCATGTATCGTGTGCGCTATGGATACCAGAAGTTAGTATCGGATCAGTTGATAGAATGGAACCAATCACAAAAATCTCCAGTATTCCTCAAAGTCGATGGGCTTTAGTGTGTGTTTTATGTCGTGAGCGAGTCGGTGCTTGCATACAATGTTCAGTCAAGACATGTAAGACAGCTTATCATGTAACGTGCGCCTTTCAACATGGCTTGGAAATGCGTGCAATAATTGAAGATGAGAATGCCGAAGATGGCGTTAAATTGCGTTCGTATTGTCAAAAACATAGTGTCAAAAAGGAACCAAAAAATAGTGCCAAGACAAAAACTGAGAAACCAACAGCACCTGCATGCTCGGCGTCTGAAGATGAAGAAAAAACGAATAAGCGTAAGATTAGAAAGGAAATGACATCGGAGGAGAGAAATCATGCAAGACTCGCACGATTAGTTGAAATTCAGTCAGAATTTGATAAGCATGTTAGTGTAAAAGACATTAGTTGTCATTTGTTAGATGTTGATCAAGAAGGAATTAATCATATTTATAATTATTGGATATTAAAACGAAAAGCCGGTGGAAATGACCCACTTCTTCTTCCCAAGAGCGGTGATGTTGAGTGTATGTCTCAATCTGACCAGGAACAAGCCGATGTTGAGAAGATGAAAATGTTTGTGCATTTACGACAGGATCTGGAAAGAGTTCGAAATTTGTGCTACATGGTTTCGAGGAGGGAGAAATTGTCACGATCATTCTTTAAGATGCGTGAGCAAATCTTCCATAAACAAATTTCTATCTTAAGTAACCATAGAAAGACTACTAAATTAGATGATGAGTCACTAAAAGCCATTCTAGATGCAAACCATGGTCCATCTATTTATGACGTACTGTACTCTAGTAATTCAATCAAAGATTCTAGAGTTTTGAGAATAGACGAAATGATAGATATGATTCTCGGAAATAATGTCTCTACTACTACTACAACTACTACTAAACCCAACAAATCATTACTAGAAATAAATGGCAACGTTAAGAAGGAGAAAATGGATGCGATTTCAAGATATAGTAAATTATTTAATGGTGGCAATACGAGTTCGAATAGAAAATATAATTATGATAGTATAACAAGTGATACAGATGAATCAGCAACTAAGCAATCTAGACGAAAAAGTCATATTACATCGTCATCGTCAGCAGAAGATGAACCACCACCACCACAAACATTACAAAGATCTCCGACTAGGTCTAAAAATCTTTCATCTTCATCAAATCAACTCGCTGTTTCAGCAGCTAGCTCTGTTAATAATTCAAATATCACCACACCTACATCAAATGCTAACAATCAACCAAAGAAGAAGGGTCGACCATTGGGCTCAACGAAGCAAGCAACAGCTGAGAAACGTCGACTATTGAACTCTATAAGTCTAGTAAAAGAGAGTAAATCGAAAGCTCAAAGCATTGATAGTTCAAGTGAAGATGATATACCTCCTCCTCATCCGAAAGTAAAATCACCATTAAGCACAAGGCATCGTTTAATGACAGATGATAATCAGCATTTAACAGACGAAAGTGATGAACTCGTTCCAATTCGAAATAGTAGTGGACATAGTATTCCCACGCAAGGCGGTACAATTAAGAAAATTCACTCATCAGCAATATATTCAGATAGTGACAGTAGTAGTACAGATAAGGATAACAGGACTGACTATACAGTTAGTGATTCTCAACAACAACCATTTAGAACAAAAGCAGCTATGAAAGAGTTTAATGAAAATGAAGTAATACCGAACTTTAATAAGCTTAAGAAAATTCCGGATGTTCAAGAGTCCACCACATCTAATAAGAAAAATGCCATGTCAATCAAGAAATCCTCGACGACACCAACACCGGTCACATCACCTACACCTTCCAAAAAGCACGATCTTCCTCCTCCCTCATCTACTGTTAAGAAAGATATTAAACCATCACCTGCAAAGGCTACAAAATCAAGACGAATGAGCACAAAACTTCAAAACAACAGTCTATCGTCAGATTCTGAAATGGAAGATACAAAGAAACCTCCAGCACAACCGAGTGTTAAAGACATTTCAAAAGAAAGCAGTAGCAATAAGGAACAAGAGAAGAAATCAAAAACCCAAAAAGATCAACAACCCAAGAAAGATATTCTTCCAGACTTTTTGGTTGTGCCGCAACGTGAAGCTGCAAAGAAAGCATCTGAGAACTTGATGAAAACCAATTCCAGTTTGACGGTTCAAGCAAGTTCTGTAGTAGCTACCACAACAAATGAAAAGCATAAGCGTGATGTTAAAGACAAAGTGGAAGAAGTTCCGATTGCAACGACAAAATCTAGTGAAAATGAAAAAGAGAAACAGAAAGAATTAAAGGATAGCAAATCCAAATCAAGTAGGGCCACAAAAGATAAATCTAGAGCTGACAAGAAGGAAGAACAGAAGAAAACACAAGAAAAAACTATCGAGAAGGAAATTAAAGTTAAAGAAAAAGAGAAAGAAGAAAAAATTGTTTCAGACTTTCCATCAGAATTTTTACCTTATGTTCCACAACGACAAGCTGCAAAGAAGGCAGCTGAGCACATCAAGGGCCTAGGAAACTCATCATTGCAACAAGCAATATCTGTAACGGAAGAGAAGCCAAAACAACCGACAACTTCGAGTGTAACTACAAAACGATCAATGCCTGATAGGAGGAAATCTATGGCAGTTGACTTGTCTAGTTCAACATCGAGCAGTTCAAGCTCCGATTCTGATGAATCTGATAGTGAGAGTGATAATAAATCACAAAAACCAACAAATACACCTACTAAAGTGACTAAAGCAACAACTAAAGCTATATCAACTCGTAGAACTTCTGTGGCAGCAACAGCAGCTAGTCTGAAACAGAAAACGAAAGACTCGCCCTTTCTTGACAAGGCAGCGAAATCTTCCGTTCATGTTGAAACTAGTTCGTCATCCTCCTATGAATCCGATTCGTCCAGTGACCGTGTTAATACGACACGATTACCTGACAAAAGAAATAAGAATAAACGAAAAAGCATTGAACAGCCAGCAGCAACACCAACACCATCAGCAGCTGCAAAAAAAGTCACCCCTGTATCTCCTAAAAAGTCATCTAACACAATTAAAAAGGAAAGTGATCAGAGACCACCAACACGACGAATGTCGACAATTACAAAACCAGCACCCATTACTTCACCATCAGTTAGTAGAACCAATAGTAAATCAGCACAGAAACCTCCTGAGCCGCCAAAACCTATCGAACAGCAAGTCACATCATCCAGAAAGAGATCCACATCAACAGCATCGCCACCTAAAGTATCAAGTAATAGTAAATCCCGAGCTACTGAGTCCAGTAAGAGAGATTTGGCTAAGTTGCCTGACAAAGAAAAATCTTCTAATGATGTAAAGAAACCTGAATCGAGAACATCTACCCCTACACCAATTATTGCTGCACCATCAATTCAAACTGAAAAACAAACGACGACTAATCAAAAGACTGATTCATTTGAAGTTGCAAAGAAGAGAAGATCCTCTGTAGTATCAACTCCAAAATCTAAAGATAAGGAAATTCCTAATGATGATAAGGAACAAAAGACCGTTGAGATTGTAAAGGAACCAACTAAAGTTACAGTTGAAAGCAATAAGACACCAATTGAAGAAAAAGAGGTGGTAATTGAACCCGAAGTACCAGTAATAGAAAAAGAACAACCCGTTGTGGTCGAGAAGAAAATCGAGCCCATTCCATTTTCAGACATCATTGAAATTAACGATGAGTCTGAGAATGATGAACAAAAGAAGCCAGTTAGAGCTGAAATCAAAGAGAATGAGAAGGAAAGTAGCAAAAAGACCGTTGAGATTGTAAAGGAACCAACTAAAGTTTTTGATGATGATATTTCGGAAGTTAAAATGGACATAGATGAGACGATATCAGAACCAAAACCACTGATTAGTGTCAAGCAACAAATTATTCAAGAATCAAAGTTCCCAACTTCTCCAAAGATAAGTACTCCAATGACGTCACCAATGGTTTCAATTCCAACTGAAAATCTCAATAGAATGCAAGAAAAATCAAATGAAAGTAAACAATTAATAAATGAACCTTTCAAAAGCATGCCAATTACCAGTAGACAGGAAACATCTACATCAAATAGCAATACAATATTTGAGCCGATTAAACCACTTAGCATTGAGGATACTGAACGAGAATCATACAATTTGATAGAAAAATTAAAGAAAAATAAGAAGCCAACTAATGCGACAGTTATTTCCGATAACAATAATGTTTCTATCGAGAAACCAATTGAACTTTTGAAGCCTTGTATGATGCAGAATGAAAATACACCTAAGCATGATAACTTTGATCAAATAGTACAGCCTCAAATTCCATTGAGACCTCTAAATGCATCTCCACTAACGGAATGTAATGAACTGAAAAAATTATCTCCATGGCATCAACAGCAGCAACAACAACAACAACAACAACAACAACAGCCGCCGCAGCAAGCTCAAAGTCATCCAATTAATGAGAATACAAATTTCCCTCAAAGAAATATTTTGACCTCATCATGCAACAAATTAAATTCACCAATGGAACAAACATCTACTCCTCCATCCTGTATGGTCATTGAACAGCAACAAAAACAATTGGCAGCTTGTCAAAAGATGAGTGAAGAAAACAATATGATGGTATCAAATCGCGCATCAATGTTTATGCCTCAAATGAACATGCATATGAATGATCCAACTGCTAATCATATGGATGTATTTGAGATGCAAATGCAACAGCAACAACAGAAATGGCACAAAGAAACTAAATCTATGAATTTAAAGATGATGCAACAACAACAACAACAACAACAGCAACAACATGATAGGATGCAAGAAAATTTGATTAAAAGAACTGATTCTGGCATGGAAAATATGATGAATAATATGAATCAACAAGTAATGAAGAACTTTGCGGCTATGCAAAAAAGTCCAGGAAATTTTGTTCCAATGCAGCCTCATATGGGTCCACAGCAACAACAACCTCCACCTCCGCAACAGCCTCAAGAGAACTTTAATGCATACAATTATGCAGATCATGCAAATCAATTTACTAGTGCGGTCAGTCTATTCCCACCAGATCTTAATGTTCAAGTTCCATTCCCATCACCCGGTCAAGCAATGTTTGCTCCAAATTTCGCAAGTACATTCACAAATGCTCAGCAGCAACATAATCAAAATAATGATCATTCAATGATGATGCAGACGAGCAGTTCTCATATTAAATTAAATAGCAATGAAATGACAAGCAGTATGCATTTTGGTCGACAGAATATTTGCCCACCAAACATGTTTAATCCACAACAGCAGCAACAACAACCGATGCATCCTAATGACTTACAGATGATTCCAAATATTCCACCAAACAATTCAATGGATTGTAGTAATTTAATTCAGTCGAATTTAGACAAACCACAACCACAAGACATTGCTAAGAAATCTCCATCAAAATCAACGAGATCATCGCCTCGCAATACAACTCCAAATTATGTTGGTGGAAAAACGCCACAAAAGAGTCCGTCAAAAAGTCCTAGACAACCATCTACACCTGCATCAATAGAGTCACTTTCAAGACAAAATAGTCAAAAAGGTAAAATGACACCAACAACAAATGAAGGTAAACAGAGAAAGAGTCGATCAAATAGCCAAGCATCGCCTGTTACAACTCCAGCAGATCATCGAGCTGCAAATAACAAGGCACGACAACGAGCTAATAAAAATACAAAAGGACGATTTCCACAAAATGCTATGCCTTTTATGCCATTTAACAATGAGGCTGATTATATTGCAATTGATAAGAAACTCGTTGGAACTGTTTATGACTTTAGTGCTGACGAAGATTTTCCAACTAGCCCATCTGTTGAGAATTTAACATTAAGAGCAATGAGAGATAGAAGAAAGTCTGTAGATTTGTATAATAAGATGAACAAGGATGGATCATCACAATCACCGAAGTTTATGAAGAGTTCATTGAAACCAACAACACCTTTGTCACATCCATTAGCAATTAATAATCATACGATGCCAAATACAGTTGTAAATGAATCTGAACAACTTCCTGTGACAGCTTCAAGCATAACAAATCTTAATCTTGTTAACATGCCTGGACCTGTAGACATGAGAACATACAATTCATTTGATAATACTAATGATAGTTACAGTAGTCAATTATTAGGTGCATTTGCAACTAATACAGTCGATCAGACACTTAATGAAATCGACGAGGAACAAGAAAAAGAACTTCAGACAGCATTAAAAGCTAGCAATGATAAACAGAAAACACCAACAACAAATTCAACGTCCAATGTTCCAATAAATAATGAAATTGCAAAGAATACTGCAGAAGTATCAAATATCGTCGAAGAGAGTGTTGATTCTGAAGCATCATTTGCAAAAGTATCACTTTCAGATTCTCGTAATCAATTAAAACTTAAAATAAAAGGGCCTCTCGCACATCATCATGATATGCAATCGCAGTCTGTGACTCATGCACAAATAGCTCCACAAACAACGTCGAGTGCGACGTCATCAAATCGTAGACAAATGAGAAAGAAGGAATTATTGCAGCAATATTGGAATCAGGGTAATACAGATCAAGAGCCATTGAGTATAGTATCAAATGATCAACAAGCTCCATCGAATATATCATCAAATAGAGTTGGAGGAATTCCAAAAGCAGTTGATTCAATGGGATTAAGTTTATTAAAGGATGAGTTCCAAGATTTTAATTATGCTGAATATAAGAAACGTAAACGTTTTGCATTACGTGGAGTAGATCCACTTGACGTCTATCCATCAAGTCTCGATGTTTCTAATGTAACTAATGAAGTAGATCCACTAGCAATTGATACAAGTACGAACAATAAGAAGAGAAGTCGTCGTCCAGGTCGAGGAAATCAACAACAGAATCTTATGGGAACACCAAATCCACCACCAAAATTAAAGATTAAAATTGGTGCTGATATCATGGAAACAACTGGAAGTGACTTACCTCCGAAGAAACGTCTCATTGCCCAACCCCCAAGTTACCAAGATCTGAAACGTGAATCTATGAATTTCCGTAAGCAAATGATGGAAGAGTTTAGTGAGCAATCAAATAAACAGCGTCAAAAGCAAGAGAAACGCGAACGAAAGGAAAAGAAGAAGCGCAAGAAGGAGAAAAAGAGATCAGTTGAGATTGTCAGTAAGCCGATCACAGAAGGTGCTCCAGTCAAATTAATATTAAAAATTAGCAATAAATCATCAGCATCCCTCAACACATCAGCATCATCTGAAACTAGTAATAAGCCAATAATGAATGAGCAAGTAGTTAAATCAACACCACCACCAATCAAACTTAAGTTGTCAAGAAATTCAACAGGCAAAGGAGAATATAATATTCTAAATACATCAGCATCTAATGTTGTAGACAAACATAAGAATTTAGATATCAATAATTCTAGTGTCAATAATCAAAATACAACAAGTGTGAGTAATCCAAACAATAATAATAATAATTTACAGCCTCCTATAATAGATGCGTCAGATATAAATGCAATAACAACAAAGAAGCTCGAAGTGTCATTAGAGAGGATTGAGGATATCGAAAAGGCAAAATCTGAATTTTCCAATAAACAAATGAAAGAGACATCAAAAGACGATGTTGCATCCAATAATTGTGAAGTAAGATGATGAAGTTTGAGAAACTTTAAATAAGAAAAAGTAACTGAGAATGAATAAATTAATCTGTATTTGTGTTTTCCATAACATAATTAGTAAAAAAAAGATATGCAAAAAAAAGTCTTAACATAATTTAAATGAATTATAGTGAACCACCATCTCATCATTTCTTATGTAAATAGTGTAAAAAAAGAAGAAGTAAAAAACATAAAGTAAAGAAATCTAGATTTTAAAACAATTTATGGAAAGGGCTTGAAACCGGATGAAGAAAGAAACGAAAAATAATGAAATTAAATTAAGTTATTGAAAAAAAAAGTAAATCAGTTCAGCATTAATTAATTTAAGAACATTATTAATATATCCTAAAAGAAGTAAAACTATAGTCCGATATAAAAATAATAAAAAAATTGTTAAAAAAATCGCTTTTAATTCAACATTATTCAAAGAAACTAAAAAAAAAATATATGCTACCATTTTTTTTCAATAAATTCCTCACAAATCAAAAAAAAAACAAGAAATGAGAAACGTTATGAGTTATGCATAAAATCTCTCGGATGGAAGTGGATAATAGACAAACACTTAACAGATATTAAATTATATTTTTGATACAAAACAAAAAAACATAAATTATGTGTATATATTTATAACAAAAACGACGATTAAAGATGATTTGTGAAATTTCATGCAAGGCAGATCCTTTTTTATCATTTCTGGGGCTGGTTTTTAGGACTATCTAAGGCAGCTACTCTAGTCATAAATTTTGTTTTGATTCTAGAATAGAGTGCTTTAGGGAGTCGTAGAAACCAAGCTCTAATCCCTTCCAGAGATGTGAATACTTTTATTATCATGTTTTAAGAGTTTGGAGAGAGTCTAAAGCTATAAAACATTTGAAACAAATGAAAATCTCTAACATGTGGGTTTAAAAAAACTAGTTTTTATGTAACTTAATATTTAAGGGACTTTAATGGAGCTATCCATAAAAACAAGGTTTTCTAAACACTATCCATACTGTGCCCATTTGTTTGAACAACCAAATAGCTCAAGACGCCCTCTTCACGCTTAAAAAGTTATACATCATTGATAAACGACCCCCAAACTTCCCCTATTTCGTTATTATTTCTGACACACGAGCTCAAATAACTGCAATCAGCTCTCATGAATTATTTTATTTTATAGATTCTGCCTTCCCTCTTTTACATCTTTCCTTCCTTTCCAAAAACAAAACAACAAAAAATTTTAAACTCTTCTTTTATCAATACTTAATTGATATAATCAACAAAAAATTTCCTTAATTTATGTTTATCTGTATTTTTTTTGTTTTAAAGTATATTATAATTTCTTATTTTCTGTTAAAATGTAATATTTTTAGAATTTTAAGAAAATAAAATTTTAGCTCTTTTATATTTAAAAATTATAATTTCATGATTTTTTTATTTTATTTCACATCATTTATTATTTATTTTACTTTATTTTGGGACAACAGATTTTAGAACGTATGGTGAAATGGCCTAATTGATTTAAAACTAGCTTCATCAAAAATGTATTAAGTTTTAAAAACAATCTCAATTTGATTTAATTTGCGACAACTTTGAATTTGATGAAATCATGTAGTATCAACATTTAGAAAGGAAATAATCAAAAAGTACGATCATGTGTCTCACCATCATGTCAAATAAGCAGTTTTTGATGTCAAAGGCAATAAGAAACGACTAGCATGTAAAGTTGTCAATTTAAATAAAAAGTTTTGACTTAATAGTAATATTTAAGCACATTTTAAGTGAATGTGCTTTCCTAATAGTTTTAAAAGCTGCAGCAGTTGATAATTTAATATCTGCCAAGCTTTTTGTGACCTGCGACACACCTTCAAAAGAAAAAAATGTGGCATTTTACCACACTTTGAATTAAATTTTGAGAATTGTTTTCTTTTTATTTTGTAAAATCATCACAAAATGCATACCGCTGGCACTCGAATTTTTTACTTAAAATAATAAAATAATGATTATTTTTTACAAAAAAAAAATGTCAGAAACATAATTAACGTCAATGTGACAGACAAGTGTTGACATGTTGTAGTGTTAACCAAATGACATAGAGATTAGTCAAAAATGACAAAATTGATGTGTTGATGCGACATGCAACATGTGTTATGACACGCGTTAAAAACAAGTTCGTTGATTTTTTAATGATGCGTTGATGTGACATGACATAAGAGTGAAATGAGAATTTTATAATACTTATCTCATGCAACATAACATCAATATTAGATCAAAATGACATGACAGTGTGACAAAATGACATGAAAGCAACAGTTTTGCAACAAAATTTTCATTAAATTAATTTCGATTTAAAATTAAAAAAGCAACTTGAAAGTTTTGCCTTCAATTTATACAAAAATCTAGGAAAAGTCAATCAAAGATGGCAAAATCACCAGAAAATTCAAATTTATTGTCCCAAACCCCAAAAACCATATAAAGAAAGAATATGAAAAAGTAGCTTAATGAATGAGGAATATAAAGCATATATATATATATAAAAAAAAAATAATCTAATATCGAAATTTAGTAAACTTAAGGACGACATTTTTAGTTAAAGAAAAGATAAGATCGCGAAATCACCAAAAAAAAAAAAGAAATCATTAAGAAAAAAATAGTAGAGATAGAAAATTACATATAATTAAATAATTAAACTAAATTTTAAACTCAAAGAGTTGCTATATACATACATAAATTAAAATTAATCTTTTTTCATGAATAGTTTCATTCTCAAGCAAAATGATCACTACAATGCTCACAATGCAGAGTGGTTGAAAAATACTCGACAAAAATTAAAAACATTAAAATTTAGACAAAAAAAAACTTTGTAAGATGTAGGAAATGTCTCTTATTTGAAAGATGAAAATCCTTATTTAATTTATGTATATAGAAGGAGATCTGAAGCTATGGATGATGAGCTTCAGATGGTGGGTAAAAAATATATGTTGACAATGAAAGTAAAGCACATTTTACACAATTTTTAAGTTTTATGTATGAACTTAATTAATTTTTTGAAATATTTTAATGTTATATAAATATTTATATTAATTAATCACATAGAAGAAATTTTTTGCTTAAGGATATTCATTAAGGAACTCTCTTTAAAAAAAATACAAGTCCTCGTGGTTTATCGAGTGACTTTAGCGCATTTTTGGAGCAGCGATCAGTATTCACTTAGCAAATGACTTCAAAAGTTTGCCTTTTGTAAAGTTTAAATACATTCCTTGCTGTATTTTACACATAGTAAACATTAAGTACAGAACAGTACAGAAGTAATTTAATTTGCAAGACTTAAATTTTTCAATTTTTTTTTTTCATTTCAAAAGAATTCTTTATTTAACACGTTTTTGAAATTCAAAATTTTAACGAATTTCCGAAATTTAAATTTCTGAGCGCACTCATTTCATTTTGTTATGAAACCAAAAACTTTAATTATAGGGTAAAGACGATGGGGGGTAAAATCCCCGAAAGATATTAATTCCACGATCCTGCGGGATATTAACCCCGAAAAACGCACATTTTTAAATGTTACTTGCGGGATAATATTCCAACTTAGAAATACACGTGAAATTATTATCCTTCCGGGAGGATAATAATCCCACCTTTAATTACAAGTGGGATTATTATCTCCCAGGTAGATAATAATTTCACTTACATTTCTAAGTGGGATTATTATCTTTGTGGAACACGATTAAAATCATGGATAAATCCAAAAAATTATTTGTCATAGCGGATAATAATTCCACTTGTATTAATAAGTGGATTTATTATCTAATAGGATTTTCATCCAAAAAAAATCTACTTATTATTTTGTCAATTTCATTATTCCAAAAAATAATTAAATAAGAAGAAGTTGTTTTTGCAAATAGTTTTGAAATGAAGTCTATCAACATTTAAAATGTGCGGAACTAATAAATCACGTTTTTATCATTTTTGTCATTGGCAAAATTTAATTTCATGTGAGACTGATCATAGAGGATGCAGAGTTTTTTGCTTCTTTAGAAGCAATGGCTGTTTCTACCTTACCAAATAAAAAAATAAAACCTTATTCTTTTTAAAGCATCAAGAATCAAATGCAAGAATCAGAAGTCTCTAAGATGCCTCGTTATTAAGTTTTTCCTGATTTCCTGGTTTTGTTGCTTATTTGCTTACGTATTATGCGATTTTCCAATCAATCCTACAATCAATTTAAATTCTGGTAAATAAAAAATAAATTGAATACGGTGTGAATATAAAATCTATTTTAGGATATAAAATTTTTTCTGGCAGGTTTATTTTAAGTTTTTTTTAAAAAGAGCTCACGTTTGAAAGAACTTTTAAAATATTACGTTTGAATTTTGTACAAATCACTATAATTCTTTGCTGAACATTTTCAATAAATTTGTGGCCATCACTTTGTTTAAGGAACCCTGTATATCCGCTGTGACAAATAATTTTTTGGATTTAATTTTATCCATGATTTTAATCGCGTTTCATAAAGATAATAATCCCACTTAGAAATGTAAGTGAAATTATTATCTACCTGGGAGATAATAATCCCACTTGTAAATGTAGGTGGGATTATTATCTTCCCGGAAGGATAATAATTCCACGTGTAATTCTAAGTTGAAATATTATCCCGCAGGTAACATTTAAAAATGTGCGTTTTTCGGGGTTATTATCCCGCAGGATCGTGGAATTAATATCTTTCGGGGATTTTACCCCCCCCCCCCCCCCCCCCCATCGGTATGACATTGTTTAAAGCTCAGTAAATGATCTATCGACCAATAAATCGATAAAACTAGTCTAATAAAACAAACCCAAACTCTCTACGATGTCTGGTTGCAAAGTTTTAACGTGCTCCGAACGACTGAACAAGCTTGAATAAGTTTCAAAAATGCGTTTAAAAAAATATGCAGGTTGCGTAAAAATTATTAAAATACATAAGACAAGAAAGATATCATCAGTAATAATCTAGTTCTAACGATAACACTCGACTTTTTCGGAATTGAAAATCTCGGTTAAAAACTTTAAACAATTGGTAAAATTAAATGGTGCGAACCCGATGTACCATTCTTTTGCATGAAACTATTAAGGATATCTCAAAATGAAACCATAAAGTAATTTTTAAGCATGCAGCATTAAGCGCAACGTTGTAAATAAACTTATCAAGTCATACAAATAAAAAAAAAATGAAAAACTGATATTAAAATTTTCCATAAGAATTTTTATTTCACAAAATAGGTAATATTAATTAGTTGTAAATTGAAATAACAAAAAAAAAACAATAAACAAGATTAATATGGATCAAAAAATACATTGGTTGTTCATAGACGTCTATTATAAAATTAAATTTTCAGGTCTCTCTCATCTTCCTTAATCACAAAATATTCTAAAATTACTTTATAGTACCCCCTACCTATCAGACGATCGTGGATTTGATAAATCTTTATTATTGTCACGATATAAATTCAAACGACTCGATATTGAGCTCGATGCTGGCTGTTGAGATGTAGAAGGCTCTGGTGCTGTAAATTCACCTCCAAATCGAAAAAGCGATGAGAATCCAGAAGAACTTCCAAAACTAAACTTAAATGGAGATTTTGGTCGAGCAGCAGCATTTTCAACAATCGAGGAACTAGGAGGTGCACTGGTTTGAGCATTGGAATTTTCTGCAAATGAGAATCGAATTGTATTTGAACTAGTTGATGGTCCATTATCAGCTTCTTCTCGACTTGATGATCGCTTTTTAGGTACTGGATTTTCTGCTTTCTTTGTGCTTAATTTAATATCATTGGCTTTCTGGATTTTACTGGGAATTAAGTATGGACGATCACTTTTAACATTTTCAGGTTTAGCTGCTTCGGGATTTAACTGCCAAAATGGTGTGATGTCATAGTTTGAAGCAGTTTGTTCTACTGGATGTTCGTCAACTGCTATACTTTTAATATCATAGTTCTCATTTCCAGGATCAAGTTTGTGTAATGTTGTTTGATGGACACGCCTTAATTGCTTCTCGGCTAGCAAGTCAAGCTTCATTGTATTCAGTTGTGCATTTAGTTTCATATGTTCCTTAACTGATTCGTCCTTAATCATTCTAAGTCCTGCTAATGCCATTTCATCCAATTGTCTATCTCTTTCAAGTTTTTTAATCCTGTCACTTGAATCTCTGAACTTTGCATTTATTTCCAGCAATTCAGCTTCTTGTTTTCGTGACTTATCCTTAATATCATCCAGTTCCTTAGTTAAGCTTTCATTTGACTTTAATAAATCATTATGCAGAGCATGGAATCGACTTGGATCAGTCTCAAAAAAGACTTTAATGAGCGACGATTGGGATAGTGTTTTACGACAAGTTGGGCAAGTGTATGAGCTATAAATAAATTAAATAGAGCATAATTTTTGTAATTTTTTTCAAAACTCTTACTTTTTGATCCAATTCTTAATACATGTACCATGAAAGCAATGTCCACATGGAGTTACGATGATGTCTTCTTCACTTGTCATAAATTCAGAGCAGATTATACACAGTATCTCCATTATTTAAATTAATTAAGTTTTCTACGAAGAAAAATGCAAAAATAAACAATATAATTGGCACGGAAGTATTATAACCGAAAATAATAATTTAAATTCGAGACAGTCAGTCAGATAAAACCAAGCAAAATAATCTAATAAATTGCTAATTCTGAGCAGATCGAATCTTGTTTGAAAAATCAGATGCATGATTTTGATTCAAAATAAATCAGTTACAAATATATTTATCATTTTGGCTGTTGTAATTAAGCAGCATCTTTTGGAAGCCTATTGTTTTTGATTTCAACACATTCAGTACTTTGACATATGTTTCATTCTATTCTGTTTGCTTTCTGAAAGTCGAAGAATATTGTGATTTTTGAATAGGTATCAAGTATGGTTCCTCAACGGAGTTGCAGGCTCAAAACGCTATAGAGTCTTATCAATCTAGCAAGTTGGTGCAAATACAGCAACTTTTTATCAAGCAGAGGTCGAGCATGTTCAGAAAGCATATTCTAGCTCGAGCTTTTGTTTTGAGTCATATTCTGAAAATATTAACGAGAAGAGTTATTATGAATATAAAGCATTTCGAAAACCTAATTAATTGAGACTGTTGCAGCTACTTAACATTCATAATAATTCTCAATCTTTTTTTAACCGAAAAATTAATTTTGAAACTTTCTCGTTCATATTTTGCTCCAAAAAATCTGTAAAAATCGAAAATTATTCAAATTCACCTTAATTAAGCTACTTTTAACAATGTCTAACCAAAGCATACAATCGGAAAACAAGCCTAATAACGATGAGCCAGTTGGGAATAAAGGAAGTGCTGTCGCTAAAAGGTAAATTGATAAAAAAAAAATTTTCTCTT
This sequence comes from Chironomus riparius, assembly GCA_917627325.4. Classification (NCBI taxonomy): domain Eukaryota; kingdom Metazoa; phylum Arthropoda; class Insecta; order Diptera; family Chironomidae; genus Chironomus; species Chironomus riparius. Next base: position 48,419,992 of record OU895877.1, read on the forward strand.
GTTTTTCAACGTTTTTTTTCTCACAACAAACAATCGTTTTCTCATTAATTTCATTAATTAGATTACAAAAGGAACTAATGGCACTCATGATGAGCTCTGAAAAGTCAGTATCTGCATTTCCTGAAGATTCTAATTTCTTTAGGTGGAAGGTAAATGATAAAATGATGAGAAAAAAATCCAGTTTGCCCATAAATTTATGTTAATTAACATTATAGGCAACGATCGTTGGTCCAAAAGAAACACCATATGAAAATCAGAAGTATCGTCTATCGATTGAATTTCCTAATAATTATCCGTACACAGCACCAACATGTAAATTTACTACTCCTTGTTTTCATCCAAACATTGACATTTCAACTGGAATGCTCTGCCTGGATATATTAAAAGAGAAGTGGTCAGCACTGTATGATGTTAGAACAATTTTACTGTCTATCCAAAGTCTATTAAGCGAACCTAATAACGATTCACCACTTAATAGTAATGCAGCCAGCTTATGGGATAAAAAGGCAGAGTACAAAAAGTATCTTGATCAGTTCTATGAAAAGAACAAGGATACATGATTAGATAAAAAAGAGACTAATTAATATAATAAGCTAGCATCAAAATCCTTTAATCTCTGTCTAAGCTTTTATTTGATTGATATTTTGTTTCTTCTTTTTGCCTTTTTCTTATAACTTACTCACATCGCTTTGAATTTTAAGTTTGTAAAAAAATATATATTTTGAATCATTCCCTTTTCTATTTCTCAAAGATTCTGTTTTTAAACTTTCAAATAAATGCACAATTTTATAATCGGAATCAAGTTGTTTCAATATAAATTTAAATTAGTTGATAGCAGGACACGAACTGTTTGGTCGAATGAGCCACAAACAGCTAGTCCAATTTTTTCGCTACACCAATCAAAGCAATGAATTGGCTGTTGAGATAAAGTGACTGCATTAAGCAATTGGACATTTCCAGCTACACCCACTTTAGTTCCATCTGACATCTCCTTGAACCTCTTATCTGGATATTTATAATTCCATACTCTGATACTTCCAGCACCACCACCAGTCATGAAAATCTCACGATTTTGAGGTAAATGTTTGACTGTCCAAACTGTTGATTTAGCTCCTGATATACATCCATTCGTTCCTAATGATTGACCAGCATTTTTCTCACAGCAATATGTAAATCCTTTTGTTGGATGTTCTGTTCTCATATCATAGACATAAACTCCACCTTCTAAAGTCGTAGCTATTAACTTATTCATTGGTATATCCTTTCTGTCGAATTCTAATGAACAGACTCCATTCTTTAATGTCGTTTCCCAACGCAATGCCATCTTTCTCAAATCAAATAGCTTAATATCACCATTATCATATCCTGAGCAAACAGATCGTTCACAATTGTTAAAGCTATCACCAAAAGTAACTGCCCAACAATCACGAATATCCTTTACTGTATCATCATTTGGTGATGTAGCTGACATGCAAGCAACTGGTTCACCTTTCTGCCTTGGATCCCAGACTTTAACGCTTCCATCTCGACTACCTGTAACAATTTCTTTAGCTCCATAAAGATTCGAACTTCCCCCACCAATCGCATCTAAAGAATTTATTATTTCTGAATGTGCTATAACTTCATAAATTGGTTCCTCTGGTCGCTCAATGTCACTAAAATAGATTGATATGTTAATAAGCTATAAAAAGTTTGTGGATGTGACTTACAGTATCTTTAACTTGCCACTAAAATCACCAAGAGCTAAATGTCGCTCTCCGTGTGAAGATAAATTGAAGCTACAGCACTTAAGTGGACTATCTTGATGGATTTCCTTAATTAAATTGACATTCGGCGAATCCAGTTCATAAATCTCGATTATGCCTTTTCCGTTACTTTTTGTTCCAATTGTAATGAATTTTGCAGACACTGGTATCCATTTAACATCAAATATTGAGTAATTTAAGCTCTTTTCAATATGTGACAATAACTGTACTTTGTCCATGTTTAATTTCTATGTGTCACTAGCTTAATTCGTTGATTTCTTAATGTCAGATATTTCAATAGATACTTCGATCAAACATTATTTTTTGTAAACAAACTGCTATGGCAACAGTTTACAGCACACGTAAATGACAAAAGCACATTGTCCTAAGATTTAACGGTCAATTTGAGCGCGTTGGAAGATAACAACGTTTTGGAAGCATTTAAAAAATTACCGGCTTTTTAATATTTAAATTTTATTCAGGGAAAATGAGAAAATTCAATGTCACTCATGCTTTTACAATTGGAAGTTGAATGTGTTTTTCAGACTTTAATTACACTTTTTGAGAAGTATTTATATCTCAAACAACTTTCGATTACAGTACCTAATCATACAAACAGACAAAGTTGTCATAAAAGTGCTCACAAGAGCATGTACTAAAAAGCGCTTTTAAAAAGTCAACTTATATTCTCAACTCTTTTTTACTTGTTCTAAACACAAGAAAATAAACGTGCGTGAAATAAACAAAATAGTTTAATTAATTTCACGATGAATAAGAAAGAGCCATTGGTAATAACAACCGAGAAGACAAATAAGAAGATATTCTTTGGTGAAAACGGTGAAGTTGTTGATAAACCTATCGAAAATAATGCAGAAAAGCAAATTAAAAAGTCTAAGAAGTTTAATGCTGGAAATAATACAGCAAATGACATAGGAAAGAAATGGTATCAGCTGTATGATGAGTACAATACTAAGGAACCGATGGAAATCAAGGAATCTGAGTTCAAAACATTCGAAGAACATTGCAAAAAGTGTTTTACAGAAGAAGTTGAGAATTTACAGAAAAGTAAGTTAAATTAATCAGTTTAAGGTATCTGATCTATTAATTGGTTGTTATTTCTCTTTAGAAAACCCATCGGATGCAAAATGGTTGCAGACAGCACTCCAAAAAGGTACATCAAGAGATCGAGCAAATGCCGGTGCACTTTTAGTCCAGTCTAATCCACTTCCAAACTTGTCATCCCTTGATTTGTTAATTACGTTAACCAAGTTTTCTAATAAGAACAGCTCAGATATTCTCGAACCAGTCACAAATCTTTTCAAGTTTCTACTACCGTCGCATAGAAAGCTAGTTCCTTTAGAACAAAGAGGAAATGATTGGAAAAACTTGAAAAAGATGACGATCGACGTGTCTACAAGAAATGACATTTATGCACATTGGTATTTTGAGAATGAGCTTAAAAGCCGTTACAATACTTATCTACTAAATCTTCAAGGATCGCTACAAAATGGAAAGGAAATTAACAAGACTAAAGCAATTATTTCAGCTTCAAATCTGCTTAAAACATGTCCAGAACGAGAAGCTTATTTGCTGACAATTTTAGTCAATAAATTTGGTGATCCAGACAAGAAAATTGCATCAAAATGCACTTATAATCTTCGTCAAATTCTTTTAACACATCCAAATATGGCTCATGTTATGATTTTAGAAACTGAAAAGCTGATTTTTCGTAAAAACATTAACGATTTAGCTCAGCATTATGGAATTGGATTTTTGTCATTAATTGCACCGATTGCTAATGCTCAATCGTGTCAGAAACTAATCAATATCTGCTTTTGCTTCTTTAAAATCAAAATCGAAAAGGTAAGTTGAAAGATATGTTAAGCTTCAAAAATAACAACCAAAAGAAATTTGAAAAAAATAACTGTCAAAAAATATTTGAATAGGTATAAATCCAGATTAAATATTTAATCTCAGGATTAAGAGGAGGATTTAAATGATTGATTACTAATTCCAAGAATTTAACCTTGTCATTTTAGGGCGACATTAATTCAAAGACAATGCAAGCAATCTTGAACTGCTTACGTATTGCGATCCAAAACATTAATGATTTTAATGAGGAAAAGAATAAGATCGAAATAACGACACCAGATGTAGTTAATACAATTTATCGTTTAATCTATTTGTCAAATATATCAATTTCGTTCCAAGCACTTAGTTTATTGCTTCAATTAGTTCTGGTTCAGAATGAAAGTCATGATAGATTCTATAATGCATTGTATAGGAAAATGATTGATCCTGAAATCTTTAATGCAAGCAACAAAATCACATCATTGTACTTCCACATAATTCATCGTTCAATTCATCAAGATTCGAATGTTTCACGATGCAAGGCATTCATTAAGCGTTTATTGCAAATGACATTATCATTAAATCCAGCTAAAGCATGCGGTGCATTAATTGTCATCAGTAAGTTGTTAAAATCAAGACCAGAATTGAAAAGTTTTTATCTTAAAGCTGTGACTGTTAAGGAAGAGACAGCAATTGAGAAAATAGCAACAAAGAAATTAGAGGAAATGGACAGTGACGAAGACGAGCAATATAAGGATGTAGAGATTGATGGTAAAGTTATTGTGCCAGAAATAGAAAAAGTTCAGTCTTCATGGATTCACGTAAAAAATTCAACAAAACAAAAGGAACAAACATCCAGTCAAATTAAAAATCCAACAAAATATGATCCTTTTAAGAGATCTGCTGCTTTTAGTGGCGCTGAATTTACACTTTACTATGAATTAATCCTTATGTCAAAGTTTTTCCATCCAACAGTTCAACTTTTCGTGGAAAATCTTATGAAAAGTCAGAAAATTAATTATTTTGGAGATCCACTTAAAGATTTCAGTCTGTCTCATTTCCTTGAAAGATTTGCATTTAAGAATCCAAAGAAAGTTGATCCAAAAGAGTCAGCATTTCATCATGCTTATAAGCCGAAAGGTTCTCGTGGACTTTCAGTACATTCACTTACAGATCAAGCATGTACAGAAGATGAAAGATTCATTTTTGATTTTATTCAACGTAAACGAGAAATTAAAGCAAAACATGTGAAATTAAGTGCTGAAAACGAGGAAGCAAGTGATGTAGAATCAATCGACGACGATGAATTCGATAGCTATCTTGATACATTAGGTGCTAAAGCTGATTATGATAAGAGTGAAGAGGATTTCGACTATTTATCTGAGATCCAGAATGAAAGTGGTAAAAAAGAAGTTAAAGGTAGGAAAAAGTCTAAAGAAACAGATTCTGTGGACGATGACGACGATAATTGGGACGATGATTTTGACGAGGATGGTAGTGAAATGGATAGTGCTAACGACACAGATTTAGAAGACGAAAGTGGAACTGACCAATCAATCGATGGCAGTGAAATGAACGACGATCTTTCAGACGGCTCTGATTCTAATGATGAATTAGACGAAATGCCAGCAAAATCAAGTAAAAAAATCACTAAGAATAAGTCAAAGAAGGAAGAGAAAGGCATGAATAATTTGTTTGTGGCTGTTGATGACTTTTCGGAAATGATTGAGAAGAATTCATCAAAACATGGAACTTTGGGTGAAATATTCAATAAAGACAAGTCGTCACAGGCACAGCTTAATTGGGAAGAAAAGCGTCACAACACTGCTGGTGGTTTCAAGAGGAAAAATTCATTTGGAAAAGCTAAATTTCCATTTAAAAAGAAGAAAACGAAGCATTAAAATTATATTGAAATATAACGGTTAAATAAAATTTGAAATAAAAATATATTAAGCATGGAAGTTTAATAAATCATCCCTTTTGTTTACATTCTAAGTTGAATTTTTCAAATTACAGAAAATCAAGAATATTAGTTAAATTAAGTATTTTTTGACAGTAATATAGTCATTAAACAATGGAAATATGTGATACGTACTATAGTAAGGACGAATTTGTAGAAACAGCGTCTGGAAATAAGGTAAATTCACAAAAATAAATAAAATAACTTTAATTATGAATCATCGCACAAATTTTGCAGGTAAATCGTCAAACGGTACTTTGTGGAAGTCAGAATATTGTACTGCATGGTAAGGTTATTGTCGATAAAGGAGCTATAATACGTGGAGATTTGGCAAATGTTCGAACTGGAAGATATTGCATTATATCCAAAAATGCAGTTATTCGTCCACCATTTAAGCAGTTTAGTAAAGGAGTTGCTTTCTTCCCGTTACACATTGGTGATCATGTCTATATCGGGGAAAATTCAGTAATCTCAGCTGCATCAATTGGATCTTATGTTTATATTGGAAAGAATGCAGTCATTGTAAGTCATATTTGACATTATTAAGTAATAAAGTTGTTCACTGGATGTTGTTTAACGTGTTTTAGGGACGACGATGTGTGATCAAGGACTGCTCGATAATCGAGGACGGTGCAATTTTGCCACCAGAAACGACTTTAGCTAGTTTTATGAAATTCACAAAAGAAGGAAAGATTGAAGGTGGACAAGGAACAGAATCAGTTCCTCCCGCGATGCTAGATTTGATGGTTGATTTTACTAAATCATTTTATGAGCATTTCATTCCTTCTACTCATTGATTATACTTACTTATCATTTATAAAACTCATATTTGCTAATAAAATTCAACTGTCATAAATTATTTGAAAAAATTAACCGTCAATATTAATTTGAATGAGTCATTGGCAACACTATCATTTTTGCGGGAAAAAAGGTAAACAAAAAGTCAAATCTATTAAAAACACTAATTAACATGGCTACAACCAGCAATAGTGCACAGAAAGTTAATCGTAAGCTCAAGTATAAGGAGCTCATCGAAAAGGGAGCAAAGATCAGTAAGTAAATGCTGTAAATTTCACAATTCTTAGAAATTTATAAAATTTCATCCCAAATAATTGTTAAATTAAACTTTAGGTGAAACTCTTGAGAATCAGAATGTCTTGGATAGCTTTAATAACATTATGGAACTTATTGATGTATGTGAGACTGTTTCAACGGATTATGCACAGGATGGAAAGATCGAACATACAGCAGATTATTTAATGGATGCAGCAGTTATTAAAATGGGACATGATTTGATGGGCAGCACTGCTGAAAAGATGGCAGATAATAATTTTCATGAAGACGAATATGTAGCAGCTATTTTGGATCTAATTTCGAGCAATCAGAGTGATAAATTGCTTGAAATATCCGTTGAATGTTGTCGAACTGCGCAATTCCAGCTATCGATGCTTGGAACCTTTACATTTGTTTCGACTGGACTTGATGAAACCAAAACACAAAAAGTCAAGAGAGAACGTCACGCAAAAAGTCAATTGGGCATCAAAAAGGCACCTGAAAACATCACACAAATCGTTAAAGTCGATAAAGGAGCTGAAAAGATCAATTTGATGAGGCTTGAAATTGAAAGAATCTGCAAGGAACGAAAGAAAACAAGCATTCCTTATTACGAACTTATCATTGATCCTGATGACTACATGATATCAATTGACTATGCATTTCAACTTTCATTTTTGATTCGTGACGGAATTATGGGAATAGCAAGAATTAATAAGGAACCGCATGTCGTCCTTAAAAATGCATCATCTAGAAGTGAAGAAGAAAGTAATGCAACTATTCAAACTGTCATGTCTATGAGTCCACCGCTTTGGAAGAAGGAGATCAAAAAACATAAAATTAAAGTTGCTTTACTTCATTTAAATACTGAGGACGAGCACAACGAGACCCACGGTTCTTTTGACAGCGATGACTGAAATTAATGCTTAATTTATATTTTTTTATTAATGAGCGGATTAAATAAATTTTTTTTAAACCAATTTCATCTGCGGCGAATGATCTTTAACTCATTATTCTATTGTTTTACAGCCTTTATGTACTTCAATATAGAATTTCAATATGTGAGAACTTTCCATCAAAAATTAATCATGTTTTATAGACTGTATGTTAATAATGCTTGAAAATCTCATTGAATCATGTTTGAATGAAACTCGCAAACTGTTGCTGAGTGCTTTATGGATTATTGATAATGGATAATAAACCTATTTATGTGCTTTTTTTAACACACTTTGACATAAAGATTGATTTGATTCATTTATAGGATAACATAACTCTTCAAAATTATCGATTGTCATCATTACTTCCATTAGAAATGCCTTAAAAGCATCATAAATGTCAAAACATCAAATTTTTGCGTTGTGTCCACAAAAAGTAATTTTATTAAGCGAACGATTTAAATTTAATTACAAGCAGACTCGGCCTTTTTTTCCGACTAGGTATGAAAAATTCATAAGCTAAATTCAATTTGTGATAAAGTTTTTTCTGAAAAAATAGAATCCAATTTGTCAATGCGATATCATCCATCTGAAAAGTTATCCTATCCATATGACACACATGAAATCAGCTTTAGTCATATAATTTTCTTCATTTGAAAAGCACTCAGAATAAATAATTTTTTTTGTTGGCATAATTCATGTTTGACAGCATTTAGAGACATTAGGAGTTTTGTGAAATTGATACTTAACCAAAACGACCATAAACCCAAAATTCAACAATACTGAATATTTATCATAGATAATTGTTGGTTTTACTCGTTTTACTCTCGATTTTAGACAGCACATAAATGTAATTTAAAAATTAATTATAAATGCAACTGAAACGTGTGCTTACATTAAACTGAGAGAACAATTTGCAAAACATTATAAAATGATCCATAATTAGGGTATGATAATGTATGTCGTGGCTGATTAAATTTATAATTTTGAGATGAGAGTAAAAATATATTTTTTGTAAATTTTCATCGCATTGTAATTTGATGAAAGCTGCTGGAAAATCATAGAGCACTGATTATGTTATTAAAGACTCGTGTCATTATTGAAAGGTTTTGGAATTATTTATTATGTTGAACTTAAGAAAATAGTTTTTTGTGATTTTTGAAAATTTCAATGGTTTCAAATTGAACTTTAAATTTATGAATGAACTTGACTGTGAGTAGATTTGAGTGCTTTGAACCAGTTTAACAGTTGAACTTTTGCTTTTCGTTACCAAAAGTCTTGAATTTCATATCAGGTCGAAGTATAGTTTTAGAAGTTATTATATTCACACCGTTTTCACGTGTGAATCTATTGGTTTTGTTCAGATTGAAAAATCAGTTTTTTGAATTTTGTGAGGATATGGAGCAAGATAGCTTAAAATGTTCATAGATAAAAAGTTTGTGCTTTAAATTTCACATCTTTTGCAAAAAACAGATTTCAAATTGGTTGCGACATTGCTGAGAAAATCGCAAAATATGGTTTCTGTAAGCAAGCAAACAAGCAAGTTAATCAGCAAGAAATCTCAATAACGAGACATTGTAGAGACTTCTAGTTTTTTACATTTGATCCGTGCTACTCTATAGAAGAGCTGTATTGTTTTTAGGGAAGGTAGGAACAGCCGTTGCTTCAGAAAAAGCAAAAAACTTTCCTTTCTTACGAACTTAAAAAAGTTTCAATCCATTTGGATAAACCCTCGAAGAAAAAAGTGACAAAATTGATTTTGACTAGGGTCGCCCCTAGTCCAAAATTGAAAATGTATTTCCTACTTGGCTCTTTGCTCAAAAAAATTTTTGGATGTTTATTTGTATTTGTTTTAAGCATTAAAATATTTATGCAAAGTTTCAATCCATTTGTATAAACCCTCGAAGAAAAAAGTGACAAAATTGATTTTGACTAGGGTCGCCCCTAGTCCCAAATTAAAAATGTATTTCTTACTTGGTTCTTTGCTCAAAAAATTTTTTGAATGTTTTATTTGTATTTGTTTTAAGCACTAGAATATTTATGCAAAGTTTCCATCCATTTGGATGAACCCTCGAAGAAAAAAGTGAAAAAATTGATTTGGACTAGGGTCGCCCCTAGTCCAAAATTGAAAATGTATTTCCTACTTGGTTCTTTGCTCAAAAAAATTTAAAATGTTTTATTTGTATTTGTTTTAAGCACTAAAATATTTATGCAAAGTTTCAATCCATTTGGATGAACCCTCGAAGAAAAAAGTGAAAAAATTGATTTGGACTAGGGTCGCCCCTAGTCCAAAATTGAAAATGTATTTTCTTCTTGGTTCTTTGCTCAAAAAAATTTAAGGATGTTTTATTTGTGTTTGCTTTGAACATTAGAATATTTATGCAAAGTTTCAATCCATTTTGATAAACCCTCGAAGAAAAAAGTGACAAAATTGATTTTGACTAGGGTCGCACCTAGTCCAAAATTGAAAATTGATTTTCTATAGTGTACTTTGGTCAAAAAACTTTTTGGATGTTTTATTTGTATTTGTTTTAAATATTAAAATATTTATGCAAAGTTTCAATCCATTTGTATAAACCCTTGAAGAAAAAAGTGACAAAATTGATTTTGACTAGGGTCGCCCCTAGTCCAAAATTGAAAATTGATTTTCTATAGTGTACTTTGGTGAAAAAACTTTCTGGACGTTTTATTTGTATTTGTTTTAAGCACTAGAATATTTATGCAAAGTTTCAATCCATTTGGATAAACCCTCGAAGAAAAAAGTGACAAAACTGATTTTGACTAGGGTCGCCCCTAGTCCAAAATTGAAAATGTATTTCCTTCTTGGTTCTTTGGTCAAAAAAATTTTTGGATGTTTTATTTGTATTTTTTTTAAGCATTAAAATATTTATGCAAAGTTTCAATCCATTTGGATAAACCCTCGAAGAAAAAAGTGACAAAATTGATTTTGACTAGGGTCGCCCCTAGTCCAAAATTTAAAATTGATTTTCTATAGTGTACTTTGGTCAAAAAACTTTTTGGATGTTTTATTTGTATTTGTTTTAAATATTAAAATATTTATGCAAAGTTTCAATCCATTTGTATAAACCCTTGAAGAAAAAAGTGACAAAATTGATTTTGACTAGGGTCGCCCCTAGTCCAAAATTGAAAATTGATTTTCTATAGTGTACTTTGGTGAAAAAACTTTCTGGATGTTTTATTTGTATTTGTTTTAAGCACTAGAATATTTATGCAAAGTTTCAATCCATTTGGATAAACCCTCGAAGAAAAAAGTGACAAAATTGATTTTGACTAGGGTCGCCCCTAGTCCAAAATTGAAAATGTATTTCCTACTTGGCTCTTTGCTCAAAAAAATTTTTGGATGTTTATTTGTATTTGTTTTAAGCATTAAAATATTTATGCAAAGTTTCAATCCATTTGTATAAACCCTCGAAGAAAAAAGTGACAAAATTGATTTTGACTAGGGTCGCCCCTAGTCCCAAATTAAAAATGTATTTCTTACTTGGCTCTTTGCTCAAAAAAATTTTTGGATGTTTATTTGTATTTGTTTTAAGCATTAAAATATTTATGCAAAGTTTCAATCCATTTGGATGAACACTCGAAGAAAAAAGTGACAAAATTGATTTTGACTAGGGTCGCCCCTAGTCCAAAATTGAAAATGTATTTCTTACTTGGTTCTTTGCTCAAAAAAATTTAAAATGTTTTATTTGTATTTGTTTTAAGCACTAAAATATTTATGCAAAGTTTCAATCCATTTGGATAAACCCTCAAAGAAAAAAGTGACAAAATTGATTTTGACTAGGGTCGCCCCTAGTCCAAAATTGAAAATGTATTTTCTTCTTGGTTCTTTGCTCAAAAAAATTTAAGGATGTTTTATTTGTGTTTGCTTTGAACATTAGAATATTTATGCAAAGTTTCAATCCATTTTGATAAACCCTCGAAGAAAAAAGTGACAAAATTGATTTTGACTAGGGTCGCACCTAGTCCAAAATTGAAAATTGATTTTCTATAGTGTACTTTGGTCAAAAAACTTTTTGGATGTTTTATTTGTATTTGTTTTAAATATTAAAATATTTATGCAAAGTTTCAATCCATTTGTATAAACCCTTGAAGAAAAAAGTGACAAAATTGATTTTGACTAGGGTCGCCCCTAGTCCAAAATTGAAAATTGATTTTCTATTGTGTACTTTGGTGAAAAAACTTTCTGGATGTTTTATTTGTATTTGTTTTAAGCACTAGAATATTTATGCAAAGTTTCAATCCATTTGGATAAACCCTCGAAGAAAAAAGTGACAAAATTGATTTTGACTAGGGTCGCCCCTAGTCCAAAATTGAAAATGTATTTCCTTCTTGGTTCTTTGGTCAAAAAAATTTTTGGATGTTTTATTTGTATTTTTTTTAAGCATTAAAATATTTATGCAAAGTTTCAATCCATTTGGATAAACCCTCGAAGAAAAAAGTGACAAAATTGATTTTGACTAGGGTCGCCCCTAGTCCAAAATTTAAAATTGATTTTCTATAGTGTACTTTGGTCAAAAAAATTTTTGGATGTTTTATTTGTATTTGTATTAAGCACTAGAATATTTATGCAAAGTTTCAATCCATTTGTATAAACCCTCAAAGAAAAAAGTGACAAAATTGATTTTTACTAGGGTAGGCCTTAATCCAAAATTGAAAATGTATTTCCTATTTGCTTCTTTGCTCAAAAAAATTTTTGGATGTTTTATTTGTATTTGTATTAAGCACAAGAATATTTATGCAAAGTTTCAATCCATTTGTATAAACCCTCAAAGAAAAAAGTGACAAAATTGATTTTTACTAGGGTCGGCCTTAGTCCAAAATTGAAAATGTATTTCCTACTTGGTTCTTTGCTCAAAAAAATTTTTGGATGTTTTATTTGTATTTGTTTTAAGCATTAAAATATTTATGCAAAGTTTCAATCCATTTGTATAAACCCTTGAAGAAAAAAGTGACAAAATTGATTTTGACTAGGGTCGCCCCTAGTCCAAAATTGAAAATTGATTTTCTATAGTGTACTTTGATCAAAAAACTTTCTGGATGTTTCATTTGTATTTGTTTTAAGCACTTAAAAATTTATGCAAAGTTTCAATCCATTTGGATAAACCCTCGAAGAAAAAAGTGACAAAATTAATTTTGACTAGGGTCACCCCTAGTCCAAAATTGAAAATTGATTTTCCATAGTATACTTTGGTTAAAAAACTTTTTGGATGTTTTATTTGTATTTGTTTTAAGCACAAGAATATTTATGCAAAGTTTCAATCAATTTGGATAAACCCTCGAAGAAAAAAGTGACAAAATTGATTTTGACTAGGGTCGCACCTAGTCCAAAATTGAAAATGTATTTCCTTCTTGGTTCTTTGCTCAAAAAAATTTTTGGATGTTTTATTTGTATTTGTTTTAAACACTAGAATATTTATGCAAAGTTTCAATCCATTTGGATAAACCCTCAAAGAAAAAAGTGACAAAATTGATTTTTACTAGGGTCGGCCTTAGTCCAAAATTGAAAATGTATTTCCTATTTGGTTCTTTGGTCAAAAAAATTTTTGGATGTTTTATTTGTATTTGTATTAAGCACTAGAATATTTATGCAAAGTTTCATTCTATTTGGATAAACCCTCAAAGAAAAAAGTGACAAAATTGATTTTGACTAGGGTAGCCCCTAGTCCAAAATTGAAAATGTATTTCCTACTTGGTTCTTTGCTCAAAAAAATTTAAAATGTTTTATTTGTATTTGTTTTAAGCACTAGAATATTTATGAAAAGTTTCAATCTATTTGGATAAACCCTCAAAAAAAAAGTGACAAAATTGATTTTGACTAGGGTAGCCCCTAGTCCAAAATTGAAAATTGATTTTCTATGGTGTACTTTGGTCAAAAAATTTTTTCCGATGTTTTATTTGAATTGACATAATTCTTACGTAAATCATATACCAATATTACTTTTTGTAATGCATAGCTTAAAAAAAATCAAAATCTAAAATTTCGACTACCCCATCTGAATTTTGTTCATACTCTTCACCGATACACTAGTTTTGGTTCCATTTTAACTGTTCAAGTTAAGAAGCTAGGTTTGTTTGTTTGGTAAAGTTCAGGGTATGGTTTAAAAGTCACACACAAAATGTTTCTGATTTGATTAGCCAGCAAGCTTTTTATTGGAATTTTCTATCGATCATAACATAAAACCATTTAAAGTTTGTTAAACATTCTGGGAAAGTTTCATTTTCTTTATTTTATTTTCCGAGGATTTAAGCGACAAAAAGTCGAAGTTGTTGTTTTCTAACATGGTTTTATGTCTAGTTTATGTATATTATATCAAAAAAGTTTAAAGTTTCACGAACGAAATTTCACTTTTTCTTATTTCGTGTAAATTTTTCAGATTTTAAAAATATTCGAATTTCTCGAATTTCTTAAAAACAAAGCAAATAATTGAAAAATTAACAATGACCTAAAAATGATGTGGAACTGAAGAATCACATTTTGATCATTTTTGATCATTTTTTTGATCACTTTTGATCATTTCATCAGTACCCTTACCCTTGACAATGACACGTTATTACTAAGTTTAAGTTGAAGTTGGTTTGGTTCAAAGCAGTGTTGCATTCTGGCCATTTGTGTGGATCAGATATCTTCTCTGATCTTCTCTGATGTAGACCTGGAAAAAATGTAGAATTGTAGACATCTACATCGAATCTTTATGTAGACAGAATCTTTATGTAGAAATAATCTTTGTGTAGATTAGATTTTCTATCTTCATGTAGAATCGATCTTTATGAAGAAAGTTTCTTAGCTAGACAAAAACTATTGAAGAATCTACATTCTTTATCTAGTGTAGACATCTACATTTGCAACACTGGTTCAGAGATAAAAAAAACATTGATGAAAACAATTAGTTTTTGATTTCAGATTCCCAGTTCTTAAGAAGGACAAATGCTTTTGCAATGTATATTGTACTTTAATATTAAGGCTGAATACATCAGATAACATTATTAAACGAGCCATTAATTGCTTTTATTTCCTCTACTTTTCCAATGATAAATAAAAATTAATAAGTAGTTTAAAATTTTAGAAAAAACAGAAAAGTCACCTTGAAAGCAAGTCAAGAATGCCTTGTAATGATGTAATTTGAAGCTATAATAATAAGTTTTCCTAGAAATCAAAACAATTACCATTATTGCCTCGAAATTCCAACAAAATACGAGAGCGAGCGTCTATATACGAAAATATACCATCCAGGGCCTTGACAGCATCCCTAAAAATTTAATAAAATGACATTCCTGAAATACTTGTCAGTCATAAAACAAGGAAAAATCTAATTAAAATTTTTCACATACAAATATTTCTCATTTTTATTCAGTTCATAAAACATATATTCTCAAAAAGTATCTTGTTGTTAGATTTTTCATCAAGAAAAAAAGTTGTTTCATTTTTTAATTTATTTTTTCATATTTATAATTTATTGTTGTATCCACTTTTCCCATTTTTTTGAACTAGTGAAAGAGTAGAAAATGTGCAAAGATTTTAGTTTTCCTATCAATAGGAAAAGGAAAAGGGGGAAGATTTGATAAATATATTTAGAAGTATGGCAGATGATAGATAAAAAAGATTCTTCGCGCTGCAAAGATCATCAAAAAATGTAATTTATTCTGCAGTTTGTCTACTCCTTCAAATTTCTTACCTTAAATTGATTAAATAGGATTCTCGTCAATATTCATATATTTGTTAACATTAATATAAATATTATTGTTAATTCCATAATACATTCATAATATGTTCCGAATTTACTTTCACTAGATAGATTTATAACATTTTTATTTGGGGTTCTTATGAATTTTTGATCGGAGGTTGCCTTTTTTGTTTACACTTAGTTGATGAATAAATAATTCTTTTGTGCTTGAAACTTTTACAATTTTCGCAATAAATTTCAAATTCATTCAGAAACCTTTAAATTTCTAGTCTAAAATATTAATTCAGGATTGGACTTGAAATTCCTTAAATTCTCCAATTATGTTCTGATTCTTTTGTAAATTATAAACTTGTTCAGATAGTTTCGTTGTCAATGGAAGGTTAAGAAGACAACTCTCTAGGAATTAGAAAATTAAGCAAACTTAACTTAAATCTTGAGATTAGCTTTAAGCTTTACTTTTAAACTTTGTGGTTAAAACTCAGCTATTTCGAGTTGTAAACATTGCGTTTGTAGATTTTTTTGTTCCAAACCTTTTCTGGATATTAGATTTTAATCCAAGGCGTCTACACTTAGGAAGCTTCCGGAAACTTCCCAAGTTAAGAAAAGATTTTCATTTTTTTTAAAACTCCAAATAAGTTATTCAAACTTATACTGAACATATAATTATCAATAATTCCACACTCAATTTTTAAAGTTTTTGATGCTTACTTAAAAGAAAAAACATTGCTGTAGCATTAATTTGACTCAACCACTTCATTATTGGTTTCTAGTGATTCATTACGAATCAAAAGATTCACACGAGTGACTCAAAATTAGCATTGATAGCTTTATGAAGTTTGATCTAATATAGGTTTTGAAATATAGCTTGGTGTTGCACTTGACAATGAATTCATAGATTTTAGATGCTTTTTTCTGTTCCAGCTGAGTTCCAATAGGTAAAGCTTATGAGAGAGACCATAAAATCTTTACTTAGCTACTGATTTTGTTTAAAGCTATGCACATGAATAAATCTTCAAATTCTATTTTGTTTTCAAATGTAAAAGGATTTAAGCAATAAATCTACAAGAACAATCAGACTAAGAAATGTTTAAAGTTTCTGAATAAAGTAAATTAAATAATAATTTTGAGCAGTTTGTGTCGACAACTTCCAATCAAATTCTTACATCCCAAATTTAAATTTTTCATTCTCTTATGTCTTTATTTTTAATTCACCTATATTCATTCACTTCCTAAATAAGTGTGTGTGTGTGCTTTCATCTAATAATATTTTAAATTTAATTTATTTATTTTTTAAGATTTTTTTTTACTATACCAATGATTTTTGTATGTACCAGCATACGTTTTTTTATCTCAAAAATATGTTCCTTAAGAATAAAAAAAAAATTAAATACGTTAAATATAATGAATCATTCTTTTTCCCATTAATTAGTCAATTAATTAAATAATTCAAGAGTTTCAACCAAAAGAATTAAAATAAAAGGAGGAAGAAGAACATCAAATGCTTTTCAAAAGTTTTCTCCTTTAGCAAATTTGTGCTACAAATTTATTATTTTTTTGAATAATTTATAATTTCATATGTATTACCTCTTGTTTGTGTATTGTATTAAGTTATAAGCATTTGTTATGAGCACGTAAAACATTCATATTACTTTTTTTCCATCATATTTTTTTTTTTGTTTGTTCCGCTATTTATTTTTAAACTATTTGAAGTGAAAGATGCCTCAAATAATTGAGGTGATGAAGAAGGAAGATGAAGAAGACATATTAATTGAATTCAGTCTAATTCTGAAGAATAAATTTTTACAAAAAATTTCAAATTATAAAATTTCTCTTAAATTTTAATTCTGGTGCATGCTTCAATTTTGACATGTAAAATTAACTTTTGAATTTTTGTATTGTGTCTCGGTTGAATTTACAAGAACGTGTCTCGAAAAAATTCACAAAAATGTGTCTTGATTTATGTTTTAAAACACATTAAAATCTAAGTTTGAATTGTGTCTCGGATAATTACAATAATGTGTATCTCAGATAAAACCGTTAAAACATAATTATTTTGAATTTATGAACGTGTCTTAGATGAACACACAAAAATGTGTCTCAGATAAACATTTTGTTTAAATTAAAATAAAACGTTAAAAACATTTTCCACAAAATATAACTTTTCAAATAAAATTTTATATGATTTCAACCCATTCACAATTCACAATAGAAAATATGAAAGTTTTTGAGCCGATTATAAAGTTGAAAATGTCTCAACGTAGAAAATTATTTTTCCTTGGATGAAGCTTCTTAGTGGGAACTTGTGAATGTGAAGAATGAAAAACTTTTCAATTTCAAAAATTCATAATCGATTAAAGTTTCTTATAGCATTTTCTTGTTCATGCTTCATGTATTACTGATCTTAGCACGTATTTATTCAAAAATTATTATTAATCACTTCCGTGAATGTTTTCATCAATTTTGAACGTGATTTTTGAATTGAAGACTTTTCTCAAACTTAATTTCAATCAGTAATACAACCAAAATTAAAGAATTTATTTATCTACCTTTAACTATTCAAAAACTCATATTTTTGTGTCTACTCCTCAAAAATTTTGTTGCTGATTACATAATTCACAATTAATCAATTTGCTAATTTTTCTCTGTATATGCTTTGCTATTATATATTATAAATTTATTTTTTGTATTTTTTTTGCTAGCATTTGATCGACTAGAAAAAGAAGAAAAATTAAATTTTCTATCAACTAATATTTTTTTTTGTAATTCAACAAAAAAATTACAATAATTTTTTTTTCGTGAGTTTTAAAGCTTATAATTCTTTTCATTTCCATTAAGATCGACAAAATATTTTTATGTGCCTTTTTTTCTTAATTATTTTAATAAAACATCCATGACTTAATGCTCTAATTATTTCATTTACTCTAAATTAAGATTTTTTTCACTTTTTTTATAATTCTGGTTTTTGTTCATTTTATTTGCATTAACATCGACATTTTATATAAGTTTTCTGCGATTTTAATAGAAGATATAACCGGCACTATAAAAAGAAAGCGGTGCTGCTAGTAGGGATGTTAAGGCTTGATCTCTGACATTGATAAGACTTTGTCTGGGTCAGAACCAAAACACCAACATTCTTAGATGCTATCACGATCAAGACTAGGTTTGAACAAGAGAAGGTTTGTTCAAGAATAAGTTTGATTAAAACTTAGTTCAATCAAGACTAAGTTTGATCAACATTTAGTATGATCAAGAACAAGTTCATCAAGAGTAGGTTTGATCAAGTTTTGAATAACCAGATCGATTGATTAATAATCTTTCTTGACTTCGATAACTCATTGGTCATTGATATAAACTATAAACAGCTATAACAAAAGCCTAGATGACATCTATATCCAAACCAAGACTGTTCTAAACGTTCAAAATCTCATCCTGATGTCTTAGAAATATCTAAATCGATTACTATCAAGGAAATCCCTCACACCCAGATAACAGCACTGCCATAAATACATTCCATAATTTCTCATACTAATTGGCACATGGAAAGAAAAATTAGAATAGCACAAAAAGTCTTTACTTTTTTTAATTCCACAACTTTTCAATTAATTTTCACATCATTTCGTCCAGTTTCATACTCGATAGATTTGCATTCGTTATCGACATTTGCTTACGCTTAATATCGTTCAACGTATTGATGCCCTGCTCCTCAAATAGCTTCCATTGAGTATAATTATATTGCATGTATTGCACAAGCTCTGGCATATCTATAAATCCATCCCACGCATTCATCATATCTTGAATAATGAATTCTATAAAGCCGATTTGACTTTTAGATATCGAACATGTTGCTCTGTAAGGAAATAAGAAAGTAATGTGAGATGAGACATTTATAGATTAACATATACACATTAAGGGAAATAATATAAATAAATAATTGGGGGTCAATAACTTGATTAAAATAAATGACGCAGCATATTTGATGACTTGAAGGAGTTAAGTCAACTATGAAGAAGTAGATAAGAATGGTTTTTAAAATTCCTGTTTTTGTTCTATAATGGATTAAATTCTTCCAAAATTTAAGTGCTTATTCATGTTTATGCTTTATTTTTAAATACATTGAAACCGTATGTAGCCTGAATGGCTCATTTTTAGCGTAGATTAAACACCTTACTAGCATATAGACTTTGTTGGAAAACTGAAATGGTCCTTAATTGGAATCAAACCCAGATTTAAGATCTTTTATCTGAATACTCGGCTTCAAGGTCGACACTTATCAGCTGGTAGAGGAGACAAATCCTTTATATCCCCTCTGGCTACGCGATTAACCTCATTTCCTCAATTTCTTACAAACTACACTCAAATCTAATTCGATTCCTCAAATCTTAATAAATTTGTACCTTTAAATCTTTTTGTTAAAGCTTTTTGGAACTTTTATTGTGAGAAACATTACTTGATTCTCCAAATCTAACCCTTCCAAATTTTATCATTTCAGAACATCAATGATATAATCCAGCAGTGAATTCACAGGATAAAAACATTTATCTCAATTTCGAACTGTGAGGAATCAAATGAATTGAAAATCAAATTCAAGACTGTCAGTTCCTATCAAAAAAATTGACATTCTAGCAAGTAAAAACATTAAGGCATGTCAGAAATGTAACAGTATCAAGTTATCATACCCAATTTTAGAAAAACAAAGACATTACATCTCATTAGATATTTAAGCATCATAATACCTATCAAACATCGGCATAACAATAGGCATTCCTTTCCGCTTCTCGTCGTCGGTTTGTATGAAATATTCCTCAGCGATTCTGCATGGCATGTGGAAATTTTTTGACAATAAAATGATGGAGACAAGAAGAAAAAAAGGTAAATTGAATATTTTTTGACAGCATTTTGGATACAATGAAATGAAATTGATTTTTCATCTCTTTACAAAAAAGAGAGCGAGAATAGACACATGTGTGCATGTATACAATGTATGTATGTTGAAATTTACCTTCTAGCCCATTCGACACAGAATTTCAATGGTCTTGTTGGATTACTGACATCAGAACATTTGATTAGCATTCGTCGGATCAACATTTGATTATCTTCGTCATTTGGAAGCTTTAAGGGATATTTTTTAATTACAATCTGCATTTCAATTTAGAAATTTGAGAAAATATGAATTCGACAGAAACATGTGAGGCAGGAGTGGTGAGTGTAATCAAAAATATCATATGCACACAATTTCAATTTTTAATTTTGAAATTTTAACTTTCGAAAATCAAAAGCTTCACTTCGAAAATCAAAAATTTCACTTTTGAAATTCAATAACTTAATATTCGAAAATCAAAAATTTCACTTTTGAAAATTTAAAATTTTACTTTGGAAAATTTAAATTTTCACTTTCGAATTTCAATAAATTCACTTTCGAAAATCAAAAATTTAACTTTCGAACAGAGCTGCGAAACAGGCACCTGTGACAGGTGAGAACCCTACGATTCCTTGATAATTTATAAGGTTTTTCTAACAAAACCATACAAATTATCAAGGAATTGAAAGGTTCTCACCTGTCACAGATGACCTGTTTCGCAACTCTGCTTTCGAAAATCAAAATTTTAACTTTCGAAAATCAAAAACTTCACTTTCGAAAATCAAAAACTTCACTTTCGAAAATCAAAAATTTCACTTTTGAAAATAGAAAATTTTACTTTAGAAAATTTAAATTTTCACTTTCGAAAATCAAAAATTTTACTTTTGAAAATCAAAAACTTCACTTTCGAAAATCAAAAATTTCACTTTTGAAAATAGAAAATTTTAACTTTCGAAAATCAAAAGCTTCACTTCGAAAATCAAAAATTTCACTTTTGAAATTCAATAACTTAATATTCGAAAATCAAAAATTTCACTTTTGAAAGTTTAAAATTTTACTTTGAAAAATTTAAATTTTCACTTTCGAAAAAAAATTCACTTTCGAATTTCAACAAATTCACTTTCGAAAATCAAAAATTTAACTTTCGAAAATCAAAATTTTAACTTTCGAAAATCAAAAACTTCACTTTCTAAAATCAAAAACTTCACTTTCGAAAATCAAAAATTTCACTTTTGAAAATAGAAAATTTTAACTTTCGAAAATCAAAAGCTTCACTTCGAAAATCAAAAATTTCACTTTTGAAATTCAATAACTTAATATTCGAAAATCAAAAATTTCACTTTTGAAAATTTAAAATTTTACTTTAGAAAATTTAAATTTTCACTTTCGAAAATCAAAAATTTTACTTTTGAAAATCAAAAACTTCACTTTCGAAATTAGACAATAAAATTGACCACAGCTCACCACCTCGATGTCAAATATGCCAACTTACGTCTTTATTTTCCGCATCATTCCCAAATACGCTTACGAATTTTGCTAAATGCTCAAAATGTCTCGTCATTTCAGTAGCTAGAATCATGTCAATAATGATTGAGCGAGCAAGCTTGTACATATCACGATCTAGATTCTTAAATATGTTGATTTTCTCATCAGACAATGTTAAACGAAATGTTGTGGCAGCGTGATGTGACTCAAGTACACAAACATCATTGTACAATATTGCCAACTGATTGTCAGAATTACATAAATATGCGGATGAGCGCCCAGGATGATCCACATCATGAGCAGCTGATGCTATTAATGCCGTTGCCTCGTCTAATCGATCCATAATTTTTAAGTCACGATTTGCTAATTGTTGGAGATAACATGCTGTTGCCTGTCGTGTTGTTCACATTGTAGATATGCAAATAAAAAAGGGAAAATACATTCATGGATGGTATGGATTTTAGATTAGGTTGGAAGTTGTGGGAACAAAAGAATAAAAAATAGTCAAGACGCATTTCAACGGTTATTTGAATATCCAAATTTTAAATTTGCGTCAGCATTGAATATTTTTTCATGAAGATCATCCCAAAAATTTGCTTACTTTATTATATATTTTGACTGCCTCAAGCAGACTTGTCAAAGTAAGCACAAACATCAGTTTCTACGTACTTTAAACACAATTTCTAAAACCAATATAAATATTTACAGACCTGCATAACATCTGCAGCATGAGTACTATTGTGATAAGTATTCACAATGTGGTAATGTGACTCGATGACAATAAGCCATGATCTGAACGTCGTTTCATCACAATTGAATGTATTGTAGACATCAAAGCGCCGAAACAGTTCTGTTCCTAAATATACTAATGGATGCTTTTCCGTCAGTTCCTCGAGACGGAAAATTTCGAAATCCCAATCTAATGCACACTCGAGCAGTTCCGAAACATGTGTTGGCATCTTTATTTTTGGAACAGATGCACTTGTACTCGATTGTCTACTTCCTGATCGAATTATAGATTCATTTGAGCTACGACGTGATGACACAACGTTCGTTGGACCCTGCTATAAATATTAAAATAAATAAATATGATTGCATTGACATAGAATGAAATGTGTGTCAACTTACTGTCAATAAAGCACCAATGAGATCAGTTGCAACTGGATCTTCAGGTCTTATCTCTTTAATTTGCGGACTATATAGTCCTTCACGCTTCAAAAAGTCCATAACACGATCCAGTAATCTAGCCTCATCACTCGAACAATTTTCCTGAACTTGCGTCAATAAACTCAACACTTTGGTGATGGGAGCTTCCAATGGAAGTGACGATAATTTTGCTAAACTCGTTCGTCTTAATCCATCAGATGCAATCGAACGGATATCAAAGCTACCGCGTCTTATTGAATGAAGTGAACCTCTCGGTTCTTTGGCTTGTGGAATCGATGGAAGTCCCATCTCGTGACTACCGCTAGCTTGTAAACTTAATATTAAATGAGTTGTTGATTTTCCTAAACATGCAACTGGATATGCTCGAACATGTAATAAAATTGGATCCTGAACCTTACGAGTGAATGATAACGTCCCATCAAACTCTCTCAGTCTATTTGTTTGACTTAATAACACTGATGCGTCCGAATTGATAAAGTCATGCAACGGTCGACCAACTACTTCGTCCTATAGAATCAAAATTGATTTATTGTTATTTTTAATGGATATTGGCATAACTGCAAGGTGAGGAACAATAATTGTACTTACAATTTTCATTCCCAAAATTCGTTCAGCTTGCTTATTCATGTACTGTATTCTTAAAGCATCATCTGTTATAATAACTGTATCCTTCACCCGATGAAGAGCAGCATAAAGAGCTTGTTGTGTGGCGATAACATTCTGCGGTCTAATGAGCGAATGTTGAATTTGTCGAAGTTCAGAGCTTAATATTGATACATGTGGAGATTCAATTATACACTGTAGTATGTGTGAATGGTGGTTATCAGGCACACGAGGACGAGTAGTCACACATTTTATTGAATGAATGAAATGGGAAGTAAACATGGAAGAAAAGAGATGCTGTTAAAAAATTTATCTCGATAATGCATTGTTTGCTATGTGACTTACTCTATTATATCCTACATCTAGCAACGACAGAATCGACGTATCGTCCTTTTCAAAAACACTGAAAATAAAATGAAAATTCATATACAATGATATCTAAATTTATAGCTTCGTGTGCACTCGATGTGTCAAATAACCTTTCCAAAAAAAGAGAGCTTATTATGAAAAATCAATTTGCCGAGTAGGAAAAAGTAGTGAATAAAAAACACCTTTGGAGATAAAGACAGGAAAATGTTTGAATTAATGCGCATTTAAAATTTTACCGGATTTTTCACATTTGAAAATGGTGGTTTGTGTCTTTGCTGAAATTGTGTCAAAACTAAACCCCCTCCCTTGCCACAAATTTTTCAACTGGAAGTATCGAGTTGTCTCAAATTCTCAGAACCTTCTTAATCACACACATTAAAAGAAGTTGTTCACTTATTTAAAATATTGAGAAAAATAAGCTTATTTATACTTACAGTAGTTACAGTTGAAAAATTTGTGGCAATGGAGGGGGTTTAGTTTTGACACAATTTCAGCAAAGACACAAACCACTATTTTCAAATATGAAAAATCCGTTTAAATTTTAAATGCGCATTAATTCAAACATTTTCCTGTCTTTATCTCCAAATGTGTTTTTCATTCACTAGGAATATACTGAATCACCAATAATATTGAGCCGCAAGTAATATAATTTATCGAGTAAACATTATAAAATTGAATTAACCAATAAAAAAAGAATCGATAAAGTTTTGAAAAATACTCTTAGAAAATTGATTATGAAGTAAGGTGATGGATAATGAAATAAATAAAAAATAAATTTCCTTCCTCGTTCAATGAAGCGCATAAAAAACATCGATATAAATTGATTGATAAATCATCAAGAATATGTCATTGTGTACAAAATGAAGAGTATAGCTTTCAATGTAGGCACAATGATTTTTCCTGCGGTTTAATTGAAGTAATGTGTATCATTCGTTAACTATAAGCTCTCTTGAGTGAAAAGGTATGTAGGATAAAGATCAACAGGTGTGTCATTATCCCATCATCATCCTCGAGCAGCACATAGAATTATTTAAATGCCTCTTACCTCTTTTTAACCACACACACCATAATCGTATATTGACTACCCTTGGAACTTCTCAATGATCTAGACGAGTCAACGAAAATAAATTCAATTTTAATCCGATTATTGATAATTAATTTGTGTTTAATAAACAAACCTCCCAAATGACTCGACATCAGTGTTTTTACATCTCCCATCGACTATCACAAGATGATGTCCGCCATTTAGGGGACTCTGAAAGAGCTCTAATGCTGAATCTGTACTCTTTGCACGAGTTATCTCTATATTTAAGCGTTCACAAGATCTCAATACAGCATCGCTAACTTGGTCATCTTTATAAAAGACTATCAACGCTCGTACGGATGGATTCGGTGGGATGAGATATGGATATTTTCCATCATGAAGTTTCTGAAAAGACAAACAGAAAAGAGAAGTCAGAGATGTGATCCATAAAGATATTAAATATTCAGCATTATTGATGTCAATAATCGATAATGTCCCTATCTTTATCATTTCTTTACATTTCAATAAGTATGTAGGGTCATTCACAAATGACGTCTAGCTATAAATAGGATTCTCATTCAGCAGTTATATGAGCCTTTCCACGCGAAAATGAGACTCGGTATTTTTTTGGTTTTGGCTTAATAAAACCATAAATAATGGTCCATTCTATAGTATGTTATATATTTTTGGAAAGCTCTCGAGTTAAGCTTTCAATGTGGGTGAAGAAAAATTAATTATATTATCAAGGGTTGGAAACTTTCAGGTTTGAAACTGTCGATCAACATACATTTTTGCGCGACACGCTGTGCTTTACTCTTTAAAGCAAACAGGATTATTTTAATTAAATTAGATTAAGTAAATAAGGTGTTAATGCAAAAAGGAAAGTTTTTCAAATTATTTTGCTTGGTTTTATTTTTATGAGCTATCAAACCTTGGGAATTTTTCTGTTCTTTTTTTATAAAAATGCTTATATCTTGTCCAAGCATTCGAATTAATCGATGATTTAAACGCTGTTTATCTTATTTTTTTCATACTTTAAATTTAAGCTCAAAACTACTTCCAAGGGGTGGAAACTTTTGTAAAAAAAGTTATCAACCCTTGATTTTTTTTCTTTTTTTTCTATTTAAACTATTAATTAAAATTGCTAATAAATATTATGAACCTAGAATAACATAGTTTTTATTAAAACTAATAGAAAAACATAAAAACTTAAAAAAAATTAATGTATAAATGATTTTTCATGGTTTTTCTTGGGATCTGTATCAAAATCGTCTTTTTATACTCTGATTCCGTTTCTGATTCATTAATAATTAATGACAATGAGATACTGAGATATAAAAAGACGATTTTGATACAGATTCCAAGAAAAACCATGAAAAATCATTTATACATTAATTTTTTTTAAGTTTTTATGTTTTTCTATTAGTTTTAATAAAAACTATGTTATTCTAGGTTCATAATATTTATTAGCAATTTTAATTAATAGTTTAAATAGAAAAAAAAGAAAAAAAATCAAGGGTTGATAACTTTTTTTACAAAAGTTTCCACCCCTTGGAAGTAGTTTTGAGCTTAAATTTAAAGTATGAAAAAAATAAGATAAACAGCGTTTAAATCATCGATTAATTCGAATGCTTGGACAAGATATAAGCATTTTTATAAAAAAAGAACAGAAAAATTCCCAAGGTTTGATAGCTCATAAAAATAAAACCAAGCAAAATAATTTGAAAAACTTTCCTTTTTGCATTAACACCTTATTTACTTAATCTAATTTAATTAAAATAATCCTGTTTGCTTTAAAGAGTAAAGCACAGCGTGTCGCGCAAAAATGTATGTTGATCGATAGTTTCAAACCTGAAAGTTTCCAACCCTTGATAATATAATTAATTTTTCTTCACCCACATTGAAAGCTTAACTCGAGAGCTTTCCAAAAATATATAACATACTATAGTATGGACCATTATTTATGGTTTTATTAAGCCAAAACCAAAAAAATACCGAGTCTCATTTTCGCGTGGAAAGGCTCATATCTAGAGTTACTTAATCAACAAAGAGCTAGATCAGTGCTTGACAATTGAAGACAACGATGAGCAGCACAAACAAATACTAATGGCAGTGATGGCAAATATGAAAGCCACGACACATTAGTGTATCTTGGATACTCAAACTAGCTATGATTAAATGTCTTGATCTAAAATATACAGATGCTTAAAAAAGCTTAATCACTCCTGCAATATAAAAACTTCTACTAAACATCATTTATGAACAAACCCCACGTAAAAACAAACCACGAGCATAGGTTCGAAAATGAAATTGAGCTCATCAAATGAGCTTCCATTAAATAAACTTGAGAAAATGCTTCTTCTTTTCCTCCTTTCTCCCTTCTTCATCCTCAATATGGCACGAAATTGTTCTATGTAAGATGGTACATAATAAACATTGTACATAAATTTTTACGTATGTATGTTATGATAGTAATGATGGCAATACGTATAGACGAGAAGAAGAAAAAAAAAATCAATGAAAGAGAAAAACAGCAAGAATTATGTAAATGAAAATTAACGAGCTGGTGATAATATTGAGAAACCTTGGAAGTGGAAAATTGGATTCTTTTTTCGTCTCAAACTATTGTTTTCAATTTCAATGTTCGCATCTTGTAAGCTGCAGCAACCATAACGATATAAATGTGTCGCTTTATTTTCAATCAATTCATGTGTCGAGCATTTTGGATCTAAAGCATCAACAGGTATTAAATTATAAATACTCTGGCGACGTCTTTCGCGTGAATTCAATTTACGAATGAGATTTTGAGCGTTCTGCTGTTCCATTGTTGCTTAATTTCAGGTGAGCTTGCATGCGAAAGTTCTACTTCCTCTAATAATTTTGTTTTTTGTTCCAGAAAATTAAATTAAATGTTGTTTTTATTTCATAAATTACTATGACTGAATAATGTATTCAAAAAAGGGTTGGAAAAGTTTACTGACTCAATTATAAGGAAGTCGTTTATTTCGTCAAGTATCGACTTTCATTCATTAACTTTTCGAATAAAATAATTAATTTTTTCGTGAATGAAGGCGCTACTGAATTTAAATTGCTGTTAATAGCTTTAATGGGATTCAGAATTCACAAATTTATTATGTTTTTAAAAAGCTTTAAAGAGCTGAAGTGGCTCGGTGACGGAATGGTTTCGTACTTCGGTACTTAATACCGACACAGCGATCATGGGTTTGAAACTGGGTATGAGAAATTTTTCACTTGTCCTTTTTCGAATCATAGCCTTCCTTTGTAGGCTACAGACAGAAATGTCATCAAAGGAGTGGTTCGGAATTCACTATAAATTGTAGGCTTAGGTTTGAGTGCAGTGGTTTGGCGCATCCTCACTCGTTAAACTCTCATTAGCTGCGAAACACCCTAGCACACTTCTGCATCACAATTGATCTGAATGACTAGGATGACTAGAGTACATTTGAATAATACAAGAATGTCTGAGTTTTCCTGGGAATTAAAGGGATTTCCTGACAAAATGAAGCTTTAAATTTTTTAAAACTTAGAATCTGAATAAGAACTTTGATTTTTTTTTATTGTAGAAGAAAATAGCATGGTTGAAAAAAAAGTTTCAATTCGATATTCCCGCCAATTTCTTACAACGATGGGAAATTTCAATCAAATATTTTTCCTATTTTTCCATCATGTTGTTTTCTTCCTTTGTTCAGAATCTATTATGTATATAAAAGCCTTTATTTGTCATTCTGCGATTCTGCTCTAAGCGCTAAGAACTTTGTAAGTCATGTGAAGCATAAAAGCGTAATACAGTGCAGAAACTGAGACATGGCTAGAACCACAAATTTTTCGAGTACCTTGCTGGCTACTCAACCGAACTGACACATTAAGAATCCATAATATAAAACCTGAAATTCAACAACATTTTAAAATCCAATTGCAATGCTGATTAAGAGTTCAAAACAATTTTCATCCACAATAGACTATTATAAGCATGTACGAACATTTCAATAAAAAATAATCCAACATTAAATCCCCAATCAAAACATCACAAATCCAATTTAATACCAAACCGATTAAATTCTCAAAATAAAAAAAAGTTCAAAGACCTCATCATAAATTATAGTGAAGTAGGATTGTCAGACAAAGTTCTCAGAAAATAGAAGAAGTAGAATTCTATTCATTTGAATGTCTGCTAAGATGAACAGTCCAAAAAAACTAAAATGCGACTTAGAATGTGTCAATAAGACATCTGACAATGTTACCCCAAAAAAAACCGAAAAATCTGATCACGTTTCATGATAAAATTTACAATTCGTCACACAACGTCATTTGCTTCATTCAATTTTTTTTTTCTCCAGTTATCGCCAGTTATCACTCCCCATTTACTTCCAAAACAAAACGCAATAAAAATATTGAACTAGAAGAGAGAGAAGAAAAAAAAACAAATTCATATTCACCTGTCGTTTCTTATATTTTTCTTTAAAGAGCTTTTTGATCAAGTATGAACCGGATTCACTCCTCACTAAACGACTCTCATTGTTATCTTGAGTTGGACTTTTATCTGATTGGTGTGATATCAATAAATAAAATATTGTATTGGCACTATTGTCGTAATTAATAATGAAAGCTTTTTAATCATACCATTTTTATCAATTCGCTTTATATCGTCAGTACAATTGCTATTATTGAGTGACCGTTCGTGAGTATTCACATGTGGTAAGGGATATAAAATGTCAAGTGTCTCATCATCGTCACTAGACATCGCGTCATTACTAACTGTCGATATTGAGTGTAGATATTTTCGATTGTGACGTCGCAGAACAACCTCCGAATCATGATGATCCATATCGTTCATTATTAATTCACTCGATAGGTCATTTACCACTTTATTATTGTCGTTGTTGTTATTAATATTGGGAATTTTAGCACCTCCATTATTATTGCCACATGCACATTTATCTTCTTTCAGATAATATGAATCGTAACTATCGCATCGCGTACGGTTAAGACATTTTGTCTTGCGAAATACTTTGAAACATGAATCAACCATGATAAATATTTTTTTACTCCCGTTCCTTATCACTTTGGTCTACCGTTTTCTCACTTCGAATATTTTTATTACTTCTTCGTCCAACAACTACGTATCGATTACGTTATTGCACTTCTTCTTCGTTTTCTGAGAACAATAAGGCCATAAATGGAGTTCTTTTTGCTGTCAGTCTATTCGTGAATGGGAAATTTACCAACATTTTTTTTTATCTTCAAAATAAATCCATTCTCGATATTGGATTTAATTTCAGTTTTATTGCCTTTTAGCTTTATGTGCTCTCATTTAGTCTTGTCTTAAATTTCTTATTTATTTTCTGTTCTGGTTCAATTGAAAATTTCTGCTTAATATCTAGGAAAATAAGTTTTTCGGTATTTGTGTCATTGTATCGTGGGAAGGATATCATATAATTTTATTTTTTGCACATTATAGATTGATATTTAGATGAACTATGGTTTAATATTGAATGAACTCAATGTAGACATGCAAGTTTGAATTTTTTAAACGGATTTTAGAATTTCAAACATAGTTTTGAAATGCATACTTGCATACCAGAGATCGAAGCCGATTTTTTCGGCTTAACTCAGTTTTTGATTTTTTTGATAGAAAAAAGCCATTTAACACCCATTTTAAGTATTTAAATTGAACTTTACATGCTTTACTATGATTCTGTGAAATATTTTTTCAGCATGTAGCTATAGTGAGCTCAGAATTTCAAGTTAAAGAATGTTAAGCCGAAATTTAAGCCGATCGGCTTAAAATCGGCTATATTGAAATTCAGAGCTTACTATAGCTACATGCTGAAAAAATATTTCACAGAATCATAGTAAAGCATGTAAAGTTCAATTTAAATACTTAAAATGGGCGTTAAATGGCTTTTTTCTATCAAAAAAATCAAAAATTGAGTTAAGCCGAAAAAATCGGCTTAGATCTCTGTTGCATACCCTTTTAATTTTTAAAATTTTCAGGGATATTTCGATGTTGAACTGTAATGTTGACAATAGTTTAGTGTTAATTCACTTAGAACTCGAAAAGCACAATTCGGTCAATCGATCAGAGAATTGGAGCCGGATTTAAATTGAATCCTGCTTTGTGCTTTTCAGGGCTTGTTAAATTATGACGTCAATTGTATTTTAATTAAGGTTTACAACTAATTTGGAACTTGTTTTGCAATATTTTATTAAATAAGTTGAACCTAGTTCCCCAAAGCTATCCAAACATTTTTAAATATTAATATCTTGAAAAAAGGTGATATAACATCCACGAAATCTTAATACAAACAGTAAATTTCCAAAGAATTCACAGATCTGACTAATCTTAATGAAATTAGTCCACATTATAAACAGTAAATAACCTAATTTCCCATTATATGTATATTCATATCCATTAATCATCAATTTACGTAATTCTTTAGCGCCAATTATTTACAGAAATCCTGACGTAAACTTCCTCAATTTAATTCACTAAAACTATAGCTTTCTTAACGAGAAGAAACATTTTCCTCATCTTATTCATCTGGAGTCAAAGTTCTCCAAGCAAAATTAACATGTGTTGGATTTACATTTAAAGAGTTTATTTATAATAACTTTTCATCACATCCTTAAAATGTTTGCGTCAATGAAAACGCAACTCTAATACAATTTCAAATTTTACGCCTACAAAAAGCTTCGGGTGGAAATATTAGTTTTATTTACTCACAAAGAAACAATTGAGTGAGGAAAAAAATATCTCAACATGACTTTAAGCACGTGCCTCACCGAAAAAAAAAATCACAGTTCATTTGGCGTCATAAGAGCTGATTTGTTTTAGCCAAATTTGTTAGCATGTCCAGTAATTTTATCATTCAAGCACGCTTAAGGCGCTTCAGTGACTAAATTCACAATTAAAAAAAAATCTGCTAAATTCCACTTTTTCTCACATGTTTGATTTCGTACACTTGACGTAATTTTTTTATTATTTTAAAAAAAGAGGCAATAAATAAGCTTGTGACGATTTCTTCAATTATCACCAGTTACGATAAGGCGAGAGTTGTTAATCTGCTAATGGATTTTTATATTTGAAATAATTCTATTTTTAGTCGACATTCACTTCAGTAATTTTTGCGTCTTAATTAGATTAACTCATATCATCACATTGTTTAAACTTTACACTGTAGATGATGCTTTCAATAATTGACAAAAAAATATCTGTTGTAGCGATTACCTCAAAGCCGACTTTATTCCCAATATAAATTAATTAACTTTTCTTTGAGTATGTCTCTTCCGTCACATTCAAGTATTTTGCAATAAATTTATTTATTTTTCTTGCTACTTGCTTTGTGTTTTCTTTTTATATTAATATGGACGTAGCGCACAATATCTATCATGATAAATAGATGTCAATAGGATATTTTATTTCATTGTCTTGGCATCAAAGTAAAATCACTGAAATATATAGACATTCACCAAGCTTATTATTGATTTTTCCTTCCGTTTCATCATCTGAAACTTTTCTCATCATAAAACATACAATTTTTTTTTTCTCTTCTCATTCAATGTCTAGCAGCATAACATTCTTACTCACTTTCTAGTATGATGAAAAAACTAAACTTATTATTTTCAACGCAGTTTTAAGAGTTTAGATTAGGTTCGTTTTGGGTTTCATTGATTAGCGTTTACTTGAGTAAGAAATTTCATATTCTAGCATTTAGTTTAAGTTCTAGCTAGAACTCTAGTCACATTTCCTGGATAGATTACAAACTTCGAAAATAAACTATATTTTGATCTTATTATTCTCAATTTGATGTTATATCATAAAAGGTAGTCAATTTGAAAAATG
This sequence comes from Chironomus riparius, assembly GCA_917627325.4. Classification (NCBI taxonomy): domain Eukaryota; kingdom Metazoa; phylum Arthropoda; class Insecta; order Diptera; family Chironomidae; genus Chironomus; species Chironomus riparius. The sequence continues at coordinate 48,452,609 of OU895877.1, forward strand.
TTGCGCCTTTTTCACATAAAATTGTAAACAAAACAATCAAATTTAACAAATTTTTAAAATTTTCACTTTGCAGACTGTTTTATGGTCTGTTTTTTACATTTCTCTCTTTGCTCATTTGAAAATAATCGTTTTCAATCAAAAGTTTTAAAATTCAAAGTAAAGTAAAGCTAAGATTCACTTTTAAACTTTCCAGGTGAAAGAATTTCAATTAAAATCAACTAAAATCAATTTAAAATTTCATAATTCAGTTGAAAATTAAGATTATTAACTTTAAACGTTTCCACTTGAACAAACCACTTTAAAAATGCGTCAAAGATAACTACATCGATAATTTCCACACTAGTTTTTTTTATTTTCGATAATCCTCGAATCGTTTAGGTTATTTTTATTGAACAATCAGCTATTTTTGATTGTTTTCCATTAAACACAATATAGATAAAGTTATATGATATCCACACAAGCACAAAATAATCCTTCACATGTAATGGCACATGGACACTTGACTTAAGGCAATATCTTACCGAAATTTAATTGGGGAAGTAAAAATTCAACGTCTATTCACTCACGTTTAAGCTTAAAATGATTTTCATTTGTGCTTAACAGAGAGAAAGAAAAAATCTTTTAAAAAAAGAAAGCTGGAAATATTTTTCACTTAGCGCCTTTTATTGCTGTTTAAATTAGGGATCATCTATTTATAGCCATGCAATTTATGTAAACACTAGCTCACTATATGTATATTCCCCCCACGATTTACGTCGAAGCTCTCAAGTTGCGTAATTTATTTTTCTTTACACAGTGAACAAAAAAAAACTGAGCATATTAAATTGCTCTTAATTCATTTTAATTTTTATTGACATCCCATATATATGTAGATGCTTCTGTATTCACTCATATGGAAATCTCTATTCTCACAAATATGCAAAAAAAATAAAGTAAAATCGAAGCACTGAAATATTTTTTGAGTATTTTTCGCTCTTCTTATTCCAAGTTGTAGGAAAGAAAAAAAAAACACAAGACGGTTTCGGAATGTTTATTGCTCGATATATTTCTGAATACTAAAAATGTATGTGCTATTTCCACCTGAGTTGATTATTATTTTTTTTTCTTCTTTCAATTCTCTTATCGTATCTACGTATTACTTTAAAAAAAATTCTTTTGAAATTGTGTGCGATTTTTTTTTTGTTCCCTAAAATCGAGAAGACTCGTGTATTTGGTATCGAATGAGGAAAGAAAATAATATATTGTCGTTAAGGCTGAGAGTTATGAAATGAATTCTCGATTTAAAATAAGTTTTTTTAATTAACAATGTTTTATTTTTTGAGCGAGAGAGAAGAAACAAATGTGAAGATGATGGAATGTCGGAAGCCCTGTCGCGTATCAATAGCAATAAATTCATTAAAGTCTTCTTTTTTATTATCGATACGTTGTACAGTAATTTCGAAAAATTGAATTAAAGTCGTTTATACTAAAGCGCATTATTCATGCTAGTTGGGGTTATCTATTAATAACTTATTGACACGTTGTGCAAATATTTTATAATTCTTTTAATAGGGTTGTTGACCTTGTCTTGTTGATACTAGATTAGATTCAAAAATTGTAAACAAACGGCATGAATAAAATTGTAAAATTATTCAGATCCTGAATAAATCATTGCTTTAAGTGCTGAGTTATAAATTGATTTCAAAATATTTAAGATTGTAGATGAAATGCAAAATTAAACAGGAACAGGAACATCGATGCAATAATCTGAATTATATTTCTATAGTAAGCTAATAGCTGCTATATTAGGGATTGAATACATAACCAACAAAGAGGTCTGGACAAAATCTGAACCAAAGGATAATTTCTAGAGCTGTCCATTGCATCTTAATCTAGACTTTAAGGAGGTATAACAACAATTAAACTGTGCCTAGGGTAGGGGAACATGAGAAGGCATAAAAGCTCGTTCCTGTTGCCATCATTTGGCAATTAAAAATGCTAATATGATTCAACTTAATCTACTTCATTTTCTCAGAAAAACTGATTTCATTATCTGAACAAACTTAATAAACCTACACGCGACTACACACATGAAATTGGTGTGGATATGAAAATTACCCTTAATATTTCAACTCGAATGTGTCTGATGGGCGACATAGCTTTTTGCTATGCTTCTGTATATAAAACTTATTGTGGGTCAATATTCAACTTTAAAGAGTGGTTTGCCACTAAATCAATCCTTTCCTCCTGAAATGTTGTGAGCACTTTTTGAATCGTTGTCATATGGACAACACTCTATATAATGGAGTCAGAGCAGGGGCGTAGCCAGGGGGGGGGCATAGGGGGCCCGGGCACCCCCTACGAAAATCTGATAATTGTTTTATTAAGTTTTTATAGAGAAGAACCAGTTAATGTAGAGGAATTGATGAAAGAAATGTCAAAATCAGCACGAAAAATTAAATTTACTATAATGAATAATGAATTAAATATTTAAACTTATGAAGAATGAATATAGATTTAAGGATACAAAATTACGGTTTTTAATTTTCGAAAATGGGCCCCCCCCCCTTAAAAATTTTTTGGCTACGCCCCTGAGTCAGAGAATAGTCTCTGGTAAGAATCGAACCCACGTCCTCACAAAAGAGGATTACAAATATTCGGTCTATTGCCTAACCACTCGTGCCTCAAAGGCTTAACGCTCGCACTGGCAGATTCGAATTTATATGGCCCCAGATTCCACTTTGCAGAAAACAAATTCCAACTCATTCTTAACTCCCCTTCCCACCTGATGGAAATGCGTCAGTTAAAAATAAAACATGCCTTAGCCTTGCCAGAAAAACTGCCAAAAAACTTCAAACATCTTTTTATATTCCAAAAGTTAAGTGATAATGAGCCAGCAAAGAAGGAGGCTTGCGAGTAAGCTAAACAAAAAAAAAAAGTCACGTTTAGTTGTTGTCATACAAACGTCACAAACTTATACGTCACTTGATAAAACCGTCCGATATTGATTTGCGATTCATTAAGGTTTGCAAAAATTTATGGCAAATCTATGTAATCAGTAATAAACGATATATGGTAGTAGAATGCAATCATCATTAAAACATAAATTGAGAGTATTGGAATGGAAATAGCACACAATGCAAATTAATTCAACTCAATTAAATTGAAAATGATCTAATCACAATCATCATGCTGATAATAGCTGAATATGGAAATCTAATATTTCAAATTACTAATTAAAGTCCATTGTGTCCAGATGTTACTAGCATATCCAATTTTAACACAATTTTCCATTCGAGAAATTTCACTATGACATTATTGGATTCCATCAGAAGTCATTTAGCATCAAAGAAGACAAACATTTATAGACTTAAGTCCCTCTGCTTGCATATTTTATTCGCTTTCACACCCTGGCGACATTAAATTTGAAAAGCGATCGCTTGTCAGCTTTATAACGATAATAATTGAGTTGTCAGTATAAAGGTATGCACGCAATTTTCTACGACGTAAAGAGCATGAAGAGAAAATGAAATTTAAAACATTTTAGTGACTTTTTTTTGGACTTAATGAAAAATTCAAGAGTTGTGTACATTCTTTTTAAAAAAAGGATCTCATGTACTGCCTTCGGACATAACATAGACCGAAAATCTTAATTTCATTATGTAAACTTGTGTTTTATTATATCTTAATTTTATAGCATGGCTACAGGCAATTTTAATTATTACTACGGATGTTTTATGTTCCAGTATCATGTTACATCCCAATTCTTATAATTTTTCAGAGAACAATTAGCCAGAAATGTATTGGATCAAACTTGTTGTATTTTCTTGGAAGACTAGCAGGGATCTCTGACTGACTTAATCTATCCTCAGTTAAAATATGAGGTTGGATTCCTATTAAATCTACAATATTGTAATGTCGTCAGCATTGTGCGAATCCCTGTCATATCTTTAACATACTCTATTTAATGATTGAGAGATGGGCTTCTGGTGGGAATTGAACTTACGTCCTTACAACAGAGGTTTTGCAGATATCCGATATATTGTTTAACCATTTGCGACACATAGTCCTTACTTTCGCACTGGCAGTTTTGCCTATATATGGCTCGATACCCCATTAAAACCCTTAACTTCCAAAAAATGTCTATATACACTGCTGCATCTTAGCTTTAATATCAATATGTCATGGTTGAACATTTAATTTACAAGAAAATTGCCCGAAAGCCAAAAAACCATAATAATTACAACTTCATCATGTTACAGCAAGCTGAAACTTGAGAGAGAGTCAATGACATGTCGAAAGTAATTTGTGATAGAGTTAATCAATAAAATTTATGAACGATCATTAGTTTCCTGTTTTATGCCTCACTGACGTCAGATATATTAAGGTCGTAAATAATGTAATATTGATGGTTTATCTACAAATTTACAGTTAACAAATTGTTCGATAGAGCCAATTTTCTCATGGCACTTAATACAAAGCACGCAATGATGAAAATCTTTTTTTTTTCCTTGTCTATCTTTATCGATTGCAGAGAAAGGAAAGAATGTGCGTAATGTCTGGGTTGACATTATACAAATGAGAGTCTTGAAAGAGTGAATTACAACCCTTTCGTACCTATGAATAATTAAATTCATTATTTATATTCTATGATGATGCAATTCATGGCTGATGTGAACTTGGCATGACTTTATGAGACCAGAGAGAGACAAAATTACGTGACATGCTGTTTGAAGCTTCTGTTCAGGAGATTATTTATTTTTAGACAAGAATTGTCCAATCCATTAACATTAGGGCACTTTGAGAGGTACCATTTAATGATATTGAAGACTATCAACCTTCAAAATAATTTGGGATATGACTTTGAACCAGATGCACGTGAAAATCATCTAATACCATCCATAACCAATTCAAGTACGACAACATTCAGAACCGAAAAGTTCAAGTTAAAAAGGTTGTGCCATCTTCAAAACTGTCAAGACTGTTTCTTTCTGTTCGACTATCCAAACACTTTTAAATAACTCACAAGCGTACTCTTGAGTGAAGAACAAAAGGTTTCAAAACAATTCTATTCGACCGTATTGCTTGTTATATTTGCAAACATTAATACAGAATAAACATAAGAATGTAGGAAGGATAAAAACACAAGTAAGCATGAATTGTATGATGCTTGATCCTTTTTCCATAGAAATATTCATAAATAAAGGAAAAGGAACACGCATGATGGCAATTACTAGATATATTTATGGAGCAATATCCGAAAAGGAAACATTCGTAATACTTACAATTGTCGGTTCGACTGGACAGTCCTCCTCAGGTGTTAAAGCAAGTGATGATTTCCGATGACCAAGACGGGAGTTTGATGGTGCACTTGCTAATAAAGAAAAATGAGATAGAAAAAATAAAGGAACGAATGAGTAAATTATTTCAAAAGTGATAGATTTATAGAAGCTAATTGAATAACAAGGATTAATTAGTAACAATTAAATGGTAATTTAATTTTTTTTGTAGCTATTTGGAACGCAATTCGTACTTAATTAATACAACAATTACTCTTTTATTTTGTTTGTTTTGTTTCTTTATAGCTGTTCATTGTGTTCGTAATTTATTGAATTTTCAGATTTATTTTTGTTTAATCTGTTTGAGTATTAAACTTTTTTTTTATTCAAGCTTCTTCTTCCTTTACGATGAAAATGAGTTGAGTTTATTGATCGAATAAGATAGGGATGAGAGGAGGAGAAGCACGATGGAATAAACTCTAATTTAGAGATTAAAAATGAATAAATATATATATTAAAGAGATTTATGGTAAGCTAGCGATTTCAGCGCATTTTCTTATTAATTTTATTAGTTTACATTGGAAGTTGGTGCTTGATTAGTTTATTGTTGAGATCACATTGGTCAGTTCTAATTTAAACAATATTTACTCAAACCAATGTTTGCTTAAGGGACCGTTCACTTATAACGTTCAGGGGGGGTCAGCAAGAAAAGAACAATAGAAATTCCTGGAAATTCATTGTTCTTTTTTGAAATATGAACGTTAATTTCGGACGTCATAAGTGAACGACCCCTAATTGTATTTGTAAATAAAGCGGATTGTAATGAAAATGATATTTACTGTTCGAAGTTCAAACGCTTAGTCTAAAATAATTGTATGAAAAGGGGTAAACAACTATGAAGCAATAAATTTTATTCAGAGATCGAAGCCGATTTTTTTAGCTTAACTCAATTTTTGATTTTTTTGATAGAAAAAAGCCATTTAACACCCATTTTAAGTATTTAAATTAAACTTTATATGCTTTACTATGATTCTGTGAAATATTTTTTCAGCATGTAGCTATAGTAAGCTCTGAATTTCAATTTAGCCGATTTTAAGCCGATCGGCTTAAATTTCGGCTTAACATTCTTTAACTTGAAATTCTGAGCTCACTATAGCTACATGCTGAAAAAATATTTCACAAAATCATAGTAAAGCATGTAAAGTTCAATTTAAATACTTAAAATGGGTGTTAAATAGCTTTTTTCTATCAAAAAAATCAAAAATTGAGTTAAGCCGAAAAAATCGGCTTCGATCTCTGATTTTATTTATCAACTGAAATTAGCCACAATACAAATCAAATTAATCACAAAATGGAGAAAATCATGTTCAAATTCTATTTAAAATTTGTCAACTAGATACAACACAACATCCCCAAACATTTCTAATGTATCCTCCTAATCCAGCCACTTAAAAAGGAAGATTTGCTAAAATTAGACTATAAACAATCAGAATATTTAGAAATCCCACACTTTAATCATTAAATTCAACCAACATCAGATGAATATCCTTCGTTGGATGTTTATCTTGAGCTTTATCATGTCTTAACTATGATTAACAGTAAATTGAATTGAATTAAGAGTATTAAATCTTCATATAAAAAGAGATGTGCCTAGATTTTACTGAAAATATTTCCATTCATTCTTGGCTTATGCTCTAAATACGATAATCTGATAAGAGATTTAATGCAAAGCTGTTGTGCTATTTTATATCGTACATAAACTAATTAAAACTATTTCTCTTCTATCAGGACTTTACATTTCACAGGCTCAACAAGTATATTAAGTAAATGAAAAACTTTTAATATTGTGCAAACTTTATGGAAGCAATTTTTCTCCACAAAATTGTTGTTTGGAAAAAGTTTTTGCATTCTATAAAGTAGTCGATGGATGCAGATTTCTCTTACTTAACGTGTTGAATGTAGCAGAAGGAACTTAGACAATTTAGTTTTAATACCTCACCGCTTGTCTATTAAACGCAGTGATGAAAGGCAAGCGAAAACTTTATTCATTAATATTTTAAGTGAAGATATATAAAAAAAATTGTCTCATACAATTATGCAGTCAGTTACAGCGACTACAACTTTGTATTATTTGTAATTATTTCTAAAGCACTCGTCGCTCATTATATTTTGCATTAAGGAAAGCATTTTGTACTTTTTTAAAAATATACAATATTGCCTCGATTTATATGAAAGGAACTTGATTAAATATTAAATTCTATTGTGCATTCGATCAATATCGCTTTGCTGAATGTTAAGTGTTTCATTTGCCTTTATGTCTGCTTCCATTTCTCTCGATTAAAATTTTAATATTTTACTTGATGTCAACCTTCGAGTTTTGTAAATGTTTTACGGATATGTGCGACCAATGAAATAAAGTTGGGAGTTCTGATTTGAATATTCAAATTTTTAACGGCTATTAATAATTTGAATATTCATTATTAGCTGTTTGAATTTTTATTCACCGTTAAATATTTGAAATTTTATTAATTATTGAAATATCTAAATTTTTATTAATCGATAAAGCTTTACAGCAATAAGTAATTGCATCCTGCCTATTAATTCACGGTTCCGATTCACAGAGAATATTTGCAATTAAAAGTTAATTAAAGCTTGCAATCCTATTAAGATAAAGGCAATTTCTCTTCATTAATTGCAATCGGGGATTTCAATTCAATAGCAGGCAATTGTTGATGAGGAAATTGCGCATCGGTAAAACGATATGGTGCAAGGTAGATGGCTTCATGGCAGTTTAACAAAAGACATCAACTTGTTGCATATTGAAGACTTTCTTTATTAGCGAATTTTCCTTTCCTTTTTTTTACATAAAAGCTTATCTAGAATACTTATTCGTAATGAAGGATGACAGGCATATTCAGGTTTCAATTTCACTTCTTCTCATGCTTCAGTTAACTTTAAACAGACGCAAGTGCTTGTTTGTTGGAAACGAGAAAGAGATAAAAAATTTATCAGAGGCAGGCAAGTGAAGGATCTAAAAAGTCGTAAGTTCTTTCTACCGTAAATAATTTAAATTTTTTTCATTTCATTCCTTTCGTGTCTCTTCATCTCATTTTTTCCCCGTTTCCTTATTTACTGGCTGATTCTATACATCCGTCAAGATGCTCAAGGCACAACTTTCTTACTGAATTTACCAATTCCTTGCATTAGTGATTATGTACATACAATTTATATATTTATATAAAGTCTCCCCTTTGTGTATGTTTATTGCGTATATACTTATGCTTATTTGCGGTATAAAAATAATATTATGGTTTCCGCAAATATTAGCATGAATGGATGAGGTGAAAATTGTAATTCGTGCATTTCTGTGGTGAATGAAAAAAAAAATCACTATGAGCTGTAATGCCTGATGTAAATAGATTTATAGCTATTTATACAGAAATGAATGTGCAAATTTATTTGTTTAAGGAATTTTGATTTATAGATTTTATGCTATAATTTATTTTATGTATGATGTTTTTTATTTGATTTTTAATGGGACGTAAGAATATCGTTAAGGAGATGATTTATAGAGCAGAAATAAAAGTTACAAACGAACTTTTGTAATTCAAAAGTTCAAAATTTGAACTGTTTTACTTGTTCTGTTTCTTGTTTAAGAAGGTAAGGGGCCGTTCACTTATTACGTTACGCAAAAAAAAAACGACTTTTTTCACCCCCCCCCCCCCTCCCCCCCTTGTTACAATATGTTACAACTCACAACCCCCCCTTGAACGTTCATAATTTATTTTATTTTGATAATTTTTTTTAAAAGACAGACGACAGTTAGAACGTTACATACTTCTTGACATACCCCCCTTCCCCCCCCCCCCCACTATGTTACATTTTGTTACAATTTTTAAACCCCCCTCCCCCCTAAAATGCGAACGGCCCCTAAGGAGATCTGCGGTTTTGTAGTAGCCCAAACAAACAGTAACGAGGGACGAGGGGAGTAAAAAGTGTAATAAGTGAACTGGTCCTCTTTTATTTAAATGTTTAAAATTTTTTTCATTTGAATTTTAAAACTTTGAATCCGATAAGATTTGAAATTTCAATCTAAAAAGTTTTGAACTTGAAATTAAATTGAATCAGAAATCAAATGTTGTCATATTTAGATGTGTTCAGCTTATGATGTGCTTTATTGAGGTATTCAATAAAAAAAGTGTTTGCTGAAGTAAAACTCTACGTCTGCTAATCAAATCTCAAAATAAAGATCCAGAAACGTAAGAAAACATAAATTATAAATTGATTTAAGCTAAAAGTTCAACATGAAAATGAAGAAATGTCTTAAAATTATCATGATATATCGGTAAGCCAGGTAAACATATCAATTATTTATACTGAAAGTTTCCAAGAATTTCCATATTTTCTTCAAAAATCCTTGAAGGCATAATAAGTTCCCATGAATCCAATCTCAGTTAATATCAAGACTTATAATTTTTTCCTACGAATGCATTTTGCTGACAATTTTCGAAATGAAAATAATTGAATCCCTTAAGGATAAATGGAACACAGCTAAAAGCTAAATAAAATCAGAGAAAAAGTTCCCAAAAAACTGTCAAGCGACAATAAAACATCGCCTTACTTTCACGAAAATTAATGATTGATGCTGTAAGAAAGAGAAGCGCCACAAACATAATCTTATGATGACATTTTTATTTGTCCCTATTTAATAATAAATTGCTTATCGTGCTGAGTTTTGTAAATATTATTTAATTCTTGTGTAACGTGTGAGGAATTCATAAGTACAGTCAATCAACAGGAAATGAAATAAAAAGAAAGGAACTAAGAAGAAAAGGTGTAATAATAAATTCTCTTCGTCTTTCTACGATTTATTATTATTTTTATCAATAATAACTTCTCCAATGGATGACTATACTCTATCTGAATGAATGAAAGTGCCATAGGAAGAGTACGAAGTCATTGCCATAGCTTTTGAAAACTTTGACAATATTATTAATATCAGAACATTAATATCCCATATGCATGATTCATTCAAACAACATTTATCATTTCTCTGTAAGCACTGAAATGAAAATAGATTTTTTATTTAAAATGATATTTTAAAAAAGTATTTTGATGCTGATCGTGAGACTTAAACGTCTTTTTATGGCAGTGATCTTTCATACTGAAAAGTTTTGTTATTTAACGATATTTTAAAGTTTAAATTTTAACGACTTTTTTAAATTCAAATTTCAACAGTTTTTTGAAATTCAAACTTTAGCGAATTTTTAAATTTGATTTTTGACGGTTTTTTGAGTTTTTCAATATCATAGCTAAGCGAGTAATTTGTTGGAACCAAGATCCAAGAATTGATCAAGAATCAATTCCCTAGATTTGTATCTTCTATCTTGCCAGCCCAACCATAACAAAGTGCAATCTAACGCCTCAATTTTCTCAAAATCACGGCAAAAATACCAATTCAACGACGAGGGAAATGAATAAATCATTATAGAACGATATATAGTCATCCTGTTATCATTCTCGAAATGAAATAAAGCCATGACAAATCAATTGACGAGGAAAAATTAATTATCACACTTTTTGTTCCACATATTGCTATTAAACGACTCAAATTTTTATTTATTATTACTATCATTTTGTGTTTGTGCACTTTCCCACTCCACCCTAACCTGAATGACTGAAAAAACTAATCGAAATGAAATATCAACGAGTGTGTGGTAAAATTTAATTAAAATAATAAATCTAAAACTATAATATGAGTGCTATAGCAGTGCTGTATGTGATATAAATTAAATAGGATCTCTTTCATGAAAACTAGCACATCCACACGGATTACTCGATTAAATTATTTCCCATTTAACTCGAGATAGTTGAAAGGTTACGGTTAATGATTCTTCAAGTTTCGTTTGGGTTGTTTTTTACTTGAATTTTATCTTTAATATAAAGATTTTTTCTTTTTCATCAAGCTTGCTGTCTCACAGCAAGGGAAATGCCTTTGCAGTTCCTTGTGAATTACAAACCCAGACAAAGAAGGTTTATTAAACAAGATTAAAAGAAGATGTTGTCAAAGAAAATGACTTTAAACAACATAAGAACTAGTTTCCTGTCCAAATCAGTTGTTCAAAACTTTTCTGACCTATTTAATAAATATGATCACTATGCAGTGTCTGACAATGACCTTTGTTGTGAAAATAAGTCTACAAGATCTAATAACCTTTTTTTAAAGACTAAGATAAGTGATGTTGAATCCAATCAGAAGGGAATCTAAAGTGGATGAAGGCGAATCTGCTTGCTTCTATCTTTAAATAATTAAAATCCTTCCTGAGCTGCAGTTTGCCACTTCTTTTTTGCTACGCCACTGACACAAACAGTAAGTCTGACACATCTTTATCAAACAAAATTCTCAATTTATTCGGAAATCTCTTTTAATCGTGACTGCTTATCACCAATCAGTCTTTATACACGATTCACATCAAAAGCTCAATGTCATCTCGGGTCATACCTAATAATCTAATTATTGAATTAACCCTCACGACCAAATCTGACGTTTAACATTGACATAACCCCAAATCAATCAACTGCAAATTTTACCACAACTCTTGGATGGTTAACAGCATGTTAATTACTAAGTTTGATGTGACATTTTGGTAATTCCCTCAAGTCGATTTCTGTTAAATGAATTAATATTAAGTTTAGTCAGAAGAAAAATTTCTGAATTCAGAAAAAATTGCATCAAAAGCTAGATTTAAGATTCAACATTCAAGATTTTAGGCAGCTTTAAAAAATTAAGGGGTCTGAAACTAAGTGACTTTTAATTTTTAAAAATTTGTGTTATGCTGGTGATGCAGAGAATGCATGGTTTAGAGATTTTTGAGGGGTTTATTGTCAAGTAGGAAGTTTCCAACCCCCTTAGATCCTTCCACATCTGGCTACACTAATGGTAGAGTTGGGAAGCTTTTTTTGCATTCAATTTTGTAATCAATCAATTTATAAAGTTTTTTAATCCATTAATAAATGCTCATATAAATGTGTGTATTATTTAAAATAAATTGTGCAAGTGCTGCACAAGAGAAAAGCAGGAAGGAGATAACGATTGATTGATGAAAATGCTCGTGGTTGGAAAGATTAAAAATTTTATACGACACTGACTTGTGATATAAATTTATCCATTTATTCCACCTCTTCCTTCATTAAATTACCTGAATCAAATTCTCTGCGATTTAGTGCCATCGTTTTAAGTGCTTTAGACGAGGATGCCATTGCTTTCAATCAATAAAATTGAAGAAATATAAAACACAATTTTCACTCAAATACTGTCAGTTTAATGAGATACTCTTTTTTCTTATTTTTTTTTTATAGAAGTCACAGACTTCCTTTTTTACTTCTCTACTTTTTTGTCTGTATTCACTTCACTTGTGGGAATAATTTTGTTTGGCTTTTCAATTTTCACTCATATTTTTTACAGCATGAAAATTGCATCGACAGACATTGCCATCATCCATAAAGTTAGAGGAAATAAAATAAAAATGCTTAATTCCCTTCGGCTGACTATTCGCATACGAATCACAAAATTAATTGTCATTGATTTCTTTCACTCTAGATATTCTTTTATATTTTGCAATATACACAGCATGTATAAATATGCTTCTATGGGAATTTTTTATTATTTTTTCTCAATCCTTGGCACTGAAATTAAACTACATTTTTTTTTCTATTTCTATTTCATTTATAGAACAAATTGTACTTGATTATATCGAATAAATATTTTTCACTGCTCATTTCTCTCTATTTGAATTTTTAAGATAGGCATAGGCACAATAAAAATACGGAAATTAAAAGAAACGGTTTTTGATTAGAATCTAAATGTTCATTATTTTTCACTTTTGAAGAGTTGTAGGTAAAATTGAAAAATAAATGATTTTTAAATGATTTGACTATTAACGAACTTTTGAAATTTGAAAATATATACGTAAAATTGTGTCAATTCTAAAATAGTAAATAATTTCGGAAGCCTCGATTGTGTCTTGAATATATTTTTAAAAAAGAATACTATGTCAAATTGTGTCTTGACTAAAAAGTAAGTAATTTCGGAAACCTTAAACATAATTGTGTCTTGAATAAAACTTAAGATTTTTCAAAACCTCAACTTAAATTGCGCCTCGACTAGAACATACTCAAGTTTAAGCACCTTAATCCGAATTGTGTCTTGACTAAAATTCGCTTCACAGCCGACATTACAATTTAAAAATGTCACTCGACAGACAATAACTCAGCTTATATTCCATATATGCATCTGTTAAAAGCATTAACCCACAAGAGACTAATCGAAAATCCAAAAATGATAAACTCAGCATTGAGTTATTAAAATACTAAATGGAAACTAAGAAAACAAAATATAGCAATCATTCAACGACCTATACTGTACTCCAAATTGAGCTTCTATTGCAGTAACACACAAAAAAAAAATATTTCGCGCATTATCAAAAAATGCCTACATTTTGTGAATGATGAGTTTTTGTAATGCTTTACCTTGTGTGTATTTATTTACACATGAGAAATGTGCAGTCATACTCTCTTTTTAGTCAGAGGAATTGAAACTTTCTCTCCAGGTAAGGTTAAATTCGCTTATAATCAGTGGAAACATATTTCTACTGATAACTGATAAGATAGTGTTATGGAATATCATTAAAAACACATGAATGAATGCTTCTTTTCCTGTATTTTTTATCGTATTAGTTTGGGTCGAATTTTTTGTACACACGCAGCAGAGATGGAAAATAAAATAAAATAATATAATGAACCATCATCATCAGAGTTCGTGGTATTCTCACATGATCACATTCATTGTTATTACTATCTATTAATATAGTTGTCTCTCTGCTCTTTTCTCCATTGCCAGTGTGGTGTGGCTTTAATTTCAAATCACTGCATTTATTTGAATTGATTGGGATTGTTTAATGAAGCTTAATTAAATTTTGTGGGATCCTACAGTGTGGGATGATGGTCATTTGTTGAAAGTTTAAGGAATTGGCAATGGACGTTAAGTGAGCTTTAAGGTAGTTTAGGAATTTTCAATGAGAAGCTAAGTAGGAGTTTGCAGTGGTTTAGAATCGTGTTTTTGAGGCTTTCTAAGTTTGACTGTAACTAGTATAAGGTACTGATACTATCAAGAACTTGTAAGCATAGTCCTAATCTTCATCAAATTGACAGTGATAGGACTTAAGCTGGAATATTTTGATAGGGAATCCAAAACCCTAAATATTAATCTATGTGAAGATACACATGCTTCAAAAAATAAGGTTTCAAGTTTTAACCTTACAAGCTAGTTTATCAATACATAGCTTGATCAACGATTCCACAGCTTCTACTTTACAGCACCTAGAAGGTGCCACCCACAACTATTAAGAAATCCTTATTTAAATAATTTTTTTAATCCACCTAAATTCATAGCAAGTACAAGTTCATTCCCGGAGACAAATGATTTGAATCAAACCATGCCCCTTGATTTTTTCAAAAGCACCTTTTTTGACGTCAGCAATCTAAGCCATAAATCAAACATGAAATATTTCAGTAAAGCTCCTATGCTGGTTATTGTTATTTTATAGCAACGTAAGCTATAATTATTTTTTTTGTTTTGCATTTTATGCGAACATATAAACCATAAAGTTGCAGACAACAGCATAAAAAAGAAGGTCGAAATGAATGGAAGAAAAATAAAAAATAAAAGTGTGAATTCACCTCAAAGCTTTAATTCGTAATTAATTGTAATTTATCGTTTAGCTGCACTTTTATTTAATTAAAAAAAAAGAGAACTGTGCGGTTAGAAATGATTCCCGTTCGGTTATAAATGAATGAAAATTCACAGCAAACAACCAAGGAAAAATTGAAAATTAATTCTTTCCTCTTTTCATCCCCAACATCGAAGAATTTGATTTACAAGAAGCGTCAGGTAAATTAATTAAATAACTTTTTACTCTCTCGTTCACATTTTTTTCGAGCTCAAACTCATCACAATTTTCTTAATTATTCATTCAAAACACGCGCAATTTGGTATTTTGCATCTACAAGGCGATAGACTATTCATTAATTAATAAAGAAATTTAATAAAAACGTGCAATTATGCTGCTGCTTTTTGCTTGCTTCTCTCTCTACTCATTCATTCCAAGTCTTTTTTCTCTTTCCCAAAGTTTATGTCTTTAAAAGCTATTAATTCTCCGCAATATTGTAGATGAAATAAAAAGTCATTAAATAGCTAATGTTTTCAATGAAATATACAAACATTCAGCTTTATGCTTCGCTTGTTCAATTTTTATTTGCATCTATTGCCGTTTTTGCATGAAATTGGGTACTTCTAATTAATACAGATTGTCTGTGCTTTTTGAAATTGGAATTTTTGTGAAATTTACCGCGAATTTTTGATTTCAATTCAATTCAGCTCTATTTTACAAAATGTTCAGCTAAAAGTCAGCACTATTCAGACATTTTCAAATTAAGTTTTGTGCTATTCAGCTTTAGTTCATCGCCATTCAGCTAGCATTAAGCAAAAAAAACGAATTCAGTACTTTTAAAGTTGTGAGCAGAACAAATGAATTCAGCTCAGTTTCAGTAATTTTTAACTCGAATTCAGCTCAGATTCAGTAATATTCAACTCGAATTCAGCGCTTTTCAGCTAAAATTAAGCATTAAAAAGCTCAAGTCAAACTCGATTCAGCCACTGTTCAGCTCAAATTTAGCGCAATTCAGATTGAGTTCAGCTTTTGATTATTTACATTTAACATTTTCGGTAAACAAAGATTATAATAACAGGGCCGCGTCAAAAATAAAAGGAATTTGAAAGCAAAGGTTTAAAAAAATTTGAAAATTTCCTAAAATTTCCCGCATTTTTGAGAATATTTGTCAAAATCTAATATCTGAAAATCCTATTAATACACATCGATTACTAACTTTAACGCTTTTGCCACACAAAATGGAACATAAAACTACTGGCCTTTAATCAATGGCAACTTAAGGTTTTAAGCATGTTTGCAGCAATTTTCGAAAGAAATTTTTTTTTGTTGACAAAAAATTGTTTCAACGACACAAGAAAATTCAAAAAAATGACAATCGTTACAAGATTTTGAAATTTAAAGTGTTAATTTAAGTAACTTCCAATCATTTTATTGTTTAAAATGATAATTTGAATGAACAACTAGATGAACTTGCACAAATTGGTGCAGAAATATTTAAGTTTAAGCTTTAAATTAAAAAGATATGAGAGGTCTTGTCTACTCAAAATACCTATTCCCGAAAATTCTACGTCATCGGAGGATATTCGAATGGCTCTACAGAAGGAACTAGACATTGTACATACTTAAATTTGTTATTAAAATCTTTGTTTCGGCGAGTTCTATAAGACTAGTTAAAAATATAAAATGCTATAATGGAAAAAATTAATGAAAATTAATGATAATGAAATAAACAGAATTACAAACTATTTAAGGACGAAAACATCCTCTAACATTGCCAGAAGTATTGCGAAAGTTCTATCATATTGCTACAAGATAATTATCACGTATTTTCTGTGGCATTCAGATATTTTTTGAAGTCATTTGGTATAAAGATGAATAAGAATAAGAAGCTTTGAGTATAACCTTTTCAACACATTGCAGCAGATGTTTGAAATTGTTATTACTTTTGTCTATTCATTATGGTAAGTATGGCAATTCAATTTGGATATTTTTATGAAGTCAAAATTTAAGGTTTTTCAATTTGATGTAGATTGACTTCATGAACAAGTAGTTTCTAGGAACTTTGACTTAACAAGAAATCCAGAAAAATCTGCCAATATTTCTTGTTAATCTCAAAGTAAACAACAGAATCCAAGGTAAAATAACTTCTAAAGAAGCCGCGATTAATAGTAAAGTTCTCAGTAACAAAGCTTTTTCAAACACCCGAAATCGATAGAGTAAATGAACACCTCACGACAGACTACGATAAAAAAATTTAATAAAGAAAGCAAATTGCCAATTCATCTCATTTTCAACAGAGTAACTGCCAAGGTCATTCAATTTTGCATAATATAAAGTAATTTATTTTAACCTTGACCATCCTCAAGATCCGAAAAAAAAAACGTAAAATTGACGGCGACGACATTTACTTTCAGCACGGCTAATCAAATTTAATTATATTAGTGAGTCCTTTGAACCATTGAGGAAGAAGAAGCAAAAGAAAAAAAGAGCCACAAAACACGTGAAAGCACTTTAGACATCAACACTCGGTCTTCTCATCTCATTCAACTCGTTATGATATTTTTTTTTGTTGTTGCTGCTGCTTTATGAATGCGAATCGAGTGAGAGAGCTTTGCACGTTATTCTTGACCCAATTTCTTCATGTTCGCATAAAATAAGAAAGAAAAACCTTTAAAAGTGAGAAGAAAAAAAAACAAAACAAAACACAAATGCCGAAAAGAGTCTTAAGAGTTAATGAATAATTCAAAAAAATTAAGTGAGATTAGCATAACACGATAAGTAATGTGAGGACGTTCATATAAAAAAAAAGCGGAAAGAACATTATCGTTAAGAAAAAAAGAAAAATTAAAAATATATGTGGAAATAAAAAGTTTCTTGTTCTTTTTTTCTTCGATGGGGGAGATTAAGTCTGTTGCCATGTGATGCTTACGTTTTTGGTTTATTTAGAGAGAGACTTTTTTGAAATTCCATGGAAATTTAATACGTACGAACATAATCTTTTTAGCACAGTCTTTGGCTTTGGATCATTGTGTCTTATTACACATTTTGGTTGACTGAATTGATGTGTCATGTTCATGTTTCACAAAGTGTTACTGTTATTTCTTAGAACTTGTAATGTTGTGATACTTGATTCGGTAATTAAAACTTAATGAAGTTTCAAAGTTTTGTAATTGTTCTTGCTTAATTGAGATTTTTAATTAATTAAGGGAAGTTTTTTAAATCAACTGTCAAAATTTAAATTCACATAATCCGTAAAAATTCAAATTAAAATAATCCGTTAAAAATTCAAATTCAAAAAAGCCGTTAACATTTGAATTTGAATAAGCCAATGAAACTGTAATCCAGCCAAATAAAAAAATTCTCATTAACTCGATGTTAAAAAATAATAAAACATTTAAGTCGCATTTATCGATTTATTGATAGGCTGTGAGAAAAAGCGCAACAGCCGTCCACACTAAATATTGTATCAGTACAATGTTATTATTTCCACAACTCTTTTTTTTTTATTCTTCCTCATATGTGCAAATATTATTATGGCGTAAGTTTCATGCAAATTTTACATCGGTAAAGTTTCCATCAACACATCACTCTTAATAACTTTAAACACATATCTCTCGATAGACATACAAATGTGTGTATCTACACCGTTTAAAGTCAACTTTTTAATGGAGAAGAATTTATAACAAAAAATATAAAAAAAAGCTTGTGACGATAGCGAGAAATAAATGGATGTTGATTTTTCCTCGTATTACGAGAGCTAGTAGATTTGAGATTGCTTATTTGGACTACTAGTAGGTGCTAAATACAACTTTAACGCTGATCTTCTTATATATATATTTTTTTGGGAAAATTCCTACTCTGATGCTGTTCTTGATCATTTTCTCTTGTTTAGAAAGATAGTCAGGAGTATTAAGGGGGTGGGGAGGATAGCTATCAATGGGATGGAGTAGAAAATTCTATTTAGATTGTCAGGAGCTTATATGAGGAGATTATATGAAACAATTATTAAAATTCCCAAATGAAAGGCTCAAAAAATCATTTTAAGGTGGTCACTTGTGCGACATCTATAGATTGTCAATTAATCTTTTTAAAAAATTCACAAAATAAGAATCCGACCTTTAAAATCGTCCTATATGCACCCCTGCATTCCTACTCTACTTAATTCTATCTGTAAATATTTGTAACATGTGATCTTTGAATTTGGAAGTGGAAAGAAGATGAGAAACAAAAAAAAAAATCGTCGTAATGAAAATATTAGAATATTATTTTTAGTATTTGATGAAATTCAAAACTCTCGAGTATATTTTTAGTGATTTATGTAAATTGTTGATAATCGATTATGCAAAATAAATAAATTGAACGATTTGTTTGTAATTTGTCTAGAATTTCATTTGAATATCTTTCTCACTCTCGCTTTTTATACAATTTTACATTGATTTGAGATGAAAATCTCCCACTCACATCCTCAGGTCTGTTTATTTATTGTAGAAATTATTAAATGAGTATTAGAAAAATAAGTAAACGGGATGGCGTAGGTGGAAGATTAAAGCGCTTTTATGTCACGATTGATTAAATTAATTTGTCAACCTTTTATGTCTGTGGAATTGCTAATTGAATGTGAAATATAATTTAACGGGTTTATGAATTTTAATTTGTTGCATTTCAGTTGCTTTTCCTGATGATCTTTTCAATTTTGTGCTTGATTTGTTGACAGGCAGATTTATTGGCTTTGACAATATTGGAATATGAATAATCATGGAAATGGTAATAGCAAATTTGAGAGTCAAATGAAAATGGTTTTTGATGATGTTCAAGTTTAAAGAGTCTTTAGGAATATATCACATAAAGCAACACTCAAGACAATTTCAATTATTCATCCAAAATTTGCTGAATTTAGTTCATTTCAGCTGAAATCTTCGCTGAATTCAGCTTGATTTAGATAAAAACTTGTTGAAATCAGCTCAAGTTTACCAAAAAATGTTGAATTCAGCTCAAATCAGATGAAAAGTTGCTGAATTTAACTAGATTTTATTGAAAACTTGCTGAATTTAGTATATATCAGCTGAATTATTTTTGCTGAATTTAGTACAAGTTAATAGAAATTACCTAAATTCAGTCAAGTTCACGAAAGAATTGCTGAATTCAGTTGAATCAAACTGAATTCAGCAAATATCAACAAACTGAGCACAATTAAATAAGAATCAACAAGCACACAACACCAATGAATCCATATAAAAGTTCCGAAAATGCATTTTTTCCAAATGATTGATGATAAATCATTATTCATAAGTTAATGCAAATAATTCACGTCGAAAATCACTTCAGTCAACAAAGGTAAGTCATTAAACATATTTGTCATGCAAAAAAAAGGTTTTTAAAATCAATGGCTGTATGTAAAAAAACACATTTGACAAAATAGAGAATTTCTTCATGTTCACTGACAGCATGTCATAAATCTCGACCGAAATAATAAAGACTGAAGACTGAGAGAAATTTACGTCATAACGTTATGTGTATATTCATTCTGTTATTCAATTTACACTAAAAATCGATTTATTTTTGAAAAAAAAAATATATTAATTTTCAGTTGCTATTCATGAAAAAACTTTCGTGCGCTAGCTAGCTAGGGTGAATTAAAATGACAAAAATCAAATTTTCGTGTAGTCAATCAGTGAAAATGATTTTCTTAGCACTTTATAACACAAATTAAAAACAATTTTTACTCATTTTACTCGTTTCACTTTTGTGCCTCGTTAATCAACAAAGTTATTTGCTCTGCTCAAGGGATTATATTGAGGAACCCACAGCAATAAAAGCGCAGAGAGATTTATGAGCGTGAAAAATAATTAATCAATTTTCATATTTTTTTTGCTCTGCTGCTATTTGGCTGTCCTTACTTCACTCGTGACTACCACAACACATTTTATTCAGTTTTGTCCACACATGGCTTTTAATATTTTTTTTTGTAACTTTTTAGGCTAGATTCAAGTTTTATTTTTTAGACATTTATTTATCACTAAATCCAACTCGATAGAAACACACAAAAAAATTATAATATGTATATAATCACGATAAGAAAGTATAGTGCCGAGGCAGTCTGTGCAACTTTACAACCGAAACTATCAGAAAGTACACATGAGACTATATTCATCAGCTTTACAATTCGCTCAGTGTGCTCGAGCTTCAATTCTCTCACTAGTCATAAAGGTGTATTTCCATTTATTTTTTTGTTCATTTAATATTATGAAAAAAATAAACTTATCTCTGCACAGAGCAAAAGTATGGGTTGCCTGATGTGAAACTATATGTAGATATAAATGAAAACGAAAGAAGAAAATGTAATGGGTAATGTTAATGAATGGTGATAATTGAGACGCATTTTTTTGCTCTAGTTTGCCGATGCTTATGTTTATTTAGAGTTTAACGACTTTTTAGGATTTCTTTAGTCGAGACACATTTTGAATCGATAATACGTTTAATTTTAAATTATTCATGATGGGTTGGAAATATTTTAGCTAAGACACTTATTTGAAAAGACCGTTAAATTCGAATATTCTAAAAAATTCAAATATTTTTCAACCGTTGACAGTTTTTTTTTGATTGTTATAAGATTGAGGATTTTAATGCTGTGATTCAAACCCTCTAAGCATATAAAACAAAATAATTTCGAACCAAAACAATCTATAAATCCAGTCAAAAAACAAAACTGACTGCAATGACACACATTCCTTGCGAAAATGCACTGAAAGTGGAGCGATTGTGATTACATTTTTTATTGTATGCATAGACTAGTCCATACACATGAGACGATTACATCTTTTCTCATTCTTCTTTTTCACATCTTTCTTATTCCATTTCATTCATTTTCGGCAACTCAATTATCGGCTACGATTAATTTTATTTTCATTCGATGGGGAAAAAATGTGGAAAGTGAGAAGGCCGATAGCATTCATTCCGATATGTTTGATGTTTGTAAAAGCGAATGAAAAAAAAATGATGATAATTTATTACGTCAAAATATTTATCACATCAAACAATTCATTTCGCTCTTTTTTAAACAGAAATAAGTTCTTTAGTACAAACTTTTTGAATGTATTTGAGTGTGCACGAGAGTAGAAATTAATACATTCAACATTATGACATCACACATATTTTCAACAAGACGAATTTAATATTCTCACGAGGTTACTGACGATAAACATTTTTTTCTTCTTCTGTATATTTTTTTTTCTTGTTGTTGCTCAATCTTTTTTTTTTTTGTTTCCTTTTAACTATTATCACGCCAAAATAATATTTTTTTCACTCTAGTATGGTCATGCAAATTTAAATAAAGTAGCTGATAACTCGCAAATTACGGTAAATGCGGGCTTTTTGTTCATTTGGTTTATAGAAATTAATAATTTTTTGAAATTTATTTTTTTTAACCCTCATTTGGTTTGGCAATAATTAAGTGACTTTTTAGAGAGCTTAACGAATTTTGCATACTTTAATTGGCTATTTCAGTGATGTTGAACCCATATGCCGCGATAAAAATTCAGAATATTTCACGAACCGTTTGCCGTGTGCGGGTTCAGTCCTGGCTTAACACCAAGGTGTGTCGTGGTATAAAAAAGGTTGAACAGCACTGGCTTATTTTCTTATAAAATAATTTCTGTTGATTGCTGCGAAAATTAGGTATGCCTTTCGTAAAAAACTGGATATTAAGACACCGTTCCCTCCCATTAGCCTCAATTTCTTCGTTTGATCTGTCAGAAAATTCTTAACGAGAGAAAAAAATGGGAAGGGGAAGGTTGGGCATAATCCATAAATTTTGTTAGAAGATGAATCGTGTTTAAACTAATGTTCGTTAAATTCTAATAATTTAAATCATGGCGTATACACTTTGGGGTCGTTCTCTTATGACGTTCATCAAAAAACCTGATTTTTAGACCCCTCTCTCCCCTTTTGTCACAAAAATTCTATAGAAAATAATTTCCATTGTTTGAACTGTCACAAAATCCTAGATCCCCCCTCCCCCCCTAATTGTCGGACGTCATAAGTGAACGGCCCCTTAGGGAACTTCCAGAAGTTTCCCAAAAAAATATATGGAACTTTTTGCAGATTCTGAAAGCTTCCGGAAGTCCTATACATTTGGGAAATTTGAGGAATTTCTCCAAAAAAAAACCTTTGGAAGTTTCTTGAGTGTGTACGCCTTGATAAATAACGACTTATATTTTTTACATTTCATTGAAAGAGCCAAAAAACAGCACTACAACTTACTTTTGACTGTTGAAGTTATTCGACTGCATTGTAATAGTCGGCAAAATATTGGGGTTGCTGACGCACTTATCTTTAAAATTAATCAGTTAATAATCAAGAATTTATAATAATCTAAACTATATCAACCAATATAATCTCCAAAGCCATTAAAAGAATTCATCCACTTCAAAATTTTATTGCGTTTTAATTCCTCGGATCAAATTAATTAGGAAATGCTTTAAAAAATTAACAATTGATAAAGTTTCAAGAGAGTTGATCAAGATTCGAGATTGAAATCGATACTGAACAATTGTCAGAGATTTCTAAAATAAAGCTTTAAATTTGAACCAATTAACAACCAATTAATAAACGAACAAGAATGCGTCATACTTATCCACTTATGGTAAACTTATTTCAGCCTTTTAAGTGAAGAAAAATGATAGATTAATTAGAAGGTGTGAATGAACCAGACAAGCTTTATGATTGTATCCACTCAACACGCAAAACCAAACAAAATGAGGCAAGAAGAAAATTATTTTGACAGATGTAATCAATTTAAGCTTAAATAATCAAAGGCAGTAAATAATTTTTTTCTCTTCCTCTGTGCTGAATGTGTCATTTAAATTATATTTTTTTAAGCAAATTCCTCACTCAAATTGGAGTCGTTTACTGATGACGTCCATCATTTATTTATGTCTTTGTAGAATTCTTTTTAATTTAATTATTTATTTGAAACTTAGTTTGTTGTCTAATTCTTAATAGGTTATGGCAGTGTTGTCCAAACTTTCTTGAACCATGCCACACCTGGATATGACCGAATTCGCACACAGTATGCAGATTGTGTCAGTTTCCAAAAGTTCCTACGGCATTCAGTGTGCCGCAGCACACAGTTTGGACTACACTGGGTTAAGGATAAATAAACATATCCTGAACCCAGATGCTCAAACCAAGGCGTGGAAATTCAGGATTAATCCTGAAAAATCCCTGAGCTAGTAAACATGAACATATTTTCATGTTTATTGGCTCAGAGATTTTTTAGGATTTTTGGGATTTTTCAGGATTAATCCTAAGTTTCCACGCCTTGGCTCAAACTTTCATTTTATTGCTTATAAACCAACTTATATGTTACTGAGGAGTTTAGACATCTAAGCTAGTTCAACAACACTACATTATGGAAATTTGACAAAAACAATGTTAGACGTCATTTATACACGATCCGATCCCTCATACTGTTTATTTTCAAAATATATGAGCTTTTACATACGGTGCCATTGATGTTTCAGAATTTCTCTTCTCATCACTTTGACATTTATATTTCTTCGTGGAAAAAAAAAATATTGTTTTTAAGACGCCAATCGTTTTGACATTAATACACATATTCTCATCATCTGTACGTGATTTAATTGTGAACTTTATTATGACATGTTGGATATTAAATCTCTCAAAGCCGACCGAAAGTTTGTTTAATGAATTTTTATTGCAATATTAATAATGTCAATGTGACAACTTCCGAAATATTTATTAATTTGTGAATATACACAGAGATTCTCGGGATATTTATGAATTTGGAACTGTGTTGGAGATAATTAATGAGTGAATTGGGAATTGAGGGAAGTCAAGAATGAAATTAATTTTTGTTGTGCTGAGTTGTGTGAAATTTGATTTTAAGATCAATTACATTAAGCTGAAATGTTTTGAAGATGGAAAGGTTATTTTGAGCTATTGGGGATCGTGCTTACATGCTTGAATGCCTGTATATTTTGTGTCTTGTAAGTTTCGTTTTTTTTTGGTTCAGATGACATGAATAATCATTAGGAAAGTGGAAAATGTCTTATGAAAGCTGCTTATGAAGTTGTCCTATGCATAATACCATAAAATACCAGCTATTTTGCTTGAGACAATTCTAAATTAAGAGATAATTCTCTTGCAGAATGATTAAAAAGAGATCAACTTCTTAAACTTAAAAAATTAGCCTAAGGAATTCTAAAGAACCAACAAGAAGATTTTAGAATCATTAAAAAAGACATAATCTGCAACAAAATCTATATTTTCAGGTTTTTACTAATTTAAAATTGGCTAAAACAACATCAAACTTGTATTTCAAAACAGAACTCAATGAAAACTTCCTCAGGCAATATTAAAGAACGATTCAATTTGTTTTTCTATCCAATTCGAAGCACTAATAAATGTTCTAGGTAATGTATTGTTTTGTTTTTTTTTTAACAATTGATTTACGGAAGTTTATTGATCTTATAAACAATAAGAACCAAGGAAAAGGGTGTGCAACTATTAATTATTGAAAAAAAAACAGAAACTTTCAAGTCAAAAATCCAAAAACAATTGAAATTTTATGACAAGGGCAATTTTCCAGGTAAGTTTTTCAAAAAATCATCCGGAGAATCAAATTTACTCGAAAATTTTCCATTACCAAGCATAACTTTTACATTTAAATCGATGTAAAATGGCAAAAACTATTATATTTTATCTATTTAAGTCTTTGAAAGTAGCCAATAATTAAGTTTTTTCAATTTTTTTTGCAAATTACTGTCAGCAGAAAATGGAATAATCATAAGGAGAATCGAAAATTGAAGGAAAGTAAACACTCATTTTTTATTATGATTATGCAGCAATGTAGTTTTTGAGCTAATCTATCTAACCATAATCATATCACACTCCAATAATTACAATTTAAAGAGAATTTTTGAATTTTATGTGGATTTTTTTTGCTGACAGTAAAAAAATTAAGCTTTTATTTTGCAAATCCATGAAAAAAATGCAAAGCAAATATTTCATAAAAATTAAATTTTAGTCTTAATTTAACACTTCGTGGTTGAATTATTGTTGATTCAGTAAGAATCAATCGTAATAAACAGTTTAAAGTTGCTTTAAGCAATCAAAACAAAGAAATTGACAAGATATTTACAAAAAAAAAATTGAAAGTAAACAGTAAATGACTTTGGATTATAAAAGCTCTTTTTTCAAAAACTCAACTCATCTGGAGAATTGCCCACAAATCAAAAGCTAGAAGCTCAAATCTATGTAGATTTGAATTGAAGTCATTGATAAATCTCCAGTGGCAATCAATTATTAAAATCCTCCACAAACCTACTTAATATTCCATCTGTATTTCATTCTATCATGCAGACAAAATGACTAACGCAAAACAATTGTTTACCGATGATAAAAATCGCTACTAGCAGGAAAAGAGAGTGCAATTCAACAAAGCTAGGAATGTGTTTTCTATCTCTCCCACTATTGAAAGACGAGATATTTGTTAAACGTCAACTTCTTTGTTTGGGGACTGTATATGAAACATGATAAAAATATTTAAACAGTAAAGCTTCATGTATCGAGTATGTGTATCTGCAACAAGTGTGTATTGGTGTCTCACATTTTGCATATACGTTGCTGATGACGATGATGATAATGTTATATCGCACATTTCATATTAACAACAACAAAAATAACACATAAAAGCTGTACAAATGTATGTCACAGTCAATGATATATCATACATTGGATGTTCATTTCATTTCATGAGCCCGCAAACATTTTATCACAACTATATTTCTCTCTCTATTTCTTTTATTTTTCACAATTCTTGTTTTGCGTCTATAATGTGGGCAGAATCGAATGTCAAGAAAAATTAAAGTTTCAATGATTTTTTTTTCTCGTTATGAAAAGAATGCCGTCTCGAAAATTGAATAAAAATGTTCGGGAAAAATATAAACAAAAATGAGTACGTGAATAATTTAACGTTTTCAGATTTTTTTTTTTCGGTTGAGGAAAACTGTTTGAATCAAAGTGATTTATCAAAATGTTAAGAGTCATGATGCGTTTGACGTAATGTGAAATATTGGATGGAGTTAATGAAATCAGGAATTTTTCGAATATAACCTCAAATATGTTAATACAGTTAACTTGAAACGCAGATTTTATTGAGTTTTCAGTTTTAATGACAACAAACCAAATGTATCCAAATTTGAAACATATCTAAACTATCATGTTAGCAGATCATGGCTAATTGAGTATTCCTCGTTTGGAAACTTTGTCAATATTATTCTGGATAGTTCTTCCTTTAATAATTATGATTTTCTATTTATTTAAGCAACTTAATCTCGAGGCATTATTAAATAACGTGCCAAAATACAGCTATCATCAAGTACAATTTGTTATGAGGTTTAATAAATTGCCCAATGCAAATAGCAATTTCCAGAAGCAAAACATATATAGGCGGACCTAGCATCAATAATATCATTCTTGTTTTCAATATATTTCAATAAAATACAAAATCTTTGAAGGAACTTGATAAATTTCATGAATCTGACATAAATGTTTATTCAAGATATTAAAGAAGTCAAAAGGTATTTATTTACGCAACAAAGCTTTAAATTTATGTTCGTTAATGTATTCTATTGTATCATTAAAAGGCACTTTAATGGCTATAATAAAACAATTTCCCAAAATCCATTTTGTTCCACCTCAATTTCTGTGAAAATTTTAAGTAGCTTTAAAATTTCAATTTGCTTTTAATTTAAATGTGTATGTGAAGCTAAAGGAAGTAGCTTTCGATATTGAATGACAAAGATGAAGTGCAGCATACGATTGGAACGGTAATAAGCTTCAAAAGCTCATTTCTTGCTTCATCTAGATTTTCTTTTCATTCATTTAATTGACTTTTATTGAGGCACACGATATCACTTTTGCAATATGTAAAATGTCGATATATTTTTATTTTATTACGTTTTTAATAATACTTCAAACGTAAGTATATATCCTTACTCACTACATAGCATCACAAGTAAGCATTCATGCCATTATAGCTCATCTAATAAAAGCGATTGAGTTATGGTATGGGGAAGTGAAATGTAGAGGTGAATGTGAAAAACCCTTTTTATTATTGATATTATGTTTTTTGTTGCTATTCAAGCGCACACATATAGACTCGGTGCAGTGAATTATGAAGGCTCCTTGTAGGGGAGTTTATTGATAAAATGAGGGATAAAATTTTTTGTGTGTGGAAAACTCAAATTTCTTTTATTATATTTTTGGGAAATCCACAAATTATTATTTTGTAGAAAAGTCGGACGTAAGCATTTTCAGACATCAATAAAATGTATCTTTATGACATAACCAATATTATTCTATAAAACTACTTTGTGCAAATAAAAATAAACAAATTGGAAATGCTTAATGAATTTCTTTTGTTTATTTCTCTTTTGATAATTTTCAATAATTTCTCAGTAAATAGGTTTATGTCCAATTATTTTATCATGAAATATTCAAGCACGCACTTTTCTATGTAACTGATCTTAATTGAGTAAATTATTGAATCGATTTTAATGTTTTTAATTGAATTCTGATAAAATTTACCTCGACTGATAGAATATTGAATTGAAGCTATTTGCAGAATGTTTGCGATATTTAGCAAACACATCAAAGTTCAGCAAATAAAACTGAATAAAGTAAGATCAGCCTTATTCAGCAAGTTTACTAATATTCATCTCATTGAGCTGAATTTAGCAAATTTTGAAAAATTCAGAAAATTAAACTGAATAAAGAATTTTCAAGTAAGTTCAGAACTTTTCATCAAACTAAGCTGAATTCAGCCAGTTTAACACTTTTCAGTAAGTTCAGCACTATTCATTAAATTATGTGAATTTAGCAAGTTTAGCACTTTTCAGCAAGTTTAGCATTTTTCAGTAAGTTCAGCACTATTAATCGAATTATGCTGAATTCAGCAAGTTCAGTCCTTTTCAGTAAGTTCAGCACCATTCATCAAATTAATCTGAATTCAGCAAGTTTACCACTATTCATAAAGTTAAGCTGAATTCAGCGAGTTTAGCACAGTGAGTAAGTTCAGCACTATTCATCAAATTAAGCTTAATTCAACAAGTTAAGCACTTTTCAGTAAGTTCAGCACTTTTCATCAAACTAAGCTGAACTCAACAAGTTCAGCAATATTCACTTTTTTAAATATGTAAATTTACTTGAGTTTTAAAAGTTTTTATTCAGCTTGTGAGCTTCACAAGAACTAAATTTAAACATTTAAAGGTCTGTGTCATCTTTTGTAGGTTCATTCTTATGGTATCTCGTACGAATAAAAACATCATAACTTCCAATGATGTGATAATGTTTCCAAATAAAAGTTCAATGAAGAAAAAGGCTCTACAAGACTTGCCCATAAATCTTGCCTTTCAAATCTTTTTTATATGCTTTTCTAAAAGCCTCTTTGAAAAGGCTTTTATAGAAGAAAAGCAAGAAATACGAGAAAAAAATATAAATAAAATTTATTTTACTTACTTCCAATCGTAGCACGTCTGATGGATGATGGTATGATTGTAAAGTTATGAGTGATATGGCCAAATCCACTGACTGATACAATGGAATCCTTTTTCACGCAATCCTTCTTCACATCGGATGTATTCCATATAAATAAAAGTTGTATTTTGGTAAAGGCACACACAGCATGTTGTAATGAATGGATGTAAAAAAAGCATAAAAGTAAAATCGGATTTAATTAAAATGTGGAAAGAGAAATAAAATCATCAAGATATTTTATAATGGAAAATGTA
This sequence comes from Chironomus riparius, assembly GCA_917627325.4. Lineage (NCBI taxonomy): Eukaryota > Metazoa > Arthropoda > Insecta > Diptera > Chironomidae > Chironomus > Chironomus riparius. The sequence continues at coordinate 48,482,408 of OU895877.1, forward strand.
AAGACCACATAAAAGAATCTCCATCATTATAGGTTTTCAAACCGACTTTGGTGAAAAATTAATTAGTGCATATTACATTTCACATTGAAAATCGTCTAGGTCGAATGAAAAATTTATTTTTAGACAAAAAAAATGTTTATGCATATCTGTTCATATATGAATTCCATTATTCTAGGTAAAAAATTTTTCAACGAAATATTTATGACAATATTTATTTTCATTCGGAGAGATTTTTTTTTCCTCTCAAACAATGAAATAAGAGTGAGTTACAGCTTTAGAATAAACAAATAAATTAAAAACAGCTGTTTTGAGATTCATAGACAATTTTTGTTTACAATTCTTAATTTTTAAAGAGAATCGACGAGAAAATAGAATTATGCTGTTTTGAGGCATAGAAAATCGAGCCTAGCTAAGCTTGACCACAATAATAAAATTGTCTACAGTTTCTGGTCATGGATGGTCTTTTAGAACATTTCTGGTGCACCATAGACACTGTTGATTTGAGCTTTATTCTACTGCTAGTAGAATGAAAATTCCTCTTCCCAAGCTGAATTAACCCAAATTTCGATTAAAGATAGTTTTCTCGTAGCCACTTTTGTAATTTTATACCAAACGGTTTTATTGTAATAAAACGATGTTTGTTGTTCGATGTTCGTGAACAAATTGAATATTTGTTTGAAAAGGGGCAAACAACTATGATACAATCAATATTATTTAAATCTCAAATGAACGTTATGAAAAGTCTGTCTACAGACTAGAAGCTCTTGAATAGATAAAAAAATTCTTTCATAAGCATAAAATTAAATTGAGCACAAAACCAATGCAATTTTTAAAAGAAAAAAAATCTGTGGTAGGCAAACGGATCTTATTTTTAGAACAATTAGATTTAGTACTTTTTTAATTGTCCTTATTTTTAGAACTTAATCCGTTATGAATTTTAGCCAATCAGAAAATTTTGTAAATTTTCAGCCAAAATCCTTGTGTTTTCTTACAGACTACTATTTTAGACATAAAATAGATACACATTCTTTGTTTTAAACTATTTATGGATTTAATATTTCATCTGGTTTTGATAAAATTTCGCGTTTTCTTTTTCAAATATTTTTCGTCAAAATGTAAACAAACATGACGAAGGAAAAAATTATTTGAGAAATCTCAAAGTCTTGTGAATTAAGCTTCTTAATGCTAATTTTTTGAATATCAAAATGTTTACTGACCCAAAAAGGCTATGAAATAAACTAAGTTCTATATTATTTAATAGCAAAATGACTTAAAAACAACAAAACAAATTATGATGAAATAACGTTTTTCCTGAATTTAAATTTTACTGCCCGAAATGTTAAAAAATTCAAATTCAAATCTTTAAAGTTTCAACTGATTTTATAAGCTCTTTGCCGACCACAGAAAAAAATATAAAAATATTCTACATGCGTCACTCTGATAAATATTTTTCTCTTTTTTTCATGGACCTGAATAAAAAAAGGAATTCATATAAAAAAATATTTGAAAACTCCATCAAGATTGGACATTCATATGAACAAATATGCATACCGCAAAACATACAAAGCAACAAAAAAATTTTCATTAACATACCTTTTCCAAAACATCCTTATTTGATGACTGTACTAAAATTTGGTTTGCAAGTGCTGTATTTGTCTCGTTATGAGCATCGATTTTATTACTATTTGTATCACTGTTGTTACTACAATATAAGCCACTATCTTTTCGATTATTGTGGTTATTCGACAATGATGATAGTATCGATGGTGAACAGCCCATTACGATGTCACCATTAATCCTACTTGTATTTGCCTGTCTTGTTATTATGATTTGACTTGAGCACGACTAGTCAGTGATATAGTCTGATGAAAATTTCAACAACTTCCAGCTGCCATCATGTGATTATTATTAAATTTTGTCGTTTTCATCGCACTTAATGCGAATTGAGCTTAAAAAATTTTTCTCATATTTTTCCTCACTCGAACAAGCTTATAAACTTAAATTATTATATTTTTTTATGTTTCACAGAATAAATTACAAATAAATGTGTTAAGCCTGTCATTAAGCCTCTTTTTTGCGTTCTATTCTCGACGGACGTTGAGAAAATATTTTACAAAATACAGTATGTTGATGTTGGAGATGGATATCCTATATAAGATAGAAAGTATTTTTTAATTAAATTTATATTATCACTCTAATTGTAGTCTATAGAAGCATGAATTTAAAGTACGAAAAATATTTTTTATATTAAATAAATACAGAGGGGAGGAACATGGAGCCTCAAAAAGTATTTTTATATTTGAGGCTGTTCACTTATTACGTAACGCAAAAAATGACTTTTTAGACCCCCCCCCCCCCCCTCGTAACAAAATTTGTATGAAAAAAAATTTCCTTGTTTGAACCGTAACAAAATCTTAGACCCCCCTCCCCCCCTAAAAGCGTTACGTAATAAGTGAATGGCCCCTCTACAGTCAGGAGAAACACAAGAAAAATGTTTGCTTTTGTTTTCATCAATTAAAATTCCATTGGATAAATATAGAAATGTAATTTTCTTGGAGTGTGAACTACGAATGCCATCCATCAACATTTCGGGTTGGTTTCTTGGACTACCAGGAGAATCACTAGGATAAAGTTAAAGACTAAGACAACTTGTGTACCCCTTAAAACATGACGCATATATTTACAGACCTAATGCCCTTTTTGTCACATAATAGTCTTTGTATGAAGGCGTAGTACATTGTCAGACCCCTTCTTCCTACTAAAACTGTGACAGAATTTATGAACGATCCCAAAACCAAACTACCAAAAAATAATCAAGCATAATTGATAATCAATGGAACCACAAGCATAATTTGATTTCTAAGTTTATAACTAGAATTGTTGCTTTACCTAAATTGTTTAAAGCCAATCAGCTGCTATTACATTAAAGTTTGTTGCTTATGGCAATAAATTGGTTTGAATTTCGTTGATAATATTTTTGATATTAATCAATTTATTGTTTTCATTTAGCAATTAAAGTATCGAGTTTCAAAATATCGATCAACAAAATTTGGAGATGATTTACATAATCTCTGAGTAGAAAGGATTTATTATCTTGTTTGATGGAAAACTTCATGTACTTATCATCCTGTTTATGCCATTGTTTTGAAAGACAAAGCTAAATGCTTAAAAAAGGTGATTCAATTTTTTTAAAATTCAGTTCTTCAATTTATAATCAAAAGAGCTTTAGCTGTAAACCAAAGCAAGAATAGAGGTGAGATTAAGGTGGTATTCCTAGAAAATATATTGGATAGTTCTAAAATACTTGACCGGATAAATTGCAAAAATTAAAATGAAAACCATTTAAATATTACGATTAAAACTTGATTTTTTTAATATTAATGAAGTGGTTGGAATTGAACCCTAGTAAGCACTACTTTTAAGATCTGGATAACGACATACTTTTTAGCTATTTCCATTATTATTTCAAACTTTGCAGAACGTTCTTATACTTTTAGAAGTTTAATTGAAATGAAAAAATTGTTGAAGTCACTTGTTGAAAAATGTTTACTGTGATGAAATTTCCAAGTACTCCACTTTGTATTGAAAAAAAAAACTGTCGAAAAATGATTTTTTTTGCAATATTTCCTTCCGATGCAATTTATGACCGAAATTTTTACTTGGATGCTTCAGTTTCTTTTCAATGTCGTTTGTAGAGTACTTGGAAATTTCATCACAGTAAACATTTTGGGTTTATTTTCTTCGCAAATTTTGCTATGTACCCCCCCCCCCCCCTTTAAAAACCAAATAAAAGTTCAAAATACAATATACAATAGCAAATCCTTAAAAGAAAGTGAATCCCTAATGCGATATAAAGCCTTCCAAACTTCATCTCTTGATGCCATTTATCAGAAAGCATCCACTCTTTTTCAAATTGAATGTGCATATTCATAGTCTATTGGAAGCTAAACATCGACAAAATCCCATGTACCAATTTTTCAACTCGTTTCCATATCACATGTTCATATTCATGACAGGCGCATTGAAATCAAACGATTAATTTTATTTTTTATATAAATTCGTTGATTACTTTGTCCGAATATTTTATGTGCATATAGAAGTACTTAATGTTAGATGAGAGCGAAATGAAAGCAATTAAAAGATTTAATACTACAAAGTATTAATGCGAGACTCGACTGCTATATATGCATGGCTATATCATTCACATCATTACCATCATTACTACGATGTGGTTTAGACAGAATTTTCCATGGGGAATTATTATTATTATTTCATATAAGAGCTTTATGACGTCTACAACCAAATACAGGGGTGTAGTCGACACTCTTATGAACTTCTTCAATTTGCTAGACTTTTTGATCAATTTTTTTTTCTTCAAAACACTAGCAAAATGAAGAAATTTTCCAAAAAAGCTAAGAGTTTTGATCTCAATAAATTTATCCTTAATACGCTTCTCATAAAATATGTTGTTAAAGTCAGCTTTTGGTTTTTGATGATTTTTCAGCTGGCTGAGAGAAAAAAGAATAATTTTTATACCGCACAACGTGTATATTTTTTGAGGTTTGATGGTGAGAAAGGTAAGGAACTTTTTCATACATTTTTTAACGACGGTCAGGGTACGGAGAATTGGAATAAAGGAAATGTTTGTAAAAAAAATTAGCAAAAGTTTAAAATTCATGTACTTTGTTAAATTTCAGCACTTCTTTTGTATCGAGCTGTTACCCTTTTATTCTCAAAGGCAAACTTTTTACTTTGTTTAAATAATCAGAAAGTTATACTTTGAATCCAATGAATGTTCAAACAGCAATAGTTTAATGTTTAAAGTAGTAAACTCTTGAAACTATTTCTTTTGTTCTTTTTTAAGGTTTTCCAGACTTTTGACACCACAAGTACGATAAATTTTTGTTATGATCCTTCTTCTTTGCTTACAAATTGATTGAATTGTTTACACGAGTTGCAAAGTACAACTTTTTGATCATAAATGTTTGAATTAACAGCTTTTAACCTTTTCGTAAATATTTTCGCAAATTTTGTTTGCTTACAGGAAATATTTTTGGATTAAAGTAAAAATTAATCAATAATTTACGCTAGCGTTAATCGGAATTATTGTGCAATGGTAAATATTAGGATTAAGCCAACAATGTTGTATTACTAATAAGGATAATTAAAACTCCTTCCTTACTATAAATTAATCAATAAAATAGTGTATCGGGTAGAAACCCAATGCGGATTGTATTCACACCGTACCATCAAAAGTCTTATGGATAGACCAAGATTTGCCCAGCATAAGTTTGAAGGCATAAAGCTTGACGGGTCAGCTAAGCTTCGCTCAGCATAAGTTTGAAGGGTTAAAGCTTAACGAAAATTCTTTAAAAGCTTTTTAAAAAAATTTTTCATCCAAAGTTTAATTTTATAAAAATCACAGTGAACTTTTGTTTAAAAAAAATTCGTAAGAAAGGAAAGTTTTTTGCTTTTTCTGAAGCAACGGCTGCTCCTTCCTTGTCTAAAAACAATACAGCTCTTCTATAGAGCAGCACGGATCAAATGTAAAATACTTTATAAAAAAAACTTTTTAAAAAAACTACGTTTTTCGCGTAGACTAAAAAGTAGAAAATAACTTTTATTCTTGGTTGTAAAGAATTTGGTTTTAAATTTTCAGATTATATTTAATAAATTTTTATATCTTAGTCAATATTGTTCACAAAGTTTCGAATAAGTGCACTTTGATCTTATCGTATAACTCAACAACTTAAAAACGTGGGCGCATTAATTTAAGTTTATCATAAAGTATTGATTTCACATAAACTTATTTCTTCTCTTATAATGCGCCCACGTTTTTAAGTTGTTGAGTTATACGATAAGATCAAAGTGCACTTATTCGAAACTTTGTGAACAATATTGACTAAGATATAAAAATTTATTAAATATAATCTGAAAATTTAAAACCAAATTCTTTACAACCAAGAATAAAAGTTATTTTCTACTTTTTAGTCTACGCGAAAAACGTAGTTTTTTTAAAAAGTTTTTTTTATAAAGTATTTTATTTTCTACTTTTTAGTCTTATTCTAATGAAATAGAGAAATAAAGATTATAGGGGGTTTATAGGTTACAGGTGTGTTGAACTTCACTTCGTTACGTTCAACTGTTTATAGATTACAGTAGGTTTATAGGTTACAGGTGTGTTGAACTTCACTTCGTTGCACTTCGTTACGTTCAACTGTTTATAGATTACAGTAGGTTTATAGGTTACAGGTGTGTTGAACTCCACTTCGTTGCACTTCGTTACGTTCAACTGTTTATAGATTACAGTAGGTTTATAGGTTACAGGTGTGTTGAACTTCACTTCGTTGCACTTCGTTACGTTCAACTGTTTATAGATTACAGTGGGTTTATAGGTTACAGGTGTGTTGAACTTCACTTCGTTGCACTTCGTTACGTTCAACTGTTTAAAGATTACAGTGGGTTTATAGGTTACAGGTGTGTTGAACTCCACTTCGTTGCACTTCGTTACGTTCAACTGTTTATAGATTACAGTAGGTTCATAGGTTACAGGTGTGTTGAACTTCACTTCGTTGCACTTCGTTACGTTCAACTGTTTATAGATTACAGTAGGTTTATAGGTTACAGGTGTGTTGAACTTCACTTCGTTGCACTTCGTTACGTTCAACTGTTTATAGATTACAGTAGGTTCATAGGTTACAGGTGTGTTGAACTTCACTTCGTTGCACTTCGTTACGTTCAACTGTTTATAGATTACAGTAGGTTTATAGGTTACAGGTGTGTTGAACTTCACTTCGTTGCACTTCGTTACGTTCAACTGTTTATAGATTACAGTAGGTTCATAGGTTACTGGTGTGTTGAACTCCACTTCGTTGCACTTCGTTACGTTCAACTGTTTAAAGATTACAGTGGGTTTATAGGTTACTGGTGTGTTGAACTCCACTTCGTTGCACTTCGTTACGTTCAACTGTTTATAGATTACAGTAGGTTTATAGGTTACAGGTGTGTTGAACTTCACTTCGTTGCACTTCGTTACGTTCAACTGTTTATAGATTACAGTAGGTTTATAGGTTACAGGTGTGTTGAACTCCACTTCGTTTCACTCCGTTACGTTCAACTGTTTATAAATTACCAGTTTTCAATGGGAAATTAGTAACGACTTTCAAAATTTTTCATTCGTTTTATAAAATTTAATTTTTTTAAAGCATTCATTAGTAAAGTACATTAAAAATCACTCGTAAAGATTTTGTGTTTATCCGAACCATTCCTACTACATAACGTGTGGATTCTTAACATAAAGATGCAAATCAAATCTATATGTAACGTATTTATAACGGATTTTCAAATTTAAATTCACTGAATATCATTCATATGTTATGCAAAAATACGTCAAGCCGTTAATAAAAAGAAAAGTCAATTTAATTAAGTTGGTGAAGTGTTATAAATAATGCAATACATTTAAAACAGCATAAATTTATGCTCAATCAATGTGTGCTAAATGCACATCGCATATTAATAGTTATTTTGCATAAATTCGTAACGGACTTAGGCTTAACGGTTTTTTTGAAAATTCAAATTTTCACTTACGAATATTCATGAAAAAATTACATGTCAATTTTTTTGTCTTACCAGAATATCTTTAGCTGCTCAAATTTATGGTATAATTAATAATTAGTAATATTAATTAAACTATAATGAATCATATAAATGACTTTAGAGCATCACAAGTATAATATTTTAAACAAATCAAAATTTCATATCATTGACATTGGATTTTTCTCCCAAATAAAAAAGTTTTATTAAAATTGTACTATAATTAAGCATTTTTGTGGTTCCAATGTGTTAAAATATTGTATTGTCACCGGGAATACGTGTGAATAAAAAAAATGAGCTCGATTGGAGCAGTAGAAGTGGTCGAAAAATTGATTGCAAGATTTGACCAAGACAAACAGAAAGACAGAAAGACAAGAAAGCAAGTTAAGAAAAAATACTATAAAAAAAAACTTTTTTAAAAAAGCACGCTTTTATTTCCGATTCCAGTGCACTAAAAAGGAGAAAATAATTTTTTTCTGAGAACTCAAATTTGATACAAAATTTTATGACTAAAAATAAAAGCGTGGGGCGCTCTTGCATATATCCCAAAATCTTGAATTTGTGTCAATTAAAAATCATCCATATATGTTTGCACAAGCATTAGGTTTGTGAACATATTATAGAAAATCTAGAGATGGTTAAAATTGAACGCCCCACGCTTTTACTTTTAGTCATAAAATTTTGTATCAAATTTGAGTTCTCAGAAAAAAATTATTTTCTCCTTTTTAGTGCACTGGAATCGGAAATAAAAGCGTGCTTTTTTAAAAAAGTTTTTTTTTATAGTATTTTATTTTCTACTTTTTAGTCTTATCAAATCTGTAAATCGATTCAACTTCCAAAATTTGGAGCTTTTGTTTTATTACAACACTGACTTTATCAGACTTAATGAGGAGGTTACAGTTTTTGGATTACATGAAGTGTTAGTCTTCACTTCGTTTAACTCCGCTTCGTTCAATTGTTCATAGATTACAGTAGGTTTATAGGTAACAGGTGTGTTAAACTCGAATTCGTTGCACTTCGTTTCGTTCAACTATTTAAAGATTACCAGTTTTAATTTGTAAAGACTATCAAAATTTTTTATTCGTATTAAATTATTTAAGTCATACCTGAAAACACACGAAACTCTTTTAAAAATGTCCTTACTTCAATTAAAGATTTTGTATTTATCCGTACCATTCCTACTACATAACATGTAGATTTTTAACATAAAGATGCAAATCACATCTATATGTAACGAATTTAAAACGGATTTTCAAATTTAAATTCAATGAATGTCATTCATATGTTATGCAAAAATACGTTAAGCCGTTAATAAATAGAAAAGTCAATTTAATTAAATTGGTGAAGTGTTATAAATAATGTAATACATTAAAAACAGCATAAGTTTATGCTCAAATTATGTGTGCTAAATGTACATCGCATATTAATAGTTATTTTGTATTAATTCGTAACGGATTTGTGCTTAACGGTTTTTTTGAAAATTTAAATTTTCACTTACGAAAATTCATGAAAAAATTACTTGTCAATTTTTTTTGTCCTACCAGAATATCTTTAGCTGCTCAAATTTATAGTATAATTAATAATTAGTAATATTAATTAAACTATAATAAATCATATAAATGACTTTTGAGCATTTCAAGTATAATATTTTAAACAAATCAAAATTTTATATCATTGACATTGGATTTTTTCCCATATAAAAAAGTTTTACTTAAATTTTACTATAATTAAGCATTTTTGTGGTCCCAAAGTGTTAAAATAATGTATTGTCACCGAGAATACGTATACAAAATAAATTTGAGCTCGAATGGAGCAGGAGAAGTGATCGAAAAATCAATTACAAGATTTGACGCAAATATACAAACAGTGTGAGTTAAATAAAAGCGTGTAAAAACGTGGTAAAAAACTAAAAGTCTCTACGATGTATCGTTATTGAGATTTCTTGCTGATTAACTTGCTTGCTTGTTTGCTTGCAGAAAGCGTATTTTGCGATTTTCTAAGCAATGCCGCAATCAATTTGAAATCCTGTTTTTGCAAAAGATGTGAAATTCAAGGCACAAAGTTTTCATCTCTGAACATTTTAAGCTATCTTGCTCCATATCCTCACAAAATTCAAAAAACTGATTTTTCAATCTGAGAAAACCAAAAGATTCACACGTGAAAACGGTGTGAATATAATAAAATGTTTGTTCTAAGACTGAATATATTGTTATTTAGAAGGTATTGACAACCTCAAGAGAGGATTTCAACTAATTGTGATTGAAAACATAATTTAAATATTAAAGCACCGTTGTCTCAGCAATAAATTGTGAGACGGAACACTTAATACTTTTAAACAATATTTTCATTACAATTTCAGAGAATTTTCTACATTTCCTCCAATTAAAAAGCATCTCTACATTTCCCGTTGTTAATAACACGAATCAAGAGTCCTTTATGATTATAAACATACTCTCAGTATGCTTTCTCGCTATCGGGATCGGGATCGGGATTTCCCGGGATTTACCGATCCCGATCAATCCCGGGATCCCGAAATTTATCGGGATCGGGATTGAAAATCCCGGTTTTTTAATTTAGGAAATTATTGATGTTTTAGAACCTGCTAAATACGCGACAGAAGAATTATTGCGTAAATCAGACGATTTATTAATTGCTGAAGGAACAATTAACTTTTTGCTAGACGAATTGTTGCTACAAGGAACATTATTGTCTCAAAAGGTTTACGATATGAATTGCGCTCGCATAGGTGCACGAAGAAATGGAACATTAATTGACTTAATACTTTACCTCAATATATTTCTTTAGACAAGCATTTTAAATCGTCAACAAAAGCTGCAATACATAAACTTGGCATTGACTTATTGAAAAAGTATTTTGTCAAAAACTCTACAAATGGAGCTATGGAAGCTTCAACATCCAGTGCAAATCAAATCCAACCGTCAAACATTTCTATTCGAGATAGACTGAAACTAAGCATATCTGAATATACATCATTAACAACAGATGCAGCAGCAACAGAACCAAATAACTTGAAAAGAGAGTTTAATTGGTATGACAAAAATAAGAAGAGAACCGTTTTGTTAGATCAACTTTACGATGCATTGATAACAATGCAGCCGACCTCAACTCAAAGCGAACGAAATTTCTCTATTAGGAACAACATTCTTACAAAACAAAGAAAACGTTTACTTGACAAGAATCTAAATGCAATTGCATTTGTTAAAAGTTTTTTCATTAATGCTTAATTTTTATTATTATATTCACACCGTTTTCTATAACCTTTAAACTTACATCTTTATCAACATTTATTTTCTATTTTTGTTTATGTTCACATTTTTCAAAGGAAACATGGATTAAAACATCTACCTTGTAACACATAAATTATAACTAATTAATTAAGGAATAAATGACCGTATAAGTAGCAAAAAAATATACAATTTTTTTTGGAAAAAAAAAGCAGAAAAATGCTGTTTTTTAAATTTTTTTACATATTCGGGATTCCCGGGATTTCCCGGGAAATCCCGAAAAATTTCAATCCCGATCCCGATCCCGAAAATTTGTCGGGACCGGGATTTCGAGAAAGCATAACTCTCAGGGCTTCAATTGTTTCCTGCTGTATTCATACACATTCCAACAAATGAAATGGACATGAAAAAAAATTAGATTACATCCAACATCGCAGCAATTATCATTTGCCGCTCGTTCTCTTTTCTGATTTAATTGGATGAATCAAGGCAAAAACAAATTTACTGTTTATATCATTGATGTAAATAATTTCATTTTTATTTCAAATCCGCTTTTGTGTCTCATAAAATGAAATTTGGAATCTCTTTTTTGAATGATACTTGAGAAATGCTGTAAGCTGTTTGATATTACTGATACAGTTGAGATAGAACCGACGAAAATAATATTTTTTCCTCCTTCTCAAGTCTTGAAGTAAAAATCTGTTGTTTTATACAATTTTCATATTTTTAAAGACTATCCACAAATTGATGTGTAGCAGAAAATATATCTTCACGTTTATAGACGTTTCATCATGCCAGAGAAAGAAAAAAATTAATTTAATTTTAAAAATATATGTCGCATGAGAATCAAAAATCTCTAAATCACATTATTATTATTATTATAAGCGAGATTAAAAACTCGCCTTCATGTTTTCTATAATTACGTGAAGGAGGTGGAAAATTTAATATAAGAATGAGTGTAAAAATGCTTATGTGATGTTTTACGTAGCGCATATAGTGCTGTCCCATGTGATGAAGTGACCCGAGCAGCTAATTGACACAAAATCATGCTTTCTTGAATTGAAAATAGATTTTTGACGAATCTACAAACAAACAAAGACACTGCTAGGTGGCTGTCTTAATGAACAAATGTTTTAACAAAATTTAAGGAGCCTAATCGACGCTGTTATGGCAATTTTCAATCGAATTAATGATGAAAAGTTGAAATATGTCACTTAATAATGATAATGATCTTTCTTTATTTCAAATTTGGAATTATTGTAGTTTAAGTTACATTTCTTTGAGTCTTATTTTGACACCAGCCTGAATATGGCTTTAATTCAACTATATCTTGATTAATTATTAATTTTGATGAATGAGATTTACATATATCGTGAAAATGTGGCATAAAAAGTTTAAAAAAATTGCCGAGCGAGAAAAAAAAAATCTTTTTTTAAGCTTATGAACTACGTTAATAAATGGGTGGGCAGCTCATGAAGCCATACTTCACCATGAGTTTAAATGCAGTTCCTTTGGTGCATCCTTTGGGATCTTTCCGGCTTCGTCGACGAAACTGCAGAACTGATTTATTGCTTCTTTAATGTTGGGGATTCTCTTTAGACGTTCTTGAGCTTCTGTGAATTTCTTGAAAAGGCTTTCATTCTTTACTGCTTCGTTGAGTTTCTCTGCATAACTGATATTATTAATCAGTTGTTGCTCATTAATCTCTTCTTTAAATGTTGCTGATGAGTTACTTGCAGCATTCACTGGATGTGAATGAGCAGAAACTTGATGTCGTTTGCTTAACGATGGAAAATTGTTTCTGTCCAAAAGACTTGATATCTGTGGCAGAATTTTGAGTTGTGGTTTGGCTCTTGACTTTTCGATTCTTTTGGAATACGAAATGAACGATGGGCACAGTCTATAACTGGCAGCATGATCGCCATTGCAATTAATGCACTTGGCATTTCCATCACGAGTGGATCGTTGACATTGATTTGGTCCGTGAACTTCCGTGCACTTGACGCATCGGAACTTATATCCACAATTTGAAGATGAGTGACCCCAACGTTGGCAGTTGAAGCACTGCGTTGGGCTTTTGTTGCCCTTCTTGATGTTCTCCCACTTGACGATGATGTTGTCGATGTTACGGTGGTTGTGATTGAGCACGTTGATGTTCACACTTTCATCTATAAAATGCACAAGATAAAAGGTGAACTCGGGCTTCTTGACGAGAATTATCACTTTGACAGCTGAAACCTTGGCTTCTTGAAGTAATCTTAGTACTTCATTCGTTGGAGTTTCGTAAAATCCTTTCAGAACGAATGACTTTGTTTTCTCCGATTTCTCGGAGAAAGTGTGAAATGGGATGCATTGAGACCGCAATACGCTGATTATTGAGGCCTTGTCCTCAACATTTTTGACTATGACTTGTTTTGTAGCCGCTGATGAAATTTTAAATGCAGGCTTAACCTGCAAATTGATTTGTGAAATTATTTTTCTCACTTCATTAATATTTTGCTGGATGAACAAAGGCTTTTCAGCCTTTGCAGCTGTTACTGGAACTTCAGGTTCCGCCGTGGAGTTTTTTTTCTGGAACTTGTTTTCTTTGTTTCTTGAGATTTTGTTTTGATCCACTCGGGATTTCTTCAAAGTCCATTTTTGGACTTAAATCCTGCTTCCTTTTGCGTCTCTTCATTCCCAATGGGTAGCAGACAGCACCGTGAACTTAAATAAATAGTTTAAACAACTATAAATAACTTGGAAACTATTAAATTAATTAAATGAAATTTTTTCACACGTTTATGCACGAGGGGCTTTGAACTTTTTTTCCCTTATTAATGAGAGCTACAAAATTATCATCAAATAACTGGTTTGGAACCGACTTTAAACTGAAGTCTAGGTTTTGGCAGGGGAGATAGTTGAGATTGGAGGCAAGATTGAAGTTTGGGACACGATATTTAATCTGTTTTAACTGAAATTATATCAAAAGACTCAATGGAGATGATATAAGCTTTGGTCTATATCTCATTAGACTGCCATTAGCTTTGACGCACAAGTATAGATCAGTTATGGTTAGTAAATCTTAATTTCATTAGCTGCTCGGGAGCACAACCTTCATATGAAATTTAATTCTATCAGTCGCAACCAATTCACTATTTCTCCGTAAAATCCTACAGGATTTATTTTCTCGAGTAATAATCTTTCTTACCAAGAAAGATTAACAATATGGGATAAATTACAACGAAGTTTCTGTAAACATGTGGTTGTTGTATTATGTACGAAGTTAATTATCCAAACGACAATAATAACTTACACGCAAATCACAAAAGAACAAGTGAAAACTGGAAAAAAGTTGGCAAACAACCATGAATTGGCGATGTTTTTGCAGGAAAGAATCAACAGATGTGAATGGAATTGTTGACTGTTTTTGTGGAGAAAGAGATTGAATGAGTTTGTGAATAGAACTAAGGATGTAGCACTGATGAAAACTTAATTTATCAGTTTCGCAACCTTGGATAGAAATTAAAAGAACAGAATTTAAGTTTTAAGCTGATTAAATCAATTCTTTGGATTCTTTGAATTTAAAATATTCAAAAAAATCATAGAATGCTTTAAAAAAATGAATCAAAACTTAATAAAAGACAAAATGAAAGCAGAAGCCTCAATAATAGTAATGCATGATGAATATGTCGTAAAAATTATTCTTTTACTCAAAATTTAAAATCACAAAATTACGTAAGTTAAAAATCTTTGATGTATAAATTAATTAAAATAAGACTAAAACAGGTAATTTATTCAGAGGCTTGTTGAATAAGAAGCCAAACGCTTTTACTTTTATTAATGTCTTCTTCATCTACCCTCAGTTTCAAATTTCTATCAGAAAAAAGTTTTCTTCTTCAAGATTTCTAAGATTACTTTTGGATGAAATTCATTTTTCAAAAAAAAAAATCTTTATTTTTAAGATTGGAATTGACGATAACGAATTTATTTCTAGAGAACGACGAATGCGCGTCTCCAAAGTAATATCATGTCCAATGGGACTTTAAAGCAATTTCATTTGAGAATAAAATTATATTTAATCAATACTATATTTTAGAAGGAAATGCAATTTCCTGTAAAAGAAATTCTACTTAAAAACTCAAAATGTAAAGTTCGTGTTCATGATAAAACAAAGAAAGTTATGCACAGTATGCTTGCTGTCTGTTGCTGCTACTTTTAGATTGAGTTTTAAAGAAAAAAAATAGAATTACAAGTTGGATTTATAGGGTGGAAAAAATATGTTAAAAATTTAAGGGGAAAACAACATGATGAAAAAAAGTTTTGATTGGTGAAATTGTTGAGATTTTCAGAAATCTCGTGAATTCGATGTTATTTTTCACTCATGCTGTTTTCCCCTCGAATTGACAACTACAAAAACAATTTAACGGACACTTTGAATTTGAAATTTTCGCATCAAAAATTTCAGCATCAATTGATGCAAAGAACAATTATTAACAAAATCTGAGGATTAAAACAAAATGAAGCAAATTTCAGCAATAATAAAAGCTGTCAAACAGCAACAGAGCTTATCAAAACGAAGAACTGTATGAAACAAAAACAAAAAATCCCTCAATCTAAAAAATGGATGAATTGACAAATTTTTTTGGTAAGTAGAAAAAGAAGGTAAAGAACTCATGCTAAGCAACCAACAGTGCTTTTCACTTTTATGTTTTATTTTCCATCATAGACACTCTTGTGAGCGAGAAAATTTGTTCAGCAATAATAAAGCCACAAAATGTTGCTCAAGGATTATACGTGTCTTTATAAAAATATTTTTGGAACTACTCATTTTACCAGAAAAAAAATTAAAGCTTCACTTTCATTTATGATACATAACCCCAGCCTCCTATCTGGTTACAGCAAGATAATAATGAAATGAATCACTTCCGAAAGTGACAATTAAAAATTTTCCTCACAGTCGAGTAATAAAATAAAAAAAGTTTTTCGTCTCTAAATTATAAATAAATAGTCCCGTGCTGTTTGGTGAAACTTCAAAGTGGTCTTAATGTTAATATTTATGGAAAGCGACCTAAGATATTTCATTGTAGACAGAATTTATCATTATAGGTGCCTTGAGAAAAGGCAAAAATTTCATTCGGTTTTTTCTGCTCATTTTTAAGGCAACAACATTTTTGGCTTCAGCCTTTAGCAATTGTTTGACTATCTTTAATAAGCAATTGAGTAATTTAAAAAATTCATTTAACATTATTAACATTCATTATTCAAGACAAGACGATTGACTTGAAAGTTTGGAGGGGGTGGGGGTGGTGCAAAGTTTTGTACCCCCCTCAAAAAACATCCTTCAAGATGGGATTAAAAGCTGTTATTTGAAGCTTATGAGCTTAAGGAGGCTAGGTTTAGATAATAGACATCATTTATGAACGACTCCCCAAAAGAAAAATGAGTAAAATAATTTTTACAGCACAAAATTTTTCATTCCTCTCGAATGAGTTTTTCCTCATTTCATGCTTCAAATTAACCTTTAAAATTACATCTTAAATCTTATTAGGAGTGAAGGGAAAATAAAGAAATTATAATGTAATTTAGAGAAGGTATGCACAGACAGGTAGGCACCGTGAGCTTATTATTTCAGTTGCTATAGTCCTTTTGGGTGTCTTATAAAGTAAAATAAAAAATAAATTAGCAAAAAAAAAAGTTATGATACAGTTGCACCCAACTTCCTTGGATGCCTCTTAATTTTTTTTATTGAAAAATTTTTCTCATCAAATTTTAGGATATGAAAAATGAACTTCTGCGGACTCGAGATGGTTTTGAGGATATTTGAAACGAGTTTTTGCCGTTGGCAAGGTTATCAACAAGGACGTGTATGCTCCAAATACATCTTCGAGGAAGATTAATTTTCATGAGAAAATTTACATCAGCATTGCTGTCAATCAATACAAACAAAAACATCTTTACTGGCACTGTGAAGTCTAAATAACCTGCGGCAAATCGTCAATTTCGTGGAACATCAAAGGTAAGTTTTAAAATTGTCTAATGGAATTAGAGCTTTCAATTGAAAAGTAAGAAGAGAAATCAAGGAACAAAGACTGATATTTTGAAAGTTTCTTCAATTATTTTTAATACAAAGACATTTTCACAGCTGAAACATTAATTTTAAGTCAGTTGTTCTATTTTGGTGTACTAGGGCGTATCAAATAAGCCACGAACAAAGCAAATTAAAGATGAATAATTTCGTCAACTCCCACATTTTGTGGAATTTTGATGAACAAGAAAAGGAATTCTTGTAAAATCGAACTTACAATCCAGGGGTTGACACGATTTCATCTTTTCATCATTTTTTTTTTATCTTTCCATACAAAAAATTTATCAATATTCATCTTTCTTCATCTTTTTTCATCAATTCATACAAAAAATTCATCTTCCTTCATCATTTTCATCTTTAATTTTTACAAAAATATTTATGAAAATTCGCTTTTTCACATCACAACTAAAATGACTTTTCCAAGGGTTTTTTCATCTCATCTAAGAAAATCGAGGCGAAAAATGACTTTTCCGAGGGGTTTTCATCTCATCTAAGAAAATCTAGTCGAAAAATGACTTTTCCAAGGGTTTTTCATCTCATCTAAGAAAATCTAGTCGAAAAATGACTTTTCCAAGGGTTTTTCATCTCATCTAAGAAAATCTAGTCGAAAAATGACTTTTCCAAGGGTTTTTCATCTCATCTAAGAAAATCTAGTCGAAAAATGACTTTCCAAGGGTTTTTCATCTCATCTAAGAAAATCTAGTCGAAAAATGACTTTTCCAAGGGTTTTTCATCTCATCTAAGAAAATCTAGTCGAAAAATGACTTTTCCAAGGGTTTTTCATCTCATCTAAGAAAATCTAGTCGAAAAATGACTTTTCCAAGGGTTTTTCATCTCATCTAAGAAAATCTAGTCGAAAAATGACTTTTCCAAGGGTTTTTCATCTCATCTAAGAAAATCTAGTCGAAAAATGACTTTTCAAAGGGTTTTTCATCTCATCTAAGAAAATCTAGTCGAAAAATGACTTTTCCGGAGGGTTTTTCTTCTCATCTAAGAAAATCTAGTCGAAAAATGACTTTTCCGAGGGTTTTTTATCTCATCTAAGAAAATCTAGTCGAAAAATGACTTTTCCGTGAGGTTTTTCATCTCATCTAAGAAAATCTAGTCGAAAAATGACTTTTCCAAGGGTTTTTCATCTCATCTAAGAAAATCTAGTCGAAAAATGACTTTTCCAAGGGTTTTTCATCTCATCTAAGAAAATCTAGTCGAAAAATGACTTTTCCAAGGGTTTTTCATCTCATCTAAGAAAATCTAGTCGAAAAATGACTTTTCCAAGGGTTTTTCATCTCATCTAAGAAAATCTAGTCGAAAAATGACTTTTCCGGAGGGTTTTTCTTCTCATCTAAGAAAATCTAGTCGAAAAATGACTTTTCCGAGGGTTTTTTATCTCATCTAAGAAAATCTAGTCGAAAAATGACTTTTCCGTGAGGTTTTTCATCTCATCTAAGAAAATCTAGTCGAAAAATGACTTTTCCAAGGGTTTTTCATCTCATCTAAGAAAATCTAGTCGAAAAATGACTTTTCCAAGGGTTTTTCATCTCATCTAAGAAAATCTAGTCGAAAAATGACTTTTCCGAGGGGTTTTTCATCTCATCTAAGAAAATCTAGTCGAAAAATGACTTTTCCGAGGGGTTTTTCATCTCATCTAAGAAAATCTAGTCGAAAAATGACTTTTCCGCGAGGTTTTTATCTCATCTAAGAAAATCTAGTCGAAAAATGACTTTTCCGAGGGGTTTTTCATCTCATCTAAGAAAATCAAGTCGAAAAATGACTTTTCCAAGGGTTTTTCATCTCATCTAAGAAAATCTAGTCGAAAAATGACTTTTCCGAGAGGTTTTTCATCCTAATTAAGGAAATCGAGACGAAAAATATGCTTTTCTTTGGAGCTTTTCACTTTAAATAAAAAAATTAATGCAAACATTTATTTTTCCGAAAGATTTTTCACCTCAAATAAGAAATATTTGCTTTTTCGAAGTATTTTTCATACAAACCGAGCTTACCCGAAAAGTTCATCATTTTCATTTTTTCATACAAAAAAATTCATCACTTTTCATCTTTCTTCATCATTTTACATCAATTCATACAAAAAATTCATCTTAACAATAGAATGAAGAAATTTTTCATCAAGATGAAATCGTGTCAACCCCTGGCTTACAATAAGTTTATACTTCATAGTGAATAACTCAATGTTTTCAATTCATCTTGCATCTCATCGAAAAAATATATGAAAAATTCAATGCTTCCAGCATTTTACCAATTCATTGCTTCCCCTTTCTCATCAGTCACAAAATTCCCATTTCATCTTGAATATGCAAAAAAACATTGTTTCAGCTTAAAAAAGACTTTCTTTGTTATTTTTCTTTCCATTTCAATTTCAAATGCTGCTTGCAAAAGCAAGTGTTGTATTCATCTTCAAAAGAAGGTAGCCTGACAATGGGAAAAGAATATTCAAAAAATTATTTTGAACACACTTGAGATGGAAAATGTATCAAAACATTTCGTCTGAAAAGCCTCTTTAACTCCTCTCAAATGATTTGTGTCATTGAATAAAAGACAACCCTTTGACTCTTGCCTCAAACGAGTGTGATATGTTATGTTAAGGTGCTGTATTACTTACAGATCTGTGGATTTATACGAATGGTTAAAAAAGCACTTCAATCGTAATCTCAAGATTTTTTTTTCCTTCCTTTCAATGGATTTTATTTTTATATTTTTATTCAGTGTTGTTAATCTGGGTCTTTTGGTGGATGGCCTGACTATGGATCTAATTGAATGTCAAGTGTGGGACCAGTGGAGCCTCTTTCGGTTTGCTTAATTGCAGCTAAGATATATGGAGAATAGACAATGTTAAGGGTTGATCCAGGATAGACTAAGAGTGTAATAACTCAACCTAGCTAATTACTTTACTGACTTATGGTTAAGAATTACTATTCTATTGCTAGATCCTTAAACTAATAATTATGAAGTGTATTTTGACAAAGCAGAAGACAATCTAGGGAACGGAACTGATCAAAACGTGTTTGATTTCATCTGGAATCTAAGATGTTGTCTTTACGAAGAGTCTTCCTTTGTTTCTAGCTGTCTATTTGGAGAAACTACTTTGTTTTTCATAGACAAGCTAATATGTGGCCTACACAAATTCCCGAATAACTCTTTATCATCGAAAAAACTAGATTTGTGCTTGAAAACATAAGTACAACCATACAATGAATATCAGATTAAGTGCCAACTCTGTTTATTTTTCTAAAGCATAACATAGTAAGCAACAACAGCATGTCAAAGGAATTATACACAATATCATTTTACGAAGTGTTTGTGTTTCAATGCTTTTAGACTATAACTGAGTGTGCTTCCATCTAACACATGAACCCAACAGTTCATGAACATTTATCATTGCCTTTTTTTTCATCTTCTTCTCGGTCTTCACGTCGACCTATGAAAATCATTATTGTGTACTTTATACATATTTAATAACATTGAGATGGATGTTCTCTTTCTGGTCTTTTATCCTCCACAAAGCTTTCCATATTTTCTTTCTTTCTTTCACTTTTCTTTTTAAAACATTCAAAAACAAATTTGAGGGGAAACATTAAATTGAAAATAATGAGAAAGACCTCTGGGGAATTCTTCAACTCCAGATTCTTAAAGCATTGTTTTGTCAGATTCTTAAAGTGAATATTACGATCGATAAATTCCATTGTGGCATAAAAATATTTCTTACATTCTAATTTTCATGATGAGATTAAGAAAAGTTTTTTAATGAGTCAGCGGAATTCGACCCTTACAAGTATCCTTTGGATATACAATACTTTAACATTTTTCATCATTCTTGCTTGGTTTATTGAATTATATTGTTTAGATTTCTCTAGGGTGATGATATGTTTTGATAGCACTAAGAAGAACAAGACTGCTGAATGTTATCAATATGACTAAATCAGCTAAATTGGCGCATTATTTTTGTAAATTAAAATAAATTCTGCTTGAATCAATATTATTTAGATAAGTTGAAATGATTTACCACAATTAAGCTGATTTTAAAATAAATTCAGTTACATTGCGCTGAATTCAGTTTTAATAGGCTGAATTTAATAAGAATCAGTTTATTTCAGCACAGGTTCATCTGAATTCAGCATACATCTAGTTCAATTCAGCAGAAATCTAATTTAATTCAGCACACGTTTTGATCAATTCAGTCGAAGATTTGATTCATTTAAGTTTAATTCAGCAGAATTTTAATTCAATTCAGCACAGGATTAGCTCACTTCACCAAAAATTCAGCAAAAATTCAATTTAATTCTGCACAAATTCATCTGAATTCAGCAGAAATTTAATTCAATTCAGCACAGGTTAAGCTTAATTCACCATTCTAAAATTTTAATTCAAATCAACAAAAAGCTCAGTTCAATTCAGAGCAAATTCAGCTCAGTTCTGACTAATATGAAGCAATTCTTTGATAAAAATGCAATCATTTGTCAAACAAAACAACCTCATTTAAAGTACATAAAATCTAGCCAAAAAATGAATCAAATGAAGCAGAAAGTAGCATGATTTTGTTTCCCTTTGATAGAACGCTCTCAATGAAAAGCTTTTTATGAAAAACAACGAGGAATTCCAACAATTTCAGCTCAACTCTTTGATCAAACTTGTTTTCTTTGATTTTTCATTCTACACTTTTTGATCAACTCTTTACTTTTTACCCTTGGAGTTTGGGAATTGCTGACGTCAATAAACGACGAACTTTTCTTCATAGCCAATGCACACTAAACTTTGAATTGTGTAGCTGAGTTTGACCCGAAGCAACCACAAATCGTCAATCAACTTGATTATTACTTTTGCTTGTGGTCGATTTGAAATGTTATTAAACAAAAGACATTTCTCTAGATAAATCAATGACTTAAGCTTCAGTTTATGAAGCCATCATTGCGAAAAATTAAATTGTTTTTAACACAAAAAGGGGTTGTTCAGTGATGACGTCAATATTTCATACATAATTATTGGGAAGAGATTTATAAAGTCTAACGAAGATAAGGTTTATAGAAATATGAGTGAGTCTGCCTACTTCTTTTTCCAAATCAATAGACATCACAAGCTAACGACTCCATTGACGTCATTTATAAGTAACTCCAAAGACGTTAGCATTCATATTTGCGAGATCATTATCGATGCATTTGTAAGTATTCAATGAAATCAACTTTTTAGTCAAGTTGAATATTTTGAAGAATTAATTAAGGTTAAAGATAGACAGATAAAAACAAAATTAAATTTTTAGAATGCTCCAACACGCACACATGATTTATATTACATGAAATTGTAATTCGTTGCCAGACAACCGTAGAAAATGAAAAATTAATGTGAAAATTCTTCTGAAAAATCCGAAACACACGAAATGTAAAAGATAGATTAAGACAAAATGTCGCAGGAAATTAATTCGTATAAAAAAAAAATAGAACGAAAAATAAAATTTATCGCAGATATTTTTGCTTAATTATGCGAATAAAGCTCTGAAGATTCATTTTCACCGTATGTTATTATGTACACAATGAATTCTTGTGTAGGTGGAATTGACTTTTTAAAATAATTTTTATAATGCTGAGATTTTGAGATTGTTGTCGTTCGGGATGAATCTTTATATTTTTCAATTCGTAATCTCAATGGATAATGAAATTTTTAATAGAAGGTGTTCAGAAATGACGATCAACATTTTGGAGATGATCTGAAGCTGTTTCACATTATAAAAATATTTTTTGAAAAAAAATTGTAGAATTCTGTAAGAGGCTGTTCACTTATGACGTCCAGGGGGGGGGGTGGGTCAGCAATAAAAGAACAATAGAAATTCGTGAGAAAATTCATTGTTCTTTTTTGAAAATGACCGTTAATTTCGGACGTCATAAGTGAACAACCCTAAATAGAGACTGAATTCTATTAAATACTGACTCTAGTATTGGTGCTGTACGGTGCTCCACAAGAAGTAAGAATGTCATTAAATCTTATTTTCAAACAGACTTTGCTTTTAGATCTTCAATTCTCCGGACAATTAATCAAAACCATTCAATCTGAATCTCACATTTCATTGACTTTTTCTTCCTTTTCCAATGACAAATTAATCTTTTTTTTCTGTGATTCCCGAGCAACTGAAACTGTTCTTTAGATGATGAATAACTAAATTAATAGGCTTTTTGGAACATCTGTTGTCGTTATAGATGATCATATAACAGTCATCTTCTTAGAAATAATTAGAAGCTTCTGCTTTATTAAAAGAATAAAGTCGCCATTGACATTCTCGAAGTAATTATTGAGTAGGATTGGATTTATGATACTTTTAGGAGGACTGAAAATATTTTTAAAAATTTATAAGTTTTCGATTATGGGCGGGCTTGAAGTAAATTGCTGTTACATTAACAGGAGGTTGCTGGTTCCATGGTGATAAATCAGGAATGCTGAAGACTATTCCACTTTTATAATCATGTTGAAAGCTCTTCTTGAATTAATTTTAATGAGAATTGAACCCACATTATCTTAAAGTTCAGTAATGTATATTTTCGGTCCAGTTATTGATGCTGTACAGATCCAATTATTAATGCTTTAGTTCTCATATTACAGAATTGCAATCAATAGAGTTCATTCTCGTTTATCCCACTTTAGTCCACGCAACCACATCAAAACCTTAACTTATGAGGAATATAAACCGCCCATGATCTCATACAGCACATTGACACATCCTTCTGCATGCAACAGGTTTCAATACCTAGGAGAATCTCTCAAATAATTTAATTTGTCGCCCAAATTTCAATCAAAAAGAAACCATAATTTACCAGAAAAACACACATACATATACCCGAATAAACATTAACAAATTTCGTGTGAAAATGCATTAAGCCAGATGTTCATCATATAAGGCTTTTGACTGAGTTTTCTTTTTCCCGTAACAAAATTATGTCTTACGTCTCAGATAGGATTTAATAAGATGAGAAAGAAAGAAATCAATATACTTAATGCAAAAAGTAGGGGAGGATTGGAGATATTTTAATAAGAGCAGAGAAAAGGAAGCATTAAAATAATTCTAATCTTCTCTTCTTTCCCATGAAATGAGGCATGTAAATGGTAGAAAAATGACACAAAATAAGGATAAGAAAGTTTTTCCTTTGACGCTTCCAAAATAAAGCATTCGAGGGAAAGTTTTGTTCTTCTTAAGAAGGTCATTCATAAATGATGTGTACTGAATAATGAGACTTTTAAACAATGTGCTTCAAAGATATAACCTAATCAAGGAGTTGAGGATGTCATAGAGCAGTAGTTCTCAAACTTTTCAACAAGCGACATAAGCCAAGCTTTCGTCCACAACCCTTCGATACTTTATAGGAATTATGGTCAAGCTGTGTGCCTCAGAAGATGTTTAGGTATGTGACGAATTTTTTTCTCAAGTTGCAGTGTTTCGTGGCTCGTGGAAGGTTAACCACTGGACTAGTGTAAAGTAGACCATTAGTTGAGCAGTACAACTCGAGGAGGTGCCGAGCAGAGTCTCCCAGTCCTTCTCATCTACTTTTTCGCGAAATTTGGGACGTCATAGATGAACAATCTTTAAATCGCAACCCGATCGACACACTTTTGTGGCTGCCGCTTGGTTCTAATTATACTATCAACTCGACCATGGGTGGCAAACATTTCAATGAATTTCAGTGTGTGCCGATCGGGATAGGTTTCTTTTATTGAAATTCATCTTTATGCAACAAAACGAGATCAAGAGTTTCACGAAAAATTATATATCTAGATTGACGTCATTCACACTCGAACCCCATTCGGAAAAGAGGGAAGAAAAAGTTTTCATCCTCGAGTGCTGAATGAAAATAAAAGTTGAGAGCAAATCAATTTCTTAAAAAATTCATAAATTCATATTAAAAATGTCTGCTGAATATTTAATATAAACTTAAAGATTGCCCCCCATTTAAGGATCAAGCAAAAAAAGAGGAGCAAGAACATAAAGTAAGAAAGTAGCATCGAAAAATTATAGAACTCTTTCACATTGCGTTTCCATAACAACTTGAAGATATTTTCTCTTGTGTGCACAGAAAATAAAGAGTTGAAATGTATCAAATTCTCGAAGGTTTTCCCTATAATGTCGTAAAATAAGCGATTCGAGAACTGTAAAGTTGTAAATGTCTTTACAACAAAGAAAAAAAAATTTTTACTGCATGAAAAGTAGAATTTATGGGTTAACATTTGCAAAATTTACAGCTTGATGAAAATGTTGCAACTTTTGACGTGTTGTTAAAGTTATTCAATAAAAATATCTTTAAGATGTCATTCAGTTTGAATGGATCGTATACAGAGATGATATTAAAGTGAGTCAGGTGCAATACTGTAGTTTGGATATGAATTTGATGGATTTAGTTGTGCTTCTAAGATTCTTCGATGCTGATGAACTCTTTGGATCGATTTGTGACATCTAGGCGCTTAGCCAAGAGGGTCTTGTCTTCCTCTTAATCGTTTTAGGCGGTGTTCTATCTGCGGTTCAAAACGCTTAAGAGGGGGACAAGACCCTCCTGGCTACGCGCCTGGTGACATCTCTTGGACTATATGTTTGAGTATATCTGAGAAAACAAGTCAAGGGGACAACAACGTGATGCGAACAAAAATTTCAAACTTGGAAAAAGTTTTTAAAAGAAAATTTTCAACACAACTTTTTCCCATCATGCTGTTTACCCCTTGCTTTATGCCAAAATAAACAATTCCTGTCTCTAGCTCATTTATTAAATATTCTGAGATCCACATTGCATTAGAATCACTCACTTCATCAACCTTTATTACTCTTTTTGATCTTCCTTCTACATACTTCACACATCCAACCCTACTTAATATTAACCTTTTCTAATGTGCCAATAATATTACGATTCACATTACTACTCATACGTAAATTCCGATATCAGTCAATGACTATCAAACTGCGTGAACATTACACCACCGCAGGTTGTCAACTTTGATTTATCGTCAAGAGCTAGCTTTGTTTATTGGAATTCCATAGAAAATGAATTTTAATAACACTTAATGTGTCATGACTCATGAGAGTGCCTCAAATCCACTGAGAAGGCTTTATGACACCTGATTTGGGCACATAAAATAAGAAAAAAGCTGTGCGGTATCTTTTTTAAACTATATACGTAGTACTCTGCAGACTTTTGGAGTATAACGTAAGTAGACTTTATTGCAGTTCGTGCTCATAAATTCTGATAAGATATAAGAGATTAGATTTATGTACTAAATTTACTATCCGTAGCGAGCATGCCCAGGGGCGTAGCCAGGGGGGGGGGCCATAGGGGGCCCGGGCCCTTCCTACGAAAATCTGATAATTGTTTTATTAAGTATTTATAGAGAAGAACCAGTTAATGTAGAGGAAATGATGAAAGAAATGTCAAAATCAGCACGAAAAATTAAATTTAATGCATGAATAATGAATTAAATATTTAAACTTAAGAAGAATGAATATAGATTTAAGGATACAAAATAACGGTTTTTTAATTTTCGAAAATGGGCCCCCCCTTAAAAATTTTCTGGCTACGCCCCTGAGCATGCCTATCCAGAAAAGAGGGAAAACATTTAGTTTGAAGTGAAATGGAAGTAAACAAATTAAAACTTTTAAAAACAATGGGAATGGATTATGGACTTTAGATAATAACAATGAGGAATTTGAAACTATGTGGAATTATGACATTTTTTTTTTTTGTTATTATCTAAAAGTCTAGCGAATTTTTCATTTGTGAAACGTGCTTAGTGGCTTAAATTCATGCGCATGAGATGTCGTGAAGACCTTAATATCTATGACTTAGTTTTTATGTGTCTCTAAAAGTAGATAATATGATTTTGATGACAAAAGGGTTTTTTGTGGTGAAATGTTTTTGAAATCAAGTTTAAGTTGCACAGTGTTGTTTGAAGTTTGATTACATGCTTAATTATTAGAATTGTGTCAAAGATCGTTTAATATTTAAATTCTTTTCGCAACAATTTAGTTGCTTCCCCCTCTTTAGGTTGTTGATCCCCTTTTGTGCTTGATCGTCGAACATTAAACATCTTTATTTGCTTATTTTTGATTCGCAAGAAGTTTTTAATTTTATACTTATTAGTAATACAACATTGTTATCGCCATCTCAACATTTACAATTGAGAAACTGAATCACTGCATGGCTCGAATTCAGTAATTTTTAAAAATCATTAAGAATTCACACACTCAAACTAATTCCAGTTTAATCAAAACTTCATGCACAGATATTAATCCTATCCTATTCATCACTTAATCCTTTGAAGATCTTTAACATCAATTCACATATTTGCACTAAAGAAAAATTTTCCATACTTAAATTTCCTCTCTTAATCATGTCCATTAAAATACACTACTCATCATTCATACAATGGAACAAATGGATACTCCAGAAATAGAAAATAAAAGTTTTTTACCTTCTTCTGTCCTCTTCCTTTTCAATTTTCTCCTTTCTCTCTGAGTTATTGATTTTTGTTTGTTGTTCCTTCAATCTTTTCAGTTTTATATGCTGTAGTTTCCTCAGCATACGAATATATAGATTGGTTTCATCAGCATTTGCATCAAATCAATATGAAACAATGAAGGAATCGAGAGAGATATACATGATAAGTGAAGGAGGAGGATAAAAATTGACTAGTCAAGAAGAACTGAAGTTAAGTGGCAAAGGATGGATTGAATAATATTATTTCATACACTTTCTCTCGCTTTAGTTGCGAATAATCTCCTGGCAGAAGTTTTATACACAATTATAGCAAATGAGAGGGGGGGGGGGGGGGATGTTATGTGCTTGGATGAACTTTTGCAGCGCATTTAATCAATTAAAGTGAAAATAAAGGTAGCAGATTGTAATTAACAGTGAGAATGGATATTTTTAGAGCCTTTGTGTTTTTGCAAAGCTATTCAATTATTACATTACTATGAGTGCTACCTGAAAACAATATACAATGCAGCTGTTTGCGAAATTGAATTTTATGTAATATCCATTGAATTTAAAGCCAGAAAAAACCGTCAAAATTATTTTGAATTTTCGCATCTATTAAGTTGCCAGCTCAGAAATCAGCACTTTTTGAAAATAAAAATCTCGTTTTTAATTTGATTTAATTATCACTTAATAAAGAATTTACAGCCACTTGACATAATGAATGAGTCAGAATGTCAAGAGCTTGTGCTGAGCGATTAAAAAGGTATTATTAAATTTTGAAGTGGTAATTCAAATAATTTCAGGCTATCAACACATTCAAGAGTTCAGACACTTTGTTTAAAAGGATAAAGGATCATGAGAGGCATCCTGATTGGCACATGACAGACGTGAGGTTGACTAAAATAAGATGAAGTTATTTATTACTTAACTATTTCTACAGATTTGACAATAGATGTTAGCAGTGCTAAGTAGAAACTCTGATAGAAATTAATTGATGTCGTCATTCAGGTCTTGTGGGAATCATATGACAAGTTTGTGGCCTTAAATGTCATTCTATTTTTAATGGAACTAGTAGCCGACAAGATATTCATCTCAAGAGATCTATAAATGTCCAGACAAATAGACACAACAAGAATAACAAGTTCCCTTCCATAAAAGACGATGAAAGTGAGAAGGAATGGAAGTCAAATGGAAAAAATTTTTATGACGCCGTAAGCCTCATTTTCAGTCGCTCGGGAATTTACATTTAATGACGTTTAAGCATTGCTGTGATGTGAATTTTCACCCCTTATAGTAGCTATTTCCTTCCATCCTCCTGAATCTTTAGTTATGAGCATTAAAATAGGAGAATTTTGTGTATGTGGCACATAAAACAGAATAAAAATCGATAGCACTAGAAAGTTATTTTGTGCTGAGGAAGAAGCAAACAAAGCATCTTTAAGAAGCTTTAAGTCAATTCAACAGGTTCTTATTTTTGAATGGGACACAATTTAGCTGAAATTGCGATCTTTCAAATACTTTCTTTTGTGCCTTAATGATTTTAACATAATTATCTTTGAATTAATTTCTTCGTCTTTATCTTCTCTCGGTAATGAGTTACGTTCCATCACATACAGAAAATAATTAGATGTTAAAGCTCTTCTGAGCATACAAGAGAGATTAAAATTCATGAAAAGCTTGGAAAAAATAGAAGAAGTTCTTGTTCAATGTGCCTACGAGCTGTTCGAGTGCTTAAAATGTAAAAGCATCTTGTGTTCTGAGAAAGTTTATTCTACCTTCAAGCCTCCTCACGCATCAAAAATTCCTTTGGGTAAATCTTTCATTGTTTCTCAGCTACAAGTCATTCAAATGACTGTTTATCCGAAAAAGAATTTATGAGCATAGCCAAAAAGAGGTTTTATGTTTCTTTGGTTTGGTGACGACTCTAGAAAGGGGCAAACAACTTGTTGGATAATAAAAAGTTGTTTTTCCTTTTGTGAAATCATAAGTTTCAAATAACCAATCAAATTAAGCTCGTTTTATATGACATTTCAAGCTTACCAAATTCACTATGCTTACAAATGCTTATTTAAAAGAAATCAGCTTAAATTTTCTGATTCCATCTTAGTTACTTCACAGAACATTTCCCAAGAATAATGGATTGAATTACAAGAAAAAGTTCAGCAAATATTTGAATATTTTTAAAGGAAGTAAGAGAAAAAAAAACTCAATACTTTTGTTTGATAAGCCAAGACTTTTTCACGTTTCATGACACATTATATGTTCGTTCGCTTATGTCACGTACCATTTTGATTTATTATCATTTCAATTTGTTCTTATGTCACTCGAAGATTTTTCTTTCAATCTAACACTGAATATTTTTTTTATATTCAGATAACGTTTCTCACTTGATCAGAGCTGGATTTACGGTGTGATTTAATTGATTCTCAGGTTATTATCAATTGTTGGTAAGTTACAGGTGCTTGAAATAAGTATTTATTCAGTTAAGTTGTTCCAAAAATCATTTTATCACAAACTTATCCTTTTAAACCATTCCTTAGTCGAAGAAGGCATATCTTTAACTCATCTAAAGTTTAAAGCTCAATAGTCTCAATGAGTAGCACAATCGTAGCTAATTAAGATAGACGATTGTCAAAATCTCTTCTTATTTCTGATGCCGTTCACTTATTGCGTTACGCAAAAAACGACATTTTTCACCCCCCCCCCCCCCCCCCCCTCCACCCTTGTTACAATATGTTACAACTCACAACCCCCTAACCCCCCCCCCCCCCCTCTCCCCGAACGTTCATAGTTTTATTTTATTTCTTTTAAATCTAAAAAGACGGTTAAATTTCTTTTTTCTTTTTTTTTCTTAAACATCAAAATACTGGACAGCTTAATAGGTCATGTTTTGATTGATACTATTAGTATTTTCATGAATTATTGGATTGTGATATAAAGCAAAAATTTGTTTTTTTTTGAAGAAAATTCAAAAATGTCATGAAAAATATTATGCCCGATCGAATTTTGGAAAATTCAATCAACTTTGAATGTAAATATCACAATGATGGGATCATATTAATCATCATATGAATGACAGATTTACTTTCAAACTTATGATTGATTTAATTTTGAAAATTTCCACAAATTATGATTGTATTTTAAAGTCTTGTAAACCAGTTTTCTATTGATTTGTTACTTTATATAACAAAAACTATGTGTTGCTTAGCTATCATTAAAAAGGTGGAAAATTTAAAAAAATGTTTTTGGTGTGAATTTGTAAACAAATTTTTTTCGTGAACTTTTTTTTCATTTCAATTTTTCAACCCCCCCCCCCCCCCCCCTCCCTCTAAAATGCGAATGTAATAAGTGAACGGCCCCTGAAAGAACTTCGTTGCAGTTAAGAACATACCAACAGTGGACTATAAACACATTGGCTTAGATAGCTGATAAAACAAGGAACTTTAGTGTCTAAGCAGAGTAAAATCTGAACTAGAAGTAAAGTCTCTGTTGGTAAGCAGTTTGGCAATTAGACTGTTTCTCTTTCTTTATTTCGAAGATGAAGATTCGGTTCCTTTAAGATACCAATCTTTTATTCAGCGCAATGCAAAAACTATTTAATAAGTCAATGACAGACAAGTGAAAATGAAACGAAATGACAGTTCCTTAATAAACTAGATAAATAATAAACCTAGAAATTTAAAAGTAATCCATTTTACGTCTTTTAAAATAACAACTGTTTAAAAATATTCTCTGTAAGTTTTGAAGATTAAATAAATGAATTATGTTCCTAGAAAACGTTTTAAAATTCCTCAAAAAATCACAATAATCCCGAGTATCTAGCGACAATCCAACCTTGTGGTTTTAAAACGCTCATAAATTTATACTTTTAGAATGATTTACGTCCTTCGATAAAGCCAAACAACAACTCTGAATTTAAATAAAGATTATCATAAAAATAGATCTTATTTTTTTACGCTCAGGTTGATTACAAGAAAATAAGTATATTTGGACGGGACAGTAAAGGAAGATGAGCAATAAAATAAATCCCACGCAAGTCAACCTTCAATCCTACAATTTGCGTTATAATTTTTTCATAACATTTCTCATATTTTACACTAGTAATTACAATGAACGTTATCGCCATATCAAATTTCACATTGAAGGAGTTATAAAACATTATTTGCAGTAATAAAACACAAAAAATATTCACGCTTTGCTAATATTTTCATTAATTTGCGGTATTTTTTGCTTACTTTTATTTTATATGTTTGTGGTTTGTTTTAGTTTTGGGGTAGCTGGAAGGTTCCTTGTGTATTCAATTTTGGGTCTTTTACAAAGGGTTTTTTTTACTGCAGTTCAGGGGCGTAGCCAGAAAATTTTTAAGGGGGGGGCCCATTTTCGAAAATTAAAAAAATTGTTATTTTGTATCCTTAAATCTATATTCATTCTTCATAAGTTTAAATATTTAATTCATTATTCATACATTAAATTTAATTTTTCGTGCTGATTTTGACATTTCTTTCATCACTTCCTCTACATTAACTGGTTCTTCTCTATAAATACATAATAAAACAATTATCAGATTTTCGTAGGGGGGGCCGGGCCCCCTATGGCCCCCCCTGGCTACGCCCCTGCTGCAGTTTAAAAATAGAAGAAGCAGGAAGGTTAAATAGTCATTGCGTTGCTAGGATGCATAACAGCACAAACTGATGGTTTCTAGAGAAATTTTAAATGTCAAACTCAGTCATTCGAAGTTTGTGAAATAAATCAAAAGTTAAAAAAACTTGAATCTCTTTTTTTTGTTATTTTTAGACCTGTTGATGGACAGTTTTGATTTTTGGAGCGAGACATAAATTGAATTATTTATTAAACATTTAAAAGTTGTTGAATTTTTCATTTTTATAAGTTCGTTAAGTTTTAAAATCTTGAAAGTCCGTTAAACTTTCAAATTTTTGAAGTTTAGTAAATTTTCAATTTTTAAAAGTCCGTTGAGTTTTCAAATTTTAAAGTCAGTTTGTTAAGTTTTCAAATCTCGAAAGTTCGTTGAGTTTTCAAATTTCAACTCAATTCGTTAATTTTTCAATGTTTAAACTCATTTTAACTTTCTTATCTCAAAACTCATTTAAAATTTTAAATCCAAAAAGTCGGTTAAAACTTTCAAATCTCAAAAGTTCATTAACATTTTCAAATCTCAAAAGTCCGTTAAAATTTTCATTTTCATTTAATTAAATTCACATCAACAATGCGCTTTCACTTGCTATTTAATCATCTTAACTAGAACAATACAGCTACTAAGCTAGCATTTTTTCCTAGATAGAAATAATTATTAATTTTGCAAGTTTATTTACTTTTCATCACGATGACGTTTCTGTATTATATAAATAGAAGTTTGTTACTGTATATTTGAAAGTCAATGCAAAGAAGAAGCATAGCTAACTTGGAAGTGGTATTTTTTTCCTTCTTATTATTTAATAATCGACAGTGTTTGTTGCAATTATTAATGCTGTTACAGTTACCAACTAAAATGTTAATGATCGGCATGTATGCCTTGAATTGATGCATAAATTACAATTACAAATCTCAACGAAATTAAAACAACAACACTCAACGGAATAATCAAGGTTTTATTGCACTGTAGTCTCGTCAGAAGCATGTAAATATGAGAAATACAATAAAACCGCGTGTATTGAAGTCTCGATTGTCATTTTTTATTTGATTAAAGTTTTTACGTTTTTGTATGGAAATTAAGGAAATATTTTGTAAGAAGTCGTTTAACTCTAATCTTGAGTTTGCTATAATTTGTAGGATTTCCTAGTTTTAATTAACAAATAATTTCAATATAATTTTTTTATGGGAAATAAAAGTGATTCCTATAATTATAGCAAGTTTTGCTATAAAAGTTTAGACTTGCTATAAATTTCAATGAGTTTTGCTATAATTTTTCAGATAATCTAAAGCGTTGCTATAAAAACTTGCTATAAAAATAAAAATGCTATTAATTTGATGAAAATTTAAAAAATTTTAATAAGTCCCAACAACAAGAGTGAGGATTTCCACCACAACTTTTTCCCAGCATGTTGTTGCCTCCTGCCCAAAAAAAAACAGAATTCTTTCAAAAGAAGTCAAACAGAATCCCAAAAATTTTCCTTTATTTACCGTCGAAAAAAAAAATCTTCATAGTCAACATCTCAATAACAAAATGTGTTTCCATTCATACACAGTCATCCATACAGATAGAACACAATTAACACCACATTGCTGATTGGAAACTACGCTTAAAAAATGTGCTCGAAGCAACAATAAAAATAAAATTACAATTAAAAAGTGTAAATGCCTCAATGAAATGTGTACAATGATTATTTTTTTTCCTCGCGATTATCATTTTGATGTTCATTGTCTTGTGTACCGAGAGAGTGTAATTTGAATCATGGGACATTCACTACTCCTCTCTGCGTACATCTTGTTTCTGCATGTACTATCATCAGCGCAAATTACCGATACTATAAGCAATTTGGTCAATATTTGAGTACTCATTAGATAGTTGCTATAAATACAAACATTTTTAATGGAAAAGTTTATGAAGTACGAAAAAAGCGTGGTGGAATAAGCACACACATCTTGTAGCTAATAACACTGAGCTCAGGGACGTAGCCAGAAAATTTTTAAGGGGGGGGGCCATTTTCGAAAATTAAAAAACCGTTATTTTGTATCCTTAAATCTATATTCATTCTTCATAAGTTTAAATATTGAATTCATTATTCATACATTAAATTTAATTTTTCGTGCTGATTTTGAAATTTCTTTCATCATTTCCTCTACATTAACTGGTTCTTCTCTATAAATACTTAATAAAACAATTATCAGATTTTCGTAGGGGGGGCCCGGGCCCCCTATGGCCCCCCCCCCCCCTGGCTACGCCCCTGACTGAGCTGAATATAGATGAATAATTGCCGAGGGGAGAACAATATGATGGGAAAATCTTGAGGGAATTTCAACTTGATGGATAATTCTTTAAAGAAAGTCAACTTGATAGGAAATTCCAGAGAAGAAAACAACTTGATGCGAAATACAGAAAGCGGGAACATAACCTAATGAGAAATTTCAAAGGGGAACACAGCATGATTGAAATTTTTAAAAAGAACACAACTTGAAAGAAAATACTCGAGGGGGAGTCAACTAGATAAAAAATTTCTGAGAATAAGACAATTCAATAGAAAATCCTCGAGGGGGAGTCAACTTGATAGGAGAACACAACACAATCACAAAACCATCATAACTTTAATAGGAAACTTGTAAACAATTCGCATTATGAAACCTTAGAAAGTCTCATCAGTATCCCACTTTAGCTGTTATCCCCTTCATGTTTTGCAAGGTTGCATGAAGAAC
The DNA here is from genome assembly GCA_917627325.4 of Chironomus riparius. Taxonomy (NCBI): domain Eukaryota; kingdom Metazoa; phylum Arthropoda; class Insecta; order Diptera; family Chironomidae; genus Chironomus; species Chironomus riparius. The sequence goes on from OU895877.1 coordinate 48,517,132, forward strand.
CTCAAAATTTACATAAACGGGAATTTAATTGTCTGAATATGTACATGAGCAGCATACCATCGTCATGCATATCACACACTTATTTCATCCGCTTTTTTAGAGGGTAGAAATTTTTTTTATTTTTTTATTTTCTATTTTTTCACATTCAACAAGTTTGTTAAGCGAATAATGTACAGAAGAGAAAAAGAGAGAGTAGTAGGTGGATGAGGGGGGTTGAATAAATGGAAGAGAGCAAACTTTTTCACTTCAGTGAATGCAACAAGTGTGCATGAAAAGTCCATATACAGTTTAACTTCTTTAACATCTTTTTATTTTTAAAGAAATTAAATTAGAACCGACGCTCTCTTTCAGCATATATTGTCATACGAATACGCGTCTAATTTACTTCTTTCATTCTTGTTTCTCTGTTCTGTGAGTTTTTAATGCAGGGTTGTATTTCAGCAAGAGGGTCCCGACTCTCACCTCTTTAGTATGTTCATAACTCTAGCCCAGAACTTGAAAATTCACTTCCTTAAATTTTAAATATTTTCATGAGTTTTTTTACCATCCTTACAACCGCACTGTCCTGTATTGCTGCTGCTAACATTTTAAAGCATACTTCTAGTTCCTCTGCAAAGCGTTGTCAGGATTCTTTGAAGAAATTTTATTATTTTTTTCAAATTGGCAGCGATTTTTTCAGGTTTGTTGAATTTCTTCTTACTATTCACTGTCATTTAGGATGGCAGAATTTGTCGTATTTTGCATATTATTTATTAATGTATGTTTTTACTCGAACTCAATATTTCAAGCTTGACATAAAGTTCATTCAGTCCCAATTTTATTTATTTAAAGAAAATACTTTTTTTACTAATTATAAATTTCTTCAGCAAAAAAACTCATGAATGAACATTTATATTTTCTTTAAAATAGATTCTCAAGTTTTGCATTTCAATCTTACACAAAGTTTGTGCTAAATCGACGGAATGTTGTCACAGGTTAGGGTTTAGTGTCAAATTGATTCTATTGTTATTGAGTTGGCAGTTTTTGTAATGGATTTTATTTTATTTTTTTGCTTGGGTAGTAAGACATTCAAGTTTGGATTTTATAGTCGTGGTTGTTTGTAGGAATTTATGGAATTATTTGATTTTTGAAGAGTGTTTGTATATATTTTTTTTATTATTTTCGTGCTTTGTTTAATAGTTTTTTTTTGCTATAAAGTTGCGATTAATTTAATAAATTTATCAGTAAATTTAAAGGAAAAGTTTAATATTTGCTATAAAATTTTGAATTCGGGCTGACTGAATGCTATAAAATTAGCAACACAACGGACTGTTTGCTATAAAATTTGAATAATTCACCAAATTTAACCAACTTTTTTCTATAAAATTTGAAAAATGTACCATATTTAACGGACTTTTTGCTATAAAATTCGAATAATGTACCAAATTTAACGGACTTTTTGCTATAAAATTTGAAAATGTACCAAATTTAACGGACTTTTTGCTATAAAATTTGAAAAATGTACCATATTTAACGGACTTTTTGCTATAAAATTCGAATAATGTACCAAATTTAACGGACTTTTTGCTATAAAATTTGAATAATGTACCAAATTTAACGTACTTTTGCTATAAAATTTGAATAATGTACCAAATTTAACGGACTTTTTGCTATAAAATTTGAAAAATGTACCATATTTAACGGACTTTTTGCTATAAAATTCGAATAATGTACCAAATTTAACGGACTTTTTGCTATAAAATTTGAATAATGTACCAAATTTAACTGACTTTTTGCTATAAAATTCGAATAATGTACCAAATTTAACGGACTTTTTGCTATAAAATTTGAATTATGTACCAAATTCAACTGACTTTTTGCTATAAAATTTGAATAATGTACCAAATTTAACGGACTTTTTGCTATAAAATATGAATAATGTACCATATTTAACGGACTTTTTGCTATAAAATTTGAATAATGTATCAAATTTAACTGACTTTTTGCTATAAAATTTGAATAATGTACCAAATTTAACGTACTTTTTGCTATAAAATTTGAATAATGTACCAAATTTAACGGACTTTTTGCTATAAAATTTGAATAATGTACCAAATTTAACGTACTTTTTGCTATAAAATTTGAATAATGTACCAAATTTAACTGACTTTTTGCTATAAAATTTGAATAATGTACCAAATTTAACGGACTTTTTGCTATAAAATTTGAATAATGTACCAAATTTAACGGACTTTGCTATAAAATTTGAATAATGTACCAAATTTAACGGACTTTTGCTATAAAATTTGAATAATGTACCAAATTTAACGGACTTTGCTATAAAATTTGAATAATGTACCAAATTTAACAGACTTTTTGCTATAAAATTTGAATAATGTACCAAATTCAACGTACTTTTTGGTATAACATCAAGATTGAATAAATCTTAACAACAAACTCAAACATTTGTTTCAATTTTCAACCTTAAACTCTCATAAATCCTCAATAAATCTCATAAATTTTGTAAAAATCGACCAAACGCATTAGAATTCAATTTTGCTTTCCCAATATATCTCAAATTATTCACTGGACGTCCTTGTTACTTTTTTTTTCTCGCATGGAATGTAAATACATTGACTTAATTCTTCCGTACATACAATTCATGACTTCATGTAAATAAGAATAACTTTTTTTATGATTCTTCAGAGAAAAATAGATAATTAAATAATTACTTTATCTTTGCGCAGTTTCCTTCATAAATTCTTGGTTCCACTATATATTTTTTTTTCTTATTTTATTAACAAATATTTACTTTTATGATTGATAATCGCAAGAATCACAACAATATTAAATCACAACAAGAATTTTCCTTTAGCAGATCATCGCTATTTTAATGAAAATAGATCTGTTGTATTGCACGAACACTTCTTCACACTTGATTTCTTTAATTTTCTTTCTTTTTTCACAAAAATTTTCAAGATAAATTTATCTTTATCATTTTTTTTTTCTTTCAATTTTCCTCAATATGCTTTATGAAGAAACTGTAGTACGGGATGTGATGTGTCTCGAATTTCCACATTCAATCCTCTATCAGGAGGTTAGCTTTAAATATGATTTATTTACATTTAATTTATTTGTATTTTTAGCAGAGTTGCGATCTGTCACAGGTCAACAAAAACAGCCCACCTGTCACAGGCCGTTACCTGTTCACAGGTCAAATTTTTTCGCCTATCACAGGTCTGACCTGTCAAAGGTTCTACCTGTCACAGGCCGTTACCTGTTCACAGGTCAATTTTTTTCGCCTGTCACAGGTCTGACCTGTCAAAGGTTCTGCCTGTCACAGGCCGTTACCTGTTCACAGGTCAATTTTTTTTTGACTGTCACAGGTCTGACCTGTCAAAGTTTCTGCCTGTCACAGGTCGTTACCTGTTCACAGGTCAATTTTTTTCGCCTGTCACAGGTCTGACCTGTCAAAGGTTCTACCTGTCACAGGTCGTTACCTGTTCACAGGTCAATTTTTTCCACCTGTCACAGCTCTGACCTGTCGCAGGCCTCACCTGTGACAGGTCGTCACCTGTTGACAGGTAGAAAAAATCTACCTGTCACAGGTCTGACCTGTCACCTGTCACCTGTCACCTTTGACTATCGAAATTTTTTTCTTCTAGCACTATGGGGCAAAATGAAAAAAAAAGGGACTTTCACTTTGAAAAATGGACTTTTCCGATTTACACTTTTTGGGTGATTTTTTCTTGTAGAGGACATAAAAGTAGATAGAAATGCCAAATTTCAGGTCATTTGGTGCTGATTTCGCGATTCTAGAGCTGTTTGAAGTTGAAAACTAGTGAAAATTCTGGTTTTTTCATACCATGTTTGAACCGGGAAATATCTTAACTGGTTTAAGATATTGCAAAACGGTTTTCAGTTCCTATTAGTAGTATATAAGAGCTTTATTTTGACATATAACAAAGTTTAGGTTCTGAATGTTTTCGTGCCATTATGGTAGAACATATGTGAAAATTTCAGGAAAATTATCTTCAAACAAGCCGCAACTATCATAAATGAAGAGTTTCCAGGCAAGTAAAAACGCAGTTTTGTAGCCCCATATATCTAGTTTTCAAAACTGTATAAACTTTGAAAAAGTAAGCTAACGTAATTGAGTTATGTTGATTTTAGTAGGTCGTTGAGTATTTGGCCAAAAACTAATAATTCTTTTAAAAATACGAAAACATAGTTTTAAAAATAGTTTTTTGGTGTTTTCTTATGAAAAATAACAATTTAAATGATTTTGTGAAGAAAATTTTTCAAAAACTTCAAAATCTTTCGAGATATAGGGGGTATGTGCTCTCCATCGATTTGGCCATTTGTCACCCTACTTAAACCACTATAACTTTTTTTTGAAAAAATATTTTTTAATTCTGTTTTCGGATTATTGTAGCCTAATGTAATACCTATCCAACGATATATAATACTTGCTAGTTAACTTAGTCCTGGTTATTTATAGGGCTGTTGATTGTGACATACGCAGTTTTTGAAAAATTCCCAAAAATTGCATTTTCAAAAATACCACTTTTAAGCAATCTCGAGTATTTTTTTAGAACTTTTTTATGTTTATTTATGACATTTATGAGATTATAAAGCCAAAAAATTAAATTTAGAAACTTTTTACTTCCCTAGTTAACAACTTTGTAAAGTACCCTTGGTAGTCACTATCAGGTGTGAAAATCTCAGTTTTGAAACTATTTTATATATATACTCGTGAAATTCTCTCTACACATCATATCAGTTTTGAACTTCATTGAACAAGTCACTTTCAAAAATGAACCAAAATTCAACACTTACGAAGAAAACACTCTGTGAAATTCTTCGCGACAAAACGTTAAATCTTGCAACACAGCACACGTACTGTTTGGCAGTAATAGAAGAAATTCATGGGAGAGAATTAGCGGAATCACAGAAACCAAGTTTAATTAATAAATTAAACAAGCTGAAGTCAAAGTCAAAAATGTTTTGTAATCAGTCAAATTGGAATAATGCATTAAGAGATCATGCAGATTTCTATGAAGAGGAATTTGAAGTTGACTCACGATACTTCAGCGAATCTAGTGGAGGGATTCTTTTTGAGGAAGAATCTATATATGAAGCAGAAAATGTTACTGACACAGATGAAGATAAGCATCGACGTAGAAGAGTGGACGAATTAGATATCAGTTTAAAAGAAGCAAAAGGATCATTGTTATCAGTTCTTCACTTGGCACTTCGCCTTTCTAAAGAAGAAGGAAAAGTAGAAGGAGCTAAAATGTTAAAAGAATTTATTAAGGCGTGCCAAAAAGGAGAGGATCTTCCAGAAAAAACTATTTTTGAAAGTGACTTGTTCAATGAAGTTCAAAACTGATATGATGTGTAGAGAGAATTTCACGAGTATATATATAAAATAGTTTCAAAACTGAGATTTTCACACCTGATAGTGACTACCAAGGGTACTTTACAAAGTTGTTAACTAGGGAAGTAAAAAGTTTCTAAATTTAATTTTTTGGCTTTATAATCTCATAAATGTCATAAATAAACATAAAAAAGTTCTAAAAAATACTCGAGATTGCTTAAAAGTGGTATTTTTGAAAATGCAATTTTTGGGAATATTTCAAAAACTGCGTATGTCACAATCAACAGCCCTATAAATAACCAGGACTAAGTTAACTAGCAAGTATTATATATCGTTGGATAGGTATTACATTAGGCTACAATAATCCGAAAACAGAATTAAAAAATATTTTTTCAAAAAAAAGTTATAGTGGTTTAAGTAGGGTGACAAATGGCCAAATCGATGGAGAGCACATACCCCCTATATCTCGAAAGATTTTGAAGTTTTTGAAAAATTTTCTTCACAAAATCATTTAAATTGTTATTTTTCATAAGAAAACACCAAAAAACTATTTTTAAAACTATGTTTTCGTATTTTTAAAAGAATTATTAGTTTTTGGCCAAATACTCAACGACCTACTAAAATCAACATAACTCAATTACGTTAGCTTACTTTTTCAAAGTTTATACAGTTTTGAAAACTAGATATATGGGGCTACAAAACTGCGTTTTTACTTGCCTGGAAACTCTTCATTTATGATAGTTGCGGCTTGTTTGAAGATAATTTTCCTGAAATTTTCACATATGTTCTACCATAATGGCACGAAAACATTCAGAACCTAAACTTTGTTATATGTCAAAATAAAGCTCTTATATACTACTAATAGGAACTGAAAACCGTTTTGCAATATCTTAAACCAGTTAAGATATTTCCCGGTTCAAACATGGTATGAAAAAACCAGAATTTTCACTAGTTTTCAACTTCAAACAGCTCTAGAATCGCGAAATCAGCACCAAATGACCTGAAATTTGGCATTTCTATCTACTTTTATGTCCTCTACAAGAAAAAATCACCCAAAAAGTGTAAATCGGAAAAGTCCATTTTTCAAAGTGAAAGTCCCTTTTTTTTTCATTTTGCCCCATAGTGTCTAGTGAAGTATAAAGATTTCATACAAAATTCATCAATTTTTTTGCTTCCTCAAGTCACGAGTTCAAATCTCACCGCAAGCAACTTTCTTTTTTTGCATTTTTATGATTTGTTTTTAAATTTTTTTGATAAAATATAAAGTTTTATGACAAAGTTTTCCATTTTCATATTTTATTTCTTCACTTTCTATATTTCAACATGTATTTTAAATTTTTTCCATATATTTTCATACAAATTCAACTTTTTTTGTCATATTTTAGTTTACCAAGCTGAAATCTGACACAAAGGCACTTTTCCTAGATCTGGATGTTCTTAAATCGTAATCTTGGATAATAAAATGGCATAAAATATTAAAACTAGTATAGACTTTGTCATTCGAGACCGCAAAAAGTCGAAATATATAATAAATTATAATCCAAGATTACGATTTAAGAACATCCAGATCTAGGAAAAGTGCCTTTGTGTCAGATTTCAGCTTGGTAAACTAAAATATGACAAAAAAAGTTGAATTTGTATGAAAATATATGGAAAAAATTTAAAATACATGTTGAAATATAGAAAGTGAAGAAATAAAATATGAAAATGGAAAACTTTGTCATAAAACTTTATATTTTATCAAAAAAATTTAAAAACAAATCATAAAAATGCAAAAAAAGAAAGTTGCTTGCGGTGAGATTTGAACTCGTGACTTGAGGAAGCAAAAAAATTGATGAATTTTGTATGAAATCTTTATACTTCACTAGAAGAAAAAAATTTCGATAGTCAAAGGTGACAGGTGACAGGTGACAGGTCAGACCTGTGACAGGTAGATTTTTTCTACCTGTCAACAGGTGACGACCTGTCACAGGTGAGGCCTGCGACAGGTCAGAGCTGTGACAGGTGGAAAAAATTGACCTGTGAACAGGTAACGACCTGTGACAGGTAGAACCTTTGACAGGTCAGACCTGTGACAGGCGAAAAAAATTGACCTGTGAACAGGTAACGACCTGTGACAGGCAGAACCTTTGACAGGTCAGACCTGTGACAGTCAAAAAAAAATTGACCTGTGAACAGGTAACGGCCTGTGACAGGCAGAACCTTTGACAGGTCAGACCTGTGACAGGCGAAAAAAATTGACCTGTGAACAGGTAACGACCTGTGACAGGTAGAACCTTTGACAGGTCAGACCTGTGATAGGCAAAAAAATTTGACCTGTGAACAGGTAACGGCCTGTGACAGGTGATCTTTTGACAGAAACTGTCACCTTTACCTGTGACAGGTACCTGTCGTCGCAACTCTGATTTTTAGAAACTACACACTTATTATTTTATGATAGGAAGTGATACTCCTCAATCTGGCACGTGAGCACACCTCTCAAATCCGCACACTTTTATTTATTTATTTTTTTTTTCGACTCGATATCTGATTTTAGAGATCTTTTTCTTCTAATTTCTTTTTGTTATCTCACATTTGCATCATTTACGATGGGGAGGGAATAGAGCAAATGACTCAGTCACAATGTGCTTTTCGCGTGTGTTCACGACAAGAGAATTTATTCAACTGACTCTCGTTCGTCTTACAGCTTACTCAAATAGTAAATTTTGCAAGTAAGAAGGAATGTGGTTGAAAGGAATTTGAATTTTTTGCGGCTGTTTCGCTTTCTCACCACAATTGGGGTTGCATGATATTCCTGGATGTTGATTGATAAGTTGTTGTTGATATTCCAGTCACTTCCATCAACATCCTTTGATCTGTAGCTTAATATCAACTCCATAATGAGAAAATAATCCAAAAATTCCAAATTAAAAATCTCAGTCGTGTACTAAAAAGTCAATATCCAGCATAAAGTATGACAAACAGATGGAGCCACAATCTCAACACAATGACTAGCTTCTCAGAGACTAAAATATACGCTCTATATAGATATGCAACAGATTAATTATGAAGTATAAAAATACAATGAATCAACAACCTTACTTTCCTATATACAAGCTACAAGCTACTATCATTGTGCACCATCTATTTACAGCATTATATTTTCCAGCTAGAGTGTTAGATGTGAAGTAAGTAAGTGACGTTAAATTAGCGAGTGAAAAGTGATCTCAATGATGCTTTAGATTGCGCATTTTCCTCAGTTCCGGATCGTCTTTATCTTCCCTTTTCTTAATTGGATTGGTTTAATGTAACTTTCACAGTCATGGTCATTTAAACACACTTCTCACGATTATTTTGGTCTTATCTCTTTGGTTACCATATATCTTCATGAGCTACGCAAATATTGTTCTTAGATTCGCGCTGCTATCAAATTCGCTGCAGGTGAGTCGCAGTTTTTCCGGTTCAAGTTTACATGCGTATTATTTTTTGAGGGAGTTTTTCTATGAATTTATGGCTGTTGCTATGATGAAGACTCTTAGTAATTACTAATGACGTTTAGGAACTCTGATAAAAGTATTTATTTTATTGCTATCTATATTCGATAAGTAAATGAACTGGAATCAGATAATTTTTGATATCTAATGATCTCTGATTAAGGATTTGTAAAGCTTTTGATTAATAAGAAGCTATTAAGTATATAAATATGCAGCTGTTCACAATGAGCACATAGATGTGTATTGCTCAAGCGCTCATTACTCCTCCCCCTCACGTTTGTGACGTCATTTAATCAGTTTTTCACCAATTTGGACGACTCTCGTGTATGGTCGATTAAGGAGGCATGTGAGGATGTCTGAAAAGATCAAACATTTAAACGGGGAGTAGTGTGGGGAGGGGGGGGGGGGTGAGGGTTAGCCGAAAAATTTGTAATCCAAATTTTAAAAAAAAAGAAATTCAAATTTTTTGGTGTCTTTGCTTCAACGTCACAAAGAGAGGGGGAGGGGGGGGGGGGGGGGTCGGTGTTTGAATCTGAGAAAACCGTTGAAAAATATTCGAATTCGAAAAAACCGTTAAAACATGTTAAGTTTCCCAACGACAATAAAATGAGCTTTAGCACCCAAAGTGCCTAAAGTTCACAATTTAAGTCTGACAGGACTAATGGAACATTTCTTATGATAAAAAAAATAAATTTTTAGATGATATTTGCAGACAATTCTCATTTCAGCAAGAAACTCACAACCTAGGACATTTTAGTGACAACTTGTATTTAAACTGTCATAATATTCTATCTGTATGTTTATAACTGACTGTTTATATTTTTAATACAAACTATTTAAGTTTAAGTGCAGAGACAGAGAGATTTACTGCACAAGCTACAAGCTGTAAGATTGAGAAAATTGATTTTTTTTTTATTTATTTTAGTAAGTGATGACAAAAAAACATTGCGAAGATTATCTGACACACTCGCTAGTGATAAAGTCAATCAAAAATTACTTTTGAATTAAAACAGTCAACAAAAATTGACACAAAACATGATATCAAAAACTTGTAGTTTTTCAAGTTCCCATGACAAATTAGAGACACGAGTGCGACTTTTTTTTGACACCTCTTTTATTCTCAATTTAGTTCTTTACAAAAAAAAATTTTCTCACTTACTCTTCTTTTTCTTTGATAGCTTTTTGCTTGGTTGGGATTCTTTTGATTTTCTTTTTGTTGCATCCGATGACTGCTCTTGAGGTGCATTGTCAATATCCATTTTATCGCTTAATTGAATGCTAAAACCTTCAATGTATGGTTTCAAAAGTTCAAATGTAAGCTTTTCATGCTGTATGTTTGTGGAATCAAGACTCAAGCGAACAATGACTGGATCAAATGAATGAAATATGACGCTACCACATTGTTGTGATTGATTCTATAGAAATAGAAATAGAGATGGATATTTAAAAATAAAGTGATGTAAGCAAATTGAGAAAGTAAAAAAAACGTAAATTCTAAATTTATCGACTTTATGAAATTCAAATATCCCAGGCACATTTTCATCCGAGACACAATCACCAAAAAATTCAAATCTCAAAAATCCGTTAAATTTCAAAATGTTCAAATAAGTGAAATTTTCTCATTTCATTCACTCAGCACTAAAATGACCATAATCAGCACATTGACACCACAACAAGAAGAAAAGAAAAGATATTGTTTGGGGTATATTTATTAACTTACCTCTTCATTGTATATAAAGTTTACAGCACTATTTGTATGCTTGCCAGTAAGATAAATCGTTCCTTCTAATCCATACTTTGGAATTAAAATTTGCAGAGCATTTTTTCTCACAAATAACACATATCCTTCAACCTCTTCCGTTCGATTTCTAAAGAATAGATGAGTGTTTAGGGCAACAGATGCTCTTCCAGCATATTGAGCCATTCGATTTCGATAATTTAAATTATTGCAGAGCAAAGAGTTCTTTGTCTTATCCAGCAAATCTTGATAATTGGAATCGGCACCAATGCATGACGCAAGCAAACGATGCACAATTATGTCAGCATAACGTCGAATGGGAGATGTAAAGTGAGTATAAATGGGAGCAGCAAGACCATAATGGAAGAATTCTGGGCGGGTCAACGTTCCACTTATAAAATAAACTGCTTGCAACATACATCTTGTGGCTAATATTCTCAGCATCGTATTGAAATATGGATTATCATCTTTTTCGATATTGTCAAGTGATGTTGCAAGTGCCTTGCCCGATGATGTATCGATGTCAAAGCCTTGATGCTGTACTGCTTTAATAAGTGGATCGAAATTTGCTTGGGGTGGCGTGGGATGACGACGAAGCATCGCATATTCAGGAAATTCCTTTTCAATTTTCTCGGCAACCGAAACATTTGCCAGCAACATAAATTCTTCAACCATTGAATTCGTCTCTCTCAATTGCTTCGCTTGAACCTCAATTGGATCATTTGTTTCGCTATCTATGTGGAATCGTATTTCAGGCGATGCCAACACAAGTGCTCTGTATAATACATGACGAAAAGAGTATGATTATAGTACTAAGATATTGACAGCATAGTCCTGATTAAAACGCATTTTTCATGAATTTGAAATTTTTTAAAAAAATAACGGTAGAAACATATTTGAAAGTTAAGTCACCATAAAAAAGTACTTTTCAAATAAGTTGTAACCGTTATTTTTTTAAATATTATGCGACGGTTTTTCATATTCACACAAAATTTTCAATTTTTGTGAATATATTTTAAATAGTTTTGCTATAGTAGTTTTTTACAGTTCAGTAACAGACAGACTGACAAGCAGTAAACATCACCACTTTTAGAAAAATGCGATTTAAATCCGACATTCGAATAATTTCATGTCCATGTCAAATTACCCTTTCTCAATTCTGCGACGCTTCAAAATTTTAGCCAATTGATTCAATTGTCGAAGAGACTTTGCTATGTCATCATTCTTGTTTTTATCATCTATAATGATTTGAGCTTCTTCATATGTCAATGCAGCTTTCGACTCGATGACACTTTTATGGAATTTAGTTTTGACGATATTTGCATCCTTATCCATTTCCCATACACATGAAAATGCAAAACGTTCGACATTTCCACGCAATGAACAAAGGTTTGAGGACAATAATTCGGGTACCATGTCAATACGTTTATCTACTAAATAAACAGTTGTTGCTCGCAATGCTGCTTCTTTATCCATCGCTGTGCCAGGTCTGATAAAATGACTTACATCTGCAATATGAACTCCCACTTCAATATTTCCATTTGGCAGCAAACGACTGTGCAATGCATCATCAATATCTGTACAACCTGGTGGATCTACGCTGCAGATTGTAATGTTTCTCAAATCAACACGCTCTTTGTAATCCTGTTGATGTAAAAAAAATAAAGTTTGTAAAAGAATAACTCAGAGGAAATCCTCAAGGGATGTTGATTTTTATGTGAGAATTCTCTTAGGATAATGAAAAAAAAATTGTAGGAAAGCAGCTAGATTGGAAAGGAAGGAAAAACATTTAATTTGTGTACTTTGATTGATTGCTATTGTTTCCTCTTCGTAAGCTATTTTGTAATTTGATGAATTTATTGATTTAAAAGTTTCAATAAACAATTTGAAAGAAACTAGTTTTGGAATAAGTATTTAACGGATTTCTTGAATTAAAATTGTAACAGATTTTTAAAATTCAAATATCTAATACACACTTTTGCACAATGATTCAGATTTGAAAAAAATGTTCAAATAATCCTTGTGCATAATATTTTTCAGACACATTGAAGTAATGAAATTTTTTATTGATATTCTCTAGTTTAGGACTTTTAATGCCTTTAATCTTACTTGATTATTGATTCCTCAAAATATTAAGTCATGAAATTGAGGATAAATAAGTTTTTTTTTACAAATTTCACAAATGTTTATCAAAAAATTTGGCGCACGATAGTAATTTGTATGAAAAATTAACTAATTTTCAATCGCAAATATCTCGCTTCGGGCATATTTGGGCATGTACACATTAATATGGAAGGTTAATTAGACTTTGTTCTTTATATTTAAATAGGTTTGGTAGAAGCGGAAAGACGCGAATTTAACTTATGAGTGTTTAAAGTCTTGGTAAATTTCAAAAAAATTAATCATGTATATTCGCCCAATTAATAGGTTTTTTTTTGGTTTCTTCACACAAACACAAAGTACTAAGCTTAATTAAGCTGGTTATCAGGATTAAAACAAGAAATTTGAAGTGGAAAGGAGAAAAAATTTAAGAAAAATATTTGTTGTCATTTTGTAAACAAATTTATTGGCATCTTAAAATCGAATTTTTGTGAATTAGACAACAAATTGGAATGTGATATTTTTACAGAACATAAAACACATCATGTTCTTTAATCTGGCATTTAAAACATATAGTTTAATTTACTTGTTATTTTTGAATTTTTGAACATTTTTTTCAAATCTGAATCATTGTGTTTTGATGACACAATTTTTAAAATTCTAATATGGGGCCGTTCACTTATTACGTTCGCATTTTAGGGGGGAGGGGGGTTTGAAAAATTGTAACAAAATGTAACATAGGGGGGGGGGGGTCAAGAAGTATGTAACGTTCTAAATGTCGTCTGTCTTTAAAAAAAAGTTAACAAAAAAAATATACACATATTGTAACAAAGGGGGAGGGGGGGGGGTGTGAAAAAAAGTCGTTTTTTTGCGTAACGTAATAAGTGAACGGCCCCTATCTGGACAATTTAAAGATCTGCTTTAGTAATGACACAATTCTAATTACACAGACACATTCTTAAACTTGATTATCAAAGACACAATTTTAAAAATTAACGAACTTTGATTTTCGCAAAATAGCAGCACTGATTAGAGCCGCAAATTATTAGAACATGCCTTCAGCACCTTTTTGATAAACATAATCTCTACATGAAGATACATTTCTAGGAAATTTACATCAATCAAAAGTATTCATTCCCACACAAAGTTTAAAATTAATGATTTCACTTTTCAGCAGTCAAGCAATCATTTTCTTTGAAAGCTACACAGATTTTTCTGAAGTTTTTCATATTTCTCTCAAAATTTTCGTACATCTCAAAAGTGCAGAATTAAGAAATGTTTGAAAATTTAATCAAAATCATTCGTAGTAAAGGAGATGCTGAGTAATAGCTTGAGAATATGATTTAAAGAAATTCAATCTAAAACTTTGTGTTTACTTCCAGAGAGAATAACAATGAGATTGAATTACCTGCATTTTCGGATAATTTTATAAGCATAAAAGCTGTAACATCGGAAAATTTAAAGGACTTTTTGGATGCTTTAAGCAGCTTTATTGATAGACTCAATGAGCTTGTTGCCGATCTTTATAAGAGTGAGAAAAACATGTGAGTAGAATTTAAAGCATTCCTTATACACATTTAAACGGAAGGAATCTCTTTTGTGTAACAGATATCTATGTAAAGAGTACGAAAAAGCCATATCGGAATTGAGCAGGAAAGAAGCACAGATAAAATATTTGTCAAGTTATTCTGAATCTATGCAATCAAAAATTGAAGCTTTTCAAAAGCAACTCGATGAAAAGGAAGCCACAATAAATAGATTGGAGGATAAAAGTAAATTGTGTAAACAGAACTTTAATTCTAAGCTTCTTTTTGAGACATTTATCTGCTTATAGAATCTGTAGTTTTAAATAAACTAATTAATTTGAAGAAGAACATGCGAAGAAATCAATCGAAACCAATAAGTAGGATACCAATTCCTATGAAAAGTAGATTACAACTTAGAGAACGGCAACAAACTGATAATGTGACATTAAATCTATTGCCAATTGCAAGTGTTTCATCTAATGAAATTGACGACGAGAATGACAATTTTTCTGACTGGATGGAACTTGAATAAATCACTCACCTGTTCAGAAATGATCCATGGAAGAGATGGCAAGCAATTAAGAACCTCTTGTGAAAATTTACTATGTGGAACGTCATGCTCGATAAGTAGAACTTCATTTTCAGTCTCTTTGTCTCCTAATGGACCCAAAATTCTCACGAAATGTCCTTGTGGATATCGAGAATGTCTTGGCCATTGATCAATTGCTACAATTATTCTTTGATTGTACAACTTTTCTGCTTGTCGTGTCTCAATTCGTACTCGAGGAATTTTACGATCCGCTGGTATGAAAATGTGACGTGCTGATCCTTGAACTTCATTCGGCTTTAAAATTCCACAATACTGTCGCCATTTACGCTTAATAATTCCAATAATTCTGCCTGTTGTCTGCTTTTCCTTCTTGTTACTTGCAGATTCTTTCAATATCTTTTCGTCTTCATTTACCTCGACATTTTCATCTACTGGATCTGCCTCATTATCCTCTAAAACGACATCGCTTGGACTTGACCAATCACTTTCAGGCAAAACTTCTACACAAACTGTATCGCCATCAATTGCACGATTCAGTGACTCTCGTCCTTGGATGAGAACCTAATAGATTATTGAAAATGGATAGGTCAATAGCTAATCCAAAAATTCATTCATTTTAAAGCTTTTTTACGTAGCGTAAGCTTTTTGTTACGTAAAAGTTTCGTTAAGTTTTTTTGAAAAATTCATGTCAGTTATTTGCAAATATTTTTCGACCGTTATTTTTGGACATGCACATTTTAAGCTTTTAGTGCTAAACCCGACTATTTCTAATACTTACAAACTTCTCGAAGCATTCGACGTTGACATTTCCTTCCAAAAAGTTTTCCCTTGATGCCATAAATGAACCTTGATAGAATTTGCCACTCTTTATGCCATCGTGCATCTGTACGACTGTTAAATGTGGTGGATAGACAGGAAGTTTACCACTATCATTTGCATATTCTTTTAAACACAATTTATCTTGTAAATGAGGGAATTCAGTAAGGGATTTAACATAATTCTCTACAGTATATGCTTCAATTCCTTCATCGTTTGCCTTTCTACGATTGTCTGCATCGTCAGTCAAGAGAATTACCTTAACTTTTGACTTGTTTGTTTCCTTCAAACTTTTGTTTAAATGATTCTGATACCAAATTGCAGCCTTTCTTATTGCTCGATCATTTCGGTCGTTGGACGACTCTTTTGGCTCACGCTCAATGTACGTATCTCGATGATGCTCATTGACAAATGTATAAAAGCTACGTGCTGGATTCGACAAAATATCTCGAAGTCTCTTATAAA
Organism: Chironomus riparius; assembly: GCA_917627325.4. Taxonomy (NCBI): domain Eukaryota; kingdom Metazoa; phylum Arthropoda; class Insecta; order Diptera; family Chironomidae; genus Chironomus; species Chironomus riparius. Next base: position 48,533,159 of record OU895877.1, read on the forward strand.
CTCCCGTACTTCTATGCTTTACTTCATCTATAACTGTTTGTACGACAATCACATTACTCAGCACATCCTCCTCAAAGATATCTATTTGATCAAGTATGACATTCGTGTCCAAAAGCAAGTAATGCGGTTCCTTAATTAAAGCACTTCTGGATGTTGGATTTTCAGACAATATCAAATCATGTTTTTCGTGTGGACATATCACACAGCATCTACTGCCACACCACAAGTCCGTACGCAAATAATGTTCTCTAATTATCTGAATATTTTGTCAAAAATGTGCTTTAAATTAATTAATCATTTTTAAGCTTAAATACATTGATACATACCTTAAGGACATTTCCTCGCTTGTTCTTCCTCAAGAACACTTTATTAGTCAACATTTTATATTTAATTAAGCCGTATTAACAGCAAAAATCGATAATTAAACTCACTGATATTTTTGTTTATAAAAACAAGTAAGAAAAACACGACTTTGTTGTAATCTGTTGCCTATAGCGCTTTTGTATAAGAATTTTCCTGGCAACTATAAGACTCCAAAAGAGCACAGCAGCATTGCATATATCCAGATATTAGCAGTTATCTTGATTATTAAGCTCTGTTGATTGTAACGACTTTAGAAATTTTAAAAGAAATTCAAATTTATTTTGACAGTTAATTTTATTCAAGTGTAAGTAACAAAAATGCAACAAGTGGATATCAATGAATTATACAGCATAGATCAGTTCAGAAAATTGTTAAAACTTTAAAAATTAGAGTTCTCAATGAGGTTTGCTCTAATTTTATCATACAACAACTTAATAAGCTTAGTCTATACATGTAATCTATTCATTGATGATTTTTTGGAACTGATCCTTCAAGTCCTCTTCGTAGCCTGGAAATTTGAGCTTCCGAGGAGGTCCTTTCGATAATCCTGTCCATATTTGTGACTTCTTTCCATCATCTTTAGTGACAAATATTTCAAAAGATCCTCTTTTTGGCTTCCCGTTTTCATTTAAAATCAGCTGTGAGTCAAATTCTTCTGGAATTGCTTTCTTCAATTCAGAATAGACTTCATTAGCCTTCTTTTTAAATACGGATCAGGAGGTACAGTGTTCTACATAAACCTTAATGACAGATCCAGTAGATGATTTTTTGAGTTTTTTCGAAACTGGCTATTTAAAGAATAAATTCCATAATTAATGGATTATAGCACTAAAGATTAGTAATTTTAAAGACTTACAGCTTGTGCTGGTTCAGCAGATTCTTTTATTTCAGTAGTTTGAGTCTTTTTGCGTTTTGGCGGCATTTTGTTGATGAACAAAGTTACTTTTCATGCATCAACTGAGAAGTTGTTTTCCCCGTTGAAATTTTCAAATCTGAACTCACTCGGACCGCTAAAGATTAATTCACACGCAAAAGAGATAAAATAATTAATTTAACTAGCTTTTAAGGCTTTTTAAGTGAACATAACATAAGTAAACCATTAAAAAGGATAGCCTTTACGCTAATTCGTTGAATAGCATAGAAATAATCGAGTAAAACTTGAGTTTTTTTGAAAAATCATGAATCGTGCTAAGGAAAACATTGAAAATCCAGGATATGTTCGCTCTGAGTAAGTTCCAATGCCTTTATCTACATTAATTTTCTACAATTGTTTGTTAACTACAGTAATAAGGAGAATAAAGATGATGATGCATCGATTGCACTGAAAAGATGTGTAACATCCAGTGATCCTGAAAAGAACATCCTGGTTGACAAGCAATTGACACAAAATGACAAAAATAAGGCTCACAACGATAAAGAATCAGATCAGAAGCAAGCAGAGCTTGACAATCCTGATTCCAAAAATGTTAAGACTGCTAATGAAGTAACAGACAAAAAGAAGCGTAAGAATAAGCAAAAAGCTGCTAAACGTAATGCTCGAAAGAAGAATAAGAAGGCAGCACTAGCTGCAGCCCAAAAGGTTGCTGAAAATAATCCAGAACCTGATCAAACTGCTGGTGTATTTGAGTTTGGCAATGAAGACAATCAAGGAACATCAGGAATGCAGCAACTACCACGTAATTTTGACTGGGATATGCCAACAAACATGAACAACTTGACCGATGTGGAAATTGAACTTGGACTTTTAATTGCTGAATTTCTTGTATTTTTGGAACGATAGGGGAATTCAGATAAAGACACAGATCTATTCCATTTATCTTTTAAAGCATGTGATATTCAGTTCCTTAATTAACACTTTTTTGAATCAGCGTTGAGCTTACTTTAAAGAATAACTTAATTAGTCTATTTATGAAAAATATTTTGTTACATCTATTATACAATCAGTAAGTTTGATATGAATAAAATGCAGAAGAATGCATACTTAAGCTAGCATTATGCTTAAACCAGTTTAATTAAAGGTATTTTAAAGGGTTCCATAAGCCGTTAGAATTTTTACTTGAAATGAGTCAAATTGTTTCAGTTTCTTTCCCCTCAAATTTGAAAATATTTTTAACGGAAATTTCACTTTCATTATATCGACAGATTTTAATTAATTAAGCTACTTAACAACAGTTTAATAACATTATTATGAATTAATATTCTTATACTCAGCATGTTATGTCATATTATTAATTTTATTGCTCAACATATTTATGTAATTACAAGGGGTAAGTAGTCATTCATCAACAGCTGTTTTATAACATGTGTTTCCATTAAATTGCGTAATATAATTAAGTCAACTGATAATTTTATAATAATCGCAAATTCTTCTTATTAAAAAGCCCCATATTTGAAGTTGTGGCACTTCCCCGAAGATTCTAAGGTATACAAGAACTAGTTTAATAAATTCTCGAAAAACTGTTGATAAGACGCATTTAATAAAGTTAAATATAGTTGATTGAACTATAAAAATGTGTAAATTGAATTCCTATGAGCTCACATCTCTAAATCTCCCGTACATTAATGTATTAACTTAAATCGTAGGATTAAAACAAATCGCAGGTTTTAATATATCGGATTTAAACAAATCGCAGTATTTAAAGAGTCAAAAAACAAAAAGTTGATTGCACAAAAACATTAATAATCACTAAATTCCAACATCAAATAATTAAAGGTAAAGTAAGCAGTACAAAGTGAAAGATATAGGCTGCACATTTACGTAGAAACATTGCTAAAAAATCGTGTGTTTATCAAGTTGCCAGCAAATAAATTTTTTCATTTAAAATTCCGTTTTTAAAGTTTACTACTGAGCGAAATCATGGGAAAACCGAAGAAAGGATCAAAGGATGTTGAGATTGAGGAAGCTAGGTATGTGTAAAACTGTGTATTTAACCGAAACTGTCATAATTTTGCAAAATTGTAAATTGTTAAATTTCTTCTTCTTTTTTAACTTTCACATTTTTTAAAATTGAATATTTTAGTGACAATGAAAGCAGACAGCAAAATGTAGCTAATGATTCGGATGAGGAGGATAAAAAGGCGTCTAAAAAAGGTGCTGATAAGTCTAAAAAGTCAAAAAATAAGGCAAAAATTGCCAATTCCGAAAGTGACGAAGAACAAGAAGTAAATAATAAAAAGACATCGAAGAAAAAGTCCAAGAAGAATGCACATGATGATGATGATAATGGAGTTCCATCAACAACTGTATCGGCTTTCAATTTGCTTAAACTCGACGATTCTGACGAAGCTGGAAATTATGAAAAAAGTGACGAGGAATCGAGCACTAAAAAAGGCAAGCAAAACAAAAAGAATAAAAAGGAATCTGCTGTTAATGAGGAACCGGCAACGACTGGTGGCAAAAAAGCTAAAGGTAAAAAGAAGAAGGGCGGTGATGATGAAGATTGGGATGCTATTCTAGCTGAATATCAAGACGATTCAAAGCCAGAACCGCCAAAAATTGAAGAATCTAAGAAAAAGGATAAGAAAAAAGGTCAAGCACCAATTGTAGCTGAACAAACACCTCCACCAGCGCCTATTGAGGAACCAGAGAAACAACCAGCAAAGAAAAAAGGTCAAACTGCAACAGTAACTGAACAATCAACTGAAAAGCCATCGAAAACAGCAGAAAAACCAGCTGAAAATGAACCTACTGGAGCTGCAGCTAAAAAGAAAAAAGGACCTAATAAAGCACTTGTTGCTGCTATGCAGGAAGCCTTAAAAAAGAAGCAGGAAGAAGATGAGCGTTTACAGCGTGAAGAAAATGAGAAAATTAAGGCACTTGAAGAGGCTGATAGACTAAAACAGGAGAAAGAAAAACTTGAACATGAACGTAAAGAACTTAAAAAGCAAAAAGAAAAGGAACGTAAAGAAAGATTAAAGGCTGAAGGCAAATTATTGACTGCTAAGCAAAAAGCTGATCGTGCTCGTGCAGAAGCAATGATTCAAAGTCTAAAAGCTCAAGGTGTTGATGTTCCTGGCGTTGGAGAAAAACGTGAAGCACGTCCATCAGCTCGAATGTTGCGTTCAAAACAAAAGAAAGAAGAAACAGTTCCTCAAACAACTGAGGGATCGAAACAAACTGTAGAAAGTGATGAAAAACCGAATGAACAACAAACTTTAAAAGTTCCAGAACCTCCCAAAGAGGAAATTAAGGATTCATGGGATGTAGAATCTGATAGCGAGGACAAAGAAGCTCAAGAAGCCACTCCAGGTATGTAAAAACTCCCAAAAACCGATGAAAGCTTTAAAAAAAAAACCTTGAAAAAACCGTTAAATTAAATTTCAAATTTTGCTTCGTTAAGTTTTTTCCAGGGTTTTTTTTCAAATATATTTCGACCGTTATTTTTCAAATTTATTTTTACCGCTATAATTTTAGAGCCTGAAAAAAAACAAGGACATAAAGGAAAACCTGAATCGTCTGAGGATGAATCTGATACAGAAACTGAGCTAGAAGACGAGGACGATTCAGATGGAAGCGACGAGGAACCGACAAAAGACGAACATCACGAGAAAGATCCACCAGATGTGAGAATTAGAAAACGTGAAGTAGCAGCTGAGAATAAGAGGACAACAGACTATTTGCGTGCAGCAGTTGTTTGTGTTTTGGGTCATGTCGATACAGGTAAAACAAAGATTCTTGATAAATTGCGACGAACAAATGTACAAGACGGAGAAGCAGGTGGAATTACTCAACAAATTGGAGCTACAAATGTTCCAATTGATGCGCTTAAAGAAAATACAAAGCATGTTAAAGGAGCATCTGAAATGGATTATAGAGTTCCGGGACTTTTAATCATTGACACACCAGGTCACGAAAGTTTCAGTAATTTGAGAAATCGTGGTTCGTCACTTTGTGACATTGCTATTCTTGTAGTTGACATTATGCACGGTTTGGAGCCTCAAACAATTGAATCATTAAACTTGCTAAAATCCCGCAAAACACCGTTTGTAGTTGCTTTAAATAAAATTGATCGATTGTATGATTGGCAAACAATGCAACGAAAGGATGTTCGTGACATAATTAAAGCTCAAAATCAGAATACACAAAATGAATTTGACAAGCGTTTGAAGGAAGTAATTTTACAATTTAATGAACAAGGTTTAAATGCTGCATTATTCTACGAAAATACTGATACTAGAACATTTGTCAGCTTGGTGCCAACTAGTGCAATTACAGGCGAAGGAATGGGAAATTTATTGATGCTTATAGTTCAATTCTCACAGAATCAACTCGCCAAACGTTTAGCATATTCGGAAGCACTTCAAGCGACTGTTTTGGAAGTTAAAGCCATTCAAGGTTTAGGAACAACAATCGATGCAATTTTAGTTAATGGAAAATTAAGAGAAGGAGACACAATGATTATTGCTGGAACTGAAGGTCCGATTGTAACACAAATTCGAGCTCTCTTAATGCCACATCCAATGAAGGAATTGCGTGTTAAGAATAATTACATTGAACAAAAGGAAGTAATTGGTGCACAAGGTGTTAAAATTGCTGCTAAGGAACTCGAAAAAGCTGTCGCTGGAATCAACTTGCAAATTGCTCAGGAACCTGATGAAGTCGATTATTACAAGTAAGTACCACAAAGACAGTGGCTTAAGTGATGTAAAATTTACGGAGAACTTCTTTTTGACCTCTAAGTTTAAATTTGCAACTTATTTTTTCGAAAACTCACTCAAATTTATCTTATATTATTTTATCACAGGAAAATGGTTGCAAAAGACCTTCAATCGGTTCTTCGCAGCATCAAGCTTAGTGATCAAGGTGTGTTTGTCCAAGCATCAACATTAGGATCTTTGGAGGCTTTGTTGGAGTTCTTAAAAACATCCAAAATTCCGGTGAGTCAAAACGTTTATTTAACGATCTCTTTAAATTCAAAAAAAGCTATCATAAAAGCTCAATGTTAAAGAAAAAGCTCGATTATAAAGCTCTAATCAAAATAGTTAAACATTCCATGCTTAATCGATTCAACGAAGATGGAAATTAATTAATTCTCGTTAATTTTCACATCCAGTACACCACTTAACAAGTTAATTTCTTACGAGTGAAAAGCTTTGCGTCCAAAAGAGGTTCATTCATTGATCAAATAGTGGTAAAAATATTTCATGAATGAGTTAATTAAATTAACGCTTTTAGCATGAACGAAAAAAGCAACTCCATTCACAAAAAAAATTTATATATATTTATGAATGACAATCCATTCCATTTATATGCATCAACAATTTTCTAAGTGTTGTATCCACATTTGCATTTCATTTCTTCTTCCAACGACTGGATATTCTGTTCATAGTGGTAATGGTACATCAGAGAAAAAGATATGAATGAAATTCTACAACTGTGATATTCTGAAGGTTATTTTCGTGCTACTCTGCTGATTTTTAACTACTTCTTCTTGATCTTCTCAGCAAATTTTGCTTGTTGTTTATTTGTGAAGCGAGAAAGACTTCTTCTTACTCATTCATTATATAATATTATGTGCAAACTAGAAAAATTTGCTTTACCTTCTCAAATTTGGGGATCGTTCGTAAATTACGTTTCAGGAAGGAATATTAAAAGCTCAGAACAATATTTCTGTTATTCTTGATGAATGATCCCTTTTTTGGCATGATAAATTGGGGAATTCAACACATTCAAATTCCCGGTGATATCAGTAGTTATATGCTAAGGATGCTTACCACGATTGGATTAATAAGAATTGATAAGTGTGGGAAATGTTTGATTGATAAAAATACCAAAAAACTTGATAGAGAAACAAAAATTGGGTCAGGTAACCACAATGATTCAGATTTGGAAAAAATGTTCAAAAATTCCTTGTGCACAATATTTTTCCAACACATTAGAAAATTGAAAGTTTTTGTTAATTTCTCTTGATTTGAATCTTTTAGCATCATCTACATAATGTTTTCGTTCATTGCTCAAAAAATTAGTCCCTAATATAAAGGATAAACATGATTTTTTACCAAAAGTTTGTAAAAGTTTATCAAAAAATATTGTGCATGATCAAATTTTGTATGAAAATTTATGTAAACTTTGATCGCAAATATCTCGAAAACGGCATCAAACGGCATGTCCTCAGTAATATGGGAGATAGATTTTAACTTAATTAATGGATTTATATAGGTTTCAGAGAGGTCTTTGGAAGACTTTTTAACTTATGAATAGTTTAAGTAGTGTAAAAATACTCAGATTTCAATTCCATTTTTAAGGCTTAATACGCAGATTTCTATTGAGTTGGTTGTTTTAGTATGTAAAGCTAAGCTTAAATTAGCTAGTAACTGCTTCCAAGACATCCAAATAACAACTTAAAGTAGAAAAAATCATATTTTTTTTTTCATACACAAATTGTAAACAAATTTTGGGTGAGATTAAATTAATGATTTCTGGAGTTAGACATCAAATTGGGACGAGATATTTTCATAGGATATGCCTCAAGTTAAGATCTTTAATCTGGCATTTAAAGGACATAGTTTAATTAACATGAAATTTTTGAATTTTTGAACATTTTTTTCGATTCTGAATCATTGTGGTAACCAAGAAAATGTGTTAATTTGTGCTTCTTTCAAGAGTTATTTTTGTTTCTGATCTAGATATAGCTAGATTTGAACCAATTTAAACAACAAACCAATTCAGATGCTAATTTTGTGTTTTTACTTTATTCTGAAGAGTATTAAGTTTATTTGAATTCAAAAAACATTTGAGAACTTTTACATCTTGGTCTAGTGTGTGTAAAGCACCAATTTAACTAGTTTTAGTGATAGATTAGCACAGATCAGGGGCGTAGCCAGAAGATTTTTAAGGGGGGGCCCATTTTCGAAAATTAAAAAACCGTTATTTTATATCCTTAAATCTATATTCATTCTTCATAAGTTTAAATATTTAATTCATTATTCATACATTAAATTTAATTTTTCGTGCTGATTTTGATATTTCTTTCATCACTTCCTCTACATTAACTGGTTCTTCTCTATAAATACTTAATAAAATAATTATCAGATTATCGTGAGGGGGGGGGGGCTCGGGCCCCCTATGCCCCCCCCCCCCCTGGCTACGCCCCTGGCACAGATAATCACTGTTGTTGCTGAATTGGTGCAACTGCATGTAAAAAAGATGAATCTTCATTGCGAAACTCAAACATCCATAAACCTTAGTTAATCTGCAAACATATCAGAAAATTCGAGCCACAATCATGTCCTTGGATCCAAAAATATCCCCAAAAGCTAAATGGCTGATCCAATTAGTGAAATAAGTAGCCTGTAATATCAAACATCGTAGATAATTAATAACATTCTATTCGTGGAAAGTGCTCTGGTATTGCTAGAGTAAATATTTTTTAGGCAAAAAGTCTACATTTATCCAATCGAGTGCTCAATAATGTTCGTTATATAACATAAATCAACAATTACGATGCCTCAATGTCTGTATTTTTCCATATTTAGCTATTTTATTTTTCACCATACATCACATGATGTACTGAAGAATTCTTACTACATTAGTCATAAAATTAACATATCTTGTTGCTTTGTCAATATTCCCAATATTATATGATGTATATCCATATATAAACATCGTCTCTAGTTATTTATTTTTTTTCTCATGGAAAATGTATTGCATTTATGGAATTCTGTAAATATTTTCACTTCATAACAATGATGATGATGACGACGATATTCATAAAGCTAGTGTTTCGTGCTAATCAATTTTATGGAAGGCTGTAGGTGTAAAGTTTTTTTCTTCTAGCTGCTCACGTACTTCTGTTCAAATGTTATTAATTGTTCTCGTTTTTCTCTTTTTCTTAATTTTGCATATGGCATTGATTACTTTAATGATTTGGATATGATTTTTCAAAAAGTTCCACTTCATTAGCTATTTATTTATTGAATGAATTTAAAATTCTTTTGCAAGCTTGTACAAATAGTATTTGAAGCCATTTATTTGGGGGGAAAAAGCACTGCTGCATATCCATTTTGGCTGAATAATTTTTTTGAACTGAATAGTTTTTGAGGTTAGGTGATCAAAAACTTTGATTTGAGCTTTATTTTAAGAGGTTTTCAAGTTATTCTAATTTTTTTTAAGACCAAACTATGTTTTTCAATAGAGTAGTGAAGTTATGAGCAGAGGGGATGATTTTTACCATAGTTTTGGCTCTATTCTAGCAAAATTCCGGGCCATATTTAGTAACAAGCTTGTTATTCATTTCAAAGTTCTATCAGCAAAGCTAGGATCGTGTGTTTTAAGTTGTATTCAAATCTTTGGCTAGAAATAAATTGAAAAACTAGGATTCAGATGATTTTATCACTTCTTTTAGACTCAAATTACGACAAGGAACATTCAAAGGCACTTAAGCAGTTAAGTGCCTTGCTGGTCGAATAGGTAAGGCGCTTGGCTCAAATTTGGGATAGTAACTCGAAGGTCGTCGGTTCGAATCAGGCCATTTCCAAATTTGTTCTTTTTCGGAAGTTTAGATACTTCGACTGCTTAATGTAGGCGATCAAGCCATAATTGGGAATTTGGGCAACGTTGGATTAAGGAACGGGTCAGGAACTTGAAGTGTAGCGGGAGAAATAGGAACGAGAGCTATAAGATTACCCACGAATGGAATATTGTTAGAACGAACCTTAAAAAGTATCACGTCACGCCTACAGAAGATCGAAACGAGAGCCTTAGTTTATTTGAAACCTAGATTTGAAGATTAGAAGATTGATCCTACATAATATTAATTCATATGTATACAAATTAGGGTTCGGAAATCTACAGTTATTAACAGTTAGTAACACTTATCTACAGTTATCTACAATTTGTAACTGTAGATAAGTAACTGTAGATAATTTTTTCAAAGTGAAAAAAAACGTTATTAATTTACTGAAAAAAGAGTTGAAATGCTAAAATCAGGACTGCAACAGCATGTAACAGTTCAAATAAAGTGACACTAGGCTTCATTCAGTATTTTAAAAGCGTTTGTGTGGTGATTTAATTGAAAATTAAGAAATTTTCGCAATTTTTTTTTGTTTACAAACATGTGAATAATATTTGAATTTCATATAACCGTTACAAATATTCGATATACAAAAAGTTGATTTCTAACAATTTTTAATAGCTAATGTTGACATTTGAGCTCTCTCAATGTATAATAAGAGTATTCTATATATAAATACATTAAAAAAGTCTCCAAAAATTGTTTGTTTACAAAACTTTGCAAATTATTTTAACGAATTTTCTTCATTCAAAAAATTTATCTACAGTTTACTAACTGTAGATAACTGTAGATTTTATGTAGATAATCTAAAAGTTGATAACTGTAGATAATCAGTTAGTGGTTTTCCGAACCCTAATACAAATACAAAAGTGTAAAATGTGAATTATTACCGGACAGTATGTCGTCAATAAATTCAATAAAGTGCAATTAAAATGAAAAAAAAAAAGGCACATAAGATCTTACAACATTTTTATCACAATACCATCCTCAAATAAATGCGCCTTCAACCTTCACAAATAACAATTTCTATGCTAGATTATTTTATAAAAACAGTTGGATACTTGTGAATGAACGAATGTGGGTATGTAGGTATCGTACGTAGGAGAGGAGAAATAAAAAAACACACAGTGGATGTATGAAAGGCACACATGGAAACACTTGTCAGTCAACGCAACGTGGATTAATTTGAATGAAATTCCATTTTGATTGACGGGAAGCAGAGTCGTTTAATGTAATTGTCACGTATCAGCATAATGAGTAACATCAAATTGAGTTTCAATCTGTCGTGTCGCTATCGTCGCTCCTCAAAAAAAAATTATATATTTGGCCTGGCAATAATATCGTTGAGACAACAACATTTTAGTCAGAATTCGTTCTGACTTGGCAAAATAAATTTTCTTTTTACTCTTTTTTAAAAAAGAGATAATGCCTGAAACCGGATACATAATATGTAAAACGCTTTCCGCTTCTAATTAATTTTTAGCGCGATTCTTTTTTTGATGTCTCAAGTACAATTATGATTATTGTGTCTACTCGTATGACGGCTTGGCTTATGATCTCACCTAGCCAACTTAATATTAAGAATTATTTAATTAATTAGTATCATGTAGTTAAAATATATATTAATTGTAGGTGTTCATGTTGAGTGTCTTATTAACACAGCTTTACACAAGTTTTTGAACTTCTCTTATCCTAAGGCATTGAATGACATTCGAGAAGGGGGCAACATACTATATGCTTCGACCTTTTTTGTTTATTTATTGTTCTCACTAGCTCGTTATTGTCTTGTAAGTTGAGGAGTCGAGATATTAATTAAATTTTTATGATGAGCAAACCTCAGTTTAAACTGATTGCATCGTTTTAACATCAAACAAAAAAAAATAAAAAAACGTTAAAAAAAACTTTTTAAAAAACACGCTTTTATCAAAAAGACTAAAAACCAAAAACTTCAAAATAAAATAAGATCACACTTTTAGCAAATCAGGATTTTAAAAATTTTCTTGTGACAACTAGAAATGTAACATTAATTTTTTTCAACTTATTCTAATTAAGTCCAAGAACACAATGACTCTAAAAGCGTGGGGCGTCATTTAAAGATAATTTCTTAGTTCAGTTATGTTCTTAAGTAAGAGAATGTCAAATCTCAAAGCCCCACGCTTTTAGAGTCATTGTGTTCTTGGACTTAATTAGAATATGTTGAAAAAAATTAATGTTACATTTCTAGTTGTCACAAGAAAATTTTTAAAATCCTGATTTGCTAAAAGTGTGATCTTATTTTATTTTCAAGTTTTTGGTTTTTAGTCTTTTTGATAAAAGCGTGTTTTTTAAAAAGTTTTTTTTAACGTTTTTTTAATCGAATTTCGACCACAACAATTCAAATTCAACTTCACTTCGTTTCACTCCGTTTTGTTCAACTTTTAATATATTCCCATTTTTAAATGGGTAATTAGTAACGACTGTCAAAATTTTTCATTCGTTTTTATAATTTAAGTCATACCTGGAAACACATAAAACTCTTCAAAAAAATGTCCTGAACTTCAATTATCTACATTATCTTTTTAACTACATTAAAAATCACTCGTAAAGATTTTGTGTTTAACGTATTTATAACGGATTTTCAAATTTAAATTCAATGAATGTCATTTATATGTTATGCAAAAATACGTCAGACCGTTAATAAATAGAAAAGTCAATTTAATTAAATTGGTGAAGTGTTTTTAATAATGTAATTCATTAAAAAGCAGCATAAATTTATGCTCAAACTTTGTGAGCTAAATGCACATTGCATATTAATAGTTATTTTGCATTAATTCGTAACGGACTTTTGCTTAACGGTTTTTTTGAAAATTCAAATTTTCACTTACGAATATTCATGAAAAAATTACACGTGAATTTTTTTGTCTTACCAGAATATCTTTAGCTGCTCAAATTTATAGTATAATTAATAATTAGTAATATTGATTAAACTTTAATGAATCATATAAATGACTTTAGAGCATCACAAGTATAATATTTAATACAAATCAAAATTTTATATCATTGACATTGGATTTTTTCCCATATAAAAAAGTTTTACTTAAATTGTACTATAATTAAGCATTATTGTGGTATTAAAGTGGTAAAATATTGTATTGTCACCGGGAATACGTGTGCATTAAAAATTTCAGCTCGATTGGAGCTGTAGAAGTGGTCGAAAAATTGATCGCAAGATTTGAACGTGACATACAAAGAAACCAACAGAGCAACTCAATAAAAAGCGTGTAAAAACGAACGCTACTTTTTCATATAAAAACTTCTACATTGAATTATTATTATTATTGGGATTTGAACCTTCGACTGTGTTAAATTTCTTAAAATAATCTTTCAGTTTCTTAAACATTCAATTTCAATTCTTATTTTCATTTTACAAAATGCCAATCACTTGATACCAATATTTATTTCTGATACAAATCATAAAATTAATTCCAAAATAAAGCTAGTTTATCTATCCTGTTGTGATGCATAAATCTTCAAGTTCTCACTTTATCCAGTAAAATCTTAAAGAACGCGTTTTTAGAAAAAGAATTCATTCATTCAGTGTTAAACGTCTCTTCCTCTCAATTATAGTCGTAAAGAAAAGCCATTTAAAGGGGTTTGTCAGAAAGGAGGGTATGCCATGAATTAATACGTCGCTAACGATGTACGAGCATATTTTATAGACATATATTTCAAATCATACGATCAAAAAAAAAAATTAAAATAATGCTAAGCAGTTCTGCTGTTTATATTATAGATTGTATATGCTGTTATTTTGTTTTCTTGTCTCTACTTCCAATTCAATATTTTGCGAGTGGGCGAAAAAGTGTCACCTTCATTTGTGAATGTAAAATGCCATATGATGATTATTTCTTATGTGTTGTATACCAATTTTGTTGATTGCTAATTACGTCGTTCAACCTGAAACATTGAAGCCAAGACAGAAAAGCATGGTCCAGTCAACTGCCTCGTGATTAAGGAAATGCATAAAATAAAGAAAAATGAAGAAAATAATAACAACAGCATTAATAAATGGTGAATAATAAAAATAAAGAAATACGAAAATTGAGAAGAAGGAAGAAAAAAGAACGCGACAAAAACTCATAAATTTTGCAAAAATTTTATGAATGAAATTATACAGGCCGCAGGTCGTCGATGGCTAGTGTACGAATAAGGAGGCAACGCAAGCAAATAGGCTTGCAAGAAAAAAAAAGTTGTTTTTGTTGACGCTTGATTTATTACATTGACTGCTGGATGACACCAATCCATGCAAGGCTTTTTCATTTATTTTATTCACCTTTTTTTTACTGCCCAACGTTTACTTAATGGAATGGAATGGAGTATGGAATGGATTTTTGGTGAATTGTGAAGGATTTGAAGCGCATATTTTGATGAATACTTGGTTAGAAACGGGGAGCTTAGGATCAGTTGGGTATTGGTTTGACATACAACCTTGTAATGGTTACATATGAAATTAGAGAATTTAGCACTGTTTTCTTGTTATTGTAGAGTTGTAGATGATTTAGAGTAGAGATAAGGAGCAATAAAGACTTTAAGTCCTTAGCTACATCTTTAATAAGATCCCAAAGTCTAATAAATAGTTTATTAACGTAAGAAGTCATCCACTTATGAGTCATGAACCCATGTTCACAGTCATGCAACATTTTCCTATCTTTTGCTTCACTGAGCCACTTCAACTCAGTCTCTCTTGTACATAAATATCAAAATCTAGACATCCACACCAACAAAATGCTCAAATTCTTTTCACTTAATTGCACAGAAAAAGCTTCTTATTGTTTTGTTCTTTAAAAATAAATTCATACATTTTAATGCATCGGCGATCAACTTTTTTCATTCATTTCATTATTATTTTGTGAATGAGCAGCAAAAAAAAAAACAACGACGAGTGAATGAATGACTGAATGAATGAATGGAAGGAGAGAAAAAAGAAATGAAGGAATGAATAATAACTGTGCGTAGTCAAGAAGTTGGAAATAATTATTCTTTGCTCGAATGATCGTGAGATTTTTAAAGTATTTTTCCTGTAAGAACGACTAAGAAAGAGCTGACTAATTTAACTTAGGGAACTTGAAGAAGGGAAGAACAAGAAGATGAACGTTAATTGTTGTTTTATAGCGTGAAAAGGAAATGGGTCTTGAAACCGGATATTACCTCATTCAAATATTTCTGCTTATGTGGCATAAATGGCTCGTCGCCGCTTTTTAAATCAACAAAAAATTTATTCGCTCTGTCGTTTTTTGTTTCATTAATAAATGCCAATTTTTTTTAACGGCTCTGCTAAGAATTTTATCGATTTGACAGCAGAATGTCGTGCAAGCTTATTAATTACCATTTTGTAAAATTTATTAAGCACTTATGGGTGTAGTCAGGGAGTCTAATGGGGTTATGGAACGCTCCTTAAATTGAGGAAATATCTAGACCTGTTTTTAAAAGTCCCTGCAAGCATGCTTCATAATGAATCATCTGTACAGGCAGTTATTTTATATGAAAAACAATTCTTGATGCTAAAATTGTTTACACAAATCCATGAGATTTTTTCGGATCTAAGATTTTAGACGCCACATTGCTAATAGACATTTCGGACATGTTCGAGGAAAAAAAAAAAAAATAAAAGTTGCTATAATGCGTTTCAGTCTCTTTTTTACGGTTTATAATTTGACGCAAACCAACAAAAACAATAATAATAATGATCTTTTTCATCTACATAAATATTTTCCTCTCTCGAAGGTGTCACAAAATTCAAATCTTCCGCGGTATCAAGGGATGATCGCTTAGTAAATGTCTAAAATGATTTTCTTTTTTTGAAATGTCTTAAATCATTCTACAAATATTGACCAATAAACAGAGATTATCATATGACTAGACCTGTTATTGCTAGAAATAATGGAGGATTTATTTGATCTAGACATTTTTTGAGCAAATAAGTCTAGACTAGGCGAAGAAAGCTTTTGAATGACATAATTTTGGATGTAGAATTCTTGATAGTTTTTATGATTTGATTAGAATTTAAGAGGCATGTGTGATGTAGTACCTATTAAATAGATCTCCTGTGAGATTTTTGTGATCAACTTTATCGGTAAAGGAACTTAACATGCGTATAAAGATCTCTCTCTTAGTTTGCGTCTGAAAAAGACTGTCGCTGGCCAATCGCCTTTAAAGAAACCTTATCAATACCCACTAAATCATGTTTGGTCTTAATTAAAACAGATGTATTTTTCCAAATTCTATCTCTTAAAGTCATTTAGAAATCTTTAATTAACTTAAATCCTTAGTTTTTTTCAATTTTTTTAAGCGTTGCTCGGCAACCAAAAATGGAATTCAATTACGAAGAATCAAAAAATTACTATCAAAGAAATATTTTTATTACATTTAATACATACTAAATGGTAGATCATCTTTACTTTTATCATATTTAAATAACACATCTTTGATTTAATGATTTAATTAAGAGAAAATTCGATTCTTCGGACAAAATGCAATGTTGCCGAGCAACGCAAACGCTTTATAGGGGAAAATCTGCTCAACGAAAAATTTAAAATTTAAAAAAACTGAAAAAAACCTTACGATCTTAAAACTTTCAGTAGTTTATTTGGCACAAAAATGTTAATGATCTAAACTTTATCTTATAATAATCATTAAAATGCATACAAATTAAATTTTCAATCAACAATTAACCATAGAACCGGAAAAAATCGTTTGAAACAGATATTTTTTAACGATTTTCTCAAATTTGAAGTGTCAAGTAAAAGAAGAATTACAATTCACTTTTGAAAAATTCCATTCTTCTGGAGAATCGCCCCATTACTCCAAGCTCGCAGGGGATTTAAAGGTTCAATTTTCGAAATACGTCTTCAATGTATGACTCTTAAACTATCATAAGACATAGGTTTTTGATTTCTTTCCAATAAATACTCTCCTTAGACCAATCAATGCAAAGAGTTTAACCAATCAGCTACCAAACATAAAACAATTTCTAAAAGTTACCCATCCCAAGCCTAAAATTGAATTTTTCTCAATGCCGTAAAATAAGAATAATCAAAGAGAGCCGACTCTCTTATGATCTGATTTCATATCATTTAATTAAAAATTTGAATAAGATACGATTATTATGAATATTAAAGAAACTGATTTTGATCGTCAAAATATCATACAGATACATATATTTTTATTTCATTATGTTAATGGCGATGATGATGCGGGCTTTGTTGGGCTGTTAAATTGATTTGTTACCATCGAATGCTTCTCTTCATGATACTTAATAATAACTCGACGCAAAAGTTGTCCATTATTTTCTATTGGATCCCATTCTATTATGTGATCTTCGAGAAGTTTATTGAAATAAATAAATGATTCCGAGAATGTGAGAAGCTGCTGTAAATCCGGTGTCTTCATGAGAATCTCATAAATTGGACATGATTGATCAAGTCCCACGCGTAACTCCATAATGCTTCCGCTCACATCACCTGCTAAATATTCACAAGCAGCACCGACATTATTTCTAATTGTTCTCAACGCTTCATACGCTTCCTTTTCGTCATAGCCCATCCGAACCATTTCCTTAAGATGCTTATCAGAAACTTGTTCGTCCATTTTGGCATAAAATTCAACAATTCCAAGCAATCCATCAAGTCGATCGGAGATTGTAGCAGATGCTAGATCGAAGCTTGATGACAGAATTGATGTTCGTTTGTTGGATATTAATGATGGTCGTGGTGATTTTGATAGCCTTAAATTTTCATGCTGCTTAACATTATCAATCAGCCAATCTAAAGCTAATTTATAATTATTAGCATTTAGCTTCATCGCTAGCTTGACATTATCTTGTGAAAATCCTAATTTATACATGACTTTAAAGGCATTTTCGTACTTATTCATATACTTGTTCATCTTTTCGCGATAATAATTTAATATTTTCAATGACTGAGGCTTCGTGCACAGGATGTAGGCTGATTCTTTTGCTAGCGTAATGAAAACCTTCCTTAAATCGTCTTGTCGGAATAAATAATTGATATTGTAGACTGGCAATGGCTTTAAACTTTGTAAATTCTTCGTTTTCTCAATAATTTGGTATTCTTTTGGCCCAGAAAGTATCTCATCGGTGTTTGAAAGTGAATTGTGTGAACGTCTAAATGTCAACATAAATTCTTCATTATTTTTGAAGCTATGCTTGTCTAAATGGTCCGAATCATTCAATAAACTTTTAGTCTTTGTCCTTAAGAGCTTCATGGATGTTATAACATCATCAATATCAATGTCTTCAAATGGTAAATTTTCATCACTTTCAATCATGACATAATAAATAATTTTCTTCATATCGAAGACTGTTTCATTTCGTGAAACGAAAACTTTAAAAATTCCAGCATTGACTGTGATAATTTTGAAGCTAAAGGAGTCAATTGCTGATTTTTTAATTGACAAGAATTTTAATGCTGAAATTATTGGTGAAAACATTATTTAATTATTGTTTATTTTCTCATTTCAATGCGAGCTAGATCGCAAATTAAGCTTTATTATTAAAACCTTACAAATGTCAATATAAAGCCATATGAATGTTAAATTATTCAGTATAATTTGTATGGTTCTAGAATTTAAATTTAAAAATCCATTATGGGCCGTTCACTTATTATGTTACGCAGAAAAACGACTTTTTTCAACCCCCATCCCCCTTGTTACAATATGTTACAACTCTAACCCCCCCCCCCTCATCCCCCTGAACGATAATAATTTATTTTATTTTGATAATTTTTCATAAATCATTAAAAAGGTGGAAAATTTAAAAATAATGTTTTTGGTGTGAATTTGTAAACAAAATTGACACTACCCCCCCTCCCCCCTGTGTTACAATTTTTCAACCCCCCCCCCCCCCTTCCTCTAAAATGCGAACGTAATAAGTGAACGGCCCCTTATTAGTTTTTTTTAAATTATTTCTGAAATCTTTGAAATTTTGCCAGCTACTAGTCAGTTGAACTAGCTTCTCTTAGGTCACTAGCTCAAATATGTAACTCCAACTTCTATACCATTTTCTAGAAAAAGAAGAATTTCTTAAATGAATGGAAATCAATTTGCTACGGTTTGTGTTAGCTTTTTACGTTCATTAACATTTTCTTCTTCTTCTTCCTGCCTCCATACTTCTCACTAGCTGATTTTTTTTTATGAATGAATTTCATTGTGTGGTAAACTAATTAAATGTTTTTATATAGACTCGACAACTGTTGGCGTTCAAAATCATGCTAATAAATTTAATTGGATGTAAATTATCAAGTCAAGCTGAAATGTGTAATAGTGTCTTATTTTGTGAGAAATTTAAAAATTTACATTTATTAGAGGCTTGAACACAGGCGTATTATGAATGAATGAAACGTTTTGGTAAATGCACAAAAAAGCTAAATTGGTAACAATCATTGTGGATGACGATGATATAATCGAGCATATTAAACGAACATTGCCCTGATTACGTATTTAATTGGACTACTGATCATGAGCGATAAAACTTGATTATCTGATAATATAAAATGCAAAATAGTTTAAAAATCGTAAATTTTATTTTTATATCCTTTCCATTTATATTATTTCTTTCTTACAGTATGCTGGCATTAGGATTGGTCCAGTAGTCAAACGTGATGTAATGAAGGCATCGATTATGTTGGAACATCAAGCTGAGTAAGTATTGTAGTCGATCTTGTTTATTATACAATTGTAGCTATTAATGACTAGCTCATTAAGGCTCTGGACTATAATTGTCTGATTCTTGGTATGAATTGCTTAGTTTTGAGGTTATATGGCTGGTTCTTGTTATTCATGACAAACTTAAAGTTTAAACTGGCTCAAATAATTCAAATTTGGTAGCCTAAGGATCAAAATATAGGAACTGACTTCAAAACCTACTTTATGAACTATTCCAGTGCCTGATCCAGAGTAAAATTGCCAATTTTCAAATAAACCTGCCACAAAATGTCTCTTAAGTTGTCATGTGACTTATACTTTATATCAAACTTACATATCATCATGCCACTCTTCTGCTATCTCAAACATTTTCCAATTCTTAAGAACTCGTCTCAAAAGTCAGGAAGCAATTTTAGTAAAGAAAATATTTTGAATGATTTTATCAACATTTCAATCGTGATGCAATAATGTCTGTTTAATGGACATTTAATTTGTATGACAACACACAATTTCCGCTTCATTGAGGAAAAAATGGCACATTTCTTTTGGATACTTTCGTAATGACTAAGCCATTTAAAAAAGTATTACGTTATTATCACGAAAAGTATTAAGTGGATGTAGAGGAAGTTTAGTAATTCATGCTTATTTGAGAGGAAATTCGTGTGACGTAAATAGTTTAGGATATGATTAATGTGTCAGGAATTACTGAGACAAAAGACATTCGGAATTGCGGACAATAAAATGATTTGACCAAATCATGTTGATATCTTTATAGTTCCTTAGTTCCGAACTTCAAATTTTAATAATTGTTTCATTTTCATTGAAATTCTTTTGGAACAGACCGAAATCTTCACCATTTTCCATTTGTTCCAGTAAAAGAATTGTATATTGGATGTTGCTATAATCAAAACACTTCCAATTGACCAACAATTCTATGTTTTCGAATTGACAGTCTTAATGTTGTAGCTTATAAGTCCCAAATTCTCAGAATCATTCGTCAAAAAATTCTCAAAAATATAAAAGCCTCAGAAAATCTCAGAAAGTCACCTCAAACTTGAAGAATCCGCAGATCCTCAACAATTAAAACACATCTCTTTAAATATAAAAACTTATTGGAATGCATTCACGTTCCAAATGCAAAAAAGTTTCCAAAACTTTCCATGTTCTCAAAAAAAACCTTACTTTCGTCAGGTCTGAAAGGTTCTCAAGAAAAATCAGAAAAAAGTAAAGTCGAATATAAATTTACTTCAATCGAACTCTCCATTATTGCCTCTACATATACTGATTTCAAACAGGTCTATATAAAATTGAGATTTAGGTAATGTAATAAGACTTAAGCCACATGGTTTATATAGCTCAGTACCGTACAGTTTGAATGGTTCTGAAAATGGCCCTGTAGCGCAATTGGTAGAGCGTCAGACTCCAGATCTGAAGGTTGCGTGTTCAAGTCACGTCGGGGTCAGAAATTCTTTTTTGATACTTTTTTGCTTCTTTCGGTTCCTTTTTGCATTTTTATGAGTTTTGAAGTTAATTTAATTAAATAAACCTTGAATTTTATTTCAGATACGCAACAATTTTGGCATTTGACGTCAAAATCGAACGCGATGCACAAGATTTGGCAGACAGTTTAGGCGTCAAAATATTCCAAGCTGACATCATCTATCATTTGTTCGATAAATTTACTGCCTATCGAGAAGAATTGAAGCAACAGAAACGAGATCAATTTAAATCAATTGCTGTTTTCCCATGTAAACTGAAGGTAATTAATTATTATTTTTTGATGTAAATGTAGTCTAAGTTTCTTATTTCTTATTTTTTTTTTTCGTTGTTCATTGATCTATTTTGTCTGTTTATTTTCATTGCTAAACAATCAATCGCTATTCATTCATTATTAATTGTTGTTATTAATTTGTTTGATGAAAGTATGTTTGAAGAAACGAGAGTGATAATCAACTCAATTCTATCTTAGTTTGTACATTTAAATTTGAAAATTTAATGGACTTTTTAATTTTGAAATTTAACGGTTATCAATCTTGACGAAGCTTAAATTATTCAAATTTCAAAAATACGTTAAATTATTACTTAATTGCAGAACATTATTTTAAGCAATAAAAAAGCAAATTAACCTTTTTGGCATAAAGTTCCATCAATTTTCATCTCTCAGCAATCATAATCAAGGCCATAAAAATGAAATAAAACTTTTTAATGAATGAAACTTAATTTAATAGTGATGAAATGCACTCATTTCTTTCTGCTTTTTTATATTCCACTAGATTTTGCCACAATTTATATTCAATTCGCGCGATCCGATTGTAATGGGTGTAATGGTTGAAGCTGGAATTGTGAAGGAAGGAACGCCCATATGTGTTGTAAGAACGAAAGATGATAAAACTGAGGTGAGTGTTTTTATCAATTTTTTATTTTGTTGCTGTGACTCTTATTCTACATCCTGTCCTTGGAATTGTTTTTGTCTGAAAATTTTAATTTGATGCTCTTTTTTTATTGAGGATGTCAATATATTTTTTTACTGGAGAGATTGCAAGCGATAGATTTAATGGGAATTTGTCACTTTTATGTTCTGATTTTGGAAGGTTGTTGCTGATTTTGAGTATATTTTTAATGTGGGTAGACTTTGCGAAAATATTGCTAACGGAAAATTCAAGAATTACGTTTTTAGGTTTTCAAATTACGTACGTAAAAGCTCATTCATTACGTACACGAAAGATTATTCATTACGTACGTAAAAGCCCTCTAGTTACATACGTAAAAGCTCATTCATTACGTACACGAAAAATTATTCATTAGGTACACAAAAGCTCTCAATTTGCGTACGTAAAATTTCTCAATTTGCGTACGTAAAATTTCCCAATTTGCGTACGTAAAATTTCTCAATTTGCGTACGTAAAATTTCTCAATTCGCGTAAAATTGCGTACGTAAAAGTTTTTAAATTTCTTAAATACGTTAAAAGGAAAAGTCAAGTTTAATGAAAATTAACAATTTTGAAGGAACCTGACAAAATCTTTTCAATAACACAACTTAAAAACAATAAAATGAGAAGAGTAAGAACACGAAAGAGTAAAAAATTGTGTAAATTCAGGTGCACAAAACTTTATTATCATTGTTTATATATAACATCTTTGTTTTCGTGGCTATCGGGCACAAAATCATGAAAATCAAGTTTCATTTGAGAAGGAAGAGTTCCAATTAAATGCCCTCAATGGAACGAAATGAGATTTATTTAAGTTAAATGATAATTACAGGGCCTTTTTTATTCTTTTCTGTTGTACAAGAAAGAAGCCTCTTGCCTCCCTTCCTTTAAAGTAATCAACAGGTGTTTCCAATCTTCTTCGATTTTTGTTTCGGACATTTAATGATGGTGTACGGAGTCAAATTTGAACGAAAACCCAAAGAGTAATAACGTGGCCAAAATTGAGATTAATTTTGATGAGGCTTCGTGTAATAATTAGATGAGTTAGACTCGATCCGAACAGGAAATTCAAAAAGAACTTAAATTACACTGAAGTATAATGAATTAAAAGTTAAAGTTCTGTTTATAATCAAAGTGAGACTCGCCTTGTATCGTATATCGCAGTGAGGTACAAATTATAATGCTTAGAATGCATAAAACTAAGAGTTAAATAGCAGAATTAAATACGATACACGTAGACACTTATTTCTGTTTCTGCATTTATCATTCATTCATTTGTTTTGTAAGAATATAAATGAAAAGTAATATGAAATCATGAGTTTTAAGTTCTTGTGCATATTAGAATACATTTGCTGTCCCTTGGGATTGTTTTGGGCTGGAATTAGCATTAAGGAACATTCGAAGTTTCCTTAATGTTGCGACTAGAATGAATCGGAATTGTTGATAATTAGATAAGCTAGACATTAAGTAAATCTATTTGTTGATGATTGATTAGCAACAGAAGATGCATCACGTTGCAAAAAGCGTGGAATCAGCTGATTCAAATCAATATTTAAACTAAAGATTTATCTTGAAATCGATCATTTTCCAACTTATTATTAGACAATTTCCTATTTCTTGGATGATATCACGTAATTTAATCAAATTTAGTTCAGATTTGAGTAATTTAAATATTTACAAATCTCAAATTATGGCGGGAAACTAGAAAGTTAAGCTAAGGTTTGTTCACTGATCAACTTGAAAGTTCCGGTTTTTCAACTCAAATGTTTGGGAACCAAATTTATAAAAATCAACAAAATCTAAACTTCTAGCATAGCTTTAACTGCAGGGAAGATATCTGAAACGACCATTAAAGTAATCGTTAACCTTCGGCAAGAATATAAATGTTCATATTAAACTATGTGTCTTTAAATGGAGATATAAAAGTGTCTTAATCATTTATTAAACTGCAAGTAGACTCTTTTATTTGCCAGCAGCTTACTTGCTTATCAACAATTATTGCATATTGAATTTCATTCATAACAAAACTTTATCCGAAATAATTCATTTGAAATTATAATTATTATTTCTTTTCTTCGCTGAATTTACTGCCTTTACCGAGAGAAAGATTACTTGGCAAAGTATACACACAATATATATATCGTATTACATCCGGAATCATATAAACTGTGATAAATGCAATGCAGCAAATGCAAAATAATAAGCTCAAATAAGCATACGTCATACGGCGATCGTATTTTTATGAAATAACACGTATTATAATAATTTTTTTTGCTAGCATTTCGAGACTGTTGTTTATTCATTTTTACTGTTGCGTAAATCCATTGAAAAATACGCAAAAACCTTAAGCATGTATATAAGTAAACATGATTTTAATTTGATATAAAATGCTCGTAATAAGCTTAAGGTTGTTTAGATGAGGTCACTTGTTGGTGTTAAAAGCGCATGCAGACTTAAATTTAAACAGCTTTGCCAATTAACAGTCAAAGAATATTTGAAAATTAACATCCAAAAAATATTTGAAAAATAACAGTTAAAAAATATTTGAAAAACTCAGCAATTTTTGAATTTTTCGAAAATAACGGGTTTTAAAAGTCAGTTCCATAGCTACATTGAATCAGACAAGTCGTGCGGGTAACTTCCAGATCAACTAATCAATCCTTTATCAAATCTATCCTTAATCGAATTTTTTTGAGTGAAAATGGACAGGTAGACAATTAAAAATAGCTTAAAATTTCGGCTACAAATGCTTAAACTCTGTTTTTTGTGAATGAAAACATATGTGGCAAAAGCGAAATGCGTAAAAAGTCCGTCTTATTTTCATTCACTTTTTATGAATGAATTTTTATTTCTCAATGAACATTAAAAAAAACTTTTATATGTTTTTATTTGTGCCATTCACAAAACTTTTGTGTCTTATTTTCATTCGTGGTGTGTAATTTCGACATAATTATATGAATCTTACATGTAAATGTCAACCGAGTTGCGGTCAGCTGCTTTTACCTTACTTGCTTGCATTTCAATCGAATTTACTACATTTGAGTGAAAAGTGACATCAATTGATAATAAATTGACGTTTCCGGCTAGATACAAAAAAAGAGAACTTAAAAAAAAATTGAAATTTTTTCCACATTTTATTTATGCATTTTATATATAAACGATGAAGATTGTTTGTGATATAAAAAAGCGAAGTTATTTAAAGTTTCACAAGGAAAACGAAGTCAAGGCTCAGCGATACGCACGTTTTCAATGTGAAATTGTAGTAATGGGAGTAATTTAATTGTGTAATGATAATTGAAATACTTTTCAATTTGCAATTTGTGTGATGATGTTGCTCAGTGATACAATCCTTCTTGGATGATGATCTTAATTTAATTGGATTTTTTTTTATTTTGTTGGCATTTTGGCTTCAAAAAGCAATTGTAGCCTTTTTTTAATGATTTAGAAAATTTAACGGTAATTTTGTATTCAAATTTAGCAAAGACTCGAACCAAAGCTAGAAAAATTCAAATTGTTTTTGCCAGTTAAATTTTAAATGAACCAAAGCTAGAAAAATTTAAATTGTTTTTGCCAGTTAAATTTTAAACTTTATTTTTAATCAAATTTAATTATTCTAATCAGACAAAGAATTGAATGATTTTATTGAGTGCCAGTTTTTAGCATCAATTGATATCCAACATAAGTCTTCAAAAATCAAGAAAATGTTCGAATCTAGTAATAAACCAGCATATTTCATTGAATTTAATTCTTTCAATAAAACCAATTCAACTGCACAGTCACAATATAAACTGAAACTAATAATCCAAGACCCTCAAAACGAATGAGAAAAGTCATTTATCTTGCTCCTCGAACGTGAACAGTGTAAAGAGAAAGAAGATTATAATTAATACGATAAATATTTTTACAATTTGTTATTTTAAGTGAAGAGCTACTGTCACACAAGCCATCCATTTACTCTACACTTTCCAAGCTGATATTGAGCTGTGAGACTCTCTTAAAGATCAAGATTTCCGTTCCTGTCCGTATTTCTTATGAACAATTGATTAATAGAACTATCCGGTTCATTTTAAATGATTTTTTCCCTCGTTGTCTATTTATAGGAACTTAAAAATTTCGTGGATATGTTTAGGGTCGTTCGTCTATGATGTATGTTGATAATTGGGATTTTAGAGACCCTCCCAAACTACTTACAAGTCACAGATTCAAAAATGTTTATGAATTTCTAAATTAAAGTATGAATCTTGAGCTACACCTTAGAGTGACCAACCCTACATTATGGACAGTATGTCAAAAAAAGTCAAAAAGAATCATAGAAGCTGCTTACGACATCCATAGTGTCAATTAAATTAATAAATGAATGAGCGAGCAATTCTTTTTTGTGTGTGCTGTTAAAAATATTATTTATATAGACAGTCTGTATTTAATGATGGAGAAACAGCAACAACAGCACTTTTTGTCTCTAATACAGTCATGCAATTTTCATTGTTGTACACAAATGCTAGTAAAACTTTGTTCATTCATAGATTTTTTTTTCCTTTCATTCATAAAAAAGAGAAATAAGTAACAAGATTATGAATGAAAATGTAATTTTACCCGCGTAATTTTAATTTTCTCTAGCTTGATTTATACAATATTATTATTATATATTGCGCTAATTCTCAATCCATTATTCAGTCTCTAAACTAGTAATTAAATGTGTTTTTGATTAGATGAATGAAATTTTTGTTGCCTTTATTTTTATGAATGAAAATAAGTTTCTTGTGTTGAAATGTAAAAATAGGGGAAAGATTCTCTCGTCTTATTTATGTACGGAGGCATTTTCTTGATTTTTATGTATATAAAAGACCGGAAGGAAGTAAATTTGTATGTGTAAGCCTCATCAATTCGCAGCTGTGTTAGTTGAATATTCGAGAAAACACACAAAAAAAAATGTTGTGAATGAAAAATAAAAGACGATAAAATGTAGTTATTTACGTAAGTCTGAAAGATTTATGTATCGAAGAATGAACTTACATATATAAATAATTAATATACATGTTACATGCTTATAGATGAACAGACGTGCTGTAAATCTCCTTAAACTTGAAAACTCTGTAGGTTTTATGTATCGAAATATTTAAATAGAGCTCTATAATTTTGTGGATGAAATAGAGCACACATGTTGTTTATGATAAGATTACTTTGCAAATTAACTTTGGTTTCAAGGTTTGACTGTTAATTGCGATGTTTACATTTTGATTGTGAGCTAGATGTTGAATTTTTTTTTGGAAATTTCTGTGTTCAATTTATCAAATTTTAAGGGATTCTTGCTCATAATAATGAGATGGGTCGTCTATTGTTCTAGAGCAGTGATGACTAATTCATGTGCCGTGACACACTTGTGTGCAGCAGAAAAAATTACAAAGTGCAAAGAACCGCATAACGTTTGGGCTGTTAACTTATGAAGTCCGAATTAATGGTCATTTTTCATAAAAGAACAATGGATTTCCAGGAATTTCTATTGTTCTTTTCTTGCTGACCCCCCCCCCCCCCCCTCTAGACGTCATAAGTGAACGGCCCCTTTGCAGTTTCAGTCATTTTTTACCACAAAGATGTGCCATAAGCGTTACATAATAAGTAAACAGTCCTTTGCTAAAGAAGTTAAATTCCAAATTCAAACCCAAATGATTGCCACTTCATTAACTCAATCCTTTGTTTATAGCCAAAAAATCTTCATTGAAATAATGATCCAAATTACAATATTCAAAGGAAAAATCATTTCAATTTTAAACAAGATTCTCAATTTTTATTGCTTATTAAATCTATTTGATCTACAAACAATGTCTAAAAATTCTCCTAAACTTAACAACCATTTCATTGGAAGGAGCATCATTGCAACAATTTAACAGATGAATTTCCAAAAAAAAAGGAATCGTTAATACTGCAAAAAAGAAATTCTCCGAATTCGTGCCATAGAACAAAAGTCAGAGAAGCCGTATAGTTGTTGGGAAAATATAAAGAAGGCAAAAAAAGAGATTCACAAGTCGGCACATCTAAAGTTTACATTATCCAATCGAATTTCAAATGAAAAAATCTTTCTTCAGTAAAATAGATCACAACAAATCTTTTAACGGCGGAGCAACTTTCAGCATCAATTCACACATTTTAAATAAGTTTTTTTTTGCCTTTCTATATATTCAAGATGTTATGTACATTGTTGTGTATAGAAAATAAGCAATCACACTTTTATGAAAAAAAGAAGATCGTGAGGAAGACTGGGTACTTGTGACTTATTAAAGCGCATGTTGAATTTTCCGATTCATTTTAAATAAAGTTGGTAGATTTTTTTGATATTTCTTAAGGTTTACCCTTATAGGATTCCAAAAGATTCTATTTCTTAAGTGCAGTACTGGGGGTCCTCGATTTAAGTAGGTTTTTTGCTCCAGAAAAATCCTGCTCAAATCGAATTATTTACTTTTTGTATGAAAAATGTTCGTTCCAAAAATAATTTTTTTTTCGTTACTCAAATCGAGGACCCATAGTATTGGCTAATACGTTCATAATATAAGGAAGGGGGGGGGGGGGTGGGGTTGATTGGTTCAATAATAACCATTTTCAATGTAGCAGTATATGGAACTACCCCTCAGAGGTTCTTATACTACTGATTTATGTTTTCTTGAATTATTAATCTGTTTTGAATTTGTGACAAAAAACGGGAGATAGGCAGGGGGGGGGGGGGGCATCTTAAATGGACAACACAACAATTACTACTCTTGAGCCAGCTCAAAAAGCAGACAAAATCATTAGAAATGTTTTATTTTAAAACAGAAAGAGGAACACACAGACGGATAAAATACAAACGAGTAAGAGTCTTCTTCAGTTTGAAATAAATGCTTTTTTAAAAAAACTATTTTACTATCAAAACTAATAGTAGCTCAATGTGTATCTTTCAAAAAAAAAATAAAAATATTTTAACATATATATTCGAACTACAAACAGATGTCAAATGACAAATGAAAAAAAAGAAAATACAAAAGAGGGGTGAGAAACAAACATCTAAAAATGTATATATATATATATATATATATATATATAGAAAAAAAAATAAGCAAATAGATGACTGACGAGTTGAACTACATTCACAAAAAAATAAAAATAAAGCGAAGAGGAGAGGAAAAAAATATTGTTTTTATAGTTTTTATGAATGAAATGAAAACAGCTTTTATGAATGAATGGAAGGAGACTCGAAAGACTAAAAGAAGAGGAAAGATATATTAAAGGTGTATGGAGCGGAAGTTACTACCATTGATGATATTTTGTTGAATTTCATTCACAAAAATTGTTTTTTTTTGCCTTCATTCAATTACTGAAATTCTTAATGGTTGATGTTAAAATTTGTTTGTTTCTCGTCTATGGAAGTAATTTTCGGTTAGGCCATGAAGTCACAACAAATAAGCTAAATTAAGTACATCCGATTATTAAGGATTTTAAATTACTTCCGAAGCTGAAAATTCTTGATTCTCTTTTATATACAAAAGTAACGCGTCACTCACTGTCTTTTTAATTATCTTGAGTTTTGTAGATGGTATGGATTGATCGTTATGTTAGTTTTAGCTGATTAGCTGTTGATTTTTGAATATGGCTATTAAGGTAGCTATGCTATTGCTTGAATTAGGTATGATTTGGAATTGACTATAGTTTTTAAGAATCTGGTTGACTTTTTAGTTCAATTTTAACATTATTGAGGAGTTTAAGTCACAACTAGATCTTAGCTTCATTTTGGCTTATATCAGACACTTGATTGATTTTTACCTAAGAAGATAGACTTAAAATCCTCGAAAGCAGTGATGGTCAACCCATGTGCCGCGAAAATTTCGGGATTTCCCACGAATCGTATGCTGTGTACTTCAGTAATGGCTAACCATTAAGGTGTGCCGTGGCACAATAAAGGTTGGCAACCACTGCTCCAAAGGAAAACTATGGTTCCAGAAGTATAACAATAGCTAGTCATTGTCAGCCTTAAATTGTCATACCTAAATCAACAAGACATCCATCAAGAGTATCTGTATCAAAGAGCTCTGTTTAACGTTCAAATAGTATTAAATTTACTACGCGCATCCTTTATTTGTTCACTTCCTTCCGGATGAAAAAAAAACAAAAATTTATTAACTTCCTTCCTTCCTTCCTATTTTGACAACTTTTCTCATTCACAAGAAAAAAAAATATATAAATTTTTAATTCCTCTGATGTTCTCCGAAGACACGATATGATGACTAGAATGTAATAATATAGGGTAATAGTAGACGATAAAATGTTATTATTGCGCCATGTGTTTCCTTTCAATGAGACTTCCGTTTTTATTTCATCAATAAAGCCCCAGCCGGTAATGTTATTTCAACAGAATCGAGTCAAATAATTAATTTTCATTCTGAAAAATTCATCTTTAATTTATAAAGAAAATATTTAATGTCTGATAATGCTGAGCTGCTCATTATTATTGTTATTATTAAAAGTCTTGCTGGGCCGGAAGTAGCATAAAAGACATTAACAATTATCGTTTTTAAAACGTACGTGATTTTGCAAATTATTCATTCATCAAAAAAATTGAGCTCAGAATGAATTGCGAATTTTGTTTATTCTTTCAATCTTTTGGCACGATGCTTTAAAATACGAGATGCAGCACTTTGTCCAAATATTAAACCAAATTCAAATGCGCTATCGTCAATCACAAAATAAGTCAATTTCAAGCTAGTTGATCTGTTGAATGAAAATAAATTTATGAAAATCAAATCAAAAGGAAGCTTAATCATCTCACTAGCTCAATATTATCGTCATTGAAGTTATGTACGTGAAAAAATGAATGAAAAAATCGACATCCCATTATTTTCAGTAACGATTTCTTATTTGTTTAATGAATAATTGAGTTGAATGAAGTAATTTTTTTTTTCTGTTGAATATTAATTACACGAATTGAATAAATATTAAAGTTTTGAGGCATCCAACACCTTTTTAAAGTCGTGAAGAATTAAAGTTTATCGATTGTCAGTCATTAATTAAAATATTACGATATCCATTTTAACAAAATGCTCGTTCAATATTACAAACAATTAGATGAGTGGACTAGGGGTTCTAAAATCGGGAATATTCCCGGGAATTCCCGGGAATGGGAATCCCGTTCCCGTTTCCCGAAAATCTGTCGGGAATATTTCCGAAATTCCCGTTTTCATACCAAAAAAACCGACAATTCAAATTAGTTTTTTTTTTTATTTTTTATTTTCCATGAAAAAAACTACAATTTAAAGGAAAAAACTATAATAATGAAAACATACGTTAAGGAATTTAAGAGTTGAAATATTAAACTCAAATTTGAGTGTCCATCAAGTAGAACGGTGACCTAACGAATTGAGTGATGGACTATATATGGGTTTTTTGTGCTATTTTGTGAAAGCAGAAAAATAACTTTTTTAAATTTTGTGAAGTTGCCAGTTCTGAGATATGAGCATCTGAAAACGGAGCTAGGGCCGATTTTTTACTTTTAACACTTTCGACTGTAAATCTGACAAGGCTTAACGAAAATTGTTCAAACTTGGTCAGTAATTTGTGCAAATGTTTCTTAATCAAATAAAATAAACGAAATATTTTTATCTAGCCTAACCGTTCTACTTGATGGACACCAAATTTGATGTTTTTTAAATCAAAAACATATATTTATGAAAAACAAAGAGAAAAAGGATTTAAAAATATTTTTTAAATGTATGATGTCCATAAAATAATAAACTTAATTGACATTGGATTAAACTAATTTTTCCAAAATAATAAAACGTGCTGGAAATTAATATTTCTGGAATCCACCAACATCTACAAGAGCTGAACGTAACTTTTCAATCTCCAATAATATTGTCTCAAAAAATCGCACTAGATTGCTAGACCAGTTAAAATCGTACTTTAAGAATTGTTCTAAAACCAAAAAGAATTGAATTTCAAACGGAAATTATTGTCAAAAGAATCAATTTGACAATCAAAACAAATAGAATTTAAATTTGATTTAAAAACCTAAAGAAAATACATGGTGTAAGTGTAGCTTTTAACTTTTTTTTTGTTGATTCCCGGGAATATTCCCGTTCCCGGACATCATTCCCGTTCCCGTTCCCGATTCCCGAAATCTTACGGGAACGGGAATTCTGGAACCCCTAGAGTGGACGCCCAACACTTTAACAAGGTTTAAAGATATCTCGTCATTAGTTCATTGAAGGAAATTGAAATGTTGAAATGTTAATTATATGGCTTTATACTTATGACATTTAGGAAAGGAAAAGATTAAGTAGAATCCATAAAATTAACATTTTATTATAAATCGATTTGTGTCATAATATTGACTCTTTTTTTTTTTGTTAAAGATTGGGATTTCTTCCTTTCGACAAATTGCTTTTTATATTCAGTTTTGATTTGTGTTTTCATTCATTTTGAGTTTTAAACGTCAAAAAATTTAAATTTGTGTCAAATATTCTGTGTCTTTGGAAGGTTTGCGTCTTGGGAAGTTCTTAAGGAATTGTATGGATTTTTGCATATGCTATTGGAATTGTATGGTTTTTAAAATAGCTTACAAAGGTAGATTTGTTTATAAAACCCTGCAATAGCCATTTTTGAGCTCCCCACTCCTGATATGAACCATTTTGTAATGGTTCAATCATAAATGACATCCAACATTTAAAAGAAAGAAGCGGGGTAGGAGTTTATTGGAGTTTTGTCACGGTTTAAACAAAATAATATTAAAATTATTATATGACAAGATGGTGGTTCTTAAACTTCGTTTTTTGATAGATGTCATTTGTATATAATCAAATGTTTTTAAATGACCTTATTTTCCTATCGACACAACAAGCAGTTACACTTCAAATGTCTGTAAATTGTCTCAAAGAATCCTATTTCATGGCCAGTTAGACTTATTAAAAACTTCAACGGAATGTAAAATAAATCTGCAAAAATAATCATATTTCAAAATGAAAGCAATACAATCAGTAAATATGCCGAGACACGAGTGCTTTACATGAAAGGAAGTTGCATTAAAAATGTTAATTGTCTATTTAAAGGAATGTTTTGAACGTAATTTATTGACATTTTTTTTATTTTCAATAGAAATACTTGAATAATGACTCTACACCCACATTTTTGTTTGCTGTATATCGTTCTTCGATTCCTTATATGAAAATAAGGTGTCTTCGAGTTTCAAGAAATTGTAGAAAATAATAAGACATTCTTCTCTGGATTTAAATTCAATTTTTTGTATTTTCGTCTTAATCTTATCAACATATTTTGACATAGTATTTCAAATTCTTTGCAGAAATATGCCTTTTCTAGATAATTTGACACGAATTTAATGTTAAAATCGCAAAAAAAATAATTTTTCTATATTGACACAGGTGTATCGCAAGTTGATAACAAAATATGTGTATTTATCGTACGAGTTCTAAAATATAGGCAGATTTTCTTTAAAGGAATTCCATTGTGGGCACGTTAGACATTTGGATTCCGTTAATGAGATTACTAATGTGTATGTTTTGGTTTTGAGCATTACGAAAATTTGTTATCTATGGGAAATTATTACAGAAAAATTCACATTTGTGTTGATAAAAATTTGTTTTGAACACGTGAGCGATTTTAATGTTTACCTGAAGTTCTAATTGGACATTTAAATTTTATTAGGTTTGATCTATTAAAGCGTTTCCTAAGCAAAAATTTGATTACCTGGATTTTTAAATTTTCTACCTAAAATAACAAATTTTTCAAAATTTAAACGAAAAAAAGTAAAACAAAAATGGCGGATTTCCTCACCTCGAAAAGTTATCTCAATTGTTCTTTAAACTTGAAACATTCCAAACATTTTTAAGCACTTTAATCGAAAATGTGGTACTCGAGAAAAAAAGAGTTTTTTTAATATTATAATATAAATGACGCGAATGTTCACTTCAAACTATATAAAATGTCATTAAGACCCAAACAGTTTTCACTATAGATCTCTTTTTAACGTGTGTGACATGCATAAACAACCGCAATTAAATTAAGTTAAATGCGAAGGCGAAATAAAAGTTTTTTTTTGATTACAAATACAGCGTTTTAAAAAAATATATCAATAGTTTTGAGGTATAAAAAAATTTCTGGCAGCGGTGGGATTCGAACCCACGCCTCCTAGGAGACTGGTGCCTTAAACCAGCGCCTTAGACCACTCGGCCACGCTACCCCTTACGCTAAATCATCAGATTTAAATGTGATTTTATTTTGACTAATTGACGAGTCAGTCAGAAAGATCTTCAAATAATCTGATCAGAACCTTACAAATTGTAAGATTTTTTGCAAAGCGTGGAAACTATCCCACATATCCCAAAAATATTTAAAACATTCCTGAGCATGTATTCACGATAATAAAGATATCCCAATGTATCCTTAGTATAGTGGAAGTGTAATTTCAGGATATGATGGGATATCTCAATTCTAATGTATACATGCTCAGGGATTATTTTGAATATTTTTGGGATATATGGGATAAATGGGATATTTGGGATAGTTTCCACGCCTTGATTTTTTGCTATTCGAAAATTCCCGATGTGATTTATAAAATTATAAATAGAAAAAAAATTCAAGCTCGAAGAACATAGAAGTTAATCTTCTTACTTTTACCATTGCACACTCACGTGAATGATAAGATTCACACAGACACACTGAAACGGTGCTGAAAATGGAACAAAGAGAAAAGTATATGATAGCAACATAAGCATTTTGCCAAACATCGCTCATCGAAGTTAAATGGTAGCGTGGCCGAGTGGTCTAAGGCGCTGGTTTAAGGCACCAGTCTCTTCGGGGGCGTGGGTTCGAATCCCACCGCTGCCAGAATTTTTTTTGCTTACTTTTTTTGATTTCTTTTTCGAATTTTAAATTTTTTTCAACTTCTTTTAATTAAATTAAGATTTTTTTTTTGGAAACTTTAATTAACAAATTATTTTTTCGATTAATGCTCACGTCCATTTGCGTTGTGAATGAAAAATCATTCTTGTCTTTAAATTTAATAACATCATGACATTCAAAGTGTTCATATGAAGTGGATGTGAAGTAAAAGAAGAGAATGTGTATAAAGAAAAGCATGCCGGAGGCAACTCAAATTAATATTCTTTAGAAATACGCTCAAATATGCATACGATTATTCTGCCCATCCTCCAACTTCCGTTCTATAATGGTCATAAAATTTCCAGTTTCTTTTTAAAGTTAGTTTGCTGTTATAACAACTTGATACTCGTTTTCTTTCTACTTCTTCTTCTTCATCGTCACTCACTGTATGTGCCTGTATCTCTTATTCTTTTTCTCACTCTTCCTTCTTTTATGAATCTGACTTCTTGATTTTTTTTTTCTTTCTTGCTTTAATTCTCCTTCATTCCGCATGTATAAGTATCTTTTGAATCGTATTTAAATAATAATGAAATGAATTTCTGGATTGGATTGAGGAAGCGCATTTTATTGCACTGAATTGTTGGGGATGGACTCATAAAAATTTAATTCTTTTATTGAAATTCAGCTGGATCTTTTTTAAACATCTTTAATCGTCAAGAATTGTCAGCATGAAAAATCCTTCAATGGTCTTAAACGTTCTTCTATAAATGATTTTGGTGGTACTAAGCATGAAGCTGTGTTATAAACCAGAAACTGACCCGTGGATACACTGAATATGCATTTTGGTGTCAATTCTTTAAAGTTTCGTTCCGAAATTATTTGAAAATATTCTAAACGAAAACAAAAATCGTGTTCAGTTCTAGCGAAAAAATGTAGAACATCCAATTCTATACACAAATGTCTGCAAAAGTCATTAATATCAACCCACCCAAAGTGAATACATAAAAAACTATTTGCATAGCGAAAATAGACATTGAAAAAGATATCCACATTTGTTATTGCGATCAAACATAGCACACAGCAAGTTGTGGGCCATAATTCTTTAATTTACATTCTTTGTAGTGTATAAATTTAGACATAATTAAAACGGATAGATGTATGATGACGATGGTATTATAATTATGATGACAAAAAATAAATTGATATTTTTATTTGATTTACTTTAGGTGCGGTTTTTTTTGGGTTAAGCTTGATACCGTTTTCACCTTGTAGTTGTGGGTTTTCTGAATGAAAAGAAAAAGAAGAAAAATATAAAAAAAGGTATCAATTTCACTAGTCGCGATCCGGGATTTCGCTTCCAATAATGTAAAAATGTTCAGTTTTTTTCATATTATATTATTGAATTCATGCTCGTGTGCTGAAACTTAACAAGCAAATGTCATTGATATTGGCAGTGGGCAGCATCCAAATTGAGGTTTTCTTGCACTTTTATATTCATTTATATTCACTTTTTTTGCGCAGTTTTGCATAAAATATGTGCACATTTATTTGGGCTTAATTGTCTGGTTCTGAAAGTCGATCGGAAGTGATTGCCATTAAAATACATTTTTTTGAATTAATTAACGGTTGTTTTAATTTTGAATTTAAATATTTTGGAATGAGATGTTTTAGTCATGGTTTTTATGTCATATCGGGTCGTTAGCTTATGTCTTCGAATATTAAGGGGGGGAGGGGTCTAAAAAAATTGTGACAGGTGGGAGGAGTGTGGGGTCAAAACAAAAGTCAAGAAGGGTTTTTAAAAAAATCATGCTTTTTGATGGATGTTAAGATGGAATCTTTGAAAATGGTCACAAAAATCCTTTGAAGCTCTAAGTAAAAATTCAAATCAAATGAAAAAGCTCTCAGACGTAGTCTTACTTTACGAACGTAAAAATCTCATTTACTTTAAGTAATTCACCATACGTAAAACCTTAAAAATGTCTCAAAATCATATTAAATTCGACTTCACATCTGCAATAATCGTTAGATTCCAGACAACTGCAAATAAAATTACACTCATAATCATAATAATCTCATTTACTGCTGGCGATGAAAAAATGCACTTCAATCATCCACCCACAACGATTCCTTCACTTACTTTTATTTATATTGCAAACAAGTTTATCTTATTTCCACATTAATATAATGCCTAACGTAATGAAAGATTCTATAGCATTATTTTTTGTTCTGTGGTGACAGCACAAAA
This sequence comes from Chironomus riparius, assembly GCA_917627325.4. NCBI lineage: Eukaryota > Metazoa > Arthropoda > Insecta > Diptera > Chironomidae > Chironomus > Chironomus riparius. The sequence continues at coordinate 48,570,265 of OU895877.1, forward strand.
TGAAATCAGAATCCACTTGGTGGTGTTATTGTTTATTATTAACGAAATATGAGTTTACAGTTTCATAATTTATATAATTTCATATTTAATGTGCATTTTATAAGTAATTTTATTTATTATGGAGTTGGAATTATAAACCCGAGTATGCAGATGTGATCAAATACACTCAGTTTCATGACTACCGCAGAAAAATAACTTCAAGTGAAATTGTAGATGACGATATAGGCTAGATATTGTGGGCACTTTATTTGTTGGTGTTCTTGATTTATATTTTATATTGATGGCTTGATTGAAACTTGATGAATTTTATTGAATTAAAGCGTAAAACTTTAAATCCTGCAATATTCACCTTATTACATCAATTAACTCCCCTCCCTTCTGCAATTTTAATTTATTTCTAGAAAATAATGAATAATTCAAGTCTGAAAATGACGATGATGAATTTTTTCTCTTTTATGAATGAATATAAACAAGCTAATGTTATAAATTCGAATTGCTATATGATTGAAAGCATCTGTTTCGCTGTGCGGAATTGTAAAAATCTACTCATAGTCTTACTAGCTTTTTGGGTCAATTTAAAATGAATGAATTTATTCTAAGACGACGTTGGAGTCGTGCCTCTGCATCTACCTTTGAGAACGATGCATTTTTTGCTACATCATGAAATTAAGGTTATTAAAAAATCATACAAAGAAAATAAAAAGGCAAAAAAACCGGATGTTAATTAATTTTCTTCTTTTCTATTTCTTCAAAAAAAAAATTATATTTATCCACCATTCATAAGAAAATTTTTTTCTTTTTTTCCTTTACTTCTCTGCTTTATCTTTCTTTAAAAAATTTCGTGTGATTCTTAAAAAAATATCATTTGAAATAGAATTTTTTATGTGGCTTTTGCGTCTTTTCTTTTTTGGATTTCTCTACGCACAACATAATTTTCTTGAGTCTTAACTTTAAGGGACTGTTCACTTATGATGTCAATCGGGTAGGGAGGGGGGTTTAGCTGAAAAAAAACAAAAGAAATTCCAGGAAATTCATTAATCTTTTTTGAAAAATTACTGTTAATTTCGGACATCATTAATGAATGACTCCTAGTAATATTGAAATTGAATTCTGCCAAACAAGGTGATCGAGGATGCATAGTTGATCTTTTTTCTTTAAATAAACAAATAAAGTCTAAGTCAGGGACAAAAGCAATTGCAATTTGTATGTTTGACAACCCTTCTCGCTCTCCTCAAATGAATCACAGCACCAATCTTTTAATATATATCAACATTAACTTAAATCTCTCTTATCTTACAGACCGAAATCCTAGGAATCGTCGCATCAATCGAAAACAATCACAAGACAGTCCCAACTGCACGAAAAGGCTTAGAAGTATGCATCAAGATTGAACCTGTTCCCGGCGAGACACCGAAAATGTTTGGTCGACATTTTGATGAGAATGACATGTTACTTAGCAAGGTTAGAATTTTTCATTATTTTTTATAATTAAGCATCTTCATCTCGTAATTCAAGCACAAAAAATAATGGAAAGTCAATACCTTATGCTCTTAATTTATCGATGCATCTTGGATATTAATTGGTTTCAGTATAGTGTTACAGCCATTAATTTTTTTTGCTTCATTGCAATGTTCCTGATGCTCTGTTTTTGTTGTTGCTCAAGTCTGAAAAGGAAAGACACAAAAAAAAATGGAACTGAAAGGGAATTTTTTACTCTGTTATGGCAATATAGCAGTGCAAAAAATGTGTGATAAATGGCAATAAAATTCAAAACAAATGGCAGCGTAAAAGATACAACATATCTGCAATACTCAAATGCAACAATGTTGTAACTTTTGCGATACAATTTTGCTTTGTTGCTGAAGCCTGTTTTTAATGAGATTGATGTCTTTTATGCCTCTTTTATTATTCCCAAGCAACAGATTAAAAATGTGCCTTAATTCTTGCATCTTCTGTTTGTCCGTACGTGATCTCTCGAGTGTCTTGAATGAAACTCTTATTCGAAGTAGCGATGCATATGAATGAATATGCTGGAATAGCAAAAAAAATATATTATTAATTTTTTGTTTGACTCGTGTACAGATATGACATAAGATGTTTTTGATGGGTCGTTTATTATTACATTGTTGAGACTGCAAAGCTTTAGAATCTAATTAAGGAATGTGTCTTGTGTTTGGGTTTAAATGGAGTTTTTTTTTTCAATATTCTTGCTGCCATAATTCTTGTTTTTGCTGTTTTAAATTGTTAAAATTTGAATTTTCCAAAAGTTGATTAAGTGGTTTTGCAGGCTTTGCAAAGTCCTGAATTCAGAAAAATTCAATCAAGGGCAAGAAATGCAAAGACCACACAATTTAAGCCTATGAACATCAAACTGATCCAGAGAACCTTTTTAAAACCTCAACAAAAATGCGCTTACTTCCAAAATTGTAACAATTTCATGAAAACCGTCAAGCAACTTGACCATTTTGTGTAGCAAAATGTGTAGCAATAGCAAAAAAAATATATTATTAATTTTTTGTTTGACTCGTGTACAGATATGACATAAGATGTTTTTGATGGGTCGTTTATTATTACATTGTTGAGACTGCAAAGCTTTAGAATCTAATTAAGGAATGTGTCTTGTGTTTGGGTTTAAATGGAGTTTTTTTTTTCAATATTCTTGCTGCCATAATTCTTGTTTTTGCTGTTTTAAATTGTTAAAATTTGAATTTTCCAAAAGTTGATTAAGTGGTTTTGCAGGCTTTGCAAAGTCCTGAATTCAGAAAAATTCAATCAAGGGCAAGAAATGCAAAGACCACACAATTTAAGCCTATGAACATCAAACTGATCCAGAGAACCTTTTTAAAACCTCAACAAAAATGCGCTTACTTCCAAAATTGTAACAATTTCATGAAAACCGTCAAGCAACTTGACCATTTTGTGTAAAAATAAATAATGGACGATTATAAGGAAGTACATGCACACATTTTATCCACTTTTGACACAAATGGAATTTTTTCATCACGACTACGTTAATGAGAATCGATTAATCGTTAAATTACATGAAAAATGATACATAAATCATCGTGAATTTGCTAAACTTTAATTACGCACTTTAAAGTCACCGTTGTTGCTGTAAATAGCATGCATATGGACCTTTATTCTGATAAATATTAAATTTCTTCAAAAAAAGAATGAAAAAACGTAAAAATATTTTTTCAACAACAGAAAAAAAATGTTAAAAACAAGTTTTCAAGTCACACAAGCTCTTTCTGGAGGATATTTTTAGAATAAATTACTCGCTTACTCCAACAATCAACATATACAGTAGAAAAAAAATTAATTTTATAAGAGGGTTGTTGATAAATGGTGTCTAATTTTACGTCTTGAATTCCATAAAATTTTGTGACAGAAAAGGAAAGAGGAAAGGTGCGTTAAAAACCACAAATTTTGATTGACGTCATTTTTGAACGACTCCTAAGCGATATTCTTTTCTAAATTTATAATAATATTTATGTGTGTACATGTGTCACAATATGCTAATACAATACTGCATAAAATTGGACAGAGGAACGGAGATATATATTTTATTCGGTACATTAGCTGATTATCCAGGATTCCTTGAATATTTTAGAAGAACTGTAGCTTAAATTCTACATTCTGCAGCATAGCTATAAATTGATAGTCTAGTGAATAGTAATGAAACTTGAAAACATGCATTTGGTAATGTGTGATGGGTTCAAATCCCAACTATAAATGATCAAGACAATTTGTGCAACTGTTAAATTCTCTCAACTTTCTGTTCAAATAATCTTTTTAATGGACAAAATGCAGATCACTTCCACACAGATCCCCCAAAAAATGCTTGCACGACTATCAAAATATTCAGAATTTAATGAAAATGTTCGACCGGAAAGATATAAAATTGGCACGTCAAGAAATCAATCGACATATCTCCAACAAAAGATACATTCCAACTGTGAGACATCATGAATGAAGTTGGGAAAGAGACGACGACTACGACGTTCAGTGGGCGGCATAAATGCCTTAAACTGTTGTGAATATCATTCCAAATATCCGCTCACCGACACACCAATAACATACCAAAAGATTCGATCTTTTTGCTTAATGGCTTCGATTGTTGAACTATAAATAATTTATGGAGCTTCTATTAATTTTTTTTTATTTTATTTTATTTAAAATGGAATTATTCAAATCACATTTTGGAGACTTTTTTATTCTCTCTTCTTTTATTTTTATTTTTTTCTGAATCCGTTTTCGAATGAATTTTTAAGAATGGACGGGTGTACTTAAGAAGAATACAACAAACTCGTTGACTAAAAAGATTGTAAATTTTTTCAGCGTATTTTCTGTCAAATTGAGAGTAGCTAAAGTAAGGAATTTGTCAGTATGTCTTTTTTTATGCATCCTTGTTTGTCATGTTGCTACAAGATTACGAACGAAGCTTCATTTGGAGACTTAAATTTGTATGAAGATCCTCTCGAGAGCTTGAATCTCTTTAGACAAAGTCACTGCTGAGGAGCTGATTAGATCAGCAAGGGAAGCAATTAGGAAGCAGCAAGGTTTAAGTCTTGCAAAATGCGTTTTCAATCTCCGTACTTGCGGTCATCTTCACTAGTTTCTGTTGTTGCTTTACATTTTTTTTTATATATATACAAAATAACATGGCATGATTTAATGAATGAAATGGAGAGAAAAAAAATATATGAATGAATGAATGAATGAATGAAGGGGAAACTTTAAAATTCCATTGTTCCTATTTTGTGTCTCGTACATCATCCATTTATAGAGTGAATGAGACATACACATTACTCTACCGAAACGCACAGCAACGACGCAGAATGAAATAAATTTCATTCTTCTTATTTATTTATTTATTTTTGTGAAAGAGAATAACTTAAAGAATTCATTCATGACTTCAAAAATGTAAGCAAAGAGACATAGCTGTGAGGGCTCTTTGGGATGGATCATCATTTAAATGTATTTATTGTGGGCATTCATAATAGTGATAATAAAAAAAAATGTGCCTGAGTGTCCATTAGAATACGGTTTTTATGTATCTGCCTTTTTGTCTGAGTTCCGTCCATTAAAATGATATTCTGAATCTTTTATCTTTACGCACTTTTACTGAGGAGGTGTGATGGGAATGTCAGAATTTTGTCTTTAAGTATTGATTGTGGGGTTCTAATGATTTATTAATTTTAGTTTTCTCGATTTGGATGTAGAATAATTTGAATATGTTGAAACTATTCCTCAAAAAAGGGCTGTAGACTCATCATAGCTAAATTTGGAATCTTAATGCTAATTATGTAGAAAATTGTCGCAGTTACAAAATAAATCCAAGTTTAAAACATGCAGAACTGGGATTCTAGGCATTCGGATTTAGGGGTCGTTCGCAAATAAGGGATGATGCTCTGGTTTGGCAAGAAACCCAATAAAACATATGTGTATATTCAAGTACGCTCTTTGCTACACTGTTAACAGCAATAGAGCCTGAAAAATTAGATTTCCATAATTTTTTAAATGCGCCTTTAAACTTTCCTATTAACTTCTATTCAAGCTAGTTAAAATATGTGATTTTAATGTCACACTCAACTATTGAATTATATGACTAAACACATCCTGAATGTAACATTCTTTTTGTGTTGTTGAAAATTTTTAAAATGAATGATTTTTCTCGATATCTCTTGTACGGTTCGCTTTTGTCTGTGATATGTGGGATTAAATTTTTTTTTTATTTTTGTCTCCTTCTTCTTCACATTCGACTTATAAGGTGCGCGCAGTTCGTTTAGACGCACTTAATTTTTTTCAAATTTTCCTTTAATAAACACTATTAAGACAAAAACTATTTTATGTGTTTATAGCTATGACCAATTAGGTTATAAATATAATAAAAGTATCTGACTAAATGCTTTGCTTAAGTAATTAAAATAATTTTTTCAAAAATTACAACAACAAAGTGCGCAGTTCGTTTAGACGCACTTTGAAAAATCTAAAATTTTGTCTTATTTACGTTTCGTAGAAAACTTAATCGTTTCTAATATTAATCTATCAACAAAAACGAGTAATTACTGAGGGTTTTAGAATTTTCCATCAAGTTTTTCCAGAGATTTTCCTTCATTAAAGTTTTCATGTTGCAAAAATTTTGATAAATTATTTATCCAATAATTTTGCGTTAAATTATTATTCTTTTAACTGATTTCCATAGATAATTGTCCATAATATTAGAAAATTAACAGATATTTAAGCTTTCTTATAAGTATAAGGCGAAAATATGTGAAAAATATAATTATGGTGAAAAATTTCCACCACTCTCATAGATTAATCAACAAATTTTGACAAAACTGTAGATACCATAATAAATTTGAATAGACCAGCTTATTTATCGTATTAAACTTAGTTAAAAACAGAAAACTGCACAGCTCTATGGCTAATGGAACTTGAAAATTTTACTGAAAAATTAAGTTGTGGTGAAAAAATTCACCATAGAAAAATAAAATTTTAAAAAAACAATGTCTAAGGTTTTAATTCATGTTTTAAATTGATTAATTTTGAGACAGAAACACTTTTACAACCTAATTTAAATGAAACAATTGCCTAAAACAACGTTTTTTAAAATTTTATTTTTCTATGGTGAAATTTTTTCACCACAACTTAATTTTTCAGTAAAATTTTCAAGTTCCATTAGCCATAGAGCTGTGCAGTTTTCTGTTTTTAACTAAGTTTAATACGATAAATAAGCTGGTCTATTCAAATTTATTATGGTATCTACAGTTTTGTCAAAATTTGTTGATTAATCTATGAGAGTGGTGGAAATTTTTCACCATAATTATATTTTTCACATATTTTCGCCTTATACTTATAAGAAAGCTTAAATATCTGTTAATTTTCTAATATTATGGACAATTATCTATGGAAATCAGTTAAAAGAATAATAATTTAACGCAAAATTATTGGATAAATAATTTATCAAAATTTTTGCAACATGAAAACTTTAATGAAGGAAAATCTCTGGAAAAACTTGATGGAAAATTCTAAAACCCTCAGTAATTACTCGTTTTTGTTGATAGATTAATATTAGAAACGATTAAGTTTTCTACGAAACGTAAATAAGACAAAATTTTAGATTTTTCAAAGTGCGTCTAAACGAACTGCGCACTTTGTTGTTGTAATTTTTGAAAAAATTATTTTAATTACTTAAGCAAAGCATTTAGTCAGATACTTTTATTATATTTATAACCTAATTGGTCATAGCTATAAACACATAAAATAGTTTTTGTCTTAATAGTGTTTATTAAAGGAAAATTTGAAAAAAATTAAGTGCGTCTAAACGAACTGCGCGCACCTTATATCCACTCAATGACTTATTTATGATGGGCTTAAAGAAATTTGAGGCATATCTTCCATTGTTTTGTAAGACTACAATGCGATATGAGTGGATGAGGCAATATCGTAAGTTTTAATGCAATGCACTTAAGGAAATGACATTTTTGAGTGCGTCAACAATTAGATTTATTGAGAATTTCAATAAAGACTGAACATGTGTGGTAAATGAGACAAATTAAAGTTATTTTCTCATTTTGAAAGTTGTTTAAGAAGAGAATTCATTCAATGCAAGCTACACTTATAGTAGATGTGTAACGTTATATGGAGTCTCTTTCTCTCCCACACTTTTATAATCACCAGCGTTGAATCCAACGCACATAAAACACTCACGTGAACTAAAATATAATATGTAGATTTACTTTAAAATATAATATCAGAGTTATTTTCTTCTTACATCGCTTTGCCTGCTTGCCTGTTTTGCTTGCGTAAGAAAAAGAAATAATAAAATAAAATACTTTGAATGCAAAAAATTCCATCGTCGATTAAATATGATGAAAATGAGCGGAGGCTTGCTCGGTTTGCTTTTAGTTTACTAATAGTGATTCCAATTCCACACATGTTTTTCTTCGTATTGCTAAAATAATTTTTTGTTCTCTTGATTCCCACATTTTAAATGCACTTTTCGCTTAATCGTGTTTGGTAATCACTTGAGTTGGAGATGAGGTTTGAAGTGTCAAGATTTTGAAAGGTATGGATGTGATATTGCTTAAGCATTTTTATTGCAATAGCTTAATAATATAAATACTGTAAAGATAGTGAATATAAAGTTATAATTGAATTACTAGTGACTACCAGAAAGTTGACTAATTCTTTAAGAATTCAACTGCAGTCATTACCAAGAAACATATGGACGCAGATCTGTGCCAAAAACTTAGTCAAATGAGCCATTCATTCTAGACTAGCAGATAAACAGACAGCATGTTAAATATTTGGATGCAGAAACTACACAAAAAAGAATCGCAATATCCCAAAAAAAACATAAACATAATCTAAATAAAAATGACATAGATTAATGTTGTCGGACCTTTAAATGAAGAACTTTAAATATTTTCCATCCACATAAGTGAAACACGTGTTTGCCAAATGTACATAACCTCAAAAAGATTTTAATATGTAGAGATAGTACATCCCATACAGATATCCAAATAAAAAACGTAGGAAACACTTAATAGAAACACATTTATAAAAAATCTCTAATTTATGTTTTATTAATCAACTTTAAAAATGCCTAAATATGACCAATAGATTAATACATAAATGTACCATACTCATCCACCTACAATATCCAATTATCACATTGTTATTTTTGACTGTTGGTTTTTAAATTAAAGAGAAACAAATTATGAAATGATACTGTAGCAGGGGTGTAACTAGTTGGGATATCCGGTTACCCCTAGACCCTGACTTCACCCATATATTGTGAACACACGATATTAGCATAAAAGTTTATTTTTAAAAGAACGCAGAGACACAAAAAAAAATTCAATTAATTTTATGAAATTATACGCAAACATACTCGGGAGAGATAGAGATGGAGACTGATGACAATGGTCGTCGACGCTCGCCACATTGATTTGACGTCATTGCTCTATGTGTGTGATAAATTTTGTTTTATTACTCCAGGGGGAAGAAAGATGTTAAATGACTGAAAATGAATGAATGACTGACTGACTGACTATTAACACACAGTGTGTGATAGATCACGCTAAGGGGAGGATAAATAGGCACATAGCGACTCGGAGGAGCAACAAAATTGCTGGCAGTAAAAAAAATTCCAAAGCAATAAATTCTTTTTTTTTCTTCTATTTTTGCCCTTTCACACCAACTTTTTTTTTGTGTAGCCTCATTTTACGTCTCTATTTATTGACTTGACGCGTCATCGAGGGCGGTAATGTCAATTTATTTAATTAATTTTGCACACATACTGTGTGCCTTTCGAGGCAATTTAAGCATGTCTTTAATATTATTTCATTGAAAAATAATTAGATGAAGTCATTGAAGATTCTGCTATGACGCTGAGTGAGATTAAGCTTGCTAATCTCATCAACGAATCGATGAAATTATGAATGAAAACATATGGAAAATAGCTTAGATTCGTTTCTTTATGAGGTTGAAAATAACTTTTCATGGACTTAGTGGATTGATGCGTTAATGAAGCATCTTTGATCTTGTGAGTCATCGGATGTTATTGTGGAATTTTGAGTCTGTTGTCGAGTCATATCTTTAGTACTTAATAAGGTCGATTCTACATTCTAAAGCATTAATATCTTGAAATCTATATAAATCGAAATCATAAATCAAATTAGACTCATAACTTGTCGTTTCCCGCTTCCATAGACGTCTACATCTTATACTCCATACAAAGTATCAAAACCAGGCATCAAATGCACATTAAGAATAAGAAGCATCACATAAATTAAACTTGTAATAAAAATATGCAACAAATCATTTCCATTTAATGCTGATGAATGAAAAAATTAATTTTGAAATTAGAAGCATCGGAATGTCGTAACTGTCGTCTAGTCTGACTTAATTTAAATTGTTGTGAAGTCTATAATAATTTAATTCAATAAACTTTATTTTGCATTAGTTTCACTTATTAGAAAGTTGCATAATTGCAAAATATTTTGGTACTAAAAATGAGAGCTTGGTTCTATAAATGATTAATGCATAATAATCGATGTTGTTTACGTGATTTATTAATCGTAGCAAGCAGTTTGTGTGATTGACTTCGGGTGGACTTTAGATCTTTGAGTATATTGTGGAATTTTATGGATTTTCCACTTGAGATATTTTTTTATCAGTTCAATTTTAAATTTAATGGAGATTTTTGGCATTGATTGTTTAAAATTGTAATAAAGAAGACTGTAAACAAGCATGGCAGCAGTTGAGTAGCTTGTAGCTTCAAAATTCAATGCAAGAGATCCTCTATCAGTAGAATTTATAATTTAAAGCACATTTTAAAAGCTATATTCACTCCATCAACCCAAAACATTCTGTTTCCATGCTCATGTTAGTAACCGACAAAAATCTTCTTTTTGTTAGTCGTTGATGCGGGAAACTGACGACAGATTTTATCGTCAACAGTATCTATCTCAAAGATACATTTTGTAGGTTTCTGCATCAGCACAAAAAGAAATTTTCAATGGCTATCTGACGAAAAATGTGTCATCATATCCAGTTGCCAATTTCCATTCCAAAAAAATAAGAAACTCAGAATTTTCATCAATGAAATTTTTTTTGCCTCCTCAAAGAAAGTGTCATTCGAGCATTTCGACACATACTCAATTATTTGTGTCTCTTTCACAACATTTCATTCATCAACACAACGTTAATTAAATTTCTTTCAATATTTTTGGGATTACTGAAGAGAAATAAGAAAGAAATTCCATAGAACGTGCACGATATTGTAATTGTTGAAAGGAATTCTCTTCAAAAACGTCAGCAGAAATATGGAATTTCATTATATAGAATGTATCGTGCACATATGTACTTAATTTTATTCATCATTACGATATTACAACGTTAATGTCAGTGTTGTTGATCTGGAATCTAGATATTAGTACAGATTACACAATAATTCCTTCAAAGCAGTGGTTCAGATCCTAATTTAGGTTTTCCAGATCTGATCTGATTTTAAGTCTTAAACAAGCAGTTTTGTGTTTAAAGGAGGTGAAGAGGTTGATCAATCATAGCTTTATATCAGAGCTTGGAGTTAACTTGAATTTTAGAATTGAATTTTAAGAAGTTAAGTCGACTATGTCTAGCTCAATGAGCACTTTCCGATCCTAAAATCATGATGCCATACGAAGATCTAATGACCAAAATAATAGCACTGACCAATTCACAATATTTTTTTCTCTACTCTTATATATTCCACATTTATAACTCTCGTTTATGTTTCAAAAACCGGAAAATGAGATGTTTAATTCATTCATTCAGTTTTCCTCTGTATCAACATTGAGCAGTAAAAGCATTTGCATGCTGAATCTGTTGGAGAAAGAGAATCGAAATGCATGAAATAAATAGTCGAACGGATGGATGGACGAGAGTGAGACAGAATTACACGCAAAAAATAAGATGTGTAAAAAAATAGCAAAATGAATTATTTTTGGTATGCTCATTTTTCATTGAATTGACAGAAAAGAATTCATTCACAAGACACAAAAATATTATTCTTATTTTTTTTCATCGTCTCTAGTTGAATGAAAATATTTTGTGTGTAGCTGACTCAAAATGAATGGAATATCTCAAAACTATCTTTATTCTTTTTCATTCTCCATCGGAAATGTGAACTGGAAGTTTTTGTGTTCTTTTTTTTTTGTTTTATAGCTTTGCCGTCACCTTCATGAGCTTCTTCTTTTTTGTCGTCGTCGTCATTTTCAATTCAGTGTTGCATAAAATAATATTCTCTTATATATATTTTTTTGAATGAACGTGAGAACAATAAAATAATTTTTATCATGCTTAATCGTACGCATTTACACATATTAATTTCAGTTTGATTCCCATGAGAATGTGCGACTTCATCATTCATTTGTACAGAAGTGTAATGGGGAAATTAAATTTAATTGAATTTATGAAACTGGAATTTTGGGTAGATTGAAGCTGGTTTTGGTTGTCAGTTTGACTGTGCTTAGTTTTAAAATTATTGAATCTTACGCTTATCTACAAAGGAACGCAATAATTCATTAAATAGTTTTAACTGAGAATCGAACTCTTAACTTTAAGGATAGTTGTATTTTTATTAATTTATCACACTTGGTGTTACTTGGCTGGAGTCGAGTTATATGATTATTCTCACGTTTTTCATATTATACAAAAAATCAAGTTAAAAGAACCCCTCCCCCCCCCCAACCCCTTCATTTCTCCCCTCCTCCCTCTTATTATTTTCTTCTGAAAGGTTTGAATAATCAAAAATTCTAAGAATAAAACCCAAAAAATTCATAAAATATTCTTGAATCAACAAAAATAGTTTTCATTCCACCCCCAAGCTTCCTTCATAACACAATTATCTATAAACATCCCAAAAATATTCTCATGATATCATTACAGTCACAAACTATTTTTAATCTTGTCAATATTTCCTTAGCGACTGACTCGTGTAATTATTTCATCTGAACTTCAGCCTCCGAGCTTATCGACAGAAAATTAAGTAAATGTCTAATAATAATACATGTAATTACTATGGGCTCCAATTATGAATTAATATGTTAGATAACGTAACATAACTTTATCGAAAAAGTAAAATATCAACAGTTGATATAACTTCCCACACTTCTGACTTTAGTAAATTTGTAAGATGACAGATACGTTTCTAAGCTACAAAATTCCATTTGAAATGCGCCCAAGTCATCAATTTTCAGCATTTCTTCTCAACATAATTATGTTTTCCCTTACATTCTCGTTTCTTCTTGAGAAAAAGCATCAACAACAAAACGATTCATCCTTTTCAATTGCAAAGCTATTTGCTTCCATCACTTATCTGTCTCGCTATGCCTCCGTTTATTTATTTATTTACTTTCTTCTTCTTATTTGTGATTGTCATTCCACATTTCCTTCCTACCGTCAAATTACTTTAAAATTAAAAATTATTTAGGGATCGTTCACTGATGATGTATGTTTAAGATGAGATTGTAAACGTCTATGCACGAATTCTCTGTCCAGATACTTAACAGTAATGCTAGGACACATTTCACCTATTGAATTCTACCCAAAATCGGTGAATCAAACTTTTCCTTTTTTCCTAACACTGACAATACGTAGTCGTCACATCCAAATAGTCCCTCTTTACTCCTCCAATGATGTGCTACATTATTATAATACATACGACAATGACGAACATAAAAAAAAAATTAAAGAAAATAAAAATTCAGTAGTCATGGAATTATGATTAGGCTTAATGTTTGAGTCGTATCCGAAAATAGAAAAAGGCAGAGAGACTTCTTACTATCATACATAATTTGTGACATGTTAAGCTTATTGGTAATGAAGCCAAGTTACTAAATTAACCATACCACGTCAAACGCCTGAAGAAATTCCACATAAGGTGCGCGCAGTTCGTTTAGACGCACTTAATTTTTTTCAAATTTTCCTTTAATAAACACTATTAAGACAAAAACTATTTTATGTGTTTATAGCTGTGACCAATTAGGTTATAAATATAATAAAAGTATCTGACTAAATGCTTTGCTTAAGTAATTAAAATAATTTTTTCAAAAATTACAACAACAAAGTGCGCAGTTCGTTTAGACGCACTTTGAAAAATCTAAAATTTTGTCTTATTTACGTTTCGTAGAAAACTTAATCGTTTCTAATATTAATCTATCAACAAAAACGAGTAATTACTGAGGGTTTTAGAATTTTCCATCAAGTTTTTCCAGAGATTTTCCTTCATTAAAGTTTTCATGTTGCAAAAATTTTGATAAATTATTTATCCAATAATTTTGCGTTAAATTATTATTCTTTTAACTGATTTCCATAGATAATTGTCCATAATATTAGAAAATTAACAGATATTTAAGCTTTCTTCTAAGTATAAGGCGAAAATATGTGAAAAATATAATTATGGTGAAAAATTTCCACCACTCTCATAGATTAATCAACAAATTTTGACAAAACTGTAGATACCATAATAAATTTGAATAGACCAGCTTATTTATCGTATTAAACTTAGTTAAAAACAGAAAACTGCACAGCTCTATGGCTAATGGAACTTGAAAATTTTACTGAAAAATTAAGTTGTGGTGAAAAAATTCACCATAGAAAAATAAAATTTTAAAAAAACTATGTCTAAGGTTTTAATTCATGTTTTAAATTGATTAATTTTGAGACAGAAACACTTTTACAACCTAATTTAAATGAAACAATTGCCTAAAACAACGTTTTTTAAAATTTTATTTTTCTATGGTGAAATTTTTTCACCACAACTTAATTTATCAGTAAAATTTTCAAGTTCCATTAGCCATAGAGCTGTGCAGTTTTCTGTTTTTAACTAAGTTTAATACGATAAATAAGCTGGTCTATTCAAATTTATTATGGTATCTACAGTTTTGTCAAAATTTGTTGATTAATCTATGAGAGTGGTGGAAATTTTTCACCATAATTATATTTTTCACATATTTTCGCCTTATACTTAGAAGAAAGCTTAAATATCTGTTAATTTTCTAATATTATGGACAATTATCTATGGAAATCAGTTAAAAGAATAATAATTTAACGCAAAATTATTGGATAAATAATTTATCAAAATTTTTGCAACATGAAAACTTTAATGAAGGAAAATCTCTGGAAAAACTTGATGGAAAATTCTAAAACCCTCAGTAATTACTCGTTTTTGTTGATAGATTAATATTAGAAACGATTAAGTTTTCTACGAAACGTAAATAAGACAAAATTTTAGATTTTTCAAAGTGCGTCTAAACGAACTGCGCACTTTGTTGTTGTAATTTTTGAAAAAATTATTTTAATTACTTAAGCAAAGCATTTAGTCAGATACTTTTATTATATTTATAACCTAATTGGTCACAGCTATAAACACATAAAATAGTTTTTGTCTTAATAGTGTTTATTAAAGGAAAATTTGAAAAAAATTAAGTGCGTCTAAACGAACTGCGCGCACCTTATTTCCACCTACATGTCATGCCATGGAACTTGCATGTCGTTTTCTATATCTTATGGTATATTGAAGACATTTAAAGTTGACTCTATATTTAAACATATATTCGATGCCATGGTTGCTTGAGAAAGTTAACTTTTTAAATATTTCACTTACCATATAGAGTCTTTTTTTTTCATTTAATGTGAATATAGTTTTAGGCGGCAAGCACCCACTATTTCCTTTTCGCCAAACACTTTTAATAAAATGATTAAAAATAAATTGTGGTTGGTAGTTTGGTTGAATGCTCTGTAATGCCTTGGAAATAATTCATTGATAAATACTTGAATATGTAGCATGATAAATTCTTCATTTATGCATTTTTTTACTCCCTTTTTTTTGCCATAGTAATCAAATTAAATTGGTTTGTTGCTGGTATTTTTTTTATGCTGTTCAACTTTTTCCTCCCATCACTATATTATTTTATCTGTGTCTCGTTTCGTCTCCTCTCTGACGTCATTACAGAACTCTTTGAACGTACAAATAACGATTTTCTATTACGATGCAATCGTATTTGGGATAACGAACTGAACTGAAAGTAGATTGCACGTAAAACTAGGTCATATCCAGGATTGTTGAGAGTTGAATGATGTGTGATAGGAATTGGAGATTGAAGGCGCATTTGGGAGGGATTTTTCAATGTATGAAGATGAACTTTACGAGAAAATATTCATTTTTATAGATTTTGTGTGGAGATAAAAATAAAAGTTCAATATATGCCTAAGATTGAGGTTCTAAGATTATAAGGGATTCAAAACATTTCAAATAAATATTCAAACTATATCCAAAAAAAAGATTTTGACGTGCTACCTTTTAATACAATGTTTTAATTTTTGAGACTCGAACTCTTGACTGAATCCGGTATTTCAGTCTTCCTAATTTTCACTGTGTTTATTTTATGGCTTAAACCACAACTTAATTGATGCACAAATAAATTAAAATTGTAAACTTTCTCAACAGTTCCTAAAAAGACAAATCGACAGCAATAAAACATTTTAATCACATTTTCTCTGCAGACTTTAAAATATATCCTCGTAAAGTTTCAACGTGTCAAGGGAACTCGGTTAAAATAGACTCCAACAGGACGGGGATGTAAAATGTTCTCTCTCGATTTTATTATTGTGCTGATCTAAAAATAGAAATACGTATTATCCCGAAATTGGGTCACAATAAAATAGACATTACTCCATGCATCCATGACTACGTGTCAAGGACTTTTCCTGTAGTTTTATTTTCGAACCAGAGCAAAATTGTTTTCGTACTTTATGCTCGGTTTGTGTGCTTGAAGGGATAAATAATTAATGAAATGAAATTTATTAAAATTATTTTTCTCTTTTTTTATAGATATCACGTGAGAGCATCGATGCATGCAAGGACTATTTCCGTGATGAGCTAGTTAAGACAGACTGGACTTTGATGGTCGAATTGAAGAAGTTGTTTGGAATTTTGTAAACAAATACAATATGCTGATTTTTTTGTTTGCTATTCTATATTAATATTTTAAATTCCTTTTTTTGATGATAATGAGAAATTAATCAAGATTGGATGAATCAAGATTTTCAAAAGGTTCATGCAAGAAATAATAAAATTTATAATGTTTTACATCAAGAAAAATGCTTTGCTGTGTGACTTAATTGGCCTGATGAAGAGATTCTTAAGGTAAGAAATTTTAATAATAATGGTTCTGGACCTGGTTAGATCCCTTTGCTGCATACAATTAGTGAAACAGGATATCTATATCTAATACTATCCTTTTGAGACAAGTCAACCCTTAAAACAAATATATTTGCGACGTCTTTTAATTTGACGCCAGACTGTCAAGCTACTAGGACCAAGTCTCGTCTCCATGACGCTTTGCCGTAAACACGACAACATGACATTGCCCACGTTGTGCAACTCGGGATGTCAACACAAATATTTAAAATATTTCTTCCAAACTTAGAAACAATATGCTGAGAAGATTTTTGTCGAATCATTTCTTATCGTAGCTTTAGCCAAATAACAAGGTAGCGTGTCAAGATTAAATATTTTTTTTTTCTGCTTGATTACTACTATCCGTAGGTGTGCAAAATCAGGAAAAAATATTTTTATATTCACATTAGAATTTTTATATTGAATTAAGATTCTTTTCTTGTCTCTTAAAATATTTTTTGTTTGTGCTGTTTATTCGTTTTGACGATTTTTTGTCTTCTCTTTACATTTTTTTGTTGTTGTTAATATAATTTATTGACTTTTTTTTCTCCAAGTCATCTTTACGAAAATGACACTACTTATTTGTCATTTGTTAGATAAAAAGTTTGAGGAAGTTGATAATGTATTGCATGAAAATTGAGATGATGTTGACAGTTGTTTGACTTGATAAAAAATTTGCTAATCATTTGAGTCTTGTAAAGGTGAAACTACCGTACATTTGTGACCGATATTGATGAGTTGGAATTGTGTAGCCTTGAAGAAATAATTGAGTCACTATCCAAAACGGATTTGACAGATTTATTAGAATTCTTTTCAACCGTCAGAAAGCCATTGATGAATTCGACTCAACAATCATAATATCCTGCTTTATTATTCATTGAAATATGGAAACATTTAGCAGAAAGATTACAAAAATATGTCAAGTTAATCTTTGAAATGGTAATCCTATTCTTAAGACGATTAATATTACATAATACGAACGAAGCACAAACCAAAAAAGCTGATTTTCAAACAGGAACGGCAAGATACGTAAAACTGCAAATGAGACAAAAGTTTCATTTCACTTGCTTTATTTATAGCGAAAAAAATAATTGTCTAAAAAAGTTTTTATATTTTCGAAACTGAGAAATAACCGGTTTGAGTAACGGGATTATTGGTGTTTAATTTAACACTTATTTATGGCTGTCCTTTTGTGAACTTTAAATGCTCTGCTGCGTGATCATCCGCGTGATTTAGAAATGCGTGCTTCAAATATTCAAATAAAAAGAGGTGATCAAGCAATTTTTTGTGGTTCATTAAAACTGGAATGTTTAACAGGAAAAAAAAATCTTATTCAAAATGAAATTTATTGTCAATATCTTTTCTTTTTTTGGCAGAGTTGGGAGGGCTGGCAATGTTTTTTTGGGAGTCTCAGGATAATGAATGATTAGAATAAATTAATTTTAAAGCTTATGATGATTTTTTTGAACCTAGATAAAGTATTGAGAAGCTTTATATATTTCTTAGTGATTCTAGAAGATTTTTTAAAGCCGTTAAAAGAATTCGTTTAACCTGTACTTAGACCTCAGAGCTTCTAGAGAGTCCTGAAAAGCTTTTAAAGCTCTGTAAAGATTCTGCTGTTTAATGTTGTGAGCATGGTTGTATCCACAGCACTATAATTATTGAAATATCTATCTCTGGTGGGAATTGAACCCACGGTCTTAGAAAACAGGGTTTTTAAATACTGGGTATGTTACCTTACCATTTGTGACACAGAGTCCTTACTCTCGCACTGGCAGTTTAGCTTATATGATATATACTCATAAAACAAGACTGTTAAGAGCTCGTAAATACCTCTTAGAGCCTTTATCGACTTCTTTGAGCCCATGTAGATTCTTTAAAGTCTCTACAGCATCTTGAAATACCAAACTCAAACATAAAATTTTATTAGTCCAACTCTGTATCTTAACATTATACATCTATTTATTTTAAAGCATATATTTATTCACAATCAGAAGTGAGTGAGAGAGAAGAAAAGATATTTAAATGTTAAAAAAATATTTTCCATGGTTTAACTCTTTTTTCCTTCATGTCTTCTTTGCTTCGTTGATACCACTGCCTTGTGCTGTTGTTGAAGAAAAGAAGCTGCTTTGCAACTACAACAACAACAGTGGCTGTTGGTGAGAGCTAACGAAAGATTTTTTTTTTGTATTTAATATTTTAATCTCATTTTGGAGATCATTATTGATGTTGTTATTTTGCTTTCTGTTAACTTAGTCCGTAAATAGCTACTGGTTTTTTTTATATTTCATTTCATTCCAAATCCCCATGCTGCTGGCTTACATTTTGCTTTTATTGCCTCTTTTGCCTTATGTTGTTTCTTCTTTTCACTATTCTTCATGATACTGACTCCTTCATTTATTTATTTTATTTTATTTCATCTTCTTTTACTAACTCAAATGAATTAGATATCTTTTTTTTGTGTATGAAAAACGATATTATAAAGTAATCGTGGACAGTTGGAAGACTAATGCGCATTCTTATCTCTGTCTGTGATTTTAATGTCTCTTATTTCAATGAGATTATAATTTATGATGAATCAAATCATATTCTTTGGATTATACGGACTTAGTAACTAAGGTTTAGTTTATAATATTCAGGGTAAAATTTTTTTAAGTAATCAGGTGCAGAATTAGCAACTGGTGACAGCTTAAGAAGGTTAAAGATTGAAATTGACTCAAATAATTCTCTAATTGCATGATGATGCTTGTCTTATTACTCTTTTGAGTGTACGACTCTTACAACTTAAAATAAAGTTCAACACAACCCGAAGAGCACTAAGCAGAGCTAAAGGTTGACTCGACTTTACTACCCCAAATCTACCTGGATTCACGTCTACCGAGTCAACTCTACTTGATCAACTACGAGTTCAATATCAGTTAATTATTCTCTGTTATAGGCTTGATTGGAATAACTTAAACCTAGTAGCTATAACAATATTTACACTAGCGGTACCCCATTGCACTAAGTTTCAAATAAAATAATAAGTTTTAATCAAAATTAACTCCAGACTCAAAATTCGCTATCCAAAATCAAAACGCCAACAATAATCCACACGACAATCGCAAAAATCAGCTAAATAAGATTTTTATGAGACGATTGATTTAAATGCAAATTAGTTATACACTGTGATATTAATATAGTTTTAAATTCTTCTTCTCTCGTTTTAAATATTTTACATATTTATAATCATTTTCCTTTTATTTGTCTCTTCTTCTTAAAAATAAATAATCTAAATATTCCCTGAAATATATTTGTTTGTATATAAATATGTGTATAAGATATAAGCATTTATTGTGCAAATTAATGAGAACTCTCGCGCTCACATGAATGTAGAAGAATGTTCAGAAACAGAACAGAGAGTGAAAAAACAAAATAAACGTACATCAACGTAATGACATAAAACCATATGGAAAACGGATATCCGGAGTAGAGAAAAAGATGTTTATTGTTATTGAGCATTTTTATTATGCACCATACAATTGCTTGCTTGTTCACATTGCGAATGGGCAACGATGATGATGATTTCATTAGTTTTATTCTCTCGCATTCACTCGTATGTTGTGAATTTTATTTTATTTTCACATTTACTTTTATTTGCAATTTAATTTTAAAGATTATGGTAAGTGATAATGAGAATGGATCTTATTTGGATTATTTAGATTAGGGAATTTAAAGACAAGTGAATTTTAATAAGATTCTAGCTAGGGGGTGATGTTACTCTTCAGTTTTGAATGGCTTGCAGTAAAATTTAGTTTTTCGATTCTTAAATAGGGTCATTAGATCTTAAACAGACATGAAAATCACTTAGATACAAGACATCAGCTTATAATAAAGTGTTCTTCAGAGATGACTCACTAGAGACATGCCTGAAAATTTTGGTGATACTAGTGGGTTGGAAAGCCCAGTTTGATGAGGACTGCGCTATAATAGATTAATATAATCCACTTATTTGATATTAAATTGCAAAAAAAAGTTTGTAATCTTGCAAGAATCCCTGTCCGTCATCGTATAACATTTGCAATTACTCATTGCATATTTGAGCCACTTTAAGTTAAAAACCTGAGCACAGGCACTTCATACTTAAGTTAATAATATCAATTGTTCTGTATCGTAGCACATTGCCTTCATAAACCTGAATCTAATCCACAATTTTCAAACAATACAGCAAAAACTCGATAATTCTCATGATAATACACAAATCCCGCCAATTCCTGTCTGATATCAACAATCACTCTTAAGATAATCGCAGCTCCATTCATCATCATCACGATGCATCAATTCCAAAATGAAATCCTACCTCACGAATAGCCCCATTTACGGAGAGATTTAATCCATTCTATAGTAAAAGGTCAAGGGAACAGCGAAAGGCTGATTACAAAGGCAGCTTATAGGGAATTATGTCATTATACTTAAACTTCATATCAAGTACAATGACTATCAGTACTCACTGCATAAATTCATTGAAAAGTACATGCCTTTTTTCATGAAATCGTTGTGAGTTTCAATCGAATTGATTGATAAGTGCTTACTCTAGAAAATCGACTTCTTTTTTACAAACGGAAATTGAAATTATAGATAACGAAAATGTAAATTGTTTTTTGTTTGTTGTGAGTGTTCATTTATTAAATTAGAAATGCCTAGCTAATTAATAAACTTAAGCAAACATAATGAATTGAAATTGTTTCGCTCTCATTACACTATAGCATTAGTTTTAAGACTTAGAGAATCGTGGATGTTACTTCACTTTTGGGTAGGTTTGATATTTAACTGTATTAGCTTATATAATCTTTCATTTCAGAAGATTGCTATACACACATTATGTATTGAGTTTGATTAAATCACATATTACGATTCATTCGTTATCAGATCTATTAATAAAATACCGAGTTACATTCTTGTGTGGGAAATGCTTACAAACTGAAATTCTATAAGAAGTGTAGGTGGTTTCCTGAGATATAAAATGGCAATTTCAGTGAATGATTGTGAATTTGCTACCAGTCAATCAATGCATTACTTCTACGAGATTGGGATGTAGTTCTTTTGATGATGTGGGAGCTATCCCGATTAATATTCAATTGCACGACTGTTTTAGAAATTTAAACTGTTGTTCGAATTGGCATGCAGCTAAAAGTATCCAGTCTGCCGCTGTGGGAGACTGCAAGTGAAATTTCAAAGACATGGGTTCGAACCCTACACGAGAAATGTATAATAATTTTGATAAATCACTTCTAGGAGTTGTCATGTGCCTGCAACTGTGCAGAAACCCATCTCAAAATCAGACAAACATTCCCGAATGACACAAGTTGGTTAATCGATCATGGTGATAGTGCTGTCTTCGATTTCAATTCAGCACCATGCTAGAGTCATGCCAGCTTGGCACCAGATTTATTTTCGATTAACCGACTTGTACCATTTGAGATTAAAGCGTCAGATCTTCTCCATCCCTCGGTTCCTAATAGCTAGACATTTATTCCGAACCGCCTTGATTAGGTTAAGCAAACCTGCTTTAAATTATTGAATTCCGCAAAATTGCAAAATTTTTACCACAACTATAATTTCATTCATATTCATGCACGATTACTAGCAATTGTATAAAATATAGCTTAAAGTTCATGAAAGTATACGCCTCTAAATGGCTGAGTTCATTCAATAATGCAGCAGCAAAAACTGCTCTTCATTCATCCACGTTCAATGAGTGCTGTTTACATCCATATATATATTTTTAAAAGGCACAAACGTGAATGAAGAAGAAGCAAAATATGAGCAATATATCACGATAACATACACTACACTCTAAATTATCTCAACGGAAGTAAAATAAATAAAAATTAACAATTTTTTATGTCATTGCGAAAAAAGTTGTAATTTAGAATTAAAAAAAAAATACAAATAGATAATAAAGAAGGCAGAGTAAAGACAGTCACGTGAAATTAATGAAAAGTTTTTCATTTCGACCTTCAAAAAAATCTTCTTTCTAAAATTTTCATTCTCAACTTCTATCACTGCTGACTTGTGCCTTTTATATTTAGTCATCCCACCAAGTCATGAATGAAATGTTTGAAGAAACAACATAAGTCGACGTAGTCCCTTAGTAACTATATACAAACACGTATATCTAAGTAGACAAATTTCGTACGGAAGATGAGAAAAAAAAATTAAATTTTGTACGAGCGAAAAACGCATTAAAAGGCAGGAAAAAAGAAATAATATGAAAGAAAAAAAAAGATGAGAAGAAAAAGAAGAAGTAAAAAAGTTTCGTAGACATTTCATTCATAAATTTGTTAGTTGAATCCTTTTGTTGTGTTAGTTGTTCGTGTATGATTGTCTCAATGTGATGCCAAATGGAGGGCATTTTTACAACCAAAAAAAGAATTTGACTTATTGCCTTATGGAAGTGACTATTAAAATATTTTTTTAGAGGCTCTAAAGTTGAAGTTATGAGAGCATTTTGATTGCTTAATTGTGAAATTTATGAAAAGTTGTAAAAAAATTTTATTGGCACAAAATACTTTTTATATGAAACATTTTTATGAATTAAAATTTTTTCTACTCGCAGAGAGTAGCACACATGCATAAAAGTTCAAATCACACGTATTGATTGAGGGGAAATAATTTGGGAATATTGGGAGAATTTTCATTCATAGATTTTTATCGATGCGATTTTTTAAAATCACTTAAGCCTTTATGAACTTTTTTATAAGGATAACTTATTATTGCAGAATAGAGATTTTTACATGAATGGAAGGTTTGAATGAATTTGAAATTATTTGTGTGGGAGCTCGCTTGTAAATACGTAAAAATGTTTGTATGTGTTGATGTGTAATATGTAATACATGCACAAATACCGCTCATATTCACACATACAGTGACAAAATTGTTTGAATGTGTTGGATTTCCCCACCTTTTCGGAAACTTCAGCAGAGTTTTGAGGTAGGAAAGTTTCAAATTCATTGAAAAAAAACTCTGCAACTTTTTTAATTCTTAAAAGTTTTTAAATTTCAGTGGGAAATCAAAAAGCTTAAATAATTGTGAATTTATTTATGAAAATTTGACTGCGCACTGCCATAACCCACATCCACAAAGAGAAAATGTTGTGCCGAAGTATAAAAGCCTTCTCTCAATTCTCATATTTTTAAACTACACATGCATTCCTGTATGTTTTTTCCACACTATTCATTCATAAAATAACTTTTGAATGGTTAAGACATATTTCTTGTACGGGACACAGTGTTTTTTTTAGAAAAGAAAAAAAGAAAAGAAAAAATTTATATTTTATAAAAAATAAAAAAAAAAACGTCCTGAGTGTGTGAAAGCGGTCTTCAAACGTAAAAGAAAAAAAATATATATAATATAATAATTAACTTCGTGCATTAGCGATAAACTTGGATTCGAAAGAAATTTTACACTTTTCCGGGAATTTTTTTTAAAAAAAAAGCCAAAAATTTTGTGTATTTTTGAAAAGTGTTTAAAATTTTAAAAAAATAATAATATTTTTTTTTGTGTAAATGCAAAAAAATAAGTAAATGAAAAGGAAGCGAAGAAAAAATATTTTACAGTGAAAGTTTACAGACAAGAATCTGTACCAAAAAAAGAATCTAGCAGAAAAAATAATAATTATTAATTAAAGTGAATTCGCCTACTTTAAAGAAGAGAAATATATAAAAAAAAATATCTGCTTGGTTATTCAATATTATATATATGTGCTGTATAATCTGAGTATGAAAAAAAGAAGAATTCAACAACAAGCAACAAGAAAGAGAGAAGATATATAAAGTTGAATGGAAGAGGATATAAATTTTGTGAAAGAAATAAAAAAATTACTCTATAATTCACGTCAACAAAGTCTTTTTTTTGAGTGTGCAAAAGAAATGAAGAAGAAAGACACGAAATAATAATTCAACTGAGAGGAAAAATAAGAGAAGAAATAAAGAATAAGAAGAAGTTTTAAAAAAGCGCATAAATTTCTGGATTACATTTACAATACACGAATTAAGTTTAACAGTTTTAAAAATTTGAAAGAAGAATATAAGAAAAAAAAAGTTCAAGGAAGAGAAATAAAGAGCAATAGCACTTGGATTAAGAATTGAAAAGAAAAAAAGAAAATTGTGTGAACTGAAATTTGAAAAATTCTTGAATAAAGTGTTGCTACATATCGCCGGTGGATTACTTATAGTATAAAAATGTAAGTAATTTTAATAATAGTTTTTACGAATCTAGACATAAACTGATATGATTTCTTCATTTCCGGCGAAAATATTCGTTACAAAACACACCGCTTAAACTTTAACGATCATTCACATCAATTCATTGCCTCTTATCAGCACGTATATTTTTTTTCAAAGCATATGTACATCGAAAAACTCTTTCGTGTTTTTTTCTTCTTTCCTTATCAACATCAAAAAAGAATTTTTTTTCCTAACATACATACAATTTTTTTTTATTTATTTTCATAAATATGAAGCGGTTTAGTAAAGCATTAAAAGCACGTGGAAATTAGAGTATGAAACTTCTTTATATTTCGTATCCATCCAAGCTCTCATTTCATTTTTTCAACACAAAATAAGTCAATATTGATGGAATGGAAAGTTTAAAATACTACAATTTATGACTTAAAGTACACAAGTTTCAATGTAGACAGAAATAATGTTGATAAGAACTTTTTTAAGGTTTCTGGAAATAAAAAGTGAACAATAAATACGCATTTATTCATGAATATCTTGATAAAATGAAGTTTATTTTCGAGGAGAATTATGTAGGATTGTCTATTTCTTGTGAATATTCGATGAGAAATGAATAGTTTGCTTATTGATTATTAGCAGCAACAAAATGAACTAAAGTTAAAATACATAGTAAAAAATAAATGATTAAACACAACAACGATATCTACTCTGCATTATGAGATTCGAACTCAATATTTTAACCTAAGTCATATAATTCAGTCAAATATAAAATCTTGTTATAATTAAGCTGTTGGCTAAAAGTGATTATAAACTGAAGATTTTAGTTAAATCTTAAAAAATAAATCTGACCACTTCGAACTTGTGATATTAAGAAGTTTTGACAATTAACTCAGTTGATTCAATTCAAATCTTTTGATCCAAAAATCAAAATTTTCCTAAAATTAAGTCTCGAAAAAAGGCATGGCATTCAAAGAATTAAATTCATTTCTCTCCCTGAATTCTCAATTATTTAAAAATAAGTGCTCAAAAATTCCACAAACCGAAACGATAAGTAAATGAATAAATGCTACACATTTCATATTTTTAATACTAAAATGGTTTTCGCTTATCGCACAACATAAAAATCACTTCTACAAGTCACAACTTTATCTTAAATAATATCAAATTTTGTTTATATATCGCGATGTGTACTTAAATTTCTTTTTCCACTTCCATTTCTCGCCTCTTTTGCTTATTGCAAAATGAGTATATTAATGTATACACAAGCTCGCAATAACGAAAGAATCTTTTCTTTGCAGCATCACATTGAGCTCTAAAGTAAACAAACCTTTTCTTTTTTTTTTGATAAGAAATATCTATGTGAAAATGAAGAATTTGGAGTTGGTTGAAGTAAAAAAAAAGTGATTTCTTCTTATTGTTCCACTCTCAAATAAAATAAATGTGAGCGATCGGCTAATGTATGTATGATTAACTCATTTGTGACTTTAATGAGTGTGTCGATGAAATGTGTTCATATATACATGAAGAAATTATTTCTTTTTGACGGGAATTTGCAGGTCGTAGAGACATGACGACGGCATCGTTTATAATTCGGAAAAATAAATAAATCACAATTCTGATACGAGACATTTGCAATTGTGTACGGGAAAAAAAAACTTTATCAGACATCAAAATTGTCATTTTTTGGAGTACTATACAAGTCTTGACTGCTCCACATTTCTTTTTCTATTTGATATTCTTATCAAATCTAACTTCATTCCTAATTTTAATCAATCTACTATGTGATGATCTACAATCTAGAATTTTTGATAAAATGCGATTATTTTTGAAATCAGACAAATTGTTTTTATGATTTTTAGTAAGCAGATAATCGAAAAATTCTACTTGAATCTTGTCAAATAGATGAACTTTCACCTCAGCAATGCTAAAGATTAGACTCATTATATTATTGTATATTTAAATAAGTTTCATCTAAAAAAATATTTTTTAAAGAATTTTTTCTTTAGAAACCGGTTCAGTGCGAATATAAAAAACAGCCACTTCCTAATCATGATTCGTCCCGATTTTCTTCTTCTTTGATTCTATTCGTTCGCATGACAAGACACACTAAACACAATGAGAGAGTGAGAGAACAAAAAAAATAATTCAACAAAAGCGATTGGAATTTTTTAAATTCTTTTGCTTGACTGAAAAGATCTTAATGACAAAAAACAAGCAAAAGAATTTTTATTTGTGGCAATAGAGAGCTTTTCGGATTAAAAGGCAATTTTGAGGAATGAGAATAAAAAAAATATCTTTTGTCTTTTTTCATCATTTATTTATTTAATTCTTCTTGATTCTCCTTTAAATTCATTAATTTTTTTTTAACATTTCAAGTTCATGACGAAACTTTGAACTTGCCGATCGCGCGCAATTTTTGTATTGAAAGGGTGAGTTTCTCACGAATCTGCGAGATTTCATTCATTGACAAAATATTTTTTTTTCGAGAAGATGAAGAAATATTTAATTAGGATATATCCAATTTTTTTGTTGTATTTGCGGCAAATGAATAAAAATTCCATCACAATACAAATCAGTCAGTCAAAAGCTTCAACGCCACTCTCGCACGAGATTAAGTCTTATTTTTTTTTTTGTTTAAAAAAATATTTATTATAAACTATGATTGAATTAAAATGTACAGAAAAGGCAAAGCAGCTACAACTGCCTGCGCTAAAAAAAGAGTTGAATGGAGCACCGAGTGAGAGATATGAATTTAAATAAGTTGAAGCCCTTGAAATGCCGTAGTAGTAACAAATTATTTTAACTCATTTGCAAATGATATTTTGATCACTTTGTCTGCATATTGTTGTGCCTTGACGTTCCTGGAAACTGTGAAATGAGATATGTTGTGAATTCCTTGATCTTTTGTGTTTACATCTGTTGAAAAAAAGTGAAAACAAATTTATTTTGTTGCATTTGTTGATTAAGAGTGCTATAGCTTTGAAATTATGATCTGAATGGTATTAAAAACCTTTAATTGCCAATTTTAATTATGTTAATGTTAATAACTCATTCCAACTCAGAACCTATTAGTTTTAACAATATTTCAATGAATTGACAGCTTTGCGTGTTCCTAGATTTCCAATATCAAATCATGTCTAATACTAAGCCTCGTAAATTAAGAAAAACATTGCAACTAATAAAATTACCAATCATCTACATTAATAATGATCAAAACAGACAATTAGCCAACATAAAACACTTTGGTACACAACCAGATTGTAATTTATTCAAAAATAAGAATTAATTTATTCATTGCAGTTAACCAAAGTGAGGTAGACAATTTATTAAAATTTTTGTGAGACATGCATAGACATTTTATTGGAGTTTTAATGATAAATGTCCAATGGTAAATCAATTGAGTTGTTTTTTTTTTTATTTATTATTTAAAGTGAGTTGGAGTTTGTTGAGTCTGTAGCTGTTGGATAATCAGATTTGAGCTCATGTTTCTGTTGAAACTAGAGTCTGTTATGGTAATTTGACACTCAGATAAGGAGTTGTTGCTTTGCAAAAATTTTATGTGAATATGGTGACTAATATAATTCTGCAGATTTTGGATTTTTAAGTTTGAGTTTTCCTAAAATCAATTTTCCAGTTAAATTGAAAAATCTACAAAACTTTGTTTATATCTTGTTAAAAAAATTTCCAGATGAGAAATTTTCGTTTTAAAAAAATTTCACGCCCAATAGAGTGAAAAGTGATAACTAAAAGCCAAACATAGAGCCTGCATTTCTGTACTGAAAACTCTTCAATGCAAAAAAATTAGCACTTAATAACAACGATATTAAGTTTCTAAAGATAAGAAATTCGAATGAATTTCATTTAACAAACTTCAGAGCTAATGAAAATTACAATATTTCATAAAACTTTTTAAATTAGTTTCACTAAGAATCATCAATTATTCAAGTAAATTAAAACAAATTTGTTACAATAATGTTCAAAAAAACTTTCAAAGATAGCTTGTAGAGGCGTTGGATGTTCCAAGAATAGAGATAAATTAAGCAAAATAAACAAAACTTTCTCAACTATAATTTATGATCAATTTTCAAAATAAAGAATTAAAAATCATGATTAAAAGGTTTAAGGTTGCATGGTTTTTGTTTATGGAGTTTCATAAATATTGACAATGAAACTTGTTCAACATTTTTCAAATGACTTCAGATTTGTTGGCTTTAACAATAACGAATCAAGGTGTATTGCATACACCAGCCCATATTTCTCAATGTGTTTCAATTTGTGTTAATAACAATTAAGAAATTCACTGAGCACAGCAAAAAAACTCTTTTTATTTCTCAATTAATTCAACGATGAATTGAAAGATTGAAGTTGGAAACGAAGCACTGCACATATTCCTTGTGATCTTCCTACAAAAGAATTGTAAGATCAGATCTGCTTTTCAACAGTTTGCGTGTTTAATTCATTGATTCAATAATTTTGTTTTTGTGACGTAAGAGCTTTTTGAGGTGGATTTTGATGAGTTTTTTTTTTGGAATTTTTGAAGTCTGTTCTATGAAATTTGAGTGAATGAAGACAAATTTACTTAATTTTCGGGAATATATTCATTTCAAAGCGTTCACTTCAATCTATCCGGAATCAACCTTTGCAAAACTCAAGAATCCTATCTGAATCTAATTTGTAACATCCAAAATTGAAACTTTTATCATCAAAACACGTTGCCTTTTCTGATTGCCGATTCTTCGTCATTTCCATTGTATGATAGCCATTTAAACCGCTGTTGGTGCTGTTGTTGTAAAAAATATATTTTTTAGTTCCTTTTTTCATCTGTTTAGCGGCATTTGGTGAGTAACCTTGGCTCGTGTATTTGCTAGTTCGTTAATTTTCTCTCAGATTTGTTATATATCGTCGCTGTGTGTTGTACTTGCAAGCTGATGATGATGATGATGTTGGAGAGTTTTTTTTTGCCGCTAATTTTTTATTTCTCATTTTTAAATAGCGCCACTATAAATTCCAACCGTGAAATAAACCTGAATAATTTTTGCACAAAATCTTTCTTTTTCAATCTAATTTGTGATGATCATATGTATGTGAGTCTTCAACATGATCCATTTTATTCGCGTATTTACTTTATAATGTGAAGGGTCCAACTGTGTCGTACCAAAAAAAATATTTCATTGAATTTCTCTGTAATTTTATTTCATTCTCATTTTATTTTTAAAAGAAACACAGCCAAATGAAATTGTAGAATGAAAATGAGATTTTTTTTTCTTCTCATCGTAGGATCTATTTTTGAAATTGAATCAAACAAATTTGCGTCAAAATAAATAAAATAAGAAAAAAATTGTTGGTAGGAAAAAAAAACTACAAAAAAGAATGAAAGAAATTTTTTTTTTCATTCAACGAGAGACTTTGAATTTTGAATGAAGTTTTTTTTTTGTTGCCTACATCATTTTAGCATTGACTGTTGCGTAAATTAGGTCAAAATATCGTTGAAACAAAGTATCAACGAGTTTATTTGAGGCCCCCATACGCTATACAACTATTGCTGCTGACTCTCAAGCTCTTTTTTTTCAATTTTAGAGAGACAAGTAATTCAATTGATTTTGATTTAATTTAAACTGAACGAAAAAAAAAGAGAGGCAAGAAAAAATTATTTATGTATGTCTCTAACAAATGTATTTACTGTACATGTTGGATGTGATTGAAAAAAAGATTTTTTTTTCTAAAATAAAATAAAGAACGAATGGCTTTTTGTAATGAATGGGAAACATAAAAATAACAAATAAACCATTGACGATAGCTAATTTTTTAAAATCTACTTGTTTGTGAGGGAAACTTAAGTTAATGAATTTTTGAATTATTCTGTGTTTGTGACTTTGTTGTTTTTGGTTTTGGAATATGTTAATCGGTATTTAAGTGATTTTTATGGAGTTTAAGGCAATGAATATTATGGAATGTACTTTATTGTTTTTAAAATTGTGTTGAATTTAACTTAACCTTATGTAAAGTGATGCAAAGTAATTTAAAATAATTCAAAAACATTTTTAATTGATGCAAAAAGATGCACTATGATCCAAAACTTTAAAAAATGAGGCAAAAACTATTTTAATTGATGCTAAATATTTAAAATTAATGCAAAAACTTCCAAAGTTGATGCGAAATCATTCACATCTGATACAAAACTTCAGAAATTCACGCACAATTTCCAAAATTGATGAAAAACTTCAGAAATTGATGTCAAACTTTAGAAGTTGATGCAAAACTTTCGAAATTGATGCAAAAACATTTAAAACCAATGCAAAGGTTTCAAAATTGATCCAAAGTTTCATATTTGATCAAAATTCTGATGCAAAATTATCAAAAATGATCTTTAAAACAAGATACTCAAAAAACTTTCAAGTTCTCTAAAATAATAGTTCTTTAAATTCAAACATTATTCGAAACTTTAAATCAGCATTTAATAGCTTACTTTAAAGTTTTAATAGCTTAACGTGAAGTTAATTAAAAATTCAAAAAAGACCCATTGTGACATACCAATAAGGCGAATAATGATTGTATGACAAAATAAAGCATTTGCTGTTAAATTAGTGTCAATTAAAATGAAATGAGAAGCAATAAAAAGCCGTTAGAATGCTAAATACTGTTTCCTATTGAGTGATATCAGAGACAGCAGAAAATTGTATGAAAATAAAAAAATCACGAGGCTCATTAAAGTCAATAAACCTTGTGTGTATGTAGAATGGACTTTTTTCCCTTCATATAATTTATTCATATTAATATGACGTCCATAAAATGCATATTATGTGTGAATTTATTCATATGGATACTCTAAAAAGCTTCATGACAAGATCGAAGTGTGTGTTAAAAATAGATTTTTAGTTGATACTAATTAAACGAGAGCTCATCTTCCCTCAACAACAACAAAAGTATAAGAACTCATCAATGAAAAATTATAAAAAAGAGAGATGATATCATGATACAATACTTTCGACAGCCTGTCTTATTTATTATTATTATTTTTGTGTACTCTATGTACAATTCGCACACAATTTCAGACCCACCCGAGAAAGTGAGTGCGAGAAAAAAATAATAATAATGATTTTTAAGATTTTTTTTCTTGAATTAAAAATTGACTTTTTTTTCATCTTCTTCTTCGTCTCTATCTCTCATCCATGTATATATACATACGATTTCATTCAAAATATTAATAGAAAAGAAATAAAAACACATTTTTTTTTTTGAGAAATGTTTCAATGTGTTGTGTGTTAATTGTGACTTGGAACACGAAAACTAGCATTTAAAAAGCGAGAAACAGGAAAACAACTACACTCGCATGCATGAACGACGACTAAAAGGCATCTTGAAATAAATATATATTTATATATATAGAAATTCATTCAGAAAATGAAAACTTTTTTTTAAAAAAAAATAATACACGTGAGAGGCTTTTTAAAAACAAAAAAAAGAGACTCGCACAACACATATACTTGCGTACGCATGTACACACGTAGAGACATAGACATTGAGAAGAAAGAAAAAAAAATCTCAACCATACGCAATATGCTGAGCAGCGGACTTAAAAAAAATTGATATCTCGCAATTATTACTTATTGACTATTGAGCTAGCTATAAACACAATATTTATATAAGTCATGTACATAGTCAGCTACTGAGTTGACAAAGAATCCCACTCAAAGAGAGATTTTTTAAAGTTTGATAAAGAACTTGTATGTCTAGCTACGCTCATTAATTTTTAATTATATTTTTTTTTCTAATGTAATTGAGCTATTTATAGCCACTTTATGTGTTTTATGATTTTTTTTACTTCTGTGTATTAAACTCAATTTAATGTTCGCATTTTTTTTATTTTATTATTTTCAAAACAAAAAAAAATATTCAATTGAAGTTAAAAAATAAACTTTCGGTAGCCGTCATGATGCAATCTCTCCGCGCTCTTTGCGATCGACGTGTGTATGTTTCACATATGTTTGTAGATGTTTATTTCGTTTATTTAAGATGTTTCATGGGTTTGTCTATCGAAGTATAGGAGGAAAAAAAAATATTAAATAAGAAGAAAGATTAAAATCTCGGGAAAAAAAAGCTGAAGAAAGAGTTTGGCAACGTCGCAAATAATACAAAAATCGTATATACACACAATTATATTCATTCGCGCTTTTACTTAATGGAGATTTCTGTTTCATTTCAAAAATGATCATACCAAAGAACTGCTGCTGCTGCTGCTTTGTGATTATTGCAAAAATATGTACATTTTCTAAGTTATTTTGTGTGTTTTGGAACTTCGACTTTTCTGCGTAGTTCAGGATGGAGAAAAGTAAGGAATTTATTACTAATGAAAGTCAATAAAAATACACGATTGTGTACAGTAATACAACAAAAGTACTGTTTTTTTTTTTTTGGGGAAGGAAGATCGACACTGTGAATTCACACATTGTATGTTTATATATATTTTTTTTTCGCGCGCAATTCACAACATCTCGAATAAATAAAGTATATGGAAAAGTAATTTTAGCGACGATATCCATGAATGTCATTGATATTTCCATTTTACACTCTCTCGCTTTTGCCTGCATATACTTTTTTTTAAAAAAATGTGTAATTTTGTGATAAAAATTCAATTTGACTTGGCTGATTTGAATGTGAATAGTTTTTACAGCTGCTGATTTGGGTTATGGTGTGTAAATATTTGGAAATGGATATTTGGGACAGTGAAATTGCGATTTGAGATTTTTTTGAAGATTGTCAAAAAAAATTCAAATTTTAAATAACCGTTATTCATTTAAAAAAATGCACCTCAGCTCCTGCATAATTTTCAACTCATTGTCGATATTTTATTTAAATTTGCTAAATGAATGAATATTTATAATAAACATACAGGCACGATTGCCAGTTTTGTTAATATATTTAGCATATAGTTAAATATAATTATTAAATTTTATGTCTCTATATCTAAATGCCTTCCCCGCTATATGTATATATACACTCGATCATCAATGAAATTCATTGACTAAATTTGTTTATTGAATATATATTGTGCTGTATATGCGATGGTTATTGCCAACTTATAAACGATTCGCATTTAAAATTTTTTTTTTCTTCGAGCCATAAATTCTTTTTTTTACCTTCTTGAAAGCAAGTCTCGTAATGTAATCAAAATGCAGTTAACGAAAAGACAGAGTGAAAAACGGAAAACGTCAACAGCGTACAGCGTAAGAGAGAGAAAGAAAAAAAAAAGACGACCGACAACTTAAACAGGAAACACGCCATTTTCGTTTAAAAAAAATCTCTGTTGATTTCACAGAAATAAAGAGTATATAATGAAGAACGTAGAGAAGAAAAAAAAATTAAAGTTGGAACGCGCACGCTGTTGAGAGAATACAGGAAATGATAATTATAAGGCTTCCTTTTATATTATATTATTTTTTATAATGTGTATATATACTCATATATATGCGCGAGATTAGCTATCATTGCAAGTGACTTAAAAAGCCATTAGCCGAGAGAGAATGAGATTTCAAATTGATTGTGAAGCACCTGATAAGATATATGTAATGAATGAATGAATGAACGTGATATAATACATAAATGCATGTACAGGCAGAATCAATGAATGAAATGAATGAATGGGTAAATGAAACGAGTTCTCATTTTGTCTGATAACGGTTAATCGGGTACTTGACAGATTTGTTTTATTTTTTTTTGCAACCCACGCTCGATGCATCGACATTGGATGTACATGAATTATTATGTAAACTTAATGATATAAAGACATTGTGATATATGCATGATGTGTGAACACAAACAGACATCTTGCCGCAATGCTGTTCTCCAAAGTATGTGGATGTGTCTACATAAATTTTGCGCTCTCTTTCCACACTCTCTTACTTACAATTTCATTCTGGGTAGGAAAAGCCTGCCACCTACGCGTAAATATCTATTTTAAGTATACTCAAAACGATGGAATGAATGCGAAGATCTTTTATGGCTGCTAGATATTTCTCCATTTCACTCTTCTCTGTGCGCCATCTCACACAAAATTTTATTTGTTTTTATTATCATTATTCTTGCTCTTATTGCCTTTTTTTGGAATGGAATATTTTCGTTGTAGGAGGAAAAATTTCGGAAAATTTTTGCTCATTGTTTTATTTTTTTTTGCGTTTCATGAACTTGAGTTGATGGAGGTTTGGAATAATTGATTAGAATTCTTTTTATGAATGGTGGTGGTTGAGGCTAAATTTGGATATTTTTAACGAGTTGAATTGTTATAAAATGTTGAATTGAATAAAGGATTTTTTTGAGTGACTTAATGTAATCGTTGATTGGGTTCATTGAACTTATCGATTTTTGTGAATTTTTCATTTTGAAGAACTTTTGGAAGATTGATCGAAATTTAATCGTGCAATTGAACTTGAAAGTTTTTTTATTGAATTTTGGGAGTTTATCTGATTTGATTAATGCGGTTTTGACTGAATTTTCATTATCTTTTCAAGTCCTTAAGGTGTTATGGAACTTTTGGAAGAACAATTTGTTAAAATTCATATTCAAATGGTCAAAAAATAGGAAATTTTTAAAGATAAAGCTCAATCTGCTAAAACTCTATCAGTAACTTGACTAAAATCACTAGTTTCCTAGAAGATTCAATCCAAATGAATCAAAATTGATTGTATTTGGCGCCAAAATTCATTAAATTCAAAAGTTCATCCAAAAATCTAGCTAGTTTCAAAGTAACTCTAGTCCACTCCAATCTCATTCCCAAAACGCTAAAAGGAAGGCATTATCAGAATTAACAGCATTAGTAATGTGTTGCTAAACGATATAAATAATAAATGAGTAGATTCCAGCCTCCACATAAACGGCCGTCAAGCATATATTGCTATTCCAAGGGTATTATGAAAGCTATATCTCTTACAGTGTAAAATAATAGCAATAAGAATGACTTTATGTAGCTCTCATTCACTCATTTTCCTCTGTCGTACATGTATGACGATATCTTCATTGAAAATTTCCTGAATACTCTCTCATGTATGGGTGGATGTGTACACGAGAAGCAATAATAAGAGACGACATCACATAATAAAAAAAGAAAACAAATTTTCCTAGAAAATTTTCATTCATTTTTCTTGCCTTCTTATTTTTTTGGACTCAAAAAAAATGCCGCCTCCGCTCATCTCGTCAATCTCTTTCCTTTTTCCTATCCATCCTTATCATCTCAATTGTTGTTATTGATGTTGATGTTTTTGGTATAAGTGAATGGAAGAAGCAGCTCGCGTTACTTTGGTTATGATGCGTGGCATGTAGACATATCCAAATTTAGAACTCGCATTCTTTCATGTTTATTAATGAAGGAAGTACGAAAATAGACGAGAATGACATGCGGCAAAAAAAATAACTCACACCCCCTTTCGAGACCATAACAATCATCCCAAATGTTCTATCCACCGGAAAGGAAAGAAAAAAGTTTTTTTACGTCAAATTTCGCTTTCTTTGCTCTTTTTTTCTCCCTCCGCTCGCCCACTTATTGACTGAATGAATAGGTTCTTCCATGAATGAATTTTATTTCTCCTCCGTACATAAAAACAACAAAGTTTATGTCTAAAAATAGCTTTTTTTTGCTTCTCTTCTTCCTTTTATTTTATTTTATTTTTTTCTCATTCGTAGAAAGGAGGTAGAAAGTTTTGGTATTTTTTTGCGTATCTCAATTCATATCTGCCAAAAATAAATGGATTTTTAATTTTATTTTCTCGTAGCTTGTTATCAATGAATTTAAAGTAGATGTAGTTGAATGTACTGAGCTGTGACTACGCGCAGATGGTTGCTTGATGATTGTGTGGGGGATGCTCTTTAAGGATTCAATGTTGTTTTTGGATAGATGTAGACCCACGTAGATTTTGCTTCTTGTGGATGTTATTGAAATTTTAAAAGGAAAAATCTATTTGAAGGATTTAATGAGATGAAGTGAATTAGATTTAATCTGGTTTTTAAAGTGGGATGAGCTGGGATAAGAAAGCAGCTAGAACTAAGTAATCTTTATTCTTGGAACCAGGGATGTCCATATTCGGTATTGAAAATAATCAAACTTTTGGTTTACTCATGCTTTGATCTCGATTTAACCCTTCTGCATAGTTATTTTGTTCCAGATTGCTCTAGCTTGTTAATATTCACATGTGATGCTTAAAATTGGAAAGGTTGGGCAGGGTAGGGGAACTAGTTAATGACGCCTACCTTCCAGTCTCCTCAAAATCCTCAATCCATTAATCTTTACCACAGCTTTCTCCGAATTTAAAAGAATAATCAATTGATCAAAAAATGCAGATATAGCACATCCCTCAATTTACCGCAAGACAATAAACTTGCCACCGATTCTCCGCTTTACAACTGACAAACAATAAACTTTATTAAGAAAAATTATTAAAAGAAATCTTGACCTCTCTCATTTATATCAGCAACACCACCAATAACAAAAGAAGAAGGAATTATATTTTTTAAAAAAATATGGCTTATGGAATTAAATTTTTTTATTGACACAGAAAATAAAATATGTATAAGGAGATGAAATCTTTGATATGGCCATTTATCTATCACATTAAACACGCTGATGAAACTTTTTTTTTGTTGCTGATTCCTCTTCATTTCGATCATCTTAACAAGTTCCTTTATAGATTATTATGGCTTACTAATAACTAAACTATTAGGGTGATAAAATAAGAGATTTTCCTCGCAAATCTGACACGTGAATTATTATACTTAAAATCGAGAGTCTGGAAAGATTATTAATTTTTTTTTTAATATAAATAAATTTTTTGTGATCGCATGTGGACCCTGGAGACTTGCAGACTTTTACAGTCTCTATGAGTAA
Source organism: Chironomus riparius (assembly GCA_917627325.4). NCBI lineage: Eukaryota > Metazoa > Arthropoda > Insecta > Diptera > Chironomidae > Chironomus > Chironomus riparius. Next base: position 48,608,093 of record OU895877.1, read on the forward strand.
AGAAAAAAGAATGTCTCGTGTAGTTTCTGTCTAGAAATTAATGCACAACTGGAGTTCTTATTGTTTTTTTAGACTGTTTATTATGTTCGCTGTGCGACTTGATAATTAATTGGATTGTTGTGCTTTTAAGTGTGAATTGGGAGGAATAAAAGAAGCTTTTGATGAATCAAACCTAAGACTTATAAACCTACTTAATGCTGATAAAGATAATCGAGTGGCTGAATTGAACCCTTAATTTTAACCCACTTACATGACAGACACAGAACAATTAATCACGGCACCTTCACATTTTGCTCTCAAGCATCTTATCAGCCTGTCGGTGACGCCAAAAATTTTGACAGTTTCCGCAAGCATGCTGTAATAATCTTCAATTCAATGTCGAGAACCAAATTATTTGAGTTTTATGGATTTTAGTTTTGAAACTTAAAGTTTATTCTTATTTGAAAGGATTTTAAAGCTTTGATTGATTTTCTGTCGTAATAATCATCAAAATAATTTAAAAATGGACAAACCTCCTTAAGATTCAGAGCAAAAATTTAAAATTGATAAAATTTCAATTATTCCAAAAATTTCTCGGATCTTTAGAATATCAAATTAATAACAAAGGATTTAAAAGTTTTTCATAATCCCAAAAAGAAGTTTCGTCAGACAAACATTTATTTTTATGCTAAGACAAAACGAAAGGAAGTGAGAAACGAGCAGCAAAACAGCCTTGCACACATTAGTAAAGGCACACAAAAAAAATGAGAAGCAGAACCGAAAAAGAATTAGCAGGAATGGAATTTGGGTGTAGACAAAGTGTATAGTTGCAGCCATGAAAGACTTCAGGCAATGCAGATTCTTTCTGAAATATTTCTTCATTCTTCTTTTTTATGAGCATGCTGTTCAGTAATTCATAACTTTTCAGTATTTTTTTTTTCGTGCAAAAAAAGAATGAAAGGAAAAAAAAATCAAATTAAAATTATTTTTTTCTCTCACTACTTCCTGTAATTAATGTACTTACATTTCGTTTCTGTACCATTATTTTAATTTTTGTTCTTAGAAATGCCTTTGTGCTTTGCGAAATGCTTGAGAATGCAATTTTTTCGGGAGTATTTTTAATAGATTTTGGAATTTTTGTAATGGATTTTATAGATTTTGGAAGAATCTAAGAAAAAATGAAGTTCAAGAAGTCAAAAAAATGATTAAATTTTGGGTAACAACTAAATTTTGGATCAGAAAATGAATTAGATTCGGATTTTGTATGAAAAATTGGACTGAAGTTGAATTAATTTTGTCCAGTGTTTAAAATTAAACCGGCATGAAGACAGCACGAACGCGATTCTAAAATACTCAATTGTGCTTTTCAAAGATCCATTCAATATTTCATTCATAAATTCCAAAAAGCACAAATCTCATCAGTATTTTTGCTCACATCATTTGATATTTAATACGAAAAAAAAATATTCCACTCAAAAATTCCACAATTATTGAATGAATAAAGATCGTCTCTAAAACAATTTGTAATGAAACTAGTAATGAGAGAGTGAGATGAACGACACATGCGAGAGACAGAGAACAAAAAAAAAGTATTCAGTTCATTTAAATTGTTTCTACTGTAGTATTCTACATATGAGATAATCTTTGTTATTATTCAATCATTCCAACATCCGCTTTTTTGCTGTTTTTCCTCTCTATGCTAAACACAGTCACAGCATTTTTTATTTTGTGTAATGTGCTATTTATTCATAGTGAGATACATTCTTACGCCATAGCACATCTCTCTTTTTATGCTTCCTCTTCTTTATGATTCTTTCATAGTTATTTTCGCTTTCTCGGTATTATTTTTTTTTCCTTAAAAAAAATTACAACGGGCCTCAAGAAAACATTTCCTTTTAGGCATTTCATTCTTTACATCTCTTCTCTCTTCTCGTATATATATATGCTTTTTTTTGTTGTTAGAAACGTTATTTTTATGTGAAGAGTCGTAGAAGCAATAATAACAACAAAAACAACTCGAGATGAAGAGATGAAGAGAAGTAAAAAAATAATGTTAAAGAATTCTGACGAATATTCTGAGAATACAGGTTTTCAAAGTATATAGAGTCTCATTTTTTCTTATGTTGGAATCTTTTGTTATTTTCCATAGATTGAAATAACAATGAATAAAAAAAATTCGGTAAATTCTTAACACTTATTGTTATTTTTTTTCCTTATTTTCATTGAATCTTGTGCAGCATAATTGCACATTCTTACATTTTGAGAGGGAAACTTAACTCGAGTTGACAAATGGAACCTCAACATTTAATTTTGCAACAATTGTGATTTTTAACGGTAATTTAAAAATCAAAATAAGAAGAAGGGGAACACAATTAACTGAGGATAATCCTATATTTAATTTCACATGTTTACAAAACTTTATCTCAATTAAATTATCATTCAACAAAAGATTAAAAGAATATATTTGCTAACGACGAATTTATCGGTCAATAATCTGCTGCAAAAACTGAAGGGGATAACGACATGATGGGAAATTTCTCACCAAAACGTTTATTAGAAATTGTTGAGAAGCTTCCAATCATTGTGAGAAATAATTGTAAATTTCACATCATGTTGTTATCCCCCTCAGCAAAAAACTACAAATTGATTTCTCGAGACAGCACGTTTTCAAGCCAAAAAATGGACGAAAGAAGAAAATCATATCAGATTATCTGACACAATCATATAATTATCATGTCTATTTATGATCATTAATTAATATTTTTTTTTCTCTCTTTTCTTTCCATCCTTTTAGAAGTATCTTATCTTATGGCAAATCGAAGGCACATAATGATGATGAATATTGAGAAGAAACGAATACTTCTGAATATACTTCATAAGCTTTGAGAAGTAGGACGTCTATATACATTCAAATTGTAGAATTAACAGAAAGTAGGAAGACTCTACTTTGTGCTTAAATTGAGGAAGATAATAAAAATAATACGAGAAGATTAAAATAAGAACTAGAGTTGGGAATTTAAAGGCGCTTTATTAGTGTCTACATATGTTTCATGGATCGCAGAAATGGCGGTTCCAATCATCTGGCGCCTCCGAGGCCCCCTAAATCAATACCACGCGTTCATCGACCCAGAGCGCCGGATCCAAATTCTGTAGATACAGTAGATTCATCGCCTTCCATTCATATCATCAGCACACATCCTCCATCAATTAGCAGAATGAATAGCAATATAATTAATAACAGTTCTAGTTCCATTAATTCTTCATCAAATTCAACGACGACGACGACAAACACAACAAATATAAATCATCGATCGATTCCATCATTTCCACCACCAGTCACCGCACCATTGACACCATTACAAAATTGTAGAAATTCAAGTAATAATAATAATAATAATAATAATACTAGTAATAGCAATAATTTAACATCATCATCAACAACGTCATCAACAATTAGTACATTTTCACGAAGAAGAACGGAAATGACATCGACAAGTTCGACACAACCATCAACAACAACAACAACAAATTCAAATATCGTTCAACGTTCCTTAACTCCATCATCATTAATAACACCAACAGCAAATTTAATATCAAATGCAATTAATGCAGTGGTGAGACGAAGTCCATCGCCTGTTAATAGTAATAATAATAATAATATAAATAGTAATAGTAATAGTGTAACACTTCAATTACCTCGACCGGAGAATGAGCGTCTGCCGAATGAGTATGTGGATACGCCGTTTACAAATCCAAATCAAAATAAGCTGACGACACCGGGAAGTAGACATTCGCTAGCAACATCAACAGTACCAAATCGAAATAATAATCAGTTGAATGGCCACACAATTTCCATTATTGATGGCACTAGTGTATTAAATAATAACAACAATATTAACAATAATAATAATAATAATCTGAATAATAATATAAATAATAGTAACAAAATAAATTTACCAAATCGAACGGCGGGCGTTCAGCGACCAAATCTGCTTCCAATCACCAAACAGCCATCATTTAGAAATACCAATACGATAAGTAAAAAGGATGCATCTGTGCTGCATCAACAATTTAGTCATTGTCCGGAGGACAACATTATGAATTCGCAAAATGCAACAAACAATAATGGTTTGATTATAAGTAATGCTAGTGATCGATTAAATTCAATAACGTGTCCACAATGTAACCGATGTCGATGTGAGGAGTGTCAGCGACCACGTCAATTACCATACAAATGGATTTGTAATGACAACTTTTTATGTTCAGCTGAAACAATCATTGACTATGCATCATGTTTGTGTTGTGTGAAAGGCCTCTATTATCATTGCGCAAAAGATCATGAGCTCGATTGCGATAGTGAAACAATTCGTTGTGCTGAAGATCCTTGCTCGTGTGCGCCTTATAAAAGAGCATCGCGATGGGGCTGCTTAAGTGCATTGTCACTCCTATTGCCCTGTCTTTTATGCTATTGGCCAATGCGTGGATGTGTAAGCTTATGTGCAAAATGCTACGCAAAGCACAGTCGACACGGTTGTCGGTGTAATAATAATTCATCTAGTGCGAATAATAGTCGTTTAAATATAATTAATTTGGCATCATCGCCTGGTCAGGATCAAATCTCAAATCATCATTATCATCGACAGTCAAGTAATATTAATGATTTAACACCGGAGAAAAGGCTTTTAGCTAATGAATATTAAGGAATCAATAAGATCTATGATGATGGATGTAAATTCTCATAAAGGAAACACAGCTATATGCATACATATATACTAAATAAGAATTAAAAAAACAAAAACTATTTGAATTTTTTTCTCGTCGTTCATACTTCAAACTCCTACAATCATCGAGTAAGTAGGAAATATTCTGAGAACAAGAAAAATTATTGCCAAACTTAATCAACTCCCACAAAAACAAAACTTTTTTTCTCTTCATTTCATCTTATAATGAATTACACGTGAAACTCAAGAAATACTATTATTGTTATTATTATTATTATTATTGAAACGTCAAACATGAAAATGAATGAAATGAAAGGAAAAAAAGAAATATTTATTTGTGTATATCCACATACTATATACAAAAAAAAAACTATAATGTAAACATGCATAATATCTAGAAGAAAAAAAAATTGAACAATTTTTAAAAGTTGAAGACGAATTAGAAGAAAAAAATGTTAAATTAAATCTTGAAAAGGAAATGAAAATTTTTTGTATGTATTGTTCATCTTGAACGCGATCATGCAGCATAGAAAATTGCATTTGTAATTATTTTCACTAATTTTATTTTACGCAAGAATAAAATTATGACAAAAAAGAAATTCTAAATTTTGGAGGAAATAAAAAAAGTCCTTGAGTCAAGGACGACGATCGTTGAGTAAATTATATTTGATAAAAGAAGAAGAAATTTAAGTTTTTTTATATAAAACTATTGTAGACATTTTTTTGAAAAGATTTGAAATACTAAAAAAATAACCAAAGACTGCAACACAAAATAATTAAAAAAATTGCGAAAGAAAATGAAAAGAATGATTATTTTCCTATAAAATATATTATACATAAATGAATGCAACTAATAGCTCGAGAATTTCATTGGAATTATGGTCAGCATATGGCTTGCTATCCATTGAAATTCTCAGCACTTTTTAGGAATTTTATTGAAATTTTCTTAATTTGATCGCAGAGAAATTTACAAAAAAAAAATAGAATGTCAATAATATATGGGAATTAATGTTGGATATAAAGAAAATACTTTAAAGCTTAAGGTATCAAAATTGGAGCTTTTATTCAGGTTGGATTCCAAATTTGTCAGCCTGAACATTTTTACTGAGTTTAAATGTCAATTAAAAATGCGCATTTTTGGCTTAAAAACTTTGAAAATTTGACGAAAATAAAAAGAAAGAAATTTATTTGAAACTACTTAAAACACAGAATTTAAAATGCATCATCATGAGAGAAATAAGAAGTAATTTACTGGCGGATATACGGTTGGTAACCATATGGCACTTGACCGCCTAGCCTGTGATCCATTTTTTGTGTCTGTTAGCTTCTCTTTTGTTTTTTGTGAAAGTTTGTTCGTTATTAGAATGTGAAGTTGATTTTCTTGCTGGATAAATGAGATTCAAATGGATTTTAGTGATATTTTTCTGATGAAGATTAAGAAAAAGCAGCAAATCAAGGAATAAAAATTTCAACATTTAAATATCTTCAATAAGAATAAAGTTTAAGTATTTTTTAAGTCAAATAAACAATTGACGATAAATGTGTCGGGTTAGAAGCATAGCCTCAGCAGGAAGCAACTCCTCTGAGAATATACCTCTTATAGGTATATCATAGAGGCAATGCTCAGACATCTCATTCAAAAATAAGTCATAATTTTTCTCTCAGGGAGTGTCAAAGTCAATAGAGCACCTTTATTCTGATTGAAGTTATTTAAAAAAAAAAGATTCAGCATCCATTGAGCTCATTATAAATTTATCACTTGAGAATATTTTTTTAAAGCTATACTTCCGGCTTCACGTAATGAAAATTCATAATATTTCACATTCACGATCATAAATTTTCATATTCACTGATGAAAGAAAGCTATATACACCTACAAAATAATAAAAGAAAGCAATAAGAAGGCAGATTGAGAGAAATTACATTCATAACCCACGTAACCAAAATCGCCGTCAATGAAAAAATCGACTTAAATGTACAATTTTTTGGATGATCCAATAGACGTCGATTTTTCATCCATTACATTCGTTTTTCTTGAGCCGCTATATACTTCACAAGTGCAATCAGAAATCACTTATATAAGGCACAGCCAAATTTTCATACAAAGTGTGATTAATTAATTAAATTAATTACATGCGAATCATTCATTTAAATGAAGACTTCGACTCTTTTTTTCAAAGACAAAATCCTTAATTAATGTTTTTGGATTTTGTCTACAAATTATAGTATAATTAACAAAAAATATTTTCATACAAAAAAATTCAAAAATTTTCCGTTAATCGGTTTTTATATTGTAACGGTCAAAAAAAATTTGATTTTGGGTCAAAAAAATAATCGACGTGAAATCGACGTAAAATCGACTAAAAATCGTCCCTTTTCATATTAGCATAATGTCCAATGTACGATACATGGAATGTACATATGGAACATACATGGAAGATTTTGATGTAATACATAAAGTCTTCCATTCGTCGACTTATGGTTACGTGGGTAATATTCATTTCGGGCCAGAACCGTACTGGATTCTCACGAAACTTATTCAGATTTTTTTAGAAAAAGTTTAGCGCTTCATAAAAATAACCAACGAAAGTGTCGAGACTAACATAAAAGTCAATAACACACAATCTCAAAAAAAAAAAATCGAACAAGAAAAAAAAAATTTCATAAATATGCTTCCATTGATAGTTCAGTAGAGGCACAAGAGAGAATGAGAAGTAAGAAAAAAAATACTGATCGTATTTGTGAATCAAACGTAAAAACTGGCAACAACGGATCGTTTTCCTTTCATACAGTATAATGTGACAACTAAAAATGCTTACAACTACACATATTCTGAGCAGCGATCACATTTTATTTATTTTTTCTCTCAAAAAAATTGATTCTTTTACATAAAAAAAAGAAACTATACAGCGACAACCTATTTTTTTACGTCTTCACAAAGCAATGCCTTATCACTATTTTCAAATAATGAAAGAAAAACATTTTTTTTTGATAAATTACAAACAGGAAGTTGAGACTTCTTTTTTCGAAAAAAAATGACATGCGTTGTGAAGAACGAATTCTTAAGAGAAACGAAAAAAAAGGCACTCTTGTATATTTTTTCAACTTGAAGCCCGAAATTCTCGATAAAATGAAGAATGAAGATTCTTTTATGCTTCGATGTTAATGTTTTTGAAGCAGAAAAGAATGAAAAAAACTTCTTTCTTCCTTTTTCTTACTCACTCGATTCTTGTGAGAATGTTGTATCGGTTTGGAGGGATTTGAGGCGCATTTGATGATCTGATTTTGGATTGATACTTGAAAGACTTAGTGAAGATTCATTTAGATTTGCAAATGTTGAAAATAAGTTTCATTTTGGTATGAAATTCTTAAATTTTAATTTAAACAGCAAATTTGTATTGTTTTAAAACCTAAAACCTTTCAAAAATACAAAATTGTGCTTATTAGAGTCAAAAATCTTTTGTTTTTGGTTCCAATGACAATCTTAGATAGTTTTTATCTTTAGAATCTTAAAAAAAAGGATTTAATTACTTTAAGAATTCTTAATTTCTGATCCTCAATACAATCCTAGCCAATTCAAACATTGAAACCATTCAAAAATCCCAAAGTCAGTTCTTAAAAGCCAAAAATCAATACTTTTTATTGATTCCTTCAATTCTAACCTCGAACTTTAACATCAATCTAATCAAAACCATATAAAACCCAATCCTCACTTCCTGAATTCCATAAAAAGTCACAATAAACAAAGATCAATCAATACCTGAAGCTCTCCGATCACTGACCTATGAAATCACCTCAAGCAAGTAGTTTGATGCGATTTCCTATAAAGTCAATTGCGAAATATCACAATAACTGATTCATTATTGATACAGTCATGAAATCATAGTCATTGCTTTGTTTTAAAAATTTACACCTGACTTAGTCTTGACTCAAATTGATCAAATCAAGTGAGAAAAATGCGCCAAAGATCCTCAAGTCGTGCCAGTTTCCAAGCAATTTCAGTATAATTTATTGAAAACGATCCTGAAGAGAGAAAAAAAGGAATTCAATGGACCATTATTTACTCATATTTATGATGAAGCATGAATTTCTGAAAGGAACGAAATGAAAGAATGAAAAAGGAACGTCCTATATGATCTACGTTTCTCTTTTTAACGCATTTTTTTTAATGTTTTTCTTCTTCTTTCTCAAGAGGAATTGAAAAACAGATGGTTGTCACTAGCAAATGATCCTTCAGAGATTCAAAACTATTCTCATTCTGGCTTTTTTTAACATTCGTCTTTCTTCTGTTTTTGGAGGAAATCGGAGAAGCGATGCTAAATAAAATAATAATAATGATGATGATGTTGCAAAGGAAATTGCTACTTTATGTGTGACGATAATTGCATTTTCCTATGAAATTTCTTTCTTTTTTTTTCGTCTCTTATTCAAATTTTTTTTTATTTTATTATTTTTATTTATTTCTCATGTTTTTCTTGTTTTTTGGAAGTAAAGAAAGAGGACGGAGGCAAAAAAATTACCTGAACTGCTTTTTTGTCCTATTTAGGATGTAAAGCAAAATATTGCGCATTAAATGAAATTTTAAAATATATAAAATAAACAATTTAAAGATTATGAAGAACGCCTTATTTTCTTTTTTCTAAAAAAAAAACCTGACGATATGAAACAAAAATAATAAACATATATTAAAGAAAAAAAAAAATATTTAGAATGTGACATATTTATTTGATGAATTTTTTGAAGAAAAAAATTAAAATAAAAATAATAAACATGAATGAAAAATAAATATATGTAAAATGTACATTACATTATTAACAGAAAATTTGCAGATTGTTGAGTTTTGGATTATCAGAGACAAATTTTGATTTAAAGTTTGACGTTTTTTTTGAAATTTTGAATAGTTTTGAGTTCTTGAAACTTTAATATTTAAAGCTCAGCTTTATTATTTGAAGCTAAGCTTTAGTATTTGAAGCTAAGCTTTAATATTTGAAGATCAACTTTAGTATTTGAAGCTCAGCTTTAAGATTTTAAGTTCAAAAATTAAAGTTTGAACAATTTTGAGTTTAAAAATTGATTTTGTAACATTTAAAGTTCAAAAAGTTCTTTAAATTTGGATAATTAAATCTAAGGTTCAAAAAAATTCGTTAACAATTCAAACCTGAACGAAAAATTGTCCAAACCCGTTAAAAAGTTCATAAACTCAAATATTTAAAGTTCAAAATTCAAAAAGAAATTACCCGTTAAATTTTAAAAACAAAATTTCTTCCTGAAAATCACAAATTCAACCAAAAAAAATTACATTAAAGATGTGTTTTGTATATTAGATGAAAAACAAGGATAATAAGAAAAATTTCCAGTATTATCTAGTCGTGCATTAATGAAATGAAGGAGAAATAATATCAAATCATAATAAATAATAGAAGTAATGTTAAACTTAAACCACAAAAAGATACAAAACGTCATTGTCAAAAATAAAAAGTATACAGTAAATAACAGAAAAATTCCGTGTAATTTTAAAAAATTAAAAAAAAAAAATACCATCATGATTATGATTATGAATTTTTTGAAGAAATCTTTTGTTTTAAAAAGCATACAAGAACTAAAAAGCATAAAAAATATAATTAACAATCATTAATCTTGCTTCATATTCATCAAACTGAATAAAAAATTAAAATAATGAAGAAAAACAAAATAGCTGATACAATATATTAAAAAAATCTAATTTAATAAAAAAAAATCTTTTTTATTTTGTAAATTTGTAAATAAATGATAAGGAAAGAAGATGAGGAAGAACATAAAAAAAACTTTAGTTTCTCTGGCATTCATAAAACATGTTGCAAAAAAATTATATTATAACTGAATATTAATTATCTAATGTTTAAAAACTATGAAGAAAAATGAAAAATAATGTTAAAAATAGATATGATCCATTGAGAAAAATTTAAAGCTTTGTGTTTCAATTCCCTTAATTTTTAATTTACTATCAATTTTTGTTTACTTTTTCAGCTATAATCAAGGTATTTAGCATGCATCAAAATGTCATTCGTTTTTGATCTTCGTCGTTTGAAAATTCCGCCTTTTGCTTTTATTTCTTATTTGCACTGCCTTGACTTGGGTCATACAGTAGCGGCCAAAAGTATCCGGACAAACACAAAAATGTCTATAACTTTTGACTGGATGGTCCAATTTAACTCAAATTTTCACTGGAATACGTAAAATCAAATGACAATTAATAAAAATATTACTTTAATAACAAATCTTTAAAACCAAAAATTTTATTTTAAAAAAACTAAAAATTGAATGGACAAAAGTATCCGGACAAAATTAAAAGTTCAACGAAAATTTGTTTAAAAAGCTTCTCTCCCACTGAACGAATGCTTTTTTGTTAAGTATTTTGTGCTTTTTGTTTATATTTATCATGTCAACTCAAAAATATTTAAGTTCACCAGTTAAAAAAGCAATTATTAGTGCTGTAGATCAAGGACGAAATTACAGAGACATTGCACGTCAATTTAGTACTGGAAAGTCCACAATAGCTGATGTTGTTCGACGATTTAGAGAAAGAAATAATCACAACGTGTTACCGAAATCAGGAAGACCCAGAAAGACAACTGCAAGACAAGATAAGGCTTTAATTAATGCATCGAAAGCTGATCCGCGTAAGAGTGCTGTAACATTGAATGCAGAAATGAAGGAATATTACAATGTTCAAGTGAGTACAAGAACAACTAAACGTCGATTGAATGATGCAGAATTGTTTGGACGACGTCCCGTCAAAAAGCCGTTTGTTTCTGTTAAGAATCGAAATGCCCGAATAAAATTTGCCAAGGAACATCTTAATTGGACTCGCGAGCAATGGTCAAAAGTTCTTTGGAGTGATGAATCAAAGTTTATGTTGTTTGGATCTGATGGAATAAAGTTTGTGAGACGACCAAAGGGTCATAGAAACGATCCTAAGTATCAGTTACCGACAGTTAAGCATGGTGGAGGTAACGTTATGGTGTGGGGATGCTTTAGTCGTGATGGAGTTGGTCCGATTCATCGAGTTACTGGTATTATGGACAAGGAAATGTATAAAGATATCATCAACAGAGTAATGCTTCCCCATGCCAAACGTGTTATGCCTCGAGGTTGGATTTTCCAGCAGGATAACGATCCCAAACACACATCGAAGGTCGTTAAGGAATTTTTTAAAACCAAGAAGATCCGAGTTTTGGAATGGCCATCTCAAAGTCCGGATCTTAATCCGATTGAGCATCTTTGGGAACATGTAGAGAGACAAATTTCAGGTCGAAAACCTACAAATCAGAATGCTTTGTTCACCATAATTAAGGATGCTTGGGAAAAGATCTCCATAGATGTTTTGATTAAGCTGGTGGACTCAATGCCGCGACGATGTCAAGCAGTAATTGATGCTAAGGGCTTCCCAACAAAGTACTAAACAGAAGAACTCAAAATTCTATCCATTATAAGCAATTCACTTAGTAAAGCGTATTTTTTTCTTAAACTTTTAATTTTGTCCGGATACTTTTGTCCATTCAATTTTTAGTTTTTTTAAAATAAAATTTTTGGTTTTAAAGATTTGTTATTAAAGTAATATTTTTATTAATTGTCATTCGATTTTACGTATTCCAGTGAAAATTTGAATTAAATTGGACCATCCAGTCAAAAGTTATAGACATTTTTGTGTTTGTCCGGATACTTTTGGCCGCTACTGTAAGTCAGTCATAGACACTGAATTCTCAATCTTTTAAGTGACTCATATGTTGTCTATTTGATCATCTGCTCACAAAACGTGATACTTTCTTATCTAAGCTGAATTAGACTTCTTCAAAATAATTTTGGTTGACAAATTGACGCAATCTGGAAGGAACCTCGCGAAATTGATTGGAAATTGTTGATAACCAGATGCAGGTGAAAATACCTGACTTTAGTTCGAATACCTCTAAATTCTGGAATCAAAGGGTGGATATGGAGCTACTTAATCAGCAACTAAGCTAACATTTAAGTCTTCAGCATGAACATATTGATGATAATGGGGGATAATGATGAATTGGAACATAAACAGAAGTTAAACCACAAATTAAAGTTCACTCCAAATGTGGACTCCCCTATTTCTGGTTTAACCTCTGATTTCTTTCAGTTGTCAACTTTCAGATGTAATTGGAAGAGACCAGCTTGTTTCCTTCGCTTCCCTTCACAATAACTGATAATTTTGAATAACTTCAGCATTCAACAGCATTAATTAAATGTTAATATTGTAAACTTCTGAAATTTCCAACTTGTCTCGTGTAAACTTTTGCAGCAATCGTAAAAATGAAACCTTTTGTCGTCAATATTGCAGGCACGTGTGACAATCATTGTCAGTCATATGCAAATTAACTGAAAATTTTGACAAAAAGATCAATGATTGTGAGGTTTACGACGGTCGATAATCTGCTAATGTTTTCATTAATTTTACAGGTTTTTCTCCAAAATATTTCTGCAAATTAAGATTCAACCAAAGCAGGTTCGATAATTGTTCGAGATCAATTGGTCAAAAATAGCAATGACGAGCCTCTAAGTCTGCCACAGCTAGCTTCAAACCAAAAATAATATTATTCATTGAAATTGCGCTAAAAATAATAATAAAATTAAGCAACAACTTTTCATTCAAAAAAAAACTAATTTTATATCCTAAAATAACAATAAGGAAGGAACTGAGTCGCAATGAAATTAAAATAAAATAAAAAACAGAGAAATTAAGAAAAATTGGTAAGAAAATGACGTCAACCTCTGTCATGTTTTTCGCAAAACATTTTCCCACAATTTTCGTCAAACGTAAAAAAAGAAAAATATAAATTAAGAGTCGAATGAAAACGAAATCACATGGTCACATGCTAGCTGCCTTTTTTACATGCTCTTCTTCACTCACTCGCGAATTTTATGAGCTTTTTTTGTCATTCTACAAATTTTAGCGTGATTTTATGTAAAAAAATAGTTTTGCGGTGGGGTGAGAGGCTTTTTGGGATGAGGGATGAGTTTGAAGGAAGTAAGGTCAATCGGTTGGTTAAAAAGTGGGACATGTCAAGGTTTCAGCTCTGAAAAGGCAGGATAGACCAAATATTATACCAGTTTCCAAGAAAAATAGGTTCAAAAAAGCAGGACATTAAGGATTTTAGGCTGGAGTTTTTTCAAATAAGCAGAACTGTCCCGCTCAAAAGTGCACAGTTGTATAGCCTAATTATTAGGCACCTTTAATACTTTAAACAAGTTTTCTAAAATGCGTTAAAAAAAACGTGGTAAAAAGGATTTTGAAATGTTCATTGATGGGAATTAGATGCAGGATTCGAACCCACATCTAAATAAATATATGCATACTTAGTAGCTGATCATTTATCTATTGAGCCACGTTTAATTTGTATTGGAATTCTGCATTATTGCATATTTGTATTTGTATGCCAAGTCTAAACCTTATGAGCAAGTTTAAGCATTAATAAATTTGAAATTTTTTAACTGACTTAGAATCTTTTCTTATCTGATCTTGTTGTAGTCAAGCTTGTTGACTTTTAGTCATGGCAGAATTTTAGGTTATTAAAAATCATGCATTATTAATCCTTCATCTGATCAACTCCACTTCCTTCTTTGATCCAAGGACAAATCCATATTCACGATTATTTCCTCAATTCAAAGTTTTCCATTGAAAATCAGCCAAAGAAAACATCAAAACGTCTCATCAAGTATCACATCCAATAACTCTAAAACTTGTTCTATTTGTTTTCATTTCTCTTCTTATATTTTTTAGATCAACGACAGCCTGTGAGATCCTCGTGGAAATAATTTTCTTTGTGTTTCAAAAAAATTTCTTCTCTTAATTCAAGTTTATAAAACACACAAAAAAAATAATTCTCATCTCCTCCATGTAAACATACATAATATAAGTCTTACTGAGTCTTTACAATGATGGCAAACGATATATGAAAAGAAGAAAGAAAATATCGTTGAATAAAAATACGAAAAGCTATTTTTAAAGCAGGGCATTTTCATTACGTAGGCTACAAACAATTTTTCTTCTTTTTCTTCCTCAACTCTTTTTCCTCTGCCTGCCTTTAAATTTAATTTTGCTTCTTCCTTCAAAGAAAAATAAATATTTTCTCTTTCTCACTTCTGCTGACGTGTTTCTTTCTGTCTTCTCACTTCCTCGTATGGCAATCGATCGATAATATTTCAAACGTAATGAAAATGATATTAACTGATATGATCATGATAAGTTTACATTCAGCATTTCCTCTCGAACACAAAAAATTATGACAGGAAAATACAAAAAAAAAATATTATCAGGCTAATGTCATGTCAGAAATTGACCGCGTTCACTGACACGTGAAGATTCTGTTCAGTTGCTGACCGGTTCTCTAAATTGTCAATTGACTAGTGATACATTTTTTGAGATTACGATTGTGCTACTGAATGAAGTTTTTCTGTCGTCGACTTTATCAGACTGCTTCTTTTTTTTTGGAGTTTGTTAACTGCTTACTTGGGAAATAAAAAAGGTGATTTACAATTTATTGTGAGTGGGAGGGCCTTGCTCAGATTTCGTAATGCCAAATGAGAGATCAAGTATATCCAGAACCAAGCTGAGATCATTCAAGGTACTTGTAAGGAATGTCATATAGGAGGGGCTGATGTAATGCCAAACTGGTGTAATGTTGTGAGAATTGTGCGAATCCTTGTCATATCGACATCACTCTTTATAATGATTGAGAGATCGTTCTCTAGTGGGAATCGAACTCACGTCCTCACAAAAGAGGATTACAGATATTCGGTCTATTGCCTAACCAGTTGCGTCACAGAGTTCTTACTATCGCACTGGCAGATTTGCCTATATATAGCTCGACACCCGAAATTCCACTTTGTACAGTCACCACAACTGGTAACACACCGGTTCCATAACAAATAGTAAAAGTTTTCTCATATCAATGAGCCTTACGCTAGTCTAAAATCTGTGGTTCTAAGACTTTGGAGCAGCTTAAAGGCAATAACCAAGACTTAATAATCCCATACAAAGATCTTCGTTTTTAAAAGATTGTAAGCAATCACACCATTTTGTCAAAATTCATTGAATGAAACTCAAAATAAATTCTCAATGAGACTGTTATGCATTCAAAATCTACAACTTGGGGTACATAAAGTCTACACATCGAGGGGGACATTAACAAAATAAAAATTCAATATTTTGAGGGGGTATATCCCAACTTCATGTTGTTTTATGACAACATAAAGATCTTTAATTAGATCTTAAAATAATAAACACCAGACACAGTTTTCTATCTCAAATATTAGTGATGCGGGGGTCATAACAACATAGCAAGAAGATTTGTTCAATGAATTACCTCAAAATAATTTTTCAGAATTGTCTGGTTGAACTTGGAATTCCTGAGATAATTACCTCCTATCTTTCATGAAATATTAAAATTATCCGAAATTGTTTACTTAAAAATTTCTTTTTTTTTGAGAACTTTTGTTTGGATTTAAAAAATTATTCAATAGCTTGTGAAAATGCACTTAATTTTATTCCGTGCATGTGGAAAAAATTCGATGAAAATTCCTTCAAAAACTCCTTGAAACTTCAAAGTAAATGAGAAATAAAATATTAATTGAAATAAGAAGACACATTCTGGAGGAGTTAGACGCTTTTTGTCGTACATGCATGTTGTTTTGAAAGTGTTAAAATTAGAACACGAAGCAGCGCAAAAACAAAAATTGCATCATGCTGCACACATTTTTCATATAGAATATTTACACTCATATATGCATGAATATCTCTTACTATATGCATATATTTTAATATTATTATTATTATTTTGGGGGAGAGACGCGAGATATATTCAGCGTCATCATCATTATTTTTAATGTGTTTTTTTTTTTCGTTGCCAAAGGAGATCGCGAGATGTGCATGATGATTTTCGATGAATTAAGCGAAAATTAAAAACAAGTTTTACAGCGTAGCGACATCCGTGGTTGAAACGAAATAATGTTCCATCATTCATAATTTTTCACTTCCTTTCGTCGCATCGTCGTACATATTAGTATAACGTGAGTTCAGTTAGGTTCATTTTTTTTCATTCTCTCGATCTCTCGCGTATCGTAAGAGCAGATATGTTCAATGCACTTTTTTTTTTCATATGCATAATATGATCAATTAGAGGCTTTTACGATGCTCAAATTTTTTTTTGAGGTTATGTTTGACTTTTCTTTTACTTGTTCCTCTTCTTCATCGTTCTGTTGTGGGTTTATCCGTAAATTATGTTGATTAAAGAATTGGATTTTGCATCCTCTTTAGTACTAGGATTTAGGTTAAAGTTAATACTAGACCTAGAGAATACACTATTTTGAAAGTGCAGAGGTTCTGAAACGTTAGGCCACAACACAGTAAACCCTAGTAATTTATTAAACATCATATGATCATTTTTGACCAGTTGACTCAATAGCACAAGTCGGTTAATCGTTTGAAACGCTTAACCAAGCTGGTATAATTTTGGCATATTGCTTGATTTGATTTGTGTCCAGCACCATGCTGGAGAGTCATGCCGGTTTGGGGATTTTTGTTCGATTAACCGCCTTGTGTTATTCGGGGTTTACCACCCTTGGTAAACATATGAGGTGTCGCCAGGGGCGTAGCCAGGGGGGGGCCATTGGGGGCCCGGGCCCCCCCTACGAAAATCTGATAATTGTTTTATTAAGTATTTATAGAGAAGAACCAGTTAATGTTAATGATTTGTCCTCTTTAATGGCCCGTTAATAATTTAATTAAGCACTCTTAATATTTAATGTCACTTATTTTACCACTTTGCAATATTTACATTTCTTTTTAGTACATTTTAGAACTTAACGTTTTCAAATATTTTTCAACCGTTACAAAAGCTCAAAACCTCAAATATTTTTTGTAATCACTTATCAAAATGTTTATATTGTTAATTATGTTCAACCAGAATGGTTAATAAACATATATACAACTAGCTAGTCTATGAATACGTCTCTAGACTAGCTAGATTGGTATGTTTATTCTTTACAAATGAAAAAAAATGTAGAGGAAATGATGAAAGGAATTTCAAAATCAGCACGAAAAATTAAATTTAATGTATGAATAATGAATTCAATATTTAAACTTATGAAGAATGAATATAGATTTAAGGATACAAAATAACGGTTTTTTAATTTTCGAAAATGGGCCCCCCCCTTAAAAATTTTCTGGCTACGCCCCTGGGTGTCGCCATACATTTTTAGCATTTCTGGGTCGCGATTTTCAGTTTAAGAATCACTTAGTTTAACTATATTAAAAGCTATTATATCGACAAAGCCCGTATTGCTTCTCTATATTCTGAATTTCCAAAAATTATACACAGCTATGTGCCCCCCCCCCCCACTAGATTTTCATTCAATTAATCTCACGTCATTCATGGACACACCACTACGTCAATAATTTAGATAAAAGAGAAATCTTCTTCTGCATGACTTCCTCTTTAAATTCTACAATATATTCATTCTCATTCTAATTCAAAAATCTTCTTTTCTCACTTTTTTTTATAAACAAAATTTATTCAGAAATTATGAAAGAAACGGGTTTAGGCCTATGGAGTTTTTGTTGAGGATTGGATTAGGGGTCTTGATCGAATGTAATTTGAAAAGCGTGATGTGATTTTTTTTTTGGATTGACTCAAATGCTTTTGTTGGAACAAGAACTTTTTGTGTTCTACATTTTTGTTTTGCAGGAAATTAATTTGACGGGGTTTTCCCATATTTTAACATGTAATAACACTACGCATAATGTTCTGGAAGTAATTCTATTGTAGACAACTCCTGTTTAATATTGTAAAATTAAATTGAAATTAATAAATGACTGATTTGAACTCTATTAATTCAAATTTAGCTAATGATGTATCAAAAAAACATATTTTGTATCTAACTGAGAATTTTGGAACTAGAAAATTATTTGTTTCTAGCCGGAGACTAAACAAATTGAAACAATTTATTGAAAAAAATTTTATGATCATATTTAGTGTGATAAAATATGAACTATATTATTTAAGTTGTTAAAATGTTATGGCAATTTAAAACTGTAATACTTTGTGTATTTCCTAATTTTGAATCTATTCAAACTTGTGCAGAGTGAAATCGTTGTAAGACTAGAATCAATAGCTCAATAATCAAGAGCTTTCGATCTTAAAGCAATTTTCTAGAGCTAGCCTAGTCAGAGTCAAACTTTATTATTCGAATTTAGAGTGCTGTTCATCGATTTTCTATTCTAAAGTTCCTATACCGAGTGACAATAAAAACCAGCCCCTGTTCGGATATTTGAGTGATCATGCTTTATTTCAGTGTTGCCCAAACTGTATGACGCGGCACACTAGTGTGCAGTAGATTTTTTTTTTGAAATGACACGAGCTGTATGCTTTTTCTGACTTCAGTCATGGCTTACCCCTCAAATGTGCCGTGGCTCAAAAAAGTTTGAACAACACTAGTTTATATTAATAATTCTCAATCTGTGCTCTGCGTTGCAAAGAAGCACTCTAGTTTCCCCCAAAAAACTTCAATTGTGTTTTGGACAGTGTTTTTAAGTTTTGTTTCGTGGAACTTCAGCAAGTGTTGCTCATTATACAACTCAATATCATGTTCCATCCAAAAAAGTCATTATTATTATTTTTAAAAGATGCAAGGAATCCTTTTAAGTCATGGATGAATTTAGCAAATATCTGAAATAAACCTAGGTTCCATAACTGAACAAATGGTTAACAAGTACCACAAGAATCGACAATTCTTTTTGAATGAAATATCATGTGAGTTTATAGATGTAAATATGTGATCGTGTTGAGTGTGTAGGTTTCATTAAATTTAAATTTATAATGTTCCTTTTACAATGTTTTATAAAAACGATATTTTTCTTAAGTTTTATTTTTCTTCTCACTCCTCATTCCATATCATGCGATCAAAAATCAGTATGACAAAATAAAAAGTATGTATATGTATATATTAAAATTTATATTGGCCTCAGGTTTCTCTCTAACACTCTTCTTTCCATTTCCAAAAAAAGAAGATTCTTTCTTTTGTGTATGCATAACATTTTGGAGTAGCAGCCAACAATACAGCCGTTACATTATTCAATGAATCAAATGAAAATGCACATTAGCAATGCACAAACACAAAATCAATTTGCATTTCTATAAAAAAGAACATATTGTGTATAATATATGTAAAAGAAAAAAAATAAAGAGCTGAATGGATGTGCATTAGCACAGAGAGATGATTTAATTGCAAGCAATAATAAAACGTCATTTCCGGTTTTTCCAGCCTTAAATCTCGTGTATTTTGCATTCTTCTTGCTATTTTCATTCTTCTGCTTTATGCATAAGTAATGCCTTTTCCCTTTTTTGTAATTTTTACTTTAATGTTTGAGGGGTCGTTCATTTATGACGTCAATCTAATCTAAGTATGATTTTTAGAATCCTCCTTTCAAAAATTTTCATATATTCAGCTTATACTCAGTCTTAGACCCCATCTCCTCTAAAACATGAACATCATAAGTCAGTAACTCCAAAACAGAGCTGCGAAACAGGCACCTGTGACAGGTGAGAACCCTATAATTCCTTGATAATTTATAAGGTTTTTCTAACAAAACCATACAAATTATCAAGGAATTGAAAGGTTCTCACCTGTCACAGGTGACCTGTTTCGCAACTCTGCTCCAAAATGAGACATGTCCGTGTCTCTGCAACGCCATAAATCACTGAAGTCATGTAGCTCCAATCACTTTGGGTTAGATCAAGTATGAATCGGTATCAACTGACTCTTTTGCTTTATCAACTCATAATTTGCTATTTTAATTTTTTGCAATAAAACTTTTATGGTAAATAAAAAATTATGATGAGAAATTTTAGTGCTCTATTAGATGTTATGAGATTTGGAGAGTTACGAATCTCATATTTCATCTCATTATACTGGCTTTAGATCAATCAGAACTACTGTGTTTAGCTGAATAAATTTCGCCCGGATGAATACTGGTTTTGGGGAACAAGTTCTCTAAGAAATGTCTTGGACATAAAAAATTTGTAGCTTTTGAATAATTTGACGACCTTTAGGCGAGGTTATGGATACTCGGGATTGATTAACATTGTTTTTGTTTGTCGTTCTTCAAGAATTTCAGGGTTGATTGTGTTGTAATTTTAGCTAGATTTTAGTAGATTCAAGTATTTGGTACTATAAGAATGTTTTTAAGGTATCTAAGGTTAATTTGGTCGTCGAATGATGACTTCCATCAAAAATGAGATTTTTTAGTCCCTGTCTCTTTCCAATGTCCATGGAGTTCATGGTCATCTCAAAATGTTCATACAGAAAATGTCTGCATAGTGTCAAAAAATCTAAGACTCACCTTCAACTCCTTATACATCATCATAAGTGAATGAATCCTAAACTATGCTGTGAGAACTAAAGTTTTGACTGGTAAGTAATCCATAACTTTCTCATTCATTCATATAATCCTTATACAAGAATGTTCAAGATGTTATAGTCCATTCATAGAAGTTAAATTGATTCCTTTTTCAACCGAGCATTAAATTTCAAAACTCGACTCAGAAGCTTCAATTTTCATCATCAATGAAGCACAAAGAATTCCTCAATAAATTAATAACGTTCTTCATTACATGCTGAGGACGAAGGATTGATCTCGACTTTTTAAAATATCGTACATCATTGATAAAACAGCTTGATCGGTAGCATTCACTGTAAGCAAAAAAGAGACTTCATTAATCCAATAATCCAGAAGAAATGCTCTCCATTCATTCACCTCCCGTGACTTTTTCTTACACTTTCTCGAACGCTTCTTTCTTAAGATCGAAATGAAAAAGAAGGGAGAGAGACAGAAAAAGAAAAGATATCTGTAAAATTACATGTAATAACTCCAGCAAAGAAATAAGAAGTTCCACAACCTCGTAACATTTCATCGTTCATATTATGTGTATTTCATTTTCTTTTTCCTTTCCCCCTTTTCTTATACACACTCTTAGTCTCGTACTCACGCACACGTGGATCATCGTCATCATTATGAACATCAGGCAGCAGCAGCAGCATCAACAGCAGAGAATAGTTTTTTTTTTCTTTTTACAACAAGATTAAATTTCATTTCTTTCTTTAGAGCTCCTCAATACGGATGGATATACGTCTATGTACATACTTATATGTTATATTGAACATCTCGTCGTTGCGAGATGAGAGAATGAGAGTTCATACATTGCTCTATGTACACACAATTTCTTATTTTAATAATGATGATGAAGAGAAAATCTTTACACGTTAAAGCGGAGGGGACTTAACGCTTGATGATGTATTTTATGGTTCTTACATATGACCAAGGTCACAGTATATGTGTACAAGGGAATTTATAACAATATGTTTGTGTACGGACGGGCTTGAGGTAGATATATATTCGGAACTAATGATTATAGTGATGATGATGATGATGCAATCATTATTTTTCTTCTTTATTACAATTTCCATCCTCCGGTCAGTCAATGCTTGTTAACCAAACATCGTTATCGTCTCCAATTAAATATTTTGATCATAAGTCTTAATTAATTCAGTATAGTCGGCGTTTTAATTGTATATTAATTAAATTCCACTTCTCTTCGCAATAACATGCTCATTCTAGACGAGCTACTGAATGTGATGATGCAGTTTCTCAAACATTCGTTCACATTCTCCGTCTCTCTCCATGAATTGAACTCTTTGGTTGATGTCAATGTCGTCTGTGAATTCTTTTTATTTTATTTTTTTTTCTACAATGAGTTTTAATTTTACGCATTCTTACTTCTTTTTCTTCTAACTTCTTCTTTCATTATTATTATTATACTTTGTCTATTCCACTTAACTCTTTTGTTATTTCTGTATTCAGCATTCTCTTCTTTTCTTTTTTTTAAAGACCATCATTCACAGATGATTGTGTTATTGGCTATTATTTTTCTACGAGTCTTTCAGTCCATTCCAACATTGCTTTTTTCAGTTACCATAAATTTTCTGGAATATTGTCATTTGATATCGCGTGAGTCATTTCGTTCTGAGATATTAGGAATAAATAAATTTTTATTAAAATTATAAAATCTTGGCTCAACTTGATGAAGCAGTTATATGGTTTAAGTTGGTTAAGGTATTATGATTAGAACCTTTGGAATTGTAAGAAATTACTGGAACTTTCTAAAGATTTTCTGATGATTTATGTACTTTTGGTGCCTGAAGATGCAATATTAAAACAGAAATCATTGGTTCAAGACTTAATTGAGTAAATTAAATGTTTTTTAAGCTATATTTATTTAATTAACAGAATACAATCAGTCTGATACAGATAGCAATACAAACTTTAAACTATGACTTTGGTAATATCTCGATCAGCCACAAATTGATAGCCACAAAAAAAAGCTACCCTTTTGGGTTTAAGCATTCTACATACTTGGTCATTGTGAGGCCTATTTCAATGTGTTTATGCTGTAGATTTAGGTTAAGTCGACAAAGATCTGGAAAACATTCACTCGTTAATTATTGAAGTTCTTTAAAACTGCAACAATCTTGCAGACTGCCTCATAATTGTCTCTAAAAGTACATTTGAGTAGTCACTAATATGCGCTATCAATCACACTTCAAAGAACTTCCACCAACTCACTTAATTCCTTTTCTTTTTATTATTATTACGATACCAAGATGTACAAATCTCTACTAAAGAACTTTCCTTATTCATGTACATCTCTAACTCTCTAAGTTTCACTTCCGTTTCTAATTCTCTTACTTGAAAGAATGAAAATTTATTCATGAGAACTAACAAGCTATTGTACAACTTATCTGCTTATAAATTTTATTTATTTTATTCTTATTCATCTTCTTAAAATCTGTCTTAGAGACGAAAATCCTTTTAAGAAGAAAAAGAAAAGAATTTCAAGTGTCAAACTAGGTGTGGAAGTCCCTACTACATCAAATACCATCAATTTTACATAGGAGTAGCACTTAAGTGACGTCTAAAATCTTAATATTCTGAAATTTATTTAAAATTGACAAATTAAATGAAAATTTGGTTGCAACTGAAGTCTCATTTTATGATGGACATAGTTTATGGACATCCCTAAACGTCTTTAAATCTTAAAATACATAAACCAGCAGTAATAGCAACAACAACAAATCGTTTCATTCCAAAAAGAATTTAATTTCATGCATTCTTGAGTTCGATTGTGATGATTGAAGATGGGAAATTGTACAAATTAGTTATGGAGATTTAATGCGGCAGTGCTTAACAAATTAATGCAGATGAAGTTTCCTCTTTACAGAATCTCATTTCAATTAAATGTGCAGTACAATAGAAGGAGGATGAAAAAAATTGAAACCTTTAATTTAATTAACAATAAAAATAAGCTGTACAAGAGAAAAGCATTAAGCATGTAGATGGATTTAGGGGTTTCGATTAAACAGATTATTGACAATGCTGTTGATTTTACTAAGGGATTAACTGGAATAAGAGAAGCGGATGTATAAACTATAAAAATGTGTCGAAAATTTGGTATCTTAATGTTTTGCTTAACATTTTTAAGATAAACAAACAAGAAATAATCATTTCCTATTCTTTGTGATTTTTTGGGATACTTTAAGATATGAGAATTTTTTTGAGGATATTTTAAGACCTTTTGACAACATTTGTGGATGTTTAAACAAGCCTCATTTGTTGTGAGAGATTCTGTAGCAGAATTGAATTTTTAAAGGCAAATTCTGTGTTTAATTTGAAGATTTCCTGACATTTATCAATGAGAACAGCATATGTTGAATTTAAGGAAGTCTGTTGCATTTAAACAAGCCGAAAAGTCATGATCTAGCTACAGTTCATTAGAAATAAGCTTAATACATTTTTACTGACTTACAATCCAAAACTTGAATTTTCATCTCCAAAATCATCGAAATTTCTAAAAGGATGCAGTTCCTGCTTCTCACAACATAATCATCAACATCACAAACCACAAAAGATCTCAATGGGAAGCAAATCTTCGATCCATTAGAATCTCTAGCTTAATACAGAAAAAAAAGAATAAAATAAAACAAAAATTCTTTCGAACATGTAAACGATCTCATATTCCGGGATATGTGAGGGTGTTTGTTCTTTTGTTTTCATTTCCTTAAAAAAATACGATCGATGCATCCGAAACCTACATACAATGTGTTCTTTCATTCTTCTCCTTTCCTCTACTTTTATTTTTCAAAAAAAAAAAAGAAAACCTTTTGCTGTTCACTTTTTTTTATGCTGCATAATGTCGCTTTTTTAGCTAACAGGATGATGGTGATGGTTCAAGAGCGTGGGAAAGCGGAAACTACTCATTTGAAATATTATTGAGGATGCTTCGAACAGTAAAAATATGAATCCAATAAGTGTGCACTCGAAAAAGTATATTTATGACTTAAATTTATTTTTTTTCCTATGATATGCGACTGCATGTTGGACTTTGATCGATAACTACTCACATAATAATATTTTCCAGGTGTCGTTCAACCCAACATCAATATTTGTGTATGACTTGATAATAGCTGAGGTTGAGAAAATTACAATGCATGAAACAACAACGAAAATATTTATTTATTTTTTTATAAAGCTGAGCTGAAATTGAGGCAACGAATGCAGTTTTTATGAATGAAAATGTAAATTCCGAAAGGTCTTTCAAATGCCTTTTACACTTCCATTATGATGCCGTCAGCTAGATACATATTAGGTCAATGAACAGCAATTTATGATGGACATTGCTATGTCTCTCGACTTACAAAGTTGCTTATATAATCACGAAGAATATGACTTGAATTATGTGCTGTTGCTGTTTTCTTCGATGCTTAATTTAAATAATTTTCATTTGATGTTGAAAAGTTTATTTTTTTTTGTAAGGGAAATGAAATCTGCACTCAGCATATGAACAACATTCACATACGATTATTTGATTTTTACTTCCGGTCCCCATTTCAATGTGTTTTTTTTTATGTGCTACATACAGCAGAAAATGCAAAGTTCTCAGAGTCTACAATATTTTTTTAGAATGCCGGTTTCAGTTTTGTATGTCTGCTCATGCTAAAAAAATTCTTACGAAAATATTTTCTTAAAGGGATAGGCACTGACCATGATTTATCTATATAGCTTGGTTCCATTTAGATTATCGTGGAATTTCTCTGTTGTTGGAATTTTTATTTGTGGATTTTTTTGGAAGGATTTTGGAAACGTTTTTTGGAGAGGAAACGATTTATTTATCAATAATTACTTTATCACACTGAATTCCATTCCTATAAATACAGTCAATTTCCAAAATAGTCAATATAAACATCAAAATTATTTGTTCTTACAACATTCCAAATATTTACGTGTAGCCATAAATAATTACGCATATATTGGCCAACGTCACATCTTTGTACACATCATCTTCACAATTCCAAACGAAAAATCATCTCTTATCATAAGCACACACATAATCGACAATGGTTGATGTTCTTGAAGCAATACATTTGAGATCCAATAAGATGTGATCATCATCATCATCATCATCAATTGAAAATTATTTCGTAAATCGTACATGCCGGATTTCTCGAAGAAGAAAATAGGCGTTTTATTGCTATTTCTCCTCATGTGCGAGAGCATAAGAAATACTTTGTGACTAATGTCCGAAGAAAATGAGCTGATAAGAAGAAGAATACGCGTTTTGCGTATTTGTCTATGTTTACGCAAATTTAATCAACCAAAAAAAAAAAGAAGAAGTAAGAGAACGACTACACGCACACACAAAATTATAATGGATCTCTTAGCTAGATTTTTGGAGGTTAATGGTGGGTTTTTTGAGATGGTATGACTTGGATGTTTTTAATCGACTGAATTATTAATTCTTAGAAGTTTTTGGATCAGGTTGTTTTATTGAAAAGGTTTTGAAGGATTTTAAATTACTTTATTCTACTACTATTACTACTATTATACTATTCGTTTGGATTGTTTAAATGAAAACTCTTTTGCATTCCACAGAGCACTAGTCTAGCGCCAAACTTATCATGTTTATTCCATAGAATTTTATTGTTGACTACAGTTGACTAATTTTGATGAGGTTCTCAAAGTTTTCAAGATTTGATGCATTAAACTTGAGTTAAGATATTTTTAAATATTTGGATTTTGTTGTTCAATTCAGTCTGCATTATCTTGTTCAAAATAAGCAGTTTGACATATTTGAATTGTCTGCAACATAAGTTTGAATCATCAGATCTGTCAAAATAATTTCATTAGACAACGAGTTTCCAAAACACATTTGATCAGCTTCTCTTTATGGGTTCTTACTTCCTTGCTTACTGTAACCATGTTCCTATGTGGAGCTTAGGTTACAACAAAAAGCTTTCCATCTGACTCTGTTGCTGGCTCTGTCACCTAGTTTGTACAACTTCTCTGTTCGTACATTAAGCTGAAAATCTTTATTCACTGTTCAGTCAAGTAGTAGTCAAGTAGCTTACTTCTTTATGAGTTCACAGATATGCAAGCTTTTTGCGGATCATGAAAAGAATTATCAAAGCTAAAAGAACTTCCAACATGATTCAAATGTGGTTAGTCAAATGCGCTTAATTCATCCATTCTAACCATCAAAATCTCCCAAACTTTCACAAATTCTTTTCTCGGTAACTAGTTAACTAGGGTATAGGCAGGATAAACATAATTATCTGATCATTTAAAAGGTTTTATTCAAAAATAAATTTACAAGCATGTTGCTTCCCGCACTAGTCAACAGTTAAGTCAGAAAAAAAGAACTATCAAATGTAAAAAGATAAAGTGTGAAGAATCCCAAATAAATTCTTTCTAATAAAAAATAAAGCAACGTTGCCAATTTCTCATAATTCATTTCCATAAATAAATTGCATAAATTTTTATGCTCACGAGAGGAAATTTTTTACTTTATGATTTTTGAAACAAAAGCTAGTGGATTATTTACCTATTGAAACGAGCAAAAAAAAAATGTAATTTAGTTTATCGACGACGACGACGAAAAAAAAATACAGAACAATTTAATGCTTGAAGTTGATTCATTTAAAAAAAAGCACTGCTGAGTGTGGTCAGTCAATGGCCGTCATTGTAAAACTGAAAATAAAGAAGAGAGAGAAAATGTATGAAAATAACGATAATCGCAAATTAATGAACAACGGAAATGATGTCATGAAAATTGAATGGAATGTTTTTTTCGAGTATATATATTTCGAGCACCGCAATGTACCATTGTTGGAAATTCTTGTATAACTGTGTGGGTACTAGGTATGATGATTTTTTTTTCATTTTTATCGTAAATTATGTAAATTTTTGTCATTCTTTATTTCAATTGAAATATTTTTTTTTTGCTGGTACACATACTGGTATAGATAGACATATTCAAATTAGTTGAAACTTATAGTTATTGGGATGATTAATGATATTTAGATAGAAGTAAGTGAAAAATTAAAAGCATATGTAAGGAAAAAGTTGTATGAATCATTTGAAAGAAATTTGAATAATTTTTATAAATTAAATAAAAGTTTCAGAACCAATTGACGCATGGGAGATGAGAGTTTAGAATACAGTAGCTAAGATCTTGACAAATTTTCATTTATTTCTGATGATTATTGGTTATATTGGTAGAAGCTCTCCTGGTTGACCTAAAGCTACATTCAAATTGCTTCCTAATTCTCCTGTAAGTCCTTTTTTGTTCTGCTTATTATAACTCTTTGTAGTTTTTGATTTTTTGCCTGCCTTTCTAAGTACATCCAATTCCAATTTATCTTCAACTTCTTTTATTAGCTTCTTTTCTTGAAGATCAGTTTTTGGCAGTATTTTATCCAAAGAAATCAAACTTGGCAACTTAGTTGATGATTTTGGTGGATTAGTCACTGTTGGTTTGTATGTTGGAGAGCCTAGATGTACAATTTGAACATTGCTGATTATTAAGAATATTCCAAGACTTAGTAACTTGAACATTTTTGTTTTTTGATTAACTTAGAACTTGTCTGATTTAAAAGTCAGAAAGTAACTGATGAACTGCTTGAATTACAGTTCTTTATTTATAGCTGAGATATAATTTTTGTGTATTAGCTTGATTTATTCCAGAAAATTGAAATTGGTCAATACACGATGAGCTATCGTTTTACAAAAGACTCCAATTTTGACATTTTGCAATCAGATTGTGCCGACAAGTTAAGTCAAAGTTGTCATATTATGAATAACTTTTGACAATTATTTGTGAATCAGGAATAGTCTTCAATGCTATCAACGCCTCTGACAGGATGACAAAAGAGTTACTTAAACTATAAATGTCAAACTTAAGATTACAAAAAAAAAATCAAATTTGGCAGCACGACTAAAGGAAATTTCGGATTGAAATGATTACACATCCACAATTTTAATGAAATTTGTTGAATTGAACATTTTTTAAGAATCACGAAAATATTCAGTTCTGTTTAATTTCATTTACCTTACACGTGTATGTATCATATTCGTATTTATTCAGCTTGATTTGTGGCAATAGGTTTGTTTACTAGTTCTTTAGAATTTCTACAAATAGATATCCACGAGAAATAATATAAAGTTGGCAGTTAAGGCCTCTGTTGATAAATGCAGCTTTAATCGAACTCAAATTTTTCTATCTGAAGAATCAATAGAATTCTAGCCCATACCTGGATCCAAATCCGCCCTTCAAAAACAAATATCGCAACTGCACACACGCCGATATTAGAGTACACGAAAAGCCACATTGTATGAGATAAATTGAGCTTTGGTGCTATCAATTTTGCAAATATGCGGATGCTTAAATTGAAACAATTTTTTTGAATGAGACAACAAATCATATTTAAACGTCTGCTATAAATATTTTAGTGCATTTTGATCATCTGTTCTTCTCATATTTTTATTATTAGAGCAAATTTCTAGAATGTGTTTTTTATTCGACTGAATATTTTGATACTAAGTAGCTACTTATACGAAAAACTGTGTGGTCTTCATTGAAAAATGTCTGCGAGTATAATAAAAATAAAGTATGAATATTAATTCTATTTTCCAGGTACTGAATCCACATGAGAATTTCCATTATCGATGTTAAAAAGCATGTAACGAGCAATAGATGTGGGCGATAGTGTAATTTTGCAACCATAAACTTTCAACATTTTTTTTTTTTGATATAGTTTTTCTATATCACACGTAAACTACAGTAATTTGTGGGATGTTAAGCTGAAAAATATAAATATTTTTTATTGGAAGTGCGTGGTATCATACATGTCATGTATTATATGATTCATGTTACATGTTTGCAGTCATATCATTTCCCCATAGGCAAAATTCATAAAATATGAACAGTTTTCTTTTAAAATATGAAGCGAAAAGTCTAAATGGCACTTGCTTGAAGTGTAATGTCATTTTCATTCATTCATTCATTCATTCATCCATCCATTAATTCATTAACTTCTCCACAACTAAGTCAGGCATTTAACTACAATTTTATCAAGTTGGGAGTTATACTAACTTTGTTTATAGATGTATCTTATTTCAATCTGTTGTTTTATTATTATTTTCTGTTCCAGAATAATTGACTGTCGTCGCTGGGTTGCGATAAGAATGTGAATGTTCAAGTGCCGCATTAAAATTTTCTTTCTTTTTTAAAAAGGATTAAAAATATGAAAATTTCTTGGAATTCTTTGCACCTTGCCATAATTAAACGATAAAATAGGCGATTAAAATAACTTATGTATTTTTTAGGATTGTTTTAAGTAAAGTTGAAGAAGTTTTGAGTATTTCTAGCATTAAAATTCAAGTTCCTTACTTTAAATATCAAATAGAGTCATTCAAATGAGAAATAAGTTGTTTATTCTTACTAGAATCGAACCTACATTTTGAATTCTTATCAAAGACAGTTACAGATATCTGCTGCCTGACCATTAAAGCCTTACTTTCACATTACTTAAGAATTTAGAGATTCCACTTCAAAAATGGTTGTTTTGGTCCTTAAATTTAATCAGCTGTGTCAAAATGGTTGAATAATACCCGAATGACACAAGTCGGTTAATAAAATTGAAATCGGGTGTCTAGTCAGCATGACTCTGGCATGGTGCTGGCTTCGATTAAAATCCAGGGCCATGCCAGATTCACACTAGCTTGGTGCAGGATTTCTGATCGATTAACCGACTTGTGCCATTCGAGGATAGAATATCAAAAAGTACTCTATATTTAACTTTAGTATTCACATAGTTTTAAAGATGCAGCACACACGAATGATCTTTTAAGACATTCCAATTTTTACAGTCTCCAATCCTTGTTCAATGTGCAATAAAAGCCACAAGTAATTCCGCCTAATGTCTTACAAAAGTAAAAATCAGCTCAAACCTCCTATCAACTGCAATAAATAAACTCAAACAAGCACAAGAAAAAAAAAACCTCTAAACGCCACAAAGGCGTGCTAAATGTATTCCTGTGGCGATTGTTCGTTCAGGAGTATTTTAACTTCAGTTTGTTTAGGAATTTCAATCAATTTAAATACTTTATGATGCTATTACTGTGTATCAATTTCTCCAATAGAAATGAAAAATGCGCCAAAGTAATTAATTAACGACTACGTTCATTCATTATTTCTCAAATGTTTTTTTTTCTCACTTCCATCTATTTTCAATAGATCGATCAATTAAGAATGCACGAGAAGCTTTATATCTTCACATTATTTATTCGAAGGTGTCGATTGCAAATTAATTTTTTTTTCTCTTTCTTCCCTCGATTGCCGTCACTCGACTGCTCTGTTGCTCATTGTAAGGTGCGGAGTTAAAAAGAAATCTTTAAAATTCCTACACACAAAAAAAAATAAGAAATGAAATGAAAATGTAATAAAAAGTGTAGCATGATAACCAAAAAATTTCTTCATTAACGGTTCTTGCCTTCGGACTTTTCATATAATATAAAATTTATAGAGTTACATGGATGCTGGGTATATGTGTAGACTCATGAAAAATTATATTCATGCTACGCATGACCCCCGTTGATTTGATTTTATAACTTGTTGGCTTGCTACTAGAAAAAAAAACGACAGGCTTAATTTATAGATTATGTGTGCGGAACGCATTAATTTTGGTTTCTTAAAAGTCATTATAGAGTCATCTCAACTTACCACATCATTTATGTAAGCTGCCTACACTGAGATACATTTCTATTATTATCCATTTCACTAAGATCCAAAAAAAGAACGTTTGATATAGCTGGATTGTGAGGATCAAGATCATTAACAGTTTCTTTGATCACTTCACAGTCATTTACCTTGCTTTACAGTCTCTTCGAATCATAATAATCAATCTTTAGCACCTGATATTAAATTGTTTCTTCAGCAAAGCTTTCATTTCTCTTTTGTCTGTGTCTTCTCTCCATCTCTCTTACTTTTATTCATGAAAGAGAAAATGCGATCAATGTCGAAAGCGATCGAATAAAAAAAATCATTGGCGCCAGAGATTTGATAGAAACTTACAATCAATTTTGCTTTTTTTACATAAATTATTTATCATTCTTAAGCGTACATTGGGGTCGTTTTGCCTTTGATGTCCCACATTCGACCTCTATCTCAATAGTGTCCAGCTATTAATAATGAATAAGTGGATAAAAATAAGCATCAAAAGGGTTTGAGGTCAATGTAAAGCGAGATTTGAAGCCAAATGGCAAGGTACTGTTAAGAAGTCAGCCAAATGTTAGATCCAATGCCATATTCTTAATGTTTTATTCACCAAGTATCATATAAATTAACAAACTGTGTGCTACCAAGTACTACTAGGGCTGGATAGAGGTGCGATCAAGTACCATGGCATTGAACAATACAAAATAGAAGAACTGAATAAAGAAAAGCTCTTTTCAAAGTAGGAGCATGTTACTGGAGCTACTTGGAGTGCTATAGTCACGTCTAACTTAGTTTGCATCCCGGATTCCCTTAGATACTAGCTCCTGAGCCTAAAAATCCTTAAAAAGACTAGATTTGATGCTATCAGAATCTCCATATTTAGGATTTGATGACAATGGGATGCATTCTCCAAATTGCTAAGGAGACGTCACTTGATTATTCCTCCATACGCAAGTAATTTGAATGAACGTGTTTCACTTGTTTTACTATCAAATTTAAAGTCTGTCCCTAAACTTTCATTGTGTTTTCTCTTTCCAAACTCGACCTGCTGTTTACTTTTAATTATTCAATACTTAGTCATTAAATTGAAATTAAAGACACTGAGATATTCTTCCTCAAGTATGGCTTTCATTTGCACTTTCATTTACATAATGCATTGGTTGGTGATGATTATTAGGGTTCGACAGCTTGACTTGATTATACACATCTCGTTGTGTATAATTTTTGAGCATCTTTTGAGACAAGATCAACAGCGATCGATGATTAAAAATACAAAAAAAATACATGACGATCTGATACTTTCGACATCTTATATATCCATATAAATAAAATCAAATTATGGACGATATAAATTGTTATTGGAGTTTTTAAGGTTGTACAAAATGTGAACATGACAATTTCAGACTCTTTTTTTAAGTCACATTTAAAATCAAATGATGAAGTTTTTCTCAATGAATTCCGTTGAATTGGCGAGCACGTTGCGTAAATTTGTGCTGATAAAGGAAATCTTAATAACTTCAATTTATTTAAAGCTTGAAGGTTTGATGTGGATTTTAATACTTTGCGTTTTTTTTATTATCTTGCAAATTGAATATAAGATTTTTGGTGCTGTTGTTATTGACGACAAAAAACATTCCAGACTTAGCTTTATAGTTGTTCTTGTGGAATTTATGGAATTTGTTTAGACTAATCGTATCAAGAAGGCTTTTATCAATAAATTTGGATGTTTAAAGATTCAGTTTAATTTGGAACTTCAATTTCGGATCAAATTGTCATTAAAACATTGAAAGTTGTTTATCGACTCTTCCTTTAGCTATATTAAAAGGAAGATCAGTCTACTTATAGGGTGTCGTTCACTTATGACGTCCGTTCCTGGAATTTCTATTGTTCTTTTCTTGCTGAACCCCCCCCTGGACGTCATAAGTGAACGACCCTTAAGTCATTGAGTTTTAAATCAATATGATGATCCCGGATATAAGATATTTAACAACCGTCTTAATCAATTTTAATTCCTAAAATCCTGTAAATCTTGATATAAAATATTGATCTTCTGATTAAATCCTAGTTCAAAGAACTAAAGCTGAATTTCAATAATTGTATCTTTAAGTTGATTGCAGTAATTAATGCTCAGTCTAGTAGGTTTCCGGTCATATCTTGTCCCATTCTTTATAAATCTATCCTGTTGATCAACAAGCCTTAATTGAGGATCTTTCAATAATTGCGTAAATTTCCAGCAACAGATTACAATGTCACTAATTAAACGCACAGGAATTATCAATAATAAATCTTTATTTTAGTTCCTTTAAATCCAAACATTGATTGTCTGATAGGCTTTACCAGAAATATGTCTATTATTAATTACGCGGCATGTATAATCGCTCCTTGATGACTTCCATATATGAAAATTAAGATTTTAAAATTCAATTCTATAGTAAAAAAATATAATAAGAAGTAGATGAAGTGGAAAGATAGCGAGAAGAATTCTTAAAAAATTGCCGTGATGATTTATAAAATTCAACATGCATTCAATTCCTGGAAATATCATATGATATTATGGGATATTATAAAAATTATTATTTTTTACTCTCGAACACGCGTCAATATTAAATATCCACACCACGATTCTCCTCCGTTCTGTTCTTCAATTGTGTGCCTATCTTGCTTTCCTCTTATTACTTCTTGTTGTTATTATTATTCTTCATTTTTTCACCAGGTCTGTGCCCTCCTCACCATGTCGCTATGCTTTTAAATTTCTCATCTTTTATTATGACTCCGCATTCATTCGACGGACTTCTTTTTAATCCATCATACCATTTTTTTTTTGTCTTTTACAACTGTCTTTTTATCGCTTTGCTTCCACATCTTTGTTAGCTCTTTTTTTGAGAGTTTTGGTTTGTAAAGTGCTGAATGTTGTTTGCTTTTGTCTGGTTGGTCTTTTTGATACACGATTGATTTTTTTTGACATACTTTTAATTCATCAAACATGGAATATTCTAAAGAGCTGAAGCTAGAGTCTGTTTTCTGGGGGTCCTCGGTTTGAAGAGATGTTTTGTTTCAGAAAAATTCAGCTTAACTTTAATCAAACAAATCAGGTTTTCAGACACTCGAATTTACATTTGAAAATGTGATCTTGAAAAGGCTGGTCAGTCATCTTGTCACTGGTTTAAGCAAGGAATGCAAATATTAATAATGTTGTAAGATCAGAGTGAGAATCAAGACAATGCTGACAACAGTGTAAAACTCCAACCTTTTCGTTATGAGAACATGGATTTGTGGTTTAGAGATCATCAGAACAGCTCTTTAATTGAGCTAATTGGTCCAGTTATACCTTAAAGATGTACTTTTCTAAACAATTTTGTTATTTTGCTAAAGTTTTGTTTTGTGATCTTGTTACTGACATGATGCAGTCTCTAATACTAGATCAGTAGGATCTCAACGTGAATTCAAACTATCTATTAACATCTATTGCAGATAGAAAATGCGTCTAAAGTCCACCATTATGCGCTCACTAGATACCAGTTTCTCGTGCCTTCTTATACAGAGACTGATCTCCTCTTTTTTTCTTGTTTTAATACGATTTTTTTATTCCTTCTTCTCTTACCATATTCTTCTTCATTTGATCTTCTCCATGAAGCAGCACACAGCACAAAAAAAAAGAAGAAACAAAAAATTAAGAAATGCTACTGACTTACGCAGAAGAGAGGGATGAATGTCGAGCGATTGTAAAAGAATAAAAAATGATTCGAGTAAAGATCGATGGATGCTTAAAGTTTGCTGTGTGCTCATTTAAATTTTTATTTCTTTTCGGACTCGACTCGACTGGCTGACTGGATGGAGGGAATTAAGAATGCGGACTTTTATTATAATATATGTTGAGGTGAATGAATATCGCAATTTTATGATACACATTTTTCATCCTGCATCAGCCTTTATTTGTTTGCTGTTCTCTCATCTCTTTCTCTCTGTTTCTTACACAATCTCTCGACTGCCTTCGATTGTGTTGTTTCATAACACGATATCGTGTCCTTCTTCAAGGTTGAAAACAAGCATGCATATTATTCATATTTTATGTGATTTTAAAAATATGCACATTGTCGTTCTCTCTCGCTTATTCGCTCTCTGTCTCACCGTAACAAATTTAGAATGTTAAACATAAATACGGCTTCCTTTCATTGAGTTGTGGCTGCACACACTCTAAATCATCATTCTGTTTTGGACTCTTTTTTTTATTTTTTATTTTATTTAATTTTGTAGGTTTTATGTTGATGATGAAATTGTGTTCTTCTTCCTTTCCATCTCCTCTTCCTTTTTGGCTGTGCTCAATAACAAATTTTTCTTGTTGTACATACATGCTTGCTGCAAAAAAAAAAACCGGCAGGTGCATAAATTTATTCTTTATATCCATTCATGAGAAAAAGGGAAGCTGAATAGGGTTTATAATTTAGTTATGTGTACAGGATACATTGATTTTCATCAAAAACCACAAATCTAGCAGTTTCTTCTGAGAAAAAAAAAATATTCACTTCCCGTCAGAATTATTTTTTAAGCACCAACTTAACTTTATTGCCATCAATTTCCGATGTGTTTCAGCATTCAAGATTTTTTTTTTTTTTATAGAATTTCCTTTTAATGCTGATTTCCCTTTTAATCGCTTAGTATGATAGATACAAAAAAATGTAAAGACAGACCGATGCTGACTGAAAGGAAATCAAACTTAAAATGCATTGGTTGTGCGGGAAGTGAATAAATTATATCATAACTATTTAATGATGAAAAATTAATGCTTCAACGGGAAATTAGAAATCAAATGGCTGAAGCGTCTCTTCCTTATCACTGCTGCAGTTATGAGCAAGCTGCATGTCGACAATATTTAATGTTAACTCTCAGATTAGATTATGTGTTATGCAATTTGTGATGCTCGATGATGAATGCCTTAGAACTTTATAAGAATTACGATGATTTCCGCTTTTCTTGGAAGAGCATTTTTATCAGAGGTCGAAGTTGGCGAAGTGAAGTCGTTTCACTTCACTTCACTTCACTTCACTAAAATTTCAATCGGTTTCAAGTCAGCTCGAGTGAACTCATTTTTTTCGTATTCACTCGAGTCGACTTTTAACCGAGTTGATTTTTTCATGTTCACTTTAGTCGACTTTTAACCGAGTTGATATTTTCGTGTTCACTTTAGTCGACTTGAAACCGACTTGATTTTTTCGTGTTCACTTTAGTCGACTTGAAACCGACTTGAGTTCACTAAGGAAAAAAAATGTAATATACCAAACTGATTTCTGCTAGTGCTTGTGAAGTATATGTGATTACATACAAAATTGCAGAATTTGTCTTTTTTTACTTTTCATAACCATATAGCAAACTAAACGAATTAATTTGAAATATTTTTCAAACTTCCAGTTTATTATAATTCAAGTTTTAAATTTTTTTCATTATTTATGTTTGTACCTTAAAGAAATTTAACTCTATAATTAAAAAAGAAGTGTTTTATTTAATGGTGAAATTAAAAACAAGTGAGAACAAAAATAGAATTTACGATTCATTCAGTGCACTTATCAATATATCAATGCTGTCAAACAAATAAATATGAGATTAAAATATATTCACCAAAATTGGAAATATGGTGTGAATTAAAATAATTTCATTCATAATTGTAGCAGTTCGTAATAAATAATTTCAAATCAGAAAAATGATCTATAGTGCAAAACATTTATAACATATATGAAATCAAAAAAATATTTTAAATTAATTCGTTTAGTTTGCTTTATGGTTATGAAAAGTAAAAAAGGACAAATTCTGCAATTTTGTATGTAATCACATATACTTCACAAGCACTAGCAGAAATCAGTTTGGTATATTACATTTTTTTTCCTTAGTGAACTCAAGTCGGTTTCAAGTCGACTAAAGTGAACACGAAAAAATCAACTCGGTTAAAAGTTGACTCGAGTGAACACGAAAAAATAAAGTCGGTTTCAAGTCGACTAAAGTGAACACGAAAAAATCAACTCGGTTAAAAGTCGACTCGAGTGAACACGAAAAAAATGAGTTCACTCGAGCTGACTTGAAACCGATTGAAATTTTAGTGAAGTGAAGTGAGTTTGCTTCATCGACTTCGACCTCTGATTTTTATGATTGAATATGTTTTAGTACTGTTGACTGAGTTTTTATGAGTCAGAATTGGATTTTAGTGATTCAAACTTGAAATATTGCCAAGTTATATATTGTTGAAATAACAAAATTCCATTAATGTTTAAAATCCGTACAATTGTAATAAAATTCTCATTTAGAACCATACAAATGTTTCACTTTCTTTAAAACCTTACAAAAATACAAGAAATTTTGAGAACTGTACAACGGCATTAAAGTCGTAATCAAAACCCTTCAAACGTTCTGTTTTAAACAATTATATGGTTTTGATAAGAAAAACTTGTGAGGTTCTAAAACTTAAAACATTTTAAGACCGTTAATTTTGAAACATTTTACAAGACTCATAGACATCGTTCGGTTGAAAATCATTACCAGAATTCCGAAATAAGAAGCTTAATCTGAAATTCTCTTCGTCCACAAATTAGTAATTAAATGACATCATCATAAGCATAATTTGAAATGCCGTGTATGTTACTTAGTAGACTAAAAGCAGCAGCAGATAAAATCACAAATTTCCGGCAATCATAATAATTTTTTTCTTATGAAAATTGTCCATTTCTCTTTGGCTACCTTCTTCGTGCTCATTTCCTTTTTTTAATTTTGAATAATTAATGTTATTATAGTAGAAATAATCTTAATGTATTTTCATCTGCATGCAGAAGAACAAACCAACAACAAAACGAATTGATAGAATAAGACGTGACTTATTGATTCAATGAAGAATAATTCCAGGAATTTGATCGATTATTGATTTGTGCATAAAGAATTTTTAATGAACAGCCACGAGCAGGCACCGGAAACTTGAATTGATTGGCGAAAATTTAAAATGCGATTTTAATTTATTTTTTAAATATATTTCAAATAATATTCTACAGCACATTTAGTAAATGTTACTCATTTGTAATTAGCGTTCACCATCAAGTGCCTCAAGTTCGTCAGCAACTTGTTTAGCAACTCTGTGATATTTAGCCATAACTGGACGATAATAGTAAGCTTGATAATCACGACGCTCAGCCATCTTTGCCTTAATTTCAGCTTCCAACTTACGAAGTCTCATCTTTTGCATTTCCTCATTAATTACATGACATTGCTTCTCGTATTCTTCCTGGGGTGAGTTATGGATATATCGGGAAATGAATCTTGAAATTGGATGTCTGTGATATTCCCAATGATTTGGCTCATAGCCTTCAGGTGTTTCTGTCAATTGAGCAGGTCCAATGAAGACATTAGAGTAGAAGATGATGCCAGTTACAGGAATAACACCTAGCATGACAAAGAAATGAAACGTATCCTTGAATTTGTGCCATTGCATTCGTGTTGGGATCATTGGAAACACACGTGGACCATGTGCACTCATGTTACGAGCAGCTACAAGAAATGTACATTAATTAATTTTTGTCAAAATTTGTTTTGATTATTTAATCATTCAGAAATTTTTTGTTTTGATAATTTGCATGGAAATATGGAATGTTTCTCTATAATTCTTTTATAAACATGTTTTACTTACCATTCTGAATGATACTAGATGCTGCTGGTGACCTCAAAAGGCTTGAAAGCCGGGTAATATTGGATAATTTTGAAATTATTGGCATTTTTCAATATTTCTTTTCTCCAATAACGTTGTTTACCCCTTTTTATTTTGAATTTTGAAAAACCGTTGAATCTTTTTGCCTTTTCAATGTGTATTAAAGAGTTGCTGATAAGTTTGAGCATGCTAGTGACTTTAAATGTAATAACTTTCTATTTGAATAAGGAACTCCTGTCAAAAACTGCTTTAAAATAATCGATACTAACGTTTGCGAAAGATTTGAATGTGTCAGTTCGATATTTTTGAACCGTTTCGAACGGATTATTGTGCAAGTTGCTGATTTTTTTATATATAAGTTATTGAATATAAGAAGCGCTTACCATTTTACATTCACATTCGTCAAATTCAAAATATTTTCGACATGTTTTAAAATTGAAGATTTTAACGGTTTTTTAAAATTTAAATTTTATTCACGCAAAAACAAACGAATCTAATGTCAATTACGTTTTGAGAATAAATTCAAAAAAAATTATGGCTAGAAATTTAACGAAAAAGAAATTGTGAAATTAATTAATCTGCCGTGTTATTCGTAGAGAGTGGTAGAGAGCTAATAGTCAGCAACACAAACGCAAAGACATTTCGTGGATAAAAATCAGTGTTTCCTGAAAAACTCGGTAAAAATATTCAGAAATCAAAAACTTTTGTGAAAAATAATTTCTTCGATTAATTATCACGTTTAATTAGTATATTTAATACATTTATGTACAGAATATTGTTCATTTATAAAGTTAAAAGTATAATACGGTCGCGTTAAGTTAATTATTATGATGGAAATATCAAAAAAAGCATAAAAAAAAAGATTTTTGTGAAATGTCACCAAACAAAGTTAATTAAATTGATGAATCATAGTCTTTCTGAGAAATTAGTGACGTTAATTGACATAATCCAACGAATAGTGATAAAATAAAATAAATACAATAAGTTAAGATTAAAAGGTGAAAGAATTACAGCACAAAAGAAAAGTTGATTCCAAAAATGGAAACTGTTGAAAATAAAAGTTTGCCACAGAGATTTCCAGGTGTGTATTACAGCCTTTATCATTCTAATTTATACCATCGTCTATCATTTTAATTTACAACCCAACCATATTGATTTATTGACAATAAATTCACAAGATCCAGTGTTGCTTTGCTGGATGTTTTGATAAGGCACAAATGTTGATTCAGACTTGACTGTCAAGGCTAGTCAAAGTATTTCTCATGTAATACGAGTGATTCATGACATCACAAACTAATTTAATTGATTGAATTGCACATAAACTGAATTGCAGCAACAGTCAATATGATTGATAATGTACAGCAATACAGAGAGTGCAACAAGGGAAGCAAACAAAGAAAAGACAGAACCCTCATGTGCATTAGTTTGATTAGCCTTATTTTATTAAGAAAAATGTATTCAATTCATCCTAAATTCATAAATGATTCATTGTATGCTCATGCTCGTAAGAAGATGAATGAATCTTGTTTTCTTTAAATAAATACATAGTTGTACGGTAAGCACATCACCGTCAATTGATAGACCCATTAATTTCTCAAATTACCAACCAAAAATGTCAAGCAATTCCTTCTTTTAAATAATGATGAATCACATGGAATCTGAAGTATTTCTGCGAATAAGCAGTCGTCTTGTAATACGCAAAAGCGGAAGTTATGCTTTACAATACAATAAAATGTATTAATAAGAGAGCTGTGAAACGAAATTCTAAGCTAAATATTTGCACACATGCGAGTGAGTCTATAAATAAAGCTCATTACATTTTACTTGATTTCCCATTTTTCATTATCTTCGGGAACAAAATTGTTATTGCAAAATATGTGCTCATAAAGTTCCAACATTATCGCTCGACTTGCTGATTGATGACAAATTTTTATAGACATTATTTGGAAAATTCACACTTTTCCTTGTTCCTAAGTCATATAAAAAAAAGTTTAAAATGATTCTACAGGCTTGAAAATTATTGTTTTTATGCTAATTCTTACCAACAAGCAGCAACAACTGCTAGGAAACTCATATTTTTTGCATGAACTAAGCATTTGCTAAATGAAAAGTAGACACGCAGAGGGTAATAATAAATTGGGGTTGCAATTTCTTGCTGCTGTTGTTGTTGTTGCTTTATTGTTGATTCATCAATGGTGGTCTATACGCTCAACTTACTGTCTGCGAAACAAAAAATACATGTGAAACATTACCTGAAATCTAATTAAAATTTCCATTAAAAAAATAAATGGATTAGTAATTCGCATATTATTTCATATCCTGAAGTCGTTTTGACACATGGCTTGCGATTATTGTATTTATAGACATGTGCTGTTGAGTTTTAACGGCTATTCTAGGCTGTTAAGTTTGGTTTTTGAGCCATAATTGCTGCTTTCGTGCACAAAAAGCTCATATATGTACGTATTTCCTAGAAAGCTCAAAAATACGTGCGTAATTTCTAGAAAGCTTAAAATACATTCGTAATCAAAATCTCAAATGCGTACGTATTTCTTAAAAAGCTCAAAAATACTTGCGTAAAAGCTCAAAAACGTACATAACTCTTAGAAAGCTCAAAAATACGTGCGTAATTTCTAGAAAGCGTAAAATACATTCGTAATCAAAATCTCAAATGCGTACGTATTTCTTAAAAAGCTCTAAAATACGTACGTAATTCCAAAAGCTTTTCAACAACAAGAAATCAATCAAAATCGCACAGCCTTGCGTGCTCATAAAGCACCTTTACATTGGATAGTAAAATGCAGCAATCAAAAGCACATAACAAATGAAAGTTATTTCTAGCCAAGAATGTTGCATTGATCAAAAAAGTTACTAAAGTATGAAAAGGTTATCGAAATGAAAGAAAAGTGGAATTAAAGAAATCACACACAAGTAAGGCGTTAAAAAAAATAATATTTCGATAATATATTACTAGTGTGAAGGCCGCAGCACTCAAAATTACATCATGGCTGCGAGATGCAAATTTTTACAGTAGGTAGGCAGGCATTTGTGAATGAAATAGCGATTGGAACACAACTAAGTATCGTTTGAACGACAACGGTTGATTGCTCTTTCGAACGGTGGTGTCTTTAACAAGATAAAGACCAAATAAAAATAATTTCGCGTGTGCTCTCTGTGCTGCTTATTACTTATTGTGTATTGTATTGTCAGTTAGGCTGTGCCGTTAAGATATGAATAAGTTGCTGAGCAAAAGCAAGAAGATAAAAGACTTTTTCGTATTTTGTATGTCAATGATGCTAATTACTTGACTTTACAGTGCTTTTTTTTTATTTTCAAGACCTTCAATGTACTTGAGAAACCTGTTTTGTTGTCACAAAATACTTAATTAAACAATATGTGATAAACATTTTCATTTCTTTTTAATCTCGCCGACTTGCAGCTGCCAATATAGGCCCATTTGAGACAGAAGATCCACATCCAAGCTTATCAGATTGGCATGATTATGAGCCTAATTTAGAATTTGATGATTCTGAACTTACACAAATTGCGCCTGAATTGAATGATAACAGTCAAATTTTATTCGAAGATGAGAGCTTTATGTCGGGTGATTTTAACGAAGTTGAAGGTCCAGTACGATCGACATCAAATTTGACGAATTTAGATGCTGATAATTATGAGGAGCAATTAAAGCCACCAGATATAGATGAGGATGCGATACGATTAGACTTTAGCAAGCGTAAATTCATTGATTACATTGGAACTGATAAGAATGGACAGCCAATAATTGCAATTTATGCGTGTAGACTTCCCGAACGTAAAAACCTCAACAATTTATTATTTATTGATTTTATCATCAAAACAATGGAGCAATATGTTCAGAACGATTATGTTATTGCGTACTTCCATCAAGGACTTAAGGACATTAGCAAGCCATCATTAGGATTTTTATGGAGCTCTTACAAAGAATTGGATAGGAGTTTTAAGAAGAATTTGAAGCAACTTTATGTCGTCCATCCGACGACCTTTATCAAAATGGTTTGGTTCTTCTTTAAGCCTCTCATCAGCGAGAAATTCAAGAATAAATTGATATACATCTCGAGCATCGACGAGTTGAAGATTCTCTTGAGTCAGAAGAATCTTATTGTGCCCGACAATGTCAGAGAGTGAGTTTCCGGTGCTATTTTGAATGAACATTTTTAACGAGTTTTTGACATTTGAATTTTAGCGGTTCTCTGAAATTTGAATTTTTAACGAAAAAATATTCAAATATTTTATAACCGTTAAAATTTGAATTTCAAAAAACCGTTAAAACGAAAGCTGCAACAGCCTTCAATCTTTCCAATTCACGTACCAATTTTGTTTTTCATTCGCTTATAGGTTCGATGAGAAGCTTAATTTATCGTCGAAAAAGTCATCACTGTTAAATAACAATAATTCACGCAACGGCAGCAAATTGTCACTTACAAATCCTCCAAAAACCACACAAGTAAGACACTAGAATGTCCTTAGATTATCAGCATTTTGCTAACATGCTTCATTTCAGTTTGGTGTGACACTAAAATTCATTAACGAAAACAGTCCATGCTTAAATTATATTCCACCTGTCGTTCGTATGTGTGTGGATCACTTATCATTATCTGATGGTAACTTTACAGGCTATATTATTGTGTATTATTGTGGCTTGATCTAACAATGCTTTATCAAAACT
The DNA here is from genome assembly GCA_917627325.4 of Chironomus riparius. Classification (NCBI taxonomy): domain Eukaryota; kingdom Metazoa; phylum Arthropoda; class Insecta; order Diptera; family Chironomidae; genus Chironomus; species Chironomus riparius. The sequence continues at coordinate 48,652,343 of OU895877.1, forward strand.
TGTTTAGTCATAGATACGGAGGGAATCTTCAGGCGAAGTGGAAATATATCACGTATAAATGAATTAAAGAGGAAAATTAATGAAGGTACTACAGTTGATATGTCAAGTGAGGATACTCACGTTGTTGCTGGAATCTTAAAGACATTCTTAAGAGATCTTCATGAGCCTCTTCTAACGTATGAGCTTTATGATGAAATCATTCAATTTTTAGGTAAGTTTCACTTTGTTGCTTGTTACGAAAACTTTAATTGTTGCACACAGCTTGATTGACTCGATTGACTGTTTAACGATTCTTCTTAATTATATAAAGGACACGCTAAATTAGTGTACATAAACCATTTTACGCTCTTTATGGCCTTTGTGTTTACCTTTTTATTCAGTAAAATTGATTGTTTGATCCATGCGTGCTTGATTGGATAAATATGTAAACACACATGTTTTTTTGTGGTCAAAAAGAGTCAATAATATTAACTTATAAGTTATGGAAAAAATGTAAGAATTAACGGAAATTTGAAATTTTAAAAAGGGTCTTAAACTATGAATATTCAAATTCCGAAAAGCTGTTAAAAATTTGAATTAGGAAAAACCGTTGAATTAGAGTTGCAGTCTAGAAAATTGAACTGATGATTCATGTTGTTCGTTTGTGGCTTGATAAAGTTTATTTTGGACGAAACTCGAGCGCAATCGAGTGATAAAAAACAGTTTTAACTGTATAATCCATAAAGCACAACGAAATTTCTCGCATAGAAAGAGTTTAACGCATAAATTTTGTTTTCATCTTTTATTTTTTTTTGTAGACTGGCCAAAAGAGGAGAGATCAAGAAATGTAAAATTGATTCTTCGTGAGAAATTACCTGTTGAAAATTATGAGCTCTTTAAATATATCATCGAATTCTTAGTTCAAGTAAGTTTTGCATAAATCCTCAACAATCATTTCTTATCGTTCTCAACTCGAACATTATAGATTATGGATAGAAAAGATTTTAACAAAATGACATCATCAAACTTGGCCATAGTATTTGGTCCAAATATGGTAAATATCTAGCTAATAAAGAGTCATTAACATATAAATGACATTCTCAATCTTATGCTTAGGTTTGGTCTCGCAACGATCAGATGAGTTTGGATGAGATTGGCCCTATTAATGCCTTTGTGGATTTCGTTTTACAGAACAAAGATGACATTTACATCTTTGACATCAATAAAAAGGACATCCTGAGAGATTAACAGAGGCTTTTGTAAAGCACGTGAAGAATTAATGATTTTGTGCTTTCCAAAACTTACACAAAAATGGGCTCATTCATTTATCATGTCCAACATTGATGGATGTCATATATGAACGACCCCAAATATACAAAAAAAAATAATTGTGGAAATGAAATTTCCCATCATGCTGAGTACACTTGAACTTATTTTTAACACAATTGTTTTACATGTTTTTTAACATATTTTTTATATAGTTTAGTCAAATTTGTTTTTAAATCAATGAGAATGACATGAATTAACTTACACGAGTTGCACATTGTCGCAGAATTGGGGATTTATGATGTCACTGGGTTGACTTTGAGGGGCCTAAGCATGAACCTAGTATGGGATCCTTAGATTTGAATTGAGTCACGAATAGGATGGGTGGTGGGTTCCTGCAATGTGCAACTCGATCAATGGATGAGAATGAATTTCCCCTCAAAAATAAAGCATGCAAGCAAAGAAGTCAGTTACCAAAGAATTGAAATGGATAAAACAAAAATATTTGCTATTAAAAAAGAATGTTTTTACTTTATATATATGAAAAAAATAGACACTTGAGCTTTAGTTTCTCATATTTTATGTGAGTTGAAGCTCCTGTATGTAATATAAACAGAACACAGACATATATTTAGATATTAAAAGGTGGTGTAAAGCAGAGATTATGATGAAAGATGCCTTGTATAAAGAGAAAAAGATAATTAAAAATAAAAAAAAAAATATTAGAGAGAAAAAAATGTATACAGATTTAGAAAATATGGATATATCAAGGAGAATGGAGAGCAAAAATGAATCAGACACGTACTAAAAACCATTAATATCTCTTTTGAATAATAATCTGGTCACTGTTGATGATAAAATTAAACGAGTACATGAAAATGATAAGAAATTGTATTAAAAGTGTGCAGAATTTCATATCGATGAGGAAGTAGAAACTATGATTTCACGATTCCACCTAGATTTGTTTACCTTGAAGCTATAAATTTTCAATAAAACCGTTTTTAATAATTCGATTTTCTTTTTTTAAATAAGCAATACAAAATAGGGCTTCTGGTTTTTGAGTACAGCAGCTAAATATACATTTATAGACTGACTATAAACAGACACGATGATTCTGTGGAATGAAGGTAGATTTCGAGAACGTTTAAAGACAATTCTATCCTTTGAAACCTTCGAGAATTGACCAAATTCATAGCACAAGACAGATCATTCAAAAAAGCGATGATAAGAATACGGAGACTGCACTTTCTCATCGACTTTGAAATGGCGTACGATTCACAATTAAATTTGCGTATACGGGGAGCAATTTATGGTCCTGTCAGACACTCACAAGGTGGCCCAGTATCAAAGGAATAATAGAAGACTTTGTGGATGGCAAAAGATCACGAGGAAGACCGAAGAATTCCTGGATTGGATGTGATGAAAATTTCGAACTGGCAGAAGCTTTCAAGGAATAAAGCAGTCTAAAACAATCTCTAAGCGCGGCAATGGGTCCACGTGCGCCTCATCCAAGGAAGTAAGTAAGTAGGAATTGAAATTGGAATTAATGATTTGGAGTCGAGTTCTTTATATCTTGCTTTTGCAATCGTTTACAAAACTTTGACAAAATGTTCATATTAACGACGAGCATAGTCAAAAATCATTATTCATCGTATATGATCAATAAAAAATCGTATCTTGTCAGTGATATCTCTAAATCAACCTGAAATTCTGCACACATTCTAAAAGATTAAATACCTAGGATAAATTGTAATAAATAAAGAAAATTAAACCTGTATAATCTTCCAGAAAAAAAAACAAAAAACAAATTGAAAAGTAGAAAAAAAAGAATAAAAGAAAATTCCACTCATTTTATTTAAATTTTTATTATTTTTCAATATATTCAGAAAAAGAACTTTGTTCATAATTTTCAGTTTAGTGGATGACAAAATTACATCTAAAAAGAATTGAAACAGAATCTGAACAGCTGCTTATGATTTACCACTAATTTAAAATCTACTGACTCATTTGTATGATTTTCTAATTACTTACAATGTCGTATAAAAATTGTTTACTTTTTATTTTTCCTTCATATAGTTCTTGTAATTTCTTCATTATCAATATTTCTTTAATTAAAGTTTTTTTTTACAAAAATCCGTGACACTTTCAAAATCATTTTTATGCAATTTTCATGAAATTTTTTGGTTTGAACAACGTGAGCTGATTTGGTTCTGAAAATTCTGTCAACTTTTAACTGCCAAAATTTGAATTTTATAACTATTCAGCAGAATTCAGCAAGTCGTTGAACGTTAACTTTGGCGAATCTATGAGATGCATTTGCTTTGTTGATTGTGCGTTGTCTATTAAGAGTAAGTAAGGTATGTATATTAGGTAAGTTAACAATGATTTCACGAAGAAATGAGGAAGAATTTTAAACGGTTTTATTATTTTCAAATTTTTGTGCTGAATTCAGCTGAATAAATTCATATTTAAAGTTACCGTTAATTATTCAAATTCAAAATTTCCGTTAAAAAATTGTCAAAATTTTACCACCAATTCCAGCTCAAATTGGGTTTGAAATTCACACATTTTAATTAATTTATATCTCATTTAATATTATGTTTTATGACGTAAATTACTTAATGTTAAAACATATCCATATTCTCCTTTCAAAACTAATATTTTTTTCTTCTTATTTAAACATAAAGGATTTACGAGCTTCTTAAGCTGCAATTTATATTTATTTAATTATATTTATTTGTGTTTTACTGAAGATGAAAAAGAAGTTATGGATTTTTTTTGTTTCTTAATCCTCACATTAATTAATTATTTTCAATTTTACATTAATATGTAATATTTGGTTGAACAATGATGAAATCGACTTAATTAATTAACTTTTTTTTTCATAATTGCATATTAGAAGAATTTAGTTGACAAATAAACCAATTATTCACGTCTCACATTATTCATCAATGTTTAAAATCTAAATCAGATTAATTCATCATTCTTGAGTCCTTCAAAGTCACAGAAACAGAGAATTGCTTCCATTGACAGAAGATTTTACTCTGTGTATTTTATACCTTTTGAGAGTTGCTTGATCACTGTGTAGAGAGGTTGCTTCAGATGCAGCCTTTGTGGTCTTGTTGCTATGTCTAAGCTCTGCTTTCTTAAATTCTTGACTAGAACAGACTAAATCTGTCGTCATGTCAGTCATTAAACATTGAAGGATGCCTAATTCACTCCAACTTAACCTTAACGTTTTAAGTTGAGGAATCTAATCGACTCGTGCTGCTAAACACAAAATTTTGACTATTTTTGGTCTAAATGAACACAATCAAACAGCAAATCGAGTCAGTCTAGATCTTTTATGATTTAAGGGGCTTAGAAGAGCAGGAAATGAAATTCATTAAAGTTGTGTCAAGTCAGTACTAGAACTAATCTGAATGATGGTTAAATAAGTCACTCTCTAGCTTAGACACAACGTTTTTGTCACATTTAGGAATGGCTCAGATTATTGTAATTAGCTTGTCTTACAAGTCTATGTAGATACTTTCTGATCCTAACCATCATATTAAACTTAGTCCACAGTTTGATGCAGTTCATAAGCCCCCTCAAGTTCCAAAAACTGTTTATCATGGTCTATCCTTCAATCAACTTAGCAACATCCCTAGTTAATCCACATCAGCTGATTTAGCATCCACCACACTCTCTTCAGCACTGTGATCACACAACATTTTATAATTTATCCGATTTTACAGTTTCCAATCATATTCTTTCACATCTCTCTCACATTTGCTTAGAAAAATGACTTAAGCTACATATTTAAGAGGATATCTCTAATTTGTATAAGTATGGGAAACATTTTTCTTCATTCTTGTGTTTTAAATAATTTTTTTTCACTGCACTTTCATTTAACTTTCCGCATTCTAGCCGTTGGTCGCAAACCAACATTCATATCCTCAACATCATCATTCAAAAGAATTAAAAGAAAATTAAAAAAACAAACAAAAAACAGAGCTTAAATGGTTGAGTGAATATCTGTCTAGTTACCAAGTCACACAGACACGAAGCCAAGCAGCTCCAACAAAAAAGAATCAAATAAGAGAAAGAAAATAACATAAATTAGTTAAAATAATTAAAAATAATGATGACAAAATTAAACAATGATAGGTAGGTAGTTAAGTGTGTGTCAGGGTGTGTGTTTTTCTTTAAGGAAAACAAGCTTCTGCACTTTAATTTCCGTGTATTTTGGTTCCAAGATTGTTTTTCACAGTCAAGCGAAACAAAAATTAATCAAAAATTGTACTCTTGATGATAAATTTGTAGTATATGATGAAACTAAGTCCCAAATGTTTTATTCACAGTCGTACCATCACTTCCATGGTACATATTAATTTTTTTCTTGATGATTTTTTTTTAAAATAAATTTAAGGAGGTTCTATTTAAAAATGATGGTTTTCAATATTGGTTTGCTAAAAAGAGAAGAGAAGGAACGTTGTGGTTAGTAACTATGTATTTCTAGGATTAAATTTAAAATGTCTCAAAACCCTTCAAATGTTTTAAAAAAACCTGACAACAGTTCTTTATGGAAGCCTTTAAATCCCAAAATTCTAGATAATATTCCAAAAAACCCTACAAATGTTTCAAAACTTACAACTGTGTTAAAAAGCCATATAAATGTTTCCTTCTGCAGCCGCCATATCTAAAACACTATAAATGCTTTTCTTAGAACAATACAATTCCGAGGTTTACTATTGTAGTGTTCCGGAGAAAACAGTACAAATTACTTTCAAGAATCTTACAGAACATTTGTGAGGTTTTCGTATGTTTAAATGTTAAAAATACGTTATAAAAGCTTGTCATTTTCAAATTCAGCACGTGGCTCTCTCGATTCTGTTAAATTCTATTCAGTCAAAAGTAAGTCAGCCACTCACCTCATAACTGAATTTCATTCAGGATCAACTATCAGCATAATTTGTTGAGTCGGTTCGTTGTTTCGAATACATTCATTCTGATGCGTTATCCAGTCTTTACGCTGGCAGAATGTTGAACAATACGGTGTTCTTCTACATAAGGAGCACTCAGCCATTGCGTCACGATTACAATTAGCACACTAATTTTGAGGATTTTAATTAAATTAATTAATTTTATAAACAAACCAAAGTGCTTCCACTCACCTTCTTATTTGAAATTTCAACTCCCGGTGGCAACTGAGCATTAATATTATTTGGATCTTCAATTTGACTAGCCGCGAGCAGTGCTGTGTCGCGTTCTCGCTGAAGACGTTCAATGTGTTTCAAGTAGATCTCCTTGCACTCGTCCATGCATCGCTTTAGATCGCTACTTAATTGATTTATTTGTTTCTGGATGTTCCGCATACGTTCGAATGGCACGTTAAATTCTGATAATACTGCAAGTGGACGGGAAATGATTAAGTAATAGAATAATAAGACAAAGGAAAGAAGTGTCTCACGTGTTTGGTCCACGTAGTCTGAAGGAATTTCTTGAATAGCCTCTGTGACGGTCTGCCAAGGAGTGACTGCTTCCTCCTCTTCCTTAACCGCCGGTTGCGCCGTAACTGTCGGTGTAAATGTAATATTCTCAGATTCAATGTCATCAGAACTTTCACTAGGTTTAACATTAATGATATTTAAGTTAAATCGCTTCTTCTTGATCCCATTATTTGCATTGAAAGTGACAGTATTATTATTGTTATTATTTTGTATAGGTGTTGTTTGAATGTGAAGTTGTTGAGTTGTTGTGTTATTGTTGATGATATTATTGTTATTATTTATCGTACTGCTAGCATTATTTGTAGTCACTACGGGCGACGAAATAGTCACATTTGCAGCCGAAACAGAATGTTGTCCATTTCCGCTGGAATTTGGATTCTCCTGTTGATCCTGTTGTGCTTTTCGTCGACGCTTGTAGGGTGTGAATAAACGTACAGGACCCGATGCAGCTACAACAATGTGAATGTAAATTAGAATAAGTATATCCAAAAAAAAAAGCAGATAAAAAATAATTGATCTAATTTTAGAATGCACTATGAACATTCTTATGCTTATAGCATGAATCTAATAATGCTCAGATGTTTCTAAAATTAGATTAGAAGATGTAACTTACTAGCATCATCATCACAGCACGCAGCACATGTACAGCTGGTTGCATGTGGGGTCAATATCCCCTCATCAATAAGGGCTTGTAAGCTCCGACCACCATATCTTATAGATCTCTTCCAATCTTTACTTGATCCACGTCCACAAAGATTTTCAAATTCACTTGGTGTGTACCATTTGTCTTTGAGCTTTATGCATCGTCCACGACCGCCTGATCCAAGTCTAGTTTTAAATAATTCCGCTGTTGTTGTTTTACAACGAATCGTTAGTACATCCATGTTCATTGGCTGTTCAGCCCAACTTGATCCCGATGATGATAAGTGATTGTTGCTGTTTCCCGTTGTGCTATTCTGATGATTTTGACTATTAACTTGCTGTTCCACCTTAATCTGTAATTGTTGTTGTACATCAGCCGCAATTTGTTCAGCCGTTGGCTGTTGTTGTTGAATCACAATGGCTTTTACATCATTTCCATCATTACCAGTTGTGGATATGACGTTACTGGATAAGAATCCATTGTTGTCCAGACAAAGCATGGGCTTCATTATGTGTTGCATCTGATCTCCGATCATGGGAAGAGTCACGGGAACATTTACGAGTTTCCTTAAATAATAACATACATACAGAGCATATAGGCATCATTAATATCGTTAATTGGATAATGCTATAGCACTAGCCAGGCACTAGTTTAATTGTGTTGATGGAATTTTCCTTACCATTGATGATTTCCATTATCAGAGCTGGTAATTATACGTGCTGCTGTTAATGTTGAATTCTAAAAGGCATTCAAAATTGGTCATTTTAATTAGTCTAATGGAATTTACATCCACAATTAACGAGAAATAAACAAAAAGTGAGACGAAGAAGAAAATTTTATGGAAAATCTCAATGAAATCCACTTCTCGTCACTATAAATGATGTAAACTTTCAGATAAGCTCGTCCTTTACATCTTTTATAGGATAATTAACTTAGTTTTCTAATTGGTAATTGGTAAAACGATAAAAATCTTACAGAAATTTCATTATTTTCACTTTTCATAATTTTACAATTCTCAGAGCTATTCTCATAATTTTCCACATCCATTGTTTTCCAACGAAAATGGATAGTTTTTCTTGATGGCTTAAGCACCACGCAACTTGTTTTTCCGCAATTTTATTCTTTATTTTTCGTCCTTTTACAAATAAGTATTTTTTTTATAAAAAAAAATTTTAGCACTGCTTTAGCATATTTATAAAGAAAATTTTTTTACAAACTTTTATTCGCACGCTCTTAATTTAACGTTTTTAAGGTTTTCGGTAAACTTATTGGATTTTTCCGTTATCAACGGTTTATTTGAATTTGAAAAAATTAAAACCATACAACAGTCATTTATTTACATGCTTCAAAACCATACAACAGTTATTGAATGCTTCAAAACTGTTCAACAGCTAATAATTTGAACGGTAAACAACCGTTGAATTTAAGTTGTTTGTTTTTACTAATTATGTTGTTTCATTGATACTATATGTATTTTTCTGCTGTCATAATGCTCTTGACAATCAATAAGTCAAGTTTTCAGAAAGGCTGAAAACTTGATCCAAAATTCTGTTTTGAGAAAATAAAACCGTACAACAGCCATTTAAAAAGCGTGAAATTTTGAATTTTTTCGCACCGTTATGTTTTTCATGATTTCATTCAACAAATCAGACTTACAACAACGTTGTTTGACACTTTTTCAATATTTTGATGCTGCACATTATTGAAAATGAAGAAATTTCCCGAAAATCTTAAAAATCACAAATAAAACAAAATTAAAGATTATTGTATGTTAAACTTGTTATGTTATTTCCTTTAAAACCAAAAAATGACATAAAAATTACAAAAATATATATTTTAATAGAGAAAAGAGATATAAGAGAAGAAATCTTGTTGATCATGATGTGATTTGTTAACATGGAATTTAATCTAGCATGCAAGGCATATTCCTTAGTATTTCAAGAAGTTACTCAATTATAGAAACAAAAGAACGTAAATCGCAATAATTAACATGATGATTAAGGTAATGTAGACGTACTTTCGGACACTATATTTTCGATCCATTGTATTAAAGTCCTTTGTCATTTGATTGACAACTCCTGTACGTTTTACAGCTTGCTGATATGAAGAACTGCTGCCGTACTGAGAGTATTTATAGCTTGTTGCTGGAACTGATGAGTAATTATCATTACTGCTGCGATATTCAGTGTATGCACTAGTGCTTTTAGGCTTAATGCTTGCATCAAGTGGCTCTGCCTTTAATGTGCTTAAACGCTTAGCGAAATTAGACAAATAAGGAGTTTCCTCCTCATCAAATTCATAATCGTCGTCCTGTACCTTTTCCTTTTCTTTCTCGAATCTGTAATTGGTTGTTGGATTGTAGGATGTTGTGAGTGATGTCTTTCCAAACTTTGTAGGCGTATCAATGCGTGGAGGCAATTCAAATTGTTCAGTAACTGTAGATGTATATGCGGTCTTGCGACGAGTTGCTGTTTGAATTGGAATCTTAGGCTGTATGATAACTTCCTCAACAAATCGCTTCTTTTCAGGAATTGGATCAGCAATTGTTTCAACTTGATTCTTATATGATGTCCTGACTGTTTCACTCTTGGACATTGTCGGTGTCTTTGACCTTCTTGTATATGTATTTACTTCAACAATGTCATCATCAGATTCATTAATGACATTTTCAGTAGACGAAACAACTGGCTTTGGATCTTTTACCGGTGTTGCGCGAGATGTAGAACGACGGGATGTTGTTTTTGGTGCTGGGAGTTCAGGAATAGACTCAGCTGATGATGATGATGCTGGAACTTTCTTCGTTTTCTCAGTTACAGCTATAGTTGCACGACGATTTGGTGTTCTTTCTCTCTTTTTTGGATCTGGAACATCCTCATCATCGCTACTTTTTACAACAGCTATTGTTTCACGTCGGTTCTTTGCCTTTTCATTCTCCATAGCATTTTTAAGCTTTTTTACAAGCACTTTCCTAGTTGTTTGAGTGACTGGTAAATTAGCAAATCCATATTGCTGTAATCTAATCCGAATCTCATCATTTGAGAGATCATCCAAATTTACTGACATTCTTCCGCCTTTAATTTATCCGTTAACCTTCTTAACTTAACTTTATTATCCTTTAACAGGTACGACTCGAACTACAATGAGAATATAATGACGTCAGTACTACTAATATAATAATTAAATACACAAGATCACGAAATTACTTGATATTCACACAGATTTATAAGATTTAGGCAAAATTATACTAGCCTTATTTGCCCTTGCAGCAAGTCAAGATTTACCGAAAAAAGCGGTTATTTTGAATTTTAAGATTCATATCGCTCAGAAGAAAAGCTACAATCCAAAATTTATTTTATGCGGCAGTTAAACTGCAATATTATTAACCACATACATTCCTTTAATGGGTTTATTCATCAATAAACATTTCTGTATCGCCAGCTGCTCTAGAAAGCTCAATGTCTTACCGGTTTTTCACAATTTGAAAAATCGTCTTCAACTTCCTTTATTTGCGTGGAAGTTTAAAAAAAAGAATAAAGTCACGAATTCTGCAAAGAAATTGAATTTAATTAATTTTACTGAAAAATAAAGCTCTTATCAACAAACTATCGATGGATGCTCATTTAGGATGTGATTTTCTCGATCACCCAGTATCGACAGGTGTAAGTATTATAGTATTTAATCCATTTTCATAGAAAAAAGGTTAATAACAAAATTTCTGCACCGTAATGCTCGTAAACAAATAATGTTTTTACTTAAATACCTATTCTAGACGACTATTATGGCTGTTGAATTTAATGGTGGTGTCATCATTGGAGCTGATTCCAGAACATCAACTGGATCTTATGTAGCAAATCGTGTGACTGATAAATTAACAAGAATTACGGATAAAGTTTATTGTTGTCGAAGTGGAAGTGCCGCTGATACGCAAGCTATAGCTGATATTGTATCATATTCGACATACTTTTATGAGAATCAAAATAATAGAGATGCAACAGTTCCAGAAGTTGCTGCTGAATTCCGTCGAATGTGTTATAATTATCGTGATTCTATTACAGCTGGAATTATCGTAGCTGGATATGATGATGTTAATGGAGGTCAAGTCTTTTCAGTTCCTTTAGGTGGAATGTTGATTCGTCAAAGTTGCACAATCGGTGGATCTGGAAGTTCATTTATTTATGGATTCGTTCGGGAAAATTATTCCGAGAATATGGAGAAGGAAGCTTGTGTAGAGTTTGTAAAGAAGGCAGTATTTCATGCTATGTATCATGATGGCAGTTCCGGTGGAGTTTGTCGTATTGGAATCATTACTAAAGACGGCATTGAAAGACGTGTATTCTTTGCACCATCAATTGATGCTAAGCCTGCATTGACTCCAATTGCTGTACGTTAAATACATACTCTGTAAGAATATGCTTTTTTTTGGTAAAAGATAATAAAAATATTTCTCAATAATTCAATTCCTACATAGATAAAGATTTCTTGATTATAAGCTTATTGTTTTTCAGTGCATTTTGCTCAAGAGTTTGGCTGTAAAGAGTGAGGATTCAAATTCACTTTGACTACTCAAAACCGTTAAATTTTTGAAATTTTAAATCTTCATGCTTGAATTTGAATTTTTGAAAGCCGTTTAAATTTTGAATTTTGAATAACCGTTGAAATTTTAAAAAGTTTAAAATATCAATTATTTTACAAAATTCAATTATTTCTGAAATTAGGTCAACATGGGGTTCGTATTTCCATAATAAGTTAAGTGATTCAGCTGTGGAGAAATGCGTTGGAATTTATTAGTCATTATTCTCAAGTATTTTTACTAGTTTCACCTATAAAATAAATCTTATCACATTCAATTTCAAGTCTATTAAAAGATAACAAAATAAATTACTTACTTTAGTCTCAATAAAATTGCCAAAGAAAGACAACGGACTTGACAAAAATAAAAATTTTAAAAATAATAAGAAGAATAATTAGAAATTCTATAAATATAAATAAAAGTTAAGTCCTGGAAACTGGAAAGACTCATCAGTCTCTCATATTCAGAATCAATTTGATAAGAAGTGAAAACCGAGTCAGTAAATTATTTTTGAAATTTAAAAGAATCTTGATGAAATTTACTTTAATATTAATACCAATCTAAAGTTAACATAATTCATCTCCCGTGTAAAGTGAAACATCCTCAAACTTTTTGTTTTCCATCGAGAATTTCCGATTTGAATTTATCAAAAAAGTCATTTTTAAAGAAAATTTTTTTTTCACTTTGAAAAATGCGAGTGCGCACGCCTCAAAATGAGAGAATATATTTAATCTAAATTTCCCACAAGCCACGAGGAAATTTTCCAATTAGAGAAAGGATAATAATCCACAACCATGTGCTTTGTGTGGCGCAAAATAAACATTTTGAGAGACCGGCTCACATGAATTGCTTTGGAAGCTTCCAATTCTCTTTTTTGAATCCTCAATAGGTTTCTAGAGCACACACACGCGAAACAAAAGCCCACTCGAAAAAAAAGAATAAATGTTGTAGACAATCGATATCAAAAGAAAAGCTTGAGGAGGGTGAAGAAAATATTTTTTTTTTACTTTCCTTCATCTTCACAAATTTTCTTATTTCCTTAATAAAAATCAAGAAGGAATGAGATATAGATTTATATTAAAGTGAATTTCTTGAGTCAAGACGACTTAAGTTCAAAGGAGTTTTTAAGGGTTATACACAAGATGATGTCCAACTTTTAAGAGTCAGAGTTTGGGGATTTAGTAGAATCGATATAAATCTGGTAAATAGTTTTGTGCTTAAGATTGTGAGAATGAAACTCAGTCAATTTTTTTTAAAATTGAAAGATTTTAAATAAATTTAAGTCAATAATAATTTTATGGTGACTCTCAGCGGAGGGTTTCTATACCAAAAACCACCTTTTGGACTTGTCGTAGACTAAAGACCAATTAAGATTAAATTTTCTCAGAAAATCAAAGAAATATTCTAACCAAAAGAGTGAATTTCTACTCAACCTTGTAACTGTGTTAGAGAAAAAGTTTGATTTCTAAAATCCTCAAATTATCTTTGGACGTCATTGAATGAACAACCCTTTATCCTATAAGGCTTTTAAACATTTCCCTAATTTCCTTTTTTCCAGATCAGATCAAGTGGAATAGAATGAAGAACTCTAAATATGAATTTTAGACAAATAAGTGCTTAGACGTTAAGTGTTAAATTGATTAAAGAAATATAAGTGCTTCAAATTCTATTAAAAAATATTAATTCTTAATAAATATCGTCATTATTTCTCGCCTTTAACTCTTAATCAGATAAGGAATCCTTAAATTAATATTAAAATTTAAATCGTGTATGAGAAATTTTTAAAAACCCAGCAATAAAGATGCAGCAACCACCGAGAAAGGTAATCTTAGTGAATTTATATTATTTAATGGCTGTAACTTGATGACTACGACAACCTTCGTACAATCCACAAAGTCATTTCCTTGCTCAGTTGATTAATTGCTTTTGTTGACAATTTGTGACTAAATCCCATGGTACCAAAATCGTGCAAAGCTTGTGTAATAGATAGTGCTAATCAAACGTATGATACTATTGTGCTATTCGATGGAGGTAAAAGCTAAGTGTCTCCTTTACATAGATGGTTGAGTTTTCTTTATATACCTAGAGAGATTTATAGTTTTCCTGTTATGCTTGAATTAATCTCAATCAAATTCAAAATACCATAAAAATCAATTTGGAGTTTCTTAGGTTTTCTGTCAATTCAAGTAAACTTTCAAACAACTTTTACTGATCGATCCCTATAATATCGTTAATGCTTATTTACTTTCAACACAACGACCAACAAACCTTTTTTAGGATAAACCCAGATATTGGATTGGAACTAGAATTGGGCAATGTAATTTTCAAGGAATCCGATTTGTTATTTAAAAATTTCATTGAAAACTGAGGAAGTTTAATTTGGATATAAATTCACTATAGTTCCAATTAAACCTGATAAAAAGGACCGAAATTTAAAGATTTTAAATACTTATGAATCATCTAATGATTTCCAAGATATTTTTGAATATAAACCAGGAACAGCAAGGAAAACTTATCTATATCAAATCAAAACTTTAGCAATCATTCTCCTCCTTAATCTTTAATTTTAGGGAAACTACACCAAGTTTCTGAAAAACCTACACACCGAACAGCTCGCAAAGTTACAATTAAAAAACCAACATGAATGTGATTTACTAGAAGATATAAGAACATTCGTTATAAAGCGATCGGCAATCGAAAAACAATACAGCGAAGCTCTTTTAAAAGTTGCATCGTCTTATTTAAATAAGAAATCACCAAGTATACCCGAAATAAAAATGGACGGTGCTGATGAAAAATGGTGAGCCTCAAAGTTCTTATTTTTTTTTCAATTCCCTGCAGAAAAAGAAAATGAGCACGCGTTCTGAAAAAGCTTTTAAAACTTTTATACAATTTTTTTCAATGGAAATTTAAAACAAATAGGCTCGACTGAGGTCAATGTCTCATTATAAATATTAAAAGTCTTTCCCTTTTTTTTGCACAACCTCATGTAATCGATTACATGCTCAACTTAATAAATTGAAGGTAGAAAATTTTATTTCCTTTCGTGAGCGTCAAAACAGTAAACTGCATGCTTACATGCTTCTTGAAAGTTTTATCCATGTTTTGTTGATGGAAGTTTTTAAATATGAGAAATTTTATGACATAGAATGAGAGACAAGCTTGTTGACAAGGACTATAAAAGTTTAGAATTAGTAGATTTTAAACATTTTCGTCGTATGAAACAAATTAGCAATGGTTAAAATGATGCAGTTTTGGATATTTCCATCATTTTACGCTATTTACTTTCTTCTTAATCTTGTTCATTAATTTAAAACTTAAATAAGCATGCAAAAGTACTTACTTCCACAGATTTAACTCTAAATTTGAAAATTAAAGTTTTCTTTAAATTTTTGACTGAAAACAAACCTTTTTTGAATCAAAGGTGTCGAAATTAAAACTTTCACAAATTCAAATTACATCTTCAATGGTTTAAAAGCTTTAGAATGTCCAGAATTCTGATCAAAAACTTCCAGATTTATTTTTGATTTTCGCAAGCTACAATCTATTTTAAAATTAAATTTATTCTAAATCAAAAAACTTCCTTCTTTTCACTAAAACTTGCACAAAATTAAAGTGAATAAAAAGCAGACCTTCATTTGTAAAAGCAAGGCTTATTAAGCTTCGTAATCTGATAAGACTATTTAAAATCACTTCATGAGTTCCATGAACATTAAGTAAAACTCTTCAGAAGCGTTAACTTTGTCACTGACAGTTCATTTAAGAGTCTCAGACCTGAAAATTGCTTTTATAAATTATGCAAAAATCTCTTTATCGATTTTTGTTATGTAAACTCATTAACATTTCCTTTTTATTTTCTTTTCTTGTCATTGCTTTATTTATAATCAACAAAAAAAAAAGGAACATGTGGAATGTTTGGACAACTGTACTAGAGGAGAATGAAAAATTGGCAAGAGCACGTTTAGCTGCGGTTGAAGTTTTGCACCAAGACATTGCAGATGAAACCAAAATACTGAGAGCACACAAGTTAGGAATAAGTAAGCGTAGCGTCGAAGGTTTGGGTAATATTCAAAGAGATTTGCAGCAAACAGTACAAGATGTTGACAAGACGAAAAAATCGTATTTCGATGAGGAGCATTGTGCACATGACGTTCGTGATAAGGCTCGCGATATCGAAGAGAAATTGAAGAAGAAAAAAGGAAGCTTTTTCCAATCGATTACATCACTACAAAAGAATAGCGCACGAGTCACGTCGAGAAAGGAACAACTTGAGGAAAAATCTACTGGAGCTCGTAATGACTACATTCTTAGTCTTGCATCCGCAAATTCCCATCAAAATCGTTATTTTACAACGGATTTACAAACGACAATGCAGATAATGGAATTTAATGTTTATGATCGTATTGCAGACTTTTTAGCACTCATCGGACGTACTGAATTGTTGACATGCTCTGCAACACAAAACTCGTTTGGAAAGATTTGCAATCAGGCAAATCAATTGACACGTGAATATAATTTACAATGTGTTTATTTATACTATCCAGTGCTCAAGCAACACATTCAATATGAATTCGAACCATGCGACAATGATCCAGTTCGTAAAATTACTGCTGAACATGATACTGTCCTTCAGACACTTAATCATGAGGGTAAACGATGGGCAGCTCGTGTTGCGCGTGAAAATCATTCTATTAGAGAAAACAGTAGACGTTTAGCTGCTTGTCAAGCACTTAGAGATAATGGTCATCGTACTGATCCGAATGATCAAAATGGACCGGATCTTGACACAAAAATGGAGGAATTGAGAGAACAGATAAGGAAATCATCAGTGGCGAAATTAAAAGCAGAAGCAAAACTTGAATGCTTGAAACAGGGAGGAATAAGTATTGAAGAGTGGCTGCAAGAAGCTGAAACATTGAGTATTCAAGAAATTCCAAGATCATCAAGTGATGCGTCACTTAAAACTGATGCATCTCGCGATGGTGATCATCCAAGTTCGGACTCTTTCTATGATAGCGATAATGCTGAAGTGGATACAAAACATCAAAAGCAAGCTCTTCAGGCTTCCACAAGTAATAAGTCAGTTGATGAGAAGCGTGATACATATCATGAATCATTCAATGAGTCCAGTGAATTTGAGGACGATGAAGATGATAAACCATTTAAGCAGATGCCACAACAACAGCAACAACAATCTGTTGAGCAATTTGCAGCTTGGGAAGGTTAAAATTGTGATCTAATTACATGATTAATTACTGCTATTAAACCTCTATTTACTGTAGATCCAACATCAGTTGATTGGGGCACTGAAAAGGAAGAACCGCCAGCAGTAGTAGAAACAATACCGTCATCGACAAGTTCAACGAATAATACTGTTCAAACTTACAAATGTACAGCTCTATATTCATATACTGTAAGTATTAGACATTAAAACAAAGTTAAAGGCATGAATATCGTAACACATGCTGTTCATTTTTTAGGCCCAAAATCCAGATGAGTTAACTATCGTTGAAAATGAACAGTTAGAAGTGGTTGGAGAAGGCGATGGTATGAAATTTTGATCCACAACTTTTGAACAATTTGTTATCATTAATTCTTGCGTACTTTTTATGCATACACATGTGCACAGGTGATGGATGGTTACGTGCTCGAAATTATCGAGGCGAGGAAGGTTTTGTTCCTCATAATTACTTGGATGTTGAACGTGATGTTCCAACAAATGAGCAGCAAACGCAGATGGCTGCACAGATCTCATTCTCATCCGTTGACTATACTGTCGATAACGAGGACCAAGAAGTTCTTCCAGATTCAGTTCAATCACCTGATCAAGTTTCTGTTATATCAGCGCCTGTAAAGAAAAAATCCGATCAATTATACTGCATTGCATTATATGATTATGACGCTACTGCTGAAGATGAATTGACATTTGAAGAAGGACAAGTAATTGAAGCTTTTTTTATGACTATTCATGAGTTCTCAATTTTTAATTGATTTTTTTTTGTTGTCAACAGATAATTAAACTTATAACAAAAGAACCTCACGGAGTTGATGATGGATGGTATGACTTGCTCAATACTATTTGAATGTTGGGGTTGATTGTATATTTTGTAACGCTTAAGAAGAGGGGGGGGGGGGTGTCGAAATTAAATTTTTCTTATTTTCTCACAATATCTAGAGGAGGTATTCAAAAAATGTTAACATCTAGCGGTTACAAAATATGTGAACGACCCCATAATGATTTCCACAATGAATATTTAAATTAAATATTTTCTTTTGTAGGTGGGAGGGAGCTTTGGATGGAAAGATTGGAAACTTTCCAAGTTTGGTCGTTGACGAGTGTGACGAGAATGGTGAGCCTTTAACAGAGCCTGAAGAGGAGGAAGAAGATGACGAGGATTATGTTGCAGCACCTGCTGGATTTGGCTTACCACCCACTGTCCCTCCACATTTACTTTCCCAAGAGGATCTCAAGTTGGCTCTCGAACAGTCACAAGCGCAGACACATTCAAGTGATAGGAAAATGGACCTTGACTTATCTCAACCGCCTAAATTTGCGCCTCCATCAGGTAATATTATGACTCATTGAATATAAGCAATCATATTTAACATTTACATGTCTTTCTTCCCATTCATGCGTCTATGTGTACAGTTAATATAATTTGTGAGAATAAAGAGGTACAATACTTTGTTTTCCATTGTTACATTTACATCGATCAATTCACCAAATGTCAACCTTTTGAGTGTATATATTCTAAAAAAAAAAACATTTCACCTGCACATTCTTTCCACTCCTATATTTATAGGTCGATTGTAATATTTTGATTATCACCTCCGTATTGATTAACCTTGATCTATTGCTCAATGTTCTTTTTATAATTAGCTATGATGTCTTTTTTTCTATGCTCAATTTTTTTACTAATGAAAAATCTAAATTATTTCATGAATGCTCAATCAACTTTGAAGGAAAATGGAGGCGATGAGGATGCAAATGAAAGCCAAGGTAAATCGCAAAAAGAAACAGTACCTAATTTAAATATAGCCCAAATCGTAGTAACCTGTGCCACCCCGATGATTGAAGAGGAGAAAAAGTTCCCTGAAGTGAGCAGTTCTGAGCCTACTGAACCACCTCCAACCAACAGCGAAGCTGTCAAGAAGGAGAAGATAAGCGAGAAGGAAAAACAACCAGAAGTAAAAGAGCAATGTGACGATGGTTTTGGAGATGATCGATTCGGATCAAATTTTGAAGCTAATTTCGAAGCTAATTTTGAGGATGCATTTGCATCGCAGACAGTTGAGGAAATCAATGCGTCTGAGAAAAATAAGAAAGAATCACCAGAAGGAGTTCCAAAACAAGTTGTAGGCGGACGAGCATCAATTCCAGAAGAACTAGACTCACAGCAATTAGAAAGATTACAAAATTTAAAGGAGTCTAACGCATAATAATAATTAAGCTAGTAGTTATATGATTATTACATAAAGAATTACAAAAACAAGCTTCATCAACGTTATTCATAAATAATGAGTGCATATGTCATGCTTTCAATCGACCCAAAAGGAACATAAGCTGCTAATTAAAAAATTATAAACCTAACCATTGTCTCTTATAACGAGGTAGTAAATATTTATAAAATATCATTATCACACACTCAACAAAAGAATTGAGTTACTTAAAAATTTCATTTTTTTTTCTTGACAAAAAAAGTTGAATCTTCTGAAATGACCCCCCCCCCAAAAAAAAAACAAACGAAAATGATCTAATCCTACCAAGAGGGAATCTATTAAATAAATACTTAATATAGTTATAATGAAGAAATATTACTTATTATGGAAACAAAAAACAATTGGGAATTTTAAACTATAATTAAATGCTGATAACTTTATTGAATAGGTCAAATGACTACGATCCTCTCTCTTTTGTTCTACCGAGCAGCACATTACTTGAGAGCTGAACTTATTGTCTTCGGTTCAGCTTGTTGTCATCGTTCTTGGCTCAAATATATCTTTCTAAGTTTATAACCAACTTTGATGATCATACTTAGCAATTAGAATCTATTAAATCTACTTTTTCTTAATGCTAATTCTTCTTTTAAAGAAATTTTCTCACTGAGAAGTTTTTTTTGACAGCCACTTTCTCAAATTATGCTCCTGACAATCCATGCAATGTTTAATCCAACTCCAAAATTGTCGCTATTACAAGAATTCTTCAATGGTTTACTTCTAAAGTTTATAAACTAAGGGTACTTTAATAGTCTCGTAAACATCCCCATTAAAAACAAAAAAGTCCTGGTCCCTAGTAATGTGCTGTTCGGCTTCTTATCTAATAAATATGAGAAAACTCCCAAGAAAAACTAAAAACAACAAACTTATGCGCTTCAAATTTTAGATAAAAAATAAATCTTTTTGTGGTATTATCGTAAATTGTAGTCATTCGTGAAAAAAAAGAAATCATAATCATTAAAAGTAATCAAATGCGAGATGAGGAAATTATTTAAGTTTAGACAAAAAAAAAAATTATTGGATAAAGCACTTAGTAAGTTTGAATTTAGATTAGGATGGCAAAATAATACTAGGATCTATACTCAAGAGAAGAAAACAAAACTTATTTGATGATAAGCCATTTACTCAATTCTCATATACTGCAATTATTCTGTTATCTATTTCATTATATTATGTTACAGCGTAAATACAGTAAATTATTAATATATAATAATAATGTTGCAATTGTTTATCATAGTACAATTTTATGTTTTCATTAGCTCATTCATTAATTTGAATTAAATTACGCAATAAAATGTGAAATCAAGAATAAAAAATAATTATAGATTTATTTTATATCAATTCGCGTTGGTGTTTGTTTCAGCTAAAAATTGATGACAATATGATGTTTCTATAAACTCAATGTGGGTGCGTGTGATTTGAATACAATTTTGATTCAACTGACAATAATAAACAATTTCAGATTATTCGCAGAAATATGACTCGGTAATGTGATTACTGACTGCTTTTATTTTTATCTCGCTGGATATTTTTCTGATTATTTTGTGGTTTTAAATAACAATAAATTTTAAAATAGCTTTGTTATAACAACACAATATCCACAACAACGTGACGGTTAGCATAATATATGATTTTGTTCCTAAGCTTTGATGACGAAAGCATTGTTACGAATGCTTTTGATGCAAATATTTTGCTTTAAAGTCCTCGAATTCGATAGATTTAATTTGATTCTGAAAGCTGTTGCTTTTACTAAATTGAGAATTTTTTTGTATCTCCAGTGTAAGTCCGTTTTAATATTGATAATTGAGTTCAGTACAAGTTAAGAATCAAACTAGTCTTTATTATTAAAAAAGAATTTTCAATTTCTTTCTTAGCTACTAAGAAACCACAAATGTCTTTCTGTTGCACTAGTAAAACCAACATATCAGATTCCATTTAATCCGATAACTTAAACTCAAACAGTAAGTCCAAGTTACTTTCTTTGAAGATGAATCCAAAAAAAAAGAATCTTAAAAGTTTTATTTAAATTCAGTTAATAAAGTTTAAGGATAACAAAATTCGCTCAAGGCTACTGCTCAAAAAGGCATATATGCTCGATGTTTTTTCTGTAATTCTTCATGCTTAAAGTTTCCATAGGAACCATTCAAATCTTTTACACTTCAAAAGGTCCATTTTCAATATTTTTTTTTATTCTGTAAAAAATGTTTCTTGTATTCAAAATGGTTTGTAGCATAGCGATCTTAAAAGTTGTATAATGAACCTAACAAAAGGCTGAAAATAACAAAAATAGCATCGAGTTGTTGTTGATCCCACCATTCAATATTGACGTCAAATCTTGAAATGTGAGTTCCGGTAATCGATCTGTTTTGTAATTTCCTAGAATATATATAACTGCCTTGAGATAATTACTGTCTAATAAATTATTTTATTTTGCTTAAAACAAAATTAAGTAAAGGAAGCTATAAAGTTTTGTATTTTCAAAAGGATATAATCAGTAAGGATTTTGGCAAGAACAATTGAGATTTCAATGAAGAAGCCTGTAAAAGAAAGATCAATTATTCCACAAAAATCAATTTTCCTAATCCTTTAGATCAAAGGAGTTGCTGAAAAGCTTTAAAAAAGAATAAAATTCAACAAAGGATTAAATTTTTTAAATTGTTCATTTATTTTTTTGTCATTTTGTCGTTTACATAATCGTTTTTTTTTTCTAAAATGCTAAACTCAAAATTTTTTTAATTTAATTTTTTCTTTCTTTTTGTTTTAAACCTAAAAATATAGAACCTCAATTAAATATTTATCATATATATTTCTATACATAATATATTTCAATTTTTAGATGTTTTTTTTTTCTTTATCATTTTGTTCTAATTTCATTTCATCTATTAATTAGTCTTTTTTCTTAGTGTTTTTCAAATTAATTATGTGAGTTTTTTTTCTTGTTTTTTTCGTGAAAATCGAAACATTATTTTTCATTTCTTTAAATATTTTTTTTGTTTTTTTTTTGTCTTAATATTCACAATTAAACAGGACATACTTGGCTAATTTTAAATATATCGAAGACTTCTACATTTTTCTTAACTTGCATTAATTTCAATTTCATTATATATGAGTTGTTTTGTTAGTTGTGTGTGTGAGAGAAGAGAGAGAACTTTAATCTTATAGGTGCAAAATTCTTTGAATAATTTAACAAGATATAGAACTAGAGTTATTAAGAGAACGACAGAGAAGTTTAGTGAAGGACAGAGTTGATGGTTGTGTTGTATTTGCTCATTTGATGATTTTCCTCTTGAATCTAGAATTCTTGGATGTTTTAAATTCTTTAAATTCAGATTTGGTTTGATCTTGATAAGTTTTGTTTGATTCGAAAGAGTTTTTCAATCTTTTCACTATTTTCTAATACTTTCAGTCATTATTCTGATTATTAAGTCAATGATCTTTAACCAACACTGTGTCGTTTGTTTATATTTCGATCAAATCACAAAAGGAAATCTTGATTCTAAAGAAATGGATCTTTTTGTTTCAAAGATTCAAACATTCATTTAGAATTGATCAGATTTAGTAGTCAGAATTAACTTCAAGTTTTAACAAGAATTCGGATTTTAAACATTTTAATGAGAATAAATCTTGTTTATCTGATCGATTTCGCATATATTTTATTATTGAATCTATGAACATCCAATTCTTACTTGAGCTTTATACAATTCAGAATATTTCTGAAACCCAACCAGCAACTCTGAATTGAAAATTCTTCATGCATAGTGGAATTAATCTAAAATTTAAATAATTATAGAAATAAGGGTCATAAAGTATGTATACAGGCAGTTCATTATGTAAATTAATTAGAAAAAGCATTGCACTAAGTATGCAGAAATCTTCATATATTTTAAAATTATGCAAAGTAAGTCCAATTACACTTCTACTAATGCTATTTTGTCGTTCGATTGAGTTACGTAACTTTATACAATAATTCTTTCATTTTTTTCTTATTCCTCATTTTGAATAATTTTGTTCATTCTTATAATATGTGCATAAAAAAATTAATGTGTAGTTCAACGCAAATGCATTATATTATTCATCATTTCCTCTCAATTGTGTGTTTATGATTCTTTTTTTACTCTATTTTTTTATTATTATTATTTTGTGTGTGACGCTTTTCACAAATAAAATTTTTCTTTGAGAAAAAAATTTTTTTGTTAAAATTATTTACATGTAAAGTATTTTTTTAAGGCTCACTCGTGCGACAGAAAATGAAATGGCAGTCACCTGTAGGTAAACAGTAAAAAAAATTTCCCATGGCGACCATGTGATTGCTATTTCATTTTTTTTATGTCGTACGAGAATATCGAACCCTTAATTTCCCTCGAGTTTTTCCATTTTCTTGTTGAAAATAAATCCTAAGTTTATCTAATTGCAGGATATAGTAATCTAATTAAGTTAATCCTTTCGACCCTTATTTGTGGCTCATATTGTTCAGATAACATTAATTTTTTTTCATCCTTGTGATGAATTTTGTCAGATTTTTTGATGATTTACTTTTCAGATTTTAACGATATACAATTTCAAAACCTAACACTTTTGATCTTGAAGCTAATCATCCATGTCTCGCCAATAAAAAAAAATCTGACAAACTTCCACATAAAGTTGAAAATATTTATTAAAATGATGCATGAACAATATGAGGTCATATAAGGGTATTAATCTTCATGATGAGAATTTATTGTGAGGAAAATGGTGGTGAAAAAGAAGGAGAGGAGGTCATGCGAGTGACTGAGTGATTGAGGGGATATTTGTGAGTAAACATTTTTCTGTCTATTAATTTTTTTATACATTTTTTTTTCGATTCGACTGTATGAAAAAGTTTTTGAAATTTGAAAGTAAAATTTTCTCATTTTTTTTTATTAAAAATGCTTTCATTTTTTTTGAGTTGTGTAATTGGTAGACATGCTGCAACATTTTACGCACATTTAATCTCATTTTGATTTAGAATGTGGATTCAAAAGCATCCGTGTAAGTTAAAATGTTGCAGTACCTCTGCTGCATAAGATTTGTTGTATAGGATTAATATGTTACATTTTATATAGACTTAAATTAAGCAATTTTTTGTGTGTTTTCTGCTTTTTTTTGACTATCATTCTTGAGCTTTTTTTTGACATCGCCATTATTTTAATTTACTTTTTTTCACTAATCTCTAAAAAAAAGTTTCCTAATTTACATACACTTTAGAATTTACGTATGCATTATGCATAATATCGTTTCTTTTCGATTTTTTCTCATTTTATTTATATTATACGATCCACATGATAATGCGGATATTTATAGAGTTCAAATAATATATATGTTCAACGTTTCTCTGTACGAAATTGAAAATGGGCAAAAATATGTTAGAATTTATAACGATTATGGGTTGGCGACTCAATTTGTGGATTGTTTTTGTGGCTTCATGAGATTTTGTCTAAGTTCTTTAAAATTTGTTAGATAAATTTTTAAAAGGAGCGATAAAGAAGCTTAAGGTTCTCAACTTGGCTAGTTTCAAGTTCAAGATCAAATTTGCGATATTTTCTGTTATAAATATTTGTTGATCTCTACTTTAAGAACCTTTACTAAGTTATCTTATTAATTTACTAAGCCCTTCTTAAGTTAGTCTTACTTGCTACAAGGTTGTAAACTTGTAAATCTATTCGTTTAACTACCTCTATTCTAGTTTCTTATCATATTTCCCTAGATACTAGGGATTGCTCTTATTGTTAAGTATATTCAGTGATATATCCTAGTAGTAGAAGTAGAAACTCGCGAAAAAGTATCAGAATCAACCAACTTCATAATTGAAGCTAGCTTGTTCTTAGGAATAGATGAGAAAGATGTTGAATAACTTCCTTCCGGTTAATTATACAACGAAATCAAAAGAAAGATCTTCAATAGATTATTGCACATAAGTTATGAGGAAAGATTCCAACTGTTCAACAGACACGTAGTAAACAGTTTTAACAAAACTCCATAGGAGTTATTTTAAGAAATCAATTGCTTGGAAATTAATCAATTTTCTATAGAATCGTCTGCAAAACATCGACCTCGATGAAGTCCACTAAAAGAATCCAAAACATGTGTCATCCACCCCAATGCTAAACGATTTCATATATTTTATACATTTTGGATAGATAGAGGCGAATTTTTCATGTTTAATATTTTCCGACTACCATGCATGTAGCAGATATATGAGCATAAATTGAAATCCTTTAAAAAACGAGAAAACATTCAGACTAAAGCCGTAAATTAACATTAGAATGAGGCGTAAACTCAACAAAAACTAGGATTATGCGTGTATACTGCCTTAATATCTAAACTTTATTGATTTTTTTCTTTTTTTTTCTCCCAATTTTATATTCTCTTTTACATCTGTTGGAAATTGTGCCAATTTCGGATGTAAATGCTTTAAAAATTAAATTTTCATGTCCACAAAATTTTTAAAGATTGAAAACATTTTGTTTTTGAAATTGAATTTTTTATTTAATTTCTTTTATGTTTTATTCATCATTTTTTAAATTTTAATTTTTTTTTTATAAATTCGATTAGATTGTTCAATGTCTTGTTGTCTCGAATGTCATTCTGTATTGCTTTTCAAAGACGTTTTCTAATAACTTTTTTTTATTTTTTTTTTGTAGGACATTATATGCTTCATCATATCAATTTGTGTGAAAGAGAAGACAGAACAATAATAGATGGAGGATAGAATAAAATAGGAAGTGGAAGAAATGAGGAGGAAAATTTCTCTTATTCTTATTTTTTAAATTCAATTTTAAAGACTGTTTTATATCTTTATTTTATTTCTTCATAGTAGGAGGAATGTTTGCCAAAAAAAAAAATTAATTTTTTTATCACAGCCGAAATTTTTTTTCTTCTTATGTTCATTTTATTATATCTCATTGAAAAATAATTCATAACTGAATAATAAGAAGAGAATTAATATTTTTTCTATCATAACAAAATCATTACTTTTATCATTCATGTAGTCGTTGTCGTCATCGCAGCTCGACGTCGTCTGTTCGTTGAAGACAAAAATAAACTCATTATGCTTTTTAACTCATTGTCATAACTATCATAAATGTTTTATAGAAAGGAAGTTTTATTATGCTTTTAAAATTCAAGTCTTTTGAGGAATTTTTGGGGGATAGGTAATGGAATTGTTTGATGACATGTTCAACTGTATTCACTTGGGGATTCTTAATGTATTTTATGCCTATGTAGGGCATCCTTATTTGTTCTTGGAACGCTCGAATATTTGTTATTTGCTAGCAATGTGAGTATTTATTGTATACTTTGACAGAGTCGCAGCTAGTAGCTACTTCTTCTGATATCTTTCTTTAGATTAATCGCTTTACTTCCAATGACAGATTCGCCTACATATAACATGATATCCCAGATTCCAGTGTGCTCAGACACAACTATTTAAAAATGCCAGACCGACCTCAAAAAATATTGAATACGGCACAATAACTGTGTCACTGATAAAAGCATTCGAAGGTCATGTTTTCAAATTCCATCGCAAAAATTCGAGAATTTTAAATACCCTACTAAAGAGACGAGTTTCAATTCCATCAGCATCATTAATTCACATTGAAATGAGGACACAAAAAGGATTATTATGTATTCAAAATACAAAATGTTTAAAATCTCAAAAATTCCACACATATAAAACCCACAAAAGTACGTCTTGAAACAAACAATTGTCTCATGAGAATATCCAAAAAACAAAAAAATTATGAGAAACAATGCTTGAAAATTTAATTAATTTATTACACAACAGAAAAAAGAACTTTAATTTAGTTTGATCAGATTATAAAGTTGTTCATTAATATTTTGTTAGGATGTGTGTGTATGTTTATTCCTCAACTACATAACTTTGACTCGATTAATTGTAGAACTTTCTTATTAAACAATAGGAAATAGGAAAAGGTTAATGAACGATTCTTTTCTATCAAAAAACTTCGTGTGTTCACCACAAAAAGTTGAGGAAATTTTACTTTATTATTTTTTTTGATTAAGTTTTCATCATTAATATTATCGTGTATATATAAAAAAATGGAACCTAAAAAATGAATATGGGTGGAAACATTTCGCATTTTAATCTTTTTTTTTTGAAAATTTTGGACGAAATAATTAATTATGGGAATATAACTTATTAATTTTGTGAGCTGCTTTGTTTGCCATTCATGCATGACTCAATGATAACACAAGCAAAATTTTAATTATGACACAAATGATAATGCTCGTGATTATATAGTTCTTATGATTGCATGTATTAAATAATTAAACTATAATTGAGCTATATAATAGAGTACAGGTTGGTATTCTATTAAGGGCATTGAATAGCACAATCCAGAGTTAATGAAGAGGAAAATTGCAGTATGAAGTGTAAATAAATATGAGAGGAAGCTGAAAGAGAATTGCTTGCAATATTTAGACAATTTCATCGATTTTAAACGGGAAAATTATGACATCAACACTTGGGTCGTCATACTTAGTATGACATTTATTGACACTGTAATGGGTTACACTATGAAATATTTTGCGTGTAAATTGCCTGCTGTTGAAAATGCCATTCAGCATGAAATTTTGTTTACTGACCAGACACGGAAATATTCTTGAAAATTATGTTTTGACTGGTGCTGTTGAAGGATGTGACATTTTTGGGGTTAATGAGTGAAAAGTCTTTGAAATTTGTATCTTTTCTGGAAAATTGCTGTGACTGACTGTCTTACATTGAAGAGGGATGACGAGGAAGTATGTTTAAATGTGAAAGTGACTTTATGGCATTTTATTTAAAACAGTAAAAGAGTCAGGATACTCCAGACTGTTTAAAACAGCCGAAAATTTAATTTTTGATTTTTTAACGACATCCAGTAGTTTATGGATAGTTCCTTTGACAAATTTGGACTGTTTTTAAATTGTGAATCAAGTTTTGTGCCATTCGTCAATTTTGTCAGACTTCGATAATGTGAATATAAATTTCAAAGAAGACAAAAGACACTTTTATAGGAATATCAAATCTGGATTGACCTAAAGCCGATAATAGAATACTTACTGGACATATTAGATCATTTTCTCTTAGAAACTAAGTGTATATTTTGTCTTAAAATGTTTACCATGTCATTGACAAAACGATTTAATTTACAAGATTCTTTTTTGTATAAATAAAATGTAAAGAAAAACGCCATGGATCACAATTGATCTGTACGGCCAGCGAAGAAGAAGAAGAAAGAAAAACGCGTGCCAAAAGTTTCTTGCTTAAAATGCATTTTATTGCATGATTCTCATCTTTTTTTTAAATATATTGGAAGAATTATTAACGAATGTTAATATCGTTAACTCAATTAAACAACTTAAATCACACATTTTCTTCAATTATTTTAATAATTTTCTTTGCCATAAATTGTGCTCAAGACTTGATTTTTTTTAAATGTAACATTCTTCTTTATTTGTTTCGATTTTCTAATAATTTTTAAAATTAACCCTTACTATTTACAAAAAATCTCATCATTATTTTTCTTTTTCGATAATAAATTTTTATCCTAGATGATTTGCATTGTAATGATTCATTCTTGCACTGCTTTTTATGAAAAGTTTGTTCTTAATTCTTTTGATTTTCTTGGTAAACTTATTTTTTGAATGTATTCCATGTTTTTTTTGTGCCGTTTTCTCATTTTTTTATTACTTTTTGCTCATATATAATTTATGACAATTTAACAACTCTCTTGTGCTTTAATCTTATTTCATTTTTTTTGTTTGTTTGTGGTAATATAAATCCTTAATAAATCTCATTTGAGACCCATTAAAAATATCAACACTCTTATGTGTGTTATGAAAAGTGAAAATAACATAATCATAAAAATCATAAAATTGTACATTGAGAGAATCGTGTATGTGCGATGGCGTCGAATATACGAAAAAAAAGATGTGAACTGAATTTGAAATGAACAAAAATCGATAATAAAAACTTTTTTTTCGTGATAATTTTCACTTTAATTTCTTTAAAAAGATTTTTTTTGTGTGTGTGTTTTTATCAACTTTAGAATTTTTTTTAGTTATTATAACTTCTTCTTTGATATTCCTCTTTTTTAAAGAATTATTTTTATACTTATTTTATTTTAAAATTCACTGGCGACTACATGCTTATTTATTTTCATTTATTTTTTGTATTAAATCAATTTTTTTAATTATTTTTCTATCACATGCTTTGTATATATCATCTTTATATCTTATTTTAAATAAATTTTAATTTAAAAAAATTGTCTTAACTTAATTAGGGTCCTCAGTTCAATGTCACAAATGTGTTCAATCAAATTGACATGTCAGCTAATCAACTTGATGACTATGGCAAGGTTTTAACTAACTGATTATGACTTTGATTGACATAAAAATCATTAAATTGTAGCACTTTACATTCAAAATTTTGTCTATGAATGTACAAAAATCAGACGATTACTAAATTAATCTAAGATTGAATGTAAAATGTTTACTGTTGATCCATTTGTGACATTTAACTCCGATACCAAATGACTTTGAAGATATTCTAAACGTTGTTTTGTTCTACTGTTTAGATTCTGTCAGTTTGATGTACTGGATCACTTATTTCGGTACATAGGACTTATTTTATTATAGAAGTTCTTTATAAAAATCAAAAATAGTAAATGAATTAATGACAGAATGGAGTTGGTTGATACTTTTTTCGAACCGGGATGAATCTTAGTATTATGTTAGATTCAAAATATTTATTTCCGCATTATGGGCCCTCATGTGCCCCTGTTAAGATAGTTATTAGACCTCTACAGCTCAGAAATTTATGAGATTGTACATCCGTTTTATATTTTTAATGCAAAATAGCTCGTCGCACTGATACTTCCGTTATTTTGTCTAATTTAATATTCCAATTATGGAATACGATCTGTTTTAAGGAAAGCACCCCATGTGGTTGAAATGATTGCAATAAACTTCCGTCAGACAACAAACCTCTAGAAATTGGAGAGCAATCAACTCTCATGACTTCATCTTCTTGGGAGGTCTACACCTATTTATATATCATTAACCCTTGTCTGACCTGACAGACATTAAAATGATACTTGCGATATGAAAACATGACATCTCTTTATCTAAACGAGACTACTCATTCAGATTTTTTTTTGAAATTAATCATTACAAATTGTCCAAGAATAGAGCAGAAGAGCCTTAGAAATTCTCTCAACAGTCATTTGGCTTGCAGAGGACACATAACAACGGAACGTTGAAAGAAAGTTTAACTGAAGGAATCGAATGAAAATATTTCATCAGATAATGGTGCGAGAGATGGAAAACAATAAAATTATGAAGACTTTTCCACTTCAAAGTTTTAAATGAAATTTTTTCTCCTCTTTCTTATCTCGTTTTGATTCCATCAACAAAATTTAAATGAGATTTTATTTTTTACGAAACAACCTTAAAATATCCTATGAACATCCTTCATATTACAAAATCAATCTCAACTGAAGTGAAAGAAAAGCTATAAAATGTTTGCCTCGATCTTTCGAGGCATGAGGATTGAGCGAACGAGAGGATATAGGAAGCAGAGAAATGGAGACTAAGAAGTGGAAAAAAAAGTTTATTTTTATAATTTGATTAATCAATTAAATTCTCAATCGTGTGTGTCGATGTGTTGTCATGTAAATTGTGTATCGATTTTATAATAAATTTAAAGCAAAAAAAAGAGTACGAGGCTTGGATAGATACATCTAGAATTAATAACATCATCACAATGACGTCAAATGTAAAAGAATTGAGAAAGGTAGGGAGATGAATAGATAGAAAAGAGGTTGATAAAAATAAATATCAAGTTCAAGTTGTTCAGGACAGTGGAAAAAAAGGGTTTTAAATTGAATAATAGAAGAATGGGAGTGAACCTAAATATCATCATTATCTGCACATCAAATATGGCTTTTTTAGAATTACTTTCATTATTTTGATTTTTCAAGAAGAAAACAATGACGCTTTATAAGCTTTTTTTTAAGCTAGGTGTGTAGAGATTCTAGACGTTGAGTGTCGAGATTTTTATTTTTCTTATACAGTTTAGATCGTTCGTTTGAGAAGATGATTTGACAAATTTTGCTTATAATTCTGAGGAGATTCTTAAGAGGATTTTTTTCTTTATTATTTGAATTGGGTGAGAGTGGGGTTGAGATTGTCTATTATAAACAGCTTATACAGAATGGGTCTAGAAAGCCCTTTTGAAGGATTGTTAAAGTAGTTTGATTTGAACAATTTTAGAAAAATTAAAGAAAATTCTATCTTGACTTGAATTCCAAGTGTAAAATCACCATTGATGTTTGGATAGTTTAAAAGTTGCATTCTGTGTGGAACTGGGAACAAGCTTCTTTAAAAGTCATGTGTCATGTGAGATAACCTCAAAATTATTGTTTTTTTGCCAAACATTATTTACTTTGAAAAGAATTATAGAAATAACTCTCAGATTCTTGAAAAGAAGCTCCTAGTTTGACTCAAGCCACGATGCAGTGTTTTAAAAACCAAATAAAATTTTCAACTTTCAACAAAAACCCTTCAAAACTTTTCGAAATTTCTTTCTTTTTAAAAAATCCCACACAACTCAACATTTTAGAATCTCTAGCCACAAAAAATCATGTGCATATTAAACAACCAATAGAGATAGGGTAAAGAGGAACAAAAAAGTCTCTTGTCATCATCGTACGGGGTGTGATTATAAATATAGATTGTGACATGTTACATATCTCGCATATACATTTTAATATAGTTTTTTGTTTCAATATAAACTTTTAAATAAATTTAGTAACATAACAACAATAACGAAATTGTATAGAATATATTTTCACTTTTTTGAGGAGGGGAATATAGAAACAGAGGAGGACATTTATCTATAAATAAATTTTTTACCATTTCATGTCAAAGAGAAAACAATTTTTAATGTCATTATTTGCTTATCATTTTTTTATCAATTTTATTCTCCTTCCTTTTTTTTGCATTCTACATTTAATAGCAAAGCATTTAAAAGGAGATAATTGTTGCAACAGGAAGAAAAAGAAGTGGAAATGAAACAAGAAACGGAGATAACAATAACAACAAGTATAAATAAATTATCGCAGATAGATAGTGATAGAGATAGAAAGATAGAAGAAATTTATAAATTTCCGATTTTTATTATATTTTTTTTTGTTTTTCTTCTTTTGTTTTTCGACTTACAATTATATTAAGATTCACGTTAGTAATTTGGCATTTATGTTTCGGAAGCATGAAGTAATTATCAAAATGGAATTGAAAGCGACTCACATAAATGACCGAAGAAGCTTTCTTCATTTAAGTAAAGTACAATACATTTTTTTTTGTTTCTTCTTTAATTTAATTTCTCTTATATGTGCTGTTTCTTTTTTTGTTGTGTATATTTCGTCCTAAAAAGTCGATTCATGTCCCAGATATTTTTTTCTAGCGCATTTTTGCTGAATATATTGCGTTCTTTTTATCGCTTCGCATGACTTGTTGATTATAATAATGTTCGTGTCATAAGTGGAAGCTTAAAAGTTCTTTTAATCTTCAGATCCTTTTGTGTCTGACTCTTGCCATTTCGGAGATTAACCTTTGAGTTTGAAAATTGGGGGGAAATTAATTTATTTAATGGCAACAACCTTTAGAAGCTCATGAAGCTCAATTTCAAATTTTCGGTTGAATTTGAGTTTTTGCGGCGTGAAAATATTTTTCGAACATTTTTTGGCAGTTATTCGAAATTTGAAATTAGATCAGCAAAAATGCGCTTTAGTCATCATACCGATTGATGACTCATCGACTTGTCGTCGTTATTTCGCGTGTAAAACATTTTTTTTTTTCGAAAAAGTAAAAAGGAGGCAAAAAATCAAGTGAGTGCCAGATTTTGTGAGAATTAGAATTTTTTTTAAAAACGATATGAGCTTTTTTTTCAACTTATGTTGGGTGTCATTGTGTGTTTCTCGTGTGATTGTGGGAGGGTGAATATAATTCAACTTTTTTTTATAGTGAGGATTATTCTTCTTCATTTCTTCATTATAAATATTAAATACTCAGAATAATAATAAAAAGAATTATTTTTCATTTACTTCATTTTTTTTTTCACTACAACAAGATTATATTCCTATTAGATTTTGGAATATTCGAATGGATGATTTTGCATCTAAATATCAATTCATGGAACGAAAGAACGTCTCACATAGTGTGAGTGTGTGACTGTGAGACTGTTTTTATTTATTTTGTTGAGAATATAAAAATCTTATTATAGGAAAGAAATTAAATAAAAAAAATTATATGCAGTGTGTGTTTTGTTTTTTCTGTGTGCTGTCTCATTTAATTTACTTAAGTTATCGTCTTTTTAGCAATTTTTTTTTCTCTATTTTTATAAATTTCTTTTTTTAATTCAATTGTGGTATTTTTTTTAAGTATTTCATTATTTTATTCTAAGTCGTTTTTTTAAAGGCAGGCATTAAAACTTAAGATATTTTGTTGTTACAAATGAACGGAATGGAATCAATGAAAAATGGGTTTTTTGCTTCTTTACGTAAACGTGTAAATATGTAATCATAATCATAAATATTGTAACAATCTTCCATAATAAAGTTGTATACGTTTCATAATCGTATTCGGGTATAGTGTGATTTATTGATATGGGTCCTACTAAGTTTTCCTACTTATCTTCACCGAGTAATACTAAATCATCGGCTACAACATCACTAACATGTAAATAAATTATCCAATACATTAAATTGAAACATACAAAACAAACGGGGAACACAATTCGTGAATATTTATCGATATCGGAAGGAGTTATACCCAGTAGTGTGTTGATATTCTGTAAGAGAGAAAGGGAGAGAAAGGCACGAGAGAATGGACAGAAAAATCGTGTAAGTAATAAATAATGTTGATAACTAATCCAATTTTTATAATATACTTACTTTCCCTGGATGAATTAAATGCTGTGGTGGACCACCACCTCCTCCTCCCGTTTCTTCGTCACCACCTTGTGATGGTTGACTTGGAGGTGGCTGTTGACCACGACCACCATTAATTGTATTCTCAAGTGTTCCACCTTTTGAATGCGCTTTCGGATCGTGCACTTTGAAGCGAACTTCTTGAAATAAGGGTCCAACTATAGAACAGCCTCTTGAACCAACAACATTACCTTGTAATGTTGACATACCAGGTGGACCGCGATTCATTCCCATCTGTTGCTTTGGTACGTGTGGATGATGTGAATGGCTGTGACCATGCGAATGAGAATGCTCACTTGGTGGACCTACAACGCTTGGTGGACCTCCGCTACTTGGTGGATTATTTTGTTGTTGTGCATTATCCACTTGGATCTTCTTTTGCTCGGCAATTTTCTGAATAGCCATGAAGCGTTGCTTTCTCATTTGTATTCGCTTAGCCATGTAACCGACCGTAGCATATTCTGTAGAACAGTCAAGCAATTAATCATTTTATTTTATTTTATTTTTTTCGTCCATAGCACGAACAACATGAAGGATGATGAGAAGATTCGGCAGCGAGACGAGGGAAATGTTGATTGAAAAAAATGAGAAAAAAGAAGGAAGAAAAATTAAGTTTTATAAACTTTTATAATTGGTACTCTAACGATTCATTTAACATTTATGTACATTATCTCTCCCATCATCAGATGCCATGATAGATTGATATGTTGCACATGTTCAAATTTTTTTTCTTTCTTCAGCTGATGTTCTCGTTTAAAATTGAATAATGATGGGTAAATTTACATGAATGTGAGAGTGTTAATAAGACAACTAAACTCATTATGGGATGGGCGTGAATATGGGGAGATAATGTACATACATGATCGACTAATTTTAACCTAATTTTGTGTGTCTTTAAGCAGGATAATGTGGTTAGATGATATGCTGTTGTCAATACAAATTGGTCGATTTTTATGGAGTCTTGAATATTTTATGAGCTGATCATTCAATTGACCCAAATTGGGGATAATTTGCTGGAATATGAGCACATCACCGTCTGCTGCAGGACCGACATAAAAAATACTTTCATAATACTGTCTCCACACAAAACCACAAACTAGGCATGTCATGTAAGTATGTCCGTAAAAAAAAGAGCTGACGTAGTCTGCATAAATATCCTTACCAAAGATTGAGTGAAATATTACTTCATAATATTATGGCTATAAGGCATAATGTCTATAATTTCACGTTTGAGTTATTTTGAATATGACAACAACAGCATCTTAACCTTGCTTAGAGACACATTATGTAACATTGAACATCTAGCTATCGATATAGGAATAGGATATAGGAGCAAGAAGAAGAAGAAGCATAATAGAATGCGAATATTTACCGAGCAAACTGGCAAACACCATGACGAAACATGTACCCAAATAAACGTCAATCGATTTAACGTATGATATTTTGGGCAAGGCAGCATTTGTGGACGACATAAGTGTTGTCATTGTCAATACAGTTGTTACACCGAGAGCTACTCGAGCCGGCGTTGCATTTCGATTGAGCCAAAATGATACCCACGATATGATTACAATTAATCCAGATGGAATATAAATTTGAATTAGATAATAACCCATTGATCTAACAAACTGGATTTCACAAGCTAAGCGCGAATAATTTCCTGTAAATTTCCGTCGAAAGTTTTTTATATTTTAATGAGGAAGTGGCAAAAGAATTAATTGGAAGAAAAGATTTTTTTTTCGTTCATGAAAAAAGAGAGAAAAGAGAAGAAAAAAAGAGAAAAAAATTTATATGATAAAACTTTATGTACCTGCAGATTTTTGGTGATTTTTTTTATATAATTAAAAAAATTATGTAATTAACATTTGCATAATAATTTAAGTAAATAAAACAAAAATAAAAAAATCAAAAAAAGATTGGTCAAAAAGTCTTTAACTAAAGAAATGAGGTAATTAATTAAATTGAAAAAAGGAATTTAAAAACTATTTCTTCATCTAATAAAAAATAGAATATATGTATGATCATTATCATCATCAATCTTATCATAAAAGCATAAAACTTTGTGGAATAAAAATAATGCAATAGTAAGAAAAAAGCACTCTTATATCTATCAAATATCATCATAAAACTCTAATAAGTAATAAAGACTTTTTTTTCTCTAAATATCATTCCATTTAATAAATAAAATAAATAAAAAAATGTGTAAAAAGAAATTCAGGCATCAATCATTTGCTACTTGGATAAAAGGAAAGAAAAAGTTTTTTTTTATATATATTGTTTTGTTGTTGTTGCTGAGATGAAACATATGGCACAAACAGATAATGGGCAGTATGAATGAATGAAATACAGATTTATCTATGTTTAGCGTATAATAAGGGGAATTGAAAAATGTTCTAGTCTGTACGGATACGCTTTTCGTACACAAACTTTTAAACTTTTTTTTTGTTTGTACAGCACAACATAAATTAGATAGCAGAGTTGTCATGTTGGGGTTGTTGCTGATAAGAATCTCATTCCGGAAGTGCTTACGCTCGGGGTAATTTAAAGTGAGAATAATTTACTAGACGAGTTCAGGAACATGGCATAAATTATTTCCACGTGGAAAAGCATAAAAGTTGTGCTTTATGCTATGATTTAGAATAGCCATAAATGCTGTGTTTTGTACATTTATCTTTCCATGATCCTCAAACCTTCATTATTGCATTACAAATTTATCATTTTCTTGTTAATTTAATACACGATCTAGATTCAGTCGACTGAGGTAACCTGCATTAATGAACTTTTAATTTATTGTACTGCATACAAATTTTTGGAAATTTACCTCATAATTTGTGGCTAGAAAATAGAAATGACAGATTTATTTTTGGATGCAACTAAAACCTTTGACATTTTAAATAAATTGATTGATGAGCAGTGATGCATTTTCTTTGATGGTGAGGACATTGTTGTGGAAAATTACATAGTTGATTACGCCAAATATTTGAAAATTAGTTTTAATTGAATAGTTTGCATTATTCTCTGTGGATTTAACAACTTTACAAAAGTAGTTGTAGATTGTCATTTTATAAATAAATCACCTGGGTAATCTGCAGATGCAATTAGATTTAACAGGCTGTGATTAATTTTGTAATTAATTTTTTGAAATATATAGTCATAAAAGCATTAATGGTCCACTTAGTTTTCATACGTTCATATGACAATTGAAATTTCTGGAGAGTTTTAATGCATTTAATTAAAAATAACAAAGAAATTCATAGCTACTTTGCTGCCGGATTGTATAGCTCTAAACGTACAAATGGGTACTTGATATATTCTTTTAACATCAAAGTACAAATTACTTAACAATTTTCCAGGCCAAAAAAATATTAAGTTGTGTACTTTATGCTGAATTATATATTATAGAATTTTTCTGAAATTATTCAATCAACTTTCATGGAAGCTTATTTTCTGGAAGATCCACAAACTAAGGTTCCATCTAATTTAAGGGTGCATGAAGGTTTGAGAAATTTACTTGAGAAACGTGACTTAAATCTAAACCCTCAGCTCACAGTGGAATATGAACCACAGCTTTGATGATACTAATGTCAATTGCCTTCAAATGAGAGACTATGAACTAAGTTTCCAGCACAAATGATTCAATCAAAATTCAAAATCGCTATTGAACAACTACTGATTAAGATCTCAGCATAAAGCTATCTGAATTTATAATATTGAATAACTCCAAAGACGAAAGATGGGACTAGGAAGTGTCTAAGAATTCTAAATGTCCAGAAAACCTTCATCATCTTAGAAATCTCTAATAAATGAATTTTCTATCCTTTTATAAATCATAGATGTAGCATAAACCCTCAATAAGCATGACAATAATGATTGTCTCCAACAGTAGACAACAACTCTGCATTTTTAATGAAACCACACAGACTAGCACAATTTCAAAAATACCCGATAACAAAAAAAAATTATTATTTTTTTGTTCCTTCTTCTCTGCGCATATTTACAACAATAATTTGTGACAATTTAAAAAAAAAAGTTTTGAAAATTAATAACGAAACAAAAGAATGGAATTTATTTTCCATTAGTTCTGATTTGTACCAAAAATAAATGCTCAGTCATATTATTGATATATGAATTTTGTAATAGAATGAGAAAGAAATAAAAACCAAAAAAATGTGAAAAAGACACATAAAAAATGATAAATTTTAAAATAATGATAAATGTGCTAGAAGGCTGATCTATATCATCATTATTTGAGGAAGTTGTGAATAAAATACTAAAATCATTGCGATATGCATGGAAATGCTGTGATTCATGATAAATGATAAAAAAAGAAAAGAGAAACCAAAATATTTCACATAAATCTATTGTACATTAATGTATGTATATCTAAAAATGGAACACATTGTAAATGGGACAGACAATAAGGAGTGAGAGAAGTGAGGAGATAAGGGTCAATTTCTTACATAATAAGTATGAAGAAGAAGTAGACGAGAACTAAAGAAAAAATATTTATATTTATGAGAGGAAATTCTAAATGGAAAAGATGAAGCTTTTATTTGGTTCTCTACGCAATTTTTGTTATGTCTATTTGATACAAAAAATATATACATGAGAATGATGAGCGAATTTTTATCGATATTACTGTCGCTGTTGTTTAAATATCGCATATCAATTATGTCAATTATTAGAGGTCTAATATTTTTGAATTATGTGATCTAATTCTTGGTGATAATTCATAATCGGGTAAGCCAAATAAAATTTTCAGCAACATTATGCATGTAAATTTACATGCATACATCAAATAAATTATGTAGTTCTTTTTCCATTTACATTATGGCGATAATATGTAAAATAATGTCAACTTTTGACATCGAAACGCGAGAAAAATGTTGAAATGCGTGTAATGGAACCACAACTATGACTGCAAAAATGGAAATGAAATGTCATCAATCATAAAAATTACTCTCGGAAATTGTTTTCTTCGCAATTTGACTCGGAACAGTAACCGACTTTAATTTTTATATATACACAATAGATTGTGAAATAATTTTAATTAAGTGAAAAAGAAAAAAAATTGTTTTTAGTCATAATTAATGAAATTTGCTTAATCGCATAATTGTTTTTATTTGGCTGCTCATTTACTTATTTTTAGGGTGTCTTGGCTGCATTTTTATAAAAATTAATTATTGTATTGAAAAATATTCGTGACATATGAAGGACCCTATTGACGAGCGGATCGTGTGTATTAAAATTCATAAATAATTTAATTTTCGCTTAACCGTTCAAACTTTTGCAATATTCTTATCCAAATTTTCCTGAATAAAATTAATTAAACCCTCGAAAAAATCAACATTTAAATAGACCATCAACAATATTGCCACAAACTTAACATTTAGACACCCTATTTTCATATCATATTTAAAAAATTTATTTAAAGTTCAAAACTGAATTGATAAACCTCTTTTTTTGCCTTATATATATTTTGACACAATGATTATGCCTGGCTGAGAATAAATTATGAAATGGTAATGAACCTTTTTAAGGAGGATTTCGTGATTTTATTTTGAATGAAAATATTTTTTTTATTGATTTCAGCAATTATTTTTCTTTGTAGACGAGAATATGGAATGAAATTATTTCGCGAATGATATAAAATAGGATTTGAAAGTTTAACGAGAAATAAAAGAGAATTATGATAAATGTTCTCGTATAATTATGAATGGGTTGTAGCGCATTTTCCCGTGAAGATTGATTTTTTTTTCTGGTAATTTGTTGAAATTATTGATTTTTTTGGATTTGATTGGAATTTTTGGTATGAACTGGCGATGGTACTAGTGAGATATTTTAAACATACCTGAATTAGATATATTTTGTTTTAGGGATTTAGTTAAGAATTGGTTTATTGAGGAATTCCTGACTTCACTTTCTTCCAAATCCCCTTCTTTCTGACTTACATCTTGATGTCTTTTCTACACAATTGTATACTTTAAAAATCATATTCACCCTAAATGTTTACCTGCTTTCAATTGTCTTGTTCTATGTTAAACTACGATTTGGTTTAAAAATTCATTCATATTTACAGCTGTCTTATAATGTTAAGGGGAAGGAAGAAAACGAATTGCTGGTAAGACAACCCTTCAACTATGAGAAAGGATTTCAAAATGAATCTAACTTAGATCTAAGTATCTTTAAATTTTAACAATTGATATATATATATATAACTTTAATGTAAAACTTTAATATCATAACTTTCAAATTATGAATTTTAATTCCTAGAAATCTGCTCTAAATCAGCGAGTTAAAATTCAATCTTAAATTTAAACTACAACTTTCTCATTTTAGGATTTCCAATCTCAATTTTTTATAAATTCTGCTTTAAAAAAATCTTTGAATAAGCAAAAAAGATACTCTAATTATTGAAAGTAAGTTTCCAGCTGGTAAATTAATATATTTTATATATAATTGCTTCAGAATTTTTATGTAGCTATGCGTCTTTAATTAAAGATTGATACTTTTTGTCTCACTTAATCAAGTTTTTCTTTTCGAAAAATTACTCGGATATCGAAAAATCTATCAAGTATCAATCTATGTCTTTACTGAAATATCTCAAAAGTTTCCAGACAGCCAGGCCAAACAAGTCCATAAATTAAGAGCCAAATAACAAAAAAAAAATCATCTAAGGATAATGCGCTGATAGGAAAACGAGGAATGATAATGACGCGTAAAATTCCTCAGACGATGAATAAATAAGACAGTAATTTTAAGTATAATAATGTAGCATATATATATATTAAAAAACTTTCGATGATTTGAGTTCGAGCAATAGAGAAAGAGGATTTATGAAAAGAAAATTTGAATAATAATAAGCTTAAAGCATCTTTTAAAAAATTATTCATACCGCATTTATGTTTTTTTTGCGAAGAGATTTTTTAATTATACTTTATATGTTTTGCTTTAGAAAAAAGTTTTACCATATTATGAAATGTTAAATAAGTAGAGAAATGTATGAGTTAAAAAATTCTATGAAGCTTAATTATTAAGCATTCATAAATCATGTGCATGACTAATTGTAAGAATATAATATAATATATTAAAGTTTAAGACAAACAGCATACAATATAACTAAAATATTCAGTGAATGCAATAATTATTATATTATATATATATAGACTAAGGATACATAAGACTATAAAATTATTTAAATGCGGCGATAATAAATTTTTTTCTGTTCCAAAACAAAATTTGCGCATGAAATAATTTTTTCATTCTCATATAAGAAACTCTAATTGAGAAATTGGATTTTTTTTTATACTTTTGAACTCTTTTTTTTTTGTATGAATATATTCGATTTTGCTGAAAAAAACTTTAAATATAGACATTCATTATCATAGTTAATTTTGTATAATATAATATACACACAAAAACAAAAATGATATAGCTATAGGATATGGAGAGAGAGAAAGAGAGATTCTCATTAATAAAAAATAGATAGCTAGATTAGTAGATGTTTATTTTTTATATGGATGTATTCATGGCAAACTTTCACCACAAATTTCAATGGAATTGATCCAAAATCGAATATTTTTTCATTCATAGTCATCTCAATGTCTATTTATTGATTCATTCTCAGTCATGATTAATGTTGGTTTGAACTTATTTTTTTTGTTTTTTTTTTATTTTTTTGAGGAACGAAAAAATTTTTTTTCAGCATTCGAAATAAAATTTTTTACATGCCAGACAACGGGCTGGGCATGTAAGCACGAGAAGCCAGAATGAAAAATTATTAGATTATGGATCGGTACGAAGGAGGAAAAGATTTGTTTTGGGATAAACAATTACGATGTCGATTTCTTTTTCTATTCTTCGGTTTGGGAAAACTGTGAAATATCAGTCTCAAACCAACAATATAATGCAGAGCAATAAAAATTCTGTGACGTCGAACTGATTAATTGTGGTAATGTGATCTTATGCATAAATATTATCATAAATACATAGGTTGATTGCCGATAATTGACTGATTTAATATTTATATATGTACACAAACATACACATATATACATATATTCACTAAATATTTCCGAATATTATGGTTTTTTTTGCTGATTTTTTTTATTGATCACATAACCTTTAATGTGGGTTCTGATATAAAAAATAATGAAATAGGTGAAAGCAATACATATGGAATATTTTTTATTGATAGGAAGAATTTTTCTTTCCTTCCTTTTGAAACGGTTGCGATTTCTTTTTGGACTCAAAATTATCTTAAATTAGCAAAATTTGATTCATTACAGCAGCCAATAACTTCAAAATAAATTTTTATTCATATGTCACTAGCCAATTTAAGAAAAATAAAATGAATTTTCACACGTCCTCGCCAATTTTTCCTTTTGTTTTTCAATATTCAACCCTTTCAGTCAGAATTCAAAAAAATTCCAATCACTTCCTTTTTTTTGTGTTTTATAAAAAAAAAGAAGTAATTGAACAATTTTTTAATTGTAGTAAAAAGGCAATGAAACAGTTTGTGGCAAAAAAATACACCGATAATTATTCTGCAGTTCTTTTTTACAGGCCCGAGTGGCAAATTTATGGTTGTGGGTGTTGCGGATTGAGTTATTTATTGCAGATTGAGTTATAATCCTTTCAATAATTTTCAATATATTTTTGAAGATCTGATTTTAAAAGATTTTTTTTTAGGACTTTTTAAAATAAACTAGAGTCAAGTGTCCTACAAAATTCATGTTACTATTTAGGACTATTTAAAACCCAATTTAATCATGTTTAATCAGAAAATTGTTTTTATTTCGAAAATGTAAAACTGTTTTATTGGAATTAACTACTTGATCAACCTTTTCAGATTCCAGACAATTTAATTACATCAAGTTTGGATCTATATTGATTTCACTCTTAGAGTCTCAAGTCTAATTAGAAATTCAGGTTGATTTTACTATAATAAATCAGATTCAAGAAGAATTCAAATTAAAATTCAAAATAAGAATCCAATAAGAAAATCTAAACTGCTATTAAATAAAGTTTCTGCAACAGCATAGTAATTTTAAATAATCCCCCAACTGCCACTCAACCAAAGACTCTGCCGCTCGGGTAAAATTAAAAAAAAAATTTTGTTTGATTGTTTAAAAGTTTCGCTAATTAAAAAAATTAATCTTCTCATTTTTGGTTTTTTTGGAACTTTTATTTTACAAAAACAATAATCATTGCTATTTAAAAAATTCTCAAAAAACGAACATGATAAAAATACTTTTAGAAATCTCTTAGACTAGTTAGTGAAAAAATTATAATAAAATGATAAATTTCAAACAATTCAAAATAAAGGAAAAATAAAATGATGAAAACGAATACGACAAAAGAGCTCTTTTTTGTATAAAATAAAATAAAAGAATAAGGATATAGTCAATGTAATTGAGCGACGTCGATGTATATAATTGATTTT
Source organism: Chironomus riparius (assembly GCA_917627325.4). NCBI lineage: Eukaryota > Metazoa > Arthropoda > Insecta > Diptera > Chironomidae > Chironomus > Chironomus riparius. The sequence continues at coordinate 48,696,240 of OU895877.1, forward strand.
TTTTTGTTGTTAAATATTTCAAACAGTTTGAAAATTGACTGGATTTGATTTATATTCAAAGACAAAAAAATGTTAAAAATAAAGAGTTTTTGAGTAACGAAAAAATCAAAAAAGTCTATGAGTGACAAAAACTTAAAAGATTAAATAAAATAAAATAGAATTTTTTTTTGAGAAAAGAAATGCGGAAGTCCGGTATCTACAGACTCGTGATCTACCTGTTGTGAGACTGATTTCCATAGCTCGTTGGCGATGTCCCAATACCTTAAATTGTGGTAGAGATACATCTTCTGATACTCCAACGGAATTAGGACCTTCATTCCATTTATAGCGGATATCTCTCATTGTATATCCGACTTTATTATTCAATCGATAATTTGTGATTTCATGAAAATTGTATATTGATAAAATAACGGATTTGAATTGGATTAATATGTGAATGAATGTTTGGTTTTGGTTATTTTTTTATAATACAATTAAATTGCATCTCATAATATGATTGCGTTGCCTAACGCTATTTTTTGGCACGCGTAATAAAATTGTTTATATATTCTTTTTGAGGTTTTTTTTACTATCGCTATATATATCGTACGTACTATATACATAGTTCCCATAAAAATTAATATTTTTGCACACAACAAACGCTTTTTTTCGCAATCGTATTTATTTCTCTTATTTTTCGCAATTCTATTTGCAATAAAATTTATGTTTAGACCCCTTTTCATTCTTAATTGTATTTCCGCATATAGTCAAACAAAAAACAAAAAATATAATCAACAAAAACTTTGTTTAGCAACAATTCATGGTTTTTGTTTGTCAGACGAATTAAAAAAAAAATCATAACGAGTGGTTCGGTTTGAGAGTTGAGATTTCTCAAATGAGTGCAGATTTTAGGTGGAAAAGAGCAAGTTTTTGAATTATTTTTGTATTAGTGTCACTAACACTAATCCAAAAGAGAGCTGAAAAATTCAATTTCAAATTGATCGTTACAAATTTTAAATCATTTTGAAATGGAATTTTTCATTGATATTAAAGCGAATGTGGATAAATTTAAAAATCTCAACTCTAGTTTGCGCCGTAGAATTTTCGTTTTATGAATATCAAAACTTTTTGAAATTTTGCTTCAGAATGTGAGAATCCAAATAAAGAATTTGTTTCTTTTGCTTGTGGAATAATATTTATATTTGGTAAATATATGAAATTAAACGATTTTTGTTCATATTTTTGTCATATAAAAAAATATTGGTAATTTATTTCAGTTGGTGATTTTGTTAAAAGCTTTGTTTCACCCATTAACATTTGAAATAAATTTTCTTGATCTATAAATTAAATAAATAGGTTCTTTGTTGTTGTTGTTTTTTATTCATAAAAAATAAATCATAAAATTAGAATGATATTGATTATTTTTTTGATTAAAAATCATAAACATAAATACATTTTTTGTGTTCACAACAGAAAGACAAAAAAAAGTCAAAAAAACTAAAAAAGAATTTGTGAGGAAAACTCAAGAAAAATTTTTTTAATTTGCTTTTTTTGATTGCATTTGTATGGGTACCTGTAGTTAGGTTAATTTCGGTCGCCCTCTGCCTGTGGCCCAGTACTCTAAATTGTGGAAGCTCTACTTCGCTGCTCATTCCAACAGAATTCAGTCCATCTCTCCAGAAGTATCGAATATCTCGCATTGTGTAGCCGACTTTTTTTTTAAAATTTTTGTTTAAGTTTAAAAAGTTTTTTGAGCACAAATAATTTTTTTTATAATTTTTTGTTTTTGTTTTTCAGTTACGAGAAAAAATTTTGCGCACATTTTGATACGGAAAATTTGTTTGATTTTTTGTATAGATTTTATTTGGTTTTCAACGAATAGTTTTAATCGAGTAAATATTTTTATTATTTTTTTAATATGAGTTCATGATGAGAAGATGTAAAAAAAGAAAAAAAAAGATACAAATGTTGTTAAAAATTTTTTAGTCAAAAATCAATTTGTTTTAGCTTGAAGAATTCACACAAAAAAATTGAAAAATATAAATTGTTTTTTTTGCCAATTTATTTTGCTTTTCAAATTCGTTTTAATTAAAAACGAGACAAAAGAAATCATAGATAAAAATTAAATTTATGTTTGTTGCATGAGGAAAAATAAATATTTTAATATGAATTTACATTAAAGTCAGAATATAAAACTTAAATCATAAATCAAGGAAAAGTTCATGATTGATCTCAAAATATATGTGCTTTTTAAACATAAATCAAGTTCAACTTTTATGGAGCTTTTCTGGATTGTTGGTTGAATTGTTTTTATATATTCTTGATACCTAAAGATACCCTCCACACTAAGAAAAAAAAAAAGATTCTCAAAATTTGAGGCATATCCACAGCTCTAAGGAGCACAGAAAGCTCGACCTTCAAATATATTTTGAGATGCATTGAATGGATTAAATTCGCTACATTGCCACCTAATTCTTATTTCAATATTCTATTTTTAAAATAAATAATAATCAATTGCCAACTGGTTAATCAAGATGAAAGCAGGCTCTTCTGCTAATGGATCTCATGTCAAATCGCATAGCTTTCAATTATTCAACTTTATTTGAATTAAAATAATTAATAAATTAATTTCATGCTTTTTGATAATTTTCTGATTTAAAAATAAATTTAATAGAGATATGAAAAGATTTTTTTTGTTTTATTTTTGTATATTAAAAAAATTTGACAATTGCATTATGAAAAGTTTTCACAAAATAATTATGTTGATATGTCAAGTAGATATTATAAACGAAATTAATTTAAGGAAGGTTTAAAAAAATATAATTTTGATATAAGAACGACAATTTTACAAAAAAAAAGGTTGCATGCAGTTGATTTTCACTTCATTAACTGGTTAAGTCGATCTTAATTATTATCTTTAAACTTATCAGAAATTGAATCGAATTGTCTTTTAATACAACTAATTGTCAATAATTTTTTGACTTTTTCATGGTTTTTCAAAAATAAATCAAGAAGAAAAACAAATTAATTAAAAGAATTTTTGATAAGAGACAATATAATACAAAAATAAATATAACTTAAGTGAAATGCTTATTATTTTTTGATTGAAAATATCACAATTTTGTTTGAATTAAATTTTGGCATAAAAATAAGATATGTAATTTATATATTCTTAATAACATTTCGAACGTAATAAACATATTTAATTAAAGCGCTCCTGTTTGATATTTTTTTGATGTTCTTATAAAAAAGGAAATATAAAAATAAACTTAAAAAAAATAAAACTTTTTTCATCATTTTTTCTCATTTTGTGAATAAAAATCAGTACAATACATAACTCAAACATTTAAAAACTATAAAACATAATCATCAATGTCACCCAAAGCATGCAATCTAAAGAACTCAGGGAATTTATATTCTATGTAGAGTTGACAGGTCGCTTTTGATGCAAATCGGTAAACTCGAGTGATTCAAAAATGTTTTTTTGCGGTAGTTGCAATGCAGTAGTGCTTTCAGGACACGTGATAAATTTGTTTCTTTTCACTTTTGGGCTTGAAAGTTTTTACACAAGTTTAATGAGACTTGTGGTGTAAATAATTCAATTATGATGCAAACTGCATTGAATAAAAACTTTTTAGCTGCATCAATTTAAGGATATGAAATATTTTATGCACAAATTTATTTTAGATTGTAATTTGATTATTAAATTGTAATTTGATTAAAATGGCTTAAAATAATAAAGACCGCATGTCAAAAATATTTGTTGGTTTTAGGTTTCAAAAAATTATTATATGTCATAATTTTACGTTTTGTTGCATTTATAATCATTGAATTTAATCTTTTGTAATGAAAATGATTTAATTTTTTTAAATTTAACTGCAGTAGTCAGGTATGTATCCCTAGATAGTAGATCGCCCTAGTTTTGTCCGAAAAGAATCATATTAGAAAGTCCTCTCATTTAAGAAGTCATTCGAAGCTACTAAGTCTATGAAAAATAATTAAAGTGTACAATTTTAGATTCTTTATTTAAAAATGCTTTGAAAATTATTGATGTCGTAGCTCTATCTCTAACAGATTTTTAAAATAAATTAAAATCAAAGATACAAACTCTATGTAACAGATTAAACGCCAAAAATCAATTCGTTAAATTCAAGCATTACTCCTTTGAGTGATTATAAATTCTTATGAACTTTTAAGAATCATGAAACCGTGTGTTGACTTTATAATGAATCATATTGTTTCAATATCAATGAATGAGTCACATTTCACTTCTTTGCATCACTCGATAACAATCACCAATTAAATTGTCATCTTCACATTTGTGTCATCATTAGCACCTGTATACAAGAGACAAAGGAGCATCGCATGACGACAATGATCAACTCTGAATTCTATAAAGTAATGTATATCTGATATAAAGGTTTAAAAAAATTAATCAATGAATTATTAAAAAATGCGAAAAAATCAAGCTTTTATATACATTTAAAAGAAATTTTTAATTTGCAAATTCTCGTTGTTTAATCGATTTTTTTTCCTGGTCTTATTTTGCTTTAAATTCCAATTAAGTCATAAGGTAACTTTTGAATAAATTTTGTATGTTTTGTCTTCTGTATTCTAATTTATTTAAATACATTTTTTTCTTCATAAAAAAAATTGTGGCTTAAATAATGTCAGAATAAAGAGGGAAAAAAAGAATAAAAAAACTTGCAAAAAGCGGATTTAAAAAGGAAACTTAATAAATATTTTGCATGTAAAGGATTTTTTAAAAAATATGAAAACTAAGCAAGTGAAAAAAAATTTTTTTTGATTGTATAAAAAAAAGAGAGAGAACAAGGCATAAAGGAATGAACAAGATTATGTTTTTTATTTAAATTCTAATCCAATTTTCATTCTTTGCGCATCTAATGAAGGTGATTCTTGTGGAAAAGATGAATCAAGTGATAATTTTCAGGGATTTTTGTACATTTTAACGGATTATTTCACATTTTGTTTGCTGTAGCTTTTTGTAATTAATCACGTTGTACTTTTTTTATAGGGGTAGGGGAAGTGATCTAATGGAGGTGGCAAAAATTTATCATTTAAATTTGGCTACAAAAAAGTTTGATTTATTACATGAAAAATAATTTGTAGCTGATTGTTAAGCTTGTTATTAAAGACATGTTTTTAAAGCAAAGAATCCTCCTAGAAAATTCAAATGTTGCACAAATGTCATCAATCCCACCCCCTTGTATGTGCATTCATTTTAATATATCAAAATCATCTGCAAAAATAATGTTTTCGTAGCTTTTCGAAAATTTAACACTTTTATGGATATGTCAATACATTTTTGTACATTTTCTTGTGTAGCTGCCAACTTATTCTGGTAAATGTGTAGCTTTGTCACTTTTTTGGAAGTATTTGAATTTTAGATGAGATGAATCTAAAAATTGCTTGTTCAAAATTCAATTTAAAATTTCTTATGGACAGTTTTTTGACAGATTTCAGCAATTCTTTCGTTCCTCATTTTACAAAAATTTAACATGTAGTTTTAATTACAGCCATACAAAAGATTGAAGTGAATAATCCCCAAACACAGTCGAAAGAAAATTGGATTTAAGAATTTTTCGTAAATTTATTTCATTAATAATATAAAATGTATTTATATATGCATTTGTGCTAGCATTAACGAGCAATTGTTAATAAAATTTCAGACTTTTGTTTATTGATTAATTTCACTTAGTGTGAAAAACGATATAAAAAATGAGAGGCATCTGTTTTTATTGAAAAAATGCATGGTGATAAATCAAACAGAAAGAAATATATATATTTATATATATATTTATAGATTAAAGAATATGATGTGTGTACATTTATGATATTGTCCATGATTTAATTATAAAAAAATATTATATAGATTTTTTTATATATATTATTATTTTCTCTGAAAATGTCTACGATGAAATTATAATAATTCATTTTATGTCATCATAAAATCTTGTTCATAATATTTTCGGCATCAAAAAGATTTTATTTTGATTTCAGACAACAAAGAGAGAGATATCAAATGATATATTGACTTGAGATTCTTAATTATTCATCAAATATGGGGCATATAATATATTTATATAATCCTCTTGGTCATCATTGGAGAGATATGATGTTTGGTTTATTTAATTACAGAAAAACAAAAACAAAAAGTTTATTGATATTTTCTACCAAGAAATATTTGAGATTAATTTTTATATACTTAGAGGGCTCAATGTCTTGATTTCATATATTTTGTGGTTGCTTTTCAAAAAATTTAAAAGCTTTGCTGGTTTTTTTATTTGAGATTGAAAAATGATGTGCGACATAAAATTTAAGAGAGATAGTGAAATTTCGGAAGCAAGTCCCAAATTTAGACTTGATTATTTGAAAAGTGTCAATTTTTATTATTTCTCGTTGTTGGATGGTTTTATCCAACAAAGAATACACGATATAATAATATTTATTTCATTTAAATATACATTTCTTCATGGGTGACAGAGACAGACTTGAGTCAACCTTCTGCGGTTGCTGTACTAGAGAAGGCGACCGAAAATCAACCAACAAAAATATACTTCAATATTACCAAATTATATGTGTTAAAAAACAAATGAACAAACAGGGGCTGTTTAATTATTATTTTCTTTTTTTTCTATTTTTTGCGCAATTTTCGAATTTTTCCGTTTTTTTCTTGCTTTTTTTTTATTAAGTTTTCAAAAAAATGAATCTCTATACTATACATATGAAAATGTATAATGTAAGGTCTGCTTTTTAATTTAATTTATTCAATAAAACATACTTTCTTGCCTAAAAGCTGATTGCAACACAATGCATTTGGCAAATTATATAAGTTGTACATGTGCGAGCTTTCAGATTACATTTTGATGAATTCATATTTTTAAATATCCAAAATTGAATCTAGAATTTTTTGTTTTGCAAATTATTGTGAATTGTGAAACATTTATACAAATTTACATCTAATAATTAAATTAAGAATTATTGTCTTTTTTGAATATTCATCAAATTGTAATATGAAGAGATCGCAAGAATGTTTGTGCCTATGTTGAAATTTACTATTACTTCAACTATTTCTTATTATTGCTGTTGTACAATTTTTTTGCATTAATAGTCTTGACAGTGTTGAGCATAATTTAGCTGTCAATACTCATCAAAGTAATTTGTTGTATGCATTTCATTAATAAAAACATTAACTAACCAATAAAAAGAAAAATAGAATGAAAGATTCTTAAAAAAGATCCAAAAAAATCATAAACAAAAAATTCAAAACAAAAATCAAAAAATTTGACTCTGATACGAACAATTCAAGAGTTTCGACCGTTACAGTTTCCAACAACACTTGCAAAAATGTCTTATTTGTCTGTCTGCGATGCAAAATTCGAAGTTTTATACCCTGCAGTTCCAAATTTTCGAAAATTAGGAAAAAATAAAAACTTAAATTAAGCAATTTTTTCATGAATTTTTGATGAAAATATTATTTTATCATTTGATAATAAGCAGAGATCGAAGCCGATTTTTTCGGCTTAACTCATTTTTTGATTTTTTTGATAGAAAAAAGCCATTTGACACCCATTTCAAGTATTTAAATTGAACTTTACATGCTTTACTATGATTCTGTGTAATATTTTGTCAGCATGTAGCTATAGTGAGCTCAGAATTTCAATTTAGTCGATGCTAAGCCGATCGGCTTAAATTTCGGCTTAAAATCGGCTAAATTGAAATTCTTAGCTCACTATAGCTACATGCTGACAAAATATTACACAGAATCATAGTAAAGCATGTAAAGTTCAATTTAAATACTTGAAATGGGTGTCAAATGGCTTTTTTCTATCAAAAAAATCAAAAATTGAGTTAAGCCGAAAAAATCGGCTTCGATCTCTGATAATAAGCATAATATAGCTAAATCTGATTTCAAAACTATCAAAAACTTGAATAAAATAACAAAAAATTGTAACGGTTTTTCAAATTTAAATTTTTCGAACGTGCATATTAAAACACCCCTTGACTTTCGATAAGTCTGTCGAACATGAATTGAACGTATCAGATTTGACTTAATAATCACACGTACTGCTTTTTTTGTTATTAATTATATAGCACTAATGGAAATCTATGTATGCATTTGTGAATGCTTGTAGATTTATCCCGTCACTTTTGGATTTCTTTCTTTACTGTATGTATGTACTTTTTTTATTTATTCGCAAAAAAAAACTTAATCGCGTGATGAGTCAAATGAATTGGTTAACCTATGAATTTTTTAGTTGAGTAATTAGAGGCTAATGAAAGCTGTTTGATTTTTTGGCGACATATTTGAAAACAGTTAGTGTATTTTAAGGGGGAGCCAATTATTGAAATTTATGTGTGGGATTTTGATAGATTAGTTCTCATTTATCAACTGTCAGTAAATATTTGTTTAGAAAATTCAATTTAAAATTTATTGAATGAGAGAAAATAATGACTAATTATGCCATTTATCATGAAATTATTATGATACACAGTTATTTAGGTTCTCAGTAATTCGAGAAATTCTAATTTATTTCAACTTGATTTATTGGGAAATGTTCTGATTCTTTTAGACGAAATATTATTGAATTTAAAATGGACGGTTTAAAGAATACGTGAAGTGGAAATCTCTTGGACAGATAGAAGCTATCTAGCTATTAAAGGCACTTTTAAAGTTAAGCATTTTAAGACACGTTACTAATATTAGATCAAACATAGAAAATTGGCACAAATTTATATTGAATTAAGAGATAGAGTTCGAATCTCAAAGAAATTTTAAAAAATATTTTGAAAAACTGCACGCTTTTTTTTTAATTTTTGTTTCGTATACAGCAGAATAGCTCTCAAAAAGCCCCCAACACCGCAATTCATTCATCTCATCACTCAAAAATGCACTTAATTAATATAAAAGAAAGAAATTTAAACTAAATGAGAAAAAATAATAATAAAGTGGATACATTAAGTAATGTAGATAGATAAAAAAAATTATAATTAATCATCATTAATTAGTTTAATGATTAATTCCTCGTTGCTTGATATATAATGATTTTATTTCCGAGAAATATACTTGAAGTATTTTTTTGTTTTTATTTTGTTAAATGTAAAATACCGTATAACCTCAATTTTATTATTATTTTAGTGATATTAGTCATCTAAGCAATTTTAAAATTAATTAATTATTATGTTAAGATGCACCCTTAATTAATAATAAAGGGTTTTAAAAAATTTATTCTTTTCTTAGATTTTCTCATTTGCATTATGTGTGTAATATTCATTTCAATAGCAATTTAATGCGGTCTTTTATAAATAATACATATTATATAGATTCAATATATATATTTATTAAAGAATTAAGTATTAAGAAAAATTGAAAAATTTTACTACTTACAACTTTCGATTTCGATATGACACAATTGTCGATCCATAGGAAAGTATTGTAAATTCATTGGACATGAGGCTGTAATTGTTAATCTGAAAAAATGTTAAAATTGTGTCATTATTTGAATTTTATTATTTTTTTAAAACAAAAATTTTTTATATGCTGAATAGGAAGAATAGAAAAGTTATAGCTTTAATGATTTGTAAATTCTATTGAGAAAATTTCAAGAACATAGACTCTTATTGGACTAGATTGATTAGTGTTATGCTATATTATCTTTTAAGGTTAGGTGTCAAAGGCTAATGGCTCAATAAAATCATCATTTGAGCACCAATAAAGAGGTTGAAGGTAGATTCTACACAATCTATTAGGTAGTGCTTATGAACAATGTTCTGTTTATGTGAGCGATCAAGTTTCTTGATTTTTTATGGATGTATAAACATAAGAATTATTCTAATTAGTCTTAGAGAGGCAAATAAATCTAATTAGAGTTGAATTGGTCTAATATGACTCCAATAATTCAAAATAATAGGATTTCAATCGTATCTGGACTGAAATCCTTTGTTTTTAATGAATTTTAAAAAGTTCTTGTAATTGCTTGGATAATACCTATAAGCAAAGTTGGTTGAATCCTAAATGAGAGCTCCCAGGTTTTTCGTTGTTGTATTAACCAGCTCATAATATCATATCAAATAATGCCTATTATTCAAGTCTCAAAAAGAACGTTTTTACTAAAATTCAAAATTTTCTCAAAAGAACTTCAAGAGTAGAACAATTTTAAGGGTAATTAAGCTTAACATGCACTCATTAAAAAAATAAACTCTCTTAAAAAGGTTTCATAAAATAATCTTACACACAAATATCATTCAAAAATATGAAAATTGTTCATAATCCTTACCGCATACTTCTAGTGATTGCACCTGAATGGTGAACTCTAATAAACTCATTACTAGTTGTAGCTATATGAAAGTAAGACTGTTTTTCATTAACAAAGAACGTATCCGGCACCCAAATACTTTTAACGAAGTCAGAACCAACAGATAGTTGCTCGACTCCAGGCCTCTTTCTATAAGCTAATCTTGGATCTGTCCAAAATTGACGAAAGTAAAAATCCAACGTAAAGTCCTGTAACATTGTTTGGTTACATAAGAGTGTAGCAGGATAAATTGCAGATATAGGCGTAGATGTAGTGAGTAGTAGTAGTAGCAGTAGTAGAATGGCAGTTATTAGAATTGTAAGGAAGGAAGGTAGAAGAGAAATGAATAAAAAACGCCATTAGTATGATAATATTGGAATAAATTTTAAATATTTAAGCATAACATTAAAATTTTAATTATAAAGCGTTGCATTATGTATACACATTTATTATTCAAAATGTGAGTTTTTCATGTAAATTTTTCTGTTGTTCTTCTTTTCAGCTTTTACTCACTCTCTCTCGCTCTCTCACTTTAACTGTATATACAGATCTACAGAACAAAAATAAAAAATCATATATAGATGTATGTATGAAAATACTAGCGTGTACTCTATGTAACTAGTAAAATAAAGTACATACAATTGATGATGATGATGATGATGATGATGAAAAAGAGGTTGTTATAAGGCGCATGAATAAGTATGACCTCAAACATGCCATTTTGTCGTTACAATCGCAAACTTGAGAGAGCGCAAACAGGCAAAAATTTATTCAACAAATTATATATTTTTATTATAATTTTGTTCTTTCTTTCTCGCTTTATTATGTTTCATTCATTCATTCATTCATCCATTCCTAGGACGAAAGACTTGCAGTTTTGTTGTTAACAAATTGTGAGCAAGTGTATTTATAAATGAATGAATGCCGAGATTTGAATTTTTAATGATCGTTACATTTTTTTTGTTCTGTTTTGGTTTCATATTCATAATTTTTTTTACTTTTGAAAAACTCTCATTTTGATGGATATGATCAGAGTTGGTATCTAAGAGTTGATGGATGAATTTTTTTTATATGCAAATTTTCATGTCATAAGCGAGTCGTATAATGTATCGGGTATACTCTAGCTATACTAAAATGTACAGCTGGAATATACTATACGGTATATCTAAGAAACCAGTTATTGATGTATTCCCTGTTGAGGTTTTGGATTTGTAAATTTATTTTAAAGCATACTTCGAAGTCAAATATACTTGACTTCAAACTCTGCTCAAAAGTCAATTTCTAAGATTTGTTTAAAAAATCTTAGTATATCTGTCATTACGTAGTTTGAGAAGTCCTGGTCTAAGAAATCTAGCATCAAATACATGAATGATGCTAGTTTACTTTGGATAACCCCTAAAATTATTTATTTATTTATTTATTATTAAGGCAGTAAATTCATGTCATTCAAAGCAAAAATCTTTAAAAATTCTTAAAAATTCTTGACTTTATTTTAAAGATAAAAAGAATTTAAAATTATTTATTATAAAAAAAAATTATCAAAAGCTTAGCTCAGCCTCATCATGCAAATAAATCTCACGTAAGCCAAGCTAGTCCCACTGGAATTTTGATGTAAATTAAATTATTATCATTATATTAGCTTCGATAATGGAGCATGTACCAAAAAAACATGATAAGGATGTTAAAAAAAATGTCAAATTTATTCCCAAAAAAATTTGACCAATAAATTTCATCAACTCAATCCCCACGAGAATCACCCTCAAATATCAACTCTGATGTGAAAAAAAAATTAATATTCAACATAATTTATGCTAGAATATTAATATGTACACAACAACAACATTAATTAAAAAAGTAAAGCAAGTTAAAAAAATGTACATTCATTACATAAACATAGCAAAGAACGGAGGGGCAAAGTAAAAATATAAATAATTAAATGATAAAAATTATTCATGATAAGCATATAATGTAATTATTCTAACTAGAAATTATAAATTACATGTCAATCTTGAAAGTGTTAAAACATATTTACAGTCATAGAACAAAAAGCTGAGGAACTGGCAAAAAAGAAAAGCTTTCAAAAGACTACGACAAAGAGCTTCCGGGCAATAAACAAAGAAATATATGAAAATAGAGGGGTTGGAGTTAAAAAAAGAAGAAATAAAGAACTAAAAGCTTTCCAAAATTAAACATAAGTGCACTAAAAAGTGTTGAACAAATTAGTGATATTTTATTTTTTTATTGCGAAAAACGTCTTTAATTTCGTTCATAGTGTTCAAACAGCTTTTTTCGTGAATAAAATGGACTCATTACAAAGATTTTTATTTTATATAAGCGAATAGATGAAATTTTGTTAAGGATGAATAGATGCAAAATGAAATGCGATTTTTTTTAGGTTATGTACATGACATATTGTTTTTTAAGTAATTTTTTAAGTTTAACTTTTAAGTTTATAATAATCTAATTAGAGAAAAATAGTCAAATATAAGAGAAAATTTGTCAACTTATACAGACATTAAAAGAATAAGCTAAACTAAAGAGAGGAAGTAAATTGAGAAACTTGACTAAAATAAATACTTTTTTAAAAAACATGAAAAAAATTCTTACTGATTTTTTAAAAATTTTGTAAAAACTAATTTTTCGTTTGTTGGTTACATTTTTATGCAATCGGCAATGGGTCACGTCATAAGGTGACGTTAGTAATTTTTTTATCACATTTTTATTTTGTTAAAATTTGATTTGGTTTCCACTATTTGAAGAAAATTCATTCATTTCATTGGTTTTATGTCAAGTTTTTATTGTTACTTTTGAGTTCTTCGATTTGATGCAATCACGCAAAAATAAAAACATGACTGAAGTGAGGTACTTTTCTGTTAGAACTACTCGTCATCAACCTCCTCTACCTCTTAATGAGAAATTCTCAAACATTTCCACATCGAACAGCACGTGTGGATTTTGTTTTTGAGGTTGGAAAATTTATCAAATTTCCAATTCACAAAGTTTTGTAAACTTTTAAGTTTATTTTAAAAGAAATAAAATATATTTTTTAATTTTTGATAATGGCTCGTGTTTTTATAAAAGTTTGATTTTAAAACAACCATATTATTAAAATTCAGTATTATTTTGCTAGTAGAATTAAGGATGTTTTATTTATTATTTTGAAAATTTTGAAACTTCATTAAAATTTCAACTACAAATAACATTCAAATGGACAATTTGTAATAGATTTTTCATAACATTTAATTATTAAATTGATATTTTTATAGTTTTTTGTATTATATTAATAAATTTTCAAAAAAAATTGAATTTTGTAGAGTATTTTTAAGTTTTCAGTTCCTTTATGCTGAAGATGAGATGTTGTTCGAAAAGTTGTTCTGTATTTTATTTGCATTTTTGAGCAGCAGCTAAGCCCCTGCATAGCTATAATTTTTTTATATTATTAGATAATAATCTCATTTTTCTAAAGAAAAAGCACTTCTATTGAGGTATACGGGAGGTATATGGTTGTAAGGATAGTGCAATCTAACATTAGATTTAATGTAAAACAATATTTAAGAAAAATCTTAAAATTTTCAGTAAATTGAAGACATTTAATTATGAATCAAAGATTTATCTCTGATCTTCTTCTTTAACATTGTGACTGGTGTTGGATAAACTGGGAAAAACATTAATAATTTGGGTTACAATTAATAACAATTGTGATTTGAACAAGTTTGAATTGTAAGAACAAATAAGAACAACTTGATCGAAAGATCTAAGAACAATATTTCATTCTTAATTATAAGTTTAAAGCCTCTTTAAACCAAAAAGAAAGGTTCATCATGCTCGTCTGAAATTTTTATGAACTATGGTTTTGGAGCTGAGTAGAATCTGGGGTATCGAGCCATATAAGCGAGCCATATAAGCGAATCTGCCAATGCGAGAGTAAGGACTCTGTGGCGCAAATGACTAGGCAACATATAGAATATCTTTAACCGCCTTTTGAGTGGATGTGGGTTCTATTCCCACCAGAGAACAATCTCTATAATTGTTTATTAAAGTGTTGTCGATATGACAAGGATTCGCATATTGCTCAAGACATTACATGAACTTTACATCGTAACATATTTATTCCGTATTATAGTATTTTAAGTACATGCTGAGAATTTAATACTCAAAAGTCTAATCAATGCATTTTCAAGTTGGTATTTTAACTTCACAAAGTGAATACCCTAAGTTAAGTAATAAATAACAAATTTGAGGTAGAGTATAAACAGATTCAATGAAATAGTTTCAATTTTTCATAACCACTTCATATTCCAAGAAAGCAATTCATCCTAATGTGTAAGCTCAGTGAGTAGAACTAATGGAAAAGAATCCCACCCCAGTGTTAACAAGAAACGAGACTCAGTAATTGAAAGAAGCGATATCAAAACTATTTTTCTCTTTCGATTACTTCATCTAGTCTCAAAAAAAAATGTTAAGTAATAATTAATTATTCAGTGAGTGTACACGAACGCAGACATTACGATACAATGCTGTAATAAATTCACATGATCTGTTCATGGAATGTATGAAAAAATATATATAATTTTTGAGTATATACTAAAAATCATACAGAATTATTTAGGCTTCACAACATCGGAATCATCACTGTACATATTTTTTCATCATCCTGATGTGAGCAATGAGAAAAAATTAAAAGAAATTATATATTCAACATACTTTTTGTTCTGCTTAATTAATTAATTAGCTTGGGAATCATAGAAAGTTTGACTGTTAAAGGAAGGAACAGAAATTGTCATACTTACAAAATAATAATGAGAAATGATGACAAGAATTGAAAATAAAACTAAACAGATAGATGGACAGAGAAAGATAGGAAGATAGACAGCGCAAGGTAATGGATCATTATTGATAATCAAAGCACTCATTCCTATACATTTACAAAAGTACTGTGTATTTTGTATCTTAAACTTAATTTCATACTGTAAATTTTTATTAGAGCAGATACAGATACAGAGAAAAAGGCAATGAACGGCTATAAAAGCAGACTTTACAGTGATCAGTGAGATAGGGAGAATTTAATTATTAAAGCATTAAAAAGAAGGAAAAAAAAATAATGAAAATGTTTTTTAAAGAATGAAACAGAAAAGAGAACAAAACTGTAAATTAAGCTCTAAGACATCAAAAGTTTTTTTTTGTTTCTCGTCACGAGATAAAAGCTCTTGAAACAGAAGCGAAAAAAAATTGTGTATATAGACAATAACGAGCAAACGAAAAGTTGATGGAAAAAGTTTTATTTTTTTTTTAGTTTACAGAAATGAAATGACTGTGCCATCATATCTGCTTCATTAGAGTCTAAAATAAGTCTTCACATTCAGAACAACGTAAAGTAAAAAAAAATCTCTAAATCTAATAAATCAAGCTGAAACAATGCTTGAGAGTTGTTTTAGTCTTTTTTTCTTTTCGCAACTGCTCCAAGGAGCTTTCAACCTTAAACCATAATAATATCGTAATAACAAAACGCAAAGTAAAAAAAAAAAATAAATTTTTATACGTATATGGATGTATATGTGCCATTACTTTGATTATATTCATTACATTTGGCAATGAAATTTATGAAATATGATGGAGGGGAAGGAAAAATGAGGAACGAAAAGTAAAACAGACAGGGGTTGGGGAATCTTTGTCATTGTTTGTATATCTTTTTCAGGTTTTCTGATCGATCGTCAATTTAGAGTGATGAGTTTCTTGTGAAATTGCTTCAATTGTTTATGATTATTCTTTGATTTTTGAATTTTTTACGATGTTTTGAAAAACTGATTTCAAGGTTCGATAGATTTGAATCTTAGCTACTTCATTCTAGTTAAAATAGTCTGAATTTTATTTAAAAATCTACAAAAAGTTAAACTAGAATTCAAAACTAGCTTAAATGATTCATAAAGTCAACTCGATTGCAGCTGAATTTAACTGTTTATTCAATTCAAACGGGATTGAAATCTGAACTTTTCGATGAATCCTGTTTAATACGTTAATCAGTATCTAAGATAGAATTTTTAAACTACAAGTTAGAGAAGTTCTCGCAAATCTTGTGAACTATTGAGCATTAAAAGAATATACTTGAAATTTGATCAAAATCTCTAATTACCAAAGATCATGAACATAATGAGGATGCTAGCAAGCAAACCCTATCACAATTCTCAATGAAAAATGACAAAAAATGCCCAACCCATGAACGAAGAAAATCAAAAAACAAATAGTTTTCATTTTGGAAGTAGATTTTTTTTTAAAAAAAAGGAATGTGAAACAACGAAACAATACATTCAAACAACAGTACAAAACGATTTATTTCTTATTAAATTTTTTTTTCATAGTTAGCAAAACTATATAGTATACATATTTTTGATTATTTCGTTTTCAAGGATATACAAGAAAAAGGAAAAATGAACAAAAAATGAATAAAAAAAAAATATTTTGTACACGTAAAACTAAAGTTTCTTTCTGTATAAAAGTAATATTTTTTTTTATATGTATATATCGTAAACAAAGAAGCCTTTTCTTGCAAATATGTATAGACACAATGTTGGCATATATTCTTTTATATGATTTATTAACTGTACAATTTGCATAGATATATGTAGCATGGATTTTTATATTTAAAAAAAGATAAAACATATTGCGATTATAGAATTCATTACACTCATGAAATCATAAAACATGAGATACATATCAAGTTTTTTCAAACTTTTTTCTTTTTGATTAAACAAGTATCTTGTAAATATTTAAAAAAAAGTATAAAAAAAACTTATTATTAGATATATTTATGTTTATTTATATACCATGAGAACTTCTGACACGGAACTTATACTGAGCACATACATCGTAACCCCAACTTCGATCGCTGCTCCTAAAATGTTATTAAATTGAAACGGATTCAGTTAAAAAAATGCTTTGCTTTTGTAAATCATACACTTAGGTTCTTCCATGCTATTAGCTGGGAAGTTTTGTTCTTAAATTTTAAATTTGAGCTTATATCTTTTTACAACATAATTTTTTAATATGGAATCAGCAATATTTTAAATATTTTTTTGGGAGGCCAAAAGTTTCTGTCAATAGCCCATGTTGATTGAAATTATTTTAATGATGCTCATTAACATTTGTTCGAAGGCTTTTTTTGTGATTGTAAATGTTTGTGTGGAATTAATTAATGAATATATAATATTTGATTGGATGTAAACTTTGATATGGTTTATTGGGGTGATGCATAGGTTGGCCAATTGAATTGTTCTTATTCAGACATTAAAAAAGGTTCATTTGAAACTGTTGAAACTAGCAATTGAGTTCTTGGAATTGTAATCATTAAAATTAAGTGTTGTTTGGATCATTGCATTGAGATCAAAGCTGCACTTGGGACAAGTGATTACTTAAAAGATTTAAGTCTCTGTTGGTAGTTTAAATCAAGTTTGGAAGCAGAGTTTCTCATACAAAGAATTTGGAAGAATGAAAAACTCCCCATATCAAGCATCGAGTTCAATATTGCTGATATAACTGTCGCAGTACACATTCACGAAAGTTTTACACTGCTGCTTAACAGATATACTTCAGCAACCTGAAACCAGTAATGCAGAAAAACAAACAACTTCCTCTCAACACTATAAAAACCCTTTTTGAAGCTACATATGTAATAAAGCTTTCAATTAATAATTTACAATCAACATGAACATTTTTGATGCGGAAAATTAAATGAGCACATTGACAATTTTCATTTAATTAACGCAATTTATGAAAAAGTCATATCAAATTAATTATTTTTCCTATTTTTATTTTGAAAATTGAAGTACCGATATCATTAAAATTTTCATACACAAAAACTTCAAAGGTTTTTAAAATATTTCATTAAAAAAAGATTCCTGAAATTATTACATTCACTAATTGACTTTTGCCAAGCTAATCTAAAATTCTTTTTCAAGAGAAATTTCACATTTTCATCAACGAAAATTCCTAACTTATGAAAAAATAAAAATAAAAAAGTTTTGATGGATTATGTTGACAAGCAATGAATAATTGTCTGCGTAAAAAGAAGAAATTCATTTGAAAAATGCATAAATTCATTAAAATTTACTGTACTCTCTGGTGTAATTGGTAGACATGGAAATTTCGAGGTGTTTTTGTCGTAGTTTGACACATAAAATAATACATGAGATATAATAAAATTTTAATGGTTTGCTACTTAATTATCATGTGTGCCAAGTGTCCAAAAGTTGTAATGAATTATAATTAGGCAATTAGCTTATTGTGAAGGCTATCGGTGGCAAAGTTTGGAGTGTCAAAGTGAACAACTTCGAAATTGGAGTTTTGTTTTACAAGGCCACGACTTATTGGTGATTATCAAAATAGATTTTCTTATAATTGACTAGAAGATTGAACCACAAAGCTAGGTTTTGTTTACTTTAAATATTCTGAAAAATTAAAAATGAATTTTGATTTATTAAAAGGCAATTCTAACTCGGAATATGTTGATAAATAACTCCTGCAAGATTTGTATTAGAATATGAAAATAAAACCTAAAAGAAATAGTTTAAATCTTATTTTTTGTTGATAAAAAATCGCAACTTGAGGCATTTTAATAAAGTTTTAAAGCTTCTAGCATATTTTTTTAATTGTAAAATATAGCTTTATAGATTTTAGCGCACTCTAAAGCTTCTAATTTTAGAATACTTTGAACTTCAATAGATTATCTGATAAAAACCTAGTTAAAGATTCAGACCACACTCATAAAAGTTAATTTTATCTGGTCTTAACTCACAACAATTCCAAAAAACCACTTAAAATCTTCCATGTCTAGCCTCATAAACCAAAATCTAGCAATAAATTTTTTATCTTCTTAACTTTTGCACTTCTCGAAATTCCTTTCTTCAAAAACTTCTTCATATCACTCGATTTAGGGAGGTAAAATGACTAACAAAAAAGCTCATTAAAAGCTTTAAAAACTATAATTCCCCATAATTTTCATTCAAAATAGTTAAAACATTTTATTAACTGATTTTCTGTTGCTTCTCGTGCTTTATTGCGATATATTTTTTGATAATGTTTAACATTATAGTTATTTTAATATATATAGTCGACATTTTGAACTGCATGGAATAATAATTATCACTTGTATAAAATGGTGTGTGCGCAAAATAAAAAAGAAACTTTTTTTTATTATTCTCACTTTGTAAGGTGTTGAGAAATTTGCACTTTCGTGATTAAATCTATAAGATTCGTCATGAGCTTTCAATTAGCTTTGTTATAACAAAAATGTTCACAACTTTTTGTTTTTTCTTACACATTTATGAAAACCAAATCAACTATATCTTTTAAAAATATCTTTAGTAATTAATAAAATTACGTTTTTTATAAGGTTGAAAAATATGAATTTGTGAAAATGAAAACACAAAAGAGTTGTTCATAAATGATGTATAATTAAAATTTAGATTTTTAAAATTTATTGTTAAAAAAAATTTTAATTTCAGAATGCAACAAAAGTTTGACATCATTTATGAACGACCCCAAAAAATAAATCATAAGAGCAAGTATGAAGGAAAAGAAATGAGGTCAATTGTATGCAAAAAAAAAACTTATTTATCGTAGTACAGTATTATACGTATGCATATGATTATACATAAATTGGTGGATATTGGAAGGAGGAGGAACAATAAGAAGTAAAAATGTATGTTTGTGTCCCATCGCCTAACGCATTTAGAGAATTTTGATAAAAAAAATAATCAATAAATCGTAAGATATTAATGATAATAAAAGGTCAAATTATAATATAAGCTTTTACGTCATCATTTGAAGACCCTTGAAAGAAATTTGTCAGATTTTATGGCTGTCACATTAATTTACTGATTTTATTATCATACAATCGCCATACCCTCATCCGGATATGAGAAAAGTTATCGGCAAATGCTCTAATTTCATCGGGTTCTATTTAGCATGATATGATCCGAGAAACGGAACGAATGAGTTTCAACATCTTGCATTTATGCTCCCAAAAATAGCATTTTGAGATGCTTGCAAAATTATAGAGGCACCAAATGTTATTTATTGTTAATGTGAAAAATATATATGACTTTTCCTTGACGCAATTTAGATTCAGAAAATTGGATTGTTGTTGAAAAAAAGTTTGTCTTGCTTAAATCTGATTTTATTGCATGAATTGCTTGATATAGTTTGTGAAAATACTTATTTATATTGTTGTAGGTTGTTTTGTGGCTTTTAAACTTATGTGAATTTATTAGCAATTTTCACGGAGGCATACTCGAATGGAGAAAGAATGTCACGAAATCCGCAAGCTATTTAAATTTTCATCAATTTCTGACAATTTTTCAAAAATTAGTTGCAAATGGATTGAATGTCAAAATTAATAAGATCGCAATTTTATAGCAAAAATCTCGACTAAATTCACAATTTTGCAAGCCACATTTTGTCATGTAAACTTGTCATGTTTATTATGAGAAAACTTTCATGTGGCAAGGTCATGGTACTATGAATGAGGCGCCCCATGAATTGTTTACCGAAACATTCATATTTGCTAATTGAGTACAATTTTAAGAACTTTGTCACCAGCGTAGGAGGTCAATTAAGTAAAGGAGGTCGAATCTTAATTTTAATGAAAGTGTTTAGTACTATTTAGTGTATGCATGATGTTTTTATTACTACTTACTACGTTTTTCTTATTAACTTGCTTTCTTGTTTGTTTGTTTGTTTGTTTGTTTGTTTGCAAAAAATTTCAAATCTTGCGATCAATTTTTCGACCACTTCTACTGCTCCAATCGAGCTCAAATTTTTAATGCACATGTATTCCCGGTGACAATACAATATTTTAACACTTTGGAAACACAAAAATGCTTAATTATAGTACAATTTATGTAAAACTTTTTTATATGGGAAAAAATCCAATGTCAATGATATAAAATTTTGATTTGTATTAAATATTATACTTGTGATGCTCTAAAGTCATTTATATGATTCATTATAGTTTAATTAATATTACTAATTATTAATTATACCATAAATTTGAGCAGCTAAAGATATTCTGGTAAGACAAAAAAATTGACATGTAATTTTTTCATGAATATTCGTAAGTGAAAATTTGAATTTTCAAAAAAACCGTTAAGCACAAGTCCGTTACGAATTAATGCAAAATAACTATTAATATGCGATGTGCATTTAGCACACATAGTTTGAGCATAAATTTATGCTGTTTTAAATGTATTGCATTATTTATAACACTTCACCAACTTAATTAAATTGACCTTTCTTTTTATTAACGGTTTGACGTATTTTTGCATAACATATAAATGATATTCATTGAATTTAAATTTGAAAATCCGTTATAAATACGTTACATATAGATTTGATTTGCATCTTTATGTTAAGAATCCACACGTTATGTAGTAGGAATGGTTCGGATAAACACAAAATCTTTACGAGTGATTTTTAATGTACTTTACTAATGAATGCTTTAAAAAAATTAAATTTTATAAAACGAATGAAAAATTTTGAAAGTCGTTACTAATTTCCCATTGAAAACTGGTAATTTATAAACAGTTGAACGCAACGAAGTGAAGTTCAACACACCTGTAACCTATAAACCTACTGTAATCTATAAACAGTTGAACGTAACGAAGTGCAACGAAGTGAAGTTCAACACACCTGTAACCTATAAACCTACTGTAATCTATAAACAGTTGAACGTAACGAAGTGCAGCGAAGTGAAGTTCAACACACCTGTAACCTATAAACCTAATGTAATCTATAAACAGTTGAACGTAACGAAGTGCAACGAAGTGAAGTTCAACACACCTGTAACCTATAAACCTACTGTGATCTATAAACAGTTGAACGTAACGAAGTGCAACGAAGTGAAGTTCAACACACCTGTAACCTATAAACCTACTCTAATCTATAAACAGTTGAACGTAACGAAGTGCAACGAAGTGGAGTTCAACACACCTGTAACCTATGAACCTACTGTAATCTATAAACAGTTGAACGTAACGAAGTGCAACGAAGTGAAGTTCAACACACCTGTAACCTATAAACCTCCTGTGATCTATAAACAGTTGAACGTAACGAAGTGCAACGAAGTGAAGTTCAACACACCTGTAACCTATAAACCTACTCTAATCTATAAACAGTTGAACGTAACGAAGCGCAACGAAGTGGAGTTCAACACACCTGTAACCTATGAACCTACTGTAATCTATAAACAGTTGAACGTAACGAAGTGCAACGAAGTGAAGTTCAACACACCTGTAACCTATAAACCTACTGTAATCTATAAACAGTTGAACGTAACGAAGTGCAACGAAGTGAAGTTCAACACACCTGTAACCTATAAACCTCCTGTGATCTATAAACAGTTGAACGTAACGAAGTGCAACGAAGTGAAGTTCAACACACCTGTAACCTATAAACCTACTCTAATCTATAAACAGTTGAATGTAACGAAGTGCAACGAAGTGGAGTTCAACACACCTGTAACCTATAAACCTACTGTAATCTATAAACAGTTGAACGTAACGAAGTGCAACGAAGTGAAGTTCAACACGCCTGTAACCTATAAACCTCCTGTGATCTATAAACAGTTGAACGTAACGAAGTGCAACGAAGTGAAGTTCAACACACCTGTAACCTATAAACCTACTCTAATCTATAAACAGTTGAATGTAACGAAGTGCAACGAAGTGGAGTTCAACACACCTGTAACCTATAAACCCCCTATAATCTTTATTTCTCTATTTCATTAGAAAAAAACTACGTTTTTCGCGTAGACTAAAAAGTAGAAAATAACTTTTATTCTTGGTTGTAAAGAATTTGGTTTTAAATTTTCAGATTATATTTAATAAATTTTTATATCCTAGTCAATATTGTTCACAAAGTTTCGAATAAGTGCACTTTGATCTTATCGTATAACTCAACAACTTAAAAACGTGGGCGCATTAATTTAAGTTTATCATAAAGTATTGATTTCACATAAACTTATTTCTCCTCTTATAATGCGCCCACGTTTTTAAGTTGTTGAGTTATACGATAAGATCAAAGTGCACTTATTCGAAACTTTGTGAACAATATTGACTAGGATATAAAAATTTATTAAATATAATCTGAAAATTTAAAACCAAATTCTTTACAACCAAGAATAAAAGTTATTTTCTACTTTTTAGTCTACGCGAAAAACGTAGTTTTTTAAAAAGTTTTTTTTTATAAAGTATTTTTTTAGAGTTGAGCTGTAATTTGTGGAGAAAAAATATTGAATGGAATTTTTATAAATTTGAAGCTTTTTAGAATTCAATTTTAAGGCATCGGAAATAAAAAGAACATAAACAGAATGATGATTATTTCTCTTAAACATTCGTAGGAATTGAACCTACGAATTTTGACTATATTAATGATTTATTAAACTGCAATTTAAACCTTTACTTTTCTCAACTTTAACATTTTTGAAACGCTTCACCAAAATTCAATTTCAATTATACCGGAAATGTAAAATTAGCAAATTATTGAATAACAACTTCCAAAAGTCCCAATCTCAAAAACTTGTCATAATCTGACAAAAACTTCATTTCAAGGGCCATAAAAATTCCAAAAAGTAAAATCAGAAAATACAAAAAAGATTTAAGATTTTCATTTATTAATTTATTTTGTTGTTATGATGAACATTTAATAGGTTTTTTGGAGGCGAGATGATAAGAAAGTAAATTATTGTTATTACTATTTTATTTACTATGTATTATTATTGTTATTATCGCTGATTATTTAATGCATTACTTTACTCAATTATTACATTTTCTTTTATTTAACGAGGAAATTATGATGAAGGATAATGTTCACCTAACATTGTTGTAATTTTTATTACACACTTCTTTCCCTCTCCGTTGATATTATCTCAATTAGAAAACAGTTAAACATATTAAGCAGTAACTATGTAAAGGACTAAAATCATTTGAATGAAAGTAATATTAAAAGGCATGCATATTTTGACTTTTATTGTTTTTTTTTCTTTTTCCTCTTTTAACATTGAGCTTTTTTTTTTGTATGTGAATCGACTTGTAGTAACCTAGAATTCGTCATTGTGTGTTGGCATTCACACAAATAAAATTATAAGCCTCAAGTTTCTTTTGGTGTTATTTAAAACGTAAAATTAGAATTTCTTTTTAACTTTAACATTTTTTTGATTATTTTTACTTTTTTGTGCTAGCTCATTTGGATGGTTTTTGGTTATGGAGTAATTTTGGGACTTATAAATTGAATGCCATTTGGAAAAAAATAAACAATTCTTTAAAAAGAAGGTGAGTTGTAAGAGTTTTTTAATTTCAATAGAAATCCAAAAAGATTTACATTGCATCTACTTTGGGATAAGTTCATTAGATAAATTCCTCAATTTTGGTTCAAATAATCCAAGATTTTATAGGAACCAATAGCTATTAGTTAAATAAAGCTTAAGATCAGATATTAAGGTATTAAACATTTGAAACCCACTTTTACATAGTTTTTAACATAAGATTAACAATCACAAAGTCAGTAAGAGTCTGGATAAGGTCTCGAATTGAAATCAACATGAAAAATACATTAATCCTGAGTTAGCAACCTGAAATAGTTTAAAATGTTCACCAATCCACAAGATATCCAACAAAAACCTCTCCAAATAAGCTACCACCATCAAGATATTTTTTTTATAGTTTAGTTTTCATAATTTTAAGTTAAATGATTGATTGATTTGTGAATTAGATGCTTAATTTGATGTAAGAGAAGATCTATTGTAATGATTCGTATATAAAAATTGTTTGCACTTTGAATGAGCTTTAAATTTTGGGGAAATTTTAATAATTTTAAAAAAAATTTATTGCACAGAAATTATTTTTTTATCTTTTGGGTTTTAGTCACATTTTCCCAAAATTAATACTCACAATTGCGTGCAATGTGCTTATTAAAATAATTTGTTCAAAAAACAAAAACGAAAAAAAGTTGAAGGAACAAAATTTACTTTTTATCGTAATAATAAAACAAGAAAGTTTGTTTATCATTAGATAAGCAAAACTAGCGCATTTTCCTTTTTAAAATTTTGAACAAATTTTTCAAAATTTTTTAACAACAATCCAAATTTCAAATTAAAATTAAATTCAACCAAAAATTTTGTAGCAAATAAACTTTGAAAATTTCAAGCATGCACAACAAATAAAAAGTTTGTCTAATAAGTTTTTAAGGATCGGAAAATGCGCTATAAAAATGGAACACAACTATAGATAATACTAATAGAAAAGTCTCAAAAATTCTAATAATACAAACAAAAAGGATAGATGTAGAATATTTAAAAAAAATTATGAGATAAAGGTACAAGTCTTTTAGTACCATTTTAACTTCTGACAGTGAGCTGATGCTGAGGACATACATCGTAACGCCAACATTAACTGGCTCGCCTGTGATTCGTATAAGAATTGTTTGGTTTTAGTTAATTTTATACGTCTATAAGTTTTTTTGATTAGTAGTTTTTTGTAATGTATAGATTGAATATAAATTAAGGCTGTTGTCTGTCGCATTTTTCGGGGATGTTTGGTAAACTAATGATTAACTATGACATGATTAAGTCATAATTATATGAATAGCCTAGATTCTGATTCTATCGTAATTACAGATTTGCTTAAATAATTATTTCTAGGCTTATTGGCACTCAATGAGATACATGTTCAGCTATTTGACATTTTACTCGATGCTGAACACCTTTTAATTACTGTTATGTCGAATTGTGAATGACATTCAATGTAAGGTCAACTATTTTGTCATGTAACCCCTAAAAAGACCAGTAAAATGTCAGTGCGACAACCTACATGACTTAATTTATAGTCAATATTATAATCATGAAATTATTATACTAATTATTTATATACGTAGACAAAATCAATTTAAAAGAAAAGTAATAAAAAATGAAATGAAATTAAATTTTATGTCTTTTAAAAATATTTCTTCCATTATTTTGAATGGAAGTTGGTTCAAAATATATAGAAAATTAATTAATTAAGGAAAATCAAAAGCGAGTGCAAAAAAGACACATATTTTAAAAACACTTAAGATTTAATCAATAATAACGAAAATTTCCTCCCTAAACTGTAGATTATTGATAACCAAATTGTGTTTATAGCTTTTATAGGTCATTTACGAAGTTTTATAATGTCTCTTAATTAATTTTTTTATATTTTTAAACTTTTTTGCTTGTTTCCCTAAACTTTATTAATTTTCTTTCTCAAAAAAAAAAATTCTTACTTAACTTTATTATTTATTACATTTTTAATGTATAATTATTCGGTAAGAAATTGTTAAAATCTTTGTATCAATATTTTATATTTACAATATTATTGGTGAAATAAATTTACGTACCTCCATAATTGGGCCTTACTCTTTTATCATAGCTAACACTGAATGAATCTAAAATTGCTGATATATTAACATCGCCTAACATACTTCCGCTAGAGCCACTCCTACGAAGATATAAAATAAAAGAGAATATGAAATTAAGATGTGATAAGATAAGAAATAGGAAGAAAGAATTATGTTGATCTTTATCTATAATGTGCAAAAAATATGTAGACTTAAATTTTATTTTTAGAGATTTATTTGAACAATAAATGTTATCGTGTTTTTACTTTGCATGGCTGGCATGGTTCTGATTGTTTGAGTCGTAACATTAAAAACTATGAGCTCAATTGATGTGATGTCTTGTGGGACTGATTATTGCCACTTTAATAATGATGTGTTGACAGAAATTAAGATCAAATTGGTTAATTTAGAGGAAAATAACTGCAAATTACTTTTTGAGGTGGAGAAAAATTTCTGGTTTGAAAAAGTTCGTTATTATTTGAATTTTCGAACATTTGAAATTGGAAAGTCCGGTAAATTTAAAACAAAAACTTTTTTGTAGAATTCAGAATTCAGATAAATATGAAATCATAAATTTTCGCACCCTCAAAAATTCCATTCAAAAATCAACCCCAATTTGACGAGATAAGTGCGCCTAAAAGATTCATAAACCATCCAAAATATATTACTATATTTTATAATAATCTTCATTCATATTCCATTCGTCGTATCTCCTTTAAGTCACACGTAGACAATATAAACATGCAAGCAGATCCTCATCTGACAAGTTTAATTTGAGCCAATTCATTCAGCACAAGATGAATCGTTCTCATAGCAGCACGGCACATTGCAAGGGCTGCCTTTTTTCCATTCTTCTTCGTCTGCCAATCTTTCTTAAAAAACATCACAATAATAAAAACATGGAAGCTTTAGTAAACTTACAAAACGATTGTTGTAAAAGAAAAAAAATTCTTTTCTATACTTTAGCTCCATTCTCTCACACACAATCTCAAGTGCGAGGATGTGAATAGATTGCCGAAAATTATCCGAAAGGAAAGGAGAAAAATAATACAAATATACGATGTTTTATAGATATCTACACGTACAACAACATGACGTCATTACGAAAATGAACAAAAAAGAAGTATAAATTGTAGGGAAAATTGGGGAGAGAAGGAACAGAAGATAAAGTGGTAGAGGAGAGAGAGATTTTTGCTATACAGCACCCTAAAAGTTATGATATTAAAGCTTTTTATCTGTAATGATTTTTCTCCATATTTTATTTTCGCAGTGCTTTTCCCAAATAGAAAGAAAAGAAACAAAAGAAAAAAAGTTCAAATAACGACGGCGTAGATATTGAGCACAGTAAGTAAAACAAGACGCAGAGTGAGAATACGTCCATAAAAAAATTTGTTGTTCATCATCGTTAATAAATTTTTTTCTTCTCATCTCTCTTTTTGCTCTGAAATTTCCTCATCCCTATGTCTCTCTCAACAGCCCACCTCCTAGAAGTGCTCACAAAATCGTCAGTTACTGTTGTGTAGATATAAAAATTTCTGGTGTACCATTTGGAGTTGTATAAGTGCACTTTATGAAAAAACATTTTTAATTAAATATTCACAAAAAGCTTTTTTTAGTTATTTTCTCGTGTATCGAGATTTTTTCTCTCGCTCTCTGTCTCTCATCAGTCTCTCTCTCTCTCTCTTTTTCTCTTATACCCAGAATTCTTCTTTTTCTATTTGCTTGTGTCATGGATTTCTTTTTTTTTTTTGGTGCACATATAAATTTTTTCCCTTCAATATTCGAGCTCATTTTCCAATACGACTGCTGGTTTACTTTTTTTTCATACTAGAAATTGATTTTTATTTTTTTATATTTTTCACAACTTTTTTTTAGTCGCTGAGCTTTAGCTTTAAATAAGAAGAATTTTATTTCTCATAATTGAGATCGAACCACGCCTTGAAAAATATTCAATTTCTTTTTTCAGTCAACTTTTTTTTTCTCTTCCTTTTTGACTGTGTGTCTTGATTTAAAGTAGCAAAAAAAAAAGTTTGTCGTAAAAGAAAAATTCTTGTTTTTCAAGCAGGAAATGTTGCAAAAAAAAGGAAAATTTATTTGCCATGTAAGAAAAACGGAAAAAAAGCAAGAAAAAAAGTTTCAGGGAGAAGCCGCACCCATCATGTCGAAATTGAGATATCAAATGTTGCACACATAACACATTACACACAGAATACAGAACACAGAGAGAAAAAGTACATATATGGGATACTAATTTAAGTTACTGTAATAATTTTGAGCTCGTTTGAAGCTATTGGACAATTTGAATTATAATATTTTGAGTTTGACTGCTCATTTGTAAGCTTTTGCTTGTGTTTTTCAAGTCATTAGATTCTTGCTATGTTTTCTGACCTTAACCTTGAAAATTTCATGAAAATTTATTGCTTACATCGATTTATTTACCGGAATACTTTTTCAATTGGAAAGCATGTACTGTCGCCATTTTTGAAAACAAATTCAAATCTTTAAATATCGTTAATATCTTAAACCGTCCCATTTTCAAACTTAGTACACAAAATTTTGTTTTTGATTTCATACTTTCATTCTTGCCATGTTTTTCCATCACTAACCTTGAATTCCTTTTTGCTAACTCATTGTCTAGCTCGATTTCTTAAGCAAAAACTTTTCCAATCGACAAATTCCAACTGACGCCATTTTGTTTTATCTCTTCAAATTCCAAAAAGTCGTTAAAACTTTCAAATTTGATTTCCGTGAATGGAATCTGTCAAGTCAACCATAAGAGCGCTTTATTTGCTCAATAAAATTCAACAAAAACAAGTTTCTTACTAGAATATTTTATTTTATATCACACAACTTCCTCATAAACTTTCATGTTGTGATCCCAACTATGATTTTTCTTCTTTCTTACTCACTGGTTTTGAAAATATTTCACAATATATGCACACATGTATGTATTTATGTACATGAATATTATTGAAGAGGAAAAAGTTGAATTTGAATTATTGATTATTCCTAAAATGCGGAAGCATTCCAATAGCTTTTTTCCCCCCATCCTTTTTATATTCGCTCTCACTTACTCGTTCAACGTGACCTCAATTATATTTTTGTGTGCTTTTGGCTTTGCTGTTTATACCAAAAAAAAAAACACAGAGTATGAGTGAGTGAGAGAGAGAAAGAAAAAATTATTGTACTAAAAAAAATCTAAGTCCATTCATATTTGAACCAGACGAAATATACGATACGGTATAATATTATAAATTGTACGAGAAAAAGGCTGAGGATATAAAAAAGAAAGTCTTAAATGAATAAAAAATTCCATTTTTTTTCCTTTTCATTTTACTTTTAAGCTCTTAAGTCCCATAAAAATGGAATTACGATAATCGAAAGTTGCAGTAAAAAAACAGCTTTACATATTCTATTTCCACAGAATAATAATAATATTCACTGCATTGAGTTAGGTTTTATTTTTTTCAATTCGACACACATTTTGTCATCGACAAAATCAATCATTGCATTGGAAAAAAGCCTTTTTTTTTGCTCGTAGTGGATTGAAAATTTCGTGATTTTTTGTGACTGTGAGGAAGATTTATGGGAAATTCTTTTGATAAGTTTTACTGTAGACTTGAAATGTCGATAATAAAAATTTTTTGCTGCTGTAATCGTGATTTATGAACGATTTTTATACATTTTTATGCTGCGAATCGGTTGTGAGATTTTTTTTACGCGATTGGTGGTGGGGGTTGGGTGGTTTTGAGAAAATGCGTACATGTCATTTGTATCATTAAATCCAGAAATCAGATTATCTACCCAGGTATGGAAATATTTTTTGTTAGCTGTTCAGATTAATTAGAATCTTAGCTTCACTGGGAATGCAAGGAGTTATAACACTAATGACATAGAATTGATTCAGAGCTGGAACTGAGATTATGGTTTGATTTTGAGATGATTTAAAATAAAAGGAATCAAACTCGTACTTTTGACACTTAAAGTTGCATCATCTTATGCCTAAGCTATCGGAAATCACTTAAACATCACACTTGATAGAATGCTAATTTCAACTCTGTAAAGTAGTTTGCTGCTATTCTGTTTTGACTCAACTTTGTGATCCTTTTGTTGCCTCAAAAGAAAGGCTGTGAGTTGTGCTTTAAGTCTGTATAGTATTTAAAATGTGAGAAGCTTCCCTGCTGTGTCTCGAGCTCATGATTAAAGGATCAATATTTTTTTAAAACTAATATCCCAAAGTACACTTAAGCACTGCCCTTTCAAGCCACTCCTGCCTAAGAAATCTAGCATTTAATATGAACTATAAAGCATGCATATTCTCCAACCTCAATCTAGCTATAAAACTTTGATCTCAACCTAAATTATCCACCATTCTCAATAATTTACTCACTCTTGAAATTTTAACCCACAGAAATCGTATACAGCACACGATTACCAAAAATTTATTGCAGCATTCGTGCACATCGTACGATTCTATTAATAAAATATTCATACTTGAAAGAATACAATAAAAATCTCTTAGTACTGGTCCATAATCATATTTCACTGACTTCCTCACCAACACTCCCGTCAATATATAAAAAAAAAATCTCGTTAACCACCCGTAAAAAGTCTCATTGGAACCTCTAGCTATGTGATTGTGACTGTTTAATGTTCATGAAAGCTCCCTCGTCTCCCACACATCCCTCTTCTTTCACTTTAGTATGTTTTTTTTTTGCTTTTAATGCTCTCTCCATGTCATGGCTGTTATGCATTAATTCTTGTTTTATTATTTAGTTCTTTTCGTTCATACTTTTTGTCGCTTTTTCCGTATTTTTTTTTTTTTTGAAGTGAAATGAAATCATATTTCGTGAGAATCAAGAATAAAACAAACGACGGTATGGTAAAAAGCAGAAGAAGAATTGAAATGAAAGAAATGCCAAATGAATTATTGAAGAGTTCATTTCGCCTTTTTATGTGCTCGATGTCTAAAAGTTTCATATTCAAATTTTTTTTTCTCTCCCTTTTTTTAAAGCTTTTTGTACCTTTTAGTACTCAATATTTTTTTTCTCGTTTTACAAGCGTTGTTCAATTTCAATCATACATATATGGAAGACATAAATATATATTTATTTACAGTAAATTGTGTAATTGATAATAATATCCGTTACCGTTGCCTTTTTCCCATCTCTTTCTTTACCTTCTTCCCCTCAATCTCGAATATTTTTTTCTTCCTATTTTTTTGATACCTTTTTCCGCTTTTTATTTTACTTTATTCTTTCTTTCATTCGCTTTCAGTTTTTTTGAAGAGCGCACACAGAATAAGCACACACAAATAATGTGAATGAATGAATGAACGTGAGATTTTTTGAGTGGTGAAAGTAAAGAAGGCATATAAGTAGCAAAGCAAAAGGCACTGAATGTTATACATTTTTAACATTAGTATAAATATAGGACCGGAAATTTTGAGAAACATTTTCATCATTTTGGGTGATGATTTTTCGTTGCTGATTTGAGCTTTTGATATGATGAGGTGGTGAATGTTTGACTTCTGCCATATTTTTAACCCTAAAAGCGTTGAAATTTTGAAATATTACGGGTTGTTTCTCAAAATATAGCAGAAAAACTTTTTGAAGTGAGACAATCCTCCATTTTGTTTTTAATTTGAACTCTTTGAATTTTATAAAAACTCAAAATTTTGTTTGAATTGTGAAAAATCGTTAAAAATGCAATTAAGTCTAGACATTTTAAACATAATTGCTCTCAAAGAAGTAAATATTAAAATGTCAAAGGACGATCAAAAGTTTCTAGCCTTAAGGCACAACAGATGCGCTCATCATTTCAATAATAAGATTTTTCCACGAATTTTCAACGAGTTCTGTAATAATCAGAGTTTTGGTTCGTTTGTTTAATGTATAGAAATTTAGCCTATGACCTTTAGGCAACCGTTGTGCCTGTATAAATATACATCACATTGAGCATCATCAGTAACGATGGTGGCAGTCAGATGGGATGAGGAGAGGAGCTCACGAAAAAGGGAAACTAAAATGGCTTGTGTTTCATAAATTTATAATTAAGGAATTTTCCATCTCGGCTATTTTCATCAAAAATATATAATTTTCCTCCTCTCTTGATGCTCTTCGTTCTGTTGAAATGAGAAATGATTCTCGTTCTCTCCATTTCACTCATTTACCACCGACTCTACCATTCTGTTGGTTATGATTTGGGCCCCGTTGGTTGTAATAATATGTAATGTGTAGCTCATGGCTCACGGTTTATTATAATGTTTTATTTTTTTCTTCCTTTATGATTCTTTTCTCCTCCAACTCGCACGAGTCTTGTGCCGTTGAGGATTTTATCATATTTATGTTGAGTCTCGCTCACATAAATTATTACAATTTTTCCCGTAACGTACATCATAGAGAGAGACAAAGAGTATATTATTTATATAAACATATTCACATAATATATTTTGCCTTTCGAGCTAAAAGGAACAACAACAACAACACCGAACGGCAGTCAGGAATGGCAGCAGCAATAAAGGCAGAATACTGTTGAACTGGAAAAATGGAAAATCTACTGAGATGCCATTTTAATATTGGATGAAAGAGCTGTCATGTAGATGAATATATGTATGTCTGTTTATTATATTGCAGTTTGTTACTGCCATATACACACTCACATGCTTATAAATATGTATACGCAGTAGCTGAAAAGGAACTCCCTGATTGATATATCGGATATATCAAGTATGAAATTCTATATTCTCCTCGTTTCCTTTTTCATCCACATTTTCGTTGTGATATCTTTATCTATACATTCATAATATACATGCATGAATGAATTCACTAGTTAGTCATATACGATGTATGCATGCTGCTGTATAGATTTTCTAGATATACATTTTATATCCTTACTTTTAGCATATTTTATTACTGCATTATTTAATTTATTATTCATTTTGACGACTGGTTAGTTGGCAAATCGAGTTGAAACTACTGAGTTTTCACGAATGAGAACAATTTATCTCTTGCAGACCTTTGGCATTTTACTTTTGCCACGTCATAAATGTAAATGACATGCAATTTTTGCGGAAATTGCTTGTGGAATCTAAATTAATTTGCAAAATGCTTTTTGAGGTGAGAAAATATCAGCCATTTTGTTTCTCCTTATCGATTATTTTTTTTAAATTTTAGGAATCCGTTAAAAGTTTTGAATTTCATATAAATTATTCATAAAATGAAGCGTCAAGAGTATGAAAATTGAAGTTGTATCCTTGGCATTCTTACTAGTTTCATACGATGATGTAAATGATCCGCTATTTACATAGCATATGACAACAAGAAGCTCGAAGCTCATCGACATTGCCACTTGAGATTATGATTGTTTAAATATTGATATTTGACTAGATTCTTCTTCCTCCCCTTTTTTCCAGTCTTCACATTTCATTGAATCAGAAAAGCTTGTTAATGGCCTACTACTGTGCATGCATTATTCAATGATGAAAAATATTTTCATTCTTTTATCACGAGAAGAAAAAAGCCAATCAATAGTCCTCTTGACTGCGATGCTGTTGCTATTGCTCGGTGTGAATGTCTGTGTATACATTATTGAAACAAAAGACAATCATCACTTTCATAATATTGTTTTAATTAAAATATAATTGTGTCGCAGCTACTATTGACTCTTCATTCAGTAATAGTCATGATGAGATTAATTTGTTTTTGTCTTTTCACTTCCGTTTTTGATGATGTCAATGTTTGACCTAACAGATTTATCTCCACTTATACATTCATACTATAAGTGCATAAATATCAAGTCGATGATAAAGTGGCATCTTGAAAAACTTAACGATGACGATGAAGATGATGAGATGAAAAATTTAAAGAAAAAGAATTTTTTTTCAATTATACTTAATTAATTAGTTTTTAAACATTTCCACAACCACTATTCGAGTATTTCCCATCACACAGATTGGCATCATCAAGTTGAAAATTGGTATGAGGATAGCACTCATTGAGATATAAGACAGAGAAATGGGAATACTTTTTTAGTTTTCTGCTGTGTGAATTATCTTATCTTGAAATTTTCTAATCGATATTTTCAATTATAAAAAAAAAAGTTTCTTGAGTGGATTGTTGAGGGTGGACCAATTCAGGTTGATATGAAGATTTGTCTTAATCTATTTGTAATTTCTATTGTTTGAGTTTTGTATTTGAAGGAGGACAATATTTAAATTTGAATATTGGAAAATTTAATTTACTTTGTCATGGGTCGAAGTTTGAGGAGATTAATAAACTCCTCGGAGTGAAGAGTAAATTTTAATTTAATTTTGAGGGTTGACTAGCTGTTTTAAATAAACAATTTATTCTCAATATTTAAATTTTAAAAGTTATGGGTTGAGTTTATAGCGTGGCATCGTTTTTAACTTTAACCGCTGATATTTGAGAATTCTAAACTTAATTTTCTGAGATTTGAACCTTTGAGTTCTCAAAATCAACTTTGATCTACTTAACCACTTCAAACTGAGCTATTGAGGCAATTTATCCTTTTAAAACGTCCGACAAAAACTAAGTTTCTTAAGACTAAGTTCCGACCAAATTTAAATCAAATCAAAAATATATTCAGCAATTCAATCAGTTTAAGTTCAAATGAGTCCAACTACCCGCTGTAAACATAACTTATCTCTAGTCCACCCACATCAATTTCTAAACCTTCTCATTACAATCATTTCCAACCTCCCAATCTCAAAAAATGAATCAAATCAAAATCCATCCCAATCTATGCAATCTTAATAAATTCAATCCAATTCATTGTCCATGATGCCATGTCAAGCCAATTTTCCCCTGAAGCATCCATTTACTTTTATGCAAATATCTCAAAACTGTAAATATTATGCAAATCTCAAACAAAAAATCTTTTATGAAAACAAATTGTCGAACCATCCTCAATGCAAAACG
The DNA here is from genome assembly GCA_917627325.4 of Chironomus riparius. Lineage (NCBI taxonomy): Eukaryota > Metazoa > Arthropoda > Insecta > Diptera > Chironomidae > Chironomus > Chironomus riparius. Next base: position 48,731,878 of record OU895877.1, read on the forward strand.
TCGTAGATGTAATATTATCAGCCATTAAATTGAAGATCTTCAAATTGACTTTACAATCTGTAACTGTACAAGAAATGCGTCTAATTTATACAAATCGATAATTTGATTGCTTATTTTTTAAACATCTTCCTCGTCTGATTCGCCAAAAAGAAATGAAAATAAAAAAAAAGAAGCAAAAATTTAAACATTATCTGTGATACGTGGCAATAAATGTGAAGGAGATGTACGTAAATTGAGCACGAAAAGACATTTTCTAATATCATTTCATTTCCTTATTTTTATTTCAAGCCATTCATGAGAGCGAAGGGAGATTACGAGCATATAAGTAAGTAAGTAAGTGTCTAGAGTTCGAAAGATAAAGAGCAGGAAGTAAGGAATCGGAGAACGAATAAAGAGATGTAGTTGGAGAAATATCAATGCTTTCAATTTCTATAAATTCTCATCCACTGATCTTATCTTATAAATGTAGCTATTTGTTTTATAATATCCAACAATAATTTTTATCGCCCATTGTGTACATGTAGTACTTCTTCAAAACGATTGTGTGAGGGAAAGAAAGACTGAAAGTCTGCAATAAAAAAAAAGCTGAGAAAGAGAAAATATTGGTTCTAAGTGAAGAGAGCAAAGCGCTTTAGGTACAAACACGTATTAATGGATGGAATGGTTGTGACAAAGTACTTCTTTTTTTTCATTCCTTTCTCTCTCTTATATCCTCTTTTTCCACAATTTTATTTTTTCTTCATCCATTTACCGCCCTCGACATTCGCCTTTCATGACTTTGCTGATGACGAGTCAACGTAAGTTTCAATGCGTTTCAAGAGCGCTTCTCGTTCTCGCTTCTCGTCATCATCTCTAAGTGTGTGTATATACTTAATGATGAAGTGTGCCTTCAAATTGACATTTTTTTTGATTGCTAATTGATTTCTTCTTCCATGTCAGGAGACTTATTTATTTTTAATTCTCGACTGAGATTCTTTTGACTGTGATTTTTCGAAAAGATTCTTTTTTTTTATTGGTTTGTGGACTTTGAGTTTGGATAGGCTTCTGTTTTTTAAAGAATGACGAATTTGTCGGTTTGAAAAGTAGAGCGATTGAGGATTATTGGAGTAGTCTGCAAAGCATTTAGCTCAAATTTAATGTGGCAACTTAAAAGGTGTCAATTCGAATCTTATCATTTTCAAATTAACACTTTTTCAGAAGTTTAGGCAATTCAACTGCTTAATCTACGAGATTTAGACAAATTTAAGTTTGAGACAGTGTTGGATTAAAGAACATGCGGTTAAACACAAGAATATAGAAAGGAAAGCTGTAAACAGTTATTATGAAAAAAAAAAAACCTTTACCTATTCAGATCAATTGTGATCCAGAGGTGCGCTAGGGCGATTCGCAGCTAATGAGAGTTTAACGAGTGAGGATGCGCCAAACCACTGCACTCAAACCTAGACCTACAATTTATAGTGGGATCCGAACCACTCCTTTGATGACATTTCTGTCTGTAGCCTACAAAGGAAGGCTGTGAGCCTCATTTCCAGTACATATGATTCGAAAAAGAACAAGTGAAAAATTTCCCATACCCAGTCTCGAACCCATGATCGCTGTGTCGGTATTGCAATAATTAGGTACCGAAGTACTAAACCATTCCGCCACCGAGCCACTTCAGCTCAACAGTTATTATGAGAGTGGAATATTTGAAAAGTGGTCCTAGAAGATGCTGGACTTGAAAGATGAGTAGAAAATCACTTGACTAAATGCTCAACAGCCAAAAATCTGCAAAAGATAGCAGATTTTGAAGATGGCAACAGATCAAGGTTGAAGAATTTCTTTATTAGATGTGTTAAAAAAGAATCATTAATATCCAGAACTGGCATTAGGTTTCAAAAGATGGAAATGTCTTCAAAGTTCCCAGAAATTGTCGAATTTTTATTTATCAAAAATGTGTGTGCTCCATGCATGAATCACATTGTAAGCATACCCAAAAAAAAAAATAAATTCACATCCCAACCCTCAAAAAATCAGGAAACATTTTTAAAAACCTTATCATTCACTTGTCTAAAAGCTCTTCAGTCAACATCTCGCTCCGATGATTTTTTCAACCAAAAAAAAAAATTCTCTGCTTTTATTTATTTTCATACCTTCGTTATAATATTCTTTTGTGATTGATTGACTTGCAGGTGAATGTTGTAAAATGAAATTTATTTGATAAGTTTTGCATTGAACAAAAGAAAAAAATTTCACCTGAGCTGACAGTCTCAATACATTTATGTAGAACATAAATAAAGTATTATTAGAGTGCTAAAGCTATATGGATGTGAAAGTAAAGGAAAAAGTGCGACATGCTGCGCTCCAGGAATGTTAATAATATAAAAATGTACTGCGTAAATGTTACAAGCAAGCAATGTAAGTTAATGTCAGCATGTTATCATATTACCTAATCTTTTTGAAGCATGAATAAAATATTTAAGGCAAATACAATTTAAAAATTCACAATATGGGGATTCTCTTTAAATATTTATAAAATATATTTACCGAGAGTTTCTCATCCCTTTTTCTTGCCTTTCCATATCCATTTTTTTTCTGCATTGACAGTGGGGTTATTTTATTATCAAGTTGTAAAAAAAAGTACGGTAAGAAGAGCAAGTGAGAGAGGAAAAAAAGGCAAAAGCTTGGCATGATTTTTTTTTTCGGTATGCTCTTTTGTGGCAAAACGAACTCCACCCTTTTTCTTTTTTCCCCATCATCGACAAATGGTTGGTTTTTTTTTCTTGTGCTCCTCGTCGCAACATTTTTATGCGTATGTATACATTTTAATAATGTTAATCTTGAACTTTTTAGCGAAAATTTTTCATGGGGAAAAATGTAGGGTAATGAGAGTTTGTCTGATGAGTGGCTAGGAGTGGTAATTGATGACTTGAATGTTTTTTCGGGTGGATTGGGAATTTTGGGGTGATTTTCTTAGGTATTTTAAGTTTTTTTAAGATAGCTACCAGAGTGTAACACTTGATATGATGTCTAGTAGCGTTCCTAAAAAATTGTCACTAGTCTTTCCTAGGACTAGTACTTTCTTAGATATCAAGTCAAGTTTTCCACTCGGGCTACTTGCTCATTTTTATAAATATATAGACAAAAAGTCTGAATAAAGGTCATTTAAGAGTGTCATCATGATTAACTGTCAGCAATTTTTGAGTATTTAAGCTGAGAGCAATGCCAATGTGCCCAATTATGTCAAACAAACCAAAATATGGTTAAAAATGAAGTTTGTAACATAAAAGAGTTTATGCAAAATAGAATGAGGGATCTTTTGGAGAAAGTTTGTACTAAATTCGTAAAGAAAACTTGAAATATGCTTTTAGTCATTGTTAAGATCGTTGGAATCAAAAGCGCTCTGATGTCAAATTTTTCTCAGTTTTTAATAGTTTTCCTTAAATTTCCTAACCTAATTTTACTTTGTTCTTGGCTATGATTCTTCTTTGAATTTTGTAACTTTGTCAAAGTTGTAACAGAAATTTGAAATTTAAATTTGATAATTTATTCAAATTAAAAAAAAAAAACGTTAAGGAGTTTTTTGAATGACAAAATGAATTATTATGGCAGTCGCGATGAAATGATGGAGAGGGGGAGGAGATGATTGAAAAGAAAACTTTCTTATCCACAAATATTGGAGCTATTTGTTTTCAAAGTGTATCAAATCTTGCAACACTGATGTTTGCTGTTTGTTGGTAACATTGAACCTTAAAGACCCTTTAAAAATTGACAAACATTCTTAAATCCAGGAAGTAATTCTAAAAGCTCTTTTTACCTCTTCCTCAAAAACTGCGCTAAAGATTAACTATTATCCCACCAGCAACGACAAATTTCTCCATCATTTCAATCTCGTCATTATTTTTTTTCTTTTCTTCTTACAGTATTCACTATCAAGATTTTCTTGAGGCTCATTTTAAGTCACGACTTCAAACAATCATAATTTTATGATAAAGATTTGAGATAGCGAAGAGCTTTGCCTCTCTTATCATTATGAAGGATATAAATGAAATTGAAGCATGCAGCATTATAAAATAAAATAAGATAGAAAATACTTACCCCGCATTCACATATGGTACTTTGCTAAAAAGATGTGGCAAGAATACTAGTACTACTAGAAGAGCACCTACAGATGGCACTCGCCATTGTATGTTATCTATATTTGAATTCATCCTTTTTGATTTTTCCATTTTTTTAAAACTTTTTTTTAAATTTTTCGATTCACTAAATTAATTTAATTCACTATTCCTTTTTTTTGCTTATTTAATTTATATTTTTTTTTTTGCGTGAGTATAAAAATTTTTTTCCACTGCTTTTTTTGCTACAATTTTTTTTTAAATTTATTTTGCTAGTGCAAATTGCTTTATCGTTCGTTTCAATGCATATATATATATTCTTATGTTGTATTATGACACTTTACATTTGCACAAATAGCACTCTTTATGTGTGTATATACTCTGAACTATATTTTTTTTTCTTTTTATATTTCTTTCAAGTTTTTTTTTTATATTTTTTTATTTTGAATTCTCCATGTTATTTTTTTATTCGCATCATAACTTATGTGTCTCTTTCTATATTACACCACCGGATGAATGTCAACTCAAATAGACGTCTATTGAGTACATTTCATCTTTTGTATTTCTGCATTTTATTGCTAACATTCATACATTCACATGAAATTAATGAAATTTCTAGAAATTTCATCTTTTTCTTCGCTTCGGTTTCGTTTGATGATTTTTTTTTTATTTTTTGAGAAATTTTCTGTTATCTCATCATTTTGTAGCGAACATTATGCTGACTTGAGTCTGTGGATGAAACAGAGAATAGAGATAAAATTGAAAAAGAGGATAAAAAATTATTTTTGTTGTTGAAAAATTAAAGGGAAATGTGGGGTATGTGGGGGTAGGGATGTGGTTGTGTTATGAGACATGATATGGGGCCGTTCATTTATTAAGTTACGCAATGTTGAATGCTTTTAAAATAGAATAATTTCTATTGTTTTGAGCTTTTTAAGCTACTAATGAGCCAAAAAATTCACTTTTTTACTCTATTAAGTTACTAGCTTACCCGAATAGGACAAGTCGGTTAATCGATCAGAAATCCGGCACCTAGACGATGTAACTCTAGCATGGTGCTGGATTTAAATCGAAACAAGCATCATTCCAGATTCATGCTAGCTTAGTGCCGAATTTTTTATTCGATTAACCGACTTGTGCTATTTGAGGTTATATACTATCATAAAGTGTTATGCCCCCTTTACCCCTATTCTGAAATTCATAAGTGAACAAACCCCACGTAGTCTCTTGATTCTTTGTTTTGTGGATTTGATGAGCTTTTATGGATTTTTTTTTAATTTTAGCATTATTTTAATTTTCTTTTTAATTTTTGATTTTTATATTTTGCAACTTAATTCATTTTAAATTTTTTAAAATTTAAATGGACATGATTATTTTGGTAAAATTGATGATGTGAGATAGAAAATTCAATATTATTATTTATTTTCTGTCTGTGCAACTTTTTCTCCTTCAGATATTCTTGGCAATTGTATCAAAGTTGTGTCGGTACATATTTAGATGTCTGGATTTTGTGGTGTAATTATATAAACAATCTTTTGAGTATGAGTACCAGCTTGTTTTAGGCTCATTTAAATAAATGAAATTTAGATCTTAATATTTATGTGAATAATGAGTTTTTTAGAGAAAAGAAAATTATTTTTGTGAATTTTTCAGATACTTTAGTGTCCCGGGAATCTGATATTTTGGAGGATTTGAAGAATTAAAGGTTAAACTTGAAGCTAATCTGACTTTATATTAGTATAAAGAATATAAATATTAACTAATACAATACCTAGTCAATTTTTAAGTTCTGAACTATTGAATTTGAAATCGAGATTCAAAATTGAATTTTAGAATTATTAATGAACTGTCTTAAAGATTAAATATGAATCAAAAGTAGAAAAAGTATTGAGAGGGCCCAACCTTTTGAGCTGGAGACACTGCGATTCAAAAAGTGAAGTAAAAGTAACTTTAATCAACTTTGTAGTTCTCGAGACACGATAAAACAAAGAGCACGATTCTTAATATTATTTTGGAATGTTTAAAAAAATTGAAAAATGACTAAGAATTATCAGCAAAGAGCTGTGAGCTCGATAATAACAAGGAATAACAAGATCAGATCTAGATCTTCGTGGATTAGTATATGTTCGAGTCAAACATGAAATTTTAGAACTTTTTCATGGGTTATTGAAGCTCAAGTTTTGTATTTAAGGTTTCTCAAGCTTTCGGTTCCAGATTTTCTATGGAAACCCTTCTTTGCGCTGCTCTTGCAAAGATATTTACCTCAATTCTTTAAAGAATAGAACTGAAAAGCTATTTAAAACATGAATTACAAATTCAAGCAGACAATAAGACAAGGTGATGCCAAACACGATCTCATGACCTCAAAATCTAAAATGTTCAACTTAAAGAAAGTTAATGAAATTCTCAGACGACATAAAGCTTTTAAAACAAATTGGATGTTTACTTATGATGCTATATACATTTATAGAGACGGTCAAAGCTTCTATGAATATTTTAGTATTTTTGTCAAATAATTCAATACTACGTCATTTGTGAATGAACCCCAAAAATTTTCTGAATTTTAAGTTGAAATTAAAACTTATTCCAATCCCCAAAAACAACCTGCAAAGAACAACAAACTTGATATCCTTGTCGTCATTTAAAATTTCAAGCTTCCGATATTGGCAAGTATTACATTTTGCAAATGGTATCCTCATGACCAAAAAAGTTTATTCAAGGATTGCTCATTGAATGTTTTAAGGAAATAAAAAATGCAATGGTTATGAGTTTTTCATGGGAACGGAAATTGGTGAAAATTTTCCATGCATATCGAAAAAAAAATGAATTTTCTTTATTTATGAAAACGGAGCTTTTTTTGTGGAAATGAAAAAAATTGAGTTGAATTGATTTTAAATTTTTTGCACTCTCAATTCCTTTGTTATAAATTAAAGAATATCCATTAGCTATAAAAGCAGCAGTAGCAGTAAAAAAGAAAAGCTCATGAGACAGTCAGACACGAGCACCTTTTCGCACAATTGAGAATATGCGCTAAAAAAATGGGGAGATATTAACAAAAGGTTATAACTAATTAAAGAAGATAAAAGAGCACGAAGACGACAGAATATTTGCTGCTGTGCTACTGTGTCTCATTCCTTTTTTTGTGTGTGCGGAGGATTCATAATTAGTTTTTGCTGGCTTTTGAGTGAAAGAAAATCCTATAATAAAATGGGTGTGTAGCCTGTGAGTTATAACTTTTTTTCCATCCACATAAGCTTCAACATATTCTCTCTTTTTTTTCTATGCTTTATATCTCCTTTTTTCACATATCCACTAATCTTTTCTGGTGACAGTTCTTAATGAAGTTTTTTTTTGTTCTTATATTCCTTTCTTTTTATGCTAATTGAGGTGGATGTTAGTTAAACTTTACTTCTTCTTCTTTTCTTACATTTTTTTTTTGCACTTTTGACCTTTTTTTTTCACTGCTTTTTCTGCCTTTTTTTCCAACCAAACTCTATTAAAAATCCTTGTCAATTGTCAACTTTTTTCACCTCAAACTGTGCCTTCTTTAACTTAATTAAAAATAATTATTTTTACAGGAGCTTCAACAAAATTTTTCGTACAGCCATAACTGGCTGAAATTTTGCATTGAACTAGTATTTTATTTTGGGTGGGACACTATGTACTTGGTGTGTGCTTTTCTCTCCGTGTATGGAAAAAGCGCAAAAAAAAGAAAGAAATTTTCTTTTCTGTATGAGCGAATCGTTAACGCATGCTTTTTGCCTTTGTAGATAAAAGCTCAGTTTGAATGTGTTGGAAGCTTTCTCGTGATTTTCGGCACTTTCGTGTCCTTTTTTTTATACGTTCGTCACACATTGTCCGACTCATATGTGTGTATATATTTGTGAATGATCTATAAATGTATTTCTTTTTTTTTTTGCTTCTCTCGGTTATGGTTATAAAAAGATTTCAGCTTGAAGTTTGAGGAAAAAGGTAACTAAGGCCAACTTCTCATATTAAAGTAATAAAAGAAAAAAAATGAGGAAAAATCAATTTTTTTTGCAATACTGGAATTTTTCCTCCTTTTTTTTTGTGACATGAGAGAAAATTTTTAATAATTAATTTTTCAGGCACTAAAATAAATTATTTTTTTTTATATTCCATGTACGTGATGATGATGATAATGATTGTGATGATGGTGGATATATTTTATATTAATTTTATATTTCACTCACAATTTGAATTTTTTCTATATATATTTTTTTAATATCCTTAATCCCTAAGATTTAGATGCTATAATTAATAAATTTTTACTATAAAATTAACAGTTATTTTTAAGTGTATTGTAAAAACTATTATTAATTTTTTTTATAATATTTTAATTCTGTCCAGATCCACACTCAACGTAACTTGAATTGATGAGAGTTCAACTCGATTTGAAATGAGTGAGTGAGAAATTGGAATAACGAAAATAACGTTGCCTTATTTTTTTTGTTGTTGCTTGATGTCAATGTATTTGAGAGAGTTTCTTTCCTTTTTGGCTGTGCAAAAATGTATATAAAAAAAAGGAAAAGGAACTTTCAAGTGTATGGCTTAGTGTAGAGACATTGCAAAGTTCTAACACTTTAAACATAGTCCTCATGCCGTGTGTGCACCATTGTAAGCTATTAAATGCGCACGCGTTTTCCCGGGAATCCTTCGATGTCTGTACACGATGAATCGACTTTTGTGGATGTATGCGTTTGAGAGAGAAAGAGTAAAGGGAATAAAATACACAACACGAAATACCTTAATACACATTTTCACCATCACTTCTCCAAAAATTCGCTTTTCATTAAATGTATTGATTTGTGTGCTTTTATTAAGCAGCAGCAGCAGAGATATTTACATTTGTAAAAAAGCCGTTATCATCAGATTCCTACAGCATTATCACAACATAATATTTTTTTTTCTTTCTTTTCTCTCTTCATTCACTCATTCCTCGGATTTTTAGCCTTTTGTGCCTTTTGTGAAAAGCATGAAATAAAACAAAATTTCAAAAAAAAAAATTGATGTGTGTGCCTTATGAAATGATGATGTAGGAAAGATGAATTTCTGGTGTGTAACAAAAACCAATGATGCTTTTCTAAAAGGAACTGAGGAGAGAAAAAAAACCATCAAGCATTTCATTGTTTGAATCTCTATGTCGCCTATTGTATTAGAGAGATATATTTTTTCTTTGCTTTCTTTTCTTGGATGAAAAACAGCAGTACCATCAATATTGAGATATATATTTTTCGCTTAAATTCTTTAAATCGATTTCACAGCAAAACAAGTCCCTCCACATCCATTCTAGAAACTCTCTTTTATTCTTATTAATATTATCTTTTTGATGAGCACTTTTTGGACGATGATTTGTGCTCTTGTAATTTCTGTTGACTGGCTGGATTGATTAATTTGTGCGATATCTTCATCTCTTACACTTGACGACTAGTCATTTTGTGCGTCTGAAACGATGCTTCAGAGGAATGGACTAAGGAATTGACATCTTGAGTGAAATTGTTTTGAATTATTTAGGATTGTAGATTGGACGATCTTTTGTTATCTGAATTTGTATGAAGTTTTGTGGAAATTGAGTAATGAATTTGGAATTGCCATGTTTTTTTGTCAACGGAATTCAATTTGTTTCTACATGATAACTGCATGGTTTGAATTCACTTTGGCTCTATCTTTAGAAACTTTTCAAACAAAGGTTATCAAACTTGTAGACAGAGAAGCTTTAAGCTTAACAATGCCCCATTTTTCGAAAGCTCTGTAGACTCACTTTGTTAAAATTGTTCAAGAAATGCAAACGTCTTTGTTCCAGGTATATGCATCATTTATAATGAATTAAGGACGTCTGTTGAATTTTTTGAGCACTTTGATATTTTGTGGTTTGGTTCCTGAATCTATCTTAGGTCGATTTTTCGTTGCTGAGTGTCAAGTTAAAATGAAGTTTCAATTCTTGCCGCTAGTTGTTTTTTTTTGTCTAACTTAGTAAGAGCATTGTGTCTCAAACAGTGTTTCATTAACAGGAAAACAGGTTGTTGAATTGAATAATTTGTTTGAGTCAAGCAATAAACACATTTTTTTGCTTGATAAAATCAGGATTAGTTGATTTCGACTTCTGATGTTAACTTTTATTGTAGATTTAGCTATTTCTTAATTGTCTTTAAAATCGCTTCACTGGTCTAAACAGTAGAGCTTTCAAATTATCATTTCGAAATCCTGGGTTCGATCCCAAGTCTTATAAAATTAATTAACAATTTATTTATTATTGATATATTTTTTTGCAAACTTGTTCATCTATACTAGTGGTTGACAACTTTTTTTCAGCCACGGCACACCTTGGTGGCTAGCCCTACACAAAACCGTACACAGCATATGGTTGTGGGATTTCCCAATTTTTATTTCGGCACACTAGTGTGTGCAGCTCACAAGTTGGCCATCATTGATTTAAACTTCCATAAATTTAAGCATTTTTCGATATCTTATTACCTAAACAACATTAAGCTCAAATTGAAATCTACCCAAAAAAAATATCAATCAACTCTCCAACAATAAATTTCCAACCCATAAAACCTGAAGAAAAATGCGCTCTAATCATCCACTTCCGGTAATTTATACACTTCATTTCATCTTATGGATATATATTTATATTATACATGGAAGATGATGCTGATGATGATGAAGAAAAGAAAAGAAGGAAGAAAAAAAAGAAATTTTCATTTCACTTCCATTATTTTCAATTGGAACAATGAGAACAGAAATTGAGACAAAGAGGAGATGAGAGGAGAAGCAAGCAGCAAAAAAAAACTTTTTTTTATTGTTTATGTTTGCTGGGTGTGTATTGCATTTTGTTGTTGTTGCTTCATTTCCTTTTAAGCTCATTTTTATCCTTCCTTCCCTGCCTCGATTTTGCTTTTGCCATTCCCATACCTACAATCATTTACACAAATAAAATAAGTGAAATAAATATATGTATTGTATGCACATAAATTTCAACGTATATATGTATTCCACTCTGACTATAAAGTGTCTTATGAAGCATTGAATTGAATCAGCGAAGAATAAAGAGAAGAGAAAAAAAATTGTTTCCGGAATAAATATTGTATGTGATGTGACAATTTTAGAGAAAAATCTCCTTCATCTTCTTCTTATTCTCGCGTGTGTATTCGTTAAATTTACGAGCTAATGCTCTTCATTCGTCTGACTGATTTATCCCATAACAATAATATTAATTTTGATTTTATCTCATTGCTCAATTAATTTGTGTTTGATTTATTGGTTGGAATTAGTGAAACTATTCCTTTATTGTGTAGTTTGAGGTTCATATTGGTTCATATAAGCAATTAGTATTTACATGGATAATATGATTAAGTAAATATTGATACTTAAACTGTTTAAATCGGATTAACAATTTAAAATGATAATTTGTCAAGCTTTTAAACAGCTCATGAAAGCTTAAATGTAAGTTCATGTGGTTAAATTAATGTTTTAAATGAATATATCTCGTTAGTTTTAAGTTCTTTAACGATATTCCTATATCATTGAATCTTAAACAATATATATAATAATAAGTTGATTAAGGTTTTTATGCCGGGTGAAATTGTGCAAATACATTCGTAAATGACGGATATCAAAAAATAAGATTCATTCATTCTTTCTGTCAAAAAACTTTCATACAAGATCTACTCACTAATATCAATCTACTCTCTAATAATAAGGATATCAATAACAACCAAACTATGTTTAAACCAGGGTTGCGATATAGGCACCTTTGCATAGGTGAGAACCGTACAATACCTTGATAAATTGTGAGGTTTTATTGATTCCATTAATTTCTACGAAATAAATCAAACCATCACCAGCATTTGACTAAAACTCAATAAACTTTAAATCTCATTTCTATCAACAACTATTGTCATTGTCAACAAACGCTTTTAAAGCCAAGATAACAATATTTTCTGCTTGTTTGTGTCGTTTCTCGTTTTTATAACGCAGATAAGAAGGCAATAAATTTTTTTTTGCATAAAACATTTTCAAATCATAAAATTTTTTTCAACTTCTTGGAAAAAAAAAGCTCACTCAAATGTACTTCACGTGGAAAATTGTAAAGATTTCCCCATTTTTATGTATGAATTGTTTTATAATTCAAATTTCTATATCTTTTATGCCGGCATTTAAAAGATGTTTTTGTGCAAATAAAATTACTATATTGCTTACACTTTCCTTTTTATCATGAAAAGAAAGCAAAAAAAAAAAAAAATACTTTTTACAACTTATTTTTTGCGGATACTTAAGTGCGTGTGACGCAGTTAGACATTGTGTTTTTTTCTGTTTGTGATGAAAGTCTTATCGAGATTTATGAGAAAAATAATTCCATTTAGTGGCAAGGGTGGAAATTGAGTAGAACAGGAAGACAAAACAATAACCTAGTCCAAGATATTCATTGATTTAAGGATTGAAGCTTTGCTTTTTGGGAATGAGATGTGATTGTGCTAGTTTACTGAGGAAGTGTTGAATAAGGGAATTTATTTTGTTGATTTCTAAATGTTTAAAGCCGTTTAAAGGAAATAAAGGGGGAAAACTACTTTGTGGAAAAACAAAATTTTGACGAAAAATTGATCGAGGTTGATAGAATTTTTTTCCATCAAGTGCCTCCCCCCCCCCCCCCCCCTGAGTTAATATGCAAATTTATTTACGATTGTTTTTGAGAGATAAAGGGTGAATGACATCAAAACCACATTCCTTGCTTCCCCTGATGAAGTCAGACAATTGTTGAGAAATGTATGAGGAGATAGAAGGAGAAGGGCCTGATTCCAAGTACAAAAACTTTAACTTTGCCTCATCTATATATTCGTTAAATCAGAAAATTCGCTTACCTTGCATAGATTTTGGTGATCTTGTATTCCTTTAAAGCACCTTATCTCCCTGTTGAGATATCCAATATTATTTGTTAACCGATTTAAACACAAGTTTTCAATTTTCCACGAGTTTATCGACTGAATTTTTTATGAAACATTTTTTCATGGATTACTTTGATCAATTATTTCACACCCCTTCTTGTCACACATCTAGTTTTTGATCATGAAACGAAGGATTTAACAGAGACATAGGAAATGCAGTCAGCAAGCGATAGTAAGAAGCCATTGATAACATCTGAGCCTCCAAAAACAAAATGTTTATTCACGAACAAGCTGACATTTACCCACAGCATGGCATCATTAAGATACGATCTCCGTAAATAACTTTGATTAAATGGAGCATTAACATCTTTACAGACAACACTGCTACACAATTTTGTTTAAAAGCTCTTCAGACAGCCTCAAATGCGATAATTCTACAACCAATTCTGTCTAAAAGGAAAATATTTTTACAGATTCATCATAATGGAATTGATATTGATATCGAATTGATTCACAACAACGATAATGTACACGGCGTGTATATACACAATATACAACAATACAGTATATCCATATATCACAACAGCATTCGAATAAGCAAATGAGATAGATTTATAGTAAGTCATAAAAAATTGTATGATATAATATATTATTAACATCAACGTGAATCTGTAAAAATGTTTTTTGATAGGCGGCATAATAATGGAAGTGAAATACACACACACATAGAAGGAACCAGAATAAAAAGTATCTTAAAACTACTGCCATCAAATTTATGACTATTTGAGTTTGCCTTTGTGTGAAATATGCAGAAAATTTTATATCTTTGACCTAAAAATAAGCATTGTTTCTATGCTGTAACATATATAGAATTTTTTTTCCCTCCTCTCCCATTTTCATGCTCTGTCCTGATTAAACAAAGTTTTTTTTCCATCTTTCCATTTTTGTGCTGTTTTTTTTTTTTGTACGGAGATTCACAATTGAACTTTATACATGTGTATTTCTACTATTTCTATTTTTTTTTGTATTGCAAAAAAAAAAGCTAAGAACAAATTTTTTTTCTACTCTCATGCACTCTCATGTATTATTATTGCAAAAACATTTTTCTTCCTTCAGGACTTTTGATACAAAATGTCCGCGTTAGATTTATATACATACATATGTGTGCTTACACAAGCTTGCACAAATAATCGGCAGCAGCTTGATGAAATTTCTCATCAATTCCTACTATTTCATATTAGTTTCTGAACCAAATTTCTTCCCATCATGTTGTTATCCCCTTAACCATTTGTGACTTTAAATTGTATGAAGGACAGAGTCTGGCAAAGTTTTTAAGCTTAAGGCAACTTTCTATTGAATCATATGTTCATTATCCATTTAGACATACCAGGGGGATAACAACATGATGAGAAAAAGTTTGAATACGAATCGCCGCAATTTTTCTTCAAAATTTTGATGAAAAATCATTGAAAATATTCCGATGTTGTATGTGTGTGTGGGAGGGGGTGGGTGAGTTTGTGGTAATTTTCTATTAAAACTAATTTCCATGATGTTGTTTCCCCCTTGGTTGATCATGTCACAGAAATTTGCATATTCAAAGTATAGTGAAAGATTGTAAACTTAATACCTAATGCTGTGCTCCCCCTCCTCCTTCCCTTCTAATTTCCAGTATAAAGTGTTACACATCTTCAGGGCATGGTTTCTAGTGCCTACTCTAGTCTCAGATTAATTGTATTAATGTCCCATAGCTATAGTAAATTGAAATTATTTTTTTACCCTAGAGTTCCCCGACTAGACCTAGAAACTAGCCCCAGATCATTCAACCCAAAACATTTGACATCATAAATGAATATCCCCATCAAAAGAGAAAATATGTAGATGTTTAAAGAATTTGTGGTTGAACAGCAACGGCGCATTTATCAAGTACTTTAAGGATCTCGTATGGTAAAAAGATTTAAAGCTTAAACGCTTCGATGGTGACTGCGGTTAAGCATTTTATCTTGCATGAAAGCTGAGTCTATGGATTGTTTTCATACAACCAAAATAGTCACTAGCATGCAAAATGAACATAAAATTTGTATTGATTCATTTCTGGTAATTTTGGGCAATTGCGTGAACACAGTGATTTGTGACTGAATGTGTGTATTTTTTGAGGAAACTTGATCTCCAATATCTATTTATTTATTTGTAGTATTGATAATTGGATGTATCTGATTACAGCTATCAAATTTATTGATTTAAATTGATATGAAATAACATTTTCTTGATTGCAATAGCATCAAATTTCGCCTGTTGGGAAATATTTGTCGTTTGGTATGAAATTTTGTTGTGTGTGACACAAAATGATACTTCCTCGACCATTAGGAAATTGATATGGCAAGTTTGAACTGTATCAATGTTACATTTGTAGACTTTACCTTTGGGAGGAAGTAGAATTGCTTTGATTTCGAAGGACAATCTAGTTTATTTTGAGCTGGTGTGGATTTCCTTTTTGGATTGAAGCAATCATGTTTCCAAGTAATGTAATCCTGATTTTTATTGAAAAAATTGGAACAATTAATAACAAAATGGTTGATAATTTTTAAAAATTAAAGTCACGTGTATTTTTGGTGGGAAATTTTTCTACACTTGGAGTTTTCAATAATCAATTTAAAATCAATTAGGCACTAGTTTTGCATTTGAATGGATTTATTTGTTAAAATGTAAGTGAGCAAACAAGATTTTACCAAAATTTCGTTCCAAATTCTGTTTAAAAATGATTAAAAGCTAAATTTAAATAATTTTTCAAAATGACGGTACAAAAACCAATTTTTCCAAAATATTTTGTGCCAGAACTCAATCCACAACTAATCTGGTCACCGCCAACGATGCAATCACTCTCCATTGCCCTGCTCCCAAAAAAGAAATTTACAAACCTTTCACGTAAGCTTCCGTTTCCATGAATAAATCTTTCAACATACACGATTTCTAAAACTTTACGATGCTGGATGCTCGTGCTTTAATCCAAAAAAAAAAGAAAACTTTAAAGAGTGAAAGCAGTAATATTTCAACAGGAATGGCTTTAGATCCTAAACATAAAAGGTAAAAAGGAGTGAAAAGCTGAATTAAAAATTCATTCTATTGTGCTGTACCTCTCGCAGATGTATTAGATCCGATGAGGATGTTGATATTGATGCTGATACAAGATGAAAAAGTAGATAGTGATTTTTAGATGGAGAAATGTGCTACTGGGAATTGGATGGATTTTTTATGGCAAATTTTTTGTGTCCTGTGTGGAAGTGTAAGTTTGTCATATCACATACTTTGTAGATTTTTAACGTATTTTCTTCCGGCTTGTCATTTTGGTACCGGTTGTAAAACCTTTAACTCCAGCTCAATAATTTATGTCCTGAATATTTTAATACAAGATAATAGCAATCGAAATCTCCAATCGCAGTCATAATTTACTACAATATGTCTAATGTGTACAATATAAACGAAGGCCTCATCTTTAATTTATTATTGTAGTCATACTGTGGTCATTGAGAAATAAAAGAACTGATAAGGAAGTGCTTAGATCAATGAAAATCACTAGCGAGGCTGATTTCAAGAATTATTCTAACCTTGAATTGAAAATCGATATATCTATAGATCTTCCTATAACTGTCATGTGTGTATGCTTACTACTTCGCTGGCCGTACAGATCAATTGTGATCAATGGTCTTCTTTAGATGGCACCTGAAACTGGCTCTATTCTGAGTTCCCGATCGCCAATTACCCATGCCAAATGCAATACTGTCAAATGTGTATACTAATGTAAAACAAATCGGAATCGATGGGAACCAAACCCACGACCTCAAAGAGGCGAGTTCTGACCACTCGATTTGAGATTCCTGCCACTCTACCAACAAGGTACTTTTCTCTCATCAGCAAACCGTCATACACATATAATCAGTTCAACGAGAGCATTATGTTCAGGCCTATCTATTCCAGATATGCTCTTCGAGCCATATCTACAATATCGACTCCTGGAAAATGACTAAACTTTATTTGTGACTAAGGTAAGAGACCTAGCAAGTCCTAAAAAACCAATAATGAATTGGGATTTAAGTAAATAACATTTTGACAAGTTAAGGATCGCTAGGAATTAATATTCTTAATTCAGTGAAGATGATTTACTTCATTGACTGTGGATATCGACTGCCATCGATGGCGTTAATAAGATGTCGCTTGAAGCTATCTCTCTATCGCTAGCTCCTCATAGTTAATTGTTTAGATGCAAAATAATACTTGGAAGTTCAAATAGGGCTAGACTCCTGCAAAATACCCTCTGTACCACGCATTTACTTTAACAAAATGAATCCAAACTTAATGTTTGCTCTTATAAATTATTTTATCAAATATTGTGTATATTCCCACAGCCTGTATACATCTTCTACGTATAGCGGTACTTAAGAGAGTTAAGGAAACAATATTCTTTGATAGTAATTCATCGAAATCTGTTAACTCAGCAATAAGATATTTAAAAGATAACAGCTGAACGATATTCACGACAACAGCGTACCAAACTGCGCAAAATATTTTCCTTTCCCCAATTTTTGTAAAAATGAAGAAAAAAAAAACTATGCTAAAAATAATAATTGTAGCTAGATAAAGGCACACAAAAAAAAATTGGATGTATGCATATCTCTCTATATCTATTCATCCACTTCTTTCGATAGAACGCTATATGCCATATCATTTTTACAACAATAAAGTGCTTTGCAAGCAAGCATGTAAGCGGAATTGCTCTCATAAAGTAAAATACTATTTCTTTCCTCTTTTCCGCACTCTCACTTACATCCAACAACTTATTTTTTTTTTCTGCTGTGTTAGACTGAACCATATTCGCCTTTTATATCGGTTCAGTGGAAGAGAAAATTTGCTAAATTTTCACAATATGCAAAAAAAAAATAATAAAGAACTGAAAAAGAAGGAATCTAACAAAGGCAGGAAATAAGAGAGGTGAGAAACAGTTTACTTTTTAATTCCGTTGTATTATTTGTAAAGAAGAGGAAGTTTTTAGTAAGAGATATATGATGATAATTTTACATGTTTCCTCTCTCATCCCGACCGGAAGAAAAACTACCTTCAGCCTTATCTTGCTGAATATTGAATGATATAAATTTTATGAGTTTGAACCTTTTTTTTCGGTGCATTTTTTAATTTGGAGTTCTTGAGTTTTGTTATGTTGACAGACTGGCTTTGGGAAAACAGCATTATGGGAAATTTAAGAACGAGGAAGTGAGAAATTGATTAAGGATTGCTCCCGAATAGCACAAGTCGGTAAATGGAATAAAAATCCCCAAACAAGCGGGACTCTGGCATTATGCTGGACTCAAATCGAATCTAGCACCATATCAGAGTTACATCCGGATTTCTATTCGATTAACCGACTTGTGTTATTCGGAGCTATGCTCTCAAGATAATTATCACTAGAATCCTACCACAATGTGAAATTTGCTGCAGTAATTAGAAAAGTATTTAAAGCAAAACAAGCACTAATCTTTTGTTGACATCTAAAAATGTACAATTAGAAATTCATCTCGACTCAGGCTATTTAAATTAAGGGATTAGGTTGAATTTCATAGAAAAAAAATCTCTTTCAATTTGTGAAATTTAATCTAAAGCTTCGTTCGAATTTTACAGGAAAATCAGAAACGCACTTCATTGATAGATTCTTTGACATTTTAGTTCTGTAAAAAAACATCGAAGTACTCAATTTGTATTTCGAAGAAGACTAAAAAAGACTGAACCAATTTGATACAGTCGCTTTTTGTTCTGTGGAATGCAAAATGCAATTCATTGAAGCACTTTGATGTTTCTTGACTGAGAATTGCGAGGACTGAATTAATCTGACTTTAATTATAAATGTAGAAAATTCGATTTGAAAGCAAAAAATTACAAAAGTCTTGTTGTTATTGATAGAGGGACTACAGTGCATTTTTGACACAGCGATTAGTATAATTTTTTAAAAAAAATGCAAGTCAATTATCAAATATCTCGAGAAGTTTGCCATTAGCCATTAGGTGCAGCAAAAAAGTTTGTCTTTTAACGGTTTTTTAAAATTCAAATTTTAAAACGGTTTCATAAATTTAAAATTTTCCCGCCGTGTTTATATTATTTAAGTCTTAATTAAGAATTCTTTTTGACCAAACAAATCAACTTTGAAAAATATAAACTCTTTAATTTACAGGATTTGTCCTTTAACCTTTTTCTTGAATTCTCAATAATTTGTAATTAAACGGTTTTTTGAGATTCAAATATTTTAACGGTAGAAATAAATTTGAATTTCTAAACGCACCCGAACATTTTTTAACGGTAGAAAAAGTTCAAATTTTAAAAGTCACTCATCAAAAAGATGTTCGAAATTACATACTTCACAAAAGCGAAAACTCATTCTTCAGAAGAAAAAAACATCAAGTTTTAGCCATTTTTGTCATTTTATTAAAAAAGTATTTCGTACAAGTTCTCAACCATTGAACTTTTAAAGTTTTTATTTTCCCATAAATTGAAGCATAGGATCTTCAGCTCGTGACCTCTTCATATGATAAGCTTCGACTTCTTCCTCTGTTGGTGCCTTTGCATCATACATGCTGTTGTATTTTCGTTTCCGCTCATCAACATTTTTCATTTCCTCAAATTCTCTAAGCCGTGCTTCTTCTTTTTCTAGGGCAATTTGCAGCTTATCCTTCTCTTTATCCTTATTTTTGCGTCGATCTTTTTGCTTTTTTTTCTTTTTACGTTTTTTATCGCGTTTCCTTAATTTCTGTTTTTCACGTTCTTTATCGCTGTCTGTCGAATCCGATCCTGATGATGATGACGACGATGATTGGTCCTTTACTGGTGATTTACGCGATTCCTTTACAATTTCAACTTTCCTCGTTTCAATTTGGTCCTGATCTGAGTCCTCAGAATGATGATGATTCGCTGAAACAAATCCACTGCTGGATGGAGCTTCTGATGTGTCAATTTCAGCACCAATGCTTTGTTTGCAACACCAAGAATTTTTAATAAATGATTTACAGCATTTAAATCCCCATTTTCCATTATTCCAATAAGATCCAAAGACTGTCGTGTGATTGTTGATGTAACTGTCTTCCTCATATCGACTACGAACAATTGGCTTCTCAACACCTTTAATTATTCGTCCATCACGTGCATATTCAACGTATGTTTCACTTTGTGCTAATAAAAGCTGTCTTGGTGGTGCTTTTAAATGCTCCTCGCCTCCGTACTTTTCTAGCACATTATCCTTAACACTTGTCTTGAATTCTTCCTTCTTCGACTCATATTCCTTTTGGAGTAACTCCAATTTTGTTGGTTCGGCCAAGACATGAACATCAACACCTTTACTTGCTGCTTCCCATGAAAATAATTGAGCCTTTGCGTGTGCTTGTGTATCTCCTGTATATCTGACAAAATTCTCACCACCAAACTCAACATCTTCAGCACTTTTATTTGGAAGTGGATTCTCACGCATAGATCTTGTCTTTGGATCATAAAATGCTGAATTTGGATCTAAATTACGGAGATATTTTGCTGTATCTTCACGAATACGTAAATTTCGGACTGTAATTCTCTGTTTACTGTCCACTTTTGTTCCAGGCATGTCAATTCCGTCCGCATACTTGTCTTCGTCTTCACTGGATGATTCGGCATTAGGATCTTCTTTTAATCTTTCAGCTTTAATTTGTCGTTTTGCTTCCTCAATTTTCTGATATTCTTCGACAATTTCACGGTGATTTGCTGGATCATATCCAGACCAACGATCTCTTTTACCATCATAGTCTGGATTTAATTCAGGCTGAACAAACTCATCATATGCAATTGCGGCATTTGTGAATTTTGCACCAATCTTTCGTGGTCTCTCTAGACAATCTTTCTTTTTATGAGTCATAGCTCCACAATTCTCACAAGCTCCTTTACGAAACTTTGTTGCTACTCTCGTTTTGTCTACGCCTTTCTTGTACCAATCATCAATTGCTGAATATTCTTTTAATTTCTCTTCCTGTGGTCGTTGATGTTTTAATGTTGGTCCAGCAGTTCCATAATACCAAGGTGCACTCGATATATATTGTGGAATGTGTGGATTAATGTCTCTACCTAAATAATTAAAAAAATTGGTATTTCATTCACTGGATCATTGTTTTT
This sequence comes from Chironomus riparius, assembly GCA_917627325.4. NCBI lineage: Eukaryota > Metazoa > Arthropoda > Insecta > Diptera > Chironomidae > Chironomus > Chironomus riparius. The sequence continues at coordinate 48,753,050 of OU895877.1, forward strand.
CAATAGATTATATGATTTCTTACCTTCTTCATCAACAGCAGCAGGTACTTGACCAGCCTTTCTGGCTTCTTCAAGCTCTTTTGCTTTCCTCCAATCCTCTCTTGTTTTTTTAGCCGGTTCTTCATTACTTTCAGCTGATTTATCTGTTAACAACTGTGATATTGGTATTTTTGGACCATTCATCTTTATGATGAACTTTAATTTAAACTTCTTACTGCCTTAGATATAGTTTAATTAATGAATTTGTATTTTCAGTATAAAAACGATTAAAAGATGATATTATTCTAGTGATTTGCCCCGTGTTTTGTTTAAATTTGAAATTTTTTCTACCGTTAATTTTTGCTATAAAAGTTTGCTATAAAACATTATTTTATATGGATTTATTGTAGATTTTAATTGAATATGATTTTGAGGTAAACTAATTAGTTGAAAATTGAATTGAATTCCAAAAATGGTTTAAATAGTAAAATTTGAAAATATTCTGAAAGCTCTAAAGAAGAAAAGCTTTTTCCTATAAAAGCTCAATTCAAATTTCAAAAAACCGTTTAACACAAAAATTGCAAAATAAGTCTCTGAAAGTTCAAGCTTTCAACTAAAATATTAAAATCCAAAAAATATACATACACATTAATTTTCTTCGTCTCTTTTACATTTTCAATTTAAAGACATTTCTGTGTATTTTGCAACAACTTGTAAGTGCGAACTTTATAATCTCTTACGCGAGAAGTAAGTAACAAATTTATTTTTTCTCTTTCAGTTATTAAAATATACAGCTGTGATATTAAGAATAACATTAATAATTAATTTGTGCTTGAAGCTATTACGACAGTTATTAGTATGACTTTGTTTTGTGGGTTGTGCTTGTAAAGTTTGTGCTCGAATTTCATTTGTAAATTGAAAAGTGCCTTACCTTTTGAGTGTTTTGTCGTGAGAGGAAACCTGAAATATTAATCATTAGTTGAATAAAGGGGTTGTTTGTTCAATGCGATCGCTGTTAAGATGAGAAGATTGGAGGGGCAGTTGAGGAGTAACAGTCTAAAGAGTGTTCGGCTCAACAGATCAAGAGGGGTGGGGGGGGGGGGGGGGGGGGGGTTGGTCGTTATTTTCTACAAAATAGATCTTCTACAAACCTACTAGATACTCAGTCTAGGTATAAGCTCCTGAAATTTTAAAATAAAATACACCTCATTTATGAACAAACCTTAATGATACCAAAATAATATTTTAATTGAAAAGTCAAATTCCATATTCTTTTTGTTTTCATTTTCATCATTCTTCATTTTCTTTATTTACAGGCTCAAATATCTACAGTGTATAATTTCAATGAATTTTCCTTATTATGAATTATATTTACGAACTAGATGTTTTACTTTTTACTATTTTTTGATATTCATTGAATTTCGATTTTTATTATAAAATTTTTTTTCTTTACAATTTTTACAATAAAGTATTTTTCTGAGGCGTATATACTGATTTTCATTCCTTCCTTCCTTATTTTTTTTATAATTTTGGAAAAATCAAAAAGTTTCCGAAACCCAAAAGTTTTTGAGCTTCACAATTTAAATTTGAAAGTTCCTTGTTTACATTTTATTAACAAATTTTTTTTCTGTATTTATTGAAGCAGAAGTTGAAGGAATACATTCCCATATCTTGTAAGATGTGCTTGTATGTTTTTCCATCGTTTGATGAACAACTCTTTGACTTGAGGAAAAGCTTCAATATTTGTTTTGACATTAATAAGCAATCGTGCAGTCTATTTTGATGCTTGGAACTTTAATGGGAGCAGTTACATTAATCAACTGTTTGTTTTAAGCTTCTTGATCTTGATTTTTGAATCATTTTCCAAGCAATTTAGAATTTTCGAATGAGAGGATGGATAGTTATCTGTGATAATTGTGGATATTAATCATGTTTATGCTTCAACTTGACTTCCTTGATTTATAATTTTTTGTTGTTTAACATGATTTTTAGAAAATATATGAGAAGATTTTGAAAACTTCAGCAGAAAGTTCTCTTTTGCGACAATCTTAACTGATATCAGGACTCAAATCTAGTTTTTATTCAAAAAATGCGAAAATGGACAATTGGCGCCAAAACTTAGTTCAAACGAAAAGAAAAAGGAATAATTTACATTCAAATCGCGGTCCAGTTGAATTTTGATGATCTCAACGAAATGTCTGTCCATTCTTCATCTCTCTTGACTTTCAATTAACAGTTTTTGTGTTGCTTGAAACTTAAAGATTCAATTTCGATTTAGAATTTCATTTCATTTAACACATTTCGATTTGCAGACATTTGAAATTGATTAAAATCGGTTGTCAAATGGATAGAATACTTTGAAGCAAGCATCAACAACTTAAATATGATTCCCAGGTAGCTGTTCCTTGTTTCTAAGTATGACCACTGACTACACAACATTTCAATATGTGCCAATTGATTATCTTGGTTATAAATCCTTTCAAACTCGAAGCAGAACATCCAACAATCAATAATTAAATTATAAATCACAATCTATTTACGTGTGGATGTAATCAATGACATCCAGTCAATGTAATATGAGTAATAGCATTGTCGAAAACATTGTTGACAACTTACAAGATCCAACAAAAAAAGGAGAAAGAAACTTTTCTTCCATTTCTGACAGATATCAAAAGAATGAGATCGTAGACCAGACATGTTATTAAGAACCATCTCTTAAATTTTACGATTTCCCAGACTTGTCAGAACTTGTCCATAGAGAAAAACTTCAAAAAGTTTTTCGTGCATAGCTGCCACTCGATAATCTTACATGTCGGTCTATAAGTATATACGCCTTAAAAAAACTTTTTTCATTCCAATCTATGGTTGAAGGGTCGTTCACAAATGATGTCTATTAGAAAATGGGAATTTGTATGCAGTGTCCTTATAATTGTTCCTTATAATTGATGAACATAGTTTGAGATTTTGAGAAATTTCAAACATAAGAATTGTTTTTGTATGAACAACTTGGGAAATAGAAACTTTCTATAGATCATCATAAATGAACGACCCCCTCAAAGAAGATTGGAAGTAAATTTATTTCATAGAGATTAAACATTTAACAACAAACAAACGATATCCTACGGTTGGTAATCAATTTTTTATTACTTTAATTTACTTTTCAATCTCTTTAATATTTTTTTATAATAAAATTTGATTTACTTTAACTTATCATTAAATTTTTTTTATCTTCTTCTTTTAATTCCTCATCCTTAATAAGTCTTAGCGTGTTAATAATTTTTCTTTATTTCATTATGAAAAAAATTCTCGTCTAAACTTTAGTCACAATTTTTTTTTTCTTTTTATTTAATTTTAATATTTTCATTGAGCTGTGTGGGATATGAAAAAAATTTAAAAGGCTTGAGCATCTGGAGTCTAATTAAAACATTTCATCGTATTCGAGGATGTCTTTGAACAATTTGTTTTTTGTGTCTATTAACGTTACATAGAACTTCCATTACACATCCATCTCGTTATCAGTCATTCAGATTAAACAAGCAGAAGTTAGAAAAAATTTTTACGACATTTTATACAAATTTACTTTGCTTGTTTATCTCGTAACTTTATATGCTTTGAAGTGATGAATTTTGATGATATTAAAAAGGAGCCATGATATATTAATTAGGAATTACAGAATTGGTTTGAAACCTAGATCGTATCCGAACATCTTGTTCGAATCCTATAAAATCCAAATAGAAACTCTGCATAGCATGTAGTTTGACAGGAGCCGGTTTATCCTCGAGTCTAGGCAGTATTAGAATATTTGACAGGATAAACTCAAGAAATCACCTCAAAACAACTAGCCAGACTATCTTAATTACAGATTATATTGACTCAAACTGTCTCCTCTAACTTCATCCTTATTAAGACTAGCTTTTGAAGTCAGCCTATGTTTAAAAAGCGATCCTCAGTTCATCGAATAGATATCCAAAACTATGCCTGCATAACTCTGGCATGGTCACTGGATTTGAGTCCAGCTCCATACCAGAGTCACTCAGGCTTGGTGCTGAATTTCTATTCGATCCGAATTGTGCAATTTTAAAGCTTACTGCTCAATTAAAACTATTCACACGAAGCTAGCTTTATAGAGCTGTTTCATAGTTTGTCACATGCCTTAACTTCGACATCTATAATTTGTTCAAGCATTAATGTAAAAGAAATAATTCCTCTTCCTCTTTATAGCTCCCCATCAACATACAGTCCCATTAAGATGATTCAAAATTAATTACAGGTCTCCCAAAAAATTGTGTAATCACTTCCATCAATAGCAAAAGTCACTTCAGAATAATTTTACTATAATTACCAATCATTCCAAAATCCATCATTATGTATCAAATTATATACAACTAGTTTCCTTTAATCCTCTACATTTTCTTCCCCCTAATTCCAATTAACATTTTGACAGCCAGATGATTTTCCTTAAAATATTTCCATTCCCACTCTTTAATTTTTGCTTAGTTCCATTATGAGTTTTTCCTCTTTTTGTTTTTGTGTGTTAGAAAATGATAATGTTAGGTAAAGTAATTATAAGATGATTGTATAATTGTATATAAACCAAGGGGGATAACAACACGATGGGAAAAATTTTTATGTGAGATTTATCATCAATTTCCATATTTCAATATTTTGGCTTGATTTAAAAATTTTCGCCCAACAAGCTGTTCTCCCCTTGATATAAACCAAGGGGGATAATAACATAATGGAAAAATTTTCACTTTTATCTCGACAAAATTTTCAAAGTGAAAAATGATTAAAATTTCTTCAATATTTCAAGTCAAAAAAACTTTCCCACCATGTTGTTACCCCCCTGATATTAACCAAAAAATTATCCCCCATTCAAAAGGATTATATCCATCGAATACAATACTAAATGAGAGATAATTTCTTATTCCTTCAATTTTAATTCCTATTATAAGCTTATGTTCTGTTGATGAGAAAAAGGATTTTCATTTTTCTCATTCGACGATCGATTCCTTTTGTGTTTCAAATTCAATTATTATCGTCTACATCATTATTAATTGATTATCAATTAGGAGATTTTTGATTAATAAAATGACTACTATTTGTTGTTTGTGGATTTAGATGCTGGATGATCTGTTGATTATTCAATGTCTTATCGCTGAATGTATTTAATGCGTAGGAGTTGATGAAATAATTTTGATTCTTTGACTCCTACGCATTGTGACATCAAGTTTGCGGATGGGCATTGATGTGATGACCCTCATGGGCTGAATGATCCATCGATGGACTTTGTGGATAGTACTAGTGGGGATTAAAAGGACAGCAAAGGATTACATAAAATTTTTTGACAACTTCCACTCGTCTCGAGCAGCATACGTACACCATAAACATTTACCTGTCCGTTATCATAATCTCTGGCACTTGTTATCGGAAGTCGACCCTTCGGTTTCATTGTGTCTGTCATTTGCATGGAATTAGATGTAAGCGATGTGGTCGTTGGCGATTTTTGACTTTTAAAGCAAAACTCGACGAGTGATATGGCAAGAGCGACAAGTAAACCACCAATTAGTATGTAAAATACACCCGATAGATTCGAAAGCGAGAGCTCACTCCTCGAGGCAAATGGATTATCCTTATCATTTTTACATTCCGTCTTCTCATACCACCATTTGTGCTGTAGTTTCGCCAGCTCACCACTTTCCTTTAGATGAAGAACGGCAAGATTTATTGGATCTCTGAAAGAAAGTCAGTTAATGTAATAGAAGAGGAAGAGATTAGCATAATGTTACTTAACAAAATATGTGTATGCCTAAAATGAGCAAAAAAGGAGCATTTTTTTTTATTGTGCGTATGAAAATGTTTGTGCTGCGATTCTGCTATGCCTTAAAAAAATCTTTCTCCATTTTTTTTGGCATTATATTCAAATGTTCGTGGGAAAGGCTGTGTATTATTCATGCTCTTTGTGTGTCTGTCGTCATGTCACATTCAAGTCACATTGGGTCTCGTGTTGCATAAAAGACTTTTTTCTTTCATCTTGTTGACTGTGGCTTCAACTTTTTACTAAAGGGCCGACTGCAATTGATGGTAAGCAGTGGTTAAGGAACAGTGTGGGATATCAGTGGCTATTATGAGTACCCAAATGTAGAAACGATAGATTATAGACTACACTCTGGAGTATAAATGAAATTTCGGCTGTAACTTGGGTAGAGTATCCAGTAAAGCCCTAGAAATTAGCCGGAAATTTGTTATATTAACTACCAAAAGGGTGCTGAATACCAGTTGCGGAAGCTCGGTTACCCTTTGAGCGCTACAATTAACATTGACGCCCATTGACACGACTGATAAGCGTAACGGTGCTTGACAGGAAATCATCATGCTGATACAGACTTTATAAATAGCTAAACCTTAAGTCTAACATCATCATATGTATACGACTCCCATTAAGTAAAAAAAAAATTGATAATCTTTAAAATAGATCCGATTGTGTTGAATCGGAAGTAAGTGAAATATTTTATGAACATCCGAACTTTTCTGTTTTCATTTACTTTAAAGCTCCCTCGCTTGAACACTTGCTATTTTTTAATTCAACGAGTGGGAGTTCCAGTAGCCAGCTGAGAATTTTCTATAAATAGAACAGAGCACTTCCTATTAAAAGTTTCTACTTCCTCCTATAAAATGTAGCGTTGTTTAAATAGGCCAAGAGCTACTTATTATGCTTAAAGCTACTTTAAATGTAAACATGTTAAAATGAAGTGGAAGTAAACAGCGCCATAATGAAATGATTTTTTAAAGGGAGAAGTTTAAGTGTTGTTGACTGTTTGGAATTTTGGATATGAATTTTTCGGAAAATTTTTGGTTATTCAATTATTGATGATTTATTTTGTTTGAGATTTTTCAGCTTTAAGGCACTTCAGTGGGATTTAAAGCTGTGTTAGTCTAGGGGTTTAAAGTCATGTGTAGATGAATCCGCTGGGACAAGATTAGGTCCTCTGTGGTCGAGTTGCTAGGCAATGAACCGAATATCTATTAATAATGATATTGTTTTGTGAAGACGAGGGTTCAAATCCCACCAGAGGTCTATCTCTTAAGCATTGCATTAAATGTTGCTTATATGACAAGGAATTGCATAGTAAGCAAGGTACAACAAAGTTTTATTATTTGAATGCAGATAGCAATGAGCTATTGACAAAGGAACTAATGCATATGTTATAACTCTTTCATCCACAAACACCTTAACATTTACACTCCATTACTTAATAAAATCTAATTCAATTTGTTCACCAAAGCATGTGCCATTTAAATGCGCTTTAACCCCTTCAAAATGATTCAATTACCCACCACTGCTTATTCTTTAAAGATTCCATCTCTCCAAAGCCTATGACTCAGTTTTAGTTGTTTTTGAAATAAACATTTGTTATGTACTCTATACACACATATATGTATGAACGTATTCATTTTAGATTCAAACTTTGTTTATGTGAGAATATAAAGGAAAAAGAGAAAGGAATTAAATTCGAAATGCAAATATTTGTGTTTATAATGTATTCCTTGGTTCAAAAGCACTTCACTGGAAATCCTTTTTTCTCTTTTTTTCAATTAATTTAACATTTAGAATCTGCTTTATTTTGCATTTTGGTTTTCATAGAATATAGAAAATAAGAAAATTGCATTAATTTGTCAGAAAGCTTCGGATTAATATTTTAATGGTTCTTGATTTTTCTTTTGGCATAATAATAATTTTTTATATTTTGTTGATGCTTTCTCTGAGATTACATTGATTCTAGTTTAAATTGGTAATGCAAGAAAGAGACGGAGATGTGAGTATGGTAAGAGATTTGGGGGAATTTAAATATATGAAAAAATTGATAATAGAATTTTTTGAGTTACGAATTTTTTCTTATATTATTAAGTTGAGTGAATAAGTTATTGGGAATTGGATTTGAGATGCAAAAGTTGGAGATTGAAGGTAATTGAATAAAAAGTTTGATTTTAGAGACTCTTCAGTTATAAAATCCAATCACTAAAAGTTGTACATCATTTATGAACGATCCTTTTCGGTGTATACTGTCTATATCACAGCATTGTCAAACCTTTAGTGCTCGGGCGATATTCAGATTAAAGCCATAAAACTAAGATTGACTGTTTTCTAGGTCACAACATGCATATTCATCACTTCCTCTTCAAAGCGTTCAGTAATAAAAATTCAAACCAAAAACACAATAAAACTGAGCAATTCCTCAGAAAAACCACAAAAAATACCGACAAAATGAATACGAAAAAACGTATTAAATTTCAAAACAAGCTAAGGGATTTCCCTTAAGTGCTTAATTTTGTTCATGTCTGGTTGAGAGAAGATAAATAAATTCCCGTTAGACAAAAGACTCTTTTAAAAAAAGAGAATATCATAAAAATCTATTGTGTTATCACATTTCAATTATTCAACAGGAGCTTATCATAATCGTTTTAAACAAAAGATGTTAATAAAGATATTGTTGATGATTTAAAATCCAGTGGGAATGTGACATTCGACTAGGAAGAATGATTTTGATATGTTTGTAGTGTCAAGAAAATCATGATTCAGGAAGTTTTTAAATTTGAAGAATTTCTCAGTTCAAAGTCAGAACTTCTCACTTTAAAGTCACGATTTCTCAGTTCAAAGTCAGAATTTCTCACTTTGAAATCAGAACTTCTCAGTTCAAAGTCAGAATTTCTCACTTCAAAGTCAGAATTTCTCACTTTGAAATCAGAACTTCTCAGTTTAAAGTCAAAATTTCTCAGTTCAAAGTCAGAATTTCTCACTTTGAAATCAGAACTTCTCAGTTTAAAGTCAAAATTTCTCAGTTCAAAGTCAGAATTACTCACTTTAAAGTCAGAATTTCTCAGTTCAAAGTCAGAATTTCTCAGTTCAAAGTCAGAATTTCTCACTTTAAAGTCAGAATTTCTCAGTCCAAAGTCAGAATTTCTCACTTTAAAGTCAGAATTTCTCAGTTCAAAGTCAGAATTTCTTATTTTAAAGTCAGAATTTCTCAGTTCAAAGTCAGAACTTCTCACTTTAAAGTCAGGATTTCTCAGTTTAAAGTCACTACTTCTCACTTTGAAATCAGAACTTCTCAGTTCAAAGTCAGAATTTCTCACTTTAAAGTCAGAATTTCTCAGTTCAAAGTCAGAATTCTCACTTTGAAATATCCCAAAATTCAACTTCAATCCACTCTACCTAGGGTTACCATCTAGTTTTCATGAAAATACAGGACTTTTGGTAAATTTTTTTGAAAAATACAGGACATAGAGTAAAATTCGAAAATTAACGGAAATTTTCATGAAAAAAATACAGGACCAAGAACAAAATTTAAAAATTTATACAGGACAGGGTTTCGAAATACAGGACTGTCCGTTGTAAAACTACGCAGATGGTCACCCTAACTCTACCTCATTCTCAATTCATTCTATTCCATTTTGAAAACAGGAATCACATTTGGAAAGAATGTGAAATGTGAGAAACTTTATAGCACGCAGAAAAATACACGTCATTTCCCGATAAATGTGATTTACATCCTCTCACAAAAAAAAATATTCCCATAAATGTCACAGCAATGTGTAGGAGGGAAACGAGTTGGAAGGCAAAGAAAATAATGAAGAGACATAGAAGTGATTTTAAAAAAAATTCATACGTATGACTGAATATTATGAAGATGGGAAAAAGGAGGAAAAAAAAGTTTTTTTTATTCTTCTGCAACCATTACTCATTTAATTTAAAACTTTTTTATTTAAACGAATAATGAGAAAAGGCAAGAAAAAGGCTTGGAGCTTTAAAAAAAAGTACGTGCTAGGAATGATGTCACGATTAAGAGAGATTTTCTGTAAGAGAAGAGAAGCAACAAAAAGAAAAGTTTGTCTTTGAACAATGTAAGTTAAGTTACACACCAAAAAAAGGAATAGAATCGATAGCATAAGGTCTAATAAACAGCTTTTTCGATCTATCTTCATTTTACATACTGCAGAGTTGGACATTGGCTGGTTTCTATCTGTTTTATTGAAGCATTAATACCAGTGGTAAGCAATATCAGAGATATGGATGTGAGCCATCAATGCAACTGGTATTTGGACCTTCTTTTGTAAGAATGGGATGAGTTATTTGATTGCTTAGCGCTTTGGTACCTAGTTACGTATTAAGACACCTAAACCAACGTTTATAAGTTTGATATTCGGCATTGGATCATCTTAAACACTAAATATTAAGGTAACAGCCTTTCTTTATAGACTATTAGCAGTTATGCCATCAAATAAATGGTTTGGATTCACTTGATCTACGCTTAAGTGAGACCCTATTTCAACTGTGAATAAAACTTGATTCTTTTTCCCGCAAAACCTATTCTCATGAAGGTTTTTGGTCAACATCCAGAAAGATCATGCCAACTCTATCAACATCGTCCAAGCAATATTTTGGTCCTTTGTGCTCGCTTTGAATTAATAAATCAATTCGCAGTTGGATGGTTTGTTATATAAGTTTGTTTTGAAAGTTTATAACAAGGTTTTGCCTTTTATTAAGGCAAAGAATAGAGAAATGAAAGACAAGAGGCATTCGCAACAAAATTATAGTTAAAGCTTGTTAAAGCCATGTTTAATAAATCCCATTTACTTTCCTCTTTCTCGACTTTTTCGGAAGTTAAAAGTTTCTCCTTCTTACATCTATGGGACGTGTGTATGAGGAAAGTCCCAAGAAACATTGTTCGAATATTTACCACAAGAAAAGTAACCTCAAAGTAAGGATTGACAAGGAAATGTTTGAAAAAGTGTTGGAAATGTCTGGGGATGTTTAGTAATTTGAGACGCATTTGTTGTAACATGTTTTACAGGCAAATGGATCAAATTTCGTATAACAGTATTTGACTTTTGCTTTTCTGATGAATTGATGAACAGCTTGAATTGCTGAACTTTGTTAAAATTTTAAAATTTGCTTCTAGCAATCTTTAAAGTTAACTTCAATGTCTGAGCTTGCTCAGTTGATATTAGGCTACTGAACTCTATGATTAAGATATGATTTCTATAACTTTATAGGATCCATCACCATTTTCAATTAAAACCAAATCTAACAGTCACCAAAATGAAGAAACAACCCCCAACCAAACCGACAACACCTCAAGCATCACATCTAAACATACCAGCTAAAAAGGAAAGAGTACAAGCAATCAAATTGGATTCAAGTTCTGACCTTCCGTAAGACCACAACCCCCCAGGAAGTTTTCTTCCGTTTTTTTACCAATTCACCCTCCTAACCTTTAACCTCTCTTCCACGTCAATAAGTTTCCAGTTACTTTGTGCCAAAAAGGAAAGAATGTGTATGAGAGAAGTTGTGGTGACACTGGGAGGGAAGAAGACTCTTTTATCATCTATTAACCATTTTATTTCTGTCATCAAAAAGTATAAAATGCTTTATGTTGAGCATTTTTAATGAATGAACAAAAAGAAATATGAGAACATTTTCTTTTTCATGGGTTATGAAGAAGCTAAGATAGAGAGACATTAGAGCTCATTTCTAAAAATTTATATGTGTGATAGGATCAAAAATTATGTCTGTGATATGGGAAAATTTATTTGTTAATTAATATTAGAGTATTTATACATCCATTCTCGTCCATGACCTTTATTTGATCTCTTTGCTCGTTTTTTTTTTTGAAATAAGATCTTGACCGTAAATCATATAAGTGTGTAAATTATCAGGCATACATCAGAAACTTAAGAAGTAATAGATTGGAAGGGGAAAACTTTAATTTTTAACGGTTCATAATTATTTGAATTAAAAAATTTGTACCAATTTTAAAAGATTCAAAATAATTTGTAACGGATTTTTGCATAGAGTTCTCACGTTCAGTTCCGATGAGGATAAAGCTGATACGAACAATTCATGTTCGACAGACTTATCGAAAGTCTAGGGGAGTTATAATATGCATGTTCGAAAAGTTTATTTTTGAAAAAACCGTTACAATTTTAGTGATTTTATTCCAGTTTTTGATTGTTTTAATAAATATATAGCTATATTATGCTTATCAATAAACGACCACATAAAAGAAAATTTCGAACTGCAGGGTATGAAACTTCGAATTTTGTATGACAGACAGACAAATAAGACATTTTCACAAGTTTTTTTGGAAACTGTAACGGTCGAAACTCTTGAATTGTTCGTATCAGGAATAAAGCATAAGGCATTTAAAAAATAAATGCTGAAAATTATATATGCTGCACACTCCTACATTCATATTAAGTGACTACATGAACACTTCATAAATGAGCTTTACTACAAATAATTATCTGGAAGTTAAGTTTCCTTTCCAAAAAAAATAACATGTAGTGGGTTGATAAGTCATACATAATGCTCAACATTTTATTATTAGAATTGTGAGAAGAAAAAAAAGGAAGCATAAAAAATGTCAGGAAATAAAAAATCAAGAGGGTATTCTGCCTACGTATTTATATTAAGCCTTAATTTCCGTGTTGTATATGCTTTACTCATGTTAATATGCTGTAATGATGTAGATGGCTTCTGTGACTATATATACACAATTTTCATTTTGTAATGGAAACATTTAAGGGATTGTTTATTTTTGTTCTGGAGTTTAAAAAAAGGTTAACAATGGAAATGAAAATTTTATCGACATGTCATGTGTTGGTATCTTTGACCTGATTAAACTCTTTTTATGCACATATTCTGAGAATATTGTCAATTAAAATGTGAAAATTGAATTTTAAATTTTTTTAATTAAAGTGGGTATGCAGCACTGTTATCTGTTGGTTCATTTAAGTTTTGATATTAATTTATCAATTAGGAATTGAACCTTGGATTCTCAAAAATGCAGCACTGTTAAATTGAGGATCATTTAAGTTTTAATATTAATTTATCAATTAGGAATTGAACCTTGGATTCTCAAATGTTGCTTACAGAATGCCAATTAAAGCTTCATGTCTGAACTGCTAGTGTTGAATGTCTTGTGATTATTATGTATTTCCTTAGATCTTCCTAGAATATCAATATTTTACACAAAATCAGAAGATATATTCAGGATATTTGACATTTTAACTTGAGCTGCTTAATAAATGTTTCCTCCTTCTTGGGCTTTCTTTTACTTATCGACGGACTCAGAAATTTGAGATTTTTATTCAATTCATTTCTTTTAAGAGTCACAAAATGCCTATTTTCAGAAATATTGCAGCATGAAATACAGATTATTTGTATCGAAAAATCTAGTAAAAGATTGAACAACAAGATTATTCACAGTATAGTGGGACGTAAAGTCATCACTTAACTGTGAATACTACGAAGGTCCATAAAGTTGCCATTTTAACTGCACCCACATTAAAAACACTTTTTATGTCGCTATTAAATCAATCAACAGCAATTTAAACAGCTTGATAACTAAGATACATTAAATTGTTTTGATTTTTTCATAAACAGAAAACACCTCAACGTCTTGAAACTTCTAAGCAACTAAAGCAAAACATATAAAATTTTATACATCCTTAAAAATTATGACGTCATTAAAATAATTTTCCATTATCAGTCCCTTAAGTCATAATTTTCACTAAAAAGTTTTCACAACACCTAAATGTTAATTGAATGTTAATAATGCACTTAAAAGGAATCTCTTATTTCCTCAGACATGTCATTTCCTTAAGTGCTGTAAACAATATATAATAAGAAAATATCCAACATCACATACAGTACCTTACTACAAAAAATAATTTCACATATATTGTTTAATGTCTTTCAGGAGAATTTTCTTTATTTTCCCACATAAAAAGCATAAGGATGTCGAGAAATTAATGAGTTCTTTGTGGATGGGATGTTGAGCAAAAAATATTGTTGGTATTGTAAATAATATTTCATTTTTTATTTTCCTTATTGCACGATTAATTACAACTGACTTTTGCCATTGAAAGTCACGATCTTCATACAATTCAACATAAATTTGGATTCTGTAATTTTATATTCAAGGCATACTCTTGAATTTTCCTTTTTTTTCAAAATTACATTTTATAGCTGGTTAATGTGGATTATATGGCCGTTATGCTTACTGGTTGGAATAATTTGTGGACTTGAGGATTAAAAGAGCTTTAAATTTGATAGTTATGGTCTTTAAATTTTTTTAATGTGGTTAGGAATAAAAAATGCTTTATATTTTGTTGTTTATTGTTGTAAATGAAATGAAAAATACTAGGAATGCTTCTTGCCATGTTTTTGAATAAAGTTGCATTCATATTTATGACTAAAGTGTCATTTATTTGGAAATATTTACGATAAACTTTTCGAAGTGGAGACATCCACCATTTTGTTTTGCTTATGAATTGAAATTTCGAAAAACGTTAAAAATTTAACTTCTTAGAATTGTTTTATGACAATCGTAGTCTTAAATACGCATGAAATGCTCCTTTTCCCTTAAATTCCTCAATGACAACCCAAAATCAGATCAAATGCGTCGTTTATGGCACATTTATCATGAAAATGAGGCTTTTTTCATTGTAAATTCCAACTTAAGCTTATTCCATATTTTTTCTGTATCCTTATTGTAGAAAAGGGACCAAGCGCTGAACGGAATGTATAAAAAGCAGAGTCTAAACGAAAATTACACCAATTAAAACCCCGACGGGATAATTTTTTCTGCTTCTCTATAATGTTATGAATGGGAAAAAGCTCTCTTTCTAAATTGCCAAATGCTTTTTTTCCCATTCTTTCCTATTTCTATGCCTGTAAAATAATCAAAACTCGGAAATATGAAATGGTTTCAACTTTTTTCCCCTCCTCATCGTCAAAATGTGAGTATGTACATTCTCAATATCATTCTGGCTTCTTCTTCATTTTATGTACATAAATATACATATATACACATTCACAGAAGTAGGAATAAAAAAAAAGGCGAGAGAGAAAGCACAGATTACGAAAAATTGAGTATTGTAGTGTGGTACGAGGGGATTGCAATAAAGTGTAATTTATGGATGAATAAAAAAAGAAGAATGAGAAAAATTGTGTTGAGAAATTCGCTATTTTTTACGGAAAATAATCATCACCATAGGAACAATTTAAATGTCATCCGATGATAGAATGAAAATTGTCTTTTTTTTGTGGAGGCACGAGGAACGGAAGCTGATGAAGAGAAGGAAATCTAGGCAATGAGTGAAAGAGAATGAATAATGAATGTGTGTATGGAAGCTCTTTGAGGCAAAATCTTATTGTTTTTTAAATTTTTTATTTACATGTCACTTGTTACTTAACTTCCATAGACTTTTGATGGATCACATGCATACATAATGAACGTACAATGAGTATGAAGCACGATATCGTGCCAGTTTCAGTATATATTTTTTTTTGGTTTATCAACTTAGTCATTCAATTTGTGTGCCACATTGTCACATTATCAAGCAGCAACAATGAGGGCAAGTTTATTATGTATGACAATGAAGCCAGCAGGAACAACAGACTAATTTTTGAGGGGTACAAGTGCATTTCCGCTTTAAACAATAAGTAAAATTGGGTTTTAATGAAAATATTTCGTTGATAATATTTTTGAAATAAATTGAGTGGAAGAGGGGAATGAGGATGACATGCCAAAATATTTTTCCGATAACAAGTACATATTTTAATATTATAAAGAGTATGGACTAGCTCAGATTATTGAAATTTGTGGTTTCTTATAAAGGGACGTAGCTAGAACTATTTTCCAAATTGAGAATTGATCAACAAAAAACAGGGTCAGTTTAAGGCTGGTTTGGAATGAAAAATACTTTCTATACGGTTGTTTATGGATGTTAATTTAATAAAAACTACCAAGAATGTGTCTTGCCACATTTTTGAATGAAGTTTTAATCATATTTGTGCTAAAGGTTGAGTTAATTTTGATATTCTTACGAAAAACTTTTCGAAGTGAAGAATTCCGCCATTTTGTTAAAATAAATTTTTAAACGTCAAAAATGTTTCAAATATCAAAAAAAAACCGTTATACGAATTATCATCCTTAATTTACACCCTGGATTGGGGACACAGACTTTACAGATATTTCAAGATTGAAAAAAAATTTAAATTAATATAAAAAATA
Organism: Chironomus riparius; assembly: GCA_917627325.4. Classification (NCBI taxonomy): domain Eukaryota; kingdom Metazoa; phylum Arthropoda; class Insecta; order Diptera; family Chironomidae; genus Chironomus; species Chironomus riparius. Next base: position 48,769,111 of record OU895877.1, read on the forward strand.
TTTCTAAACCTCAAAAGCATTCATCCTTACACCACAACCAGGTCAACCCTCAAAACTTTCTTTTCCAATTCATCACACATTTAATCAAAAATTCCAAACTGACTTAACAATGGCACTTCATTCGTCCATAAAATGCACTTAAAATACAGCACGAAAACTATAAAAATGCTTTTATAATTGAATAAATTTTACTAAACTCTACACAACATTGAGTAAAGTCATGTATGCATGTTATTGTGTACAATAAATTTATTCACTCATGCATGAGAATAATTCAATAAATTGTCACATTGGCGGAGCATAAAATTTATTGAGTTATGAAGTTGAGCTTAAAAAGAAAGGAAAGTTTTCTCAAACTACAGACTCTGAAAACTTATTGAATGTGAAGAGAAAAGCTGAGAACGAGCAAGCAAAAAAGAGGGAGTGTTTAGTACCATCACGATACGAGTGAATATTAACGATAAATGCCGGAGTGTTGCCTTCATCTTTATGACAACTACATGAGAGAGAGAGCAGCAGTATTAATAAACATATGCGGAAATGAGAAGTTATGCCATATTGAAAATTAAGCCATGATGTCATCAACAACAACTACTACCTTATTATTAAGGTAATATAGCAAGAATGTAATGAAAAAAGGGACGGTTGTGCATGGTAAGGCTCAGTTTTCATCAAAAATTAATTATGACTTGCTATTAGACCTTGTCATCCAACAATAGAGTAATCATGTCTCTTCATTATGTATTCAAAAATTTAGATGAGAATTATTTTCGATGACCTAAAAGTCGTCGCTAAGGCTACAATGTGAGCATCTAGATAAGACTATTCCTGGAAGGGTGATAGAAAATATTAGGTAATTATCTAAATTATATTCGTCTTGGATTATTAACGTAAATCCTCATCATTTAAAATGATTGCTTGCTTGTAAGAAGAGGAGATACTTTTGAGAATTCAGGGATTAATCCTGTTTGTGGAGTGTTTTAAAAATGAATATTAATACTAAACTTAAAGATATTTGAACAGGTTTGTTGCTGGTAATTAATTCTTGATTACTTTCCTTGCTCGAGACATCCCAACCAATAAATGATCATAAAGATAAATAAGGACTTGAATTGACATAGCTTTAAGCATAATTCAACTTTCCATTTCAATAATTCCTTTCCTGTCTTGCTTTATGTACACTTGCTTAATAAACACAAATTTCCAAGAAGATCCTAACCCAACCTTTATTAAAATGATGAAAAAGATCTTTAAAATCAAAACAATTTCCCTGAAAATGCTTCCCGCAGGCAAATAAAATCCATTTCTTGATTTTCCAATGAATTAAATTTAAAAGAGTTCTGTAATTAAAGTTTCTTGTGTTTTTTACTCTCAACGATTGTGGGATGGAATAAAAGAATCAATGGCACTCAATTCTAAAAGAATTATTGTTGAAGTTTCATTGAACTTAACATTTTATTTTATTATACATGAAGTGTCATGATTCATGAATTAATACTTGGGACAATGAGCATTTGAAAAATGTTAATGAAACTTTAGATTCTTGATGAGATGGTGCTCAATGAGGTTAAGATGGTGATTATGAGTTGAAGAGTTTTGGAATCAGAATTGAGGTTATGTGTGGTAGTATGAAGAATATGGGATAAGGGGGTGAACAACTTGTTGGGAAAATAGTGAAAATTCAATTTCTCAATAAGTTTGAGAAAAAAACTTACATTTGAACCCGCACATGCTCAACAAATGAAATTTGTATGAATCCAACCACCTCTACTCTTACCTTAATAATTATGAACTTTCTCATAGATCATGCAATGACAATTTATATAACCTCATCTCATATAAGCTTCTGAATAGTCTGTATGCATGAAAACTAATTGCAAATGCTTTGATGTGTCTACCTTTAGACAAATTCCAAGACTTTACCTTACATAATAATTTCAATGAACAACTAATTAGCAAAATAACTTGAATATAATAAAGTTATTAGAGTCTCAAGAGCTTATTTCATTCTTGTGGACCAGAAAATTCCACAAACACAATTCAATTAAGTTTTGAACATCAAAGGTTTTCCCTAAATTCCAAAAAATCGAGAGACGAAATGAATTTACTGAAGACAAACAATTAATTTCATTGTTCCGGTCCCATGGTAATATAATAAACGAATACTGAGTAAATATGACGAGAAATGTCTTAAAGGTATCAAATCTTGAAATCGCACAGTGAGCGTATCTGAGAACTTCTGTATCCTGTCGACAATTTAAATGTAAATCTTGTGAATTCTTTTAATTTTCAAATGTCCCCCCCCCTCAATTTTAATTGGAATTTTAATGGAACAAAAAAATAATAAATTAAACCATAAATCCTTAAATTAACTTTAAATCCAATAAATTTTAAGCACATGCATAATATAAGTCTAATAAAAATAGTTTGGGTATTAAAATAAATTTTAATGTCCCTTGTTTTAATAGACCTTGATAATTTTTGAATGGCTGAATACATTTAGATGGGAAAAATGGTCATTTAAATGAGTTTGGTGAGGCTTGTACACTTGAGATGCTAAAAAGCTCTACTTGATTAATAATTTATTTTTTTCGGAATTTTTGAGATTCAAACTCTTGCATTGAATGCAGTTTTTAAATGTTTGAATAATTGAACTTGGTTAAAAATGAAATTTTCATTAATTTCAAGTGACAGACCCGAGTAGCACAGGTCGGATATTCGAGACGATTTTGTCTCGATTATCCAACTTGTACTATTCGGAAGAGCTCGAAGTCGAAGCGAGCTGACTCAAATCTTATCGACTTCGAGCTCTGATTTCAGCTCTAAAGCACACAATCCCTTTAAATTCACTTCAAATTATTCAAATTTACCCCAATTTACCTAGTAACACATCCTTATCATCCAATTTAATCAATTCTAAATTTTTTATAGATTCCAATTTCAATTTTAATGTCACAATAACCTCATTATTTACTCTACAACTCTCTTAATTAAATTAAAATTTAAAATACAACATAAATTTTTATATTATCGTTCATAGTTGCTATTTGACCCAAATGTCTACATTAAATAAAAAAAACTTCATGAAAAATTCACATTAAAAGGAATGAGAAATGTGTTACATTTTCGGAAAGCTCAAAATATATCAAATTATAGCCAAAACATTTTCCAATTTACCCATTTCGATTTTCTAAATTTACTTTTTTCATGTCTCTGAATTTAATAATGTTTTTTTCGTATATTTTTTTGTGTTTGTGTGCCTCTTTTCTTCTTCTTATTCTTTTATTGACCTGAATTGCCTTGGAGATTTTTTTTTCTTCTGGTCCTGTGTTGTTGGGACTGTTAAAAGGGCACATTCCATTCATTCTTCTTATTTCGTCTTCTCTTTATTCAAACAATACTCACCGAGCAACAGAAATGAAGATGAAAATAGGAAGAGTGAGTTTGAGGATTCTAAAGACGAGGAGAACTGGTTGAAGATTTCTGGATGTTAAGAGGAAGTTGGAAGCGCATTTTTAATCTGAATTGCCAAAGTTATATTGAGGTCGTTCACTTATGACGTTCAACATTTAGCAAGGGAGGGGGGGGGGGGGGGGTATTGATATCTGTGATAGTTTTTTGATAGAGGAGGGAGGGGGTCTAAAAATTATGTTTTTTGATGAACGTCATAAGTGAACGGCCCCAAAGATAAAGTCGCAGTTGTTCAACCTTATGGATCCCCCCCACATATGACTTGTTATTCATAATGCCACACAAAACCAGATATGATCATCGGACATTTTAAATCAACTTCAGATCATTTTTTGTCAATTTTCTGTTAAACATAACTATTTTTGATAAAAAATCATTAGCATTCCTAGACATTACAAACTTAAACCCCCCTCAAGACCTGTTCACAGTCAAATAGCCACACGCACATTCCAAATCTTTTTTTAAAAAAAGTAAGCTAAAAGGCATAAAAAGTGGGTGTTGAAACGGATAGAAATGCTGAGAAGGATTTTAATTTGATTTGAAATTTTTATCACGCACTTTGAGTATTATACATTTTAATTGTACATTTCCGATCATGTTTCTAACGCAATAGTAAATTTTTTTGGGATTTTCCTCGTGTTCACTATTGTTGAATTTCCTATTCCACTCTCTCATAAATTTTTTTTTTCAATTATTGTTATTATTATCTGTTGAAATACATTTGCGCATAAAGCCTACACATTTTTGTACAATAACTATACAATACACAATGAAAATGTCGAAGGTGTTATTGCTGTGTGAGAAGGAGTGAGATAATCATTGTCATATTATCATGATTATTAACATCATCCTTTCTCACCTAAAAAATACATGGAGACGTGTACATATTTATTGTGAATGTATATGGTTACAGGAAATTATTTTCTTCTTGACAATGATATACATAAATTTGTGGCTTAAGATCACGATAAAGTGAGTGAATGAGAGAGAAAAGAATAAAGTGAAATGAAGATTTCAGCTTCTACTTCTTCCTTACAATTTTTCTTGATGGCGTTTACGTATGAAGGTTGACTTAATGTATTGTTAGTATGTGTGTTTATGGCACTTTCCTTTTTGAAGCTAAAAAGAACATTTCATTTTTCTTCGTCTTACAACTTCCTTGTATGCCTTGAAGGCTCTTCCAAAAATATTTCTCGCATCTTACGAAAATATTCGTGTTCATATTAATTCCTTTTTTTAGAAATAATTTACAAAGGTAAAAATGTGTTTAACATGTTAAATCTTGTGACACGTGAAGTTTAATCTCTAACAAATTAGCAAATGAATTTTTGGTTACATTCTAATGTTTTTTTTGCTGCTGAGTATTATTTAATTTGGAATGATTTTTTGTTTTACAATTTGTCGGTCTGTTTGTTTGCGAAGGTTTACATGAGCTTTTGATTTTGAAGTCAATTCATTTAGATTTTAGCATACAAATTTCAAATTTGATTTTAATCTATTCTGATTATCTAGATTTAACAAATTTTAAAATAGTTTTGAGGCTGTTTTAAACCAACATTGATTTAGTTTGACTCAATTGACTTAATTTAACTAGGATCAATTGCATTTGATTCAATTTAAATTATATTGAATCAGAATGTTAGAAATCGACTCAATTTACTTGAGTTTTGGCTTTAGGGTCTCAATGTAATTAACTAGAGCTGTACAGCTTTATAATAAATAAGGTAATCTTAACAAACTAGTATGATATCCCGTAATAAATTACGGACAGCATTTAAAACCCCCGTGAAATAAAGTTTTCTATTTGAATCATTTCGGTTTGTATGGACAAATCGCCATTTTGTATTTCACCATTTTGAAAATTTTTATGAAAGTGGGCGTGGCTTAGAGCAGAATGACAGAAAGACAAATGAAGGCTTTTATATGAATTTGATGATTGAAAACAAACTTAATAGTTCAATGAAGGGGAGCAACAGCTTTTAAGGGGAAAATCAGCCAATTTCAAATGCATAGATAATTTAATTTAAAAATGACTGTTGATATATCCTCAATACTCCTCATAAATGATCCATTTTTATTAAAGTTTTTAAGTAAACTTCATTTAAGTCTATTTTGACCCCATCTTTGGTTCTCGAAGAACTTTTACATAATTTCTAAAATTATGCGCTCTTCCTAGCATCGAACCTAATCTTTAATTCTAATTGCTTTCTTGTGAAACGAGTAACGAAAGTGACACAGCAAAATTTTCTTTAATTTACTTTATGTATGTTAAAATTGGAATAAGGCTCCACGAGGAAAAGCAAAGCTTCTTTTGAAAAAAAAACTTTCCATATTCCACAAACCAGAAGCATCAAAAGCACAAGAGAGTTGGAAAAAAGGAAGAAAAAAAACAAAACTGTCAGATGACTAAGATGTATCTATAATCTAATTACACACTTCTCTATCATTGTTGCTAACAATTAACTGAATGGAAAATTACAATGTGGAAAGCTAGCGCTCGCATACACGATAAATGCGAATGAACATTAACGATGAGTATGTTATATGACACACATAAAATGGCAGCAAAAGCAAGGCATTTGGGAAGTCGAGTCATGTTGATATTGCCTTATAAGCAAGCGAATATTCCTCCCTCACATAATGCATAATTATAATAAATGAAACAGATTTTATGGACGTAACGCTTGTATCAATTTTCATGAAAATAATCATGATTCGGTCAGATCTTAGGAGCGTGCTAATTTTCTGTTCCATTTGATATGTGCATGTGGGGATGTTTTTGTTTTGAGTGACTAGGATGATTGTTTGGTAATTGAAAGCTGCTTTGAATTCAGTTGCATAATTTAGAATAAATTTCATTGTGGTTGTGGTGAACTAGCAGAGTGGAAATTGAGTACTAAGCTTTATATAAGTGAATTTGTAGGTGCTATAGGACAGCCTCTGTGGTCGAATGGTTGAAAGGATGTAATTCTTCTATATTACGAGAATGTGAGTTCAATTCCTATCAGAGTTCGATCTCTTAATTGCTGTTATTGTTGCTGATATGTCTAGGATTTGATTAATGCTAGCAACAGCTCACATTATCTGCGGTTATCCTTCGGGTTTCCTTATTAGAAGGTCGATGACAGCTTAATTTGAAAACTTAAATTTATTAGTACCTAAACTACAACTTAGAACTCGCTAATAAGACAATCCCGAAAGCTATCAACCTTTAAAATCCATTCACAGCATCAAACCCATAAATTTCTAATCCGATCAATTCCAAGTACCAATAAACCCTCAAAAAAGTTTACACCTCATAATAATTTGCGATTAATTTGTCGATTTTAATTCTACCTCGAATTGTATCAAACCTTTATCAACCTCCGAAGACTATAAAATTTGCCAACATTTTATCTCTTTTTGGAAATAAAGAAGCGAAACTCATTTTGGCAATAAAATCAATAATGAAAAGTACTTTTGCACACAAAATGTTCCATGACAATAAAAAATTTCTTTTTGTGTAAAATAATCTATATAAAATGACAATTACTTCGTTGAACTCCAATATTTTATCTAGATCAATCTGGGAAACTGCCATTATTCTACAATTTGATACATTATTTATTTTTTTTATATAGAACAAAAGTCAGCATGAGCTGGAGCTATTGTGTTACTTTATAAAAATAAAAAAAAAAATAAAACTTTTTACGCTGATTGATGAATGATTGATTGATTTTACTTATCAGTGAATTTTTTTTAATACACATAATGGGGTTGCAAAAGCATATAGAAGATTAAATACTGTTGATATACATACATGCACATGTGCTCATGTATTCGAAATGAAATTGACAGTTTCGTTTCATGATCGGCAATAAATTTTCCATACAATTTGTTCCTCGACCCTACAATAATGATGATGACTGAATACGCGCGTATGAACATCATTGGGAGATTTTAAAATTTCAACTTCATTAATTTTCAATCGATATCTATACACAATTATGTTTCGACGACAACAACAACAACATGGAAGACTATAACAATATTCATAATAATAACAGCAATATCAACAATTGAGTATATTCGATATTATATGATGATGTATAAAAAAGGTTCCATAGAACATGTTCATCACATGGAGATAAATGATGCAATGAGTTTAAATGTTTTTTTTTTTACTCTTCTTCTGTATAAATTTCTCTTTGTGTCTCGTATTTCAAGTGGAATTTAAAAGGAAATATTCACGTGATTATTCATGTGTGTTTCACTTTGACTGCTCGAATCGAATGACTGTAGTGGGAAATGGAAATGCTTTTGTGAGAGAGTTGCTAGGAAGTTGATCAATAGTGTGTGTGTCTTATTTAGGATTTTGGAAGCTGTGCGTTTTTAGATTGACTTACATAATGCTTGGATAACTAAGAAGAATTTAGATTACAATATTTTTAGAATATCTGTTGATTGCAAAGCATCTGTGCGGCATGGCTCTATAAAGATTTGACTTCACTTTTTTTATTAACACTAAATGGAAGTAACTTGATGGATCTCTCGTTTACTTTGTGTCAATTGAAGCAAATAATACTCGGCATTAGAAATTTTTCACTTGTCCTTTTTCGAATCATATGTACTGGAAATGAGGCTCACAGCCTTTCTTTGAAGGTCTAGGTTTGAGTGCAGTGGTTTGGCGCATCCTCACTCGTTAAACTCCCATTAGCTGCGAAACGCCCTAGCACAACTCTGGATCACTATTGATCTGAATAGGTAAAGTTTTTTTTTATTATTATTAACGGAATGACTTGTTATCATCATAATTAAGTATGTCTAATCGCCCTGTAATGTAGTGTGCATTATGCTAATCCTTGTCATATCGAAATCCCTCTATATAATGATTAAGAGTTCAGTCTCTTGTGGAAATCGAACCCACGTCTTCACAGAAGAGGCTTACATATTATTCGGTTTGTTGTCTTACCAATCGCTTCACAAAGGCCTAATCCTTGCATTCACAGATTCGCTTATATATAGCTTGATTCCTAAAATTCGACTTTGTTCAGACATCAAGTTTCTCTTAAATATCCTCTATTTTAATGAAAAAAGCTCAAAATGTCCCAAATTAATTTTGACAACAATTTTAAGTTCGATTCCCTTCGACCAGACTTTATTAAATGCGTTTAATAATCATAAAATAAAGAAATCTTCGACACCCATTTTACTCTTAGATTATAAACAAAATCATCATTAAAACGCAGCAAATCTGAGTACTTACTTCTTTAATTTTAAATAACGATGACACCGACAACGGAAATATTTATGTATAACGAATCGGAACAAGAGAATCATAAATACAATAAGAAAGAAAGACAGAAAAAATGGAATAATTTTTCAGGAAAAAGGAAATTTGCATAGAATTGAAAGTTGAAAGACTTCCCCTATTGTCATTCATATATGAAATGAGAATATGTGAATATGAAATGGAAAATTGTTGATAACGACATCGGCTATGATAATAATAGTAATGATGATGATGATGGAGAAAGAAAAACATTTAGCTTTACATTATTTTTAATTTCTATTTTCCTTATTCATCAGAGAGTAAGGCAAAGGCATCAGAAACAGAGCAACAAAAAGAAGTAAAAAAAAAGAGGCAATAAGAGGAAAAAAGAGGAAGAAAATAAAGAATGAACGCCACTATGGCGATTATATTTCTTGTTGGAAGATGAGAGAAGACAGCTTGAGGCTCCCGTTTTGCCAGTTTTAATGGGACTACAGCGTATCATCATCATATCTTTCTATACATTCACAACCATTTATTATGCCAAAGTCCCTTTTTTCTCCCACTCTCATTTTCCTCGTGCCTGCTTTTTCACACAGCACTTTGTTTGCCAAGAAGATAAAGAGCGAGTATGAGGATATAAATTTTTATAAAAAAAAAATAATGGAAAATAAGAAAATCTGTATACACACATATTTCTTAACACATCTCATCGTTGAATAAATTCAATTTTATGCGATGGGAAATTACTTTGCAAATAATGTACGCAGTAAAAATATTCTGATGCCTCCTTTCAACCGCAAAAAAAAACAACGATTTTGATTGATTAAAAAAATTTCGATTCATTCTTCGGTTATCAAAAATAATTTACCAGCAAAATTGCAGGCTGGGGTGTCATGGATGGTGATAAAGTTTGATCTGTGTAGCGTATTTTCTTTTGGGAAGTGGGTGTGTAAATTGGGGAGTGCAGGTTGTTTATGTTGCACTTTTTGGGATTAAAGGTCTCGATGAATTTTCTAAAGTATGAATATTCTGTACCAGTGTTTCTCAAACTGTGCTTCGCGAAGCTTTAGTGTTCTGTGAGAAAATCTTAGGTGCAAGAATCAAAAAAATTCATAATTCATGGATAGTTTTCCGCGAAATATTCTTTAAAAAAATTCAATTGTGTCATGGCAATAAAAGTTTAAGAACCACTAAACTGAATGATCTCTTAACCAAAATTTTGTTGGAAAATGATGAATAAAACTTTTTGTTGTATTTCTTTCAAAACATTTTCCCACCATGTTGTTTCCCCCCTGAACTAATGCACTCCTCTGTCTAGGGCTTATTTTTTGTAGATTTTCTTCTAAACCTGATATCGATTTTTCGAAAATCAACACACCTTGATGGTAAGCCATGATAAAACCGCATACAACATAGGGGCCGTTCACTTATGACAACCAGTGGGGGGGGGGGGGGTCGGGTCAGCAAGAAAAGAACAATAGAAATTCCAGGAAATCCATTGTTCTTTTTGAAAAATGACCGTTGATTTCGGACGTCATAAGTGAACGACCCCATACGATACGTAAGATTTTCTAAATTTTTTTGCGACACGTTAATGTGTCGCGCCTCAAAGGTTGAAATTCAATGCATTACATTAAAATGTGAATAAGATTTAGATGTAACCTAGGCATAATGCTCAACATACCCCCAGAAACTGACCCAAAATTTCCCCAAACACAAAAATGCATCCACAAGAGTTCAAATCCCAAAATACTACCCCAGTCTAAAGGCATCTAACCCTTTATCCATCAAATTTTTAATCCAGTCAACCACCAATCACATCAAAAGTCAAAACTTCTTCCAACTCACAAATCAACGAACCGGCGCTATAAAAAAATTTTTATACTGTCAAAATGAAAAATGTAGCTCAAGCTTTTTGCTCTACTAAATCGTTTATTCATCATGCTCTTCATCAAACATTGTTTTTTATGTATTCAACTCCTTGTTATTTCCACATCAGAGAAAATAACCTTTATTTTTGTTCTTAGCTTATTTAATTTTCAATGAAATTTCCACTCATTTTATGTTGTTGTTGTAGCTTTTATTATTTTTACGTATAGAAAGTTGTGGCGATGTCTTCTTGTTGTTTCTTCATACATTTCCCTTTATATTTAGTAATTTTTTCCCCGTAAATTCTTATTAGAAAGGTAGTGTTCCACTTGCTGTACATTTTTTTTTCTATGCATCCTTTTTAAAGGATCAAGTCGCTCTGGTTTTGATATTGAAAATTGCAATGAGTTGACTGTTTTGACTTTCAAGTATTTTTCACAGCATGGCATGCAAAGTGACAGGTGACCCCAATGAATATAAATGAATATTTTCTTCATTCTTTCGGACCGACAACGGCTTTGAAGCAAATTTTTTTAGAGAGCCATGTGAATTAATTGACAATTGTGTCGAAAGAAACTACCATCAATAAAAATGACCACAAAAAAATGCTTTAGACATTGATGGAACATGTTGAGAACGACAATTTGATGCGGAAATTCTTTGCTGTTAATGACAAACTTTTATGATGGGCTGTTGCTATGCTTGGCAATTCGTATTTGATGATGTTGCGACAATTACATGAGACACAACTTTTTGTGTCTATATTCTTGAGTTCAGTGAACTTTTATTGTCTTTATTATTAGAAATGGCATCATCATTTCGCTGTATAAAAGGTCATAAGAAAAATTTCGAGTCATTTTCATGATGGTTCTAAAGTGCGACATTATTGCGATATGAAAATAAAAGAAATGTGCTGGCTGGTCAGTCTGTAAGAAATTGAATGTCATTGATCCTGCTAATTTTGCCATTTGTATTTTGGTATTGAGTCTATTGATTCTGATATATCTAATCCGTATCTATGGTATCGAAGATGTTTATATGAATGGTCTGAAGAGATTTCTGCCTTATTTCTTATACAGAGCATCAGGCTTATTGGATTTTAGATTTGCATTGAGATTAAAGTTGTGGTATAAAATGTAAACAGATCTTGAATTTTTTAAACATTTTAACTAAGTTGTGATGTCTAGGAAGGGAGAATGGTAAGCAGTGACACACATTAAGAATGCTTAAAAACTGGGATGGCGTTCAAGAATTTTTTCATACTTTCAATTGTTAAGAAACTTATTTTTACCTCGAATGATTTCAACCTTAATTCTTAGATTCAAAGAATGTTCAGAGGAAGTTAAGTTTCTGTGAAGATTTTGCAGCTTAAAAGATTTTTTTTTAATTTCTAAACACACTCTGACACCATCTTGGGTCCAATATTGAATAGGAGTGAATAAACTTTAATTAATAAAAATGTTTTATGTTAATTTAAGCTTCATTTACCTATATTACCATATAAAAGAGTCCTAAAATTGATTCCTCAATTACAAAATGCGCTTAGCTTTTAAATCCTCTTCAACTCATAAAATATTCAAACTTTCTAAGACCTCCTTCATTCGAATTTATTTCCTTCTTTTGACTTAAGGATTTAGACTCGTAAAAAAATCACTGTATAAGTAAGTGCATACGCACATACGTGTGCTCTATCAAGATATATTTTTTTCATCCACTTGTATCTGTATCTGAAGCAAGTGTACGAACGTTGAAGAAGACAAGAAAGTAACAAAACTTTAGTGTGACGACGAGCAAGAAAAGGTAGATAATCTTAAAATTGAATTACATTTTCTACGTACAAATCATGCCATACTTTTTATATCTCACATGACGTGAACGAAAAGGAGAAAATGGAAAATTATCTCAAAAAAAATGAAAAGCATCGTTTGGATAAAAAACAAGCTAGCAGAAAAGAAAATTTTAACAAAAGTGGATGAAGATTCAAGTTCCATCTCGATGTTTGTTCAAATATAAAAAAGTGAATTTGAGCATCTGAAGAACTATTTTTAGTTTAAGGCATTCTCTTGAGACGATCTTCAGAACAAATGAAAAAATTTTTTTATCATTTTTAGTGAGTGCTAAATTGACGAACAAAGTTGTTGGAAAATAATTTTCCTCGACAAGATCTCATTGCCATCAAGTCACAATCATCATCAGGTCGACAATTGTGAGGACATCGAGAGAAAGAATAATGTCGAGAATGTGTCTCCGAATACAGAAGTTCGCTTAATTCTAGCAAAAATGATTGCACGTTATAATGTGTGTGTCGTGACGTATGAGAAATGAGAGGAAAGAAATATGTCCTCTGATGATGTCAAAATGCGAATACATGAAGCGTTTGTGGCAATTTTGTCAGCATACTCTTCATGTTCTGAATGAATTTAGGTTGGTGTAGATGCAGTTGGAAAGTTTTGACTTGCAAATGTATGCAAATCTGTCAATAAACTCTTCAGGATTTGGATTTAAAAGCTAGGCTAATCAAACTTAAAGTAGAAGCTAGTATTTGATTAGGCTTTACAGAACGCTTTCATTGCTCAATTTTGACTCACTAGTGCTTCAAATTTCTATTATAATTAATCTAGTTCTTTACTAATTCTCACAAAATTTAGATATCATCAGGAACGAGACACGGGAATCTAAACCATTTGTATTTTTGCAAATTTGTTGCTATGGTCTAGTCACCATGGTTGATATCTGTGAACTTAATGTAGATCTTATTAAGCATAATCTAACTCAGATGAAATAATATTCCATATCCCAATTCATACAATTGTTTTCAGACTAGCCAAACTCTTCAAATCTAGGTTCAAATTTCACAAGAAATCAAAAATCTCAAAATTAGCGTAATTGTGAGAATAGAACCTTCATCCTCACAAAAGAAGGCTACAGATTTCCAAACTATTGCCTAACCACTCTGTTATAAAGGCTTTATTCTAGTACTGATAGATTCACTAACATCAAAAATGATACCCCAGATTCCACTTTGCTCCAACAATAAAGTCAGTATCACATTATTAGATTCCTAAATCCTTCGAACATCATGTTAAACATAATAAAAGCTCAAACCTCAATTTTCAATTAATAACAATTTTCTACACAACATAACCACAAAAAACTATCACAAGGGACACATGAGTGTGTCTCTGACTACTTAGAACAATAGAAATCGGAAGAAAAGCGTGTAAAAAGGCAATGTCACTAGAGTGCTAGGTCACGTCACATACGTCGAATAAATAAAAAAAAAATTCTCCCTTTTCGATAAAAATAATTTCTTTCTTCCTTTCCTTCTTCTGTGTACCGTTCAATGTGTCATACAATGGACGATGAAATATTGAATAATGTAACCGACAAAGCGGAGTTATGAGAAGGTTAGAGAAAAGAGAAAAGAATAAGAAAAATTTAATCTCAAACAATTGCAGAGATGAAGAATGGAGCAGAAAGGAGAATAAATTTTTTTGCTTATTTATTTGACTTCAATTTCACCGTTGTTTTTTTTTTCTCCGTGAAACAAATTTCACTTGCTTTTCATTTGCTGTTAGCAGAGCTTCAAGTATCTATAATATGGAATGAAAATAAATAAATGTAAAGAATTCTTTAACAGTGATGTGATATATTGCCATTCACGTGTCGCTTCATGGATATGCTGGAATAATTTTTTTTTGTGCTTTCATTTTTTTCTCTACGTGCCCTTTTTCTCTCCTTCTTCTCTGTATGTTATACTCACATTATACTTGCTTCCAACATACATTGTACATACGTACAGCCGAGTGTATGAAAAGGCACAGAAAAATAAAATATATATATTTCATTCCTGATGAATGCGAAAAAACACAAATCGAAAAAAATAGAAATCTTATGGAAAAAGCTTCAATTCTTCTCAATTCTTTCATTCCTTCTTATTTTCCCTTGATTTTACTTCTTATATATATGTGTGTCTTTATGCTTGAGCTATGAGTAGATGAAATATAAACCTCGCATTTTCTTGATTTCAAGCCTCTTTTATTTACGTCGATTTTTTATTGTTTCGTATGCCTCAACATGCTTTAGATGTATATATATATGAGGCCCAGTTAGTCAATAGTTGAACTTGTGAAACAATATGTGAAGGAGGAATGAAATATAGACGAAGAAAATTGAAGAAAATTGCCTTTGGAATTTAATGTAGATAGGGCGCATTTATATTTGAATATGAAGCTGGATTTTATTGTTATTTATTAAAGGTGGCAATGTGAAATTGATATAAATGTTTGAATACAAATATGTGAGTTCAGAAAAGACATCCTTTAAGTATAAGCTCAATGCCTAGATTATTGATTACAATTTCTAAGAGAACACGGTAATAAAAAGATCCAAAATAGAAGCACTAGACTCGCATGAAACGTACATGGAGCCAAACTTTGTGGAATCTAGTTCCACGAATTTTGTGATGGTTTACCTTTGAGGTCCTTGGACAAAAAAAAATAACTAATATCAGACTTGGGTCAAGACAAAGCTTGAGTATTGGTTCAAGAGGACTCCATAGAAAACTAAGTTCGTGGTATAGCAAATATTGTGGTTGCTCATAAAATTTGACGTCCCTAAAGGTTATTGGTGTCGTTTTTCGTAACACTCGAGTCTGTTCCCATCCTGTTATATCACTAATCTAAGTTTATCACGAACTCAATCTTAAAACTGCTAACTTGCCATCAAATCACTCCAAAAAAGCTAACCCTAATGAACATTAATGTCAATAACTTTTATAAGATCTAATGCTCTAAAAAGTCTGCTTAACTAAGCATCCCTCCTTCAAAAAATCCAAGCAGAATTTCCAAAATAGATGTGCTTCTAATGATCCAATTTAATCATGTCTCCAAAAAATTCATCCCGACAATTCCTTAGTCAAGAGGATTATCATGAAAAATAATAGAACTAACAAATTTTGACATTAAGTCATTCTCCCGAAATTAGCACACAAGCAGAAACATCCAGCAAACTTTTTTCCTCCCTTCAAAATAATATGTTGAAAAACAAAGAAAGGAAACAACGAGGGCAAAAGATTTATAGCAATCATTTAAGATGTATCAATGATAGGAGTGAAAGCTCATTAAACCTTTATTTACTGGGGATTTAATCTCTGTACGGAGCGAGGAAGTAGAGAAAAATAATAACAAATATAAAAAATTCGTGACAGCAAAAGATCCCTTTTAAATCCTTCACTTTTCTCTCCATCCACTCCACATACATATATTTTCACTATAACAGACATATGGACATGATACTTATTAGTTTATATCACTGACAGCACAACACGGAATGAAATATACTCCAATATATAAATTTTATAGATGTATACAATAGAGTATCAAACGTACAATAATTGATTGAAGAAGAATTCTGGCAAGAGGCAAGTGTTAAGAGGAAAAGTACATGTGTATCGAGGAATCAATGTTGAGACGATTATTTTCGACTCCACAAATCGAATCTGATGTATCATGTAAGAGTATCATTTGAAAATATTTTACAATCTCTCTTGATAATCATAATAATTTAATGTAATTCTCAATTAGTGCAAGTCTGTAGACATCCTTTGCGGATGATTTTTGTCGAATGTTTTGTGATTTTGTTGAATTTTTATTTTTGGGTGATTTTGGATTTTTTGAGACGTTTGTTAGATTTTACATAATTTTTATACTATTCTGGATTTGATGCAGTCTTAAACATGTGCCCAAATTGCAGTTTGTCATCAACAGCGTATACCTTAATGCTGCAACCAGCATGATATTGACAAATTTGATCAAAAACCCAATGCTGAGACACAACACGAGCCTATAAATTCTGACAAAATTGTCTAAAGGACAACACACAGCACAAACATGTTAAAGTAAGACAATAGATAGGAGATCATAGATGCAGATAAATTATTTAATATTAAATTTATCGGAAAGATAACATGGTAGCATACTAGACAAAATACAATATTAATACATACCTTAATGGTGATCCAAGTGGGGTGGCAATGCCAAATCCTTTAGCATCAAGATTTCTACCAACTTTCATCGTATCACATGGCTCCCGTTCATTTATATACTCATTCTTTGGGGACTCTATAAGCAGAGCGTATTTTCCTTTTGATGTTCGAACCCTACGAATACCTTCATCATAGGAATGAACAAAAACGTGCTTTCTTGAATTCATAAACTCCCACATTTTATTATATAATGATATTTGAGATTTCTGTGAAAGACAATTTGATATGAAAAAAAATGAGGATAGAAAGGAAAAGAAAAAATCTTATTAAATGGAATCCATACAACCCTTTAGAAATTTAATGAAAAATAGTTTCTTTGAAATTCGAAGCATTACTTTTCGTACATCTTGGTCCTTATTTCCTGGAAAAATCGAGAGTAATTTTGCATGTTGATGGAGAAGAATTAATTTGTCACTGGGTTTGAATGCTTCAAAATAGACTTTGAGATATTGGATTACAAACAGAACTTTTTTTGGAATTTCTAATAAATGAAAATTGAGATTCTTGGCTTGAATTTTAGGCATTTTAAGTTTGATTTTGGAAGATGCTAATATTTGAGGCTCGTTTGCTTAATTTCATTTAACTTCATGCCTCATTTGGTTAAGTTTAATATTTATCGCAAGTTGGGGAGGGGGAGGGGGGTGCATGTTTTCTCAATGAGTGGAAATGGGTTCGATGGTCCCAAAACCGAGGCAACAGGAATATTTATTGAATGTATTTTAACGAAAACAATTTAATTTATATCAGATTTTTCAGTACACAGTGCTACCCGTGACTCTCAAACTCAATTTATTAAAATAACTTTCATGCAAGGAGTTTGAAAAAAATCCAATTAAAAAATCATATTCATTATAATTTTTAGTCAACGCGTTCGCTCACTTAGCTGAAATTCTATAAAACTATATGTATGCACATTTATCCAGTAGATGTAAATGCCATTAAAACAAACTTCATTTTAGAAGGTACAAATCCATATTAAACGAGAATAGACGTTGAACATGTACGATAACTTGTCACAGACATACAAACTTCCCAACTTTTACTACATAGTATTTAATTTAATTGTGTATGTCCATTGGCTTTGATGAAACAAAAAACTAACAACTGTATTGTATAGTGTAGAACGATAATTGAATCTTCGACAAGATGAGAAGAAACTTTTTCATCTCTGGCGGCATTTATCGTAAATAATGAAATACATACAGAATATTTTTTATGCAATTTTATTTTAACACGCTTGGATGCTCTTTATTAAATAATTCTGTGGATGAGATGGTAGATGAAAGAGGTTTTTGAGTGGATAGAATTGAGGATTATGGTGAGTAATGATGAAATTGTGATTAGAAAGCATTTTTATTGTTGTTTTAATCTGACCATGCAGAGTTTGGTTCGCTTAGTTCAAAAATTGAACTTTATTAAGAGCTCACTTCAAAAATTGAATTTCATTAAGAGCTCAGTTCAAAAATTGAATTTCATTCAGAGCTCAGTTCGAAAATTGAACTTCACAAATAACTCATCAATAAGATAACTTAAAACATCCAATAGAACAAGTTCTTAGTTCCTCCAATCAAGTTGAAATTGGATTTTTTAAGTTATCTCTCGAAAATGTCAGTCAATCCACAAATGAATTAAATTTCTCATCGCCAGATTATCTCCTTAATTCTTCATTTCACTATCAACTGCTTTAATCAGCTGTCCACTCCACCAAAGTGAACATAAAGATCCGACTTTATTCTTTAATTTCTAATGAAAAAAAAGAAGCTGAAGAAGTTTTCCCTTCTATCTTCTTCAATCTACTTCTGTGGTGATAAAAAGAGGAAATGAAGAAAGTTTCAGCTCGCATTAGCAAAGCTTTCAGCAATTTTTCTTCTCGCAAAAGAAACCATCTTTCATTTTTTATTAAATAATTAATCTCTCAACTCATTTCTCATTACTTACTCGAAAGAAATCCCATGTCGATCCATGATATAGAGTTCCATATTGCACATCTGTTTGAGCTGCTAAGTCTTCAGGTGAATTGATGGGCGCGACCATACGTTCTACTGTTAAAAATGCCGCTAAATTTGCCGTATATGATGATATCAATATGAGAGTAAAAAACCACCACACCGAACCAATTATGCGACCTTAAAATATTTTTTATATTGTATGTGTTACAAATTTTCATTTTGAGTGAACATGAACATGATAAAAAAAAAATTGAATGTAATGTAAATTAAAATACCTGGCAGTGAGCGCGGTGTAAAGTCGCAACCCTGTTGCATGAGTGCAGCTATTGCAAACCAAAATGAATTAAGTAACGTAAATTCATTAACTGAAGTGGTCTGATGCGTCGTTATCGTTTGCGTTGGCATACTAAAGTTATTATTTGGCGTCATGACTGTCATGGGTCGCCATTCGTGTGGTGAAAATCTGGATACGATGTATAGTACAATACTAACGCCCAAAAAACTAAAAACTACACATAGCTGAGGGATATAAAAATAGAATAAAAAAAAATGCAAATGAAATAAATTTTTTTTTGTTAAATGACAACGAGTTGGAACTTATAAAAAATTCCAGTACAACTAAAATGAATTGAAAATTGTTTTAAATATAAATTTTGTATGCATGGAATGTATGTAAATTTATCGTTGCACTCGTGAACGTTCCCCCATTTTCCATCTCATTATAGAATAAAACAACATTTAGGTTGTACTAATGCAATATGTATGTACGTTCGGAAATTATTTTCAATCTCTCTCTACTTTATTCTTGGCTGATATCAATTGTTGTCGGTATTTATGTTTA
This sequence comes from Chironomus riparius, assembly GCA_917627325.4. NCBI lineage: Eukaryota > Metazoa > Arthropoda > Insecta > Diptera > Chironomidae > Chironomus > Chironomus riparius. Next base: position 48,788,541 of record OU895877.1, read on the forward strand.
TTCCACTCTATTCTTCCATTTATTAATGAAATTTTATTACTTTGTTGTGTTTACGAATGGACATAAGTTCTATTAGCTTTGGGGGTGTTTAGACTGTTGAGTTTTAATTATGGAATTGGCAAAGGACTAGCTAAAGGGTTTGTTGGATTTAATTGTCAAGTTTGTAACTTGAACAAGCTTTTTGTCAAGAGATTTTGAAAATTTAAGAAGGTCTTGGATGTAAATACGAATAAAAATTGAGTTCAACGTAGATTTATAGGTTTTGTGACATATAACTGACCATACTTTTTAAAAATTTAGTTTAAAACATTATTAGGACTGTCTACAATCCTATCCTAGTTCACTTGTAATGTTAAGAGCTTTTTTGAGAATCCTTACTAAATTGACAACTCTCTCTTAACGATTCAGAGATCAGGACTTGTTGGGAATTGAACCTTATCTTCATAAAAGAGGACACTAAATTTCTGATCTGTTACTAAAATAATCGTTCACAAAGGTCTTAATCTGGCACTAGCAGATTTGCCTACATATGTCTCATTACCCTACAAATTCCTCTCAGCCCAGACAACACAACACTATTCCACAATAGCATTTCCAACCCTAGCTATTATACATAATGGACATTTTATTACACCCTACATGCTGTTAAAAGCTCTGAATGATATCTATAGAATTTTTCACATTTAATTGCAGTGGCACATCCAACAGAGAGCCTGTCAAAAGCAGTGATTGACAATTATATGAACAGCAGGAGATGGCAGACAACGCCACTATTCTCTCGTTGCAGCAAGTTTCATATCTCAATATTGACACAATCACTCGTTGCAGTGTTGCTTTAAAAAAAATGATAGAAATTGAAGGTCGACGACAATCACTGACAATACTTACATCCCATAATGACAGTTACATGTGATTCTATTTATTGTTACTGTCAGAAACTAATGTTGGCAGTAAATAGAATTACAGGATTGAATTTATTCGTGTAATTGGATTATGTCCTTTACTATGAATGGTCATGAACGAAATAACTTTCTATGAAACTAAAATATAGCCCATTATCCAATTTTGTAATGCGTGGGCAGTCCCTGATAATCTCAATCTCAATTTTTCTTCATCAAAAAAGTGTATTTTCTCCCCAGTCACTAAACTACTGGATAACTTTCTTTCAGACATAATTCTTTAATGAAAACTTTTTTTTCTCTTTGCTCTTTTTGTTTCCGTGATAGAACCGAATGTTCTACTCGCACATACACATTCCATATTTTCCCTTGCTAAATTACGCATGAATTAATAATGAGAATGCTTTTACTTTTAAGAGACCGAAACTCACCCAAATCTCTTTTGATAATGGATTTAGGAAGCTAAGGAGACCAGGTTTCTGTTTCATGGGTTTCTTTATCATGATTGATATGCCGAGCGACATAAAAGGTTTACTAAAATCAATGACTCGTTCACGTTCCGCTGTTATAGTCATGGATGCAACAGCAATATCCGCCTCATGACGAATTAATTCTCCAACAATACCGTCCCAACCAGCAACGGCATTTGGATTTTCTGCACCATATTTTCCATCTTTAACGATTCTTATTTCATCTTTTTTTGTTGTTCATTTAATTTCATATTGTCCGTCATGATGTTTGATGTTTGATGATGTTGGTGGTAGTAGTTATTTTTTATGGCACACAGCATAGAACACAAGGAGGAAGGAAAAAAAATTAAAAGAAGAAGAAAAATTAAATATTCAATTACACTAGCACAAGCTTCATTCAATATACAATAGGCAAGAATGATTATTCAGATGGTGGAGAAGGAGAGTGAAATGGAATAGATGGATATGGCTGGGTTTTTGATAATTAAATTTTCGCATGAAAGCATTACATGAAAAAAGAGAGTGAGGAAGAGGAAAACAACCCAAAGAAATTAGCCTTTTTTTTTCGGCGCATCTTTTAATATATCAAACGGGTATAAAGCTTTATTTTGTCTATTTTCTTACGATTTATGTTGGTAAACAAGAGAAGGTAATTGAAAAATTGAGCTGAAATGGAGGCAGTGAAATTTATTTATTGGTGATTACGATAACTTTTATGAATTGGAGAAAATGCAGATTGATTTTATGGAAAATATTTCAATCAGTGTTATTGGGTTGTTACCGTGTTCTGGTAGGGGTATTTTTGGATTATTGCTCTTTATGGCAGATAATTTGATAGGGGACTGTTTATTTATTACGTGATGTTGTTTTGCGAACAGGTTCATTTTCTCATTAAGCTCCAGTATGTTGAATTTAAGCAAGCGTAAAATACTTATTTATAGACTAGCTTAAAACTATCTCTTCTGAAATTTTAAAAGAAATGGAAAAGTACGGTATACTAAGGGGGGGGGGGGTGTCGCGTGAATTTTTTTGGATATTTTAATTAGGGGCCGTTCACTTATGACGTCCGATATTAACAGTCATTTTTCAAAAAAGAACAATAGAATTTCAGGAATTTCTATTGTTCTTTTCTTGCTGACCCCCCCCCCCCCCCCCATGGACGTCATAAGTGAACGGCCCCTTATTAGGTTCCATCAATCTTCACAATAGTTTTCAAACTCTAAAATTGATCAGGCTATAAACACATATTTCACATGTTTAGGATGCCCTTTGCTGCCTCCCTTGCCACCCTCAAATCCAAAATAATAACTCAAAATGCGCCATTGTAACATGAACTGTCTAAAATTAATCTAATATTTCATTTCCTTACAATTTATATCCAATCGTTTGGCAATGAGATCTGCAAGATCCTTACAATATCCTTCATATTTGTCATTTCCGTCCAAAACTTTACCAGGCACCATGTCAGGCTGCCTCAACATCATATATGGCTCATCCAATATTGTCGTAACAATATACGTCTTATTTTTCTCAATGTCGTGATTTTTTATCCTCGTGAATTTCGTCGATACAGCCGATATACCAGAAAAGTCTGACCATTCGGCTACCTTCACCATAGCACTATTAACTGTTGTAAATGGAAACAAAATGAAAGTTAATTGGTAACATTTATCGAAATTGTATCTTAATTGAGTCGATTTTACCTGTCATTTCAACTATATGAAGTGTGTAATTGATACGTTTGCCTTCATCATTAAAACGTATTTCACCCGTAAGCCCTTCAATTTCGACTTTTCTCAAATTTTTTGCTATCCGCTCGCCATGCTCCCATTGTGTCACCCATCCTTTTGACGTATTACAATCAAGAAACTTTGCTGTGGTATTAGCTGCTTGACCATTCTGCCTTCGCATCGTATAACTACGAAATTGATCTGGCTTCTTACGTAAAATACGATTAAATGCCTCAACTAAAACAAACACTGAATCATACATCAAAGCTCCTTGTGCCTGCGAATGGCATGTGAAAATAAAAATAAAATTACGCAGTTGAATGAGCGGTGGTTTTTTTGGTACGAAATGGAACATAAAGGCATGAGAGAAAGAGAATGGTGAGGGAAGAAAATAAAAAGAATTATTGCTGGATTCTGATTCAAATTGTTCTTCATTTATTATCGTTTAAGTATTTTTGCTGATGTTTTCTTACCGAAATCTGCTCCTTTCCAGCTCCTGGCGATGTTGTTGCGTCCAATTTTCGCCAGCCATCTAAAAATTCTTTGACATATCGTTTGTGTGTATCTAATATGCGAAATCCCGTTATGTTAATAGCACCGTATTCAATGATTTCACTTTCCCATCTTTCATCCATAATCTGAAGTCAGTTTTTCGGTATGTCGACACACACACGAAGAGAAAGAGAGAGAAAATGAGGAAATAAAAGAAAATGTGAATGAATAAGAAGGGAAAACAACAAGAATCAAGAAATGAGATAGAAATTGGATGGAGAGAGGAAAAAGTTTCGCAAACATTAAATGGTTTATTATAGCACAATAATTCGTAATATATGAGCACAAAAACAGCATAATAAATTGGTGTGTAATAATATTTTTGTTATGCGTTCAATTTAATAGTCTTATTTTGCCTGCTTTATGTTTGTATTAGTAGGAAATATAAGAAAGTTTTTGTGTGCTTATTTGGTGTAGGCTGGGGGGGAAAACATGATGAGGAAAGATTTTTGTGGGAAAGTCTCATCAAATTTTCATTATTATTGATCGATGTTTCATTTAATTTTATTGTAAAGTTTCCAAGGGGATAACAACATGGTGGAAAACGAACAATAATAAGCTAACCATAAAGTTGTTATCCCCTTAATAATTACTAATCTAAACTGTTTCCCTTCATGCTGTCATTATTATTTTTATTATTTATTATTTTACTTTATTTTAAAGGAAACGGCCGATCTAAATGCACATCACACTGTTTTCCCCTTGGCTGTAGGCATTGTGCTACTTTGTTTGTCTTTTTCATACATTGAAGTGTAGATTTGATGAATAGCGGTTCCACTTGAAAATATTCCACCATGTGGCTTTAATGATTCCTATTTTATTACCCTCTTATCGATTACTGACCGTTTTTTGATATTTCTATTTTCTCATCGCCCCAATAACAGAAATTAAGCCATGATTTTTATTTCTTTTTTTCGAAAATCGATTCCATTTCCATAAGTTTAACCATATTTCAAAAATTGGGTATTTTTTGGGTCACCGTTAAAGATGCTATTTACGTCTTTATATCCATGTGTTGAAACTTGTCACACTTAACTGTGTGAAGGACATTCCACTATGTGATACTATATTTAGCTCACATTTAAGGAGCTTGTAAACTTTTCATGAGCCTTTTATTTAGAAATTTATGGTTTAGAAGTTTTTCTTGATCCAAATATAATGAAAATGAGGATAACAAGACAAGTTTTGTTGTGATTTTTTGCCTTAATTGTTGTTGAAGCTTAGGAAATGGTATTGTTGTGGGAGTCTAGGAAATGTCATTGCAAGTATTTTGCTATATTTTTTAAGATTTGACCTCAGGTGTTGCAAGATCTTTTAGAACTTTACAAACTTAAAACTTCATGTCATTAGAATTTTACTATGTGACATGAGGAAATCCTGCTTAAGAGATCTTTCATGTATGATATAAGACAGTGCTGGAGGCAATAATTCTCAAATTATGCTCTGTTTGTTGGTATAAAGGAGAAAATGGCGTTGCAAGTGGGGCTTTAAGGAATAATGAAATTGTTTGCAATACCAAAAAACTTGCTTTGCTCCTGAGCGGACTTCAAACTAGTGTTGCTTAACTTTTTTTGGTTTGTGGCACTCTGAACGCGATCAGAAAGATTCAACAGACTTTCAGCTCGAAGTCCAACCGTTGAAAATTAAACTAAATTTCAGAACAGATTCATCTGCTTAGGGCTGTTCACTTATTACGTAAAGAATGCATCTAAAAAGTTACTTTTTCGCGTTATGTTAAAAGTAAACGGTCCCATGGACAATTTTTGATAGAGCTGCAGTAAACTCACACTAATTTGTCTTTCGTTCCTTTCAACTATCAAAGATTGAATTCAAAAAATGTCAGCAAAGTGACTAATAGCATATCAAAGAGCTGCTTCAGCACAAACAGTTTGAATTGCATACTTCAATTTTTTGACATGCCAACAGAACAGACTGAGTATTTTCCTATTAGTACTCAATGCATTGAAAGGGTTGAAAAAGAATTTCAGTTAATCCATCAAAAGCTAATGAAAGGAATATTTGCATAAAAATACTTTATAAAAAAAACTTTTTAAAAAAACTACGTTTTTCGCGTAGACTAAAAAGTAGAAAATAACTTTTATTCTTGGTTGTAAAGAATTTGGTTTTAAATTTTCAGATTATATTTAATAAATTTTTATATCCTAGTCAATATTGTTCACAAAGTTTCGAATAAGTGCATTTTGATCTTATCGTATAACTCAACAACTTAAAAACGTGGGCGCATTAATTTAAGTTTATCATAAAGTATTGATTTCACATAAACTTATTTCTCCTCTTATAATGCGCCCACGTTTTTAAGTTGTTGAGTTATACGATAAGATCAAAGTGCACTTATTCGAAACTTTGTGAACAATATTGACTAAGATATAAAAATTTATTAAATATAATCTGAAAATTTAAAACCAAATTCTTTACAACCAAGAATAAAAGTTATTTTCTACTTTTTAGTCTACGCGAAAAACGTAGTTTTTTTAAAAAGTTTTTTTTATAAAGTATTTTATTTTCTACTTTTTAGTCTTATTCTAATGAAATAGAGAAATAAAGATTATAGGGGGTTCATAGGTTACAGGTGTGTTGAACTTCACTTCGTTGCACTTCGTTACGTTCAACTGTTTATAGATTACAGTAGGTTTATAGGTTACAGGTGTGTTGAACTTCACTTCGTTGCACTTCGTTACGTTCAACTGTTTATAGATTACAGTAGGTTCATAGGTTACAGGTGTGTTGAACTTCACTTCGTTACACTTCGTTACGTTCAACTGTTTATAGATTACAGTAGGTTTATAGGTTACAGGTGTGTTGAACTTCACTTCGTTGCACTTCGTTACGTTCAACTGTTTATAGATTACAGTAGGTTCATAGGTTACAGGTGTGTTGAACTTCACTTCGTTACACTTCGTTACGTTCAACTGTTTATAGATTACAGTAGGTTTATAGGTTACAGGTGTGTTGAACTTCACTTCGTTGCACTTCGTTACGTTCAACTGTTTATAGATTACAGTAGGTTTATAGGTTACAGGTGTGTTGAACTTCACTTCGTTGCACTTCGTTACGTTCAACTGTTTATAGATTACAGTAGGTTCATAGGTTACAGGTGTGTTGAACTCCACTTCGTTGCACTTCGTTACGTTCAACTGTTTATAGATTACAGTAGGTTCATAGGTTACAGGTGTGTTGAACTTCACTTCGTTGCACTTCGTTACGTTCAACTGTTTATAGATTACAGTAGGTTTATAGGTTACAGGTGTGTTGAACTTCACTTCGTTGCACTTCGTTACGTTCAACTGTTTATAGATTACAGTAGGTTCATAGGTTACAGGTGTGTTGAACTTCACTTCGTTACACTTCGTTACGTTCAACTGTTTATAGATTACAGTAGGTTTATAGGTTACAGGTGTGTTGAACTTCACTTCGTTGCACTTCGTTACGTTCAACTGTTTATAGATTACAGTAGGTTCATAGGTTACAGGTGTGTTGAACTTCACTTCGTTACACTTCGTTACGTTCAACTGTTTATAGATTACAGTAGGTTTATAGGTTACAGGTGTGTTGAACTTCACTTCGTTGCACTTCGTTACGTTCAACTGTTTATAGATTACAGTAGGTTTATAGGTTACAGGTGTGTTGAACTTCACTTCGTTGCACTTCGTTACGTTCAACTGTTTATAGATTACAGTAGGTTCATAGGTTACAGGTGTGTTGAACTCCACTTCGTTGCACTTCGTTACGTTCAACTGTTTATAGATTACAGTAGGTTCATAGGTTACAGGTGTGTTGAACTTCACTTCGTTGCACTTCGTTACGTTCAACTGTTTATAGATTACAGTAGGTTCATAGGTTACAGGTGTGTTGAACTTCACTTCGTTGCACTTCGTTACGTTCAACTGTTTATAGATTACAGTAGGTTCATAGGTTACAGGTGTGTTGAACTCCACTTCGTTGCACTTCGTTACGTTCAACTGTTTATAGATTACAGTAGGTTCATAGGTTACAGGTGTGTTGAACTCCACTTCGTTGCACTTCGTTACGTTCAACTGTTTATAGATTACAGTAGGTTTATAGGTTACAGGTGTGTTGAACTCCACTTCGTTTCACTTCGTTACGTTCAACTGTTTATAGATTACAGTAGGTTTATAGGTTACAGGTGTGTTGAACTTCACTTCGTTACGTTCAACTGTTTATAGATTACAGTAGGTTTATAGATTACAGGTGTGTTGAACTTCACTTCGTTGCACTTCGTTACGTTCAACTGTTTATAGATTACAGTAGGTTCATAGGTTACAGGTGTGTTGAACTCCACTTCGTTGCACTTCGTTACGTTCAACTGTTTATAGATTACAGTAGGTTTATAGGTTACAGGTGTGTTGAACTCCACTTCGTTTCACTTCGTTACGTTCAACTGTTTATAGATTACAGTAGGTTTATAGGTTACAGGTGTGTTGAACTTCACTTCGTTACGTTCAACTGTTTATAGATTACAGTAGGTTCATAGGTTACAGGTGTGTTGAACTCCACTTCGTTGCACTTCGTTACGTTCAACTGTTTATAGATTACAGTAGGTTCATAGGTTACAGGTGTGTTGAACTCCACTTCGTTGCACTTCGTTACGTTCAACTGTTTATAGATTACAGTAGGTTTATAGGTTACAGGTGTGTTGAACTCCACTTCGTTTCACTTCGTTACGTTCAACTGTTTATAGATTACAGTAGGTTTATAGGTTACAGGTGTGTTGAACTTCACTTCGTTACGTTCAACTGTTTATAGATTACAGTAGGTTTATAGATTACAGGTGTGTTGAACTTCACTTCGTTGCACTTCGTTACGTTCAACTGTTTATAGATTACAGTAGGTTCATAGGTTACAGGTGTGTTGAACTCCACTTCGTTGCACTTCGTTACGTTCAACTGTTTATAGATTACAGTAGGTTTATAGGTTACAGGTGTGTTGAACTTCACTTCGTTACGTTCAACTGTTTATAGATTACAGTAGGTTTATAGATTACAGGTGTGTTGAACTTCACTTCGTTGCACTTCGTTACGTTCAACTGTTTATAGATTACAGTAGGTTCATAGGTTACAGGTGTGTTGAACTCCACTTCGTTGCACTTCGTTATGTTCAACTGTTTATAGATTACAGTAGGTTTATAGGTTACAGGTGTGTTGAACTCCACTTCGCTGCACTTCGTTACGTTCAACTGTTTATAGATTACAGTAGGTTTATAGGTTACAGGTGTGTTGAACTTCACTTCGTTACGTTCAACTGTTTATAGATTACAGTAGGTTTATAGGTTACAGGTGTGTTGAACTTCACTTCGTTACGTTCAACTGTTTATAGATTACAGTAGGTTTATAGATTACAGGTGTGTTGAACTTCACTTCGTTGCACTTCGTTACGTTCAACTGTTTATAGATTACAGTAGGTTCATAGGTTACAGGTGTGTTGAACTCCACTTCGTTGCACTTCGTTATGTTCAACTGTTTATAGATTACAGTAGGTTTATAGGTTACAGGTGTGTTGAACTCCACTTCGCTGCACTTCGTTACGTTCAACTGTTTATAGATTACAGTAGGTTTATAGGTTACAGGTGTGTTGAACTTCACTTCGTTACGTTCAACTGTTTATAGATTACAGTAGGTTTATAGATTACAGGTGTGTTGAACTTTACTTCGTTGCACTTCGTTACGTTCAACTGTTTATAGATCACAGTAGGTTTATAGGTTACAGGTGTGTTGAACTTCACTTCGTTGCGTTCAACTTTTTATAAATTACCAGTTTTCAATGGGAAATTAGTAACGACTTTCAAAATTTTTCATTCGTTTTATAAAATTTAATTTTTTTAAAGCATTCATTAGTAAAGTACATTAAAAATCACTCGTAAAGATTTTGTGTTTATCTGTACCATTTCTACTTCATAACGTGTGGATTCTTACTATAAAGATGCAAATCACATATGTAACGTATTTATAACGGATTTTCAAATTTAAATTCAATGAATATCATCATTTATATGTTATGCAAAAATACGCCAAGCCGTTAATAAAAAGAAAAGTCAATTTAATTAAGTTGGTGAAGTGTTATAAATAATGCAATACATTTAAAACAGCATAAATTTATGCTCAAACTATGTGTGTTAAATGCACATCGCATATTAATAGTTATTTTGCATTAATTCGTAACGGACTTGTGCTTAACGGTTTTTTTGAAAATTCAAATTTTCACTTACGAATATTCATGAAAAAATTACATGTCAATTTTTTTGTCTTACCAGAATATCTTTAGTTGCTCAAATTTATGGTATAATTAATAATTAGTAATATTAATTAAACTATAATGAATCATATAAATGACTTTAGAGCATCACATGTATAATATTTAATACAAATCAAAATTTTATATCATTGACATTGGATTTTTTCCCATATAAAAAACTTTTACATAAATTGTACTATAATTAAGCATTTTTGTGTTTCCAAAGTGCTAAAATATTGTATTGTCACCGGGAATACGTGTGCATTAAAAATTTTAGCTCGATTGGAGCAGTAGAAGTGGTCGAAAAATCGATTACAAGATTTGACCAAGACAAACAGAAAGACAGAAAGACAAGAAAGCAAGTTAAGAAAAACGTGGTAAAAAGTATGCATAAATTTTATGGACTCAATGAGAAAATTTTTCAAAAAGAAGAAAATTCTGTAAATATTCAAGAAGAATTTCTCTTCAAGCTTTTAATGTGACGCATGATTGAGCACGGCAGTAGAAATACATTTCAACATTTCAAGAACTTTCCAACTTTTTAATCATGTGAATTGTTCTTGACATGACTTTATCTTATAAATCTTGTACCCAGCAAGAAGGAAAAATGAGATTTAATTTTCCCAAGACACAATTAAAGCAGCGATATGCTTAGGAACCTCTAAAACAAAAGCATGCCACCGAGAGATTTTTTTGGTTTTTCTTAAATGTAATAAACTTTTATTTATAATATCAAGTGTAATATGTGAGCTTTTTATTGTATTTCCCGTACCAAAAATTCAAGCGCGCCACAATGGTGTAACATTTTATAACACTTTTAATGTTTGCTGTTCTTGTATATACGCGAGTTGGGAACACCGAAAAAAATAACAACACCAAATCTTTCCTACGAGAATTTAATATTTCATATGAGGGGGATAACAACATGATGGGAAATAATTTCTAAATTTGAAAAATTATGAGAAATTGCTAAGCGAATTAAAGTTTAAATTTCAAAATTTGAGAAATTTCAAATCAAAATTTTTTCCCACCATGTTGCTTTCCCCTTGACTTCATATGAAACACGAAATTGCAATGTTAAGGCAGAACAGAACATAAAAAATACTTACAAGACCGCTAAGGAGATAATGATATGTTCGCTTTCCCAACGTCACATCTCTCACGTGCGTTTTTACAATATCTTTTGCCATGTCGGTCGGACAGTCTAGCACGACAAATTTTCTCGACCATCGATTAAGTTGCTCAATTTTCTGTAGAAATTCAATTGCATCGGTGACATTATTTATTCGCTTTACTATTTCCACTTGAAACGTTTCATTTCCAGGATTTAAACCTTGATATATTTGCTGCAGTCTCAAGAGTCCTTTTGAGAGAAAATAGGAAATGAAAGAGATGAGAAAAAAAAAGAAATATAAACTTACTACCTTTTCCCATATGTAGCATTTTAGTTTTGACTGGATTTTTGGGATGTGGATGTGATATTTTATGTTCACTTTGCATTTTTCTTTGGATGAAGTTTGAAGTTTTTAAGTATAATTTAGCTAAACTACTTCTAGGCTATTAAAATAAGAAGCCTAATCTGAAGGAAATGACCTATAAACCTCCCTTGATCTCTATTAATGACAAACATGCCAAACTGTACTGATTTCAGTGTATCTGAATGCATTAGAGTGCCAAAAAGTTTTTTTATGATTTATGTTTAAAACAATTGGATTGCAATTTGCTATATCTATTAAGTTTACTACCAAAATGTAACGAATTAGCTACTTTGTCCTACAAAATTCTTTTTCTTAACTTTGAATTTGACCGATGCTAATGAAATTCGTCTTAATTATGAATCTTATGCAACTTAACATAGCTTTTAAGAAACAACTTCCAAAAAAATTAAAACAGCTCAAACAAAAAGTCAAAGTAAAGCTTTAAAAGTTCCCTTAGAGGCATCCAGTGACAATTTTAAAATAAATTTCACCTACAATGTTTTTCTTACTTTCAATTCTCATTCCTGTTTGAAATATGAAATGCTATTCTCATTCTAGATTATGCACGTGTATAATAAATGTTTTGTAACAAAACTCAAAACGAAAGGAATTTTTATTCTTTCTCTTGCTGGGAGTGAAGAGTGCACTTGAATGTGTATATTTCATATGATATGATGCTTCAAACAAAAGAAATGAAATGGAGATATTACTTCTATTTTCTAGATTTTTTTCTATAGTGCTTTTCAGAAAGTTAAATTATGTCGAGGTAAAAATGAGAACTTAATTTTTTTGATGTGCAAAAAGGATGTTCTTAATATTGAAATGCAAAATATGTACTTAGTACTAAGGTAAAATGAAGAAGTCTGCACGAGGATTTTTGCTTTCTTTAAACGCATTTCAAGATAAATACAAAATTTTCAGTATTAGGTTCTATTTTAAGGCTCCAAAAATCATACATTATGCTATTGCCATTTCCTCGATTATGGGTTTAAAATAGAATTCACAGAAGTCACGCAGATTCGATGATTTGACATTTTTTTTTGATACTTCATTGAAAGTTTTTGATTAGATTTCTTCTGCGAATGCCGAAAACTCGTTGAGAAAATTCAATCAAATCGACGATGGAAAGCTTGAATGAATTTGATTCTAAAATTAATATAACAGAAAATTTCATGAGTTCTCAGAAATGTTTTGATTCAATAAGAAGATATTGTATGTACTTAACAAAGTAATAAAGCTACCTTAATGCAAAGGCGTTTGAAAATATTTTGCAAGAGTTAATGAGTGTAAAATTAAAACAATGAATTTTTAATATTAAAAAATGGAGATTTTTGTAACCTTTCTTGCCTACTCTTTGGAAAAAAAACCTTGTGAATATTTATGATTGAATTTTTTGTTTCTGTTTAAAACAAGGACGTTCTTAAATTAAGTTATGTTGCAAGTTCTAGCCTCTCTCGTTCTCTGATTTAACTTTTACAAAATCTGAGATACCTTTTGGGCCGTTCACTTAATATGTTACGCAAAAAAACGACTTTTTTCACCCCCTCCCCCCCCCCCCTTTGTTACAATATGTTACAACTCACATGTTACCCTCCCCCCCGAACGTTCATAATTTATTTTATTTTAAACATTTTCATAAATCACATTAAAAAGGTGGAAAACAAATTTTTTTCGTGAACTTTTTTTTAAAAGACAGACGACAGTTAGAACGTTACATAATTCTTGACACCCCCCCCCCCCCCCCCCCCAAAAAGAGAGTTACTCTTTTGACCACTCTTTATACTACTCTTTTGGAAATTAGATTTAAAGCTAAATATACATTTAAAGCTTGTTTAAGGATTCTAGCTAGTTATGCTAAAGTCGTGTAAACCTTATAAACTTAAAAATAACCCCAAAACCTTTTTAAGAAAGCTTCCAAATGTGTGAAATTTTATAAACATGCTCCTTAAAAATTCAGCAAATAAGTAGAAGCAAAAGCTTATCTTTACGAACACCAATTTATTTCACATTTCATATATGAATAATAAAGTTTCTTTATAAAAAGAAACTTACAAAGTAAAAATGATGTTTTCAACTTGCATTAAGAATGAGAACATTTTACAACTGAAAAAGAGCTATTTATACATTTTTATTATTATAACTTCTCTGCATGATGCATGTAAGGAAAAAATGTTTAGGTAAAAATGTAAATTCTTCCCTTATTTTATTCCACAAAATATTTTCCTTTTACTTCAAATTTCCCATTCACATTCTCAACGGTCCTTAACATTATAACTCACAAAAGTACCATTCATCTTGGCTGCTCTGTGAATTTTCCCATAAGTTGTTGATATGATGGTAGGATGTGTTGGTGAAAGGAAAATAAAGAGAGTGTTATTACCCATGGCTGGCAGTGGTAAGCATTTCAATGATATGAGAATATTATCATTCTTTTTATTGCTAAAAAATTCTAGGTCTTTCCATTGTCATTCGATACTTTTTTTTCCATCACCAAATATTCATGTGTGTACATATATCTCCTTTAATAAGTTCCTTGGGTGTACTTTACATTGGCACAATATCTACATGAGAATGTGTCTATATTCTCGTGTCATGAACGAGTGCTATAAATATACATATGAATGAGAAATTGAGGAATTTGGGGGTGAACAATAATAAGAAAAATCTTAAAAGCCATTGCCTTATAGCCATTCAATATGAAAATCTCATTTTTTTTTCGACATAGCATAAAGTAAGTTACTAAGTTGTCGAGAAAATTACTTTATTCTTATTTTTAAGGAACTTATGCGCATTATTGAAGCATCTAATGGAATTTAATGTAATCATTGTAAGATCTCGCTTTTGATAGGAATCAAACCCACTTTCATACCAAAAGGAATTTTAGTGTGTTGTTTAACAACTCGGCTATAGGTACCTTACACTCGAACAAGTAGATTTGGTTACAAATGGCTTGATATCTTCAGATTATACAAAGCTTAGAAAGAGGAGGGGTTATGCTAGAATGTTTTTGACTAGTGTCCATCAAGCTAAAGATTCACACTACCCCAGATACTATATCTACTCTTTAATATTTCATATTATGCGGTACACATCATGAGTAGTGTTTTTTAAGGCTAAACTTAAGGTATACCGAAAAATCTGACTGCCTTTGCACATTTTGTCTTACTAAGAAGTCAAAACTTCAAATTTATATAAAGATAAGATCAATATTGATTCCTTTATGAGACAAAAACTAAGAAAACTAGCAGACCAGTGGACAAGCTATGGACAACAGTCCTCAAACATTCCAAAAATCTAAATAATTGTACAAAAAAAAATAACAAAGAAGAAAACTTTCTGCCATCATCCACCGATAGACGGATAGATATATCGAAACTTTTACCATCATCATACTTATAATGGAAAATTCAAATTTTTTCTTTCTTCTTCAGTCGTGTTTTTAAGTCTCTTGATATACATAATAGACATTGAGATATGATAGGTATAAAGACACTCGCACATACATTTTTATATACATGGAGACACCAAGGTTCTATACTTGAGATGCCTTCATGTGTTATGATGGCAATGAAAATAAATAAAGAAAGAAAAGAATTTTCTTCAAGTTTTAGTAAATAAATAGGAAAAAAATTCTTGTGGATTTCTTATTATTTTTGGTACTGAATAATAAGGAATAGATATTCTAGTTGATAGAAAGTTCTAAGTACGAAAGAAAAGAAGAATGGGGCAAGATGAAAATAACATTCCAAGAAATTTGCAGCAGTATCAAAGCTAGCTCAATATTTCTAAATTGTATGCCCTTTGAAAAATTTCCAGGAAAACAACCAATCGATCTTGGTGTTTGTCGTTCAAATATTTGACAAGCCAGCACATGCTTCCGTTTTTATTTTTAACTTTTGAGCAGTGTTTGAAGTCACAAAAGTTAAAAAGCTTTAAAAGTGTAAACGATTTAATGTTGAATTTGTGGATGTAATGCACAACATCAAGTTTTGATGCTAAAATATTTAAGGAATCGTCCGGAACAAGTGCGTTTTAAATATGTGGTCTATCACAATTACTCAAGATAATATGCATTGTCTTTACAAAGTGAAATCTAGTGGTCAATCTGCCAGGTCAAGATTAGGCAACAGACCGAATACCAGTAATTCTTAATGAGAAGTAGGTTCGATTCTCAATAGAGACAAACCCCTCTTTATAATTGCAAATAGTATTGTTGAAATGACTAGGATTCGCACGCAATTCTAATGACATTACAGAACTATACAAGAGGGGATAATAGAAAGCCTTTCATTATCCTTTTACATCCAAACAGAAAAATCAGAATTTTGTCAATTAACATTAAATAATTAATATTAAAAAGCAACTTCCATTACCAACCGTCCAAACTTTCTATCATAAATCACAGAAATGAGCAAAGATCCTTAGCAAAACTTTCCCAATAAGTCAATCAAAAAGTCCTCATCCAATACACAACAAAAGGACTCTTTACGTCTTCATTTTGTCCCCAAAATCTCCATGCTAATTTTTCTTCTTTTCTCAATTTCCCATTCTGATCTCCTTCAACAAAAGACTTAGTTTTTCTCGTCAGTTCCATAAAGGTAATAAGAGACGAGTATATGTACAGATAAACGCTTATATCAACACACTTGTGTATCATTGTATTAGTGCATGAGTTCTAGAGTGAGTGCCATCAATATATTTCATGTAAATATCTTTCCCATCGAAGACTCTTTCAACGCTTTTTAAGGATAAAACTTTTTATTTGTAGTATTCTCCTGTATTGTATTGGATGTATACCTAAATACACAATTGAGAATCATCAGAGACTGTAATGTGAACATTATGAGGAAAAGTAGCAAGAAGAGCGAGGCAGTAATAAGAAAACTTTGCACATCAATAATGATGAATTGGATTGGGTTGAGAGATGCTCTGTTGGAAAATATTTTTCGCATTTAGGGAGAAATTGGCAATCTAGGCAAAAATGTTTGTCAGGTTAGCCCTTCTGTTTTGGATGCTTAATTATTGCTATTGGACGGTAATTAATGATTAGATTGATGCTGATTTTGAAAATTGGTTTGAAATGATGCCAATTTTTTGAAAGTGATATTTTAAAGCAGTTCTGATAAGTTTAGGGTCTTGTCAATTGAGCTTTAATATTGATATTGTACAAAAAGTCTAACGCTTTATTTTGAGGTTGCTCCAATTACCAAATAAGCGGAAAATTACAAAACTTCCTCTTATATCCAAATTAAAATGCAAATTTTGCATTCCGGTTCCAAAAAAAAGTCAACGATGTAAACAAAATTATATTTATAAATATATTGAAAAAGACGAAGTTTTAAAGTTGTTGCTTTTCCATCAATTTGCATACACGCCAATTATTGATTTTGTATTAAATTTTCGAAACCTTTAAAATAGCTTCAACTTAAATCTTTAGCTCAAAATTAATTCAAACACTTTCAGCATTCAAAGTCATACAGTTCTTAAGGCAAAATCATCAAAGTGTTTGACATAGTTTCAAGAAATGAAGTTAATTTACACATCAATAGCACAACTATTCAAGTGTAAAGTCTTTGAAGCAGGTAATAAACTCAAAAATATTCAGAAAAAGGTTTAGTTTTGGTAATATTGACGTGCTACGGTACAAAAGATTTATAGCATAATATTCTGGTTTATTTATTTGAATATTGCATGAACACTTTTAAGAAGAAGTTGTCAGTCATATTAGGCGGTTGATGGTTGGGTGTGGGTTTATTTTGTTTTCACTTGAATTGGTTTTTTTCGTTGGAATTTTGTTTTTGAAGCTTAATTTTTTTGTAAAATTTTGTTAAGGGTTGTAATTTTTTTAAAGAAGGTGTGTTCAGTGATTTAAAATTAGGGGTTATGTTATGAGTAAATGTAAAAATGGGAATTTCAGACCTCCAAAATAAAGTGTCATGAAATTTTTGATCCCTACTAGATCCAAGGGTGTGGAAATGAAGAATTACATTTTGATCATTTTTGATCATTTTTGATAATTTTTTGATCATTTTTGATTATTTTTGATCATCAACAGTACCATCCCCTTGACCAGATCAATGTTTTCAAACCATTCTCCGCGGAGCTTTCCTGTTCCGCAAAAAATTCTAGATGTGTCAATAATGGTTACAGCGTGGCTTAGAAACAAATGCAGTTGATTTATTACTTCTTTACTGCTCTGCGTTCTTTAAAGTTTGATAAAAACAGCTCTAGATGATGAACATCATTAGCAAAAGTCTACTAATTTCAAAGAGCTTCAAAATAATCCTAATAATACAAAAGAATGCAGAAATTTGAAGAAAATTCTCGAAAAAATGCTCATAAAGTTCAATTATTTAAAGCAATTTAACTTTGCTTTTAAGAAAAATGTTCATAAATATCCAAGAACTTGCCTACAATACGATCAATATTAAGAAGAAAAAAATTGTCATCCAACATTTTTGCATTGCCATGACAATCTTCAAAAAAAAAATCTAAATTTCATCAGAATTCCCAAATTGCCTCAAACAAATTCACATTTTATTTACTTTAAATTTAAACAATTAAGTAAAATGACAAGAAAAATCAAAAGAGCAATCAAGTGTGTAAAATATGACATGTCACAAAATTAAGTTTGTCTTTGTCTTTTACCCAACATTATCCAAAAAACTTTTCATGAAGCACATTTAAGAACTTCCATCTCATCAGAGGCAAAAAGAAGAAAGAAGAAAAAAAAATTTTAATTACAAAAGCTTCCCTAAATATTTCATCATTAACTTGCTGGGTCTAATAAATATTTAAATCCATGAAGCATAAGAAACAACACAAAACTTCCAAGGCATTATAATAAGTTTGCATGTGTGAATATAATTAGCATACTAAATATTGTAACAGTCTTTTGTACGTTATTACATAAGACATGTTCGAGATTATACAATATATATAATGTACATACGTAAGGAACTAAGTATAATATGATAGAATAATATGAGAAGAAGCGTGCTGAGTTTGGGAAAATTTTGTCAGATTTTTTTTTCTTTCTTGGCAGATGCGGAATTTTTTTTTTGTTTCACATCCGTTTTAAAATAAATGTTCATATTTTTATTTTTTTGAAATACTTGCTTTTCAATTGACGTCAAGCTGAGATGAAAACAGCAATTTCATGAGAATTTGAGTTGGCAGGAATCAAATGAAGGATTTCGTTGGATTAATATTTACATTATTGATGAGATTTGAGTGATTCATATTAAGTAACATGCTGTTTCATTGAGTTATTTCCATTTATATGCTTATTAACGTTTGCATCAAAGGATTTGAGCTTTGATTGGTTTTTAATTAGAAAATTAAGATTGAAAACTCGAAATAATAATTTAAAATTAAGTATTTGAATTTAAACTAAGTTTTGGATTGAAATGATTTTGATCAGGGGAGGTATTAGGTGCTCAGAGCTACTCAGAGCCTTCCTTTGTAATCAAGATCAATTTCAAAACTTAAACTATCGGTTTAAAGGGTATGGCACAAAAGATTGTTTAAAAATTGAATCGTAGTGCCTCCAGTTGAAAGGCTGGACACATTATTTTTAATATAAAATCTGACAAAATTACCATAACAGCTGACGGAAAACCCACTAGCAATCAATAATGTAGAATATATATGACGATATACTATAGTTGATTAATTAGCTCCTTTAGAAAATATTTCATCACATGCCATGCGAAATAGGAAAGGAATTTACCAGAAACCGAAATGTAAAATTTTGTCTCATTATAATCAAAAGATATTTATGTCATACATTAGCTCTATACATGGAATGAATGATGTCGTTGCTATGTTCCTTATTCACAATAATATTTTACATGCCAGCATAATCACTTCTACCAATTTTAAGACAAGAACTTTAATATTCTCACGAGTGAAATAATTTTATAAAATAAAACAAAATGAGTGGAAAAATGTGAATAATGTGGTGTGATCCTAGTGATGTATATGCTTCCTTTTTGTCTCTCATCATCACTTTATTTAGCACAATTCCTTTAATGTTCTTGTGTAATTTTACAGTTCATAGATATATTTTGATGATTCATGAAGTTTCGTAGGCGTTGAGAAAAGTAGAAGAGTGAGAAATTTTTGGGAAGCTTAATTTTTTTCATTTGGGTATGCAAAGATTCATTCAAATATGTGAATTTGATAGTTGCTTCTGAAGTTTTGTCTATGGACTGTGAATAAGGGTAAAGTTGGTATTAGACAATTCTTGAAGGACGTTTAAAAAAGATGACAACTTGTCTAGGAGTCCACAGGTTTGATGCTTTCATATGAAAGGCTGTGAATCACATAAAATAAGAATCTAGTGGTCGATTAACGAGTGAAGGTCTACAAGACCCAAACCCTTAATCCTAAGCCTCCAATTTAAAAATCGTGTAACCTTTAAATCAAAGCTGTAAGCCTCCAAATTCAAAATCAACTGAATTTTTATTTTTTTCCTCCCACCAGCAAAAATAAGCCATACTTCACCGAATCAACATTTAGATTTATGACCATCAGTCCAATTACTGACTACGTTAACATATTTTGATATTGCAGGTCATCTGTTTTCTATGGAATGTCTATCACGATGACAAATTGAATTTTGAATAGCAACTCAGCAATCGAATTCGTAATTGCTTGAATTGTTAGCATGTTCGATGCGGTATCTTCAATTTATTTTATTGGACAAGTGTCAGTGGCATAGGCGTTGTATCGTAGATTTTTTTAAAGGTATTAAATTTAGAGATTTTTTTAAAAAGGTCGGAGTTTTTTGCTGTTTTAAGTTGGCTGTATTATGTTGTTTGGATACAGCTGGGAGAGAAGACGATCCTGGGTCAACGTTGGGGGTTTTAAGGACTTTGGAGAAAATTTAACTTTTCCGCAAAATGAATATTTCCGTACAAGAAAGTTTAAATAGCTAGCTATATTCATGCAACTTCTCCAAGTAAATTTACAATAAAGTTGAACAAGCACAATCAACTATTCTTAAGCTATAAAATAAAATTGAAAAATTTCTGTGGCTTGAAAAGGAACAAAGAATTTAAAAATAAAGAAAAAACTTTAATCATCACACTGATCAAACATCCTAAAACTAACCCTTTTTTTTCATCACAAATTACTCTCATGATTCAGTAAAAAGTTATCGCTTTTGGCATTCTTCCTACCACCACTATTGAATGATTATATTACTGTAACTTTTTGTATCAGCAAATCCACAGCTTTTTAACAAAAATAAAAAGTATAAAAAGTGTTTCCGTTTATTCTTCATTTTCTTTTCTTTGCTCATTCATTTAATTCATTTTAGTCTTGATAATAGTTTATCCTTCTTTTGTTTATTTAAGCGAGTATTTTGAGGATGAATAATGGAAGGTTTTTATAAAATGAAGTTTCATTTTCGGCTGTCAATTAAGGTGCAAATAAACTAATCACATTGGTCGAAATTTCGGATGTTTAAGCAATAGTTTTAATAAATTGTTAAGCGGAAGTAAAGCTGAATTATGGATCCAGAGTGGTTCAGACTGCCAAAATGTACAAAATCATGAATTTCAAAATTTTATTTCAATTTTTACTTAAAAAAACGGAAGCAATATGATCAAAAATTCTTCTTGAACTTAGCATCATGTCTCAATTTTAAGAGCTTCTTAATTTCCGACCTTGCCACTGACATCATGAGAAACCACTCGTGTTTCATGATTAATTTTCAAGATTTTACAAAAGTAAACTTAATTTGAGAAACTCAACCCGAATGAATGGTGTGAGAAGGGTTGATTCTGTTTTAATCCTCATTGAAACTTTATACATAATAGAATTCTATCAGTATGATAGTGTTTGAAGTTTAAAGGACGCAATTTAATACCTAAAAGAATATTTCTTAATCACCTATGAGCTTAAATATTAATCTCCAGATCATTCTAATTGATTTCCCATGGAAAAAAAAGCGTCAGAACTTCCAATTTCTATTCAATAACAGTTTCCCAAACTTGTTATTTTCTTTTCATCGAAGCTATTATGCTTGCTTATCCAACTGTGTACATGTTGAGGAGGACTTGAAGCAAACCTTGATGTTTGAAATTAAATTTCCCACAAACAAGTTTTTTTCTGCTCTCTTCTTTAGTTGCACACACATTTTAGTAATATAATAATCGTCATAAGTCTGTTTCCCGAAAAGCTCAAGTCAATTGGTCGAAAAAGAATCGGCACAAACCCAGCATGGATTTAAATTGAATCCAGCACCATTTTAGAATCACACTGGCTCGGTGTGGGATTTCTATTCGAATTATGGGTCCGTTCACTTATGACGTCAAAGGGGTGGGGGAGTGGTCAACTATAAAAGAACAGTAGAATCTGTTGTTCTTTTTTGAAATATGACCGTTAATTTCGGACGTCATAAGTGAACGACTCCTAACTGACTTGTCTTATTCGGGTCTGTCGTTCAGTCTGTCAATCATTAGTCAGAGTAGTTTTGAGCCAGGAAGAGTTGGTAAGAGTCAATCAGGGTCGATCATAAACTATTATAGTTGATTTGAGTCTTTCAGATACAGTTAGAGTATGTAACAGTGTGTCAATGGACATCGGTCCGCAATAAGTTTAAAATTCACACTATCATGCTTGACGGGGAATCAAACTAGTTTATAAGAAGAAAAATAAGGAAAAATTTTCTCTCTTTCACACTTAAATTCCCATAAATCTTTATTTAGCTTTTCTTTTTAATTTTTTTTTCCTCCTCTCTTCTGTTCTGTTACTTAAGGAAGGGAAAAATTTTACTTCTTTTCTTTTAAAATATTTTTTCTTCTTCTCTTTTCTATATGATAAATGTATTTGCGTCATATTGATGGTGATGCTTTTAGATTTAGTAAGAGAATGAGGAAAGAAAAATTGTAGCAAAATAAGGAAAAAAGCAATTTTTATAATTGCGTGAAAGTATCATGCCACACTGTCATGTTTCATTTTTCGTTATTGCTCGTGAAAAAGTATGACATGATATCCTTTTTCAATTTTTTTATCCCAACCCTCATATTCGCTTTCAGCATATTTAAGGTGTACGTATGAACAATTTCAAAATTGCGTCATATATCACATTAAATATAATTTTCTGTATCAGCAAATGTTTTCATTCTCATTAATTTTCAATATTATTGAGTATATATCCTATCTTGGTGTTCATACATCCAGAGATGGATGTTAATGATATTTATTTAATACATGATGAAGGTATCGACATATGAAGGTAGATGTTTTGGAATTGAAAGATCTTTTAAGCGACTGTTGGGACTTTAATATCAATTGATGGTCTTAATTTGTGATGGAATGCTATGGATATTGACAAAAATTGAGCAACAGTTTGTGGGAATTTGAGAAAAACAATAAACAGCATGACGACTAATGTCATGAAGTGTGAAAAATTTATTTTTGATGTTTGTTGGATCGTTGCTGAAGAGCGTTATGGTTTCAGATTATCCGTAATCTTGATATTAAGTCTTAAAGTTTTTTATTCATTGGAATGGATTTTGGATATCATCAAGTCGTGGAAACTATGAAAATATTAATAACATCCCATATTATCCCCGGTTATCCCAGATATTTTCATAGTTCCCACGCCTTGGATATCATTGAACGCCTTAGGCCCTTGAAATAGCCTAGAAGTAGCTTTGAGGTGAGGGAAAGGTAGTGGCTAGTCGACTAGTAACGAAAAGAAAAAGACAAGAAAAATGAAGATAACCTACAGTACCATGCTACAGCTTGAGACCCCACCCGCTACTTACATCAATGCTCAATTTTCAAAACTCTCAAAAAATCACACGCTGATTTTCATTTCCTCATAAAAATTTTCAAACCCCCAAACACAAATATTTCATAATATAAGCATCGCATAGCAGAAATTTTGGCTTCAATTTGAGTTTCCTCATCAATTTTCGTCAAATTGCTTTACATTCCTTGCCATCATCCATGATTAGTATAAATATTCAGTAAACAGCCATAAAATTCATTCAAAATCTACGTATTCCCGCATTTCAATAATGTCAACTCTGTTTACAATAATAACAATAATAATAATATGCTGCCATTCCTGCTACAATCCCATTTCCTTCACATGCACGAGTTGTGTGGTTTTACGTGAACGAAATGAGAGAAACAGAATGAAAAACAAGTAAACAGCACGTAAGAATGTAATGTGATGTGGATTAATCAAACAATAAGCCATAAATACTATTCATCGAAATGGAAGCACAGCACTTGTATAAGTTAATTATTTATGAATTGCTTTTCATATTCACAAAAATAATAAATTAATGTGCCGAAATAATGAAGGAAAATTAATTCGCATTATCAATTCTTTCTTGATCCAACTTCTCTCCTTTTTTTTGGACCTTAATTTATCGACATCGATTTTTTATTGATTCACAAACATTCAAGTAACAACATCCAGCATCCTACACAACATCGTATATCAATTTTTTATCCCTTGACCATTTTGTTATAATATATTTTGTGCGAAAGCTTTAGATGAAATTGAGTAGTATCTAGTTGTATTAAAAATAAGAGTAGCATTTGTATTATGAGGATAGAAAAATAAAATAAAACGAAATAGTCAGTAAGCTGACTTATTAATGAATTTTGAGGAATGGTACGCTCTTTTTTGGATTCAATTTCATGAAAAAAGTTACGAAGCTTCGTGGGCAAGGTTTCTGCTTTTGAATTGAATATCTGACGCAATGGTAGACGATGCAGAAAACCAAACCGATAAGTTCAAACCTTATGTTCCCTGATGTTCCAAAACTGTCAGTTTACAATAACTTTTGTGTAAAAAAAATCCAACCTTCTAAATCAACGCACCCTTATCTCCTAATCAAGAAGAAAATCCTCTCACGTACCACATCTACATTAACATCTCAATTGATATCCGCATCCTGTCAAAGTGAACACATTACCACATCCCAAAAATACCATAAAACTATGCTATGAAAAGGAAAGAAATAAGTGGAATTATGTCATAAATTTACTCACCATCATGTGAATCATACAAATAAATGATTTTATCCCATCCATACCAACGTATTGTATCAATAATTGCTTGATGATATTGGGGCCGCATTGATATTGCGAAATCAAGAAAACCGGACGATGGCGTCAGAACCTGCAAAAATTGAGTCAGCATCAATAAATTTTTATGTGATCAAATTTAGTCTGAGTGTAGAGATGACAAGAATGTCTCATTACAACACCGAATGACAATCACGAATTTATGATTGACAATGAGCGGAATGAGGGATGGAAACCAAGGGGAGAACGACATGATGAGCAAATTTTTCCCCATCATATTGTTGTCCCCTCGACGTCAGTAAACTCACCTTCTCTGGAAACCATGGCGTTACGAATGGCATTTGAAATGTATTACTATAGGAATGGAGTGTATCAAAAGAGTCTGGGGAGACTGCACCCATCATTGCGAATACGCCGCGGGAAAATTGATTACATACTGTAAATAAATGTGTTAAACATGATAATTAGAAATGATGACATAAATTGGACATGCATCGTTTGATAAAAAGTATGACACAAATTGAGTGAGAAATTATTATTAATTACCGATGATGGTCTACCGCAAAGTTAATTTCGCAATTCTCACTTGTCATTCGGTTATCAACGATGCGAAAGAAATTATGGCGGGTGTGGATGATGACTCGCACAATTAATTACATTTTATGGACTGTCGTTCTCAATTTATGATAAAAAAAATTATTTCATATTTTTTGCATCATTCTGTACATATAATTAAAATACGTCCATAAAGTTTCCTTTCCATGAAATTGTAATTAACACATATTACGTATGAATGAGCAAATATTCATCATTCATATGTTAAATCTAAATGAAAATAAGACCGGGTTGAGTGAAGCCAATGCTACGGTAACGCGTATGTATGAATACACAAGAATACTGTTTATTTAAATGATCATAACCGCACACAATGCATTCATACCATCCATATGTCAATAAATGCTATATGAAAATGCTTTTGTCGTTATGTAAAAAAAATGAGTATCACAATAAAACCGGAAATTAATTAGGGAAGAAAATATGAGTGAGCGAGAACGAGGAATTAAAACCCAACACACCGTCGTTTGCTCGATATGATATTGAGGTTGCGGGGTGAAAATTTGCTAGCTGTGGGAATTTTTGTTTTTTTTTTTAAATTGTGTCTGTGGGTTTTTTGAGCAGATTTAATGGTTTGTGATTTTGATAAATGAATGTTTAGGATTTGAACTGTTATGACACAGAACAAATTTAATATTTGAACTGGAGTGGCTTGGTGGCGTTCCTCAAACTGCTTTTAAATTCTGAGCCCTAAAACATTCCTCTTTTGTATCTTCAATATCCTTAATATCCTCAAATTCTTGTCCACGATCCCGGAAATATTTTCTTGATGAACCCTTTTATATTCACAAAATTCCTTATTTCAGCTATTTATTTTCTTACTAAGACGAACCTTTCAAACAAAAACATTTCCTTAAAATTGTCTATTTTAAAATTCTTACCCCTTGAATATTTGAAATTTCATAACAAGGAAATTTTGCTTCAGGCTTACAAACTTTTTTGCACGTTTTTCACTAAAATAACAAAAAATCATAAAAGGTTGAAAACCTTTTTTGCTCCCTTTTCTCCATCAAATTCCTACCCCTTGGAGAAAAAATAATAATTTAAAAAATGCAATGGAATACATTTTCACTGTGTCATGATGTTTTTTCCGGTATGTATGTATATTTCACAGGAAAAAACTGTTTTTTCGCCTCGCCACAAAATACTTTTTTTTTTTCAATTTTCCTGTACATAGTGCATTTGCGAGTGAGTCGTGATATAACACAACTGAATAAGCTGAACAGACCCAAAAATAATTTTTTTAAAACATTTTGTTTGTAAAGCTTTAAAGCACCGTCTTATGATGTTTATCACAGAGCAGTAGGAGAGATATTCAAAAGGATATTGAAGGATGTTTTTTAATTCCTGAGGATTTTAAAGCAAAATAAATAGAGGCAGTATTTAAGGAGATTTATCCAAGATTTGTCCTTAATGATCTTATTCTATTAGTTGGTCTGCTTATTCACGCGACTTTGTTGAGTCAGCTCAAAAGTTTGTAAATCTTTTAATCTATAATTCTTTTGACTCAGAGATATGTTCTTATATAGATCTTGTTTTAAGGTCCATCCTAGGTCAATAATTATTCATTGATATTTTAAGATTTTTAAGCACATCTTGTCATAATAAAACCTGCAGTAAAATTAAACCTGAATTTCTTTATGGCGATTGATCATGGATAAGGTTGGCTTGGTACCAGCTTGGATTTTAACTTGAATCCGGATCCTAGCTGGTATCTTCCTGACTTCAATTATTGAATTATTCGCTTTTGTGTCATTCGAGAAAGATGATCTGGGACCAAGGAACTTAAAATGAGTCTAGAAGTGTTACAATTGGAATAGGCAAGATCCATCCTTTTGGGGCATATCAAGAAACTTTTCAAGAAAGTGATCGGTTCAGGTTTCTATGTGTATCCTTCTTTAGTCTCAAATCAATTTCATTCAAACCCCTTGATGTAATACATCGAATTTTATTTTTACCCTAGAGTACACCGAGGAACCACAGAAACAGTCTCTGCTGTCTTTATAAAGAAAGTTTCTAGTTTTCAGCAAAGCTTGAGCATTTGTTTGCAATACAGATTTAATCTTATTAGGTTTTACTAGACCTTTCACATGACTGCATTTTACAAAGAACTCGTAATTTTAAATGATTCGAAAAAATACAATATTTGTCTGAGAAACATTAAATATGCGCTCTGTATCCCCAAAACATTTCCGGCTTATTCAAACAATTTAAAAAGAAAACTTTAACATTTCGAAATATTTTTTCGTGCTTAAATTTTTTTTTTCGTTTCAAACGATGTTTTTTTTTCTAGAATATTAAATTTTTGTACTAGACCTGAATATTTTCGGAGGGTATGCACGTGGAAATAAAGTGAAGGTTATAATACTCAACAGACAATGCTGTAAGTACACACAATATTGGAAGTATAAAAAGGTTTTGACAATTGAAACATCTAAATGAAAAATAGAATTTATGGAATTTTATGAGCTACAGGCAGTCATCCAATTTCTATTGACGAGAAAGTAAAATTGTAAAATTCATTCAAAATTAAAATTCGTATTACTTTGCCAACCCAAAAATAAATTTCAATTCAATGTGCGTTGAGCAATTTGTGATATTAAATTTCATGGAAAGAAATACAAATTGAAAAGTAGATGTGCTTAAAAATAATAATACTCACTTAGTCTTGATAGTTTAAAAGCGTCAGCTGTGCTTATAAGATCAACATACGCCTGGAGCTCGAAGCGTCTTCCAGTAACATTTAGATTGTGGTTTAACATGGCAAATTTAAATGCTGATTGCACTTCATCTGTTCCTTGCTCGAATATAGCACCTGTAAGAAATTAAAATGCTTAAATTAGTTTTTTTGGCAGTAATAATAAATTTTAATTAAGTTTTCAGAAAATACGCTGAAAAATGTGATATTTATTAATTAAATATAATTGGAAATACTTCACGGTCTTAATGATTACTCAGAATTCTTAATCCAATCAGGTCGAATCGAGTAAAAAAGCTCAACATAAAAATATTCTCAATTCTCTTAATCCTTATTGTTTGAACCCACTTGTATGTTATTATAGCAACTTCCATCAAGATAAATCCGAATCTCAATTTTTGATAAGTTATTGTTTTTAAGTTTGTTGTTATTTTATTGGATTTAATCTCAACTGTGGAAGCATTTGTTTTTATTCGATGCCAAGCTTTCATGAACAAACAAATTAGTGAAAAAAGTGAGTTTAAGTCTTAAAAATTGTTAACATTGTTTACTCAATAATTAATCTTTAGTTCCAATCAGTTTATGGATAATTTGTATTTTAAACCTTCTTGTCTGTAGCATTATAATAGTGTGCAATAAAATTGTTTGAGGAATCCTTTCAATTACTAGATGATTAAGCCCGAATCGCACAAGTTGGGCAATCTAATAGAAATCTGGCATAAAGCTGGAGTGACTCTGGCATTTTTATGGACTCAAATCGAATCTAGTATCATGCTAAAGCTACTCTAGCTTGGTGCTGGATTTTTTGTTCGACTATCCAGCTTGTGGTATTCGGATTGGCTTCAAAGTAGAGCTTTAAGAAGAGCAGGACTGGACTATCTTTACCCATTCCTAAAAACCATTATTGTGGCTATCTGGGTAACCTTTTTCTAGTCACAATTTATATTCTGAGTATGCCAAATTATTTTATTCTTAAGTAGGATGCCCTTAGTAGCCTTATGTCTCTCTCTACCTTTGTCAATGCAACCCACTCGTTAAAGATTTCATGTTGAACTTCTGAATCAAATTAGTAAATAATTATGAAATTGTTTAGAGCTCGTTCACTATTCAGAAAATTCATAGAATCAAAGAACACATTTCCAATAATTACTAAGTAAGAAGATCAGACATTTATTAAATGATTCTATTTATTTGTATAAAATTATTGCAATTGAACGAATTGCATTCATCAACGCAACATTGAATGAATGAATTAAATGATTTCTAACCCAAATTTAGACAATCAGCATTTAAAATTCTGAGAATAAATAATTTTCAATTTTTGATATGCTATTTTATACTAATTAAGTTCTAATATTCCTGGGATAATCATTTTGTAACCAATTATAACGAGTATGTTACTGAATTACATGAAATTACCTCGTTAAAAACTTTTATTATAGAAAATTCTGCAAAATTGCAATTAAAATAATCGTTTGTGATATAGATTGATCAAATTGATTGATTTCTGGTTTAAGCATGAGCACGAGAAGCATTATTTCTGATGATATTAACGCGACTTTAATTAATAAACATGAAACACATGAAAATTTATCCCACAAGCAAATGAAATTTTTAACAGCAGTAAAATGAAAAAGCCATACGACGATAAAATTGTATTATAAAAATTTAATTTAAATTAATTTTCAATGAATTAACAAATTCAGTTATATATTCAGAGGCATTTCCAATATAAATTGGACGCCGCGTGAGCTGCTCGAGTTCCAAACAAATTTTCTGTTTCGATGAATTTTAATTTACAAAATGTAGATGGGAGGCATACGATGTACACAGCACACCAAAAAAAAATATAAATAAATAAAATTTATAGATATGTATATTTATTGATTTCTGGTCTGTTTCGGATACATTAAGTCGCAGTCTCACAAAAATTTTCTGATATTTATGTATTATTATGTTTGCTAGAAAAAGAATAAAATGTGGTTGTGTAAACTATGGAAGCGAAAGAGTTCAATGTACCATAAAGGAATCGATAAACATTGACAGAGGATTATTTGTTGAGAACTTGACTATAGAATTGAGGAAAAGGTCTTTTGTAGTAATTTATTTACTCTCTTCGGTGGCTTTGTTGCCTCAATACGAAAAAAATCATTAAAAAAAGAGCTTGCAAATTAAGGTTAGGAAAAGAAAGAAAAAAACTATTGCAGTAATTAGTCTAAATTAGATCTACAGTGTAGGCACTTGAGCATATATAATGTAAAAGTTTGTTAAATGAATACATAAATCATATTAAAAATTAATTAACGCGAACTGTAATTAATTTACGTAGTCGAGCATATATGAGTATTTATGACATAAAAAATAGAAGCATAGATATGTTCAGGCTTCTCTAATTAAGTATCGTACAATACATTTAATAAGAGAAAGAGTTTCGGTTAATTAGTTTACGTTTTTTTAGTTTGTAATACATTATACGTTCCATTCAGATATGGGGAAGTTGTTCTATGAAAAAAATAAATACCAGATATGTTGTGGAAGCGTGATAGCAGTGCATTTAAGTTTTTGCGGTTGTTGAGCTTGTAGAAGTAAGGGAATCAAATGCTTTACATTCGTATAAATTGAGTTATGAATAGGTTTTGTGTGAATGTAATTGTATGGATTTATTGGAGTTTGCTGGCAATGAGCACAAATGAGGATTTGATCAATTATGAAGTTTTATAGACAATATTATTGTTTAGTAATCAAGCGCGGAGATAGTATCATACTTCCTAGTTTTTAACGGGAATGGGGAAATTTTAAAACATAATTTGATGTTTTTTCTTGCATACTTAAGCATTGATGTCGGGCAAGAATATTATAATCATACATAGACTTAAGGATGACGCCAAGGAGAAGAATTTAGAGGCAAACCCCAAACCTTAATTATATTTTTTTTGTCAATATAAAAAGTGCAACACTACATCCCCCTTTTAGCCACAGCTCTGACTATGCATAGAAGAGAAAACTTAAGATCATAAGAGAAACTTTCAAGATTTTTTTCATTTTTCACAGTTTTACTAATATTAATATGATTGAGAAAGAGAGAACCAGGTCCGTTTGAATCTTCCTAGTCTTCTCTTAAGTACAAAACATAAGTCACACGAGAGTGTAGCGACGTAGAAAAATAGCATTTTTTAGCAAGAAATAAATAACCTCCTCAAAGCCCCCCAAAAATTTTAAGTTTCTCATCCCATAAATTATTAAATTTCACAGCTATAAAATCATTTTGCCAAAAACTTTTTCTTTTCCAACTTTTTCAAAAATAATCAAAAACAATTTCCACAACATTCAATTCCAAAAAAAAGAAAATCTTCAACAGCAGCACACAAAACTAGCCAAAATGACAAGATAAACAGCTATTGTCCTACAAATAAGCACAGAAAAGGGTGAGCAAGCGTAAAAGTTTGTTCAAAAACTAAAAATGGTGTTGTTATGAATTAATTTACGGTAGTTTGGCAATATTTCCGTTGAGGAGAAACTTTTTCTACGTTCCTCATTCTACTTTTTATCTCTGGCTCTGTCTCTCTTATGATGCTTAAAAGAGCTTTTTGCTGCGGACTAATTTCAGAACACTTAATTAAATCTCCTGCATTGCAATTTATAAACAAATTTTTAAAATAGATACAATGGGATGTTAGGAAGGTATGTCGACATGGCTACAAGCACATTTGTATGCATGTTTAAAATGACTTGACAGGAAGAAGATATTTGGAGCAGACGAAACATAAAAAAATGAGTTCTTTTTTGCTTGTGCTTCTTCACTCCTTTGCAGGAGGAAGTGAGAAGAAAAAATATTAAATTCATGCATATTGCTTGAAATGGAACCTCTGCAATCATTTTAGCATCCAACAAAAAAAGAAAAATATTCTTATGCAAATTAAAACATTAAAAATTAAAAGCTGAACATCATTGTAGCAAATGTAGATAGCCATGGCACATGAGAGAGTGAAAATTTGATATTTTTGGAATGTTTATCAATTCTAATGAACATTCAACCCTATTTTCATTTAAAATGTGAGTCATATAAGATAAGGAATAATCAGTCAACATGATAGAGACAGGGCCATTGAATTTATAGAGTCAGAAAGTATTTAATTAAATTTTCACAAGCATTTACCATATTTATTATAAAATTTAGTGCATCGAGTAATCTTCTGTGGCTGCATATTTTGAAATCATAATATTACTGCAGTACAGGCGGACTGTGGTAATATTAAAACCCAAACACTTTTGTGGTCACATATCTATGCAATATTCTAGAGATTGTTTGTTATGCTGTAGACATCCATTAGTTGTTTTCTTCTGGTTTATTAATATTGGGATTGAAGTGCAGCATTAATGCTATTAAAATCTGATTTATTTTATTCAACAAACAATTTAACATTGTCGGGAGGTTTAAAAGTCACGAGAATACATTTGAATTCTTGATTATTCGAGAAAATTCATATTACATTTTACATCCTACATGATGTAGCCGACTTGGCTATTCTATAAAGATGGAATGTATAAACTACAGCATCAGAGAATGCAAATTTTTAGGTCATGATGGAATTTTTGTTTAAGATTCAAGTCAAACAAATTGAATTTAATTTAATTTTAGTTGCAGAAGTTCAAGACAAAAAAATTTATATATGAAATTTTTTCATTGCCCACATAAAGTTCCGGTATGAGAAAATATCATTTATACAATTTATCTTGATAGACATTTCATTCAATAAATATACCTCATCCTTGCTTACTTTTTGACCTAAATTGGAAGTTCCAAAAATTCTTCCACAAGAATTTCTATTTGATGAATAAGTCAGTACATGGAGAATTGAATCTAATTTAAATTTTTGCTTTACTGGTCGTAATTGCTTTGGATAATAGATTTTTGGGATGCTTCATTTATGATGGCTGTGGAGTTTTTATTAGGTTAAGTATTATTTTATTGAAAATTAAGGAATTCAGAAGGTTTGTTCGAATAATGTTAGGAGCTTTGAAAGAATGGCTTTGCTTCAGTAAATGGTATCGTAAGTTGTGATCCAGATGGTCCCTAATTTGGAATAAACCCTTCCAAAAAATAAGAGCTACGAAAATCTGACTTTAAGTGCAAATAAAGGCAAATATAATTCTATGTTGCTCAAGAGTCTTTCACTTAGTACGTTGCATATCATTCAACATATCTAAGCATCATATCTCGTTCCTATAAACATGATCTCAAAGTCATAAATTTGCAGTTTTTGTCGAAGAGCTTAAAACCGTCTCGACTTGCTTCCAAATAAACGACAAAAGTTACAAAAATCATTTATAAATGACCTCCAATTGAATGCAATTGAATATCTTTTTAAAAATGAATAAAAGTGTCAATATCACTGAATCTGATGACTTTCTGGTGACTCTACCGATTTAAATGTCTCTCACAAAATTCAAACTGCTTCCTTAATTCTCATTAAAATATTGAACTTCACACACACAAAAATCCTCAATTTCAAAAAAGTTTCAACAAAGCTTCAAACAAATTTTATGAAACAATCTCACATTGAAATTGATCGATAAAATTAAATCAATAAAATCCAAATTAAATACTTGAGGCAACAGATTCTATTTATTTTCCTTTGTGATGTGCTTTAGCCTAACAAACAAAAATAGCAATAATAATAATAATGATTATGATGTGATTGAAAAATAACATTTCTACTAAAAACAACATATCAGATTTTGCATACGAAAATTGCGTATAGTTAAAAATGTTATTTTAACCACGTTCGCGTGGGGTTTAATGCTTGTACTCGATCTCATAGCTTTTAAAAAGCTCATTCTGGTTCAGATTGCACAAATATTTTTTTTGATGGATTTTTATTGCAAAAGAATTTTTTCAGGATTCAAATTTAAAATTAATTTCAAATTGTCTTCTGCAGTTTCAATTTGAAAAGTTTTTTTTAAGAACAAAAGTCAAATCAATATCTCCAATTCTTTTTTCATAAAATATTATCCAACTCTCATTGATGTCAGAAGCAATTTGTATTTTTATGCTCAATAATAGTTCATTATTTGCCCTTAGAGAAGAATGGAGGTCGCAAAAGGGAGAATGGAAAATGGATGTACCATAAAAGATTCCGCAGTAAAAAAAATATTCAAATCGAATTTCCTCAGGGGTGGGTAACTTGAGAGAAGGTATGAGTGAATTGAATGATGGTGCGTATTTTTCATTTAGATTTTTTTTGGTATGTAAATTTACGGAGAATTTTCCATTAATTTTTAAAGCAGGTATTGGAATTTAAATTTTATTAAGTATTGATAAGAATTGATTTTATTCCTGGAAGGGGAATTTAAATTTAGAAATTTTATTTTAAAGAACTCAAGGTTTGTTTAAGAATTTTTATGGAATCTTACAGCAGATTGAAACTAAACCAAGGAAAAGGACATCAATAAAGAGCAGCAGACGAGAAATTATAGCTAGATTTGTTTACTGTAATGTCATGAGCATTGTGGGTTCCTTGTCATATCGACCACACGTCTATAATGATTGAGAATTCGATCTTTGGTGGGAATCGAACCAATACCCTCACAAAAGAGAGTTATAGATATTTCAGCCTGTTGTTTAACCACTAGCACCATAGAGGCTTAACTCTTGCATTGGCAAATATATATGACTTGTTTGCCCAAATTCTGCTCCGACATCACATATATCTTAGAAGATAAATACCACCAAGAATGTCACTGCTAGGACTAAAATACGAGTTTGTACCATTGCATAAACTACAGCCAGCAAGAAAGAAGGCGATCTGGAGATCCAATTAAGTGACATTTCCATCAATAAACTCAGATAGAAAAGAAGTCAAATCAGAAATCCAGTAAAAATACCGAAATACAATCATAAAGACCACAACTTCCTCTCCCTTTAAACATTTTATTTTCTTCAATTTTTCATGGTCTACATGCTTTAATCATGCATTCATAGTTTCTGTCAGAATTATTTTCCATCATTCCAACAGCCATCGAATAACAAATTCAATCAAAAATCGGTACATGGATGATCGGATGCTCTTCATAGCTATGAAAAATGATGGAATTGGTCATTGGTTATGTAAGCGAATGAATGAGAAAATGTTGATAAGGAAGAGGAATTTAAGGAGCAACTCGTCTTCCTTTCTAAATAAAATATATTCTTCAGCAACTCTCGACTTCCGAATGAAATCAATTTATTCCAATTTATATTAAAATAAATTTATTTTATTCACCGAACATGAAGGAAGCAACAATAATTTTTTATACATTCTTCTTCCTCCTCTCTCATTTCTCATCATTTCATTTTATTTTAGCTGAAAATTGAAAATAAGAAGAAGAATGAGGAGCACAAGATGAATATATGGGATGCTTTTTTTTAAATGTGAATCGATAAAAGTTGAACATTAAAAGTTTCGGGAAAAGAAAAATATTTTTTATAATAAAATAAATTTATTTCCTTTTCTTTGCCATTCTTTTCGTCTTTATCTTTCTGGCACAATCAAAATAAGGAGACAGTACTTCACAATTGTACGGAAATTTTCATCCTCAATCGTATTTTGGCAGTGGAATTGATCGGTATTATTGTGATGCTTTTTGTTCGAGGGGGATACAACATGATGGAAAAATATGTTTACCGAAAAATAAATTTGATGATAAAATTGATGTAAAATTGTGAAAAATTTATCAAAATTGTCATCAAACATTTTTCCATCACGTTGTTATCCCCTTTGTTTTTTTTTGCAAAAAAATTTTTAATGGAAAATGGAAGTAAAATTATTATGCCTGATTTGGTGGATCGATTGATTGACGTTTGTAATGATAAAAATGAGATTTATCATTAATAGATGTCTGGGCTGTTTCTTAAAGATTTTTGTGACTTTAAATTGATTGAGCATGACCTCATTTGTTTGAAAATTGCAATTATATACTTTATTAAATTAGGGAGGATTGCAGACATTCAAAAAAATGCAAATTTAAATTTTAAAAGAAATCAATGTTGGAGTTGACCTGGCTGTACCCCTAAAAAATACAATCAAACCACAACCCACAAATCTTCAATCAACATTTTATTAAATTCCAATTTATTATCATCCTCAATATCTTCTATCACTATAATTATTAAAACAAACAGCCAATGCCGCCCTAATGTCATCTCGATTTGGTGTTTCGTCCATAACATCAACACTCGCACATGAGTTTCCAGTAAATTCAATCGAACGTAAGCCAGTATTATCGACAAGTCGTTCATCAAAAGCGGATATTGAATTTCTATTAAGATAAAAATTGGTAAAGCTTGGCCTAACTCCAAATGTGTCAGCATGGATGACTGTTAAAGCATTTCCATCAAGCATAACGTATCTGAGACTTGGTAGAGATGTGAATAAATTGGCTGGTAAATCTGTGATGGAATTGTAAGTTAAGTACACCATCCATAAATTAGGATTGAAGCGGAATGCATCAGCAGACAGTCTTTGAATATTATTTTCACTTAGTGCGACTATTTCCAAAGCTGAGCAACTTCTAAACGACGTGGCACTAATTTCTGCGATAAAATCGTGACTAAAATCAAAATTCTTCAAGTTCCTAAAAGTGTCGCAAATGATTGTTGGAATATTTGTTGTATATGAAGCCACGTTCCTTTCAACTCTAACAACATCATCATTTCCGAAGCCGGCAAGATGAGTTCCAGTAATTGCAGCAAAATTATCTAATCCATTTGGATTTGTAAGATGTAATTCACAGACATATCCTTCATATGGATCTTCATAAAAGAGACATTCAGCTTTTTCTAATGATGCTGATCCATACTGGAATCCAGTTAAAAATAAAATCGCAAAGACACAAATGTTCATTATTACTGAACTGTAAGCTTAAAAAATCCACAATTGACTGACAAAATCAACCCCGATTCCTGACAATTTTGTTTCAAAAATTCTTCTTGAGATGATGTTTATTTATCTTATCGTCTGCATTTAAGTTTGATAATTTCTGATTGGGTTTTTCCATTTGCAATAAAATTAAATTTTGCAATATAAATAGAAAGCTAGTGATAAGTCTTAAAGATATGGCTTTGTCAGATTATGAATTAGCACTTGAACTAATTGCATGCTTATAAAACTGTGAGGTAATAACTGATAGCCTTGTTGCATATTAATTGATAATAGAAAGCTTTTAAATCTTATCGTTGTATAGTGTCGTAAGCATTTTGTGAATCTTTGTCATATCAAAACCAGAAAATGATTTGTAGACAAGCCACTAGTGGGAATCTATAGGCAAAAGAAAATGGGTCTGGATTGATCACACGTTAAGGAAAGACCCTGCAGATATAACACGACAAGCTGTATTCTGGAATCCGCTGGGTAGGTGAAAACATGGTAAACCTAGTGATACTTGGCAATCGTCTATTCGTAAAGAAGCGGCTCAGTAGGGTTATCAACTCAGTGAGCTTGCGACATTAGCTAGCAATCGTGTTAGATTCAAAAGTTTGTAAACGCTCTACACTTCATAGTGGAGTAGAAGGACATCATCATCATCGTCACTAGTGGGAATCGAGCCCACGTCTTGGAGAGCTACAGCTGTTTTCTAGTTACGCGACAATAGTAGCTTTACTCATGCAATTGCAGATTCACATACATATGGCTCAAAAGCATAGATTCTAACCTGTTCAGACATAACACATTGGATATAGGATAATTCTATAAGATGATGCTAATATTTTATTCATATAATGATGAGTTATTGATGGTTGTGCAGCAATTAAGATTAGGAGACCATATAAGTAGCATCAAAAGCAATTAATCTCTTGTAATTGCATATTTGATAGAAATATCAGGTTTTGCACTTTTCGTGAAGCAGTAAAAATATTAGAAGGGGTGATCATCATTCCATTTATTTCCTATTAATTAAAAAAGACAATAATATTGATGCCTGACTCTTTATGACAAAGAAAAGACATTCAAATGAGCAATTCTGATCGCACAACATTAATTTATGTACAAAAAAAATTTTTTATGCTTTTTAACTAATTTTTATTGCCAAAGCGAAATATTCAACACAAGCCAATTTACATCAATTCCTCTTTCATTTTCTTCCATATTGATTTACATAATTTTGGAAACAAACTGATAAAGCAGCACGAATTGTGTCACGATTTTCACTTTCGTCAGTAAAATCACCGCTTGCACATGAGTTGCCAGTGAATTCAAGTGAGTATATGTTTGAGTAGTTGATAACTCTTTCATCAAATGCTGTAATTGTATTTCTGCTAAGTGACAAATATGACAAATTTGGATGGTCACCAAATGAATCGAAGTGAATAGTTGAAATTGAGTTTCCATTCAAATTGAGGGAAATTAAGAATTCTTCAGAGCTCAATAAAGTTCTTGGCAATTCGGTGAGTCTATTGTTGTCCAAGTACAACATCCATAATCCAGTGTTGAAACGGAATGCATTTGTTGAAAGTGATGCAATGTTGTTGGTGCTGAGTGAAAGCATGTGAAGGTTCGTACATCCTCTGAATGCATTGTCATCAACTGAGGCAACGAAATCATTATGGAAGTCAAAACTTGCCAAATTTGTGAAAGTATTGCAGATAATTGATGGAATTCTTGTTGTATATGAGGCAACGTTCCTTACAACTCTAACAACATCAGCATTTCCAAATCCTGCGAGATGAGTTCCATCAATTGACGTAAAACTGTCCAATCCATTTGGATTTGTTATGTGCAATTCACAGATGTAGTCATATTCATCCTGAACATAGTTACACTCTACTTTTTCCAAAGCTGCTGATCCATAATGGAATCCAGCGACTAATAAAATCGCAAAAACACAGAATTTCATTTTGACCGAACTTCAAGCTTCAAAAATTCACAAACAAATGACGAAAGTCAGCTTGACGCTTGACAATTTTATTCTAAAATTTCTTAAGATGAAGAATATCTTATCTTGAGTTTTCAGTATTATGGGGTTTTTCCGTTTGAGATTAAATTTGATAATTATAAGTTTCAAGGGGAAAACAACATGCTGGGAAATTTATTGAATAAAATATATCACCATTTCCATCTAATTTTGGTTTTTTTTGTGTAGAGAAATTAATTATATTTCCTCATCATGTTGTTATCCCCCTTGATAATTTGGCTGTATAAATAGAAAATTATCAAAAGGTCTCGTGATAAGTAATTGAGCAATAATTAATACTGCTGATATTAGCAGTTGCATTACTCGTCTAAACTCAAATTGATTAACAAAGTAATTTTCATACAATATCATGCACAATATAATTTTCCCAGACATCTTCTACAGCTTCTGCTGAACAAATATAACAATGTCAAATAAACATAAAAGAAGAAGGATGACAAAACTTTTATGA
Source organism: Chironomus riparius (assembly GCA_917627325.4). Taxonomy (NCBI): domain Eukaryota; kingdom Metazoa; phylum Arthropoda; class Insecta; order Diptera; family Chironomidae; genus Chironomus; species Chironomus riparius. The sequence continues at coordinate 48,827,716 of OU895877.1, forward strand.
TCTCAGTATATCAACAAAAGTCTCAAAGAGAGAAGAAAATTCCTAGAAATTTCATGTACCGTATGACATGAAGGAGGAGCTGATTGTTATCACATTTTACGATTGTCATTATTGAGGAGAGAAGTTATCGATTTGAATCAATTTTGAAGAGCACTTGCATCAATATAAAATCGAGACAAATACTTTAGTGAGTGAAAAATGCGCTCTAATCTTTAAAGTATCATACAAAAATTCAAATGGGGTTAGTTTGGAAGTTATGTCACAATAGGAAGTTTTGGATTCTTTTATCTCCCTGAAACCAAGATTGTGAGCATAAGCAGCTTTATTTTTTGATGAACGTCATTTATAACCAACCCCAAAAGTCATTTCTCTATTCGAACGATAAAACTTATTTCTCTAAGAAGATTTTATTGGGATGTAATGGAAAATTTCTAGCTAGCTAAAGACTCTTGACATTTTCATTAATACCAAAAAAAAGATATGAAATTGAGATTCAAAAAATGTCATTTTACGTCTCTCGTTCAGCCTTTAAATATTCATGGAACACTTGTAAAAGTATTAAATTTTTTTATATCTCCATCAAGACGATGAATCTTAATTGCAAAAAAATTGCTCGCAAATTGCTCTTTAAATTTAAAGCTCAAGTGCTCATCATAATTTAAATTAAAATTTCTTTCTTCATCATTCTCATTTTACGAGAGTAATTTTCATTTCACAAAGTAAAATGTATTATCAATTCATTTGTATTATAAGCTTTGCCATCGACGTCGTTTCCATCGTGAAGAGCAGCTATTCTTTCTCTCATGAATTTGAGCGAGAAAGAAAAATTCTTTTCTTTTCATTCGTTGGAAATTTTTGAAGCGTTTATAAATGACGTCTATTAGGAAGTGGGATATAATGAGCGATGGGGGGTCTTCAAATAATTTTTCGTAATTTTCATCATTTTTGACCAATTTTGATCATTTCATTTCGTCAGTTCAGCATCCTTGAAGGGAGGGGGGTAGGTGGGTATTTTAAAGATATTTTCATAAGAACCCCAGAAAATTAAAGAAATTTAAATGCTGGACTTAGACATCAAATATCAAGAAGATCATCTATAAATGATGTCAAACTACCAGCAAAATAGAAGAGGAAATAGATATGAAGCTATATGATACATGATGCAGGTGAGGAGGTGCCAAAAAATAATTTTTTAATTTACATCATTTGAAAACTACCCCAAAAATGTAAAAGGATTCTTTCTTTTGAAAGTACATTCAGGGTTGTTGCTGAGAGCTATTAAAAATTCTAGGTAAAGGCTTATTATGAAGGAATTATTAAAAACATTTGTTGACAGATTTACAGTATAAAACATAATTTTTTTATGAAAATGTGCTTGAATCTAAGTGCATTTAATACATGTTTAAGAAGATCAGTTGCTATGGCAATAATAATTCATCAAATTGAGAGCGACATTATTGTAGATTTGATCAAGAATTTTCAATTTATAGGCAACAGATTAGGGGTCGTTTACTTATGACGTCCGAGATTTAAGGGGGCCTAGAACTTTGTGACAGCTAAAACAAAAGAATTTTTTCTTTACAAATTTAAATAAAGGGGGATCTAAAATTTTTTTTGATGGACGTCATAAGTGAATGACCCCTAATAGGGGTTGTTTATAAACGATGTCTAGGTTATAATGGAAAGGTGGGTTAACTTCTATGGGACACTCTAAAAAAATTGAATTGATATTTTGTAACTGAAGGGGACAGGAGGTCTGAAAATCACAGTTTCTGATGAATGTCATTTACAAACGACCTCTAAATCCAAAGAGTCAACAACTCTGCCAGCATCTTGAAGTTTTTCTCTCTCAATCTTGATCTTCTTACTGTTCAGTCGCTCATGTTTGACGATAAGAAAAGGAAAAAAAATTTAATTCCATATCTTTGAAGTTTGAATCTTGATTGATACCCAGACACGTTCACCATGTCGACACATATACACAAATAGACGAGATAAATGAAATCCCGCAAGAGAAGTAAAGAATGTCGCAAAGAAGTGAAAAGTACAAATTTCTAGGTTCTCCGCACAATTATTGCGGGTAGATGAATCGTCGCATCACATCTATCCTTTTCTTTATCTTTCTGACCCGTTCTAAAACAGAAATTGGAATATTGTGGACGAGATTAGGGCGAGAAAAGGGCAAAAAAGAGATTTTTTTTCATTTATTTCTTCTTACTTTCGAGATTAAAATCAAATCAATGGAAAATTGGTGCGTAAAATGAAATATTAAGTCTTGTTCTTCTTCCAAAAAAAAAAAAAAATCCTTAATAGACCGCTTCGCTTCACCTTCTCTCTTCTTCATGATGTTTTATTTGGGATCAAATACGCAAAAATGGTACGAATGACTTTCTTTATTAATGGAAAAAGCCAAAAAGAAAATTGAATGAGCAGAAAAAAAATTGATATTTTCAATGTTGATCATTTAAATGCTAAACAAGGGTTCATATTTTTTTTGACACGAGAGCAATATGAATAAGAAGAAGGAAAAGGATTAAAAAAATGGAACTTGGGGTTGAATGTACGCGAGACATTAAACAATTGCTGTGAAATTAAGAGGAAAAAGAGCAAAAGGCATTTGAAATATGCATATACAAATATGTATACATCTTAATGTATATAGACTCATTGAATCCTTTTTTTTTGATGCTTTAAGCTTCTGCTGCCAAATAAATATTCCAAAAGAAATGACGAAGAAGGAATAAACGAGCGAGAGGGCAATGTCTTAAAAATGAAGAATTTTCATACAAGCAAAGAAGTCGCTGTGAAGACTGCTGTGGAGTGGGGTGGATGGAGGTCGTGAGATGAAATAAAAAGGAAATATATATTTTTAATAAACTGAAAGTCGTGTGCAAGCACAAGAAGAAGAGAAGCAAGAAATTTAAAATATATTAAGGAGAAAAAAAACAAAGGCAAAAGAAAATGCGAGTTTGTGAGCAAGTTGATGGATTTGAAATTGTGGCGCAGCGTGTCACTCTATTCGTGGACGTCCCAAGAACTCTTCGAGAGAAGCTGTTGACAGAGACATTATTACAATTGGTATTGGGAATTGGCAAGCAGTAGCGTGCGATAGAGCCAGCTTCAGGAGGTCATGGATCACATTTGATACGGCCCGAGAAGTAAAGTAAGTAGTGTTCCTCTATTAAGGTGTCCAAAAGGTGCATCAATTTCTTTAGCTGCTCATCATGTCCACCATGGATCAGCTTTGAAATTGGTTTCTCGAATATAACGCAGGGTCAATTTTTGGCACAAATAAAGTCAACTTGACTTCATACAAAACCTTAGTTTAAGTGAATGCTCGGTTCCTTTGATATACATTAGGTTAGTCTCATGAATTTAGAAGTAATTGTGGTCTAATCGTTGTTTTGATCCTCAAATTCATTTATCGAAGGTCTACTTAATTATTTTTCAGATATAGCCTCAGATGAACTGAAAAAACAATCAATCCTTGACCTTTTCCACGAATAAAGTTTCATATTTCTCAATTTCTTTACCAAGGTAGTTCAGCCATAACCTCCTACACTCTGAAAAAAGCAGCATTGAATCCAAATCATACATTTTTTAAAGTCTTTACCCTTTTCTAATTTATGTGACAGATAAAGGGATGAAGTTATGAAAAATAAAGTTGAATTCGCGGATGAACTTTAAAAATTTATGAACAGGTTGAAAAATTGAACGAGTTGACAAGCTACTCAGAGAAAAAGAGACATCTGTCTTCTGCTATGTTATCAGATATTATAAAGCTCACAGAGTTTGAATTATGAATAGTTGCAAGGCTTGTTAGCAACTCAATACTGTTCGTAATGCAATATTTTCATTTTCTTTGAGGCACTGAACTTTATTATGCAATGCTGTATCTTATTTACTGATATTGGATCTGATAAATTCATTGGTTTATTATCGTGTCAATTTAAGATCTGTTCTGAATTTGAACTGGATCAAAGTGTTGTCTCAGTTTACTTAAAGCTTACTTGAGTGTCTCAAAATATTTTGAAAAGATCGATAGGAACTGGAAGCTTGCTGTAAGCATTATGTGACGACATTAAACCAAATCCCGGTGATGTATGTTTACTAATGATTCCAAAGATTAAAAATGAACTCTGAATAAACCCTTAAAATACATCCAGTCCAAGACAACCCATTGCACCAGGACAAAGCAAGCCTCAATTGTCTCACATTCTTGCTCCAAAAGATCTCCTTCAAAAGTCATAAAACTGCGCATTCATTTTTTTCAATTCATTTCTTTATTTTTCAAAAAATAATATACATAATATAAGACGGAAAGTTATGATAATGCAGAGGCCATAAAAACGTTTTCCTATAAAAAAAGGAGACAAACGAAAAACGTTGAATGCAAAACAGTAAACATTCTGCTAGTGAAAGTTAAAACATAAAAAGTATTTAATGATTATGAACGGGATTTTTTTTTTCTCACACTTTTTTTTATCGTAGGTTAAGGGATTGGACACTTATGTAAGGTATGAAGTTGGATATCACTATAAACTCTAGGTCTAAAGGGTGTGGTACAATAGATTCTGTTCTAATTTGAATCGCAGTGCCTCCAGCTGAAAGGCTGGGCCCTTCACCGTATGAAGTAAATGGATTTTTAGAAAATTTGGATTTTATAATAGGTATAGTTAAAATGTTAAAGATTTTAAATGTTGTAAAGAAACGGGCCTCAGATTTTTAAGCTTATATTGTTAAGTCGTGAGTTCGATTCCCACAAGAAGTTAATTTCCATACTAACCATTACATGGAGTTTTGTCGATATTATAAGGATCTTCCCAATAAATTTGATCTTATTGGCTTGAAGTGACAAAATAAGAGTTGCGTTGATCTGTTGTTCTCACGTTTGGCACTTTTGAACTTGTGACTTTCTGATTTTTTTTCCTTCTTCAATGTCCAATTAATTACATCTTAATTTGATACAAATTCAGTCGTTTATTATTAAGTGTGTATGCAAACAAGCTTCTGCTGTTAAATAGCCATCAAGTTCCAGCTTCATCTACACAAACTGTTATTTTGCGTTATTGATTGCGAACGACAACAATATGCAGCCAAGAATCTGCATTCCAAATTCCAAACTTCGTAAGAATAAGTTCATTAAGCCAATAAGCCTCAACCACCACACAAAAGTTAACCATATGGACGATTATGAATATAAATATTGCATTAACCTCCATCAACTACATATGTAATCTGTGGTATTTTAATCTGCTTTAGATTATGCATGAATATTTAGAACATAACCACAACGACGCCAAAGAGTGTCAAAACCTCAAATATTTTTTATGAAATTGTAATATGTAAATTTATGGCATGCGGAAGAAAAATGATTCATAATTCTATGTTTGACAAAATGAAGCAAAAAGAATTTTTTTTTCTCCTCTCGTTTTCCATCCAAAGTCATAAATTATATTTTTCAACCATTAAAAATTGAAAATAATTATCTAGAAATGAATGAAAGATTTTTGCTTTCCATAATAAATCTTAATAAATTTTTTTTTTCACTTTATTCCACATCCATATAGCATTACATTATTTCATAGTTAAAAGCCATTTCTTATGGTTTTCATGTTTGTGTGTATTTCTTAATGCTCTGTTTGCCTTTCAATGTAAGAACGAGCTTTTAACTATAGCGAAAAACTGAGGATAATGGGGAAAGAAGCAAGGCACGAATGTTCCTAAAAGGATGAGTTGGAGATACAAAGTCATTCCCCAAAAATATGTAATTAATCTTTATTTCAGCTTGTGACGGAATGGTTATCATTTTACTTCGATCGATACCATTTTATTCGCCCTTGAGCTTTAGTTCTATCTCCTCATCTTCCATTCAACAAAAGATTGGGACGAACAAAAAGTTGTGGAAGTAAAGAATGATTTTTTTTTTTCTTGTGCTGGCCTTTAAATCGAGAAGAAATCACAACAATGAAAAGTTTTGTGATAAAAATTCTTTTGCAGAATGGAAGCAAAAACAGGATGGAAAGTTAACACTTTTTTTGTAGTACTGAGGTTGTCGAGTTTGGGATTTATATTGATGGGATTAAGGAGGAAATGCGCATTTGTTTTACAAAAGTTTTGGTCTGATTTGGATTTTGCTTTTTTCGCGCCTTAATTTAACATTTTTGTATGCTTTTTAATGGGCTAGTTTAATTAAATTCAGTGGTCTTGTGCCAAAATTAAGCTCTTTGATAACTTCAACTTAATCTTTCTTCGCAAACTGTTTCGCCTTTAAATCAACACATCTTACTAACTTCCTGTACAATTTCAATACATTCAATAAAAGACACAAACATCCTTGATGGAATCCCCCGCTGGGAAATTCAATCTAAAAGCTATTCCATACTTTTTTCCATTCAATATCACTTCCACTCCATATTTTTCTTTGGATGTCGCTCAATTTCATATCGTTAAGTACTAGATACTGTCTTGATCTAATACTAAAAGCGAACGATGCTACATGAAAGAAAGGTCATAGTCCATTAAGCTTCCTTGACAGTAAATCAGATAACCAGAGAAAATAGAGTGACATATTTGACTTAGATCAATTGATTGAGATTGAATTCAAATATCACAACATGACATTTGTCCAAGAATTAAAAAGCTTAATGGGAAAAAATGTTTTTTTTTTCCATCATTCCTTGTGTGACTTTCAATCCTTGTGTAAAGGCTCTTGAGAATGTAAATGATGGTGAGTTGGTAAATGAAAATCGAAGGTTTATTGGACATTCAAGGATAAATTGAGAGTTTCAATAGCAAATTAAGCTTGATGTTGAGTTTCGGACTATAAATTTCAACCCTTCTTGAAGTTTCATTTCGCATTATTAATGAATGAACAAAGTTCCTCAAAAAAATCATTCAACTAGATTTTAAAATGATTAAATTAATGGTTTTGAGATTCATATTCAGAAAGGGGAAGGGATAAGAGTGGATTGTAAGAAAAGTAACTTGGAAAACAAACCTTGACATTTTGTAACTCGACGATCTCCAAATTTAAATACAAAACTCACATCTTTTGAGTATTTATTCAACAAACTTGAAGAACTTGTCGCCCACAGTCTTGAAATGTTTTCATTGAATATAAAACAAGCATTTAAAATTATTTTAAGCATTTCCAAACAATTCCAAAAAAAAAGAAATTTTATTCCATAAGACTGAATTTAATCCTCGTCTATCTGAAGCATAAGAACTACGTAATTCCACTGAAAAATCTTTACGAATCAAGAATTTCTGACAAGCGTAGAATAATTAAGGAAATTACTTTGTCAATATTTTTTAATATCCTTAAAGGGCTTCATGAAGGATAATGGACCATAACGAAGAGAAATTTTTAAGCAATTTTCGGTTGAGATTAATCCGTAAACTTTTTTATTATTATTTTGAGAATTTAAAGATCCTTTCTAAGATGAAGAATTTTTATCTCCAACCTTTCAACAAAAATTAGATTACATTATAAAAAATGAAGCCTTAGATACAAAATATCAGCATGACGTACGAAAGGACTAATGAAAGGAATAATAATCTTCAAAAACATTGTCATTAATTCGATCAATCAAATTAATTATTAAATCAATATTTCATCATTAAAGTTTGACAGAAACTTTTTATTAAGGAAGCAATCAGTTGAAGAAATTTCAAAGGAAAATTAGTTTAAAATTGAATTATTTTGGAATATTATAATGGTAATTATGAAAAGTTTTGAGTTTGTTCACATTTCGATGGATTTATTAAGAGTTTGTGGCAACATTTGGAAGAGTTTGTTGCTAATTGAATTCGGATTAGTTTTCAAATTTTGCCGAAAATTTTAATAAATCGATTCATGATTATAATTTAGATATTTTGTGACAAATTTTATTTGACAACCAAACACTGATGTGCCGCAAAACACAGTTTGAGTAGCACTGGTTCAAATATTTAAAAAATCTTTAAATACCTAAATTTCATCTTTTCTTCAAAAATTATTTTTAAATCATTAAGGTAAAAAAAAATTCTTAAATCCTTTCGATTACCTTCCTAGAAGCCATCCATCAATGAAAAATTCCATTCAACAGCATTGCATGACCTAACATAATTCAAATTCCAATCCTTACAGACATTCTGAACCCATCAAGCAGCAGGAACAATTCCATTGAGAAAATGCTAAAGTTGAATTCTTACTTTTTTGTGAATACCAAACTCTTGACAAGCAAGGTGCCTGTAAAAGCACATACACATGTACACAAAAAAAGAGAAGTAAGATAAAGTAACGAAGGAAAGAGCAAAAGCTCAATTATTATCTTGATTTTCAGTTCTTGTAACATCTTAAGCTTTTTTTTCCTCTCCATCCCCATTTTGACAGATACATGCACGCACATTAAAGAAGGCAAGGCAGCATATATTCACATATTATGGAATACAATACATAACATGTACAGTAAAGAGGAGAAAGAAAAAAAAATTTGAAACAAGAAAAGGATATCAAATTTTTACACAAAACAATTTTTTTTGTACTTTTTTTTCCTCTTGTCTCGAGCCTTGATGAGATGTTTCGTCAACAATAAAATATAAAAGGCACAAAAAGAGAGAGAGAGAAAAAAACTTGGAATTTTTTTTTGTTGGTTCTTTGAATAAGAACAATGAAATCAATAGAACTTTTTTTTGGGATAAAAATAAATACTTGCCATGCTTGTTCTTTCTCGTTTGATGTGTAATTTTACTACAAAAAGGACAAGAGTTGTACTAAATTGGATATTTTTATATGCTTTTTTGAGATTGAGCTAGGAAATTTCCATTTTGTTGAGTCACAACTGAAATTTTATTGTCATATGAGTAGGAAGACTTCCTGTAACACTTTGATCAGTAGCAAAGCTCTTACTTCAGAACGGGGCCTTCTTACATTGATTTTTCACTTGACTTTGCCATTGACTTGGAGCCAAACCTTAAAATATGAAGAATTTGCATGCCTGGTTAAGATGTTTAGAACCTGAGAACTAGGTTTGATTAGCAATAAGTTCCTAATTGGTAAAATGAAGATATGGTAGTGCCTTGTTACTAAACCTATCTTTCCATACTTTTATTAGCTTATCACCATCGCTGTGTCATCATTGTCTAGCAGTCAAGGCTAGTTTTGTAGCAGATCATCATCATGAAGCAATATAATTAATTTAAACATCAATTAAGACACATAAGATGGCGGCTCATCAGAGAAGAGTCTCTACAAGACCTATATCGTTGATACACTGCATCTGAGCCCAAGTCAAGTCTTAATTCTCAAACATTTCTGTAATAAAAATTACCTCAGTTATCTGAGCATCAGCAGCACTCTCCCAATAACCATAAACCTTTCATAAAAAAGATGCTACCACAAATTTTATAGCCCAAACTTACATTTTAAAATCCATAAATTTTCACTTTCCGAAAAAAATGCGCCAAAGTCATATAGCAAATCCAACCCCAATTTCATAATTTTTATTTTATTTTTACAATCCACAACATAAACTTGCATGATATCATATTTAGCATCCATACGAGGAGCTTCTTAAATGTAAGTAAGATATATTTTAAAAAATTATATGTTAGGGTATAGTTGCATCTTTATACGTTTTTGAATGAGAAGTAAAAAATGTACGAGAGAACTTATGAAAATTAATCTCGTAAAGTTAGTAATTTTATTGCTGAAACCGAGGTAATTGCAAATGATTTCTGTTATATGAAAAGCATCTCTCGAAAATTGGTAACTTAAATAAATAGTTGTTAAATTATTCAAAAGTATTCTTGAGGATGTAGGAAGATATACCGTATCACGTCACCCCTGATTTTCTATAAATATCAAAGTATCATGCCATTCCCATTTGCTTTTTTTTACATTCAATGTTTACTTTTGGTACGTACACACACATATATTTTTATCATTTTACGATAAGATTCCGTGCCTCGTTTCGTTAAGATGTTGAGGCCATATAAATTTTAAGGCACATTCATGTAGTGAGGATGAGACGAAAGAAAACGAGTCGAAAGATGTACGCTTTTGTGAATACAGCATTATCACCCATGAAATATTCAAATAAATTTCCACCTCTTTTACATTCAACAGTCTGGTTAGGTAAAGATGTAAGGGAGTAAATATAAAGATGAAGCAGTAAAAATGTACTTCATGCATTATTTGCTATACTTTCTTCTTATTTCTTTTTCCGCCTTATTTTCCCAAAGTTCCATTTTTCTCACTTTATGTCTTTAAGAAAGCACAACTGATATCACATCTGTGGTGTTTTGGAGGGACTGGAACTTTATGAAATCATGAGGGGTGTGAACTTAAGTGTCTGTGCTATAGAGTTGCTAAAATGAATGGATGTAGCTAAGGAGGGCTTAAGAGGACTGAAGCTTTGACTATTTTGTTGCTTAATAGTTCCATAGAATTGATAATAGGTCCAAAATTGCGAGTACAGGAGGGAAAAATATTAGAACCTAACGATTCAAATTTTTCTAAGCTTTGAAAGCAGGGGCGAAGCAAGGATCCACTAAAAAAATTCTGGCTACGCCTTTGATAATAGAATGCAGGCGCTTAAGACTAGGTTTCCCCCCTTCCCTTTGAATTTTCCACATAATTTTTTTTGTCCCCACCCTCTTCAAATTCCTGGCTACGCCCCTGATAGAATATCACTAGATCTCAAAAACCTATTGTGAATCAAAAAGCTAGACATCAAACGACACTCCAGATTCAATTATGAATTTATGTTTATTAATGGACTAATATACAGTACCGATGATTACCAGCAACTTTTTTTCAAAGAATATTCGTCCTTATATGAAAAAATTTAATCCTAGAATAAAATCCTTATTTTCTACAGAAAGTCATAAAGAATAATACGATTAAGATATAAATTTTACTGCTTTTCATACTGTGTTCCTTGCTTTTAATAGAATCTAAAACTATTGTCATCATCTCATTTTACATTCACAATAAAACTTCAATCCTATTGTATAAAAATTCCATATAATTTTCTTTCCCTACATGCATGGTTCCCCTCCTTTCATACATACATTAGGAAAATGCACAAAAGAATATATAAATGTCTTGTTACATTTTATGTAACATTTGTGTTTTTGATGCTAAATAGCTCTGAGTTACACTTTTCAGCGAAAATTTCCATGACAGGTGTTGAATATTCCTCATCAACCAAATTTCTACATTCCTCATCCTCCACACATTTTGTATTATTTTACATCACATTCACAGATTTCCAAAAAATGAAAAAAATTGAATGTTTCATGTCATATTGACATTTACCTCAATCATATGTATTCATACGTATACCTATTTATATTCAAAAATGTTCATTTTTCAATTTCAATTCAAGAGAATTTTTTTTGTGTGGAGATGAAAGGCTTCTTTTTGCAGCATTTTCATCCTCCATTGACGAAATAAATATTGGCTTTTATATGGCTTGTCACAAAAGAATCGAACTTTGATTGAAATATTTGAACAGTTTAAATTATTCTGATTTTTTTTGGGGGTCATCAGTGACATAGCATGAGTTTTTGAATGGCTTTAAAGCAGTGGTGTGCAACCTTTTTTTGTTTATCGGCACATCTTGGTGCAAAACAATGCCCAAATCACGCATGACCCCTAGTTTGTGGAATTTCTTGATTTTTTTATGGTGCCGTAGCGCATGGGTTAGCCTTCACTGTTTTGGAGATCAAAACGAATCCTCCCCAAACCCAATGAATATTAAAATTTATAGATAGACTTCAAGAGCTCAAGGCTAGCTGTTTAATTCACATTCTTTCCTCCTCGTTGACAAAACTCAAACAACGGAAAGAAAATCAAAAATTCTGAGTCTGTTGATTTTTAGCCGATATCTTCTTGTTGATGACTAATTAATTGGAAAAATTTCTCATGACTTCTTCTTATCATAATTTGAGAGCACAAAAAAAATATTGATTTTTTTTCATCATATTATGTAATGTTAATTTTATGAAGAGAAAATCTAGAGCATGTAGATATTTTTTTCGTCAGAAATTCAGAGTTGTCTTTAACATAAAGAAGAGCTTTAGGATATTTTTGATAATAAATTCAAAAACTCATTTTTGAGATATGAGAGATATATGACTGACTTTTTAAACAAAAATGTAAAAACATAAATATGAAATCCAGAAGTGGGGTCTTAATAAAGCACAGAGGTGAAAAATTCGGCATGGGGTTGTTCCCATCATCGTCTAAAGTAACAGAGAGACAGAATCGAGCTAGAAGCTTCTTTAAACTAGTTCAAACTGATTCAATGTTCGGATGGGGATCATTCATATATGGGATTTAGCCATATACTCGTGTAACCCCCAATAGCTCAGTGCGACTGCAAATCGTAGGACTTGGGTTCGAGTCTTACTCGGGATCCATTATTCAGAGTTATATTTTTTTCTGTGGTTTTGTCATCTAGAAGTTTGCTTCTTCCTTCTAGTTGTTTCAATAGAGACCTAATTTAAGTACCTCCCATTGCTCCCACCGTCTTTAATAATCTTTTTAATCCACGTTGTCACAGCTCTTCATCTGTACATGACCTATATTGATGTTAATTTACACAAATTAAATCCATCTCCAAGTAATAATCCCCAACCCTGATCTGCTTTGTTTGCAGACTCACGCATCGCATAATTTTTCGATCTTTATTCTCGACTGGAACTTTTCCTGTTGAGTATGATGGATTGAATGGTCTAATCAACAAGCTTTTATTATGTATTCATACAAAGTTTCCTAATTTTTTTTTTTTTGGTAAGGCTCAATAATAAAAAATAATAAATGAGAGGCATGAGGACGAAAAATTATTTCGTTGTCCAGCGACCATGAAAAATATTTTTTTTTTGCTTGTTTATTGGACAGATCATATCTATAGACAACTTATTAAGCTGTTTGTTGGGGTGAATATCATTATTTTCTAATAGACTAATGAGTTTTTATGACTGATTAAAAGATAATTTTAATTGGAATGGATTTATTGGAAATGACTGATGCGCATGAAGGCAGAGAAAAAAATTGGATGTTAAGTATTTTTCTGTAGGTATCTAAACCTTGAGCTGAATCATTTAGCAAAAATTCTTCCAAAAATAGCAAAGTTGAAGCCATAGCAACTGTTTACGTAAAATAAATTTCCTCCCAAAAAAAATTAATAAGTAATCAAAATAATTTTATTAAAGCAACAATATTGCTGAAAACTTATTTTTCTCAGAAAAATTATCCAAAATATTTTTGTTTCGCTGTTTCATCAAAATTGCTTAATAAAATAAAACTTTTGTGAATTTAGAGTAAATTATTTTTTGGTATATGAGGAAATATTTTACAATGAAATACTTAAATGAGCTTACAAAAATGAAAGCTTTTAGTCCTTTTGAGATTCAGAAGTGTGAAAAATAGGATTTGTTACGGGAAGGTGCTTTGTATTTGTGAATTGCTTACAACATTTTAAATGATTTATAAAAATTGTGAAAATGTTGGAAGCCATGAAGATTCAAATTGTGCATTATTTTACGAGTTATTCATTAATAAAGTTTGTCGAAAATAGGATTTTTGAAGCAATTTTAAGGTGTTTTCTTGTTTATTTCCTACAAGGAGTTCAATGACATTACCAGGTAATCATCACGTCATCATGTTAGCGAAATAACATTCCAAACACATGAAGGTTCTCTAATTGAACATTAAAGATTAAAATATATTTGAAAATTTGATCAAGTTAATTTATTGACAAGACTAAACATAAATTTTTCAATTTTAAAGCAATTAATATTTAAATTCCAGACATTAACTTAAATATCTCTAATGAATGTACTTCAAAGCACTTAAAATTTCCTCATATTTCAATTAAATTGATATGTTCAAAATAATACAGATCAAAAATTAATTTCATTGATATTTTATGTCAATTCATCATTTAAGTAGTCAATTTGTCAATTGTTATAATTTATCATGCAATCTAGAATTCAGTTCACATTTCACAGGCATATGTCAAATTTTATTTCATTACTGCAGGACTTCAATCAGTAAAATTTAATACCACACAGAAAAAAATTTTTCATCCGGAGGTAAAAGCTTAACTGTAGACATGCTTGTGACAAGTTTAGTAATTAGGTGAAAATACTTTTAAATTGATTAATTATTAATCAGACGACTGGATTTATTGCGCTTGTTAAACATTCAATTGACATGCGGTTTTGTTTCAAGTTTTATTGAGCTTGTGCTGTCTTTGGAGTTAATAAACATTGACAGCATTTGTGGTTATGATGCTCTAAGGAAAATTATGTAAAATTGATTGGATTATTGTTTTTAATTTGGTGCTATAATGCAAAATTGGTAATGATGCTAATTTGATTTAATTTGTGGTCGTTCATAAATTCTTGTATTGAAAAAATGTAATTTTGAAGCCTCACCGGCCTCCATCTGTCATGTAATTTTCAAATCAATTTTTACGAAAGTTTTATAAAGCTTTTGAGTCAGAGGTGTCTTCCAGTGCTGAAGCCAGGGAAGTGATTGACCCCTTCACCTACCACTACCCCCTCCGGAGAATATTTCTTTAATTTGCTAGAGTTTTCGCGAACAAATCAAAAACTACCACAAATTAAAATTCATTAGCAGCTTTTATGACTTGAATTAAAACTTTATTAAAATTTCTCGCTCTCTACGTCAATAAAGTTTACATTACAATTCTGAAAGTCACACCATTCAAGTTTATTCATCAGTTTCATATAATTTTGAGATAAAATCCAGTCTGCCCTTCCATTCATCTCATGAATTATAAAAAATTATTCAATTAAAAATTCCACAAATTAATAAAGTTCTTCATTTCTTTATATCCGGAAGTTTCCATGCCATCGCTTACATAATTTCACGTCTTTTAGAGAAATATTGACGGCTGCATTTTCAATGAGCATGGAAACTGAGATTTTTGTTCAATAAATTATGTTATTAATAGGTTAATTGGAATAACTTCGAGCAGAATTTTCCAGCAAATGTTTACATTAAAATTCTATTTAAAGTCATTCATTTAAAAATCGATAAAAAGAAGAAGTTTCCAAACCAATTTCAATTTTTCCAAATGAATTGATAATTGTAAAAATTTATATGCTGAAATAATTTTTAAGGTATTGAATTAATTTTTAAGGTATGTTTATGTGAAGGGGTCGTTCAAGGATTAAGTAACGCTGGAATTGTAACTTTGAAACCTGATGATGTGGCATGAATGTGAAAATTGAGTAATGGACCAATCTGTTCAATCAAAAAGAACTTATCATGTACAGTCAGAGATTCCTGGAATTGTTTAAAAAATTAAGGCTCAATTTTAAATGAATTTTCAAACTTTAAGGATCCTGCCTCATTGCTCTTTTAAAGAAGCCCTCAAAATTCACAAAAAAATTTTGAAACTTTTCGTTTGGTCACCTTGGTCAGTCCATTCATCAACTAATGTGAAAAAATATTTTGAGCCCCCAGGGGTCGTTCACTTATGACGTACATCAAAAAACCTGATTTTTAGACCCCCCCCCCCCTCTGTCACAAAAATTTTATAGAAAAAAATTTCCATTGTTTGAACTGTAACAAAATCCTACACCCCCTCCCTCCCTAAATGTCGGACACCATAAGTGAACGGCCTCATACCCCCTTTAGAACTTTTGAAGAAAAAATTTATTTTCTTTGAAGTTTCACAAAATCTCAGAACTTTAAAACTGTGACAAGTGAACAGCCTGCTTCATTCTCAAAATTTTCAATAACTTATATGATCCCCCCTAGCATCACATACTATTCAATCAATCCCTCAAAGGAAATAAAGAAAATCCTCAACACACCTCAATGAGCATTCAATTTTCAAATTTTCATCCCCCAAAATAATTTAAATCAACACATCTAAACCTCTTCTATTGCCCTTTTTGTTAAAGTTTCTAATGAATGCAAAATTTATTCATCATCATTAACAATGTTTACATCACCAATCAGTCATGTGTAAATCATTGAAATTCTCACTAGACAGACATGTACAACATGAGAACCACAAGATGATGATCAGCATTTACCTTTTGGAATACATTATTAAAACAAATCTTGTTGACATAAAAGTCGTGTCTCAATTTCCATTTAATCTTACATCTCTTCATTCAGTTCTACTCATCGTGAATGAGGAGGGAAACGAAAAGTCCTTGTGTTCATGTCTCGCCATTTGTGGATAAAATTATATGCTTATATACGTTTGTGATGATTTGTAGTCATTGAGAATTTAACGCGTATTTTCGATAAGTAGATTTATCTTTAAATGATTAATTATGTCACGTACGCTTTAGCTTACAAGCATAATGATATCCTCGAGTTAATCTCGAATATTGTGCATGTTCTATACATTAAAATTTTCTTCTTTTATATTATTGATTGGTCTGATGTCTTTTTGATATTATGTCGTGGTTTTAAAGCTATGTTTCTTTATAGAACTCTGTAGAAATATATTTTTGGAGATTGAGATTGACAATCTAGGTGTTTTGACCTAGCTTAGGTTAGCTATCCTGTAATGTTGAATCATTTTTAAAACGACAGCACTTTTTTACATAGATTGAGATCATTTGGTGAGAATCGAACCTGCGCTTCACAAAGAAAAGAGAAAAAAATCTTCATTTTACTAGATATCCATAACATCAGGCCACGGACACTTTAGTCTAATTTTGGTAGATTTGCTTAGATAAAGATCACATCAAATGGCAAATAAAGTGGACGAGGAGTTATTGATTCCATTTTTTTTGCTTCTGTAGCGCAAATGTCTCAAAATAATCCAAAAAGCATAAAAATCCGAAAATAGGAATTCAGTGAAAGACGCACTCAACGAAAATAAATTCCTTCAAGTTGTTTTATTCTGATGGGAACCATGTGCTACGAAAAGCCATTATATCAGGAAGTACATTAAGATGATGATGTCTCAGGAGATTTACATCAAATTGACTCCTTTATTAAGTTTTTTTTTGTGTTCCATCCTCCATTCAGGAAAAATTTCGCAAGGATGTGAAATGTCAAGTAAATGAGACAATACAGATGCAGAGAATCTGTAAAATTAGGTGGAAAAATGAGAGAAATATGACTTAAAGATGAAGATGCGATATGATATGCTGACTGTTGTATGAGAACATGAAGGAAGTCTCAAAATAATTTCATGACATTTCAAACTTTTTTCCTACTCATTTTTTTGCTGTCTCCAACATTGTTGCCAAATGTTTTTTTTTCTCTCTTTCTTTGTCTATAAATTGTGCCTTTTTGCCATTTCGTTTTGTGATCTCATTTTTCACATCCGATGTATATACATACACACGGAAAAAAGAAATATGAAATGTGAATCATTTGTCATTTTATGGTTATTCTTTTAAGAAATATTTATACATATATGATGGAGATGGTACCATACTATGGGACTATGCTATATATATTACGTAATTTGCATTTCATAAAGCTCATAGAAACTTATATGTGCTATAATAATAAATATACATGTGTGAATGAATC
The DNA here is from genome assembly GCA_917627325.4 of Chironomus riparius. Classification (NCBI taxonomy): domain Eukaryota; kingdom Metazoa; phylum Arthropoda; class Insecta; order Diptera; family Chironomidae; genus Chironomus; species Chironomus riparius. Next base: position 48,845,249 of record OU895877.1, read on the forward strand.
AAATGCGATAAGGGAGAACAAAAAAAAAAGTATAAATATGAATGACTATCCTCACACAGACACAAGAAATGAACGAAATATATCAAACATAATAATTTTATTCAAAGTCATTGAGTGAGCGATAGAAAAGAGACACAAGCGAGAAATCCTCGCTTTTTTTGTGTTCGCCTTAGAGCCATTTTTGTGATGGTAAAGTGTGTGATGAAATATATTTGTACTGAAAAAAGTTGTACATATCGCATGATATAACAAAGCTGATTCACATCCTTTTGTATTATTCACATTTGAATTTTCTTATGTATTTATTCTGCGATTTATTCTATTCAGCACTAAAAAAAGTATCTCGTTTTTTTGAAAAACTATTTTTAAATTGTGATTTTTTTTATAGAGATTCACATGCTTGAAGCTGATAGAATTTTTCATGTAGTTAGAGATGTAGGCGCACATGTTTCCATTGATTTCCTTTGATAGAATATTGGAGGATTTATTTTTAAATCTCAATGTATCTGGATCAGGGGGATTTCAGTAAATTTTTCGAGATGGTGATTTTTGATTAGAATTTTGAAGCAGAGTTGCGATACAGGTTGCACAGGCACTGCCTATTAACAGGTAAGTGACAGGTTTGTTTTGAAGATTAAACGACTTAATTGATTTAGAAACCTTTTAAATTCCAAGAATTGAAAAATTGTTGAAAAAAAGGGAGCTTTACAATTTGCTTTGTTTGATCGTTTGTTCGGCTGGAGTATCTGAGATCTCATTAACCAGAAATCGTAAAGCACTCGGGTTTATTTTAAAAGCTCAGTTCACTCGAGCTATTGAACTCTTGGATGGTTAAAATTATTGAAACAATGTATTTATACTTTAATTAATGTTTTTTTTATTTCATATGAAAATCATGTGATGAGTACATTCAGAAATTTGAAAACTTTCCAACCACTTTAAAATTTATTCAGGGTGTGTTTTGAAATTCGAAATTTCTACCGTTAAAAACTTTTGAAATTCAAAAAGCTGTTAAATAAAAAATCTTTTTTGAATGAGAATTAGTTTCAACAAATTGTTAATTTCTCTTGCTAATCCAAAACTGATCGATGTTTCAAAAATACGCTGAAGCCCCTCGATCAATAGCACAAGGATTTTTGAAAACACACCAGATTACAGATTTATTTTAATAATTATTCAATTTCCAACTCATCATTTTGCCATGTAATTTAAATCCCCCACACCTTCCGTTAATACCTATTCATCACTCATAAAATTTTCTTATTCATTAAAACCTTTAATTTCATACTGTAAGTTAAGTAATTATGCTAACAGCCAACTTATGAAAATAAATTTCATCTTTAATTAAAGTGAAATTTCTTCATTTTTTCTACCTAAATATTAGATTCTATCTCTCATCTTTGTGCAAACATTTTAATATTTTAAGTGTTGAAAGGATTAAGTTATTTTAATGGAAATCACGTGTTAATGAGCCGACTTTTTAATTCATGTACCCCAAAAAAATTTGGAAGCTCAACAACGATTTTAAATTACATCTTCTCAACTTCTCCCGTTTTAACCTTCATTAGCTTCCTACCATAATCATTCGCTTCGCATCGTATCGTTGACTCAAATCATTGAAGCAAATCCTAATAAAAAATATTTTTTGCTCCTTTTTCTTTCGAGTGAAATTTTGCTTGTGCCGAAAAATAAAAAAGATTTTTTTTTAATATACTAAGACTGAAAAGTGAAGGAAGACAAAGAGCGAATGTCCTTATGGGATTTCATTATGAGCTTTATGAAAAGTGACGAAAATTGTGTGAAAATTGTTGATGGATATTTTTTTGTTGCTGTGCCTTTATTTTTAAAAATAAGAAGAGAAATAAAATATATGGGAAAAAGATATGCACGACAAAGCTTTCGGAAACGACTTTTGTTTACGGTGAAAATTTGTTAAAAAGGAAAAATAACAGACGAAGCAGATGTGCTTCAAATATCTATTGATTTGACCAAAAAAATCACATAAAAAAGTACTTTTTTCACCCTTATACATTATTATTTGTTATTTCTCATCTCGTATGTTATTTTCGGGACGTACAGCAGAAAAAAAGTTGTTTGCGTTTCTTATTTTCACCCATGTTGTCTTCAATCCTTAGAAGAAGATTTTCAGGTATGAAACTTATTTTAAAATTGTGCGATTGATTCAGGATTGATTTTAATTGATTTTAAATTCTAGCTTTGGTGTATTACTTCTAACTTCATATAAGTGGGGGGAGGGGAATCTAAAATCTCGTTTTCTGATAGACTTCATATATGAACAGCACAAAAAATCATATTCTTAGACTATCAAAGACCAGGAATTTTTGGAGTGCAGCTATGTTTCCAAAAAAATGAAATGAGTTTCGTTGATTTTGCTTTTTTAATTTCATTGTTAAAAAATATTTGGAGTGATTTTTAATTTTTTTGGACTCCATAAAGATAATTTTGACTATCCCCAAATGTCTTCGAACCTAGAAAATTTCAAATTAAATGGTTCAGAGGAAAACTAGCTGTTGACCCGAATATAATTGAACACTCTATTTTTTTGCAATTAAATAATATTTAAGTTCCCACAAGTTCAATGAATGGCATTAAAAATTTCATTATTCATTTGTGGAAAACTGTCAAGCAATCTCATGAGTCTTTTATTTCCATAAAAGTGCTCTTCTAGAGTACACTTCAAAACCTCAAAAAAAATATGAAAGCTCTTAAAAAGTTTCAAGATGACTAAATGAAATTCTGTATGACTTAATAATCTCTTGAAAATAATTACTTCTCTTGAAAGTCTTATTTACAAGATTCCTTCACAAAATCTATTTCAATGTGTGGGGGTTGAGTATTTTGTTATGTGGAAAAGTCTTATAAAGTGATTTTGTGTAGATTAAAATTTATTTTATGTTAAACTTACAAGCGTCGTAATTAGCATGTTTATAAAAATAGAGTGTAAATTTATTCAAATACTAATAAAATTACAATGCCTCAATTTTTTTTTTGTTACAGGAGTCAATCTTCATCCTATTTAAGTAAAAAAAACCCAAACCAGACTAATGATGCTCAAGTGGTGCAACTATTCTCTATTTTTTAATGATATATGAATGATTTTTAAAATAACTTGAAATAAGCACATCAAGATGTCGACTAGAATTTTGCAATACTTTATATCAAACAGCCGACTCGATATCATTCAAAAACCATGCCTATCCTAAGCTCTGCTGTTATCAAACCCAGCAAAATCCATTTAAAAACCTTAAATTATAAAATAAATCATGAATATTTTTAAATCCATCCAAAAAAATGCCAAAACTTTAACATTCAGGCTTATATCTTTATGACCTAAATAATAAGGAAGTAAAAATAGCCAAGATATGTCAAGATTCTGACAAAAATCCTACATCATCACATCCCTTTTTGTTGTAGTTTTACATTATTTCTCCTTTAGCAAAACTAAACATGTCCTGGGCCCAATGGACACGCAGCAAGAAGAAATGGGATGTAAAAAAGGAACAGAAAAGACAGTGAAAAGAAGGTAGAAAAATCCTTTTTGTTATGAAAATTGATGGGAATGACCGAGATGTAAAGCAGCAGTAGCTGCAAAAAAGGGATTGTTACAAAAATATCCTCATAGCTAGTCGTATGGATATGAGTAAAAACCATTTGATATTTCACATTTTTTTGCGTATTTAATAAGTGTAGGTATGTTTTGGGTGGATGACCATGTGAGTGGATTTAAGACTAAGAATAAGACTTGATGGTGGGTAGAATGTTGCTTAAATATAAAGTTTTTTATTAAATTCTTTGTCGATTGTTTCAGGAAATTTTAAAAATCCTCAACCATAAATAGGTTCAAATCCTATTGAGCAACCAGTTTGTACCTTACTCTATACCACACTTTAGGGCATAAACAAAATTTAACTGTGAATGGAGCATATACCACCACTTGCTCTAGAAACTGACACCAAAATCAAAAAGTCAAAATTTATCCCAATCCACACCACAAAATTCTAGATGGTCATCACCCAAAGCAGTTGTTAAACATTGTGAATTAAGGTCTACATACCAAGTGGAATCTTCTCCGTTGTTAGTAATTGTGCATTAGTCCCAGCAGGAGCAGCAGTTAGAAAAATCAATACAAGTCCTCCGACAAACATCTTTAATGAGCACATCATTATTATTCGAATTGATATTGACTTTATATGTAAAAATTTTTTGTGATTTTCTTCTCTATTTTTCACTATGTTTGCAGCACTTGCTCACAATAATACATCCGCATTCAACACGAGTAGAAAGGGACGAGCAAAAAATCACAAATGAGGATGAGAAAAAAAAACTTTCAATTCTGCATTTTCTGCTTCACAACACTTTTTTCAGCTTTGCTCACTCTCTGATCCAACAACAGTGGATAATTTTCGTATTTTTCTTTCCTTCTCATGAGATTACATAAATATTAAATGCTTATCATAACTATGACATGGGGACATGAGGAGGAGACACAAAAAAAATTATTTTTATATTTTAGTTTACTTTATTTTTTCATCTCTCTTTTGTTGCTATTTTTATGACACCGAACGAAACTTTTTCCTTCTGATTTGCTCGAACAAAAAATTATTCCTTAATCTATTTTTTATACAATCCAAAAAATTATTTTATAGCGCTATCGTCATCAAAAATTTTCTATGTCATATAATTTTATCACTTATTCATCTATGTCACTATGGATTTTAAAAAGCATTATCCTGTTATATTATTATTCATTTGGTTATCATATGATGAAGCACAGATAACTCATTCACTATATACACACACAAATGCTATCAATTTTCATCAAAAAAATATTATCATTTGTGAATTTTTATTCATAGACAATTTATCACTCGATATTTTAGTAATTAATTATGCATTCAATGACAGCAACTACATAATATTTTTTCTTCGTCCCTTTTCTACTTCCTTTTTGTTCTTCTCGTTCGCTTTTTTTATGTCATGAAATGGAACACTTTTATAGCTTTCAGTTGATTTAAATAATAGTTTGTTGATATTTTTTTTTCTAGGATCCGCATATGCACAGTTTACATTAAAGTTAAGTATGATGAGAATGTTTAATGCATGCTAATGTTTTTGGATATTCTAATTGAAAAATTACATTAAGCACATTAATAAATTATGATGGAACCGAGAAACACAATGCGAGTTTTGTGGTAATTTCAGATTTAACTTAAATAGTTGATCTAGCAAAACTAGTAGTTAAAAGTATAAATCCTTAAAAGGCTACAGACTTAGTTGATTAATCTCAACATTCAGTGAAGGGTAGTGGGTTCGAGTCTCAATTAATTCTAGATTTTTTAACAATTTTTAATTCATCAATTTTTTGATGCATTCAGAAATTTCAATCATTTTTATATCCCCATAAATGAAACTTTTTATTTTTCAATCGCTCGCAAAGCTTGATTCATTTTTATGGCTTCCTTTTTCGAAACCATTAATTTTATTGAAAAACTTCTAGATGTAGGTATTTTATGGAGGTAATTTTGATATTTTTAAGTCTCACATTTTCAATAAAAAAAGTATTTCAAAGTATCTCAAAAAAAAAAATATATATTAAATTATTGAGTTGTAGGATCATAAAAGCTAGTTTGATCAACTGTTCTGGTCTCTTGGCTACGACCCTAGTCTCATTCCTGCCTTAGGATGTTGAAAGATTTAAAAAAGAATCGAATTTCCATCACTTTTATCAAAAATATTTTTGTTTTCATTTCTCTCAAATTTCGAGCAAACAACAGACAAGCTTTAATTAAAATTTGAACTTTTCAAAACACTTCAAAATGTAATTTCCAAGAATTAACATAAAAGCATGCGGTTACAGTTCTTGTCGTAACATTCATCGACATGACTATGATTTGTGTTTTCATGGAAACGCTTACAACGTTCTATAAAAAAAACATTAGAATCGTATCTTGTTTACATTTTACTTTTCGGTTTACTTATTCAGAAAAGATAAATGTTTGCAGAAATATTCTGGTCTTTTACATGAAAAAAATATTTTATCAAGAAACGTGTGGAGCTTTGATGGAATCTTTGTAAAGAAGAATTGTTTGTAAAAGGATTGGTGTTTAAAAATTGATGCAGATTGGAAATAAGGATTAGTTTTATTGTGAAAAAATGAAATTTTATTTTAAAAAATTAATTTTCAGAGTTTTAAAAATAATTTTCTGAAGTTTTTAAATTTTTTCTTCACATTTTTGGTTTTTTTTAAACTGTTTTTTAAAATTTTGAATTTTGTACAACTTTTTTTTTTTGATTTGGAATTTTTTAAAACTTTTTTAAAATTTTGAATTTTTTAAACCTTTTTCTTAATTTTGAATTTTTTTTAAAATTTTTGACCTTTTCTAAAAATTAAAATACCAAGTTTTCTCAATTAGTCGGAAATTTCTGATCAAAAAATTCAGAATTTGTATCAAAAAATGTATACAAAAATTCAATATCCAACAAAACCCCCACAAATGATAGAGAATATCCAGATAAACAATCCCGCATAAGATCCATGAAAGCAACAATCACAAAAAAAAGATTCACTAAGTCCACCACATAGCAATCGCGCGATTAGCTCGTGATGTGTCACTCGGCGGTTTATTGTGCATAAAATTAAATAAAATTTACATACAACTCGCTTGTAATGCACGCATGTTAAGTAAATAACTTTTATAGCTAAATTCAATATATATTTTATCTGTCCCTAATAATATAATCGTAATGCGTAAAATTGCCAAAAACATATAAAACTTTTATTATTAAACTGTACATGTACACATGTGGACATCAGAATTTTCATGAAATTGATGAACGACTGTCGCATTTAAATAAATCAAATTGTAATTAGATTTCTCTGCATCATCAGCACTTGCACATATTTTTCACTTAATGAGCATAATCTAATTTTTCACGTACGTCTGGCTATTTTATGATGCGAGCATGACAATTAAATTTAATTTTATTTTCTCCTATTTTATTTTATGTCCGTTGATTTAGATTGAAATGAGGGAATTATACAAATTAGCTAACATTTTAGTAAACACTCGAAAAAAATCCTTTTGTTACGCAATTTATTTTCTTAATTCCTTTAATTTTTCAAGTCACAAAGTGACTTTTCAGTCCACAATTCAAAATTCAACACAATCCACAAGATAATCCTCATCACATTTCATTAAAATAAATCCCACATTCATAATCCATGTGCATGTAGTGCAAATTTTCTTTTGTTACATTTTCAAGTTCTTCCTTCACTTCTTTTTTGTATTATTTTTTTATTTTTCACTGAATTTACAATCTCGCGAGGAGCGAATAAAGCCTCTTACCATTCCGATGTACGAATCATCTAAAACTGAACATGTTGAGAAAGCACATAGCAAAAAAAAAAAAAGAATTCCTTTATCGTGTTCGCTACACACAATGTCGAGATGATTGTGAAGGTCGATGGGCGACGGAAGGAGAATGAAAATAATTGAGGATAAAAAAGCTCTTTCTCTCTTTAGCTGAATGTTTTCAATAGGTGTGTTGAACATGAACAGCTGAAAAACAGTCTGGTGAATTTTTGTTCACCACCCGAAAAAATATGAGATGAGACTCTCAATTTTAGCATTAAGAGAGGCTATAACATGCGCATGTACCATTCATCTCATTCAATGTTTTCATTCAAAACAATCATGATTGTCGTTTGGATGGACGTTGAAGAAGAAAAAATAAATTAGCACTGGTGGAATAAAGAGATAGACAATTAAACGCGGGGGGACCTCGGGGGAGAGGCGGAAATTGAGGGACATTTTTTGTCCAAAGACTAAATATAAAAAAAAACTCCTAAAATAACAATCCGCTTTTATACGTTCAACATACTACAAACGTTGAATAAATAAAAACCGACAGAAAAGAAGAAAAATGGAACAATGGGAGCTGTTATGTTAAAGATCCTTAAGTTTTGCTTTTTTTTTTGGTCACTAAAGAGCAAAAACGAAGACAATGTCGAATGTCCAACAGTGATGACGATAAAAGAAAAACATTTACTTAATATTCATGAAGTAAGAAGGGTTTTTTTCTGTGGTTGGTTGTGGCTGGGGAGCATTAATACAGATTAATTAAACTGTCGTTCTGAGAAATTTTTGAATGCTTTTTGAAATTTTTTATTAATCATTGATGAGGATTAAATTTTTGGGATATGCCTTAGATTTGTAATGAGAGATACTTATAAAAAGTTGAGTTATTTATAAATGTCGAGAAGCTTTGTAAGTTCATTGAATATTTTTCCTCTGAAGTTATTGTAGGTTGTAAGGGGTTGATCCAAAGATAATGCGGTCAATTACCTTATTTTTCAAAGAAATGTCGATACAAGGCTCAATTACAAGATTACAAGCAGATCGGAGTTCATACGTGTAAAGCATAGCTTATATCGCTTTGGTATGGTTGAAAATATCTAAATTAGAAAACCAAGACATATGATTTCGAATAAAAGATCCAGATTAGGACTCGAACCCAAACCCGATTAGGACTTGAAATCAAAACCTCTACAATTTTTGGTCTCTTGCTTTCTCCACTGAGCTGTAGCGGGTTTTCTCGACTGTATGACCAAATTGCAAGAATCTTTAAACTAACATTCGATCAATTCTTTGATCATGACATTTAAATGTTGTCAAGAGAATAATTAAATAAGATCCAAACAGCAGCCACTTAAAAATAAGTGAGAAATGTCACATGTTCAGTTTTCGCTTCTTCCTTTCACTGCTATAGTTAATTGTCGCAGAACATTTAAATAGAATCCTACTTCCAAGAGTCCATAAACCTAAACTGGATCATTATTGACAGGAAACTCATTGACATTCATTTCTGATTTCCCATAATATGAAAAATTCAATATGAAAATTCCAGAATCCTTACTATACAGTCAACAATACAAAACTATTACAATTTCCAAGTAATTAGGCATTTTTGATCTATGCCTTGACATATTATGAACATTACATAAATAAGTTCCTAGAATATAACTTAATAGTATTTAGATTATGTCGTATCAGTTTCCTAAATTGAGAACAATGATGAAATTCCCGTGAAAACATAATAAAAAGACAAACACGTTACAGACGCAACTTAATACCAACATAAAGTTCATAAAACACGTAATTCTTCCGCTGTGCATCGAGACAGCAAGTCAGACAGTCAGTCACCCATGTAAAATCGGCACGCATTTGCCATATATTTTATTCATTCCTTTCTTCCCTCGCAAGATTCATATGTGGACAGTGCAGCTTTAATGATTAAACCATTAGATATTATTTTTATTATCATTATTATAATAATATTCATTGCATTTCAAAAGGACAAGAGACTCCACTTTGAGAGCCAGAAAAATAGGAGTAGAAATGATTTTTTTTATATGACCATAAAGATAAATAAATATTCTATTCATTTTTTTTTGTGCTCTTCTCGTTCTTTCCTTCCTCTTTCATGAGTAAAATGAATGGAAGCGTCCAAATTTGTTTTTCTATAAGAAACCAATAAGCCTTGTGAAATAAAATAAATAAGGATGTGGTGAAAGGAAGGAAGAAGTGGAAATGGATTAGAAACAAAAAAGGATTTCTAGTTACACAAGAATCTACAAATATTATCTAAAATAAGTGGTAATTGTTTGGGAAAATGTGTGTAGCTTGTATAGACTAAGTTGGAATCAGGCATTTTTTAAAGGGAAGGAGGCAGAGGGAGAAAGGCAGGGGCTAATAAAGCAATTGAAGCGACAATAATTTTTTTCAAAAAAGTTGGCATTTTGGCTGTTGACTCCCCTGGATGGTTTGATATCATATGATATCATATGCAAGGGTTAGGCATATGAGATTTGCGAACAACCTAGTAATACCAAATTATTTAAAAAATAGAGCGCAGAAATCATTTGTATTTGTAGCAGCTAGGGAATACAATCTGATAACAAAATTCATTCATGATAACAAGCTAAATAATAATAATTATATTAATAATGTTATAAAATTTTATACGAAATAAAGCCAAAATGGCGCTGAAAGGAAAAAAAAAAAAAAAAAAAATATCCCTGTTTGGCTTGACTCCCCTGGATGGCTTAACTTCCCTGAAACCACTTTCTAAGGCTAAGTTAAGGCAACTTAGTCAATAATTAAGTGGAAATGTCCTTTATTCTAAACTATAATCCCGATCATACCTAAAACTAAACCCCTAGTTCAACCCCTGCTGTATAGATTCAAATGCGTTAGGATAAAATTCAACACAAAAAAAATCTTTTTTTCTTCTCGAATTTATATTTATTTATTTATTTTTGCTAGTATCATATTGTGGTTGTGATGATACACATTATGAGGAACAAAAAGAAAACTTTTATATGTATTTTGCATTTGAAATATGGCACGATAAATTCAAGAGATGAAGAAATAAATAAGTTGAATATGAGAAATTTGAAATTCAAGGCTTTTTGTTTTTTCGGGTTGTGGAACTTCTCTGAAGATATCATGATTTAGAATTCCTTTTGATGTGAAAAGTGATAGAAGATTGTTGTATGGAAATTTTTGGGATATTTATATCACTTTTTATGAAATTACTTGTCGTCCTTCTAAGTATTAATATATTGTCCTGTTCATTGTACTGTTAAATTAAATTTATGAAAATTATAAGAATCAAAAGATCCTTAAAAGTTCATTTAAAATTACATTTTCTTGATCCACCTCCACTTTTCTTGTCAGAGATTATTAAAATTAAATAGATGCTCCTTATCAAGATTTTATATTAATTGTAAAGTAATTAATGACTAGAGGTTGATCTCAATGAAATAATTCCAACAACTTTCGATGTAATCCTTGAAAAAATGTTACCAACTCCGTTACAACAGGTAAGGGAACATTAGAGCTTTAGACGTCTTTTGCAATGTGGTAGCTTGCAAGTAGTTTGGATTCCACTATAAACTACATTTCTAAAAGGTGTGGTACAGTAGATTTTGCTCTAATTTGAATCTCAGTGCCTCCAGCTCAAAAAAAAGGCTGGGACCTCCACATGCTTTACTTTAGCTTTACCCTTACAACATCAAAGCTCAACATGAACGACACAAGAAATCAACCCACATGTCTTGAAATCAGCCTTTTGATTTTTTGAGAATTTCTCAGAAATCAAATAAAAAAGTGAACGAAATCGTAAACAAGAAAAAGTTGAAAAAGAGATAAGCCACTAGCAAGAAAACGGATCCTCATGCAGCTAAGAAGTAAATTAGACACACAATTAGTATCAATTTCAACTCAGTTTCTCGTTTTTTTATTGTTGTTGCTAGATCTTGTAAATCTGGTTGCTAAGTAAATGGTGCTTGTCTTTAATCAAATCTGAAGATTACACAATTTAATATTTGATGTTAGCTTTTCGACATAACAAGTGCTAATAGTAATGTCAATGGTGCTCATGTATGATTAATTTATGAATATATAATAATCTATGTCCATTCTTCTTCATTTTATTTTAACAAGAACATATGTTAAGCTTACTGAAATTAGAGTTGGATTTTTGCTTGTTAAAATCGCAATTACCATCACAAGGGGTTGACTTTTGAGTCATGGGGTGTTTGGAAGGAGTGTGGACAGGCTGGAAGTGGATTGCCTGGACATATTTGTTCTACATTCTAGCCTAGAATTTTTAGGAGCTTTCGAGTAAAAAAATCTCAACTGACACCCCAACCTTGCAACCATCTTCCCTTCGACCACACCCTTTAGCATTAGACATCCAAATTAACACCACTGTGTCCAAAACCAACAACAAGACAAGAAAACAGCAAAATGATAATATTCATTATAATTTCCTACCTCAATATACGAATGAAAAAAAAAAGATGTAAATGGTGGCGAGTTTGGGGGAAGAAGAAGCACAAAAACTGTCCTCAGATGTTTAACAAAAAAAAAAAAAAAGTTTTTATTTTTGGGATAAAAGGAAGACATATAAGAATAATATCCTTTTTTGTTTATTTGGGCTTGAGTAGCGGTATTTATGTTTATATTTTCGGTCTCTTTATTTTATTTCCTTTCTTCCTTTTTTTTGTCTTCATTTCATGCTTTTAAGGGAAAATTATAATTGAAAATTTTTTTAATATACCAAAGTAAAAATAAATGGGAATCGAAAGAGATAAGGGAGATAAGGAGGAGCATTAAAGGAATATCCATGGAGATTTTATGGAACATTATCGTTGTAATTATCAAGGAATCATTTTAAGACAAGCCAAAAAAGCATCACAGCAATAAAAGTTTTATGGAATAAAGTTTTCTACGCCTTTTATGCTCAAATTTTTCCATCCTTTTTCATATTCAGTAAATTTCTATTTTGATAATTCTGTTGTTTTGAATACATTAATAGTCAATTCATTCGTATTGTTCAGATCTTTGATTGTATTTGGTCAAGTATGAATGAAATAGCAAATTAGAATTTTCTGTTAAGCTTTTATGCAAAGCATAATGGAATTAATGTTGATAATTATTTTTCATGTGTCATTTTATTTTCATCGTGCTCCCTTGAGGGATTTTTTTTTTTTGGAATTTTTGTAAGGTCAACTATGGGTGTGTATGGATGTTTTTTGGAACTGGGTTTATTATTTTTTTTCTGGGAATTCAATTCTCGATGCTAATTTTTTATACAATTTATTACATCAATCTAGGAAGTCGACTAATATTTAACTATTTTATTACAGTCTATTAGGAGTCTTGCTTATTATTTTTTGGATGGACGGAAAATGAGGGTGGATGAGAGGTCTGGATGTTTTTCTCAAGAAACTATTTGGGTCGTATATAAATTATAACACTCCAAATGCATTCAATGGCTGTAGGATAAGAAAGTGGCAACTTTCTTCCAAAAAACACTTTTATGTTCACATCTGTTTTGAGGTCTAAAACACTTGTTCTAGGTTGAGAGAAAAAAAAATTTCATGTTTTCGAAAAAACTCGATTTTTCTAGAATTTTCCATAGAGGGGTGCATGGGGGTTCAATATCACGTTGAATGCATCTCAGTCTGTAGCAACTTTCTTCCATACTTTACTTTTATGTTCACATCTGTTTTGAGGTCTAGAACACTTGTTCTAGGTTGAGAGAAAAAAAATGGGGACTCTTAATGCTCATCAGGGGGAAAACTACTTGGTGAAAAAAAAATTGGATAGATCAACGTGGATAATTTTAGATCAAAAACTGGAAGTTGATTTTAATTTTTTTCAGCAAGTGGTTTTCCCCCTAATGCTCTTGAATTAAAGTTAAAATATTCTATCATATTGCAAACTTGAATACGGATTTTAAATAGATTCAACAATTTTGGTACGGGCCGTTCACTTATGACGTCCAAGAGGAAAGGGTCAGAAAGAAAGAACAATAGAAATTCCTGGAAATCAATTGTTCCTTTTTTAAAAAATGACCGTTAATTTCGGACATCGTAAATGAATAACCCTTGCCTGTACAAAATTGCTATCATCATTTTAGGTTTAGTTCAACTTAATAGCTAAACATAACTCATCTAAATATTGTTTCCAATCTATTTCACTGACTCATCCCACAAAAATCCTTCCAAAATCATCCCAATGTCACCCAAAAAAATTATTAAGTACTTTAAATGCATACAGCAGCTTATTGTGTATAATCGAGTAATAAATTAACGTAAAGTAATTCGAGTCGAAATATTTTTCAAATAATTTATACCTTTTTGCTTGAATAGAGATGAAATATTACATAAAAACGTGCAAAATTTTATAAAATCGGCAGCCTTAAAAATGTTTTTATAAATTTAATAAAAATAAAATTTCAATGACGCAAAACTGGAGGGGCTTTAGGTTACGAATAATTAAGATGTAATCTGATTAATTCGATAATTAACAATTTTTCTTTCTTTTTTTTCCTTTCTTAATTTATTGTGTCATTATCATCAATCAATATTGACGTATTTTTGAGAAGAAGGAAAAATTAAAAAGAACAAAAAAAATTTGAATTAATTTTTTTTCCGAAACATGGAGCTAATAATTTATTAAAAGCATTTGGGTAATCTCATCATTATGAAGCATCCATCATCAATAATTGTATGAAAAATTAATGATTTTAGATCCGTGACTAATATTTTGTGAAAATTGTTTCATTTTAATTATTGAGATATTTTTTTTGGGATCATTTGATCAACAATTATTTTACTGAAAGTTTTAATTGGAAATTAGCATTATATTTTGAGAATACTTGACAGAATAAAGACTTAATTGAGAATGAATCCTTTCATTTATTTCAACCATTAGAAATGGAAAATTTCGGAGTTTCAAATTTCGGTCTACTGAACATCTTGAAATGAAATTTCCAGAAGGTCTATTGTCAATCTTTATGTTTTGTCTACAATCTAAGACAGTGATGGCCAACACATGTGACGTGGCACACTAGTTTGTAGCGAAAAGATCCCAAACGAACACGTTTTAGTGATGGCTTACCATCAAGGTGTGCCTTGGCACAAAAAAGGTTGCCCACCACTGCGTTAGGACAATTTCAAGTAAAAAAAATAATATTTTTGCTTGATTTAATTTCATGCAATCTAGACAATCAGCTGATGTTCTTTTAATGTGAGTTCATCAACTTGGAGCTACTATCTAGGATATAGATAAATATTGAAAAGAAATAAGTGCTATTTTCTCATAACACTCTAAACTTGAGTTTAATTTTAAAGGAATCAAATTCTCATGTCTTATATTTTCCTTAGCATCTTTCAAGCTGTCTTAAAAATCAACTTTAGATTTTTTTCTTATTTTTCCGAGCAAAAACTTTGAAAATGACATAAAATATGTAACTCAAAATCACTTCAGAAAAGAAATAAGATCAAGAAAATTGAATATTTCTAATGGAAAATAAATAAATTTTTGATGTTTTTCTGAAAAGTAAAAAAATTTTCTTACAAATTTCATAAAATTCTTTCAAGTACTTACTTCAAAGTACAATTTAAGAATGTTTACGCTTGAATTGATGAGATTTTTTGCATGTACAATTCAATTTTTGTTGAAGTAGTCTTATGAGAAGTAAACAACAAAAAAATGTGAATGAGAAATTTCCTGACGATAGCAAAAAACTTTCATAAAATGAAAAGGGTCTTTTTGGGATATTTTGAATGTCTTAGGGTAAGCTTTAACAAAAAATGTCATCTTGTCATTTTATGAAAATTTAATATCGTCTAGGTGATTTTTAATGGAAGGTCTTTTTTTAAAGAAAATAATTCTGAGAAAATTTACGAGTGTTTTGACACATTTCTTTGAATTTTTAAAAATTCTTTGCGGCAGTTCGTGACATTTGCTCATTAAAAAGATGGAAATTAAGATGTAATTATCTGACAAGTAGAAATAAATGTCTTATAATTCTCAGAATCCACCAATTAAATTTTAATTAAAAAACTGAAGCTTGTTCTCAACGTCGAATGAAGAATTTTATTGTGGTATGGGTTGAAGCAAAAAGTCAAGTAGACAGCATCGATAAGTTACAAAATTTGCATAGAGTTTGATCTCTGGTGCCAATTTCTATAGCTCTTGGTAGTTACTAGATATTCCCTTGAATCGAAACAGGGTCGTTAGGGTTGGTTTGTCAATACTTTTACCCAGTGGTTCTCAAACTGTGTGCTGTGAAAAATTTTAAATTAAAAAATGTGCCGTAAACCAAAAAAGGTTTGAGAAACCACTATTCCCCAATTAGGCACTTATCCTAGTCATAATGAAAATAAATTGACAATTTTTAAATGTTTTGAGCTTTTAAAAATAGTCATTTACCAAAATTTTTCAAAAGTAGAGGTTTTCAACCAAGGCTTGGAAAACTCAGGATTAATCCTGAAAAATCCCAAAAATCCTTAAAAAATCCCTGACCCCATAAGGGGCCGTTCACTTATTACGTTACGCAAGAAAACGACTTTTTTCACCCCGTCCCTTGTTACAATATGTTACAAACTCACAACCCCCCCCCCCCCCCCTGAACGTTCATAATTTTTTTATCATTAAAAAGGTGGAAAATTTTAAAAAAATGTTTTTGTTTTGAATTTGTAAACATTTTTTTTTCGTGAACTTTTTTTTTAAAGATAGACGACAACTAGAACGTTACATACTTCTTGCACCCCCCCCCCCCCCCCCCCCCATATGTTACATTTTGTTACAATTTTTCAAACCCCCGCTCCCCCCTAAAATGCAAACGTAATAAGTGAACGGCTCCTAAACGTGGAAATGTAAAATCCCTCTTAAATCCCTCCTAAATTTTGAAATTATTCATCAAATGCATCAGGGATTTAAAAGGGATTTTACATTTCCACGCTTATTGGCTCAGGGATTTTTTTTATGATTTTTGGGATTTTCAGGATTAATCCTGAGTTTCCACGCATTGTTTTCAACAAACCCAAGCAGATAGCAATCGCTGATTTTCAGACGTCCTCTCCTTCCTTGACCTCATACCTATTAAAAGATTTTCTTTAAGTCCATAGTTTTATAAATATAAACCTGACATAATAACTTAGCATCATGCATCAAAACTAAATAAAGAGTTAATAACATCCATCAAAAATTAAGTCCCTTACATGCCAAAAACCATTCAATTAATAAAAAAAATTTAACGACATAATAAGCTTCCCAATAATCACCTTTAATTTTCGAGCCATGACTAAAATAAGCCCTTTTCATTTAGCCTTTATATATACATATGTATCTAATTAATTTCATTTAGCAAAAATTTAATTTTAATGTTTATTAACAGCAGGATTAAGCAGTAAAACATTTCAAAAGAGCTTCACATGTGTGAGTGTGTACATTACGTTAATAATTGCACATTAAAATCATAAAAATTACCCCTCGTACCCGATTTTATTTTTTTCCTCCACTTTATTATGAAAAGAGTAAAGACTAATTAAATTATTGTACTGACAACCTTTCGCTTCTTCCTTCCTCTCAGTAAGCATCGTTTATAACATCACAATGTAGATATATTTTTTTAATTGGCAGTTAAGAACAGGAGAAAATTAGCAGAAGATTGAAAACATAATTTTTGTGAAACAATGAAGGCGAAAAAAAAAAGTTGCAACAATTTTGCAATAAAATACACAAAAGGATATACAAAAATGTATAAATATACCATCGTCATGGATGAAAGAGGAAAAAAAAGAGTCCGAGAGTGTTTTTGAAAACTTAAATTATCGTTTCATAAACTCATGATTAATGTTGAGTTATAAAGTAAAAGCAGTGAGCCATAGGGGATAAGCAAACAAACATATATACAGATAAATGTACAGCGGAATACACGGCACTAGATTTTTTTTGTTGCTTTTATTTTTATCATCGCACATATTTTTCACATATAAAAATTTTATTTTTTTTTGTCCTGCATTCACTTGAAATTTTAGCTTGGTTTTGGAGGATTTGTATGGGATTAAGTGAAGTTTTGCATTTTGACTAATTGTCCTTGACTTAGGTGCATAGCTATGGAACAAATATGAGTAAGAGATTTGGAATAAATTCAAATTTTTTTAATGTAAAATGATTCGAGGTGATTTTTAAGTTACTAAGGAGCATTAAATCTTATTGCTGGTAGCTGAAAATTCATCAAATTTCAATTTTCAACTTCCCACACGTGATGAACCCGGGTGGACACAGCCAGTTAAAGTCCATTATTGGACAATCATTTAACAGTCTTTTAACTTGTCAAAATATATACGACATAGAGAACTATACGTTAACTAGACTTTAACTGGACATTTATGCTAATCAATCAAGTGTTCGAAACTCAAAAATAATTTTCCTTACTTTTTTGACCATATACTTCACAAGCGCTCACAGAAATCACTTATATAAGGTCCACCAAAATTTATATGAAACTTTTAAGTAAATATAATTGTTTCACGCGCAAGTGTTCGAGACTCAATTTTTACTAGAGATTTTTCATAAGTGATAGTGTACTTTAATTAATTAATTACACTAATACAATAATAAAATTTTACAAAAAAAAAAATATGGACAAAAAGACACGTGTTATTTATTTTATTTCGATTTTTTTGTAACTGGACATTAACTAGACATATTTGCAATTCCTATGTCCAGTTAAATGGAAAGCGCAAAATATGTCATTAGTCGTCCCTAAGTCTAGTTGCAAAGGCACGTCAATGGATACTTACTCGACGTGAAAAGGCAAGTCAATGGCAAGCTTTTAACTAGTACTTTGTCCACTCGGGGAATCTTTTCAAAACAAAATTGACACCACAAAATTGTGATGGTGATAAAAAGTTTAAAGCTCTGATAATCTTCAAGAAATTTATGCTTATCCACCTACCTTCTTTGAATTTCAAGCATACATATGAATTTAGTGTCTAGACATAAAGAAGATGAATTAAGAACAAAATTAAAATTATTTCAAAAGTAGCTTAAAGTTGTTTTGGTAAAGTTTAGAAAAATTGAAATATTTTTAAATGAGGAACAATGATTTAAGTCAGTGGTTATAAAGTTTTTTGGATTGTAGCACAGCAAGAACAAGGTTAACACTTGAAATCAATCCTGAAAAATTTTAAAAAATCATATCACTTCCTAATATGATTATAGAGTCTTAACGCCTTGCTTAGGACCTTTAGAATTTATAAAAGTTAACTTTAGGAGGGATTTTAAGACTTCCTCAATAATTGTCTTAAATTTTTTCTGTTGTTCGGCAGTGTCACACATCGTTTGACTCAATACTAAGGGTCCTCAAAAAACTACTGCACAGATTATGGTATATCCCTTAAAGAATACACAACAATTCTAATTCTAGTCTGAACCAAGTCTGACAAATTTTCAAATCATTTCTTCTAAATTTACAAAAACCCCCCAAAAAACTGCGCTTTAATAACTCGCAAAAAATCACAATATTCTTTAATCCCAAATCGTTTCTGGGCTAAGAGGGTGGTAGGAAAGGCGGTGCGGTAAACTAGAGAGAATGATAGCACTCTATTCCATGAATCATGATAAAAGCCATTTTAGTACACCACCCAAATACACACAGAAGCACTGTACATACATATGTGAATGAGTAGCAGTGGAAAAGCAAACAACTTTTTTTTATTATATTTTGCCCTTAAAAATTGTTTGCATGAAAATGACAAATATAATGCAGTTAATAGAAGGGAAAAAGTTACAATTTCAGTTCAACAATGTGCATAAAATATTTTTTTTCCATGCTCTTTTCAACTGTGTAAAATTTTTATTCAGTTAGAGCAACATGGATGAGTGGGGAGAGATCAGGAATAAAAAAGAAATACAGAAAAAGTCACAACTGGAAAAAGATCATAATTGAATTAATTCAACAGGATGCTTCCATTTCCACATTTTCGGATTCTCTTTTTTTTTCGTTGAAAATTGTATTAAAGTATTTAACAGATGGAAACGGAAAAAATGAGCGGGGAGATGAAGATGGCAGTGCGATGACACAAAAATAAAAAAGTTCGTAAATAAAACATTTTCGCCATGAAGATGACATACTTAAGTCATTGAATTAATTTTCCGGAATAAGTCAACCTCTCGAGTCTCTCTCTCTCTCTCGTTCTTGTCATGAAAAGGCAGGCAAGCAAGCAACTTGTATGTTTTCTTTTTATTCTCGTGAAATACTCACGGATGTTTGCTTTTCTGTCCTCATTTAAGATAAACAATGAGCTTTTAATGCATTTTTGTCAGCAAGTGGCTGAATCTATGAATTTGTTGTGGATGAGCTTTAGAGTTTTTAAATTAAGTACGTGAAAATCTCAGCTTGGAGTTTTGTTGTTGCTCTTTTCTTAAAGAATTGCAGAGCATTGACTAGTCTCAATAGCTTTTGGCAATGGTGCTGACGTGTACTTTTGTATTATGAATTATTTGGAATTTTTTGAGCATGATCTCATATTATTTTCGATCCCTTACCAGTGGCATATGCTGTAAAATGATATTTTATTGGTTGCTTTGGACTTGTACACGTGTATGAAAAGAAACTTATGTAGTAATATATTGTGAGGCTTGATATGATTTTCGTCTCAATTATTGTGTTGTGAGAATTTCGAAATCGAGAAGTGGGTTTTTGTATTAAGAAACTTGACAAGGCTGAAACATTAGCTAGCGGTACTTTGTGTGCTTTCTTGATTATTTACTAATTGGACAATTTTTTTTTTTTGTGAAAAGATTTGTGATTATTGAGTAGTCCAAGGTGCAGTTCTGAAGAAATGATCAAAAATGATTTAAAAAAATATAAAAAATCTTCATAATGTAATTTATCAGTTGCGCACCCTCGCTGTGACACCACTGCTTTTTCTTAATTTGTTTATACAAGTTGATGTCGATTTTAAACTTAATAATCACTTGCCTGGCAAGCTGAAGTTGCTCGGTGGTGGAATGGTTTAGTGCTTCGGTACATAATTATTGCAGAACCAACACAGCGATCATGGGTTCGAGACTGGGTATGTAAAATTTTTGAATTGTTCTTTTTCAAATTTTATGCACTGGAAATGAGGCTCACAGCCTTCCTTTGTAGGCTACAGACAGAAATGTCATT